>OX243968.1:0-2958333 GCA_945859745.1 Synanthedon formicaeformis | reverse complement strand
ACCATCAAGTAGACCGTCAGCCTGTCTACTTACACATTTCGATTAAAAATATCATTGATTCCACCTGTAATAGGTAGGTTCTTATTCATCTGTAATAGGTAGGTTCTTATTCATCTGTAATAGGTAGGTTCTTATTCATCTGTAATAGGTAGGTTCTTATTCATCTGTAATAGGTAGGTTCTTATTCATCTGTAATAGGTAGGTTCTTATTCATCTGTAATAGGTAGGTTCTTATTCCTCTGTAATAGGTAGGTTCTTATTCATCTGTAATAGGTAGGTTCTTATTCCTCTGTAATAGGTAGGTTCTTATTCCTCTGTAATAGGTAGGTTCTTATTCTTCTGTAATAGGTAGGTACTAAATACCTAAGGTTTTAAATAGCTGTTTTCGTATTAGCTAAGTTTAAAGTATTCCAATCTCCTCAGGAAATATACGAATAGTTTAATCTTTTATATTGTAAATCTGATACCTTTATTTATGTATGTTTATCTTTTTTCAAATTTACTATACCTATATGGTGTTTTTACTCAAATAAAATAAAATATAATAAATAAAAGGTTGAATTTTATTGATTGAATTGATTGAATCTTTTTTTTAAATTTATTATTCAATATTATCTTGCTGTAAATTAAAACTGTATTAGGGTTTAACAAAAACTTAAACGGCCGAGTGGACTGTCAGCCTGTCTAACGAGTTTCACTTTGAAAAAAAAAAAGTTTTCAATTTTACTTTCTATTTATTCGGACTCTTTATATACTTATTTTAATGAATTCATTATTATTGATTGATTTCTATTAAATAGACAACAGTATATTATATTATACCCCTATTATTTAAGTACCTACATTATAATAGATAGCAACAATAAGTTGAATCATTATATTATACATTATTTACACTTAATTTTAATAAATATTTATCTACAATCACTTGGTCGTTTTCAGACTTCAATGAATTTTCTGAAAAATTATTTCTTTTTTTTTGTTCTCTATAAAACGATCACTTTTCTAAGTAACTACAAAGTGGTTAGTTCCATTTCAAAGATATTTACAAATATTTACAACGGAGTATTTTTAGAGAGGTAGTATTAGCACAAAATATCACCCAGCAAAGACGAATTTAACGCGTGAACCGGATTTAATATTTTCAATTCTATTTTTTTTTTAATATTAAATATCTGAGACTTAATATGAAACAAAATAAATTAATAACGCAAACGAATATTTCCAAAACAGCGCTTTTTCGCAAAGACGTCCAGCATCTTCATGCAAACTTTAAAATACTTGTGCAACAAGATGAGCATCTTAAATAGTAACGGAACTGCACAATTTTAATTGTCACAGTTATTGTCTAAGTTCACAACTTCACTGCACAGCGTACACTAAGTCTTGTTCTGAAATCTAAGTGTCTGGTGGCCTTTGTGGGTCTGTAGGGCTGGCGGGGGCAGATGGACCTTGTGTTGTATGCCGACGAAGCTGTTGCAGTAATGCAGGATCTAACGCTGGCCACCAACCTCCTAGTAAAGGGTACTGAGCCGTCGGAACAAGCGGAGAATGCGTTTCTTCTTCGTTATCTCCTCCGCGGTCTTCCTGATCGCTCGCTACAACGTCAATATCTTCTTCAGGTTCATCCTTACAATGGTTATCTGTCCAAGATTTCTTGTCCGGTGTGTCATCGGGAGCTAGTAGCGATGCGACATCAAATTGCCGTTTTCTGGTCGGCCCACCTCCAGGCAGACGACCCGCGCCCCAAAACGGCAAAGTCGGCAATGCAGTCGGCGGTGGAGATTGAGGCGGCGGCGACGGCGAATCTTCTCCGTCATCGTCTACCGCCAAACCCATATGCTTCCTAACTTTCCTTTGAGCTTTGCGACGTCTGAAATCACCTTTCCGAAAGTCTTCCACATTAGCCGGATGTATGGCCCAGTAGTGTCCCTTTCCGTTTGCAGATCTACCGGCTTTCACGAAGCAATCGTTCAGGGAGAGATTGTGGCGTATCGAATTCCGCCAGCCGGGACCTCTCGACCGAAAATACGGATAATTGTCCAGAATATGTTGGTAAATGTCCGAGAGGACGAGCTTACGATCCGGTGAACTGAGGATGGCCATTGCTATGAGACCGATGTAGCTGTGTTGCGGCTTAGGCTCTTCGGGCTGTAGAGCTCGTTGCTGAAGTAGGGACATAGATAGCGCTAAACGCGGTCCGTACGGAGCGTAGCATGGTGCAACGCTGGGTGGATATAGACGTAGTCTTTCGGCGACTGCGTAGTTGTAGAGTTGTATGCGGTAATGGTCTAGTGCCGCTGCGGTGACAGTCGGCGCGTCCTTGCCGAGCGGCCAGGGTCCTCCGTCGGCACCACTGCACATGTTGGCGGGTTGGTAGCGTGCGACGTTGTGAGAATCTTGTTGCGGTAGATGTGCGGCGTGGTGCGGCAGGCGCGTGCAATGGGGCGGGGGCCGCAAGTTCTGCAGCCAATCACCGTGGGCCCCTTCGTTGTATACGTGTTTTTGTTTAGCGACGCCCCACTCCAGTGGCTTTGCGACTCTACCAACTCTACGCACCCTGCCTTGAGGCTACCCGGTACTGTTTGCAAGAACATTTTCTCGCTTAATTATAACATTACTCTGATAAATTCATGTGTGTGTGTGGTTTTTTATTAGTGAAGTGGTTTTTTATTATCGACTCGACTGGTGTAATTTTTGTTGGTAAGTACTTAGTTATTTTATTAATTTTTTTTTACCTACCTATCGAATATATCGCTTTTCAAGCTTTTCAGTGAAATTGCTATTTCTTTGTGTAATTATAATATTTACTTTGAAGTCTGCTTAAAAACTTTAACTTAGATTTGAATTTTTTTTTGCGTTATCGGAAAAATTATTATATAAATTGTCGTTGCTGTCGGTACAAAGGAAAACCGTTACAAATGACAACTTCGTAGCGAGTGCTTCCCTGTTATTTCAGAGATATCACAACACACAACAACACATTACTTCTCAGGAGGCAAGCGAGAGCGGGACGCCGATATAAAAACACCCCTCCTCCCTCGAGTGCGATAGAGACCGAATAACGTGCAACAGTTTCATATGTCACGCGGCGTACGACTGTGATAGAGTTCGCGTTTTGATGGAGTCAAAGAAATTTGTAACTTAACGTAAGCGCGTAAGATTTTAAATTCAATGGGCACGTGGAGAGCTTAATGCTTTGTTGGAAACGTGAAAATGAAAATAAAGAGGCAGCGAGTGCGAGAAGGCAAGCGACAGCGATATCGATGTAATGTAGCCTCCGACAATGCAAGTCGTCGCCGCCCCATTTAAATACGCCATTTTGTTTACTGTCTCCACGGCTTGGTGCTTTTGTATTTTATACAGAAAGCAGTGTTCTGTGGATAAACGAAATTACAGGAAATATTTACCTATTCGTAGCTCAGACGATAACTCGACTCGGCTACCCGCGACACCCCGCTCTAGCTGATGTTTCCATATCAATAAAGTTTACAGGGCGCGTTTTTATCTTACAAATTGGTTTCTTTTATTTATTTATTTTAAATATAGACTATTATAAATTATATCTACTAAAAATAAAGATAAAACCCCTGAAAATTTTATAACAGCAATAATGTCAGGCGTTATATTGCTTTACCTACACATTTAGTCAGGCACTACACATGCCTACTTAACGCGGGCGAAGTCGCGGGCTCCAGCTAGTAGGCTAGGTATATATGAACTTAAAATATGTTAAAAACATTATTCGTCACAACCGAATACCGATAGGATGTTATTTTATTTTAAAATTCACCACATGTCGCTCCGCGCAGTTTTAAACAAACGTTGAAAAACAGTTTGGCGGGCCTTTATTCGCGGCTGCGGCCACTCATTTTAATTATTCCCTTGCTACCACCGATTTTGGGATATAAACTCAATCAATACGTGGCTATATTTTGTCTGGTTCGCTTTTCTTTTATACTAGTTGTTGTACGCGACTTCGACCGCGTAACTTTATAAGTATAGCCGATGTTACTCGCTGATAATAGCTTCCCAACAGTGATAGAATTTATCAAATCGGTCCAGTTGTTTCGAAGCCTATTCAATGCAAACAAACAAATAAATATTTCCTCTTTATAATATTAGTATATTATAAAAATCATAAACTAACTTTGGTAAGCGACATCGTACGTATCTTTATAAAATATTATGTCTTATTCTGATTTAAACAACAACATAGGTAAAGTATCATCAAAAATTTTTACCTAATTATTTTTTGTGTTAAAGGATAAATAATATCCAAACCTATATTTTTATTACTAGCGACCCGTTCCCGGCTTCGCATGGATGCATTTTTTTTGAAAAAAAAAAAACCGTTCCGTACCTATACTTACCTACTTAGTTTAAAAGATCTAAGCTTACATATAGACAGACGGAATAGACGTGCAGGATAAGCGTCTTTATTTTATTTATACCTACTATGTAGGCAAATATTAGGATTAGGATATTAGTTTAAGGGCCTCTTTCACAAAGTTACTTTTAGAATAATTAATTTTCTGTTATATTGAATTATGCACTCAGTTTACTGCATCATTCGATAGGCGATTTTTTTTATTATTTTCTATTTAATGTTTGGGACGTTTACCGTACAAACAAAGGTATATCAGCTAAATTATTCCCGGTGACAGGTGACTTTAAGTGACGGTTTAGCCTACTTGACGATGGTGAAAGAGGCGCTAACATTAACAATATTATTTCATATATTTTTAATTAATTAATTATGTCATTCATATTTAATAAAAAAATCCGTATTGATGTTGAACAAAGCCTATAGAAATATTTATTTATTTTAATATTCAAAAAACCCTTTGATTCGTGGATGACGTCAGCGCATTTTTCGCTTTGATTTTTGACTGAGCTCAGCAGTGTGAGATGAGAAGTTGAATTTATGTAGATTGATTTATTTCTACCTGCCGTTTCTCAGTGTTGTTCTAATTGCTGAGGCCGAGGCTTTCGTAAGACGGAGGCGGGCCGTCTCCGCCCACCGCTCCAAAGCTCTTTGTCCGCGATTGTACCTAGCTGCTACTTCTATAATTTATTTCATTTCAACCTCACTGTACCCTGCACAGTTTAATTTAATGTTTGTATTGTTTGGCAAACTGTACTATAAATTCTGGACCCCCAGAAACAGCTAGTTATTGTTAACTAGCTGGTGCCTGCGACTTCGTCCGCGTTGAAAAAGAAAAAAGTAGCCTATCCTGTGTCCCGTACATCTAAACGTTTATCTACCAAGTTTCATGAAAATGAGTTAATTTGTTTAAGAGTTATGGAGGAACATACATACTTACATACATACATACATACGTACAGAAAAAAATTCTAAAAATGGTTACTTTAGTTTTAGTTTCATGTATAGAGCCTATAAACACGATATCTCTGAAAACAAAGTAACTTACTCCATGACCAACCCTTACAGATTTATTATTAGTATTGATTGATAACTTATATACATAGTTGGTATTTATATAGGTAGGTAGAAGTTTTGTGGCAGTATACCTACTCGTACCTATGCGTTCTGCAATCATAAGTTGAGTAGCCCATTTAGCAACAGTAAAAGACCACTTTGAAAAATACCTAACTATAAAATTTCGGTTATTAAATAAATCTATTTCTCAAACGTTATTCGTAATTTATAATATCATTATAGTAAATAATATTATGAATGTGAATTTGCGTACAATCATCATAAAATTTTGCGTACCTACACGTTCTCAAGGATACAGGAAAGAGCATTAATTTATGCAGAAAAAAATTACTTACCTAGGTAAGATCATTCCAAAATGAACTGTTCAAAATACTTAGCTCACCTACAAATCTATAAACTTTTTTTATATAAAATAGTTAACAAATTGTTTAGAACACACTTATTTCAAATATAAGTGGCATTGATATTACTCACCTAGAATATTAATTCGATGAGTCGCAAAAAACTTTCTTCGGCGAATTTAATGGCGGCCGCCTTTTGAATATTAAATTAGAGGCAATGGAGTTTGTGTGGTAAACTGTTCGCAAAATATTTTGCTGTCACAAAGGAGGTATTAGCGTGTTGGTGGAGGGCTGGTTCCTCATAATTTTATGTAAATTGACATCGCCCACCGACTGTCGCGTCGCCCGGCGGCTTCCCCGCGTACCACGCTCAAATTGAGACGTTATAATGCCTCATTTACACTAAAGTCATCGGTCGACTTCGCTTGGTTGCTAAACGTGGCAACCTATCTGGTGTAAATGCCTTTTTGTCAAGCAAAATAACCGTATCATTCCGATTGAACGATAAGCTTGTCTTCTTCTTCTTCTCTTAATGTCTTGGCTGGCTACGCTTAATAAAGTACTGGCTACGATGCCCTGGCTATTTTAGCTGACCTGGTGTAAATGAGCCCTAATTTAGTTATAATATAATAAAGTATAAATACAGCCTCTTTTAAGATCGTATGTAGTTATATCTACATATAAAATAGCGACATATTGTACTAAGTACAAATTATACGAATGATAAATAAAGACGCGGTGCACCTTCTTCTGTTTTTTCCCTCATTTTATCTAAACCACCCAACGGATTTTGATACGGGTTTCACTAAGGGAAATATTGATAACAGAGGAAAGTTGGTGTATATATGTAATTTCCAAACTAAATTGCATCCGCGCGAAAATTACTTACCTAAGTACTTGCAATTTTATTTTAGTAAAATAAAATTGCATGCATATAATAATTGCAAAAGAACTATTATATCACATAGGTCTTCTGTTAGGGAATGGTTACTGTTGCCAGGCGGGTTGCCCAGTTCATGACTGCAGAACGCATAATCTACAACTTGTATAATATTATGACTTTAATATTTACCTAAGTTTTTTTTTTTTTCTGGTTTTTCATCTGGTGCGTGTAGGAGGATGAAGAAGCCTTAATTATTTGAATCACAAAGCGCGGTGGCGGGAAATGTAATACGCTTATTTGAAGATAATCCCCTACAACCCTCTTTAAAGAACGCCACAGACGGAGTGTCACACTATGGGACATAGTATGAAAATGTTTATGGCTTATAGGTGGGTGCATCTTTGCGAAAATGTATCATTTGTCTGTAGGTACGTAAGGTTCGTTTTGCGGTGCCTCACCGAGGTTTTAGTCAAATTGCTTTGATATACCTAGCTTGAAAAATTCGATAGATTATGACAGTGTGTACGACCAAGTCTAAGAGTAGTCAAATTTTTCGTATTTATGTTATTATCAAGATTATAATGTACCCACTAGCTGAGTATCCCATGGTCGACAAAGCTTGCAGCACCCATGAAGTTGCTTGTTATAGGCGACCACCAAGACGGTAACCGTCTGCCTGTCTGTCAACCTTAACATAAAAAATACTAGCTGTTGCCCGCGACCTCATTTGCGTTGAAAAATAAAAGATGAAACGTTTGACATACTCGTAGCATTGACGATTCGTACGCACGGAATATTTAGCCTATTGAAATTCTAACTATTAGTAAAATAAAATAAAAAACAACATAAAAAAAAGTAAATGTGACTTTTAACATAAAAAAAAAAGATTTTTTTAAATCGGATGAGTATTTTCGAAGATTCCCTCCTACATACAGACAAACAAACATACATACATCACTGTAATATTAGTGTAGATTTATAAATTAACATACATTTTAAAAAGTAACAACTACCTACGCATAAACAATTTGTTTTCTTGTGGCATCTGTTTGAGTGAGGTGGGAATTTAGAGTGGAGAGTTGTAGGGAGGTAATTACGAAAGAGAAGTCGCGTCGGGAGAAATAGAGATAGTGGGGGATAATGTCTGGCGTATATTTAGATTTCGTTCATTGCGTACACTAAACGACTCTTAATAGTTTTCAAAATGCTTTCTCTCCTTCAGTACAAAATTTATTTTTCTAAAATTAGCACATGAAAACCAAAAAAATTTTGGGTCCAAAAGTAAGATGGATGCAAAATGAGTTAAAGGTTTAAAGATATCAATCGTAATAAATAGAAATTTGAATTAACCAATTATTTTAAAATATTGATTAAAAAGTCACCAAAATACAGTGATAGGTATGTTAAGTACTACGTACTAGATGGAACACTTAAGACGGGATGAGTTTCCAAGTGATTGGAGTTCCGACGTCCTACCCGTTCATAGTCTGTCATACGCGCTCGTAGAGATTAGGCGCGTTATTATTTTCAAAACCAATATAAATGCCGTCTTGTGTGATGAGATATTGCAAAAATACAACAAAAAATATTGGTAAAACTGCTGGTGTGACGTTCCATAGGTAAGTTTTATTAATATTGAAACGTTTAATAGGTTAATATTTAATTTGTTAAAATCGACGTGCTTATCGGGTTGGTCATATTAATATTTAGTTGTCTACGACTTGACGTATTGACCTTGATACTACTGCCGCGCCGTCCCCCGCCAACCCCCGCGCACCTTCAGCGTTGGAACATGAATTTAGCAAAACATCGTAGGGAGTGCTCAATGTACTTACTTAACATATCACTTAACATACTGCCAAAATACAAACCAATTTATTAAAATCATAATCGTTTGATATTATTTCATGATGATAAAGTAGGTACTTAGGCTGTCCTGTCCATTTTACTAAACGCTGTGTATCTTATGCCACTACGAAAATTACTGCGAAAAAATGTCTACGATATAGTTATTCTGTTAAGCTGAAAAAACAAAATTAATGTATAAAATTTAAATAAAAAAAAATCTCAAAAGTTTCATACAATAAAAACGAAAATAATGGTTTAAACGATCTCCCGAAACCACTTCAGGCAATCTTCTAAGAATAAATTTTTGTCAATGAAATCCTCGATGCTATATCAAAATCTTGGGTCGATTATTTTATTAGGACGAGTTTTTTTTTTAATATTTCGTCTCCGCGAAGGCATTGTAACGCAACACTCTAAGCGCCTTTATGCCGAGTGTAACTCTATACAAATTGGCACCTCCATTCTACCCAGTTGACATCTTAACACGGCCACGATTAACAATCACAAAACGAAATTAGACCCCAATAATATTATTAAGTACTTTTTCGGTGACTTACCTACTTTAGTGTACACAAAAAGGTTCCCCTTTCAATAATATTGTGAATAATTTGTGTTAAGAATATACTCGGATTACCACCTACGTATTTGTATAAACACAATTAATATTTTTTGGGCTGTTACGTTATCGTCCCTCGCTTAAGTAGGGAAGTAGATGTTGAAGATAAAATGGGTATAAGTAGATAAATGTAAAATTATCACACACTATTTTTTTATTCAATTTTAAATGCGACAGTTTGTTCAAAATTAGTCAAGTCACTAAAAGTGGTTTTGATGAAAATTCATCTATTTTAAAACTGAGAATTTATAGAAAGAAAAGCGTAAGATGGAAATCATCATAAGCTTGGAAATTTCAGCTTTCCAATTCATGAAAGATGGAAAGAAAGAATTTATTGAATAACTATCTATAGCTTTTGACCGAGACTTCGTTCGCACTTCTTTTTCTTAAATAGTTGAAAAATAAAAAAAATCAAGGTCTGACAAAAAACATATAGGTAAGTATATGTTTTTTAGGTAAGTATGAGGAATATTTCATTCATATGAATATTCCTCATTTATATGAGGATTACTTACTTACCTACTATTTTTCTACAATTTCTTTTATTAACTTGCATGTATGTATGTATGTATGTATGTATGTATGTATGTATGTATGTATGTATGTATGTATGTATGTATGTATGTATGTATGTATGTATGTATGTATGTATGTATGTATGTATGTATGTATGTATGTATGTATGTATGTATGTATGTATGTATGTATGTATGTATGTATGTATGTATGTATGTATGTATGTATGTATGTATGTATGTATGTATGTATGCTTAGCTATGTGACGTCATTCTAATTTCAAGATGGCGGACTAGTTTTTTTCTGCACTACCACAATATGGGTATCACATGAAAGGGCTTGCTAAGGAGAACAACTAAACTTTTTTAGTCCTCAAACATAGCTAAAAATCTTTAAATTAAATATAAAAGCTTGTCGCGAGATTTGTATTTTTATAGGAAACATTTCTTTCATATTATTAGGCAAGACTAGTTAGTAAACAGGTAAATCTCGCGACAAGCTTTTATATTCAATTTAAAGATTATTTTCTTCTTTTTAGGGCACTTAAATATAAAGCTTGTTTTTAAAAAGTTATTTTTTTACCATTAATTTATTTTCTCTTCTTTTCTCGTTGCTCCCATATCGATCAGTAAAAACTTCGGACAGATTGAATTAGAGTAGAGCGAAGAGTATCTTTCACATGGCCAGTGCGACCAACTGTTGTGATTGAATCAATAACGGTGAGTGCACTTCATCTGTGAGTGGTTCACAATGGGAGTTTAACGCGAGGATTAACAGACGTTAAGTGGATTACGGCATGTGGTGTGAGCGGCCCTTCCGCTTTTGCATTCAACTTGCAAAACACAATTAAATCAAGTAAGTGTAGGTAAGCGACAAATTTCGAATAAATATGATTTCATTTACAAAGAATTGAATATTGAAATAAATGAGATGAACCAAACGTCTTTTATAAAAGCCTAGCTGTTTCATTCGACTTCGTCCGCGTTCAAAATGTTATATAGCTTAAAGCCTTCCTCTATAAATGGACTATCCAACACAAAAAGAATTTTTCAATTCGGACCAGTAGTTCCTGAGATTAGCGCGTACAACCAAACAAACAAAAAAACTCTTCAGCTTTATATATTGCTAGCTGGTGCCCGCGACTTCGCCCGCGTAATTTTGTAAATTATATACTAAAACCTTCATCGAGAATCGTCCTATCCATTGGTGAAAACAGCACGAAAATCGGTGCTCTACTTTTTGAGTTTATCCCGAACAGACAGTTAGACAGAAACGGCGGAGGACTTTGTTTTATAATATGTGTTTTTTTAATAGTATAGATAGTATAATATAGTATATATGTAGTATAGATTAGCAACCCTACCTCCGGCTTCGCATTGATGCAATTTTTTTCTGAAAATTAAATTAACAACCTTCCTCGTTTATCGTATTAAGTATAAATGTGAATGTGAGTTTGTTTGTTACGCTTTCACGCAAATACTATACTGAACCTATCACGATGAAATTTTGCATACACGTTGTCTGGGACACCAGGAAGGACATAGGGTACCTTTCATCTAGAACGCGGATGAAGTTGCGGGCACCAGCTAGTAGGTAAATAAATTTACTCGTAGATTAATCTTTCGTGAATTTGTAATACCTACTATGCTTTGTACGATATAATCTAATTTTCAAACTACATATTTGGATTAAAATTACCGAACGTGGATTCATCAAAATACTCTAAAAACAAAAATCAAATCATATTAAGTGTATATTATAAATAACTAGGTTTTTCCCATGACTTCTTCCGCATCCCTTTTTTAGGCGTTGAAACATACAATCAATATTAATTGCTTATATAATTTTGTCAGGCGTACAATTTTTTAGATGTATCTGAGTACCTACATTTTTCTGGATGTGTGGCGTTTCTTGTATTTTGGCCGTTCATGTGCAGGTTTCCGGTAAATTCCGGTTCCGGTAGTTTGAACGAAGCCTTAAATATATATAACAGAATCTCCTTATTGTTCTGTCATTATTATTGTGCATCTTACAGGCCTTACAGTTGCGAAGGCTATGAGAAAGGCTAAGGACGAGGTGGAATGGAAACAGCTATCACAGTTAAATGATCTGGGGCCCTACTATCAACTCTTAATACGATTTAATTTAGGACCAAAACTGGATGGCATTTGCTATTTCGTATGTACCATCAACTTCGTTTTTGCATGAAAGCGATTTTGTTTAGGAGCCCAAATTAAACTGCTCTGAATTTGACAGTGATATGTTAGGTAATAGATTGAACACTCCCTACGATGTCTTGCTATATTCACGTTCCAACGCGGAAGGTGCGCGGGGGACGGCGCGGCAGTAGTGTCAAGGTCAATACGTCAAGTCGTAGACAACCCTAATATTAATATGGCCGACCCGATAAGCACGTCATTTTAACAAATTAAATATTAATCTATTAAACGTTTCAATATTAATAAAACTTACATATGGAACGTCACACCAGCAGTTTTACCAATATTTTTTGTTGTATTTTTGCAATATCTCATCACACAAGACGGCATTTTTACTGGTTTTGAAAATAATAACGCGCCTAATCTCTACAAGCGCGTATGACAGACTGTTAACGGGTAGGACGTCGGAACTCCAATCACTTGGAACACTCATCGCGTCTTGAGTGTTCCATCTAGTACTTAACATATCACTGGTATTGAATCGTCTTTTAAAAGTTGATAGTAGGGCCCCAGAACTCACAATGTAAATGGTTCTGATGACACATGTCGCTGAACCAATGCCGAAATCGTCCCCGTCATTGTTCCCTACAAAATGAGGAAGCTCTCGAGTGGTCAATGGGGTGTTCACGAGTGAAAACATTTATTCGCTACCGCTTCAACAATGGAAGAAAGCCTTTGTCGAGCCATTTTGTTTTGTCAATACGTAAATAGTTCATAAATATTTAAACAGCTTAAACATTCTAACCCTTGGGAATGTTATGTTACATTCGTTCTGTGGTTGACAAAAAAATACGAAAGCTTCTGGACTTCCGATTTGTTTTGACAGTTTTATTGACGAAAACAAACCTTCATGGAAACGATTACTTTCATATTTGGACTTGCAGGTAGTTAGCCTTTTCAAAAGCTCTATACGCCTTTAAATTACTACAAGGGCCCCTCGATTTAGTCTGCGTTGAAAAATAAAAGATTTAACGCCTGTGAAAATGAAAAAAAGAAAAAAAGTGTGGTTTAATATGAAAAAAGTGTTAACGATCCAATTTCAATTTCAATTTCAATTTCAAAACCTTTATTTACTAAAAAGAGTACAATTTATATATATAAGAAAAACTAAAACTAAATTTGTTCGTGCACAGCAGTCCTCTATTTAGCTTGTCCTTTTGACACCAGGTCTCCTCCAGTCCTTTCCTAACGATCCAATTAATAAATTTCAAACACCCTTTCAATTCTCTACAATATATTTATTATGACCGTTTGTTTGTTCAATAAGAATAAAAAAAAAACATCACGGGTAAAAAAAATAAACGCCACATAAACACAACTAAACGTAAATGGAGCCACGTAGGCAAGCGAATTTATTTGTTAAATATTTTAACGGCCCTCGTTCGCGATAATGTATTTATTTACAATTGTTAACAGAACGAAGTCGCGGTTAGTTGATACAGCTGGGATTTATATTGAAATCGTCTGCCATTGTATGAAACCGTATGAAAAAATTATATATTTTGGTACATTTAGTTGTTTTTATTATAAAACTAGCTGGCGCCCGCGACTTGGTCCGCGTTGAAAAAGAAAAAAGTAGCCCATCCTGTGTCCCGTACGTCTATATGTTTATCTATCAAGTTTCATGAAAATCGGTTAATTCGTTTAAGAGTTATGGAGGAACATACATACTTACATACATACAGAAAAAAATTCTAAAAATGTATAATTTAGTTTCAGTATCATGTATAGAGCCTATAAACACGATATCTCTGAAAACAAAGTAACTTACTCCATGACCAACCCTTACAGATTTATTATTAGTATTGATTGATGATGATTTAAATATTACATTCTATAAAATTTATAATTGTAAGGGCCTCTTTCACAAATTACATGTAAAGTGTTGATTAGTTACTTTTAAAAATCATTTTCTGTTATATTGAATTATGCACTCAGTTTACTGCATCATTCGATAGCCGAATTTTTATTATTATTTTCTATTTAATGTTTGGGACATTTTCCGTACAAACAAAAGTATATCAGCTCCATTATCCCCGGTTACCGGTGACTTTAAATGACAGTTTGGCCTAATTGACGTTTGAGAAATAGGCGCTTAGTATATTAAATTAACAAAAAAAATATTTTTTTGAAATACAACATTTCTTGTAGCCGGGACTCACTGAGTTTCACATTTATTAATTGGGTAACTCGTCTGGCATGGCAACAGTAACCACGCCTTTCAGAAGACTACCGTAAAATAGCAGCATGTGTGCTTTGTTTTTCCACGAGTAAGGAATGTCAGAGCCATATTATACTCCTATTCTTTTACTCTACTAAGGTCTCTTACTTTTTTTTTTATTGGAGATGGGTTTGGCACACAACCAGCTGTGTAGCGAAGATGAGGCCTATGATGAAGCTCATATCACCCAGAAGATAGCACTTACATCACCTATGGCGTTGCTTGTGTTAAAATACGATGGTAGCCATCTACCATCAAGTAGACTGCCACTTGCCAGCCTGCCGAAGGCATTGAATTGGCATTGAAAGGTCTCTGCACAAAAAGAATTGGTACTATGCCATTTTTAATTACACAACTCGAATTTTGGTACTGAACAAATGCTCTATGTAGGTACAATAAGAAGTTTCGGTCTAAAATTATCATACATTTCTTTGTCTCAGAATACTCTAGGCACAAAAGATGGAGGCTTTTAAATGGTACAGCATGTTACAGGGATTTTTTCAGGTTCCAAACTACAACAGCTCATGTTTACTGCATCTGCAGGAATTTGTTTACAGCTCACTTGAAAAAGCCCATACAAAATAGCAAGGCGAAAACTCTTCAATTCAAACAATTTTTTCCCTAATAGTAGAAATGTTAAACTAGCAAAGCCCTGTTTAAAGTGAATGCCGGATTCAATAAAATTAATAAAGTAACGGAAATATACGAATCAATGTACAGTGACTATGTTGGACATATGCATGGTGTAAAATGACTGGGCAGTGGGCAGAGTCAGTAGATCCCAGAGTTTTCTGAGAAATAGCGTCGAAACGCTCACATTATTGGGTCTAATTCAATTATAACACTATTGTAAAAACTTTTTTCTCTCAAACATGCATTGTGATGAAGCGTCACAATGAATTTATTTTGCCAACAATAACTGTATTTGGATGGAGTGTCCGAATCACGACGATGATGCCAGTCATAGTGACCAAAGATTTTGGGGATCCGTAAATGTAAAACCAAGAATTTTATTTTAACATAAAATTATTATTGAAATAAAATCTGTAAGTAATTCTTCTCTAGCATTTCGTTACAACGTTATTTAGGTACCATTGAAAGTAAATTATATAAATTGAAGCATACTTTATAATATTAGTAATAGATTAAATAGTACTTAACCAGTATAAGCACTAAGTATTTATGGTAATACCTACTCTATACTAGAAAAAATGTGTTGTTTTGCATTATATATCCCTAGTATTTCATAAACTTACAAGAAATTGCAAAAATTACAGTTACAACTGAAAAAAAATAGTACCTAGACATTTTAATAATATTCCGAAAATGTCTATCACTTATTCTTTGAATAGTATTTAGATAATTGACTTCAGATATTCTTTCATTAATCACAATAAAAATGAAAGCTTCAATAAAATAACAAGTAGAAGTGAGTTCAAAAATTAGTGTATATATGAAAAAATTTTCATTGAAAAGGAATTACTATTCATATATCATTGAACAGTAATTCCTTAATGATTAAAGACACTGAATAATTTTAAAAATTACCTTCAGTATCAACTAGGTATCTCTTGTCATTACCACCAAAGAGTACCTATTGTATTGTATTCTTTTTTTATTGATCAAAAAGGTAAATAAACAATTCACGATATAGAACTAAACAAACAATACGAACAAATTCTAAATGAGTTAATCACTGAGTCAACTCTCTTTGATAATGCCTAATGTACAAATCCCATCTTTAAAAAAGTCCAGTGACCATGGCAACGCTATATTTGTTTACGTTTTTGATCAATAGTAAAAGAACAGATCATATAATAATATTCTACGGAACCATTCCCGTTTCGTACTTTGCGGGCTTGACCACAAAAAATTCAAAGTAACTGTTCACGAGGTGAATTGTATTATTGTTTGAAGTGTTTATCGTGTCCTGTTGAGATACGATCTTAATCTCAGATTAGACATGTATTTAAGTTATTGTTAACTTACCTTAATACATCTTAACATGAAATGATGGCACCACCTATGTAGTACAATGACTTAGTTGTACGGTCAAATCGTACGGAGGGCTTTCAGAATTTTATATCCGGTCTTTTATGTTGTTCGTTCAAATATTCAATATTTTGAGTGACAATATTGTATGTTTCCCTAATATAAATAAAATAAAATAAATAATCTAATTATTTAACTAGTACCATATATAGGTTTTTCTATCTCTGAAGGCTCATGTCATGGCAATTTGTAAGTTCTAAAAATTATTATATGTTTTGAGTAACTATAAAGTTACTCAATCACAATAAGTCTGTATCTATAGCCTATTAATTTAATTTCTGCAACATGTTAAGTAATTTCTACAACTGGAGGCTAAATTTTACAAGTCACCGCTTATGAGGCAATATTATTGTTAAGATTTTGCAAAATTAAATGGGAAGTTGGTTTTAATATTTTATTTTTATTTTAAGACACGCCTAATGGTTATGCAAATGAATGTAAGTTATAACTTATAACTTAGCAAATCTAACTTCAAGAAAGGTTAAAGGACGGACAACTTCTTCTTGTCTATAATATTCTTATCAACAAATTTCTTGTCCTATTTATGTTCATAAAATATTCATAAAATTCCGTCAGAGAAGCAAGGTGATCGTAAAAATCATTAAAACGGAATAATCATGGATCGACCACCTGCTCTCTAGATTGATGACCTCAAGACCTCAAGACCGCAAGACCTCAAGATCTCAAGACCTCAAGACCTCAAGACCTCAAGACCTGGTAGTGAATGTGAATGCTGAGGGCGGAAACAGAGTGAGGTGATGGTTCATTATAAAGCCCATGTCCAACCGTGGAAGCTTATATAACGCTGAGAAAGATTTTCTATTTGGTACTCTATATTATTATTATAAAAAAAACGGTCAGCAGCTTATAGCTTAGCATCAAATTCATTAAATCCAAACTTATTAAGAATTACTTCTTTTAGGGTTTCATAGCACTTGTGCGGTAGTTTTCTAATCCGTCCCCACACAATAACGGGACGTTATTAATTTCATATCTAACAAAAGAGCATGTTGCTACAAATATCTGTGTACAAAAGACGACAAGTAAGTAATTAATGTTGGAGTCGTATTGGTTGAATTCGGTCGTTAGTTCCCGGGGGAGGCGCGGGCAAATCGCCGCCAACACAATACGGTAGTTAGGGAATAGGGGACCGTATCGGCGGACGTTTAACGAGCAAATTATTTAGTAAATGTTGCCAAATAATAACATTAATGCGGGAACGAGGGGCGGGCGGCGCCTCTCCTGCCTGACGCTAATCTCGTTCGGATCCCGACAGATTAGCGTGGATCAACCTGATATTTTTTTAAATGTGTCATTCAATGTTGCCATCACGTAAAACAATAAACTCAAACTTTTTTGTTGTTAAAATTGAGTAAACTTAAAAATATTGCTTAATATTATCTATGTATGTTCTTTTTATGCTAAGGTTGACAGACAGGCTGACAGTCTACTTGATGGTAGGTGGCTACCATCACCTATAACACAAGCGACGCCACAGTAAGTGCTGCAAGTGCGCTGCATTGGAAAGGATAGGGAAATGGGCTCTGGCATTCCTTAATACTAATAGAACACGTGCTGTTATTTCACGGTGGTTTTCTGTATAATGCGGTGGTTACTGCCACTAGACGGGCTGCCCAAATGACTGCGCAACGCAGTGAGCACTACACTGGATTATATGTTTATACATGGAAAAACAGTCCAACTAGGTAGAGCCAACATCGAGAAAGAGGTAAATAGTGAAATACAGCTCAAATTATTAATCGGCAGCTTATGCTCAACTAGGATCCCTCATCAACTAGGAAATTAGCTGATCTTCATAAATTATAGCTAAGAACGAACCAGATCACATCAGCTTTCAAATAAAAAAAAACTCTTTTAAAATCGGTCCATCCGTTTGTTAGCTACGATTCCACACACACAAACACACACACACACACACACACACACACACACACACACACACACACACACAGGTCAAATTTATAACACCCCGTTTTCGCGTCGGGCTTTAAAAAATCGTATTCTTCGCGAATGATATTTACTCGTAGAAAGGTCCACAAAACCTAACATAGAACAAACTAGGGGTGGCTCCCCCTCCCTCGAGGGTGGTTAGCCAATGAGAGCACTCGCGACATCACTCGAGTACCAGAGCAAACAGCGACGCTCCTGAATGCCACATAATTGAGTGGCTCCTCATCTCATGCGCTCCGCTGAACCATTGTCCTCGCCATTAAACTGAATTATGACTTAAACGTTCACAATTAATGACAGATTCATTGAGTACGCGTCACCGAACACCGACAAAGCCACCACCAAGAGGCACAGACTTAAATTATTATAATAATACTAACTACCCGCCCCCGGATTCGCACGTATGCAATTTTCGGGACAATTTTTGAAAATTTTTCGCTACATAAGAACTTTTTGAATATATTTTTTTGTATTTAAGATACTTTTTAGATGCAAAATTCTAAATGCAAAAATAAAAATATAATCTATAAAATTAATATCCAAAAATGTTCAAAAACTTTCTTATTTTTAATATAAATATTGACATTAGATAATCAACTGTTATAGATATACTTAATTATAATATTAACATTTAACAATTGCGATATTATATAATAAAAGTTCTAGTCTGAATTAATAATATCTATACGCATAAAATCCAATAATATGGCAAAGCAATTGCGGTTTATCTTGTGAATTGTACACAGATACTCCGTTTAGGGTGGCTTTAAAACCTAACTACGAACAACGAGTAAGTAAGCTGGCAGTCCGAAGCGAAAGCCCCAAGGGAGCCGAGACATCCCCGCAAGCGGAATAGGTAATTCAATAACTAACGGAACGCGACGGCTAATCCCGAAATTAGCAATACGATATGAATAAATAGATTTTGGTCTCGAACAAAGCAGATGTCATGGGAATACCTTGCGAGGGGTGTTTAGCAACTCATTAGTTACGTAATGAAGGGTTGTATTTCGTGTTCGCAGTTCGCGAAAATAATTTGAATAATATTTTTCTTGTAGCAAGAGTTTTTAATTTTAAAACATTGCTGTATAAATATGAGCAGGCGTTTTGCATTTTTAGTCTGATAATTCAAGAAAGAACAGATTCTTCATATTAGTTAAGTGCTTGATTTAATTAGACCGTGTTCTATTGCCTAAAACGTTCTATTTTCTTAGAAATAGATGTTTAGATGTTTGGAATCGCATTTAGATGCGATTTCTAATTTGAATGTGGTGGATTTTTTTTCCCACTTGAAGATAAACAAAATAAAAAAACTTGAACAATAACTTCTGCTCATAGGCTCAACGAAAATATAGGTAGGTATAATATAATTAATTTTTTTATGTTACCATCGCCTATAAAACAAACAACGTCATAAGTGCTGAAAGTGCGCTGGCGACTATAGAAGGATAAGGAAATAAGGAAGAATAAGGGGTAATGGGCTCTAACATCGCTTACCCACTCACCAAAACACAACAGCACATATGCTGTTATTTTGTGGTGGTATTGGTATGGTAACCACATGGTTAAGGTGGTTCAAATTTGTTCAAAGATCAACAATGTATTACATACATATCTCTCTGCATTTCTCTATGTATATTCGTGTACTTTTCGTCTTTTATGACGACAGAAGCTATAACAATGCATCAAATGGACAGTTATCCGAATCTATATCCTTACATATTATAAAACAGTCTGTCTGTTCGCGATAAACTCAAAAAGTACTGCACCAATTTTCATGCTGTTTTCACCAATGGATAGAGCGGTTCTCGAGGAAGGTTTTAGTATATAATTTACAAAGTTACGACGAAAATAAGAGACGACACTTGATGTTAAGCAGTCTTCGCCTATTAATATAAACGACGCAATAGCTGCTGCAAGTGCTCAGTCGACTTTAATAGAATTAAGGATAAGAGGGATAAGAGGATAAGAGCAAAGATATAAGGATAAGGGGGAAAGGAGTACTCACTCGCTAAAACACACATCTTGTTATATCACGGTGGTCTTTTTTAAAGAGGTGGTTGCGGATAAGGGATTATGTAGGACAAGGGATTAGATGGGGATAAGGGAATTGGCTCTGTTAACCTTACTCAAACTTATTTCAGACAGGTTGCCCAATTTATGACTATGAAACTCGGTAAGTATATCTTCATCTATCTGCAAATTAATTGTATCTAATAACAGTAGGCAATCGATACGGCTACTTACCAACCGTAAACAGTTACAAATTGATATCATTGTAACGCATTGTTACCGTTATAACAAGTTGGCTCACAATTATAATGCGAATACATCGAGCGGAGTAGAGATACGCCAATTAGACGTCGGAGAGGAAGCTCGCGCGCCTGCGCACTCCCTAATTGTTTCCGACGTCTAGCCCTCCCCGTGCCACCGCTACCCACACCCTGACCCTCCACTCACCCCCACTCACCCTAAACCACCTCCCCAGAGAAGCTCCGGGCGACAACAGAAAGATGGGATATATGAAAAGCAGTCTCGGCAAAAGATGTTACTAAAATGGTAATTAATGTTTGAACCTCATCTCGCATCTCAAGTAGATATCAGATTTAAATTAAGAATACAATCTTTCATCAAACTTTAATATATAAGAAGGAATAATACCTACATCTTGTTATGCTGGTAGATGCTGTGTTAGTTTAGGCTCAGTTTAGGTTAGACCTACTTTAAAAATGTGAACTTAAGATGGTCTCAATAATTGTATTGTTACTATTGGATGTAAGCCATCTGCGACCATAGTACATATAGCGCCGTCTCACAAAATTTTAAGGTACTTAACAGTTGATTATCATCCATTTTCAATGTAAGATTACGATATAATTATTTTTTTAAAGAAATACAACTTTATTACTTTAGGTAGACTAAAAAGTAAAAGCTTATTGTTAGCGTCTGCTATTTATGTCGACTGAAGTTGATTGATTAAATACAAAATACAAAATTACTTCTAGATTGTTACAACTGTTTCAAGAGAGATTGTCAGAAATGGAAGCCAGTTCATTTATATCTACGATCCGCTCCTCACTTTGTATGGGTGCAATTTTTTCTGCAAATTATATAACAACCTTCCTCGTTTAACACTCTTTCCCTTAGTTAAAACATGAAAATTGATTTGTTAGTTTTTAAGATCATCGCGATACAGATACTGACAGACGGGGGAGTTGTAAGGATAATCGGTCCTCTGATAATGAAACATTGCAATAATAGGCTAGAAGCCGTAACAATGTCGAATTTTATTGAACAGAACTCAACAGGGCATTACAACATCTTCCGGAAGAGATTTCAATGTAAAGCATGAACGACTTTGTCCTCGGTCGCGTGGCGCCACGTGTCGCTTTTAATAGCCGGATGATCAATTGATGAAATCGCATGGCTAAAACACACTACTGAATAACACTAAGGTCCCAAACAGACACAAAGCGGGCGCGGGCGACGGGCGCGTCTAGTTTTAATATACTGGGTCGCGCTTAATGGACACACTTATTAAAGTGTGTCCATTAAGCACACGCGCCCGCGCCCGCGCCCGCTTTGTGTCTGTTTGGGACCTAAGGAGCATGTGACCTTAGTACACATTAGACACAGGAGACTTTTTTTATGTAAATATAGACACAGGCTGACGGTCCACTTAATGGTAGATGGCTACAGTCGCCTATTAACATGAGAAAGAAAGCCTTAAGTTTCTTTGGTGTTAAAATATTTACTCATTATTTATTGCTCATATAGACACAGTAGACATTTTTGTATGTAAATATAGACAGACAGGCTGACGGTCCACTTATTGGTAGATGGCTACAGTCACCTATTAACATAAGAAAGCCTTAGGTTTCTTATGTTAAAAGCCGTAGGTTTCTTAAGTGTTAAAACATTTACTCGTTATTTATTGCTCAGCATATAGACACAGTAGACATTTTTTATGTAAATATAGACAGTCAGGCTGACGGTCCACTTAATGGCAGATGGCTACCGTCGCCTATTAGAGAAAGCCTTAGGTTTCTTATGTTAATAGGCCATAGGTTTCATAGGTTTTAAAATATTAACTCATTATTTTATTGCTCATAATATATTTTTGTCAGGCGTTGGATTCTTTATTTCTATTTTAGATGATCTCTCAGTAACAGTACTTTTTTTTTTTGGATGGAAAGGTTACCCTATGTCCTTTTCTGTGTCCTCGATAATGTGTATGACAATTTTTATGACGATCGGTTGAGTACAAAAAGCTACGCTGTCGTCACTTGGCAACGCGTTGACACTACTCACGTGACGCTCAACGGTTGAGTAGTTATCTCGTGAAAGTTTAAAAAAAAATCTCTTGTATTTATAATTTGTTAAGATAATACGCCTTAAAAAAAGCGATCCAACTATAAAACAACTGTCCTCAAATCAAACCCTTGCTATGTAAATATTTCTTTTAATAAAGTCTCCGCGAGGAAAGCAGACATTTGGTGTAATATCAGTGTTGATAGAGGAGGAAGTGGCGGTACTAGGGGGGAGAGGTAATAGCACATCATCCGATAATAGACGGATTAACGCAACAACCCTTTGTAGGCGGATAATGAAACTTAACAAAACATTTTGTCCGCACTGATCGCGAACAAATAATTATTTATTCGTGAACACATCAAATATTCTCATAGTGAATACGTTATAGGTGCTTTACCCGCAAACCGAGCTCTCTCGATTTATACGATCAAAACGATATTTTCATGCAAGGGAATAAATATGGCCAAACATTTACTCGTTACAAACGTTCTGTGTTTTGTTTGGTTTAACTTTCGTAATTGCTCCTATATTTCATGCACTTTTTATGCATATTTTCTACTAATATTATAAACTAGCCACCCGCTCCTGGCTTCACACGGGTGCGTACTATAAAAATTAATATACTTTTTATACTGAAAAAACGTTAGGTTCCCGAGGGATCGTCGAAAAAATATAAAAAAAATCGTCGTCACCGCGACAATTATACTCATCTATAAGTGGTCTTATAATTACAAAGTGTCGTGTTTGAACTTGTATAAAATCAAACTATTTTATCTTTGATCTTCAACTTGTAATTCTTTACTTAACCCACTGTTTAAATGAAGTGTCGTAACGAAGTTAGTTTTCGTTAAAGCCACCTTTGATAAGCAAATATTATTGAACAACCCTTCGGCCAAGCTTGGCACTTGTGCCACACAAATAAAATATTCACATCACACATTTTACAAACCCTCCGTTTATTCTAATAACCACTTTCACCGTCGATTCTGTCAATTCATATTTGCTTGCAATCAAACGGAGGCGTCGACGCATTTGCTGTTTTGGAGTTTCGAACGTTTTATGTTCTATAAATATTGGGATACCCTGCCCCTCTCTGCCACTAGCTCAACAGGCCACAGAGGGGAGAGTCTTAACTAGTTTTCTGGCTTATTTGAAACGGTTGTGCCGTTCAAACTAAACTAGCGGAATGAATAGGTGTCAAGAGCAATGCGTCTGAGAGTCCCTGCTGGGGGCGCGAACGTGCCCTTGTAACCGGAGCTTCTAGCCTCATAATGCTACATAACTCAATTGATTCCCCGACACTACCCGCACGCTTCCTTCTAACTTCGTTTGGAACGTTTTGATATCGGATACGCCGCTTTGACGCCTCCTTGTGCAATTCTTTCCCCATTGACCAGTGAAAAAATAAATAAGATTTATTAAGGCGGTACGTTTAATGCAATAAATAACAAGTAGCAACTATCAGGTCTAGTGGTGATATTGTACTGCAGGAGAGTTGTATGTTACTTGGGCTACAGGAGCTGCAATCTTCGCAACAGGTGACGCATAGGCGACGGGAGCTGGAGCGTAAGCGATCTTTGTAGCGGCTGGAGAAGAGTACACCACCTGAGGTTGTGCTGGTGCGTAAGCGGCATGAACTGGCGCTTGAGCGTAAGTGGCATGAACTTGTGCTGGAGCGTAAGCGGCATGAACTTGTGCTGGAGCGTAAGCGGCATGGACTGGCGCTTGAGCGTAAGTGGCATGAACTTGTGCTGGAGCGTAAGCGGCATGAACTGGCGCTTGAGCGTAAGTAGCATGAACTGGCGCTTGAGCGTAAGTGGCATGAACTTGTGCTGGAGCGTAAGCGGCATGGACTGGCGCTTGAGCGTAAGTGGCATGAACTGGCGCTTGAGCGTAAGTAGCATGAACTTGTGCTGGAGCGTAAGCGGCATGAACTTGTGCTGGAGCGTAAGCGGCATGAACTTGTGCTGGCGCGTAGGCAGGTTGAGCTGGAGCTGGAGCGTACGCTACTTTAGCCACAGGAGCGGCGTAAACTTTTGTAGGGGCAGGAGTCGGGTGACCTTCGTAACGTACGACGGCGTTGAATCCATGTATTTTATCAGCCGTATACTCCACAATGCGGATGGTTCCGTCTGGTTGAACTAGAGAGTATGAACCGTGGACAGCGTCTTCGGAGCGATGTTCTTTTTGATGTTTCGAGTCACCTGTGTGCGGGTCTTGTACGGAATACTCGAATTCGTAGTTAGCCGGTGCTTCGGGTTCCACATGAGCTACTTTCGCCAAGTGCACTTGCTGAGGAGCTGCATACGCAACTTTGGAGAGTTGCACTGGCTGAGGTTCAGCGTATGCTACTTGTTGGGGTTCAGCGTATGCGACCTGCTGCTGGACGTAGGATACTTTCGCGGGTTCTACCGGGACAGCTATAGCCGACACTGCGGCTACAAGGCATGATAAGGCGATGAGCTGAAAAATAGAAAATCGTAACATTATCATCGATTAACATGTTTAAATGTGAGAGTTTATCTTGGGACGGGTTAGAACTGACTGGCCATCCAGTCCTGACAGTAGAATAATTTAGTTCTGAAAGTTTTCGATAGCCTTACATACTATAAACTAACTTCAAATTTAACTCATTTAATTGTGTTTCCATAGATATTTACGAGTAGGTTACTACCTAAATATACCTTACAGGTAAATTTATAATGGTTTCCCACATTTCCCACAGTTTGTTTTTTTCATTTTTCTTCATTTTGCCCTGCCTTTATTGACTTCTAATTTTTCTTATCTAATACCAAATTTAATTTACCAGTGTAATTTTATTATTTAATACACTAAATTTTTCTCATTTCAAAATCAAGAACAATTTCCGAGATGAATGTTAACTTTTTTTTTAATTAATTCATAAACAAATTTTGATACTCACTTTAGCTGGCATGTTGTTTGATTTGTTGTGACTAAATGTGATGCCACTTAATAACGAGAAGCTTTTTATAGTGGTCAGTGAAGAGTTGCGAGACGGTACTTGAGACGCGTTCGTGAAGTATTTGTCCAAAACTGGATCAATGCTTACAAACATCTTATGTAATTCATTCATCATTACTAATCAAAACACTTGTACTTCTCTATTCTACTTAAATTCATTTATATATTACAACTATGAATAATATATTTTGTATGTAATGTTCGATTGCTACCAACTTCCTACTAGGTAAGGTACATAGGTACCTTTTGATATACCTAAGCAGAAATTGAGATATATAATAGTTATATTTAAGGTAAGTTGTACTAATGCTAGACATTAATATTAATATCTAATCTATATAATAAATAAAAATGTTTGTCCTCTATGTATTACAAAACAGCTCGACCGATTTCAATTTGGTTTTCGCTTATGGAAAGAGGGATAAACGAGAAAGATTTCTGTCATAAAATTTGCATCCTACCTAAAATATATTATTACTAGCCAGTAGGACAAAAATATTATTAATATATTATAGTAGTGTAAGTGAACCTGTAAACGAAAAAAATTAAAATAAGAAATCAATGAAACAGGTGTAAAGGTTACGTAATTGAATTAGAATTCTTTCCACACAATACTTGTTTAAAATATAAAACAAGTCGTG
The DNA here is from genome assembly GCA_945859745.1 of Synanthedon formicaeformis. Lineage (NCBI taxonomy): Eukaryota > Metazoa > Arthropoda > Insecta > Lepidoptera > Sesiidae > Synanthedon > Synanthedon formicaeformis. The sequence goes on along the minus strand of OX243968.1, from coordinate 2,932,265 downwards.
AACAATGGAGATGTAGTCACGATATGGTGTCAGTCCGATTGACGTTATCAAAGGTATAATGTTCATTAATAACGATATAATACTTTCATTTTACGGTACAATAATCTTAATAGTCTCGATACTAACACACACACTCATGCATGATTTAATTTGTTTGATGACTGATAAAATTAAGGTAACATTAGAGACATATTTCTTTTGTTTCCCGCTTGGCACTAGATATAAAGCCCGTCACAAACGTAGCTATAATATACAGGGCGTCCCAAGACTATGCGACATGAAGGGAACTACCTTAAATTATCGTAGATCTATAGGATATTTTGCTGAAAGAAGACTTTGTTATTTTTAAAAGTTAGTAATACTGCATTCAAAGATTTTCTAAAAATTATACGTCATCGTCGGCAATATATAATATTCTTGAAATTTGAATCAAACATTTTACGTTATTCCCTTCTTTTAAGATACTATGTTACTTAAGAAAAATTATTATATTTTGTGTGATTGAGAACGGATGTTTTTTTTTTTCACCTTCGGTTCGATTCCCAGACGAAGCAAGTAATTTTTAGAAAATCTTTGAATGCAGTATTACTAACTTTTAAAAATAACAAAGTCTTCTTTCAGCAAAATATCCTATCTGCGATATTTAAGGTACTTTCCCTTCATGTCGCATAGTTTTGGGACGCCCTGTGTATTAATATTAATATACCGTGCTATAATATGAATTACGGTATACGTTGGTGACGTCATAGAAATATATATTATAGCTGCGTGTGCGGTCACTGCAATATTTGGATAGAAAACTAGTTGGTGCCCGCGACTTTGTCCGCGTCCGATCGCTAACAAACTTCACAAGATTACCCGCTGGACTAATCTGAACATTATCTGAAAATTTCATCAAAATTGGTTCAGCGGTTTTGGAGTCCATATGGAAACATACATACATACATACATACACACTTTGCCTTTTATATTATAGGTATATAGATATATCGCAATATGCCTTGCTATAATTTATATTATAGCTACGTGTGTGACGGGCTTTAATAGTGAGTCACTGTTTAGTCTGCGATGCGAAAACCATTGATGATACACAATTACATAAATACTCACAGTACTCACACCAAAGCATTTTTTATATACAGTATGTTGAAAAAATGGTTATATTTTAACAAATTACGCAATCTTTATGAAATCTGTTGGACGGAGATCTGAAATCTCTGAAAAAATGCACGTGTCTCGTTAATTTGTCTGGGTATATATATTGTAAATACTCATTATTACCTATAAAAAGGTTAAGCAGACTATAATTATGTCTTTTATTATAAAAAAACATAAATGTTTACACAGTTAAATAAATTTAATACGTAATTAGGTTCCAATTACGTATTGGAATTACTTACTTATCGATTTTATTAGGTAAAAACCATAAAATAAAAAGGAAATTGCATATTATCTACCGCGATAATTAAGTTCCGACAAATTTATTATTAACCTTCATCAATTACCTAACTGTAGTACCAAACCAAATTGATGATTACTTGCTAGTAATCATTAATTTAATTACCCATGTACGTGTTTACATTTTGGTTTTCTTTTTTCTCTTTGAACACTAAGAATTTCACATATATTTCACGTGAACTCAGTATTTCACATAAAATAAAATAAAAATTGCCAAAAAAAAATTTGGGGTAGGCCACCCTTATCACTTATCACTTACAACCTATTCTCAGACCTACCGAATATTTATTTATTTATTTATTTATTTTATTGTAGGGAAATTTACAGGTATAATTACATAGTAACAGTGGTGAGTATATAGCTTAAACCTAATAAAAAATTTCCACTTATAAATAGAAAACTATAGTCTAATAACAAGAATAAAAGCAAAAATAAAATAAAAGTCATGTTAGGCCACTGAAAAATTTATCGGCTATAATGTTTTTTGTTTTAACTATGGAACTGCGGAACAGGTCAGCATCTGTATCCTCTAATAACATTTCATTAAAAAGTCTACATGAACGCGACATGAATGTATTTTTCCTATAATTTGTTTTACATGCAGCAAAGAATTTCTCAAATTAGTATAAGGGACATTTAAATACAATTTAAATACACAAAAATTTCATATATTCTATACGAAATATTTTATATACTTAAACTAGTCATATCATAATAGGCTAGTGCTATTCTAATGTGTGAAACTAATGTGTGCTGGTTCTAATGTGTGAAACGGACTTTATGATAACAGTTAGTTTTTTTTTTTACTACAATTTTGTTGGTTGTTCTCTTCTGGGCTGTTTCTGCCCTATCGGCAACTCGATCGACCAAACAGCTCAATCTTTTCTTTGTAAAAATTGTTTAGGCTAAGTTAGGACTTAATTAAAGTTCTTAATTAAATTCGCCTCTTTCACTAACATCAAGTAAAGTGTTGATTAGTTACTTTTAGAAATCATTTTCTGTTTTATTGAAACCGATTTACTGCACCCGATTTTTTTTTATTATATTTTTTTTAATATTTGGGACGTTTACCCATCAAACTACTACAACATGGAACCCGCGTGCCATACAAAACACTACGAATTTTATGGAACATTTAAAGGTGACATAGTTCAGGCATGAACTGTCATTTAAAACAAAACAAACATAATAATAAGTACGTAATTTAAAGAAAATGTGACTTTACGTCAACCCATTAGTTTAAAATGAAATAGTAGAAGTTGATCGTTACTACCTTTTACCATTGACGCGTGAAGGCAAGAGTCCGCCATGATTCTGTCAAAGGCGTTCTTTTTATGTGCCGCTTTGGCATTTGTGACGCAAATTCCATTTTAGTATTTCGATGCGTTTACCGTACAAACAAAGGTATATCAAGTGACGATTTAGCCTACTTGACGTTCGTGAAAGAGGCGCTAAGTGATTTTGTCAATAAACAATCAATCCAACATAGAAACATAGTGAATATGGCATTAATATAAATAGGCAGTGTTTTAAATTGCCATTTGCAAACATTTTAAATAACATTTTTAGTAGGTGACCCGTGTAATAGTTCAGCCTTCTAGCATTATAGCATTTTTAATGTGATAATATTGTCATTTTTCCCACGAATATCTAATATGCCATAAAAGTCCAATAAATGTCTGAGAACACATTCGAACAACAGGTTAGACCAGATCAACTATGGCACATACAAAATATGACTGTATTGCTTGCGAGCAATGCTCCAATTTTTACAATTACCAAACAACTTATTTACATAATCTCCAATAAGTAGAAGCTTGAGCAAGCATATTACAATGATATGTTTAAACGTTTATAATATTTTGCACAATTTTAAAACAGAATTTAAAACATAAAAACTAAAGCACTAAACGTAACTAATATCTGCAGCCCAAAGTTTTATTTTACATATCGCACCTTTATTCCAATACCGTCACTAAACGAAATTCTTCAAAAATTTGTTTTTAACGCCATTTATTTTCTGAGCACTAATTAAAATATTGCTTCGATTCCTAAACTATAATTTCTATTCATTGATCTATAGGGCGCTGTTAACCTATCGACACTAAACGAAAATTCCACTCCCTTTATTCCTAAAACGACACTTAAATAACTCTTGCATAATTGGTTGGACGGTATTGGAATAAAGGTGCGAATATGTATACTCGTATTTGGGAAATAATGGTTCAGACCATTTTCAGACACTAATGTTCAGATTTAAATAAAGATTTATTATTAGTATTGATATTGATAAATAGTATGTTGCATTCTATAATATTAAAAGTTGATTACTACATAAATTTACTTTCTAACATTTAGAAAAAAATCCAGACAAAAAAGTCATAAAGAAGTTATTTTCTATTTTAAAATAGAAATCTATAAAAATTACCTCTCGTTAATCAATATAAATTATCTTAAATATCGCCTACAAACCGCAACAAGTTACCTTAAGTAATAAGAAATATTGCAATAAAAAATGTAATAGAAATATTTTGATACCTACTACACCAGTGATAAATATTACAACCATTATACTTAGAGCCGTCACTTTCCTGTTGCAACTAATTGAAAACGGGTCTCGTTAGTTTGGTATGATTTGTCAGAGAAATTAAAAGTAGTTTGGTGACCAAAATGACCCAGGCCTTGACCGACATGTGTTAGGCGTGGTTCAGATATGTGTAACACGCGAGATAATCTACGCGCGCTTCGATTGATGGAACAAAGTCATTATTTCAAGTTAGAACGATTACAATAATCATTATAGAGCATATTTATAACTATTTATTTATTTATTGTTAATGATATTTATACATAAAAATTACTTAAAAACTAAATGACAGATTAATTTGACACAATTTACTAACCATTTACAAGATTCCGCATATTGAATCTATATTAATATCATCAATACTAATAATAAATCTGTAAGGGTTGATCATGGAGTAAGTTACTTTGTTTTCAGAGATATCGTGTTTATAGGCTCTATACATGATACTGAAACTAAATTGACCATTTTTAGAATTTTTTTCTGTATGTATGTAAGTATGTATGTTGCTCCATAACTCTTAAACGAATTAACTGAATTTCATGAAATTTGGTAGATAAACATTTAGATTTACGTGACACAGGATAGGCTACTTTTTTCTTTTTTAACGCGGACGAAATCGTGGGCGCCAGCTAGTATAAAATAAAACCGTTTCCAACCAATATATCAGTAACTAAAAACAAACAAACAAATAAAGCAAAAAGAAAAATTCTACAGTGAGGAGCGAGAACCATCAAACCATGATATTGAAAGTAACTCTCTTATTTTGTAAATTTTTGAATTATTTAGGTATATAAATCTAGCTCTGGAAATTAAACTCTACTATTAACAAATTTGACAGATCTGGGAAAGAAAGAGATTTTCCCATAATTTGTTGCGCAATGTCTGTAACTTAGTCGTGATGCTATTACAACAATCATTATATAGAGCATAATATTTATAACTACTTATCTAACATATTACAATTTAAATTAAAAAAATTAATTAGGAAATCTTTTGGGTCTAAATTAATTTTCAAAAGTTAGCTTTAGATTTTTTGAAAGAAAAGAAAGCTTTATTTATGACTAGCTGGCGCCCGCGACTTCGTCCGCGTTGAAAAAGAAAAAAGCAGCCTATCCCTTGGTCCTGTACGTCTACATACATACATGCGCACACACATACACACATTCATACAATACCTACACTTACAGATTTATTATTAGTATTGATGATGTTAAAGATGAATAATAATTCTCATAAGGCATAAGGCTCATAAGGCAGTTAAGTATGGTCAAGTCTGCAGTTATATTCTTAAATAGGCAAATCTTATATAATAGATAATTGAAAACTTACGTAAACGTTGAAGTGGTTCTAACTCCAGAAATAATATAAGTTTAAGGTTTAAAAAAATTAAATTGAATTGGTAGGTATGTGACTGTAATGAAAGTTCTAAATAAAAAGTTGTCCCCAACTTTGACCTTCACCTTGCGACACAAACCTATGCATGTTTGATATGTGCGTATGTTTGTTTTAGAGTTGTGGGCGACGATTTTATTCTGTATATAAAGTGGTATGTGTCAACAAACAGACATAGTCTTTCTTTGACAATCTACAACAATGGTCGCCAAGGTACAAATTAAATTCCATATTAAAATTATATTATAAAAAATATTATAAAAATTAAAAAGTAAAATTATAAAAAAATGGCAAATTTTCATTTTATAAGCTTAGTGATCAAATCTAAATTATTTTGAGTATTTAAAGTTCCATTTGGTTACTTAACAAACCATCGATGTAGGTACACTTGCTGAAGCAAAGTTTCTTAATGTAAATTATTTTGTTTAATTACAGTTTATCGTAATCCTTTCTCTGGCTGTGGCGGCTTCCGCCGTTCCCCTGGTGCCCCTGGCGAAGGTGGCCTACGCTGAGCCAGAAGCGCCGGCTCATTACGAGTTCGAATATTCCGTCCACGATGGTCACTCTGGAGACGTGAAGCAACAGAAGGAGGAGCGTGCCGGAGACGCCGTCCATGGCTCTTACTCCCTGGTGCAGCCCGACGGAGTCCTTCGCGTTGTCGACTATTACGCCGACAAGGAGCACGGATTCAACGCTAACGTGCGTTACGAGGGACACCCCACCGAAGCACCTGCCAAGATCGCCTATGCTGCTCCAGTTGCCAAGATCGCCTATGCTGCTCCAGTTGCCAAGATTGCTTACGCCGCTCCAGTCGCCAAGGTGGCCTATGCCGCCCCCGTAGCCAAGGTTGCCTATGCTGCCCCCGTAGCCAAAGTTGCCTATGCTGCTCCCGTAGCTAAAGTTGCGTACGCTGCACCTGCTGCTACCCTCTCCCATGTAACCTTCTCATCTCCGGTGATCTCTTACCACCACTAGAATAATGTTGTTATACATATTTGTTGAGGCTAAGTTATTTATTGAATTTCAAAAATAAAATTATTCTTTCTTCTATACACATTTGTTTTCTTTAAAATGGAATTATCACTGAAAAACATTATATACTTAGTAATAACGTAGGTATATATATACATTATAATGTGTGTAATGTACCTACGCTACATTATCCTTATACATATTATAAAATAAAGGCCTCCGCCGCGTCTGTCTGTCTGTTCGCGATAAACTCAAAAACTATTGCACCGCTTTTCATGCTGTTTTCACCAATGGATAGGGTGGTTCACGAAGAAGGTTTTAGTATAATTCACAAAGTTACGGCGAAGTCGCGGGCAGCAGCTAGTATTGAATAAAAAAACAACAAGAAAGATTAGTTTACTATTAATGAATTATAATAATATAATCATAAATTATTATAAATTTACTGTTGTTACACAAATTTATAGATCAACTAGCGACCCGATCCCGGCTTCGTCCAGGGTGCATTTTTTTAAGAACATGCCAACTGGACTAACGAGCACTGAGCCAAGGTTTTGTTCACTGAAGAGTGTAGGATAGCTTTACGTGCACCAGATGGTCGAGAACGAGTGTGGAGAAAAAGAGGAGAATGGCTTTTACCCATCACCACTACACAAACTGTGAGTTTTCATGGTGGCTCAATAATGGTGTAGGGAAGAATAAGTTCCGACGCTCGTACCTAGTTGGCTGTCATCGATAACCGGCTAACTGCTGCTCGATACATTAAAGATATCCTTCAGGATCATGTTTCACCGTTTTTGAGGTTCATTGGCAAGACTAATTACTCCTAATGCACGATAATGCACGCCCACATGTCTCACATTGCGTCAATGAATACCTTTAAGAGGTCAGAATTAAAAAATTGGAGTGGCCAGCTCGTAGTCTTGACCTAAATCCCATAGAGAATATCTTGGACATGCTTAAAAAAAAGATAAAAAACAAATTTAATCCCCCACTGACACGTACTGAGGTCCGAAATGCTGCTTGGTCTGCATGAGACGACATACCGCAAGTTGAGGTCAAAAGCATTATCCAAAGCATACCAGATCGAATGCAGGCAGTTATCAGGGCTACAGGAGGAATTACCTGATATTAAGATGTGTAAACAATAATGAAAAATTAGTAATCACGCATTTCCTAGTGTTTTAAAGTTGAGCGCTGAAAGTTAAGATTTTCTGTAAAAACGTTTGGTTTGATTTAAACCTTATTGTTAGGCAGTTAAACGTTTAATTGTCATTAAAAAAGGATTGAAAACCTAAAAGAGACACTTATTGAACACACCTGGTCTATATTTATGGTTAAAAAAGTATTAAAATGCAAACTATCACAAATTTCTGTGTTGGCCAAGTTTCCGTGCCGGTGAGTGTAGATACCTTTGAAAGATACTGTACCTTAAATCAACTATTTCTAAACAATGATAAATGTTATACTATTACATTTTCTCGAAAGCGTAATCCTATTTTTTATAACTATACATTCTCTGGTAACAAAATTAAAGTTGTTAATAAAATTCGTGATTCAGGTATCATTTTGGACTTTAAATTACAATTTAATCTCCATATAGACACTATTATAGCAAAAGCATTTAAGAAACTTGGATTAACTCTACGCCTAGGAAAACCCTTTAAACACACATTTATTTTAAAAGTATTATACTTCACATTTGTACGCAGTATTTTTGGAATTTGGAAGTATAATATGAAACCCACAATACGAGAAGCATATAGCTAGAATTGAAAAAAAATACATAATAAATTCTTAAAATCATTAGATTATAAAACAGGAAATATATTCACTGACTATAAAACAAGTGCTTCAAGACACAAACTGCATTCTAAAGTATAGGTATATTAAGTAAAGTATATTAAAGTATAGGTGAACTTATATTGACGCAGTCTTCTTATATAAAATAATAAATAATCACATCGATTCTTCTTCACTTTTAGAATGTATTCACTTTAATGTGCCAAAACTCAGGACAAGAGCAAAAGATACATTTCACATTCCCTACTGTAGAACTAATCATTCTAAAAATTCCTTCCTTCATCGTTCCAAGTATCACTACAATAAAGTTCTGAATGATATTGACATATTTTCAAACAATTTGAATTCTTACAAAAAGAAAATTGGCGAATTACTTTAAAAAAAATTTTTTTTTTCATATAGAATATTCTCTTCTTTTTCTTTTTTGGTTTTATATTAATTTTGTTTTTTAAATTACCTAATAGATAAATAAATGTAAATAATTTTAATGATTCTATAGGCCTATTTGTATTTAATTTATATATATAATAGATATATAATGGCTGTATGTAATCTAAATAAATTGTCCTTGGTACAGGGTCCATTTTGATATTAAGTTTTAGTTTAGTGTACATTATGTAATCAATTTGTAAATATATAATATACTTAGAGCCTCTTTCATCAACCACAAGTAAAGTGTTGATTAGTTACTTAATTTTAGAAATCATTTTCTGTTTTATTGAATTATGCAATCGGTTTACTGCATCATTCGATAACTGATTTTTTATTATTATTTTCTATTTAATATTTGGGACGTTTACCGTACAAACAAAGGTATATCAGCTAAATTATTCCCGGTGACATATGACTTTAAGTGACGGTTTAACCTACTTGACGTTCGTGAAAGAGACGCTTAGCGCCTGTTTCTCAAACGTCAAGTAGGCCAAAATGTCATTTAAAGTCACCGGTAACCGGGGATAATGGAGCTGATATACCTTTGTTTGTACGGTAAACGTCCCAAACATTAAATAGAAAATAATAATAAAAAATCGGCTATCAAATGATGCAGTAAACCGAGTGCATAATTCAATATAACAGAAAGTGGTTTCTAAAAGTAACTAATCAACACTTTACTTGAAGTTTGAGAAAGAGGCCCTTAGAATAATTAATTTAGAAGTAGAATTAAATGAAACATTATATTGTGTTAATAGAGATTGAATAAAAATTAGTATCTAAATAAAAAAAAATAAAAAAAATTATAACTGTTATACCGGGTGGATGCTTTTAACGCTACCTGGAGGGAAAGTTCACTAAATATTGAAGATAGGAAAAAATTACCCGAAGTAAAGATTACTTTATTAATACAAAGGAAGAAAACTATTGAAAGATTTTTTATATTTTTTTTTTTCATTTAGCCAGGAATGGTACCGGCTAAATTACAAAAAATTAAAATACATCCTGTACTATTATGGCATCAATCGATCATAAAGATCCAATCTCTCTAACAAACATGGTAAATTAAACGAAAGACAATTTCAACGCCATCGCATGAAGAACCAACATTTCTTCCAGCCTGTATATAGTAATTTATTATAGTGTTAGCGCCTCTTTCTCAAACGTCAAGTAGGCCAAACTGTCATTTAAAGTCACCGGTAACCGGGGTAAATGAAGCTGATATACCTTTGTTTGTACGGTAAACGTACCAAATATTAAATAGAAAATAATTAAAAAAATTCAGCTATCGAATGATGCAGTAAACTGAGTGCACAATTCAATAAAACAGAAAATTATTTTTAAAAGTAACTAATCAAAACATTACTAGTAGTTTGAGAAAGAGGCCCATAATCTTTTAATTATTTTGTATTTAATTTGTAGTACAAAGAATGATTAGGGGCAATTTTTTCTTATTTTTTTTATATTCAAAATCGTAGTAATGCTAAATTATAGTAAGCGATTATAAATTATAGATATTATTTACCTATTTATATCTGCAACGAGAATTTGATAATTCCATTTGAAAATTTTTAAGGAAACAAATGTGTACAAGTACGAATAATTTTATTTTTGATGTTCAATAAATAACTTAGCCTCAACAAATAAGTATAACAACATTATCCTAGTGGTGGTAAGAGATCACAGGAGATGAGAAGGTTACATGGGAAAGGGAAGCAGCAGGTGCAGCGTACGCAACTTTAGCTACGGGAGCAGCATAGGCAACCTTGGCTACGGGGGCGGCATAGGCAACCTTGGCGACTGGAGCGGCGTAAGCAATCTTGGCAACTGGAGCAGCATAGGCGATCTTGGCAACTGGAGCAGCATAGGCGATCTTGGCAACTGGAGCAGCATAGGCGATCTTGGCAGGTGCTTCGGTGGGGTGTCCCTCGTAGCGCACGTTAGCGTTGAATCCGTGCTCCTTGTCGGCGTAATAGTCGACAACGCGAAGGACTCCGTCGGGCTGCACCAGGGAGTAAGAGCCATGGACGGCGTCTCCGGCACGCTCCTCCTTCTGTTGCTTCACGTCTCCAGAGTGACCATCGTGGACGGAATATTCGAACTCGTAATGAGCCGGCGCTTCTGGCTCAGCGTAGGCCACCTTCGCCAGGGGCACCAAGGAAACGGCGGAAGCCGCCACAGCCAGAGAAAGGATTACGATAAACTGTAATTAAACAAAATAGTTTAAATTAAGAAATTTTTCTTCAGCAAGTGTAAATCGATGGATTGTTATTTGACCAAATGGAAATATTAATCTTTAAATAATCAAAATAATTTAGGTTTGACCATTAGGCTTATAACAAAAACTTTTCTCTATTTTTTATAAATTGCATTAGATTGTTACACAAAACGATTAAGTGCTTGCAACTACACTTATCGGATATTTAAAAAAAATATTATAATGAAAATCGTAAGGACTCGATTTAGAAAAACTAGAAGCATGATGATAATGACTTTATTCTATACTACTTGAGAGATAAAGTATCTTCTACAAGGAGAATAAATATTCTGATGTGGAATTTAAATTGTACCTTGGCGACCATTGTTGCAGATTGTCAAAGAGAGACTATGTCTGTTTGTTAACCTGTACCACTTTATATAGAGAATAAAGTCATCGCCCACGACTCCAAAATACGCACAGATAAAACGTGCATAGGTTTGTATCGCAAGGTGAAGGTCGAAGTTTAAGACAACTTTTTGGTTTGAACTTTCACTGTATTCTATAGTAATTATTTAATTTATGGATATTACAATTAAAGTCAATAGTTTTAGGTATGGGCTATGTTTTAACTTAGTCGCTTCCAACCGTCTGTCCCTCTATATGTATACTTAGATATTTTAAACTACGGAATGTATTTTATTGCGTTTTCTCTATTGGAAAGAGCGTTCAGCGAGGAAGGTTTTTTAATAATTTGCAGAAAAATATTGCGCGCAGATTAGTGATGAAGAATCATCTTATAACATGTCGGTCGAGTCTTTTCAAGTTTTGCCTGACAGCAGTCAGGCATTTTTTTATATTTTATTTATAGGTATCATAACGAGCAATTATAAATATTATTTTTATTTTAGTAACAAAAATGGCTGATAAACGAAGTCAAAACATGAGTCAAAATTAGTGAAAAAAATAGTCATTTTTCGATTTAATTAGGTACCTACATACCTACGAATCTATCTGAAATGAAAAGTACACTAAAAGTAAAAATGTTACCTGAAATGCTATAAAATGTTATTCTGCTGGTATTTTATATTTTAATTATTACTTGTAATTTAAATAATTGAGATTCTGTAACAAAAAATATATGTTCAGATTATACAGACATGAAACCAATACAGATAAATTTTATTTTATTTATGCAAACGAATAGATGCTTACAGCAATCTTGTTCTGGAATACAATCTCCTTCTAAATTCCTCAAAAAACCGTCCTTGCAAATACAAGCAGGCATATTGCATTTTGGAAATACGATTGGACATGGTTTAGATTTTTTCATCTGCTCGCATGTTTGATGACATTTTAACAATGAACACTTGTAATAAATTTCATCCGTTTTACAATCTGAAAATAATACACAATGTTATGGTAATAAGGTTCACTTTTGTTTACTTGTTTTGTATGAAAAGAAACGCGTGTTAACTGAAAGGTGATTTTATTGCAACTGAAAAATATTAGGCTTGTAACATCTATTTAACCGTGCATTCACACATGCATACGTCTCTTGCATTCGTTCACGCACACATTGATAACTAACTGAACATACCGCCCACCAAGGACTCTCTGGGTCCTTAAAAGTTAAACGAATTTATACATAGAAAAGTTGTGGACTGTATACAAAGAAAAGATGGGCGATGCTTCTACCATTCACGCAAAATTTTTAATTAGTTACATCAATTGGTAATAAACATAATTTTGAGAATGATCGTTGTGTCACACTGTCTCCACTTTTTACACTGTACACTCTAGTTACACCGTCAGGACCGGGATGCTTCTTCACAATACGGCCCAATAACCACTTGCCAGGAGGAAGGTTCTCATTTTTTATTAGGACAATTTGTCCGATCTCCAATTCTTCTACTTTCCTCTGCCATTTTGGACGTTGTTGCAACCGAGATAAATACTCGCTCTGCCATCGACGCCAGAAATCACCCACTAACTTTTGCATGTGTTGCCATCGGGACAGGCGACTCATGGGAATGTCTTGAAGGTCTGGAGCAGGGACAGTGATAGGTGCTTCGCCAATTAAAAAGTGTCCTGGTGTCAGCGGTAGCGTTTGATCGGCATCAGTAGGATCTATAGGACACAGCGGTCTAGAATTTAGGCATGCTTCTATTTGGCATAGCAGTGTAGTCATTTCTTCGTAAGTAAGATTGCATGTCAGTATTCTCTTCATGTGATGTTTCATTGATTTTACTCCTGCTTCCCATAATCCACCCATGTGAGGGCTGTAGGCGGGTATAAAATGCCATTGTGTGCCATCCAGGGCAAGGGATTGAGCGATCTGGCCATCAAACTCCAGTTTTGCATTGGTCCAAGCAGCAACCAGTTCCTTGTTGGCGCCAACGAAATTTCTTCCTTGGTCACTCCAAAGATGGGCACATTTTCCACGTCTGGACACAAATCTCTTGAAAGCTCCGATGAACGCTTCTGACGTCAAATCGCTGACCAATTCTAAGTGTATTGCTTTGGTGGACATACAGATGAAAATGGCGATGTAGGACTTAGTCACTTTAGCTCCTCTACCCTTTGTCATTAGAATTTGATAAGGTCCAGCAAAATCCACGCCGCTGTTCAGGAAGGGTCTAGCAGGCGTGACCCTCACTCGTGGTAAGTCTCCCATCAGCTGTGATTTTGCAGCAGCACTTTGCTTGGCACAGGTAAGACATTCTCTAATCTTCAACTTAACGACCTTCTTAGCTTTTAAAATCCAAAATTTCGATCGGAGATAGGATAACATCAAATGGCAGCCACCATGTAAGGTTTTTAAATGTGCATCGGCAACAACGAGCGCCGTGAAATCACTTTCAGTGTCTAAAATTACAGGATGTTTGCTATCTTCATTAAGATCAGAGTGACGCAACCTGCCGCCCACCCTGAGTATACCATCTGCATCCAGGTAAGGTAACAAAGCTTTTAAATTACTTCCTTCTTTAACTCTTTTATTACTTTTCAAATACTGCATGTCTTCCTTAAAACTTTCTTTCTGTGTTAACTTTATGCATGTTTTTAATGATTCGTCTATTTCCTTTGTAGTGATAGCTGTGATAGTTTTTTCTTTATTTTGTAGTGTTTTCCATTTCAAAAACCTTTTACAGTAAACTATTACTTTAAGTAGCTCTTCTAGTGTTTCAAAATTATTAAATTTCTTTGATAAATTTTCTTCTTTGTATTCTACACGCATATTAACTTGTATGACTTCTTTCTTTTCCAGGTTTGTAGATATGTTCTGCGGTCTATTATATTTAATTTCTCCAGTTCGTAGCCATTCTGGGCCCTTCCACCATAACTCATCTTCCTTTAGGTCTAGAAGATGTGTCCCTCGAGATGCTATATCAGCAGGGTTGTCTTGAGATTGTACGTGGTACCAATTATGATTTCCAATTTGTTCTAGGATTTCTACAACTCTGTTTCTCACGTAAGTATTCCATCTAGTAGGATCACCAAAAAGCCAGGACAGTACAATGGTTGAGTCTGTCCACGCAAATATCTGACCAGCTGATATTTTCATTGCTTCCTTTATTTGCTTCAGAAGCCCAGTCAGTAAAACTGCGCCGCATAGTTCTAGGCGAGGTAAGGATTTGGCTTTAGTAGAAGCTACTCGAGTCTTAGCTGCGATAATTGATGTTTGTACAGCACCTCCCGCCGTTCGCACTCTCAGGTAAGCAACTGCAGCGTACGCTCGCATAGATGCATCACAGAAGCCATGAATTGTGACATTTGACATCACTTCTTCGGTTGTATGCAGCCATCTACTTATTTGAATTTGAGGTAAGTATTTAAAGCTGTTTCTTAAGTTCATCCACTGTATAGCGGTTGCTTGTTCCACTTCTTCATCCCATGCCAATCCTAGTAGCCATAGTTTTTGGATCAGTAATTTGGTAGGCAATATTGCAGGTGCCAACCAACCAAGTGGATCAAATAAACGTTGGATATCAGCTAATACTTTTCTCTTCGTGATAGGTTTACATACATCAGGCATGTTAAATGTATAATGGAAGATGTCTTCTCCCATGTTCCAGTGTAAACCTAATGCTCGTATACTGCCATCTAGGGTGATGTCTAGGTTTACATGAGAACTTATTAGTGATGGTTCAAAGTTCTTTAAGAAGTCGGCGTTGTTTGAGCACCACTTTTGTAATTTGAAACCTCCCTTTTGTAAAATTGAGTCCACGTCTTTGGCAGCATTGATAGCATCTTCAAGCGTGTCTTTGCCTGACATCAAATCGTCCATGTAAAAGTCTTGTTTGATAATTTTCATAGCATCGGGATGATTATGGCCTTCATCTTCTGCCACTTGATGTAATGTTCTTACGGCTAGGTAGGGAGCAGAAGCGGTCCCGAATGTTACTCTCATTAGTCGGTAATCTTTTACAGGTTCGTCTTTGTTTTCACGCCAAAGGATTCGTTGCAAATCGCTGTCTTCTTTGGTGACCATAATCTGGAGATACATCTTCGTAATGTCAGCCACAAAACAAACCCTCTTCATACGCCATCTCATTATCAAGCTTCTCATGTCATCTTGTAACTGTGGTCCTATAAGGAGTTCATCATTGAGAGAGACATTGTTTGTCCCCTTTTGCGAAGCGTTGAATACTGTTCTTACTTTAGTGGTCTCTTTATCTTCTCTTACAACTGCGTGATGCGGTAAGTACACAGCTGGTTTGTTTAAGTCTTCTATTGGTACATGTTGCATATGATTCATTGTTTGATATTCTTGCATGACGGTTTGGTATGCTTGCTTGAGTGGTAAATTTGTTTCTAAACGTCTTTCTAACTGTATTAGTCTTCTCATTGCTATTTCTCTTGTGTTTCCTTGTGTTGATAAAAGTGGTTCTGTTTTCTTAGGTAAGGTCACAATATACCGTCCATCTTCTGTTCTGGTAGTAGTAAGTCGATAAAATTCTTCACATTTCTTCTCTTCTGGTGTTAATGTTCTTTTCTCATCTCGGTCTAATTCCCACATTTGTTTTAGCATATCATCTAGATCCAGATTTGCATGCATTGTAATAATTTCATCTTGTTGGTAGTTCTGGATACTTCCAAATAGAATCCAACCCAGATAGGTATTGAGAGCACGTGGTGTACCTGGGGGACCCTTGATTACTTCACCCTTCAAAATCTCTGCAAACACATCTACACCCAGCAGCATATCTACTAATCCGGGGTGGTTGAAACTTGGATCAGCTAGAGGAAGACCTTGAAGGTGTGGCCATGTGGTTGTTGGTATTGTTCGTGACGGTAATTGTTCGCAAATTTGAGTTGAAATAATATACACCTTAATCTTGAGCTTAAAACTTGAATCGTGTCTTGATAGAAGTTTTACATCTGCTGCTTGGTTTACAGGAGTCTTCGTTAACCCAACACCTGTCATCATGCCTTTGACAGAAAATCTCTTGAGTCGTAGCGCTTGAGCAGCTCTTTCGCTGATGAACGACGCTTGTGCACCAGGATCTATTAGGGCCCGAAGCATTGTACTATGTCCTGCTTGGTCTCTCACACACAGGAGTGCTGTGGCCAATAATGCTGTTGACTGCGAGGAAGTGAAGTGTGGTGGTAGCTCGATGCGTTGATTCGCCGTGTTAGCCGAAATGATTTCAATCTGGTTGTGGTGAGTTTGCATATTGTCTGGTTGATCGGGTGACGTCATTGTTGCTTGATGTAACATGGTGTGATGACGTTTGTGGCACGTACGACAAGACATGCTAAGTTTACATTTCTTAGCGGCATGTCCTGGAGCCAGGCAATTGAAACACAGATTTACTTTCTTCGCATAATCACTTCTTTCCATCGGATTCATTTTTGCAAATTCCTTGCAATGGCACAAAGTGTGGTTATCGTGGCATCTTGGGCAACTTCTAGTTTTAACAGGAACTGCTGTGGCGACGTGTACCATGTACTCTCGACTTCTTGCTGTTTTTTCTTTTATGGCTGGCGCGACCATTTCTAATGCGCGATATTTTGACGTTAAAAAATTATGCAGGTCTTCCCACGTAGGTAACTTTTCTGGATCCCCTTGGTAAATATGCTCTTCCCACGCTCGGTGTGTGTCTGGATCTAAATTATGTACTGTCATATAAATTAGTATAGGATCCCACGAATCAGTCGGAATTTTTAAATTACTTATACTGTGTATGCATTCTGAAGTGGTATCTATTAAAATTTTAATGTTACTCGCTGTTTGCGCCGGTATTCTTTTTTGAGCAAACAAACGTTTCAAAAGGGTCTCCAGAATAACCCGTTTGTTTCCATATCGATTTTTTAATATGCTCCAAGCTTGCTCGTAATTTTCGTCCGTATTGGGGATATGTTTTAACAGCGATGCCGCCTCTCCAATGACGCTTAATTTAAGATAATGCAGCTTTTGAACTTTCATCAATGATGTGTTGCTATGCACCAAGGATACGTACAGGTCATGGAAAGCAGGCCACTCTTCGTATGCCCCCGCAAACGTCGGTAACTGTATTTGGGGTAATCTTACAGTCATGCCTTCATTCGTTGTACTGTGACTGGGTACGCTGACCTGACTGACTTCTTGAACCTCCTGTGTAGGTGGTTTATTCTGGGATAACAAATCCATGTACTCTGTTTTAGTGCTAAGGTACACTTCCTCCATAATAAAATATTGTTCATTTTTAAAATAAACACACTGACTTTTGGTTTCCTTTGATATAATTTGTACGAGGTCTTGATGCGCACCTTTGACTGTCGCCCAGTAGCCCTCCAATGCCTGTATGCGAGCTTCAATATATCCCGGTGTAATCCTTGCTTTAGGTAATTTTTTCATATTTACATGCATTCTTTGCAGCCCTGCTCCCGCGTCTTCCAATATTGCCAATAATTGTTCTTCTGTACGACTCATTTTTCAATAAAAATATAAATATTTTTCAGTTTCATAAATAATATTATTTTCGTAAAATGTAGGTAATATTATTAAACAGCAGCGTCGATGCAATTCTTTTGTTCCCGTAGTTGGCCGGTTCCCGCTAGTGCTTGATGTAGAACGACTTATGTATCCGGCTCGATATTCGACCATATGTTTTGGTAATAAGGTTCACTTTTGTTTACTTGTTTTGTATGAAAAGAAACGCGTGTTAACTGAAAGGTGATTTTATTGCAACTGAAAAATGTTAGGCTTGTAACATCTATTTAACCGTGCATTCACACATGCATACGTCTCTTGCATTCGTTCACGCACACATTGATAACTAACTGAACACACAAATAATTCTTATATACATACATAAGTGTTAGCGCCTGTTTCACAAACGTCAAGTAGGCCAAACTGTCATTTAAAGTCACCGGTAACCGGGGATAATGGAGCTGATATGCCTTTGCTTGTACCGTAAACGTCCCAAACATTAAATAGAACATAATAAAAAAATCGGCTATAGAATGATGCAGTAAACCGAGTGCATAATTCAATATAACAGAAAATGATTTCTAAAAGTAACTAATCAACACTTTACATGTAGTTTGTGAAAAAGGCCCTTATATAAATAATATGTGAAAGACAACACTCGCATATTATTCTAAACCGTTTTAACTAGTGAAAGGTATCGTTTTATTTAATTGAACAATCGCTACAATTTAATAATAAAATTAATGAGTCAACAATCTGACTAGCTCATTGGTCGTTAAGATGCTTGCTTTAGCGCTCTGTTTCGGGGTCCCGATTCAATTCCGGAAGGGCCAACTTTGAAAATGATTTTTTCTAAGTCGGCTCTGGTCTAGATCTGACAAGGCACACTGCGTTTCATAGTCATCAATTAAGCAGCAGTAACCAAAAGACCGCCGTGAAATAAAATAAAGTCTGCTTTTATGTTTTGGTAGGTAAGTGAGTAAGGAGTGAGTTCTTATCCCTATTAAGGGCAGCAAAACGCATTTGCTTGTGGCGTTGCTTGTGTTAATAGGTTTTTATAAATTGTAATTTTTTTAAAGGAAATTAAAAAATAGCAGGCAGGCTAACGGTTCATTTGGGTAACTTATGCAATATTAAGGAGATGTAGGTAGGTAAGTCAGCAGCGCATTTTCAGCACCCGCACTTACAACACTTGCGGCGTTGCTTATGATGTAGGCGACAGTAGTCATTTACCAAAAAAGTGGACCGTTAGCCTGTCTGACGAAGCGAAGCGTAAAGAAATCAAACATAGTCAAATTTTCGTCAATTAATAAAAACACTATAAACTTAATCATGTGTGGATTAGCTTCATATTAAAAGTCGTATATAACTAGACCACATTCACACAAATTCACAAACCTTGTGACAAAACTCACACGGCACAGTATGCAACACACCTTAAGTAGTTTTAATTCACAATCAATATAAAATATATTTATTAATATGTAAAAGAAATGAATAAAGTCAGATGAATAAACGTGAAATCTATCAAGTGATAAAGTTGCGAACCAGGTAAACGGTAGTTATGGTTCGACTATGATGGTCGAATTACATGATCCGTGAACAATGTAGTACGCGTGGTTCGATTCTGAAATCGAACCAACTGGACAAAAAAGTTCACATAGTGCGATCGATCGAACTACGCAGTCAAACCACGTGGACACAGGGGATCCAAAGATACGCATTTCAAAAAATAAGATTGAGAATAATCCAAACCACTACAATGGTTATGATGTCCTAACTCTATAGCATGCCTGGAGCATGCTCTAGGAAAGTGGGTTCTGGTATCCCTTTTAAATCGCACTCCCCGGAACACAATAGCACACTTGCTGTTCAGGATACTTCTACGGAGGTGTTCACGGTGGTATTTTGTTTATGACATGCCCTTACTAAATTTTTAAATTTGTTCAACTGTTTTACTTAATACATAGTTAGGTACGAGTACTTAACAACGATAGAGCTGAAATTTGCCTGTATTATTGTTTAAACATTGTATTAAAATTAATCCAAATAATTTTTATTCAAATCGTGGGCGTCCATCACTGTGGGCGTACACCACGGACCCTACTCAGAAGCTATATGTTACCAGGAACAGACATAATTTAAAAAAATCTTAGGGAGATAATGAAAAAAACTCTTTTTCAATTAAGTACCATCGTAAAAATTACAATATCTTGTTAGGGATTATTCCCTAACAAGGAGGTACTTACCGGAAATTTCAGTTTCTTTTCTCACTGATGTTTCTACATTTATAAAAAACGTACCAACAAGTATAAATATAAACGATAGCGCGACCATATTGCCTGGATTAATGAATAAAATTTCACTGAGTTTAGAACATCTCGGCTTTATAAAACCTGATGAAGTAATATCATAGATTATAGTTCAGTTACTATAATACACCAAATGTTTAATTTTTTTAAAATAACAATGCATTGTCACAGAGAAAATGAAGTAATCTCCATTCAATGCATTAAAAATATTATCTTATGTAGTTGAGAAAAATCCATATTCATTGTGTTACCTGTTAGTGTCTGTATTTCTAATTTAAATGCGCGGGTAATTTAATTAGAGGCAATAAAAGAAATACTTATAATAATGAATTTTATTTCAAATTTCAATAAATTAAATTAGCATATACTTATTTTAAAAAAACAACATCAGTCTAGTGGTAGTAGGAGACGGCAGGGGACGAGTAGGTGACGTGAGCGACAGGTGCTACAGCCAATTTTGCTACGGGAGCGGCGTAGGCGACCTTAGCAACGGGAGCGGCGTAGGCAATCTTAGCAACGGGAGCGGCGTAGGTGACCTTAGCTACGGGGGCAGCGTAGGCGACCTTAGCAACGGGAGCGGCGTAGGCGATCTTGGCAACTGGAGCAGCATAGGCGATCTTGGCAACTGGAGCAGCATAGGCGATCTTGGCAGGTGCTTCGGTGGGGTGTCCCTCGTAACGCACGTTAGCGTTGAATCCGTGCTCCTTGTCGGCGTAATAGTCGACAACGCGAAGGACTCCGTCGGGCTGCACCAGGGAGTAAGAGCCATGGACGGCGTCTCCGGCACGCTCCTCCTTCTGTTGCTTCACGTCTCCAGAGTGATCATCGTGAACTGAGTATTCGAATTCGTAATGTGCTGGGGCTTCTGGCTCAGCGTATGCTACCTTTGCGATTGGTACAAGAGGTACAGCAGACGCAGCCACTGCCAGAGACAAGAGTGTGATGAACTGTAATTAGAAGAAATTTAATTTATACTTATGAAATTGTTGATATAAGTTTAATTTATATTTCGATGATCTTGTTCTAGAGAGGTTCCGGTTCAGGATTGAGGGTGGTTGCAATGAGTTATATGAAATATCCTTTTATTATGATTCGTTTAAAACATGTAAAATGTGAACACACTCGTAAAAGTTTAAAAATAGAGAATTGAAAGAAATAAAAAAAAAATACGATTTTGTCTGTTTTACTGGGTCCGGTTGCGACACAAAAAAGGATTTAGTCAGACTCAAATGTGTATCCAACATGAATCATAGGACAATTTGTATCTAATGCTTATTTTAATCCATACGATTAGTAGGTATGATATTTATTATTATTTAGTAATTATTTGTCTTGTACAAACCTTAGCGGCCATTGTGATTGATTTGATTGTTGAAAGTGGACTATGTTAGTTTGGTGACCCGCGAGTCATTTTATACAAAAAAATGTCGCCCGAAGCCAAGAATTTGTTATAGATAATGCCCCGCAGCGTTCAATTGTGTCAATCGGTTGTCTTTCGTTCCACACTTTCATGATCAGGTCAAGGGCGTCTAGACAGCCAACACATGGGTCATGTGTGTTATATATAGTTACCTAACCAATACAACTGATCATGAGTAGATTATATTTATAAGAAAGGAAGTACGCAAACATTGGGTGAATCTAGTGCGAAGATGTACCTATCTATAGGCCATTCGAATTCTGAAGTTATATCAAGTTTTCAGGTACTTATATCAGGTTGTGTTTCGCCTCCACACCATTAGGTACATGATCACAAGGATACAATGTATAAAGGCTACACTTATCCATTTGACGGTTGTCAGGTGCATTTTAAAATCCTATTTCATCATCCCAACAATTGTGAGTAAGTACCTACTCAGCATTTTATTTTCAAAATTATAACTAGAAAATAGAATCAAAGGATTTTATAAACACTGTGGTTGACACTTAGGTCTCTTGATCTATATATTAATTAATTGATTAAGGTTTTAATATCTTATATATACATGTAGGTAAGCAGACTTAGTGATTACGTTGTGTCTTAAAAATTGTATAAGTATATTTTGTTTTACAGATATCATAATTACCTGCTGAAAATTAAGAACTGGCCTTATTTACTCACAATTTCGTGCCCCTCCCAAAGACCATGTATTCATCCCTTATACTTGCAGCTCCTGTGGCATTGCTTGTGTTATAGGCGACAGTAGCCACCATTAAGTGAACGGACAGCTTTTGTGTAGAAGCTTAACAAAAAAAAAAAAAAAAACAATTCGAACTCCGTAACAGCTACAAAACCTTATTGAAAAACGACTACATTGTAAAAACGACCAAATCATCATAAGTTTTAGATCTCAAAAGGACCATCTCTGTAGAAAGCCCATATCTACTAGGCAGCAAAACGACTGGTTCTTGAGAAAACCACATCGTTAATAGACCACATCTCAGTAAGACGAGGTAGCAAAATATCCAGCAGTGGACGTCCTACGGCTGAAATGATGATGAAGTGTACTAAGAATAAAACTAAAATAGAATTCTTTTATATTACAAATATATTGTTTGTGCAACCATAATGACCTACTGTAATAAGTACAGTCCAAACATACCTTGCGATATAATTTCGCTTCGAATTGAGCATTGTCACTATTCCATTTGATATGATACAAGCATTTGATGTAAGTACATAGGTATATGTGTAGATATGAAATTTATATCGGCGGGGTGTAGCGATGGGAGTTTCGGGTGGTGTACCACACCTGAATTATTCATAGAGCCGCATAGTGATTTCATCTCATTGAATGGAGCTGCCGGCAGCACCCGCCGTGATTACGACATGGATACGTCCGCTGCCTCGTATGTAGACCACTGTCGGACTACTATAGACACCCATTTGTCACAAATTCGTTACACTATAGGTACCGCCCTGTTCACTGCCTGCAATGTATGTTGCGCATACATACTCGTATGTTAGATAAATTACCAACCTTATTAACTATTGCACAATACTTGCTGGAAGGTAGCTTTAAAGTTTCCTTATAGGTAAAACATATTAAAAATTACTTATCCATAAATTACGTGAGGCGATTTTTCAACCCCCCCTCTCCTGGGGAGATATCGTGAGATTTGGCTCGACCCCCTCCCCCCCTAATTTCAAGTGAGATTTTTCAAACTGCGTATTTTTAGTGTTAATCTGTGCTTGATTGATTGTAGTGTTATTTTACAATTAGTTGTTTTTTTAAAATCAGTAGGTAGGTACTCGAACTATTACAATATTATTGTGCCATATTTTAGTGGAGAAACTAGTTTTAATTAATTTAACTCAGTTTTCTCGCAATTTTATATTGTTTCTTGGGGATAAAAAAATTACTTGAACTTTGCTGAGACCCACCCTCTCCCCCACAGAGATTGGGTGAGATTTGGCTCAACCCTCTCCCCCCCCCCCCCTAACACTTTACGTAATTTATGGACGCCCCCTAACTACTTCCAGCAATAAAAACAAATACTTGCATTTTTATATTTTTAACTCTATAACCACTTGGTTTTGTAGTTGTCACGCCCCTAGAGCGCTTGACTCGTAAACCGATATATTTTTTAAGAGAAAGCAACGCAACGATTAAAGAAAAACATTATACAAGTAGAGGAATTTGTAGTAGGTACCTATTAATACAGCTCTGGCAAAATGGACACGAAAATAATTGTCGGATAAATCTGACTGGCGCCAAAAGGATTAAAATGTTAGGAACTATTATAAGTATAGGTTAAACTTCAAACGTTATTAGGTTAGGTAGAGGTTCACTTATGTTAGTAGATTATTATGAAAAAGGCAAAAACTGTGTACAAAAGTGAAGTGAGATTGGTTTTATTACGTCGACAACGGCAGTGGCAAATTGAATGTAAAGTTGATTTCCCGGTGGGCTGGCCGCATAATTCAACGCAAATTAAGCCGATATCAATTGACTTGATTCCAATGTAAATATTTTTGATAAATTCTCATCTTTATGTTAGTAAATCGACGTTTATTTTCACATAATAAGGTCAATGTTAATATAATTATTGAAACTCCACTGTCAATATAATAAAAATCTTATAAGCCTATAGGTATAGATGACGATAAACATTAATGATTTAGTAGTGGCCAATAATAATTCAGTTTCAGTCATTTAGGAAACCACCCCTTTACCGAAAACCCACGTGAATATGTGCTTTTGTGTTTTGGTAGGCGAGTAAGGGATGAAAGACCCCATTTCCCCCCTATCCCTTTCTTATCCCTAATAAGAAAGCTAACTATAGTATACCTAATACTATAGTCCGCATCTTGCAGCACCTTTGGCCACCTATCAAATAGACCTTCAGCCAGTCTG
Source organism: Synanthedon formicaeformis (assembly GCA_945859745.1). Lineage (NCBI taxonomy): Eukaryota > Metazoa > Arthropoda > Insecta > Lepidoptera > Sesiidae > Synanthedon > Synanthedon formicaeformis. Next base: position 2,907,859 of record OX243968.1, on the reverse strand, counting down.
ACAACCTTAACATAAAAAAAATACTAAAATTTATATGTAGGTAGACTTACACGTCAATGTAGAATCTATATTTCTACATAATATAGAAAAATCATGCATATTACTTCGAAACCACGCAACAGAGTTTAATACGCTTATCACTAATAAACTATGGAGGCATAAATAAATGCGAATCCGGGCGAAACTCTAGTGAAAACATAAATGAGTAAACCTTATTGTAGTAAATCCTAAAACAAGGTCTTTATGTATGAAATTAAAATGAAAGCTTGTCTAAGAACGTAGTCGATTATAAGCCGTCCCCGCAATCCGCTTATGCCAAAAATTAATCAAGACCGGCTCGACGCTCGGCTTACGGTATGGATCGTTGAGAGACGAGGCGACCGCCCCACACAATCACAATACAACAAGGTTTATTTAGGCTGTGGCCTTTTCAAAACGGTTTTATGATATTCCGTGAGGAAAAATATTCAATCACTAACTAAATCAAATAATAAATACAAGTTTAAACTCAGGTCAAATGGAAAACAATTATCAATACTAATAATAAATCTGTAAGGGTTGGTCATGGAGTAAGTTACTTTGTTTTCAAAGATATCGTGTTTATAGGCTCTATATATGATACTGAAACTAAATTGACCATTTTTAGATTTTTTTTCTGTATGTATGTAAGTATGTATGTTCCTCCATAACTCTTAAACGAATCAACTGTATTTCATGAAACTTGGTACATAAACATTTAGACGTACGGGACACAGGATAGGCTACTTCTATCTTTTTCAACACGGACAAAATCGCGGGCGCCAGCTAGTAAAAAAATAAATCCTAATAGATATTACAAATGACATGAGATTTTTTTTGCAGGTTTTTTAAAATTTCACATCTTAACTTGACGAGCCCGTTGGATGAGTTGTTAGGGTGCTTGCCCTCGCGGTTCGATTCCCCGGCAGGGTCACTTGAATTGAACTTTTCAAAGTTGGATCTGGTCTGAATTTGGAAAGTAGTGTCAGTAGGTAACCACCCCCTTACATAGCTGAGAAATAGCGGCATTTGTGCTGTTGTGTTTCGGTGAGTGAGTAAGGGAGGATGCCAACTTACAATTATTTTTTTAATTGAGAAACTTATTAAATTATAAAATATTGACAAGACTATGGGGCTTATTTGATGAAGAATTGTTTAAAAGCAATATAAGCAGAAGAATACGATATTGAATGCAAAAAAAATAACTTTAAATGGCCCTCCTGTAAAATTACAAAAAGTGCAGTTATGCCCTTCTTGTCTTGCCGAAGGTGCGATATAAGGTATTAACATCGCAAAATTTGATGGGCTCTGGCGACGTCACGTGTCAAATATGCGCTGTAACCAAAGATTTAAATCGAGAGATGCGGCATTACTAGCGAAAGTGTGTTACAAAATACAACATACATTATACTAAAGACAAAAGTATAAAATACATATATGTACCTTTGTCTAAACACACTTTTAAACACAGACAACACATTCCTTACTTCAAACGTGACTGTGACGATAGAGACGCTTTCAACAAGCGACCGTCACTCACTGTAGCTGGCGTGCAACTGTAGTTGGGTTGAGCGCCTGCGCCCAACTCATTGTTAAGAATTTTCGGTGTGTTTTTAGTATGGCGCGAGGAGATTACGCCGCATCTTTCGATTTAAATCTTTGGCTGTAACCGATTTGAGGCTGTTTGTGAGGCATTGCGACGCGGAGATTGGGGAGCCACGGAATGAGCGAGACGCAATGATAACATTTGTACGAGAGAAAGCAGGTCCGCTATATTTTTCGCAACTCTACATGCGAAAAGATCAGAGTCAGAGCTGAAGGCCCCGCTCAAGGTCACAGAGCCCATCAAGTTTTGCGATGTTTATAAGTAAAGAAATACAAAATAGAAAATAAATATTAATTTCAGTAAAATTTTATTGTTGTAAATAATAAACCGTAATTCATTTGCTCATATTTACTGTTACAAGTATTTCTATTGACACTTTTTTATTCACTGCTTTCGTTGATGGTAACAAATTGGTGGTTTGGCAAATAGCTGATTTTGATTTGACAATGACGATATAAAAAAAAACTGTGAACACAAAGCACATTTATTGTAATTTGAATTTCTAAGAAACCAAATTGACCCAGCAAAATATTTTAGTTCAAGTACAAGACGCCATTTTGGACTCGATTTTTTTATATTGGTATAAAATTTCACACTTACAATCAGTGTAAAATATTTTAGCTTAAATTTACAAACTGATAATTAAACTCAATTTACTTGTATATATACTTAAGTCGTGTCACGATTTCATATTACGATTATGCCTTCATAAGTTTAGTTCTTCATCGCTATGACAACTGTGATATATGTTTAAACATTTGTCTTCGGATACTGATATTATTTTGTCACTGTCCGGACTGAATTTCACACCCCAAACCTGTAACAAAATGTGACCCCCATTAAATATTCAAAAATTGAATATTATAAAATCCTATACCTATAGCCTGTCGTAACTTAAGACCGTTACAGAGTTGGAATCACTTTGGAGTGAAAAGTTATGATTCGCGGCGGCTCATAATGCCATGATGTGTTTAGTTTACGGATAAGATATTAACGTCATATTATTTGTAGTTCTATAAACTAGATAATGGCTCAAAAATATTTTAAAATATTGGGATAATTTTCTTATTAGAACAGTTTTTAAGTAGCCCTTTTTTAAAACTAGCGGTCGACGGTCTACACAGAGGTGAGATATTAGTAAATTATATGTGAAAAACTTATAAACTATATTGATTTTCCAAAAATTCATATAACTTATTAGATAATAGTTGTAAAAAATATACGATTTCTGTAAATTATCATTCAAGAAAAGTATAATCAAAAGTGTCACTTAGTAATTTTTTGTTATATTAAACGTCTTATTTTAGGATCTAATTTGAGATATTTCTGTTTTTCCTTCGACCGAGTATGTGAAGTCATTTATGTTCTAAAACATTGTTTAATATATTTTTTAATATTTTGTATATTTATCTGCGTAGGCAGTCGACCGCTAGTTTGAAAAAGGGCTGTTTAAAACTGTTCTAAGAAGAATTCATTTTAAAATATTTTTTAGCCATGTACTAGATTAAAAAACTACAAATAATATAACGTTAACATCTTATCTGCAAACGAAACATGTGAAACTACTGAAAATCCTAAATTTTCACTCCAACGTGATTCTGATTCTGTAACGCTCTTAAGGACACATGTGAAATAACAGCATGTGTGCTTTTGTGTTTCGGTGATTGAGTATAAAACCCATTTCCCTAACCCTTCCCAATCCTTAAAGGTCAGCGCCGACGGACGGAGTGGCAGCGAAGAGACTAATTTAGTAACAATTTAAATTCAACCTAAAGTGCTCCTGAACAAGACTGTATTTGGTCGCCGCGCGCCTCTCTACCGCGCTTTGAGTCGCTCGCCGTCATTTTATTTCATTGTACCAAATACAGTCGTATTCAGGAGCACTTTAGGTTGAATTTAAATTGTTACTAAATTAGTCTCTTCGCTGCCACTCAGTCCGTCGGAGCTGACCCTAAATTCTTAATCTTGCAGCACCAGTCGCTTTGCTTATGTTATAGGCGACGGTAACCACTTACCATCAATTAGTGTACCGTCAGCCTTTCTGCCGATCTCAACATAAAAGACTTAGAATAAATGTATATATTTTCTTATTTATTGTCAATTCTTTACAGTGGAAAGTAAAAAATTAAATATAATATAATTAGAGTTTTTGTAAAGCGAGGTGTGTGAAGTAAAAAAATAAAACGATTTTTTTAATAGTAATAAAGTAATAAGTAAAAAAAAATTTCTAATGGTTTCTAAATTCATTCAAATCTCAGTTGGCATTGGATTAATTCTGAATTTGTTCCTTTTTATATTATAACTAGCTGCTGCCCGCGACTTTGCCTGCGTAACTTTATAAATTATATACTAAAACCTTCCTCGAGAACCACTCTATCCATTGGTGCAGTGAAAATCGGTGCAGTAGTTTTTTAAGTTTATCTCGAACAGACAGACTTGACAGACAGACGCGGCGGAGGACTTTTTTTTTTTATAATATGTATGTAGTGATCACCTGATCCGTGTGGTCCGAGAAGGTCTGAGCGCAACTCATCGTCTCCAGTTCCCAAAGCCTCACTGTCCTGTCGGCGCTACTGGACGCGAACCTTTTTCCGTCTGCCGCGAACGCAACGGAGAGCACCCACGACGCGTGGCCCGACAGTGTGCCCGACAGGTCCGCGTGGACGACGTCGTACACCTTCATGTGTCCGTCGTCGGACGCCGTCAGCAGCAGCTGCGAGTCGGGCGAGAAGCAGAGGCTCCGGATGGGCATCGCGTGGCCCTCCAGTGTGTGCATCAACTTGCCCTGCGCCACGTCGAATATGTTGATGATGCCGTCGAGGGCGCCGCTCGCTATGTACTTGCCGTCAGGACTCTGTTCGCAATGTCAAGTGTATTTTTTTATGTATAATCACACGCAAAACCTAATGGGTATGCAGCGTATATATACGTCAAGTGACAGTTTGTCGTTTCACTCGATTTTAAATATTATGGGTATATAAATAGGGTTTAAAATTTAACAAACATAATGCCAAATAAATACGCAATCTAGAAACGCAACCAATAAGGAGATAATCACGTGTCAAATATGCGCAATAACTGATTTTGGAACCGTTTGTGAAGTATTGCGACGCGGGGTTGGAGGAGACAGTGAATAAGCGAGACACAATGATAACATTTCGTACGAGAGAAAGCAGGTCCGCCGTATTGTTCGCAATTCTATATGCGTAAACGAAAGATACCCGCTCAAGGTCAGAGCCTTGAAAATTTGCGATGTTAATAGTAAACATCAATTTACTACAACTATGGATTTCGAAAATCGCACGCCATACAAAAACACTACGAACTTTATGGCACATTTAAAAGTGACATAATATGCGTGGAGCATCAACTCTGTCACCTGTCATTAAAAACCACCCAAACATCTGGCATTTATAGAAAATGTGACTATGTCAACACATTAGAGTTTTAAATCAAAAGATACCTTTCTTCCATTATCGCGTGAAAGCAAGACTCCGCCACAAGTAATAATTACTAAAGCATAGAAGTAAGGAGATAATAGCAACAAAGTTACATCAATTCATACTCTATTCACTTATAGCATTGAAAAGGTGTTGATGAAGAAAGAGATGCATATGCAGTAGTAAATTCGTTATTACGACCGGCTGTCACTATGTCAAATGGATAATTGATGTCTTCTTTGAACAAAAAAAGTTCACCTTTCTTGGGTAAGTTTTATCAACATACCTAAAACTAGTAACAACCTTCTAAATTACGAATATACTACTGCATATGCATCTCTTTCTTCATCAACACCTTTTCAATGCCATAAGTCATCGAAATACTACAATGGAATTTGCGTCACAAATGCCAAAGCGGCACATAAAAAGAACGCCTTTGACAGAATCATGGCGGACTCTTGCCTTCACGCGTCAATGGTAAAAAGTAGTAACGATCAACTTCTACTATTTCAATTTAAACTCTAATGGGTTGACGTAAAGTCACAATTTCTTTAAATTACGTACTTATTATTATGTTTGTTTTGTTTTAAATGACAGTTCATGCTCTACGAATATGTCACTTTTAAATGTTCCATAAAATTCGTAGTGTTTTGTATGGCACGCGTGTTCCATGTTGTAGTAGTTTGATGCCATAAGTAAATAGAGTATGAACTAATGTAACTATGTCGCTATTTTTTCCTTACTTCTATGCTTTAGTTATTATTGACAGAGTGCCTTGCCACTGCTTTCTAAATCCAACTTTGAAAAATTAATTTCCAAAGGTGACTCTGTCAGAAATCAAATCTGGGGGACTCCTGAGACAGAGCGTTAAATCAAGCACCCTAACCACTCATCCAACGGTCTCGTCAATTTACGAATGTTCTCGAAAAGATCAATATGAAATTGAAAATGGTCTTATTTCCAACAATAAGTACATACTTTTAATAAGTACATAAAAGTATGTTTCAAAGTATAACTTACGTAGGCGACGCTCAATGTGAACTTCCCTCTCGTGTCCAATACTTGTTCTTGTTTCCCACTTTCGACACCAAATATTAGCACTTTCCCTGCACTACTTCCAGAGATTACATGTTTGCCATCAGGAGAAAAATCTAAGGTCCAAGTGTCTGTCGGACCGCTTTCCATAGTTTTCAATTTTTCTCCAGATAATAAGTCCCATAGTATTAACGACGAGTCCTGTGAACTACTTGCTAAAGCTAAAACAATAAAAGTAATGTAAATTTAAACTACAGTAGAATCAGAATATAACGACCCTCAAGGGACGGGTGATACTATATCTCTATGTGAAACCTAATTTGCGTTAGACGTGTACCCCTTCTGCGTCCAAGATCACACCAACCTAGTGTAAATATAGAAGAAAACATTATAAAAGAACTTACTTTTTCCATCTGGACTGACAGCAACCGAGATTACTCCAAGCGAGTGACCTTCTAACTGATGTTTCAGCTCCAATTTGCCATCATCATACCGCCACACCTTCACTAGATCATCAAGGCCAGCTGTAATTATGAAATCGTCTGAATTCTGTGTTGAATCACTGAAATTAAAAAAAAAATATGAGTTACATGAAGTAAGTACATAAATAAAGTTTTCAGTTATTTCAGTTATTTTTTCAGTTAATATAATTTTCAGTTATTTTACGAGTGCTGAAGATTAAATTTATCAAGGCGTTTAAGTTATCTAGCTTTCATAAATAGAGTCTTAATAAATAGTATTTACTCAAGAGAGAAGCTTCCAAAGAGTACACTTATGCATCAGAGTTTTTGGAGGCAGAATTTTTAACATCTGTGGACGTTAAGCTACTAAAAGTTGATTTTTTTAAAATCAAACATTTAATAGGCTACATATTACACATCCGCAAAAGGTTTGCATTTGTTACTTACTAGCTGCTGCCCGCGACTTCGCCCGCGTAATTTTGTAAATTATATGCTAAAACCTTCCTCGAGAACCACTCTATCCAATGGTGAAAACAGCATGAAAATCGGTGCAGTAGTTTTTGAGTTTATCACAAACAGGCAGACAGACATAGCGGAGGACATTGTTTTATAATATGTAAGGATTTGAATATGCAATTAATGCGACATCTCTGCTATGCATTATTGTCTAGTAACAATGTGATCACACAAACAACACAAGATGAGCCAAATCAACTTGAAAGTGAGGGGTTATAGATCATTTCCCTGGATTATCTTTGTTCACTGGTTTGATGATTATCCACGACATTTCACGATTATTTATCATTGGTGAACTGTTCGTGTACATCTGTATCTAAACATTATTCCCAGTAAACAGAAACTATGATGCCATGTCAACTATGATGGCATGCGATAAGTGAGGCTAGAAAATAAAATTAATAAACATGTTTCTGTTCCTAGACTATGTTGGAGATCGTGATTGGGATGTGTATTGAATGAGAACATTATGGGGTTCTGGTTCCCGAGTCTGTATTGTATTCACTAACAAAAATACTCACGGTGTATTTTCATTGCCCCCCTCTTCATTTTCCTTTTCTTTCTCGTGGGTTATTCGACTCCAACCACAACACCAGAGAGCGTCTTCATGAGAATTCTCCTTTTTTAGTTTCAGTTCATACTAAAACAAAAATATTTTTTGGTTAAACACTACCGGTATGTGTACCGGTAATTTAAAATAAGATAAGGCATTTACCAATGGTTCTTCAGTTATCATTTTACTTGTATTGGTCTATAGGTATAAAGATAATAATTTAACTTGGCCTAAGAAATTAAATTATTAAAAAATGAAATAAATAAATAAGATCTGTCTGTTCAAAACAATGTTCAAAACATAACATAACCTATATTACTTTGCTCTATGGCCTTAGGCCTATGACCAAAGAGAATATAATCACTGCGTTCTCCTATGACTATGGCCTATGCTCACATTACAGCAAATCACAACTATCAAGTATCAACCACCAATAATAAACCACTCGCCCTAGACAAAGTGCCATAACGATAACGATAACAGAGTTCGATAGTTATAAATGTATGGGAAGTATCACGTGATTTAGCGAAGGCATATGTCAATCCCATACATTTTATTTTTAGCGAATCGAATCGCTACGGAGCGAATGCAACTTGTCTAGGGCCGCTGCCCACTGATCTCTAATATACCTCTGGATGGGTTATCCCATACAAATAACAGATACTTTCGTGTACCATTTTGAAGCGCCGCCGTATTCACGTTTTATTCTATTTGTAGATGTCTTTGGGACTGTATTTGTATCCGCTTGAGTTTTGAAACATGAAGAAATGTGTATTCTGTAAATGTCCCTATCATGAGGACATCACTAATTTTAGTTCCATGTACTTACACTCCATAGCCTACAGCGCCAAAATGGCAATTTTCAAATAGACAAAAATAAATTTGACAGCAGCCCATCCAGAGGTATATTAAAATCAGTGCTCCTGCCAATCTCCCTATATAGCCACAGAATACTATATATTGTTCTGTTAGCTATTTTTCTGTGGTGATTGGCATAAAAGGTCTAGTTATCAGGCCATAAATTTCCAAAATAAAACGCATTGGCGATTTGGCGTCATCATTATCAAATCAATCAAATGTCACATTTTGAGTCTGAAATAATGAAATACGTGCTATTTATTTGTTAATTATCGAATATTGTGTGAAAATTGTTCTCTGAAATTATCGAGTTAAATAAAGTAAACAATGGCTGTCTCTAAATCTACGAATACATATAATCGTCAAAATTGGGAAGATTCTGTAAGTTTACATCACTGAAACTACAAAAATTGTATCATTTTCAATTGTCTCTAACATGTGGGTTTTTTTCAGGACTTTCCCATATTGTGCCAGACATGTCTAGGAGATAACCCTTACATTCGAATGGTATATTAAAAATTTCCTCTCCATAATCAAATTTATTATTACTTCTTTCTCTACAAACATAACCTTGAATTTTGCTTTTAGACAAAAGAGAAGTACGGCAAGGAGTGTAAGATATGTTCTCGACCGTTCACAGTCTTCCGTTGGTGCCCTGGCGCTAGAATGCGATTCAAGAAGACTGAAATATGCCAAACTTGTTCAAAATTAAAGAATGTTTGTCAAACATGTCTCTTGGATCTGGAATATGGATTACCCATACAAGTTAGAGATGCAGCGCTTAAAATACAAGATGATCTTCCGCGAAACGAAGTCAATAAAGAGTATTACATACAGAATTTGGACAATCAAATTGCAAAGAATGACCCTACTCAACCGAGTAACTCTGCTCTTAAGTCCAAAGGTGCTTCAGACCTTTTGATGCGTTTGGCGAGGACTGCGCCTTATTATAAAAGGAATAGACCTCACGTGTGCTCGTTCTGGGTGAAAGGCGAGTGTAGACGTGGTGAAGAGTGTCCCTATCGCCATGAGAAACCCACTGATCCTGATGATCCTTTGGCTGATCAAAACATCAAGGATAGGTTTGTTCAAATTTTTTTTTTCAAAAACTTAGTTTGTATTTTTTTTTATATTAACTTTTAGCTGCCATAGTCAGATTTATCTGATTATTATTTTCGTATCCATTTCGCCAGAGCCGGATATATATAACAATTTTTCTACTACTCAACCATTGTATAATGTCTATTTTGAATAAAAAAAATTACGAGTCAGGTGCTAAGGGCATGATAACTCCTACAAAACCAAGTGGTTAAAGGGTTAAGGTTGTAAGTATTATTATCAGTAGGGCGGGATGTACCTACTAAAAGCTGCCTATAATTGTAGTCAGTGACTAGGCTGCAAAAACCACTTACTAGTCAATTCATTACTTTATTTATTCATAATATTACTATTGTTTTTAAATAGAGTAATTGAAATTAAATTCCTTAATATTTTTTTTTTACGTTGTAATCGGCTTTTTTCCAATGGATCAGTCTGCTAGTTGGCCCATCTCTAATTTGCATATTTTCCAAAAATCACCATCTATACTAATTTTAATTGCTTTTGTAGATACTATGGTGTGAACGATCCTGTAGCGGATAAGTTGATGAGACGTGCCGCCGCCATGCCGGCTTTGCCACCACCCGAAGACAGAACGGTCACCACACTGTACATAGGAAACCTATCCGAGATCACAACAGAAGAGGAGTTGAGAGGCCATTTTTATCAATATGGAGAAATTCGGTAAGTTATATTCATTACCTTAATACACTGCCCAAGATACCTGTATCAACCACTAAGATAGTCCTTATTGTAACCATAAAAATGTCTAAAAGAAGTAAGATCAAGTTAATATGGCAGTCGTAATAAAATGTCCTTGCTTCCTCTTCTTGTTGATCTCTATAATTAAATTAAATATATGGTAATGTTCAAGTAATAGATGGCGTTAAGACTCAAACAAAATTCATTTGTAAATAAGATTTTTATGCAATTTTCAAACATTAGTGTTCACAATGAGGTGTTAAAATTATAATTTTTTTTGTTGTATCTTTATTATTGAAAAAAAAAAAAAAAAAACCAAAATGGGCATAAAAATTATGCCAACTCGGCATAAAAAAATGTATTAATTTCTTTGTTACTATTGTATCTTGCTCAATTTGATAAAGTATAGTAAACTATCTTTATTATTTTATTTTCGTCTTTTTGATTATTAATCAAAAGTGGCTTTGCCACTATTACACATCAATAGTTATTGATTAATAATCAAAAGGAAGAAAATAAAATCACAAAGACTATGCAAAATATGAGTATGACTTAAAATCACTTATTAACTTAGCCTTTGGTAAAGAGATTAGTGAATTTGTATTGTATTATAGAAGAGGAGAAAGAAGTTTTCTCACAAGTTGTACAATGCATTCTTCTGGCTCAAGTGAACTGCCAATAAAAATAACAATGGCTTAGCTCAAAGCCTCTTGTTATAAACTGTCCTCACACTGTTGTAAATTGTTTCAGATCTCTGACTTTGGTGCCGAAAGCCCAATGTGCTTTTGTGCAATACACAACTAGGAGTGCAGCAGAACATGCAGCCGAGAAGACTTTCAATAGATTAGTGATTGGAGGCAAAAGGCTTACCATTAAATGGGGAAAATCACAAGGTAAGTCTAATAACTAAGAACCAGTGTCAGAATCAACCCAATTTAAATTTAATTAAACAAGAAAAATCATTCCAATTCATAGACTAGTTGCATAGTTACTTGACCTGTGGTGTATGTTTTTTGCAGTCATAAAGTAGATCATAAAGTATCCGTCAGGTGGTATCCATGGCCCCCTTATTACTATATAATAACAGCATATGTGCTGTTGAGTTTCAGTGAGTGAGTAACGGAGTAACTGAAACGCCGTTTCCTTATCATCTCTTATCTCCTTAGGCGTTGTTATAGTTATTCATTCTGCTTGAGGTTTGAAAAATGAAACTTAAAATCTGTTTGTCCGAAAAGACTAGACATTTGAAAGTCATACTACTCTTTTGACAGGATGTACAAATAGCAAGACTAATTGAGGGGGTCTAAGTGCAAATGCGCCTCTATCCAAAAAATCCATAACTGCCTATCCATATTTCAAGGCCAGTTTCTGCCTATAATATTTAGATATACTTATATTATTCAAAATGACATGGATTATAATATCTTTCCTCTAAAATAAAACAAACAAATAAAATAATGCCATAATTTAAAGTCCATAAACAAGTTTTTAGTCTAGTGAAAAATTTAACAAACTGGATAGTGGCGCATTTGCACTTAGACCCCTTTATTGTAAGAAGTATATATGTCAGGGGAATATAATATATTTTGTTTTGTATTTGATATAATTGTTTAATTATAGGACGGCAAGGTGCAAACGAGAGGAATGAAGAGCCCATTTTGGAGCCAGTGCCCGGACTGCCAGGCACTCTTCCACCGCCTCCGGCTTACTTGCATCCATTCCCGCCACAGGTGTGTATCTTATATAAATTGTAAAGATAAGCAAGTTTTTTTTTACACATTGCAACCAGCACATCTGCTCATGGTCTAGCTAGATTACCAGAAGACTGATTGCATGATTAAAATATATATATATATATATATATATATATACAAAAATGGAGTTATAAATAAAAGTTTGAGACAAATATTGTAGAGAATTTTGTTTTACATAAAAAAATGTTCATATAACGTTATAATTAAAATTAACAGACATTAAGATAAGGAAGTTACGAGATAAAGAGTTGATAGACTTGACGGGTGCATTTGAAAAAAAAAAAATTAGGAAATTAGTGAGTATTCAATAGTAATAGTATATTGAAACTAAAATGATGGTTGGGTGTGTTACACAGATGCCGCCGCCGCCGACTCGGCCCAACGACTTCTTCAATCTGCACCACCCGTACGGCGGAGTGGGCGCGTGGGGCCCGTGGGGCGCTCCCCCTCCGCCGGCGCCCCCTCCACAGGGCCTCCACTACCCCAGCCAGGACCCCGCGCGCCTTGGGGCCCACGCTCACGCCAACACGCCGCAGACTTAGGACATCGACTACGATCTCGCCAGACAGACGTCAGCCAATAGCCAATCAAAAGAAAGAAAAATCATGAAGGTTTCATAGTGACACTTAATGTTTCGATTCGGCCGTCATCGCAACCAGTTTTGCAAGGGAAGAATTTTCCTCCTTTGTTGGCAGTTGCCAACAAAACAAGTTGCGATAGACGATAGATGGCAATTAGTTGCCAAGATGTAAACCAACTTCCACCATGGCAACTAAGTTTTGCAACCAGTTGCAAAGAATATTTTTCTTTTCTTGCTATGCGTGAAACCATAATAGTCAGCAATAGTCAGCCACTTGATACAGACTTTGAAGGTATACAACTTCGTTGGAAACTGGTTGTGTGTTATTAGTTGCCAACAAAGGAGGAAAATAATTCTTCTCTTGCAACTGGTTGCGATGACGGCCGAAACGTATTGTTTACTCTAGAAAAACTAGTGACCCGCTCCCGGCTTTAGCCCGGGGTGTAATTTTCATATGTATATAATGTCGGTGGCCGATCGTATAATTCGGCAATTCGTGATGTGCCTAGGCAGATCGTAATGGCACCGTATTTTATGAAGTTGCAAAGTGATCAAAAAGTGCTTATCAAATTGCATTTAATCAAAAACTAATCACAATACATGAACCATATGCCTACAATGGGCAGGGCAACCAAATCGTCGAACGATATATTTCGAACTATCTGACTGATGAAATGGCGCCATATCACGAATTGCCGGATTAAACGATCGGCCGCCGACATATACAAACCTTCCCCGTTTACACCTCTTTCGATAAATGAAGACAGAAACAAAATCGGTCTAGCCATTTTTAAGTTTCTACGACACTAACGCACTGCGATTTATTTTTATATTATAAAAACATTAATTTTATATTATTTCGGAATTATGTAAGTCAGTTGAAGAATTTAATATTAATGGAAATAATTATGGTTAGCCGAGAAGTAAAGTAAAGAATCTTAAAGACCAATCACCAAAGTTTACAGTAGATCTAATTAGAAAGGTCAACGAGTACAAATCGAGTTTAAAAATGCCATTATAAAAAATTTGTAACTTTAATGCTATGTTTATTATTATTCTTGTGTTTTTATTTTAAAAAATGAATAGAACTTTAAAAAATTCACTTACGGTTCTTTACCTGTCGGCTACAGATATTACTATATAAAATGTTTGTACTTTTTAAGTAATGTTAGATATACTATTTTTAAATGATAAGACCTAATACCTAGTTTTTATTGCGTAAAAGGGAGAATTCTTTTTTGTGTTAATAGTATAGTGTAATTAGCCCAAAAAATGTAAAATGTACAAGTTCTGAAACCGTTCACTTTAGCAAGATTATGCTGTAGGTGGACCATTTTTGTTCGAATTCCAATGTAGATTATTTTTCTACTTGGCACTTTTGCGCTAAACCGCATAGTTTTCGAAATATTTAGGAAAAACTAATAAAATCCAACTTCTCCCTCCCAAATCCGACGCCTAAAATGGTGTAACTTTTTACCAAACAATATGTGGACTGTCCTAGAACAATTTGGATCTGGAATAATACTTTTACTTTGGATGTTATTAAAATTTTTTCTTCTACATTTTATTTTCTTATTCTTATGTACCTATACATATGACAGCTTTATTATTAAACACTAGCTGGTGCCCGCGTAACTTTGTAAATTTTATATACTAAAACTTTCCTCGAGAACCATACTCTAATCATTGGTGAAAACAGCATGAAAATCGGTGCAGTAGTTTTTGAGTTTATCGCGAACAGACAGACAGACAGACAGACCTGGCGCAGGACTTTGTTTTATATGTAAGGATTATTGCTTTCAAGTTATTGTAACCAATTTAGTGTCATGTAATTATGTTACAAATCGTGTAACAATTTATTTAATTGTCCTCTGTTAGTAGATAATTAGGTTTCTGAAAACTTTATAAAATTTAAGGTCTCTTTCACCAACTACAAGTAGAGTGTTGGTTAGTTACTTTTAGAAATAATTTTCTTTTTTATTGAATTATGCACTCGGTTTGTACTGCATCATTCGATAGGCGATTTTTTTAATTATTTTCTTTTCAATGTTTGGGACTTTTGCCGTACAAACAAAGGTAAGATATATCAGCTCCATTATCCCCGGTTACCGGTGACTTTAAATGACAGATAGCCTACTTGACAGTTGGTGAAAGAGGCGCTTAGACATGTAATGTAACGTCAAGATCACAGATGTAAGTCGAGTTGTCCTTTGTAAATAATAAAACTCATAATGTAATGAACAATGTAATTCAATTGTAAGTGTGATTGTAAAATAAAAGATTCATTCTGAAACTATATTTTATTTATTATTCATTAATCATAAGTTTAACATGACTTATTGTTACAAAAAACAGTTCAAACATTTTTTTTTAAATTGAACGATACACTTGTGTTTTCTTACCATCTTATCTGGGGGTAAGGACGGTCCGATTATAATTTACATAGGCCCAGATAATAAATATAAAGTATGTACGATTATTTGTGTGAAGAAAACTACTAGAGATTTAAAACTAGAGCATTCAGATAAAAAGCATGGATTCATGTGAATAAAAACTCTTTCTTTTTCTTTCTTTGTGGTGATACCACAGAGCAAAGAATCGCCACCGAACCTACTAAGAGACTGTATAGTCAGTACACGAACTGTTAGGGTTTTGTGTACCAAGACAATCTCGACTAGCATTTTTCAAAAGCTAAAATGTGATATGATACACCAGAGTTTTGCTTATTCACATTTTTACTTTGAATCTTACATCAATAAACGGGGAAATGTTTGCGTCCGCTTGAGTTTCGAAACATGAGGAAATGTGTACTCTATAAACGTTCTGTGGACAATTTTAAGTTAATTTTTAAAGTTAGTAAAGTCTGTTTTTTTTTTAATCTCCGAGACAAAAATGACACATGCAAATGTCAAGTTTGCTTATAAATAATGATACCATGTAATGTATGTCCACATGTAATGTCATTTTTGTCTCAGATTAAAAAACAAACTTTAATACTGCATTCAAAGATTATCTAAAAATCACTTGCTTCGTCTGGGAATCGAAGCGACTTAGATGTGAAAAAAAAAACACCCGTATTTTTATGATGCCAATCGAAAGAATGGACAAAAAATAATAATTCTTCTTAAGTAACATAGTATCTTAAAAGAAGGGAATAACGTAAAATGTTTGATTCAAATTTCAAGTATTATTTTTTTTTGCCGACGACGACGTAATTTTTTGAAAATCTTTGAATGCAGTATTACTAACTTTTAATAATAACATAAAGTCTTCTTTCAGCATAATATCCTATCTACGATATTTAAGGTACTTTCCCTTCATGTCGCATATTTCTGGGACACCCTGTATATTACAGGCGCGGCGATTCTTTGCTCTGTGGGTTTTACCGAGTATTGAGAACAACAGAGCAAGCTTTTGAGAGAAACAAACTTCGTCACAGAATCAGTTAAACTGAGCCATTGCATAACATTACAATGCAATTATTACGACACGACACAAGTAAAAATATTTATTACACTATTTTTTTTAAAGTACCAAGTGTTTAAAAGTGTATTTTAAAAATATTGTGATGTTTTACGTTCCAGTCCAGTCTTAAGCAAAATGTCTAACACCTAGTTCTATATCTATAGCGTTCATTGATCTATTTAAAGGGTTTTTTTTTAAACAAAATATTAATTAAAAGACTTCCTTAACTAATATTTTGTTGATACAAATCACATTTTGAATTTACAAAATATTTGCGCAAACTCAAATATTTTTTTAGTTATTTTTTTTTTTTCAAGTATTACGTAACGCAATTTTTTGAGATTTTTAAGATTGAGAGAGTTAAACATGGAATTGACATTAAAATTAGTGAAATACAAAACAAATAGCCTTTTCAATGAAAAATTATAAAAGTATTTTTTTTCTAAATGGTATTAATTTTTTTATATCTAGATGAAATAATATTTTGCTTAAGATTGGAGAGTTCTAGTACTCCGCTTATAACAATTATTCAATTAACAACACATACTGTATGATTAATTATTTCAGAAATTTAATTACAATAATTATTATTGTTCACATTGAATTTTGAAGACACAACATCAAACAATCAAATATATAATGTGATAAACAAGTTGTCACAAGCATAAAATATATGAATATTGCTTCTACATAAACCCCTTTCGTGTGTTATACATAACTAGCGACCTGCCCCCGGGTTCGTGCGAGTTATCAAAAATCCCTTTTCAGCGAAGGCTTACGTTATAAAATAAACACACGTTTGAAATTCCAGCTAGTTTATTTTTTATTTTTTTTTATTCGTTGATAATTAGTCAGTATAGATTACCATGTGAACTTGAACTTTTGGACGTATGTATTTATAATATGTATGTTTTAAAAAAAAAAAGTAATCTATGTATTATATCCACTGTTTGGTATACATAATACAAGCCTATTAGTTGCTTAGTGTTGAACTAGATGGTGTTGTGTTAAATGTGGTGAGGATATTACTCGTATTTCTTTATTTATTTGGATGTCCACTTTTTGAATTCGCGATTATCCAAATATCAATTGTGCAATTTGATTTACACAAAAATGGTCTCGTGAAAATCTTATGTCTACTTCAAACTATATATTTGTAGTAGTGTTATCCCGTCAATGTACTACAACATGGAACACGCGTGCCATACAAAACACTACGAACTTTATGGAACATTTAAAAGTGACATATCGCTGCATAAAGACTATAAAGGGCCACAATACAAAATAACACTTTTTACAGGAGAGCTAATCGAAAAAATTTAAATTATTTTATGTATATTTTTTTCTTATTAGATATAATATATCAAATACATATATGCATATTATACAATCGTTTGAAGCTTATTTTCAAGTAGCATTAAATGTTTTAAATACTTTTATAATAAACTGAATACTAGAGGCATATAAACTTATAAGCATATAAGTTACTTTTAAATATATTAAAAAATGATCAAAATATACTATATAAATATGGAATAAAACAACCATAAGTCTTTTTGCATCATACAATAATATGAAGGATTGTGATTGTATTTTTGCAATAAAAACATTTTTGGATTTTTTGTTTTATGGCCCTTTAGTTTTTAAGCAGCGTTCTGTCGTTTAACCCTTCATATGCCGGAACGTGGATCCGCGTTAATAATTTTGCACCACTCGTGTGCCGGAACGCGGATCCGCGTTGCGCCTACTGTATGTATCACAAGTGACACACTTTACGCTCCGACATACAACGGTAATTCGGCTCGCTGGCGTTCGGCACACGAGGGGTTAAAGGAAATGTGACTTTACGCGTCAACATATTAAGAGTTTAAAATGTATAGTAGAACTTGGTCGTTTCTACCTTTTACCATTGACGCGCGAAGGCAATACTCCGCCATGATTCCGTTTCAGGAGTAATTTTTATGTGCCGTTTGTGCACTTGTGACGCAAATTCCATACTTGTAGTACTTCGACGCGTTTGTTTTCCCAACGATTGGCACCACACACATATAGTGGCTCGTAGAATGCAATATCTCATTAAATATTTATGTTAATGACTTTTTTTTTTTTTTACTTCATTTCTAGTGAACAAATATTTACAAGGACATTGTTGTTTTTTCACAAGGATTATTTATTAATTACATAAAAAAATTTCATCCCGTTGGAATGTTTAGGCTACCCATTCAAATACTAAACAAATATTCATTTAAATTGAAATTACATATTTTATATTAATATGAAAGTGTGAATTTAGAAAAAACTGAACGATTTTTAAAGCATCTGTAAGCTCTTCATTTAAAAACTAATACGCAAGTAAAATATAGCGATGTATGTATTTACGTACTTACTAACTTATTTATTGGCATGAGTGTCTTAAATATAATAAATATTAAAATGCAATTAGGATTAAAATGTTGCCAACAATAAAAAAAGGTTTAATTATGAAAAATCATTTATTCATTAAGCATTTTAAACAATATGTCATTAAAATAAGACAATTTTGATAAACAAAATCATTTAATATTCATCGGCTCTAACTTTCTTATTTTTGGGAAAATATTCTTATTTTTTTTTATCCCAACTATATTCCTCTAACTCCATTAAGGCTTGTATTAACTACGTATTTTATTTTTTTCGTTTAGTACCTATTGAGTTATAAATAATAATAAAAAATTGTAAATGGTTTTTTTGTCCAATGGGTTAAATTTAAAATTGCTCCTCATACAATGTAACAATTAAAAATATGTATGGCACGTCAGTCAGTGTGTACAGTATAGAGAACTTGGGACTTTTAAACCTTTCAATTTTTCATAGTTTTTCAACGTTTGAGAAAGTTTTATTACAGTTAAAAAAAAAGATGATTTTGGCACCGTTTTTTTTTTGGCTGGAAAACGAGAGAGTATGTAAATGAGAATTTCGAATATACCCTTACATATAAAACAAAGTCCTCTGCTGCGTCTTCCTCTGTCTGTCTTTTCGCAATAAACTCAAAAACTACTGCACCGATTTTCGTGCTGTTTTCACCAATGGATAGAGTGGTTCTCGAGGAAGGTTTTTTAGTATATAATTTACAAAGTTACGCCGGCAAAGTCGCGGGCAGCGGCTAGTAAATTATATACTAAAACCTTCCTCGAGAACCACTCTATTTATAGGTGAAAACAGCATAAAAATAGGTGCAATAGTTTTTGAGTTTATCGCGAACAGACAGACAGACAGACGCGACGGAGGACTTTTTTTTATAATATGTAAGGATTTTTATTTTGTTTTCTATATCTTGGAATTAGTGATTAAATATATCTGTTTTAGTTATTTTTATACGTGATAAAAAAAAAACAAGTTAAAACAATGTCAAAAGAATCTCGATGAAAATAATATTCTCCTAGATTTTACCGGTTGCACTTTGTATTATTTAAATGACATATTGTATAAAGTATTTCCGGTTCGTTTAGGATCACTTTCACCAACTACAAGTAAAATGTTTATTAGTTACTTTTATTAAATTATGCACTCGGTTTAGTGCATCCTTCTATAGGCGATTTTTTTATTATTATTTTCTTTTTAATGTTTGGGACTTTTACCGTACAAAGGTACATAATATAAGTTCCATTATTCCCGGTCACCGGTGACTTTAAATGACGGTTAGCCCACTTGACAGATAGTGAAAGAGGCCCTTAAACTAATTAAAATCCATTCGATATATGTAAATAAATAAATGTTCGTGCATAACTGGATTTTATACTTGCATTTCTTCGATTTAGAAATTGACATTTAAAATCATTATTAAACCTTAAAAATCTCCGCGAACAATAAATATATTAAAGAAAAATTATACACAGCCCTAGTTAGGTTTTGGCTGCAAAAACTAAACAATCACTACCTTGTATGTAAGTAAATATTTTTTAATTAATATAAATTAATCAATTTATTAAGTCCATACAATATTATAAATTTTGTTATGAACATAATTTGAATAAAATTATTGTGATGCTCGTACAGTACCTACACAATAATTATTATTTGCATTATATTTACTATAATATAAAATGTTATTGGGAAAAGTTAAAATGTTTCAGTTAAATATAAATTATTAGTACGTAAAAGCGTCTAACAATAGTCTAGCTAGAAAGTCGTGATCCAGTCTCGCTCGCGTTTGAAATGTTCGTCAACAGATGGCGTTAAAGTTAAGGATGATTATAGTTCAAATGACTTCTCTGTTGTCTAACAGATTGAATACGAGCGAAACGTATTGAACCTCTTAATGTACGATTACCGTGTTGTGTGCACACAGACAGACAGACAGACAGACAGGTCCGTCATCAACGTTCACCTGAAATGAGGGAAATCACTTTTTATACTTTTGAAACAGAGAAAAAATGTTTATTTGGTACATTGTAAAGTATTGGTATTTTATCGTCTATAAAAAAAATGCACAAAATGGTCTCCGCTCAGCATGACTGCAGTCTCAATAATCAAGACTACACGCCGAGTATTTTGTGTAACTGTAAATGTAACGCAAATTTAAAGATTTTGCGAACATTACATTTATTTGATTAATCAAACAACCGACCAATTTATTTGAGGCAGAGAAAAAAAAAGGCGCAACGCGGATCCGCGTTCCGGCACACGATTGGTGCAAAATTAATAACGCGGATCCACGTTCCGGCATATGAAGGGTTAAATAAATTACAAAAACATGGACACACAAGAAATTTTAAAAATAAAAAATAGGTAATGAACCAGAATTACACCACAAACAGTCCCACCCTTATTGAATTCATTCAGTGTGCCATGGACTAGGTCAATTAATTCTGACATTTTTTTTTATATTGCGCAGGGCTCGCGTTAGACTTTATAGTGGACACAAGACGAAAGTTATGTCCATGTTGTCCATACTACATAACTTTTTCATTTCTAGAGATATATTAATAACTAGCTGGTGCCCGCGAATTCGCCCGCGTAACTTTGTAAATTATATACTAAAAGAAACCTTCCTGGAGAACCACTCTATCCATTGGTGAAAACAGCATTAAAATCGTTTTATAATATGTAGTGATTATTTCATATATTTTCTTTCATTTTACTTGTATTTCTATAATTGATCTTAAAACAATAAATTGAAAGATAGAGAGAGAGAGAGAAAGAGAGAGCGAGAGAGAGAGAGAGAGAGAGAGAGAGAGAGAGAGAGAGAGAGAGAGAGAGAGAGAGAGAGAGAGGCTGACCTGTGTGGGGTTAGTATCTGTTGGCGTTGGCGATCTGCGCGTTGACGGCGGCGGCGGCGGCGCTTGAGGCGGCCGTTTGCACATGCTGGTTGCGCAATATCTCCGTCGTGAACTCAGCTTGCGCCTTCGCCAGAGACGCGCCCGTCGACCGGTAGATGCGGTGCACCTAACGACCGATTTCACATTGATATTCTCCTCTTAACAAGACACTACTATACGCAATCATTGCGTTTCCTTTCCTTTCCGTTCCTTGTCTAATATGAGAAAGGGAAAACTTGAAATCCTTGTTGGTTTCACTTTCAAGCCACCGAGACGCGAATTGAGTTGAACAGAGAAATGTAGCGATCGGACGAGTACATTAGCTGTTACATTTTCCTGTCGTTTGAAGAACTAGAAGCCTTATATACTATATGCTTTATTGACCAATAACTGACAAAGTGGTAAAAATTTAAAGTAGTTGAATAAATTTCGTATTATGTTAATGTGTAAAGTTTAATTCACTAAAATGCTATTTAAACTTCACAATAAAGTAACAATTACAAATGATTATGAATATTGTATCAACGGTTATTGGATCAAGCTAAAAAAATAAAAATATAAATTAATTTCTTATTATACTTCCAAGATGACAACCATCAAGTGAACCGTCAGCCACTTCACTTCACTGCTCAATCTTATAATAATAAATCGGTTGGTATTTTTGATAATATGTAAATGTATAAAAGTAGACTCACCTTTGCCATTAGCATAATATCAGCAACGATTGCAGTTATAAAACCAATGGTCACTAGCATAGTTATAATGCCCACTGCAACGTTCACTTGAAACGAACCAATGCTTGTGATTAAACCACTGAAATAACACAATAGACATTTTATTGACAGATTTCTTTCTCTCTTTTTTTGTCAATTATATTAACACAAAAACAGCTGTAATGAAAATGTAAATTTTCAATACTTTATTTTTGTTGCAAATATAGATATATAGAAACAAAAATAATAAATAAGTATATAGTGTAACTAAAAATACTTGTCTTAAGAGCGGGCATAAAGAGAAATAGCCAATCCTAGATTTGAATTTTATCTAAGTAAAAGTCTAAAAAAAAAAATTAATTTTTTTTTAAATAGATAAATACATTATAAATGAAAGTGACGTCTGTAACAGAAAACATAATATAATTAAATTTTCTAGATAGAAAAAAATCTCCAAGTGAGCTCTCATTTCCATCGATTTTAGTTTTATTTTCAAAATTTTCAACATTACAAAGCTAAAAGTGTATCAGTAATTTCACTTCACATATTATCTAAGGCTGTATGTAACAATTTTTCATTTGACATTGTAGTTTACGAATAATTAATATTTAATACTTTTGGCAATTTTTTTTTTTGTTACAATTACAAATTTTGTTTGCTTTATACCCATTCTTAAGTAGTAAACAAACTAAACTTGTATCAAAATCGACTACTATAAGTTAAATAACACTTTAAATTGAACTCACCAAGAACCCCCGCCACTGAATCCAATTGACTGCACCACTGTTATGATTATTTGAAACAGAAATATGAAGAAAAAGACCATGAAGTTAAACGATGAGTCACTTCTGAACGCTTTGTATATTGGTCGGTACCAGCATATAAAGCTGAACGGAGTTAACAGGACAAAGTAGAGAATTGACAGGCCAAATATTGTCACTCCTTGTCCGACGAACATAAGTGACATTGCACCTATTATGTTCAGGGCTAGTACGAGGGAGTGGACTGAAACACAGAGAAATAAAATATGTAAATCAATACTAATAATAAATCTGTAAGGGTTGGTCATGGAGTAAGTTACTTTGTTTTCAGAGATATCGTGTTTATAGGCTCTATACATGACACTGAAACTAAATTTACCATTTTTTGAATTTTTTTCTGTATGTATGTATGTATGTATGTTCCTCCATAACTCTTAAACGAAATAACTGATTTTCATGAAACTTGATAGATAAACATTTAGACGTACTGGACACAGGATAGGCTACTTTTTTTTTCAACGCGGACAAAGTCGCGGGCACCAGCTAGTATATTATAAATACCAAACATCTATGACTCAGGTACAAAGGTAAAATGTTAACACATAAACATTTTCCTCTAGTGGGATTCGAACCCGCGACCGTTTGGTTAACTGCTAGCTAGACCAAACGTGTCGTCAAATATGGCACTACTTGTTCAATATTTATAAATAAAAATGAATCACTAAATGTGTTGCTAAGCGCAAAACTCGAGAACGGCTGGACCGATTTTAATTCTGTCTTCACTCATGCATAATCAGGGAAGGTTTTTACGTAAAAAAAAATGCACCCGGGCGAATTCGGGAGCGTGTCGCTAGTTAATATATATATAAAAAAAAACTTTTAATTTATTCCTATTCTTCTTTAACTATTCTTTAACACACAGACAAACAAGATGGGGAATAAAAGTTGTCCAATAAAAAAAAAACAAAAGTAACTTACACATCCATAAATGATATAAATGGCGTACAATCCTCTGGAACTCTAGGGGTATGTCCACATTAATGTCCTGATAGAAGCAAGGCTGGACGGGACAGAAGGCTGGCAGGGGAGGCCAGTTGTTGCGACGTCCTGCCGAACCAGCTCTTAGTTCCGCTTCACGCCTAGATAACTCTTCCGCCTTGCGTTCTAACTCCTCTTGTCGTCTCTGTGGACCATTTTCGATCATAATTGTTCAGAAAAAAAAAGTCAAATTTAACAATTCTGAACGCCACAGTGTGACAAGCTAATGCTTTTTTGAAATTCAATTCAAAATAGCACATAGAAATTGTTTGCAGCCTCAAAAATAAAGGTAGTTACATAAGAGCACTTATTATTGTGACTAATGGTTACGACAGTATCACTAAAAATATACTAAACCAGTGTTAAAAAACAATACAAGTGAAAAATGACAGTAGCTATGAGACCACAAGACATTTATAACAATACTAAATTAAATAATAGCAGTGAAATCAACCCACGTAATAATCTCTTCAATGGAATGAGCTAACAAGGTTTTATATTTTTGTCTACTTAGATTTTATGGAGATTGATAAATAACAATTCTTTAATGAAAGTTATTAAAAATTAATATAAGTTTATGTTGCCTTTGACAAGTATAAACCAGTCAGTTGACTGGTATCATCTTAACTAGCAAATAATCTGGCATCATTCCTGAATTATATAAATTTTAAGCAATTAAATTTTAATGACTAGTAAAACGTAATTTTCTAGAACTTTAGTTAAGATTATCATAACCCTCTCAAAAATGCAACCACTATCATCTGATATATCTTAATCTTTTTCTGTTATCTTGTCAATGGTGTACAATGATGTGTTGACTGAGACTTTTTCTACTAGCTCACTCCCATAAAAAAAATATAGAATGGAATACTCTAGAAAGCGACACTAAAAAAGAGGAATGAGTTGTCTTACAAACGTATAATCTTTGGCTATATAAAAACTATGTTTACAAATGATAATAATAAACTGATAAAGCAAGATAAAGCTTGGATAATGATTCACGCTTTATAATTTTGCGTGTTACCTTCAGCTCCTTTGTGTGCAGATTGGGACAAGCAAAAAAAGAAATTATGTATTAATAACATGCAGTGACTTTTATATAAATAATACAGGGTGCTTATTTTTAGACTGGTCAGTAAGGGCAACTATGTACTTAAACCATTAAAACTAGAAGAAGACACCCTCAGGAAACTTTCTGTAGTTTTAATAGTTATTTCCATCAGCATTCAAAAATTTTTGAAAAATTGTAGTCAACAGGAAAAAAGGACAATTTTCACGTTTTGTTTTTATGGCGCCAATCGATTTTGTTATTTATAAAGATCAATTGACACCATGGGACCAACTGAGGTTAGAATACTAGAAACGTCAAAAATGGCATATCTAAGAAAATTAATATGCACCTGTTTACCAAATGTCAGATGTGTTTATATTTTATATGGACACTAGCTACTGCCCGCGACTTCGCCCGCGTATAAGAAATAGATAAAAACCTATTCTCAGAACTACCAATTGTACATATAAAATTTCATCAAAATCGGTTAAGCCATTTCGAAGGAGTAAGGCAACTGACACAAGAATTTTATATATTAGATATATACAGAATAATATATTAAATCCACATAATACAGAATACTGACGTAAGAGATTTTTTTTAGTGGAAATTGTTTATTTACATTTAATTTTGTGATAGTGATAAATATTATATTATGTATTAAATGAAATGTCTTGAAAAGTACCTGAAAATCTTCAGTGGTGAAGTTCTGTGGTGGATCGTTGGCCTTCTGTGGTGCATTAGGTCTTGTGTATTGTGGGCCAGCTGGTGGTGACATTGCTTGCATGATTGCTGGTTGTGAAGGTTGTTGTGGCTAAATAAAAAAAGATAAGGAGTGGGATATTTGCAAAAGACAAAAAGCACAAATTCACATCTGTATTCCTAAGTCCATTTTTTTAAAAATCACTTTATGATGCCATTAGAATAAGTATTTTACACCCTATTTGCTGGTAACTTTTTTAGTCATATAAAATATAAAAAAATATATTTACACTTTTGATTATGTTACATACTTACACTCAGATGTTTATTGTGTACTAAATAATTTGCTAAATGTGACTTGGGATAGTTTGTTTCAGATATAAAAAACTATCAATACTAATACATATTATATTGGCTTAAAGTATTGGTTACCAGACCATAAGATCCAAAAAAAATAATAATATAGTAACACATAAGTAATACTGCAGGATCATGTGGCTACAAAATAGATCGTTAGCAGTGAATATAGTATAGCACTTATAAGCAGCATATAGCACTTATAAAGGGATAGCAGTGTATAATCGGCACAAAACCTATGGGCTCTGACGATATCACATGTCAAATATTATGGTTACCGATTTTGGGACTGTTTGTGAGGTAAGCATATTGGTGCTTACAAATATTTTAACATAGTGGCAGTTCTTTAAAGGTTTCTTATCTTAAAGAGATAATCTATAATTATGACACTGTATATATGTTCTTCTAATTTAATTCATAACTGTCCGCGACTTTGCCTGCATAACTTTGGAACCTGCGTAACTAGTTTATCGCTAACAGACAGACAGACAGACAGACAGGGCGGAGAACTTTGTTTTATAATATGTAAGGATACTAACACTATCTTAGGATTCTTCTAAATATGTGTTTTTAATGGTTTTTAACAAATAGAATAGCTAATAAAAATGTAATTAACTCTTATCAATATGCAATTAATCTTTATAGATATCATCCTAATTGTTTTGTTTTGTAATTAATAGGCAAAGATAGGTAAGTTAATAATAAGTAAGTAATAGTTTAGTTGGTATAGAGTGAAACAGATAAACATTGAACAATTTAACTGTTCAATCACACATCTACACTATATTTATGTAGTGGAAGTATGATAATTTTCAATGATAATAAATGAATACGACGGCACAAATATAATATTATATGACTAATAAACAAACGGTACCACAGGGTGATTTGCATTTTGTTGTCCATCGAAAGGATTATAATCGTCCAAGCCGCGTGTCACGTTGTTAGTACTTCTGGCAACTTGTTGTACGGCAGGATCCTGAAATTAAAATAGAAATAAAGTATATTTTACTACAATAATGCAAAATATTAGATACACAAATGATAACTTACGGCGAAAGGATTGTCTATGGTTGGATCGTCAAACGGATTATCCTCGAATTTCGACATGATTTTTCTTTTTCTTACGCCACTTTATATTCTTTTACGTATTGCGTAGCACAAAGAAAAGTTTTCTTTATTCATATGTGAGTTATTTTAGTAAAACAAGATATACAATCAACCGATAAAAGAACGAACAAATGACAGCTCGCTGATGATGACGAAAGTGACATTTGCTTCAATGTTGCAATTATAAACACTGAAAATCATTTTTATTAATTGCCATTATAATACAAAATACTATTTATTTATTTATCGGCCATGATAATATGAGAATACAAAAAATGCGTAGGCATAAAAACAAAAAAAAATATTTTCGTTCATTCATAAAGTGAATTAACTTAAAGGGTCTTAGGTAAAGGATTTTTTGGGGATGCTTTTTTCCAGTAGTGGATCTTTTCTGGGTGAGATAATGATATATCTTAAAATAGGTATTGATATAATGTTATATCTTAAAACAGGTATTGATTACAGACCAAATTTCTAGTCATTCATGGGGAAACGAATAAAAAGATGGTAAGCAATATCACAATTCGAATCTACATGGACTGAACTAAAATCTCTACTTGGTGTTTGTTGTACAATTAAAAAGTTTTTGAGTACGTTTTAAGTTATGACAATACTTTACTAATTTTACCTTCCAACGACTTGTTACTTAAAAAATTAAAAATATAATTTTTAGTCAATGTTAATAATGGCAATATTGAGATTGCGAAAGAGATAAATATTTTATCGTTACGTTGGTAACGGATCTTAAGTGTCAGTTTCTTGGACGGCTTCTGTCAAAGTGGGCAGCTGTTTACGTTTTGTATTATTATTTTGCGATCGTTTTTAATAATTTTATTTTAACTTATTACTTTTATGATAAAACTTTTATTTAGTGATTTAATAGTGAAATATATTGTGTTTTTTTAAGCATATTTTATTGAAGAATGCCAGATGTCAAGAGGTGAATAACTTGTGTTTTGTGTAAAGTGTGATTGACAGTATTTATATTGTTTGGGATTTGGAGCGATAAACAATTGGTGAGTATTGCATGTTTCCTCTATTAGGAATAAAATTTATGTGCCTATATACTGAATTGAATAGTCGAAAGTAACAAATGCTACCTGATGTATATGCAATTGTATTAATGAATCATTATATTGGTAGCAATACATCAACTTTTCTTGCGTAATCTGAAGATTTTATACCGTAGTATTGCAATTTTACATTTTGGCGGTGCGTTGCGACGCGTGCGATAGTTGCAATATTTGAGTCGAGGCCGCGAGTGGCCACGCGCGCTATGGCAAGCGAAAGTTGTTTTGCTCTTGATATTAAGGAAGTAACACGGAGGCACTAATAAGTAGCACTTATGAAATACGATTATTAAATTAATTTCAAATCATATCAATAGCTAGAATTACTCGGAACATCTGCAGGAGTTTCTTACTATGAATATATTCTTATACAGGGCGTCCCAAGACTATGCGACATGAAGGGAAAGTACCTTAAATATTGTAGATAGGATATTTTGCTAAAAGAAGACTTTATGTTATTTATAAAAGTTAGTGATACTGCATCCAAAGATTTTCTAAAAATTATATGCTTCATCTGGGAATCAAACCGACTTAAATCATAAAAATCCATATTATAAAAATACAGGTGAAAAAAATCACCAGTTTTTTATGATGCCAATCGAAAGAATGGACAAAAAAAAATATTCTTCATAAGTAACATAGTATCTTAAAGAAGTATAGATATATTTACATATTATTAGTGGGTGCTTACGACTTCGTCCACGACCAATTTTTTTTTACATACAAACTATTCCTGATTATCTATCTATCCATAAGTGAAGACAGAATTAAAATCGGTCCAACCGTTTAAGAGGAGTTCAGTGACATACACACGGACAGTTAAGCAAATAAAGATATAATTACAAGCTGAACTACATAAAAAAATAAACATAAATTAAAGTAAATAAACTAAACTTAACTATTTACATAAAAGTAATCGGAATGTCTTGAAAACTCATGAAGAGCAGTTAGAAGCCGGACAGTTCTCTGGATGTTATCTAAGCTAAAGCATATTGAAGACCATATTTTATCATAAAATATGTTATCATTTTTGAAATTTCATACAGTAAGTATTTAAACATCATTTAATATCGACAAAGGTCAAGGTTCAAACTTGATATGTAATAAGTAACAATGGTTTTAATGGATATATAGAATTATTATAAACAAATTCAATAAAATAATTTTTATTTAATACTAACAATATGTTAAATAATGGGAACACATGATTGAAGAATTAAAAACACTTAAAAAGAATTAAATTAACAATAATATTTAGGGCCTCTTTCACCAACTACAAGTAAAGTGTTGATTAGTTACTTTTAGAAATAATTTTATGTTTTATATTAAATTATGCGGTTCCTTCGATAGGCGAATTTTCATTATTATTTTCTATTTAATTTTTGGTACGTTTACCGTACAAACAAAGGTGTATCAGCTCCATTATCCCCGGTTACCGGTGACTTTAAATGACAGTGAGCCGTGGTGGTGAATGATGGTGGTGAAAGAGGCCCGTGGTCTCTGTATTAAAGTTTGTAAATATAAATATAAAATAATTTTCGTACAAATGAATAAAGTAAATACTTTTGTAAATAGATTTGGTAATTAGTTTTAGTAATTAATTTTATTAATTATGCTTTATAATTAGTACTAGCTGGTGCCTATGACTTCATCAACATTGAAAAATACAAGATAACTATAACACCTGACAAAATATGTTAGCAATATAATGCCTGACATTATACCTTTGCTAAGCGTAGGATCTTTATTTTTAAATAGCTGATGCCCACGGCTTCTCCCTATGTCCATTCCGAAAATCTTTTCTAACTATTGGTGATAGATTTTTTTAAATCGGATGTGTAGTTTCAAAGGTTACCTCCCACATACAAACAAACAATCATACAATCATATAAACCTTTCAAATGATATTACATGTCTCAAGAAAAGGTCTATATCAGTATCCAATGCTTTATCATTGAACTTAACAATGACACAATGATTTTATGATCTATTCTGTTCTCATGCTTATCAAAACAAGACAAATGTAGTAAAAACAAGACCATTCATAGGTGTGAACAATACAAATCACAAATAATAATGAACTCTGTATCAAGGCTGTTAAGTTCTTTTATACTTATAGTTTGATTGTGTAATGTATTGTATGTGGCAGTGTATTGCATTCAAAATAATAATGTTATAATTATCATAATCCATATCCTCACATATTATAAAAAACAAAGTCTTCCGCCGCGTTTGTCTGTCTGTCTGTTCGCGATAACCTCAAAAACTAATGCAGTGATTTTCATGCTGTTTTCACCAATAGATAGAGTGGTTCTCTAGGAAGGTTTTAGTATATAATTTACAAAGTTATGCGGGCGAAGTGGCGGGCAGCAGCTATCTATAATGGTCCTTGTGTTTTTCTTTTATCAGCTTCTTGAGAAGATTTAAGTAACTACTTACTTTAAAAAAAAAACGAATAATTAATTTAAAATGCCACTCATTTCACAGTTTTCACTAACTATTGGTATTTCTTATTAAAGGTTAAACCACTCTGTCTAACTAAAAAAAATGTTTAGGTTAGATTTAAGCATTTTTTAGAACATTGTTTTTAAATAAGCCTTGTTTTTCTGAATGTTTTTAATTAGTTAACAACTATCGACCCGCCCCCGCTTCGCTCAGATGCAATTCTAGACATTATTTATTTATTTTATTTTATTTTAATTTGTCTCCTCAGTGAAAGATGAGACTATTTTATTGTTGAAGTAGCTGACGTTCGAAGAACTTGTTAACAATAGGAATAATAACATTGTTTATTTAAACAACACAGTAATTAATTATTATATAAATAATACTTATAAAAGCATTGTTTAGCTATTTTCTCTCTTATCTTGCTTTGGCATAGAATGTAAATAATGACTTATGTTCTTAACCTTTGCCTTTTGATTCTAAAGATCGATAAACAAAGAAATACAACTATAAGTTCTACGCAATAGTTATATGCAATTCGCGTGTAAAATTTACCGCGAAATAAAAATTGTAGGTAATTAAAATCAATTAATAGTTAATGATCAATCAATACTGAATATCAATCAATACTAATAATAAATCTGTAAGTGTAGGTATTGTATGTATGTATGTTCCTTCATAACTCTTAAACGAATTAACTGATTTTCATAAAACTTGATAGATAAACATTTAGACGTACAGGACACAGGATAGGCTACTTTTTTCTTTTTTAACGCGGACGAAGTCGCGGGCGCCAGCTAGTTTTTTAATAAAATTATTAAGGATTAAGAGTAAGGGTAAGAAGGGATAGGGAAATGGACTCTAGCATCCCTTACTGACTCACCGAAACACAACAGCACTCAATCTGCTAACTATCTCACGATGGTCTTATGTAAGGGGGTGGAACTATGAAAAGTTCATTATCAAAGTTAGAAGACAAGTTATGGACGAAATACACGATCAATTATTTGGCGTGACGACAAACTGACGTGACGCAACGGCGCTATTTGAAATACATAGTTACAGTGTTTGACATCAAGCCATCAGTTTTTACCATTCACGATCAAATTTTGGTTTCACGTCAGTCAATTTGATGCGATGATGCGATCGCGATCGTGTGAATGTTACTAAATACTACAAGTTTAATAAAACTTATTTTAAAGTAGTTAATTAGAGAATCGGGCTTATACGAAAACTTCCCGCGAAGAAGAGATGCATATATGTACTGGAAAGAAAACTAACGGAAGCATATTCTCCTACGTAATATCAGTACGTAAGTGGCTACATATCCCACGTAAGCGAAGTCTGCCTCTGAAATCACGTGTCACGTGTTGTGTGTGTGTTGTGTGTGTGTACGCTACAGTAGCGACGACGCGCGACGTAGGTAGATTAAGTTTAATACATTCGTAAGCACATTCGAGGCACGTTTACTCGGTAAACGGAGAGTGAAATGTGAGCGAGTTTTGTCTTTTAAACTTTCGTCCCAAAAGACAATTACATAGAGGTCATTTCTACGTTCACCCCGGGCGTAATGAATCGACGCGAAAATGCGTTATGTGGGCCGCATTACGTAAAGAACCTCGAACTTTCCGGGCCACTGCACTTGTATAGCTCAACTTTGTCGATAAACGACTCGCAGGCGTCATCGTGACGGTGTCGAATGTCCAATCCAGTTGAGTATTTTGAATGCTAAATGAACTAAATCAGGTGCCCGTCTTTATCAGTGATGTTCTACCTATCATCTACTAAAAGAAACCTATCATTCAACTAAAGGAAAATTATTTGATTCTTTCAATTTTTTTGTGACAGTAACCTACAGAAGATCATTGATAACAGTATGTGTGCCAATAAAAACATATTACTTTATCCTCTCAGTCTGTCATAACTCATGTTTAAAAAGAAAATCTATAAATAGATCATTTACTGGCGGTTGGTGTTAATAATTAACATATAGATAATTAACCGTAAAGTCACTAAAGTTTTTTCCAATGCAATAAAACAATATTGTCATACGTAAGAGGTAAGAGACTCAAATGAGCAATAGTTAGTTAGTTATTTGAAGATTGTTTAGTGTCAATAAACCTGTTAGAGTAAACAACGTGGTCATGTAATTATGATCACCCTTATCTCACTGTACATAAAGACGAAAGGTCCTTGGAGTTATCAAGGGCTTCACGTCACTGCCTTTTACAACGGAAGCGATAGTAAAATATTTATAAATGATGAGTAAAATACTGAAACTTTATTGCTCAAAGAAATTTACCCAAAGAAACTTCATTGCTCTAATAAAATAACAGCTGGGAGTGGGTATTCGCTATAATTATACAAATTTTACACGTAAAGGTTATAAAAGAAATAGGTATTTCTTGATATTCGAAATAAAATATCAATAACTACTGCCTGGCAATTACAAACTTGACTTTCAAACCAGTTCTTAAAGGCGGATGTAAAAAATAATCTATTTGAAGTATAGGCAGTGAATGGGTTGACCTTGCCCTGTCTGCATGTCGAACAATAATCAGGACTTAGTTTTTATATTCAAGGTTTTAGTGATTATTTTTTGTTTTAAGGTCAATAAGCTGGTATTAAAAAAAAATTACTGATAATTATATGAGAAATAAATACGAACTCTTGGACTAGGGCGTAAAACAGTCCGCCCAATATTGCTCCGAGGAATAATTTTATTAAAAAGACAACGTTCCAACCCTAACGTACATCCCACTAGGCTATTCTATGACGTAATTACTAGCATCTCTAGATAATTCTCTTAAAAATTACACAATTTTCAGTGTTTACGCAAGGCATGAGTAACTACTTAGTAAGAGTCATAGTTAATTACCAGAAGTGTATTTTAATTTAAAAAATAATTCCACACTCCACTTAAATTCTTTTAGTTTTAATTATGTAAGTAAGTAATTATAAATTTATATGTGCCTCATTACGGTTTATATTACACAATATGTAACACAGTTTTCGTCGGTAAAATTGATGAGGGCCATTTAACCGCTAAAAGTCTAAGTAGCTCGCTTCAATATCAGTTTTAATGGCGGCCGTTATCGCTTTTATTATTACTTATAATGTTTTTAAATTGCGTAATTATTTCTCTAAAACAGGCAACAGTTTCCATGTAACTGATAAAATTAAATAAGTTTAAATTAACGCTAATTTTAATAAGCCTTATGCAAATGTAGGGCAGAGGCGATTTAAACCGTTCTCTCATACGAACTAACTACTTATTCAAATATTAGAGGAAAACATCCGGGCAGTTTAACAACGCTCTGATATTAAATTTCAAATAAAAAAAAAATCGTTTGCATGCAAGTTAACTATATTAAATTATGTATGTTGGATTAATTTCATGCTCTCGAGTTATTTTTACTTCCATTTTTCTTGAAGCAAGTTTAAAAATGGAACGATTCCAGGCTAAATAAATCTGATATAGTTATATGAATGTAACTATAGAATCAAAACGCGCTGTATTATAACAATATTTGAACGGATGTTCCTCTCGTCTTATTTACGCTATATGAAAGGGGAACATTGACAATGACTAATATCTTCTTTCCTAAATAAAATCTCCTCGTCTCCACGGTGGATAATAAATTACCTGTTGAAGTAGGAATTACGGTTAATGGTGATAAATTGTGAGGCTGTCATATTTCGGTTTTATTGTTCCAGTGTCTTTACTGTTCGCAGCTATTAATCGGCGATCATTTACAGTTTGGTTCGTGGAGATGACAAACTGTTGAATTAATTATTATTAAACGCGACAATTATAACGGAAATTGTAAGGTTCTGAATTTTTATATATCTGTAACTACTCTTCGTTCATTTGTCTGCAATGAGTTTGCTATAGTTAAGTACAGTAATTGGTGTGATGTAATAGTTAGGTTTGAACACGTTGTATACAATACTAGCAACCCGCTCACATCTTCGCCTGTGGTGCAATTTTTATATATAAAAATCGTCCTCATTTCTTTCTTTTGTGAAAACTGAATTAAAATCGGTCTACTCATTTTCGAGAGTTTGATGCGTACACAAACCATTTGTTTGTGTAACTATATTCGAAAAATAAATAAATAAATAAACATTTTTATCATCAATCAATCAAACAATACTAATAATAAATCTGTAAATATTTAGACGTATACAGGACACAGGGTAGGCTACTTTTTTCTTTTTCAACGCGGACGAAGTCGCAGGCACCAGCTAACTATAGTATATTATAAAAAATATAAATAAATAAATATTTTTCAAGATTACTGCGTAAGTATTCGTTAACACTTAAGATTTCTTCATATGTAACTTTCCGGAAACGGTCAGTTAATAAGAAGTCAGGAAACTATTCTCTTGTTATGAAGTAAATAATATTACGTCACGATTAACAGAACATTAAACCGTCTAAGAAATTCACAGGAAGAGATGCTTTGTCTATAGTTAGTTAGGTGGTACTTTATTTCAGACGAGACATTGGACACACAAGGGAAATATTTCATATGTTGATTCATTTTTTCCCACGGAATATTGTTCCAGGGTGTGTCTTGTCCCAAAAAATTATAGGCAAATATCGATTTCGACGTTACGTAGCACAAAGACCTCTTTTCGAGATTAAATAAAAACTATTAATATTTGAGGTGAAATTCCGAAAATTGGCATTTATTTAGGAATTTTTTCCAGCACAATGAAGTGTAATTAATAGTTGTTTGAGACATGTTTGAGACAAAATGTTCTTTAAGAATCTTTTTAGAAATCATTTGGGCATCATTCATAACATTAATAGTTTTTTAATTATCTGTAAAAACTGAACCCCCCTTTTTAAAATTTTTACTTAATTGTTTATATATAACTTTTGCAATTGTTTATCTGTGGGTGTGAAATTTACACATGTTTCAAGAAGTCATTTACGAATCAAATAAACCATCGCATGTATTTTTACTAACTAGTTGTAAAAAGAATTTTTACGTTTGACAACTTGTTAACTAGACTAGTTATTCTGTGACTGTAGACTATCCTGTGACTAGAATAAGTAAATGTCACAAATCACACTAAATTCTGCCCATTTTGGGGTCGATGAAGACACGCCCGCAGTTGCATAGAAATATAATCGGATCCAATAGTTAGTTTAATAATAGTTATTATAAAAAAGTGACTTGACTTTGCAGCGTTTAGAATCTATCCTAAACACTTACGATAGCTCTCTATCTAATACTTTTGATGCAATTCGCACATTACCCTAAAAAAAAATTAATGTTCGACGTCACCATGGATGGAACACAAAAGCAGTGTTTAATGTATTATGTCGGTTTATTTCTGTTAATACCAACGGTGATTATCTCACGGAACTAAGCATAAAATATTAATTTGGATGTCCGTCACGGGCCTTGCCAAACGCGACCTTGTAGCAAGTAAGACAATAAACTACGTCTCCTGT
This sequence comes from Synanthedon formicaeformis, assembly GCA_945859745.1. Taxonomy (NCBI): domain Eukaryota; kingdom Metazoa; phylum Arthropoda; class Insecta; order Lepidoptera; family Sesiidae; genus Synanthedon; species Synanthedon formicaeformis. The sequence goes on along the minus strand of OX243968.1, from coordinate 2,871,759 downwards.
ATAGTTGTTATATACACAAAGAACTAAATTTTTTTTGGCTGCTTTTTTGTATTTTATTGTATTGTTTGTTATGCAGTCTTTAATTCTTTTCCTCAAGTGACTTAGCTAACTATTGTATATTTAAATTTTAAAATAGTAACATTGCACACATGTAGTTATTCAGTCTTGTTAATTTAATTTGTAAAACTTTAATTTTGAGTAGTTAGTTAGTTAAGCATCTTAAAATTGTATAACTAATATAATCTACTTGTAAAAGCCTTAGAACATGATTTTCATATTAATTAATTCATAGTCAGTTATTTATATCCTGTTTCTAAACACAAGTCTATATAACTATAGTCTAAACTTTAGATCATGATAAAACTCTAAAGGGATCTGAACTCTTAACCTTCTACGCTTAATGTAATGTTCAAAGAACATTTTATTCTTTCTCGTATTCTCAAATCTTCATTGTATTGTTTTGTTAAATAATAATAATATAAAAGTTAGTTATTTCCAGGAGATTGAAGCATAAACTAGGTCGAACCTCTATTATATATTTCCAAGAATCCATTTTATGACACGACTAAGAGAAAAAGTAAAAAAGTAACCATTATAGTTCTAATTAGCCTTTAAGCTTCCAGTTAAATTGTAATTAAGTGTATGTAACTATAGTGTCTTTTAAGTACCTACATAAACTTGCTTGATGGTACAGTAATTATTTTAAATACTACACAATACCAACGACGAGTATCGTAAGGTTTCAAACGATGCAGTACCAGTTTGTTATAAACCGAAGAGGTCGATACTGCAGTTAAGTTACCGGGAAACTCGACATATAATCGTGTGCGCCCTCCTTTCTGTTCGCATACGTATATGGACTGTTTTAATCTAAATTACTTTGCCATGGTAACTGGCAAACGTTTTCCATATCAGTAGATGTGTTTTTTGTCTTCCTAAACTATGTCAGGAGGCCTGTGTGCTGCGAAGTTTCATACATCAGATAGGCTAATAGATTAAAAAAAAATATAGTTACTATATAGTTAGTTAGTTAGTTATCTATGTTTCGTTTTAATTTTATCTTGTTGATTACTAGCTTTTGTCGACAGCTTCCCTTAAGACTTCAACTTATCTACGCATCAAGTTTGTCAAAATAGATACTTACAAGGGTTTCTGAATGTTTAAATTAAATTTAAGAACATAAGAAATTTCTGTGGATAGATCCTTAAGGATCGCAATGCTATACTTTCCTCTTCGTTACGAAATAGGTATTTAGGAAAACACATGCTGTCGCTCGTGCGCTCTAGCCCCGGGGACAGTCGTGCGATAGAGAGCGTTGCAGCTTGCGACTGACATATTTCATTTCGGGAGAAAACAGTTTCTACTAACTAAATCTTAACAAATCACTTCAATTTTCATGTCGATCGTTTCAGCATAATATATTCTAGGTTTATAGTTTTCGCTTTTTTAAAAAAAACTAGATTGTTTATATAAAACAAACAGTTGAATTCGACAAAGTTTTAATCACAAAAATTAAGTTATTTGAGGTTAAATAAGTTTGAATCTATTGCAAATTTTGAAAAAAGGAAAACCTATAAACTTAGTCTTTTATTAGAAGGAAAATATTTAGAAGTGGAAAAACATTTTCTCTTTTTGTATGGACGAGTACGTGCTATTCATTACCCTCTTAAAGTAGTATTCTAAATTTTAAGGGACATTGGTCGGTTCTAGTTAGTTAAATGTTAATTTTCTAAATATATATTTAGTAGTGGCGGGGCACACTGCGTTTCACTGTCGTAAATTGGACAGTCTATAACAACTCCCTTACAGAAGACCGCCGTGAGATAACAACATGTGTGCTTTTGTGTTTCCTTAAGCGAGTTAAGGATGTCAGAGCCCATTTCCTAAGTGATACTAAGGTTAAAGGTTGTGTTGCCTGTGTTAATAGGTGACGGTAGTAAAGTAACCCTAGTTACCAATAAGTGGACCGTTAGACTGTCTGACGACACCTTTACAAAAAAAAATAACATTGAACTAAGTAGCTACGTACACTAACTAATCGTGTTAACTAGACTTCGTTAATCAAATCATGGCGACTTCTAAATTGACCTCGTGTAGCCGGGAATAACTAACCGAGTTGTTTACGTCTTAATTACATTAAACAGGTTCGCACCATCCACTGACAGGTTCCTTTGTTTATGACTCAATCAATTTAATCCTAAGCGGGTACATACTATGTATGAATTACTAATGTGTCTACATGAGTTACATTAGTCAGTATTGAACATATATAATTAGAAAATAGTAAAGATCATAAAATTTGTATCACTAACTACCGTGTGAAAATAATTAAAATTCGACTCGTGAAACTGAAATTTGATTGTCCCTGTTTATTGAATAAAGTTAATAAATAGATAATTGCTTCTTAATAATTCTTGTCGCATTAGTTAATTTTAACACTATTTTATTAGCGTCTAATCCTTGGTCTAATAAATTCTTTTTGTGTGTATCATATATATTTTTTAAATTGTGTTTTATTATAATATAAATAGTTAAGTAACTAGTTTAATTGCACAAAAACATAATAATTTTCTTATAACTGAAACATGGTTAACATGGACATGTTATCGATATTATTATCTGTATTGTTATCTATTGTTCACTTTGATAAGCTTATTAGTTGTGATGTAAATTGTGAATCAATTCACTACATACATTTGAAGGCAAATTGCTATTTAAAGAACGCTTTCTAAGCTGGACTGGCCAAACGTAAGAAGAATTTTATTTTACTCAAACTATGTCGATAAATTGCATTTATATATTAATTAAATGTTTTTGTCTAATGGACAATGCAAACTGAGCTTTATAGGTTACGCTGAAAGAAGTAAGAAAGCCAATAGAATAATGTGTGACGTCATAAGGCTTGGATCGGCAAGTGGACAATGGCATCCCATTTTCACGCACCGAAAAACCAACAGCATAGGTGCTGTTATTAATGTGTGCTCGTTAACACATATTGCTTTCTTAATAGTTATCTAAATATAAAAAAGAAACAATTTCAAAGTAAGTACATAATTAAGTGATTACGTAAGCTTTACTACCCATAATACCTAATTGGAAACAAATGCGCCTACAAGACAACCCGATACTTGGAAAGTAATTTCCGATACGGTCGTAACATAAAACTGGCTTTCAGTTACTAGATTGGTGTAAACAGGTCATAACTAAGTAACCGCAGTAACTTGTATAGTTAGTTAGTTCGCTTTTTGCCAGTGTTGCCAGTGTTGCAAGTGCTGAAAAGTCTTCCGCCATATGAAATTGATCTGCTTTGTTCAATGCTGATGTGTACGTTTTTGTTTTATCCCAATCACTGATGGAATTCAGTATCTGAACATCCATCCAACTTTATCGTAGGACCCACATGTAGGATCCATTTTATTGTTTCACTCTTGGAACATTTTTCCCGTCGATTCGATCCTACGATACGATAATCTTCCGCATCGTGAACTAGTTACGAGACTTGTGTATTTAATGCAATTTTCACTATAATTTAAAGATTTTAAAGAATGTTCCTAAAAGTTTGTACGTTATAAAATTTCAATTAGATTACTTTATAATATAATATAATTTTTATGACTATGTCATAATAAGTTAAGTCTATGTTTTGTTTTCGAGTTGTAAAAAATATCGGATCGTGTCTTACGTTTGGATATTACATGTTTAATTTTCTAATAATTGTCTGAGAAATTTTTTGAAATCATAAATAGTAACTGCTTACGTTATATAAATTAAAATATTGAATTTTATAGCTTTATTATTATTCTCTAATCACATTTAAGTATTTTCTTAATTTTAGATTCAGATTATAAAGTTCTTCTTGGTTGAATTCTTGATGGATTATCATTAAAAATTGTTTTAGGAGTCGTCACAGTAAATTTTATTATATATAGTTATTCTGATTACATTTCCAATCGTGAAAGTCTGGTGAAGTTCAACATCATAAATATTAATATAACAATTATAATTACACTGAGTAACTATAATTAGTTACTTTATACCAGAATCTACAAGCTGGCACATATAGTTAGCTCTTTCGCATTAAAAATGTACAATTTCCAAAAACATTCAAAATTGAGTTAATGTGCGGAAACGTTCGGTATCACCAACTAACTATAGTTTTAAATATAATAGTTTTAAATTACTTTGTAAGATAGATAACGTAACTAGCAAAAAATTAAAAATAAACATTGAAGAGCTCATTATTATTAAAACTACACGTTTTAATCTTTAAAACGCTCTCGTGTAAAATTAGTAGGTTTTGAGATTATACAGTTTTAATGCGAGAAGATGATAACTATAACACTTAGGTAGGTATAACATGCATTACTAAGATCAGAAAATCACAAGGAACAGGTTTTATATAGTTACCTAGACATTTTCTAAAGTCAAGCTTCCTATCTAGGTCCATTATGTCTCAGTTAAGAATCTATTAAGTTAAATAAAATACTAACTATAGCGGGTAACTAGAAGTTGCAAACCATTTCAACGCGTTACAACACACAAGATATCCATTACCTACTTAGATAAGGCTGCTTAATAGGATTTCCCGTGGCCAAGCCCTGACGTTAGGTTTTATGTCGATCAGTCATTTTCATTTCTAAGAATAGCATTCTTGTAGCATTAGTTATCTCATTGAAAGTTTTCTGTAGAATCTGGAATAGTTAAGGACCTCTTTCACAAACTACGAGTAAAGTGTTGATTAGTTACTTTTAGAAATCATTTTCTGTTAGTTATATTCAATTATGCACTCGGTTTACTGCATCATTCGATACCTGAATGTTTTTATATTATTTTCTATTTAATGTTTGGGACGTTTACCGTACAAACAAAGGTAGTTATATCAGCTCTATTATCCCCGGTTACCGGTGACTTTAAATGACAGTTTGGCCTACTTGACGTTTGTGAAACAGGCGCTTAGTTGAATAATATGAGATAAAGCCGCAAAGGGTCATTAATATTAAGTTTTAAACACATTTTGAGTAAAATTATAGCTAAGTATACTTCTTATTTTAATAGCAGGCAGTCTATAAAACGGTATATTTGATGGTAGCATGTCTTAGAAACACAGCACTACCTAAGGGGAGTTGCAAACGCGCCAGCGCCACTGACCACGATATACCTAAACAAGATTTGGACAAGGAAATGTAAACTAGCATCTCCTATTCATAGTATGAACACAAAAGCACACGTGCTGTTATTTCGATGTATTGTATTGTATTGTAAAACTGTTTATGGATTTGAAATGTTCTCACACACTTTATTTTGGGAAGAATTTGCCTAAAATAATTCTAATTTGTATAGTAGTGATGTGTCTAGTCTGTAAAAGCTAGCTAAGGCAATTTTCACACAATGGTGAATCACTACATTTTCACCATAAATGCCAATGCTATCCATAAATACCAATTTTGAAAAAAATAAAATAAAATACATACACTGACTAACTGTAGAGAATGCTGTGCAAAGAGTGGTCTATGCACAATAGTATGTTAAATATTGCAAATAAAGATGTTTAAATAATACCGAGTCCAAACATATGAAGAGAACAACTAATGTTATCGTTGCTCCTAAAAACATTTGAAATAGTCAAGAGTAAGTACCTTCTTGTTACATATTGCACACACCACAACCGTCCGCGGTTATTATAAAAGTGAAAATTCTTATTGTATTGCATATATCGTAATATCCACTCATAGTTAATCTGATCTGCAAATGTGCTCAATTATGCGTTCAAATATTACGCCCACAAATTACATTTGACTTTCATTTTTTGGCATTAGAAAGCAGCAACAGAGACGTCACTCGAAAGATGTTCTTTATTAACCATTGTTTTAGTAACGCAAAAGTGATTGTGTCAAGAAACTTCTTCCCAAAAATTAAGACAATGGAAACCAATTAACTATTTTACTATTAGTCTGTTGGCCCTACGGATGTCACCTTGACTTAACCTATTAGGATTCTGCTTGAGGGCTTACCTTATGTTTTCGGGGTCAAGAAATCCGAAAATCGTAATCGCTCCCTCGAAATCCCCATCAAAATGGCTCAAAATCGGGAAAAATTGCACCCAAAATTTGGTTTTCGCTAATATCTCGAAAACTATTGCTAATTTCAAAATGCGGTTTGCGCCATTCGAAAGAGCGAAAAAAAGCCAAAAAAAAAATTTTTAATACAAAATTAATCAATTTATCAATCAATCAATTAAAAAATTAACATGGGTAGGTACTTTCCCTCTATGTGGCATAGTCGTGGGACGCCCTGTATGCAAAAATTTTTCTTTATGTATTACATATTTCATTTTTTTTTGGGTATTATAATATATAAAAAGTAATGAAAAGTAAAATAAGTTTTGCCTTTCTCTAATGTTAACGTTTATGTGAAGGACAATTTTCATTCGCTCAAAATGTCCACAGGGAACGGTCCGGCACGCTATCGTATGTTCCATTATCAGGTTTACACCGCACCCGATAGGCCTCGTTTCGTTTGTCGCTAATTGACCCATAAACACTTATCTAGAACGCTCCCCTTCACCAATTGCCACTTCGAAAAAGAAAAAGCCGCTCAAAACTAACGTGAATAAATTGAAATTTAGTTCGCAGTTCTTGTGCTGCAACGAATTTGTTTTGTGACTTATAAATTCATAATTTATAAGATATGGAATTGCAACGTGATAGGGTCCCATTATGTGATCCGCATATGTACTGTTATTATTTTCAACGAAATATCGCAGAGAGATACCAGCGCGAATGACCTCTGAAACTGGAACGTAGAGTACGAGCATATCATAAATTCAACAATATAAGGTTTCCCCGCAGCTAGTTGCCTTTTCGAGTGAACTTCCTTTCAACTCCGGGAATATGTTCGCCTTGTTTTGTTGTATTTGCGAGTTAGGAACGGCAAATTGTCGGATTACACAACTTCTAAGTTGCTAGGTCAACAACTCAACATGCGGAATCTTCTTAGATTCTAGCTTAGGGCATATTTTGCTTACGCACTCGACTTATTTGTTTACTGGCAAAACATTCAGGCAGTTTGCGGATGTTGTACAATAAATTCGTGTCAATTTGGTGTTGCTAATTAATAGGGGTGACATCGTATGTGCGGAGTTTGCGTGTTTTCCTAAAAAGTGCAAGTATTAGGGGCATCGTAGACTTGTTTGTCGTAAATTTACTGATTTATGTTTGTTTCCTTTACTGGCAGGCCATCCGTTCAGTCGTACTTCCTTTGGCGGCGCCGTGTAAATAAGCTCCCGGGCATTTCGTTTGCTAGTTTAACGGTTGTAAATTGTACGAGAAAAACAGTTCGCGACTACCGGCTGGTAGAAAGCAAACGGCGGCGGCTACTCGCTAGAACACCACAACGAGCCACATATTTATAAAACCACTCATAAAAACATTGTTACTTGGCGAGGCAGATTTAAATGTAGAAACAACAGTTGCAATCCTGCAACAATAAATACTCCTATATCATATTCTTACTTATATATATTTTAAAATCCTTTCAAACAAACACGAGATTGTTTGTCTAAAACAAAAGTGTCCCCCGATAATACCGTATGTTATGAGTTCTCGATAAACAATCGGCAATCGACGATGTTCAGTGTGCCGCGAAATCGCAGCGACTCATCGGCATTTACCTTAAAAATTTCCACGTATCCCGTTTGAGAGGGTACGGGCTTCCTTCCCCCTTCGGTGTAAATAAACGCCTCCCTTTGTTTGCACGTTTAACGGTTGTAAATTGTACGGTAATAACGAGAGCCACCGGTACGAAACCCGCTCATATCCCGGAAGCAATACAACTCTACAGTACTACATATTCATAGCTCTGTGCTAAAAATGCCGCACTCCGCAAGGTGGTTAGTAAATTGCTACTTTCGCAGCTCTGAGATAATTTTTACGCGCAGTCTCATTTTTAAAACCGCTACGAATGAAAATGTTAGTAAAAATTAATGTACCCTAGCTAATTTCTTACTCAAACAATTCAACTATAATTTTATGCAACATAAAAAATTCGCTGCGATCATAATATTCTGATATTTTATGTCAAACTAGCTGTGGCCTGCAGTTTAATTTAAATGTAATCGGATTCCTCTATTCTCTCTGTCGGTAATATTCTATATTCGTCGACTAGCCAAACTTGTTTTCTCCAGCTTTTTCTTTATTTTCCCTCTTTTTTCTTTACGCTCTACTCCTAGGAAAACAAAGTATTCAGTTTTATTATGTTAGTATAAGTATATAGAAAAGATGTGTAGACATTGCAAACTTAATTTTCTTTCGTTTACAGACAACTATTATTATATTAATAATTTACAGTCACAACAGTAAGCTCCCATAGTACCTATTGTGGAAATATGCTTCATACCTTTTTTTTTTTTTTTTTTTAACGTTGGGAAATCCTCTTGGATACCCGGCAGTGAAGGGGACACTGCGGGGTTATGCCGGATTCCTACCGGCTAAAACCCAACGACTTTCATTCTATCGCGGCCGTTGATGGGCGGGGTCGTGGGGACGTTATTACACGACTTCGGTGCCCCGCCACGGCTATCCAACGCGGGGAGTCTGTGCTCCCTGTCAGAACCTCGGCGTACCCGAAAGTGGAGGTACGCCGGCCTACTCGGGGGACCTTACGACGGGCGGCAGTCTCCCCCAAGACCACCGCCCTGGTCCCGGTTAGGGTGGAAGGCGGCGGATATAGGCCACCCGCCTACGCCCGAGCCTTCTCCGGCGGATTGGCTGGGAGAGGGGATCCTCTTCCCGCTGCCTTTCCGCCGCTTCCTTGCGCGACATAACGTGCTCACAGAACGTGAGCATCGCCTGCCACGCAAGGTCACTGCCAACCATCGATTTCACGACGGCCGGCAGCGAGAGATCAGAGCCCACGACGAGAGACAGAGCGGCGCGCTGCTCTGCCCATTCGGGGCATTCCGCCAAAGTGTGCTGCGCAGTGTCAACCGCGTAGCCGCAATGGTGGCATTCCTCCGTCGGCTCTCTCACGGCCACCCGGTGAAGGTAACGACCGAAGCAACCGTGCCCCGAGAGCACCTGCACCAGGCGGAACGTGAGGGCCCCGCGCCGCTTCGCCAGCCATTCCTCTAGGGAGGGGCGAATAGCCTCAATCGTCAGGCGGCCCGCACTGGGCTCCGCCAGCCTTTCCTTCCACTTTTGGAGGAGGATCGTCTGGGAGTGTCTCCTCAACCTGACGACCTCCTCCGATGTCAAAACCGAGCCGCGCGATCGTGCGTCCGCGACTTCATGGTACACCGCCGCCAACACTTCGGCATCCAACTCCCACGGAGGGGTGCCAGCCAGTACACACGCCGCCTCAAAAGAGATGGTACGGTACCCCCTCACAATCCTGATTGCCATGGCCCTTTGCGCGCGGCGCAAAAGTGGCCTATTACGGGAGGTCAGGCGGTCCACCCAGATGGGGGCCCCATACAAGGCCATGGACCGTACCGCGCCAGCGTAGAGGCGGCGACAGGCCGTATTCGGCCCACGCAGGTTGGGGAGTATTCTCCCAAGTGCGGCAGCGGCTCCAAATATGCTTCATACCTAACTATAGAAAAGTATTGTTAAGAGAAACCCTGAAAAAATCACAAGTCAAATTTGCTGTGATCTGTTACCATCTAGCATAAGTTGTCTGCCAAACCCATGATTGCTCACAAAAGCTCCACTAGAAAAAGCGAATTTTGCGACACCAACAGTTACGGAAGCTTCTTCACAATGCCTATCACGTGCGAATCCGCCACGACATACACTATTGTTTTGCGTGGTCAAGAAACTCTCACGTTGTACACGCTGAATAAAGTCACATAAACTTACATAACTCCTAATGTATCATGTTCATGTGTACCATGGTAATGTACACATCACACACGTTTATTTCGTTATGCATGCAAATAAAAATGTACTTTTCCATGTAGTGTTTAATTGTTATGTAGGGATTTTTATGATATTTATGTCCTTAGACATTGATCCTAGAAAGTAAATATAGTAAGCCAATGTCCTTAGATGACAATGACAGCCCGCTTGCTGTATAGTTTTTCTATTCTTTAAAGAAAATAAAATCGTGAAAAATCAGTTTCTACAAAGTAATGCGTGAACAAGGAGCGTAAAGGATGAATGCTTGAAGGCTCTTATTACGCCTCAAGAGCTTGGCCTTAATGAAAATTCACTTTATAGTGTAGCTTCACATGAAGTTTCTGCTAGAAATTATGGTAAGATGAGATACTCTACATATAATGCAATGAAATTGTCGTAAAACTTCTAAAATGAACTGAATGCCAGCTTAGCGAGTGTTATTTTAAAATTAGGACGTCAGCTTATTATGTCTCAGCAAATTTTTTTTTTTTTTGTGTGTAAACGTCGTCAGACAGGCTGATCATTCTATCAATGTTGAAAATATTGAACTAGTAGATACTTACTTTATTTTAGAATTAACTTTTTTGTCACTACAAATTTCAATCATATTTAGTTATTGAAACTGTTAAAACGTTTACATTTTTGTTAATATTTTGCTAGTTTAACAATAGTTTTTTTATAGTTATTTTATAGTTAGAGGATCGAAGCAGTTATTCTTCATACGGAATTCATTGTTTAAGCATGAAAACATAACAGATAACTAGGCCGACTTAAATTATATACTGTTGCATTTTTAATATTTGTATGGATCTGACGCGACATTTAAAGTTTAAGGCAACATAAAGTTATTTGCACTATCCTCTTCAGAGTTCATTATACACAATGAAACGTAGAACGTAATATAATGTTTCATTGTGCGTTTTCAGAAATCAACTTGTCGTCATAATATGAGGACAATGCCTTCTCGAAACGAACAGTGCAAATATTTGATTCTTGAAAGTTGTATTCGTCAGTAACTAACTCCACACATTTTTGGCAACAGTTCCCTGAAAAGTTAGCCCGGCTTTAGTGATATTTTATTTAGAATTTCTTTTTATCGAAATAAGTGAGTTTATTTCAACGTCAACACTTTAGCAGCTTGTATTTTATTTGTTGAATTCATTTTCATTTCGAAGAGCAATGCAATTTATTTTTATGTTAACATAAAAATAAGGTTTCGTAAAGTATGTTATTTCCTGATTTTTACTTTATGTATTTATGTCTCATAGGGCCTCTTTCACAAACTACAAGTAATGTGTTGGTTAGTTACTTTTAGAAATCATTTTCTGTCATATTGAATTATGCACTCGGTTTACTGCATCATTCGATAGCCGAATTTTTTTTATAATTTTCGATTTAATGTTTAGGACGTTTATACCGTACAAACAAAGGTAACTATATCAGCTCCATTATCCCCGGTTACCGGTGACTTTAAATGACAGTTTGGCCTACTTGACGTTTGTGAAACAGGCGCTTAATTAAAAATATATACTTTGTGATGATTGACTGTTCTATTTGAATAAGTTTAATAGACTTAGCGAAATTGACTTTGATTTAGGTCGTCCGATAGTTGAGGCCGGTCAAGCGTTATTATTCGGGATCTAATAAAATAATCGTAGTTCGTCAAACTAAACTCCCGAGTAAGGACCCCGTGTCCTTTAACCTCTGTAAACTTGTCCAATAAAACAATATCTAGTTCCCCGGGTGACGTTTACAATGCAACGAGTGTCTTAACTTTATGACGCCTCAGACTGATATCCTGCATACAAATTACACAATGACACTTTCCCAGTTTTACTACACACTTAGTATGTATTATGTCGTTAAGTGTCGCTCAGTAAAAAGTTTCTCGTCTGATAACACCGTGTGACGTAAGAAAAGTTATATATCTATATTTTGACCGATTGCCTGTTGAGTTTTGGACATAAGAACTCAAAGCGTCTTACCTACCTTACCTACTACTCCGCCAGTTTACTTGAAGTTAAATAATAAGGTAACATTTTTTTTTTTGAAGAATGTCGGTAGACAGGTTGACTGTTCAGTTAATTGTAATTGTCTACCGTTTACCTATGTTAACAAGTAACGTCAGGGGGAAGGCAAACACGTTATCGACCTTGATAGGATGGGTGAAGGATAAAGGACTTACGGACAGAACTGAACATGTTCTGTATTTCACGATGATCTTTAAGGGTAGCAAACCTTTTGGACGGCATATATTTATTATTTTATATACCACCCATTATTGTGTAAAAATTAATAATACAACAATGTAATCTGTCACAGTAAAATTATTACAATTTTAATAACGTACAATATACTCTCGAACTATTTAAAGCACTTAATAGTAATTGTGAAAGTCCCCTGAGTTTATTAAATAGTTGTAGTTAATTTTGCATTCAGTTGAATGTTCACTAATAATAAATTCACTATTATTAACAATTTGTGTAGAGATCTTGTATTTTGACAAACTTTTACGAGGGCGAACAAAATTGAATAGATATTCCTTCAATAAAATCAGTTTTTCACCAACTACTTAACACCACTGGGCTGGTGCGTCAAAATACCAGTTAGATCCATTTGATACCTTGCAGCGTCGAATTGTTTGAATTGTGGACGATCCAATGCTCACACAACAGAGGTTAGAACTCCTTAGTTTAGGATAGGATGTAACTAGCCTCTCTTTGTGTGTTCTACTGGTTGTACAATGATGAGTGCTATGTTGCGTGTTCCAATTAATGCATACACCATGTTTTCACCAAGGTACTGCGCGCTATAGATGCAGAGTTCATTCGCATTACTTGGACAAGGTACGCACAGTCCGAATGATAGAAATTTTATCCCGCGGACGCGTGAACTTTGAATTAAATTTGGAACAATCTCCTTCTGAGGTGTTTCCATCTAGCTACAATATGGGCTCTTCAAGCGAGCTGTTAACAAATTCATACAGGGTAGGCAGCGCACTAGCAATCCTCTTGTTGCTTGTGTCCCTAGGCGACGGTAGCCACTTACCATCAAGTGTGTCTGATACCTTCTATAAAATAAAAATAAATAAAAAGGAAGTTGTTGCTGTGCATACCTATATTGTATTACCATGCGAGTAATGATAGTGTAAGAGGCTGCACGAGAAGTGATTAATAATGTTCCTGCTCTAGCTGAACGTGAATTTTTCAAACATAATGAACCTTCTCGAGTGTTGTGTCATTAAAGCATACGATCGATACGGCAAGCATGTAAGCAGGGTTGATATCAATCTTTCAGTAGCATAACCTTTGAAATCAAGTGAAATAATATGTGTATTTTCAAGGAATCAATAAGGTTATTTATATGCTTTTTTTTGTAGCTGTAACCTTACCACCAAGACTGAATATGTCGAATCAATCTAAACACTTAGGTCCGTGGGACTGAAATCCATCTGAAATTCCATCTGAAGTGAAGGCGGCATATTATCTGAAATCGGGCATAACCAACCTTATTACTATTTTAATTACTATAAGCTTGAATATTTTTCGTCGTCAAATCAACAACCCTAACTCCGCACTATTAACTATAGTCATGTGATAAAAGGTGAATATATACCTACCTATGGGGCTGCAATCACGAAGCTTTTCAACATGGTTTCAACGTGGCTTTTAAAACATTACGTTCATCGGAAAATCGCGATGTACCAAAATATTTCGCCGTTTAAATACTTCGCCACAATTATTAATTAATTTGTAATTAAAATTTATCGTTGTGGAAAATATACGAAATTTAATACGTACAAATAAGTGGATTATTATAAATAATTTCTCACTTTTAACAAAGCGTTTAAAATGTAAGAGAGTCTGTAACTAATAGGTCTGCTTGTCAACGTAACAATTTTATTGTTTTACCGAACTTGATTGAATGACCAATAAGTAGGTGATACCTTCTGAAACACAACAGCACAAGTACTGTTATTTTACGTGCATTATGTCGCTTTTGTCAGTCTCTAGTCGACCTGTGAGTCCTTTAATCGTGGTTAGTATGACGATAAAACCAGTAATGGAATAAAGTTTTTGATTTTTTTTACTCTTACAATTTACATGCTGTAGGAAATATTTAATTTAATTGAAGCTAATGTTTCATTTTTTACCTTTCATACTTCACGACCTAATTTTTTCAAAATTTACTGTTAACTAACGTTCGTAATAGCAGGTCTTAAAACTTAATTTCTTATTAGTTTCTAAAGGGGGGGCCTTCTAATTTGTTAAATTGAAAAGAAACATTCAATTGTTTAGTTAGATGGAATTAGGTATATTTGCGAAACGCACTCGGCCGTAATGAGAGAGCCTTTCGCCGGAAATAACGGAATGGAATAAATGAAATGTCCAATAAAGTGGATAGGCTGCGGCAGTTTGAAGAGAGCTCACGATATTTTGCTTAATACTGTGCAATCGTTACTTCGTTCGTACCCTCACAAGTATTGTAAGATTAGGTACTGTATAATGCTGTTGTAAGTGTAGTATCTAATTTCACAAATCCCTCCTTCTCGAAGAGGGCCGGAGAGTTTGTTCGCGTGTCGTTTATGTGATTTCAATTATGCCAATCATAATAACAAATTTCGCCTATTTTGATATTATTGATTGCTCATTTTGTCCCAGCTGGGTCAGAATGTTTTTCGATTTCATGATTTGTTCAACCGGTAAAGAAAAATTACGTGTTTTTAAAAGACTCACACAATGTTCGACTTGATAAAAATTGAGAAAAAACAAAGAATTTATTGGTTGATAACTTCAATCATTTTTGGTCTACATTTGTTTCACTAAAGCAATGGTAAAGTAGCAGTTTTTACATTTCTCGACTTAATTGACTACAATGCTTCTAAGTAATATTGGTGCTTGTAAAACAATAAAATTGTTACCAGTGCGTTTAAAATTTAAAACAGTGTATAAAAACTATTTTAAATAGTATTTAAACTTAAAACAATGCGTAAAATTAGTGGATCTTACGTAATTAGCGCCTTAAATAACAACTAGTTCTATATTGCATTGGGATTATTTCATAGTTCAAAGTATTGATACGCGATGTAAATTTCATGTGCGTCAATCGGAACAAATGTATTTAATTATATACAGTGTGGAAAGATAAGTCGGGCCCTGGAGGGAAACTACCTTAAATCCTTAAGTTGGCTCATTTTACATAAAGGAGACATTCCTTCATTTTTAAAAATTAGTAATACTGCATTCAAAGATTTTCTAAAAATTACTTGCTTTGTCTGGGAATCGAACCGACTTAAATGTGAAAAAAAAAACACTCGTATTTTTATGATGCCAATCGAAAGAATGGACAAAAAATAATTCTTCTTAAGTAACATTATAGTATCTTAAAAAAAAAGGAATAACGTAAAATGTTTGATTCAAATTTCAAGAATATTATTTATTGCCGACGACTATAGAAAATTTTAGAAAAATCTTTGAATGCAGTTTTTTTTCTTTTTAAAAATAAAGGAATGTCTTCTTTATGTAAAATGAGCCAACTTAAGGATTAATGGTACTTTCCCTTCAGGGCCCGACTTATTTTTCCACACTGTATACTTCATGCTGGGTTACTATATCTACTAGAAGTACCTATGTTCAGTTATCAAATAAAAACCTATTGATAATAAGGTTCCTTGCTCCCGTATTAAGCCATTCAGTTCTGTTCCCCTCTGTCGTTGAGACGTAATTCACGCACACAATAATGTATTTTATCGCGTCCCTCATCTCGGTAAGCACGTTTTGAAGACAAAGGATATATATTCTAAGGGCACACCTTAGGTCGTATCATTTGTTCATTCATAGGGACGGCTTAAGTGGTTCCAGAATAGGATCTGAAATTTGAATTGCTACGTTAGTGAATACCCCCTATCTTTGTTTTCTGTTTTCAAAATATTTGAACAGTAGTTTCACAAAATTTACTAATAAATATTAGCTTCATAGAATTTTTTTGAAAAACAGGCGCACAGCTTTTTCTGAGACTGTAATTCGTATTTCTTCTAGTGGGTCGTTGGTTGTAGCTTTCAGGGTTCACCTGCTTCTTTGGAGTGCCAGAATGGCATCGAACAGCAATAAACAAGTCGCTGGGGATTTGTTTTGCGGTTTTCTGGATATGCTAAGTTAAGTGCGTATACTGGATATGCTATAGGTTACAAATTCAATAAAAGCTTTTAATATGGTAGCGTGTCGGAAAACTGTGCGCTTATTTATATTTATGTAACACTTACAAATGATATGACGTAAAACCAATAATTCAATCGGTTGTGAAAATATCCCGATTGTCCGGTGACCTTATTCGAGTGGAATTAATGAGTCGCGCGGCAGCGGCGTCCGTAAAACTGAGGCCGGATTTTGATGACCGCCGATATCGGAGCGAATGAATATTAAATTAATTCCCGCATTTAGCACGAAAATACGGCAATTAACTGCTCACGGCCGGTTTACGAGGTGATAAAGTTGTCAAATTGCCTCCAACACGGCATGTGTGCACAGGGACACGGGGCGTGCCACGGGGTATCTGGTAGATATGAAACGCGACGCGCCCGAGACGCCTCCGGGATATTTTGTTGTGCGTCATTATTACGACGCCGCCGTTTTATCTTTATGATTGACTTCCTACTGCGAATTGCTATGAATGTACTCTCTTTTGTGTCGGTCGCCCCCACCTAATGGTCAATCATCAACTCAATGTAAACAATAATCATATTGTTCCTACGTAATATGAGTTCATAGAAACTTTGATGTGCTCACTGTATTGTGTGGAAATGTGTAGCTGTGTGATTAATTTCGTTAATAATTTTTAATGTATTTTCCTTTGTTTCAGAAAGGTAAGTCTTGGAGCCGTCATTATGCATTTGCACAACATCGACGTTGCACCAGGAAACTATAAATCGTCAAGCAAAGCAAGCGTAGGATTCTATATAAGACTGTGAAATTTAAGGAACTTCAATTAGTGAGGTAATTAATTATTTATTTTACTAATAAGTACCAATATTTGGACTTGATGGATATCTATCACTAATTTTATTTTATTTTATTTGTATAAAAAGAACGCCTTTCAGCTGGTGTTTCTTTTACGGGATATTTGTTTGGAATTTTACCTTTTTTAACTTTATTTAGTAGCGAAATAATTTAATAGAAGCTAATAGTAAGGGAACTGTAAAAAATAAAACTGTGAAACAGTAATTATTCATTAAATAGGTAGGTATACAAAAAACACTTTTTTCGACAGTCTATTTTTAACAGTTTTGTCAAAAATAGCCAGACATTCCTGAGAAGAAAACTCCGAAAAAATCACGGATCATTCATTTGTCTTCTTGGTGACAGTAAGAAATTTGATTCTTGTAATAGATGACTTAACTAATCATATTTTATAAATCGGACACTAATATTGACAGCGAACAATTGGATATTTGCAAGACCTAACTCGAGAGAACCAAATCAATATTAGTAGGTATTGTTTTGAATTCATTTTGTTTGCATAACGTGGTTGCTGGTTCATAGAATAAGCTTTTCAGTGTCGGACTTAAAGCGAACTGCAGCTCATCAATGTGAATCTGTGCTCTTGACATTTCCATAAGCTTAGAAATATTTAGAATAGGTCTACTCTTTTTTAAAGGTTAATAAAATTTAAATATCAAAAAGTATCTGTTCTGTGTTGGTTCTGTGTAAAGTTTTTTTTTTTGGTATAATTAAAGGCGGAAAATAGTGTTTCTCTAAACAAACTTGATTACTTACCTACTTCTATTTTCAGGATGATGATAATATTTTAACAATATATGGGAAAAATAGACATTGGAACAGAGATTAAATGACACTCAATTATTATTTAATAATATATAAATGGTTTGTTATGCGAAAAACAAAGGCTCACACGACATTTCTACATTGTTCATTGTTCTGTGTCCGCACGTTGTACATACTGGCTGACGTTACTAGGCTGAGCGGAACTGTACAGCGAGCAGTCGATGGCTCTTTGCAGACCGTACATGTTGACTTACTCTGCTGTGCTAATGACGGCCTATTGATAGGTAAATGGGATAATGGAGTTGGCTAGGCTCATTCGATTAATGCAAATTAAATGAATGTTTATGATAATGCAGTATGTACGGTACGTATATTTTCTTTACAATCTGTAGAAAACAAACTTACCTTTTTTATTTTTTTTAAGTATTCAATTTTAATTGAACGAAAAGCGCCAGAAAATATTGTAAAACAAAGTTTTTTTTTTTACAATATTTTTATTAGATAATTGGCCAGGGATACGCTTGCCTTTCCAGCAAATATCGCGAAGTTAATAATACGTACGATGCACTAAATAATATACATTGAACTATACTATAGAACTATAACTTCTATCAGATAATTCGTTCAAAAACGTTCAGATAAAACGCTCCAAGGAATTTCAATTTATGTATCTGAAGACGACGATCCAACAAAAAAAAAAGGCCGTTCACATAAATGACACGCTTCTACCACCACCTAGTGTTGCCATTTTCTTTACTCCCGATACCTACTCAATTTACTACGTCGAGGAATTTATTCTCAATTTGGCTTCCTTAGGTTGTCAACACTATGCGGCTAACACGTCTAACACGTAACCGAGGTTGCACAAAGACTGATAGAGTTGACAGGCGGATTTGTTTACACCTTGGCGTTCATTTGACCCATCATCCTTAGATTGCTTAGGTGTTGAAGACAGCCGACCGTTCAACACTTAACCGAGATTTACGAGCTCAATAAATTTACAGTGTGACAGTTGTTATAATTAACAGAGATAACATCAAAATCTTTTAATATTATTAAATCTTCAAACAATCGTAGATCTTGAATAAACAATAATTTTAAAATTATACCGCACACATTATACCCATTAACGAAAGTAAAGTTTCGTACAGATTAATTTATAAAGTTTTGAACTGTAGAACCCTAAAAAGAAACATTAGCGACGTGTTTTAAACATAAGTTACACAATCTTAAATGAGTTACACAAGTAACTCATTTAAGTCATGAAAACATTTCAAAACGCTAGGTTTAACAATGTGTTGGCAGGGACTATAAGCTAAATGTCACAGTAGTTCCGACAAAAGCTAAATTAACGTGCGAGAGGATACCTGCAACCAACAATTTACATAAACATTTCCATTTCAGGTTATATTGGGTACTTAGGTTTGGTAGTAGCAATTTGTAGATAAACTTAGATCACATTAAAAAGAATAGTGAGGTGAAAAGGAATTTAATAAGTAAGTATGTTGAAAAATGTGCTTCAAAGACAGGAATTACGTAATAAATGTAATTTGCAGCTAAAAATGTAATGACTTTTCTCATTTATATTTCGTGCGACCACAAAAAAAAAAAAGATATCTAAAAGGTAAAACGCTGGTTTAATATATATTGTGTCTATATAATCTCTGTACTTTATACTGAATGTATATCTATATATAATACATTTTCATTCGAATCAGACACACTACACCGAAGGCCGAAGCTCAGTTGTTTAATTGTATAAGTTCCACGATACAAACCTCTCTGAAAGTTCCACCGCACTCGATGGTGCATACTCTCGATATGTTTAATACGTTTATTGCTTTACGATATTATGAGTTATGAGTATTACCTAGGTGGAATAATATGGATCATGAGATTGAGTTTTCATTTTGTGCTTGCAATTATAATAGTAATTGCAATAAATGTGATGAATTTTTATCTATAAATGTCTGTTTTAGTATTTACAATCGTACTGTGAATTGTAGACATCTCTTGTATAATATTATGTAACCGTTGCACACAATATGATTTTTATTCCGCAGACACGTCATCAAATTGATTCCTGTGTGGATTTTTAAGATTCATATGCCGCTGAAACATAGGACTTTTTAACGGAATGAATTATTGCAGGATCGGTTTGGCTGTGAACACAAGTAACAAATATACTAGTGAACCGTCCTAGCCTTTCTGCTACCTTTTAAAATATACTTATAAAAAGAGAATGTTGAACTAGCATTTATTTTATTATCTAACTATGAATTATTAAAAGGTCTGGATGCTGAACGAACGCCCACTTCATTGTTTATTTATACTTATTTTATTTATATATTTTTTTATATATACTTATTAATCAAGGTAATTATTACCGTTTTTCTTATGTACTTGTTAAGTACATATCGTTGCGTTCGCGTTAAATTATTATCAAATCACTTGAAGACGTTACAACTTTTTTTGTTGGGGCGTATTTTTGGGCGCAGTCCAACCGATATCTTGATAGATTGGTGCTTGTTCCGCAAAGAAAACACATTAATCTTTGCAGCCGGCTGAAAATATCACGAATTACTATCCAATAAAACTTTTGTTAGTGGCTCAATTCAAAATCTCGTTGAAGTTATACCATTTCCTGGTATTTCCCAGTGGTACTGTTGTACAGTTTAAGTTAGCGCTAACTCATGGGCATGTATGTACTAAAGACTTCATAAACAATAGGAGGTGAAACATAAGTACGATGAGGTCGTGGCAGTTATCTGCAATCAAGTTTAAAAAAATACCTAATAATACCTAAGTGCAGGTATTAAAAAAGCCTAGAAGTTTCTGTGTTATGCATACTTGAAGGTCCTGCATTGTAACGTAGTGTTACTAATTTTATTATATTACCTTATTTGTTTATTTATCTGTTTATACCTATTGATTAAACCTTTTTATAATTAGTATTCCTTCATTTAAAAGAATTCCGTTCTAAAATATTTGATTTTTGTTTTGCTTCGTCGCAGAGAGCGGTGGCATTCGGATTTTGACCGTGAGAGAAGGAGTTTGTCTTTTGACACTGAAAAATTTCATATTTAAATAGTATGATTTTTCAATATTAATTGTAAATTTATTCAGTTTAATATATATAAAAACCCCGAATTTTATATGGGGTTTTTTTTTATGCTGGATGCATAATTTCCTTGGATCCAATTTTATTCGTCTAAACGAAGTTTGACGTTTGGAGAAGAGGCTTGCTGGGTCCATTTCTTACGGCAGGGCCAATCCACGAGACGCTCGCCGTTTTATTCTTGTGGGCGCCCAACGTGGGGCCAATGTTACGTTGTAAATATTTTAAAACAAAAGAAACGTAAACGGCTATAGGAAAAAAATTAAAATTGGGCGCCAGCTAACTACAAATAAAAATATCGAGTTAGCAAATAAAATATATTACATTAAATAAGAAAAAAACAAGAAACTTAAATAGGGTGTGGTTCTATGCCCAGTGCGGAATTATAAATATATATATTATTTTAAATTTTGAATCACTCTTCTATGTAAAAAAAACTTATCTGTATGTCGAAGAATTTGGTACGCTATCCATAATAATAAAAGAAAATAAACTCTGAAGACGTCCACAAGAATAAAACGGCGAGCGTCTCGTGGATTGGCCCTGCCGTAAGAAATGGACCCAGCAAGCCTCTTCTCCAAACGTCAAACTTCGTTTAGACGAATAAAATTGGATCCAAGGAAATTATGCATCCAGCATAAAAAAAAACCCCATATAAAATTCGGGGTTTTTATATATATTAAACTGAATAAATTTACAATTAATATTGAAAAATCATACTATTTAAATATGAAATTTTTCAGTGTCAAAAGACAAACTCCTTCTCTCACGGTCAAAATCCGAATGCCACCGCTCTCTGCGACGAAGCAAAACAAAAATCAAATATTTTAGAACGGAATTCTTTTAAATGAAGGAATACTAATTATAAAAAGGTTTAATCAATAGGTATAAACAGATAAATAAACAAATAAGGTAATATAATAAAATTAGTAACACTACGTTACAGCATTTATAACTTTTTTGGTTTCATTTTTCCATTAGTGGAAACCGTATCAAAGTCTGTGAGGAGATTAGAAAAATTTTGCTTTTTATTTATTTTATTGTTAACTTTTTTTATTTTTATGCTAAACAAAATGCCAAAATTTACAATCGAGAACTAAAAAAAACTAAAGACCACGATTTTATAGATGTTCACTAAAATATTATTTGTATTACTATAGATATACTCGTACATATGAACAGTGAACACTCGACTATATCTAAGTAATTTAAATTACGATTTCATATTTAGGGATACTGTGTGAAAGTCAATAAAAATTTGTTATCCATGCACAAGTACAATTTTAATTATATTGCTCACCTAATAGTAAACAGAGGTAAATATAAATGCCTATGAAACTAAGCGCGTCAATGCAATGTTGTAGGGTTGAGGTAGAAGACCGAACAAGGATGTGAAGGAGATACTTAATTGACACAAGCTAGAAGTCAACAAATGGAATAAAGCGACGCTTGTCACCTCAACGGTCCGCTTCCGTTGACGGGGGAAGATATCGACATAAGTAAATGCAGTAAAATTAACTATACTTAGGGCCTCTTTCTCAAACTACAAGTAATGTGTTGATTAGTTACTTTTAAAAATAATTTTCTGTTTTATTGAATTATGCACTCGGTTTAATGCACCAAACGATAGCCAATTTTTTTAAATTATTTTCTATTTAATATTTGGGACGTTTACCGTACAAACAAAGGTATATCAGCTCCATTTACCCCGGTTACCGGTGACTTTAAATGACAGTTTGGCCTACTTGACGTTTGAGAAAGAGGCGCTTAGAGTAACTTGAACTCCCACTGCCTTTAACAATTAAATTATTTATTAATTTTAATTCTATTGAAAAAAAAAAGATTGTAGCCGAACAAGAAAAATACATTAAGTAGTTTTTTAGTTTTGTTCTTAATAAAATCAATTAATTAACTAACTTTTGAACATTCACATCACATAAGAACAGAATATTTCTGTAAAGTGCCCGACATTTAAAAAAGTAATAGGTGTACATGCATTGATTTGGTTTTTTTTATTGCAAGATAAATATAAGAAATAGCGCAGAATGTTGGTTGTATATTTTTGTTTTCTTTACATTTTCTTTACATACGCACCCACAGATAAAAAGGGAGAGTGAGGAGAGAGAGAGAGAGAGAGAGAACTATTCTTAATTGGTCTGTAAATCCAATTATTAACGTGTTACCAAGTAAAGTATGCTTCGACTTTGTGCTCTATTATGTCAACCGAATTAAACCACATTAATATTCTTTGCCATACGGTCCTGTTTACTTCTAAGCTGACGTGTTATTATGAGGCACGGAAAAGGGAGTGAATTCAGTCCCTCAAGCTAATTATGACAGTGATTTACTGAGAAAGCCGGTTCCAGCAAAGCTGCCAAGTGGACGCACCGGCACGTAACTATGAGTTATAATGTTACTTACGAATGAATAAACTTACCGTATTTATCGAATTTGAAACTAAAATTATTTCTACTTCTATTTATTGTATTTACGCAAAAATAAATCCATATTCTAATTTTGAGATCTTTTTTCTTCGAGGAAAATGTACAGGAGATTGTAGGATTTAGTATTTTTTGGCACGTCGTCGTGCCAAAATAAAGCCCTCTGATATAAATTAAAAAAAAAAAACCTATTTTCGAAACAATTTTGAAGCATTTTACAAATTTTTGAATCAATGAAGACATTTTGACTGTGATTTTGACATCACTTTCCTGTTTAGTGTTTACTGAATATTTTTTATTTTTCTTAAGTTAATTTTTTAGTGTTTTCTGTTAGGCACATTTTAATTTTCATGTATGTAGTTTCATATTAAAAGTTTAAATAGTAAATATTTAAATCCCCTTGTTGTTTAGAAACAAACGTGTGCAGAACAGAATCTTTGTTACCGATATTGCTTGTTAGGCTTTTGGTATTTATACTGTCGATCAAATGCTGATTATGGCAACACTCGTACGATTTATCGAACTCGAAATCGCTGTGTGTGTTGTGTGCGCCGGTTGTGCACACAATTGCATCGCGTTCAGCGTGCTAATGAAACAAGCGTAAGCAGTAAAATTGTTTACCCTCCGGGGTGCACAAGGTTGTTTTCCATGCCACCCCCATCCGTGACTTGGCTCCGGCGACACCTTGGCACGCTTCCAACGTCGTGTGATGACGTCCTTTACGCGTTAAATTGATATTGGCACTTTGTATGGCGTGCGATGTCGCGCTATTAAACCTTTTCCTTTTACATTTCGAACGATTCGGATTTGAACTTTTAAAAGTTTAAAAATATTGCTTCCGAAAAATGCTAGCAAGATTTGTCTTTGTTATGTCAAAACAAAACTCTTACTGGCATAATACTGGCCATTATGGATCTGTGTAATCCGAAAATAAATAAATTATTATTATTATTATTATGCACTTATTTATTTAATTTTCTTAATTTTAAATTTTTTACAATATAAATACAAAAAACAATATATATTATAAAAAACTTAAAACTAGACATCCGCTAGTAGCGGGGTTAGGCCCAAGCTACCGGTGGTTAGGGCTGCAGAGTGAGGAACCTCCTGACAATTCGTGCCGTGTCCAGAAGTACCGCCTTCTGTATCTGACCCTTGATCCAACCATCTAGCGAGAGACTCTTAAGATGTTGGTCGAGACTTATTATTATTATTATTATATACATTTTTGTTAATACTATACTTGCCATCAATAATAAGGTTTAAAGTTTAAAATGAATTAGCATTATACATTTTTTTGTATAGTTGTTAAAATAAATATTGTTCAGCTAAAACAGCTGGGTCTGAAAAACATTTACTGTATTTTCAACTAGTAACGAAGTATCAAAACCAAATTAAAACATTAAAATATAATAACTATGATAAAAAAAGGATATTAAAAATTATCGGTGCACAGTTTTTTACTGTTAAATCTAACAGTAAATTAAAATTAACACAATAAAAAGCATCAATCTCTGCTTTGAAGGTAACGAAAGTTAAATTTGCCATTAAAATTATTTTCATTGTTCTATATATTCTTTTAATATACAAAAGACGATGTGTGTGTGTGTGTGTGTGTGTGGGTGGGTGTGTGTGTGTGTATGTTCCGCTGAACCTTCAGACTTTTGATGAAACTTTCAGACAATCTTCAGATTGGTCCAGCGGGTAATCCTGTGAAGTTTGGTAGCGATCGGACGCGGGCGAAGCCGGGAGCGAGTCGCTAGTTAGCATTAACAAAAAATTGTATAAATAACTTAATTCAGGAGTATTATTATAAATTAGTATTTAAGAATATTATTTATCCAAATATACACTTTATACATACTAAATTATTTATGTAGTAATTTTATGCTGTCAAAGTATGATGTACTATTCGTCGAAGGCACAGGTCACGGTTTCTTACACAACAACGTTTAGGAGTCAGTTGGTCGTGGTCGTCGTTTAATTGCTTGGCAAGAGAGATATTGTATTGATTTATGTTACAAAACTAGCTGGCGCCCGCGACTTCGTCCGCGTTGAAAAAGAAAAAAGTAGCCTATCCTGTGTCCCGTACGTGTAAATGTATATCTACCAAGTTTCATGAAAATCAGTTATTTCGTTTAAGAGTTATGGAGGAACATACATATGTACATACTTAATACATACATACAGAAAAAAATTCTAAAAATGGTCAATTTAGTTTTAGCATCATGTATAGAGCTTATAAACACGATATCTATGAAAACAAAGTAACTTACTCCATGACCAACCCTTACAGATTTATTATTAGTATTGATGATATGGTAAATGACATGAATTATTATAGATTGCAGTGAGGTTTAAACAAATGCACGTAATTATAAATTTTATATTTAGAAAATGGGAATCACTGTTAAAAAAATCAATAGAAATTATTTATGAGGCACTTAACTGAGTAGCTTGGAGTAGCTCACATACACCTACATATAAAAAAAATATCCTCAACATTGCTTTGCATTGCAGTTTTATCTGCGTTTAAATATGTATTAAATAAGTAGGTACACAAAAAATGCACAAAAAGCAGCTTTAGAAATCAACTTCTTCATTATTTTTATTTTTCAACGTCAACTTTCTATAATTAGTTTCTCTTTATTTATTTTTTATTTTTCTCCTAGTTCTATATTTCTTTGTTTAATCTTCAGTCAAGGAATATTTTTATTTTCATTTACTCTTAAATTTACAGAATATTCTGTTTTAATTCGCTTTGATAAATTACGTTATCGTAATGAATATACGGAGATTAAAAAAAAAAACTTGTTTTATTGTATAATTCAATGTGGATTATAGTTACTGTCCACTTTCATACTGTCCAAGTATCATCTAATAATGTAATGTAATACAATCAATGATAGTAAATAGTCAAAAGTACTGTGTGGACATCAACAAAAGACGCAACCTAGTTGATTTAAAGGAATAACTCCTTGGGACAATAATTTTGTCCTGCAATAGCTGTTTTATCTTTGTATCGAATCTTTTTGAATTGAATTTATCATAGTTTACTTTATTATTAGCAGTCTTAATTTTCAAGCAATAAATGTTTATTGGTTAACAACCGATTGATAATATGAAGTCATCGCTCATCGTCAAATTATGAAGTTTTAAGTTTACAATGTAATTGTATGTAACGAGCTTTTTTATTTATTACTAGCTGGCGCCCGCGACTTCGTTCGCGTAGAAAAAGAAAAAAAGTAGCCTATCCTGTGTCCCGTACGTCTGAATGTTTATCTACCAAGTTTCATGAAAATCAGTTGATTCGTTTAAGAGTTATGGACGAACATACATACATACATACATACATACAGAAAAAAATTATAAAAATGGTCAATTTAGTTTCCGCATCATGTATAGAGCCTATAAACACGATATCTATGAAAACAAAGTAACTTACACCATGACCAATCCTTACAGATTTATTATTAGTATTGAAGACCGTTTTTTTTTGTACTATCTCGATTAGCTTGTATATTATAAGCAATTGTTTAGTTAAGGTTAATATACATTGAAACAGTGCCAAGTGAATTAACATAAATTCGGCTTAAATTAACGGTTGATAGCCGCACGGGCGAGGCGTGTACAGGTTTTCTCTAAGTTTCTTATCAAGTGTCACAGGGTTCCGGTAGAATTCCGGGTCCGGGGTGGTGATGGTTGGAATTTTGCCAGTAGCCGCCGCCGGTGCATTGTTGGGCGGCTATGTTAGTAGTGAATTAATATCTGCAACAGAGCCGGACGTTGTTGCAGGCGTTCAACTTTGGGGTCACCGCAAACTTTACTAGTGTTAAATTAGGCAATTACACGTGACTAATTACTTAGTTATGGCTAATTTATACGTGTTGTTCTCTGTTGTTCTAGTGCTAAACGCCTCGGTGACACAAATGGGTTTTTCTAGTCATTATATATATTTTTTTGAGATTTTTTGTCCTCTATATTTATGTAACTTTTTTTTGTTTTGTTCTTATTAAAAAAAAAACACGATTATATTAAATATATAATATATAATAGACAAATTATGTCTAAATAGTAATAAAACGGACCTAATCCCCATATGTGTCTGTTTGTTTGTTCACATAGGTAGTTCTTATAAACTATATGAGAGGTTTTGATGCATTTTTGATTCAATATGATTTATAATAGATTCTAATATTGCTTGATATGAAAATTAAAAAAAAAAGAAAGATTTTTTTTATGTTATAAGTTAATGTGTAAATTGTCTATAAGTGTAAAATTATTAAATGCAAGTGTAAATGATATGCGGACTAAGTTGCTGGCCAAAAGTAGTTTTTTTTTGTAAATCACGATTAATGATTTAATATAAAATTTTATTAATGTAGAAAAACCTACTTCAATTAGGGTTTTTTTTATGGAATAAAAGTGTGTCAAACGTGTGATGAAATCGATGACTTCAAGACTAAGGTCAACACGTGCTCTTGACACGCATTGCATAGCAATTAGCTTAGAGAGCTATTGTATCCATTTTTTTTTTGACTACACAAACATATTTATATAAACTTAATACAATATTATGTAAGAATCAAAAATAACACAAGCTAAAGATATGTTTATATTTTCAAATACACCGATTTATATACTCTTAAGCTAGTAAAAACTTTACGAAGAATATTATATATTTCTTACCAACTTTTCCTTGCGACTTCTTTCACATATTTTTTTAAATAACCTATGTGTTATTCAGAATTCAGAATAACACTGTAATAATTTAAAAATTTAAATTTTCATCCAAATCCGTTTTGTAGTTTTTACGTTAAAGAGGAAAATACATATTAATACGATTTATTTCTTATCCTGTTTACATGCCATATCCGAATTCTTGGCGAAGATATTCAATATTATTAGTTCTCGGCACGTTTGCATTAACAACTGACGTTGCAACGCGTGCGCCAGTCTACAGAGCTTGAACGCATTAAAAACCAAGGTCGGTGTAAAAACAATCTGTTTACTTAAGTTATTTTATTAAAAAGAGTGGAATAAAGTGTGATGGTATTTATTTATTTTTATTTTTATGTTAAGGTCGACAGACAGGCTGACGGTCCACTTGATGGTAGGTGGCTACCGTCGCCTATAACACAAGCAACGCCATTAGTGCTACAAGTGCGCTGTAGACCATAGGATTAAGGATAAGGGATAAGGAAGGGATGGGGTAATGGGCTCTGGCATCCCTTACTCACTCACCGAAACACAACAGCACATAATGCTGTTATTTGACGGTGATATTCTGTAAGGTGGTGGTTACTGCCGCCAGCCGGGCTGCCCAAATGACTGCGAAACGCAGTGTGCCCCTACCACTAGTAGTGGTAGTGGTAGTAGGAACACGCTGCTGGATTATATTGCACGTCCACGAGATAATTATGGTTTCTAACCATGCTGGAACAACTGTAGCCATTTTTATTCAAGAGATCAAAATTATAAATCATGGCCACGAAAGAACAGTTCCTAGTTAAACCCAAGAGCGTGTCCTGTGATGTTCAACGAGTATAATATTAATTGTGTATTTTGTTTTTTGTTGGTTTAATTTGTTTCGTATGACATAATAAAATTATTCTTCTAACGAATTACTTACATTGAAATGAAAAGTAAGAAACGTATCAATAGTCACGTTATGTCGAAGCAGTTGATGTTTGGAAAATCATTACAAGAAAAAGTATCTTTTATGCTGTTTTATACATATTTAAACTTAACTGTAAAATTTTAATTAAACGATCCAACCCTATTGCTCAAGTCAGGGGATAATTGAAGACAAAACGATGTAAGAGCAACCTGGTCGCTGTTAAAATTATTGAAACGGAAATGCAGAGGACTCGTGAATAAATTGCCGCACTCATGTCTCAAAGTGCAAATCTGTTGAGCACAAATAAAAATCGATGAAGCGTAAAAATTACGTTAGATTCGATTGATTGAGAGATTCATTTTTGAATTTTGTAATATATTTGTAAGTATATTTTATAGTACTCAGTAAATATGCTTATAACGAGTTTTAGGAAAAACGTAATCTTTGTTTGCACTGTTTAGTCACTTGTTTCCCAGTAAACGATTATATTTCCGTCAGCAAATTAAACGGAGTACAGACCGCAATTCAACATTGTTTGTATTAATAAATGCTTGTTTAAACATTGTTTATTGTATCAACACGTATTCAAACTCCACATTTTAAGGGTTATTATAACCTACGCGTTGAATAAAAAAAATTATTGAGGTTTTATATGTTTAAAATTGTGTATATTAAAAATGCTTCGATGCGTTTCGTGATGTTATGTGTTGTATTTTATGAAAATCGATGATTTTATGAGTATGCGTTACGTACGGTATATACGGACGCCTTACAACGAAAATAACTTTACATCGGTTAAACGGCCCTTAATTTTTTACAAATAATCATAACATGAAATCTTACCGCAATACTTGCACTTATACTTTCCATGAGTATAGATTGCATTGCTGTCTTAATTAAATGTCAAAATTGTGAACTTATGGCATTACCATCAAACTACTACAACATGGAACCCGCGTGCCATACAAAATACTACGAATTTTATGGAACATTTAAAAGTGACATATGCGTAGAGCATGAACTGTCATTTAAAACAAAACAAACATAATAATAAGTACGTAATTTAAAGAAAATGTGACTTTACGTCAACCCATTAGAGTTTAAAATGAAATAGTAGAAGTTGATCGTTACTACCTTTTACCATTGACGCGTGAAGGCAAGAGTCCACCATGATTCTGTCAAAGGCGTTCTTTTTATGTGCCGCTTTGGCATTTGTGACGCAAATTCCATTGTAGTATTTCGATGGGCATTACAAATAATTATGACAGTTGAATCGTCATTAGAATGAAGCTACCAACTACTCCACTCGCTAGGCACGCACTAATCTATCAAGTATCTATCAAATCTACGAGTAATTGTCCGTTTGATGTCTGCTAAGGAAGAATTCAAAGCGTGCTTTCTGTACAAAGTGATCAAGCATTGCCAACATTCCTTGTATTGTTAACATTGATGCGTGCTTATGAAGTCGTACACTTACAGTACGTGCGCATGTCGCAATACTTGCATTTCACTGTGAAGTCGTACATTTCACATCGGAATCGAATGTAGTGTATTCCAGATTTAAATTTTGGTGTATTCATTCGTGTCCTGTAGACGTTCTGCCGTACAAAGTTAAGATATGTGATACAACTAGTACCTACTACAGCCAATAGAGAATTTTCTTCTGCACTAAATTACTACTTTTTTAAAAAAATAGGTTCAGTGTCACGTACTGATCCTAAATGCACAAAATCCTTACAAATTAGGCGGGCGGAAGTGCCCCCATTGGGACAAAAACCATTTCGGCCTATATTTCCGTAACCGTATCACTCACCGTTTACGACTTATTCGACTATTATGATTTGTTTAATGGCCATAAAGATTTTTTTTTTCAAAATTTTTTTCTAAAAGTGTTGCTTATTCTTTGCTTATTTTCTCGTTGAGAGTTCCGAATACACCATTCGGAGAATAAATATTTCTCTTCTTAAGGTCAGTTAGTGTATCATGTGTTTATACTCGTAGGTAATGGTGAATGGTACAACTTACCATAAAGTGGACCGTTAGCCTGTTTGCCGAACTTTATAAATAAAAAACACTATTTACTCAATATATTGATAAGTAAGCAGCAGACTATAAATAGTATAGATACGAGAAATTTAATTCCCAGAGAAAAAGTTTGGTTTCATTTGGATATAGTATGGATGGATATAGTGCGCGAACGTTCTCTTTTTGCGATTTCCATTTGGCGGTCTCGACGACTGTCTAACAGAGAATTGTATTTAAAAAAGAAATAGTAATCTGTTCGGTCCGTAATAAGAATATGTCGCCCCAAAACAAATTAAACACGCAAGCTCTGAAAATAGTACTGTGAAAGTTATTTTCTGGTGTATGTATAGTATAAATCTTTTATAAAAATT
This sequence comes from Synanthedon formicaeformis, assembly GCA_945859745.1. NCBI lineage: Eukaryota > Metazoa > Arthropoda > Insecta > Lepidoptera > Sesiidae > Synanthedon > Synanthedon formicaeformis. Next base: position 2,840,507 of record OX243968.1, on the reverse strand, counting down.
TATAACAAATTACCAGTAAATTTAAAAAAAGAAAAAAAATATATCATATTTATAAAAAAATAAAAAAAAATCTAAATAATAAATGTTACTACAACTCAAATGAATATTTTTTAGATGATATTATCATTTAAATATTAATAATATAAATGTTAATAATATTAATAAATATTAATAATATAAATATAACTTAATTTTAATTTAAATAAAATAAAAATATATTTATATAAATAAATATTTATATGCTTATATATATAAGCTTCCTAGTCCCTAAGTTGCATGCCCAACAGGGTCCATAACATTGGTCTTTATTTTTATATAACATCTTTGTACATTATGGTTTCGCAATAAATAATTGAATTGAATTGAATAAGTATACTAAGAATGATTTGGAATGATTCATTGATATTTATTTGTCCTTTTTTTTAAAAGAAACGGAAAAAAATTGTATGTCACATTTTTTATTATGCATGAGTATGAGCAAAGATTTAAATCTTTGAGTATGAGTATAGTTACTCATGCATAATAAAAAAGAAATAAGGGTTTCTTACCAGTTACTTTCTTATACTCATATAAAAATTATTTTGTATTTACAGTTAAATATTAAAGTAGTAGCTGAATGTGAAAGTTAGGAAATATTTTAGTTTGATATTTGTTTTTATTTGTATGCTGCCTTGTACTATTTCAAGAAATTTTACATAATTGCTTCTGTAGCTACGTATGTATAGAAATATTACATGGTTTTGTGTATTATACTTAGCTGTTTTAGTTGTATAATATGCTACACTGCCCTGTGTAGAAGAATTATTCAAATACATTGCCAGATGTGAAACATGTTTTTTTTTTAAAAAAAACTTCTTAGAAGTGGAAGTTTTTATCATGTCTGAACTTAACCGATTGGAAAAACCCTCTATTGGTTAAGTGTTTTTAAAACGCTGGGAATACCACAAAGGTCGTCTCGACGTATTGATGGTCAATGATGATGCTTATATGCCATTTTTTACTATCGATTCGATTATTTAATCGATCGATATATTTAATAATCATTAAGATAATACATAAATAATTGAGAAAACTTAAAATGCTTTTATGATTTTGTATAATACACGTACTATCGCGGTCAATGGAGCAGACCCACTTTTCATACAAATTTGTCTAACGTTGAATTGAGGTTGTCATAGTAAAGTAAATTTTATAATACGAAATACGAGTAGGTATTTGAAGTAGGAACAAAGATAAATACAAAATGTGCACACGAAATTGTTCCTTACGGTGGGACTGCTCCCTTGACCGCGATAGTACCTAATAATTTTTTGTAGGAAATATTCACATTATTATTTCTCCGTGTTCTCTACATTTAAGGACGTTTCTACTTCTTAGTGCACGATTCCAAGGATTGTTGATAAATTATGTTAACAATGAGCCTCTTCCTCCAGCTGCAATTCTAAATGTATTGTATGTATGTATGTAATGAAATAAATAGTGAGTATGATTTAACATTGTATACAAAGTACTAAGATAAGATTTAATTACTTATGCCTGTTTTTTTAGCGAACACGGCTTAAAATAAATAATAAATATTTAATCAGAGAAAACACCTACTTCAGTTTTTTTTAGGAAAAGATTCAATAATGTACTTATAACTACTAAGTTTTTCCACTATTCATTTTTAACTATGTAACTAACATGTTTTATAATGGCTTATAACAAATCTTATTAGTATTACCAAAAAAAGAAATAGTAAATTGATGGTACACACCAACTAAGTACCTACCCCAGTCTTACGTTCATTAATATTTACTTTATAAACTGAAGACGTGAGTAGATGAAGGTGATATGTCGCATTTTGGGTATTTTCGTTTTTTTTTTTTGCGTTGATGAAGGTAAAATGTTCATATAAATGATTACAGACCTTAAGATCCTCGATTTAGATACTTTTGGAAAATAAAAAGCTGTAAAAGGTGTTATGTACAGTTAATTTTAAAAAGCAAAAAGTGCAGAAACGTTTACTTTTGTTAATGGAAGGGGAAGCTATGTTCACTTTTTAAAAAAATTAAATAATAGAAGTGTTTACTTGCTATCATATCATTAATATTTTAGGTTGTTTACACAACTTTGCATCATAATTTATTACAAAAATCAGTTCCGTGGCGACTTATCTTAAAAATTAAATTAAAAGTAAAACTTTAACCTCAATTTATTCAAAATTGGAATTATGTGACATATCACCTTCATCCACTCACATCTTCAACTATAAATTGGTAATAGATCTCAGTATATCTAAAAAAGGTATGTCTTTAAATGGGAAACAGCGCTAATTTTGTTATATCCTGAATTAAAAAGAAGTATTGAGTAAAAAGTGCTGCCTGCCTCCAACTAGTTACTGCATTGAGACAAAAAACCTACGCAAACAATTTTGGCCAAGAATTGAACCACTCGTTTGGCAGGCACACAGCCAACTGCCAACCAACACGTAATTCTCCACAGCAACGGACAGTAAGCAATTTGTAATTTCAATGTGTAATCAGCAATCCGTGAATCGGGCCATTAAATCCGTTTAACTCTCACGAACTCGGCCGGCGAGTTTTACCAACATTTGCACAAAGTATTTGCCCAAACACTAACATTATATGTGGAACTTTATCAATTATCGAGTAATGCGGCGGAGTTTCCTCGACCCAAAGAATACTTCACTAGAACTTATGAGTTTAGTTCGTAAATGATAAAGGAATGTTCTATTTACTCGTGCGTTATTGTATTCAATCTTCGCGATATAGACAATCATTTGTTAACACTCATTGTCTACGTGATAGTTGTTTGAGTATAGAAACATTATTACCAAAGTAATTTTTATGTATATAGTGTTCGCTGCAGTATAACCGATGTTTGATTCATTAAACTCCCTCCATTGGGTGTCTTGAGAGGCTCAAATACATTTACTTACTACGCCACTTACTACGGGCAGATAGCAAACTTTGTGCCTGTTTCAATATCTCACCATAGGGAGAGGCTATTCCCGACAAAGAGCTATTCTGGCAGCTAAAACGGAAATGAATAAAAATGTCTACACTTTCATTTAAGGTCGTGGCCCCTCTGAAATGCCTTGGTGACATCGACCACCAGCTATTTCCACTTCACCCAGTACTTGGCTTTCCTCATAGCCGAATCTTGCTGGAACTCCACTATAAATATACTTTGGCGCAGAACTTTTCAAACCCTTTTAAATTGTTATTTATTAAATACATACTTAAACAATAAATATTTCATACGATAGGTACCTACAGTTAAGAATATTTTAAATTTCAACATTAGTTTAAGAAATATATGTACAACTGACTGGTGCCCGCGACTTCGTCCGCGTTGAAAAAGAAAAAAGTAGCCTATCCTGTGTTCTGTACGTCTAAATGTTTATCTACCATGTTTCATAAAAATCAGTTAATTCGTTTAAGAGTTATGGTGGAACATACGAGTACATACATACATACAGAAAAAATTCTAAAAATTGTCAATTTGTTTCAGTATCATGTATTAGAGCGTATAAACACGATATCTCTGAAAACAAAGTAACTTACTCCATAACCAACCCTTTCAGATTTATTATTATTAGTGATGATGATAGGAATATACGTACATATTGCAGATCTAGAATACAATATATCGTATGTTTTCAAAGTTTGACTTCAGGTTTGTTCGACAAGTATCTTATCAATTCTTTTGTACATTCGTCGATAAGAGTTGTTTGTGGAACTTTGAATACCCAGCAAAATATTTCTGAGAAATCTTAAAATAATATTGTTCAAAGAAAAATAATAAGATATCAAGCTTTCTCTCGTAAGCGGAAGTGATGTCTTATTTTTGACCAGGAAATGTTGCGACCGTCAAACATAATAATTTGTTACTTGTGCACTGTACATTTATATAAGCGTACATTTAATAATGGCCGTGAATACTTTCAATGCTTCTCAATGCCAGAAGTAGTTATAAAACTGACTGTACGTATAGAAATCTCGACTTGTGTCAGATTCACTTTCTCCAGCGCGTGCGACCAGACCATTACGTAAGTTGCCCGGAATGACCGCAGATCGTCTGTGAGTGAATCTGCTCGACATTGCAATTGAACGTCTAATAAAATTGTACTATGTTTTCTGTCGTTTAACATCATTTACTAAATCTTAGGGACGTCCCCATGATTTTCAAGTAGGACCGTTAAGAAAGTAGCCTGACTCCGTGAAGCAGCGATGATCCACGGCACTTATTAGATTGTCTGTCCACGTCAATGCTTTCTGTCATTAATTCTATAAAAATAAATCCCTACAAGCATTTAATATCAATCCACTATCAGCTATCTGGACGATTCTTCACTAAATGATAAAATTTGACTGGACAATTTCATTAACATTATCAAAGGCATCTTGTATCCTGGTTATATTATCGGCTACAGAGAAACCGGCTCTGATACCGGAGATAATATTGAGAAAACGGGAAGTTTGAAAATAATAAGGTATTGCTTTAAATAAGCCGCAAGCAAAGCTTTAAATGTGGAGCGTGCAATATTTATTACCGTTAAAAACAAAGGCAAATATTACAAAGGCAAAGGCTTACATAGTACCAAACAATTGACTTTGTTTATTAATTTACTTAGATTATTTCGTAATGGCTCATTTTAGTCGGTTATTGTTAACTTACTTACTCTGAAATTCTGGGTTTACTAAAGAATAAAGTAAGTTTGTGGATGTCTTAAATTTTTTATAATATAGTTATAACAACACTAAAATATTCGAACCTGTTCATTCAAATGTTTCTGGGCAAGGCGATAGCTCCTTGGTGAATCTCGGATTTGTTTTCTATAGCATATTAAACTATGAAAACAACCTTTTCAGTTAGCCTTCCTCTGATTTTCGCCCAGACATAATTTGAATAAAAACTTAGCTCTTAGTTTGTCGTCGAGCTTTTTGGCTTTTGTTCGTCGATTATTTTTATAAGTGATAACATGTCATTTGCCGATGTCATTCCAGACATCGGCATAGAGTGAGACTTAACATTTACGTCTCTTGTCAAAAAGTACTCGCTTTTCGAATACACAAGTGAAAAGGTCAATTATGCCTTAAAAGTACGCTTAATATAATTTGATCGGAAATAATGTATTTTTGTGTCTATAAGAATAATTTTGTGTCTATAGACGTCCATTAACCCAAAAACTATGAAGCAAGTATATACGGAGGCACAATGAATGGCCGTTTCGTCAAGGATCACCTGTCCAAGTGTCTCAAGCGCCATTTGTCAACGTCATGCCATCGCCAGCGAGACGCGGAGAGCACCCATTGTACGCGGCACAGAACTATTTCACGTCTATTTTTTATTTAATCTCGGACATTTTAAGAGGGCCATTTCTGTTGTGAGTTTGAATGGCGGATGCTCAGATTGTTCGTCATACTCGTAGGTGTTCCTGTTCATGCTTAAGAGCTTGCTTACTAATTCCATACTACGTAACAAACTACATTTACATGTGTTAGTATTAGCCGTTATGATAACTACAATGATAATAAATTATAAAACAAAGGTTTTTAGTATATAATTTACAAAGTTACGCGGGCTGTCACGGACAGCAGCTAGTATAAAATATAACACAAGCTGTGTCTTTAAATCGCTTATTTATTTTAGAGTTTACACATGAAATTAGCGCATCCCACCAGTAAGTATACAAAATACCAAAAGTGGCTTAACTCCGCGTAACAAGAGTTGCGAGTTGGTACGTAACCCGCAGACATTCTACGTTGACAATTAGTTACTTACTGTCTCTTATTTAACTTGTTCCTGTAGAGCGAATAACTCGTCAAGTACAGTTGGGTAAGTTAGGTTACTTCAGTGACTGGTTAGTGTCGCAGACAGGTTCGCGCTGCGCTTGCGAATCTACGCTCAACTTTGCGTTATTGCTATACTGCATTGCGCTCGAAATATGTATTGCACTTATGGTTTAATTTAGCGCTGTAAATTTTTTTTTTAAATTCTCTTTTGTTTATTATTCCCATTAACATATTACCTGCCAACGGTTTTACCAATAGTCGGCTCAAACGCTTCTAGAGTAGGAATCTTTAATATATATTTCTACTGTGCGTGTGTATATTGTCACTGAACTCCTAAACGGGTGGACCGATTTTAATTATGTCTTCACTTATGGATAGAGGGATAATCAGGAATGGTTGGTATGTAAAAAAAAAATTGGTCGCGGACGAAGTCGCGGGCACCCACTAGTTTCTTATATAAATGAGACGCTCTTAACTTATACTCTAAAATGTATAAAGTTTTGTTTGGAAAATTCGGGTTGCAATTAATACTTGAAAAAATGAAAAAACTCAAATAATTTTCCTATAAAAACGTTAATTATTAGTCAATACAAGAAAAATCTCTGGCTCACAAGTCTCAAGAGTCCATGTTAACCCATATTAATAAAATTTTATAGTGAGGTAATTTATTTAAGTATAGAATCAGTCCGAGCATGGGAATGGGAATGTTATTGTGTTTACATAGGAGAATGAGTGGTGTGTGTGTGCGAGTATGAGCAAAGATTATGTATGTAGTAGTTGCGTGTTTATCGATAATTTGCTATAATGTTCCATCTCTAATAATGGTTAAAGGTTAGCTTAGATTAGTACTTGTTCATTTTAATTTTTAACAGTTAAGTGCCAGATCAGAGTGGCTATCGCACTTTTACCATAAAAATATCTCCAATTTTGTTATATTTTCTTGTAGTTAATGTATGCGGGTGGACATGTAGATAATTCGATATCAGCAACACTAAAATTTTGAAGAGAAAAGATTTGTATTTTTGTTTGTAATGAATAAACTCATAAACTACTGGACCGCCTCGGGCCTATAGAAATAGGAAGGCTACGCGAACGAAGTCGCGTGCAACAGCTCTAGTGTAATACAAAATAAAGCAGTTCTAAGCCCAACCACCATCGCGTATTATTTTTACATCTCATTTCTGATATAATAAACAACGGCACAGCTATTCTCGTAAAATGAATGCGATATTTGTCCCATAACATGATTACACCAAGAGCGTTGTTCGACATACCAGATAACGAATAGAATTGGAACGTCAATAGATTGTAATGGCAGTAATAGTGCACTCTATCAGGGCACGCAATTACACTGCGGGCCTTTGTGGACCGGTGTGTCCGCACTTAACCTCCTATTATTATTATTATTATTATGCGCTGCACGTTCCAATATTATGATAATAGATAATAGACTGCCATCGACACGTGGTCCAACATAAAACGGTAAAAGCTCTATTTATGCGTACTATTTATTCGGACACTGATCAAAATTTTACCACAGTGTAAAAAAAAAAAGAACATTTTTCCAAGTTTTTATTTATTGATAACACTAAAACTTGTAAGATTTTTTTTTAAATATTTTGTAGAATTTATATAGTCTACGCAAATGGTCCTCAATTGTTATTTACATACATGCGTACGAGCTGTGCCCGCGACTTCGTACTTCGGTTTACGAAATAGCGTGTATTTTCTTTATTAACTTTTTATTAACAATTATTGAATTTTACGGGAACCTTGCTACAATATTTCAGTGACAACCGCATTCAAATAGGTTAATTAAGCCGTTTCTGAGATTAGCGTGCACAAATGAACAGCCAAGCAACGATTTTATTATGTTAGGTACTAGCTGGTGCCCGCGACTTCGTCCGCGTTGAAAAAGAAAAAAAGTAGCCTATCCTGTGTCCCGTACATCTAAATGTTTATAGTTATTTCCTTTAAGAGTTATAGAGGAACATACATACATATACATACCTTAGTATTGATTGATATTGATATTGATGATGTATGATGAACTGCACACATTCTGCAATTTGAATAGTATCTAAATTGAATAATATATAGGAAATGCCATAGTTAAGCTTCTTACATTGGTTGTTTGATCGTCAAAAGTCTACATAAGGACATATATACTTAATCGTAAGTATAATTACGTCTCTGATTGAGTGGCGCCGCCACTCGGTCCTACAATTAAACTATCTCTCAACGGTGTAATATACTTTGACAATATAAAATTAATACATTGAGCGGCATCTCCATTTTACGACCTCTGTCGTAGAACGCAAATGGGAAAGTTGGGAATGGAACGACAGTTGAAAACAAAGGAATTATGCAAATGTTTTCAAATAACAATTCAACTTAAAAGGAATAGGATCCAATTAAAAATTTTCTCTGAAATCTTTAACGAATTCAGCAATTAATAAATATTTTCGAAGCGAATGTAGGAGATATTTCTGAAATAAATAAATGTTTATGCATGATTTTTAAACTAAAAATCAATAGCCAATAATAATAAGAGTTCAACGTTACATTATAAATGTTCAGGAATTTTAGATTGAATGACCACTGAAGCAATTAAATTAATATCTGCATCGTATAAAATAGTCGCGTCCCGCCGTCCGTCTGTCCCTCTGTATATAACGCTTGGATCTTTTAAACTACGTAACGGATTTTAATGTGATTTTCACTAATGAAAAGAGCGTTAAACGAGGAAGCTTTTTATATATAATTTGCAATAAAAAATTCCATCTATGCGAAGCCGGGAGCGGGTAGCTAAAAAGCAATAAATAACTCCTGCCCACTGCCACTTCAACTTATTGATTTCCTGATTTGATCTCGCAGTGCAACCCCGAGCATAAGCACCCTCCATAGCTCGTTGAGTAACGTTGAGCTTTCTTACAAGGCCCTCTTAAGGTGTCTCTCATAAGCTGCAAGTCCTAAGACATATTTTAAAATACTATCACAACAATTGGGTTCTCTATCACCCACAAGAACATGTAAAACAGGTTCCAAATTCAAATGTAATATAGTTTTTTTTTTAAATTGTGAGTGTATTTATGGGCAGATTAAACATATACAACAATAATTTAATTTTTTGAAGACTTTTTAAGTTATCACCGTTAACTAAACGCACAGATATTAATGAATTGTTTGCTTTATCTTAATAACACCAAGTTTAAAAGACCGTTAGACACTGTTCTCATTCGAAACGGTGATTACTTTGAAACGTAATAACATAAAAATAGAACGTGTGAAAGACATTAATATGGTGTTCAATCGATAGGAAAATCACTAAGTGATTTGCTCGGGTGCCCCCCTCTAGTGGTGTTCGTTTACTTTGCGTATATTTACTTTACTGAATTGGAATTACTCATCGCGGTAAAGCTCCGTACAAACTTCGTCGTATTCTATTAAATAAAATACAGATTGCTTAAAGTTCTGATCGCGTGCGACGACGACATTAGCCGGTTTTGTAATTCCGAATTAATCTTTATGGGAAATTGTTTTTTTTTTTTAACATGTAAGATTTGTATGAAATGTGACCTAAAACATGTGATCATCATTTTCAGACCATTTACGTAATTATCATCATAATTACGTAAATGGTCTGTAAATAATATAATAAATGTCTGAAAATAATATAATAAATGCAAAGGTGTATTTGTTTGTTAGTTTTCACCCCTGAACTATTCAACGCATATTTTGAAATTTTCCACCACGTTGTCAGGGATATAGGGACATAGGAGTAACTTTCATCCAGAAAACGAATACACCCACATACTGTTTACCGAGGTATAAAATAAAAATAAACGACAAAAATGCAATAAAGATTGAATATGTAAATGTTATAACAAGTTAGAAAAATGCATTTTATATTTATTGAATAAGTACATTGTGAAACCTTATAATGCTGAACGCGATGTTGAGAAAGATAATGCCAGGTTGAGAAACGATGCATAAAACTACGTAAACGTTGATGGTTATAACAGTTATATTATAAGTGAAGTTAATAAGAAGTAATTAACTTAATTAAATCGTCAACAAGTAGTGACTCCGCTTCGTCAAAGCGTAATACTGAAATTGTGATGTATAGACTTGTTCGTCACACATGCAATATAGAGGCGCATTAACAATTCACAAAGCTCCAATACAATAGATGTGCGACGAGCTGTGAACTGCCTAGTTGCCTAGATTAGAAGGCGGTATCCGTTCTCAAGTCACAGTTCAAGTTAACACTAGTATTTATTGCTTGTATGCACACATGTACCCACTTGGTTTTATGAATTTGAAAAGTCTAATTATAAATTATTAAAATGATATTAATAAAAATATAAATATTAGATTCTATAAAAATATGTTTCGTCCATTCATCTCATCCGCAGGACGTCCACTGCTGAACATAACACTGGCCAGGGATGTTTATTATATAGTTTTTCACCTCTCATTCCGGAAATCATTTCTTTAGAGGGTTCGTTCGAAATCTAGGATGACTAGCGCCAAAATAGTGCAGTCAATGAACACTAATAAAAATCTCGTACAAAAGTGTACGAGATTTTTATTATTCTCGTATCTCGTATACACTGTAAATCTAGTACCGGTACGAGATTTCTCATACGTATGGCAACCCTGACATAGGCCTCCTTCATAACTTTCCAATAGGACCGTTCAAAAACATCCTGGATACGTTGTCGACCCTTATCTTATTTTTAGTACATTAGGTGTTTAGATGCAAATAAGTTTACAGTAAATAATGTCGCCCCATGCATAATTATATCTGTAGCTGCTTTTTTCTTTAGGATACTTTATGCCATAGATGTAGTGATACCAGCTTAATTATAAGTACCCTGGATTTGGGAATAACAAAATACAAAATATACAATTAAAGATTGCATGACTTTAGCTTATTATAATTTCATCTTGACAATACTCCAACGTTTATTTCGAATATAAATGTTGTTCTTGCATCAAACTACTGTATATTATATAGTATATAACTATTTAGACATATAATATATACCTGGTTGAATTAATGGACAACTCGCCCGACCGCCCGACTTTACAAAAGAAAACTAGTTGGATAGAAAGACGGCCAACTAATTTAATTATATTAAATTGAATTTGTTGACCAATAACAGAGATTTATTAACGCTATTTTATTTATAATTTTTAACACACGTGAATTGTAAAACGAATTAAATTATATTATATTTCTAGCTTGAAATTTAAATTTTAACCATTATAGTATAACGAATTAGTTTTTTAATGCTTGATGAATTAGGTAAATTATCTCTATGCAACTCAATGTACGTACCTACGTACACGAGTAGCCACGTATAAATGAGTAAGTAACTCCATTAACTGGTAGTAAGCGTTTTCCGTGACATTAGCTGCTATTTTCGTAACTTCTGGGAACCGAATGGGGGTCTTCATTTTATCCCGGGCATTATTTTCCCAATAGTTCACTAATTGAGTCAACCACGTCTGCCATACTTCCTTTCAGCGAATTATGTTCGAACATTATGTAAATATTTGTGAACCAACTCTATTTTGATATTTTTTTTCTATTTTTGTTGCAGGTATGTGCCGGCGAGTTTTGTGAAGCAGGTATCGACTGTCGCGAAGCTCATTTATTTGTCACAATAAGTGTACAAAAGTATTGGCACGACATCGAATTTTCCTCTGCGGATCTTCGTTCGTTCATTTTCGTCGTGGCCAATTCTATCGGACGTTCTTCGTCGCGCGCTCGAATAAAAAGTCTTTCCGATTGCAATAAGTGCCGCCATCAATGTCGCGTTAGCAGAGCAGCACAATAAAATAGAAAGTCACTTCTCTTCGTTGAAAAAGTCGCCAACTTGGACGCCCGAACGATTCTTGCCCGACCGTCTGGGAATGTTGCGAGACGCCCCTCGAAGGATTCGCAGCGATTGTCAAACGAACAATGGCTCACCAGATATTGTCCTTTTGTTGGGAAATTTTCTTTTTATTTCCTCCAATTGGCGACTTAAAGACATATTTATTTGCCGCTGTATCGGCGAAATGTTTTACAATCACCAAATGTGGGTCAGTGTGCAAAAGCCTCGTGTATAAAGTTTCGTGTTTTGCAATCTATGTTGTATACATTGGAGTTCCAATTTCCTAATTAAGCTTGCTGCTGTACAGTTTTGCTGACGTTTTAAGTCGCTTAAACACGTTCACGAATTCATCCTTACAAATTATTATATGAACAAGTTCTGGTTAGTTTACGCTTTGTCTGCGAATTTCAATTACATCTGACACTGTGGAACATAGTGCGACGGAATTATTATAACTTTCCACTACAGGCAGGACTGTCGGTCGGACGGATGTTGCGAAGTGCGGTAAACTAATTTTCTCATTTCCCGGTCACGTGTATTTATTTTATTTTCATTTAAATATAATTTCATGTGAAATTAGTGTTTCATAATCCCTCGCGTATAGCTTGAAAAATTATGTGTTCATGTGGCAACCGTGTATTTCTGATTACACAGTTCATTATAGCGTGTCTGACAACGCTCACCTTTCCATTAATTTTCTTTTATAAACTAGTTCCTTTTATTCTCTGGTTGGATTTCTCAGTAAATCTCCTTTCAAAATTTAAACTCTTCGAATATTATGTACTAAGTTTTGTTGGTTTGACTTTTATACTAACTAAAATACAATTAGTGAAATAGGTACATTATATTGTCATCTTTTAAAGTCTTTGTTTAGCTTATTCAAAATAATTATTTTATAATTTGTATCAATATATTATTATTCCAACCGTAAAATATAGAGTAACGATTATCTGGCTTTTTCATTTAGCTTTACAAATAAATGTGAAAATTATAATCTTCAACATAATTTCGTTCATTGTACGTGCCTGAAATCAATAACATTTATGCATGAATTTATTAAAATTATATATTTCTATTAAAGGAACTAATGGATTTGAAATTGAATCGAATTGTATTGTTACTTTATTTATTTTCAATAAAGCTTTTTGGAAACTAAGCAAGTATGCATTATTTAGAAGTAAATCGATTCTGACTTTCATTGCGTTCAAATTAGAATTAGTACTTATACAGCGGTTGAATTTGATTAGTTTTCGTCGAAAGAACTGCAACCCCAAAGAGACGTTGTTTCCTTTCACTCAATTAAGAGACTCCGTTCAGAGTTAATGACGAACCTTTGCCATGATCGGATTCTTTTTTAATGATCATATTGTATTTTATTAGAAATACTGCTTGACAATGGTTTTACATTATTCTAATGACGTTTATTGAGCCATATAACAAACGTTGTATGATATTTAAAAAAAAAATACTTTGCTTCTGTTTTGCTTTCTACGTCTTGTCGCATCAAATATCGTATAAAAATATTTGTATACATATTATAATTGTTATATATTACGTGAAGTAAAGCTACTATTCCCATGAAGAAACCCTTTAAACATTTAATTTATCAAAGGTAATAATATAAAACCTAACCTTTTCGCGTTAGTCAAGGCCTTAACTCGTTCGTGCGAAATCGAGTTTGAATGTCAGTCCGTTCACTTTCACTACGAAATACGTCACTTACCGTTATTTTGTTGATTTTATTTGTAGCTAATAACATTTTGTGATTTCATTATTCTAATTTATCTACAATGCATTTAATGAAATAAACTATAAATTGCTTGGTTTAAAATTCGCTCTTTTAACTCGTCTGATGCTAGTATTTATTTTTTCTTCTTAGATTTATTTTTTTAAACAATTAATTAATATTAATTTAATATAAATAAAAAAAACAATAAGTATTATTATTATTATTGACATATATTTATTTTCTATCTTAATTCTAAATTTTTTACAATAAATATTATTAAAAAAACAAACAATAAATATAGTAAAAAACCTAAAACTAGAATTCCGCAGGTAGCGGGGCAAGGCCCAAGCTGGGCGGTTAGGGCTGCAGAGTGAGGAACCTCCTGAAAATTCGTGCCGTGTCCAGAAGTACCGCCTTCTGTATCTGACCCTTGATCCAGCCATCTAGTGAGAACCTCTTAAGATGTTGGTCGAGGCTCTTCGCTATAAGACCGTTCGCCGATACGACAAACATAATTTTCATACGTCGTTGACCGTTGTTACGGCAACAATGGAACGTTGCTGACTGAACCATAGCGAAGTGTGGCCGGGTTCAACTAGTTTTTAAATATTCATGAAATATACGTGAAATATTTACTTGAAAACATATTTTTTATAATAACAATTATTTTTAAAATTGATTTTCTGTATCGGATGTTCATTAAAGACGTAAATAGAAACAGTTAAAGGTCGAAGCCTTCTACATTGTATACTTACCTACTCATTTAATGGTTTGAGACACGTAACGGTCAGAATAATTACGGAATAAAATCGAGAGTAAACCGATCTAAGACGCTCTCGGGACCATCTATCTGCAATTTATTTCGTTCTAATCCAGTCATTGCGCTTTTTTTTTCAATCCTTGTAAACTGATCATGGCTATCCTGATCCTCGAGGCAGCGGCTCGAAACAGCAATTTGGTACTTCGAAAATACCATTCGCGAATATTCTTGTGCCATGAAAGACGTTGTCTGCCCGTCATGTGTCTACCCTGTATTTTCTTCTGCATGATTAACTGCAGCAGATCATACTTCTCGCCGCGCATGATATACCCAAAGTATTCCAGTTTTATGACTTTTATGGTTTTCAAAAATTTTATTTAAAACTGATGTTTCTTTTAAAACCTAACCATCTATCACAACAAAGTTTCTCTCAATATATTTACTTAAAGATCCATGTTGGTATGGAAAGTAATAATAATAGGAGAGAATTGGTTAAGTATCTAATAAAAGAAATATATCTTACAATACATAATTATTATAAGAGGATTATAATTTTAACAGTTGTAACCTCAGTATACAGTTACCAAAACTATTGCCTCGGTGACAGAGAGGAGTAAGTACGGTCGAAATGGAACCCACGCGACCCATCTCAAACACAATGAGTGTAGGATTCAAAGGACGACCTCCTTAACGAGGTGTCAGCTACCTGACACTATTGTGTGACATCTTGCTTTGAAGGACGAATATTTACATGCCGATGAGTGGAAAACATGTAACGGCGACAACTGTAAGGATTACTTGTACAGGAGAGGCCATGAACACAACCCCGTACCCAACACATTTGTCAATTGATTATATAATGCTGGTTATATTATAAACATAAACTAAGTACTAGTAGTTCATGGGTTCATGTGTTGGAAGACTATACCTAATCACAATACTTCACAATATTGTATTTTTTCCACTATAATGGATTCACTTGTAGCTCCTGTGACTCGTGTCTGTCCTTTTTTATTTCATAAAGATAATAGAAAGGATACATAAATCAACTTTGTGGCGAATCAACAATGAATCCATATAAAATGATGTGATAACATATGAAACGTCCTTTATTCAATAATTTCCATTCGGCTGACAATGGTAGGTAGTTGGCTAACGTTAATGCTTCGGGATACAAGTAACACCCATGCAGGTAAGCTGCTCTGCAGGAAGTTGTTTACAGCTCGCTCGTAGAATTCCATATTCTTAAAGTTTATTATGTATCTAACTTATTCCTATTCGAATAATAGGAATAAGTTAGATACATAATAAATGCTGAAGCGTGACTTGCCTTTAATGTTAAGAATTTGGCATATCCTCCTGCATCTATTAATTTCGAACTCTTCTATTATAAAATATCCTTCTAAGAATTAGTATTGCACTATTGACGACGTCCGTTTCAGTGGGTTATGGATTGATTATATTACACTATGACGTCTAAAACATTTTTGTTTTAATGTTTAATATAACAATATAAATCAGGTTTTTTTATATTTGCTAACCACTAACGTAAGGGTTAGAATTACTATAAAATATTCAACTTCTCGTCGCGGATGTCGAACTGACCGACCTGTCAAAACATTCAAGGCTCTAGTCTATAATTCATGCTCGAGCGGCCACAGATCGCTGCCGCGTCGATCGCTCAATGTCATTTCTTCTGCGACGATCTTGCGATCCAATTGAATCTTCATGTTCATCTTTCTTGTAATGCAATTAGAGATACAACTAGCTTTAAGGTTTCATCGAAGCGGAAATGTCGGAATTCAGCCTTTAATAGTTAAACGTGTTTGATGCATCTACACAGTTTCGGTGTTAACGACTGGGTGCATAGGTGACGCGCTGAGAGCCGTTGAGCAACCAGTGAGCCATATTGAATTCTTGGGTTGTGCAAAATTCGTATTCATTTCAATACTACACACACAAAACCAAGTCTGGTGAACTTGTGTCACATCATTGTGTTGGTTGACAATTGATATTTACATTCTGGTAGCGTCGTGTGTTGTTTATACACAAATTAAATAATGTTTTTTTTTTCGGTGGATGTCTGGTTCGAATTACGAGTAAAATTAAATTCGGCTCATAGCTAGCGAAATCCTGCTCCGGCTTTTGAATAATGCAAACGGTTTATTGGACTGAACGAATACGTTTTGCATACCATATGCTATTGTTTTAAATTTAATACCGTATCACCTTTACGCAATTAATTTTCGCTTTGTCAGAGTAATCCGTTCACAATAATGAAAGCACGGTGCGATAGCCTTTTATGTTTAGATGAAAAATTAATGTTATTGTTTCTAGTGAAAATTGTGCCACATTTTTTTTTACATTCCATCAATCATACGCCGAGCCATTTGATCTGAGCTCGACGAATAAACGAAGTGTTTTAGGCGCGACGCATTTAGTGTCGAGCGAGAGACATTTTTAACTAGACAACAAGACATTAAGTGAACGGGTGGGTGAACTCAGCTTTGCCCCACTGGTATAAATCCATCTAAATTAGCGCAACGACAACGCGAGGACATTACGTTGCGCGCGAGTCCTTGCGCTAAATCAAGCGCATTCGCTTAATGGCATACATAAAGTACGACAATTGCCGAATGCCTGTGGATGTGCTTATGTGAAATGTAAATGTTGCCTTCGTAATGTTTCACTAATGTCTGCCGAAGTTTGTCGAGTATCTCAACATTTTCCCGTATTATTTGTTTTTAATGTTAAAATTGTGTCGTCATATTATTCGTATATGTTATGTAATTCGCTGCATGTTTACGTTAAAATCATGTCACCGCAAACAGAACCGGTTTCCATAGTTGCATTCTTGCGTCGCCTTTTTTTTCTGCCTCTGCAGTTTGACGCACGGCGGATTGCGAATAAATAACGAATGTGGGCCAGCTTTTAGGGTATCGTAGAGGAAAACCGAAATGGAACTGATCTCCCGTAGCTGAAAAAAATAAACATGTGAGATTTTAGATTAAGAATAAGATCTTCCTTATTTCACACGCACTCGTGAAATAATGGAACTTCCAAACTTTCTCGTTGAAAGTGAAAGCAGATTCACTCTTTTACTCGTATAAAGTATGGGAGTGTTTAATAGTAGATTGTAATATAATATGATACAAGCGCTGAAATTATGCTCACAATCGTTAATGTAGATCACAATTTTGACGATTTACTTAATAAAGATTTGAAGCATTTAGTTTTTATTTTGAACATAATGGACTGAGGATTAATTAAAAGACGTTGATCTTTACTCCAAGTCTCGTCTTCCCCAACTTTATATTCATTTCTCAATCGCTTTACGACTATGTCTCGCCAATTTCCGCCTTAGCTTACTGATTCATGGAGCTACGAGTATGTTTGTACAACATACGAGTAAAGTACAAAATAAAGTACTTTTATTTTGTCTTCTGGTTGATTTTATCCTATCGTTTCAGTATATACTGACAGTCCATAAGATGAGATGTAATCTGTAGACCTAAATCAGATTAACGCCGTTGTTCACACCACATAGGTGTACCAAAAAGGAGATGACAGGTGGACAGTGGGTACACTTCATTATTTATTGCTGTATTTATGTGGACATTTGTTTGAGAGTAATAGTTTTGTAGTTTTAGTCCGCTGAACCATCGCCGTACCAATCGGATTCGCGCTTGATCGTTTTGTTCCGTTATTTTTTATCGTGTTAATTTTTTTTTTATTGTTGTGTATGAACGTTGCGTTGTGATGTTTTGTTGGCGCGAGTGAACCTCGCGTTTGTCATTTACGTAATCGACTTTTTTCATAAATCCATATCGCTTCCTGTCAATGTAAATTTGTGGCGACAACGTGGCATGAAGCTCGTTATCTCTAAACCGTGTTTGCTAACATAATCCGAGTCACGTGTGTGATTCATGGTCGAATGGTAATTCAATTTATATTAATATTTGTGTTACTGATTACATCTATATTTGTTGCATTAATTGCTCCAACACATTTGCAACGATATTTATTTTTTAAACAGCGGTAACCATGAAATAGTGGTAGATCGTCAAGGTTTACCTTACAGGAAGCACAGCACAGGTTTTTCCCAACTAGCATATAATCTGACCACAATTCAACAGCGGCTTGTACTTGTTTATACTTATTTAGTGGTATTTTAAAGTTCTTAAATAAAAACCTATAAACGGAGACTGTTGAATAACGGGTAAACAGTTAGGACGTAATATGTGTACTAAGAAGCCTCCGCGAGTGAACACGGAGATAAAGAGAACCTATATATAATACTATAAGCATTGAGATCTATTCTGTTTTTTTTTTTCTATTTATGTGACGACAATTTACTTACAGTGGTAATTTATTTATAACTTTTAATAGTTGTTACGTACTTATGATAACTTTTATTTTTGAATTTAAACTTCTTTTTATGTAAAAAGTATACCTATACATTTTGTTTTGAACAGTTATAGTTTTAACTGGTACAAAATTTATATCTGCATTATTTTCTATATCTGTTGTCGCTCTTTGGGTATTTGAATAGTAGTTAAGCATTTGAACTTGTGAATGAGTCTGCGCTTAAATAAGAAATCGTTCATTTAGTTTAAGGCATTTCTAACGATATTTTAATCGCGATACCACAATGTGTGCACTGTGTATTGTAGAATTGGGAGCCACATGATTGTCTTTCTATATAAAGTTTAATATGCCCACGGAAATGATCGAGAAACTAGTTCAATGATTTAATTCAATAACCAAGCACATGTATAAAATGCTATAAATGGCATAATATTTTATTTCAAATTTATTTGAATACTATGTTAAAACTTTAATGTAGTCATACGACTAATCACGTCTAATCTAATCTTTCAAAAATAACAGTAACCACATCTAGAATACTAATAATTAATTTCGTTGACATTGGCAAAGTTTAACTAACGCTAGCTTTGAAATAAAATGGTCATCATTAAGTACAATTATTTATTGTAAACAATATGTGTTTTGAAATAATAACTGAAACATGACCCGATTATTCGATCCTAAATCATGTTGGGGAAACACGCGCCATCATCGGCAATTAGAACAATTGTGTTACGCGTTTGGAGAACAAAATTGTTGTTAGCGATTTGAATATTTGTAGATTCCCATCGCTGCGGAAACGGCAGTGTGAAATTTGTATCGTGATTCGTGCACTAAATTGCTCCAAAGAAGCGTTAGGAAAAAAAAAAAACGAAAATAAGGCGACATCCGGGCCGACGGTCATTACGTTAATGCGAGACTAAACTTGATTGATGACCGTAGGCTGAATCGTTGACCTCTCAAAAGGTTGTCTGTCTCTGCCTTTTGTGTGAAATAGGCGAAACTGCTGGGAGACAGTGACGCGTTGTCTCTCCTGATGCTTTCGGGACCCAAAAAAATATATATACGTGCACAAATTTAAGCCTACACTCCGAAAAGATAGGCTTTCGTTAAGACACGTTAGGATAGGACAAGTTGTTTAATAAAAGGCGTACTTAGTTGAAAAACAAAGTAGTAAGTGGTGGCTATCTTCATTTTCCATAATAATATTATCCTAGTTGTATTTTAGGTTTAGGCATCGTCTTAATCCACGCAGTTAATTAATAAAATAATCAACAACCGCCAGGTGTTTCTAATATGGAGTCATAAAATATTCATGCCTCGAGTGATTGGTGGCATAACTGAAGTTCCTTTGTACATATTCTGTCACTCTTATGTTAGATGTCAGCTGTTTATTTGGAAGAGACTGTAATTGGGTAATTAATAAAGTATTTAATAAACTAATAAAGTATGTACAAACATTAAAAGAAGTAAATAATAGAGTATAAACATATTTATTTTTTATGTATAAAGAAAGAAAAACAACATTGAAGAAGTTTTGTCGTTTGTATTGTTCCGGTACTAAATTTAACGTAACGAGCATTTCTACTAAGAATGCGTCGCATTTTGTAAATTGGTCGAAGCAATCTCTTGAAGTGTCTTATCGGAATGTTGCTTGAAAGTGAAAGGATGCGGCTCTTATTGCTTAGTGAAATGCTTTCATTTCGGACCGGATGAAAAAAGTGATCTAAAAGATCGCAAGGCAATTATCTTCTTTATTGCTTATTTTTATTTTAAAAATACGCGCGATTCGCTGCCGTGACACTTATAACTGCGTGTTTCTTCTCATTTTTATAGATTTGGCTCACAATGCCAGACGTGATCATCTAACGTTTCACACTAAACAATGGGCACATTACCTGAAATGGCTCTATTATTGCTCAAAGAACGCACGATTCATATTTCTTGAAAAAACACGCATAATATTATAAAAAAATATGTAAATATAGGGGGACCGCAGTAGTCTTGAAGTAGACATGTAGTACTATAACTATGAATTTATAGCACCTCCAATGCACAATTTCCAGACTTAAGGCAAGTATTGCTTAAGTACTAAACATGTGCGTTTTAGACAGAATTGACCAGCACCAAACTGGTCCTTTCATGTCTCGTCTCGTCTCGTATTTTCATTTTTTTGTTAGTTTTATAGTATTATAATATTATATTGTCATTGTATAAAAGTAACTAGATTTCTAAAGTACAAAAAAAAAACTAACACTTTACGATTCCAAACATCAGGTAATGACGTCCAAGATCCATCGCGAGATAAGTATTTTCATGGGTCGCTAATGTAAGCGACAGGCGATTTTTATGAATAACTATGTCTTATTTCCTTTTATGGTCAGTTCATTCGTTGAATGCTATGTATATATATATATATGCTTCTAAAACCAATAGGATTATCTACACTATACACTGCCTAAAGCATTAGCTTTTACGATCATCGTTGTAATCAATGATACTCGTATAATCAGTCATAAAAAAATTCAATTGAATGAATCTTTCTAATAGCTTTAAATCAAAATAATCCAAATTTGATGCTGTTTTTGCTGCTGGTAAGGCACAAACTGAATTTAACAGTTGTAAACTTAGCGATCACTTTGGCGGTAGTACGTAAGAGTGCCTCAAAAGAGGGCGAGGCCATAATATGGTGTAAGATAAGATGACTGTTTTGTAGAATTAATTACTACATTGAAGTAATTAGTATATGCTGTGTCCTACATGAGATGTAGTTCAATACAACGTGTAAGGGATGCCAGAGTCAATTTACCTATTGTCTCACTATTATCCATTAGTTACCTATTTTAATTTCTCCCTACAGTCTGAGCGCCACTGGTATAGGTGTATTAAATATCCTATTTAATAGTCTTTCACACATAGGTAAACCTACTTATACATAAAATATTAGTTCAGAAATTTATACCTACCCAGATTATTATTATTATTATTTGAAAATAAAAATATTCAAAAAATAAGAATGTGCAATGTTTTGTGGTAGTGTCATCTGTTGTTGAATGTCTTAACTTTTCAGTGTAAATTCAAATTTTATAACTTTAAAAATTACGTAGGTAGTTCAAAACGTTATCCTAATAAAATTAACCATGATTCAAATGGTAAGAGCTGTTTTTGTGAAACCATAATCTAATTATTTATATCTAACAAGAATTGATTTTTTAAATAAATAGTTAAAGATGTCCGCTCAAGTTAATAACTTGTGCCAACGACTAATCCAGATCCGGGCACACGCCATTAGTTGAATCCACTTGGAAGAAGCTTTATAAATTGACCGGTATTGAGTTACTTCAGGATTTGAGGCTTTTAAGATGACTAGCTTCTTTGCCCACTGTCTAATGTAATACCGGCTAAGCGCTTAGTGTCATTCTGTGGCAACAGATGGCGCTAGTTGTCCTTCAATATGTGCTCATAATTCTAATTAGTCTTCTTAAAATTATTAAAATCTGTAAATTAAACTGAATTTTAAAAATATATTGTAGGAGATAGTTATAAATTAAACAACAATATAGGTAAACCGCAAACAAAAACCATATTTATTATTCATTTTTAATCGCTGATAAACCCACATGCTGCCGAACGCATGCCTTTATAAATTTTCAATTCGAATTTTGAACAGATCTGAAAGTTGTCGCGTAATTTGATTATGACAGTGTGTACGTTTTCAACATAAAGGGAACATTACAATAAATACTTACTGCTACGTGACCGAAGCGGTACAATTTAATACCTATCCGATGCTACATTTTACCAACGTACTAAGAGCGTAGGTACTCAAGAAGTCTATTGCATTAGAGTCTACATAAATACAAGTCCTGCAAAAGGCTATTTCGCTGCACACATTGCTGGCTGCCTTGTGACTGTAAAACTTGATGTGCTGCCACGGGAAGTTTCAGCGCTTTTATCTGAAATATCCACCGAGACAGACATCACGGAGTCGCTGTTTCTGTCACCAACAGATAACTGATTGCAATAACGCCTGATGTAAAGTTTATTCAAATGTTATTCTCGTGGAAATAAAAGTTTGAAATGTGGCATTCGGATTCTAGAATATGTTTACGGAACATACATTTATTGTTATCCTTTGCGACAGTGGATTCTATAAGAGAGCTTTAATGAAAATCTCGCAAGGTCAAACGGATCTAACAAGATATGCACTTTTAGCCGTAAGATGTCTACTATTGAACTCTCTATAGGTCTCCAATTAGACCGGTCAGAAGCAGACTTAAATTAGCGTCGACCCGTAGCCCTTATTAGGTCCTCAGTCTATTAGGCCATCAGACGACCGCTATGGCACAGGAGGATCACCCTCCTGTGCTCCAGCGGCCGTCTGCTTTCTTTACAATGTGTCCTGCCACTTCAACTTACCAATCCGTGAAACTTTCGTTTGTCAACGAAGCTCTTCATTCTCTAATTCGATCTGGTATCTTGTTAGCTCGTCGAGCGATGTTGAGCTTTCTTATGAGCTCATAGTTTGTGGCCAGGTTTCAGCATCATATTCCATCACTGGCAACACACATTTATTTTAAGGCACCGAGGAAATTTGGACAAGAAGAGATCTCTTCTCGAACGCTGCCCATCCGAGCTGGATTCAGTTGACCCTAGGCTCAATTTAATAAGTAGGTTATAAAGGAGACCAGTTACAGCAATGTAATATTCATTTTAAACGAAGGGACAACAAGGATACGGTGCTCGGACTTTCTTTTAGTCAAATGAGGCAGAATAATATAATGGTAAAAAAAGGTTCACCGAAAAAGTTACGTAAGGCACAGATCCAAAAGTTTTGCGTTGGCCCCGTTACATTTTATATTTTCTGCTTTATGCGGGCCTCGTGTTATTTTATTTCTACTTTCCTCCTGACCGCGGACCGTCCCTTGACTGCGCGGTATATTCTTAATTAATGCTAACCCATTCTCAGCACCTTTCCACTGTAACAACAATTATTTAACCACCTCATTAAGGAGTTTGATGTTTATAAAGAAAATTATTTTGCCAGAAAACTTAGCAGTCGTAATTTCCATTTGTTTCTTGATGTTTCTTAACTTTTTTAGTTTTGCGCTTTTGTTGTCTGATTTAAACAAGTTTTTGCTTATCCGGCTCCTTATCTGTGCCAAGATTCCTTTGTTTTAATTTATATAGTCGAATTTCGTTATTTTGTTGGTAATTAAATTTAAAAATATATTTTCATTGTGGATTATATTGTTACGCAAGCAGGTATAATCATATAAATCAAGATGACCAGTTAAATAACTAAAATTCAAAGTGCATCAAAATAAATTGCAGATCAATGTGATGCTACAGTTAATACGCTCAACAAAGACGAATTAAATCTACTTGTGCACAGTGATATGTTAAACAAGAGGATGCGCCCTTACCATACTACTAGTGACAAAAAAAAATGGTCCTCTAATTTGCACATCTAGTTACTAAAAATAAATTGTTTTCATTGCCATCTTAATACTTATTTTTTTATTTCTTATTCTTTTATTCTGTTATTGTAAAGTGTTCTCATTGGTTGGTTGGACATATCACTGGTAAGTAGGCATTTTCGTATTTTTCTACGCACAGAATGAACACCCGTCATTGGTGCCAATTTCCGATTTTGACACCGGCGCGTCGGTGCCACGTACTAGGAGCGTTAGCCTTGTCCTATATAGAAGTCATTGCTTGTGCATAACAAAACAGATTGAGTTGTAAATGCCAAAGACAAACATAAGATCACAAATTATTTACGCTTATCTTTCAATATCCAAACATGAAAAATGCGATGGGCCCATATTGGAATCGTTAGCGGAACGGTTCGGTCGTTATATCCCCGTGGCTCGTTCATCATATTTAATCGCGCTCGGCTTTGTTTTTGCCCGACGGTGTTTGTTTCGTTCGGTGCGATGGGCGACACGTGTCCAAACGACATTCTGTTTCTGATGACGCCGCCGTGATGGATCGCCAACGAGATTCTGATTTACCTAAAGCATGTGAGCCTTTTAGAGAAATTTTCATGATGCACGTTGTGATATCACTATTGATGGATTATCCTAGAATGTTGTGTTAAGAAAAACAAAAAAAAGTAGTTTAAAAGTTATATAAATTGAGTGTAGGTAGGTACTTAAATTTCATATAGCTATGCAATTGGCACACAGTTTTCTAAAGTATAACTATTGTTCGAATGAGACAACGTGGCCAAGACAATAATTATGTGATGAATTTTATCACAATTTAAACGATAAAACATTTTGTCTTATGAGTGTGGGTGAAACACGAGAAAACGCGACATAAATATATGACGGGCTAAATCGTATATTTAATGTTAACAGCTACTGAGATTGTACGTTTAATATTTCATGTCAAACTGTGTTAAAAGTAATTTCAAACTCGGCGAAATACTCGTAGTGTTTCTTATTTTAATGTCCGTCTCGAACATTAGAATTCACGGAAGCGATGCCACCGAAAATGTCTTATAAAACATCACGCGAAAGACGGTCGGATCATTTGAGTTAGGTGAACTTAATGTTTGTGGATTTCGTGCTCCACCCATCTAAAGAGGTCTTTTTGAATAATTACCACGAGGGAACGTGTATCCACGTTCCCCCCCTAATTTGTAGAAGTTGTAATTCGTTCTGTCATTACGGCCTCTCATAGTTTGACCTTAATCAAACTTCAGTTTAGGGCTAACGCGCAAATAATTAGGGTGAACAAATAAATACCACCTATGTGTTGTTTTGTATTTACAACTAATGGATCTCTTGTTGTTTTTGGCGGTAAGCTTGCGATTACTGCTTTTAAATGATCTAAAACGTCATTTCACATATTGTATATAGATAGGTACTTATTATATTTTTAATGATTACCTAACTTTTATTTTTTTAATGCCTCATACAAAGCAATATGAAAAGTATGTGTAGACACCATATAAATTAGTTTTTAAAACTATATACAGTCAGTGGTCTTGCTTTGAAATGGCTGCATTATTTAAAAAAAGTCAATCGACTTTACTATCTGCACGCCGGCAATGTTGTACACAGATAATAGAATAATAGAATAAGGGCCTCTTTCACGAACTAAAAGTAAAGTGTTGATTAGTTACTTTTAGAAATCATTTTCTGTTTTATTGAATTATGCACTCTGCATCATTCGATAGGCGATTTTTTTTAATTATTTTCTATTTAATGTTTGGGACGTTTACCGTACAAACAAAGGTATATCAGCTAAATTATTCCCTGTGACAGATGACTTTAAGTGACGGTTTAGCCTACTTGACGTTCGTGAAATAGGCGCTAATAGAAATTGTTGGTCATTTTTAAAACGTCGCCAACTAAGATAACTGCAGCGCGACCAATTACAAAATGACACAACCGCCACTTTATTTAATTCATACTGTCAATTCTAGTCTTAATTAAGCGGCTATTTCGGCTAACTTCCAATGTTACCCGGTAGCATATTGCTTTATTTCTAGCCTGGACAGAAACGTTTTTAAAAGTTTTTTTTTATTAATTACTTCCGTGAAATAAGAGCAGGTTTGTGTGTTGACAGTGTTTTGGTGAGTGAGTAAGGGATACCAGAGCCTTAATCCTACTTATGTCGGCAAACGCTAAACGTGTGTTATGGCGACGTTAGCCACCGTCAGTGGAACGTCAGCCTGGCCGTCTACTTTAATAAAAAAAACGTCATTTACATGGAATTTTTCTTATCAAAAACGTTCACTAGCTTAATATAGATGTTATAATTTATGTAGGTTTTTATTATTATTTATTAGGTATATGGAAAATTGATATCAGACATATACAGTTACACATGTTTGCAATAAAACCAGCGTCAAGTCACGGAAACAGACACACTTTCATAATAAGCTAGGATCCGAGCTTATCCAACGTTATTACAGTAAGATCAATATCTTGACCGATTGCGAGACGTTCGCGTCCGACCGTGTCACGTTTTCAATTAGTAGTTTTCGTGGGTGCTTGGATTAGACGTTTTCTATGGTGAGGTAATACTTGAGCACCCCATTCATAGAGGTTCTCGCGAGAAGTAATAATCTGGAACACAGTGAATAGGGGATCGAAAGACTTACGTGCTTCTTGTTAGCTTGTTACACACTCTTGTGCTATAGATTTTCATTAAAACTCTACTACAGAATTATTGAGACGAATACAAGTATATGTATGTGTATTCAGTCAGCGGTTCCACCACATGCGACGGCACTTTGAAAAACAATAAGTATACAAACAGCTTCCTACATTAATTAGTTATCGAGTTTCTAAAAACTTTCAGCCTTACACTCGTATCTGTGAACAAACGTTTGATGGACTTGAATAAAGTACATAAAAATAAAATCTCGTGAAGTTTCACAATTTTCTTATTGAATAAGAACTCTCGAATAGCGCTTATAAACGTGACTTGAAACGTTCATAATCCTTTGCCAATTTGATTTGTGTAAAGTCAAAGTTAGTTCCCAAGTCGATATCTCTTGTGTTTTTCTTACAAACTTAGTCATATTGACCGATAGTAGGTGGCGTCGGGAAGGCGTCTCGGCCACCCGTCGGCTATTCTTGGCGCGCGGTGCTCAATGAGGTTAATTGATCAGGGACTATAAGCTTTAATCTTCGTCGGTGATCGATTATTCAACTTTTGGAGTGGATGTAAAACAATTGAAGTATGTACCTACTCCCAATTTCAATCATTATTGGTAGTGTACTGAAGATGGTATTGTTTTTGATTTGTCCGCATAATTTTTTAAAACATAGCCTATTGTACATACTCGCTGATAATGTAGCTGTCTATATGTGAAAGAATCTTTAAAATCGGTCCAGTAGTTTTTGAGTTTATTCATTACAAACAAAAAGTACAAACTTCTTTCTTTAAAATATTAGTGTTACTATTACTAGCTGGTGCCCGCGACTTCGTCCGCGTTCAGAATGAAAGGTATATCCTATGTCCTTTCTGGTATATCCCAGAGAACGTGTATGCAAAATTTCATGGTGATCGGTTCAGTAGTTTTTGCGTGAAAGAGTAACCAAACATCCATCCATACAAACTTTCGCATTTATAATATTACCTAGTACGGATTACAATTTTTTTTTTCTTATCACTCACTGAAACAACAGTACCCATGCTGTTATAATCTCAGTAGTCCTCTGTAAGAGGGTGGTTACTGAATAGAATAGAATAAAAGTTTATTTGCAACAAAGGACGTAGATACATATAAAAACTTAAAAAGACACACACAAACGTCCCCCTGCCACAAATCGGCTCCAACTCGGCATAATGCAGGTTGTAGAAACCTGCGCTGGTTTTCCGTTAGAGCCGATGGTGAGGTTACGGACTTATTAACAAATAACTGCTGCTGCCAGAAGGTCTCTTAGCCGCCTCTTAGCTTACAGTGACCATCGAAGGTACACTTCCAGTTTTGTGATAATATGATTCATTTAATTGGAATGCGGCAAAATACGAGCAACATAGAAAATAAATATTTCAGTGTCGACATATACCAATGAATACTAATGAGCTTACATAACTCGCATTTCGGTTAACGATATTAATTTACTTTATTAGTTATAATTAATTGCTATTATATGTGAACTAAAGTGTTGTTTTTCACCTAGTATTAAAAAAAAAAAAACAAACTGATTTCATTAATAGTTGAGAAATATATCTACTTGGTTCCTTGTGAATGTTCACTATGATGTCGCTTCGTTTAATTTGATCTTATTACAGGACGTTGCTCCTGGAATGGTCGTTGGTAGTAGAATTACCGTTTATAAGCTTTAGACTAGAAATCCCATTAAACGTGATATCCTGTTAACGTCATGGCGGAAACTATGAGTGCAAATGCGCAATGTAACTACGCGAAATGATGCGTGACGATACATATAGGATCAGAACGTAAAGCGTCACATCGTCACGTGACGCTCTATGGATCAGAATCAATTGAATTGTCAGCAAAAAATTTACATCAGTTAGCAATTTACATCAGTTATCATTTAAGAGAGATGGCGTATTAATATACGACTCATATAGCACTTTATTCAGTGTCTTAGAAGCTGCTAGGAAACCTTTTGTTTCATTGACTAATATAATATGCGGCTTTACTTGTTTTATTATGGGTTAATTTTTTTACAACTAAAAACTTTTTAGTTTTTCAGAACTACAGACTGTTTAAACATAAAAAAAGGAAATTAAATACAAATATTAATAAAAGTTATGTAAAAGTTCGTTGATAAAAGTATACAATAATGAGACCCCTTTGGCAGCACAACGTCCAGCTACTATCCTTTCCATATTATATCATCCTTATGCATATGAAGTCGATTTCCGAGTTTGTCTGTTTGTATATCCGCTAACTCCTCCTAAACCACGCAACTTATTTTAATGCGGATTTCACCATCAGTTAGATAATTTTTCACGGAAGGTTTATGTAAGTATAAAATAAAATCTAATTAAGTTTTTATGTTAGTAGGAAAAAAAAAAACAATATTTTGCAAGCAAATCGCCGAAACTGTGCGCATCAGTCTGTTTCTGCGCTAACTAATACTTCTAAACAATCCAACGGATTTTGATACTACTCGTATTTTCGCTGATGTATGTGTATATTCAAAATTACACCCACTCCCGGCTTCGTCCGGCAACTTATTTAAAGGCAGATTAAACGATCAAGGTTTGTGTATATTAAAAATTACACCCACTCCCGGACGAAGCTGGGAGTGGGTGTCTTGTATCAACTTATTTAATGGCAGATTTACACGAGGGGAGTGTCTAATCCTAAATGCGATGAACTTGCAGCCGATTATCGAATGCGAGTTTTCGGCACGACAATCGTATCAAATATGTTTATACGCGTGCAATTGATTCGATATCGTCATGCTACACTCGAGAGCCGACAAATACAACGTGTATTTATTCACACGAGTAAAGATTATGGAATACAATAATCTCATCTCAACTATTGATTACTGTACGTAACACATAATTTTCTATTAAGTGTGAACTTGAATGTTCCAGTCTCGTACATATACCTAAGCCTAAGTGGATTCCGATTGCATCGTTCGACTTTTAGATTTTTGCTATCTGACTACTGAAATTAACTGAAATTAAATAAGATTTACTGAAATTTAACGTAGCCATGAATGCCTGAAATTTGAACGCCGATTATCTTGCCTGAATCAGTTTTAAATGTTTACAGTAGGCGATTAACTCGAAGAGTATAGAGCCGATAATTGCATGCTGAATACGAGAGTCCTGCTACGGAGTAGCGATTTTCTCAACAGAAACTGTTTCTCGAAGGAGAGCTTCGTCTATTACGATTACGTCTAAATCGGCCTAAATGCATTAAATTACGCCAGTCCTAATTGGATCAAAACTACACCTTATTCTGTAAATCATATAATAAAATATTAATATTAATTAAGATTAACTTAGAACGGGAAATATATGAAAATATAACGATTCTTAATGGAAACTAAGTTTCCTATTAAATTAAAAGTTGTAAAAAATGTTTGTAGCCTACTTTAATGGCTAGTGCTATTTTCTAGTGTCTAATCGTACACTGTCAAAACTAAGAAACAAATGTGAAATAGTACCGAATTATGCGAAGGCAAGAAGCGTGGACTGGGGACATTAGGAAGGGCGGTGTATCTAAGGACCGAGACATTCGCACCACCCATTACCGTAATGTGAAGCTAAAGCTGACTGATTACTGCCCTGCTTCGGGTGAATTTTTCCACTGTCACCAGTACCTCGCCGGAGAAAACATTAGCGGTATTAGGGGATTTTCTTATCCGTGTAATCGAAATATCCGTTTAAACGACCGTGCGCTCTCCTCTCATTTCTTAATAATGTTAGGGATTCATCACTGCCGGTTCATCACTGAATTTGTTACAGAAGATAAATTAAGTACCTTATACCGTTGACAAGGTGTTCGTCTATATCGTCTCTTTTATTTACTTACGTCACATTCAACTTTATTTTCGATATTGAGTTCCCTTTTTCCATATAGGAGGAACTCAGGATAGGTGATTTCGCTGTGAAGCCGTTAATCACGTAAACTATATGCACAGGACAGCGGACCAGTAAAATAAATGGTTAATGTAAGAATTGGAGAGTGTTGATTGTTGATGAGAACTGTTGATTAGTCTTAAGTCATAATTACTTTTCTTTTGAATTGCTATAATTCATCTCAATGATTACAAATTAACTTTGTTGCTATCTCAAGATATGACACTAATGTCAAAAGTTAATTTTAATTATTACATGGGTTCTATTAATTTCTATATATCTTATTATTTCCATTCATGTATATCTTTGTAAAAGTGACTATCGCTAATAATGAATAAAAATGTTAGAATGCTTAATGTAATATATTTCTATGTTTGTGATGAAAAATATTGCTGAGAACTTGTTGGGTAAGTCGAAACTTTAGTCTCTCGCCCAGCTTAATGGCAATTTAATGGAAAGCTACTCCTTCCAGGAACTCATAATCTTAGTAAGTAATTCTGACGGTATATTTCACGGTACCTATTTATTTTGGATTCTAACTATATTTAGTTGTTAAGATATTGACGTCAGCACTACAAACAAGACTACTGCCTATTAACTTCTCTTTAGATTTCAACTTTGTATGTACAGTTGTACATGTTAAGCCACGTAGTTAATATATACGTTGTAAAGGGACTTGGAGTATTGGATAAAAAAAAATTAATAGGTTTCCTAACAAATGTGAAGAACCCTTTTATTGAATATTGATTATATTGAAGTATAGAGATGAGAATTTCATAAAATTTAATACCAACTACACGTGGATAGCTTTATTATTGCCGTCTATTTAAAGATGTGAATATGTATACTTACATTATATTCGTGATCGCGAAGCTAGTCTGTAACACTCATACATTATTCAGAAAAAAAAAATTGTAAATAAAACTTGCGGTGTTATGATACTACTACGTGTCATAAATTTATATTGTAATTATTCGAGAATGAATGATAATCAAAATGATTTAATATAGATACCATTAAATAACATAAATCTATTGTCGATGGTCACGACATACAGTGATTATAGTTAAGGTTGTTTGTTCGCAGGCAACACGTTTCTAGGTCACAGTCTTTGTTTATTGTGACACACAACTCGTTGTTCACTCGCCTCGATAGTTAGTCGAATGTTTGTGTTGATTATCGATACAATACAAATATTGAAGTAGTAAGGGTGCTTGTAAATCGCAAATTCACAACGTATATATAGTCGCATTTCACAAAAACCACGCTAGGATAAACTCAAATTGTTGCGAAAAGAGTATTCGTCCGAGCTCGCAACTTCGCCTATAGCGGACGCGGCGGACGCCAAAAGGTTTAGGGTCAGCGCCGATCGACGGAGTGGCGGCGAAGAGACTAATAAGCTATCATTTAAAAATCGTCTTTAGTTACTTCAGTATGTGATTGAAAGCGGTATAATAAAAAAAAAATATTCTCGTGTCTGTAAGCGCGGGCGAGCGGTGCGCGGTGAAGCTTCAGCTAAAGAAACTAAAGTCGATTTTCAATTGATAGCGCTTTAGTCTCTTCGCCGCCACTCCGTCCGTCGGCGCTGACCCTTAGTCGGTAGGTCTACCCCCACTACCATCTCGGGGCGGGAGTCCGACATAACCAACCATGTATCCATAATAGATTCCTCATGTAAAAAAAAGGATAAACTCAATTTATGCAGATAAATTAATTTATACAGACACAGACAATACAATTAAGTGTAAAGAGAAGCTGATGGCTTAAACATACAAACATGGTTAAAAATAAATAATTCGTTCAACATAACGAGTTTGTATTACTGCAATACGCACAAGTTTGCATAATATATTTCTATAACTGTGATTAGCAATAAAATGGAATGGCACGGGCGTTCCACTAGTAGTTAGTGTCTTGTTACATATAAATACTGATAGGTATAAGTACCACATTACAGTTTTGTTTATGATGAATGATGAATATCTTTAGATGCGGTATAGATTTCTGTTACAATATAAGTTTTTAAATAAAAGTCGGCTAGATTTTAGCCTAAATATAAATTTAAACATAATATACGTTATGTTCCAATGTCTAATAGTACGAAGATTCCCCATTTACCTTAGATACTCGTGGTTTCCGAACGCGTCAATCGACTGCGAACGCTTAATTTACGGTGAATGATAGGGCGCCATAGGTAATTAATTATGTACCACATTAGCATGTAAGACAGAACGAAATGAAATGCTATTTGTACATTACAAAATTACTTCCAATATCTACATTTACATTTAGAAGATTAATAATTCTACTCCATGATATAATTTATTTCAATTCTTCTGTTGTCTAACGCATAATTTAAATTCTATTTTGTTAATATTTTCAACTAATAACAAAAGAAAGCCTTAATCTAAAGATGTTGATAAATGTTATTCAATTTCTTGATACAGTACCTAGGTGTTTGTGAATCACATTACCAACTTTTGTTTTATTTACTTTACCAGCGAATCCGATGTGTTTAATCTTCGAAGCAGATTAACAGACTAAGCCCCTGTTTCACAAATGTCAAGTAGGCCAAACTGTCATTTAAAGTCACCGGTAACCGGGGATAATGGAGCTGATATTACTTTGTTTGTACCAACTTTGTACGGGTGCTTTAATGCTTTAATGCTTGGGACGTTTATCCCAAGCATTAAATAAAAAATAATTAAAAAAAATCGGCTATCGAATGATGCAGTAAACCGAGTGCATAATTCAATATAACAGAAAATGATTTCTAAAAGTAACTAATCAACACTTTACTTGTAGTTTGTGAAAGAGGCCCTAAGAATTATAAATGATGCCACAAGTCGGTAGACGGTCGACTGTCCAATATTTACATCAGAATTATGCGATCTGCCGGTTCAATGGTCGCCCCACTGCACTGGTTGCGTTTGCTTCGAAGGATTCTGAATATCCGGGTTGCAATTGCATGGCTCTTACATACACATTCGCAAACGCTCCCAGGCTTGATAAAGAGTCGTCTACAAAATCATTGGAATTTTTAAAGATTTTATTTTATTACAATTTTTTTTTCATTATCTTTTATCACTGTTGTAAGTTCTCGTCATTAACGGGCATACCGTTAACATAAATCCCACTGTTTCTACTACTAAGTATTTCAAATATTTGTGAGGATGGATGTATCTATGAATGTTTTGTACCCTTTCACGCAAAAATTACTGAACGATTTTGATATAACTCTTCAGAAATTTAACTTAATTTATGCAGAATAGATTCTAATCTGTACGTAGTACCAGATTTTTTTTTATGTTAAGGTCGACAGACAGGCTGACGGTCCACTTGATGGTAGGTGGCTATCGTCGCCTATAACACAAGCAACGTCATAAGTGCTACAAGTGCGCTGTAGACCATGTATTTAATTTATAAATAGGCTATAACTTATAAAATTACGTGGACTAAGTCCAGGACAAAAGCAATACCTATAATAATAGACCTACAGATACTACATAATAATACTAAATGTCAACATAAACATGTGAACTGTATTTCATAAGATTTAAGAAATTTAAAAAATCTCGAACAGCATCAACATTTTTGATTCAATTTTACGTTAACAAATTGGAAATGTCTCTTTATTTGAAAAAAAAAACCCGGATGAACTCTAATATCTATCTATACACAGTCACACAAACCCGAGTTTGGCTTCAAAAGAAACCATCTAATCTTCAAAACCCAATGGGTCCCCACGACGTTCGAGTGACTCCACATTTAGCATCGTGGGCTCCCCTACCATTATGCTGCTTTATTATCAGAAAGAACTAAACTCTGAACGCGAGTTATTTTTAATAATTATAACGAGTCGAGGTTTATTACAGTGCTCTCGTACTGTTGTTATTCATTTTTTGTCCCAATGGTTACTCACGTAGAGATTAAATGTCGACAATTTTTATAATCTGCAGATCTTTAAGACTTTGCAGTCATGGAAAAGCTTCCTCATATGATGTTTCCTCGTTGCCTTCAAACACTGATTTTTGAAGTTTTTACCGTTTATGACAAATCTGCCTTCTTATCATAATGTTTAAATCAAGGTTTAACTAACTGCTTTAACAAAAACAATAGAAATAAAGAAATACCATTAAAACTAAAGTAGCAAAAAATTATTGCACATGTCATTAGTAATTTTTATTTTTAATTTCTTGTAACAGTTGATAAAAAAATTAATTACTTTATTCATTTTTTGTTTCAGGTATGTTGTTCACCATTATCACGGCGCTATAAGCTATTGCCCGTAACGTATTTTTGTCTCCTAATAATTATATATAAAGGTACTAATAATATTTTGACCACACCATTCTTAGAAAAATTCTAGTTCATTAATTTAATCAAAACTATTGTTACACTACCGTCTATAAATTAAATGAGAACATTATCTGCCAAGTGCGTCTTTGTATTAATTTTATTGGAATTTTTATTAGCTTACTTAATTACTGATGGCATTGTGTGTGAGATATTAAATTATATGTCCGTAAGGTCTAGGTATGTCATTCGCGCCTGTCATGGTCACGCGATACAATAATAAAAAAAAAATTAAATGCAGAACCCATATTTCTCTGGGAAAACACGTCTCTTCTGAGCATACCGCATTTTAAAAGGCTTCATTTGATATTGTTATTTATGTTTTTTATATTCTTAATTTAATTTTTTTTTTCTATTTGTCATGTAAAAATTATCCAAATTATTAAAAATATTGGAAAAAAGCTGTTCTGTATTTAGAGAAGAACTATTTTCGATTTAGGATTTGTTGCTCTGAATCTATCTTGTAGTTTAATAACTAATTGTAAAAAGAAATATAAAAAAATAAGTACAGAAGAAATATATTATTTCGTTTTAATTCGTCACATGTTTCTGTTAGACGAAGGAGAGGAAACACATAATTTCTAAGGTTACTTAGGTGGTATTAACTATAGTTGTAAATTTTCTCGGTTTTGGAAATAAATTTGTACACTAATTTCATTGGCCTCTATTCATCTAGTTAGCCATATGGGGTATTTCGTGTTCAAAGTCGTGGTTAATCGGGAATAGTCGGGATTAATCGGATTTCGGTTGGATGCGCTCGGAACGTGTCCCTCGACCTCAACTAAGTGTTCGAATTTGTTACCAAGTGTCCTACAATAGTTGGTCACAATACATATATAGGGAATAGTTTTTCGCTCCATTTTTAATTCGTATCAATGGACTGTAACATTGGCCTTTATTCATTTTAATTGTATAATTATTAGTGTCATAATTTTAGTATGTCACAGGTCATACGTTTAGGTCATTGCAACAAGTTTACAACTAGATAAAATATATTGAAGATTTATATTTCCATGTAACAAAAGAACATTAATGAGGATTATAAACTTCGTTTCTCCTTACTAGATATGCATTTCAATTATGTTGTTTTGAAATGAAAATATTGTTTGTATAAATCAGA
The DNA here is from genome assembly GCA_945859745.1 of Synanthedon formicaeformis. Lineage (NCBI taxonomy): Eukaryota > Metazoa > Arthropoda > Insecta > Lepidoptera > Sesiidae > Synanthedon > Synanthedon formicaeformis. The sequence goes on along the minus strand of OX243968.1, from coordinate 2,804,446 downwards.
TTTTCTATTAATAATAATAAGTGAGGAGAAGACGAGCTGATTTATTCGATAGAACTTTGTTAGGGCTGGTCCGCACCTGCCTAACCCATTTATTCGAATCGGGGGCGTCCACCACAGGTGCGTACACCATAGGTGCGTACACCACAGGTGCGTACACCACAGGTGCGTACACCACAGGTGCGTACACCACAGGTGCGTACACCACAGGTGCGTACACCACGGACCCAACCAGTGATGCACATTTTTTACACAGGTTAGCAATAATAAGCATAATAACGCACGAGGTTGAGGAATAAAAACCTATTTTGTAATTAAGTATTTTTTTTATCCGCCGACTCGTTTAAAAAATTCAACATTTTATAATATCAATTGGAACAATCCAATACAATCTACACCGGAATACATAGAGCATTCTACTTCCGAAAGCAGTTGTTTAAACAAGAAATAAACAGACAAACACGAACAACGTGTGTTAACTCAATATTCATCTGTTTATAGATTTTCTTATAAATTATTATTATTATTATTGTTGTTCCATGTTACCTACATTTAAATAAGTTTTCTAGATTCTCGCGTGTTCTAGCAACACCTCATTTTCTCGCTCTAATAACTTATAGAGAATTAATTAGTAAGGTGCGAGGTGTTTAGATTGGTAGTCACGTTTATGAACATGACAAGGTTAGCTGAGTGAATCGTGCCAAATTAATAAGTAATGTATATACGCTTAATTGTTTATTCACTCGTCGGATTTACACTTGGAACCTAGTGTTTGTAAATGAATATCTCAATACATCCTGAATTCATTACTAAAAAAAAGTATGCTATTTAACTAAAATCATATCTTTCATGAGTTCTATTTATGAGCTAAAATATTTTTTTTTAATTTTTCATGTTTTTGGAACTCTAAAGTCAGCCTTACACAGAAATAAAATAAAAGAGTGCAGTTCGCAAAATATTTATTGTGCTACTGAGGCTGTCTTTAAACAATGTCAAATAGATATTTCTAACAATAATATAAATCAAATTAAAGTAAAAGAAAACTTTATATATGATTTATAAAGAAATATAAATCATATATTGTAAGATATATTGGTGATTGGTGAATATTTTTTTTTACAAATCGCTTCATCGTATTTCACCTTCTTCCTTCTTTTTCATCTAATATATAGTTATTATAAGAAGCAATAAAACGGCAAAATGTTATCTGTTTATTATACTAATGTAAGGGCCTCTTTCACCAACTACAAGTAAAGTGTTGATTAGTTACTTGTAGAAATAATTTAATGTTTTATTAAATTATGTAGGTACTAGGTTTAGTGCATCCTTCGTTAGGCGAGTTTTTTTAAAATTTTCTTTTTAATGTTTGGGTCTTTTACCGTATTAACAAAGGTATATCAGTGACTTTAGTGACTTTAAATGACGGTTGGTACAAGACAGATTGTGAAGGGCCTACTTGACAGATGGTGAAAGAGGCTCTAAGTAGATTAAAAAATGCACTGCAATTAATGTTCCTTTCATAGTTAAAATTTTATTATTCAATAAGAGTAATTGAGTTTACAAGAAATTGTCAAGACGACACTTGTAAATGTTAATCAAACACTTCAGTACAATTGCTAATAACGAGAAGTTGTTAAATTAATATAGTTTATATCCGGTAGGCTTTAGCAATCAGCGGAGAGAAAATACACAATATGCAATGACAGTGCAGTATGTGTACACACATTTTGAAGGCAATAGAATGAGTGGATCAAGGATGTCTCGGTTTAGTTAGACTATTTCGTTTTACTTTCACCAATTGACCAACATTTACACAGATTATTTATTTTTTTAAATGAGTTGTAAGCAGGCTAACGGTCGACTTTATGGTAGGTGGTTACTTACCTAAGCACATATGCAACATAAGGGGGGATGTAGGCACGCTGGTGACACTGCAGGAGTTTGTTTACGGCTTGCTTGAATAAGATCATAGTTGTATCTACGTGGAAAAATCTCAGAAGGAAGATTGTTCCAAAGATCTTGTTTCCACGGGATAAAGTTGCAACTCATTGAGACTGCGCGCACCGGAATCTTATTTTTATCCAGGTGATAAAGAACGCAAGTAAAGCGGATGAACTTCGCATCAGAGCACTCACCACCGTACAGCCGGTAAAATACATAAAGAGATGCTAGTTTATTTGTAAACTAACACTTGTTGTGCGGCTCTATATAGCTGGTAGAAAGCTGCTTATTGTTGGGTTTACCTTAATGTTCGTGATGTTCAACATGTCTTGTATGTTAAGGGATTGTAAAGTTTTTTTTTAATCTCAAATGACATTACATGTGACATGCATTACATACATTACATGGTATCATTATATGCAAACTTGACATTTGCATGTGTCATTTTTGTCTGATATTAAAAAACAGACTTTAGAAGTAGATACAAAGAGTTGCAAATTATAACGTAACAAAATGTATCTGAATATGATTTGTTTTAAATGTAATGTTTTAAAATAAACAATGACGTTTTTAACAACGTTTTTTTTATTTAGTCCATTAAGTTCTTCTTAACTACACGAGGGATTTTATTGCAGATTCTATTGAATAAATAATTTTTGAATAATTCTTAACCCAACCTATTCAGTAAATCAATAGGTAACAGAACAAAACCATGTATAAGCGACTATTTCAAGGTAAGGTTATTAAACACCAAAACGATTTTCCATAAATCATTAATTTACCTACTGTGAGATTGTTACACTGTGACAATAATTATGCGTTCATTAGTGCGACTGGGAGGACACGCCACATCGCGTGACGACGCCTCTCGTACACATCACTTGTTATAATACCACATACCAAATAATTATAACCTGTATTGAATATGACGGCTTGGGGGGCGTTGAATATGTTTCGACAGTACCTACATACGTCGAGCTAACATCTGTGCGCATATCATTATTAACTGAAACATTATATTTTCGATACGGTCAACAAATAAATTGTAAGTAATGTTTTCTTACATGTTATACAGTAAAATAGCTTAGACAAAATAATAGTTTACAGTGAAATGCATCAATAAACTGAGTAGTCCGTCTATAGGCAGTAGGTACTTCCTACAGAATACCAGCGTAAAATAACAGCACATGTGCTAATACAGTAAAATAAGAGATGCCAGACTCACCTGTAACATTTCTGTCCTTATCCTAATAATATTAGATTGCACACTCCCTGGTGTGCTTGTGTCCTCGGGCGATAGGTGGCCATTTACCATGAAGTAGAATAATTTTAGATTACCTGCTTTGTTTTAACTAACTCTTTGTTTTAAATAAATCTATTCTCAGTTCATTTCTTTTAATGATCGACATTTTGCAATAAAAACTGCACTTATTTGAGAAATACTTGAACTATTCGAAAGGTAATGTATAATTTAGCGTATATTAATATAATCACGAATACAAAAATGTTAAGTTGGTTTATGCTGTTAGGTTGACCGATTTTAATTCGATTATGACATATGGAAAGAGGGATAAGCGGGTGAGGTTTGTATATATAAAAATTACACCTCAGGTGAAGCCGTGAGCGGGTCGCTAGTTATGTATATTAGTTGCAGGTGGGCGAAGGCGGGGCCCGTAGTCATAGATAGTGGATGATAAAATTCAAAATTCGAATTGAAAATGACAAAGGAAAGAACAAAATTTCATAAATATGAGTAGGCACCTACACGTCACTTCCTTCAATATATCCGAATGTGCGTTATCCAAAGATGTTAATATGTATTACACTATTGTGTTACACGCATCGATCTGCCTGTAGCAGCTGTTATTACGATACAGTGTTTACATAATGATATGGCAATTTCGTTGGGTACGGTATGACGAAATTGACTCATCATCCCCCTCGCCATGAAGGAAAACCGTAATGACACGCAGGATTTACATAAAACTGGTAATGATCCTTTAACATTTTGCTGTCTTATATTTTTTTTACAAGGATTTATTTGTGAGACGGTAATTGCTATAAATTAAAGGTGTATTTAAAAAATTTGAAAAAAATTATGGCGAAGATACTTAGTGCTAATTATTATATTTTTTTGTGCATACTAAAATAAAATTTCATGTTTTATTATTTGTAACTGAAAATGCCCAGAAGACTAGATAATATCATTTTACTCAAAAATAGTCTTAATAATTATGAAAAATACTAATAAGTCCGATAGTTATTTTGTTTGTTTTGGTGTAGTGCAACAACAAATGCAAACACAGTTTAATCGAACTTTTTTTCACTGGGAATAGTTGTGTTTTAGAATAAGCTAAGAATTGTTAAATCCTTGTTAATTGGGTTTTATGGATCGACACAGATTAATTAATTTTTTAATATAAAACTTGGAAACATCAGGGAATTGTAATACTTACTATGTCCCTTTCGTATTTACATCCAAGCTGGGCTTAGATTCTTAAGAATGCCGAGATTCTGTACCTAAAGTTTCAAACTACTTACATATGGGTAGGTACTCCAAGAAGTCCAAATATAAAATAGTACTTTCTTTTCCAAATTATATATTTAAAAACGTTCTCTCTGGTTATCGAATAGGGACCGCAACAGTCACCGTAAATAATAAATCTTTCCCTATTTCTTTCTTATTCCTCTGTGACTATATTCAAGAGTGTTGTAGTTTCACAAGCTTTTATTGAAATTTACAAGTTACTTTGAGGTGATATTACAAAGTAAGAATTCTTTATTATGTTCTATGTACGTTATCTTACACCTAGGATAGGAGTTGTTTATATAATACTAAGTGGGTGATAATTTGATCTATGCTCGTTCTAATCATAACACTGCAATGATTCCAAGAGGGATTCAAATTTAAGGGTACACCGAGAACGAAAAGTTCTCTTATTAAAACTAGACTGTAACAAACCATCCCATCCCTTAAAGGAAATTACCTGCATATAAAATGGATGCCAGAATGGACAAGGTGAGCTGTCCTCACCTTGTCCATTATCTTTAACTAGCGACCCGCTCCCGGCTTCGCCCTCGTCCAATCGCTACCAAACTTCACAGGATTACGTCCTGGACTAATCTGAAGATTGTCTGAAAGTTTCATCAAAATAGGTTCAGTGGTTTTGGATTGGTTTTGAACATACACACACACATCGCCTTTTATATATTAAAATAGTATCAGTATCGACATCACACTTGTATACCTCCTCGTGTTGCCTGTTCTTAAATAAAACAATATGTATTATAATGTATATAATACATATAATGTACACTTCCTTTTAAAGTTTTTAATCCTAAAACAAATGTCGAATAGCTTATGGTGATGATAATACACATAAATCCTCACGACACGTTTCAAAAGAATAACAGCGGACGTTGTGTTAATAAATTTCAGGACTTTCAGTATTCGATACGTTACAAATTAATAGGTCTTGTGAAAGATTAGCCCACTTAGCTTCCAGCGCTCTTTTTGCTCTAATACTCTCTAATTGAAGAGAGGAGACTATTGAATCCTCTCTAAACCGACTTAATTTGAAATTAATTAACGTTTTTACAGCGTCTTGCTCCTGCGACAGTGAAGGTCGTATACCTCGCCCTAAGTGGGATTATTCTGATTAATGGTATGTCAGTGTATTGTTGCAAATTAGTAGGGAAATTCAGTTTTGGAGTGTTGTTGAGATGGTGAGGCGGCTTTGATCATCACCATACAGAAGCTCGCCCTTACATGGATGTAGATAACTATATATATACAACTTATATCCATTTATTTACAGTATTGATACCAAAGGGTTCGAAGCGATATATGCGATACTGTGCCTATCTTTGTACCTAACCAATAATTAAAAATGTATATTATAGGTAATTTTTTGCAGTGAATTTATATATCTAACTATTTAATTATAATCAATCACATAAGCCCCTAAACGTCCACTGTTGGATACAGTCCTATTCAATTAAGCGCTATACCACACCAAAATTAATTGAAAAATGTACTCTAGGAAGAATTTCTTATTGCAATACATTTTGATGTAGTAATTTCACGTTACTTCCATACAGGTGTTTTTTTTTACTTAAAGAGTTTAATTACATTCACTAAGCTTCTACAACACAGCGCAGCATTTCCTACGAAATTACAACACTAATAAAAATATGACGATACTTGATATCATAGTATATAACGGATACAACACTAAATTGATGCAGTAATAAATATTGTTATTTATTATACTCTTTGGAAAATGATAATGGAATTCCAACGGGACGTAGCCAGTAATGTGGTTGCGGAAATGTTGTAAGTAAATAGAAAGTATGAGGAAAAGGTATAATATATTGAATAAATGAAGGTTTCTACAAATATACTTAGGCCGCGGTTATTTTTTTTATGTTAAGGTCGAAAGACAGGTCGACGGTCCACTAATCTTGATGGTATATGGCTACCGTCTCTAAGCAAGCACTCTGACAGACGCTTCACTAATTGCATCTATAGACGGACTTATAACAAAAAAAACTAATTTTTAAAATTTTTGTCTGTCTATGAAACGGTTCTACCCATTTTGACAGGACTTTCACTGGCATATAGCTGATGTTATAAGGACTAACTTAGGCCACTTAGTTATTTTAAAAAAATACAATATAATATAAACAGTATCCGGCCCCAAGCGCACGCCGCCGTGTTTAGAAAGTTTTAGTACATATAATTGAATTTGTTTTTGAAATACTCGTACCTACACGCGTAGAACAGTATAGAAAAGTTCAATTTTTCACGATTACACACGATACGATAGCAATAAATTTCATTGTGTTCATCATTAATTTCATTCACCTATCGTGGCGTCCCCATTCAATTGGCAGGTTATGTCCACCGGGAGGGGGGTAAATTATTAAGTTCGATTCGTGTTCGGCTCTCACAAAAGCGAAGGATGATAAGGCACACGTGAAATATGGGCAATAACTAAACCAATATTTAAGGTAAACGTTTATTTACTTATGAATGGTTGTAGCGGTTCCCGCGGGGCGTCGCCGTTTTTTTTTACGTTGTCACGGCTTTTTCCTTTTCCCTCGGATAGCCCTTCTTATTGTGACAAAAAAATCCCAACTTATTTCGTTCTTTGTTAAACCTATAATCTTTTGAAATTATTGCGTGTATCGTATATTTTATTACGTATATTATTTAGCTTCATTGCTTTTATTTGTAAGTAAAGCAACCATAAAATATTTGTATTTACGTTTTGCTTTTTGGTTTAAGCTTTAGTAGCATTAAATGTGGATAAAATCCCTAAAATTAGGTCAGTGTATATATTGGTTATCAATCTTTGCATAGACTGAAACATTTTATTTATGTTTATAATTAAATTAAAATTAAAATTAAATTATCTAAGGCCTAAGCGACCGACAGTGCACGAATGCATTTAAATATTAGTCTCATTTCCAAGGTTGTTTCTGTTTAGTCAACATACTCGTATAGTCATGTAAACGCCCAAAGTATGATTATTTTAATATCTTGGTTGCCAGTATACTTTACTATTGATTAAATATTAATTGAACTCAACCACCCAACGGATTTTGATATGGTTTTCAATAATTAAAAAATCGTAGTTAAAAAGTAAAAAAATTAAAAAAGTAATTATATAATTTGCAAAATATAATATATAAAATGAGCATTTTATACATATTTATAATGTTGTAATATCAATAATAAGCGCCATTAATAAGAGCTTCATAAGTGTAGTCACTTAAATTCGACCATAATGATCTATTTAAATGTTTCAAAGAAAAAAAAAGCTCTTTTAAAGATTACACTTCTCGCTATATGCAGCGATAATTAAAAGTTAGCGGTTAGCTTAACTATAAAGTTCCCTCATTAAAACTTAGCACCTGAAGGGAACATTCTTCCCATGTAGCGAAACAGAAAACCCAACCCACACCGAAATCCAAAGCTTAACTTCACCCTCGTGTTGCAACGTAACATTTTAACAATAAAATAAAATAATGAGCTACATTAAAATAAAACCACATAGGTAATGTACAAAGAAATTGAATGTAAACAATGTTAATGTGGGCAAGAGAGGGATAATCTTACTTGTACCTTGACAACGAGGCCTATTACATCATCGCTACGTCAGACGACGTTACTGCCAACTCGTATATTGAGTGCTTCAAGCTACGAATGTGTTTGCGTAGCAATGGGCTGGTTGTCTACGTGTTTTTCTTTCTATCTTATTTATCTGTGCTTCGAAACTATCGCGAAATCGGTCGAGTTGTTTAAATTAAAATAAAGAGTTTTACGACATTGAGTTTAACGTTAGTGACTAATGGGTGTAATAAAAACATATGTTTGGCGCAGAAAGGATAACAAACATTATTTCCTCTGACGATGATACACGGATACGCTTCAACTTTTCTCGAAAAATTTTCTCATTCCGCACATTTTTGGGGCTACATGCGGAAATTTCATTCCGAAATCCACTGAAAAGCGCCCTTTGTATAGGTGCAGTCCGCCCGCACGTCATTTTATACAAAAGTATTAAAGCTGAAGTTCTACTTGCTCACCAAATTGTATATAGGTACATTTACCTACTTTGGCATTGTCAAATAGGACACAAGCATTCCTGTTTACATAATATAAAGTCGCTGTCAGTGGGCGTCTTATCTCTCTCTCTTCATCGTAAAATAATCAATGTCTGACAAAAATATATGAGCAATAAAAATTGAATAAATATTATGTTTTAGCACCTAAGAAAAAGAGTCGTGGGCGAACTCGCGGACAGAAGTTAGTGTAATAAGTATAATAAGATTGAATAAAAATTCAATTTGTACAGAAAAGCAAACGTTCACGTGAATTTTCACCGAATGTCTTATTACATCCTTGTGCTTGACAAAAGTTTGAAATTTAAGCGGAGTTACCTTCAAAAGTCGTTTCAGACAAATACACATTTACGTCAAATATGTACGCGATTGTGTAATGTGCGAAAAAGTTTGAAAATAGTTGTTTTAAATCAAGCGAATCTGACGGTGGGATCGGTGCGGCACATCGACGGGCGCCGCCGGACAAAGTTGCCTGTTATTCACACAGTTTAGTTGGCCAAAGCAGACGAGCTATCGCAAGGGCGGGAATACAATGGTGAAAATGGAATATAATTTTCAATAACTAGATTCATATATAAATAGGGACAAATTAAACAATTAGATTTATTTACATGGTCTCTAAGCATTTATAATAGGCAATGTAAATTTTTCTATGATTGTTAGGACAGATTGGGTTTAGAATTGTGGCTCTAACAATTGTCAAAAATTTAGAAACTTCTTGAGATTTCAGATTGTTGAGAAAGTTTTTTATAATATTTTATGTCTTATTTATTGGACAATAGGTTATAATAGGTATTAGCTTATTTTGTTTTTGTTTAAACAATTTAAAATTAGATACTTTATTTTAACATTTTACATATCGTTCTCTACTTTACCTTTGAATAGAATATGTTTCAAAACGTACAATTTAGCGTAGAAATGTTGGGCATGGCTCAAATAATTGTAGTGGAAATATCGAGCAGCTCGTCTGGCGGTAGCAACAACTCCATTACAGACCACCGTTAAATGCTGTTAGCATCGGTGCTGTTGTAGCTAAGTGAACGAATAAGGGATGCCTGGGCCCGTTTCCCTATTCCCTCCTTATCCCTTATCTTTTATACTACTAAGATCGGCAGCTCATTTACAGCATCTATTTTTTTAAAAGAACACGACGGTAGCCTTCCGAGTCGAACTTTACTTACATAGAAAATCCAAATAATAAGTTATTGTAATAGAACACAAGCTTTATTAATTTAGTTACTTTGTATAGAAGACATATTTTTCAATGCTTTTATTAATCGGTGGTCTGTGTAGGTTACGCTTTTGAATTCTGGCTTATAAAGTGTTTTCGGCACGAATCGCCGAGAATTTATGCAACTGGGACCATCAACTGCACTCATAAACAGGGGCATGCATGCCATGATACATGACTGTTTTGTTTTGAACACAGTTTATTGTTTAGCGCGCGACATTGTTGCGAAATTTATCAATGAATAGAACAATGCCATAAAAGTATAACGTTCGCTGCGATCCGGTTATGTATGGGGAAAAGTTCAACTCTGCACGAACATTTGGTGCTCAGATTTCAGATTTTTATTTGTCGATCTAGGTTTGTTATTACCTTATCTTATTAAGATCTTTATTAATCTTATCTTTAGTAATCTTTATTAAGAGCGGGTATAAAGAGAAATAGCCAATCCTAGATTTAAATTTTATCTGAGTAAACAAAGTCTAATTTAATTTTTTTTTTAAATAGATAAATACATTATAAATGAAAGTGAGGTCTGTAACAGAAAACATATTATAATGAAATTTTCTCGATAGAAAAAAACCACCAAGTGAGCTTTCATTTCCATCGATTTTCGTTTTATTTTGAAAATGACACACATTACAAAGCTAAAAGTGTATCAGTAATTTCACTTCACATATTATCTAAGGCTGTATGTAACAATTTTTCATTTGACATTGTAGTTTACGAATAATTAATATTTAATACTATTGGCACTTATAACATTTTTATTGAGCGAGATGCGCTATCTTCCGTCGCATGTTGTGCGTAGTTGTACGTATTTAGTGTCACTGTCATGTCCAAGGGGCCACGCGGGTGAAATTACAAATTGTGTTTGCTTTATACCCATTCTTAAAATGGTCTTTAATAAAGATTGTTAAGGCTTAATATAAGGCTATGTTATAACTTATGATAAAGGAAAATGTAATTATAGTCGACTAAATAAGTAGCAAAGAATTTAAGATCAAGCATTATTAGAAGTAAACATAATTATGAGTGCTTTGTAGGCATCTACAATGTCTGGCTTTATGCCTTTATTGTATATTCTATAGTATGGTCATTTATTAAGAAAAAAAATCTTATATATATTTAAATACAACAAGATTTTTATTGTATGTATTCCGCAAATATAAATCAACATACGAATATTATACAACGCAAAATGTGAAGACATAATATCGAATTTGTTGGCATATTTAAATAGATTGAGTATTGATTATTGTAATGTTATTGTATAGTTACAATATTAAATAATTTCATTTTAAAACTACTGTCAAAATGTGTCAACACAGGTAAGGTCAAGAGCTCGTACTTACGCATTTACTGAAATTCGGAAAATGTATTTCAAAAGATGTATAAAAATGTATGGAGATAATCATTGTGCTACATTGAAAGACATTATAGAAGAGATTTATTTATTATACCTGTTTTGATTTTTTTTTATATTTGTCTGAAAATAGGACAAATCCCTAATTGACCCTGTATTGTCGACAGAGATCTAAAATCTTATTGAGTACGTTCATTCGCTAAGTCACGTAATAGAGCGGAAATAGTACAGCGCCTGTCGAGATTACATTCGATCACGTCCAATCGTAAACAGTTTAGCGCTGATTTTTTTTTACCCGGCGACCTTTGCTGGGCTTGGCTCGTTATTTTGGATTATTTAGATAGGCACACGGATTGTCATCACTTATATCAATAAATTAATGTTATTTGTTTTAATATTCCATGATTATAATTATAATAAATAGATAATTACAATGCATTTGTTACTGTTGGCCATAGGCCACCGCTCTCTAGGGGTCATCGGTCCAGCGTGGAGATTATTATTAAAAACACTACGATAATATTTATTACTAGACGGAGGTGACCCGGCTCGCCCGGGATAAATTGCGAAGTATCCCTATCTGGAATAATGTACCTTTTAAAAAGTGAAAAAAAAAATTCCAATAGGGCACTGCAGTGGTTCCGAAGTTACCCTCTCTTTTATTATTTTAGGCATCCATTTCAATATTAGATTTAAGATTCAGAACAGTCTCATCTACACACGAATAATACTCGAAATAATTCCGTCAATTATGTCAATATTCGGTTCGTCACCTTAACATGAATGGGTTCGTTCGTACAACAATTGAGGGACCCTCATCACGTGACAGGCAGCTATCGAGGAAAATATGGACGTTAATAAGTAAGTCAATCTCGTGTAGACGACCATCGGCTAATAAATTAATCTGGTGTCGGATCAGTGTCAATGGGAGGAATATTTTAACAAAGATGATACAAATGGACGGCCCGTAGCGAATTATAATAATATGTTTGGCTTGAAACGATTTTATATAACCACTAGCTGGTGCCCGCGACTTCATTCCGCGTTCTGGATGAAAGGTACCCTATGTCCTTTCTGGTGTCCCAGACAACGTATATGCAAAATTTCATCGTGATCGTGATCGTGTTTTTGCGTGAAAGCGTAACAAACAAACAAACTCACATTCACATTTATAATATTAGTAAGTTCGGTATCAGTGCTCTCCGACGACACGCATGACCGACCGCGATAGCAATACGCGTGCATACGGTCAGGAGAGCTCTGTAAGGACTTGTGAATTTTCCGGCCTTAATTTGATATTTAGATTTTTTTACGAGTTTAAGAGCCTCTTTAACCACTATTACGTTGGCTATCCATAATATATAAATTAAATTAAATTAAGCTAATAGTAAAGTGTTGATTAGTTACTTTTAGAAATTTATGTTTTATTAAATTATGCACTCGTTTTAGTGCATCCTTCGATAGGCGAATTTTTTTTATTATTTTCTTTTTAATGTTTGGGACTTTTACCGTACAAACAAAGGTATATACCTTATTCGTCCATTATTCCCGGTGACCGGTGACTTTAAATGACGGTTAGCCTACTTGACAGGTGGTTAGAGAAGCCCTAAGTAAACAAAATATACATTTCATGTTTACGTCAATATTTTTCATAGCTTTCGTTGTGACGTCCAGTGAATTAATTACATATATTTCAAAAACTCGTAGAGCCTATAAATAATTCTATGAAAATTGGTACATTGGTATTTGTAAGCTGTTCAATTTTGAGCGAGTGAAGGGGCGTACCTTTTAACATAGTTATAAGGTACAACCCTATAAATGTAGCCTTATAAATTCCCGCCTTATAAATATAGCCCATGTCCATGCTGCAAGTTCACCCTAAATATATAACTTTGTTTTGTTCTATAAATAATGTTATGTCATTAGAGCATATATTTAAAAAAAACTCTTTTTAACAAAAAATAAACCGAATTCAAACAGTTTTCTCATGGATGCCATTGTTAGAACTGGACCAAATTGAAGTGGGACCACACGGGAAGCACCAGCTTTTAAATAAAAAAAGAATCATCAAAATCGTTTCACCCAGTCGAAAGTTATGAGGTAACAAACATTTTAAAACCTCCTCCTTTTTTGGAAGTCGGTTAAAAAAATCAAACCGAAATTATGGCTTCTAACAATTTGATTCTAACATTCTAACCGTCAGTTGGTGTGTCTTTCCTTTTTCTGCTTTAACACAATATTCCACATTAGGACAAGTGACGTTGGCAGCGAGATAAGGATGCCTTGCAATTAATGAAAAGCTGATTTTGGGCGAGCCCCTCTGAGATAAGGCTTTGAAGGACAGACGGTTGGAGTTCGAAAGAAAATGGATTAAATGAGATATCATCGTTCGCGTTTGTTCGCCAAGAATTAAATGGGAGATGCTCTCCGATAATTCTCTAAGGAATTCTGATTCCCGTGATATAATTGCAAACAAAGAAAAAAAAAACCTAATTAATTGGATTAATTGTAATTCGCTGAGAGCTTGCGACGTGACGCGTATTTTAGAAAATATCTATTTAAGACACCAAAATTTTCTAGTCAATTTAAGAATTCTTAAATAGCCTAGACAGTTTTAGTGTCTTAGGGTGTGGCAGTGCTCACTGCTTTTTTCTTCTTTTCGTTCCTCTCCATTACTGAATTTCTCCTTGTCTTTCGCGAGTCGAAACAACTGTTTCACGGTTTTAATACCAGTCTACTCTCGGATGTTACGCAGCCAAGACAATTTTCTTCTTCTGCGCCCACTGCGCTTTGTACTTATAAATTAGGCAGCAACCGCCTCATCTAATAAGAACATCGTAAACTTTTATCGCTCTCAGGTCCAGAAGAGACAGTGTCTTGAATTGAGAAACTGGTTTGTTTGCTACTTTCGAATCCAATATTCTAAAACGGAACTTGTGGAACATAATGTTGTTGAGTTTATTATGGCAACATCAGTAAATCATTTTAAGTCCAATTAATGTTATTGTTACTGTTTACTCCCGTGTTAAATATTAGCTTCCGAGCTCACATTTCCAGCAATTATGCTTTATTAACGACAAAGGTTTATATTGCAATCTCAGCCGGCGAATTAATCCTTCCTTAATTCCGCTTTTAATGTTGAAAGAAAAGTTTTGTATTGTGCAAAACGAAACTCTCCTCGTTAACATCTCTAACTAGCGCTTACGGACAACACAACAACCTAACAAGTAAATGAACTGCCGAGATATTTTCCTTTTTGTTTGTCTTTTTGTTAATTGTAACAATGTTGTTTTAAATTATTTTATTGAACTTATTATTAAAGGGCACAGTCTAAAAATGTATCGAGTATATAAATCAAAGGTTAGCATTTTGCTGCCAACGCGCATACAATGTAATTTGAGACCCTATTGCCCTACATCGATGACGTTAATTCTCTGAGTTTTTACGGGGCGCGCTCTTTGCATCTTCCACCGAAATGGGGATGTAAACGCGTCACCTGTAACAACACTACTCCTGTGCCTCATGCTTTCGTAGTCGGTCGTGGATTTTGTGCAGACTTCAAGATTGAATTAGTGTTTACATGTTGCCATCGTTATCACTCGTCATTGAGAAAGTGGCATATAAGTTAAAGAGGGGTTCTTATACAAAAAGGAAGCACGAGACACATAAAAGAAAGAGAGAGAGAGAGACATATTCATCCTCGGAATTATAAATCTAATCGTGCGTGAATATATTAAAGGCGGCCATTAATATTACAGAAGTTGTCACCAGCTAACAATGCTTCTATTCGCATTCTATTCGTTAAGCTGACGTTCCAAAAATGTTTGACATTTGACAGCTTACACAAATTGTTCGGCGAAATTAAGTTGGCAAAATGCCTCCACTTCTATGTTTCGATTTGAATTTGTTTATACATTTTCTTTTTAACCGGCTGACACACAAAGTTTCAGACTTATTTTAACTTTTTTAATGAATGAAAACTAAAATTAGTAATAAATTTTGGGTGCAAATGCGTAAATAAAATATATATTATAATATACTTAGGTCCATTACTTGAGGGAAGCTAGGGTCCGAGCAATAATGGTATACTTTTGTTACATAAAACATATAGCATACTTTTGTTCAATGAAAAGGAAGGCAGGGTGCATCCCATAAACTGGACACTCTGTCTAACTTCTATGGCGTTCCTTGTGTTAATAGCCATCTTTCAACAAGTACCACAACCGTACATAAAAAGCGTATAAGGTGTGATAATAAACACTTTGGATCTGACAATAGTCGTTAGATGACGGCAACAGTTATTAAATAAAATCGTATTGTCTATAATAAGCGATAGCGTTACAGTATTGTGATCCTAGCAAATGTGCATTGAACTCCGGTTATTTGTTATCGTTGAAACATGTCGCCGATATGAGCCGAACCGGACTTTATGGCTCTCTCCCTTTGCATTCAATGCTTTTTACAATACAAACACAATTGCATTGGAAAACCATCTAGTGCAGGGGAAAAATGTCATCCGCACGTTCTAAAATACAGGAGTCGTTGACAAAAATTCGCTTTTAGCTCGACAACGTTTTTAATTGGTTAATTTCGAAACGCTCCGTGCTCGGAACTGTCTTGTGCGGGTTTCTCGCATCGCTGGATACTGCACAGTGGTTGCAAACGACCACAGCGATCAATCAAGGACACAGTGGAATGCTCGAGTAGTTTCTGAGAGATATTTGCGAACATCTTGGTTCGAGATATAATTGAAGCTTAACCTCAATTCGGGTTTGTAAGTGACAGAAACTGTGGAACAGTTGTTGTCTAGCGTGGGTTCAAAATGTGTTACGGATTAAAATAATATGGTCTATGCTATGGTATTTTTCATTTGAAAGAAGGCATACATTCATTTTTTTTGTAATGTTTCTAGTCTTAAATTCTAGTCATCAAGACTAGAGTTTAAATATTTATGTTAAAATTATTTTCGTTTCCTTGCCAACGTATTTTGGAAATTCTACTGTCTTATTAAATTGAAAAAAATTAAAAAAAACACGGAACGTACATGCAAAATACACTGAATGAAGAGTACACTCGTGTTAGTCCAAGAAATATTTGATGACACGAAAAAATTACCGCAAATTAGAATTTGTCTTAATCGGTGAAATGTAAATTATAGAAGTCACAAAATTTAAGAACTAAAAATTAATTTAGTCTCTTAGTAGCTTGACTAATTTCAAAACATTCGACAACTACATGTATGCAGAATTGCTCAGATGTAGTACATTGTATTTCAAGTTCTTCCTCTTGTTTTATGTAATAAGTTTGCCAATACAAATTTATAATATAACAAAATTGTACAATGAACTCACAGTTTATATAAAATCATCATTTACATTTAAGTATAATTTTTATCTATTTTATTTTATTTATATCCATGTATCGTGTAATAAAATTACTCTCTGACATGATGTAAAAGAGTGAAAAAGAAAAGTAAGGTGGTGGTGGTCGCGTTCACCGAGTCCTCTGAGGCCGCGACAAGTTGTTCCTTGACAAGCCAAGTTTCTTTTGTGAGCTCCAGTAATTAATGTCCGACTGCCATCCTCCGCTCATTTCGCCCCAACTTTCTTTTTTCCTCGTTTATTGGTGTTGCCGTTATCGCTAACATGTAAACTTTTTTGTTCGTTTACATTGTTACGATTGGTTCTTCAAATTACTCCTGTAGTACATATCTATAGTTACGTACTAGACGAGTATGTAGAATGACACAAACAAGACAACATTTTAACCAATGTTTAGTTAGCATTTTTATATATATATATTTCTTTAATTTTTTAGCAAAATATCTAAATAATATTATGGTCTAAGTCCAACAATTATAGAAAAATTATTGGGAGGCATATGTTCAGCAGTAGACATTCTACGGCTGAGATGATGAAACAGGTAATGCCCGCTTTCCACTGAGAAAGCGTAATGAGTGGGATATAGGCCGCTACGCTTTACTCTTCTATGGAAGCACTTGTATGGAATATAGTGTTGCTAGTGGAGCGGACTTCGTACGGAGTCCGCTGGGAACCCGCTCAACTCTGCAACATCGTTTGTAACTCATGCCCGCTTTCCACCGCAAGCGGAGCGGACTCCGTTTAACTCGCACGACTATTTTTGCTCGCAGACTCCTTGCGTTCGCCTATTTGTTGGTGGAAGCACAAGTATGCAGTTTAGTCATGCGAGTTTAAACAGAGTCCTTAATGGGTCCGCTCCGCTCGCGGTGGAAGGCGGGCATAAAGTCTCTGCAATTTTCTGCAATATAAAAAGTTATAATGGAGAAATTTTAAAAACTAAAGTCACCGACTTGGCTGAAGTGACAAACGGGCATACCACATAGCATTGTACTACGAGTATAAGTAGTATGTGTTGCATATAAATTATATTCTGTTATTTCCAACACTTCTAGTTTTAGCTCCCTTTAGCTACCAGACTGGCACATATGAAGATAGTTACTTGTCAAGGAGCTAAATTCATTTCTAAAATGCGAAGCTCTTTGTCAATATCCTTTAGTTAAACGTTTAAAGTTTAAAGTCGACTTTAAGATTTACTACATTATTAATGGCGTTTACTCCGTTGGTGATCCTAAATAAATGAATCTGCTTCCAAGGATTATACTATTATCTGGTAGTAAGCCCGAGCCGGAAGCGCTCCGCCCGCCGTGACCTTTTGTGATAATACAACGAAACTATATTCTGCTTCCACTTGGATGGTACACCGAAATAAATTTCAAAATTTACGTCCACAGAAACGAGAGAATGAAAATAACATCTCGTCATACTTTATTCTTCCTCGTGTTTTATTATATCTTATCAACATTACTTCTCCTTATTTCTATTTTCGGCAATCTTTGTCTAAATATGTTAAATGGTTTTAATTCAGAAATAAGATAAGGGTGATTTTTCCTTGACTTTATTTAATTTTAAATGAAATGTTTTTATTTAAGTATGGCTTTAAGTATGGATCGAGTGGTTAAGGTTGCTTGCTTTAACGCTCTGTCTCAGGGGTCGCGGGTTCAATTTCACGCAGAGTCAACTTTGGAAATGCAGTTTTTATAGTTGGCTCTGGTCTGGTTCTGGTAAATAATGGCAGGGCACACTAAGTATCATTAGGCAGCCCGTCTGGCAACAGTAACCACCAGTGTTTCGGTGAGCATATTTCCCTATAGCTTCCTTATCCTTAATCCTGTTATGTTCGGCAGTGCACTTGCAGTAACTGTGGCGTTGCTTGTGTCATAGGCGACGGTAGCCGCTTACCTTAACCCACCATCAAAAATATAATAAAATAATTTTCTTTAACTACTGTCTAAATGCCACTAAATCGTTAAAAGGTAAAGCGTATTAGTAGTTTAACATTGTATCTATCTATAATATCTGATTATTTCCAACCCTCAAACCCACTCCTCTCGGGCAATTTAAATGACTGGGCATTCGGAAATAGCAATACTCGTATGTCATTGACCGGTGGTGCAGAGCGTTTGTATTGACTGGATATGGTTCACCAGTTAGAGATGAGCCTCCAGTTTACACCGTCACTTCAAAACATGTACTAACGAGGTTAAATCCTTTATTGTCGTGTGTCTAGTGTTGTTGGTCGTTTAGTGCTGGATTCGTGCTGTCTTTAATAGATGCCGTAGGTTCATTTTACAATAACTATGGTGTAAAATTGTTCCATTTTTTTTTATAGACATATTTCCATTTATATTATTTATATTTTCCAATTTTCAAAGACTTTTCTGAAAGGGACTGAGTTTCCCCAAGGCACTGTAATGGCAATAGCACACGCATATATATTATACTTACCTAAATAATTATGTAAGTGCACTTAGATTAAAAAAAAAAACGAAAGTATATGAAGATGTTTCACGCAAAAACGCAAAAATTTGGCTTAATTAATGATTACGTAACAAATGTCCAAACATTCAAACTTAGTGTTTACTAAAAAAAATGTTTTGTCTACTAGTCAAATAACCTTTTAAATGTAGTGAAAATGTTTTCGTTGAAAAACTTGTTACACTTTGATATTTGTGAACTTATAATACGAGTATTATGAGGATGATTTTGTTTGAAATTAAAAAAATAACTAGAGCTTTGTATCTTAAGTTCAATTACTTTAATAGGATTACATTATTTATCTTTTCGTTTTTTTTTCAGGTATCCTTCACGTAAACGAAGATTAATTAAGCAGCCATTAGTCATTTGGTAACTAAGATAGAATAATGTATACGAATTAGTCTCAGTAATAAAAAAAAAATAAAGCCTGTGCTTTTAAAAATATTTAATATTTTATTTTCAATCAGATTTATTCACATTTACATTTTTATGAAAATTATAGCATTTAATTTTATTAATGAACACAGCTTTTCTGGCCACAGTTATTCACTTACAGAAAGCTTATAGTGGGAAATGCACGCTTTTGTAATACTTTTAACCAGCCATTCTATTATTCACTGTACAGGACACAGGTTAGGCTACTTTTTCTTTTTCAACGCGGACGAAGTCGCGGGCACCAGCTAGTCTTTATAAATAAAAATGAATCCCTAAATGTGTTGCTAAGCGCAAAACTCGAGAACGGCTGGACCGATTTTAATTCTGTCTTCACTCATGGATAGAGGGATGATCAGGGAAAGTTTTTACGTAAAAAAATGCACCCCGGTCGAAGCCGGGAGCGGGTCGCTTGTTTTAAATAAATAGACAACACTCGTCGGCCAGACACATTTAACAAAATCATGTCCAACATGTTATGTCTTGAATTAAACCGCAGGATTAATTAACAGTTGTTTATTTCAAGGAGCACACTTACAGTCGACTCGTTAGCCCAGAGGCGGGGGGAAAGAGAGAGAAATGACAGCTGTAATGTTGCCAGCAGTGTTAATACCTAACACTCTCCACCGCATAAATGAAAAGAACATGAAAAATTATAAACTTATTATACGTACTATAAATTAATTAATTAATTAGTATAAGAACTAATTAGACTAGGTTTTCTCTCTCTCCTCCTCTAATACAAAAAACTTATCAACTATATATGAAATAATAACTAATAACAATTTAATGACAACTAACCTAATGAATAAAGAGAAATACTTATCAACTATAATAACACTAAAAATAACTAATGACAGTTTAAGAAAACACTAGTTAATGAACAACAAAAAAATTTATATACAATCCCTTTTTTTTTATATTTTTTTATTACTAATACACTATTAATTCACTATTAATTCATCATCTACTTCTAACTTATAACTATATCTACATTACATTTAAGCATTTGATTGACATGCCTTTTCCAAGTACATCCATCTACATCTATGATATAAGTTGTATTCGGAACAGACTCGTCTATAATAATTCCCTGCACCCATGGCTTGTTACCTTTACGATAATCTTTTACCATGACCTTCTCACCCACGTCGAAACTTACATTTCTGCTAGTATTTGTTTTGTTATAATTTTTATTCAACATGTCATATGACTTTTCAACCATTGGAGGTGGCCTCATCAGCGTGAATCTACTCCTTAGTTCTCTACCTAGCATTAGCCTGGCTGGTGTAATTCCAGTAGCACTATGCGGCATATTTCTGTAGTCAAAAAGGAATAAATTCACAGCTGCCGAGATAGTATTGCCACTTTCTTTTATTTTTGTCACATGTGACTTAAAGGTTTCTACAAAGCGTTCCGCAGCTCCGTTAGTAGCTGGGTGATAAGGTGGTGAAAAGGTGTGTTTTAAATTTATCCTTTCACAATATGTTTTAAATTCTAAGCTAGTAAATGTCGGTCCATTGTCCGTTACCAAGTGTACCGGATACCCAAACCGTGAAAATACCTTCTTAAATATTTCTATTGTTTTTGTTGCCCCTATGTTTGACATTTCATATATTTCAGCCCATTTGGAGTAGCTGTCAATTATAACTAAATACATTTTGTTAAATAATGGTCCTAAGAAATCAGCATGTATACGGTACCATACTGATGGTGGTGATGGCCATGGCTTCAGCTGACATTTTAGAGGGTTTTTTGCATTTTTCAAGCATATTAAACAATTTTTTGTTATATTTTCTATGTCTATGTCTAGTTTTGGCCACCAGAAGAAAGAACGTGCCAGCTGTTTCATACGAATTGTTCCAAAATGACTTTTATGTAGCTCTTCCAAAACTGATTCTCTTAATTCACTCGGAATGATGATTCGATAGCCCCAAAATAAGCACCCCCGGTCTAAACTGAGTTCATTTTTCTTGTTAAAATAGGTTAAAATATCTTTATTTAACGTTCTTTTTTCTGGCCATCCGTCCATAGTGTATCTCAATATGGCTGATAATACTGTGTCTTTTTTTGTTTCTGCTTGTATAATTTTCCAGTCTAATTTTTCTATTTGTTTATTTTTGCAGAAGGCGCTTAGCAATTTTCTTAAATCTCTTACTTTGGAATTTATGTTGTATGTTATGTTGAGGTTGACTAATTTTTCTTGTAATTGCTTTTTATTTAAATTGTAAATCCATGAACGTCCCGTAATGCTTGTAATTCCTGTATCCGTATCAGAATCATGTTCACTATTTTCTTCTGTTTCTGAACTAAATCTCTCTGACATTAGTTGATTGACGTGTAATGTAAACAATGGTGAAGTTCGTACAGATCACTTGACGTTTTCAAGATGGCGGACTTTGGAAATTGGAATGCGTGGT
This sequence comes from Synanthedon formicaeformis, assembly GCA_945859745.1. Taxonomy (NCBI): domain Eukaryota; kingdom Metazoa; phylum Arthropoda; class Insecta; order Lepidoptera; family Sesiidae; genus Synanthedon; species Synanthedon formicaeformis. Next base: position 2,782,576 of record OX243968.1, on the reverse strand, counting down.
TAACTTCACTTTGATGCTATCTATTTTTGCAATTTTTTTGTTATTTCCAACTTTATTTTATTGAAAATTTTATTGCTCTGCACTCGGGGTACACTGTTTACTCGTCGCCACTTGTTATGTCTTGAATTAAACCGCAGGATTAATTAACAGTTGTTTATTTCAAGGAGCACACTTACAGTCGACTCGTTAGCCCAGAGGCGGGGGGAAAGAGAGAGAAATGACAGCTGTAATGTTGCCAGCAGTGTTAATACCTAACACAACATTCGTAGGGGTGGGTCTCAAACGGTCTAGAACGCAATTTGACTTGTTGTAGTTTTGCCTACATCGCAATACGGCTACTATGTAAAATACCTAATTCTTATATTGACAAAAACGCAAAACGACTAGTTAGTATATTTCCTAAATAGTATAACGACTTAAACGCAAAATGCCCGGACAGGTAACTGCAAAAGTTTAGTATTGCAAAAATGCAGAGTATCCTATTGTTTCCCATTATCAATCATCATCAATACTCAATACTAATAATAAATCTGTAAGTGCAGGTATTGTATGTATCTATGTATGTTCCTCCATAACTCTGATTTTCATGAAAGTTGGTAGATAAACATTTAGACGTACAGGGGTGGGTCTCAAACGGTCTAGAACGCAATTTGACTAGTTGTAGTTTTGCCTACAACGCAATACGGCTACTATGTAAAATACCTAATTCTTATATTGACAAAAACGCAAAACGACTAGTTAGTATATTTCCTAAATAGTATAACGACTTAAACGCAAAATGCCCGGACAGGTAACTGCAAAAGTTTAGTATTGCAAAAATGCAGAGTATCCTATTGTTTCCTATTATCAATCATCATCAATACTCAATACTAATAATAAATCTGTAAGTGCAGGTATTGTATGTATCTATGTACGTTCGTCCATAACTCTGATTTTCATGAAAGTTGGTAGATAAACATTTAGACGTACAGGACACAGGATAGGTTATTTTTTTCAACGCGGACGAAGTCGCGGGCGCCAGCTAGTAATTAAATAATATCAGTTGTGTGCACTTCATAGAAATCCGTTATGGCTGAGTTGGAATCAACGACAGCAGTCCAATCTTGAACATCCAAATGGTGAAGGCACACCCTGGCGTCAGGTGGGAGATAAAAGTTGTACTTGGTCAGTACCTTACTTACTCAACATAATTGAACTGTATGTTTATAACAATGATTTGTGAATAAATTATTATTATTATTATTACCATTGTTCTGTGCAATTGAGGTATTGGAATGAGAGGTACCATGGAGCACATAAAAACACATTTATTAAGATCCCCTTCAGTTCTTTTTAAAGGCCTGTTTGAAGAACACGAAAAAGAAGAAGAAAAAGAACGCTTTTTTCACATTTACGGCACTGTTGTTGGCGTTGTACGCCACTGGATCTGCCACCGATGGCACGAAACGGAAGAAACCTCCGACTTGTGCCACTATCAATTTTAATGGGCTTTGGTTTACTGTAGACATTCAGTATAATTATTTATCAAAAATTAATAATATATAAAATAAATTATATATGTATGCTTGTATTCCATCCCCCATTTCACTATGATTGGCAGAATAATAAAGTACCGATTCGGTTATAAGTAAACTATCTTTGTGCCAATATGTGTGACAACGAGTCGAGTATAGATTCTGTTTGCAATTGTACATGCAAAAACAAAACACAGAACTAGGCAAAATGCGTCTTTGTCATTTTGTGTTTAGGGTGTTATGCGTTTTAGTATCTTTAAGTTTTAGACGTTTTACGCGGTAGGCATATTGCGATGTAGGCAACATTACAAACTAGTCAAATTGCGTTCTAGACTGTCTGAGACCCACCCACGTACAGGACACAGGATAGGCTACTTTTTTCAACACGGACGAAGTCGCGGGCGCCAGCTAGTAATTAAATAATATCAGTTGTGTGCACTTCATTGAAATCCGTTATGGCTGAGTTGGAATCAACGACAGCAGTCCAATCTTCAACATCCAAATGGTGAAGGCACACCCTGGCGTCAGGTGGGAGATAAAAGTTGTACTTGGTCAGTACCATACTCAACATAATTGAACTGTATGTTTATAACAATGATTTGTGAATAAATTATTATTATTATTACCATTGTTCTGAGCAATTGAGGTATTGGAATGAGAGGTACCATGGAGCACATAAAAACGCATTTATTAAGATCCCCTTCAGTTTTTTTTTTACGGCCTGTTTGAAGATCACGAAAAAGAAGAAGAAAAAGAACGCTTTTTTCACATTTACGGCACTGTTGTTGGCGTTGTACGCCACTGGATCTGCCACCGATGGCACGAAACGGAAGAAACTTCCGACTTGTGCCACTATCAATTTTAATGGACTTTGGTTTACTGTAGACATTCAGTATAATTAATTATCAAAAATTAATAATACATAAAATAAATTATATATGTATGCTTGTATTCCATCCCCCATTTCACTCTGATTGGCAGAATAATAAAGTACCTATTCGGTTATAAGTAAACTATCTTTGTGTCAATATGTGTGACAACGAGTCGAGTATAGATTCTGTTTGCAATTGTACATGCAAAAACAAAACACAGAACTAGGCAAAATGCGTCTTTGTCATTTTGTGTTTAGGGTGTTATGCGTTTTAGTATCTTTAAGTTTTAGACGTATTACGCGGTAGGCATATTGCGATGTAGGCAACATTACAAACTAGTCAAATTGCGTTCTAGACCGTCTGAGACCCACCCATTCGTAGGTGTCGCCAGTAATAAGTTGAGCTAGCGTTGAGATTAATGAGAAGCTATGTAAAAAGGAAACGTCTAGATTTATATAAAGTTTTGTAACACAAAGAGTAAAGGCGCAATGTAGCGATTGCATAATATCTTATGCGATGTATTTTATATACTTATATTATTATTATTATTTTAAAAAAGAACTTTAAAAAAAACCACTTTGAACTGAACTGAAGTTACCGAAATTTCCAAAAAAATATATCTTAATGTTAGTCTTAATTGTTTTCACGTTAAATTAAATTCATTTGCCCTCTGCCGCCCTTATTCTGCCCACCGCTTGTCAGAATCTTAAGAATAAGTGACTCAAAGTTTGCGAAAAACGTTCCCCAAGACATTAAAATATTAATTTTACTTTTTACATTATACTCAAGAAATTTTTAGAGGTTTCAAGTGCTTTCATTCTTCCCTCGGGCCTCTTTTCATGACTAACTTTAGTGCTACGAATACGAACTGCATTGAATTGAAATTGTGAGCGGATGTGTACAATATTAAAATGCACGCGTGCTTTCCACGTCATATTTCTATGGAACTTACGTGGTTTCCACATTTTTTTTACTAGAAAATTCGAGTTGAGACTTCGTAGAAATTTATTTACTGTAAATATATTTACATAACATCATTTAGAGGCATGAATTTTTAAGAGTTATTTCGAAACACTTTTATTTAGTTTGCAACGTGCTTCTAAATTATGAGAAACTTTTTATCAAAACGAACAAGTAATGTTTCCCCTACATAATGAGATTCGTATTTTCTCTATTTAAGGATACAAGCTATCTCTATATAAAATTTCACCAGTAAATTCAATGTTGAAGGTGTAATACCAAACAGACATACTTTTGCATGTTAATACGAGAGTTATAATGGTGAAATATCAAAAAATACAAAAATCTACTCTCAGTATTACAGAAGAACATTGTGAAATGATAGCATGTGCAAATATTTCGGTAATCGGTATCTTGAGTAAGAATTTTATTAAAAGCAATTTCCTATCCCTGTCTTGTCTATTCTAAATCCTGTCATTTGATATCCTATCGCAATGAGAGATTATGTAGTCTACCCTTTACGCCTGCAATTCTGCATTTAATTAAATTATTAAAGCTACTATATGATTAAAAAATAGTTCATTAAATAATATAGCTCAAAAAACTCAGAAATCATTGTTTATTTAAAATTATGCTTTTTTATGTTTAAAATATCTAAACTTGTCTCTGTGTCTCTAACGGAAATCATGAAATTTAGTTTTTTTTTTTTTAAGTACTTCCTTATCGTGAACATTATCATGGTTAACATGTAATATATATGCAACATTCACCCGCATAACGTTTCGGTCTTCAGACAATTCACTGTTATCAGCATTCATGATTCATACGGCAGGTGCAGTTGACGTAAATTGTGATTCCCCATTATAATACATAAACCATACGCTATGCGAGTTATGGGTACTTACCCGTAACCCGAATACAATTGTGATACACCGCGCTACATTTTACATGTACTTACTCGTAGCAAAGACTGAATGATATTCAACCACTCGCCTTACAACTTCTTACATTTTTATCGATTTTAAACGTCTTTGGCTATGTTATCAGCTCCTTTGAAGCAATCCAATTTAGTTAGGCCCGCTCACGGATTCGCCCGGGTTCAGAATAAAAACTATCCTATCTTTTAAGTTGGACCAAATTACATATAGTGGAGTTCATCGCGAACAAACAACGTGACACGAAACTTTTATATATAGAGAGATATAGAGATATAGAGATGTGCATTTGGAATTCAGAAAAACCCAGAAACCGCCAACGTTTGTAAAGGTGGGGTAACAGAAACAACTTTTAATTAGAATAGTTTCTGTTGCCAGATAATAACCAGTGTTTACAAGGGGCGTTTTGTGTCCTCTTTTAAGGTATAATGCCTCTTGAGTTTAACGTTTGCCTAAATAATGGTTTTAAGATTAATTTTATTAACGAACTACAATTTACACCCTTAAGTAACGTGTAAGATACGTCGTAAGTTTTGTATTAATATATATTTGATATTTCATAATAAGAAATTTACGTAAATAAGATACGAGTGTCAGAGTTATTACTATTAAATCAATAGGTACAGTACGTAATTTTTAATTGATTCGCTCTGTAATTATTCAAATCTTTCAGTAAAGAACATAATGAGTAACAACTTGTTCAAATAGTTTCAATAATGCATATAATATTTGAATACTCGTATGGCTTGAATTTGAATATATGAAACTGCAACGATCTGAACACTGGTCCGTTTTCCGTATAAGTTGCAACGACGGTCTAGTTAGTGCAGTTAGTTATGATAGTATTTATAACGGTTTGTGGTTGAATACAAATTTCTAGCACCAAATTCATTAAACTCTAACACGAATTTCCACACAAACATTAACTGTACAACTGAAACCGCAATTAAAAGTTCGCCTCGAGGATATACGTCGAAATTTTGACATAAACTTTGCGGTTTCCTCCTAATTTTAATGTAGGTAATTTTTATTTTAGACATAATCATGTGGCTAAGGTTCTGTGTACCACTTAATTTTTTGGCATTTTAATAAAAAAATATTATTGTACGATTATTCTGACAAAGCTATAAGAATTATCAGTGACACGGCCTAACATTTTAAACCTAGCATGGTCTCAGTTCTTTCCGAGTTATTTTTTAATACTTCAATATTTATGGGACAAATAATACTGTAGACTTTTGTATGTATAAATTATTATCTGTCAGTAAGAATCAAAATCGTCTCAGCCTTTTGATTCCAGATAAACAAATAGATGAACAATTCTGAAACGCATATTTGGGTATTAAAGTATTTAGAAACCAGTTACTTCAATCCTATTTAATTGTGATTTTCTAAGGATCCGGACTATGTGAACTGCAAAAAATAGGTATTTCGTATTAATATAATATTAACAAGAGGCATAAGTAATTTAATATTCATGAATCCCATAAAACTATTTTCGATCTTAATTCATATACCTACGTACAGCCAGATCATTCGTATCATATCCGAAGACTTATGAAAAAATACGAGCTAGGTTACATAACATCAAATGAATAGATCGAGTACGAATTAATAAGCTTATACATAATAATTATCTTTTATACTAACTTAGTTGCACATAATTAAAAAAATACTGTGCCGTAAACCTGCAGGTGTAGAAAGTAGATGTTGTTTTCTGAGTACCTAAGTTATTTTCGTTTCACAGTGTACTCGTACAAAGTTTCGTTCCATCTGTGTAATTAGTGTGTCCGCGCTTTGAATCGAAATTTCTGATAAATAGTAATTTTTTTCTCGCCGTACACCTTCGGCGGCGTTGTTTTGCTCGTCGTTAAGTTGCATTTACATCCCCATTTGCGATGCGTGTTTCTGTTTGTTTTGGACACAAAGTTGGACGTTGGCAATGGACAAAGGTTCCATTCCATTAGCATGGAGCTGGAGTTTGCGGTTATTTTTAATTAATTCCTCTAGGTTGAGTTGCCTCGCCGCCGAGGGAATGCAGCTTTATGCTGGAACTCATAACCGAGTTTAGACGTGCGCTAAGTAGCTTACCAGTTGGTAAACATTAAATTAAAGCAGCTGCCAACATTCTTAGAACATCGGGCTCACTGCGAAATATGAAATTATTTCTGCTATCTAGGTACACAACGGTGCTGTTTATATTATCATGTTCGCTCAGTGCGCGTATCGGGAATATTTTGCATCGACAAGATTATGCTGATTTGTTTATGTTCCTAATACTCATATCTGTGTGATATAAATCATATAGAATCTTTCTATATTTTCTACTCGCCGTTATCGAAGTTTAGTTTCAATGAAATTCGGTTTAAACACTAAATTGTGAAATATTATCCAGTGCTCTATAAGTTATTGTTAACACACCGAAGCTAATATAGCGCGATAAGTAAACATTAAAAGCACCATATATTACATGAAGTGTGAAATACTATAAGTGAATATACCATGAGAACGTATTGCCTAGATAAAATTCATTCTATACAAGTAATAAGTACTTATACATTCAGCGGTTTATATGTGATTGGTATCCAACCTGCATCCTTACGTCTTCAAAAATTATTGCATTTTGTAATGATTGTAAAAGTAAGATAGGAACCTCTTCACATAACTTCATCTATTAAGCTTTTTAGCTAACTTACAATAATTGTTAAAATTTCTTAGTTAATTCTTTTTTAACAATATTGTCACACCAGGTTTTTGTTAATTATTTTTTTTAATTTTCATCCATTATTTCAGTTTCATTTTTTCCGACCGTGTTAAAAAAGCTCTCTATAAAGGGCTCTTAAAAACATTTCAGTTGGTTCTCAATATTTAATGACAAGTCAGCAACTGGATATTACGCTTTTACATGTTTGTAGTTATTTTAACGCTTAACTATAATGTTTTAAAATTTTCATTGAGCATATATAATATATTACAGTAAAATATATGAGGGACGGGAGGATTACCATGAAGACTAAAGTCAGATTGATGAAATGCCTTGTGTTTCCTATCTTTCTCTATGGAGCCAAAACTTTGTCGCTTGGACTGCAAGATCACCGTAAAATTGATGCATTAGAGATGTGGTGCTGGAGACGCCTCCTAAAGATCCCGTGGACGGCATTTCGCATCAATGTATCCATCCTCAAAGAGCTTCATGTTAAAGACAGACTATCGTCAACTGTGCAACTACGAATACTGAAGTTCTTTGGTCACGTCTCTAGAAATGAGAACTCGATGGAGAGACTGGTGGTTCAGGGTCAGGTGGAAGGCAAGAGAGCACGCGGTTGATCGCCAACCCGCTGGATAGACGCCATCAAAAAGGCTACTGAGTCCACCATGGTCCAGTGTACTCGCCACGCCTCTAACCGTCAGAAATAGAAGCACATCGCCAGGAGAGCTACCCTCGGAAATGATATCGACCCACCGAACACCCCACCATGTACCTCGTCAGTACAACCACGACCACTCTGACAAGAGTGTCTGACTAAGAAGAAGAAAATAAATGCTGTAGGGCAGGCTGCGCTTCGCAGTCTTTATTTGGGCAGCCCATCTGGTGGAAGAATACCTCGAAATTATCAGTGGTTGTATTTTGGTTTGTGTCTTATCTTTGTCTTGTTTTAAAACCTGTCTGCTTTTATAAAAAGAATAATTGATTGTAACATGTATGTGCAGGCAAATTCGTTTTAAATCGGCGGTGAGGCCTATAGCTTTGACCTTAGCTAATACGCCTACTAATTTGCAATTGCACTCACTAATTGGCACAGATCACGCATCAATCCATACTGCTTGTTTGCTCGTCGATACGGAAGCCGGGGAACACCCATGTAATTTTGTATCGTTTGTGGAAACATTTACGCGTTCGGTTATATTCGATTCATTAGCGGCGCAAAATCTATCTACCGTGTAAATAAATAGAATGGCGCTTAAAATTGCCCTGATTACTAGAATTTAAATGTGGTACACATTATTCTACAATAACAGAACAAATAGGTATGATTGTATGGTTATAACTGAGTGATATTTTGGAACAATTAAAATTAAGCCAAACAGTTAATGTTCCTTGATAATAATATAGTTTTTATAATTAAATGAAGTTGGGTTTTTATTTTTATTAAATATATATATTTTGTTTATATTGATATAATATGGTATATCGTTAGAATTTTCACGTTTCCATAGATATCCTTGTATAACACAATATACATTCAAGGAATATTATTTTAAACACTGACTAGCTGTTGCCGGCGATTTCGTCCGCGTTGAAAAAGAAAAAAATAGCCTATCCTGTGTCCTGTACGTCTAAATGTTTATCTATCAAGTTTCATGAAAATCAGTTAAGTAATTCGTTTAAGAGTTATAGAGGAACATAGATACATACAATACCTACACTTACAGATTTATTATTAGTATTGATAATGAATTCTCACCTAAGACTTTCCATAGTTTAAGCTGCTTAATAACATGTAAAAGGCGGTTACGCTACATTTATTTCACATGCATTAGTCTGTACACAGAGCGTTATATTATAACGCGTGGCCACAGCGTACTTCATAGTTAGTCCGGTTAAAGCTAGGCCCGCACTGAATTTATGCCACTATAAGTTAAGGTTACACGTATATTGAATTCAACGTGAAGAGGTCCCATGTTTCGTGTGTCGAGGCTTAATTGAAATAATATTCCTTTGTCCGCGAGCCAAATTTTTGTTGTTTTTATCCACTCCGCCAAATGAGAAATACTTTCCTCTTTGTGACACACGACGCTGCCCGCTGAGCTCACTAAGTAGGTAGTCGAGAAATAGAAAAAAAAATATGTTCGCCCGAGTGAAACTTTGTCTCTCTATCTACCTGTTTATGAGAACATTAGCACCGGTCTCAACTAGGGTCTCACAGAGGGTAATTCGTGAAGTAAATTTTTATTAGATAAAGTAAATATGCAGTCTCTCCTTTCATCAGAGAATCTCATTTTGTAACATGTAGAAGTGCTACCAAAGAAGAGGCACTGCTTTGCTATACGTATTTCAGATTTTATTGTCGTCTATCTCTGTCATTCGTTATGACTATGAAAGAAACTAACGGAGTAACGTTAGTTCTTTTCAAGCATTCTCTTCTTTAGTAATATTATTTTGTCATACTAGCTAAAGTGATTTTTAAAAACTTTATGCTTCTTAAAAACATGAGCCTGTTTTAATTGAACAAATTATTTTGACATATGTATTTACATCGTTAAAAAAGAATTTTCAAATAGCCTGTAACTTAAAAACATGAGCCTGTTTTAATTGAACAAATTAATTTTGACATATTTACATCGTTAAAAAAGAATTTTCAAATAGCCTGTAACTTAAAAACATGAACCTGTTTTAATTGATCAAATTAATTTTGACATATTTACATCGTTAAAAAGAATTTTAAAATAGCCTGTAACTTAGAAACTCTCATTTCAATTACTCGTAGCAAGATATATTTCAGCGACTACTTGATTTTTAATTTTTATTATTTATGCTACAATTTCATTTGTAGCAATGTATACATAATCAAAATAAACAGTACGACTTTCTACAGATAATGTAAGAGTTGCTCCGCTCATCTATTGCAGCAGTTTAAACATCCAACAAGAGATATTTGCAGTCTAATATGCGTTTGAACGCTTCTGCAAGCGAATTTTCTCCTTAAATGCAGGGATATATTAAATGGATATGTTTATGTCTTTTAATATCCCGTAGAAATTTACAAAGCAATAAAGACGCATTTGTATTCAAACGCCTTCAGTGTTCGTTTGTTTAAATTGATTTAGAAAAATTATACATTTAGCACACATCACTTTACTACCTGGATTAACATATATAGCAAATATATATGTTGCTATCATAGCAAACGTCATGCGTGTGTCCACTTTTATTTGAATTAATTGTTGGTCCGATATTAAGCTCATCAAATCGACCACCAATCAAACTGCATCATCAAAGTTCATAAATCGTGATTGGTCGTAACGCGACGTCAATGAGAGCCCTAGTTAGTTGACATCGTAAATTACGGATTAAAGTGTAACCGGCCGTAGGTCATGTCCTTAACATTAATGTTATCTGAGACCATAAACCATCCCCTGTATGACCGTTTTCATTTGTCGTAATAGTCGCCGGCCGCGTCGGACGTGACTGTAATGTCGTACACATGTTTATGTTGCGCATCTATCAAATTTATGTTACATATACGACAAAGTTAATAATGCCAACATTGTAATTTATGGGATATTAATACAGTTGCTCCGTCAAAACTGTTTCGCTCTCGGAATCATTTAACCGGCGGCGGTGGCGGCGGTGTATGGTAATGCATATTGCGTTAATGGCAACCGAGGGAACCAATGGCAGAGGTGTATTAAAATAAAGTTTTAATTTATAATAAATTAAATATTACTTACTACAAAAACAATATTAAAAAAAATATTAAATTAAAAAAAAACATTTAAAAAAATTACTTAATCATCTCACCCTATGCATTATTAATGCTGCAACAAAGAAATAGTTTTCTTAGATGCTTTAACAAGTTGAAAACTTTAATTTATGATGAAATTTCTATAGGTAAAATTGCTCCAGAAAAAGAAAACAAAACAAAACAAATTACTGAAATATTTTAAGACTTTTTTTCTGACTATTACTTTTTTCGAAGTTAGCCTATTAGCTTTTGGTCCAAGGACAGAAACGGTCCCCGAGTGAATAGGTTGCTAGGGGAAGATATAAAAAAAAGGGGCGGGAGGGAGAGATAAAAATTATCAATAGAAACTGTATATCCCTACATCTACCTTTATTTATTTATTTATTACAATGTACAAATTTTCCTGTAAAAATAATAAGTGTATGAAAAGCTAGGTACTAATTTGTACCAAGACAAACGAAGTAGGAGCGTAGTGAACTGTATGCGGACTTAACTGTATTAGCACCTAAAAGCACAAAAGTAAATCACACAGTCAGGTATATTTATGAAATAAATATTTACTACTAGGTTTTGCCCGCGACTTCGTCCGCGTCCGATCGCTACCATAACAGCTACGAATAGTATTAAATATTTTAAACTCGGCTGCACATTTCGCGCTGCATGCCGTGTCAATAAAGTAATTTGTTGTAACATCGTGTTGTATGAAATATTAATGATATGTAAACGTGTATTATAATAATTGGCCAACAAACATACACCGGCGGCTTTTTCTCGTGTTTTAAGCCATTGAAAAAATATGTACACCACAAACATGCTCAACTATTTGGCGTTCATTAGTAGAACAAATTCCGAGTCAGCTCATAATTAACTCAACTCAACTTTACATTATGGCGTTATAAATGCGAGCAAGCAAGAACCAAGTTGCGGCAAACCGCCTTAGTTTCAGATTTATCAACACATATACGTACCGTATGTATGCATGTATCTATCTATGTATGAAAGTAAAGTAATGCAGCAAAACTAAATTTTACTGTATTTAGAAGTGACAGGGCACGCGGCATTTCGCAGTAATTTTGGGCAGTAATTTTTTAATTGAGTATTGAGTAGATTCGGAGATTAACAAACATACAAACGTTTTACCTCTTTATAAAATTATTTATATAGATTAGAAGAAAATATATTTTTAGAAAGATTTTACTAGGCACTTAAAAAAAAAATATTATTGCGATACTTGAAACGATCTATCAAACTAATAACTAGGAATAACAATTATATGTCGAAATATGAATGAAATCGTTTAGTTAGTGTTTGTGGCGAATGTTGGCGAATTTTTATAGCGCTTATCGAGATCTCGATTGTTCGCCACCGTTTTCTCCCATTATACTGTGCAAACATGTTTGCCTCACCGATGTGTGAGAAGTAACACTCTACGGCTTTGTCTTGTTTGTGGTTTGCTTGTTTTCTGTTGATAGAAAAACAATTCTCATACTCCGGGGAGTTTTCGGGCAAAGAAATGCCGTTGACGAGCTTTGGGACTGAGTTTTGAAACTAGAGTAATAAAAGGAGCTAGAAAAAGTATGAAAGAGCTTTCTTATCTAATAAACGTAAACATATTATGTTGATAGAAGATTTGTTTTAAATTATATGTATACATACTAATATTGTGGTAAATTTATTCGTATCGCTACTAAATTTTGATGTTATAAAATGGAAAGTTTGTTAAATTTTTTGGATGTTTGTTATTCAACCTCGCATAAGCATTTAACGTACTGTAACCGCCCGTTATTTGTGTTGTTTATGTTTTAGCGTGTAAGTAATTGAAGCCAGAATCATTCTTCTTTCTCTCATCAGGTCGGCAGCGCACTTGCTTTGTTTTTCTTTTTGCTTGTGTTTAGGGTGATAGTGCTATCAAGTGGACCATAGGCCATCAAAAACATATAGACCAGACTCTTAATAAAATTCACAAAGCGATCTTATAACGATCTTTAAACATATTTCGAAGTAATGTCCTCATCATTCTTTGTTTGGATGTCTAATACTTGGTTTTACTAAACTACATGATCGTTTTAATCATTTAATAAGGAAAATCTCATTCGATAGGTTTGTACAGTCAAATGAATAATAAACAAAACTTGGTGTTTCAGTTTCAAATCATTGAAAAAAGATTCGAATAATAAATATTCTTTAAAGTGGCGAAGTGTATTTTGGATTTATTTTTATGTTATATACTTCCTACTCTTGCACACAGGCGTCTACTCAATGTGAGGGGGATACTTTGGGATAAATAGTACATTATACTGCCGTGGCCTAAAATCTCCGTTTGAAGTTTAATCACGAGCGACTAAATCACTTGTAGTCGATAACATGAAATCATAATATGAAATATTAAACCGATTGCTAACAGTTGCAAATATTCATGCATTTATGCATAACGGCTTTACGAATCAGTTGGAATAGTTCACTATCTAACGCTCGAAGCGATCTGATACGAACAGAATCTTACTGCTCCATACGAGAAGATCGACATCGCATACGTTATTTGCCGCAGACATCATCGCTGCGCTCCAAACGATACATTTTTACATTATAAACACACTGCTCTCGAATACATTTCCCAGCTCCGATGTTCCTTTATATCGATCCCTAACCCGTAACAATAGAGTTTTATTTCTAGTGTCGTTTAAAAGTATTACGCAATAAACTGTAAGCACTGCGTCAGGTGAAAGATTGATGGTCTAATTCGACGTCACAGTGAACGAGCGGCCTTTTTTGTCGCCAGGGACCCCAGTTTTATATGCGTCTGAGTAACGCTGCCCGAAGGAAATGAGAAAGTTATCGGTATCTAAATCCACGCCCCGGGGACCGCTGAGCGTTCTCCTAATAGATATAAAATCCGGGGGGCTTCGTATAATTCAATTTCGGTTTGCGGAATGGTAACGGTGGAGCAATTTATGTGTGGGCACGTCGACAGTGCAGATGGGCAGCCGTCGCGTGTCGCATTGTCGCTCCGCCGTTTCATCGCTTTGTCGCCGTGTCTCCGGTGACGTTTGCGGTCGTTTGCGGCGGTCGTATTTAGCAAACATTCACCACGCCGCCCGTTTAGAGGCGTGCGCGTAAATCATCCACAGAGAGCGGCCCGGGTCACATTTCAACTTTATACGAATCTAACAGACCACAGTCAAAATTAACCCTAGTATGGAGGATTAATTTCATAAACCGAAGTTAAAATTGCAACTTCCTAGATTCTAGATCCTACGTATTTTTATATTTATTTTACAACACTATAGTTTCGAAATGCTGATCCTATGATAAGAAATAGTAATAAAAATTATCTCAAAGTGTCTGCCTAGCCTTGTTCTTGTTCAAATTTATAAACCGATTCCTATTGGCTTTAGATGATGGTTGGTGGTCAAAATCAACGTAATTTTACTTAGGATAAAAATAAAAAAAAATCACTCACTTGATAATTACTTCATTATTTAAAAACGATAGTAATTGTCAGTCGACTCTTTGTTGTCCGCTCGACGGCAATAATAAACGGGTTAAGAAGGCATATCTAACGCATTTTTACATTAAATTGAAGCTGTGTTATACTAATATAATTCACAATTTAAGGATGACTGTAACAACTCTGTCCAATGTAAGCTTAAAACATGCATTGGACAGAGTTGTTACATCACACAACGTACGTGACAGTTTTGCTCGCCTGTGTATAGAGCTCTCAACTACACACCCGCAGAAAGCTGCTAATATTATTATTTATTTATTTATTTAATTCCCGCTATATGGTCAGCATCTATAACTAACAAATCTTACATATTATAAAACAAAGTCCTCCGCCGCGTCTGTCTGTCTGTCTGTTCGCGATAAACTCAAGAATTACTGCACCGATTTTCATGCTGTTTTCACCAGTGGATAGAGTGGTTCTCGAGGAAGGTTTTAGTATATAATTTACAAAGTTACGACGGGCGAAGTTGCGGGCAGCAGCTAGTTTTAAATAAAATGAAACTAGACTATACGATTTCAATCTAACACAATTAAAACTTTTGTGTCTCTAAGGGCCTCTTTCACGAACTAAAAGTAAAGTGTTGATTAGTTACTTTTAGAAATCATTTTCTGTTATATTGAATTATGCACTCGGTTTACTGCATCATTCGATAGGCGATTTTTTATTATTATTTTCTATTTAATATTTGAGACGTTTACCGTACAAACAAAGGTATATCAGCTCCTTTATCCCCGGTTACCGGAGTTTTTAAATGACAGTTTGGCCTAATTGACGTTTGTGAAAGAGGCGCTAAATATAATAACGCAAAGTTGATTTTCGCTTCCGTATATTTGTGCTCTGTAATATTTCAGAATTAACCCAATTTAATTAAATTTATAAATATAGTCATGTTTTGTAAACAAGTTATCCAAAAAGGATTTCTGGTCGGTACTAAAATGGCTTAGGCTGATTAAACCTTAATAACCTTGGGTATTCATTCAATATAGGCCGTTGTGCAGCACAAGTGCAAAACCCGGCGGTTCATTAGTGACCAAAATCAATTAGTACGAGAGACACTAATCCAAAGTGAAATATTTTATTACACGGATTTTGTACCCACACTTTATAAGTTCGTATTCGAGCGAGGCTGCGATTCATGGCTCTATGTAAATATTTTTGAATTACCACTTAGTGCATACAGCAGTTGCGTCGTGAATTTTAATGATATTTTAAAGCGTGGCAGGCGAAGTACTATTCTGTACGTCTAATCCATGAGAGCTTCGGTACGTGTTTGTGTAAAGTTTGCCATTACATTAAGGGAGTTGGTAGAGCTGGCCGGGCACTGCACAGTGCACAGCCCCGCAACTAGAACAAATGGCTGGCGGAGCGCGTTCGGATATCGTAACTGCGACCGTTATTGTAACGGATGTAAGTTTGGATAAATGTCAACTGTGTTTGAATTTACTGCACTGCCGATGACTATAAACTTTATTGGCTCCATTTGCATACATTAAGCAACGGGCATCTATTAGACTAATCATTTCAAAAATTATATATTAGTCCAGTGCTCATAATCTTTTTTTTTTAATCTGCTACTACATTATTTTTTATCTTTTGTAGTGTCAGGGCACACTGCGTCTCGCAGTCATTGGTCACTGGATCCACTGGATTTAAATAAACATTAATCACATTTTAAAGAAGACCACTGTGAAATAACAAATGAGTCAATATTGATGCTACAAAACTATTCGAAATTTATAATAAAGATTCTATTTATTGATACAACCAAATTATAATTGTGTATTTGTCAATGTGTGTATTTGTGTTTCCGCGAGTGAGTAAGCCCACTTCCCTATCCCTTATCCTCAGTCTTACTATAGTCGACAGAGCACTTGAAGTTCTAGCTGTGGCGCTGCTTGTGATAGGTAACGGTAGCCATCCACCATCCAGTGGACCATCAGCCTGTCTGTCGATTTTAACATAAAATAAAATAAATACTATAACGTTGTTGTAACGTTTATATAACGTTAAGCTTTCTTGTACCATAGTGATTATGTCTCACTAAAACATTAGCTGCATACCGTTTATAACTTGATTCAAAATTTAGAAAGAAAGAAAGAAAGAAAGAATTTTAATCACTCATCACAAAGACACAAACACAATACAAAAACAACAAAAAGGAATTAACAATAGTGTAAAAGATGTGTGTGTCCTCGCGGCAGCGAAACGGACACTGGCTCAGCATTGTGCTGAGATGCCATTAGCACCCACAGCGCTGATTTTCAGCCAGCACCGTTTGGGACTCACTTGACGCTACATGGTTTACGCTACACAAACACACTGAAAATAATCACTCTATACACTACACAAACATACTCTATACAAAACACCATCATATTCAATAAATCACCTAGACACGATCAATATAAAGAAATAAATAATATTATATGATAACAAATTACATATACTACATATACATACACAATGCAAAGCCTCAACTAATAAAAACAAAATTTACTCGGTTCATTTATGCGGATATAGATAAATGCTGGATAAAGGATTATGATTTTTGGAGCGTCAACAAATAACCCCTAAACTTACGCCTAAAGGTGTACTTGCTAGGCGCTCCTTTGATAGGAGGAGGGAGATCATTCCAGCACTTAGACGCCGCAAACCTGAAACTTCCTCGGAAGGCCGCGGTCCTGTGCACAGGCACAACAGTCACTGCCCCCCACCTGCGCAAACGTCTCGGCCACTGCAGTTTCCTAAATAGGTAGGACGGCGTTTCGTACCGTATCACCCCAAACAACAGAGTGGCGAGGTGCAGGCGCCGGCGCGCAGACATGTTCAGAAGGCCCGCGGCGCTCAAGTACGGAGTGACATGGGACCGAGGAGGGATGTGAAAGCAGAAACGAGTGCATGCGTTTTGCACTCGTTGTATCAACCTCTTAGAGCGGCCAGTAATGCAGCCATCATACACGACATCACAATAGTTTAATCTAGATAATATAAGCGACTCGCAAAGCGTGACACGCAAATCGACACTAAGGTAATCGCGTACATTATACAGAACTTTAAGACGATAGAAGCAGTTGCTCACAACTTTGAGAATGTGAGTCTCAAAGCGTAACTTGCCGTCCATGAGGAGGCCGAGATTGTTTGCTTCCATCACCCGCTCTATTGGTTCGCCCATGATGGCCACATCACTGTCGGCAAGAGCTTCCAGACTATTACGGACTTGATGCTCAGACCCGAAAACCACGTATCTCGACTTGCCCGGATTGAGAACCAAACAGTTCTTCTCCGACCAAGAGGAAACACGATCGAGGTCCGCATTGATGCTGTCCACTGCAGCAGACATGTCCGACGGCGAGCTAGAGAGATACAATTGCAGATCATCTGCGTACAGATGGTATCCGCTACTCCTTACACTACTAACGATGTCAGCGCTATACAGTATAAACAGCAGCGGACCTAGGATTGAACCCTGCGGAACCCCCCTCGTCACAGGACAAATGCGGGACCGCAGAGTGACTCCATCCATCCCTCGCAACGCAACCATCTGCGCACGACCGGACAAGTAACTGTCAAACCACCTCAACGCAGTGACATCAAATCCGTAATAGGACATTTTGGATAACAGCAAAGGCACGCTAATGCAATCGAAAGCCCTGGAGAAGTCTAAAAGCACCAATATAGTACTTTTACCGGCATCCCGAGCCTGCAAGATGTTGTCGACTACATCTAGTAACGCAGTAACTGTCGACCGACCCTTGCGAAAACCCGACTGCAGTTCAGGTAGGATGCCGTTTCTCTCCAGGTATTCCGACAGCTGATCGCAAACTACCCTCTCTATTATCTTTGACGCACAAGGAAGAATACTGATAGGACGGAGTTCGGTTGGGTTTATAGGATTGGGTTTCTTAGGTAGCGGGATCACTTGAGCGATTTTCCAGTCAGTTGGGAAAGTCATAGTCTCTATGCTTTTGTTTATTATATAAGTCAGTATATATGAAATTGTCGGAAGAGTCAGTACTATCATGTCAATATCAATCAAGTCGAGTCCTTTCGCGGTTGTTTTAATTGAAGTAATAATTTTTGTAACAGTCTTAACATTCGTGGGTGAGAGAGTAAATTTATGGTCACCGTATCTGTCAAATTCGTAACGCGTCATGTCAGATATTGCTACGTCCGATTTTCCGGGTATATTAAGGAAGTGGTGGTTTATTAAATCAGGATCGTTTAGATTTGTTGGTAAGTCAGTTTGTATCTGTGAGTCGGTGAGAATAGTACGCTTCAAGTTTTTCCAAAGAGTCCTTGAGTCAGTAACGTTGTTAATGTGGTGTTTGAAGAAGGCACGTTTCTCGTTATGAATGGCTTCGATTACAACGCGTTTCAAGTCCAGGTAGTATTGCTTATGAACGTTACTGTTTGAACGTTTATATTTAGCATAAGCTTTGTTCCTGAGACGCATCATAAGCTTCACATTACTTGTTAGCCATGGTTTGGGTGCCTCCTTCACCACAATTGTCCTTTCAGGTGCATGTTTATCAAAAAGTCCAAGTAAAAGTTCGTTAAGTAATTGAACCATGTCACTCACATCCTCGAGTAAAAGTATTTGGTCCCAATCTGTAGCCTCAACGTCTTTGTTAAAGTTAGCTAAGTTTATGTCTTTTAGAGGTCAGTAGGTAATACGTCTTGGTGTAGGTTTCCTTCTTTTTATGTCAAATTCAGCTGTTATAAAGGCGTGTCTGCCCAAGTCCGGGATGTGCTCAACGTCCAAAGATACTACTCGAGCGTCAGTGCAAATAAGGTCAATAGTCGTCTCGCTATGTTCGGTAAAGTGTGTCGGTTCACTTACGTGTTGTGTCAAGTTAACTGATGTCAAAAATTGTGTCAGGCTTTTAAACTTCGTGTCCGCTTTGTCAGTATAATTTATATTGAAATCACCAAGTAAAATGAGACGATCATAATTCACGAAGGAAGTAATTGAGTCAGTGATAGAATCAAAAAAGACGTTAACGTCCAGCCATGGTGGTCGGTATACAATACCTATAACTAGATGTTTACAGTTGACATTTATTTTTAACCACATTTGTTCTACGAGTGCAGTTGCGGGATGGGGCAGAGTGCGGGCAGTGAGGCCCCGGCGCAGGTAGAAACCGACGCCGCCTCCACGCCCCTCCCTCACGCCGGCGGGTCGCGGGACGTGACGCAGACGATAGCCGGCTATACGAGGAGCGCGACCATCTTGTCCCGGTTTGAGCCATGTCTCGCATATCCCCACAACATCCGCGTCACTATCAGTCAAAGTCGTAATCAACTCATCGTGTCCCGTACCGAGAGATCCAGCATTAAATAAACCAACTTTAAAGTTTTTTAATCGAGGCATCGGAAAGAGAAGCGAGAACAGTTGGTTATGATCAATAATAATAAAGTGACGAGCTTTGAAATTGTGTAAACATATCCACATATATTATAAAGTACTATATTTATACTATTATAAAAGAGTGCTATAATACATGTATAATATATGATACTCAAAAAGATTAAAAATGTACAATAAGTATGTTTGTATAAGCTACTATATAAGACAGAAGAGAGAAACGATAAAACATGAATTTCCATAACTTTACAACAAAAATGAACACAAACTAACATACATGTCTTGTCATAACATAACAAGACAAATGAACATAAACAACTAAAGCGCAGCATGAGTTGTTTCGCCGGCCCTAAAAATATTAAAGTCAGTCAAGCTGCTCACTCTATATCTCGGCAGGCCGTCAGCCTGCCGGGCGAAGATCTTGCCGTCTCTGGTCCATACGAAGCGCCAGGCCGCGGCGCGTGCCGCCTCCCTGGTCCGCTGAAAGAGCTGCCGGTTGGCGCTCGTCAGCCGTTCGTTCACGTAGAATTTTTGAGGAGCGGCAATTAGGCCCAGGTCGGCGGTGGTGGTGCCACGGCGCACTCGCGCAGCCCGTATCAGGTCGTCTCGGACGGCGCGGCGCGCCAGGCGAAGCACAAGAGGGCGCGGACGGCCCGTTTCACGCCTAGACCCCGCCCTGTGCGCGAGCACCACATCGCGCGCGTCCAGCTCCACGCCCAGCTTGGCGCAGATCCGCGTCGCAAGGCCGATTGCGCTCTCTCCGGGTTCCTCCGGCACATTGGAAACTTGTATGTCGTTAGATAGTTGCTCCTGGTCCCTCTCTTGCAACTGAAGTTGAAGGGCTGCGATAGTCCTCTCCAGAGCCTCGGTGGCCACCGACGCGGCACTTTCGGCGACAGCCTTCTCAACGGCCTCGACGCGACCGTCCAGCGCGTCAATCCTGTCGTTAAACTCCGCTATACGTGCGCTCACGTCCCGAAACTCCTTCCGGAATTCCTGGAGCTCCCGTCTCACGGCTTGGAGCTCCTCCCTGAACAATCTCACCTCACAGCCGAGTGTCGACTGCATAGTATTCTCCCCAAGGGGAGGCACAGGTGGTTCTTCCGAATTTGTCGGTGAGGGCATTTGAACCGACGGCAGTGACGTCATCGGTTCACTCACAACAACTCGAACGGGCGTGTTACTATTATCACCTTCCTTGGGCCTGGAAGCTGAGCACATAGGGCAAACCCATTTAGACCGGTGAGTTTGTGCGTCAGCATATTTCACGCAGTCCTGGTGATATTGGAGGGAACAACTAACAATGGAGCATTTTATCCTCTTTTGCGTTACTAGTATTGTGCCATTACAAGCCGAACAATTGACCATTTTTGAATAATTTAATGCTGCAGAAAATATTCCAAGGTGGCAACACTATTCGCGTCACTGTTACGTTGACAGTTTAAAATTTCTGTAATGAGGGTACTCGTATTTATCCCTGAGAATAATATTGTTCTGTGCACACGTCTTGTAATAACAAACAGCTATTCTGTGGCGCTCATTAATTTTTGCAACTAAATTCGAGGGTAATTTGATCGTTTTATATTTTAATAATTTTAAATTTTTGGTGAATTTTAGCACTTTTTAGTATGTTTTTTGTAATAAGTGTAATAATTGATCTTTATTTTTGTGGTTTAAACGTTTCACAACACAAATTCTCACTGTTTGACACTTTTTTCGATTTATATTTTGTGGAACTATTTTAAGTATGTGTTTACAGTTTAAGCCTTCAGCACAGAGTCCTCATTTCATTCCAAGTTTAGCGCCAAGAAAGAAAATTGGCTTCAGTGTAAAGAGTTCTCAGTGTGAGGTAAGTAACAACTTTTCTACTGTCCAATTTACAAAGAAATTTTCCTCCATTTCCTGTACGTAACCGAAGTAAATAGGATTCACAGTGATCCCTCCCCTATATCTTCTCCATTATTTTGGATTTTGACTAACATTATTTCCTTGGATTTATTCAATGGTTTTCCCTTGATCATCTCGAGAACCTTTTATTTAAAAGCCGAGGTATTAGTCGGTTTTTCACTTGACTTTTTTGAAAAGAATTATTGCAGTCTTATTATGTGTTTGTAATAATTGATATTTCTTTTTAATTTTATACTAAAGTTAATATATTCATAATGGTTGATAGATAAATCGTATAATATTAATTTATATCCTAAAACCAGAAGTCGGTTCCAATTAGGCGTTTCTTTGTATACGAAAATGGTACATATAGAACCCCGCCCCGAATTAAAATATGATATTTTATGAAATCGAGCTTTTGGGCCATCGCTTTGGGACCAAGTTCAGTTCAAACTAAACTCTAATACTAAACATATTGAACACATTGTTCAGAAAACTAAATGAGGTTTCGGAACGACATTCGATATTTGTATCCTTATTCAGAGAGCATTGAGTTTCCTATTATACGAAACACAGCAAACGGCCTCACCAAGTCTATAACGGATCAAAGGCGCGGACCGCTGCTGTTCTGCCAAGCATTTAATTCGCCTGATGGCACAATGCTAATGCATCGACGATAACAGCGCGTGCGCTCTGATCTGATCAAGCACAGTTAGTTAGACGTATAGGTATAGTCCACGTACCAAGCACAATGGGCGTCTGAAACTAATTGACGTCGGATACATTGCCTTGCCTTGACAGTTGCATCAAGATGTATTGCATGAGTTATCAAAGACTCTTTGCTTGTATTAAAACGCTTTTGATATTTGCCTGCAAAAACATAACTTTGACCCTCAGGGCAAAGACTGGATATTCCTTAACATTTGGACTATTTAAATTTCAAAACTGTTTGTGTTTAAAAACAGTAACGTTCATGTCGATTACAAACGAATTTGTGTTTAAAATTTTTATTGGGACTGCTCTACTAATTAATACTGTCAGCCTACCTGCCTCTCTATATTATATAATAATATTATTATATATATTATAGAGGATTATATAAATAAAAATATAAATAATGTAACCGTAACGTTGTTACAATTAATTATTATTGAAATTTTTAAAATATTTATGCAAAACATGCCGCCGAGTCTCTTAATATAGAACTTAAATTAGACTGATTCGTAATTGTAAATGATCAGTTCTTTTGAGAGATTATGGTTGTTTATTTTTCTCCGAAAGAAATATTTTTTTTTCTTGTTTATTTTCCTCGAGAAAAATATGATTTCATTAATTAATTAGATCGTAATAGATTCCCTAGAGTGGCGAAGGCGTGTTCTAAAAGAAGACGTTGATACGGATTCATGTCGCATTAATTATGTCTTTCGAAGACCTAGCAGCATTAAGCGGAAGTAAGATTTTAATCTTTAACGCACACATTATACAATTCTGAACCTGTTTGTGTTATGACTTATTTAAGAAACAAGTACATAAATGTATTCGTAAATATAAATGTAATTATACAGTTACAAATGTTTCATTATGACAATAATTATAATTTGGTTGTATCAGTAAAAAGTATCTTTATTATAAATTTCGAATAGTTTTATAGCATCAATATTGACTCATTTGTTAACATTTTTATACCTGAAAAAAATCCCTATTTCTGAATATTTCTGCAAAAAAAAAATTCTTAGAAGTACTTACTAATAAAATAATTAAAAATACTAACTAATAAAAAAAACTAAAAAGTAATTTAAATCACGAATGACAAAAACCCTTTGATTCGCTAAGTTTTTTAAAAGTTAATTGTTATAAGAACAATCAACTTTTAAAAAACTTAAGTGAATAAGTGTTGAACTTTGTTAATTTAGTTGTAATACCATTCCACGCGCTTTCTACAGACTCACAACGTTTTACATTTTCTCTTAAAGCTTTCAATATAGATTATATTATGCTGTGAGAGCATTAATCTTTCGACAAGCGCCGCTTTATTTGGACCCTTGGACAAATTAAGACGAAAATCCAAAACTTGAAGGTATAATCTCTGAAATTTGTGAAAGGGTGCTCTCTATGATCCACATTTTATGGGAACCATTTTGTATAGGGAATACAGGAACAGGAACCTGAGACAAATTACACTTGTTTTCAAGTTTTTTTTTAAATTTGAGCAGAGACATCGGTTCATACACTATTGTTGTTTCTAAGATGAATAGGTATTTTCTTCTTTTTGTAGCTTAAATTGGATTCTATTCAAACATAAGTTAATCAAATATTATTGTGTTCAAGAGCAATAATGTGTTTGTTGGTTTTAATTGATATTTTAGTCAGAACGTCGGCCTTTAGTAATGTGATCGTGTTCGTGTATTGTGAAATTCACACTCTATACACTCCAACAATATAATCCAATTAAACTCGGGTGGCTTAAGCTTGGTGGAAGGGTAAAATGTCAAAGTCATCTTCGGTTTAAAATTAACACTAGTTGAAACACAGGAACAACAACATGTCACCTGAATTCAGTCAAGTTACTTGATTTCAGAAGTGACAATTTATTACAATTGTTACTGTTGAAAAAATAGTCTATCTATACCTTTGTAATGTTTATAAGTATAATGTTCACACAAAACAAATGTTTCAAAAATAAGCAATCATATAACTTCTACTATTTTTATATTTAATAAATCGTTTAATTTAAACCATTATGTCAAAATTGTTTATAAAATAATAAGGAAAAGAGTTTGAACATCCGGATTCTTTATCTCAATGTGAAACTCCTACTTGCAGTTCTATTTTGGAAAAAATCCAATTATGACATGAACAAACATGAATATATTTTAATTTTGCATAGTAATGAAAATGGGCTCATAAAACCTATTAAATAAATGTCAATCCGCTAAACTTTAACTCTCGTGGTCAGGAATATTTTGGAATTGAGATTGTCCCTAATTAGTAGGCAAGCTTAAAATCCTTTGTTATCATTAGAGAAGAAAAGCTTTAGCGTATCTGTTTGCGGACGAGAATTCGTAGAGCGTGTCACAGGCGCAACGGTTGTGTAGCGGTTCGTAGCTCGACCGTAGCTCTGAGCGTAGCACAATGCTACGTCGGCTGCACGCCTAGCCTAGTCGTCTACCACGTGCCTCGGCATAATAAGCTATTTTAATAATACCTATTGTTTTTAATGGACTACCGAGGCCACACAAAGTTTCCCAGGCGGAACTTTGTTATTTCAATTTATTAGTAGAGGTTTATTAGTGTTTTACGTAAACATTACCAACACAGTTTGAAAGATTACTTGAGAAAGCTTTTACAAATTTAATATAATAATTTATCTCTTTATCATTTTTATTAGGTGTATTTTTATGCGCTGTATTGTCAGGTGAAAGGTAGGTGTGGTAACTATATGAAAATAACTGAATATTCGATTTTAAATTTTATTTTTTAAAGTGAAAATTTATTTTTACGCACATTGAGCACTTTTGGTATGTTATGCATTACATTGGGCCATATAGCTGATATGTGAGTCTTAATCTTGAATACAGATCCAGCAGTCGCAGGTTTAATACCAGGTTAGGCTGGCACCCTTTTGGTTTATATTTTAAACTGTAGAAATCTTCGCATCTGAAATAGCTCAAGGTCGGTGAACAAAGATTAGTAGACTGTACTAATTCTCCGCAGGAACTCCGAACCATTAGTTTCTTAGGAATTAATTACATTCTTATAAATTGTCTCGGCTGTAGATAAAAAAGTTTTAGATTCATTGTCTATTTATATTAGTTTTAGTGACAAAACTTAAATAAAAAAGCATTTGAAATATATTTTCTTTTTATTATGGTTGGTTATTGGATGTGCTTGTAATCTGGGTATGTATCAATGATGTGATGGATTTTATACATTCTGACACTCGATCGTTCTAACATTTGCACTTTGTAACAATTAGTACACTTTGATACTAGCTCGTTCTGACATATAAACTATTTGACTAGTAATGCATGCAACAATCGTTGTTACAAACAATCGTATTATCTGTCTATTATGCACTTTGACACTCGTATTTAGCACATATTACTCGTATGTAATAGAACAATTGGACGTTCAGTCATGTGAACAGCCATGTCCTGGAACGTTTTATTCATGCTACGATGCTTCAATGCTACGAATAACCGACTAATTGTAGGTGTTAGCCGGTGAGATTTAGGATCCCCGACGTGTTGTATTGAAGGCCTATTTAGCAAGTGCCTCTTCACTTGTCAAGTTAAAACTATCGATGTATCTTCTTTAAAGAGAGGCAATCAAGCGACTGTGTTATTTTCTGTTTGCAGTGATTGTCGTTGTTGTTTACCGAAAACATTACAATCTACTTTATATAGTGAGATGATAATTTCCGTCTTATAATTTGTTTTTTATGAAACATCAAATGAAAGTCGTTATATTTGTAGAAAATTAATGATTTTATTGTGAATTGTGGTTATCAATTTTACCCACTACTTCAACCAGTTTTTTCATAATTCATAAGGTTTAAAAATATTATTTATTACTATTATAATTAAAGAGGTATCATCATTCCAAGTCTTTGTAACCTTCATTGTATTCCTGAACGCGAAAAGCTCGTGTGGTATTTTAAAATTATTTCTTTTAATCAACAGAACGACCGCGCAGGGGTTAACAGAAAAAGTCCCAATTGTAACGTAACGTAATCGTGAGATGAAAATTTAAAATGTTTAGAATAAATAGGACGTTTTATTATTAGCTTGTAAATGTTCGGGGTCTCCCGCATTGTACTGATCTTTGGGTTTACATACACAATATAAAAGAAAAACAGTAATCGCATTCACTATTTACTTGAATTACTCACTACTTGAATTATTCACTATTTACTTATTTTACTCGTAGTTTGACTGTAGCACAATAAGTTCATTATTGTGCTTAATTGCAACATCAAAATTTTGATAATTTCGTGTGTTTTTCGTGTAGGACGTTTTATTATTAGCTTGTAAATGTTCGGGGTCTCCCGCATTGTACTGATCTTTGGGTTTACATACACAATATAAAAGAAAAACAGTAATCGCATTCACTATTTACTTGAATTACTCACTACTTGAATTATTCACTATTTACTTATTTTACTCGTAGTTTGACTGTAGCACAATAAGTTCATTATTGTGCTTAATTGCAACATCAAAATTTTGATAATTTCGTGTGTTGCGTTTTTTGTATAGTATGCATTTGTTACTATTTTAATGAGATCATATACCGTTTTGTAAGTCGATACTGTGTTGTTATCATAGTCTCAGGGGCTAATGGAATTATCCCAACGATGGTTCCGAATTAATTTGAACGCTGTGGAGACCTTTTAAATTTTGTTGTCCCATGGGCGGTGAAGCGCTGCCGCCGTCGGCCGCATTGCGCTCAAAATACAAATATTTCCCTTGTACTGCTCTTTGTGCCGTCGTCTTCGCCCGCTTAATTTATTACGGCAAACAACGAAATTTCATTTAATACTGTATAAATATCATTGCATCGAGGCCAGTTGGTGTTAATTAGTCTTATACTTTGTCAGTTTTATAAAAACTTAATTAATTTGTTGCAATAGAATTTACTCTTTTTGTGGATGAAATTCAAACGATCATTTTCGCTGCTAGGTAGCATTCAAGGAGTTACTGGATGTGCTCATTCTTTTTGAAACTGCTAATGTCGTCTTATTTACAGATTTGAGAGTTGTACGTCTCAATCCGTTGGATGAGTGGTGAGTGCTTGCATTAACGCTCCTGTCTTAGGTATCCAGGTTCTATTCCCGGCAGGGTCAATTTTGGAAATGAACTTTCTTATAACGATAAAATATTGCATTCTCAGTTTCATCACTAAACTCTTAATATATACGTCTTGATATAATTATGCAATGTTTAAATATATATTTTTCTAAGTCCATTTTCATTTGAGTACCTATTTATCTCAGATAAAATCACTTGACTCACGTTTCGCCTAAAATTACACCCAACTTAATTAACTTACATCTTTAGATATCCGCACGAAACATAACATGACACGGCAAAACGATGTGCTGTATTAATTAGAACAGTAATTAATTCTGCCTGAAAATGCTCTACTATTACACACGAATGACTGCGATGTTTTCGTATCCAACCTCTCAAATAGTTGATTTTGATAAGAACACTGCGGCTTGTGTGGTTAAAATGATTTTGTAATATAACTCGCGGACTCACTCATATCTTCGTTTAGTGTAGCTAAGAGGTATGTGACATAACCGTAAAATGCTGTCTTACAAAATCTGCAGTGCGGCGCTTTTAGCAATATTTCGGTGTGTTTTATGCTGGCCTTGTCTGCGGTACCGCTTCCTTAAAGAATTTACTAGTTTAAATTGAAATTGAACCCAAACTCAATTCTTAGGTTGTGTTACAGTGTTATGCAATCTTAAACTGACCAATAGCCATCTTCTTTAACAGAAGACCATAATAAAATAACAGACGTCTTTTTGTGTTTTACTGGCGACAATAGTTTTAACTGTATGGTAAATATATAAAATAGATAATCATATAGATAAAATAGATAAATATAAGGTAAGATTTTATTTATAAAACCTCCTTTAACGTACCCAAATGTGTCTAAGAGAGCATAAAAGGAATCCGAACGAGGACACAAAGAAAATTGATCAAAGGTTTTACTTTCACTGTACGCGGACGTCGCGGGATAAATTTCCAAATAAAATTTCATAAATATTTTTGATATATTCACGGTCAGGCTTTTCATACTTTGCCCGCGTGGCTTATCTGGATTATCTCGGGATTTCCCCGGGATTCTTTTAACTTGTTCGCGTTTGTTCGCTCGCTTATTGCGTTTTATCTGGCGCGTGATTTGCCGCATCTCCCGCGCCGGCAAATATGTTTATCGTGCCCCAAATTCGCCCCTTTCATATTTATGGAGCTCGCTTGAACGTTAAAAATAAAGCTAAATAAAGCGTACACGGTAAAGGGAATTACTCTTTATTAAAATTTAATATCTCCCTCCTTTTGCGCTGGAAGGCGGTAGGTAGACGTGAACAATTAGAGTGGTTTCTAATTAAGCCTTTATTGAAGTTTTATTTAATTTTCGCCTCTTGTTCGCAGGTAACATTCGGTGGGATGACATACGGTGTGCCGTGGACCAGAAATAAAGTGCGCGCGTGTTGATGTGCATTGGTTTGCTCGTGTTTGCGTAGATGTGTTTAGTGTGAGTGTTCGGTTAGTTGACTGTCATGGTGTGGTCATGGCGCGGGCTGGCTCTGCTGGCTGCGCTATGGGTGTGCGAGGGTGTTCCGGAGACGATGTATCACAATCAGTTCGCGGTACACGTGCCGAGCGGCGCCAGCCATGTCGATGACATTGCAAGACGACACGGCTTCGTCAACCACGGACAGGTGAGGATTATACACTATTATTTTCTATCATTTGGTTGGTTGTGAGTTGTGGCGTAAGATATGGGATTAACTGCTTTTTAAAGTAACAGTGCTTGATGAAGAGTAAAATGTCTATTTTATACATTTAAAATTGAAATGAATATTATGGTATTTTTTTATACCGCAACAGGTCAATCAAAAGAGTTACGTTATTTATATTAATAATAAAATATTACAAAAAAATCTGTTTAGGGTTAGTCATTTCTTTTAATACAGTAATATTGTTAAACATTAAAAATTGTTCGTACTGCAGCCCATAATT
Source organism: Synanthedon formicaeformis (assembly GCA_945859745.1). Taxonomy (NCBI): domain Eukaryota; kingdom Metazoa; phylum Arthropoda; class Insecta; order Lepidoptera; family Sesiidae; genus Synanthedon; species Synanthedon formicaeformis. Next base: position 2,753,317 of record OX243968.1, on the reverse strand, counting down.
ATTGTGCCATACATTATTATCTAATATTTAATTAGTAATTTGAATATTTGTTAGGAATAAATGCTAAGTACCTATGTTTCAACCAATGAAGGGAACGAAACAGTTTGTACAACTAATAGTATATTATACTATAATAGACTAGACAGACTAAAATAATAGACTAGATCGTAATTCTCAGTTATTTTGAAGCTGTGACTAAGCCTTTTATATGCTCAGTGGAAGTGTATTATAACTGCACTGTACATATTGGATTAGGTGCATGGTCCAACATGGAAAATGAACAAGTAAACCGCATGTATGCGACCGGCCTACTTTCCACACTTCCTTTTTGTGAAGTCCTTCAAGTCTTTGATTATATTTTCATATGGCACAAGACGTCGACATAATATTATAGTTTGTCCAGACAATCTTACTTTGCTCATCGTATCGTCGAGCGCAAGTACATTTTTATCAATTTGAGCTTACCTACTGAAGCGAAATATCACAGGGAGAGCTACCGTTACTGACATCGTTAGAAAATCTTTATTTGAACTACTATACGTTGCGAAACATTTCCTTTGTATCCAATTCAGCTATATAGCTGTATGTTGAAAAAACCAAGACTTTACGTATAAATAATATTAACAAATAACATAGTAATATTTAACAAGTAATGTAGTCGCTCTAAATTTACCTAACTCTTCAAAATTTTAAAATTCAGCCCACTCAGCTGGTATTTTTTTTTTAATTCTCAATCGAACTAGCTATAATTTGCAAGTGTCAGAAAATTGAAATAGTCCAAGTTTACGTTTTACGAATTGCCTTTTTTGCTTTCTTTCATCTCAATATTAAAACTTTGTTATTGGTAATATCGTAGCCTTCGTCTGCACTTTCTTTTAAGCCGCTTTCTACAAGTTTCGACAGTTCTGCAAATATTTCATATTAACCTTTTCTACGCATATAAGTACGCATAGATTAGTGTATATAATACCAATATGTCTTTCAATTTGCTATTTCGAGATAGTTGAATTCATTAGGTACTTAATAGAGAGTTTTTTAAGTAGCTCTCGAGTACACGGTGGGCCACAAAATAATTGTAAACGAGCATCTTTAAGATATTTTTTATAATGTGACACATAGAATAAATTAACATCGATACTTCCTATATAGTTCCTCCTGTTGTAAATTTTTCTATAATCATAGGGATATTCAGTAATACATATATATAATATTGTTTTACTGACATATGTTGCAATATCAATATGAATAGTTTTATTTTTTATTTTAGACGTGTCTAGTCCACCTACACCGTGAGATGTTGACGTAGTTATACTAAACGTGGTTTTGCTGTTATACGTTGTTCTGTCATTAATCACAGGCTGAACTTAATTGGACTGCTCCCGGAGAGACAGCCACACGAAGAACTAAACTACTGTTATTAACTAATCCGTGGACGGGTGCACTATTTTCCCACCCCTTTTTGTTACACGCTGTATAATGATATATTGCTCAGGTTAATGAAGGTTTGTAATGTTCGTTTTATAATCGGCACTTCAACCCTGTCGTAGTAATTACACGGTCACGTAGTAATTACAGGGATGACTGAGCTATAGCAGCGGCAAACCCCCTTCACAAAGTAGTGAGGCAATACTCCGTTGTTATTTGACCTTAGGTCATATCTAACAAGATAGACGTCTATCGTCGAATGTATTCAAAAAGTGACTTTACTGCGATAGACAGACGCAGCAGATTCCTTTGATTTCGGGAATCATATTATAAGTACCTTAAATATATTGTATGCGCGCTGACATTTTGATTCTCACTTTTATAATTAATATAATATATTCTTTTAAAACAAGATAACGTCACTATTTGACATATTAGACACTATTTTTTTTAAAATATGAATAAGATTAAATAAAAGAAGATAAGATTTGATTGTACTCGTATTTAATGTAACTAATAAAAATAAGAGAAGATAATAAAGTTAATATTCTTAAACAAATATTTTAAAAGGACCAAAGCTTAGTAAAAATGGAGATCGTACTTTAACAAAGTTTGGATAAAACAAAGCGGTGTGTATTAACGTTATTACAGTTTTAGAATTTGTTTCTTTTGCAATACTCTCAACTCTTGGGAAGTTTTTAAGTTTCAATTTGTTCCTACCGAAGCCGGTTTCATACTTTATCGCTCGCAAGCAGTACAATAAAATTTATTTTTGAAGTGATCTTCCTCTCAATTTTAAATATGACTAATCAAATATTTGGATAATATTCGAAAATAATATTTGAATTATCGTTTACCTAAATAGAAAATTACACTTTGATGCATGTATAAAACCACGTGAATTATTGCAAACCGCCATTGTAAATAGGTGCCTTTTTGGTTTGTTACCACATAAACCTTTAATGCCAATATTCATGAATGATGTTATGGCTACCTGCAGAACATACCTGATTTTCGGCGTCGCGCCAATCTTCGATGGAGTAGAGCGATATGGACAGGTTCCCATCGGCAAAAGGTAATAAAAGCCCACAGCGTAAATATAATGGCGAGGGTGTTGCCAACGTCGAGGCAGTAAAGGTTTATCTAACAAAGTCTTACGTCACCGCTCTCTCGATGTTGGCGTCTAATCCTCTTTCAATAGCCTACAGCGTGGCCTATTAAATTCTCCTATAACACCCCGTTTAGTGTGAATAAATCTTCAGACGCGTGAGTAGGTAAGCAAACTAGTACTTACGCAGGGGCGGGTTTGAACAAACACTTACCAAAGCCGCCATTGTTGAGAGAGTGTCGTCAAACACTACGCCGAGACCGCCCGTGAAACGCTGTGTTTGACGTGCATCGGTAAATCGTTCCAAGAGTACTCTCGTCTTATGTTGACGTACTCTGCTTTCCACCTGAACGAGTGGCAACACAGTGTCGCGCCGCGGCAGGTGTGTTTCTATTTCTAGTGTGATTATTATGTTTAAGGTATCGCGAAACTGTCTCATTGGAAAACGTGCGTATGACGCCTTGAACTCTACGCGTCTAGCTAAATGGTTTCTAATGTTTAGATAGTGTATTGTGGGCGGATGTTTTGATTTCAATTATGTACTTCTAAATAGGCAATTCTATTACTACATATTATTATTGGATTATAAACGGTTTTCGAAATTTTAGATGTCCGCTTTATTCTAAATTTTATGGATTTAATATTCAGTATAATTAAGAAATTGTATTTATTTATTCTAAATTAATTAGATGCTTATATAATTAGCTCAGACTAATTTAAATCAGAAAAAACATAAATAACAATAACTTTTTGTAATGAATACATCAGTGTAGCTTCAAGTGTACCTATTTCTATGTTTTTTCCTAACACATTAATTTATTAATTAAAGTTATTATTTAATCTAAAATTAAATAAAAACAAAAGGTCATCAAAGATTAGTATTTTATTTAATTAAGTAATTAAGCAGAGTACAGTGTTATACTGTATTCAAAACGTTGTAGAATAATACAAATGTCAATTCTGCATATTTTAATACAACTGGATTTGGGTATGATGTTGGGTCACATGAGGTTTAACTCGGTAAAGTTATTTAAGCCGCGGTACAAGTTACAAGCGTTAGATGTCAATCCATTATCGTGGAACTAAAAATGTACTAATATCCATGTGTTAAATCGACTAAAATTTCTTTATAAATAAATTCGACTGTTAGTTATAAGAAATCGATTCGGTAACACTAATAGGACGTCAATAACTCGAGCTGTCTAAAGTAAAATAAATATTAAGCCGGAGTATTAAGCGGGGCACCGATGTCGTGTCATAACGTCTCCTCGCGACCCGGCCTAGAAAGTCGTTGGGTTTTAGCCGGATACGAATCCTGCATAACCTCTACACTGCCGGGTATTCATGACAATAGGCCAACGTTTAAAAAAAAGGACGGAGAGTCATAAATACATATATACGTGTGCTTTGTATATTGCACATTGCACCACAACCCCCAAGTCGGCACTAAACGCTAACCGTCGCGCGTTACGTTTTGCGTTTCGCGTCACGTGCCGGCCGTCGATGGCGCTCGACGAAAGCCCATTCTCCCTATCCGTTTTTATAAGTATTCAATACTCTGAGCAAACTACGTACTCGTGACGTGAGAGTTATTGCCCCTCAATGGGCTGTTTACTAACCGAAGCCTTACAAGTTTAAGTGTGTTTTTGTATGTTTATTCGAGTAGGCGGAACCACTATGTCTACACGAGCACACTATGCGGGAAGTGTAAAAATAAAAGTCAATTTTATCGGGATATTGTTATGTAAACGGGCCGCTGACATTTTGTGTTCTGTTTGTAGTGAGTTGATTCTGAAATATGTATGTAAAGGTCAGCAGGTAAGTTGGCAGCCCTATTGATTGTAGGGGTTGCCTAAGCAACGCTATAGATAGGGGTTGCAAGCGCGCTGCCGGCCTAGTCTTGTCAATATAGGATGCCAAGTTTATCATCTTTACATTAAAAAATAAAGTCGCTTCCCGCTGTCTGTAGGCATCTTTTAAACTGCGCAACGGATTTATTGCGGTTTTCACTCATAAAATGAGCTTTAAACGAAAATTTTCAGAAAAAAAATTGCACCATTACACCATTGGAAGGTACATTATCAGCAAGCTACATAGCCTGCATTTTTTTACTGTCCCTCTATTTGTACGCCTGTATTTAAGCATACAGAAGGGACACACGACGGGAAGCGACTTTTTTGTACATACTATACAAACATACAAAAATCAAATCTTTCCTCTATATAATTATTATTAATGTTAAAAAATATTAATATTTTAGAAATGAAGTAAGTTGACATTTTAGGATTTTTTATATTACGTTAGTATTTAAACGAAGAAATATTTCCATTCAAAGTTAGTCTACCTAATTTTATTTTAGATTTCGTATTAAATGTTTGCAAACTAACATTGCCGTTTATACAATAACAAACACAAACTCCACTGAGTTAAAAAGTAAAATAAAAATGCAATCTACTTGGAGTATGTACAGCGCGTGTAATTTGTTCGAAATGTTTCCCTGAAATTTGAGTGCCTTTTCAAAATTACACTCCAGTGTGAAGCTAACTACTTGTTATAAAAGCCTATAAAGAAAAGGCGCCACGTTAATTATAGTTGAGTTTAGCCGCTTTTAGTGACGCCTATTTTCTCCTTAATTATAGTTTGGTGTAGTACCGGCCGGTGGAAGGAAAAAAAATGTATTTGTGTTTGTATTACTTATGACCTCCTGGTACTTTAATATTGTCGGCTTGCATTAGTTTGTGTTATAGTGAAATTTGTATTTCGATATTCGAATTAAATTATGTATAGTAAGTATAACTAGAGATCCGCCTTCGGGTTCTCACGAATGCATTTTTTTCTACAAAAGTATACAAAGAAATCTTCCAATTTTATCGCGCTTTCCTTTAGTGAAAACTAATAGTTAATACAATCCGTTTGATAATTTATAATAGTAGAAGTTAGTGGAGAACATTCAGAGGAGAACAGCGACTTCATGTTATATTAATGCTGTTTATTAATTTAAGTATTTATAAAAAATTGGCGCCTACTTTATTTTACCTAAGTATATAAAATAAGAATAGATAAAAATATTAAAAATTAATTAATTTAATTTGGTAAAAACATCGAAATAAATCTTTGGTATTCAAGTTCGCTGGGTGAAAATGATAGAATGATACAGAAGCAAAGATAATGATGATGAAGAAGCAAAGCAAAGCAACGGCGGTGAATGATGGACCTGGTAAAATACCTAAAATATAAAACAATAGTATATTACTAGTTAATATCATACCTAAAGTAACGACTAATCTTAAACATAATAAGCATCAAAAGATACGTGTTGCCCAATAATAACGGTAAACGTAACCGTTTTCTTGTTGTAATATTTATTCTATTTCTTTTATTTTAAAGCAAGTACTTAACATCACCACAATTTGACTCGAGAAAGCTTAAACGATTGATTTCAGTACAAGGTTTTCTACAAGTCATTTTGATATTTTTAAATATGTACTTTTTAAATGTTTTTGTATTGTTTTCAAGTAGAGTCTTTACCGTATTAATTAAACTAAACCGTTTGTGACTTAGTTAACACAATATGTATTTTAGTAACAAGTCTGTGAAATGTTAATTAATTTATGTCCAAAAGCAAATAGTAAACACTCCATGTCAACACAAATAAAGACGATACAGCAGCAGCGAGCGCTGTCAGAGTAATGGAATTGTAACGTAATGCATTGTAACGTTTCCATAATGGATTACAAACTGCAACATTACCTGTATAATGCGACAATCAGCGAGCCATCAGCCAAGCGGCCCCGGCACACTTAGCGACGAACCGAACACTCGTGACAACAAAGCGGTGTGCCATTGCCTGTCTCGTTCACGATACTGAGATGCAATGTACTAAAGTACATACAAGACCCGACAGGATAAAGCATGTTTTTGCGCGATACGATTTGTATAGTCCCTGAACTCACCTAAGTTAATCCAAGTGTTGCCAGTTAACGCATCACAGAAAGAATTTATGTGCTGTCTACGGCTCAACCTTTTTTGACAAAATTTGGTATGACAATAATTTGAAACCTCCGGAGAGGAAAACAGGGGCCTTTTCTTCTACTTTTTCACTTTTCAAGCGTGTGAAGTCGCGGAAAAAAGCTATTAATAAAGTAGGTACTAATAAAATAAAATCGTTTAATTATATTCTTAAATTGCGTACTTGAATACAGTTCTAATGAAATTTTCCAAGAAAATTAAATACGAGACGAGGCCTTTCACTAAGTAATATCCTGATCATGCAATGCATTGCATGGACGTCAAGTCTAGTAGTCTTAATAATGCATTATATCTCAATGGTTTACGAACGATGAGTGACGCGACGTCGTGAAGGCAGGCTGTATTCAGACATAATGTAATATTCCTTTCAGTGAAGAGAACGGTGACAGGTGTTCCAAGCACACTCCAGAAATCTCAGTGTGAAAAATGCGCCAGTCTCTACACCATTACATAATGCAGGAATGTGTCACGGCATAGCAATAGACGCGTCGGCACGAATAGAGTTTTGAGATTCTTTGTGTTCGTAATAAGCGGAAAATATGCCAGATGCTCGCTCGCCGGGTGACACACCTGAAATTTCATATAAGAGGGACGCGCGCGTGTGTTTATTGTGTCTTCTCCTATCTACGTTAAATATGATTTTCATTGTACGTAATAAAGTCATAATAGGAACGGGTCCCGGAGTGGGACGGAAGGAAGCCTCGACCTTTCCTGTACGGTGGGCCGAACCGAACGGATGTCGGCACACTGTGAATAAGCTAACCGAAATTAAACGTTCCCTTGTTCGAGTACATAAAAAGAGCTCGTATAGTAAATTACGTAAATATTCGCAGGACTTTTTGTACCGACAACGAAGCGCCGCGCGTTCGTGTAACGTGTTTGTCGAGTCATAAAAAGCCGCCAGGGAATATGTTTGTTTAGATTGCGCTTAACTACGGGGATAGAAGTCTTTTATAAGAGAGAAATCGCGATTAGATTCTAACGATACACTCCTTTGGAGGATTTATTTTCTGCTCCTGTATAAGGTGCCGGTTGAACGATGTAACGAGCGCGCGTCAAATTTCTAAAGCAAGCTAAAGTGCTTTAATGCAAACACAACTAACCGACACTGGGAAAGTTGAAAGCTATTACCTTCGTTGTGAGTTTAATCGGATTAGTGGTGGCCGTGCACATTTTTGTTCCCAATTCATTTGTATAGTGGTTTAAACGTCAAAACAATCCGTTCCCTTTGTTCAAAATTGGCAAGTGGAAATCGATTCGTCACGGTGAATGAACGAAAATCGTGCTTAATTGAATTGGATTGTGACCCTTTTAGGACCGTGGCTCTCCACTACATCTAAGAAAAAAAAAACAGACAATTTATTTTATCAAACTTTATCAGGGGGGGGGAGGGAGCTTTTCCCCCTCCAATGGACACACGCTCCGATCGGTTTACTTACCTGTGAACACAATCGGGGGTTAAATGCGTGCAACAGGCTCATAAGACATTCTTCACGGTTCATGGTTTGGTTGGAATTAAATTGACCCAAACCCATTATGATTCTTGTGCAGACGATTTATTTAAAGATTGGACGTGTGTTGGTTATAATTTAGATAATAATAAAATGTACATTGTAATATTACTGGTATACCTCTTAGAAACTGAAAGCAAATAATTACTCAGTACAATTAACATTAGCGTTAAAATATTGTAACGCTTTTGTACTTCTTAGCCTTTGCCATTTACTGTCTTTCCGGTAAGTGAAGACTTTTAATATACTATAATAATAAATATTTAATATAAGCTTATCCTCTGAAAAAAATTGCAACACATTTCAATAACTATGCAATTCGTAGCGTACAAAGCTTCGTAGTTAATTGAAAAAACCTGTTACCTTCACTTTCGTAATATGTCAAATGGTTTTAATTTTTATGACTGAGGTATGTGATTAGAATAAAAAAATATGATTATATTTTGCTGTATTTTTTTTTAAATACTAATTATAGATAAGAAAAACTCGCAATAATAATCCTATATATTTGACCATATAGCAACTCCGTAACTGCTGAACCATGAAAATCATTAATCAGTATTTTTGTACATAGTAAGTATGTTTCTTGTATTATGTCTAGACCACATCTTTAAAATTTGTTATTGAAGCTTAAAACTTACACTTGAACCTTATGCCTGAATTTAAAATATGTTTTTGTTTTGTTTTGCACATTGTATACATATATTAAAACTTTTAATACCTATAATTTAAACTGTCAAGAAACATTCAGTAACATTGAAACAAACAAATCATTTAAAACATTTAAAACGTTTTGAATTAATAATTTGACTGCCTACATCAATTTAGTCGGCCATTATTGAATCGCCTATCTCGCACTGTGTGAATCGATTATTTATTTATTTATTTATTCAAAGCTACATGTGCGGTGCTGAATCGTGGGAACGTCCAGATGGCAAATTGAATGCTTGTAAAACGCGACCGTGTTATCCACAACAAAAAGTGTCTGAGTGGCAAAAATCCAGCATTGAGATATTGTATACGAGGCTTTATTTCTTTACCCTACCTATAAAACACTTATTAAAATGGGATAATAGAAGAAAGGAGCTCTATTAACCTGGTTTTTACGAGCAATTCACCTTCGTATCATCAGTGTGCCGAGCTTCGTGTATTTTGAGAATTTATACGCCCCAAACAGAATGTAGGTAGTTTATTTATTTATTACGTACTTACTTTATGAAAGAGTGGGGGAAAACTTTTGAACTTTTGAATCTACCTATGTAATTTATTGTTTGAAACCTACATTTCATACGAATTTGTTGAAGTGGATGCGGAAATTATAACAACACTTGCGTAAAAAACCCAGTTGATATTAGCTATTTTAAAATTGAACTTATTCGAAAAACCTCATGAAATAATCTCACAAATAATACACATATTTAGACTAAACCGTATGGCGTTTCCAGCCTTGAGTTTTAAGATACTATACATGGTTCCGCGCGTTACCTATACCTCGCCCCTCTCCCTTTCCTACCCCCCGGCACTCGCAGAAAAAGACAATTTACCTACACATTCGACACAGTCCACTATAAAGTCGCCAAATTGTACGCAATTCGCTGTTAAATTAGACATTCTAATTAATCGCTGTATCAGTCGCATCTCGCTCGAAGGAAATTAAAAGCAGTCCGTGAATCGCGAGTGAAGTGTGGTGACATCCAACCAAGGACTGGAAGGTCGAAGACCGCTGCTCGCCGAGCGAGTACCCCTGATTCCTTTCACTTTACCCTCCATCTTTCTGGTTCTAATGAGCCAGAAGGTGCTCGCGCTAAAACAATACACATATATATTATTTAAAATTTATATATTTTCTTTCTATTTCAATGTGTGGCCTCATTTAGTAGAATGAAATGTAATTAAGTTTTTATTTTATATATTTCTACTACGTTGCGTGCTCGTAATATATGCACATGTTTCCGTGACAAAAATCATTGAGATAACCGGATTCAATTACAGAACTGATTGCTTTTGTTCAAATGTCGACGGCAAGTGAAAAATAATAGTTTAATATGATATAAATGTAAGTATTGTTTCATTTTTCCGTTTATTAATAAAGGCCTGCGTGAACTGTATAAATTTTTTGTTCGGCTATTCGGCATACTTAATTTAATTTATGTGTAGATTGTCTGCTTTATGTTTTTTACATAGTATAAAAATTGAGTCGCTTTTCCGCGTCTGTCTGTATGGCCGCTAACTCCTCCTAAACCATGCCAACCAACAGATTTTTATGCAGTTTTCACTCAGCTAGTTGAACATTTTTCCATCTTATCCATCTTTAAACAGATAATAAACTATCTGTGTACAAAATTTTATTCAAATCCGTTCAGCCGTTTTTGCGTGAATGAGTAACAAACATCCAAAATAATTTGACATATTTAATACAAATAAAACACCATTGAATGTTGTACGTTAATACCACACAGGCTTATGGGCTTTATATACGCTGCGAACCACAATATAATACAACATACGTTACGTATGAGCACTGTTTGATCAGCATATTAAGAGCCTAGCATTCATTCCCGATGGAGGTAGTCATTCGTTATTTTTTTTCGCTGATGGAAAATGCCAGTATGTTTTATCTGTATTTACTGTTTGTATTGCACGTACGCGGGATTGGTGAAACGTGCAACGCGCCGATGAATATTCAGAATATTAAACATTGATCTGTTTGGGCTAAAAGAATACATTTCGACTCGCAATTAATGCCCAGCATAGTAACAAATCACTTGGGAAATTAGAGGTTAGAGAGCTCACTTGATTGCGCTGCACTTGATAATGTTATGTGAGACACATGGGTTTTACATTCATCTATTCTATGTTGGAATAAATTTGTACAGTGATCAAGAAAAGTGAGAACTGTAAACCTCGAGGAAAATATGATAGATTTGATGAAGCAAGTATATTATAATTTATTTACATACAAGTTATTGGGAAAGAAATGTAAGTACATTTAAAACATCAGGCATCGTGCTACGAAATCTTGTTTTTTTATTACACCAAACGGGTCAATGGCGAAACGCTCCTATCCTAACCCGTAAAAAAGTACTCAAATTCTTATGATTAATTGATTAAGTATACTTCACATTTTTCAAATTTTACAAAACATTCACAACAAATTGTGCTTTGTGCTCTTACCTTATGATGAACCTCATGAAATATGAACCTTAATCTGAACACAATAAATATCTTCTATCATAGGTAATTCTCTTCTGCAGCTGCCAAGTACTTAGGTATCTTCGTTTTCTTACCTGTTCGCAAACGTAGTTTTTGCGTCTTGCATATATATTATGATTGTTGAAAGCCATTGAAGCTGTAAAGCCTTGATTAAAAATCTGTGTGTTATTTAACTCCCTAATATGAACGCCAGCGTTATTAAATTTAATTGAAATTAGCTTGTTTCAGTACGGAATTAATTTTCAAATAAAATTTTACAGTCCTGTGTTCAATAAAAACTGTAGAAATAACTTTTTCAAAGTAGTCTCATTTTCTTATTTCTAATTTTCCCTTTTGTAAATTTTTTCGTCGTCGAAGGCTAAGTAAAAAAAGGGAAAAGAATAAAATTATCTATAACTTAATTTGGTCGCGACAGCTCCCTTTACGTTGTGGTATCTTGTAACGAGGGCGGGGGGGTTATTTTTATTTTTACCTCCCGCAGCCCCCTCCCCTTCCATAATGCGATATTCATTTATTTTATTTCCCGCCGGATGGGCGCGCGTCTGTATCTTGTTCAGAGGAAACAAAGCCATTTCCGTGAAGGCGACGCTCCTTTATGTTACAGACGGACGATTTTTTTTTCAGCGTCCAAAATTACATACGCGCTGTTTACTACACCTTGACCTGACACCTTCATGGTCAACATATTTAATAACAGGTTTTTTATTGGAGTTATTTTTTTAATTCCCAAGGCCCAAGAGTTTATACCTAAACAGGTACTAAATTATATTTTATTGCCTTTATTGTTTTATTGAATCATTTTATGCGAACTGGTTTGTATAAAATAGTTCGTTACGGTTTAAAGTAATCAAAAACAATTAGTGAAGAATTTATTTTGTAATTATTCAGATCTCTGCTCCTTAGTTGAAACCCACGAATTTTGACGCAGTTTTTACTGTAATTTAGAGAATTTATTTAAGTAAAGTATTTCTATATAGATTTATAAGTGTACAAGAAAATAGTCTGTGAAATCGACTCAATAGTTTTGTGTATATGTGTACAGTTATTTCTTTTTGTCGCTCGTTTGCAACGCCCAGATGCCTCAGGGCAGGGATGTGGCGTCTAAGACTCGTCGATTTAGCATTCGGAGTGAATTTGACGCGCGCAATGTTTATTGCTTCCCATTCTATGGTCGCCTTTGTTGGAAATCTTTGTGTGCGAATAATTTATCTAATTTTCAACAAAGAGGGCATACCACTCACTCAAAAACAATTTAACTTCACCCTTGATTTTTTTTAGATGATAAATATAGGTATATTTCTTTTTATATCTCTTTAAGAGTATAGCGTTATTATTATTATTATACATAAATTTATATGTAATAATGTGTAGGCAAATTAGGCATGATACTATTCCTTTTAATTTTTTCTTAATTTTTTTTGGTTTGGACAATAAAATCGTCGACGAGGATGGGATTCGAACCCACGCGTGCAGAGCACATTGGATTAGCAGTCCAACGCCTTAACCACTCGGCCACCTCGTCTGGTGCGAAGATCATTGAAATTAGCATATACTTACTTGCTCTTTGAGGAACACTTGTTAATACTTTTATGCACGGTTTATTTTATTTACACAGCTCTTTTTAAATTTGATCAGGTGACAATAATGTTATGCAGTTTTAAATTCTATTATTTATGCATTATAAAAAAAAACACCAATTCCATGGAATTATTAACAGTGTTTAAGTCCTTTTCTGGTTAATTTTGTTTAATAGATAAATAAACTTTTAGATCAATTTGAATTTCGTTAATTAGATTGAAAATTAATTATCTCAAGATAAAACAATAATATTTTTATAAACTCAGGTATACAATTAGGGATAATTCGATATGACCTTAATGCCTTCATTCAGACGGACACAGTCCGTCGGAATGAAAAATAAGTATTTCTAGCTCATCTCATAAGTTATCAAGTAGTTTTTTTCTTGGGAGGTGAACCCAAGTGGCTTCCAGCGGCGCCAACACCTTTACGTGCCCTTTTCTCTCAATAGTGTAGAGGTTTTTCATCGTACTAGACAATGTTGTTGGGGACTTAATGTTGTTGGGGAATGTTGGGACTTTTAATGGTGGTTAGCCTACTTGATACGTTACTTAGAGATAGTGAAAGAGACCCTAAGAGTCCACGACTTGATTTAAGGAATGAATTTGAAAATTTACGAAGGTTTTCGTATCTCGACTGTACTTCACTGTACATGTCAAATAATTAAAACATTACAACAAAATTCTCAAATTAATAATTATGTTATTTAATAAATAAATATAAAAAATATATTTTTCGACGAGGATGGGATTCGAACCCACGCGTGCAGAGCACATTGGATTAGCAGTCCAACGCCTTAACCACTCGGCCACCTCGTCGTATCAGCTGATTGCGAAATTAACATACACTACATCCATATATGAAGACGTATAAAATGATTATATTCTAGTTTGATTCTAGTGAATTTATATTTATATGAATTTTAATTTAAAATTTTGAAATACGTTTTGGAATACCTATTGTAATTATCATAATGAATAAATTTTAATTATGTGGTAAAAATAAAATTTCATAGTCATTCATTTTTATTGTGTTATTCTGAATAAATAATTAAAAAAAATATTTTATTTAATATTAAAATTAAGAATATTAACAGTTGATAAGACATTACAGAAAGAATATTATGTATTAATATAAATATAATATTGATGCCTTGTTGGCCGCTGTCACTACAAACGTTTTTACATTTCTTAATCAAAGGGTAATCAATTAAACTAAAATCACAAATAAATAAAGCTTAGAGCTGGTGGGAATAAGCATATTTCTCCATTATCTAATATTTTATCTTACATTTTTATTCGACTATAAAGTATAAGTATGATCTTTTAGCTAGCCAATACTTTTGATTATAAGGAATGTTCGAGAAGTAATACCTAATTTATAAAAAAAAATATTTTTTTTTCTTCCTCATTTTATTCACCGGAGGCTAAGAATTGTTTGAACACTTTTGAGAGCAACGAAGTGGATTGCGTAGTATCCTCGAGTGAGGCTTAAGTAATTTCTGTCACATAAAAATGAAAATGAGAAGGAAGTTTTCACTTTATTTGGTTATAATATTAAGTTATAATATTAGTAATAATATTAATTTTACAATATTAACTTCGGAAACATAAAAACTGAGTCTAGCCTTCCCAATTTGCAATAGTTATACCTACTGGGATTGGGGGATGGGATTGCAATATACCTACTGAGAAAGCTATTGTTCATTGTTAACTGTTGTGATAAAATTATTTATGTTATTCACTAGCTGTTGCACGCGAGTTCGCCCGCCTAACTTTATAAAATCTGCCCTATGTTACTCGCTAATAATGTAGCTTTCTATTGGTGAAAGAATTTTCAATATCGGTCCAGTAGTTTTTGAGTTTATTCATTACATGATACATACAAAAATATAAATATTCTCTGTATAAAATGTTAGTAAGTATAGTTAAAATATCAATATATTTTTTTTAAACTTTCATTACATATTTAAAACTCGATTAGCCAAAAAAATGGGTATCATAATTAAGTGGATATGAAAATGTGTATTTTCATGAAATAAATAATTACTTCAAAGAGACTATTTGATATAATTTAATTCGAGTTTACTACAAAATGGGTAAAAATGGTAATTTCCCCTTCCTCGACAAGTTTTATGTCAGTAACCGTGAAATTTCACCTTTTTAGTGGAGTTGCAAGCGAATGAATATTCTACTTCTAATGGACCTGTAGCCAGTGGGTACTTTCTTTCATTAAAACTTACATAATGTGCTCTTGTGCCCCGTTCTGTCCGTGAATAATTACGACGCTCCTTTGGAATATGAATGAGAGGTAGTCGGCGAAATGAATCTCTAATTTCATTATAATTGTTGCAAGTAAATTGATACTTTTTTGTTTGTGTAATGACTGGAAGCAAGTACTCCTTTAATTAAAGAAATGAAATGATCATAATAAAGATGTATGAAGATAATATATATTTATAGGTATAATTTCATTTTGTTTATTTATTTTTGTATAGTTTATTTATATTTTTTGTGTGATAATTTATAACTGTTTAGTGACTGATTAATATAAGTAGATCTTTATATATAATAGTTATATTAGTATAAGTAACAATATAAGTAGATAAGTAGATTTTTTTACTTAAATTAATAATATTATAGTGTTTAATATCTGATATTTCATATGAAATGAACACCTATAGTTTTTGTGTAAAAAAATAATCATAAGTCAAGACAAGCAATTAATATGTCTTAGTTAAAGACAAATAAGTTGTGGCGATATTCCACAGATATACAACCTCTCCGACTAACGCTGGCATAGAAGATTTGAAAATTCAAGAATAGATTCGAAATTATGAAAACGAATAAACTGTCATGTCAAATTTGTGTATAAAAGGGGTGGTCAACATTTTGTAATTATTATTGTGCTATAGTTTTTCAACCGGACTTTTGCTATGTACATAGGCTTATTTTAAAGTGTAATTATTGTCAATTCTATCAGTTAATATAATATTCAAGCTATTGAGTATTTCATTTGGCTACATCCGAATGCATGCAAAAGCATAAATGTGGTACTGCTGATGTCCCACATATTGGTGACCACCGACGACGCGCAGATACAACCATGTCACATATTGGTGACCGCCATCGTCTCACAGAATAATTGTGAGTTAATAGAAACCGCAAGATTCATTCGGAAAGAAGAAACTTGGTATATGGTGCCACCATAAGCGGAGCGTTTTTTCAACATAATTTAAGGATGGCATCAGCAGACGATGATAGGCAAGAAATCGTCAGGATTAACGCCAGAGTACCTCCGTTTTGGGCAGAAGAACCTGCACTATGGTTTGTCCAAATTGAAAGCCAATTCTTGTTCTCCAGAATAACTACGGATGAGACAAAATTCAGTTATGTTGTCGGACAACTGGAGCATCGCTACGTTGCTGAAGTGAAGGACATTATAATTAACCCGCCGGAGACCGATAAATATTTAAGGCTAAAGACCGAGCTTATTAAGCGCCTTTCAGCATCTCAAGAAAAAAGAGTTAAGCAGTTGTTGATGCATGAAGAGCTTGGAGATCGGAAGCCATCACAATTCTTGCGTCATCTACAAGATTTAGCTGGTCCGTCGGTCCCGAAAGATTTCCTTTCCACTACTTGGTCTAGCCGATTACCGACCAATATTCAGATGGTTGTAGCATCGCAGTCCGATTTGACCCTGGAGAAAATGGCAGAACTAGCTGACAAGATTCACGAGATTGTTCCTCCATGTCCACAAGTGGCAAGTACATCCAAGCCCACACTATCTGTCCAAAATGATCTTGAAGCGCAAGTCACAGAGCTCGCGAAGCAGATTTCAGTTCTTTCTGCCAAACTAAATAGTCGCACCACTTACCGCCAGAAAGCAGATATACGTCGGACTCGCTCAAGAAGTCGCTCTCGTTCACGACAGCCACCACCGAATCATCCATACTGTTATTACCACTACACATTTGCTGACAGAGCCAGAAAATGTAAACATCCATGTAACTTCGGGTCGGGAAACTCGAAGGGCAGTCGGAAGTAGCGGCCAGCGACTGCCCATCATCCACTACAGGCCGTCTATATGTAACTGATCGCGCATCAAAAATGCAGTTCCTGGTGGACACTGGTTCCGACTTGTGTGTTTTTCCGCGAGCAGCAGTCAAGACGCCCTGTACCAAAACATCGTACGAGTTGGTAGCTGCTAACGGTACGGTGATAAACACATATGGACCAATCCGGCTTCATTTAAATCTTGGGTTGAGACGAGATTTTGTGTGGAACTTCATAATAGCTGACGTTTCGAAACCCATCATTGGAGTGGATCTCTTGAGCTACTATGGATTACTAGTGGACTGTAGACATCAGCGCCTGATCGACAGTATTACGTCGCTAACTGCAAACGCCCAACTGTCCAAAAGTTCAGATGGCATCTCCTCGGTGAAAGTAGTTTCGGGAGAAACAGAGTTTCACGATATTTTACGTGACTATCCCGAAATTACTAGACCAGCAGGCTTACAGTCTACAACAAAACACAACACTCTTCATCACATCCGTACAACGCAAGGTCCTCCAGTTTATTCCAAGCCAAGACGTCTCGATCCAGTACGATTCCAAGCAGCCAAGAAGGAATTTGAAGACATGCTCGAAAGTGGAACTGCTAGACGTTCAGAAAGTCAATGGTCCTCAGCACTGCATATGGTCAAGAAAAAAGACAACGGTTGGAGACCTTGTGGTGACTATAGAGCACTGAACTCCAGAACAATTCCTGACCGGTATCCCATCCGACATATACAGGACTTCACCTACGAGCTTGCTGGAGCTACAGTCTTCTCCACACTTGATCTTGTGAAGGCGTACAATCAGATTCCCGTCAATCCTGAGGATATACCCAAGACCGCAATCACAACACCATTCGGATTGTTCGAATTCCCGTATATGACTTTTGGGCTTCGGAATGCTGCACAAACTTTCCAGAGGTTCATCGACGAAGTCTTGGGTGGTCTCGAATTCTGTTACGGGTACATTGACGATATAATTGTATTTTCACCTTCTCCAGAGAAGCACAAGAAACACCTGCGTGAATTATTCGAGAGACTTAAAAAATACGGCATTCTGATCAACACAGCCAAGTGCAAATTTGGTCTATCAGAAGTGACTTTCCTCGGATATTCTGTATCGGCAGCTGGTATTAAGCCTCTGAATACCAAGGTTCAGGCTATACAGGAGTACGCCATTCCTAAAACTGTTAAGGAACTTCGACGTTTTTTAGGAATGCTTAACTTTTATCGCCGATTTGTGCCCAACGCTGCACAAGTTCAAGCTCCACTTAATGCCTTGCTCGCCGGACCCAAAGTCAAAGGATCACACCATATCGAAATGACTCCGGAACTGATACGTGCATTCGAAGACTGTAAAGTTTCGTTGTCAAAAGCTACCCTTCTCAACCATCCGGATCCGTCTGCAGAATTAGCGTTGATCACGGACGCTTCAGACGCATCTATAGGTGCTGTACTCCAACAACGTTGCAAATCTGATCAAGACTGGAAACCCTTAGCCTTTTTCTCACGCAAACTTTCTACTTCACAGAAGAAATATAGTCCTTACGACCGTGAATTATTAGCCATTTATGAAGCAGTCAAGTACTTCCGATACATGGTGGAAGCAAGAACGTTCGTCGTGTTCACTGATCACAAGCCGTTGACATTTGCTTTTTCCGCGAACAAAAGCACATGTACTCCACGTCAATTTAGATACCTAGACTTCATTTCACAATTTACAACTGACATTAGATACTTGCCTGGGAAAGAAAACATTGTCGCTGACGCACTGTCACGAGTGGAAGAGATTGCAACTGCAATTGATTACGAGAAACTTGCACGATATCAGGAATCAGACCCTGAACTGCAAGACCTCCTGCTAAACGGTTCAGCACTGAAGCTACAGAAGAAGAATTGTATAGAGAGTAACTTACCTGTCTACTGTGATACTTCTGTTCAAACTCCTCGACCGTATATCACTCCTCAGCTACGTAGACAAGTTTTCGACATGATCCATGGTCTGCATCATCCCGGAGCATCTGCAACTGTGCGACTGGTCACGCAGAGATTCGTATGGCCAGGAATAAAAAAGGACTGCAGAGAATGGACAAGAGAATGCCTACAGTGTCAGAAAAGCAAGATTTTCCGTCACACTAAATCACCTCTTTCCAGCTTCCAAACTCCTTCCTCGAGGTTCTCTCATATACACCTCGACATCATAGGACCCTTACCTTTGTCTTATGATTTCAGATATTGCCTTACAGTCATCGACAGATTTACTCGTTGGCCTGAGGCGTTTCCTCTGAAGGAGATAACAGCAGAGTCCTGTGCAACTGCCCTCGTCTCTGGCTGGATAGCCAGATACGGTTGTCCTGCTCGAGTGACTACGGACCGTGGTCGACAGTTCGAGAGCAGTCTTTTCAAGGCCCTCACTGCCTTGATTGGTGCGCGCCACTTTCGCACCACTGCTTACCATCCTGCAGCAAACGGGATCGTCGAGAGGATGCATCGTCAACTCAAGTCTGCCATTATGTGCCACAACACATCCAGCTGGGTTGAATCTTTGCCTTTAGTACTTCTGGGAATGCGTAGTTCCTGGAAAGAAGATCTATAGTCGTCTCCAGCTGAACTTGTGTACGGCGAACCCCTGCGTCTACCGGGTCAGTTCTTCTCACCCAGTAACGACTGCAACGTTAGAGATGTCACCGAGTACGCAAACCGACTTCGCTCCTACATGGCGAAACTGACTCCACAACCTACCACATGGCACAGCAATTCACCCTTCTACATACCCCGAGACCTGCATACATCTACACACGTCTTCATTCGTCAAGACCATGTCAGAAGTTCTCTAGAACCGCCGTACGCTGGACCCTATAAGATAGTGAAGAGGCAGCCTAAATTCTTTACCGTCGATGTCCGCGGCAAGGTTCAGAACATCTCCGTCGACAGGCTGAAACCGGCATTTCTGATGAGAGAAGCGACGCACCTCAACGAAGACAGATGTGAGCTGACCGATGAGCCATCTTCAAGTCGTGTCGTCGTACCTAACGCCGTGCCTGAGGAGAAGAGGTCGCGCAGTGGTCGTCGAATCAGATTTCCGGACTACTATCGACCATAGTCATGGTCTGGCCAGGGGGAATATGTGGCGATATTCCACAGATATACAACCTCTCCGACTAACGCTGGCATAGAAGATTTGAAAATTCAAGAATAGATTCGAAATTATGAAAACGAATAAACTGTCATGTCAAATTTGTGTATAAAAGGGGTGGTCAACATTTTGTAATTATTATTGTGCTATAGTTTTTCAACCGGACTTTTGCTATGTACATAGGCTTATTTTAAAGTGTAATTATTGTCAATTCTATCAGTTAATATAATATTCAAGCTATTGAGTATTTCATTTGGCTACATCCGAATGCATGCAAAAGCATAAATGTGGTACTGCTGATGTCCCACAAAGTAAAAACTGTAATAGTTTAATTAATTATCTATCTCTTGATACTTTCCTTTGTGTCTGATACAACGTGAAAAGTTTAAAACACGAGACGAAACAAATCGTTCCTATTTTTTTTTGTTATTATTTTGAAGTGTTAACAAAAACAAAACATTCAATTACCAGGATCTTTTTCATCTTGAGTTTTGTATTTTGTATCACTATTTGTACTACAAAATCTAACAATAAGTTTTCTCGATTGAATAATTTGTCCAAATGTTTAAATACACGTTTAAATGGAATTTTTAAATAGATGAAAAATTATAATATCTATGTAAAATCCGTGATATTTTTAACGTTTGAAAAAACACGCCGTTCACACACAAACATGACTATGTTCAAAGTTAACCTAAAACAAAGTTAAACAAGAAACTCAGTCTCAGTTACGATGTAGGGCTACGGCTAGGGAGACCGATAAATTTGCATCCCGCCCACGCGCGCCAGTTACCAAATTTGGATTTTTATTTAACTTTGTTCAGTTAGGTAAATTATTTTCCTTTTATTTTTCAATTTTCTCTAAAGTAGAATGTTCGGTGAATTAAAAAAAAATATTCTACGTAAGTGATTTAGTTATTGGTGCATAATTTCCTAATTAATACTCGTATTATGAAGGCAAAAGTGCTTATGTCCAGCAATGGATATCCTACGGCTGAGATACGATTCGCATTCATTTTGAACAGCCCATCTAGCGGCCGTGACCACCCCCTTACAAAGACCACCGTGAAATAACAGCACGTGTGCTGTTGTGTTTCGGTAAATGACCTTTAAGTGTACTGTAGATTTTCAGCCTGTCTGCCGACCTTAACTTAAAAAAAGCAACAAACGGCTTTGCGTGTATTTTTCCACATTTGATTTATTTTTAATATTTTTTTTGCATTTACACTATGTATTAATAGAATTTCTAGAATCCAGAAATCGAGACAATTTTGACGCAGTTTGTATTACATTAATTGTAGAATTTGTGTTCGAATTTAATTGTCCTATGAAAGGACATGGGCATGACGTTTAAAATGGTGAAACAATTATAACAACATGTGGCGGTCAAATTACATATTCGGTTTGGCGTGATGACGGCTGTCGAAGCGGCGGCGACGCGCCGTTTACACGGACGCGGGTGGGGGCTGATTGGCCTCTCATTTGAACCGATTGTGTCCTGCGAATACATAATTGTGCGCTCCGATGCCGTCGCCATCATTAAGATAATCTACAGTATTAGGCTGTGCACGTACCTACGTGCCAACATCAACACGGATGTACTCGTAATGTGGGTCCAGTCATCGATTAACGAAATTTCGATGAATTTCGTTAATCGATGTCGTTAATTAAAGTCCATAAAGCAGAAACTTTCTGCTTGCTTACCGATTATCGACATATTCGCACTTGGATAATAAAAAAGAGAACGTATTAAAAATTCTAACACTTGTTTTCGAAAAATAATAAATTATTAATATCAAAATTAGTAGAATAAATTCTACTAAATCTAAACGTATTTGGACCAAATAATCTGGAAACCTAATTATTTCTTTATTTAGTGCTGAGTAAGAGTCAACAATGATTTTAACCTGATGAAGCTTTTACCAGTTATAGATAAAGTTTTCCCATTTTTAGTGCCAAATTTCATAGAAATTGGTTCTACGATTTAATTACGAAAACTTAAAAAAAAAAAAACAGAAATAATTTTACGTTTTCTATAGGAATCGTATTTTTTAGACTAATAAATGTACTTAGATATAAGGTCTCTAAATTGGACCATCAAAAACAAAACGTATGAATGGACGTCGTATGAAATCGTATGGATGTTGTGTTAGATTTTCAAACTAGCAAGTGCCGGCAACCATTAAAACTTATTTCAACAGGGCGACGTCCATTCCGCGTGGATGCCGCTGCTACGACGACGGTGCCGGTCCAAAAGTAATCGGTTACGGTGCCCGAGAGCCTGAAAATCGCTATTAAAACTTCAGTGTGCCGGCGAGACGTGTGTCGGCGCCCACCGGAACATACGTGCAATACAAACAAGATTTAAGTCTGTTTTTCGACGTTTCTCTCATTTTAGCCACACATTTTCTTTGATTCGTTCCAATACGAGTGTCGAAATTTAAAAATAAATAAGCGCCATCTATATCCCTATGCTACATTCGTAAATGTACAGATTGTTATGGAATAATTATTTTTCATTACTCCCCCCACCTAACAACTCTCATTAAAAGATATGGCATTGAGTTTTAGGACACCCAATATTCTTTTTTTATTACCGACACTGGACGTTAGTATGCATGTAGTTATTCAAAGTTGTTTTGACGGTATTCGCAATTGTAATGCAGATTGCGTCCGTAAGGTCATATCTAAATCACGGCATAGAGCGTACCGTCAGTACTTTATCTTAACTCGACACCTGGCCACCCGTGTGAGTTATTACATCGGTTCTCCTTTTGTTGTTTACGAAGGAGTTTTTCACGTTTTCATCGGCCGCGGACCGCCATCGCCAGTTCGACGCACCTGCTCCCATTCTCTGAGCGAGCCTTATATTTATTGTACTCGTTTTATGTATATTACGGAGAATAGTGCGCAGTTGGGAACTTATCGCGCCTAATGTTGCGTATTTTTCTCACTGACGAGACTCGTGGCGTGATGTTTTTATTATAAAGAAGACGTGTCGGTAATATTTACGGATGTTTAGTCAGTCGGTGAGCCGTTGATGTAGAGGTACATTTATACTCACTTTAGTATGTCTCGTTGTTCATGAATTACTTATATTGAAAGTAGGAAGTTGATTGATGTTCTCAACATTTTATTTATCATGTGTGTTTATTGAGAAAGTTTTATTCATATTAATTTTTAATTGACATAATAAAATCTATTCCGCGATTAAATACTTGGCGTTCCGTCTGATGACAGTATTAATCGCCTCCAAAACGTAGACCGCTGAGAATTCACATGTGCCCTTGTGTTTCGTACTTGAGCCCAAGCAAATTATTTAATCACATTGCTTTTTTTTTGTCCTATAAGACTGACAGTGCACTTGTAAATGTGTACAGAAAACGGTATCATCTATTACACGTGATTATTATTATTATTATCATTCTAATTTCTACTACTGATATTTTCAACGGATTTCTCATATGCATATTATATATTTTGAAAGTTTGACTACAAAATCTGATGTGACAAAAAAGAGTCGTCGCACGGGACCCCACATTTTACTCTTGAAATATTAACGAACATCCAAATTGTAATCCGTAATTAAAATACGAGGCATTGTTCAAACTCCTATTGTACAATGTACGAGGAGATATTTAATATCGTACACAATGTCACGTAGAGGGGAAAACACCGACGGACATAATGGTAACCGCGTTAGCTTATTGTTCGAAACGTATCCTTTATAAAACCCGCTATTCGTAGGCGAGGCTTTAAAAGGGGTTTCAAGTCTATACGTACATGGCATACGGTTTTATTCAATTTATGAGCAATTTTATGCCTAAACTCCATTAAATAAAAGCAGAACATTCTGAATTAACAGAATGGTGAAAGTAAAAAGAATTTTTATCATTCTGGACTAAGTTATTATGTTATACTAGCGACCCGCTCCCGTCTTTGTCCGAGGTGCAATTTTTATATTCATCTTCCCAGTTTATAGTTTTAGACATCGAATCCCGTATCGAATTATGCGTTGGATTGCTTAAAAGATAACGAAGAAATTGACAGAAACAGAGCGCGCCTTAATTTTATAAAATGTACCTATTAAAATTATTATAGACATAACTATCTATCTAATGTTCATCAATGAAACATTTATTTCAGTATAATTATAAAATTCTTGTGGACAGAACAATAATTGGAACTATGTGTCAGTAGCTATACATATAAGCTTGTCTATTCAGTTCTTAGGTAATTAGGCTTCCTGTTTTGTGCAGTCACAATGCAAGCGCATTACCATTAGTGGTGCTAACGTGGCACCAAATAACAAGTTGACTCTTTCGTGGTTAGTGCACCGAGCAAATTGTTCCTCGTTATAATAAGCAGGTGGGTTTGCTTAATGAAAGCACTTTAAATATTGTTTCTAATTATTGCAACATTTGTGATAATTATTATATAACAACCCTAAACGTAGGATAGGTTAATTATATTAGTATAATGTTACCTATAAATACTTAAATAACCTGCAAAATTCTGTTGAACAAAAAGTAGCCTCCGTATAATTAGGATAAATAAACTGTTACAGTTAGTTATAATAAGATAAGTTATTATAATAAGTTATTATAATAAGATTTCCACATGTCATAATTATAATTATCAACGTTGAGAAAAATAAAAATATAACGCCTGACATCTTTATTGCTGTTATACTTTTTCATGCTTTTTATTTTTAGGCCTTTTCAACGTATATATAAATTACAATATATTTAAAAATTAGTGGGCATTAGTGAACTATATCCATTAGTGAAAACCACATCAAAATCTAACAAAAGATCAAAAGACGCGGACAGCGACATCAATTTATATTTGAATACAATACTATGTAAGGAAGTATGGATTAATTTTAATTTATTTATTAGGAACATTCAAATCGTCAGGTGTATTTACTGGATGCATATAACGTCTAAATTTTCAAAGAGCTTAACGGCATTAAAACTACTTATAAATGGTAATCTCATTCGTACAAATTGACGATTCATTTGCTGTTAAAAAAAAAAACATGTGTCAACAATTTTATTCCTGTGAACGTGTCCTCCGTCCGTCGGGTTCCACACTCACTAATGCCCCAACACTAAGCCCCCGGGATTAACCGAAGAAAGCCTTAAAGTCTGACTGTTCGACTAGTAACGCCGTAACTACCAGGTGGGGATTAACGGATAATCGGTCCCAGAGCCGAACTTCCTAAGCACTACTTCTGTTTCCTTATTCTTTAGTTTCATTTTCGCAAATATGATTCATCTCCGAAATATTATTTCTCTCGTCATACATCTAATCTTCCTTTGAACACCTTCTATAAGACCTACTTTCTATTACATATTATATTATAAAATCTATGTATTTATATGAACTCCAAAACCGCTCAACCATCGAAATATTATATTTTTGCAAATGCTAAATAAATATTTTTTGGTGAAATTGTCAGGCAATCTTCATATTAGCCCAGCGGGCATACCGAATTTTTTTTTCAGACTATAGGTTTTTTTGGTAAATTTTGTTATGTTTTCCCTACAAATTTAATACAAAATAGTCTTTTCTACATCTGACAAAAATGTATATAATGGCTGATAAAATGTTAACATTTAAAAAAAAAGGACGCGGACGAAGTCGTCTGGGAATCGAACTAAGGTGAAAAAAAAATC
The DNA here is from genome assembly GCA_945859745.1 of Synanthedon formicaeformis. NCBI lineage: Eukaryota > Metazoa > Arthropoda > Insecta > Lepidoptera > Sesiidae > Synanthedon > Synanthedon formicaeformis. The sequence continues at coordinate 2,727,576 of OX243968.1, read as the reverse complement.
ACCCTTATTTTTAAGATACCAATCGAAAGAATGGACAAAAAATAATAATTCTTTAAGAAGAACGTATCTTAAAAGAAAGTAACATAGTATCTTAAAAGAAAGGAATAACGTAAATTCAAATTTCAAAAATATTTATTTATTGCCGACGACGACGTTTAGAAAATCTTTGAATGCAGTAGTTATTACTAACTTTTAAAAATACATAAAGTCTTCTTGCAGCAAAATATGCTATCTACGATATTTAAGGTACTTTCCCTTCACGTCGCATAGAAAGCATAGTTGGGAACAAGACATAAGGTTTTTTCGGATGTATTAACTACTAATGGTATGTAATTGTACTAATTATTATCTTTAACCTACTCAACGCCAATTTTAATTTTAATTTATACTGTTTTCATATTATATTAACAAATTTTAGTCATAAAAAAAAAGTGAATAATTATAAAAAACATGCATCGATCGGGAATCGAACCCGGGCCGCCCGCGTGGCAGGCGAGCATTCTACCACTGAACCACCGATGCTCACGGCTTTACCGATTGAACCTGGATTAAACTATAACAAACATTTTATCCTGAAAAAATGTTATGTTCCTGTGAAATTTTCAAAAAACGAACTAATTACAGCGCGTAAAAAGGCCCCGGCTAGTATTAAACAGCTTGTACAGTCGGCCGCATAAGTCGATTAACACATTCAAAAGTGCAAAACAACTGAACACTCAACGCACCATAAGTCGTTGTCACGACTAGAGAACAAAATAAACTTTACGTACAAACGATCGTAAAAAGCTTCAGTAAGTAAGTAATTAAGTAAGTAAGTTGAGTATTCAGTTGTTTTGCAATTATGAATGTGTTAATCGACTTATGCGGCCGACTGTACAATATTTTGATGTTGATGTCTTTTTAATACAATATATAAGATTTCAATACAAATTGATATGAGTAGTTCGTGTCAAATATTTTTTTATTGCTGTTGTTCGCCTTTTCATTTCATTTTTATAATTTTATTTTTATTTTTAAATTTAGTAAGAATATTTACATTAGAATATATTAGAATACAAATTAGAATGTTTTAGAATGTAAAAAAAGTGTAAGTAGCAAGGGTATTTGCTTAATAAATGAGTATAATTTCCCTAAATTAATATTTGAAAACAATTCACCATTCGTTGTTGAGGCAAGAGGAGGAGGGTGACAAGTCTCGATATTAAATCTAGTACAAGCCAGCTGAGATTGTCGACACTAGGCGATTTGCTGACTCGGAGATCTTGGAAAATATAGCCCAAGTTAGTGTTTGCAGCGGTGTTTACAATATTCTATGTGTGACATCTTTACATTGGTATAATAGGTAATACTAAGTTGAAGTCGCTTTCCGCGTCTGTCTGTACGGACGGCCGCTAACTCCTCCTATATAAACCACGCAACGGATTTTATGCTGTTTTCACCATCAGTTGGATAATTATTAACAGAATTTTTATAGATATAATAAAACCTAATTGGAGCGGGCCGCTAGTTCAGTGTAAAAAGTCAAAAGAATTAAATTAAAAAAATCCTAATGCGTTTTTTATTCTCGTATGTCAATTTAAAAATCAATATGCAAAGTTTCTACACATTCAGTCAACATTAATTAAAAATTATGTAGGTATTTTTGAAAGATCATCCTACTATAATGGAACGTTCGATAATCTATCTTCAAGTAAAGTTCAAGTAAGATAATATATATTTCCTGTTAAATAAAAAGTTTCTGCTTGGAAAATACGTGTATACATACTCGTATATAGAACTAGTACTATTGTAGCACTTTAAGTCAGAAAATTTAGCTATATTAAGTGACAATTGGATAGAAACAATTAAGTTTTAGAAAAAAAAAACAACAGCCTTGATTTATTTATAACACAAGCCCTTATCGTTATTAAGTCTATTGGCGTAGTAGAATTTTATAGCTCCTAACTAAGTTGTCTACCCCAAGGCATTACAGAGAGGCTCTATAAAAGTCTTCGCCCATTTGCCTAATAGCTGATCCACTTTTGGAACAGTATTATGAAACTAAATTTAACTGAACTTCATAGTTTATAGTCCTTAACTATTAAATTATCGTCCGATCTATTTATAAATTATTATAAGTATTGGTTTTATATCAGGTAATAAATTCCATTAAGTATAATAACAACCAAACAAGACTCCCTTTACAAGAAGTAGGTTTCTTAGGTAACTAGTAGGGTGTGTGAGTTGATTTGATTTTTGTTAAATCGCTATTCTTTTAATTACAATAAATTGTGTCTAGACTGAGTAAAAATGCATCAAGGGGATAACTATAGGTACATTTATTTAGCTCAATTCAGCTTTTGGTCATAAAATCAGTTTTGTATAGAAATGCGCACGCGCAGTTTTTCAGCATCTTATTGAACGGACGCGTGGCGCATCTAGAATGCCTAGGTAAATGTTTAGCCGAATCCTGATCGATTAAAAAAAGTTTCAAATTTAATTTATTTGTACTAGTATATTACCAGTGATTTTATTTATATGTTCCGTTTTAGGGAATATATCTACGCCTTAGGTTTATTCCTTAAGTCACCACCAAAACACTGTTAGGTCGTCGTTGTTGGCCCCACACGCTGACAAGGGTTCAAATCAGAGATATTAATTTGTAGGGGCACTGTAAATTAACCGGCGCAAGTTCGTGTAACCGAGTTACTGGCGGTCCATCGGGCCTGGATAATTTGTTACACGAGCGACTAATAATTTCAGAACGTTGACACACTGGCGAGTATCTGTTTGTTGCATTCCTTATAATTATCGGTTTATGAAACATAACCGAAACACTGAACACGCGTAAAGTTTTAAATTAAGTATTAACTTAATTTATATAACTTGTCCACGCGTGGACACTGACGAAATGTCTCGTCGACATATTATAGCGAACTATGGAGATGGTAAGTGCTTTTCGTGTCTCGACCACTAAACAGCCAATAAGTTAAGTAAATAAGTTAAACACATTTTTGTAAATTTTAATAACAGGATATTTCGTAAAGGATCTTATTTATTGAACACATTGCGACCCCACTAGGAGTTCATCGGAGGATCAAATTGGCCGAGAAAGTCTAGAATCAGTCAGTTGAAGTGGGAATAGCGAGACATTATATCTCTCGTGCAGCGAATGGATCGTCTACGTGTTCGTCGTGAATATACATGAATAATGTATTTTTATTAATAAATACTGAATAGTTAGTTGTCACTATCAAAAGGATCATCACCGCGTGAACAATAGATACGCTGTTGCTGTGAAACAGTAATTGATATTAAACTCACGACCGTAATTAAGTCTGAAATCGTCCTCTCGAGTGAACATCAAAGTACAAAATTTGATATCAAGAGTCTGCAAATTATCAAGCCGATAAACTTCAAGGAATCTCGATGTTTGAAAGTCTTAAGTTTCTAATATTACCTATAATTATCACGGACCCAGTGTTATGTTGAAACCACTCGGTTTGTTTCAGAGACCAGACAAGTTCACAACTGTGCGGTGTTTCTTACGGCTTTTAATTAATTGTCGAAGTTTAGAGTGAGGGCTCCAACTGGATAGGTCCTTTTGTATCGATGAAAACTGAATACAAAGTTGTCTGAGCAACTCCCTGGTATCGCTTTTCGCATTGTTCGAGGTCCATTGTGGTTTTGTACAAGACTTGTCATCTTATAGAAGATAGCGAAGAAAGACAGTGTTGTTGTGACTATTTTTTTTTAAAGAAAACTTCTCATTTTAAAAATCTGTTTTATAATAGTCAACATTATCATCAGACTATTTATTATATAGTAAGTTTTATCACACGGATTAGTAGGGCCTGAAATATAGTATTATACATATTTGAAGATTGTCAAATAAAACATACCACTAGTTCCAAAATCACTAGTAATAGCCTAAGATCCCACTGCTTGATCCTGCAGGTATCTGTTTTTTTGATGAAATTAATTTTAAATAAATCTTGAGAATATATGCAATGGATTAAGGATAGGTTGCCTTGTTAAAGTTAGCCGCAATTACCTGTAATTAATTTTAATGTCATTAATATACAAATATAACTTGCAGCTATATGTTTTTTCAGTCAATTTTACATCATTTGAAAGAAAATGATGTAACAAATTAAAATAAAAATGGTTGCCAGCTCTCAGTCGGCCGCAGCGTTAGGGTTGCCAGGTATAAACAGGTATATTACTGTTAATTAACTGCACTCACCTGTTTTTTTTTTAATTTTGATACAAAATTAAAGTTTTATATATATTGAACACGAAAATCCATGGTTGCCAGTTGCACAATGGCCGCAAACAGAGGTTGCCATGATTTTTGTGAACGACTCTCGCTCCAGGTAAGTGGAGGCACAAGAGAGACGATGCACACATTGTTACGTGCGATGTATAAGGACAAAGCATGGCAGCTGCGACACTTATACAGTTTATGTGTAGTATAGGAATTTCTTAGTTTACAAAAGATGAACACGCCACTTTGTCTCGTTGGTTGATTGATGTGTAGTAATTATCGCCAATGAAATATGATAGTATTGATGAAAATATGAATTATATAAAAATTTATGCTGCATCTTAGAAGGCTCGATTAACGATTCATAATCAATTGATTTGCAGTCACGTGTCTTAAAATATTCTATTGCTCAGTTGCTTACCATCAATAAAAATGTTTTGTTTATGTCTAAGGTAATTTAATAATTTTTTATGTCTTTTTTTTAAATCAAATAATTAAATAATATGTTACGACGTAGTAACTCTTAAAGGGATGATTTACATTTTTTACAATTCAAAGTTGGCTTTAGAATGTTTTATGATTGTCAATAGTATTTATGAATAAATGGTTTGTATAATTTTTGCACTATTTACCCATAAGAATATGTGCAAATATTTAAGGTGTCCATATGGAAGAGAAATAAAATGCAACAAAAGGTGTAGGATAAATTATAAAAGTAAAAATTGTTTGTATAAAAAAGTCGTTGACTTGTAGCCATGCTAATTAAATAATCAAATAATAGTATTCATTTGAGATTTAAATTGATCTCACGATAAAGCTTTCAGGACAAAAATGAATAGTCTCACTGAGTACTGTAACCCTCTGGCGTGCTGTGCTTGTTTATCGCTTTGCACCAGACCAGATGTTACCACCGACTAGTGTTCAGCCAGTAAGGCACGAGACTATAGGGCGCCTTTGCCAGAGAGAAGAAGAGGGCAGCCTAAGAAATAAAACAAAGACTTACCACAACACAAGTTTAATAAAAGAATTATAACAATATCAGCAATATCAAAATCAGTAAGATACAGGTTACTAATTAACAAGTTTAAATTAGATTATAATATTCAGAGTAGCACGTTGAGGACGTGAGCAGTGTTGGCTCAGACGTGGGAATTTATCAAACTCCGAGGGTAAGCTGATGAGTATATAAATTAAAAAACTACTCAGCTGGATAAAACGCTCCGGGAATGCCGCTGAAGCAGGTCCACTGCTGCAGCCCGCGGAAACGTGGCGTAGACCCCCTCAAAACGCGAAGAGCGTGCAGACGAGCGTCGGTGTGGAGTGGTTGCCGGAAGCCGGCGATAGTAGGTGCTGAGTAGGCAGCACGGACTAGCTCCTCCCGCCGTGGTCCAAAACGCCCGCGTATGAATCTCGCAGAGCCCTCGGCGACTCCCTTCCTCGCACAGGCGACTTCAGGGATCGTGGCGAAGTAGACGAAGTAGCACGGTATAGATCGTGACAGTGGGTACTTTTCCCAAATTTAAATTAACCGCCAAGCTTGTAATGAAAAAATATGCGTGTACGTAAGCAGTGTCCTTGCGTCTGAGTCCTTGTTGTAGGTATCTCTCCTACTTTTATTGACCATTCCTCCCTCCCTTCACGTCCCCTACTTCCCCGACAGTTGAGAGGTGCGGTGACGTGACTTTGGCATTGACAATACTACATTGACATAGACTATATTTTAGTGCACAGACCAGTTTAATGGTCTGTGCAAATTTCATATGTTACACACACCCCTCCTTGCGGAAAAAATTTCCACGCACGAGGAAATTTTTCAGTCCCCGCACGTAGAAAATTCCAATACTGTCGGCTGAAGCAGGAACCGTGCAGTTTGGGAGATGGGCGACCTGAAGGGTCATATTGAATTCTGAAATCAAATTCAGTTACAGTTAAGTAAGAAAGTATATTGAGTATATCCTGACCAAGTCTCATTCACTCGCACACTCATTCTCAGGACATACTACAATAAATGGAAAATAAAAAAACAAAAAAAGTAAGTAATATAAGTTGTCTAAGCCCTATTGTATGTAGACTAGACATAAAAACAAAAATTAACTAAAGATGTAACTTTAGTAAATTAATAGGTTCTCAATTAAGAGAAACAAGTAAATTAGTATTAAAGTGGGGAACGTAGTCCCATAGCTGCATGTTAACAGTATATAACAATTAGCTAAGCACAATAAGTAAAGATGAAACTTTTGTAAATTAATAGTTTCAAAATTAGGAGAAGTATCTCAGTGAACTTGATTTGAACAAGCTTTCAAATAAAGTAGGGAACGTAGTTCCAAGATTTAAAGTAAAAATATAAAGATGAAACTTTAGTCAATAGATAGTTTCACAGTAATATAGATATTAACAGTGAACTTGAATGAAACAAATTTTCAAACAAAGTATGGAATCCTATGTGATATGGTGACTGTATTATGTTTTATTGAGGGTGTGTGTACTTAAGATTTTAGATGGTACTTTTAGTGTGTGAGTGCCATTTCAAAAACAGTAGCCGAAGCATATATTAGTTTATAAAATTGACATGCCTATATGGACATGTATAAATAGTGTTGTAACATTACTAGAGAGCAAGTCACAATAAAAATCATCATAACGATGATCAGTAAGGTCGCGCACACACTTGCTACCGAAGTCATACACATGCCCACAACTTCAGTCGTCATATTTTAAGATATCCTTTATATGATAGTCCCCTAGCACTTTGCCATCCATGTCAGACAATGTATATACTAGGGGTGAGCGCTTAGCCGTAATTATACATTTTTTAAACTTTGGCGCCAATTTTGAAGTAAAGCTTTTTGAAGCTTTAGATACATAAAAGGTTCTCTTGTAAACTATCTGTCCTACTTTTAGTTCTATAATCCGCTTCCTAAGATTGTAATAGCGCTCATTCTTTTGATGAGAACGCTTAATGTGTTCGCTCACCTTATTAAAAATGTTTCTTAATTTTTGCAAATTCTTATTACGCTCTTGTGGGTCACCTACTTGAAATTGTGAATGGGGAACCGGCTGGTCACTTGATTTATATAGATCACCGTCTACTATGCATTCCCTACCGTGCACTAAATAATAAGGAGAGAACTTTGTTGTGTCATTTACGGCTGTATTTAATGCACACTGTATTTCAGCAATGTTCTCGTCCCATCTCTTATGATCGTTCTTTACATAGCACGCGATCGAGTTGACGACGTTTCTTATGGCCCTTTCAGCTTGATTCACTTGTGGGTGATACCGCGGGTTATAGTATATGTTGGGAACATTATATTTTTTCAATAGTTGTCTGAATTGATAGCTTATGAATTGAGGACCGTTATCTATGTATATATATTCACAAACTCCATGAATCAAAAATACTTGTTTCTCTAAGAACCGTGCCACGGTTTGACCTGTTGCGCTCCTCAGTGGATGCAACATAATATATTTGCTGAAGTAATCAGAACAAACTAGTAAGTAAGTATTTTGATTTCTGGATTTTGGGAATGGACCTAGGAGGTCAAGAGATATGGCCTGAAAGGGTTTGCTGGCCTTTTTGGGACCGCCCATAAGGCCTGGCCTGCCAGTAGTGACAGGCTTGTAAGCTTTACAAGTCTCACACTTATTAACATATTTAACAACGTCAGAGTACATATATGGCCAGTAATAATGTTCAGATAGGCGTTTGTGCGTTTTAAATATACCTAGATGACCGCTAGTGACATCGTCATGACATTTATATAGTAAATCCGACCTATTCTTTTTCGGGATTACTAACTTCCAATCCAAATCAGACGTTAGACCGAATTTATTTTTCGAATGGCGAAACAGTCTATCCCCATCTATCGTGAAGTTAGGGAACCTACGTGGATTTCGTTTGACACTTGCAAGCATATGTGAGTACCATTCATCCCCGTCAGGCGTGACACTGACACTGTTCACCTGGATTCTAGACAGAGCGTCAGGTATCACATTATCCTTCCCCTTCCTATGTTCTATTTTAAATGGGAATTGACTAAGACGCATGCTCCATCGAGCCAAACGTCCAGTGGGATTCTTGAGCTTATAGAACCACTGTAGAGATGCATGATCGGTCACCACAGTACATTCCTGGCCTTCTACATAAGATCGGAACTGCTCTAAGGCATACAGGACAGCGAGGAGCTCCCTCTCAGTAGTACTATAATTGACTTCATGTTTATTAAGAGTACGACTACAGTAAGCTATGGGATGTTCTGTATCCTCATATTTTTGAGTAAGTACAGCGCCCACTGCAAAGGCAGAAGCATCTGTATGAATAGAAAAAGGTAAATCAAAGTTAGGACATTTTAAAATAGGGGCAGACACTAATGCCGCCTTTAAATTATTGAAGGCATCATTCGCCTCATCAGTCCAGGAGTATTCCTTAGACTTACAGGTTAGTTTGGAAAGAGGTCGACTGAGTTTAGAGAAGTTGGGTATGAATCGACGATACCAGCCCGACATGCCGAGGAATCTCTTTACTTCTTTAGGAGAAGTGGGAATGGGATAATTGACTATAGTATCCACCTTGCCTGGGTCGGTTCGCAGACCATGCCTATCTACAAGATAACCGAGATACTTCAGCTCTTTTCTACAGAAGACTGATTTTCCCATATTGACCGTCAAGCTAGCTGATTCTAATTTATGAAAAACCCTTTCCAGAAGTTCCAGGTGTTCCTCAAAGTTGTTAGAGATGATGATTAAATCATCCTGGAACGCAAAGACTTTCCCATCAAACTCAGCGCCAAAAAGTTTGTCCATCAGCCTCTGCATAGAAGCTGATGCACCGACGAGTCCGAAGCACATGACGTTAAATTGAAACAATCCTCTACGAGGAACAGTAAAAGCAGTCTTCTCTGCAGAAGACTCGTCAGCGAGGGGAATCTGCCAGTAAGCAGCACTAAGGTCTATGGATGATAAATATTTAGCATCCCTCAGCTGATCTAAAATATTGGAAATATAGGGCAGAGGATAGGCATCGGGCTTAGACACAGAGTTAAGTTTTCGACAATCCACACACAGGCGTAAGTCTCCATTTGGCTTTTGCACCATAACTACGGGTGAATTCCATGGGGATTGTGAAGGTGACACAACGCCTAAGCCTAGCATCCGATCTAGTTCTTGTTCCAATGCTTTTTGTTTGATTGGAGACAAAGGATAGTAGCGTTGTTTAATCGGGGGACTGTCCCCAGTGTCTATACTGTGACTGGCCATACTCGTCCTGCCTAAACCTACTTTTTCAGTGTCAATAATGTCAAACTTCTTTATTAATGAATTTAATTTACATTTCTGTTGCGAACTTAGTAAGTCAAAATCTTCTAAGCCACCACCGGATGAACACGAATTGATGTAGTTTTCACCAAGTGATAGTTCCGTAGTAGGGAATATTCCCTCATTTAGTCTAAATTGGTTCCAAAAGTTAACCCCGAAAGTAATGGGCATCCGTATGCTTGGCACAATATAAAATTTAATAACTTGAACTTCATCTTTAAATAATACAGGTAAGTACATAATTCCTATGCATGACAACGGTGAACCATCCGCTGCATACATAGTATGAATATCGTCCACACGATTAATTTCAAAACCATGGTCACGAAAGATAAGATGAGAATTGTCACCCAGAATCGAGCACAAAGACCCGGAGTCAAGCAATCCGTAAACATTCAAGTCCAATACAGCTACACATATGTGGGGTCTAGTATCATCAACATTTTTGAACAGGACCTTCCCTTTCTGTTCGCAATTAGTGGGAGGGTCCTGACTAATCAGTTTTTTGGAACCTTATTACATTGTGGACAATCAGGAGTCTTTACACCCCTCTTGCCACATTTGAAACAGACCAACTCCCGTTTACGACAAACACTAGTGTCATGATTGGTCGACCCGCATCTATGACACTTAAAAGACCTGCTACTTATGGGCACCGGCTCCTTGCCTATACTGGCCACAGGCTTCTCCTTCTTTACAATGAGTGGTTGTATATCCTGCGTTACCGTGTACGCACTCATGTCGGGTTCACGGTATCTGTCTTGTCGGTGCTTGACAATCTCGACCTGCCTGCACACTCCTAGAACTTGACTCATGCTATGGAAACTATGAGCCTCAACCAGCTCCATATACTCCGGCCTGATGTTGTGGCGGAGGATATCCAACTGATCCTCAAAATCTGGTTGAGTAGTTAATCGTGCAAACATGGCCTGCATGGTCGAGATGTAGGACACCAACGACTCCTTACTACTCATCGTACGAGAACGTATCTCTTTCATAAGTAGAAAGTCGTAATCGGGAGTGTCAAACGTCATCTGAAAACAAGCTTTAAACTGTTCTAAATTGCTGAAACTTTTTTTGTTTGCCCGGAACCACAGTAAAGGAGTACCGCTTAAGATTTCGGGCAACGAGTTGAGAATTTGCTGGTCGGATATCCCTCGGGATAGTTTCAGTTCCTCCAGCCTCTCCAGAAAGGCTCTCACACAAGTAGTACCATCATATTTCAAATTTAAAGAATTTACATTAAAAGATTTGTCAGTACACGCTACAGATTCTTTAATAATAGGTTGGGGGTTAGCATCCTTGCATTCATCAACTTCACTCTCACCGTGGTCAGATACACCCAATACCTTTATTATTCGAGCGCGAAGCGATGCCAGTCTACTGTCGTCCAATCTGATTCGCGAGAGTCGATCAAGCCAGTAATTCGCCCGAGCCGTGATTCGCCTGAGTTTAGATGGGGTCGCTTCCGATAATTTAAGTTCCAACGACTCGACTACCTCCTCAGCCAATACTATGTCCAACTCCGCATTTGGTTCATAATCAGTTGGATTCGGAAAGCTACCACGTCTCGCAGCGTTGAGGACCTGCTTCAGTTGCTCCCTGAGTTTTTCTACAGTTCCAGGTTCCTCTGAAATTATACCGTAACGAATGAGTTCAGTTTTGATCTCGTCTTTCTTTAAATATTTTAGATAGGTTGACAGTGGCATCTTTAAAGTATTTGTTAAAATTGCAAAGAAAACACAATAAGTAGGTGACAAAGTTCACCTATTTGTCAGCTAAAAATTTAATTAAAATATTAAACTCATAAAATGATAAAACTTGTATGTAAGTACAATACACTATAAATATGAAAAAATATTATCTAAGTAACAAACACCTTTTCAATATTTAGCTATTAATTGTTCTTATTAGATATAAAACAAAATTAATTTCCAAATTTTCCAATGAAAAAATAAAAATTAAACATGAGTGACATGACAATTTGACAATCAATCAGATTCGGCGATCATTCACTTCATTTAGTGACGTAACTTGTCAAATGACAGTTGACAGTCAATGCGTCACAGAGCAGTGGGTATAAGGAAATTAATAAAAAAATTGTAGTGAGAACACAATTTGCTCTATGTAAAATGTTGAGGTATTTAGAAAATTATGAAAAAAAAAAAAAAAAATTGCAGTGAATTGATAAAAAATATTATTTTTATCAATTCCCGCGGTACATGTAAATAAACACAAATGTAACAAAGGAATTAAAAGTAACAAAGATAAACTTGTGCTGGGATAAGTAGGTATGAAAAAATAAAAATGAATGAAGTTAAAGCATAAATAAAAAGTAAGTTAACACCAAAATTAAATAAAAAACTAGTGAAAAAAAAAAGAAAAAAAAAAAAAAGTTGAGCGTGGTGCAAAATCAAGGATTAGGGATAAAGGTTGAGGAAATTGGGTATTGATCTGAATGGGATCAAGGGAAATTAGGAAAAGGAGTGGACACTGGTGTTCCTTGCCAACTCAACCAAGCAAGGAAGTGGTATTTCACCAGGCGGGCCTGTCCTGTGGGTGAAAAAATTAACGCCCTTCCACGGAAATTTACTTGATATGCACCAGTGCTATGCTAAAACAAACTGCGTGTGGCAAGTCTACTGCCTCCTCTCCCTGGCAGAATATTTATATTTAGTCTCGGGTTCGGCTCTCAGTCTATGGACGTAAGCAACTCGTGGGTTTCGAGGCCCTAAAGTTGGAGCGCCACTTTGTAACCCTCTGGCGTGCTGTGCTTGTTTATCGCTTTGCACCAGACCAGATGTTACCACCGACTAGTGTTCAGCCAGTAAGGCACGAGACTATAGGGCGCCTTTGCCAGAGAGAAGAAGAGGGCAGCCTAAGAAATAAAACAAAGACTTACCACAACACAAGTTTAATAAAAGAATTATAACAATATCAGCAATATCAAAATCAGTAAGATACAGGTTACTAATTAACAAGTTTAAATTAGATTATAATATTCAGAGTAGCACGTTGAGGACGTGAGCAGTGTTGGCTCAGACGTGGGAATTTATCAAACTCCGAGGGTAAGCTGATGAGTATATAAATTAAAAAACTACTCAGCTGGATAAAACGCTCCGGGAATGCCGCTGAAGCAGGTCCACTGCTGCAGCCCGCGGAAACGTGGCGTAGACCCCCTCAAAACGCGAAGAGCGTGCAGACGAGCGTCGGTGTGGAGTGGTTGCCGGAAGCCGGCGATAGTAGGTGCTGAGTAGGCAGCACGGACTAGCTCCTCCCGCCGTGGTCCAAAACGCCCGCGTATGAATCTCGCAGAGCCCTCGGCGACTCCCTTCCTCGCACAGGCGACTTCAGGGATCGTGGCGAAGTAGACGAAGTAGCACGGTATAGATCGTGACAGTGGGTACTTTTCCCAAATTTAAATTAACCGCCAAGCTTGTAATGAAAAAATATGCGTGTACGTAAGCAGTGTCCTTGCGTCTGAGTCCTTGTTGTAGGTATCTCTCCTACTTTTATTGACCATTCCTCCCTCCCTTCACGTCCCCTACTTCCCCGACAGTTGAGAGGTGCGGTGACGTGACTTTGGCATTGACAATACTACATTGACATAGACTATATTTTAGTGCACAGACCAGTTTAATGGTCTGTGCAAATTTCATATGTTACAGTACATTTTATGTTTACTTACAAATAACACAAGCATTTGAGTAAAATAATGATTACATTATTGATTAGATTATATGTCATCGAAAACCTCCTTTTTATGGAATTCACTTTAATAATAAATGGGCGATCTATTTCATAAGCATCAATATAAATAATATTGTTAAAATTAATAATAAAAGCAAATGTAGTTCTTAATAAAATAAAAGCAAAAATATAAGTATCCATGAACATGGAAGAAACAAATGAAAAAACTCCAATTTTCTCTAAAGATCCTGTAGACAACTTTTTAAATAAAAAATGGGTCTTTCCTCAAGCGATAAAAATTGTCATTATGCTCAAAAATTTATGTTTAATAAATAATAAGTAAAAAAATCATAAAACTTAATTTTTACCACATTATAGTATTGTTTACAGCACGTAACAATGTGTGCATCTTCTCTCTTGTGCCTCCACTTACCTGGAGCGAGAGTCGTTAACAAAAATCATGGCAACCTCTGTTTGCGGCCATTGTGCAACTGGCAACCATGGATTTTCGTGTTCAATATATATAAAACTTTAATTTTGCATCAAAATTAAAAAAAAAACAGGTGAGTGCAGTTAATTAACAGTAATATACCTGTTTATACCTGGCAACCCTAACGCTGCGGCCGACTGAGAGCTGGCAACCATTTTTATTTTAATTTGTTACATCATTTTCTTTCAAATGATGTAAAATTGACTGAAAAAACATATAGCTGCAAGTTATATTTGTATATTAATGACATTAAAATTAATTACAGGTAATTGCGGCTAATTTTAACAAGGCAACCTATCCTTAACCCATTCCATACATTCTCAAGATTCCTTTAAAATTAATTTCATCAAAAAAACAGATACCTGCAGGATGAAGCAGTGGGATCTTGTGCTATAATATCGTAATTTAACTCGCAAAGTTTGTTTTGAATAATTGACCGAAGTTTAACTGTTAACTTCGGTTTATCTCTAAATATACTATAGTCACACATATAGGTGAAAAATTTGAAAAACACCTTTGCATTGATATGTTGAACCACTAAAAATTATTGTAGATTAATTCAGATGTAATATAAGGCCACATACACATATCCCTTATAAATGGTCCACAAATTGGTGGCGGTTGATATACTCGTAGTATAAAATAAATCAGGAAGACCTAAACATAATGGGAAGTTGCCCAATTTCACAATGAGTATGTAATATTAAATATTTTCGAAAAGAGACTTTTGTTATTATCTTTCAATGAAGCGAATCGTTAGTTTATGGAGGTAATTAAGTAGGCATGCAAACAATGCCTGTCAGCGTTCAATTTCGCAACCTCACCTTCAACTGCCGGTTTCACAATCGATTGTAATTGCAGACTCGGCCATCGATTATCCACAATATATCTAGCTAGAGAGAGCTAGACACATTGTTCTCCATTACGTAACCTCTGCTATTATTGCTTGTATCTGCTTTCCTATTGTTCCGGTGACGAGACCTAAGGGATCTTTTTAGAAATTATGAAACCTCTTATGAACTACAGATTAATAATATTAGTATTTCCTTGGTTATTAAATTTATCTGTTCTAAATTTTCATTGGATTTATTATAGGTCGAGACACAGGGCAATCATTACCGGGGCACACCTAGACATAACACCTCCTGTAAAATTATTTAATGGCGTAAATCTTTACTTAAATTTAGAGGGTTTATTGTTAATTTAGATTAGATTATGTTTAATTTAATACAGATAGATTTTGATAGAGTTGCTCGCTTTAAGAACGCATCGATTTGAAATTGATTGATATATTTAACAGTCAACACAGTTTTAATGCTTCCTACATATTGTCTTCAGGCGCCCTAATTTTATGAGAGCTAATATCATAGTGAACCCTAAATATACATTTTCATCATAATTATTAATTGATACCTCTATTATTATTAAGATAAGTTCACCAAGTACAAAGCTAAGAATTTTCAAAATGTCTTACTAAAAGACATAAATAAGTCCGCATTCGTTGTAGCTCTAAGTATGTAATACCTGCAGAATTTAAGGTAGTACGAGTATGTTTGGTACGCCTCCAACACCCGAGCAGCCTCTATTTTTCACATTGGCCGCAATTTATGTGCCTTCCTGAGAACCTCACCACGGATGTATGATGCTGGATTAAGTTATTATCTGCTTAAAACGGTGTACGCCTTTTTGTACTCGATGCCGAACTCATTAACTTTTTTTCGCCGTTTCCTGTTTACAAATACAGATTAAAGTGGCTTTTGTGGTAAAGAAGCTTAAAACAGTTTATGTTTGGTTCATTTTTGTGTATAGTAATTGTGGTTGGGGAGCCCAAGAGCGGATTTCTGGAGTCACTCGAGCGCGTCAGATTAAGCTATGGTAGATTAATTACATGCTGAAAAGTGTGCATTTTAATAATCTGACGATTTGGTTGGTGGGGTTGGCCCCGCCAACCAAATTAAAATTTTAAATACAACTCGAGCGCGTCAGATTTTCAGAGGGGATGTTAAGTGAACCTAAACTAAGCTCCCATTTAAAATTCAGACGATTCGGATGTAACGTAAGCTCGTGGCAGCTAGCCACGCAATGCATAAGCAAATGCAAAAAATATTTTTGACGATTCTCATTTTTGTAATACTCGAGCGCGTCAGATTTTCATACAGACGGTTCAGCCTAAATTCCTGATCGTGCTGATTCTTAATCTGACGATTATATGGAGGATTTTTTAAAATACAGCGCCTACAAAATTTTGAACGCCTGTAGACGCTCACGCCACCGCTGAAATGAAAAACTTCATATAACCTTTTTTTCTTCTTACCATCCAATCTTCAAATTCCAATAGGTCCCCACGACGCTCGAGTGAATACACATTTAGCATCGTGGGCTCCCTAACCATGTAGTTAGTCCCTGTTTTAACTTTTGTAATCTTATTAAGATAATATAAGTTGCGATATTATAACTATCTACTTAATGAAACTTTTTTCTGCAGCTACGTTTGTATTTAGCCTTTTAAATTTTTCCACTGAAAAGTTTATTAAATTTTGGTTTTATCTGCACATAATTCGTCATATATGTCTACTCTATTTTAACTTATTGGAACGTTATAAAAGGTGAGTAGACGTCACAAATAATTTAAACGCTAATTGTCCAAACTTAGTTTCAAGGGTTCTTAAAGTTCATTAAGAAAAAAAAACTCATCGGACAGACAAGTTTCAGTAAAGATCAACTAGGTCAAGATAAAAATCGCTGTTAATATAACAAACTAATTCCGATTAGTTAATAGTTAGTTAGTTAGTTAAAAATAATTCTTAAAAAAGAAATTATCTAAAAAATTGATCGGCCTATTCGCCGGCCCATGTAAATTGTCCGTGACCGGGTATGACAGTACAAAAAACTACAGCGGAGCACGCGTAAAACGGAAACTTTATACGACCAATAAAGGTAATAGAGGCGGTAGTTCCTCTCACGCGAGAAATCCCAGTGCGAACACTATAACAGTAACCGAGTGAGGTTAATGCTATTCATCGCACCCCTAAAGTAGCACTAAGGGTATCTCGCTCACGAACGACCATTAGCTAGTCTGCGATGCGACTTATATATTTACCAACTCGTTCTCTAAATACGAGTACCATCGGTGGCCAACTTATTTATTAGGGACAGTGTTCATATTCATGTAATCAATGAATGATTCCCTGGTAATGACAACTACATTTTTATCCATGACTGCACCGAGTCACAAAGCCAGAAATGTACTGCATTCTTGGCTGAAAAAATTTTTTGACTTGGCCAGGGAATTCACCAGACATGACCCATCGAACACATGTGAAACTATGATAATACATACAGTAAATTTTGCAGTACATATAACAGATTCTAATTGGTGCACACGGCATATTTTTAAGAGGTCGTAATTAGACAAATAGTGCTCATGACAAACTGCAAAGTGCTTAGCAGTTTTTATATATATTGTATTATAGAATTGGCAGTGATAAAAGCTTTACTTGATGCGATTAACGTTTTAATGGAATTAGGGCCTCTTTCACCAACTACAAGTAAAGTGTTGATTAGTTACTTTTAGAAATAATTTTATGTTTTATTAAATTATGCACTCGGCTTACTACATCCTTCGATAGGCGATTTTTTTTTAAATTATTTTCTTTTTAATGTTTGCGACTTTTACCGTACAAACAATGGTATATCAGCTCCATTATCCCCGGTGACCGGTGTCTTTAAATGACAGTTTGTCAAGTAGGCTTTCACCATCTGGTGAAAGAGGTGCTTAATCTAGTAGTTAGTTATCTAGTTATCTTTCAAGTATGTATGTGACTACCCTCATACGACTATTTGTTTATTGCGTAGTAAGACCCTGAGGAGGATTTACTCGTTTCAATAACGTTCGTTTCGTTCCTCCGGTTATTATTTATGTCTAGATATTCATAGAGGTGATAAAATATTTCGTGTGCAGGATACTTTATGGGGCTTGCGGTGTAACGGCACGGGGTTGTATGGTACGGGCAGGGGGAGAGGAAAGGTGGTGGTGTTAGTTAATAGCACGGACGTTAAACGCAGCGCCCTAGGCCCACGCGGCCCTCGTAAACCACCCGAACGTGAGCCGCGAAATAATTTAATCCCACCGCTATATTTCTGGCAACTTGTGCCGGTCCTAATAAATTTATAGACGGTTATGAAAAATGCGGAAGATCATATTTGTGGTTGTCTAATTTCGACTATTTTATCGATACCACAGCGTTTCGACTAAAATTATATGCAACCGTTACGATATTTTCTTCTTCTATTTTAGCAGAGAATTGTATGGCATAGCATTGGCTGATTGGCTGATGTGTAATGTGGAATGTCAATCATGCGGAATCTGTCAAAGCAAATTAACTGACGAATTGTTTTCTGTTTTCTTTACAAATTAATAAACGTACTGGTAATAAAATCATTGGACTAGGCTGGACTAGGGTTGATTTTTGATAAGCTCGTATCGATTTATACGGACACAATTCTATTGGGCCATATATTATTTAATTTAATTTTGAATACATACATACAATAAAAAATTATTTTTATGTTATTTTTGTCTATCAATAAATCTTAATTTTTTAAAATTGATCTACATATGGGTAATTGTAATAAGAAATAAATTACAGGGAAGAATTTAACTTTCAAAATGAAATAGAGGTCATACTTATTAACATACGAGTAGTTATTAATGTATTTCATCATTGGACATAAACCAAAAATCTCAGCCCCCCCTTTCATGTTGTGGTAGTGTAATACTGAATATTTATTGGAGTGCCTTAGGAAGTGTGTAATCGCTAATACTTAAAAGCTCTTGATGGTGACGACGATATGGAAGGATTGCGTGAGCGTATTGAATTAGTTTTCTATTTTTGTCATCAATTTTCGTGACATTGTATAATTTTAAAGATTGTAATATGAAATTTTTCTTTTACAGATTGGTTCCCTGAAAGGATACTATCTGTTGTCGCATCATGAAATCCGCAAACGCTCGATAGAACCAAGCCACGATCATCATCGCAAACTTAACGATGAGCCTCAGGTAAAATCTTACACCTTTTTTTATTGCATTCTTGCAATCAGCCTAACCGACAGTGAGCATAAATGAACTTATTGGTCTAGTGGTTACGGTGTTTGCCTTAGAACCTAGAACTTTAGAAATGAAGTTTTCAATGTTGGCTTTGGTCTGGGTCTAGCAAGTAGAGGCACTTTGCGTTTCGCTATCGTTTGAGCATCCCGTTTAGCGGCAGTAATTAGTCCTTTACATAAACGGAAATAACAGGACGTGTATTGTGTTTCCGTTAATGATGCCAGACCAGAGCCCATTTCCTTATCCCTAAGCCCTGCCTAATTCTACTAAGATCGACATTTGCACTACCTGTGGCGTCGCTTGTGTATTAAATGACGGTAGCCAATTAATTAAGCCACCTACCAGCAAGGGTAAAAAAGAATTTTCTGATAAAATTTTCATTTAATATTTTAGTTTCTTTTATTCTACAATTTGCTGTATTCGTTTTTACTCGTATATTTACACTGTACATCCAATAAAAGAGTTCGGTAGCGTACCCAGCCTGCAGATGAAGTTTTAGACACGGCCAGGGCATACATGAACCTCGCAAATTGTCTTGCGAAACTGAATACTTTAACAAACTCATATGTACATACGTCTCGAGCAACCCTTCTTCAAGTAAACAAAATTAGATTGCAACTCTCGCGTGAAGTTGGGGTGATTTTTAACACGGAAACGGGACTCCATACATTGTGGGGCGCAAAAAAAGGAGATAAAGTAAGGTCCATACACGCAAGCCATACATCGTGCGACAAAAAGATTAAGTAAGGTCGCGGATTAGAACCCAGCGTTTGGAACTGTCGGCATCACAGCATAGAGAACGACTAAGTACACGAACGCAGTTATACAAATTTATTTTTATTTGTTACATTTGATTATTTGATGTAGGTATTAATAATGCGAATACATCACATTGAGACAACCTATTATTACCTATTATTATCTTTATCTACAAATAATTATTCTACGTTGAATATAGAAACAAGTTATGATTTTAGAAAAATTACTCAAATTGTTCCCGGATGAAGCCGGGTCGTGTTGGTATAGTGTGAAGTATAGAAAGTACTGATTAAGGAATCGGTAGCCAAACTATCGTATCGGTATATTATATTGTCTAATCGTTTAGTAGCCATTGAATTATTTTAAAATGAAAATTACAAAAAGTGTTTTATTTATTAACCGAATTAATTTAATGTTTTTTTTTGTATTTAAAAATTGTTAAAACAAATTGTGAAAATAAACCCGTCTGCTAGGAACTGGAGAAAAGAAGTGATTTGTAAACAGAAGATTTACAATAATGTTCTTAAACTGCTAAATTACATAATATAATATGATTCAATTGATAAGTGTTGAAACATGTTTTATGGCATTGAGTTAAACAATATTTATAGTAAAGTCAAACTGTTTATAGTGAATCCGTTGGATACTTACTAATCCAGTTATTATTTGTTATAATTACCTGTGAGTTCCATAACAATCTAACAGATGGCGATGTAAGGTAATTTATCGGCTGGATTGAATAAAATGTTGCACCTGTGCGAAGCCGGGAGCGGGTCAGCTAGTAATATATAAAATTATTTCGTAAAATACACTTCATATTCTTTTGTACATTATACTTATTTTTTTATATCATAGCGTTCTGACGGAGAATAACTATGCGAGGAAAAGTTGGGTGCTCTCACGACATTTGTCGTTGTGTAGTAAATATTTGCACACTAAATATTGTCTACTCTCTCCGACAATGCTCAAAATGGTAACTTCAGTTTTAATTTGGGAAATCACATTTTTGAATTGACTTACTTAACGGTTTTATACTTTATGTATTTTCTTGTTGCCTATTTTAAATATAGATTTAGTAAGTAATTATAAATTAATCACACGCGAGGGATTGTTTTAGTAAAATACTTTTGAATTTATTGATAGACCACGGTCTTTCATTAGATATATATGGCGTGTCTACTGTTAAAGATTAATTATATGCATGTTACACCTTGTTTTACACCCTGAAGAATTTTGTTACTTTTTACTCCTTGTGGGAAAAATTAAGCTCCCAACTTGTACTTGTCTTAATTTATAAAACGATTTAATTATATGTAAGACTATCTGGCGCCCGCGACTTCGTCTGCGTTGAAAAAGAAAAAAGTAGCCTATCCTGTGTCCCGTACGTCTAAATGTTTATCTACCAACTTTCATGAAAATCGGTTAATTCGTTTAAGAGTTATGGAGGAATATACACACATACAATACCTACACTTACAGAATTATTATTAGTATTGTTATTTAGTAGTTGATTGTTGTTTAGTTGTGGCAGGACACCAGTGAGTTTAGCAGTCTAAACTGGGCAGCCTGTCTGACATATCAACCTGTGTAGGCACAGAGGCCATTAGTAAAAAAACAGCACATGTGCTGTTGTGAGTCACTGACTGAGTAAAGGATACCATTGCTTATCCCCACTGTATTCATTATCCTCTATCTATTATTGAGTTTATAAGCATCTAGCTTTTGCCCATGACTTTGTCTGTCCCCATTTTTCTTAGGTATTAAAAACACTTAGGTATTCAATCTTTTTTGCTCATATATTTATTTTAGTCGTCATTTTTTTTATATGATTCCTCAGGAAAAGTACTTTCTTTCTGAATGAAAGGTATATTACTTAGGTACCCTATGTCTTTTTATGTATGCAAACCCAGATGAAGTTTATGCAAAATTTCATAAGATCGGTAGAGTAGTTAAGGCGTGACAAAGCGTAACAAACAAACAAATAAACTCAACTTTCGCATTTATAATATTAGTTAGTATGGTAACCGTCTACCATCACGCTTGTCTGCCGAACATTTGACATTGAAAAAATGACAATATTCAATTGAGCGTTAACAGTGACACTTCATTTTTAATTAACAAAATGTAATTTATTTCACGAAAAGATTAGGAAAAGATTTGTTCTCCAAAATGAAGCGATATTTCAGTCACTGAATACTAATCGGTATAATATTTTCTCATGTTTATGGTACAAGAGGGTTGAGGAAATTAAATTTGCAGGTGATCGTGCTGGTCGTCGTCGTTACAAAAGGGGGACGCGGACGTTGAAAATGTGCTGCCTGTATTTTTATGATAATTTGTGCGGAAATAATTTCAAATTATTTATCTCTCTTTGTGTTAAAGAATTATCTCTCAGCTCTCTCTTTCTTTCCGTCTTTAAAAAGATTTTAACATTTTATCCACTTGATGGTACACATGTGGCGTTGCTTTCTTATAGGTGACGGTAGCCATTACCATCAAGTGGACCGTCAGCCTGTCTGCCGACTTTGACATCAAAAACTTTTTCCTATTGCGTTTAAAAACAACAACATCGGAAGATCTTGTTTCTCTGTTGAGTCCTAATCGTAGAAAGAAATGTTAATATGTATGGAGGAATATGTATGGAAATAAAAAATTTGTAATGATAAATTATTTTAATAGGTACGTTAAAATTTATCCTACTAATATAAATGCGAAAGCTTTGTGGAATTATGGACGTATGGATGTTTGTATTACTCTTTCAAGCAAAACTTGTAAACGGAATTTAACACAAAATCTCTAATACGCGAACATATTGTTCTAGTTCTCTAGCTAGTTGAAAATATCCATGAAAATTATTTCGTAGATTTTGTATCGGTAAACCAACAATCGAGCAGAGGTCAGATATATAAAACAAATTATACGGAGTTGAATAAATATTTCCTGGTTTATCATTTTTGGTACAAGGGATTTTATCATTTTTGACGACAATGTTCTTCCGTTTTGTTTATTTAGTTTATTTATTTCGTTGATATTGAGCACCATATATATAGAACTTATATTTTTCTCCTTGAAGGGTTCAACAACCCACAGCTTATATATAGAACTTGCCTTAAGGTTCTCTTTCGTGACAATTGTGTGCACTACACTGCATAGATATGAATGAATGTTGGTATGTACCTACTCTCGTACCTGTATAATATGTAGGTGTGCGCTCAATTTGAATATGCATATCCATTTAAAGTACTAATGGAGATGCACTTGACTAGCTATTCCCGATAATGCCATTTAGAACGGCCGCTCCTCCTCGCACTGTTATGCTAAGTGCTATAATATCACGAGGGCCGAGTTCACTGGATTTGACCTTTCGCACCAGTTGGAGTATGCGAAAACGGTCATGAAAATCGTATCGTGCGAAGCGTTCGAACAAAGACTAGGTAATTGCTATATTGAGTGCTAAATGGCGAATGTGTGAATACACACACTGACATTGATGAACTGATCGTACCTATATACCTACTTACGCGAAACGTTAACGAAATTATCAAACCATTATAATATTACGTTTTATACTCGGAATTGGCGTATAAAATAAATTATAACCTTGTAGTGGAGAATTAAGAGCACGAATGTTTTATTTTTAATCGGTTTATTCAGCAATTCATAATTCACATGATTTTTCAAGTAAAATTTCAATGGAACAAATTCATTTATTCGAATTGATTGAAACTTTTTTTACGAAATATTTTATAATCATAAAGGGTTTTCTGATTATAATGTTACTAAGGTTTATTACTACCAAGTGTTAAATAAGAAGAAACCAACTAACAAGATTTAAATTAATAGTTTTTGAAACAGTTTACTAATTAATGCCAAAATTGTTTATCATGTAGGTATGTATGTAATCCGAAATTTTGTAACCTATCTTCGCTTATTAACATAAACAACGCAGACATAGGGTTTAGGAAATAGTGGCACCAGTTGTACAGGGGATCACTCACCGAAACACAAGTTAAAAATTCAAATTAAAGTAACCAAAACTTTCAAGATAGTGTTGAGGATGTGTTACTGAACCAAATCATAGATATTTAATTGTAATTAAAATTTAGAAGAAAATAATAACAAGGAAACATTAGTGATACTATTTCTTATTAGTTAGGAACTATCGAGCAAGTGTTTCATTAGCGAAAATTTGTTCATAATCGTAGTTGTAGATTGTGTTATTTGTATTCATAGCTAATGGTATAATACCTACCAGGAGCGTCAATCTGTCTGTAGCCTATTTACTATTATAATATAATTATGCATTTGTCGTCCGAATGGCCGGCGTGAGAGTCTATATCTATTGTTCCTCACAATCAGGACGACATCGGGAGTATCACTGACATCTAATCTTATTATAATCGACAGTCTATCACTACTACGATCGAAATAACAATAGTTAACTAAAAGCCGAAGGAATGAAGTGCCACGATCCCTCTAGGCCATGCGATTCCCATTGGAGCGTGCTCCAGACTGCTGAGTGCCACCGCCCGCGCAGCACTCCCCACACACCCCCGGACCGATGCCAGACGTTTCGTTACACGCACAACCCTCAAATGCACGTGTTGCACCTCAAATAAAACACAATCATACCGACATATTAATAAAAAAAAAACATGCAACAAAAAATAGCATACAAATTACTCTGTAATAAAAAGAGATAATAGTATTTTTTTTTTCGTAACTAACAAGTTTGCGTTGTTAACGTACCGTAACAATTTAGTCTGAGGCGAAGTTGCTTGACTTAAACATTGCGGAAGGTTAATAAAGTTGTGGGGCGTTTCGGGTCCGGTCCGGTCCTTTCTCATGCTGATAAGCAAGCGATCGCTCAACGTTTAACAACACATTTTTCATTAGAATCCAATTTTAAAATCCGACTTTTTTTCCGGAAGCTATTTTAAACATCAGGAAAAAAAAATCCTACAATTGTTTGGCTGTAAAAAAAAACCTGTCTGGATTAAACTCTATTGATATTTTTTTTACTCTTACTCATTATATTTAAGCATTGAAAACTCTTGAAAATATCCTTTATAAATATTATGTACTTAATTGTCCTATAAATATTAGGTACATATTTTTAAGTATATTCAGGAGTAATACAAGGATTATAATTACATTCAAAACAAACATGCTCGACGAAGCGTGAATTGGGTCGTGGGATAAAAGACAAGGGTCAACTGGAAGCGCGTATGACTTTTTTTTTTTGCGCAAATTTGTTTAGAGACTCACGCTTCATAGAGTTTCGTCATAGAAATGGAAAAAAAGAGTTGGTGTTACATTTAACCGGAAAGAAAAATTACAATGATTGTCAATGTGTCGTCATTAATGGTGCATGACTATACAAGACAAGACGTATTATAAACCACGTTTTCAAAGTAAAGTAATCTCTTTTGGCTTTTTAATAACTAACTCTGTGTTAAATTTTATGAATTTTGAAAGCTTGAACTTACCAGAACTGCTCTCTTTACAAGATACTTATAATTGACGTCCTTGGCTACGGATTTTGTTTTTGTAGTTAGTTTTTGTTACGTATTGCGTAAATATGCAAACATTCCCTTGAAGTAGGTATGTTCGTAGATGTATTTTGCCATGGGTACATCCAGTATAAATGTGCGCCACTTTATTAATTTAAGGTCCGTCCCCCAGCTTCGTCATGTGAAATACCAACTTTGTTGAACCTCATTCGCGCTTCTCATAATGAGGATGTATGCTTTACAAACCGGCTTTTTGTTGTCTCCAATGTGAATATGGGCTGTTTGGTTATGCCTCTGCTTGTACAGCTGAATGCACGCGTAACGACCGTGACAAAGAAAACATCGTTATAATAAAACCAAACATGATTATGTTAGATTCTTGAGTAAACATGGAGGGTGTTTTTATTAAGTTTCGTTTTATAAGTCGAGTACCTACCCTTTAAATGGGGCCAAATAGCAAAAAGTTTTAGATAGTGATTTTGTGTATAGGTTGTACTTATAGTTTTTTTTTTCAGTAAAATTCATTATTTTTTTCTGTTTTTGTTTTTTCTATAATTCTAAATTAGTGTTTTGAAAACATTTTTAAATGAATATTTTTTTATTTATTTATAACTAAACGGTTACATTACATGAAATGGTGAGTAATAGGCTTATCTAGATAATGAAGTGTACACTTTTAGTGTCACTAGTGTACACTGGTGTACAGTGTCAGGTATATGAATATAGTAATGAATACACTAGTATAGTATACAAATGCACAACTTGCTTAGCGTAGCACTAGTAGAGCGTAGTACCTACTAGTAAATTTATTTACTAGTACTACGCTCCTGAATTGGTTTAACGACTAACGCGAAACACGAACGTGATAATTCAGTTAAAGAAATACATTTTACACCGGTTTTCAGTTTTCTTCTTGTATATTGCTTCAATTGACTCAATGAATCTTGCAATATTTACTCGGAGAGTAGTGAAGTGGTACGTGGCGTATTTTTATATTAAACTGCAAACAGTGCCCTCTTGCTCCTCGGCAGTTCATATGCTCCCACCGACCGCGCCAATAAAACAATGTGACATCGAGGGACGCGAATCCACAACCGTATTTTTACTCGCCTTCGTTGTTAATGAAATTAGAACACTGCCAACGCTTAATGCAATTTAGCGCTGCAACTTTTAAATTATATTTTAGGACGTTTTTTTATCTCTCTCTCGTTTTAGTGGTGGCGAACAATGGCGACGTTTTGCCGGCATTTGTTTAAAAAATGTAGGAGAGACGAACGCGCCCCCGAGTCCTTTTTCATGCTAATACATTCTCTTTCCGCGTTTTCACTTCGAGGCTGTCTCTGTTGCGTTTCCAACAACTGTGAAATTGCACCTTCTGAGCGCTCAATTCGAGTGTCTTGTTTGTTGTAGGTATCAGGGAAATAAAAGGCGCCTCTGTTACAAGCTCTAGTAGGAATGTGTGTTGCGATTTGCATTGCCACTTTGAAAGTCGACTTTAATTAGTGTTGTGTTTTATTTGCATCAACAGCTGTGTAGAGTTCTTTTTTTTTTAAATTTCACAAATGCACCTACCTGTGTTTTTTTTTCAGAATCGTTTTATTATATAGCTATTCTAACTAAACGTGGAAAGTACTTACATACACGTACGAGTAAGTTTCTTGAGCTAAGTTGATTTGACACGTCGATAGTGACGTCACGAGTGTGATTTTCCAGCAGACATTGTTTGAATGCCTCACATACCTTATATACACGTCATGATACTCACTAGAGTAACGTGCTTATATATGTTTATGAAATGCAATGACAATACGTAGTTAACATGTTATTTGTACCAACATAGGCTAAACTAAATGAATAGAAATATTAAAAATACAAGATAAAAAAGTCAGTTTCTTATATTATATATATTTTACCTCTAAATTATATTGTAGTGACGATACAGTTTCTGTCACAGATGAATTTTCTTTTGTACACACGATTTTCTTGTGAATACACAGAATGCGAACACGTTAGTAATCGTAAATAATATAATGGGTATTTTCAATTCCTTACAAGTCATCCATTTGTTTTAGGTGCGATGGGTACAACAGCAGCGCGAAAGACGACGCTTAAAACGTGACTATTCCCCCCAATATGAGGGTGCATTATGGTCACAATTGTCTCGTCGATTACCCTCACACCGCACACATCACCGCGCGCTGTCATCACCTTTATTTTTCCCGGATCCTCTATTTAAGGAGCAATGGTATCTGGTGAGTATGAATATTTGTTTTCTTTTTGAAGATTATATCTTGAGGTAGCCTAGAGCTTTCACAGATTACCTATTTTTAACTTATGTTCCGTCAAGTCCCGCGGATTTTACCGCAGTTCGTATTTTATGTGACATAATATCTTAAATTGCGAAGTATATCCGTCGAAAGGAAATATTTGTAACATTTGATTGAAATTCTATATTATTGTAAGATATTGCGTGTTGTCTTACCTAATAAATATATTAGTATACGAATACCTATGTGTTTTCTATCGTTTAGTAATTAGATACATTCCTTCAATAAGTATACATCAAGAATAATATTTATATTATCTACTTGTATAAAAATATGATGGATAATTTCCATTTAGTGATCTCAGATCCAACTAATTTAATATTTTTTTACAATTATTTTTTTTATGTCAGAATGGTGGCGCAAAAGATGGTCTCGACATGAATGTGGCAACAGCTTGGCAAAAAGGTTACACCGGCAAAGGCGTGGTCGTGTCTATACTCGATGATGGCATACAGACCAATCACCCCGATTTATCTCAAAATTATGTAAGTTAAAACGATTTTCATGTTGTTAACGTTTCGCTTTGACAATTTCTGGAACGAGTATTTCTATTCCATAACTGGAATGTTATTGTTAGTTGTTACTTTACAAGTTGACAGTAAAATTATACCGAGTTTAAGTGCAGTCAGTAAAGTTGCTCTAACGTTGAATTTTCAACATATTCCTTTTGTAACAAAACTACAGTTGTTACAAATAGTTTTTAATTACTTCTGCATCAATCTAAATTGTACCTGGGTAAATGAATAATTTTGGTTTACTCATAAAATAGTTTTAAAAAGTTTTTAAGGTTAGAACCTTTAAAATCCTTAAAGGTTTCCGGATTACAACCCGGGCAATATCAAATCTGAAAACATTTTTAAGTTGGCCTTGAACTGGCTGTGCTAGTTATAATACCAAGTCGGTTCCATAAAAAAAATTGGGACCTTAATTTGATTTGATGTGATTGTTTGACGATTGTTATTTTTAATCGATAATTAAATTAATAATCGTATTACTCACCTTAATTGCAATAAATAAAATAATAATTTAAACAAAATTTATATTTTGTTTGTATGCATCAATGTCTGCACCCAATTTTTTCTACATTATGGCTATTAGTTTTCGTATTTAAATTAATACAGCATCAAAGTTAAGGCTAAGCCCGGATGCCAAAACTGTGACTAAAATTTCCATAACGGAATTAGAATTTGAATCTTGGAACAGTTTGAGAATACAAAACTACAGGAATAAAGTTGGCAGTTCGACCAACTTTATCTACGGTTACTGTATTAAAATTCAATTCAACTACAGTAAACGCGAAGTTCATTATGTAACAAGCTAAACAAATAAGCAAAATTCCAATGGAAAGTACAGACCTCGTTCGATCTATATTCTAGGGTTATGTTACTCTGGGTCGAGGCGATAGGAAAGCTTAAAGTACTAGGGTATCTGTGGTCTACCACTTAAACTGGCGTACAATAGGATTCGAGATAAGCCACCCGTATGCTCCTCGCCACAAGCAAATGTTAACTTCTGCGAAATTAAATCTTGCAATTATCTCTTTTAGATTTTAACTCGCGCTTTGTGTAGTTTACACACGTTTTAACATTTTTATTAGTTTGTGTTGTTGTGGTTTCATAATTCAGTTAATATTTTATATAATGAATATCCCATACAATTTCTATAAACTATTTAGGGAAGGAATAGAATTGTCATCTTAATATTTTTCTCTTTCTTCTCTAAGGATCCTTCCGCTTCGACTGACATAAACGGTAACGATGACGATCCCATGCCTCAGGACAATGGAGACAATAAACACGGTACAAGATGTGCTGGAGAAGTAGCCGCAGTCGCTTATAATCAATATTGTGGTGTTGGAATCGCTTACAACGCCAGTATAGGTGGAG
The DNA here is from genome assembly GCA_945859745.1 of Synanthedon formicaeformis. NCBI lineage: Eukaryota > Metazoa > Arthropoda > Insecta > Lepidoptera > Sesiidae > Synanthedon > Synanthedon formicaeformis. The sequence goes on along the minus strand of OX243968.1, from coordinate 2,698,242 downwards.
TTCGAATGTTGGATGGTGTTGTCAATGATGCAGTCGAAGCTAGAGCCCTTGGACTGAATCCTGATCACATAGACATATACAGTGCTTCATGGGGACCTGAGGACGACGGAAAAACAGTTGATGGTCCAGGACCGTTAGCCAGAAGGTAATTTATTTCATATTATTGATATTTTTTACATCTACTTAATTTTTTTTTCTATTTTATTTACTTAACTGAGTATTTATTTTTAGGGCCTTTATTTATGGAGTTACGAGCGGTCGTCGCGGAAAAGGTTCAATTTTTGTATGGGCATCAGGCAACGGCGGAAGACACACGGATTCCTGTAACTGTGATGGCTACACTAATAGCATTTTTACTCTCTCCATTTCTAGCGCTACACAAGGGGGCTATAAGCCTTGGTATTTAGAAGAATGCTCTTCTACATTGGCCACAACATACAGTTCAGGAACTCCTGGACACGATAAAAGCGTAGCAACTGTGGATATGGACGGTAGATTAAGACCTGATCATATTTGTACAGTTGAACATACGGGAACATCTGCCTCTGCTCCTTTGGCTGCGGGTATATGTGCCTTAGCATTAGAAGCAAATGCTGATCTCACATGGAGAGATATGCAATATTTAGTGGTATTAACGTCAAGACCCCTGCCATTAGAAAAGGAAACAGGTTGGGTCGTTAATGGTGTAAAAAGAAAAGTAAGTCACAAATTTGGTTACGGTCTAATGGATGCATCAGAGATGGTTAATTTAGCCGAACAATGGGTGTCAGTCCCACCTCAACACATTTGTAAGTCACAAGAAATCAACGAGGATAAACCTATAGAATCAACATTTGGTTACACTTTAAGTGTTCACATGGATGTAAATGGGTGTAGTGGAACTGTCAATGAAGTACGTCATCTAGAACATGTGCAGTGTAAGATTTCGTTAAGATTTTTCCCACGCGGCAACCTCCGTATACTTTTAACTTCTCCAATGGGTACCACATCGACACTCTTGTTTGAACGACCCCGGGACGTAATAAGTTCCAATTTCGACGATTGGCCGTTCCTTAGTGTACACTTCTGGGGCGAACACGCCGAAGGAAGGTGGAAATTGCAGATAGTCAATGGCGGCAATAGACACGTAAACCAACCAGGCATATTAAAGAAATGGCAGTTGATATTTTATGGTACTGCTATTGACCCTATTCGATTGCGTTCAAAAAGACCTCAGTCGTTGGCTCCGTTTGCTTTCCCAACTGCTGCAGACAGTTACGATACGATCGGTGATTCTTTTTATAATGCTGACACGTTTGCTAGTTACCAAAACTTCCCTAGTTTATTCGCCGCCGGCTCTGACCCAGAGAAGGCGGTTGCCAACCTCGATGGACACAATATCCCTTCACCGCATGGGGAGAATGTCCTCGCCGATAGTAACGACAAGCGTGTCATGCATGAATGTGATCCCGAATGCGATTCTCAAGGATGCTATGGAAAAGGACCAACGCAGTGCATAGCGTGTAAAAACTACCGCCTTGACGATACCTGCGTTTCACGATGCCCTCCGAGAAGTTATGCAGATTCAGGTGGCGAGTGCTGGCCGTGTCATGAATCTTGCGAGACGTGCGTAGGCTCCGGTCAAGACTCTTGTTTGACATGCGCCCCGGGTCATCTGCTGGTAGCCGATTTAGCTGTTTGTCTCCAACAATGTCCAGATGGTTACTGGGAGGATAGTGAAGCGTCTGTTTGTCGACCTTGCGCAGCTCATTGTGGAACATGCTCTGAAAACTCTAACACATGTACTTCTTGCGAACACCATTTACTATTGTACAATGGTACTTGCATGGCTTCCTGTCCACCTGGTTATTATGAGACTGAAGATTATACATGTGCGAAGTGCCACGTATCGTGCTACACATGTGTAGGTCCAGGGGAATCTCAGTGTGCTACTTGTCACACATCAAGTTATGCCCTAGACGGACGCTGTGTTGCAACTTGTTCGAGTGGATTTTATGCAGACAAGAAACGAAAAGAATGTATGAGGTACGATTTTTCTTTTTCTTATATAATAATTTTAATCGGTAGAAGTTTTATATATTTTCCTGAATCCATGACAAAATAGCGTTTATTTTTTCATGCAGTATAGGTACAAAAAACTCTTTCTACGTGGTTCGAAACTTATACTACACGAAACTAAAATGTAGTAATCCGACTAATAATAATGCTTCATCTTCCAAATTGTTAGCGGTTATAGTCAGTCAATAAAATATCTAATGTGTTATTTAATGAATATAATATCATCTGTTTCGTATTTGAATCTCATTTTTATTTTAATAATGGCGGTATTGCAAACCTAATCTAACAATTAGTGGACTACCACTACAGATAATAATATAATTAGATACTGATATAATTAGATTACTAAATCTAATTTTATTATATTAGTTATATTTCGCCTGGTTAATTAGATATAATATTCAATAATGCTAGCTCGACATACGAAGTGGTTTGAGAAGACTTCACATGTCTTCTTGCCATTATCTAGCAAATTTTTGTACAGTGTGAAAGCCAAAATTACTATTTGAAATTGAAAAAAAAAAAGCAAACCTTCAGACTAGGGTTGAGTGGTATAATTTAAATGAACAGTTATCGCACAGAATTAAAAAACACAATCAATATTCAATTTGTATCCCAATTTGCTATACAACAAATTCATGCAGCCTAAAGTTAATTGAAGCTGAATTGCGTCATCAATTCGTCACACTTCACCTCTGATTTTTATGCTGCGAATATTCGAGAATTTCATTCGGTATTTTTTGCAGGTGTCCGATCGGTTGCGAAACGTGCACCAGTGCGTTCTGTCTCACGTGTGATGCAAATTGGCAGCTAAACAAAAAAGGGAAATGTGTACCGATTGGCGCGGATAAGTGCGCCTCGCGCGAATTTGTCGACAACGACGCTTGTCGCCCCTGTCACGAGTCTTGTGACACTTGTTACGGAGCGAAAGAGGGAAAGTGCCTCACGTGTCCGTCACCCAATTTGCTACAGGACAATAGGTGAGTTTGTCTGATTTTTTATTCATTTTTATTTCTTTGAGCTACATATACGTAAACACTCTCATCGCGTATAATTTGATTAATTGATCGATTGACATCGCTTGAGACCGAAAACATAATGTGCGAACACAGTGTGTGAGCCAAACGTACTTTATTTGAATATAATCAGTGTATTAAATTACTTAAAATAGGCTTGTATCCAAACGAAGTGATACACTTTAGCGTTTTTTAGTGTTTTTAGGAAAATAAAATTATTTTATTAAATAAATATGAAATAAAAATCGTCTAAATATCAAGTTTTAAACAGATATTTGCATGCTTATTCTTAATAGAATTTTTTGTAAACACTAACTTATAAAAACTATTTATAAAAAAAAACTACCGCTTTGCTTCCCCCATTTAGAAGAAGTTAGCGGAAAAATAGACTTTATTTTATCATACATCTAATAAAAAATCGTAAACGAGCCGTATCTATACAAAATATATTTAAAAAAAAAAAAAAAACAATTTAGGTTGTAGGTACCTACTAATTTTTAGAATTTTTGCCTGTTTGTCTGTTGCACGCTGTGGTTTTAACACTGACGTATTGTAGCAGGCTTCTCGTGACTTTTAGTGTTTGTTTCATTCCAATCGGTTTACAAATAAAAAAGTTTTATTTTACTTTATTTATTCGGAAGCCAACACAGTATACAACAATCCTTATAATTCACATTCAAACACTCTTTTACAATATTGCATACTCCACTTATAACTAGGCTAACTCAGCATGCATTAATGGACGAAATACACGATCAGCCATTTAACGTGACTCCAAACGACTTAAATCAAAAGGAGCGACTCCAAACATTGTGCCCATTCACGGTCAGTCCAATTTTCTGCGTTTGACCGGGTCGAGTGACGTTGACATTCGGAAAACACTCACTATCAGTTGGCGCGATGAACTGACGTGATGTCACGGTGCGATTGGAAATCCAGTGTTTTACGTCAAGCCAACGGATTTTACCACCCACTATGAAATTTTGGCTTCACGTCAGTCCATTTGACGCGATGGACTGATCGTGTGTTTCGTCCATAAAAACGAACACAAATGTTGTACCGAACACCGAAATACCAAGCGTACGAAAACCTCTCGTACTAAGTTACGTACGAAGCTTGAAGCTAGTAATAAATAAATGTATAGATATAGATTATTACTGAATTGAATATGTATGTACCAGGTGCGTCTCAGAATGCAGCGCGGGCTATTACGAGGAGACGGGTCGCTGTGCGCGATGTGTGCACGGCTGCGGTGCTTGCGTCTCTCGTTTGAACTGCACTTCTTGTGTCGGCTCATTGCGGTTGCAATCTGGCGCTTGTAGGACTTCGTGTGCTGACGGGTACGTTTTTTTTATTAAAAATACATTTTAAATAATAAATATAGTACACACAACCAGTCTGATTGCGTTTTTTAAAAATCTTTTTTTTTGTGATCATTAATATTAGGTAGTCTTTGAGCATTTTATAATCTTTCCAATTTTAGGAATATGTAACATAATACTAAAAACAATCTGTAGATATGAATGTAAACACTTGTGTGTAAAATGTAAAACTTGGTTGCAAAATAATAAAATATTAAAGCTATACATTTAATTCTAATATATTCCTCTGAAGATTTGAGGCGATTTAAAAGAAATTATTAATTTACCTTACCTATAGATGAAACAAGTAATAAAATAAAAAAATCGGTTTCAAGATTTATGCTGGCTAACGTCATAGTCAGAGTGAACGTGTAATGTCGCAGCTGAAAATACGTAAATTGTAAATGAGTTGAATTTTTTTAAAACCAAGGATTTAACTATAAACGAGATTTTAAATCACTTTTACGCCCATGTGACATGGGATGTTTTGCAACTTAGTTACGAGAAAACAGATAGTAAAATGAAATAGGAAATTATATTATTATACATTTCTCGAGAAAGACTTGGTTTTTCATTAAGTATATAAAATTATCATAAGCCGCCAAATATTTGTCTCGAGACTCTGGCAACAAAATTGCGCCTCGTTTACAATTTGTATAACTTTATTTATTTGAACTCGTACATATTTATTTAAAAGAATAAATAACAAAAAATCTACAAAATTTTCGTAATTGTATAGAGTTACTATATTAATTACATATACTGTTCAGCCGTATGAAAATATAATAAAATGTGTTTTGGAAAATACAGTTTTCAATCAAATCAATTAAGTTCTATGTGTTTTGTTTATCATGTTTATAAATATTAATTCATTTACTACTATTCAATGTGATTTATATTTTTCACTTTTGTTGTTTTTTTGTTTAAACAAAAATTTTTAAAACGGTATGAAACAAAACATGTGCAAAGCGATGTGTTTTTTCGCTAATATTAATTGTGAACGAAATGTTTTAGTTACTACGCCGACCGTGGAACATGTTCGAAGTGCTATTTGTCGTGTCGGACATGTATCGGTCCAAGACGGGACCAGTGCGCCTCTTGTCCCACTGGATGGCGGCTGGCGGCCGGCGAGTGTCATCCCGAATGTCCACAAGGTGAGTTAAAACGAAAATCAATTCAAAATTAACTCTCATCATCGTCACCTCGAGAAGGTAAAGGCTGTCCACCGCATCGCAGCACCTGAAAATGTATTAAAATAATAAATAATTCACGAGACTAACTCTTGCAGACATTGGAGAAACATTACGAAAAGAGTTTAGCCTTGACGACATTGGTTCGTAGTTTAAAAGTTTCAATTACAAAGGTTATATAGGTTATATTAGGTTATATAAGTTTGTGCTTTCAATTCAAACAAATAAATGACAATATCAAAGTCTTCTTTTTCTAAATTCCGTGTATCTATTTTTAATGTGCAGTTTTACATTTCGAGTGTATGTAATGTGAAGTTCAGATGCTCTAGCTAGAAATTTATCCAGCAGAGAATCGATGCAGGCGATACACATTCTAACTTGCATATCTAACATTTAGACGTTTTAGATGTTAAAATTGATTCTCTCCTCGTACAGGATTCTATCAAAGTGTGGACGGTTGTCGTCACTGCCACCACTACTGCCGCGAATGCGACGGTTCGGGCCCGTTGCACTGCAAGACATGTCCACCGCACTTCATGTTAGATGGCGGCCTGTGCATGGAGTGTCTTGGCTCACAGTACTACGAACAGAGCAATGGAACGTGCAGGTCCTGCGACGCGACTTGCCGCACCTGCTCCGGTCCGGGACAGTTCAGTTGTACGGGATGCTCGAGGCCTCTAAGACTTGACAGGTGAGTTAAATCATACAAACAAACATCGATGGGAAGTCTGTTTTTTTTTTTGTTAGTGATGAAATATTTATTATATTGTTAAAAAATATTCTATAAATTATTATTTTAAAAAATATAAACTGGATTTTTTTTAAATTTTCTTCTCTTATGCAAAGTAATTTACTGTCTAACTCTGACATAAAATATGTGTTAAATAAATAAATAATCACTTTTAACAATCGATTTTATTTTCTAACAAGTTGCTTATTTAAAAAAAATACAGTTTATAAATGGAAGTTTTTTTTTAAAAAGTAAAGCAATTCTTAAAAATCTTCATTCTTTGTTTAAAAGAATCTTCCTAACCTTAAAAAAATTATACTATAGTATACATTTGTATACTAACATTTTTTTCATTTCGTCGAGATTATGTAGATATCAATATACTAATAATAAATCTGTAAGTGTAGGTATTGTATGTATGTATTTTCCTCCATAACTTAAACAAATTAAGTAACTGATTTTCATGAAACTTGTTAGATAAACATTTCAACGGTCTTTGAACGCGGACGAAGTCGCGGGCGTCAGCTAGTTAGCAATAAGTCCAGCGAGTTTACTTCAAATTTAAATTTTAAATTTTCTGATATTTAAGTGTGTTACTCAATTTTTTGAACAGATTTGGATGAAACTTTGCTCGTAAACGGATCTATCTAATCGTTTTGTTAATGGAGATTGTTTATTTTCAGATTAAACAACCAATGTGTTCAATGTTGTCCTGAGTTAAGCGGAAATGCTTCGGCTGCTGACTGTTGCCATTGTCACCCTGACACAGGTTAGTTAGTGAAATGCAAAAAGCATTGTAGATCATTATGCTTTCATTTAGAAATTATATTTTAAATTTTCTTAACTGACAAGAACCGAGCATTACCGAGAAGTGCCTTGTCAATTATTGTGTGTTGCCATTGTGCATGACTATGTCAACTATGGGCCACCTTCTTAGCACATTCGTGTTTTGTACGGAATTTATTTGACCATATTATTATCTACGTTGATTGTTTTAAAAATAATCAGATTTCTTTTTTAATTAACGGTGTGTGATAAACTGCAAAGCACATCTAGTTAACTAGTTATAGCTAAGGCCGAACAGACGTTAATATATTGTCTCTTATAAAAACTAATGTTATTAAAAATATATACATTTTTACAAATATGTGACTAAGGCCCCATTTACGCCGTAGCAACACCGTGCGACATTGTGGCATGCTACATGTGTCATCTTGTGGTATGCTACACTTTTGGCTTAACTAGCATGTGGCAGCTTAATTTACACCGAGGCAACAGCGTGTTGCATGCTACAATGTCGCACGGTGTTGCTCTGGCGTAAATGGGGCTTTATACATACATACGTGTTGAATTTGTGGCCACTTTGGAGTTTTATAGACATGATATATGAGCATTATGTTAAACCGTCAGGCGAATGTATAAACTCGTCGGTGGCCGGCAAGCGGCGCATAGCGGAGTACGGCGCGCTGCGTCCCGAGGCCAGCGGTCTCGTAGCGGCGCCCGGCGTAGCGTCCGTAGTCCTCTCAGTGTGCGCTGCCGCCTCTATCCTCTTCCTTACTGTTCTACTTGTATTGCAGGTACTTTCCTTGCTAATTAAGTATTAATTAGTTCTTAATAAATTTAAATAATTTGTAAAAGTTCTGTTTTATGTATAGCCATATTCATGAAATATTCATGAAATACAATTTTTAAGTTTTTTATATTGATTGGTTTATAATTTATAGCATATGCTCAGTTGCTAAATAAGCACATTAAATGACAGGATATTTTAAATTTTAGGAATTAAAAAATCTAAGGATTTTTTCTGTTCTGTTTCACTTTTATCTTTTAGGGCTTTTTAAGGTTGTGTTCGTATTCTGCATGTAAACTCGACAAATAAAGTGCATTATCACCCTAAGATTGAACATTCTTTGTATGTTTTAGAATTATGTTAATACCTATTTCAAATCTAAGCCTTAGCGAATTTTTTAAATGAATGGAATTTGTTATCGAAACTGGTAAAGCACTTTTTTGGTCGACCATACCTACCACATGAACCTAAATAATGGACCTATATATATAAAACTGACTGTCACTGATCGTTTATGTTTACCTTGTTGTACCAAAAAATAAATCCGGTAAAATATCTAAATTACCATAAGAAATGTTATAAATTTATAATATTTTTGCTAACCGTAGACCACTTTTGAGAGTGGCACTCTGGGCAAGTGCCCATCTCTCCACCACGATCGATATCTATGCGGCCTCCTATTTCCTGCCGGATCACAAACCAATTACTGATACTATCGAAAAACATTGCCTGCTCAAGACTCAAATTCTTTATAAAATAAATTTAAAACGCGTTAGTCTGAGATTTTAAGTGCAAAATTTCTTTTTAAATTTGCCAATTTATTCGTTGTTTTATTTTTAAATTACTTTGTTTTTTACAATGAAATAAATTTAAATATGTTCTTGTTTCGCTAACCATTCAATGCAATATGATGATGTTTATGAGCAGACTGACACAGAAGCAGATATTATTATATTTAAGTATGTTTTAATTCAGGTAAAATGGGACCGTAATCGTTTTATTTTGGCGCTTTTCCCTTAAAAGCTTCCTGTCAACTGCCCGTTGGCTGTCACATTCGTACACGAGTTTATTACAAAAGCTACGAATGCAGTTTTCAATTTAGTAGTGAATGGGGTCCTGTCGTATATATCTCGCTTAGTATGAATGGATCTTTATACGGCCATTTACGGTGGCGAAGTATTTAACGGGTTTTCTGGCAACTCCGTTCATGAATAGGTCGTTACTTGAGAACTAGTAAAGCTAAAGAATGCATATTCTTTTGTTGTAGACTAACAAACTACAAAAAATCCACATATTATTTATCTACCGAGAATGAGCCTGTGTAAGTTAGTTTAAGAACTTATTTGCATTGGTATTTATAAAGCTATTATTAACCCTTTAACCGCTTGATATTGTAGGAGTTGTCGTATCGCTTGACTCGATTTTTTTAAGAGAATGCAACGCAATGATTTTAAAAATAAACATTATACAAGTAGAGGAATTTGTCGTTTAAACTGTAATATATACGGCATTGGCGAAATGGACACCAAAATAATTGTTGGATAAATCCTACTCTGGCGGTCAAAGGGTTAACATAAATTTGTAATTTATTGCTATCAGGCAACGAATCGGCGCCGCGAGCCGAAGAGGACGCGTGGCGCCGTGTACTCGCCCCTCGCTGTCACTGACGACGGTGACGTCACTGTGTTGACGTCACGCACCGCTCTCAAACAGCACGACTCGCAGCCGGAACACGAGCCCCTGCTAGAACACTGTACGTAACACAATATCTCCAATACAATCGAATCCAACTCGAATTCATTCGTATCCTAAACATGACAAACTTTGTTTTTTTTTTTTAACCAATGTTAATGGAACCTGTCATTTCGAAAAGGGTCTCGGGCCACTTAGCCTTATCCTCAATCTTATCTTAGTGTAGTCAACAGCACACTTGTAGCACCTGTGGCGTTGCTTGTGCTATAGGCAACGGTAGCCACCGTCAGCCTGTCTGCTGGTCTAAACTTTAAATAAAAATTAAAAAAAATCAGTAAATACTGTAAAAATAGTCTTTGACACACAGGAAACTATTGAACTGTGAAATTTATTCAGATTTTTTTAAAAAATATTTGAATGCATTTGTCTTAATCATAAATCTTAATAGATGGCGTAGAAAAATAATTTTCTGTATTAAAACGTGACTTAAGCCCTTTTCGAAATGGTAGGTTTAAATAAATCTCTGACTAGTGAAATAAGATAAGTTCAATTGGAATTTATGTTTATCTAATTTGAAAGAAATTGACTTACAAAAGTATCATCTATTTGGTTGGCTTATTTTACTAGAGGCGCAGATCAAAGTTACCTTTGGTATATCAATCATGACAAAGTTGAAATTAGTCTATAATGATAAGAATCGTGTAGATAGGGAAAAGGGACTCGAAAAATCTTGAATAAAATCATAATAAGTAATGTAAAGATGATTCCCAAAAGGTGCGTCTTAAGAGTACCGCAGTAAAAAAACATATGTAATTTTTGTATAAATTCACACTACTTTTTTTTATTGACAGTAATAAAGAAATAGAAAGGATTTGGACGTACTTTTATCTCGGTATTCTTTAATCTATGAATATAAAAAAATAGCCTTTATTGCAATAACATAAAGAGCTAGTTTTGTACCGCATCATTTCACACATGTCTTAATAGCTATAAGTTAAAACTTCCTATATATAGAAAAATTATTAAATTTGTGTGAAAAAAGGGTTTATTTGTATTTTTAATTAAATTGAATATGTGTCACAAAAAATGAAATTACTAAATTAAAAAAAAATTGTCTACGAGGTCAAAGTCTCACATAGTATTTTATTTGTCACAAGAAAAAATATCAAAATACAGTCACAAAACGGTAAAAATTTTAGACACTCCGTGCATTTTCCAAACAGGTGTCTGAAGCAGTACCCATTTTATATAAAGAATGATATTATAAATAAACACATATATATATATTGTATCCTTATATGTATGTAATATTAGATAGGTTATTAAATATCTAGAACAAATTAAATGTTCGAGTGGCGACGATGTCTTGCGCCGTTTGTTGTGATAGTTCGTTTAGATAATAAATGTTGGGTGAACGGTATTTGTTGTTGATTTATGAAAAAAATAATATAGATAAACATAGTCTGTACCTACGTAAATCCTAGTCACCGTTTGAGGTTAACGCACCATTTTTATAAAAAAACAATAATTCTTAATTTGATTTTTTCTAAATTTTTCTTTATAGTTTTAAAAGAACTTACTTTCAAGAAATATTTCATAAATGTAATCATAAACAAAATATTTCTGATTTTTTTATCTGTTTCTAGTTAACAATAATAAAATAATAAAATCAAATGTTTTTTTTTTGCAATGAGAGAGACTGTCTGTTAAAACCTCAGGTGGTGACTAGGGTTACAAAAATGTATGTAAAACATACGATTATATCACATAGTGTTCAGATCGTGTATATTTTTTGTCTATATTATTTCCCATTTAATACTAAAAGGTTAAACGTTCTCATTTATATGATTGAATGAATGCAGCAGATATTAATTCTCATAAATGACGCAATATGTAAAAAAAATCTTTTCGACGGTTCAGTAATTCGAAAACAATTTGTAATTTTGATATTAATCATCTGAATACAACCATTTGTGGAATTTCATTTCGATCCAACGACATGTTGTAGTTATGTGAATTAATACGTACGTTTGCATTGGAAAGTTTAAACGTTCTTTAAACAAATGGAATCTTCTCAAATGAAACATGAAATTTATACACATATTAGAAAAGCAATGTTCTCAATAGATGGTAATTTTTCAAATAGTTTATTCAATTCGAGTCAATAGTTAAACAGTAAAATCAGTAAACGTCTCGCGCTTAATTTACTTGGGCACACATTGACAAGATCGATATCCGACTTCCGAAGTCACTGAACTTTAAAAACTTCATTTATTTTCTTTTCTTTACTGGTATCCTTTGTGAGGAAAAGAATAACAGTGTCTTCTCGATTCCTAGTTGTTAGTTGTGAGACAAAAGTCTCACAATCATATTTTCGCATGGAGTTATTTACAAAGTGTTCTAAAGTTTTCTTTGAGAACAGTTCTAGAAAAGGACACTTCGACTTTTAACCTATGTTTTTTTAAACATAGGTATTATAAGTCTGTATATCTGCGTAGTTTATTTTTAAACTCATCAAGATATTTAATTTTTTTTTATAATAATATTTGTGTTTATCTCTTTTAAGTTGAATTAAAAAAAAAATTTGGAAAAATCAACAGCAAATACTGATTTTTTGAAAGTCACCGTAATCAATTTATCAAGCCATCGACGATGCCACAAATCATTCAATTAGCGTCTAATGTCATTGTGCTAAGTTCCAGAAGAGTTGTCACAATTTCATCAATATTATAGTTTTATTTAATAGTCATAGGTCGAATGTTACCACATTAAAAATATGTACAATAAATCACAAATAATGGGTGTTTTTTTAGACAAATATTTTTTTTTTATAATAAATATTGCCTTGTCCGCTCCCAACATTATTTTTAAGTAGAAAGGTTTAACGTCTTATGTTAGTGTAATTTGGTTTCGAATATTTAGGAAAATTTATGTTTCTATTAGAAAAAAAAAAATGGTCACAGTTTCTCTTTTTTTTTTCTGTGTTTTACAGAGTCACAATTGCGTAAGATGTGATATAAAAATAAATAAATAATAATAATAATATTAAATATAATGAATAGCTCGTTAAAATTAAACTAATGGAATTCAAGTCAAAGATAACATGTTACCATCACAAAGTGTTTGTAAATATTTTAGCTAGATTGTTGATTTTTTAAAAATGTTCTAAAAATATTATGATGTATTTAAAATGAATTCAAAACTGTCACATTTTTTTAGGGCAGTCTGTAAAGAAATGTTTAATAAATAATTAAATGTAAGAAATTTTTAACACTGTTCAAAATTGGTTTCCGCTAGTTTTTGATAGAAAATGTTTGATAGATAACTTCTTGACTCTGTCTTTATTTTTAATTGATTTTTACAATTTTTAGATTATTTAGAAAACTTTAATGTTATTTTGTGTGAATTGTCTGTTCTATTGCAGTTCTATTCTTTTTAAATTTATTTTAATGGGAATATTTTTAATTAAGAATATATTTTTGTATGAAATGTTCTTATGTGCAGATAATATTTGTAATAAAAGGAAATCCGTATCAACTCTATTGTTTCATTAAAAAAAATATCCTACACTTTTTTTTATTTTCAGAAGGACGTAAACGCAGAATTTGTGAATAAAACACATTTTGTCGAACAAAAGAATAATTGTTCGACTTTTCTGTCAGTTTATAGGTTCTTAAAATGTTAGCCATCTTACTCAAGTGAATTGGGTTCGATTCTTGGCAAGGTTAACGATTTATACTAACTGAGTTTTGTCACTAAGAATTTAATTTTTATAGCGAAGATTTTTATTATTTTCTTTATCGACAGATGTTTGATCTTTTAAAGTTGAGGCGAAATTTTAAGTTCGTTATTGATTTCTAGTGACATTTAAATCTAATCTACTTTACATAAAATCTACTTTTGCCTGTAATTGTTATGGTCCATATAACCAAATTTTTAATATTTCGAAAGATTCTTAAAAATTCGAAAGATTGTAAAAAAAAAGGTTTAACCTTGAACCCACTTCGGTTAATAAAAGTTGTATTTCCAATTCAGATGGGAAACAAGGCAATCGTTTAGGCGGAGTCGGTATTAGTGGGTTGGATCGAAGGGACGGTGTTATTCCAGCTTGTATACATTATGAGGCCAATATGCAGGCAACTTATTTGCATAGTATTGTCCGCGGCCGCCGCATTAACATTTAGACTACAGTCGATGCCGTCGATGCCCAAAACACGCGCCGATACCTTGCCACTTTAATAGGATTGAATGTAAACATTGTTGTATACGAAAAATATATCTAGTTCAAGCCTTCGGTACGACCGCAACAAGAGTATAATAAGACAAGATTTAGTTAGACGTGAGTATTCCACGTCTAACTAAATCTTAAAAGTTTGTTTACAGGATCACTATGGTCCGTCTACTTGTTTATTACGTTCGACTGATAATATTTTTAGAGGAAATTTAATAAAAAAAAATTTAAGTTAAAATGAATATAGTAATAATTAACTTCTACATTACTTTGAGGTAAAAATTTTAAAGGTTAAAAATTAAATTTAAATTTTAAAGTTAAAAAAATTTCAAATTCGACTTTGAAAGAAGTCAACAGGTGAACTCAAATCGACCGGGCAGCGTTTAAGAAGTTATAAAGAGTCTTTCTGTTGCAACATACCTCGGTGCTTTAAATTTAAAGTGATCATTGCAGTTGCTAGTTATAAAATGTTTCGTAAAAAAGTAGCTCCTACTTGCAGGCATGATGAAAAGGTTCAATGTTTGTATAGAGCTCAAGGTATTTCTGCAAGACAGCAAGAAGAAGAGCAATGTGCTAATTGCGCACTTATATCTTCTTATAGAAAGTCTGCAGTCAGCGCGACGTCTCTAAAGATTTGCAGTTCTCTTTGTTTTTTCAATTTAGGAAGCGCAACCCCACTTTGTTACGCGAGTCCAATACGACTGCCTTCATTAACATAGAGTTTTGATCCACAACCGCATTAACATATAGACAGGGACCAAAAAAATCGCTATCCAAATTGTACCTTTCTTTTTTTGTCCATCCGGCGGCGCCTTCCCAAAGATAAATTAAAGCCTTTTTTTTGCTGGACCTCTGACCAGAACGGGTCGGTCGTACTTGTCCTATGTATACTTTGGAAATAAATTTTAATTAACAAGAATTAACAGAGAGGATTATTTTGTTTTGAGCCAAAGTAAAATTAAACGAATTTAAAATTAGAAGGCGAATTGAAAATTTAATTTCAAAAACTATTAGACCGATTTTAAAAATTCCTTTACCTATAGAAAGCTATCTTATCAGCGAGTAATATAGCCTATATTTTATAAAGTTATGCGGGCGAAGTCGCGTACAACAGCTAGTATTAAAATAAATTACTAGGAATATAATGTTACTTATTTTGTTTCACTGTGGACTATATTTGCAATAATTATCTTTGAATTTAAGTTTACGTGAGCATGAGTTTAAAAACCTGTGCATAGAGTCTGCAGGTTATGATTGCAACGCTGATAAAATGTGGCAGACAAGGATACATAATGTAGAAAAAATTACTACAACCAACATAATATTATGATTAGAGAATATTTAGATAGTTGGAGAACTATCGATAATGAATCGCTCATCCGACCTTACCCTCCGCTAAACGAATAGGAAGTTCTAAATTAAGATAGATTGATGTTATCAGGAACCAATATTGGCCGACCAGAGGTGGAACCGTCTCGGATGGAACCTTATTAATCTTTTACAAAGAAATTCAATATAGTTAACCTAGATTATAGATCGAGCTTCAGTTTCATTTAGCTTTATGAATGAAATTCAGTTACAATAAAACAAGAAAAATATCTTAGGGAAACATTCGAAGCTAAATTTATAATCAAAATTTGTATTCAAATCAATATAAAACCGCCAGCGCCAGCTTATCTTTATATATATATTTCTTCTGTGCGTGTGTATGTCACTGAACTCCTCCTAAACGGCTGGACCGATTTTAATTCTGTCTTCACCTATGGATAGAGGGATAATCAGGAATGGTTTGTATGTAAAAAAAAATTGGTCGCGGACGAAGTCGCGGGCACCCACTAGTAATGTATTTTTATGCTGCAATTAACTGTTAAATTGTTAACTGAATAACTTAAATATTTTAAAGGGCATTTTTAGGCAATTTTTTTTTAAATAAAATTTCATTAACTTTTTAAAATTTTGGCAATCACTATTTTCTAAGAATTATAGTCAAGTTTAATTTTAAATTTAATATCCAACTAGTAATATTATATACTGAATTAACAAGGTTTACTGATTCTTTATTAGAAACAAACGGTGTTTTCGTGTTATAATTATTAACATACACTTACTATATAGAAACATGTAAACGATAAATATATAACAAAGGCGAATAACAAAATAATTTATTGAATCTTCAGTTAGGCACGTTCTCGGTGCCCGTTTCTCTTATTATTCTGAAGCTGCAGCAATGAAATTAACTTCCGTACTTGTGCTACGCGAATCTACGAAACCGCTACGAGGCTACGACTAGATTACCGTAGCTGGCTACGAACTCTACCTGAAGTAACGTGACTCCTGTTTTTTTAGTATATAGGTAAGTATATATACACACTTTTTTAGTAGAATATGTCACATTAGATATATTTAGGATATTTTTTTTTATTGGTGATATATTGTATTTTCGGTTTTTAAATATCGGATAATCAATAAATAAGGTTTCATAATAACTTAATAGTAAATATTAAAATTAAGATAATATTTTTTTATGTGTTATTCTACAATAATTAGATATAGGTATTTATTCTTTTATTTAACAATAAATAAGGGACATTGTGTGTTTTGTGTGGTACTTTTAATTTTACTTTATTTTAATTTTATATGGACAACAAACAATTTTATTGTACTATGTGTCATATACAATTTACAAAAGTACATATAAACAGTAGTAGTTGTATAGTCAGCGCCGTTATCCAAAAATTAATATTTATAGAGAAATTTACACAATTTAATTAATAATCCACATTAATTAAACATTTAATAATGAAGAAAAAAATATTAAGAGAATTTCAATAAATTATATCAACCTCCATGAGATATAAATTCGCCAAGACACGTTTCTTGTACGAAGCGTATGATGTCAACATTAGTGAAATTACTATTGTAATTTACTATTGTGAAATCATCAGCGTGCGTTTTATACGTTTTTACTCATGAATAACCGGTAAGGATACAGCTATATTGGAGTTTTGGTAATGGTAATGTTTCACTCGGATTAAGGCGAATTATGACTGTTTAGAAAGTCGGAATTGTGTATGGTTTAGGTATTACGAAAAACCGCTTTCCATATAACTTTATGACGGAAATTAGTAATAGTACGGCTCCATAACTTGAAATACGGTCCCATCCGGAAGAAAGCATGAAACTTTGCATGGATGTAGCTTTCATATATGTGCTTCACTAACGATATAGAAACACGTGTCAAGATTTTTTTTTCCCCCCTCCCGCCCCCTTTTATCTCCCTCATTCTGGTTTTCTTAATTTTCTACAAAAACGGTAAGACTGAGGAGTTTACCTTTTAAGGACCAAATCATCGTCGATAAATTACCTACAAAACAATACTAAATTTATAGTGGTAAGTTTAATACATTTTAAAATACAGCCATCAACATTATTATAAAATTATAAAATCAGATAATTTTTTTCTTTCTTGCTCCATTTATAGGAAAATGACAATAGTTGTGATAAAATAGGCTGACGAGGTTAAATACCTTATATATAAGGCTACAATATGACACCAAATTCATTATGATAGAAGCATTGGTTCCAGAGTTACAGCTCACCGCGTTTGACTCCACGAAACAAGTAACATTTTTTTTTGCGTTTTAACAATACTAGCCATACGCCCCGCGACTTTGTCCGCGTGTAATTCGAATTTCCAATAGGGATAAAACAAGCCTATGTATTAATCCAGATCATAATCTAACTGTGTGAACAATTTCATTCAAATCTGTTCAGCCGTTTTCCCGTGATTGAGTAGCAAAACTCAAACAAACTCACATAAAAACTTTCGCATTTATGATATTAGTGTGATGTTGACTGGGACCGAGACCAACGGCTTAGCGTGCCTTTCGAAGCACGGAAGCTGACATTTATTGGAGTAAGTACTGGTATTTAAGCAATTTATTAAAAGTATCAGTCAAGTTCAATGCAAATTATAAACATTAAGGAAGCCCTGACTTTCTACATAGGCCTTTAAAACAACTGCGGTAGGAACACTAAGTCAACTCCTTTACGGATGCTGAGGTTTCTTTGGTCGTACTGCATAATGGAGTCCAAACACCATCTTCTTTTTTCCATCCCCAATTCGCAAAGTTAGGATATTCAGGATTTGGTATCAAACTCTGACCCCAGATCAATCCCGCTTGTAAATATGCTCGTTTTATATGTTGTTGAAGAGCACCAAATGTTGGTGGCAGCCTATCCATGGCCCGTCCCCTGATGAATAGCGCCTTTCTGGCTTGGTTAATGTCTTCTGCGTTGCTTGTTTTGTCGTAAGTCAGGATGACATATTTTGCCAAAACATCCATATGATGGGTTTTAATTTCATTTTCAGGTCGTGACAATGTTTCGAATACATTGGTAATTGCAGGGAATGACTTCCATGTTTTCCAAAAGGATTTCTTTCCCTTTCTACAAAATCCAGATACAGTGTCACACCCTGTTTACAGGGTGTGCATGGAAGAATAACATGCCACTGCATTTGTCTGGACCAAGTGTATTCACGAGCTGGTGAATAGCAATAATACGTGAAGCTTTTCCTGTTCCGAACGGTATCCAAAGTTTATCCAACTTCATTTTTTGAAGCTCACCGTATAAGGTTGCATTGTCGAGGTTGTACCCAACTCCATCGCCTCCGGCGCCGCCATATGTACGCAAAATTAAGACAATCTAGTATCGCAGGGCTGTTTATACACTCCGCACAAAAATTAAAGGAGCAAAAAAAAAATTCAAATTTTTAGGTTATTTTCAACAGGCTGTAACTTGAAGACGAATTGTTGTACAGTAAATTAAAAAAAGAAAATTGTAGCTCCAAGTGTCTAGTTTTTGAATCTGACCTACAAAATTTTTTTTCAAAAATTTACTCAGAGTAATCTTGAGAAGACGGCTGACAAAAAAAATTTCGAAATTTTTTGGTTTTTCTTTTTGATCTACGGACTTGGAAATTTTTTTTTTGTAGTAACCATCATATGGACCGGATAACATGTTCATTCAGCTTCAATTTGTTTTTTTTGAAGACCTTATACGACCATTTTTTGCTGAGATATCGGTCTTTGAAAGGAAAAGGATCATTTCGCTTTTGACCATCAATATCTCAGCAACCCAAGCTTGCACAGAAAATTCAAGGTAGGTTTTGAAAACTTGAATGAATTCTCTACAAGATTTTTTTATGGTTTTTTCTAAAAAAAAAATTTTTCCATACTTTACATGAATTTGAAAAATCATAAAAAAGGAGCTTTTGGTACTTTTTTGAAAAATCAAGCGCTGAATCAAAAATATGGAGAAAATCATAAATGTTAAGTGTGCCTTTTACTGTTCAATATGTCCAAAAAAACCCTACAGAGTTTTTTTTGCTCCTTTAATTTTTGTGTGGAGTATATTAGGTATCGTATAGTAAAAAGATGCATTTTTGTAAAACCATTGAAGTAACATGTGCATATTTTGTAAACTATAAGTCCTATCAGCATACATCCAAAAACAATATTGTAGAGAATTTAATGAAGAACATATTGATCCTTGACAGTTTTTTCGTAGCTTTAACCGTTTTCATAATAAATTAAAAGAAATACGATTGGGGAGATAAAAGGGGGGGGAATAGGGGGAAAAAAATTTTTCTCCACGTGTTTCTATATCGTAATTGAAGCACATACATTAAAGCTACATGCATGCCAAGTTTCATCCTTTCTTCCGGATGGGACCATAAAATTGATTTTTGTTAGGACAAGAAGCCGTACTATAAGAAAAGCTTAGATTAATGTTACAAAACTGCAGTTTAAGTCAAACTTTCGTTCGATAAACTTTTATCTTAATTTTCTTTTGTTAACTTCATCTAACTTATCAGTGTTCGTGGCATCTGTCGAAGTAACTATTTATATCTCAAATGTAAAAGGTTTCACTCAAATAAAATAATATATAAACTCGATATTTCCAGCCATCAGTTGACATTTCCCTATATATAAAGCATCGAAGAAGAAAATGTTCAAGTAAAATAAATATTACTTTATGGTTACAAGGTCAAACTAACGCCTAGTCACGTGTTGGTATAAGACATATTAATATTAGATAGAACGTTGTAAGTGCCTATTTCTCATTCCAAAAAAGTGATGAGTTAAGTTTTATGTGGAACGCTTAAAATACATAATTTTTAGAACTTAATTATAATAAAAATCACGTAAGTAATGAGTACCAATAGAGTAGTTAGTTAAAAATAATTGCATTATCATGTTAGTAATATAATAATTTAATTATGTAAATATACTTTATATACAGAAATTATTTTTTAGAGATCCCATACAGATAAAATCTCAGAATCTCAAGATAAAACTATCTTATTCTTATATCTTATCTTATTAAATATTGTGCTGTGAATGAGAATGGTCCTCCGTAGGGATACCATACCACATGTAGTTCGCATGAGTGCGTTCTCAAAATCGTTCTGAAGTTAATATTAATATATGATAACAAATTATAAATATACTACAATTGACAGCTTTAAATAGAGCAGACATCTGTGATATTATTTTTTTTGATTTATTTTACAGGATTAGTTCGTGCAATATACATTGTAATTCAGTTAAAATAAAAATTAGTCATATTTTTGTGACATACAGTGTTTTCCTTTTTACGTCTTTGCACGTCGTGAGATATTGTTCTTTTGATATGTTTTGTTTGCCGCCACTAGTCTACCATTCCCGTGGGACACGGCAGCCCGGATGTATAAATTGAATTATTGGTCTCCGAGACCGACATCGTTTGACAGCGCCCTGTCCAGGGAGCCAAGTTATTGAATTTATTTACATATATCCATACGTGAAAAAAGGATCGGAACAAAAGTCGGTACTGCTATATTTTTTGTGGTAGAAGTGTATGAACCCGAAGGGACTCGTAATTGAATTTTTCATAGCAGTTGACACGTTAATACTTTAAGACGGCTTTCCATTTCGAAGTGGGAATCGATTTTATTAACATTCTTATTATAGAATAGACTGTTAAAAGAAAATTGTCCGATTATATTAACTTCTCTTGTTTAAGTACCTGTGCATTTTATAATAAAATTCACAGACAAAAGACAAATGACTCAATATTGACGTCTGCCACTCACCATCAGTTGGCATGATCCAATGGCTTGATCAAGCCAAATATTCCACCACACACGGTCAGTTTTACTTGATCAAGCCAGTTTGATCAAGCCATTGGATCATGCCAACTGATGGTGAGTGGCGACCATGAGGATTGTGGTCACAAAGTCTCCAGTTTTTATCATACCATCCACTTCCTGGTCCATGGTCAACCTTACCATCTGTTAGAATGTATCAGAATAGAAGGCTTCCTTTTCTAATATGTTCATCTCGTTAGCGATCGGTTTCGTAATCTTTTGTTAGTTTGTTACTAAAGAGTTTTAACTATTATCTTATTAGTTCATTAGGTTTTTGTTGTCTGTAAAAATTGATATATTTAAATATAAAATTTAATACAAAGTGCAATGACGTAATAATACAATAATTGACGATAATGTGAAACGCTAATTTTCAAAAGTGGATTGTTGGCTATCAATTTAATTAATTAAAATTACCATGTAAGTGTTAACTTGATTGTGTATTAATATTAAAAAAAGGTTAAGTAGTTTTGTGTACTTAAGAAACTCGACAATGGGTAGACCGATTTTAATTCGGTTTTCACACATGGAAAGAGGGATAAACGGGGTAGATTTTTATGTATAAAAATTTCACCCCTGGTAAAGCCGGGAGCTGGTCGCTAGTATTTTATAAATTCTCATTGGACTGTTCTTGGTCAATCAACGTGATACATAGAATGTTGATCACCGTTGAAATACCTACACAGAATATTGATTACATTACACGAATAGCGTACAATTAGGTACCTAGTTACACTAAGGGCCTCTTTCCCCAACTACAAGTAAAGTTTTGATTAGTTACTTTTCAAGTAACGCTAATTCGTGAGTAAATGTTACGAGTATCTTGTTTCAATGATATTGAAATTACCCATTGAGTAATGCTACTCGAAGATGGTGAAACTCCTATGCTTTCTTACCAGGTGACTTTAAATGGCGGTTAACCTACTTGACACTTTACTCAGAGATGGTGAAAGAGGCCCTTAATAGTTGACACGAATTGAATTGTATGTATAAATGAAATATATGTCTACTAAAGGCAAGGATAGGCGCAAAACGAGAAGAACGAACCTCCATTTTTTTTTCATAAATCGAGATATCTATTATATCTTAATTAAGACTTAATCATATATTATTAATAAGTGATAAAAGGACTTTTTATACATACATACAGCTCATACATCCTTCTCTTCTATAACGAGGTACAGCCCATTCCATTATCCCACATTTTGCTTATCCTTAATATTTCTATGGTCGGAAGCGCACTTGTAGCACCTATTATGACTTATGTCATAGGCGACGGTAGCCACCTACCATCAACTGGACACTAACATAAAATATATATATTGAAAATGAAAAATGTTATCTAATTTTTGTCTAGCTTTTATCGATAAAAAAAGTGAGCTAATTCTAGTGCGTACTCACTTTTCATTTTATGATTGAGTGAGTCCGCTCATCGTGACAAATGAAATTTATTATGTGTTTGTTTACGTGGCTACCGCACGAGATATGTCCCCGATAACGAACACGGTATACTGCAATTAATAACGACACGTAAACAATTTGTGAGCCCAGTTATCCCTTACCTTTTCAATTGAGATTTATCTGTTTGCAATAGTTTAATGGAGCCCCGCACTTGTTGAAGAATTTTAATATTTTTGCATGTCTCTTCTTTGTAGCTTTTTGTTCATTGGGTGCCTATATTGTGTTTTTAAATCACCTTTTGTGTTATTCAAATAAAAAAGATCTATCAAAAATCAAAGTTTCTAGACTTTGATTCTAGTTCTAGACATTGACTTTGAAATTGAAAGAAAAAACAAGACCATATTAAAATAAAGATTCATGATAACTCAACTGTATTAATTAATATATTCTACAAGTAGTTCAGTCAAATAAACTTTAAATCGAAATGTGAGGTAAATAACAGGAATTTTTGATATGTTCTTCTTTGAAGTATTTAAAAACTTTTTTCAAAATAAATTTTGTTCTCAACCCCCGAGCAAGAGTTGAAAAAAATCAAAATAGTTAACATAAAATATATTAAAAAAATGTTTTGTCAGTATTTAAAAAAATATAAGTGCTGACCCTTTTATCTCATGACACATATCGCTGCTTAAAAACTAAAGGGCCATAAAATAAAAAAAATCCAAAAATGTTTTTATTGCAAAAATACAATCGCAATCCTTCATATTGTATGTTACAAAAAGACTTATGGTTGTTTTATTCAATATTTAGTACATTTTGATAACTTTTTCAATATTCAAAAGTAACCTATATGCTTATATCTCCTCTAGTATTCAGTTTATTATAAAAGTACTTAAAATGCTACTTAAAATAAGCTTCTAACGATGTATATGCATATATTTGATATATATCTAATAAGAAAAAAAATAGACAAAAAGAATTTAATTTTTTTCGATTAGCTCTCTTGTAAAAAGTGTAATTTTGATTTGAGGCCCTTTAGTTTTTAAGCAGCGATATCATCTCTTCATCTGTAAGCCGCAGAGTACGAGTGTACTGGTGTTCTTGAAAGATTGCGCAACAGATTCGTACAACATTGTACCGACAATAAACTCTGCGTCATATTTCAAAGTTACAGTTAGTTTTAATCAGTCGTTAGGAGTAAAACTCCCTTAGGCACCGTTAATAAATGGTAATTCTGCACAGTTTTGACTCTCGAATAGAATCCAGATGTTTTTAATAGCTTTTTAACTCAATTACAGTCATAACTCGGCGTAGCGTTTTGATACATTGAAATGTTTGTTCATTGTCACAAACCGTTGAGGGTTGATTAAAAAAGTGTCAATCGTGCCTGTTCCAGGTAAATAAAAGTTGCAAGTTTAATAATACATTCTTCCCTCATCACTTTTATGATAAAAAGATAGATAACTTATTTGTCTAGGACAATAAAGGGAAGTTAAAAAAAGTGTATAAATGGAGTTTATAAATGGACTAATTCTAAAACAAGCTGAATGATCATTACTTATTATTTTTAATCAAAAAAAGGATATTTAATATTTTTTTAATGAACTGATAAAGCCTTTGAGTCGTAAACGTATATACATACATTGAGTGAATTTTTGAAAAAACAAATACAAAATTTTTCTTTCAATAAATATAAATACATAGTATTTTTTTTAATAAGCCAAAGTAGAATAAAATAAAACACAGAAACAACATTTCCCTATTATCTAGTCCTTTTTTTTTATTCTTAAAAATAAAGAAAAATAAAGCTCTGGCTAAATGTCTGAAATGTAAACAAGTTTTATTGAAAACAAAATCTATTTTGGTGAATCGATTAAACTCAAAGTTTAGCTTATCAATAGATCCAGTGCATACAAAATCACGGGGTAACCGCTCCACAAATTGAATCTCCGTCAAAGCCTTATTAACAAAATCACAACCTATTTTACATTCAAGTGGAATATTGCAAGTAATGTACAATGTAGAAAATTGCAACGGAATCCAAAAGGATTACGCAACGAACAGATTCTGCCTCAATGAAAATGTTCACGAGGAAATGCAACACCCATCTTTGCTCTCTTTTGTAAAAGCCCTTAATTTGAAGGTGATAGGGTTCAAAATGAATGCAACAATCGATAGAGGTAACATTGTTAAGAAAAGCATCGAAAGAGCAAACGTAGATTCTTAAGTAGTAATAGAATGTCTGGATCTTGGACTGCTTTTTAGTTGAGTTTATATTAAAATAGTAAAATTTTCTTTAAGCAGATGTGGATAGTTTTCTGTTCTAAGTAGATACTTTATCAACGAAAAAAAATTCACGATACTGTCTATCCGTTTAGCTTGAATTTGAACTATTTTATTAGATTTCACGTTTACGTTTTCACGCCTTAACTACTCGACCGTAAAATTTCATGATGACCTATTGAGTAGGGCGTGAAAATGTAAAATATAGTATGTACTTATGTAAGCTATGATTTGATCTGAATCTGTCGGAAACGTATGGAGGCTGTACGCCGAGTTGCGATTTGTTTACATCGCTGACATCAAAGGGATGTCACGTTTGCTGGCAGTTGATGAAAAAAGTAATATTCGGATAAAACATGCTTGTTTAAACATATTGTTCCAGATGCGTCATTCGAAATGGTGGCGGTGGATTTTAAGAGCCATTAAACCCGGTCGCCATTGTAGCGAAAAACAACGCGACCAGATTGGTTTCGCTACAGACAGACTCGAAATGAGATATTTTATTTAGAGCCATTTATACACAGCTCGAATGTGGTAGGGGAGCCCAAGAGAGGATTTTAGGATTTACTCGAGCGCATCAGATATTGCCAATGTATATTCCGATAACGGATATGTATTAATATTAATCTACCGGTTTAGTTTGTGGAGTTGGTGGGGATGGGGGTAAAAAAATTAAATACAACTCGAGCACGTCAGATTTTCAGAGGGAATGTTAAGTGAACCTAAACTAAGCTCCCGTTTAAAATACGAACGATTCGGATGTAACGCAAGCTTGTGGCAGCTTTTTAAAAATGCAAAAAAAATTTTTGGCGTATGCCATTTTGTAATACCCGAGCACATCAGATTTTCATAGACGGTTCAGCCTGAATTCCTGATCGTGCTGATTCTTAATTTGAAGGATTTTTTAAAGATTTTTTTATACAGCGTCTACAAATCCAATAGGTCCCCACGACGCGCGACGCTCGAGCTATACTTCACACATTTAGCATCGTGGGCTCTCCTACCAATGGAGCCGAGCGCAAAATGTCAACATCAATCAAATATGAAAGATTCATTTTAGTGAATGACAAAGCCTGCAGATGAAATAAGAAAACAATAAAGGAGCGGTCACCTTCACTAATATCGCTGTTAACAACTCGTGAAAGTAACAATAGGTTTAAGACGAGGTCATATTTTAATTATAAGTGGGCTATATGGCTACAATGTTTTTGTTTTTCTTTGGATGGCGACAGGTTAGGTCAGACTCAGGTCGCGTGAACAATATGAAGTATAGACAGTATTAAGATAGATTGGAAGAGGCCTTCACCGTCTGACTTAGGATAAGTACCTAATGGTTTTGCGAGCACAGACATAATCCTAATCCTAATCGGTACTAATATTATAAATGAGAAAGTTTGTATGAACCGCAAAAACTACTGAACCGCAAAAACTTTTGCATACACGTTGTCTGGGACACCAGAAAGGACATAGGGTAGCTTTCATAGTTCAACGCGGACGAAGTCGCGGGCACCAGATAGTAACATTATAAATGCGAAAGTTTCTATGTTTGGCTGTTTGTTCCACAATAACGCAAAAACTGTTTAACGGATTTTGGTGAAATTTAAACAATTGGTCTAATTTTTTTTTTTTTTTTTCATTTTTCAGGTTTAATAAATTTTATTTTTTAACGCGAAGACGCGTGCATCAGCTAGTAATATTATAAAGCAAAAGTTTGTATGTTTGTCGGCTAAACGGATTTAGAAAATTTAGCACGTTACGTTACATACATTACCTTTATTAACTTATAGGATTTTTATCCTAAAAAAAAAACATGTCATTCGTAGGACTGCAAGTCAGAAGTGAAAACGTAGCTTCACAAAAACATTACGTTACATTACATTACCTAACAGGTAGCGAGATCAATGATTTTATCCCATCTTATAAATTGTTCTTTGTAACATAGTCACAATATATTTTACATTTTAGGATTCCCCTTTCATAAAAGTTTCTATTTTCACTTAAAAAATACTATAAGTTTAATGTACTCGTAATAAAATCTAGTATTGCTTGACAGACTCGTCTTTGTCAAAGTTGTATCCATTTCAAAGAGTTTATTAAAGACCGAAACAAGTGAAAGTCTGAAGTGGCTCTATTGGGTAAGTTAAGTACTGTGAATAAACCCTTTTCTTTCTATTCAAAGTTATTCAGCAAAAACAATCAAAGATGAATTTGCATTGGACGACGCAAGAAGTGTATAACCAAATAACAGAATTATTTAATTAGACTTTTGCTAACTAAATTTTAATTTTTTGGGTGTACTTAAATGGTTTTCATTAAAAGTCTTAAAATTACATGCAAAACTTTTTTAATTGACTGTACCTTTCCTTTAGTGAAAACAACGGTTACATTATAATTTTCGTAGAAACCAAAGTTATATAACTACTTCTTAACATAGCTAGATTTTATCCTTCTATTAACCTTTTTGCCTGTTCAATAACTCGTAGACGTCGTAAATGATTTCTTGGTAATATCGAGTTTAAGATGTCAGAAGTAAACTCGATATTATCAAGAAATCATTAAGTTTATTAGAGTTATTGGAAAGTAGCAGTTATGGTTAATTATCAATACTAATAATCAATCTGTAAATGTAGGTATTGTATGTATGCACGTATGTATGTTCCTCCGTAACTCTAAGCGCCTATTTCACAAACGTCAATTAGGCCAAACTGTCACTTAAAGTCACCTGTCACCGGGAATAATTTAGTTTAACTGATATACCTTTGTTTGTCCGGTAAACGTCCCAAACATTAAATAGAAAATAATAAAAAAAAATTCGGCTATCGAATGATGCAGTAAACCGAGTGCATAATTCAATATAACAGAAAATGATTTCTAAAAGTAAGTAATCAACACTTTAATTTTACTTTGTGAAAGAGGCCCTTAAACGAATTAACTGATTTACATGAAACCCGTACTTATCTTTTTCACATAACTTCTAAACGGCTGAACCGATTGGGTAAAAATTTTATATAGGTATTTCAATGGTTTCCTGGATCATTTAAAAATACAATTGGACCCGGTAGGTGGCGCTGCTGTCGGTATGTCACCTATTAAACGGCTTGACCGATTGGGTTGAAATTTTGTATGTGTATTTCCATGGTTTCACATACACGAATGTATTATATTTTATAATGTCGCGCGTAACAGCTAGTAATTAAATAAATATAATTTATATTTAATATAATATATTATATGTATTATATTATATTAATATGTATTGAAGCATATTGTAGCCTGTAACGCGTAATGTGTGACATGTGACATTTGATTTTAGTCCCATACCCCAGGATGTATATATGAAACCGATTCTTAACACAAAACTAAAAAAAAATGATTAATAATATAAGCTATATACACATTGTATATACACATGTATAAAGATTATTGTACACTTTCCTTTAAAAGAAAAAAAATACGTAGATATTCTATTGTTATATATTTTTTTAGTTAACTCCTATTAACTTATACTTAACGAATATTTACTCCAATAAAGTTATTATTGCAATAACCAAGACAAATATTACTCAGCGTTTAGACATTTGATAAACATTCATGAAACACACATAAATTAATGTAATATTTCATTACACAAATTTTCGAGCTAATAACGAACATTCCTGAAACCTTTATGACGCTTGTTATTTATAAGAATAATTCAAGTAGACGAATTTGTAAAATGTACTGTTAGGTAACTGAAGACGTGAGTGGATGAAGGTGATATGTCGCATTTTTGGGTTTTTTTCGTTTTTTTGCGTTGATGAAGGTAATATGTCCTTATGAATGATTACAGACCTTAAGATTGTCGATTTAAGACATTTTTGTAAAATAAGAAGTTGAAAAAGGTGTTATGTACAGTTAATTTTAAAAAGCAAAACTGCAGAAAAGTTTACTTTTGTTAATGGAAGAGGGAGCTATGTTCACTTTTTTTTAATTAAATAATACAAGTATTTAATTGCTATCATAAAATTAATATTTTAGACTGTTTACACAACTTTGCATCATAATTTAGTATAAAAATCAGTTCCGTGGCGAGTTATCTCAAAAACTAAAAGTAAATATTTAACCTCGATTTATTCAAAATTGGAATTATGCGACATATCACCTTCATCCACTCACGTCTTCAATTGTATTTTACTTGACAAAATACAAAATACTTGACATATTATTTTGTATATTACTAGGTCGCGTAATTAAATATCGCATCGCTGATGTGATGACGAGTTTGTTTTTGAGTTTTGTCATATCTTATGTGGGCATTTGAAAATAGTTATATTTAAGGCGTCTCTTTCCAAAAATTCGTCATACAAAGTGATATATTTCTAAGAAACGCTAATGATACTCGTATATGTGAATATTGAATATTGAAGATAAAAAGACAGCTTTCGATACACGATTTATAGTACTTTACTTGATATAATTAAATCCTAAAATAACCTTTAACATGGAATTTCAAACAAATTTTGCTCTTATTTTCTGTGCAAAAATTCACAGTAAGGAAAATACCTAAAATAACCTAAATAACGATACCTCATGAATTTAAAAATATTTTGTCAGCTTTAGAATTTAGGTACCATAAATAATAATATAATTATAAATATTAATAAAGCGATATTGGTTAGTAACAATTAACTTAAAACTATGTTAGTAAATACACAATTATTGTTATTCAAAGAAAAGCATCAATCTTGAATATCAAATACAAAAGGGGCACTTTTATTTAATAATCCCTATAACAAATTTGACCCAAAAAGATAATATATGGCAGTCGTACTTCCTACATAACACCCTCGGAATGCCGTAACATTTTGTCAAAAAAACATAACATTTTCTTACATTTGGACGCGATATGGGTATGCGTTCTCATTCACACTCGCTAGGCTAGTGAACGGCCTTAATATTCAGCTGCCCTTAAGACAGATGGGGGTTTGAATAGGGATGTACATAGTGAAACAGGTTTTATTAAATAAATAAATGAAGACGTGAATGGATGAAGGTGATATGTCGCATTTTTGGGTTTTTTTTTTGCGTTAATGAGGGTAATATGTCCTAATGAATGATTACAGACCTTAAGATCGTTGATTTAAGACATTTTTGGAAAATAAGAAGTTGAAAAAGGTGTTATGTACAGTTAATTTTAAAAAGCAAAAAGTGCAGAAAAGTTTACTTTTGTTAATGGAAGAGGGAGCTATGTTCACTTTTTTTAAAATTAAATAGTACAAGTGTTTAATTGCTATCATAAAATTATTATTTTAGGCTGTTAACGCAACATTGCATCATAATTTAGTATAAAAATCAGTTCCGTGGCGACTTATCTCAAAAACTAAAAATAAATCTTTAACCTCGATTTATTCAAAATTGGAATTATGCGCCTTCATCCACTCACGTCTTCAAATATTCAAGGAAATATTTTTATGGTCACAGTATTTGTCATTGTTGTGAAAAATAGCTTAGTGATTTCGTTGAGTAATTCCTTTTATAACGAAATTTTTATCACTTGATAAATTTTTACATGTCAATTCGCTGTTATCCCACCACATAGATAATACTAAGTGAGATTTTATCCATACATCGATCATCTTTAGCGTGACAAGCACACATGTTCGCCAGCTAGAGAAGAAATTCGACAGCCATGAACGCGAACGATTTCAAGATTGATGATAAGATACGACTAAATGCTTTTTTGGAAATAATCGATTTAAAAAAAATGATTAAAATGTAAGTATAAGAAAATATAGATATATTGAACGTCAATATCAATATTGAACTAACTGAAGAAGAGCTCATATCAGTTAAGTGTAAAATCTTGATTGACTTATTTTAAATTATTAATTAAATCATTCAACTGTTATGTTAAATTAAAAAATGATCTATGATACACATAAAGCCCATCAAAATGTCTGAAATCTAAAACTAATAATTTTTATACAGTATAGTGTAGTTTCTGAACTTTTTATTGCATTTAAGTTCTTTCAAGACATTTACAATTTTCTTTTTTAAGTTATTTTTTTAATTTTATTAGAATTAAAAAGCCGGGGGCTTTCTCGCCGCCGGCTTCATTTCTAATAAAATTATATACATAAATATGCCTCATTTATCGCTCTTTCCATTACTAAAAATCGTATCAAAATCCAACAGCTACTTTATTGTATAATATGTATAAATATTGATTCTGATAAAGTTGTGGAACTACAACAAACGAGATGGCTTTACTATTGTAATGTTTTCCAAGCCGCCATAAAGTAGAGATCAAGAAAAAACTAAAGTTTTAGTAGGCACACAAGTTTCTTTAAGTGCAAACTTTCAAAATGAATCCCATCCATAAAAGTGTATTCATTCAGAAATTGATTGAATGACTAGCGCGTTCATTGAATGACAACATTCAATTGAATGAACAATTGAATGAATGAATGACTAGGCCGAACGTTGATTGAACAAGCGTCACTCAACGTCCAATTAGTTAGCGGATTGTAACATAGCCCTTTGAACAGAGCGGACGTAAAATCAGTCAGATGATTCAAATTTAGTTCATTTTTTCCCACTGCGGCGCTAGTAGTCACCAAAACAAATATGGCGTCAAACAGCTCGCACAGATTTTGGAAAATTTTTTGACGAGTTGTCCTTTAGTCATTCAATTGAATGTTGTCATTCAATGAACGCGCTAGTTGTCAATCTGCTATTCAATCAAATAGCAGATTCGACCAGATGACTGCGACATATATATCGCTGCTTGAATTTAAAAGTAACACAAATCAAAAAAAATCCAAAAATGTTTTTATTGCAAAAATACAATCACAATCCTTCATATTGTATGTTGCAAAAAGACATGTAATTTTGATTTGTGGTACTTTTGAATTTAAGCAGCGATATTTAAATAATTGAAATGTTTTAAATAGCGGAGTGGAGTTTGCGCTGCGGGGACAATTCGCTCGCAAAGAGCTTGTCTCGGTAATGTCAGATAAGAGTGTCGAGGTCTGGGAAGTGCGCAGTGCTAATTTGAATTAAATTTAGCGGATTATACTCTTCCTCCGTCCGGTAGATTACGGCGACGCTTTGCATAAAGAAACTGTAATCTTGAGTGATACCTTAGCGACGCCATTGTCTTCAACAAATATAAATAAGTAAAACGCCTTGTTCAGATTAAACACAAATGTATATCTTTATTTTGACGACAAACTATCTATTATCTTTATTTTGACGGTCTAGCTACTAGCCACTAGACCAAACGGGTCTAGTGGCTAGTAGCTAGACCCTAGCTGTCAACCAAACGGTCGCGGGTTCACAACCTGCTAAAGGCAAATGTTTATGTGTTAACATTTACCTTTGTACTTGAGTTTGTATTTATAATGTGTATGTACACAAAAAAAGTAATCTATGTATTATATCAACTGTCTGGGATCCATAGTTGTGGAACTAGATGTTCCACCTAATGGATATATGTTACTCAATCACACAAAAACAGCTTAACGAATTTGGATGAAATTTTGCACACACAAATTGTTTATTACCTGGATTATTCCTGGAAAAATGTTAAAAAATAGATTTTCAAAAAACGAACTACAGCACATACAGAACTACAGCTAAAACTTAAACTTAAAACTTAAACTTGGGTACTTAGCTTAAAGCTAAGTACCCAAGTTCCATTTTTGAACAATTTTTAGAGACGCGCTAATAGTTCGTTTTTCTTTTAATCTCACAGGAGCCTAACATTTTTCCAGGCTAAAAAGTATCTATATGTTAATCCAGATGCCAGAACCAGATCCAAATCATTTCAGTCGTTTTTGAGCAGCAAACTATGACCGAAAAGAAAACCTTTTTATAGTTTTATTAGGATGAGGATATATATATATATATATAATATGTCATTAGGATGAGGATATATATATATATATATTGTAGTTTGTAATTTTGACGAAGATAAATGTTTTGTAAAAACTTACATCTAATAAATGATTTGAATTTGAATGATTTGAATTTGAATTTGAATTAAAACATTTATATTGCAATATTATACTAGGTATACTAATATTATAAAGAGGAAAGATTTGATTGTTTGTTTGCATTTAATAGGCTTCGAAACTACTGGACCGATTTGAAAATTCTTTCACTGTTGGGAAACTATTATCAGCGAGTAACATATAGCACCTTTGGCAGGACAAGGGCATAACTGCACTTTTTGTAATTTTACAAGAAAGCCATTTAAAGTTAATTTTTTTGCATTCAATATCGTATTCTTGCTTTTAAACAATTCTTCATCAAATAAGCCCGATAGTCTTGTAAATATTTTTTGATTTAATAATGTTTTTAAAATATTTCTGCATATATTTTAAATTTAACTCATTTAAAAAAAATGTAAGTTATACCCTTGTCTTACCAAAGGTGCGATATAGGCGAGTAACATTTTATAAAGTTATGCGGTCGGAGCCGCGTGCAACAGCTAGTATTGAATAGAAAGCCAGTTTTCAAACGTTGATCATATTTGTCCCTACTTAATTCTAATAAAACATGTTTGCGTACCCCTTTTAAGCATACCTTTGTGGCGCACCATTAAACCTGGAAAATAAAAATAATTAAAAATAAATAAAATATAAAATAATTTATTAACAAAAATTGTACTTACCGCTTGCTGCGCGTGGACCGTGTCTATTGTTTCCATCGGAGCCATACTTTCCAATGCATGTACCTACGCCCTTCAGTTGACCGCCGGCCGCGTCGCATCTTCACTTCAGTTGAAAATAAAACACTATCAAGAACGCACGTTACGTATCCGCCGGCTATTTCAACTCGCGTGTGTACTTAATATTTACCTATCACAATTGTAAATATCATTATAAAATAAACTAATATTGCATCTCATCTGAAGCCTCATTTAAATTAGGCATAACAACCTAAACTGGTGACCATCCGACAGTTTTAGTATATGAAAATTATAAAAAACATGGAGCAAAATAAGATGGACGCAACTGAAAATTCGAATCCAAGTGGAGAAATATTTCGAGTTGGTGTAAAGGTGCCCCCTTTTTGGCCGGAACGACCCGCATTATGGTTCGCGCAACTCGAGGGCCAATTTTTGCTGTCAGGGATTACCTCAGACACAACAAAGTTCTACTTTGCATGTGGAAATTTGGAGCACCCATATGCAATTGAAGTGGCTGATATAATAGAGAATCCACCGGCGGACAACAAATACGCGGCCCTGAAAAGGGAACTAATACGAAGGCTGACTGCACCTCGAGAAGAGTCGATCAAGCAGTTTTTGACCAGCGAAGAGATGGGGAGCAGAAAACCGTCCCAATTCCTCAGGCATCTGCAGCATCTTGCCGGACCAAGCATCCCAGAGGAATTCATAAGGACCACGTGGTACAATCGTCTGCCTACATCGCTCCAACCTATCATAGCCTCTCATAGCGACATGGCTATAGATAAACTGGCAGAGCTAGCAGACAAAATCATGGCCATAGCAACCCCGTCACCTCAAATTGCAGAGATGACACCGAAGCCGTCAACGTCAACTGCGGATTCCAATTTGGCCAATACTATGGAAACCATGGCCAAACAAATTGCGAAGCTGACAGCACAGGTTGCGGCGTTAAGTACTCGTCAGCCAAATGGCCGAAGATATTTCCGGAAAAGGAGCAGATCCAGATCGCAGGGCAATAACAAAGGCCATTGCTTCTACCACAGGAAATTTGGCAACAAGGCGTACAAATGCACGCGGCCTTGCTCGTTTTCGGAAAACGCCAGCGGCAGTCAACAATAGCGGCTGATGACTGCCACGAGTGTAACGGCCGCCTCTTTGTCACTGATAAAAATACAAAGACGGAATTTCTCATTGACACAGGTTCCGACTTATGCGTATTTCCCAGAAAAGCGACCAGGGGCCACCGAACAAAGACTCAGTTCGAGCTGTACGCAGCAAACAATACCACCATAGCTACATACGGGTACGTAGAACTACATTTGGATTTTGGATTACGTCGCGATTTCACCTGGCGCTTCATAGTCGCGGACGTGGAAAAACCAATTATAGGCGTCGATTTTTTAAGTCACTATAATTTATTAGTCGACTGCCGCCAACATCGCCTCGTCGACGGTCTTACCAGCCTGTCTATAACAGTCCCACATCGCGACATGAATGCTGAGGCAATAACAATAAAAGCTGTAAACGGTAGCACATCCTATCACTTGCTACTGAAACGCTTCCCAGAGATCACGAGACCAGCTGGTGCACCTATGGAGCCAAGGCATAACACTAAGCACCATATACGTACAACACCCGGACCACCTGTAAGCGCTCGCCCTCGTCGATTAGCTCCCGATCGCCTTACCATAGCAAAAAAGGAATTCGACGAAATGTTACGAAATGGTACAGCGCGAAGATCCGAGAGCCCGTGGTCATCTCCACTACATCTAGCACCCAAGAAGGACGATGGTTGGCGACCATGCGGTGATTACCGTGCCTTAAACGCGAGGACAGTACCAGACCGTTACCCAATACGGCACATAAATGATTTCTCGTACCAGCTATCAGGAGCCACGGTATTTTCGAAAATTGATTTGATCAAGGCCTACAATCAAATTCCAGTCCATGAGTGCGATATACCAAAAACGGCTATAACAACTCCATTTGGTTTGTACGAGTTTCCATTCATGACTTTCGGTTTGAGGAATGCGGCTCAAACCTTTCAGCGATTTATGGACGAAGTATTACAAGGAATGAACAACGTCTACAATTATATCGACGACATTTTGTTGTTCTCGCGCACAGAAGAAGAGCACCTTGAACAGCTGAAACTACTCTTTGAAAGATTGGCAAAATATGGTATCTTAATAAACACTTCCAAATCAATATTCGGCGTTCCTGAAGTTACATTCCTTGGTTATCGCGTAACAGCTGAAGGCATAAAACCGCTGGAAGAAAAGGTAGATGTTATTCGAAAGCTCGAACCACCAACAACAGCAAAACAACTCCGAAGATTCCTTGGAATGATCAACTACTACCGGAGATTCATTCCACATGCTGCCAAACTACAAAGCCCGTTAAATGATGCATTGATAGGCAATATCAAAGGAGCAGCACAAATAAAAATGACAGGAGATATGCTGAAAGCATTTGATCTGTGCAAACAGAGCCTTGCAGAAGCTACCCTTCTCACTCATCCAGACATTAAGGCCGAAATAGCATTGTTTACGGACGCGTCAGATGATTCTATCGGCGCAGTCCTACAGCAGAAAGCAAACAATAGTTGGAAACCACTCGCATTCTTCTCGCGCAAACTTTCTCCGAGCCAGAAGAAATACAGTCCGTATGACAGAGAATTACTCGCCATCTACGAAGCGATCAAGCATTTTAGGTACATGCTTGAAGCGAGAACCTTCGTTATATACACGGACCACAAACCACTCACCTTTGCGTTTTCGACAAGACGAGACAAATGTTCTCCCCGCCAATTCCGGTATCTTGACTACATCGCACAATATACAACAGATTTGCGACATATACGTGGAAGTGAAAACGTAGTAGCGGACGCCTTATCAAGAGTGGATGGCATAACGGAATACGTGTACCTTCGCCGAGGACCAGAGAAACGCCCACTGAAGTCACCTTACACTGGGCCTTATAAAGTCTTGGAGCGTAGCCCTAAGACATTCAAAATAGAAGTCCAGGGGAAAGAAACTACTGTGACTATCGACAGGATCAAACCGGCATACAGAACAAATGACAGTTCCTGTGATGACAACATTCCAGCGCCACCGATAACTATCATACCTACAACTTCAACTTCTGCAAAACAGCCACCTGAAAGGAGGACCAGAAGTGGAAGAAGAGTTCATTTTCCAGACTACTATCGACCGTGAACCGGTCTCGGCAGGGGAGTGATGTGGCGCACCATTAAACCTGGAAAATAAAAATAATTAAAAATAAATAAAATATAAAATAATTTATTAACAAAAATTGTACTTACCGCTTGCTGCGCGTGGACCGTGTCTATTGTTTCCATCGGAGCCATACTTTCCAATGCATGTACCTACGCCCTTCAGTTGACCGCCGGCCGCGTCGCATCTTCACTTCAGTTGAAAATAAAACACTATCAAGAACGCACGTTACGTATCCGCCGGCTATTTCAACTCGCGTGTGTACTTAATATTTACCTATCACAATTGTAAATATCATTATAAAATAAACTAATATTGCATCTCATCTGAAGCCTCATTTAAATTAGGCATAACAACCTAAACCTTCATACTTTTAGCATTCATCTTTCATACAAAATACGTCCAATTAAGTTACACTTTGACATCAAATAGTCCTCAGTAATACAATATTATTTTATAATGAACACACGAAGGGATACGTTATTTGATAATGTATTCGTACATACGCAGGTATCATTAAACCATCCATTTCAATATAAACGAATTGCTTAAAGGGTCTTTTGTTAGGGGTCTCTTAAAATTACAAAAAAGATGAAATGAATTTTGTTACTAGAACTCCTTACTCTTCGTGTTAACTGGCAACATTAGCACAGCACTCACACTATAAGGCATGAACTAATTAATTAAGTATGAACATATATTAAAGAATGAAAGTAAAAGAGAGAAGTTTTATTTTTATTTTTGTATGTGTAATGAATAATGAATAAACTCAAAAACTACTGGATTGATTTTAAAAATTCTTTCACCTAAGTATGTTACTTGATCACATATTATGAGTGAGTAATATAAGCTTTATTTTTATAGTTACGCGGACGTAGTCGCCTGCAACCCGTTCAAACATGGTCTCCGTATTTATTACTATAAATACGGAGACCATGTGTGAACGGGTTGACTTTTTAATGGATACGACAAAAAAATATGCTCTGTTCACACATATCCGACGTTACTGGATGCGATGTTCACAAAGCAAATTCGCAGTATATCACCGCTTCTCTACAAGGATAGACGTTGTCGTGTTGTATTGGTATTTGGTACTATCGCCAGCGAAGAAGGAAGAATCGACATTATTGGCAGCATCCACTCTTGGCGCAAAGACTAGAGAAGGCACTTACAGTTTACTCATGAGTCAGTTGCGAGGAGACGACTCAAAAATATTCAATTACTTTCGAATGTCAATGTCTAAGTTTTGATCATCTTCTGAAACTACTGGAAAAGGATTTGATTAGTATTTGATGGTAAAACGGAATGTCATAATTTATCGGACCGATATTTTTTACTGTATACAGAATACTGTGTCATGTATGAAGTCGCTCATACATATGAAAAAAAAACGTATCCGATAAAACGGTCCAGTAAAACGGAGACCATGTGTGAACGGGCTGTAACCAAAGATTTAAATCGCTGTAACCGTTCCAAGACATCTGTCATGGTACATTTTAAAATGAATATGTACATTTTTATTTCGTTTTTTTTTTTTTTCATTATTCTAAGTGAGAGTAAACTATGAACATTCGTATAGCGGCTATGGTGACCATTGTTACAGCTGCAGAAACAGCAGGAAGCCTGTTTCATAATTAATGGTGTTGGAATTTTACGCTTTTGTCTATGAGCGGAAAGGGCTTCTGGTGCCAAATGAAAAATTCAATATACAGTAATAGTGGGACACGTAAAGAGGTCGTCAAAAATTAAGTATTAAAATTTTCCGTCTACCAAAAGTTTAAATTATTTATAAGTATTTTTTGAAAATTAGTTTAAAAATTTCAGAAACGTTAAAGAAAAATTGTAATCAAAATTTTTCAATATTATTTAAAGTAATTTAACTGCGATGAAATGACCTAAAATAAGCGGTCTTACTAGTAGACTAATTTAAGGAGTGCTTTGACATTATTATTATATTTTAATATTAACATATTTTATTTCTAAAGTCTTCTCGTGGGACCTAGGTACTTGGTCCCACGAGTTACAAACATTTAGATTCAGGACAGCTAGTATGATAATAAATAGTACATCACAAAGACTGTAATTTTTAAATAACTCAATAAAAAATTTGAAGTCTGTTAATTGGTTAGAATTTATTAAAATTGTGCCTCCAGTGTCTAGATTCGCGCATTTCCTTCACCGAGCCGTCGTCGAGTTATTTCTTAATTAACTCTGTGGGCACTGGATACCAAACGAGCGTTGGTTTCTCGAGCTTGACCACAGTAAATATAGGTGACTGGAATGCAACACATTAGTGCTAAAGTTTTGCAATTAGATTCAAAGTAAGAGTAGAAAGATCGAGATCACATAGATATTATCACATAGATCGAGACATAATGTACTCGTTAGTTCATACCTCTATAATGTACTAACATTATGTTTTATTTGATTTTATCATAAATTACTAGTAAAGTTTTATTATAAGTTTATATTGGTTCCTAGGCAAAAATGCCCATCCTCCTCCTAGGCAAAAATATTAAATTAGCTTTATGCCTAGATAAAATAAGTATACCAACAATACTGGAGGAATAATGTTAATATATATTCTACATGTAACTTTTACTGTGAAATGGCATTTCCACCGTTAGTTTTTAGTGAATAGAAATGTTTATTTATTTACTTTACACATTCATAAAGACGTACTTGAAGAGTTCATACTTGAAGAGTTGTGAAAGGTTTGCGAGTAAATGAAAAGTTTTTTTTTATTCCTGTTTTTGCGCTTTTGCGTTCACTCGATCATCTTTGTTTTAAATGCAAAGTCTTTATTTCTTGTATTTGAAATGCAACGGACATAGTGTATTAATATTCATTGTACTAAAGTTTGTTTTGTTCTGTAAAATGTACAATGGAAACACTCAAGTTTACTGTTGCAGTTAAGTTTGTTTGCGGTCAGAGAAACGTAAAGAACGTTAGCTTGAGATAGTTACATAATATAAATATTTTAAAGAAATTTAAAAGCTTGCAAGCAAATGTGTAAGGATTAATTATAAATTTTAAAATCAATATTCATACTAGTCCATACTAATATTATAAATGCGAAAGTAACTGTTATCTGTTACCTTTTCACGCTTTAACTACCAAAACGACCATCATGAAATTTTGCATACACGCTGTCAGGGATACCGGAAAGGACATAGGTACCTTTCATCCAGAAAAAAAGTACTGTTCCCGATTGATCGTCTAAAAATATATAGAACTGTGCGCCACTGTCGTGTGGCGGCGCCACCGTCGTCACAGCGATAACGATCATAAGAGTTTCTTGTAGAAACCTAATTGATAAATAAATATTTTGATTTTTTTTTTTTTTTTTTTTATTTGATGTCGGGCGTTATTACTCATATATTATCTTTTTCAACGCGGACGAAGTCGCGGGCACAAGCTAGTATAATATATTTATTAGTGAAACAGGATCGATAGTGACATCACATAAAGCTTTTTTCTTAAATTTTCTTGCTAATTGTACATTTTTTCCAAAATATCTGAATGCAGGTAAAAATATGTCCAAAAGCTACAGATACCCTACAAAAGTTTCTCTGAAGCTCTCTGAAGCTTTATAATAGAAACAAACTATTTTAATAGTGAGAATACGAATGTCTTATCTCAAATGTCTTGGCAGTACACATCAGTATATATAGATACGGTTTCAGGTGTTCTAAAGAATGATTGGTGTAACTTTCTTTAAGTTCAAGTATTCCAAGTTCAGTGAGCATTTGAATCTTTAAACAGGCGAAATGTTCTTATGGAACCACTTCGCGGCATGTCTCGCTGGGAAGAGAAACTGTTCAATTCGGAGAACACATGTGCGTGTCAAAGTGAATATGATGGATGATCGTCCCCCGTTCCCTAATTTCTGGCTACCCTCCATCGTCCGACCGATCCTAAGGCTTCCGGAATGAGATTGACTATGAGTCGGAGATTTTTTTTCAAGCCGGTTTCTTTTTGGTAGGCTGTAATAAGTTCATACCTATCTTTAAATTATTATCATCCAATTTGTTGAAAGTCATTTAGGGCCTCTTGCACAAACTACATTCGTCCACGTTGAAAAAAAGTAGCCTATCCTGTGTCCTGTACGTCTAAGCGCCTCTTTCACCAACTACAAGTAATGTGTTGATTAGTTACTTTTAGAAATCATTTTCTGTTATATTGAATTATGCACACGGTTTACTGCATCATTCGATAGGCGATTTTTTTTAATTATTTTCTATTTAATGTTTGGGACGTTTACCGTACAAACAAAGGTATATTAGCTAAATTATTCCCGGTGACAGGTGCCTTTAAGTGACGGTTTAGCCTACTTGACGTTGGTGAAAGAGGCGCTAAGTGAAAGAATTTCCAAAATCGGTCAAGTATTTTCTGAGTTTATTCATTACAAACAAACAAATCTTCTCTTTTTTTTTAGTATATATATATATGTAGATATAGATTTATTCAATGTTGTATATTATATATATTTTCAGGCATTGAAGTTTCTATGTTTAGATGATCCCTAGTGAACAGTACTTTTTTTCAATTTCTGTCTTCATAAGGACCTTTCTCGTATTCAACTTCGAAGTGGTCCAATCGTTCTCAAGTTTTGGCACTTAGCAACACATTTAGTGTTCTATATAATTATTATGGCAAACTGGCTTACGAAATATATGTATATGAAACCAGCTTCACTAAGTTTTCCAATTCTATCTTTACTTTTTATTTGGTCTGAGATTGTGTTTTTATATATTATTATGTCTTACATAATAGAAAGCGACACGAAAATTTTCTCACCATTTCTGAGTCAAAACACGTTCTCATATGAAGGTGGTAGCGCTTATAATTTGACTAATGTCGTGCCGCGAAATAACGTGTCGTTATGAACAGTGAAAATGCATTAATTTAGCTGAAACGCGGCAATAAAGCTGAGTAAAATTAAGGTTGAGCCTTTGAAGTAAATGAACAACAGATGTTAATTGGAAATTTTCATAACGCACCATCGCCTCTTTATGCTTTGTGCTTATGGGTAATTACCCTCAATATTTTAGCTGGTATGATTAAATTGTGAACAAGAGTAATTACGATTTGTCTGTGATGTCGCGTTGGAGCATTTGGTTAGGCACCATACATGGTTCCGGTACGTGATAATTGCTGTAAAATTTTATAAAACACTAGCTGTTGCACGCGACTTCGTCCGCGTAACTTTATAAGATAAACACACATACATACATACATACATACATACATACATACATACATACATACATACATACATACATACATACATACATACATACATACATACATACATACATACATACATACATACATACATACATACATACATACATACATACATACATACATACATACACACACACACACACACACACACACACACACACACACACACACACACACACACACACACACACACACACACACACACACACACACACACACACACACACACACACACACATACATACATACATACATACATACATACATACATACATACATACATACATACATACAATACCTACACTTACAGATTTACACTTACAGACAAGAAGTGCCGCTTCTTTACGAAGGTTGGCGACATTTAACCTTGAAAGTTTTAGCATGAAAGAGGGAGTGAGAATTCATACCAAAATATTCTCGTATTTTTTATTTAAGGTCGACAGACAGACTGACGGTCAACTTGATGGTAGGTGGCTACTGTCGCTTATAACATAAGCAAAGCCATAGGTGCTGTAAGTTCGCTACTGACCATAAAAAGATTAATGATAAGGGATAAAGAAGGATAAGGAGGTAATGGTCCTGGCATCCCTTATTCTCTCACCGAAACACTAAGACTATCCTTGAATATATTTTTTTTATATTATCCTTTATTGTCAAAGGTCGAAGACTACCAGTGTTTCTTATATTTTAGCGAGGTTATAATAATATTTTAGCCTAAGGGCCTCTTTCACCACCTGTCAAGTAGGCTAACCGTCATTTAAAGTCATCTGTCACCGGGAATAATTTAGCTGATATAGGTATCTTTGTTTGTACGTTAAAAGTCCCAAACATTAAAAAGAAAATAATAAAAAAATTGACTATCGAAGGATGCACTAAACCGAGTGCATAATTTGGTCTGTGACATAATTTAATAAAACATAAAATTATTTCTAAATGTAACTAATCAACACATTACTTGTAGTTGGTGAAAGAGGCCCTTAGACCAATTTGATCCTCTATCACACTGAACCATAAAAAATAAAGCTAATACTACATATTGACAAAGAATTATCTCGCGTCTATTTTCCTTTAAAACTCTTACGTAAGTATTCCTCCATTTTGGTAGATCATCAAAAAATTCATACACGCATTTCTGATGGTAAACAGTAAAAATTGTGTATATACCCCTTCTTCAGTAGGGCGTGTTTAAGCCCGACCATGAGGATTCAAGTCACGTCGAAACGATTTTCGAGTTTTGCTCGACATCCCCACGAATTCTTATTTCTTATCTCGTCTCTTGATTTCTAAAGCCCAAACAACGTATGCTATTTTTATCGCTCCATATATGAACTCTACAGAAATTATTTACATTATCAATACATATAGTTTTGCGATTCAATGCTCGTTCTGCAAATCATACAAGTCTCTTCTATTTTCAGTAGCATTGTCACCGTAATTCAATAGCAGTTTTGTTAAATGTTAAGCAGTTACGTAAAAGTTGTAAATTGGCCAAAAATGGCCAATGTTAAAAATGAAAATATTTTCAAAGTGCCTATGCTAATATTGTATGGCAATTGAATCAACATATATATATCAAAATTAGGAAAATAATTTTATATCAAAATGCTAATAGCGTGGGGCAATAAACTTAGTTATGAAATCACCGAAAGGTTTAAGCAATTGGATCAAGCAGACGCAGAATCACATTAATAAGGTTTTTTTTTTTGAAAATATGTCCTCCTATACTTTCCTAATCTTTTTTATCCTTCTACAAGGTCGGCATCTCGCTTTGTTTGTGTTAATAGGTGACGAT
Source organism: Synanthedon formicaeformis (assembly GCA_945859745.1). Classification (NCBI taxonomy): domain Eukaryota; kingdom Metazoa; phylum Arthropoda; class Insecta; order Lepidoptera; family Sesiidae; genus Synanthedon; species Synanthedon formicaeformis. Next base: position 2,654,563 of record OX243968.1, on the reverse strand, counting down.
ATCAAGTATCATCATCATCAAGTAGAAGACTGTCAGTCTGTCTGTGTAATATGTTTGAGTGGGCACAATATGAATATTTAACATAACTGTCGTCTTCTTTGTGACCATTTGTGAGACTTAGTTGAGATCATGGATCTTATATTGTTATATATCAACATAGTTATTAAAGATTAATAATAACAACAAACTAATCACATTAGTTATTAGCTATAGTTAGTTAAGAATGAGAATACATATTTTTAAATTGTTATATTACAGAACGAATCGACAGTTTTATTCGATTTTAATAGAAAACTAAAAGTTTTTAGCGGTATCATAATCATATAAAGTATATTTGTTAAAAAAAAATTCTATAAACTCTCAAACAATCCAATATCATATGGGTAAAAATCCAGTGGGGAAAGCTTTTAGTTACTTTTTTAATTTCAATAATAAAACAAGAGTATTTAAATTAACCATTCGCTGCAGAATATAATAAAAAAAAACATATGAACTAGTACAATCGAGTACAAATATTCAGTATATTGAATTAATACTGAGCCACATTCACTTCCCAAAATTTCATCTATAGATACTTGAATTATAAAGAGAAATATACTTATACTTATTAATATTACTATTCCTCTTTTAGATTGTTTGCTCTTGTTCATCTATAAGCACATAGTGAACATAAAACTGCATATATCTTATCAATTCTTTTCTTTGTATCTCTATGTATTTAAGTTTTAACGCAATGATCATGTTCGGGCTTAATAATTTAACTATATTTTATCAAATGTCAAAGTCCCCAGACAATAGACAATTTAGTTGTTGCAAGAGAAATAAAAGTATAAAGACCTTTACGATTATTTGTGCATGTTAAAATATTAGTTTAGTATATGAAAATGTTAGTAAAACGAAAGTCAAACCTGAGTAAGACCAAACTCCAGCAAAAGGATAATTACCAAGGTGCAGAAATACTTATCAACTGCGTCCACAGAGGGTTGGGTGGACATTGTCACCCTACAAAATACCATATAATTAACAAACAGTAGGTGCTTTCAAATATACTTGTAATGATCAAATTTATATAAAATTAAAGAAAACGTCGACAGTGTTTTTTAAGTATATTTTTTTAAATGTATATTATAATTTTTTATGAATAACAAAAATAAAATATTATGTTATGTACTGATTGTTCACTATATATCATAGCATTAACAACATAAAATGGACTCTTTTATACATTAGAGTCTACAAATATTATAATATTTGATTACGTAAACATATATAAAGGTCAAAAGGTGAGGCTATCGATATCTCCTCCTAGTCAAAAGTTATTTTCTGCATTGACGGTGCTAGTCTGCACTAGCTATCAACGAAGCGACGATGCATTATCCTCCTTCGGATAAGATGCCATTTGAGAGATAGCTGTATTGTTGTTCGTCAACGTATTGTGCTTCGGGCGCGGTTAAATCGACGAGAATGCAATCAATCGGTCATCCATACTTTAGTTTTGAATTATTATAAAGCTAAAGAGTTTGTTTGGTTGAACGCGTTAATCTCAGGAACCCATTACTGGGTTCCTGTAAAATGGGCTTTGGCATCTGGGGATGCCAGAGCCCACTACCCCCTCCATCCCTTCCTTATCCCTTATCTTTAATCCTTCTATGGTCGGCAGCGCACTTGTAGCACTTAGGGCGTTGCTTGTGTTTTAGGCGACGGTAGCCACCTACCATCAATTGGACCGTCAGCCTGTCGACCATGAAAAAAATAAAAAAAAAACTACTGGTTCGAATTGAAAAATTCTTTTTTGTGTTGGATAGTCCATTTATCGAGAAAGGCTTGAATCAGGTAATAACTGTAAACAAAATGAAAGTTACATTACAAAAATAAATAAGATGACATTTTTATGAAGCAATGATTCAATACGCCTAGTTGTAGTTAGGACCTTAGGTCCTTTAATTTTTAATAGTTACACTGCTGTTTTTACCATAACATTAAGACTAACACCCTGTTCAACTCTCCCAAGCCTCCTCTCCGACATGTGGTGGCGTGTGGGAAATAAATCTCGCCTTCAGAGAGAATCATCCTCGCTAGGTGACAGAATCGGTCGGAAACACTCCGCAGGGGCTCGGCTTTAAATAGGACGTTCGAGTTTTAAAATTTTAGTAACACGAAATTTTAAGAGAGAAAAAGCGAAAAAGGTATTAAATGTGGTTTTCAACCTTTTCTCTTTTTCGTGTCTCATATGTTCTCCCGGAAAGGGCACGTGAAATTATTCATTATCTATGGAATTTTTTTATTAAAAATTAAATACCTATTATGTATGTGATTGAATAAAAAGGTAGATACGGTCTTTTTAATGATAAATTATACATAAATTCCAATACATATTATATTACAACCGCCTTTTCGAAAAAACCCAAGAGACCTGTAAATTCATCATCTATAGTTAAGACGAAACGCTCTGCTTTCAAGACCTACTGACTTTTTGTATTTTTTTACTAGAATACAAAAAGGTCCACTAGAATATAAAACACATTTTTATATTTTTTTACTAGAATACAAAAAGGTCCACTAGAATATAAAACATTTTTTTATATTTTTATATAGGAATTTATTGAAGTCACCGGACAATCACCACGATTCGTCCGGCCTCACCTTCCACATAGTGCAGATAATGACTGGACATGGCTGCTTCGGTCATTATCTGCACCGTATCAAACGATAGGAGTCGTCGCAGTTTCATCACTGCGGCGACCCTGACGACACGGCCGTGCATACACTCGAAGTATGCTCGGCCTGGAGTCCCCAGCGCCAGGAGTTAAGAGCGGCGATGGGTGGTGGAAAGCAGTTGCTTCCTTCTGCGAATCCGTCCGCAGAAGGAGGCAGCTGAGAGGGAGCGAGAGGAAGAGGCCAGTCTCGCTTCCCTCAGACGCAGACGGTTGGGTAGGAGAAAGCGGGCATATCTAGCTCGTCTTCAAATGTCCTAGAGGACCTGCGCACATGGTTGGCTAGCTGTGTGTGCCTGCACAAGGTCCCCTCCGTCTGGGGATTGCCTCGGTGTCTCCGGGAAATCCCCCATTGGCGTTAGCCTAGCCAGCAATGGCTAGGCTGCCCAGGGGTGAATCGGAGTTGTGAACCGGTCCACCCCGCTCAAAGGGCAAGGAGGCACCGGGGAGTTTTAGTGGGTATTCCCAGTGCCGCCACGATCAGGTGATTGGCGACCCCCACATATCCCTTCCGCCTAGCCAGCGGTAGGAATCTGTAAGCGGATTACTCCTCGTCACAAAAAAAGGGATTTATTGAAGTACTAATAACACTTTGTTGAAGGATTTTTTTTAATATCTGCCCGATTTTTGAATGAAAATAAGCAAGTTTTTTTGTAATGCAACGCGTTGATACCTAGATTCACGGGAACCTTTAATTAACATGAAACAAATAACAAACTCCAAAACAAATAACATGAAACTTACATCGAAAACGTCATGCAAACACAACGGTAAAAGTTTTAATAAAATTGGACTTTTTGATTGGTAGAACGAATATCGAAATACATTTTAGGTATTTCAGAAACAGGAAATTTAAATACGGAAATGATAGACAGCTACATCAAAATGTTTCCCTTATTGGAGTAAAAATGTAATTACGTAGTAATACGAGTATGAAAGGTTACATCTGTATTTTTTCTCTTATTAACCTTTATAATTGACTCTTGTATCAGATGGAAGGCTTCATTCCAGTTTTGACTTTTATGGCTGAAATGTTTTTATGAAATGTTGTTATGTAATGTTAGGGTAAGTACCTATTTGAATATCGGAAGTAAGACTTGCTAATCTACATCTATACCTATATATTTTGAAATAAAGTGTACGGATCGTCTAATTAAAGTTTAATTAAATCTGTCGTATTTATATTGAAATATTTAAAGTAATTTAAAAATTATAAAATTTTGTAAAATTTTAAAATTTTACACACTCACGCACACACATGCACGCACGCACACATGCCCGGAAGCACATACGCAAGTACTCACGCACGCACGCACACAAGTACTCACGCATGCACGCAAGTACTTACGCACGCACGCAAGTACTCACGCACGCACGCAAGTACTCACGCACGCACGCAAGTACTCACGCATGCACGCAAGTACTTACGCACGCACGCAAGTACACACGCACGCACGCACGCACGCACGCAAGCACGCACCTATTTAACTAAGAAACGCCTTTGAAAAGTATGTGAACATAAACATATTATGACAGCTACATGGAGACTTCAAAAGTTAGGAACTACATACGCTTATCAACAGGTGAGTGGTCTCTTGTATTTTTCCCGAATAACAATGGAGTTAATTTTATACGAACAGTGACGCGAGAATTGCATTTTAATATTGTAAAATTTTACGTCATTAACAGAGGCTCCGTAGCCATTGTTTTCGGATGGCAGCTTGTTTTAATAGTAATGAAACGGTATATTTCACATGTTGTTCCTCCAACTGGAACAATGGTTGAAGTATTAATTAGTGTTTTTGTTTTGTTTACATTTTTGGAATTACGCGGTCATTGTTTTACTGAATATTTGATGTATATATCACGTGGGAATCTGAAAAAGTTTTTTTTGTGTTAATGAACAAAATTTTTTTTTAGTTTCACTGTTATTTTTTTTAATGTCAGAAGACAGGCTAAAGGTCCACTTGATGGTAGGTGGCTACCGTCGTCCGGTCAGAATTTACGGTATTTTATTTAAGTGTATACCTATAGCAAAATCTGTAGAAGTAACCTAAGGTACTATATAAATATTTTTTTAACATGTAGGCTTGACGTAACAGTATATTGTCTTATCACCGTTTTTGTGTCATAAGCAGTGTTATATTATTTCGATGGTCATAAGACATTGTTTTCTGAAAGAACATTTATTACCGCCACTTATAAACCAAAAATACTAAACCATAACTTAAGAGCGGGTATAAAGAGAAATAGCCAATCCTAGATTTGAATTTTATCTAAGTAAACAAAGTCTAATTTAATTAATTTTTTTAAATAGATAAATACATTATAAATGAAAGTGACGACTATAACAGAAAACACAATATAATGAAATTTTCTCGATAGAAAAAAATCTCCAAGTGAGCTCTCATTTCCATCGATTTTAGTTTTATTTTCAAAATGACACACACACTACAAAGCTAAAAGTGTATCAGTAATTTCACTTCACATATTATCTAAGGCTTTATGTTACAATTTTTCATTTGACATTGTAGTTTACGAATAATTAATATTTAATACTTTTGGCACTTATAACATTTTTATTGAGCGAGATGCGCTATCTTCCGTCGCATGTTGTGCGTAGTTCTACGTATTTTGTGTCACTGTCATGTCTAAGGGGCCACGCGGGTGAAATTTCAAATTTTGTTTGCTTTATACCCATTCTTAATGAGAAAGTACTTTTGTGTTAGGTACTTCATTTCAATATCATGAACAATTTTCATTTATGAAATGATATACCAAAAATCTCTATTGAAAAGTATGCCATGTCGTGTCGTAAAGTTATAATAACAAGTAAAGAACGTAGAGCGTCTGGAATGACCTAGAATATTCTTCGGCGGTCACCAGACCGCAACTGCGCGCTGCCCTGATTGGGCCCAACTCCCAGCTGATTCAGGCTATAGAACAATCGCTACTGATTGTAATTTTGTGCGGTAAAGTCCGCAAGCTTCATCATACATTTGGAATAATTCTCATTTTAAAATTACCTTTTTACATGCAATGACTTCATCAATCAATACTAATAATAAATCTGTAAGTGTAGGTATTGTATGTATGTTCCTCCATAACTCTTAAACAAATTAACTGATTTTCATGAAACTTGGTACATAAACATTTAAGCGTACAGGACACAGGATAGGCTACTTTTTTCTTTTTCAACGCGGACGAAGTCGCGGGCGCCAGCTAGTAGTAATAATAAATCTGTAAGGGTTGGTCATGGAGTAAGTTACTTTGTTTTCAGAGATATCGTATTGACCTTGTTGACCATTTTTAGATTTTTTTTCTGTATGTATGTATGTATGTATGTATGTATGTATGTATGTATGTATGTATGTATGTATGTATGTATGTATGTATGTATGTATGTATGTATGTATGTGTGTTCCTCTATAACTCTTAAACGAATTAACCGATTTTCATGAAACTTGGTACATAAACATTTAAGCGTACAGGACACAGGATAGGCTACTTTTTTCTTTTTCAACGCGGACGAAGTCGCGGGCGCCAGCTAGTATGTAAATAAAATTACTATTGCCAAAGGGAGAAATAAAATATTTTATTTAAACAACTAATTTACAGTGCACAGTACTGTAATTAAAGTAGATATTTATAGATTACCAACTTTTCGAGCGCCAGTTACATAATTTATTTTTTATATTTATCACGCGTAGGAAGTCGCGGGCAACAAGTAAACAAAAATTACATTCATAGGTGCAGTTTTTTAATCAAGGTCTATTTTAACTTGCAGTTATGAAACTGTTTTTTATTTAACTGTTAAACTAAAATTTGGGATGTGTTTTTATTATTGTGAAACGTATTTTTCATATTCCTAAAACGTTATTAAAATAAAAGTATTGACAGTTAGTGAAATGTGCACTCATCAAATTAACAAAGTTTAGTTTAGAACCACTAACTATACGTGTAGTATGTTTTAGTTCGCAAACGACACGGTTTGTGTAAAAACTAGCGTTCACACTTTTAATTTAATCTCGTATAGAGATAGACAAACAAAGTTGGATACACATTTAATTTAGTTTTAAAATACTATTTTATCACAAAAGCAAAGGTAATGTGGAAGTGCAGAAGTGCATTAAGATGGCGCTATTGCAATCCCAGTACACAGGCCATTTCACGGCCACTGCTTCTAGTACAGAAGCGCTGTCTTTCTTTGGGATGGATATAGGTACGTAAGTGTACTCTCACATCCATTGTTATAAAATAAAAATGTTAGTTATTCTTCACTTTCACATTTTATTCTTTGACTGCAGATTGACTGCACTAATCTTACGGGAGACATATCGTGTAGAATTAGGTTGTTATACCAAATAATATACTGGCCCGCAAAGTAAAAGGGTCGGTTAGAAAATCTTTAATATCTTCAAAAGTACCTGACCTAGCTTTTATGAAATAAAACTAAATTAAAGGTGAACTAAATAAATTTTATTTTTATTTAAGCACTTTAATATATTCTTTAATTCAGATTTACAAGAATTAAATTGTGAAACCTGCATTTAAAAATTAATATTGCTAGTGGTATCATTTTTTTTTAAGTTAATTGATGGCAGACTAAAAGTCTAGTTAAGATATGCAGAAGTGCATTAATATGGCGATTTCATGGGCACTGCTTTTAGTACTTGTCTTTCTAATCACTCATCCATAGGGCTCGTCCAACAGGGTCGCATACATAAAAAGATACGAGTAAAATATCTCAATGGATGGTAAGGTGACAGTATTGAGACGTTGGCAGCTCAATACTTACATTAGGAGTCGAGGCACGCGGCCCAATCGATGCACCCACACCGACCAGAATAAATACCGCAATATCTCCGTTCGATTCCCCGCTCCAGAACTTTAACAAGATTCGTGTGTTTAGAAAAGAAAATACTTTTTGTCCGGAATTTAGAACAAACTGACTGCGGGTCTATATAAAACGTGCCCCCTATACGTGTAGGTATTGGGAAACAGCATTGCGCCTTGCCTTGCAGCTACTATATTAGATAACTATCTGGCGCCCGCGACTTCGTCCGCGTTGAAAAAGAAAAGCGTAGCCTATCCTGTGTCCTGTACGTCTAAATATTTATCTACCAAGTTTCATGAAAATCAGTTAATTCGTTTAAGAGTTATGGAGGAACATACATACTTACATACATACATACATACATACATACATACATACATACATACATACATACATACATACATACATACATACATACATACATACATACATACATACATACATACATACATACATACATACATACATACATACATACATACATACATACATACATACATACATACATACATACATACATACATACATACATACATACATACAAGATAGGCTACTTTTTCATTTTCAACGCGGACGAACTCGCGGGCGCCAGCTAGTATCTAATAAAATGACGACTCCCATATTCATTCGTAATGTTAGAGCATTATATTATAAATTCACTGTATATCATAACATACAATGAACGTTTAATGGCGCGGTATGATAAAAAAATGAGTTATTATTTATAAGATTTTAACGAAATGTTATATGCGTATGAGTTGAGAGGATGAATTACCTCGAACCTACTCTTTACAATGAGATGATTGCATTAAATATTTATAAGCACCGAGAATTTTAATATCAAAAGGCTTTGAATAATAACAAACTTATCTCGGTTGTATGGAGGTTTTACTGAGGTATTTTGGTAATTATATTTTGGAAGTTTTGTTGTTAAAACTCTCTCTAAATTGGAAATAGTGACTGATTATTTAACTGTTATATATTGATATTAAAACTTTTGTTTGCATATCAAATCTTTCCTCTTTATATTATTAGTATACATATGCATATATATTTACTTATGAACTGAAACATAACACATGTATCTACTGTTATTTCACATTGGTCTTCTGCAAGAGCTTTTATTTCACTTCCGTCGGACGAGCTAGCCAGATTATTTCCTTGTTTAATTTTTGAATTATTAAGGAAATAAACAGATATAATCAGTACTAATAATAAATCTGTAAAGGTTGGTCATGGAGTAAGTTACTTTGTTTTCGGAGATATCGTGTTTATAGGCTCTATACATGATACTGAAACTAAATTGACGAATTTTAGAATTTTTTTCTGTATGTATGTATGTATGTATGTATGTTCCTCCATAACTCTTAAACGAATTAACTGATTTTCATGAAACTTGGTGGATAAACATTTAGACGTACAGGACACAGGATAGGCTACTTTTTTCTTTTTTAACGCGGACGAAGTCGCGGGCGCCAGCTAGTATTATAATAAAACATTTTACAAAACGTAGCCAATGGCCATAGAATATAGTAGCATTAAGAATAAGGAATGACGAAGGAATAGGAAAGTGATGAGCTTTAGCATCCCTTACTCACTCACCGAAACACAACAGCACATATGCTGATATTTCACGGTTGTCTTCTGTTAGTTACTGCTGTCAGACGGGCTGCCAAAATGACTGCAAAATGTAGCGTGTCCACTATGTATTTCCAAATCCACAGTTCATTTCTAAAGTTGACCCTGCCGAGAGTCGAACCCGGGACTCCTAAGACCATTAGAAACTGTTACTACCTTCTATGCCTAAGACAGAGTCTATACTTTTATACTTTGACGACACGTTTGGTCTAGTGGCTGGTAACCCTAGCTGTTAACCAAACCGTCGCGGGTTCGAATCCCGTTAGAGATTGGGAAAAGTAATTATTTTTATGACCTCATTATTATGATTTATTGGGAGTGGTTTTTTGGGAGGGATGGGGTATGCTAACTAGCTGGTTTTTTTTCTGCAGCTTAGTAAACATTTGTATAATAAAATGGCCGCATAGTCCTACAAATTGAGTGGTACGTTTTCCCATTCCTACGGGTGGAAGTTTTTTATCTCTGCTATCTCCTTAAGCTGCCTCTATTGATAATTTTCGCACAGGAAAAAGTTGTTCGTCTCGGCAAACTGAAGCTACTCACGAAGATTCAGCCTGTTAGTAATAAGAAAAAATTTCTACAACCTTAACCACTCAGCCAAAAGGCTATAACATGTCTAGAAGATAGTTCCTAAACTAACATCTGAATATTTCCATGTGAAACAGGGTTAAGACAGTGGCGCTATCTAAGTGAAACTTTAATATTAAGTAAAGCACTTCATTTAGATAGGTAAGTAGCAGCGGGCCGGGCCGCTATAGCGCCGGTAGCAATTTGTCAAAACGATAAAGCGTTACGTGAGATGAATTATCTTAAACAGCATTCTTCTTTTTGAATAATTACAGTCACTCCTTTTTTCTGCGGTGGAAATGAAAAAATATTTTTTAACTTTTTTTTTGTCGTCGTTTCGAATTTCTCACGGGAGCTCGTTGACCTAGTCACAGTTAAATGTGTACTTAAGCTCAACGTAGGATTATTACGTGACGGTTTTATAACTTTTGACACTTTTCTAAAGTTAGGGTAGTATGTGGTTCTTACGAGAATAAAGGTCATTAACTCCAATGTGATAACTTGGTTTAGCTATGGCCTCTAATCCTAATATTCTTTATCTTTACATATATTTGTATAATTTGAAGTCGCTTTTCGCGTCTGTCTGTATGTCTGTCTGTCTATATATCACACAACGGATTTTGATTAAATTAATAACTTTTTCCTGGGCGAAGCCGGAAGCGGGAGTAATGTTATAAATGCAAAAGTTTGTATGTTAAACGCACGAACAAATATTTTGGATGAATGATACAATTTTTTTGATATTTTTATGCTATCTAGTGAAAGCTCCTCTAAAGCTCTTTTGAACATTTTGCCCTAATTTTTAGGACGAATATTTATATTTTTCATGAACAATAAGCGAGTAGATAATAGATAGGATTGTTTGGTATCTATTTATTTTAATATAAATTTTATTAGTATACACTTATTTTTAATTAATACTGAAATGACGTTGGAGTAGAGACCGATTTTCTTGACAGTACCTAAATCAAGAATAGATGGGTCTAAAATGAAAACAAAATTGTCAGTGCAATGGCAGCGACGCATTTACAAGAGCGAAGGAAGCTATGAATAAATTTCCCTAGTTCGTTACTAGGATTGGTTGTGGCATGACTTGGAAAGGAACACGGTAGATACGAGGCGACCGTAATATATCTTATGGCGATCGACGGTTTTCTTACGCTTACAACTTTCCAAGTCATGTGTGGTTTTCTTTATATTTTCCAAAAGCTTTAAACTAATAGTAGGTTCAATAATTTACAAAAAGAAACTGCATCTTTATTCATAAGTTTGTCTATATCTATATCTATAGTATATCTATATATTATACCCAATAAATTTTGAAGCGGTTTTCACTCATGAAAAACGAGGAAGGTCATAACTGGAAGAAAAAAAAATTGCATCCGAGTGCGGGTCGCCACTTATTAATAAATAACAAAACCGTAAAGTAAAATAGTCAAGTTAAGAATGTGTACACTGTACAGCTAATACACAATATAAAAATTTAAATTTATTATCGGTATATAAAACAAGACAAAAAATATATTTTAGGTTACTAAAAGTCTTTTTTAACTGAATTATAATATAGTACTTAAACATATTTTACATATTAATTGTGTAGAGTAGTATCTAGAAATATTAATTTGTGAGTTGTATGTGCCCAATTTACAATTTGATGTTAAAGTTCTGTCTATATTACTGTACTGCGATGGTTGGGATCATATCCCCAAGGACCGCCAATGCAAATTATTTTATAGGCAGGGACCGAAATCATGTATCCGAAATGAAGAGGCTAGACAATGTATTCAGGTGTTGTATGAAATGTTGATAGACTAATGTAAATTAGGGCGGCTACACGCGGTATTTTTAATAACTTTATAAGAACGCGGTATAAAACTCCCTTGCAAGCTTTTTCGCGTTTGCTCGCGTGATAAAATGAAAAGTAGTTGTTTCTAGTTTTATCTGTTTCTTGTTTTTGTCCTTTTCTAATTTTAAACATACATTTTTTACACTAACTCTACCTTACGCCATCTAGTTTAGAGATGAAGAGCTAATTTTAAAACTGATTAAAGAAGAATCTACTGTAGATTGCGCGTATCTGATTATTCTAATTCCAAGTACAGTTCGGGAAATATAATGTTATATTTATATTATTCTATGGTAATTTATCATTAGATATAAATAAATATCCTTTGTTTTAATCCAGGACTATACTATTTTCGGCAGAGTTGCAGAAGAGTGTCGTCCGACCTCGTAAGCGGACGCGGAGGACGCCAAGAAGTTTAGTCGGTAGGTCTACCCCACTACTATCTCGGGGCGGCAGACCGACATAACCCAGGCCCAGGGTCTGTCCCCAGGCCGTCTTTCGTTTTTGTAGTAGGTAATATTATAATGATAGTAAGATAGTGTATCATAAGCATATCATGTTTTTGTTAATAATGTTAATGTATAGTAACATAGTGATGTATAGGTAATTAATCAATCAATACTAATAATAAATCTGTAAGGGTTGGTCATGGAGTAAGTTACTTTGTTTTCAGAGATATCGTGTTTATAGGCTCTATACATGATACTGAAACTAAATTATACATTTTTAGAATTTTTTTCTGGGCGCCAGCTAGTACTTAATATGTTTGCATTCTCTTTCATACTTTTTTGTCTATGACCTGCCTAATTGAAAGCACGTTTTAGCGTCCTTACAATCATTTTAGTGTTTACATAATGAATGGGTAATTGGAATAGAAATAGGTCGAGCAGATATTCAATAAAACAAAGTAGTCATTGACCTTATCGTAACCACTTTATTAATTTGTATGTAAGTATATCTACTTGTAATTTTGTGTTTGTGTATATAATACGTGTATTATGTATGTACTAATGACTCGCTCTTGGCTTCGCCCGGGATGCATTTTTGAATCGATTTTTATATAAGCCGGGTATGAAAATTTATGGATGTAAAATCAAAATTGTCACACGGTATGCGTTACGTTCTATTTTCGAATATTTTAGAATATCTGAAGTTTCAGTTTATTTATGCGTTCGTTCGTATTTATTAAATTCGTAAGTTCGTAAGGAGTAAACTGTAGTCGTGCGTCGGAGCTGACACACACACTTTTTTTTATATATATTTTTTTTCTACGCAATTTTTTTCTCCAGATTTTGATGGATGGATGGATGGAGCGGATCACTAGTTATATAATAAAGGCACTTACTGCTTCAGTCTGTTTATCCCCTAATTTTTCATAAACCATCCAACGGATTTCCTTTTGCTTGTTGTGTTCAAGATTGCGGAATGCAATAAATGAAGATAGTAAATATAACACTATTTCTATATATATAAAAATTACGTGTCACGTTGTTTGACGCCAATGAACTCCTAAACTAGGTACTGATTTTGATCCTAACCGGTTTTGATAAAACTTCGTAACTATGTATAATTTGGTCCAACTTAAAAGATAGGATGGTTTTTATTTTGAAGCCGGGAGCGTGTAGCTAGTTTTAATATATATTATAACATATTACAAGTACAAGTACAAGCCAATTATTATTACATATTAACTGACTCGACAGACGTTATGACAAAAGCTTCCCATAGCTGTGGCAACTGGTAAAGAAATCAAATTTTTCTTTTCATAAAATATTTCAATGATTGAAAACAAAAATAGCCGAATCAGTCAGTTAGGTTCAGTCTTACTCGAGTTTCATTTAACGATTATTTTTTTATTTAAATACATAATCAATACTAATAATAAATCTGTAAGGGTTGATCATGGAGTAAGTTACTTTGTTTTCAGAGATATCGTGTTTATAGGCTCTATACATGATACTGAAACTAAATTGACCATTTTTAGAATTTTTTTTCTGTATGTAGGTATGTATGTTCCTCTATAACTCTTAAACGAATCAACTGATTTTCATGAAACTTGGTAGATAAATATTTAGACGTACGGGACACAGGATAGGCTACTTTTTTCTTTTTCAACGCGGACGAAGTCGCGGGCGCCAGCTAGTATTGTAATAAAGCATTTGCTGTCGGATCGTTTTACAGTTACAGTGTTAAAACGGCATGATTGTTTCGTTCTTACTTGTAATTCGGTAGCAAAAGTAACCCCCTTGATGGGTCTCAGTTTTGAAAAGTTGGGAGGTAGCCAACACAATCTCATCGAAACTTGTTCGTTTCAACCCAACTCCGAACTGATGGGTGTTTCTAGAGTTCCACAAGACGATACATAAGGCTATCTGATCACTAATTAACATTTTGTTGCAAGACATCGGGGACGTGAAGTGAGTAATAAAGCTATTCACCACATCCTAGATTATATTATTGGGAGACTTAAAACATTAGAAAAATGTTAAGGTATTTACAAACTATATAAAAAAGTTTGTAAATACTACTTACCTATTATTAGTTGTAAAAAAATTAATAATACCAGTTAAGCTAAATATCTTAGCTGGTATTATTAGTAATGTGTGTTAAAGTTTTCTGTTCCTATTTTTTAAAATATTTAAAGGGGAGAAAATGTTCAAAATTATAATGTTTATATTCATTTGAAGATTTAAAACGAGGATCGATTAGAGAATTTTAGATACTTACATAGTGTTTTTTATTTGAAGAAAAGTAAAAATACAGGACAGAATTGCAGATATACTTATGTGAAGGGTAGTAAAGGGTGTGGGGTTTTCCCTTCACTATCACCACACCGTGTTTTCCCAATCGCTTAGTATGATTGGTTAGTATAAGCTGAATATGCCGAAATAACGTCATCAACGCCAGGTGCAGAGATAATGTGACCAGGTTATAGATTGTGACAGTTTTTGAATGTATGCCACTATGCCTATTCTTATGACTGACGCAGTCAAACAGAGATCAGTCATAAGAATAGGCATAGTCCAGTATCCCTCACCTGGATTTTTTTCTGATTACTAACAGGCTGAAACTCCGTGAGTGGTTAACTACTCATCAGAAAAAATCCAGGTGAGTGATACTGGACTAACAGATTACTTTATGTAACATAAACACTAAAATTACTGGAATTTTTTCAAAATATTGTAAACAACACCATTGATGAAAGTACCTATTATATTTATTTAATGTTTTTCACTAACGCTTCCTTACAGCACGAACTTATTGGCCAATAAATTATATAGGGTAATATTTATTACGGTAAGGTTTCCGTTACTATTACTTGAAATTTTCTTGAAAACTCGGATCAATGTTTGTATGTGTATCAGTGGAAACTCAGCCTAAATGTAACAATTTACGACCGAGTGATTGATCATCAAATAAAAGTTTGAGATGCCTTTGTTGCCTCAGCTTATCAAATACGAAATATAACTTTTGAGAATCGCTTTTATTGGATTTCTTTAATGATTAATGAACATGCTTCAATTGGCTTTAGTTTTGTTGCTTTTGATGCTTCTTTGTAGCTTTTATATAAGTATTCATTTTGTTTGTTTGTTTAGTAATAATACTAATTGACTAAAAAAAAACTTTTTAAGGACAGGTATAGAACTGACTTTTATCTAAAAAACTTCAAAAAATTAAATTCTGATTATATAGATTTTTTTATTTTAAGTCACTTTATAAGCGATTACAGAAAGCTATTAAAATATATCCCCACCAGAATTTTAAGATAAATTATATATAATTATATCAATACGTAATTTAATCATAAATTCATAAATAGCAGAATAATTATTATAATACACTTATTTGTAAGGCTCTGTGATTCAAGTTCTATTAGTGAAGTTTAATCTAATCTATTCTTTTTCTATTGTTATTTTAAACCGGTTTTTAAACAATAACAATTTTTAACAAAATATTCTTCTTTAGTGCTTACAAATTTAGAAATAACTGAAAAATATATTATACTAATATCATTTGAAACTGAATACATTAACTGAAAATCCCTAAACACCTAACGAATATTAAAAAATTGTGTGAAGTTTAAAATTTCTGAAATCAAAGTTAGTCGGCTGACATTAAACAAAAATGTATGCCTCGCCAATCTGAAATCGGTCCTCGCAAAAATTGTGCCAAATTGGCCAAATTGGGAGGCAGCTTGTACTCATAGCGGGACGTTTAAAAGTTAAACTCATTAACAGTTTCATTAACGGTTATACCATAGCTTAACTGCTGTAATTATGTACGCAATTTGGCTTGACTTTAACTACACTGTCGCGTATGGAATTAGTATTAGTATTTCTAGCTCAAACTGCATGTGTCTGTGCCTTTGTAAAACTTAAATCTTTCAAAACTATTTGCCCGTGCTTGCTGTTGAATTCAACTTTTTTATATTTACTTGGAAGTTTGAATGTTATTTTTATATGAAACTAGCTGTTGCCCGCGACCTTCGTCCGCGTGAATATATTTAAAAAAATATATATTTAATCTTTAGAACGCATTTACTGTCACACTTTTGCCAGGCGTTAGTTTTTTTATTTATTTTTATTATTATTTACGGGAACAACACCCTTTTTATGGATAAAAGCTACTCTATATCTTTTCTTGTATCGCTGACAACGTGTATGGTAACAGACAGACATTACTTTTACATTTATAATGTATGTAGGTATAGATTACTATGGATTGACAGAGTACTATTGTCGGGTCAGCTAGCTATATGTATGTTCGCTTTGAAACAATTCCTTAGAAGTTGGTTCATTTTTTTTTAGTTAATAAGTCCAATCTTGAAACCACTTAAGCCTGACCAGCCTGACACAGTAGGTGTCCAACAACTTAGGTTGGGTATGTGAAATATATGGCGGTATCAAAGTAGATGTTATGGCGAGTAGGGTAACCCCGCTGTTTAATGTATGATGTTAAGGAATGTAATTCCGCGGTATTCACCGAGGGTGACCACAAATTGTTTTGAGAAATTTTCTCCGATAATAGAAATATGCGACTATAAATTATTTGTAGACAAAAGAATGAAGTTTCACTTGGTTCTTTGTTCTTGTTTCTTAGATTTATTTCTTTTATTGGGATATTAATGTTAGCTCTATAACCTTTTAAGTTAGAATATTGTTTTGAGGTAGTTTTCTTTGATGTCCCAAAAAAAAAAAAAATATATATATATCTAGAATACTCGTCGTACTTAAGGTTTATGTGGAAAAATTTTCTTTGTCATAAATTAGCATATTATTAATTGTCATTAATTTAGTTTTGAGGAACTATATTTGTCATATTATAAACATAATTGAATGTTGCCATTTTCCCTGAATTTTCTTGAATCCAATAGTTAAATATGGAAATTAAGTAAAATGACATTAAGCTTTGAAGTTGGGAATAAAACTTATGTGCGTGCATAACCCACTTATGAAATTGTAACTTTACTTTTTAAGTATCACGCAACTTCCGAAACAAGAGCCGGTACCTCCCACCAGACTGTGGGAACATGAGATTTCCATTATGCGACCTTTTTCCACAGCCGCATACTAATGGAGCGAGTGTGCAAAATAGGAACCGCAGCGTCGCCTCGACGTCCAACCTTCTATCGAATGCCACCTGAGACAGGTACACCTATTATATCCACTGCACTGCGAATCTCTGTGAAAAATCTTCATAAGGAACTTGTGTATCGAATTAATTTAAATATTTTAAGACTAGCTGTGTCACGCGGTATCACTAGCCGTTTAATTGAGAACCAGGACCTAGGCGTTTGTCTAAGGGAAGACTACCGCCCTTCGTGAGGTCCCCGAGATGGCCGGCGTACCTCCACTCTCGGGTACGCCGAGGTTCCGACAGCGAACACAGTCCTCCCCAGGCTGGACAGATATTATAATAATGGTGTAATTTCGCCAAGCCCGTTGGATGAGTGGTTAGGTTAACATCCCCCTGAGGTTCGATTCCCGGCGGGGTCAACGTTGGTTTTCAAAGTTGGCTTACAGAATTTACTTATTTACTTATTCCGTAAATATCAAAAGCATACATTTATATGTTGTTGTATTTTTAGTACTATTTTAATTGACATACTTAAATTATGTAGGTAATAACTATACGAAGTCAAGTTAGATACAAATAAAGTATCTGTTATGTAACATGTATACCTACTCGTGTAAAGCAAGATTCAATTCGTAGGGTCGATAGCAACAGTTCTGTGACCGCTGAAGCCTGTAATCTCGTGTTAACTAATGACGTAATTATGTCATTGGCAACCCTGTAATTCTCGGTGACATAAGATCCGGTATTGAGCGGAATTATCCCTCAATAAATTATGTTATGATGTGTCAGAATTGTCGTAGTAGGTACTGTAGGAAACGATCTAACTACATACGTCTAATTTCTCGTATATAAATAGTCGTTGTCTGTTTTATCCTAAAGTTCTTGGTATTAGTAGAAATAAAATCAAAGCTCGTATAAATGAAATCATTCTCGACAAATGTGTTTGTCACGTGTGTTTACTGAGAAATGAACAACACAACTCAACAGTTAAGAACATCGAGAAAGAAATTTTACAATAGAAATAAAATAGAAATTCTAAATAAAAATATCAAATACACATTTCTTGGAACGTTAGTTAAAGCAAAGAGTATTTTCAAAAATTGTGTCTCAACAAAATAAATATAAAAAAATGTTTTCAATCGTATAAATAAGTAAAAGAAAGTAAAACATTGAAGAATGTTAGACAAAATTTATTTCAACTTTCAGAATTCACCATAGGTAATGCCAAATTCAATATTTGTAAACCCCAGACGATATATTACGTTCCGATGACCGTCGTATCGTTTTACAGCTCGAAATAAAATATTTACTCTCACTTTAAGGCCCTCTGACAGTGTATGTCAAAGTTTACATGCAATAAGCGATATCATGGCGCTACGTACAGAAAAATAACAATACGTGATCTCGTAATATTTTATTTTGGAATTTTATACTTAAGAAAAAAATGATAGCGAAAATAGAAATTATTGTTCTTACAAACAGACAAAGTAGGTATTATTTATAATCAACATATCAAAAGTACCCTATGTCCTTTCTGGTGTCCCAGACAACGTTTATGCAAAATTTCATGGTGATAGGTTCAGTAGTTTTTGCGTGAAAGCGTAACAAACAAACAAACTCACATTCACATTTATAATATTAGTAAGGATTATTTCTTATTCATTATTCCAATAGGCAACCTTATTTACCTCAACCTTTATATTTTTGGATAAAAATACATTTTTTTTACTTGTTTTTCCACGTATCTGGAATATGTCGAATTCGCTTTTTAACTGCAAGCACCGAAAAGCTTAATTGGCTGTTACTCAAGCACCCACACCCAATTAAAATTGACGAAGAGTTGAAGCGCGTCTTCCTATGTTTATTAATAAAGGTTTTTCTTGTTAAGCTCTGTTTGCTAACTGGGCTTGGACGAATGTGAAAGTACATTTTCTCACACTAAAAACTTTCATGCACGCATAAAACCAAGACTGTATATATTCGCTCGTTAAAAATATAATTTTCAGAAATAAAAAGCTTGCTGAGTGATGTCGTAAAGATGCTTTTAAGTAAGAACAGTAGAGTTTCAATTATTTTCTTTGTGTTATAAAGTTACTACAACCGCAAGGAAATACTCTTACGTCTTTTAAAGAATTATAGACTTGCTTACCCAATAGGATTTTGCCTCAAGGCTTCCTGTTATCATCAGTTTATATAGGTCACAATTGTGTGAATTTTTTTTATGTATGACAAAGAAATGTCAGGCAATTGCAGAAATTAACTTCTATTTTTTTTTTGATAAAATATAGCAGACAGACTGATGGTCCAGTTGAAGATAGACTGGAGTGCCGAAATCAAAACGAGAAATCATTTCATATACTTAGTCTGTTTAGGCGTTCGTTAACTATCTAAAATAAAAAAATAAAAAAATTAAATTTAGACAGTGATATAGAAAAAAAATATGTCAGTCGTTGGACTGCACGTCAGAAGTGAAAACTAAGCCTCATAAAATACATGTTTTTTTCCCATCTCAAAAAATTTTCATTTTTTAATTTCTATTAAATTGAAATTCTATTACATTGAATTGCAATATAATATACTGAAGCATGTATCACGAGGCATCAAAAATATATAAAACGGATTTTGATATGTTAAGAAATAAATATTTTATTAGCACTAGCCGAGTGGGTATTAAAGTTTAAAGTGCATTTTCAAATTGTTTCAATTGTACCAAGGGACAATTCCGCCGAATGTGTCTAGGATTTAGTTTCAGCTGGTGTGCGCCACTGAGAGCATGGATCACAGGGAACACAGTATAGTAAAACTGCGAAGTGATAAGCCGACTAGTTATCCGTCTCTGGGGCAATTCTTTTTGCAAATCATATATGCAAGCCTTCCTCATTCATCCACCTTTCCATTAGTGAAAACCGTATCAAAATCCGTTGGATTATTAGGTAGAAATTAACGACAGAGCGGACAGGGATTTGTTTTATAATATGTATAGATATAAAGTATATATTATATGACCTATCATCATAAAAATGATTCATCACATCTTAATCTTGATTCTTCACCGGTCCTATTTTACAGGATTGCCACATAAAAGTTAGTGGCTATAATAGAAGTAATTCTCAAAATTGATAAGCGATAAACCATAATATGGTTTATCGCTTATCAATTTAAATTATATTATAATTTATGCTAATTAATGACGCAATTTAAACAGATTTTTTATTTCTTTCAAACTTTAACTTTTAAGATGAAACAAAATCCTATTGCCAAATTACAGAATTTTTAGGGTCACAAGTATACAAGTTTCAAGAGTTAAAAACGAGAATAAACCTCCATACAAAATTGATTAATGCCTTTAATTTGTACCTATTAACTTTGTTAAAATTGATTAAAACAAAATAATAAAATAAAGAAAGAATTCCTAATATAGATTTCCTTAATAAAGAACAGAAAGATTAAAAATGCTGGTTGAAAAATTTAAGAAAATGGTTTACATGAGCACACGCTCCCTCGTTCGTGCAGCACAACCTTCGTAAAAAAGGAGTAATATTAACTTTGAATGAACGAAAACTATTGTTAGTGGAAGATTTATTACTGTTATGTCTTGTTTTGTGGTAGAAGCCAGTCAGAATCCGCTCTCGTGTTGCGATCGGCTGGATTTTTACAGGGAACCCTCCCGGCATTCCCGTTATCAATACCTGTTCCGAAGTGTTTTCGTTTTAAAATCTCTCATCCCTTTGTTTTTGGGTATATTATTTAAATTCTCGATCCTTCACTCTTTGTTAGGTGGCCTAACAAAAGCAGTGCCATGGGGGTTGCAAGTGCTTTGCCAACCTTGACAGGGTATAAAATAGTATATCTTAACATATGATTTTTATTGCGAAATAATAGGATGTAGGTATTTCCATGCTAAAAAAAGCTATACCATAGCTCATTTTTATAACACATTACTTAATTTCTACACTTATACTTGTTAGATGTCGCCACCTCAATGTCTATTGGCGGGGTCTTTTAATGGCGACCATGTTCCTGCTGGATTGACATATTAATGTAAGGAACTACTACATCTTAATTTAAGGAATTTAAAGACAACTAGCATCTTAATTGAAGGTATAAACCCATGATATAAATTGGCCTATACTATACTGGAATTTGGTATTAAATTTGGTCCAAATACGGTGTGTTATAAATAGTAACGGAGCTCAATAAAGTTGCTTAACTTGTCACGTCCGCTGTTACAATATTAACAGACCGTTTGGCGATAATTTAGCTCGAATGTGTCGTTCTGCGTTTCGAACGTGCTTCGAGAGGATCGTGAAATACATTTACGATATTATTACTAATATAAAACGTCACGGTATCAATAATTTCTCTTGCCTCAACCTAATAAAACAAATGTCTCTTTTGTTTTCCAGAATTATATATTAAACAGAAAAATGATAAATTGATAATCTATTTATATATATTATACTATTTTATATTATTTATATACCGATACGCTGCCGGGTATCCATGAGGATTTGTCAACGCAGGAACAGTACCTAATTGAGAACAATTCTAAGATCTTACCACTTACACACATGCATACCAAAATTACAATCCCATTTCTTTACCAAAATTGTGTCCTGTTAGCAACTGGCCTAACAAGTGGGACGCGGATACTCTAATGCCACGTATTCACTAAAGGACATAATTATCGCCGGACATTTATGTGGTAACACAGTGCGTGGTAATGTCTGCGACTTCGCGGGACAATATCGTTCGACCTATGCCTCGTTCACACTACCAAATAGTGATTAGTATGTCGCCATCGCGTCCTCACTAGCTAAACAAGCTTCATAGCTTGTCAGGCGACTGTCGAGTGACACGAAAGTGGGGCCTGTGGAAGCATGTCTAGCGTACGTAGATGTCACAGTTAAGTGACGTCGCGGCACACGTATATTTCGTGTCCGGCGACAAGGTCGCGGGACAAATGTCCCCTAGTGATTACGCGGCTTAATTTTCTACCTATAATAATATAGTACCTATAGTACGGATGCAATTCTAACTGTCCGTTATAACGTTTCATGGTCTATCAAATATTTTCGCATAGATTGCTTGTCTATCGCATGCAAAGTTTTCGATGCGCTTCAAAGCACGCAACGAACACGTTGCGGTTGGATACGATTAAAACTATCGATCGGCGCCTCTTATTTCCCCATTCATGTCACACTCCTGACATGAAACAGCCATAATAGGGCATTTGCATTAATGCCAACATCTATTATATTTAGTGTAGCCATTTTAACTTTACAACTATAAGGGCCTCTTTCACGAACTACATGTGAAGTGTTGATTAGTTACTTTTAGAAATCATTTTCTGTTTATACTGAATTATGCACTCGGTTTACTGCATCATTCGATAGCCGAATTTTTATTATTATTTTCTATTTAATGTTTGGGACTTTTACCGTACAAACAAAGGTATATCAGCTAAATTATTCCTGATTACCGGTGACTTTAAATGACAGTTTGGTCTACTTGACGTTGTGAATCATTCAAAACTATGAAGTAATATTACGTGAATACGGAGTCCTCATTATGGTAGGTACAATAATTGTTATATTAATAGGTAGTAAGGCTCTATTTTTATGTCCGTCAAAGTAAAAAAGGATTTCAAAATGTTTATTTGTTAGTTATCAATCAATCAATCATCATCATCAATACTAATAATAAATCTGTAAAAGAGTAGGTATAGTAAGTTCCTGCATAACTCTTAAACGAATTAACTGATTTTCATGAAACTTGATAGATAAACATTAAGACGTACAGGACATAGGATAGGCTACATTTTTTTCTTTTTCAACGCGGACAAAGTTGCGGGCGCCAGCTAGTATAGGTACTAAAATAAAAATTGAAAAATAACGGTGACGTCACAAAAAGAAGATTAAATATACCAAAATATACACAATAATTACCCCATCCCATCCTTATCCCTTATGGCGTTTTGCTTATGTTATAGGCGACGGTAGCCATCTACCATTAAATGAACCGTCAACCTGTTTGTCAAAAAAAAAATAGTGTTTTGTATTTAAGTAAAATGATTATATTTAAAATTAGTTAATTTTTAGTAGATCATTTAAAACTAAAACTAATTCAGGAAGGTTTTACGAGTGTAAGGGATAAAACCGCCGGAAGGGTCTGTCGAATTTACGATTGCAGTAAGAATTGTAAAGAATGTGTAGCAGGTACATATTCAAAACGACCATCCTGTGGTTACTTAAGGAGAAACTCGACGTTCACAACGGATAAAGTTTCAGTGAAAAAGAGAGCCTTCCATTTAAAAGGTATTAAGAAGTCTCCTTGAAAAAGATCAAGTCCGGTTTATTTTATTACACTTTTCACCTTTTCGCAACCAAGTTTCCCCGTTTGTGATATTTGAATTGTAAAACACGTGCTCGATTTAAATTTGAAACGAGATTCGTAGGCTTTACCTTGTTCAATAGAACTTGAACATTTTACGAGCTACAGGTCACCATTGTCGTTTTTTTAGTGTAGTGTTTCCAGCGGCTTTCTCAGCGCTTTTGTTAACCAGCAAAAGCTTTGAAGAAAAACGTTTTTGGAGTTTACTCCTTAAGGTGAAACTAGTCGGCTAAAATTAAAAATTATCGATTTTATTTCGGTTATGTTTTATCAACTAACTTAATTTTGGATTTTTGAAAGAGCGATAGACATTTTGAAAAAAAAAAATGCATCCTCGGAAAACTGGGACCGAGTCGCTAGTCTATTATATTTTGCGATTATATATCTTCTATTCAGATTTTAGAGCAACTACAAAGCTAAGAGAGAATTTCATTCTGTATCAACAGAGAATCTATAAGATGGCTTTCTGAAAACTGAGCAGTGGTATTTTTTTATATTAGGTATATTTTTTTAAAAACTACGTCGAACAAAGCCACCGAGAAGACAAACAAGAAACATTTTTCTTCCCAGAAAAATAGGTTAAGTGTAAAGCAGAGAAACAATGCGATTCCATGTTTCAAGGCGAGTAAACTGAACACAATGGCGAAGTTTACGTTTAGCCAGTGTTTACAGTAACCATAACAAAATACTGTGTAATTTGGAATCCAAAAACGGAGAAGTTCTAAGTAACTTCCAAGGTAAGGATATTCAAAAGAACTTTGAGATTAGTTAATTTTTTTTATTCCGTTTTTAACTTGAATTCTTTGCTTGTAGTGAAATAATATACACAGACGTAAATAAAAAATAAAAAAAAATCGAAGATTCTTTTTCTCTTTGACTGTGTATGTGAAGTATAGTCAACTCGGTTGATACGATTTGGTTCGTATGGTTGAATGGCTTCAATTCTTAATTTTGGTGTTCATTTTTTTTGTCAGTTATATGTATAATAGTTCAATATATATTTTTTTCATTCTTTAATTATTCTGTCAGATAAACGGTCAACTTTGATGGTAAGCTGCTAGAGTCGTCTATAAATGCAAATGTTAAAATACTTTTAGGGTTTGTACGATGTGATCAATGGAACAAAAATAATTATATTAATTCATAAGTTCCAATTCTTATTTTAAACACACCCTATTGTGTATTTTTGGAATAATTCTAATTACTTAAAAACTTCACTTTGAAGATTGAATTCACTAGAGATCTTTGCGACTCTTACTTCCATTAAAGCTAACAAAGGTTCTTCAGTGTTATTTCTAAAAGGATTTATACAAAATTGTTCGTGTTTTATTTTTTTATACAGGTAAATGTGGATTTTAATGTGAATAATTTTAAATTTTATATTTTTATGAATAAAAATGCAATTAAATGCGCTGATTTCCAACTTTTGATGTGCAAAGACAGATACTTCTTCGTATATCGTCAATACTAATAATAAATCTGTAAGGGTCGGTCATGGAGTAATTTACTTTGTTTTCAGAGATATCGTGTTTATAGGCTCTATACATGATACTGCAACTAAATTGACCATTTTTAGAATTTTTTTCTGTATGTATGTATGTAAAGTATGTATGTTCAACCATAACTCTTAAACGAATCAACTGATTTTCATGAAACTTGGTAAATAAACATTTAGACGTACGGGACACAGGATAGGCTACTTTTTTTTTTAACGCGGACGAAGTGGCGGGCGCCAGCTAGTGCTGTTATAATAGTACTAATATTTACTTTGTAATCCTTACATATTATAAAACAAAGTTCTCCGCCGCGTCTGTCTGTCTGTTCGCGCGTCTGTTCGCATGCTGTTTTCACCAATGGATAGAGTGGTTCTCGAAGAAGGTTTGAGTATATAACTTACAAAGTTACGCGGGTGAAGTCGCAGTCAGCAGCTAGTAAATAATAATATAAAGTTATTCCTTTTTAAAAAAATGCATACTTACTCCTTATCCACTTTACCATTTTTCTATCACATTTCCTTATTACCTTTCCCTTATCACTTATCCTTAATATAATCGGCATCCTTATGGTCGGCAGCGCACTTGGTAGGTAGCCACCTACCATCAAGTGAATTATTAGACTGTCTTGATGACCTACGAATATATCGCACCTTCGGTAAGACAAGGACATAACTTACAATTTTTTTTTTAAATGAGTTAATCTTAAAATATATGCAGAAATGTCTTAAAAACATTATTAAATTAAAAAATATTTACAAGTCTTATTTGATGAAGAATTGTTTAAAAGCAATATAAGCAGAAGAATGCGATATTGCCGAAGGTGCGATATGTATAAAAAAATCTTTTAATTTTCTACACTGGAAATTAATAAACAAAAATATTTTTTAGAATGTTGATTGATTGAATGTTTGTTTTTTTATCAATAAAACTAAAAGCATCAGAGTTAGAGTTGGGTTTGATTTTATTTTTTAGCTGTTGCACGTGACTTCGTTCGTGTAACTATTAAATATTGCTCTTTGATGATGTCGCTAAAAATACAGATAAAATAATTTTTAAAATCGGGGTCCAGTGGGTTTAATGTTTATTCATTACAAACAAAAAGACAAACGTACAAAAATACAAATATTTTATTTTTATAATATTCCTATAATATATATAATTTAATGTCAGTATTCAATATAAAATTATATAAATTATAGAATAACTTCTGTGGCATTAAAGAGATACAAAGAGCTACTCAATGAAAAGCTTAGCTTAGCTCAGCTTAGCTCGAATTTAGAGCTTTAGCTTCCTTTAGCGTTTGGGCTACACATACGTAACATTTTAGTGAATAATACCATTCCATTTGCATGGATTGCAAATCCTAGTTTTTTCATAAGAAGACATAACATGAGGCGTGTTATGTCTTCTCCTACAATGAAACTTTTACATAAATTACCTTTTACTAGTTAAATAACATGGACGCGATGCCTTTGTAAACTTTACGACCTATTTTTACATTTAGAGCGTAAGCACACGGCGTATTTTAAACGCGCAGACGACGCGCGTATACGCGTTTCCAACGAGATTCGAACGCAACTTTGTAACCTAAGCACACGTGTCGACCGTGGAACGCGTATACGCGCAGATACAGCCATACAGATGCGCTGTAGTTGTACAATGGCGTCGATTGATATCTTGGTATACGTATATTTTGGTTCCATTTCAAACCAAAATATACGTGCAACGTACAGTAAACTATTATTGCAACTGCGGCGCGGTCGGTGGCGGGTGCGCACGCCCCTCCTCCGCCCCTTTTGTGAGTGCGTTTGTAACGTTAGTATCGCGTTTTAAGCTAATTTGAATCGACACAAACGCAATAATCGGCATCTACGGAGCCGAATACGCGCGTTCCTGAAACGCGCGTCGTCTGCGCGTATAAAATACGTCGTGTGCTATCAGCCTTAAATACCCCAGACCTTTTAGACTATACATAACTGAGCGTTCTTTGTTTAAATTATGTATCATAAAATATTGATAACAATTGTTTTTTTATTTTTTTATTAAATATTTTCCAATTTTTCTTTTAAAATTTCTGAACGCTATTTACTTTTCTTGAAGTAAATTTTCTTCTATGAACGTTAACGTTATTAAACTTGTAAGGTTAATTAAGTACTTTATACACTCACCGGCACAAAATGTGGCCCCAAGTTAAAAAATAACCAACTGTTTTATTATTATAAATGTTGTATGTTTTAAATTGTAGTTAATAGTTAATTAGTTATTAGTTATATGTATAACTATTAACTCCAATTTAAAACTCATACAAAATTTATTGTAAATTTGTTAAAGTAACTTTTAACTTTGGGCCACATTTTGTGCCGGTGAGTATATTATGTTAAGATTAATATAGCTATAAACTTAAATGGGATAGTTAAAACTGGGTGCTATGTAACTAAACAGTACTTCAGGTGGGGAATGTATTGCTCTATTATAGTGACGAATGGCCAACCATATGAGAGCCATAACGCCTGTTTAGATAATCCACAATGCAATTGTGGTGAAGGTTGCGGTGTAGTTCACACGAACGTTCAACGCAGCGTTAACGCCAGTTAGTCGTACATTGATCGCTTGAAACACTTTAAGAACATTTTAGATCAGTTCATGCTGCGGCAGTTACCATTTTTGTGCTTGTAAGTGATAGTATCATCTAAAGGACTGTTACAGGAGCTTTGTCTGCTCTTTTACCTAATTAAACAATAGTACAAAGTAATGCTTTATAATTCATGTGTGATTGCATTAAATTCGATTTAATAAGAAAACTACTTAACAATAAAATTTAGTTTTTCATGCTGTCAAACTTTAAGGCGAGCGAAGCCGCGGAGAAAAGTAATTTAAAACAAGCAAGAAGAAACCAATTGGAGTAAAAATTAGTCTTTCTCTTAATCTTTTTAAATGTGAAGACAATCTTTTTTACGCATTAATAAAATTATTATTTTCTAATTTCACTACTGGTTTGAAAAATATTATAATGACATAAAAGAATCTGTCGAAATGTTATAACTGTAAAACAAAGAACGCACCTCCCGTCTGTACAGCCATTATATTATGTTAATTAGTTCGTAGGATATATTGTGCAGTTCAAAGCTAACTGTAATTTGTACTGTTTAGTACTAAACCATTGAATTTAAACTATATTTATTATATAAATGAGGATTTTACAATATTAATTAATTGAAAAGATACTCTGAAAGCAGTATTTCATCCCCCATTTATTATTTTTTAATTGTTTAATAATACTACTAATCTATATAAATAAAAATGAAACACTAAATATGTTGCTAAGCGCAAAACTCGAGAACGGCTGGAACGATTTGGCTGATTTCTTTTTTGTTGTGTTTGATGAAGTCTGAGGAAGGTTCTTATGGAGATAAAAAATATAAAAAAATACGAGGAAAAATTAAAAACAACAATTTTCTTTTCCCATACAAACCACTCTGTCCCCAGCTATCAAACATTTGACGTCAATCAAAACAAAACGTACGTGTCACCCAGCAACCATTGTTGATAACGCATGTTTATCTAAATTCTAAAAGTAACATGAAATTTATTGACTGTTAGGCGGTACGAAGATTGCCTGGTCAGCTAGTAATAAATAATAATGTTTATACTATCATCATTAATCATCATCAATACTAATAATAAACCAGTAAGTGTAGGTATTGTATGTTATGTATGTCATAACATATTTCTTGAACGAATTAACTTATTTTCATGAAACTTGGTACATAACCATTTAGACGCAGAGGACACAGGATAGGCTACTTTTTTCTTTTTCAACGCGGACGAAGTCGCGGGCGCCAGCTAGTTAACAATAAATCCGCTTATGGACATATTACTGCAGTTGTCATGGGAAAACATTGCGCGTCTTATTGTATTTTCAAAGAAACTAAGTTTTTATATTACAAGTAGATATTTCTTAGAATCATTCAATGTTATAAGGTCGTTGGGAAACAATACAGGTAATAAGGAAGCAATGAAAAATGGTTATATGTAACTCGCAAAGTTCTCTGTAACAAAGTTACTCAACATGGTCTAATTTATTGGTGGGATTGTCAAGGATATCACAGGAGCGGTGTAGTAGTATCGAATCTCGAATATAAATGGTTTGAATTTGAAACATAATACTTGATATACTTTGGAAAAAAGCAACCAGAATATTGTTGAGTACTATTTGAGTACTATGTATTCTTCTTTCAAATATAATTTTGTGTTTTTATAAACAATTCTTGTAGCACAGAATTTACTACTTGCAATACTTACCTCATATACGAAGATTGTTAGTCTTCTAGCACATGTAGTTAGAGCAAGTACAGTAAGTAGGCAAGCAATGTTTTTTATTTACACAAGTTTAAAATTCAACACATCTGTGTTCCTCATTAGCATACAATTATGGTTTAAAGCCGTAACTTGAAATCCACCAAATGTCAAATTATGCCAACCAAATTATAAGAAAAGCAACAACATCAACTTTGTATCGAAGTTTGCGGGGAAGCAGCCAATGGGCGCCCAACTTTATGGAAATATGATCGAGAGTGGAGGTAGGTGACGGGGAGAGGAAATCGTCGCACGGCCTCCTGATTGGCTATTATGCAAATAGCGTACTAACAACGAGGCTCGCGGTGGCGCGCATATTTCACCGGATTATACAACGTAACACCGCCAATAAGTAGCGCTAACCCAACCGTTAGAATACGTTGGGGGCACAACATGAGTGACGTGTAATTGGGTGGCTTTCCAAATTGGACGCTTAATCGAATTGACTTTTAAAATGTGCTCGTGAATACTTTACATTCGAGTTGGTCACAAACGATTTTGTAAACTATTGGTTGGGGGATTAAAATTCATTTTCAAATCACATTGCTCTTTGATAGAATAGTCCGGTTATTGCCTGTGGTCCACCTACTTTGTCCACCTCGGTTGACTACGGGCAATTTTTTTTCAGTAGCCACCTCAATCCTATCTGAGTGAAAGCTTAGATCGACAGTAGATGTTAGAATCCAGCCCTTGGACAATACTTGGTCAATTTGTCCCACTATTTCGATTGCAATTTATAATCTCAGCAATCCATGCATGATCAAACTACGATATACCAGTACGATTGTGAAAATAAGTAGAGAAATTGACAAATGAATTGATTTAAAAATGATTGCACCTTTACCTAAACTTGAATGAACCATAGGGGAGACCAAGGGATCGTTTTAACTAAAATCAGTAAACCTTTTAGTAAAATTGCATATAAAAGCTAGCATTTCTATAAGTCGAAAGCCTCAAGAACCGTTAGTAATCTTGTGCTGCTTCTTTCAAACAATTCTTTATTTACTTGATATGGAAATTGTCCTACGCGTAGTAGCAAGCTTGAATGCTATTTGTAAGTTCAACTTCTTAACATTGACATAAAGTAGTGTATATATGAATTTCTGAATACATATTATAACATTCTACTCGCCACAATTCTCCCTTGAAGTATTTATAAATACCTCACTCTCTGGAACGTTTTTTCCTATCAAATTTATTTAGATGGCTTGTCATGCTTGGCTGACATTTAACAGATATGACCCGGGGCAATATTAATATATTCATCCCAACGCAATTCCATTCGCTTCGCTGTTTGATCGACACGCGCGTCCCAAGCGATACGTCAACAATTAAATTAATTAATAAATCTATGTCGACAATGGATTAGCTGATTGGCTCCGCCTGGGCAAAACCAATCGCGTTGGAATGGCTTAATTATTGATCCTCTTCGATGAAGAGATTTAGAGCTTCGTGTTATTGGATCATTTCGTTAATTTTACTCTGATTGTTTACATTATAGGTTAATTGCAAAATGTTACGGCACATATTGCAGCGAACCTTTAATTTTTTAAAATATATAAGTAGTAGCTGATTCTCGATAAACTAATCAGTCGGTTTATTAAAGTAACCCGAAGACCTATGAAAAACTAATTATGTAGAACGTTTTACAAAACTTCAAAAAATTTTAAATTAAGTACTACAACAAAGTAGTTAAAAATTATTCGTTATTAGTTCGAGACGCTCGTTTGTGCTTTGTAATCAATTTTGAAATAAGCTAACTTGCAACGCGAAAGTTTGATGTTGTTATGCCTGACTAATTTCTGATAAAATTTCTGTTAATAATCTGACAATATAATAAAGTTTATTCGAAGCTGTACTTTATTATTCCCAGAGTATTATTAGTTTTTTATATTTTTCAGAAACATTTTTTTTAAATTATTGATTTTTTTTTAATCTTTATTTAAGACTTTTCCCTTAGGGACATGTCGCCTAATATTATTTATTAGTATTTATTGAACTATAATTATTTATTGAACAGTTCATTGATGTGGTAATGCTTGTCTAATTGGATAAACGTTCGGTGTCGGCAGCTGACAGATTCCACAGCTAAGCCTTTGATTAGAAAGGTTGTTAAAATTGATGATCAATTGAAACTTGATTGAGAACATGAGGAACAATCCATCGCTTCTGAGGTGATAAATCTTCAATCATGGGATTAGAATTACAATCAGAAGGTGAAAATATTAAATTGGTAATTATTGAATGTTGTTTTCTGTTTCTTATCACTCACAGAATCCACATTAAAAATCACATATAAAAAAAAAATATTTATTTTATTTTATAAAAATCACATATCTCTATATATATAAATTACGTGTCACGTTGTTTGTCGCTAATGAACTTCTAAGCTTGATAAGCTTGATAACAGATTTTGATAAAACTTCGTAACTATGTAATGCGAAGTTGGAAGCGTGTAGCTAGTTTTTCTATAATTCTTTCTATAAATTATACATATACAACTTTACAATATACCAAAAAAAATTTTTCTTTTTTTCTTTTTTTCATATGACTGTGATAAATACTATAACAATTCAAATCGAGTAAAATTGACTCCTTATTTGTAGTTCTGATAAGCAAATAATTGAAAAGTAAAGTCACATCGACATTAAGTATGCGTATCATAACATTGTTAGTTCAGAACAAACGACTGCAGGATAAAGTTACACCGATATCTCTATAAAGCTTCGGTTATAAAAGTGAACTCAAAGATAACGATGTCTTTGACTTACTCTTTATCTTACGCCCTTTGATGTCCGCTTGTTACAACTTTACTTCCACTTGTTAGCTGAACTGCTAAAGAACTGTAGCGATGGCTCGCTAAACCCATTGTTTATTTTTATCATATTTCTGATCTTTCTGTCAAACATTTTAAGGAGCTATCGAAATCCTATGCCTAAACGCGTTAATATCTTATTAATTTTGGCATGTGAGAAACTAAACCTCGGGTGGCTAAAGAGACGTAGTCTAGATTAGATGCTAAAACTTTTGACGAAGTTTGTTCATTATGTTCAATTTCTTTATTTCATTCATTATATACATGACTATGTCTTTATCATGATAATGAGTTTTTTTTTTTTTATTAAATTGACAGAAAGTCTGACTAAACTGGCGATGATACATACAACAGGGAAGACGCAGGTGTTTGATATTGTAGGAATTAATTTGCAGTCTGTGACAAGGCTTGTCACAAGATGGAAGCACGTAAACTTTCTTCCAAAGAACTCATAGATGCTGACTCAATCGCGTCTATAACGTTCCCTAACCGCCCATAGACGACGCGAGGAAATAACGTGGGTTTTTTAGTGGTTAGAAGTCCCACATATTTTTAGTGGGGACCTGGATCGCAGATTTTCCCACGCAAAAAAAAGGTGGGAATGAAGAATAAGTCATCACAGCATTGATCACTGACCAACTGAATCAATACCCAAAGAAAGAGGCTGCCTTGATGAATTTTTTAAAAATATTGCCAAAACAAAGCAGATATATGGTAAACATAAAAACAAAGATAAACCCGCCTTAATCCCAAACGGAGGTTGTAAATTGTCCCACCGATTGGAATCAAAGATAAATCAAGTTCAGTATAATCTCGAATAGGAAAGATATAGGCATCGATTCTTTTACCCACTGATCTGGAAGAAGGGATCCGCGCTTATGTTTTGTTTAACATAAAATTTCTTCAGAGTAATCTATCTATTACTTTCCCTGGCTGTAATCAGAGATTTCTTTTTAAATTTTTTCAAACGATCGCTCGTACAGTTATCAATTACTTCCCAGAAACTCTAATAATTAATTTACAAGATACACAGTAATCTTGATTTTTCTTTGATTAGTCCATCTACCAATAGAAGTTTTTGTCTTAACTATCTACTGATTAAACGAAACAAATATATTACAATGATAAAAATGAAGATACTTGAAGAGAATTTATAATCTACTAGCTGTTGCACGCAACTTCGCCCGCGTAATTTTATAAATACACTAGCTGGCGCCTGTGACTTCGTTCGCGTTGAAAAGGAAAAAAGTAGCCTATCCTGTGTCCTGTACGTCTAAATGTTTATGTACCAAGTTTCATGAAAATCAGTTAATTCGTTTAAGAGTTATGGAGGAACATACATACATACAGAAAAAAATTCTAACAAACGTCAATTTAGTTTCAGTATCATGTATAGAGCCTATAAACACGATATCTATAACACGAAACAAAGTAATTTACTTCATGACCAACCCTTACAGATTTATTATTAGTATTGATTGATGATTGATGTTACTAATAATGTAGCTTTTTATAGGTGAATAAATAATTTTCAAAATTGGTCCAGTAGTTTTTGAATTTTTTTTTTCTATTCATAATCAAGAAGCAATACTACAAATGTAACATGATCTCGTATATTAAGTTAATTATAGACGTCTGGACAACTAAAATTTCACTCATTTTCTAGAAATTGAGGGAAATTTTTCGTACAGAGACTTAAAGAAGTAATTTATATAATGTCTGCTCATATTGGTTTCGCTCTGTTGGATGTTTGGTTGATACGAAGCATTTACTTGACTTTTTGATGTGGGGTATAGCTAGAAATGAGGACAAGGGATCAATGAGATCAAAGTAATTTATTTTACATCCGCTAAACTGATACCTACATTTATTTATTTATTATCTGTATATGTTTGAATCGAGAGGACTGGCAAACTTTGGAGGAGGCCTTCACCTGCAGAGGGGTTCTTGCAGAAAATACTGCATAGAAATAAAAGCCTTTTTTTTATTTTTATTATTATTTTTTTATTTAATTTTTTTTTATTTTTTTTATATGTTTGGTTGTTATACTCGTACTAGATTTATTAGGAATTTTTATTTTCGGTATAAATATATTAGAAGGTTTCTTATTAAATTTTCTTAGTTCACTGTATGAATTTTATTTCACGTCTAATATACGATTTCATATTTTTATCTGAGATAAACTTTAGTTTTAGGGACTACCTTAAAAATAAATAATCATGGCAACGTCATAGGTACCAACAACAACAACAACACTACCTACCAACAAGTGAACAGTCAGCCTGAATGTTATGTTTAAGAAAAGTTAAATAAGTGGCTATAAAAATAAATGTCAGCGATTTAAAAATAAATAAATAAATTGGTACAAATGTTTTATGTGGCATACCCACAACAATATTCAAATGACCAAAGCAATAGAGCGCAAAGCAATAGTCCCAACGTTGTTTATCGAAATAACAGACAATTTTGTAAACGTTTAAAACTGAGAGGTCGACCCTTGGGAGGACAAATAGCCTTAGGATCTGTCCTTCTATAGTCTTTCATTCGTACAAAATAAGACTGAATACGAATCGATTGTAAATAAATAACATTATATATGATTATATATAAACATTTTGAATACTATAAAAGTGGTAAGGTGACTTTAAATGCCGCGATGTTGGTAAGCAAATACGATTGCATATGAACATCGAAATACTACAATGGAATTTGCGTCACAAATGCCAAAGCGGCACTAAAAAAGAACGCCTTTGACAGAATCATGGCGGACTCTTGCCTTCACGCGTCAATGGTAAAAGTTAGTAACGATCAACTTCTACTATTTCATTTTAAACTCTAATGGGTTGACGTAGTCACATTTTCTTTAAATTAGGTACTTATTATTATGTTTGTTTTGTTTTAAATGACAGTTCATGCTCTACGCATATGTCACTTTTAAATGTTCCATAAAATTCGTAGTGTTTTGTATGGCACGCGGGTTCCATGTTGTAGTAGTTTGATGCATATGAAAGAAAGGAAATATTTAAAAAACCGTGTATTCCTTATTTTGAATCAAAGTATGATCCAAGTATAGTTTATTTACATTGATCTTAGAAGGAAATTTCTTGTACCAACATTTACCTTTTAAGGTTGTAACAAACTTGATATAAAACTTTCAAAGGGGCACTAACTCCGGGAAACTGATATCCGGGACAAAGATAAACCTGACAGAGCAAAAGAAGTCAATGTCATTCCTCTGTCAAAAGCAATTTGAGGTGAAAAGACGCACGAACTTTTTTTGCTTTGATGTTAAAGTAATAAGTTGAAATATGTTACGTATTTTGTGTAACCTTTTTACAGAGTTCCAATAGTAGTTGGGTTTTCTTTTAAATTTAAGGACGCGTGGTATATATCTGCCTGGATAAGTAAATAGGTACCTAATGAAAGTAACATTAACAAATGAATAAACATTCAAGATAAGATTTTTTTTCATATAGAATAGTGTTTTCAACAAAGAAAAAAATTAAATGATTTCTTATAAATATACTATTATGTGTATCCAGTTCTAAGTGATGTAATTGTATTTTAATTTATTTTACTTCAAATATGTATTTATTTATGGATTCTTCTTAGGATTGTTTACAACCTTGTTGTTGATAAGGTGATCCTTAGCTGGTTCTTTCTATAAACCCTGCTGAAATTATTTTATCTTTAAAAGTATTCCTTGAAACAGAATTAATGAATAAAAATACTGCTTCACTGGTACTGTTTCGTTGAAACGGTTCAGATCTAGAGACCCGGTTGGGATTTGAACCAGCGTTCTGCACAACGAACGATCGCTATTGGTTTTAAGTTGTTATATTGTAAACTAGCTGGCGCCCGCGACTTTGTCTGCGTTGAAAAAGAAAAAAGTAGCCTATTTTGTGTCCTGTACGTCTAAATGTTTATCTACCAAGTTTCATGAAAATCAGTTGATGCGTTTAAGAGTTATGGAGGAACATACATACTTACATACATACATACATACATACAGAAAAAAAAATCTAAATGGCCAATTTAGTTTCAGTATCATGTATAGAGCCTACAAACGCGATATCCATAACATATATGTATGTATGTTATGGAGGAACATACATACATACATATACATACATACAGAAAAAAATTGTAAAAATGGTTAATTTAGTTTCAGTGTCATGTATAGAGCCTATAAACACGATATCTCTGAAAACAAAGTAACTTACTCCATGACCAACCCTTACAGATTTATTATTAGTATTGATAGCGCAGCTGTCTATTGTAAGTGACTCTTTGAACGTAGGTAACTATGTATATTACAAGGTTTCACGGCACGTTAAAACCCACTTATTTCAATTTACGGTTCGCAGCACAAAGTAATTATAGTGAAGAGAGGCTCTCGATACGATTGAATGGCGACCGTCGACGAGGACTCTCGCATGTCAAATATTGACAACTATAGTGTTACGCAGATGTAAGTGCTTATAGAATGGTCTTTGATTCGCATAAAAAAAATCATTTAAGTATTTACATATAATGTGCAAACACCTTATTCAAATTTTGATTCAAAATTCAAAAAATAAAAAATAAATTGCGTTGCTGAAAAGGGATAAAAATATAAAATCATAAACGAGTCGGGTGGTCGTAAGTACAGAATATACAGATATTAAATATATATTTTAAAAAAATGCAATTTGCACACATTGTACGCGGTTAAATATGCTTTCAAATGTGTAAATGCAACGAATCAAAAGAATATATGGAATTATTTATTTATTTTTAACCTGAAACAATAACTTCAAATTAAATGCACGTGGTAAAACTTCATTTTGATAAATTGAATTTTAAGCTTACTGTAAAAGCTGCTTTTATCTCAATAAACATTCTATAGAACTAACAAGGCTAACCAAAGCACATTTGGAATAAATATGAAACAATGAAATTTTCAGATGCTCCGTGTACACAAAGAGCTATGAACTAAATTAGCATAACATATATTAATATCATTATTTTTTTCGAGTTCGAATATAAAATGCATTTACGAGTATGTTAAAGTATATTAAGTTGAACTAAATTTACTATTGAGAACGTGAATTCTACGATATAATAAATGAGTTAGTTTATAGTTAGCGATCCACTCCTGACTTTGCGTAGGAAAAAAATTAATTAAGTTTTAATTATATATAAAAATTTCGTAAAAATATCTCACTGATGGGGAAAATCCGTTGCGTGGTTTAAGGAGTTAGCGGCTTACGATTATATATAAATAAGAGTTGGTTGAATGGGTCACTAGATGTCGCCTATTGAGTATCGTTATATTTTGCAGCGGGCTTCAATAGGAGTTTATATTTTATGGTCAAAATTGTCTGAATTATTGAGTTTTTAACATTTTCTATATGTGGTGAAAGAATGTAACAGTATGTATATGGGAGTTTGTCATTTGTCGATAAACTTTTTACCTGTACTGATACAAAAAAAAACATAATGCGTGAAAATCGTTTTAGTTTAAACCACTTGTTTTGTTACTTGATAAAATTAGAAACTATTTATTTGAAAACATTGAAAAGCCTTAATCCGGCTACAATAACAGTTTGTCCAAATGCACTAAGCGGTTAGCTTAAGCCTCAATATGTTCATTAAAATTTCTAACTGTTCCTATAGTGCATACGGAATTATCTATTTTGATTTAACGATCCACAACCCAGTTAAATCGCCTCCTTTGTAAATTAAATTAGCACCAATAAATTGTTACAATTTGTAGATATTTTATTTAATATTTATTTTGTAGTTATAACAGCATGTGTGCTGTTTTTTTTCGGTGGATGAATAAGGGATGCAAGGGGGGCCCCTTAACCTTAATACCTTATCGATTAATTTATAATGTCACTCCCCTATATGAATTAGATAGCTCTTCTGGGAGAAGATTAATAAATAATTTCATGACCTATTCTGGTGTCTTAATAAAAATATTATATGTTGAAAATTATATTTCACTAAGCGCCTCTTTCACCAACTTCAAGTAAAGTGTTGATTAGTTACTTTTAGAAATCATTTTCTGCTATATTGAACTATGCACTCGGTTAACTGCATCATTCGATAGGCGATTTTTTTATTATTATTTTCTATTTAATGTTTGGGACGTTTACCGTACAAACAAAGGTATATCAGCTAAATTATTCCCGGTGACAGGTGACGGTTTAGCCTACTTGACGTTGGTGAAAGAGGCGCTCAATATTTTAAAATAATACATATGCGAAATTTACCTTTTACCATCTTATCTAACTTTTATTATATACTTCATTAATAATTATTAAAATAATTGATTATTATTCATTAGAATATAGTTTTTGTGGTCAGTAGACGGGCACATTTTACAAAAAGCCACCATTCATTAAAAAAAGAGTTTTTAAATACATATTCGTTGAAATGTAGGATGTTTTTTTTTATAATCATGCATAATATTCTCATATTTTCCTACTTCATAAATATCCCCAATGTACCATGCAGTCTTTTGTATTGAGTACGATGAAAAGTTTCGCAAATGAACCGAGGAATTGAAAAGTTTTCGAATCAAAACCCTCGCGTTAAAACCAACACATTTTTAATCTTCGACATTTACTAGTTTGCTCGAAGCGATACTTCATATGGTAGAACAAAAAAACCTTCTGGAATCCAGCCTGCCGAACCGAAAGGCTTTGTAAATAAAAAACGCATTTCGCGTCTCCCCAGCGATACGTATCTCGTTTTATAAGCTTTATTGACATTTGCTCATGGGCCCCGTTCCGTTTGATTGGCTTTTACAAGAATTGGAAAGTAACAAAGCAGTACTTGAAGTGAACAGTAGTCGAACGAAATAACTAAGTAGATTTTTTTAACTAAATCACACGGCCGCCGACGAAACCAATGCTACGTAACCGGTTACGTGTGAAGGATTATTTTTCTTGCTACAAAACTAGTTACGTACAAAGAGGTTTTTTCTTCTTACGAAACTAGTTACGTACAAAGAAGTTTTATCTTCTTACGAAACTAGTTACGTACGACCGCCTACGAAACCAATGCTAAGAAACCAGTTTCTGACACATTTTTGCATATGTGGGAAAGGGACAAAACACATTTTTGTAGTTTGTTGTCACAGGCATTGCTATTGGCTATTTCGTAGATAGAAAAAAAAAATCTTTTTACGTAACTGGTTTCGTAGCAGAAAAACAATTCTTGTCACGTAACTTTTAATACTTTTAATCAAACCCAGTAAATGTATCCACATTTACTGGGTTTGATTAAAAGTATTGTAAAACTGTAAGGTCAGCAGATAAAACTTATTTGAAACTATTTGAACTTAAATACATACGATACTCAACTAAGAGATGATACTACTCATGCAAAAATCAGTCAGAATGTAGGTATCCTCAGTCAAAAAAAATCAGATTCTAAAATCAGATTTCGATGTTAATTATTTAGTTATCTAAGTAATTAACACAGATATTTTTTATTTTCCTTTTTGCTTATAATTTTTGAGTTATTAGCGATAGCTAAATGTTTCTTTTAAAACTTAATTTTTTTATATCTTTTTTAATAGCCTACTTAAAACATGTCAATACATATTTCAGCTCCAAATGAGCTATTTTTAGAAGCTTTATGTAATGTAACAACATTATTAATAATGGCTTTAATTTTATAACCAGATTTTAATATGCAGATTACAAACTTAAAAAAAGATCTTTAAATTTAATGTCACAAATTGTGGTAAAGTGCTAAGATAATTATAGATGAAAAAAACATTTTTTTTAATTTTAATATTATCCATTACAGTCATATTACAGTACTTACCTTACTACTTAGTCTTTTATTCCATGAAAGTAACTGTGTATGTACATATGGTTACGATGGCTATTCGGCGTCGTTTACGAGCCAGTTACTTGTATAGTTAATATTGATTAACTATTGAATTAAAATATTATAATGTAACTTGCAAAGTTAATTAAATATTTTTTTTTATGTTAAGGTCGACAGACAGGCTGACGGTCCACTTGATGGTAGGTGGCTACCACCAATAATAATTATAATTTTTTACTATTCATATTAAATACAGATTTATTCTTCGAAATAGTAGTGCCGAATACAGTAGCTAGTTTGCTGCCGTAACTATCTAGTAGTATTCATTACACACCCATATTGGAATAATTAAGAAATAATTGGCATTTTTATATGTAAGTCACTGCTACAAAGTACAAACTCATGCAAAATAAAAATAGAAATGGAAAAATATATTATTGCATTGAAAACTTACGAGTAATTACATTGAGTCTTGCTACTTCACTGGACTTACAAGCCTTTATATCTAATAGGGGATCCCACGATGCTAAATGTGTAGTCACTCGAGCGTCGTGGGGACTTATTGGACTTTGAAGATTGGATGTTAAGAAAAAAAAAAAGGTTATATGAAGTTTTTCATTACAACGGTGTTGTGAGCGCCTACAGGCGTTCAAAATTTTGTAGGCGCTGTATTTTAAAAAATCCTCCATATAATCGTCAGATTAAGAATCAGCACGATCAGCAATTCAGGCTGTGTCTGTATGAAAATCTGACACGCTCGAGTATTACAAAATGGCAATCATCAAAAATCTTTTTTGCATTTTCAAAAAGCTGCCACGAGCTTGCGTTACATCCGAATCGTTTGAATTTTAAGTGGGAGCTTAGTTTAGGTTCACTTAACATCCCTTCTGAAAATCCAACGCGCTCGAGTAGTATTTAAAATTTTACCCCAACCCCCTCCAACACCACCACCAACTAACTTTAGAGTCAGATTAATACATATCCGTTATCGGTGACACGTGGGGAATATACTCGTACATTGGCAATATCCGACGAGCACGAGAAAATCCAAAAATCCCTTCTTGAGCTTCCCTACCACTTATGCTTTATGCTTCTATACTCCATAAGTTCGACAACTATGAGGACTGCGGTTGTTTGCCGGCTTCGATAAAAACAGCCTATGAAAAACACACAAAAGAGTTCCGAACAGCACATCTGTCAGGTGAAGAGAGGTAATTGAATCAGTGTGGGGTCGGACCGTTTCGAAGCGTCGCGCGTTGATTGGCCGATATTCAAATTTGTAACTAACAAGATCTCGCACAGCGTGTGCGCGTGATGACGTTTCACGGTGTGGCTAATATTTCTTATTGCCTAAAGGGGAATGAGAGTGGTAATGGACCGAGAAATGGGGAGTGCTTAAATATTTGCGCCGCGAAAATAGATATTATATTATGTATAAGAAACTCGATGCGTAACCGGCGTAGGTAAGGGTATAAAAGAAAAATATTGATGTTTTATGGTAACTTCAAAAGACAGGCTGACGGTCCGCTTGAGTAGCTCAACTGTTTTCAGTAGCTCAGCTCCTGTCATCAATTGTCATGCAGCGAGGCAATTGTCTCCTGATTCAGTATGATGTGACGTCCTTTGAGGTCCTAGGCGAGTAAGGAGCAGAAAAATTAATGAGGTTGAAGTTTCAATTTTTCGCCTCTCGAGAGATAACACTTTTTCAAAGATACAATTCACATTTGTGATGCAGTTGCTTATGAGATTATTCTCGCACTTCGAGGCATAATAATAGAAAACTTATATCTGTAAGAAGATGAGCTAAATTTCAAAGGGCCAATATCAAAGTTTTATCTTGATGTACTTACAACTTTCAGGATAGTCTTAAGATCGGATAGTTTTTATTTTGAACCCGGGCGAAGCCGGGAGCGTGTAGCTAGTTTCTTATAATATGTAATATATTTCACAGATTAATTTTATTGGTGTTAGCAGGCGCTTCAACTGAGACTATCATAAATCATCTATGGGCTTATTTCCTACGTTAGTAAGAAACTAGAATGTATCTGTGTGAAAGGCCTTAAACAAGGTATTATAGGTTTATAAATTATATGCTTATTTGTAATGAGGTTTGAAGTTTCATGTAAACATTTTGATGTTGATCGAGCTTTTAATGTTTTGGTACCTGTAAGGTATTTGAGCAAACATTGTTGCCTAAGTTTGAATTGAAATTCTCTCCCACACGTTCCCGTTGCTTTGCTATATACACACAAAAACTTTTTAACAAAAAATTTAATCGAGGAAAAAACTGAAAAGCAATAAATATTTTTTTTAACCTTATAATACTAAGTTCTTTAACTAATGTAAGTATACCTAAGTAATTTTGAGTCGCCGCCGCGCATCACTCTTTAAGTAATTAATTAATTTACTTGTATGGCGCGGACTCAAAATTACTTAAGTATACTTAGTACTTAGTTATTATAAGGTTAAATAAAATTATTTATTGCTTTTTAGTTTTTTCGGCGGTTTATTTTTTTGTTAAAAAGTTTTATTTTATAATTTTTTGTGGTTATAAATCTACTATTTACTATATGCTTAATTTTGATTACTTTTTTTTAATAATCTGTGAGTAAACAATAAATCAACCCTATTTTCCCACCCTTAGGGTAGGAATTATTTTTCATCGTCTATCTATCTATGATCATCTATCTGTGTATTAGCAATCAAAATTCCTCAACTTTTCTTTCCATATTCTGAATCAACAATAACAAATTATTTAAATTCAATATCAACAATAACAGATTATTGTAGCAGATCTACAATAATCTGTATTATTTTACCAAATAATCTAAAATAACTAAATTTAAGTTAAAGACAAGACCCGTTTTGATTACTTGAAATATTTTCAACATTTTCCAGCACCTAGCCTGTAATGATTTTACTTAGACAAATATTGTTTCGTATTACTTAATATATTGTTACGACCGAACATTCTCGAAGCGTTTGTTTATCATAAACAAACAGCGTGTTGTTGTTTATCATGAGACCTGGGCGTATGGAAATTTCCATACGTAGAAGGAAGCCCTCCTGTCTCAGAGAAAACTGTTCCTTATGTTCGCGACATAAGGTTCACATTCCCTTAAGCCAGAGAGTTGTTTACGATGTTTGTTTTTTTATGACTTGTTTACTTGTGTACGAGCTTGTTTACCTTAAAGTTTCTAGTGTTTTCCAAAAACATCGCGGCTGACTGCGCGTGTATAAATACGGGTGCCATCGCTCGAGTGGGACAGTTCTGCGACAACAAGCGATACGAAAACAACTCTTGGAAGCTTTTGCGAAGATATTTGCGACAGTGCATTATTGACACATAGAGTGAATTATTTACGACTTTAGGCAAGTTTTACGGTTTAATTGGAAAAGCTCTCATATTTTGGAA
This sequence comes from Synanthedon formicaeformis, assembly GCA_945859745.1. Taxonomy (NCBI): domain Eukaryota; kingdom Metazoa; phylum Arthropoda; class Insecta; order Lepidoptera; family Sesiidae; genus Synanthedon; species Synanthedon formicaeformis. The sequence continues at coordinate 2,611,079 of OX243968.1, read as the reverse complement.
GTCATCTTGGTCTGCGTAATAAATCGTGTTCTTACAACCCTAAACGGCATTTTAACTCACCCCGCACGTAACAACTGGTGTCAGAAGCGGAATGCCGTTAATGCCACGGGACGAAGGAACTCGTACTCCACGGACCAGGAGGCAAGTGGAGATGGATGCTGCGAGACAACGAGCACATGAGGAGCCGGAGGAAGGCACCGATGCTGATTTGCTTCCTACGGCAGTACCTACATCGAGCCCGTCGATGGACCTCGCTGCGCTGCTAGCTGCTGTACAGAGCATACAGGCTAGTCAAGAAGCCGCTCGCCGTGAACAGGAAGCTGCTGTACAGAGCATACAGGCCAGTCAGGAATCTGCTAGCCAAATGCTGCTTTCGAAATTGGACACAAGCCTTGAAGTCATCTGCGATAAAGTTAAAAAGGTAGAGTCCGAAGTTAAAGGGGTCTCAGTGAAAGTCGAAGGCCTGGAAGAGAGACTCGACCAAACCGACACTCGCCACCAGGCGCTCGCCGAGAAAGTGCAGAAGTTGGTGACGAGGGAGGCAGTCTTCACTGCGCCGGTACCTACACAAGGTAGGCTGGACTTGCCACGGTTTGATGGCACATCTTCCTGGACAGCCTATAAGTACCAGTTCGAAACCCTCTCTAACTGCAGCGGCTGGACTGAGGATCAAGCATTCATGGCGTTGACTCTAGCCTTAAGAGGAGACGCCCAACTGATTCTGGAGCGACTCCCTGCAGAAGGAAGATCTCTGCAAGCCCTACTGGAAGCCCTAGAGACACGGTATGGTGACAAGCATTTGGAGCACGTGTATAGGGCTCAACTACGAGATCGCATGCAGAGGCCCACGGAAACACTCCAGCAGTGGGCTGACGAAATCGAGAGATTAGTTCATCGCGCCTATATATCAACACCGAATGCAGTGGAAATAATTCTGCTCCAAGCCTTTGTGGACGGGATAAGGGATGGCGAAGTTCGCGCAGCGGTACGTTTGGGTCACCACCAGACCCTGAAGAGTGCACTGGCACATGCTCTGGAAGTGGAAGCTGTGCGGCGTGATACGAGGCCATTCAAGGTCAGGGAGCTGGTGGCCGAGGAGCGAAAGCCTCGCTATGGTCCGATCTGCTATGGCTGCGGTGAAAGAGGCCACATAAGGCTGGACTGCCTAAGGAAGAAAAGAAAGGGGGTCTCAGAGATGGAGACCCAAGTTGACGAACGACAGTGGCGTGCCACAAGGCCATCCAAGGTCAGGGAGCTGGTAGCCGAGGGGCGAAAGCCTCGCTATGGTCCGACCTGCTATGACTGCGGTGAAATAGGCCACATAAGGCTAGACTGCCCAAAGAAGGAAAGAAAGACTTTCTCTGAGATGGGGACCCAAGTTGACGAAGGGCAGTTAAAACTAAGCGTCGCCAGGGCCGAGGGGCAGGCACCGCCTGGGAGAAAGATAGCCCCTGCTATTACTGTCAGACAAGGTTCTAACGGAAAAGGTCATGATAATGCTGACGCTCTATCGAGAAGACCATGTCCTGAAATCTGTAAACACTGCAGGAAACAAGAGTCTCAGGAATCAGTAAAAATTATCCGTACCCAAGGATTAGACGATGACTGGTCTGGAGAAAATATGAGGAAGGCGCAAGAGGAAGATGACGACCTGCGATTGATCTTAGATTGGATAAAAAAGGGAGTGAAACCTGAGTGGGCGGATGTATCAGCTTCCAGTCCTGTTACAAAAAGCTATTGGGCTCAATGGGATAGTTTGACCCTGGAAGGCGGAATCTTGTGCAGGAAATGGGAGTCTAATACCGGACATCAGGTGACTGTACAGGTTGTAGTCCCTCGAAGTAAGGTATCTCCTCTACTACGTCATATCCATGATGGGGTGTCTGGTGGTCATCTTGGAGTGAAGAAAACCCTTTTGAAAGTGCGACAGCGGTTCTACTGGGTCCATTGCCGGGAAGACGTAGAAGATTGGTGTCGTAAATGCAACGCATGCGTTTCAGTCAAGGGACCACAGACAAGAAGTAGGGGAAAACTGAAGCTCTACAATGTAGGAGCACCATGGGAACGTATCGCTATAGACGTGGCCGGACCATTTCCTGAAACTGAGGATGGGAACAAATACATCGTTGTAGTGCAAGACTATTTCAGCAAATGGCCGGAAGTGTTTGCGACCCCTAACCAAGAAGCTAAAACTGTTGCCAAGAAGCTAGTTCAGGATGTAATCTGTCGGTATGGCGTACCTCTGGAAATACACTCCGATCAGGGGAGAAATTTCGAATCAGCCCTATTTCAAGAAATGTGCAACCTTCTCGGTATACATAAGACCCGTACGACACCAGCTCATCCTCAGTCTGACGGAATGGTCGAAAGGTTTAACCAAACATTGGAAAATAATTTGGCTAAAGTAGTCGACTCACATCAGAGAGACTGGGACCAGTACATTCCTCTTTTCTTGTTGTCTTATCGCTCCGCTGTACATGATAGTACTAGTTTTACCCCTGCCAGAGTGAATTTTGGACGAGAAATAAGACTACCAGTCGATGCAATAACAGGGTCTCCGCCGAATAGCCCAAGACTTGTGACGGATTATGTCAGCGATCTTCGAGAACAGCTGGATGAAGTGCATAAGCTAGTTCGCGAGTGCAGTCTCAAGACTGGTGAAAAAATGAAAACCCGTTATGATAGGAGATCAAACATCAACGGTTTTGAAGAGGGAACTCTCGTATGGCTTCATAATCCCTTCAGGAAAAAGGGCAAAAGCCCAAAGTTGCAAGCACGATGGGAAGGACCTTACAATGTGGTTACAAAAATCAACGACGTCACCTATCGAATCAAAAAGGGGCAAAGAGGAAAACCGAAGGTCGTACACATTGACCGTTTGACAAAGTATCACGGCACGAATGATGATCGGGACGATCATAACTAAGAGGGGGGTAATGTTACGACCGAACATTCTCGAAGCGTTTGTTTATCATAAACAAACAGCGTGTTGTTGTTTATCATGAGACCTGGGCGTATGGAAATTTCCATACGTAGAAGGAAGCCCTCCTGTCTCAGAGAAAACTGTTCCTTATGTTCGCGACATAAGGTTCACATTCCCTTAAGCCAGAGAGTTGTTTACGATGTTTGTTTTTTTATGACTTGTTTACTTGTGTACGAGCTTGTTTACCTTAAAGTTTCTAGTGTTTTCCAAAAACATCGCGGCTGACTGCGCGTGTATAAATACGGGTGCCATCGCTCGAGTGGGACAGTTCTGCGACAACAAGCGATACGAAAACAACTCTTGGAAGCTTTTGCGAAGATATTTGCGACAGTGCATTATTGACACATAGAGTGAATTATTTACGACTTTAGGCAAGTTTTACGGTTTAATTGGAAAAGCTCTCATATTTTGGAAGTCATCTTGGTCTGCGTAATAAATCGTGTTCTTACAACCCTAAACGGCATTTTAACTCACCCCGCACGTAACAATATTATAATTAACTAGCTGTTGTACGCGATTTCGTCCGCGTAACTTAATTAAATAAAGCCTATGTTACTCGCTAAAATTGAAGCTTTCTGTGAGAGAAAGAATTTTTAAAATCGTTCCAGTAGTTTTATGAGTTTATTCAATAGTAGAATTTAGATCCACAAGCCTTGTATATAGATTATTTATTTTTTATACATCTACTAGCTGCTGTCCGCGACTTCACCCGAGTATCAAAAATAGATAAAAAACTATTCAGACCTACCAAGTGTACATATAAAATTTCATCAAAAATCAGTTTTGCCGTTTCGGAGGAGTATGGCAACTAACACTGTGACACGATAATTTTATATATTAGAAGAAGATTGTCGTTGACAACTCTAAGTTTAAACATGACGCCGTCTCTTATGTTGTCTACACGTTATTGGCTTTTTAAAAACTTATAACTTACTAGCTGGTGCCTTCAGACGAAGACAACGCAGACGCGTTAAAAAAATATATATAAGCAATATAACGCTTGACCTCTTGTTGCTATAACACTTTAGTAAGGTGTAATTCCTTATTTTCCGGTAGAAAGGTATCCCATGTCCTTTCCGGTATGATGATGACCGGTTGAGTAGTTAAGGCGTGACAAAGTAACAAAGTTACTTTCACATTAGGTATAGATAAAAGTTTATAAAACTCAAATTATTCGTCAATGATTAATTTATTCTTCGATTTTTGAACACTTGTTCCTAATACACTTACAAATTAAGGAGGATCAAATTGCTGTGTGGAAATAGTTCATGTGATCTAATTAAATATTAAAGAACACCAATTACAATGTTAACGATTCGGCGTTTGGGAAACGGGTCTTGTGTGAAGTATTTGTGGATAGAACTTATCTACAGACTGAGATTGAATCTATAGATTGAGTGTTGAAGAATAAAAGTAATAGAAATGCTATGGGAGCATATTATAACCAAAGATTTAAATCGAAGATGCGGCGTAATCTCCTCGCGCCATACTAAAAACACACCGAAAATTCTTAACAATGGGTTGGGCGCAGGCGCTCAACCCAACTACAGTTGCACGCCAACTACAGTGAGTGACAGTCGCTTGTTGAGAGCGTCGCTATCGTCACAGTCACCTTTGAAGTAAAGAATGTGTTGTCTGTGTGTAAAAGTGTGTTTAGACAAAGTGTTTTATACTTTTGTCTTTAGCATGATGTATGTTGTATTTTGTAACACACTTTTGCTAGTAATGCCGCATCTCTCGATTTAAATCTTTGATTATAACAAACTGGAAAAGTGTCACACTATTCGTGTGAGATCTCGATGAATGATAACTCTATTCAATTTCTTCATGGACGCTTCTTGTTTATAACTCTAACTCTATAACTCTATAACGGCCGCTATAATAATAACTCACTTTACCGTACTTTTTCATCACTATGAGCATAATCGCTTTTAGGTTATAGCTAGAGTTTACTTTGGCACAATATTTTTTTTAATTAATTAAAATAATTAAGTTTGATGCGGTGCTTAGGATATCAAGTTAATTATCTGCACACAGTGTAGTTTTCAAGCAACATCATTGCCGGATTTTTTTCCGCTAATTCAAAGTAAGTTTTCTGGTTTTAATATCAGGATTTATGGGCGGGTTTATGGCCAATAAACTTTCTTCGTAGCAGTCGTTAACCTAAAGTTCTAATAAAATGAAAACTCTTTAATTATGTGACTACGTTGTTTCACTTCATTTAAAAATTCCTTATTTTTTATGTTTTTTTTTTTTAGTAGAATCAGTATGGAGAACGTTTGCTTGTGAAGTGGGTACAAAATGTGGGATTTAGTCCCGATTTGCTCTGTAAAAGAATTATGTATAGCTAGAAGGATAGCTACAACCTTCTTCATGAAATTTAGCATACACGTTTTCAGGATTACATAAAAGAATATAGAGTAACTTCAATATAGAGAAATAAAGTTTCTCTAACCATGAATCATCTAAAAATAACAATAAAAAAGTCAACGCCTAAAGTAAAAGACAAGCAATAAAGATTGAATCAATTTTTTATTCCTATAGAAAGCTACGTTATCAGCGAGAAACATAGGCTACATTTTATAAAGTTACGCGAACGAAGTCCCGTGCATTGTCTGAATATATTATTATCAAATTATATATCATCTAACCTAGCCAAGTGTGTTTTTTACAGTCGTTTACGCTACGCTAAGAAAAAACTCGGTGAAAAATTTTTTTTACGTTACCCAGGCTGTCCAAAGCACGGCCCGCGGTTTATGTTTGTGCGGCCCGCGACGTGTTTTTTATCTACCTATCACAAATACTAAAATATTTAAAAAAATATTTGGTAAATTATTTCGCTTTTGTGGTATCCCAAATAAATAAAAATGTGTTTTCTATTATGAATTTTATAAAATCTAAATAGGTATTCTTCATTGACACATAAGTCACTCAATCATGCACTGCGTTGAAGAAATAATTATATTAAATATAACAATGGTATTCGTGTATAATATAATTATTTTTTTCTTAAAATTTTTTAAAGTAGTTTTTAAGTAGTATCTGCGGCCCTCCAATCCATTTAGTACTTTGAATTGGCCCGGAGTCGTATCCTGTTTGGACAGCCCTAACCAATCACCAAGTTTTCCTTCAGCGTAGCGTAAACGACTGTAGAAAGCACACTTGGCTAAGGGCCCTGGAATTAAATATTTAGTAGAAACATTATAGCAATTATTGAAAGGCATAACTCAAAAAACTTCCAAATCCTACACCGTTCGCGATTCGCTTGCTAATTGAAAACATCCCTTGGGTTGCGTAATTCTCAGCGTTATCACAGTACTCCGACGACTATGTCCCTACTGGGAGTCAGTTGTTTTGCTTAAACAGTAACTTATGTGAATGCAAACAGAAAAAAGTTAAAATTATATTTCGCCATTTTTGTGTACACACGCATTTTTATTCGGTTATTTTGATATTTGGCTGTACAATTAATTAGTGTTGCGAAGCTAAAAATGTTTGCGTTCGTTGAATATTAAAATATGATTGTCGAACAATATTGAATTATGTATGACTGTGTCAATTGTGTCTGTCTACGTTTTATTTTATTCCTGAACGAATATCGTCACTGGTTTTATTAATTTAAATTGAGAACATAAGATATTAATAAATTATAACTTATTAATAATTAGTTAATAAAATTAATAAGTGACTAGGAATTTATATATATTTTTGGAGAATTTGTGGCAGCGCATTTGCAGTCACAGATGCTCCAAGAATATCTGTTAATCACGCGAGTAAACTGTAGTTTAACAAAGTTTAGTTGGGTTTCAGAAAATCTAACGTTAGAAAAATATAATGTTTTAATTAATATGGAATTAAATTATATCTGCTTTATAATGCAATACTTTACATTGCCACATTACTATTGCATGACATAAATAAAAAAAATTATAAATAATTTTATAATTTTTTCGCCCGGCGCATTCTCTGAACGCGAATTACAAAAATAACACATTTTAATTCTTTGAAAATTATTTGGATTTTTAGAACATTTTTTTGTAAAACTACTAAGTTATAAAATAAAGTCAACCTAGTAGAACTTACACAATACTGTTTCGTTAACCTAGAATTTTACTGGCAATAGATGAATAGTGTTGCAAAGTGAAGATTGCATCTCAGTGTACAAGGAAGATTCGCGAGGCAAAAAATCGCTTCTGTTAAAGGTTCACCGGTTCGAAGTAATATCGTCGACTCCCTTCGAGCGTTTACCAAGATACAGCACATGGCGTGAATTGGTATCGGATCGAGACGTTTAATAAAGTCGCAACGCTTTTTAAATAACGACAAATTATTTGTAAAGTAAGTGTACTGTTGTGTGAGCTCCTTTGATATGAAGTAATATTACTTTGTTACCCGAAAAATACGTTTATGATATTCTGGTATAAAATATTTATCTGAGATTTTAGATTTGAAAAAATTCTTGTTATTATTATACTAGCTGGCGCCCGCGACTTCGTCCGCGTTGAAAAAGAAAAAAAAAAGAGCCTATCCTGTGTCTGTACGTCTAAATGTTTATGTACCAAGTTTCATGAAAATCAGTTAATTCGTTTAAACGTTATGGAGGAACATATATACATACATACAATACCTACACTTACAGATTTATTATTAGTATTGATTTTAGTATAAAGCTGGCTAGCTAACTAGCTTTGCCCGGAACTGCGTACGTGCAGTTTTCGTACACTTGTTATTTCCGTATTTGATATAACTTTTTGTCTGTAAACAAATCGCTGCTTAAAAACTAAAGGGCCACAAAACAAGAAATCCAAAAAAATTTTTATTGCATAAATACAATCACAATCCTTCATATCGTATGTTACAAAAAGACTTATGGTTGTTTTATATATTTTGATCATTTTTTATATATTCAAAAGTTACTTATATGCTTATATCTCTTCTAGTACTTAGTTTATTATAAAAGTACTTAAAACATTTAATGCTACGTAAAAATACGCTTCTAACTATGTATAATATGCATATATTTGATATATATCTAATAAGAAAACAAATAGACAAAAATATTTTAATTTTTTTCGATTAGCTCTCCTGTAAAAAGTGTAATTTTGATTTGTGGCCCTTTAGTTTTTAAGCAGCGAAATACTTACGGGAAGCTTGCTACAATACATCAGTGACACCATATTCAGAACGGTTAAGCCGTTTCTGAGATTAGCGTGCATAAACGTCGAATTAACATGATTTAAATAGATACAAGTAGTCATACAGTTGTGAAAACAATTATATAATTATAGTTCAATTATTTATTTGTAATGTTATCGCTTATCATTTAACTTCGCGAGTGTACCTCATATACAAGACATAAATCAAAATTACGATGCAAACGGGCTATTGGGCGCATTTTATTACCCTTTATTACGTTGGTACTGAATGTGATAATCGTCCATATGGATGCCATGCCAGGGTGAATAGGCCTTATTGCGCATTGTTATAAAAAGAACAAGCTATAATTAAAAATTACAAAGTAATCCCCGAATTTCTAATGAGTCAAAACACGCTACATTTGCTGCAAGTTGCTGAGGAGTTGGGTATCATGCAGAATATTTGATGATGCAGCATCAGGTCAAGGTCAAGAAATAGCACCGAAGTATACCAAATTGCACGTGAATCGAATCTGTGGAATTTAGTGAAATCTCTTCATTAACTTCTTAAATTATAACTAACGATTACCTTAACTACCTTGATCACGTCAGCTTGGAACGACAGTTAAGTTAGCGGCGTGGAAAATAAAACAAGACTCAGCTAAGTAGCTAAGTGTACGCCATTAATACCAATAATTAAGTACCGCTTGCGTAGTGTTCCCATGCTTACCTAACATACGATACAAGTAGGACTAAACGCTTCAAAATGCTTAAAATTATGTATTTTAACTTAAGATGCTTAAAGCTTAAAGTACAAATGCCATTAAAAAATTTATAGGCTTATTCTCAAAGTATTAATATTTAATTAATAATAAAAATTAATCAATTCTATGACTAATTAACCTATACTTCTATTTATTCTATTTATTCTTCTATTTATTTCTTCTATTTTTTTTTTAATTCTGGCTATAGTAGCCAAGCCCTTATATCAGTGGTGCAAACACTTTAACTGCTGGCGATCGAGTTTAAAATGTTTAGATACAAACTATCGAATAGTGTAGGTGGGCAATGTGGCAACTACCTATGTGATGATACACACATAGGTAGGTCCAAAAGAATCGTCAGGAATTAAAATGCTGCGCTTTATCTGTGACTAAGTATTTATCGCAGAAATGCCGTGGCGCGTTTGATTAGGCCACCACCTAGCAGTGGGTTATTCCGACATAAAAAAGTAGTAATCGTTAATCTGGTTTGAATGTGAATCATGTCGCCACAAATAAAAATTAAGCATCGGCCGATATCTGAATCAAAAATCAAGAGATAGACTCAAAAAGCTCTCGCGATCGACCGTTCGAGCACCACTGCCTTATATAAAAAACCACAGTGAAATGAAATCAATTCTATCAAGTACGACAGCGCGTTTTCATACCCCATAGTTATAATATAACACAAACTGTTGTGTTATATTATAGCCATACTTGATGGTAGATATCTACTCAAGTGGATCATCAATCAGTTTAACGAACTTTATACTAAGCGCCTGTTTCACAAACGTCAAGTAGCCCAAACTGTCATTTAAAGTCACCGATAACCGGGGATAATGGAGCTGATATACCTTTATTTGTACGGTAAACTTCCCAAACATTAAATAGAAAATAATAAAAAAAATCGGCTATCGAATGATGCAGTAAATCGAGTGCATAATTCAATATAACAGAAAATGATTTCTAAAAGTAACTAATCGACACTTTAATTGTAGTTTGTGAAAGAGGTCCCTAGTATATCTAATAACTGTTAAAAATAATTATGTACATACACGACATAATTATCTTTGTAGAGTTATTAAAACTTGTGGCTGGTTTGTCTGGTTGAAGTTTTTAATTAACGGACGATGTAAATCAAGCCAAACATCTCGAGAGTAAGCCAACGAATTTCGTGTAATAAAAGTGAGGACGTCTTTGTTGTCAGCAGTCAATTAGACAATGAAGGAAAAATAATAAAAAAAGCTGTTTACCCGTAGAACTCAAAATCAACAATATGCTGGTTTCAATAGTGAAAATTGCATAATAATATCACTGTCACTGTACATTTGGTACATACTTAATTTTTTTTACTTGTTTTTCACCATTCCAAACAGAAAGGTATGAGTGGCATTTCTATAGAACTTGTAGCGTTAACTTGACTTGATACTAATCTGATGCATGCCATTATAAGTAATTAAATTACATTTAAGCACTGCGTTTCGCAGTCATATGGGCAGCCTGTCATATGGCATATGGCAGTGAACACCCCCTTACATGAGACAACCATGAAATTTTCGGTAAGTGAGTAAGGGATGCCAGAGCCCATTTCCCTATATTTTTTCAATAGTATCCTTAATCCTACTATAGTCGGCAGCGCAATTGCAGTACCTGTGGCGTTGCTTGTGTACAGGATACTTCAGCCGATCTCAACATTAAAAAAATATATTAACAAAATATGTATGTATATTAATGTGTATTACTCGTTTGCTACAAACCTTGCCAGGACGTAGCACGTTCGTAGCATTCCGTAGCACGGCGTGAATCATGCGTAGGCATTTCGTAGCTTCATTATTACTCTCGCTTCGCAAAATCAAGTACCGCATAACTGAATAAAGGCTGCGATGTAAATAACAATGGATTTAACGACCATCGAAAGCTCAGTATAAAATCTTTTGAATATGACTCCATAGATATCTCACTCAGTAATGACTGCTATTGAGAAGGAATACAATCTCTCCGGATCTCTGAAGACCCTCTATTCAAGACGTAGGTGCCCCATTCAGATGAATTTCTTGGGGGGAAAATGAGCACGGCTCTATGACAATTACTCATTAAAATACCATTCAAATATTTTCAATTCAAAGGGCTCTCGGCTGATCTTACTGTCAAGGAAACCTACTCTTAATTACTTATCTATGCTTTTATTGTCACTAAAGATTTATTAGTATAAAGTATTATTATTTTATTAGTATTATATAAAGAGATATCATGTGACTTGGATTCACCATTGTGGCTTGAGTTTCTAGGTGATGTTAACTATCTACTAAGTTGACTGTCAGCTTGTCTGCCACAATTTAACATAAAATATTTAGGCAGATTTACGTTATAGAGTACGAGTATGTTAAGGAAAATTATGCTTTTTGGAATAATAATAAATCATATCATCTTCATCATCTTATGTCCAGCAGTGGACGTCCTGCGGCTAAGATTATAATGTTAAGAGATTTGTGATTTAAAGATTTATATAATGTATAATTAAAAATGATGTGTTCAGCTAGAATCGACTTTTTAATGTATCGTTATAATTTAGGATATTAAGTTTGCTATAATAAACCGTTGTTGACCTGTAAATAAATTAAATAACTTTAGTTATCAGTAACGAAAATTTTACTTACATTTAATTTTGAAATGAGGGACGATTTTTTAAAATTATACTAAAAAATCAATTGTCGGTAGATGCAGTAAGTTATTGCGGAATCGGTGTGTCGGTTGGTTCGTTAGCATATACTAGTGGGTGGCGCCGTTGGCTTGTTAGCATAACCACGGAAGGATGCTGTTGAATACGTACATAGCTAATTACCTGGGAACATTATTACGCATACTTATTCACAAGTAACTAGAGCTCTCCGAATGAACTCAACTATGGACATGTTTTTAACTATATGTATATATAAAATACAAACTCTTAAGGAATACATACCTACTTAGTAATTAGGTACGTAATGATAAAGTCATAATTTTTTTGTTTATAAAACAAGACGAGTCGTTGCGCGGATGAAATTTTTACTACAAATAGTATCCAAAAACCTTCCTTGTTTATTGCTATTTCCATTAGTTTAAACTGTTTCGTTAGTTTAATCCGTTTCGTCGATTAAAATAAGTTAGCTAAGAAGTTAAATGTGTAAGATGAATATGTAACGAAATGAGATAATAATGCAAAATCAGATTTAATCGGCGCTAACTAAATGGGGAAAAAGCGTTGAATTGGGACTACTGGTCGACGGTGGATCTAGGCTGCTTCAGACTGGTCCTAAGTATTTTAAAAGTATGGGGGAGGCCTCTATGTCCAGCAGTGGACGTCCTGCAGCTCAGATGATAATGTATATTAAGTGTTTTAAAACCACTAGGAACTTTGTAATACTAAAATTATAAAAATTATTAAAAAACACGAAGGCGTACTCGAAAGCTTCTAAATCTGGCCATTTATAGACATACCAGCTGGTGCCCGCGACTTCGTCCGCGTTCAAAATGTTATATAGCCTAAAGCCTTCCTCGATAAATGGACTATCCAACACAAAAATATTTTTTCAATTCGAACCAGCAAACTCTTCAACTTTATAATATTAATAATCAGATAAGTAAAAAATGTTAAAAAACATAAGAAAAATATATAACGTAACAGGCTTTTGACCTATTTTCCTAAAACAAGTTATTAGCGCTTTACAAGTAAATTTACAAGTCAGTTCGATAGATATAGTGAAGGCAAAACTGTCGTTAATTACAGGGAGAGCACGTAATAAACTAATAAATTTGTTAATTGTTACCGCCACCCCTTCACAAACTGCGTGACAGTATAATGATTTATTCCGCGTAATGCTAATAAGTGTTAGAGCAACCATTTCGTGACGTCGTGACGTTGATAAGGTAAGGTATTTAACTTTTACTTGGTTAACGGTGAATTCTACACATTAAGTTATTTTAAGTTAGTGAAATTTCTGTTCCCTTGGTCCAGTGGTCATAGTGCTCGCTTCGATTCCTGGCGAGGTCAATTTTATGAATGAAATTTTTATAGTTGGCTCTTGTCTCGTTAATGGTCTGGTATAATGTATGTAGTTTTTACGTGAAATATAAACAAACAACCATACATCTGTCCTTAAAACTTTCGCGTCTATAAGTAGAAAAATAGGATTTAAGATATAGGTTAAAGAAGTTGATGAATTATGAGTTCTCTATTTCAGCTCAAAATCATAATATTTTAATTTTTAAACGGAAAATTTACGTATAAAAAAATCGAAAAACATTTATTCGAATTTAGAATCCGTAATGCATTTGAAAACATGACTTTTAAAAGTTGTTGTAAAATAGCTCGGCGCAGTTGAGTGGGGCCGTGAAATTCAAATGCCTTATTTGTTCTAAAGGGGAACTTCTAAAACTATACGTACGAAGGATGGAGTTCCAACAGAACTGGCCGTTGAGAATAGTAAAACCTACAGTTTTCGTGAGTTTATTGAGTAGAACCTCTGCGATGCCGCTGTTTGAATTGTATGAGAACTTATGTAACCTTTTCGCCGAAATGGGAATTTAAGAAAGTTTTATTCTTTTAAACATGGAACTCTTTCTTGTTTGTTAAATGTGTTGTCACTTCAACCAATACATAAAATAGAATCATCATTACTACATAGTATATTCTTATGTTTATCATTAATGCGATAGACATACGGACGTTTTCATAACCGGTTGATGAGTACTAGAATCACAGTGTCCTCTTTGTTATTAACACACAGAAAAAACCTTGACAGTGGTTTTGTAAAGCAATGTTAATCGCATGGTATTAGTTTTGTTAGACGGTTTTTTTTTGTGTTAAGTGACTATAGTAGGATTAACGATAAGGGTAGTAGGAAGGTAAGGTATAAGGTTAAGACTGGCATCCATTGGTCACTTACCAAAACACAACATCATACGTGCTGTTATTTCACTGTGGTGCAATTATGAAGGGAAGAGAAATAACTCATTTTGCAGTTCTGTGTTGATTAAATTTTAATTGTAAAGATACTACATTGTAATATTCAATTAGTTACACGAAGTCATTGTAATGTGATCTAATTAAGTTTCACGCTCAGCTGCTACTGAAAGAATCCGAGTGCTGATTCCATTTTTAAAATTCACAATAGCTAGACCTTTACTGCACAACAATACGTACGAAAACATCAGTCAGCGTCGATCCAATTAAGTATGGGAGTCAATTGATGCCATGCACACAATACGTTCGGTTCAGCTGAAGAAAGGGCGCCAACTATTGCGCATGCGTTGTCAACCCACGATGATCACCACCAGTCATAAGGGTTCAGTCTTCGTGAGGACATCACGGCTGTAGCACGTCTGTAAAGCCGCTGAAACGTAGCCGCGTCTATACACGTTATCCATTAAAATTACATTAGCACGCGAGTGAAACTCGAAACGTACAATTAGAAACATATTTGCGGTACAATCGACTTAATGACTTCAAAGCTAGGGCTCAGGTAGTGAACGTGCAATGCGCGACGTGCGTGATGGTCGCGCTCAGCGTGTTGGTGCTTCTGACAGTGTTGGAGACGTGTGTTCCTTTATATTTACACCAGTTTGCTGTGCATGTGCCGGGCGGGCCTGATGATGCTCACGAGTTGGCATTCAGACATGGATTTATAAATCATGGCCAGGTAAGAGATATTTTCACGAGAAAAAATCTCAAGAAACTTGAAGGTTTTTTCTGGAATCAAATTGCAAAGGAAGAATTCTTGAAACATTTATCAATGTGACTGTGTAATGTTTTTTGTGTAACAGTGGGGATATGTGGAAAAGCATTTCTACTGGCAAGGATAAGTGGGAAAAAATCCTCTTATTACCTTAGTAGGGATAGGTGGGATGAACGGAGATACTTTTTAGAACCCGGAAATTGGAAAAGACGTCTACATTCGACATACTTAAGTTATTGTAAAAGTGACTACCCCGGAGATGGAAAACATATTAAAATTCACCCCATAGTACCATAAAATATATCCCTGAATTGATATGAACTTATAAATATAATTATATTAACGTATGCAAAAATTCATATAACTACAATTTCTGAAATTGATGTTTCTAAGGTTTTCTATGTTAGAGAAAAATAAACACATTAAATAAATATAATACGTTTATTCCGTGAATGACATTTTGTAAGACATCTTTTTTTTTTTTAAATAATTAAAATAAAATTTTTTATGAGGTAATAATTTTTTTTAAAATAATATCTGTGATGGTAGGTACTGTTACATAAATACTATATATAGACAAAATTTCTGATCGGTTTGATAGTAATAGCATTAACAAGCATTTTTACTTAGTTTTTGTTTCACAATGAAATAAGCCGATGTTTAACGCCATTCTAAATGGTTCAAAGTAATTTAGTTAACTTATTCAAACTCTGTTAATAAAACATTTTTATCAAAAATCTCTAATACATATAACTTAGCAATCAAACAATGATTTGTTATCTTTCCAGTAGAATTAAAAAATTTGGCCCAATCCAATCCATCAAAGTCTTTTCTTTTTAATAAATCTGTTATTTGAGAACAATATAAAGCATCTACAGTTTAATCTACATCTACAGTTAAGATATAATTCGAGAGAGTAATTTGTAATCATGGAAGCGTATGATTAAAAAAATACTTTGGCCAAAATATGTTTAAAGAAATAAAAGTTTATTTAAGAGTCGTTGAATATATAAAAAGTCGAAATATAATCTTTTTGAAAATACTTTGAACTTTAAACAACGATTATTTTCTTCTATATTATGATATTATTTTTTATACCTTATTCTATACAATTATAATAAAATCGTAAAGAAGCCTTGTCTGTTAAATATTTTTTTCAAAAAAATAACAATTTGTACATGTACTTATTGATCCAGTAACCTTAGTAAAAGATCTATTCAAGAGGCCCACCTTGTGGCCAATTTTTTGTAGGTTGTTTGGACCTACAAGAATATAGTCCTGAGTTTTCGGACATTTCCATGGTATATTTTAGCAATTAAAAATTATAGAAAATTAAAAAATTGATATTTTTGAGATAATTTTTTTGGATCGCGTCCTAACGAAAAAAGTTTCAAATACAATTTGTTCATCATAACGTCTTCTGTAAAAAAGGTCCTGGGGGGAAAAAAAGTGCTATCATTGTTAATTAAGCAGTTAATGGCACATGAAAATGAAAATTCTACATTTCGTTTTTGCAACCGCATTCGGGTGTTTATTCTGTGATCATCGAAAAATCTTTGGCCTTCAATAGAATTTCCCGACGAAGACCCACAGGGTGAAAGAAAATTGAGGAGCTTCATATCATCATGCACAAGCGATTTGAAAAAAAAAAAAAGTTTATATTTTTATAACATTATTATAGATAAATGTGAAACGAATCTGTCTGTCTGTTGCGTTTATACGGTTATAGTTTGATTCTAATGGAATTTGTTTTAGATGTCAAATTGCTTGAATTGTTATAGACGTGAAGAATCGTCTGTCTGTCCCTATGTATGCTTAGATCTTTAAAACTACGCAACGGATTTAGATGCGGTTTTTTTTAATAGATAGTGATTCAAAAGGAAAGTTTTAGTATATAATTTTCAACGCGGGCGAAGTCGCGGGCACCAGCTATCTACTAAAAATAAAGATATAACCCCTGAAAATTTCATAACAGCAAATATGTGAGGCGTTATATTGCTTTACACGTTTAGTCAGGCGCTACAAATCCCTTACTTTTAACGCGGGCGAAGTCGCGGGCACCAGCTAGTCAATACTAATAATAAAAAGGGTTGGTCATGGAGTAAGTTACTTTGTTTTCAGAGATATCGTGTTTATAGGCTCTATACATGATACTGAGACTAAATTGAGCATTTTTAGTTTTTTTCTTCAGCATTTTCATGAAACTTGGTAAATAAACATTTAGACTTACAGGACACAGGATAGACTACTTTTATTTTTTCAACGCGGACGAAGTCACGGGCACCAGCTAATGTTATAATAAAAGTATACCTACAATTATTTTTCATATAACGATACACATTGTTTTGTAGACTCATAATGATCTCCGTTGTTTTGGAAATGAAGTAAACGAAATTCCGGTAACATTTCCATTTACATGTCGTAAACATAAATGAAATGTGCCGAGAAACAAAAGACGTCGTTAATATTCCAAATAATGATACGCAGCGAGGTACGCAATGAGACGCATCTTCAATTATTTTGAGTTTGTTTAAAAATATTTAACAAAACTGTTGAAGTTTTCAAATATAAAATGTGTTAAAATTTTATAAAAGAAATACAAAAAATGTCATATTTTTGTATTTCAAAAATTTAATATTTCATAATTATTTGTTTAAGTTTTGAGTAATTTTAAAATTCAGAACTTGTCGAATCTAACTTTGTATTGGGATTTTTTTATTTAAATATTGGTTTCAAATAATATTATAGCTAATTATAGCTTGCGAAATAAATCTATGAAAATATTAAACTAAAAAAAATGTAAATTTTAATATTTTCCGATAAATAGGTACATATTTTCCGATGTTTGAACAAACATATTTTTTGTATTTTTATATAGAATTTTAAGTTACCAATTTTGAAAATTAGATATTAGATGAATCACTTATTTTTAGGCGTGTGACACGTATATTATGTCGAATGTAACTCGAGAGTTTGAGTTTTACACTATTTTGAAAAAAAAAAACCAAAAAATTTTTTGATCTAAGTACTTTATTTTGATTTTTCAAAAAACTCACTACGCACTCAAATATAAACACAACCATGAACTCTCTATCGATCCTACCCTCGTTAGTAATAAAATATTTACGAGTAACAAAATAAATCGTTTCATAGCCACTAGAGAAGTACTTTGAATTTTACGTCTTCATTTCTTAATAAATTTAGTCCCCTTGCTTATAAATCAAATTTTGCGAGATGGGAATTAACAAAATTTTGAAGTTTAACGATATTGGAGACGTGTTTTTAATACAATTATAATAACCATTGGGATGTTTTGCTGAGATATAAGAGTAGTGAATTTAAGATAACTTTAATTTTGGTTTTCATATAAGACGTAACTATATCCATATCTAATCATCATATTATAAAACTAGCTGGCGCCCGCGACTTCGTTCGCGTTGAAGAAGGAAAAGTAGCCTATCCTGTGTCCCGTACGTCTAAATGTTTACCTACCAAGTTTCACGAAAATCAGTTAATTCGTTTAAGAGTTATGGAGGAACATACACATACATACATACATACATACATACATACATACATACATACATACATACATACATACATACATACATACATACATACATACATACATACATACATACATACATACATACATACATACATACATACATACAGAAAAAAATTCTAAAAATCGCCAATTTAGGTTCAGTATCATGTATAGAGCCTATAAACACGATATCCCTGAAAACAAAGTAACTTACTCCATGACCAACCCTTACAGATTTATTATTAGTATTGATGATAAAGTCGCTGTCTACCTGTGTCAGTTTCGTTGCTAACTTGTACTAACTGCTACTATCAGATTTTAGGATATAATCAGTATTCCGTAAGTTACGCAAACAGTTCGAAGTTTACGCGAGGTTGAGTTACAAACATCTATCTATGAAATGAGAATGAAAATCTTTATGTCTAACATTAGCTGCTCTCCTTGCGCCATCTGATATATAATATAAATTCAAAATTTTAATTTGGTTAATATCATTCTACCAACCAATATTAATTTTTGATAATATTAATAGAAATATTTCCGCGCAAAAAAACATTGTTGGTATAAACTTATTGTAATAAAAAGTATCCCGTATATTTATCAGTGACCCGCTCTCGGCTTTGCACAAATACATTTTTTCTGAGTTTCAGGATTTAGTCATAGTTTTTATGGTATATTCTAATGGATGGGTTTAAAAAAACTTAGAACCCACCGACCGAACAGTGTCAACTAATCTGTTTTTTATCTCGTCCTTAATATATGTTACATATATTTAACGTACTGGAATATACCATTACCAAAAAAATCTTTGATCCTTTAGCTAGCAAGTGGTGTAATTAAATTTTGGATATAGATGATAAATGTATAATATATTAGATACAGCATCAATCTGTATCTCCCGATTTTGTTATCATCACCTTTCAGAATTGCCTCCCACTATAAGACCAAATTTAAAGAAGTATTCACGAACAATCTTGTTTCTCAACAAGTACAGAGGCTCGAAAGAGCTGTATAAAGATCTTGAACTCATATACTAATCGAGTCTAAAATTGTCCAATTGACTAAAGAGTAATATGAATAATAATAGCGAATGTATTTCCCAGTCACAAAATGCACTCGCAAATTACGGTCTTCCCAACATTATTCCACTAGTGGCGACAAAACGCGAACCGTGCGTCGCTTTCAAAATGTACTTATGCAAATTCGCTTAAATGTTTCAGTCGGAGACTTCGTGAGATGAAATAAGTAACGTGTAGCATGTTGGGAAATTCGCCGCTTAGTTGAAGCGATTAGCGTAGTTCTTACGCGGAATGCAAAAGTTCGAAATTCTTTACCGAACGATATGAATATGACTAAGTTTAAAATGATTTTAAGCAAAATAGTACGTAGATTTATGACGGCAAAATGAGAAAGGAATACGGGGTTAAACCGACAACACATGTTCTTACTTAAAATCGAGGCCAAACAAATACATCTACGTTTTAACTACAATCTTTGTTCGTAAATTACTTGCACATTATTCTGTTTTATTTATCGCTTTAACATCTCAAAAAAATATATATATTCAGCTCACACTTAGGTACATGTCAAAGTATCTACCCATAAATATTATCTAGAAACTGAAATGTTATGGCAATGCACAAATATGAAATTACTAGCTGGCGCCCACGACTTCGTCCGCGTTGAAAGCCTATCCTGTGTCCCGTACGTCTAAATGTTTATCTACCAAGTTTCATGAAAATCAGTTGATTCGTTTAAGCGTTATGGAGGAACATACATACTTACATACATACAGAAAAAAAATCTAAAAATGGTCAATTTAGTTTCAGTATCATGTATAGAGCCTATAAACACGATCTCTGAAAACAAAGTAACTTACTCCATGACCAACCCTTACAGATTTATTATTAGTATTGATAAATTGTACAGCCTGCCTGACGGTAGTTATCAGAAACACGGTGAATTAATAGCACTTGTGCTTTTATGTTTAGGTGAGTAAGGAATGGTAGAGCTCATTTTGCCATAACATATTTTAATCTATCAGAACATACAGCATGTTAAGATTGTCAGACAGACTGGCTATCCACTTGATGGCAGATGGGCTATCGTCACCTATAACACAAGCTCGTCACAGGTGCTGCGTGTGCGCTGCCGCCCATAGCAAGATTAAGGATAAGGGATGAGATAGGGATAGGGAAAAGGGTTCTGGCATCCCTTACTAATTCACCGAAATACAACGGCACACGTGCTGTTATATCATGGTAGGCTTCTGTTAATGTTAGATACTCCCAAATGACTTCACGTTACTGTTAGGTGTAATTTGTTAGGTGTTCAAATACAATTATATGTATATTTGTCATGACTGATTGAAAAAATAATGAACCTAAAAAAATCATGACACGGACATGGAGGAACATACATACTTACATACATACAGAAAAAAATTCTAAAAATGGTCAATTTAGTTTCAGTATCATGTATAGAGCCTATAAACAAGATATCTCTGAAAACAAAGTAACTTACTCCATGACCAACCCTTACAGATTTATTATTAGTATTATTTATTATTAGTTTAAATAACGCCATCGCGGTCCGCCCTGTTTTCAAAATGGTTTCAAGCGATTTAAAAATCTTGGTCCAAAGTAACTATAAATAAACCGAAAGTTAGTATATTTTATTTATTCATGAATTTCTTATATTTGACTAAATTACAATTAATTATACTTAATTAATCATTACATCTCAAATGGAAGATGTTTCTCCTAATTGGAGCACGTACAAGGATCTTTCAATTATCCAAAACCTTTGTCTTATACCATATTATATTATATTACGTTAAAGAAGCAGTAAGTACTCTAAAACAGGATTTAGCTTTAAAATAAAAATATTTCATCTTAAGTTTTGACTTTTTTACCCATTTCGACGACCCCATTGGATCAGTAGTTAGGGTACCTTCCTTAACGCTTTGTGCCAGGGTTCGATTCCTGGCAGGGCCAACTTTGCAAATGACCGTTTCAACTTTTTTTATTTAAAATGAAAAGAATAATTATATAAATGTCAATTAAATTGTATTTGTCTGACGAATATGTCTTTTATAAGATGTACTTCGGAGAGTGTGCTCAGGAGCTGCATGAGCTCATACCGCCTTCCCATTTTTTCCATTGGACATTCAGATGTACGGCTCGTTACCATCCTTATCTTGTCGAAATTCCTCTTTTTCGGACCAAGTGTATTAACATCCTTTATTTAGCGTACTGCCAAGGTTTGGACCTCCCTGCAAGTGCCTGTGCTCCGACTTCCGAGCTCATATAACCCAAATCCTTTCAAAGTTCGAGTGAACTAGCATCTTCTGGGTGAGCTCGCTCCATCATAGGCCTCATCTTCGCTACACGGCTGGATGCTGGCCAAGAGTGAACCCATCTCTTATAAAAATAAAAGTTATTTATACAATTAACGAAAAATACAGTCCCTCAATAATTATAGAAATAACTACTTACATATATTAATTTCCTCAGATTGTTTACTGCTTTGTTGTATTATGACCCTGCTCACCAATTGTCATCGAGTCGAAGTCGCCCTCTGAATATTTTCGTTCATCTGTAGAGAATTTAATTAATTTTCCATAACGTTGTTTCCTCCTAGCATTAATTAGAAAAAAAAATATGTTTGGGCAGCCTTTTGAATTTACTTTATCCTTAAAAGGATGAATTTTACCAACGTGCGCCATATTTCCTTTTAATTACACAATCATTTAAACGCTCAAATATTATTTACAAGAAAGATATAGGGTACGTTTCATCCAGGAAAAAAGTACTGTCTTCGAGTGATCGTCTAAAAATATAAAGAAACTAGCTGGTGCCCGCGACTTCGTCCCCGTTGAACGATGTCTTTCTGGTGTCCCTATGTCCTTTCTGGTGTCCCAGACAACGTGTATGCAAAATTTCATGGTGATCGGTTCAGTAGTTTTTGCGTGAAGGTGTTACAAACAAACTCACATTCACATATAAAATTAGTAAGGATTTGAAAAATTCGTGTTTGTAAAAATATAAAATAAATACTTCAAACATTTTGTCTGCCCCAATTAAATATGATGGAGAAGGTGGAAGAGAAGAGACGTGCTGGGCGAAGGAGAAAGTCATGGCTCAGAAATATCCTAGAGTGGACTGGAATTACCTCGTTCGGAGACTGGTTCAGAAAGTTGACGGCTAACCTTCAGGACTGAAGAAGTACACGGAGAGAGAGATTCACATATGACATGGGTGTAAGGCATTAAAGAGAAGAGTGGGTGCGGAGATGTGTTAGGGACAAACCAATAGGATTTCGTTATTTAACCATATCGTCTAAGCTCACCTTCGGTGGAAACAATTGAGCGGAGTCCGGCCATAAGAGAATTGAAAACTTTGGTGTAAGAATAGCCACCACAGAATTCTTGGATATGACCCGTTTCTACTGTCACAGACTACCCTATAATGTCTTAAGATTATTAGGTACTCTGTAACTTAAACTGCTTAAGTCACAGAGTACCTAATAATCTTAAAAGTAATCTTAATTATAAAATCTAACTTTTAGTTTGATAATTATAACATAAGTGGTTATTAATTGAATTCAAAAGACATAAGAAGGAGTTAGGACAAAGGCTAAGCCGGAGACGAAGACATCTCCATTATGCACAAACAATGCCAGTGTATATCTCGTATTATATGGATTAGTGTGTGATCTATTGTTCTTCCGAAACGTTTACTCGTAGGTGTGATCTAATGTAATAACTCAAATAAAATGAGAACTTAAGATAGAGCCCCGTGGACATATTCGGTTAGATGCACACAAATGTAATTAAACTACGCCTCGCCTTATAAAATATTTTCTAGTGAGTGAAAGGGTGTAAAAACTAGGTTTCAAAAAATAAAAAGCAGGATGGTATCATCACATTTCATACGTAAGTTTGGAACGTAAATTTGAAAACGAATATTTTCGATAAAAATAAACAAATACATACATACATAGCTATACATAGCTACATAGCTATAGCTATAGAACCACACATAGCTAGCCATAGCCACACATAGCCACACATAGCTATAGACCATACATAGCTATAGACCATACATAGAACACAAAATCTAGTTCTTATTTGGTCTGAGTGTAATAACTGAAATAAATTGACAATTATTTATTTACCATTTTCTTCACTTTTTTCTCTATGTATGGATTATTTTTGTATCGTAGAGTTATCATTGTGCATACTTGTCTATAGGAACTGTCTATTCTTGATAACGACTGAACCCAGAACACATCACTGCTTTAGAATCTTGCTTGACGCTTTTGAAGAAGCGTTGTCAAGTCAAATTTTCCTACGAAAGTTTCTTGAGGGAAAAACATTTTAATAGTAGTTTAAAAAAATAGCTATATAGAAAAAGGAAATAGAAGCTGTAAATGGAGTGAAGAAAAGTATAAAAAAACATCGAAACTATCATGGCGAAAGATTGCCCCTGTCATCACTCTTCGTTGTCAAATCAATGTCATTATATAAGAAATGCCAAACAAAACGTGGTGTTGGGTATAAACGGAGTTTTCAGAATAATCCTAAGCGCCTCTTTCACCAACGTCAAGTAGGCCAAACTGTCATAAAAGTCACCGGTAACCGGAAATAATGTAGCTTTGTTTGTACAGTAAAAGTCCCAAACAATAAAAAGAAAATAAAAAAAATCGTTCAGTAAAGCGAGTGCATAATTGAATAAAACAGAAAATTATTTTTAAAAGTAACTAATCAACACATCACTTGTAGTTTGTGAAAGAGGCCCTCAGTTATATAAATTTTTGTGAACTTCTCACGATAAAAACTAAATCGATTTATAAAGTCACTTAATAATACGATATATCACGATAAAGGCTATTTATTGCAAAGACATTTCTCCAAAAAGTTAGAGTGGACCCTCTTAAATTGATTTCTCTAACTTCCATCAAAAGTTTTCGGAAAGTACTCGATATTGGACCACAGAACTACAACAACTCGATATATGTGAGCGATTTACTTCCACTTTGTTTTACATCGACTCGACACAATGAACTGCAATTCATTGAGTCTGTTTATTTATTTGCCACGCAATGTATAACAAAATTTAATTTCGTACAAAATTAGTATTCCAATCCTAATCTTAATCCTATTATAAAGAGAAAAGATTTGTATTTTTGTATGTTTGTTATAAATAAATTAAAAAACTACTGGACCGATTTTAAAAATTCTTTTACTTATAGAAAGCTAGGTTATCAGCGAATAACATAGGCTACATTTTATAAATTTACGCGGACTAAGTCGCGTGCATTTATAGTAATATTATAAATGTTAAAGTTTGAATATTTGGATGTTTGTTCCACAATAAAGAGAAAAGGGCTGAACGGATTTGGGTGAAATTTGGCATACATATTGTTTATTATCTGAATTAGCATATAGAATAGATACTTTTGTATCCTGAAAAAATGTCAGGTTCCTGTGATACTTTCAAAAACGAACTACAGCGAGTACGAAGTCGCGGGCACAGCTAGTTACTAATATTTTATGGCAAACGAATCTAAATGTTATAAGAAAAATATAATTTCTTATAACATATAGAAAAAATTATATTATACTAGTTGGTGCCCTTTATGACCTTTCTGGTGTCCCAAACAACGTGTGTATGCATTTCATGGTGATCAGTTCAGTAGTTTTTGTGTGAAAGCGTAACAAACAAACAAACTCACATTCACAATATAGTAAGGATTTTCTTATAAACGTTAATTTTATACAGAAAAACTTTATAATATTATTTTTCTAAGAAAGTTGAATTTTCTTTTCAAGGCAAACTGTTTTCTTAATGTGTACTTTTTTTTTATTATATACATATAATTAAATACTAATACTTTAATATGTCTCCTTTGTCCACAGATCGGCAGCTTAAGCAATTTTTTTCTTCTTTCTCATCCGCATGTCAGTAAACGGTCGCCTAATGCTAGCATTAACTACACGAATAGACTGAAAAATGATCCTCAGGTACGTATTTTTAGTATTATGTATATACATTTAAACTGCTAAAACAGACGATTAACAAACTAGCCCTTATGGTCATAAAGTCAGATGAGATAAATACCTACATATAGTCTTAGAAATTATAATTCGTTTTCTAGTCTAAAATCAACTTAGAGGCAAAAGCACGCTGCGTTCCACAGTCATAAACTTACACAATTATAAAACCACACATCATCAAACTACTACAACATGGAACCCGCGTGTCATACAAAAAACTACGAATTTTATGGAACATTTAAAAGTGACATATGCGTAGAGCATGAACTGTCATTTAAAACAAAACAAACATAATAATAAGTACGTAATTTAAAGAAAATGTAACTTTACGTCCACCCATTAGAGTTTAAAAAGAAATAGTAGAAGTTGATCGTTACTACCTTTTACCATTGACGCGTGAAGGCAAGAGTCCGCCATGATTCTGTCAAAGGCGTTCTTTTTATGTGCCGCTTTGGCATTTGTGATGCAAATTCCATTGTAGTATTTCGATGCCACACATAAATAAGATCGCGTGTGTTGTGACATTTGTGTGAGTGTCATAAGTTAATATTGTATGGCTGTCATACATTTAATTATAATTCAGTTATGTGTCATATGCACGAAACAAAATTTTGATTTAATGCGCCTTTTAAATGATCTGTGATTTGAGTGTACAATCAAGTGAGCAAATTTTTCATAAAAATAAAATAAAATAAGCCTTTATTCACTGATAACTTACAGAGATTATTTCAAAATTTATACCTTGATGTGCTTCTATACAATGAAAAAAAAAAAAAAGAAATTTTTGAGTTATTTCATTTTATTTTATTTAATTATATTTAAGTTATATTTAATTATATTAAATTAAAAAAATATATATAATTAAATTTTTCATAATTGTTCGTAAATACTTTTTATAGGTATAGTTAGTTTTAGTTACGAACTATACTTTTTATCCTGATCGTCTAAAAATATAAAAAATTGGGCGCCATCGCCACAACGATAAAGATGTTGGGCGTTTGCCCAAATGACGCAGTGTGCCCTGCACACAAAATTGATTTACAAAATTGACTCTGCCGGGAATCGAACCCGGGATCAGACAAAGCGTTAAGGCTGCCTAACCTTAAAAACGTTAAAAAAAAATGGCGGCGCCACTTTTTTTTTTAGCTGTTATTACTCATATATTTTCTTTTTCAACGCGGACGAAGTCGCGTACACCAGCTAGTAGTAAATAATTAATAAAATATAATATTACTAATCGAAACATCGTTAATTTAAATCGGAGACCTCAAAGATTTAAATTTGGGAGACCTTTCAATTTATAAATTTCTCATTGGGTTCAACTAGCGCTTTGAAATAATTGCTTCCATTAGTTTTCGTAGCAAAGCTACAACTATTTAACGCAGCTTTGAAATGTAAAATTAACAACTCGAAACAAGTAGTTCAAGAACAGATTTTGTTTTAGACGAACGAAGTATACAGAAAATATTAATTACTGTATTCGGAAAATTTGGAAACAGTTTTATAATTGTTTCAGTAGAGGTTGACGAGCCCGTTGGCTGAGAGGTAAGGGTACTTGCCTAACGTCTTAGGGGCCCCGCGTTCGATTCCCGGCGGGTTCAAATTTTAGGCTTTCAGTCGTCAAGAAAACATAAAGCAATTTCATCTAAATCCGTTCAAACTTTTGTATTTAATGTCGTAATTTTTCGAAGTTATTGTTAAGAGACACTTACACAATACCACCTTACAGAATACCACCGTGAAATAACAGCATTATGTGCTATTGTGTTTCGGTGTGTGAGTAAGGGATGCCAGAGCCCATTACCCCTTCCCTTCCTTATCCCTTATCCTTAATCCTTCTATGGTCGGCAGCGCACTTGCAGCACTTATGGCGTTACTTGTGTTATAGGCGACGGTAGCCACCTACCATCAAGTGGACCGTCAGCCTGTCTGTCGACCTTAACATAAAAAAAAAACCACTTTGATTTTTCCTTACAGAAACATTAAAGGTGAAATTGAAAATTTATCGATATTGATATCACCCTTCAACCATGAGGAGATTTAAAATTTGTGTAATGAAGCTCTACTGTCTAACATGGCATATTTGCCAACTGGTTCAAACAGAAAGTTTATAAGCTATTTATGTCAAAAAGGATTTGACATTAATAGCCTAGCAAATTATTCAGTGGAACAGTCCATAAGTTATTTAGTCCAATGGATCCAACTTTGGGGATATTTGAATAATTTAGTCTCAAACAATTGATATCGTGTTACCGTTATGTTGAGGGTTAATTAACGCATAGAACTTTAATATGAACGCGATACATTTAGTTTCAAACTTAGATACAAATTTAATATGTTAATTACATTCAGATTCTCATTTACTTTTATTTTATTACTAGCTGGCGCCCGCGACTTCGTCCGCGTTGAAAAAGAAAAAAGTAGCCTATCCTGTGTCCCGTAGGTCTAAATGTTTATCTACCGAGTTTCATGAAAATCAGTTGATTCGTTTAAGAGTTATGGAGGAACATACATACTTACATACATACGATACATACATACAGAAAAAATTCTAAAAATGGTCAATTTAGTTTCAGTGTCATGTATAGAGCCTACAAACACGATATCTCTGAAAACAAAGTAACTCACTCCATGACCAGCTCTAACCTAACAGATTTATTATTAGTATTGATAATCTAATCTAATATATGTATTTTTTTCTGTAATAAATTTTTTCTGTATGTATGTATGTACGTATGTATGTATGTATGTATGTATGTTCCTCCATAACTCTTAAACGAATTAACTGATTTTCATGAAACTTGGTATATAAACATTTAGACGTACGGGACACAAGATAGGCTACTTTTTCTTTTTTAACGCGGACGAAGTCGCGGGCACCAGCTAGTTGATGATATACATTCAAAAGTATTAGTTCTAAGTAGTATGAAAAGGAATTTGGTGTCCTTTTAATATCGGGTTTTAAGTTTTATTATATAAAAGCTGTTGCACGCGACTTCAACCAGACTTGCAACAGAAATTAAAACAAATATTTAGAAAAAAAAAGAATTTTTTTAAGACATTTTCCACAGATAGAATGTATTATGTGGCTTGACTTTGTTTTATATAAGGATCATATTTTTGTATCGGTTTGTCAAAT
This sequence comes from Synanthedon formicaeformis, assembly GCA_945859745.1. Classification (NCBI taxonomy): domain Eukaryota; kingdom Metazoa; phylum Arthropoda; class Insecta; order Lepidoptera; family Sesiidae; genus Synanthedon; species Synanthedon formicaeformis. Next base: position 2,582,740 of record OX243968.1, on the reverse strand, counting down.
ATAATCTTTAAAAATGATAAACACCTAACACCTTGTGTGTTGGGAATAGTCAAATTTCATCTTTTTTGAGGATATTATATTAGATATAATTAAGTATAAGATTGTTTTTTTACCAACTATAACTTTGGATACATACTGGAGAACAAAATTGTTATATGGAAAATGTAAGGGAAGCTTTTGAGGTATTAGATGACGATCTGTAGACGTAGTATGTCTCTGCGCTGACTTTAGATTTTCCGGAGAAAGCGGTAAGAGGGCTTGTTGACTTTTATCACCGGAAGACGAACCGGCGATAAACGTAAAACCTTGCATTTTTACGGTTTTCGCGAAATGTATTCACAAGATGGACAAATTTTCTTATGTTGTCTAGGAAGGTATTGGCAACTGACACTCACTGCCTATGACTGCGAATCGCAGTATAGGCTCCGTCTCAAGGTACCTGGGTTCAATTCCAGTAACATTATAAGTGACGGTAACCACCTACCATCAACTGGACCGCAGCCTGTCTACCAAATATATTATTTAAAAAGGGTCAATATGTTGCATCCAAATATTATTTCAATATAATCTCAATAACTACATCAAATGTTTATTTACACAAATTTCTATTTATATCTTTTAACCACAAATTCCAATAATCGCGAATAGCAATAAATTTATATATGTAGATATGCATATTATATCAAAATAATTTGTAACGAATTTAATGTAGCGAGCGGCCTCTATGTGGTTGATAGCATAAATTCATTATCTAAAGTGGGTGTCGTGTAAGCGGTGTTGACTTACAAAGAAAATCATGTAAGATGATAAGACTCAAGTATTATCATCTTACATGATTGAAATACAACAGTGTATGGAGATATAAGGAAAATTTTCATGCGCGCTTATACATCACCGAACCCCATAATAATATGTCAGATTCGTCAAGGTGGATCTTCGTTTCCTGACTTTCTAATTTCTTGTTCTGACAGTTGATAATAAATAGCAAGCACAAAATTATTTGAATTTTTACATCAGTAGTAAAGTGTTTTGTCTCAAGTGACCACCTGAAAACTACCTTTTTTACTTATAAGCTGAATAGATGGTGTTTGCTAAAATTGCTAAAAAGTAGTTCATTTTACGTATCTAAAGTTGCTGGTATTCCCTGGATCCAGGCTTCTACTGAGCAGTCTTACTGGTTGGCCCATTTCCATCAGTTAGATGATATTTATAATGATGACGTATTTAAATAATGTAATAAAAATTTATCACTAATTTTTAAGCTTCATCTGTTACTTAACTAACAATTTGACGGTTCATTTGGTGGTAGGTGGTTACTGTCGGTTACATCCTTCTAGGACAAAAATTAAGGGAGAGGAGGGGATAGGGGTATGTGGTATTGGATCCTTACTCACGCACCGAAATACAACAGCACACTTCCTATTGTTTAGCAGTGGTATTCTGTATGGGGATGATCACTGGTGCCAGACGGATTGGCTATTTTCAACCGAGAAAACGAAAAACAAAAACGGAGGAGGTTCTCAATTCGACACGTATATATTTTTTATTTTTTTATTTTATATATGATCACGCATAACTTTTGACAGGGTGGTCCGATTTTGATCATTATTTTTTTATTTGAAAGGGTGCACCCCCAAGGGGGTCCCATTTTAATTTGGAAAAAAAAATCCAACCCTAAGGGTAGGAAAACAGGGATGATTGATTGTTCACTCACCGATTGTAGCGTATAACCACGCATAACTTTTTACAGAGAGTAATATGACGGAACGCAGTGTATCTGCCCGTCACTGCACAATTAATTACGAATATTTTTTCTTTATCAGGTAAGATGGGTGATGCAACAGCGTGTATTGCGAAGAACAAAGAGAGATCACCAGTGGCCAAGACACGCGACCAGACAATCGAGTACGCCATCATTTCCGGATCCCTTGTTCAAGGAACAGTGGTATTTGGTAAGCTGATTTGATTTTTTCTTGAAAAAATCATTTATTATAGAAAAGTGGCTCAAATGAGTTTAACAGAAATCTTTGTATTTCATTAAAAAGAGTCCATTCTCTCACTTATCCTTATATATTTTTCATTCCATAATCTTTTATTATTATAACATCAATGTCGGAAGGCATTAATAAAAAAATTAATAACCTACAGTAGTCACTTACTATCAAGTGGCCCATCTAATTAATTTATCTTAGACCTTCAGATCTATCTATAACAATTAAGAATATTTAAATTAAAGGAATAGGTATTTTTTAAATCGTATTTAATTGTATAAAACTACTACACCGATTTTCACCATTGGATAGAGTGGTTCTCGAGGAAGGTTTTAGTATATAATTTACAAAGTAAGGTACGCGGACCAAGTCGCGGGGAGCAGCTAGTTTAGTATATACAGAGAGTTTCCCTCTAAATTTGAAATACAGTGTCATAAATTGTAGTGTGTACGTACTTTTAGTGCAAGTGAACACAATGTTAGTTATGAGTGTGTTGAGCCGAGTTAACGACCACTTTGCTCTGCTAAAATGGACAGCGTTATGTCATTATTTTGTACTGTAAATCAATGGCGTACATTTGCAGCGATATTACATTTTTTTAAATGCGACTCAGCGTTACTTCTGTGCTCGTAAATATTTTACGGTTTATTCGCTATCGTTATTAAAATTTAAAAAACTGGATATACTTATAAAAAAGATCTACAAAACACTAGACCGAAATAAGGTATATCTATACTAGTATAATAAAGAGGTAAAGTTGGCATGTTTTTTTTCGCATGTTAGGTAATCTTCGAAAATACTCATCCAATTTAAAAAAGTATTTTCCAAATGTTAGAATAGAATTTCAACTTGCGAAGTCGCGCGTAGCAGCTAGTCTATTTATAATATAATACTAGCTGGCGCCCGCGACTTCGTCCGCGTTGAAAAAGAAAAAGTAGCCTATCTTGTGCCCCGTACGTCTAAATGTTTATATACCAAGTTTAATGAAAATCAATTAATTCGTTTAAGAGTTATGGAGGAACATACATACATACATACAGAAAAAAATTTCTAAAAATGGTCAATTTAGTTTCAGTATCATGTATAGAGCCTATAAACACGATATCTCTGAAAACAAAGTAACTTACTCCATGACCGACCCTTACAAATTTATTATTAGTATTGATTGATACAGTGTTTTTAATTAATGTCAATATTTTATTTTTTTTGTTGTAGAACGGCGGTGCTGCAGATGGTCTGGACATGAACGTTGGATACGCCTGGAGGAAAGGATATACTGGGAAGGGAGTCGTAATTACAATCCTAGATGACGGCATACAACCTAATCACCCGGATTTATCTCAAAATTATGTAAGGCATTTGTAACTTATATGTTATCTCTAAATAATTTTGAAGCAATTTAGACTGTATAATAAAAATTTAAAAGTTTTTAAAAGTTGTTAAAAGATTAAACTTAAACGTTTGTTTTTTAAATACGCTGTAAATAAAATGGAGGTATATTTTACTAATTGAATTTGATTATACGTTTCCACTCTTGCTTCAATTAACAAGGACTCTCCATATATTGTACCCTTAAGCTGTAATAGGATTAAATTGAATAAAATGCCTCATATTTTAGGATCCGGCCGCATCGACAGACATAAATGGGAACGACACAGACCCGACGCCCCAGGACAATGGCGATAATAAACATGGCACCCGGTGTGCCGGCGAGGTCGCCGCGGTTGCCTACAATAGATATTGCGGTGTTGGCATTGCGTACAATGCCAGCATTGGAGGCGTGAGGATGCTAGATGGCCTTGTAAACGACGCAGTGGAAGCGCAAGCCCTCGCCTTTAACCCACATCACATCGACATATATAGCGCTTCATGGGGACCGGAAGATGACGGAAAAACTGTCGATGGGCCTGGTCCGCTGGCTAGAAGGTATAATCTCGTTGTATAAATTCGGAAATTTAATTCTTACTTTATAATATGCTAATAGGATTAATTAATCTGTTGTATGGCTTTGCTGTACAATGAAGTAATGCAGCCAGCATGCTTGGAACCCTACACTCCGGACCTAATATTGATATAATATATACAATTTGTAATTTATTCTTTATTGTATTGAGTGCTTAATTAATCGTATTGGGCATATTTAAGTATTATTTTATTGTAATATATTTATTCTTCAAAAGGATAAAAAAATACTTATAAGAAATATTTTAATATGTATATGTAATTAATTTCAGGGCTTTTATAAACGGAGTAACCAATGGTAGAGGCGGGAAGGGTTCAATTTTCATATGGGCCTCAGGAAATGGCGGAAGACACACAGATTCCTGTAATTGTGATGGCTACGCCAATAGTATATTTACTATATCAATATCAAGTGCCACTCAAGGAGGGTATAAGCCTTGGTATTTAGAGGAGTGCTCTTCGACTTTAGCGTCTACGTATAGCTCGGGAACACCAGGTCGTGATAAAAGCGTCGCTACTGTAGACATGGATGTTCAATTAAGGCCCGATCATATTTGTACAGTAGATCATACAGGCACGTCAGCCTCAGCCCCTTTGGCTGCGGGAATATGTGCATTAGCCCTAGAAGCAAATACTTTGTTAACTTGGAGGGATGTGCAACATTTAGTGGTTATGACTTCTAGATCGGATCCATTAGAGAAAGAGGATGGGTGGATAGTGAACGGTGTAAAAAGGAAAGTAAGTCACAAATTCGGCTACGGATTAATGGACGCGGCACAAATGGTCACATTAGCTGAACAATGGACTAATGTACCCCCACAACATATTTGTAAGTCACAAGAAATAAACGAGGACAAATCGATCGAAACTTCGTTCGGGTATACGATATCGGTGCATATGGATGTGAACGGTTGTAGCGGTACTGTAAATGAGGTCAGGTTTTTGGAACATGTTCAATGTAAAATTTCACTCAGCTTTTTCCCACGAGGAAATTTACGGATACTGCTTACATCGCCAATGGGCACGACATCCACTCTATTGTTTGAGAGAACGCATGACGCAACTAGCTCTAACTTCGACGATTGGCCATTTTTAAGTGTCCACTTTTGGGGAGAAAACGCCGAAGGCCGTTGGACCCTACAAATATTAAACGCGGGAAACAATCACGTGACTCAGCCGGGAGTACTAAAAAAATGGCAGTTAATCTTTTACGGCACAGCAACAAACCCTATACGATTGCGCAATAAGAGCTACTTTAACTCGAACAATGCTTACCAACAGGAAAAGGTCTATCACATAAACGATGTTTATGACGCGTCCGAATATTCGCAATTCCTTAACGAAATCGAGCTCGGAATTTCCGACAGACATAGCAACCCAAAAAACATTCCTTCGGCGCAGCGAAAAAATGTCTTGGCAGATGCCAACGATAAACAGGTACAAAGATTGTGCGATCCGGAATGTGATTCACAGGGTTGTTATGGTAAAGGTCCGACGCAATGCGTGGCTTGTAAACATTATCGGTTAGATAACTCGTGCGTTTCACGTTGTCCTCCAAGGAGTTTTGTAAATCAAGGAGGTGTTTGTTGGCCTTGCCACGAGTCCTGTGAAACTTGTGCCGGTGCTGGTCAAGATTCTTGTTTGACCTGTGCCCCGGCTCACCTTCTAGTTGTCGATTTAGCTGTGTGTCTACAACAATGTCCGGACGGTTATTACGAAGACCCGGATGCGAACGCTTGTTTTCCATGTGCGGAACATTGCGATACATGTTCTGAAAAGGCTGATATGTGTTCGTCGTGTGCTCATAGTTACGTTTTGTATAACGGTTCTTGTTTAGCAACCTGTCCGCCTGGCACCTATCGAAAGGACGAATATGGGTGCTTATCATGCCACGAAACATGCGAGTCCTGCAACGGATCGAGTGAAACGGAATGCGTTTCATGTCGAATCGGTGAATTTGCTTTCAAAGGCCGATGTTTGACAAAATGCCCTTTACAATACTATGCAGACAGTCAAAGGAGAGAATGTATATCGTATGTATCAGCCATAATTTCAAAAGCAAAAAAGAAATGTTTGTTGTTCCTAGATTTAACTTGAATAAATGAGATAATTTTATCTTCTTTTAAGGTGTCCAATCGGCTGCTCAATTTGTACAAACACCATTTGCTCTGTTTGCCAAAATAAATGGATTCTCACCAAGAGCGGGAGCTGTCTCCCGGAAGGCAATGATAAATGCGACACTAGTAAGTAATCTCCTGAAAAACGTAATTTAATTTAGTTGCCGTCTCAAGTCATAATTGTATTTGTTATTCACAGACGAATATTACGAAAAAGGACGATGTAAAAACTGTCACTCGACTTGCGAGAAATGTAGCGGTCCAAATGAGTGGGATTGTTTGTCTTGTTCCAGTCCATTGTTATTGCAGGGATCGAGGTAAGGACACTCTATTAAGGGAGCCAGCCTCCTTAATTATGTACCGAAAATTGGCTTGTTTCAAAGGTTTTATTTTAGGTGTGTTGCTGAATGCGGACAAGGGTATTATCAGATGGCTGGCAGGTGCTCCAAATGTCCTCACACATGTACTGCGTGCGTGTCAAGATTGAATTGTACGTCGTGTGCGGGTGCCTTAAGATTACAATCCGGTACATGTCGGGCAACATGTGCACCTGGATATTACCCCGACGAAGGGACTTGTTCGAAGTGTTATTTATCCTGTGAGACGTGTACAGGCCCTAGACGAGATCAGTGCGCATCTTGCCCTCTTGGTTGGAGACTGGCAGCCGGAGAATGCAGGCCGGAATGTCCTCAAAACTTTTTCCCTTGGGAGGACAGCTGTCGCCGCTGTCATCACTACTGTCAAGACTGTCACGGGGCTGGTCCACAACGCTGCACCTCGTGTCCCGCTCACTTTTCCTTGGAAGTTGGTTTGTGTGTGGAGTGCCTTAGTTCCCAGTACTATGAGCCAAGACGAAGAACGTGTCAGCCGTGTCACGACTCGTGCCGATCTTGTTCTGGGCCTGGACCTACTAGCTGTGTTACATGTGCTCATCCGCTTCGTTTAGACAGGTGATATGTCTGTAGTACATTTATACATAAACCACCCAGACGTATGTTGATAGGTTCACTTTAAGTACAAAATTACATTAAAAATAATACAACAAATAGTCTAAATTAAAAGCAAATTCAAAAACTTATGTTCTCTATATTATTAGGTAAACCATATCCTATCTATGCTTCATTAGAATTATATCTAAAAATTAAAACGACATTAAAATAATTTGTTAAAATGAATTTGTTTTGAAAATAATGAAACATAATGAAATTGCCAAGAATATCGCAAATGAAATAAAATATTCACTGGAGCGAAAAAAATTAGTTATTACTACATATTATTATACATATCTACATTACCTTAAAATTACTTATATCAAATGGACCCTTTATATCAAATGATTATATTGGACCTTTTAAAATCCCATGGGTCCTAAAAATAACAATCAACCGTCAACCTCATTCGGTGCGTGATAAATTTCTCGTTAGATAAGATATTCCATAATTTGTAATCGAGAAAAGGTGTCGCATTAAACCTATAAAATAAGATTATTTAGATCTGTAAAAAAATCAAAGAAAATTTCAAAGAAATGTAACTAAATACTGGTATGTTAAATTACCTAGAACATGTTTTCTTAAATAAATTTTTTAAACCATCAATTTATTTTCAGAGTTAACTACAAGTGTCTGCCATGTTGTACAGAAAGTATGACCTCATTTTATCTAAGTACCAACCAAACAAGTGACTGCTGCCATTGTGATAAAGATATAGGTGAGTATGAACTTCAATTTTTTATCGCCACATAAAAAGCGAAGAGAACAATGCGGATTGTTTAATTGAAACGGGTCTTTTTTTTCTGAGCAAAAAGCAAAAAATTCGGTCAACAGGTTCGTTCGGCTTAACACGTTCGATATTTCGACACGGTAGCTAGGTCAAGAGGAACACTTTGCGATTTCTGTTTCAACGTTACAAGTTTTGTCAAACAGTGATATTTCCGACAAGATTTCTTTCGATAACACTTGTCTTTTGACTATTTGGATCAAAATCAAAAGTTAACAGTTAAACTTCTGCAGTTCAAAATTCAGCTAACAGACAATATTTTTGTATCCACTTGCTAGGAAAAAGTTTTATTTTTATATAAATTTTGATATCTGTTATCACTCTTATATCAATATTTAAGGGTGTTCTCATTTAACTTTTTATCGTTTTCTTTTAGGGATTATTCATGAAATGAGTATGATTATTAGACTTATATATAATTACTAGCTGGTGCCCGCGACTTCGTCCGCGTTCCCTATAGCCTATAGCCTTCCTCAATAAATGGACTATCCAACACAAAAATAATTTTTCAATTCGAACCAGGGGCCCTAGACAAGTTGCATTCGCTCCGTAGCGATTCGATTCGCTAAAAATAAAATGTATGGGATTGACATATGCCTTCGCTAAATCACGTGATACTTCCCATACATTTATAACTATCGAACTTCGTTATCGTTATCGTTATCGTTATGGCACTTTGTCTAGGGCCCCAGTAGTTCCTGAGAATAGCGCGTACAACCAACCAAGCTCAACCAAGCTTTATATATTACAGCTATAGATTATAGCTAATCTCCATTTCAAAGGAAGCAGAAGAATTATGTATTTAATCGATAAAATTAGAAAATACCATCCTTTTTAGAATAGTTTAACCACACACACATTCATAATAATCACACTGTTAATATATTATTATAATATTATAAAATATAATTAAAATATGTTTGTTTGTTTATTACACTTTCACGCCTTAAGGTATACATTACAGAAAAGGACCGTAGGCTACTTTTACTTTTCATTCAGAAGAATCTGTTCCCTTGAGACGCAGCAGAAGTTGCGGGCAAAGGCTAGTGTTTTAGAAGTTTTCTAAATATTAATAAGCATTAATTTAATATGAAAGCATTTAATCATTTTGAATTATACAAATACACAACGGAATGGTGCGTTATTTCACACAAACACGAGTGCATCGAATTTAGAATTCCCTGTTATGTTAATTTAGTTTTAATGTGTAATATGTTTAATAATTCTGTGAAATAACATTGTTTGCTTGTTATGTTTTCACTGCTAAATCGTTGTAACGATTTTGAAATTTAATATAAAGAAGAATTATATGGAGAAGCACTTGGGCTTTATTGTAACATTTTATGCAAGCGAAGCTGCTGGCAAAAGCCATATACTACCTATTTTAAGAAATGTTTTAATCTTTATAAATAGTCTAATATAAAAAGTGTACATTTTTAAACAATTTTAATAATATTTTTTATAGACTTTTTTTATAAATACTCGTACTATAAGATTTTTACTTCAGAGTTCTTACGTCAAGTAAATGTGCACCTAAATGCTCTAAAAATAAATAAAAAAAGTATTAAGTATATTATATATTAAGTATATATTAAATCGGGCACTCAAAGGGACTCTATTGAATAAAATGTCTATCTTTGTTCTTATGATCCCCGCTTGATTGATAGCAGTGTTGGCAGATTTGAAAAGCGCTTTTTCCTTCTAGGAGGCTGTCTGAACGGATCATCGGCGGGCAAGCGTCGCATTGCGGAAAACATTCGCACTCATATAACCGCCTCGTTTTTTGTTGATGACGCGAAAGATCCAGCAAATATCTGGGACCGTGATTTATTGGCCGTTTGGAGTGTCGCTGCCACGCTTCTTGTAGTCGTCGTGGCCGTGATTGTTATAAGGGTAATTACTTTTTCTACTCGAGAACTTGTCATGGCTCTCTAATGAAATATTCAGAGTTGGGTATAAGTTGATTTTACGCCTTTGCCGCCTGTCATTTCGATCTAGTTGTAATGGGTTTCCTGAATATTTAAATTGGTTTTTTTTCTACGTTAAAAATCACAATTACTGTGTTATAAAATAGTTGTTTAACAGTCATAAATTATGTAATATTTAACACTAACAGTAGCCCTTCTTAACATATCCCGTTACTCTATTCGTTCCGACTTACTTATCTTTAATCCTACCATACCAACAAGTGGGCTGTCAGCCTGTCTGTCGACTTTAACTTTTAAAAAAGCTTGTAAAACATTTGCCAGTTTATAAAACAAGCTCTCTCAAACGTTATTTTAGATAAATGTTGATATTCTTTAAATGCAGCTAAAATCCAGGAGGCGGAAGCGACATCAATTCCCAAGAGCTGTGTATTCGCAGTTATAACCCCTTACTCTATGTTACTTATCTTTAATCCTACCTTACCAACAAGTGGGCTGTCAGCCTGTCTGTCGACTTTAACATTTAAAAATAACTTGTAGAACATTTGCCAGTTTATAAGACAAGATAAAAGCTCTCTCAAACATTATTTTAGATAAATGTTGATATTCTTTGAATGCAGCTAAAATCCAGGAGGCGGAAGCGACATCAATTCCCAAGAGCTGTGTATTCGCAGTTGACGACCGTAGACGAAGATCTGCTGCCCCAGACGTCAATTCTAAAAGTGATGTCGACCAGTGTCGACGAACTTAAACAAAGTTTAAGTGAATCTGCAGAACCAACTTAGCCACGTGATCTAAGTCAATCATAAATAGAATAAGTTTTGTACGGCAGACTGAATAAGTAGTTGTTCCAATATGAAACGTTCCTCTTTCTGTAACAAATTTTCAACTTTTTTGTAACTGAATACTTTTTTTATTAAAAAAAATTAATAATTAATTTGAATTTTTAAAGCAAATTACACTTAATGATAAATAAAATAATTATACTAGTGGATCTATGATCATACACCATCAGGATAAATAGTCCAATAATGTAACATACATTGAAAAATTTGCAATTTTTTATTATTTTACAGTATATTATGAGACACTTTTGTATCACAATTGTTTTAAGAGTATTTTCTTTTAAATGTGCTTCTATAAAATGTATTTCGCTAAATAAACTTGTTTCTAGGGAAAATTATTAGCAGAAAATAAATATATCGATTATTTATGAATGTTTAATAAGATCGCATGAAAATTGAACAATATTTTAAAATATTCCACTGAAATTTTCGGATGACAATTTTTTTTAATATTTAAATTTGAGGTTTTAATTATTGTAATTTAATCTGATAATTAACTCTCGTTAATATGTACCTAATTAACGTATGTTGTCGCACTATTTTATGGGACCCAATATAAATTATGCTTGTTACTGTAATTATGTATATTATAAAACAAACTGCTTATTTATTACTAACTATAGTCCGAGGCTTTGCTGGTTTTTTTTTAACTTACTGTCAGATACATTTGTGAGATAAACGTAGTATAGAATATAGTCTGAATTGTCTGCCTGCCTATTAAAGTTGCGTTAAAATTAATTAAGCTGTTACGAAGATTAGTTAGACAGATATAAAAAATATGAACCTTTTATTTCCTAGTTAAAAATAAATTCAATTTTATGTAAATGTTTGATCCAAGGCACAGAGATCGAACGCTGAAAAGAGCCGTAAAATATTTTCATCTATGACATTTTTTTTTACTTACACAAGTGTTTTTACACAAGAATTACACAAGAAACACAAGTTTATTTACACAAGAAACCATCAAACTACTACAATATGGAACACGCGTGCCATACAAAACACTACGAATTTTATGGAACATTTAAAAGTGACATATGCGTAGAGCATTAACTGTCATTTGAAACAAAACAAACATAATAATAACTACGTAATTTAAAGAAAATGTGACTTTACGTCAACCCATTAGAGTTTAAAATGAAACAGTAGAAGTTGATCGTTACTACCTTTTACCATTGACGCGTGAAGGCAAAAGTCCGCCATGATTCTGTCAAAGGCGTTCTTTTTATGTGCCGCTTTGGCATTTGTGACGCAAATTCCATTGTAGTATTTCGATGCAAGAAACACTCAAAAGTCTAGATCCCGGTAGTATTGAGTATCTATAAAATACATTTGATTGGTATTAAAAAAATAACTTGTTTTGTTGTTTTTATAAAAGCACTATTTAATCGCTACATTGTACAGTAAGCCAGCTTGAGTTTGTATACAAATTTTATACGCTCTGTCTAAAATTAGCAAAAAAATTTGTGATCAAGTGGAGAAGTAAAGTTTTTTCACTAAATTGTGTTACTTGAATTAAGTTTAAGATGCTATTATTGATATTCCATGTCTGTTTAAATTTTAAGAATGGATTAGATATTTATTTAATTTAGCTGTTTAATTCGTATAGAGTTTAAAGTACATATCCTTAATATTTGTTCGGAATAAAAACGTTGTTTATTGTTTGTTGTACTGGATACATAATGGAATTGTAAATAGAAAGTAATAAATTACATATTATTAATTAATGTAACCAAAAAAAATTTAAATTATGTAAATATGTAAAATAATATACAAGTGTAAATATATTGATGGTTTTTATGACGGACATGTTGGTTTTATTTTAATTTTTTTTTTACTTTTTTTGGAAATCTGTATGCATAATGCATAAATATATGAGTAAAAATATTTTTTAAAAGAGTTGTAAAAATATGCTTACAACAAGAAGATCCTTTCAGACTTGATGAATTTTGCTAATAACACAGAATAAATTAGTAGTACTACAAGTAACTATAACAATAAGCGCCTATTTCACAAACGTCAATTAGGCCAAACTGTCATTTAAAGTCACCGGTAACCGGGGATAATGGAGCTTATATCAGCTCCATTATCCCCTTTGTTTGTACGGTAAACGTCCCAAACATTAAATAGAAAATAATAATAAAAATTCGGCTATCGAATGATGCAGTAAACCGAGTGCATAATTCAATATAACAGAAATTGATTTCTAAAAGTAACTAATCAACACTTTACATGTAGTTTGTGAAAGAGGCCCTTAATGTTACTCTTCTGTACCTACATAATGTTGAGTTAAAATATACATATTTAGATAACTATAGAGGCTGTTGCTATTATTAATAAGGAGATCTATAGATACCATAGAGGCGGTTCATACCGATATCACAAATGTTTTTAATATTTTTTTAAAAGGCGATAAATGTTACTATTGGTCTAATGAATTTACAGCGCACTATTATTCCTCCCTACTTAGTTGTTGTTTGTGTTCCACAATGATGGTTACCACTTATACCATTAAGTGGACCGTAAGAGCGTAGTACAGTGGCGAAAACAACGTGAATATTTTATTTTTAAAAAAATGTAGGTAAGTATAATATTGATATAACTACATAGTACAGTTCAAAATAATTGTATGTATAATATGTAGTAAACAAGATATAATTTATATGAAACTAGCTGGCGCCCGCGACTTCGTCCGCGTTAAAAAAGAAAAAAGTAGCCTATCCTGTGTCCCGCAAGTTTAAATGTTAAGTTTCATGAAAATAAGTTGATTCGTTTAAGAGTTATGGAGGAACATACTCGTACATACATACATACATACATACATACAGAAAAAATTCTAAAAATGGTCAATTTAATTTCAGTATCATGTAGAGAGCCTATAAACACGATATCTCCGAAAACAAAGTAACTTACTCCATGACCAACCCTTACAGATTTATTATTAGTATTGATTGATGATAATAATTAGTTTATCTAACGCAATTACTAAATCTTATCAGTTTGGCATATTAACCATGGGGGACTAGATGACAAACGACTGTGCCCAAGACAAAAGCACTCGCCTCGTATTTACTGTTCGAATGGTCATTCGTCACCAAGATTCTAGTGGTTAACTACGAAATCTAATTCGAAAATCGAATTGTTGCAATTTTATATTTTAAAGATGACAAAAAGAATAGTATTCTGTTTCTTTCGGGGTTTCTTTTCAGGATCGTCATCTTGGCTTTTTTTCCGAAACCCTGGTAAATTTAAATTTATAATGAAGTTTCTTGTAGAAACCTAATCAATACTAATAATAAATCGGTAAGGGTTGGTCATGGAGTAAGTTACTTTGTCTTCATAGATATCATGTTTATAGGCTCTATACATGATACTGAAACTAAATTGGTGATTTTTAGAATTTTTTTCTGTATGTATGTATGTATGTATGTATGTATGTATGTATGTATGTATGTATGTATGTATGTATGTATGTATGTATGTATGTATGTATGTATGTATGTATGTATGTATGTATGTATGTATGTATGTATGTATGTATGTATGTACTTTTTCTCTTTCAACGCGGACGAAGTCGCGGGCGCCAGCTAGTTAATAAATAAATATCTTGATTTTGATTTTGAAAATTTTACAAATTTCACACAAAATCTACCTACACTCTATCTCGAGAAAAGTTCTTATCTACTGTTAATATAGGTATAAATTCAATAATTGTTAAACCATTTCTTGAGATGACAAATATTCATACCTACGTATATTCGATATCGAATTTCCGAAACAACCTTTCAAAGTAAATTCACTATCCAGTAGGCATTTCTGGTTACTCCCTTTGGAGCCGACGGTGACACCGACCTCGATCATTTGTCATTCCTCTACATTCATTTATTTTATTGTAACGCTACTTCGAACGCAAGTTGGATTCCAAACCCCTCACATGGGCCGATAAAATAATAAGAATTGATGAACTCAAAGGCTTTGCGTGCACTTAATCATTTGATCGGACATAAGACCTGTCTTTCATTAGTGATGTCAATAGAGTACGGACAGCAATAAAAATAACGAAATTACTTAGTCGAAAACATCTGCGATAGGTTAAATTGACGCAATTACTTTCTTTATGAATACCATTCTGAAGCCTTGTATTCACTAGGGGACAAATGTCCCGCGACACGTGTCGCTAGAGAAGTTGGGCGACGTTGGGTGATGTCGACCAACGTCGCCCGACGTCATGTCTCGCGACCTTTTTCGTTCACATTTAAATGTAGTTGATTCAGTTATAGTTATTGATTGCTTTGTCCCATAAACACTCGTTGTACCGATAAAGTTCTATCAGTTGTAGCACTACATCGTACGTCCACATTGTTGCTCAACACACGTCTATACTAGGTAACTTTTGTTCTTCAACTGAAGCGACGCGGCGACAAAGAACAAGTCATGTAATGTTGCCAGACTTGTTGTGCGATGTCGGGCGACGTCGCTCAATATCGCTCGACATCTCTAGCGACATGTGTCGCGGGACATTTGTTCCCTAGTGAATACGAGGCTTTAAACACGAAATTATTAACTATATGAATGAATCTAGAATGGAATCTATATAATTATGATAACAGATAAATTTCAATTTCTAAGTTTTAGTACGTATAGCAACAGGAAGAAACCAGAAATAGTACATAAGAAGTAAAAATACTAGGGAAGTAGGTAATGCAAACTCAGAACCACTTAGTTCAGGATTCTTATAGACCAGCGATCGATCGATTCTTTATTTTTGGTACGTGGGCGGAGTGATAAGTCTGGTAAAAATTAAACAAGGAGTAAAATTAATTAAATTATTATTACTTAATTTTCAACGTAGTTTCCGTGTAGCTCAATGCACTTCATCCAGCGTTTCTCTAGCTTTTCGATCCCTTTCATAAAATACGACTTAGGCAAAAATAAACGAAATTCACTTTTCTCCATCTTTGCAAAAATTTGTTCAATTATTTTTCTTTAATGGCTGTCACAAAAATACTAACCGGCGGTAATGGCTGAAAATTTTAATTTAGATTTAGGTATAAATTACGGTGTTTAATTCACGTTTAAAATATTTTTTAATTATAATTATTTTAATTAGTGTAGATTTAAGTACTTTCTATAGTCGCTTCACTTTCGCTGTAACTAATTGATTAATTACCAATCACTGTCTTAAACGTCATTTTATATTTAACGTCATTCCTGTTTATAGCGAACCGATTATGAGACATCTCAATTGAGTTTGCCTACAAGATAAGTGTGATTGCATTACTATTTGTATAATATCTTTTGGTCAGATTTAATTTTAAAAATATTAGACTAAATTTGTGATCTTCTGGTATAATTATTTAGTAGTGGAATTCAAATACGATTGTGCGGGAAAACTTTTTCCTTATTCGAATTCGCATTTAAGAGGTCACTGCCATCAGACGCGGCGAGGCGAAAATAATTGCGTTCAAAATATTCAACTATTACAATAACATTTCACTTAATCCGCAAGTTATACTAACTCGGCGCGATTATGGCAATACTCCCGCACAGTGTTGCCATTTAATGCACAAAGTTCCTGTTTTATGATAATGATTATTGGTATTTTATTTCAACGCAATTTGTTGCCGAAACTATGGGTCTTAATCGGTTTTATTTTTGCAATAACAGCCGGTTCTTGGCGTCATTTTTACATTAATAGTAAAACAATGTCAGTTTCATGAAATAAAAATTCTGAAGCGATACCAGCCTACTAATATTATTATAAATGCGAAAGTTTGTGAGGATGTATGGATCTTTGTTACACGCAAAATGGCTTAACAGATTTAAATGAAACTTGGCACACAGACAGTTTATGGATAATAATAATATATATTTATTTTCAAAATTCATATTTTGAAAATATAGTATCCATATTTTCAAAATACTGTTTAAACTAACACACACTACTATTACCAAATGTTACATAAGTATACTCGTACATCTGGAAAAAAAAAGTTTTTTTTTTTGTGTAAGAAAACATATAACACCACAATAAATATAATACATATTTAAATGAAAACAGTCTTAGTTACTTAACTTAATGTTTTAATTAACTTAATGTTGTTAACATTGGTCTACAACACGAGAAATACACAATACACGAGAAAAAGTTTAAAAAAACTGTATTCATAGAAACATCTGTTTTGTTATTATACGTTTAAATGAAAAGTCCAAACTTACTTATAGATTTTCAAGAGACCACAGATATTAAGTATTTGATGATATCTTTTACTCAATACTCAGAAAAAGGGTTCCATATCGGAAACTCGGGCGACAAGATCGACGAACGATTGGTTGGATTAACGTCAAGATAATGTTGTAAGTAAGTATTTTTAACTGATAAATTTGGGAACATTAAAACTAGCGTTAATTATATGAAATTAACATCTTACTCATAAGCCACTTGTTTAGGCACGATAGATGTCTGCTACAATTAATTATGATGGGTAAGGTGGAAGGGAAGAGACGCGCTGGGCGAAGGAGAAAATCGTGGCTCAGATATATCTGAGTGGACTGGGATTGCCTCGGTCGAGTAGCTATTCCAGTTGGCTCTTGACAGGGACCGGTTCAAAAAGTTGACGGCTAACCTTCAGGACTGAAGAGGCACAAGGAGAGAGAGAGAGATTCATAATAATACCAACATGAACCGGCGGATCAGTAAGTTTAAGTGGCAGTGGACAGGACACATAGTATGTAAAGCCGAAGGCTGCTGGGGCCGGAAGGTTCTCGAGTGGAGGCCAAGGACCGGCGAGCGCAGCGTAGGACATCCCCTCGCAAGGTTGAAAGACGATCTAATAAGGGCTACGTGTTGGAAGTAAATCCAGGCTGCTTCTGACCGGCCCTATTGAAAAATTGGTTCATTCCCAGTAGTTCCGTTGAAGTAGTTCCGTGGCGGAACTAGTGAGATTATTTTTTCTACTAGTTCCGCGGGACAAGTTATAGGGAAGGCCTTATAGGGAAGCAGTGAACGTCTTATGGCTTAGATAATGAATATGATGGTGATTCACAATAATTTATAAATATAAATAATAAACTACGGCTTATCATATATCCGACTCATTGTTGTATTTTTGATTCGTATATGAGTATTTGTGGGCATTAGGTAAATTACAAAAAATTACTTGAACCAACAAACTTGAATAGAAGTGATGCTATTAGTGCTTTCACAATAAAAACAGATTATTGCCGTTCTTCATGACAATACTTAAGTACGTGACATACTTACGGATAAATAGAACAAGCTACAAATAACAATTTGTACATTTAGAAGAGTTACTAGAACATTTAAATCAAACGAATCGAAAGTCTATTTTTTTTAATGAAGTCATTCCCATTATAGTTGGGATGTAGAAGAAAATAATATTATAGTTGAACCGTATATCCACGGAAAAATGGTAATAAAAGTAAATTAACTTACTTTAAAAGTAACAGATTAGTTGGCTTTTTATATAAAAAAAGCCAACAGATATACTTGCACATCCAAAAAGACTTATTATATCAGTCAGAAAATCGTATACCTAAAAAAATTCTATATACCTTTTATCAACCTATAAAAATCCTATAACTATGCAAAATTAAGTTCGAAATTCAATATCAGGGTTTTTTTAATTAGGTAAAGCTCTCATATTATATACCTCGGTATCAGTAAGCTGAATGCATTGGTAATGCAACAAAAGATGACGCTCTCTTAGCGCATAGCTCGTCGACTTTGAAGCAATTTTCAGTAAGTTTAACAATCCCTATAACCGTATATCACAGTGCTAACTTGAGATAAACATTCTCGCATTCGAAATACATCTTCTGGAAGGGAACAAATGCTGTGAGGAGATAAGCTTACATTTCCACAGAAGGGGGATCTCGGGAACAATACGGCGAAGAAATACTTCCATAGATCGTGTGCACAGAAATGAACACATAAAAATAGTAAAAGTAATCGAATATAAAGTGGGTGCTTCGTTAGCTTTTTTCCACCTGCGCTAAAAGGTAAAATGGCCCACCTTCTCTCACACTGTTCAAGACTGTTGTACACTATCTGACGAAGAGGGGTGGGCAACCCTATCCCATTTATATGACTGGGTCATATGGTCAGATGGGCTGCCCATTATAGTCCAGTCGCTACCAAATACTACTACCTAAATATTAAATGCATTAAATTTATTAGTAGTTTTCTAATGCACATAAAAATAAACTAAGAAATTTCTCTCCAAAAACACAAAAACATTATGTTATGTTTGTAGATGTGGTCGATATCAAAGTTATAAAGCCTGTTTAGCAAATACAAATCAAAACAGGTAGAATGGTTTAAATAAACAATTCATCGCGGCCATTGTAAATCAGAAAGAAACAAATGATAAGGCGACAGTGATTTATTTTAAGCGGCGCCCAAATTAACTCCGGAGATGTTTATTCGTTCCCTTTTTAATATTTTATACGCGAACCTTGTTTTTGAGACAAAGCCGGAGGCTTAAGTGAGAACAACATTTGTTAACTCACCTCGCAAACATTTTTTACAAGCAACAAAGAAGTATTGTATGTTTAAATTGGAGTGTGTATATAAAGTAAAGGAAGATAAATTTGTTGGCTCTAACAGTTTTATGTATAAAAACATGACGAAATCATATAATAAAATATATTATAGTGAAAATTTCTAATAACGTTTATAAAACTTACAAAACAAAACAATTTCACATTATAACATTTTATATACTCGTATCAAAATGTTAAGTTGGTTTGTATACGCTTCAAAAACTCGAAAATGAAAATCGAAAATTCGGTTTTCACATAAGAAAAAGGGATAAACGGGGAAGGTTTGTATATATAAAAATTGCACATTGGACGAAGCCGGGAGCGGGTCGCTTAGTTTATAATGTTCAACATTGTATATTATGTTCTTTATTTATTAAATTTTAAAATCAGACCAATGTAATATTTTACTGTCGCGACACTGTCGAAATTCTGATGATGTCATCATCATCATCATCATCATCATCATGGCCTGGATCCACCGTCGACCTGCGACCTGATGAGGATCAGATCAATAAATTTATAATAATTATAATATCATATAAATACAGATTGTATACAATATTCGGTTTAAAATAAAGAAGTTTGCTGCTATTCTCTGATATTAAATTATTTATTATTGTTATTAAAATTACCATCCTCCGAAAAATTATTTTCACCCTCTTGAGGAACACAAACGTTATCTCTCGAAATTTTATGCTCTTTTTTACGGTTGCATTAAATTTATTCCCTTTTTACTGCTAAGAATTATTTTTGAGCAATTAAAATTTCAGAATTGCGTCGTAAACTGACAACTTTGAGCAGCCTGTTTCGTGATAACACAGCAGTTTAGAATAAACCTAATCTTTTCATAGCAGCGCTATAATTATTATCTCAAACTTTAACGTTTCTGCATACACTATTAAAATAAAATAATATTTCTATAATGTAGAAACCACATTTCTGTTTTAATTTTATTTAAATTGGTTAAGTACCTACGGCAATCTTGATGGTGCCGATTTTAGAGCGTCCGATAGCAATCCTTCTACTTCCTCTTTCGTCTGGATTATAATATCAAATATACAATACATCCTTCCTTTGCATTTGGGTCATATAGGTATCGTAAATTTATAATACTTTATTGTAGAAAAATTCAATTTATTTTATATTTTATGTACTACTAGCGACCCGAACCGGCTTTGATTTTATAACGATTTTATAAGTATAGATATGGAGTGGCAGGCAAGTCTTCTTGATAATAGGTGGCTACCGTCACCTAAGGACACATGCAACACAAACCAAAATCGTACTAGAACTACGGAAATAGCAGAAATTTGTTTACAGATCGCTTAAAGAAGCCCTTATTGTAGCTAGTTGGATAAACCTCAAAAGCGCGTACCCTGGATAAAGTTTCTCAACATCCGGACCGTGCTCAGTGGCAACTTACCAAGTAAACGGATGGAACGGATATTATTTAGGCGTCTGCAATTATTCGAATTTTATTATTTGAGAACAATATTCATGGAATACCACCAGCAACTATAGTTTTTTTATTGTTACACGTTTGGTCTAGTGGTTAGTAAACTTAGCTGTTAGCGAAACGGTAGTGGATTCGAATTCCGCTAGGGGCAAATGTTTATTTTTTATATGTTAACATTTACCTTTGTGCCTGAGTCATGGATGTTTGTATCAACTGTCTGGTATCCATAACACAAACATTAGTTGCTTAGTGTGGAACTAGATGTTGGTGTGTGGAATTGTGTAGATTTTTGTTTATTGTTTCACCATTTACCTATGCTACGGAACTACTTCAACAGAACTACTGGGAATGATCTTACTGTACGAGTACATGATCAATGAATGTAATATTTGAAAACAGCTTTTGAAATTTTATTGTTTTTTTTTTTACTTCAAAATTTTATTCATAATTTCAAATGCATTTCTAAAAGCAGTCGTACTTTGTGCTCAAACTTTAGTGACCGATTGTTGGATATTCTAAGCTCTTTATGATAAGTCAACTACACACACTGGACAGCCTCTTTGTGTCTTGACATGTAGGATTTGCATCAGAATGGACCAAATAAAATGGAGAATGCGTCACAGATTATAATGTCTTACTGACGCAGTCTCTATTATTGCTAAAGTGGTACCTATTTACTTTTGGCTGGTATGGTAACTTTTGACCAAGCGTATTGTATTGACTACAAAACGGATAGTATTGACCAAAACGCTTGTGATCTCATGACACAAAGCCGAAAGAGACCACGTTTTCTTTCTACTGGTGTTAACTATAATAGGAAATTAATAAAACTAAACTAGTAACTAAAGCATTTATATTTTCCCTTTCGTCTTTGTGGAGTGGGTCGTTAACACGATCTTATCAATTTATGTACTACTGTACTTAGATCGTGAGCTACTTGGATTACGAATTGTTAATAAATATTATCCATTATATTTGGTTTAAATAAAATGATTTTTTTAAATGGTTTAAATAAATTTAAAAAAATGAATTTGAACTAGGGCTTAAGGAAAAAAGCACGTTTCTTCCAACGAATTAATCTAAAAAGGCTTTGTCATAAAATTTATACCTCAATCTATTCTTTGAAAGACATTATTATCCTCATATAAAATGCATGGCTGCTAGATAAATACAACTTCTCCAGGTACTTTCAATTCTCGTTAGCTTCTTGAAGTTTCCTTTGCATAATCAACTAAAAAGCAGCTGGCTTTCAACTCAGCAGTTATGAACTTAATGAAAACACTCAGCACTAATGCACATCTGTGAAGAAAGAACTGTAACTTTAAAAACGATAAACAACAATAAACGGTTACTTCACCTCTATATAAATTGTTTATAATACAACAAGCGACGAAGGAAAAGTATTTCATATAAAACAAGGGCTTCACAGATGATGAATTATTGATTTGTTTTGTCTCAAAATCTTGTTTAGACCAAATTATGTCGACCCGTCTCAATCCAATTCGAATACCTTTGACCTCGTTTTGTGAAATTCGTAGATTGTCTGAGAACAAATAGAAAATAATTGATGTTATTAGATACCTATTGTAATAGTTAATTTTTAAACTTATTTGAATCAGGCTATTCTATATCAAGCTATTAATTTATGTATAATAATTTATCTATTAAGTTCAGTTAATTTAGTTTAATTTATGTAGTTTTGCTAGCATTATAAATAAATAAATAAATTTGTCTATATAATTATGTACTTATCTGGTTTTGCCTGAAAATTACACAGTCACATACTTAAATACGTTGCAATTTTTCAACAAGTAGCTTCTGATCTTACAGATAACCACCGTGAAATAACTGAATGTGTGCAGTTATGTTTTGAGAAGTGAGCAATTGTTTTTATTCTACTGAAAATTCCAATCCATAGGCTCATTGTGTCCTACCATAAGCGACAAGTCACGATATCATTGGCACTGAAAAAAAATACACATGTCATCAAAGATTTATATCGAAAGATGCGGCGTAATCTCCTCGCGCCATACTAAAAACACACCGAAAATTCTTAACACTGGGTTGGGCGCAGGCGCTCAACCCAACTACAGTTGCACGCCAGCTACAGTGAGTGACGGTCGCTTGTTGAGAGCGTCGCTATCGTCACAGTCACGTTTGAAGTAAGGAATGTGTTGTCTGTGTTTAGAAGTGTGTTTAGACAAAGGTAAATGTATTTTATACTTTTGTCTTTAGTATAATGTATGTTGTATTTTATAACACACTTTCGCTATTAATGCCATGAACCCTGACCAAATCAACTAAAACAAGAAACAAGAGGGCTGATTGACTGATATAACTTAAGTGATATTATGGTACATTCACCTTCTTACTTTCATCAAGTTGAAGTATTCAATTCAATTTCAAAAGGTTTATTCTTACCTTACACTTTCTTTGTGTCTCGAAATATATGCTTTGTTGTCGGGAGACTAATAGCATTTCTTTTAAAGGTCTTTGTGTCGTTGACAGACAGGTTAGTAAACGAACTGGATACAATTCAATTTTTCAGAACTTTATCATCAATACTAATAATAAATCTGTAAGTGTAGGTATTGTATGTATATATGTTCCTCCATAACTCTTAAACGAATTAACTTGATTTTCATGAAGCCCATTTCCTAGTAGACGAAGTGATTTTACTAACTTCCACAGGTTCGATTTATGTGAAATTTATATTAATTTAATTTATATTTATAATTTTGGTTTTTTTTATTAATTTTTTTATATAAATTTAGACGATCCCTCGGTACCCAAAATTTTTTCAGTATAAAAAGTATCCTATATAATAATCCAAGTAATAAACTATATGTGTGCCCTTTGGCACACATATCCATCCATAAGGTAATATTAGTAGGTTCATCGAAATCTACTACTAACATAGTTTTTAAGTTTTTCTTGTATTACTAACACTAATATGGACAAGTGTCTGAAATAAACTTATTATTATTATTATTATAAATCCTACTAATATTATAAACTTTCGCATTTATATTATTAGTAGGATAATTATGTAGGCAGATACATATAAAAATGTTACTTATGGCAATGATCTAAATGATATGGCATAATCAAAGCAAAATGAACCTACTGATACGAATAAAGAATAAAACATGAACAGTATTGTGGGCAAATATGCTTATATCAATCTTCCCCATCCAAAATAAACATCGCTGACCCATGAAAGGTACAGATGACCCGAAAATTAGAAACAAACATTAAAAATCTTGGAAAGGACATCCGGCTATTTGTCTTGATGACAAATACGCCGAGTGTCCAATAAATACTGGATTCCACGGCATTGTTTCGAGATGCCTATCGTTAATCATTTTTATGTTGGTAATTAATATAAAGATTGTAGCGACAATACGGGTCAAAGGATATGACGAGTTAAGGGAATCTGTGATCATTTATACAAAACTTTTGTTATAATTAATCTAAGAATAAGATTTGTTGAGGATAATCAATACGACCACATCTAACAGGTAGAATGTATGTTAGGGGCCAAGCGATAAATAGGGCTTTATTGGTGATGCCGGGAAATTTAAAAAAAATACCCAATATGAGTTACGATAGAAGTTTGTATTGTGAAAGCCGAGCAAGCGCACATGGAACATTTTTTTAATTTTTTTTATAGTCTTTCAAAACCAAAAATCCGGATAATCTCTGAAATCCTTTACACTCGATTTTTTTCAATTAACAATTTTTTAACCGTATATGACTGGGGTTAAATTATTCCAATGTAGTCAGAATATCGTATCCTGAGAATAATTACAGCTAAGTTTAAATTTAAAAATAATATAATTACTATTACTTACTATAATTACTATTTATTATTTCTTAGACATAAAAAGACATAAATAAAAAAATAAAATAAAAATGAAAAAAATATTATGTTTGTTTTCTATGCGTTATTTGAACTCAAGCAACTCATGGGTTGCTCAGAGTTTTCTACAAAAAAAAAGAATTTAGGATAAGAATAATTTGTACAAAATTTAGGATTTTGTGTCGTATATTTTAATATTAAGGAAACAAATGGAAACAGCCAAAAGTTTTGCTTAAATTGAAAACAAATACCTACATTATAGACACGAAACTAGGAATGAGTGAGAGCCAATAGCCGACTTAAAATCCGAAAGCCCAGTGGGACAGAAAATTGAGAAGTGGATTAGGCAAATCACTTTTCATTCCATCCCGTACCGACGAAGTTTGCCCTTTTAAATTTTATTATCTCGTGGTGCGCCGTTTGTATGTGGGGTAGCAATGTTAGTTATCAGCGGAATATATTGACTGTAGTATCTATTTATTTTTTGTTTATGAATAATGTATATGTATTGTTGTTAAAAATTATATTTATCTGTATTTTAAATATTGGCTATATATTTTACTATGATATTAAATATATATCGATGATCATATAAGTTACTAAAATAAATCTAATCATAAGTTAAAAATAATAACATAATAAAATAATAAATTGATTACATATAATTTTTAACAACAATAAATATACATTATTCATAAACAAAAAAAAATGTTATAATCATAAATTGGAATTCTAAAATCCTAAATTAGGTAATCCTAAGGAATCAAAAGGTGTTCGTGAGCGTCAACAAAAGGTTTAGTCAAGGGTAATTGGAATAAATTACAATTTATTTTTTTAATACAAATCGAGTGCAATATTTGAAAAATCTTGTAGGGAATAATTTCTTTTGTGATTGTCTAATTTATATAAAAATTTCAGTTGTTTCTTTACCTTGAGTAATATTTTAACTTTATATATGGGAAACTATTTTCACTCGTTTTACGAATTATGTAATAAACCTGCACACAACTTTGCCAAATGTTTTGAAAGATCTGCTTGGAAGCTGACGCACTTCAGTAATTATTGTTTTAATTTTAATTATTTGCGAATTATTTATAAAGAAACTATTAGTTCTAAAAAAAAAAAACAAAAATTATGCATGTGGAGACATCGACATATAATATTAATCATTATTTGGCATAAAAATAATGGCAAGTGTTATCGAAGAAATATGCCCTAAACGTAAATGTTTCTGAAAATGTGTGAGGATATTACAGTTATCTTGTCCCGGTTTTTCATCCCGTTTCAGGACTTGGCTAACAGCCTTATGGTGGCCGAGTATAATATATACTTTCAACAGTAGGGGCATATATTTGTTTTATCAGCAATGAACGGTGACGCATGAGGAAGTCAAGCTGCGCATATTTTATGCCAATATCATATCTGATGGAAGTTATCGCCACGCCTCTCAGTTTACTTGGGTATTGGTTGACATTATTGATATTTTGCTATCTCTGTCGACTATATAGCTCATCTTTTTTCTGTGTGTGCGACACAAAAGATTTGGAAGTTTTCGGTTTTTACCATCAAACTACTACAACATGGAACCCGCGTGTTTTACAAAACACTACGAATTTAATGGAACATTTAAAAGTGACATATGCGTAGAGCATGAACTGTCATTTATAACAAAACAAACATAATAATAAGTACGTAATTTAAAGAAAATGTGAATTTACGTCAACCCATTAGAATTTAAAATGAAATAGTAGAAGTTGATCGTTACTACCTTTTACCATTGACGCGTGAAGGCAAGAGTCCGCCATGATTCTGTCAAAGGCGTTCTTTTTTTGTGCCGCTTTGGCATTTGTGACGCAAATTCCATTGTAGTATTTCGATGGTTTTTACCTATATTACGTGACTCGGGGTGTATGTATCAGTAAATTTCAAAACTAAAAGGTTATTATTTATTTATTTTACGTGAATATATTTACTATATACCACTTTGTATCTATGAGTAAATTTTCATCAATATTCGTTAAAAATATTATCTTCACATTAATTATTGTGAAAAGGTCCTAATTAGTCTAAAAATGAAAATAAAAATTCAACAACTGACTAAAATATGACAAATTTATGAGCGATAAAGATTCAATAAATGTATTAGCACCTAAAAAAAGGCATATCATGGATGAAACCGCGAGCAAAACATTGTAATTTCAAGAATTATTTATTTCTTTGTTTAAGTAAAAACACCATTATCTAATTTCACAATAATATTTTTAATTGTGAGACAAATTAAAGCTTGTTAGATTTGAAATAAATTACTAGATTAGATTATATTATAATATTAAATTAGATAAGAAAATATTTAAAAGAGCAACTCACAATTTATAAGTTGACGATAAAAATCTTAATTTAATTTAATTAATAAAATTTAATTATTAATTTTGTTCCGAGTTTAAACGAATATGTCTTTTGTTAACTTAATAAATTGTAGCCGCCTGTCGCTGACACTGAAACCACACCTTATCTAAGTGAAAATAAATTCCATCTTCCAACTTACGGCCTATAAAGAGTTTAACCCTCCCAAATTTTACAATTTCTATTTCACTGTTTGATGTCACCAATTGGTTGGCTTTCGGCTTTGTCGAGGCTTCCTTTTGATTTCAATTGGCTTACTTTAAATTGCCTTAACAGGCGACTGACAATTTGTCAATGTCAATACTGATATTAAATTAATTGTCCTCTGAATTAATGACTTTTTCGCTCGAGAGGATGATCGAATAGTTGATATAATATAACATTTACCTTATTTATACAATTTCCTTTTATTGATGGTAAGCCGCTTGATAGAGTAGCCAAGACCTCATGAAACATCAAGAGAGATTGTAGGTCGCCGCCGAATTTGTAAGGATTTATCATAAGGGGTAGGAATTATACTTAGGATTTATTAACTTTTTTTTTTTATGTTAAGGTCGACAGACAGGCTGACGGTCCACTTGATGGTAGGTGGCTACCGTCGCCTATAACACAAGCAACGCCACAAGTGCTACAAGTGCGCTGTAGACCATAGGATTAAGGATAAGGGATAAGGAAGGGATGGGGGTAATGGGCTCTGGCATCCCTTACTCACTCACCGAAACACAATAGCACGTAAATGTTGTTATTTCACGGTGGTATTCTATAAGGGGGTGGTTAACTTGGAACTTAGCATTAGCTTAGACTTAGAACTAAGTTCTACTAAGTGTTAGGATTTATTAACTTTAGTAAGTTTGTGCAAGCTAGTCCTGGCGCCCCGACTTCGTCCGCGTTGAAAAAGAAAAAAGTACCCTATCCTGTGTCCCGTACGTCTAAATGTTTTTCTACCAAGTTTCATGAAAATCAGTTAATACGTTTAAGAGTTATAGAGGAACAAACATACATACAAACATACAATACCTACACTTACAGATTTATTATTAGTATTGATGATTAGGATTATATTTGTGAAACAAAAAATACTTTTTTTTTACTATATTTTTGTTTTCATTTCTGTTTGTGTTCCAAAGATTAATAAAAATAAAAAACATCTTCCTTGAAGAAAGCTCCTTTTGTAACTGGATGGAAACAACTCACCAGGGAGTTTAGTTCTCAATAAGCATTTATATGAAAAACATAAATTATTCCTCTTCAACGTTGCCTACAGTTTAATTTATAAGTAGCTCGAATAGTACCTAATCTTTTGTGATAAACTTTTAAAATCATGTTTCCAAATTTCAAATGAATTCCTCCATAACCTGCAGTGTCGTGTTACAAGAGAATATATTCAAAGATATTTTGCAACTGATATGGCGTGCCAACCAATAACAGTTGAATGTAGGTCCGATGAACAGATACAGGAGATTTATTGCTCAAGTTTAGAGACGAATGTGGTATTCTACAATACTAAATTTAATACACAGTAACTATATTGTATGGTATTGTGAATTGTTTTAGAGTTATAGAAAATTTTATGAAAGTGTCATTAATATATTAATCCTTACATATAAAACAAAGTCCTCCCGCGTCTGTCTGTTCGCGATAAACTTAAAAACTACTGCACTGATTTTGATGCTGTTTTCACCAATGTTTTCACCAATGGATAAAGTGGTTCTCGAGGAAGGTTTGAGTATATTATTATAATTTACAAAGTTACGCGGGCGAAGTCGCGGGCAGCAGCTAGTGTATAATAAAAGTTAAATATTAAAAAAAATCCCGAGAAGGATTTCTGGTGCTTACTATTTCTTTAGCTGCTCAAAATGCATTATGGCATAAGTCAGTAATATACTTCGTTGAGCGCACAAGAGCGAGTTACATTTTCCTAGCAGCGCAGCGCAGGTATAAGCCTTAACGCCCACTGAGTTATCACGTCGTGATTGCTAGTGGTCAAGTCAAGTTACTAGACGCATACGAAAGTTTCAGAGAGATAAGATGCTCATTTTATAAGCAAGAAATTGTAAAAAATTATTTTAATTTTTTTTATTCCGTTATTGTTATTTATATTCAAATTCAAAACATCTGACTTTTAAAACCAGTTGTATGTTGTAAGACTTACTGCAAATGGAGATGACCATACGCCATACAAACTGGTTAATATAACAATATAAGGAAATTGTGATTTAAGTCTGGGCTGTGCTGCCCAAAGACTGCGTCTGAAAACAGCACTGGAGTAGCAAAGACTATCATTTCCATAAACAAAGACCACTGTAAAATAACATTTTGTGTATAAATTTTTGGTCAGACCAAGTACTTTTGTAATTGATACGTATTTTCTTATTCGATCTCCATTTCTGTAATGCTTCAAGTATACAAGTTCCATTTTATTGGAAGCACACCTCAAAAAGGCATCAACGTGAATTTTGATCTCATGCAAATGCCTTTATTTACTTCAAAGTAACGTCATTTCGTCCTTTCCCTTTTGACGAGGGTCCAATATATCTTTCGTTGTTCTATATTTTGACACATTTTTTTTGTCGAGTCGACAGTTTTATGCCGTGTGACGTGTGATGGTGACCTCCATATATTATTATTTTTATGTAATATATTATTATATAATATATAAACAGTTTAAATGCATGTTTCTTATGAGAAGTCTAAGTGCATAGTTGTTAAAAAAATGTTTTAAAACCGAATTTGTTTTAAAAAATGTTTTAAGCAACACAGTTAACAGTTAACCAAAAGTTAAAATGACCATAACCGAATATCAATTTATTAAAAGAATTCCCGTAATAACATTTTTTGCAAAAAAAAAAAATTTTCTGAATTTTATTATACAAACGTTCTTCGTCTAAGTATTGCTCCTTTCGTCAGTGAAAACCATGTGAAAACCGAATCATAATCTGTTGAGTGGCTAGGAACAAATTAACAGAGAAACAGAAAAACGACAGCGATTTTTTATTAATATATAAAGAATAGTTCTAATTATATATAATAGAATTGATGTAGATAAAAAAAAAAAAACAATTTAAGGTGCAGTCAGTATAATTCATGTTTATAAATATTTAATGGTATACTATAATTCGGTAAATTTACAGGATAATTTACCTAGTTTTATTGAGGCAATATAAAATGTTAGTAAAGAAGTAAGTCGGCACTATTAAGAGAGGAAAGCTGTAGTTTTGTGGCGTGCTTGGTCACAATCAGCGCGGGCAGAGCTCGTAAACATTCGGTATGGGCGTAATAAAGATATTAGCGGTCTTGCCATAGGTTTGTTTGTGTGTTTGTGGACCAAATATTTTGTGTGTTTTAGCACTTCACATTTATTACCACTTCCAATACATATAAAAATATCTTTCTAATATAATAATCATATATTATTACATATAGAAATGTTCCTAAAATTATTCATATTTTCTGTAATTTAAATAAAGAAGAAGAATTATTAAAAGAAATTTATTTATGGTAACAAACATGCCTGTGTTTGGCCTTATTCTGCTAAGTTTTGATAAATAAAGGAACTTCAACAATTTAGAAAGCGTAAAATTATATTAAAACTGTTGGACAACTGTTCATCTTGGCGTGGAACAGAGAAAAGTTCAAGAGAGATGACTACCTCACTTCATTATTGGAGAAGCATTATACTTAAAGAAGAAGAAAAATACTTCAACTGTCTTCAAAACATGCTATTCTCTTTTTTAAGTTTTTGATTTTACTTGTACAAAAAAAGTTATCATTGAAGTCAAGTTACAATTTATAAAAATGTAACATTCTTACTATTATGTGAAATAATTCCAGGAATTTTCGACGACCATACAATAATCAGCTAACCAGCGAGCCTACCTTAGGGAAGGATCGTAAACAGCCCGTGCAAGCGTAATAAAGACATTTGCGACGGTCGCACTTGAGCATTGTCGCTACACGACCACTAGAATACGAAACACAACAATATACATACGTTTGTTAAAGTGGCAGTAACATATCTCACGGCTATCTCGGAAATAATCGTCAACACATGATTGCGCAACAATCGTCTCTCCGCCCGCGGACATTAGGATTGTATTTCAGTAATATAACCATACCTTCGGTTTTATCAAATAATAATAGAAAGAATATTGTCCCCTGCTGAGGTTTCTAATCGTACATCTAAATGTGTGCTTTATTTGAACGCCAACACAATATTTTTGTGTTTATCCATTCAGTTTTTCGTTACAACACGAATTTAGATAGTTTCACTATTGTATAGAATAGAATAATCACTTTAACTAAATTTATAGATGGCAAATTTAAATGTGAAAAACAAAAAAGAGATAAAAAATGTAAAAAAACAAGTCAAACATGTTCACTAATGTTGCTTATATCTTGCATTATAGACTTTTCCTTCCTAGCCCAATCACTCTAGGCAGAGTGGTTGTGGTTATCACTTCTAAGTGGCATGTCGCATCCTCACCTCCGCTATCCTGGCATATTTTTGCAAAAAACAGCCCATGGATGCCTTAATTTAGTGATTCCACCTCATATGTGACCTTGCATATGGTCTCATCTTTGGACAGTTAATTCAATATATTTGACAGCTTTTACACTGTTCAGTCAATTACAATAGCTCTTTTGAGTTGCATAGCCTCTTGTGTGGAAGTCTAGCTAAGGAGGTTAGGTACATATGTATTAAACATGCACTTGTGTGTGAGGTAGCATTGTTTTAAATATTCATGAAGACAGGCAACTGTTTCTTTCATGTATTGTGCAAAACGGACCGTGTGCCGAAAGTTACCTACCTCTGTATCCATAATGAGCTCCGCGAATGTCGTTATGTGTTCCAGGTTATTGTAACAAAAACTTTCTTTGCGGTTGTTTTCATTGTTTCCTGTATGTAGAGTTAACTCTGAAATTATTTCAAGCAAGTTTTTTGTCCTCAGAATTTCAAAAGAAAGGTTCTCTTTTTTTCGCTGAAACTTTTATCATTTGATTAGATTTGTTATTACTTGATACCCAGCGACCGACGAATGCATCTGTGGATCTAATGTCGAAATATTATTTTGGATAATAAATTTCCTGAGGGAATTCTGCGAAATTAGAAATCGAACCTACGTCTACTGTTCCGTCAGTTACGAATGAATTGATATTATAATAATAATAATAATAATAATTTATTCACAAATCGTTATAAACATACAGTACAATTGAGTACCAGCGTCTAAACTAGGCCGAGCCTGTATTTTAGACGCTGGATTCTTCCATTAGTGAGAATTAAAATTTATAAGAATTAAAATTTTAGGGTAACGCAAAAACTAAAAATAATTTAAAAATAACAAACATTATCTATACATTTAAAAGAAAGAATTACCTCTGAAGTTACAATATAAAATTACACCACTGAAACTATGGACTTGAGAACACAATAAATTATAATAAGTTAAAAGTATTAATGAAAATATAACTAAGTTTTTTTTTTTTTAATCCTAATATCATGCTAAAGCCAAAGAATCATTTTTTAATTACAAATAAACACTCTATATCCTGATAATTTTGACTTTTTAACCAGGTTGTTAATTTCACTTTACACTGATAATTATTTAAGGAGTAAATATCTAGAAATTGATTTAATTTATTATATAGCATTGGGCCAAGATAACATTGAAATTTATTGATGAAGTATGTCTTGAAGGGAATTGTAGGACATACCTTTCCTTTTAGTCTCTTCACATTTTTAATTTGTTTATTATACACAAGTTTTCGATGTTGAGATAGTACTGTATCTCTTACAAAAAGCTGCCTCACTGTCAGAACATCGCATTCCGAGTACAGTTCCGATGTGGGATATCTAAACGGCTTTAGTTTCATTACTTTTAGTAAAGCTCGTTGTGCTCTTTCTAATATTAACATATGAGTTTTACATGCTCCACCCCATGCCGTATTACAGTAAGTCAAGATAGATTCTGCTAAGGCAAAGTAAACCGTTCTAATTAGCTTGTCATCAGCAACGGAGCGTAACCTTTTAAAAACATATATCAGTCTTCTAGTTCTATCAGTGAGTTGCTTGATGTGAGGATACCAAGTCAGTCTTTCGTCCAGGAGAACTCCTAAGTATTTAATTGTTTTAACTTTATTTAGATAACTGCAGTTACAGGTGTTGTTTATGTTGTTGTGACAAGAATGCAACTGAATTTTAAATGTCTCTTCATTTGGTAGTGTACGTAAAGTGTTAAAGAATAGCATGAATTTTGTTTTAGTAACATTTAGCGTTAGTAGATTTTTGTTTAAACAATCTGCTATTATTTTTAGTCCCAACTCGGCTTGAGTTTGAGCATCAGACCACGTTCTTCCATAAAAGATTAGAGCTGTGTCGTCCGCATATGCAAATACTCTACAGTTGTTAAGTTTAAGGTCACACAGTGCATTAATGTATATTAGGAACAGGGTGGGCCCCAAAACACTGCCTTGAGGTACGCCATAGTTAATGGGAGCATCACTGCTAAAATGTCCGTTTATTGTTACCCTTTGTCTCCTATTGTTAAGATAATCCTTGTATAATTCAAGAGTTTTACCCCTAATACCTATATCGTCTAGTTTTTCAAGGAGGATTGGGACTGAAACCGAGTCGAAAGCCTTTGCCAGATCTAGAAAAACTCCTATACATTTGTTTTTCATGTCTATATGCGAGCCAACAAATTCAGTTAATTTTGAGACTGCTTGTGACGTCGATCTTCTTGCTCTAAAGCCATACTGATTATCAGACAAAGTATTTTCCTTTTTCAAATATGACAATAACCTCGTGTTCATTATCTTTTCTACGATTTTAGATAGGGCAGTTAATACTGAAATTGGGCGATAGTTACTGACACAGTCACGGTTTCCTGCTTTATAAATGGGGTGGATGACCGCTATCTTAAATACACGGGGAAATGTACCAGTTTCTATACAAAGATTTATGATATGCGTTAGAGGTGGAACAATATATTTTTTTGCCATCTTCAGAAATTTTGATGAAATTCCGTCCCAGCCCACTGCACTGTCCGATTTTAGATTCATCAAAAATGATTCCACTTCTTGGTGTGTAGTATTTAACAAAACCATGGAGTTTGATGATGTTTTTGTGGATTTATAGTTATAATTATTACGAATACATATTTTGTCAGCCAAGTTCTTTGCATTATTTGCAAAGTAATCGTTGACTTTATCTAAAGCTAGTTGAGGTGTGTTTTCTGACTTGAGCAGTTCAGATGCATCTATTTTGTTCTTATTTCTATTAGTTATTTTGTCTATTATAGTCCATGTCATTTTAGGGTTTTTAGCATGTTTATATAGTTCAGTTTTTTCGAAATTTCTTTTTAGGCGTTTTAATAAATTATTGCAATAGTTTTTATATCTATCGTAAGTAATTCTAAGTATTGTATTGTTAGGGTCTTTTCTACATTTTAGATGCATATGGTCACGATTCTTTATACAACGCAAAAGACCAGGCGTAATCCAAGGCTTAATACAGCGGAATCTTCTAGGTGTCAGAAATTTGTCTGTGTGATTTGTGATCGTGGAGTTCAATATATTTACTAATTGCTCAGCTGACCAATTTGCATCTTGTGATTCAAGAATATAATCGAAGTTTTTATTTTTTATTTCAGTCAAAATCGCCTCGTAGTTTACTTTATTGGTCAATTTCTTTATTATTTTTACACAGTCATAATTTAAGTTTATACAAGAAAGGACAGCGCAATGGTCCGTAAGAGGAACATCTAATACTATTGTAGTCGTTCTGTAGTTAGATTTAATCATTGCATGGTCTATGCAATTATCACACCTAGTTGGAAAGACATGGCCCGCTAAAAGTCCATGGGCTGCTAAGAGGTTTAAATAATCAGTTGAATTACGGTCTTCATTATTGGGTTTAATATCTATATTTAAATCTCCCATTAAAACTATATTATTAAAATTTTTGTAGGTGGATAGTAAGTTATCTAAAGAAAAAATAAAGTCATTTATGTTTTTATTATTTGGTGATCTGTAAATGCCTATCACAACTGTATCCGCTTTAATTTCGATAACCAGACAAGTTGCATCATCAAAAAGTATTTCCCTTACTAAGCAATCAAAATCTTGTTTTATATATACCACGACGCCGTCATTTTGATTGTGATTGTTCTTTGTATAATGTGTATCATAGTATTGTATAGATGGGAAATTTATGACTTTGGTGTTCCAACTTTCAGTGAGAATGTATATTTCAAAAGTGATATCTAACCTGGTTAGAAATACCTCTAATTCAGTTACATTCTTGGTAATGCTTCTAATGTTCTGGGAAAGGATTTTTAAATTTTTATTAATTGCTTGTTGTGATTTGAAAACAGATTTATTCTATTATTCTATTCTATTCTATTGTGTAAATAATTCAATTGAATTGTAGTATTCTATTGGAGTAGTGGCAATAGACACACTGCGTTTCGCAGTCATTTGGGCAGCCCGTCTACCACCCACTTACAGAAGACCACTGTGAAATAACAGCATATTATTATGTGCTGTTGTGTTTCTGTGAGTCAGTAAGGGATGCCAGAGCCCATTACCCCATCACTTCCTAATCCTTAATCCTTCTATGATCGGCAGCGCACTTGTAGCACCTATGGCGTTGCTTGTGTTATAGGCGACGGTAGCCAACCTACCATCAAGTTAACCGTCAAAACTTTATCCCATAATTAGGTATAGTTAGTTAATTATATTATTATCTGCATTCAAGCGCTTTATATTGTGAAAATACTTATAATAGAGAGATTGCATGCATAAGACGGACTTTGTCTTATAAAATTAACTATAAGCTATATCCCTATAACCTATAACTTGTGTTATAGGCGACGGTAGCCACCTACCGTCAAGTGGACCGTCAGCCTGTCTGTCGACCTTAACATTAAAAAAATGTAAGTCGCATTCTGTTCTGAGATTGACCGTTCATATAATATAGCTGTGGACTTTTCTTAACGAAGTGTCATAGACAATTAAGAATTTATAAACACTTACAAATTATTCATAGAAACACCTACACACATATGTGTCGTTCATTGTAAAAGTGTATCTCCTTGTAACTGAATTTTAGAATAACGAGCTTTTTGCGAATTATAGTGTAGGAAAAAAAATATAAGCATTCATTCATTGTTTTCATCTATGGGATTTTAATGCAACTATTGGAGTCACTTCACTTTTATATTGAAAATTATGACTAAATGTGATACCATTAGGCAAGAAAAGACATCGGAGATTGGAACGTAATAAAATCACAATTTCGAATCGGCACAGAATCCTCTGGAATTGGTTATAATATTCTCACCTCATATCAGAAAATTATATTTTAAGCAATTTCAATTTCTTTTCGTGTTCAAATTCGTCTTAAGCCTTTGATATTCAACCCACGATCCAATCTCTCTATCTTAATTGAAATCTGTATTTTATGTTCACGACACGTCTGTAATGTGCTGCAATTTACTGAATTTAAGATTTTGTTATTACGATTCAAAAGATTGCTTTAACCTGTGGTTACATACCAATCAACGGAAAACTTTTTCATTCAAACACATTTTTATAAGTTACTAGCCGCTCGCTACCGGCTAAAAAGCTCGTTTATCGCTCGTTCAATTAGTGAAAGCGTTATCAAAATCAGTTGAGAAACTGTCAGAGCCTTCAGCGACTTTATATTAGTATTTTATACATTTATAAGTATTTTATACTTTATATTAGCGACTTTACACACACACACACACATTTATTTTTATTTTTATATATTTTTTTGACTTATTTCGTTTCCATTTGAAAAAAATCTAAAAGTTAAAATAGCTTACACTACTCTAGAGATTATTATAAGAATTATTATACTCGTAGGAATAAGTTAAAATTATTCCAACTGACCGGAAGGGATCTTTTGGGGCTATTTTGACATCGTTCATATCACCTCAAATCGTGCTCGTTGTAGATCCTTGCCAATTGTTTCGAAAGGTACCCAATTTGTTTATAAGTTGACCTTTTTCGAAAGCCAATTTTATTGTTCGCGATGTGCGGGCAGGAGTCGGGGCGTTGACATTAATCTCTGAAGCCATTCAAACGCGAATTTATTAAGAGTCATCAGATGGAAACTTGCGGAACTTTAAAAGCTGCCTTTTGATGCCGAAGCGAAATGAATAATCCTTTCCATTTGCCTCCGCACTTTGCCCGAAACAATAGACTTCATCAAGAATAACGATGGTATTAAACAAAACAGGGGCTTCCATGGGGATACGTCCGCTCGGCCCCTTTTGGAATTGTCACAATTTATCTAACGCTTGATGCCGAATTAGTAAGTTTAAGAGTAACTGAGAATAAATCTTTTATGCCTTTCCATTCAAGAAACCATTGTTTTGATTGAATCAACTTCCGAAATGAATATTCGGTGGGAGTTACATAGAACTTTATAAATAATGTTGTACTTATGCTAAAATATTCATCCCATATTCGAATAGAAAATGTCCGGGATGAGTAATAAAACGCTTATAAAAGCATACATACATAAACAATTATAAAAAAAAGTAACGTTAATATAATATGTTTTTACTTTATTTTAAGGTTGATATCAAAATATGTTTTATAATTATGATGATAACAAATTTATATTAAATGCAAATTTGTATTATATTAATTGGTTTTATTGTATTATTGTATTGTATTATATTAAATGACAAACGAGGAAGGTGTGTATATATAATTAGCTAAAAAAAATTGCATCCGTGCGATGCTGGAGGCTATCTTGCTAGTGATCGGAGGCTATCTGATAAAATCTAAAAAATAATAGAATAAGAATTTAATGATAAAATCTAAAAATAAATAAATTGTGCTTTCTAACCCTGTACCCGTTCAAGTATAGCCAGCTTTCCAGAAAGGTGTAATATGCTACCGGTTTTTCTAAGGTTTGTAGTGGGTACACTGCGTATCACAGTTGTATTTTGTGTTTAAAAACTAGCTGTAGTATCTACCTCCTTACAGAAAAATTACGTTAAATGACAGCACGTATCACATTATTATTCGCTGAGTGAGCAAGAGTTGTTAGAACGAACCCATTACCCTCTCTACGCCTTGTCTTTAAACCTTAATCTTGTAAAGGTCGGCAACGCAATTTGTTATCCTCTAGAATTGCTTGTGTAATAAATATAACACATAACCTGTCACGTGTAAGCGACGGTAGCCACCTACCATCAAATGGAGTGTCACGCCTACATGCCAATTATTACATAAAAGAAAACAAAATTTAATATATTTCTTTAAAATCGCTAATTTCTATAACTAGCAGTCGCAGAATTTTTTGATTACTCGGATTGCATTTGATAGCCCAATTATTGAGGGTTATGGACTATTTAACATAACTATTACAACCACAAAGGAAGAAAGCAAAAAGAAAAAAATTAGCATTACTGACTGAATAAGAGAAAGAATGAGATTGCTTTCAAATTAAGCGATAGGTGAAATCGCGGTACACTTATTATTTGAACTATTATACAACGCCAAAAAAAGTGTTCATTATCATTAGGCAAATAAATATAAACTGCTTGTGAATTATTAAAATATAGGTAGTTTATTTTATTAATAAGATTTTGCGGTCTATTACTAAGAGATTTTGAAACGGTGTGCACGCTATGGTGGTGCTGGTTTACCGTTTGGTTCGAAGGGACCAACATAGAAATGTTTATATTACCTATTTGTAGAGTAGGTTCAGAAATTACTCTATACACATAATCAAACAAACATATTTTACGTTTATTATACTACAAACATATTATAGTAAATGTGCTCATTTTTTAGTTAAGTAAGTAGACTGCAACATGAAGCAAATATATCAACAACATACAGACGGCTACAAAATGGTTTAGTAGGTTTAACTTCATTAGTATAGACTGTAGACGAAGCCTTTGAAAGATTCAAACCAACTTATTCCGATGTAGGGGAAATGGCTAGTATTACACAAAATATAAACTTACATTTGAATCTAATACAAGATATATTTGCATTTAATTAAAAGACAAAAGTGTATGCTGTATTGCCTTGTTGTAAGGGGAATTTTTTGACTGACTAAGCATTTTGACAAAATGTTGAAAAATTTAAGCGCGTTGGGACCACATGGACCCAAAGAATCGACACCGAATGGAATCAAAATATCTAATTGGTAAAAAAAACATGAAAAACAAAAAAGACAAAATGTAATCTATTTTTGTGTAGTAAGTTTATAGTCACGATGACGCGACTACATTGACAGTAGCATTGACCGATACTATAGGATGTCGAATTTTTGAGGGTGGACCACGACCCCGTTCCATAGACATTGATTAACGACCAAGGGCAGTGGACGTCAAGCGGGAATTCCGAGTGGACCGCTAAAATGTGCACAGAATGAGAAATTATAACGTCCTACCAAATTTGGACTCTATTTCCTTCATGTATTTGTAATTTCCCGTAACCTCGAGATGAGAAACTTCTATTGTTTCACTTTTTTAGTAAAATAAGTTGGAGAATTCACGTTTTCTTCAAGCGTCCAGGCAGCATTGTTTCAGAAATGTTCAGATTAATTCAAAGTGTATCTTATCTAGAATGTTCTATATAATAATATGTGTCTGTACCACAGTCGCTAGATTGTACTTTACTAGATCATTGTATTGCTGGGTAACAAATTTCTCCTATCTGCTAATTGTAGCCGTACTTCCTGTTTATCATGACCTCAAAGATGTCTGGAAGTCTTTTGGAACCACAAAGGCATCCTTCAGAGGATTTCCTACTTGCTAAAACAAGGATTATTGCTCACTTTATTGAATATTGTCTAGCTTATTGCGTATCTATAAATAAAATCTGTAAAAAACTTAAACATCTAAGCCTGATCGGGATTCGAATCTTGTCTGCCTTACCTTCGAAAGTAAAAAAGACTCAAAAGTATTTCAGCTGCCTATCGACATCAGCGAGAGATCTTATTTACATTTTTTAATAAATTCACAACACAATACAACATTAAAGTTAATAATGAGGCTATAAACAGAAACGGGGTATTTTGTAAGTTACCACCCCTATTGAGGGACAAGATGTTCTTGGAAGCGCAATGAAGAGGCCTGTTGTGTAGAGCATTGTTGGTCTGCCTATTGTTCCAACGGTTAAGGAGGCGAAATAAAAGGGTTGTGCCTTTTACATAAACCGTCAAGTGCCGCTGAGTCTACTTCTAATAAATTCACTTGTCTGCAAGTGAAATGAAAGGATGTTAATTTTTTTGCTATGCATTAAAAAAAACCGCTTAATTTTCCCGTCCCTTCCTGTGCATAAGCTTACCTACGAGTATACAATAAAATTGTAAGCTTCTCAGTTTCTCAGGAAAAGTTTTAATTTGGCTGTGGTTGTGTAGATTATCTCAAAAAGCTTCACGGTGGTCACGTAACTAAGAGAAACATCTCGATCTTACCTTTTTTAACGTTCCGGGAACTTTTTTTAACGATTGTCTAATACTGTGCTACCTGTCGGTACCTCGGCGTACCCGCAAGTGGAGATACGCCGGTAATCTTTCGGGGAAGCTCACGAAGGCCAGTGTTCTCCCCTAAGACTACCGCCTGGATCTCGGGGACATAGGCCAGCCGCCTGCGCCCGAGCTTCTTCCGGTGGATGGGCTGGGAGAGAAATCCTCTTCCCGCTGCCTCCTTGAGCAACATGACGTGCTCGCAAAACGTGAGCATCATCTGCCACGCAAT
Organism: Synanthedon formicaeformis; assembly: GCA_945859745.1. Lineage (NCBI taxonomy): Eukaryota > Metazoa > Arthropoda > Insecta > Lepidoptera > Sesiidae > Synanthedon > Synanthedon formicaeformis. The sequence continues at coordinate 2,542,081 of OX243968.1, read as the reverse complement.
CTCGATCGTACTTAATAACCCGCTCGAACGTACAATCATTATTTAAAGAAATGCATCATTAAAAGAAGAAATATTCGGCAGTGTCATTACACTGCAATCGACAAATACAATAATTCTGGTCTGATTTTTTAAGCATTTAAGTATAAATTATGGACGGCTGTGTGGTAATTTTATTCGGGTGCATATAAAACGCCTTCTGCTTTTCACCTTGGACGATACTACGAGTATTATCGCCTAACGTGAAAAGCAGTGTCGCAGGGGTCGCAGTGATTGCGAGAAAATGCGAGAAAATTCTGCTTCCGGATGCTTACTGCCGCAAGACAGGTTTCCTAGTTTATGACTGCTGAAAGCAGTCTACCTGCTGTTACTATTTACTATACTATTGACTTATTATATTACATTTAAATGTAATTTTACATAGAAACACAATTTTTTAATATAATTTATTAAATTACCAGTCTTATAGAAAGTAGCCTTTTATATTACAGAAAACTATGTAGTAAATGCTTAATATTTTTTGAAAATACTATTATATAACAAAAAACTCTATCGTGCATCAATCTATTTGATTCTATTTGATCTTGTTTAGTCATTATCGAAAACTCGTCTAAATAAATTTGGGTTAGCTTTTATGTAAACCACAACCTAACATATAAAAAGCTATTGAAGATATTATTTTATATCTTTAATTTTTACGTTAATGGTTTTATATTAATTGAATTTGTACATATACAAAATATCCAATTTCATTCGATCGAAAGAGATATAGCACGAAACTACAGAAGCAAAATAGCGTTACTAAAGTTGTAATAAAAACCTGACAATTCTCGCCGCTACAAAAACTTGTTTAATCTAACTTGTGACATTTTTCGCGTTTTTGTTGCCTTTGTCTTCGTAAAAGTAGAAAACTAGCTAATGTCTACAAGATATTACTCCAAATAGTTTAAGTCCTTTAGTGTTTTGGGACAATATCATTTCATCCACATTTGCATTGCTGGCCGACAGCCAATTCCTTTCTACGAATCCATAAGCGTTGTCTGCAATACCGAAATCATACAGGAAAACAAAGATTTCTATTATAAATGTATTTGAATTTTCAAAGAACAATTTAATATATTCATATTCCTTTTTAAATAACTACTATGTTAAATGGCTGATTTGAAAAAAAAAAAAAAAACAATTTTTACTATTAGTTACCGAGGTAGAAAAATTGTTTTTATATTTTTTATTTGTGTATGTGCATGCTACTGTCAGAAACGACTTAACCAATTTGAATTGTTTTCACTTATATAAAAAGCTTTCCACAAGATTTGTTTGTTTCATATCAGTAATCAAGTTTTCTCGCAGAATCAGGCAGTTATCATTTCAGCTTCAGGTTTAGGTAGTTAAGGTCGAAAAAAAGTGTATATTTTTGTACATTAGTAGGGAGAACAAAAATTACGTGGAGTTTTTAGGAAGAGAAGAATAAAAGCATTAACATTTATTATTTATTTATTGCAGAAACTAAGAAAAACACATATTTTATACTGTACCATTTTACTCAATAAACCGTCGGTCAGTAGACCACTGAGCCAGACCGGCTCAAGGGAAATCTGTACGCTGTTGATTCAATAAATTTTCCAGGGTATCGTTGAAATAAAAACCCTCTATGAATAACTACATGCGATTGTGTAGGCATGGATTATCAATATGCATGGTTTCACAGTCTTCACAATTAAATTACAAATAACCTTTTATTTTCCTAACATATATGAGGTAAATGTTAAAAAAAATAACACCTATTTTTCCCCTTTTCTATGGTTTTTTTTTTATGTCAAGGTCGATAGACAAGCTGAAGGTCTATTTGATGGTAGGTGGCTACCGTCGCCTATGACACAAACAACGCCACAGGAGTTGCATGTGTACAACACATGCAGGCTCAATCAGGAATTGAAACAAAGTTTAATATAGTTACTGAGTGTTGAATCCACCGAACTGTTTGTCAGTTTTATTACTTTTGATTAGGTACTTAATAAGATTTCAATTAATTTTAGTAAAGTTTTTTCCTCGTATTTTGCATACCAAATGTGGTAGTACATGCTGGAACGCTATTATTATTTGTAATAACTGGTTTTACATCCATGTACAGGCATTTGCCTTGATTTGATTGATTGATTAAAATCGAAATTTTGAAATAGGGTGACTTACAATTTTAAATAATATTGTAAATTTTAATGTAACATCTTTTCATAGAATAAATCGTATAATTGAGTTAACGCATCAAAAATTCCGTTTTCCAATCGAACAATTCGCTATTGGAAATTCAGAGAAATTGTCATTTTATTGATAGGTTCAGTGGAATTTTAAATTTTAAATTTTAACATTTATTATTGAATTCGTTTGTTGGATTAAATGAAGAACTCTACGATATCCATTAAAATATTAATTAATGAAATACTAAATACTTTCAATTCTAGAAATAATTACTTCATAACAGAATATTATTTAATAATAATGAGTTCTATAAATGTTTAAACCAATCTATAATATATAATGCAAATGCTGGTTATTACACATTTCCAATAAATATGATGAACATTTCTTTTACCTTTCAATCATTAAACATTGATTTTTCCTTATTTTCTTTGACTTTTACTATACAGAAAGTGTATAGTAATGTCTGCTTTTTTCTATACTGCACAAATAAATACGAATTTTAGCTATAAGTACGTTTAATACCTGTACCATCAAACTACTACAACATGGAACACTCATTCACTCACTCACTCACTCACTCACTTACTTACTTACTTACTTACTTACTTACTTACTTACTTACTTACTTACTTACTTACTTACTGAAGCTTTTTACGATCGTTTGTACGTGAAGTTTATTTTGTTCTCCAGTCGTAACAACGACTTATGGCGCGTTGAGTGTTTCAGTTGTTTTTCACTTTTGAATGTGTTAATCGCCTTTTGCGGCCGACTGTACACAAAACCTTCGACCTTTATCAATCTTTCCATAAGTGACAACCGAATTAAAATCCGTTTGGTTGTTCAGAAAAGACGCGGACAGAAATTTATACTATGTATACTATGTACTATGTACTGTGTACTATGTACTGTGTACTGTGTACTATGTACTGTGTACTATGTACTGTGTACTGTGTACTGTGTACTGTGTACTGTGTACTATGTACTGTGTACTATGTACTGTGTACTATGTACTGTGTACTATGTACTGTGTACTATGTACTGTGTACTATGTACTGTGTACTATGTACTGTGTACTATGTACTGTGTACTATGTACTATGTACTATGTACTATGTATACTATGTACTATGTACTATGTGCTATGTACTAGGTATGTACTACTTATATTGTTACTAATGAGCTAGCACAATAAATCTGTAACACTAGAGTATTCTTTGAATTGGTTATACTGTAGCCAGACGGGCTACCCAGTTTTAGACTGTAGAATGCAAACGCGCATTGCCATTGTGTTAGTCAAATAAAGCTCATAATCAAATCAGATACTAAGCTACATTGACTTATCACGTGTCTTACGCTCACGTTTTATACTAGGTAAATTATTTTGTAATTTTCAGCTCCGCTTCTCATTACGTACGTGAATTAAATTCAAGCGTGCAATTTGTACACACTGTCGTCCGGTTCATCAAACAGTTCTTTTAGTAGCAATAAAGTTTAAGATTTTTAATAATAAGAACGTTTAATTTCTTAAAATGTTTGTTGAGCGAGGGCTCACATAAAATAAGAACTAAATATAGGGGCCATATGGAATTTGTTATTAAATAAAAATAATATAGAATAGTCAGATTCTTTAATAGGACCAACAGGCAAGACCGCGCCGTTCGATCATTATAGTCGGATTCGTTGGACGGCAGAGTGAAGCCGGCAAAACAACTACAGATATAACGTAAAATGTGTAATGCCAACCTTCACAGGAAAAAGTTAAATAAAAATAAGAGGGTATTAAATTGGGTTCTAGCATTACCCACTATTACAGGTAAACAAAAGCGCGCACGTTATTATCCACGGTGTTCAGTACAGGGAGTTTCTTATTACAGTGCACCTGTCACTATAAAAGTGAATAAATAGAGCCAACTAAATGTAGAGCTAGAGGCTAACCTGATGAAAGATCCAACCATTCACACTGTGAAGCGGCTGGCGAGGTCGGGGACGTTATGACACGACATCGATGCCCCGGCTGTCAAACGCAACAGGACCCTTGGAAGAGCGTTAAGGCAAGCATTATTTTTTTCAACTTTGGGAAATCCTCTTGGATACCCGGCAGTGTAGGGGACACTGCGAGGTTATGTCGGATTAGTACCGGCTAAAACCGGGTTGTAGTTGATGGGCGGGGTGGCGGGGACGTTATGACACGACTTCGGTGCCTCGCCACGGCTATCCAGCGCAGGGAGGGCTACGCTCCCTGTCAGAACCTCGACGTACCCGAAAGTGGAGGTGCGCCGGCCATCTGAAGGGACCTTACGATGGGCGGCAGTCTCCCCCCACCACCCGCGTCCCGGTCAGGGTGGAAGGCGGCGGATATAGGCCAGCCGCCTGCAAGGCAAGCATCCTAACCACTCATCCAACGAGCTGATCAAAGGTGAGTAATTGATTGTCCCCTTTTTTCCTTAGGCACATTTTAATTAGGTAAAATATAATATTATTTTTCTGAGCTCACTAAACTCTAGCTCCGTGAATCGTTGTACAAGAATTCTAGTGAGCTATACAACTGACTTTGTTCAGTCAGCGCCTCTGGGGATAACACTCAGATTTAGCCCGTAAATTATTAACCCCACGCAAGATACCGTGTATTTGTTATGAACAGTTTTAGAAATAATTACATTATTGCACGGTAACGTACTTAATCCAAGTGTAAATATTTTATACTAGCGTACACCTGCGCCATTTTCCGAGCAGTTTTCCTTTTATTTTATTTAACGTTAGATATTTAAGTTGTACGGAGTAAAAGGTTTAACTTTTTACTAAATACCTAATTAGAGATATTTATAGATATCTAATACTAATAATAGAGATCTATAAATATCTCTAATATTAATATTTTCCGAACAAATAAATTCATAGACAAGACAGGCATCTTTGTGTAGCTATTAATTAAAAGATTATAAAAATCAGTGTACAAGAATATTTTAAAGAAAAGTCTTGTAAAATAATGCTATAATTTCTATTACTCAGTGATTTTGTATTTACACGTCTCAATTTGAAATTTATTAATTGCGTTTGTCGACTAAAACGAAGCCTTATAGGTGTACACTTTCTATGTTTTGTTTAATTAAAATTCGTTGATTTGTTTTAAAGCTGAAGGTAGACAATAAAACTTATTCCAATTTATATTTTAATATCGTATTTTGAACGAAATAAATCAATTAACTCATTTATAAATAAACCTCTTGACTTATAAGATGTCTGCGGTTCACAGAAATTTCGAGTGATAAATTATACTTTACTCGAAACACGTTATTAAAATCACTTCTATACTAGACAGTAATAAGTGGCTTCTTACATTTAGGGAATTTCTTGTTATTTTTTTATGCGTGTAAACAAATAGAAAGAATCTATGCGTAAGATACGAGCCCATATTGGTCTAGTGGCAGAGCTTTAGGCAGCCCGTCTGCCGGCAGGGAGTACCCCTCTACAACCGACCACCATCAAATAACAGTATGTGTGCTTGTCTTTCAGCTGAAATAAAATAGATTAAATTTGTGGTTAATTATTCTATGATTAAAATATAAGAATGATTATCATATATTTTCCCCGAAATTTTTCAATAGGACCCATCAGAAGCAGCCTGGATTCAACGTCGCTCCGAGGCCCTTATCAGATCGTGTGTCTACTTTGTGGACCACAGTGGACGGATGGACGTCCTACGCTGTGCTTGCCAGTCCGTGGCCTCCACCCAAGAACCTTCCGGCCGCAGTGACCGTCAGCTTATACCTTGCCCACTTCCACTTCAACTTACTTATCCGCTGGCTTGTGTCGGTAACATTATGGCTTGTGTCAGTAACATTAAGACTTGTGTCGGCAACGTCTGCGATATCCTCATTCTTGATTCGACCTCGCAGTGTAACTCCGGGCATAGTCTTCTCGATAGAGTGACATTAAACTTTCTCACGAAGCCCGTAGTTAGAGACCACGTTTCATTTCATCATTGGCAATTCACATATTTATATATGCACATATATGTGTGCCCTGTGTATTTTAGGAGTAAATATTTAAATATAATATTTATTTATTTATTTATTTATTTAATAGCTCACCTTACAGCATTTAATATTTAACAATTACATTAATACATTTAATATGTTATTAGAATAATATTTCTGACACATGTTCTAAATTATAAGCCGTTTAAACATCATCGCTTTGTTGTGTACAAACTACATTCACCTGACAGACAGACAACTTCTAAGTATATGTAATAATTTAATGGGTAATCCTTTCTCTTAACCTTGCATATTACGAAACAAAGATTGAAGATAAAGGCCTTTTGTGAGATGGGATCTAGAGATTCGAATATGAAGAAAATTATTTCAGTGTTTGTTGCTAAGCCGAAGGTTGTTTTAATATAATTGCCCCCAATTATGTCTAAACATTGCTATGAAAAAAAAAACGATAGAAGATATTGAAGAATGCTAAAAATATTGTATTCAAAATATACGCCGTCAGATACCAATGTATTTTACAATCGAGAATTTTCGATTTTCGGGAAGATTTTCTCGAATGCATTTTTTCGAATGGATTTGTTTTCTTTCAGTGATGATTCGGTTGCTATCTTATCTGTGATCACAATACACTTCACACTCAAAATCAAGGAGTTAAGTCCGAAGCTTTGAATCAATAAAAACACAGTTGCAGTCTTATAATAGCAACACAGGCTCATAATAGTACAGGGCATTAAAAACAGGCCGAGAAATGTTAGCTTCTTTTTCTCGTTCTAGTCGATATGCAACTGCTTAGAACGACGCAAACATCTACAGACTCAAGAAACTGGTAATCAAAAAGCGTCGTATGAATTGGCTCCATATCAGAGGTGAATTTTAAGTCCGTTCCTTAATGATATTTTACGTTTTTTCATACCACCCAAAAGACTGGCACCGAGAAACGTGGAAATCAGTTCACTGAAAATACGATTAACTCACTTTTTAAAACGAATTTTATAAATTTACAAAAAAAGTCAAACTATATTTATCATGGGAGTAACGAACTATCTTCGATATTAAAATTCTCGTAGATGTGTAGATAGATAGATAGAAATGGTGCACAGATGATATAGGTGTTGGATAATCAATGAACTTAGTGAATTGGCTGCCGGACTCTCACGGACGTGACAGATATATCGTCGTCGTCTAAGAATATGTAAGTAGACTTCAGTCTCCCATGAATTGAAATGCAGAGAACTACTAGCAGTTCTATATATAGCAGTTCTAAAAAAAACCAATTGAGATAGATATGACTAACAGTAATTATATTTTACACTAGCGACATCAAACTACTAGAACATGGAACACGCGTGCCATACAAAACACAACGAATTTTATGGAACATTTAAAAGTGACATATGCGTAGAGCATGAACTATCATTTATAACAAAACAAACATAATAATAAGTACGTAATTTAAAGAAAATGTAACTTTACGTCCACCCATTAGAGTTTAAAATGAAATAGTAGAAGTTGATCGGTACTACCTTTTACCATTGACGCGTGAAGGCAAGAGTCCGCCATGATTCTGTCAAAGGCGTTCTTTTTATGTTCCCCTTTGGCACTTGTGACGCAAATTCCATTGTAGTATTTCGATGACTAGCGACTTTATTCACTCTTTATTGCTTAAGCATATATTTTTGTCAGTATTATTTTGTGGATGAAAAGTACCGTGTGTTCTTTTCTGTATCATTGACAACGTGTATGCGAAATGATGATTGGTCGAGTAGTTAAGGCGTGAAAAGGTAACAGACAGACAGAGTCACTTTCACATTTATAATATTAGTATGGATTAATATGGACTTGTATGGAAGTAAAAATATAATTTTTCAGCTATTGTAGAGCAGTTCTTCCCTGATGGATACTTCGTAGGTTTCAACCAATTAATTAAAAGTGTAATTTGTGTAGATATAAAAAAAATCCATAAGGGATATATTTATGTAAGTACATGTATGATAGTGTTCAATATATTATATAGTAATTGTCTATTATGTGGAAATATTATTGAACATCAATACTTATACTTACTAATAATAAAACTGTAAGGGTTGGTCATGGAGTAATTTACTTTGTTTTGTGAGATATCGTGTTTATAGGCTCTATACATGATACTGAAACTAAATTGACCATTTTTAAATTTTTTTTTTCTGTATGTATGTATGTATGTATGTATGTATGTATGTATGTATGTATGTATGTATGTATGTATGTATGTATGTATGTATGTATGTATGTATGTATGTATGTATGTATGTATGTATGTATGTATGTATGTATGTATGTATGTATATATGTATGTTCCTCCATAACTTAAACGAATTAACTGATTTTCATGAAACTTGATAGATAACATAGGATAGGCTACTTTTTCCTTTTCAACGCAGACGAAGTCGCGGGCGCCAGCTAGTAGTTTATTATAGTAAAAATTCGAAGGCCTAACGAAGATTCGTCCTGTTTTAAAATAAATTACGAGTACATGTGAAATAGAAAAACAAGTCGTTTTGAATAAGTACCCACTCACCCTTTGTGTAAGCTATCTGGAGGTTAGGCTAATTTCACGGTGGTAGCGCTTCCAAGATTCCACTGAGACTTTATTCCACGCTTTGAATTATCTTCTGCAATCATGCAAAAGATGCTTTTGACAGGATATTTTATTGACTCTCCCGTGTTCCGTATGTAATGTAAAAAATGCGAACTATTTTTGCGAAAGAGAAGTCTGAATTCTTTTTGTTTCTTTACTAACGTAAACGTTATTATCGTTAACTCAGCCTTTTTAACATCCAAAAAGTGTGCTTAATAGCCTGTGTTTTTCTTCAGAGTTCAATTCACGTATATATAACAATTATGTAAGTAAGGAATTTCGACGACATCGTATCAGTAATTTTCTAACATGATAATAATTTTTATAATTTTCATGATTTTATAATGGTGTTTCACGTAAATATCTAATGTTTCCAAAAATGTGATTTCTACAACTAAGATAGTGTCCATAAAATTATGTACCGAAGCAATACGTCTTACTAATATTATAAATGCAAAAGTTTGTTAGAAAACGCTTCATCGGATTTGGATGAAATTTGTCACATAGATAGTTTATTAACTGGATTAATATACAGGATACTTTTTATTCTCGTAAAATTTTAGGTTCCCGTGGGATCGTCTGAAAATATAAAAAAAATTGCGCTACTGTTGGCAAGGCGGCGCCACCGTCGTCACAACAATAAAGATGTCAGATATTTTTTCAGGTGTCGTATTTTTCATTTTTCAACACGGACGAAGTCGCTTTATAACCAGCTAGTACTTTATAACTGAACGACTAGATGACCTATGCTCAGAAGTGGATGTACATAATGTAGCTTAGGTTCAAATAATAATAGCAATGGAAGTTGTCGATACATTTATATTATTTACCCATCTTTAACTAACAACTGAATTAATAAAATATATTTTTTTATTTTATTTATTTATTTTATTTATCTATTTATTAATACAGTAATGTTTACATTTTAAATTAACATTGGTGTAAACATAAACTCTTTAGAGTTTCACCGCACACCATGTTCAGTTAACATAATCATTAATATCAAATAATTTATATCAATATATACATACATATAGATAATATTAAAATATATACATTTATACAGACATTTATTATAATTCATTCCGATTACCCATGATTAAACCTTTTGTTGACGCTCACTATATGTAATACTAGCTGTCGCCCGCGACTTCTTCCGCGTTGAAAAAGAAAAAAGTAGCCTATCCTGTGTCCCGTACGTCTAAATGTTTATCTACCAAGTTTCATGAAAATCAGTTAATTCGTTTTAGAGTTATGGAGGAACATACATACATACAGAAAAAAAATTGAAAAAATGGTTAATTTAGTTTCCATTTTTATAAAGCCTTTTTGTAGAGCCTATAAACACGATCTCTGAAAACAAAGTAACTTACTCCCCTTACAGATTTATTATTAGTATTGATAATGTACATGTCTAACGTTTTCTATTGAGTTTCGTGTAAGAATGGGCGTATAATGAAGTCTACGAGTATAAGTGAGCCTTGATTATGAGCTGGACTATAATAATCCGAAAAAGGTCCGTTTCTTATTATGTAATCAACAAACTAATTGTGGCAGGAAAAATTGCGTTCCTCATTAAACTATGCGAACGGAAGAAATTCCTTTCCACAAATGGCCAATCTGCCGCTATTTGGCAAATATAATTGGCGAATGGAGGCACGGAATGGGCCTTTTTGCCCGACACGCTGTAATTTGGAAGATTAATTCAAAAACAGGCCCACGAGATTATGAATATTGGCGTTGTGTGTACTATGCGGATAATTTTGATGAATTAATCAATACTAATAATAAATCTGTAAGGGTTGGTCATGGAGTAAGTTACTTTGTTTTTAGAAATATCGTGTTTATAGGCTCTATACATGATACTAAAACTAAATTGACCATTTTTAGAACTTTTTTCTGTATGTATGTATGTATGTTCCACCATAACTCTTAAACGAATCAACTGATTTTCATGAAACTTGGTAGATAAACATTTAGACGTACTGGACACAGGATAGGCTACTTTTCCTTTTTAAACGCGGATGAAGTCGCAGGCACCAGCTATAGTTCCTAATAAACTTACTGCTTTGTTATTAAAGATCAGAAATAAATACGTACGCAAACTCTGAACATCGCTGGTCATCGCATCTGGTTAGTGTTATTCGTAATCAGGTGGATTTTAGTCACCCTTTATAATAAAAAAAATATTCTTTAGTGAAATTATACGATAATTCAACTTTTTCAGAATAATATCTATGCTATTTTGTACATTAGTTTAATTGAACGCAACTAGTTGTTTCCGGCGACTTCTTCCGCGTTGAAAAATATATAAAAAAACATAAGCAATATAACGCCCTGAAAATTTCCTTTCCAGTATCCCTGACAAAATGTATACAAAATTTAAATATAATATTGGTTGAGTGGTTAAGGCGTGAAAAGATAACAGACAGACAGACAGACTGACAACCAGGGTTACTTTCACATTTATAATATTAGTATGGATAGATTTATAATATTAATGATCGATTACAGTTTTGTTTAAATATTTTATTGTACTGCAATATGTAATGTAGTAAATCTGTATTTAATTTAATTAATAATGTAATTTAAGTTAAAGTTTAATAACAATTTTTTAAATATATCTCTCCACAAACATAAAGTATAAAAGAGAGTAAAAGAGAAAAGAAAAGTAAGACAAAAGAAAAGTGAAAAACGTTTTTTCACAAAAGCTTTGCAATATTGCATTCAGAAACATAAAAGCGAATACACTACAAAACAGACTCATTTTGTCTACTATACGTCATCATACCTTTCATATTAAAGTACTGTAACGATGCGTTCTTCAAACATAAAATTGCAGAGCAGTTTCTGCCATACGATATTTACCTCAAAATATACGTCAATCTATCATACTAGTAAATCACAGAGTATTGCGGTGACTTAAGAGTCGGTTCGCTTATGAGGTATTCTAATAAATTCACTAGGGTTGACAATTTGTTACTCTTGAGGATAAATTATAATGTGATAAGGTACTCCTGTATGTTATTGCTACAATACACGTAACAGTAGAATCCAATACATTTATTATAGTTTGTATTTAAAAAGTAACGAAAATACTTGAGAGAAAAAAATTTTTTGTTCGCTTACGGGAAGTAAACGATTAATTAACATTTATCTTTTTTTAAAATTAAATATAATTGAAATTAAAAAGTTCAAAAGTCTAAGAAGTCCTATCCTAAAGCCCATATTAGACAATTCATTTTTGCTTTCATTTTCGATGTTTCATGGATGAAAGGCCGAAAATGAAATGTCTAAATTGACGTTCATCGGAGTGTGCCTTCGCGATGAAAGCTTGCGGCTCCTGATTGTTTTCACTAGCATCGGTCATCATTCATCGGCAATGAACGATCAGTGAAACGTCTAAACAGCGACTTCATTCATTTATTCTTTAAATCACTCGAAACGTTCACGCGGGAATTCCAATGGAATAAAGGAAGGAAGCTTTCATCAAAAGTGATACGTCTATACAAACAACGCAGTTCACTATTCATCATTCACCATTCATTGCAAAAATGAATCACTTTTGATGAACCGTCTAATATCGCTTTAAGAAGACACGTGTCCCAATTTTTCTTACATCTTCATAAGTAACAATTTGGTTGTCTGTCTGCGCTGCAGAAGTTAATTTGATTGCATATTCATATTTCACAGCGGTTTTCCCAGTACTTTTTTTATGTTAAGGTCTACAGACAGCTAAAAAAGCGGTTTTAACTATTAATTTTTTTCACAAAGTGTATTAAAAAAAATTTATAAATTAACATTTTGATCTACCTCACAAATGTGATACTCATCCCTTTTGAGTTCACGAGTTCACTGTGTGAGATTAAAACAGTTATTAAGCTTAGAAATGTATAGCGGTTTAAATTCTGAGGTTAAATACGTTCGCAGGAATGAAATACTATACACTTACATAACAAATTCTTATTAAGTACCTACGTTGAATTATTTTAAAACAATATTGTAAGTATTTTAATTATGTAATTTAGTACAAAATATATGAACATTATAAAAGTTGTACAATTAATTTTTATAAGAAAAATTAACTGTGACTGTAATCACATCAGGATACAAGTGCACCACCAACCTTAATAGAATTGAGGATAAAGTTCAATTCGAAACATGAAAATGGGATAGTTTTCGTTAAGGTTTTATCCTGGAAAATGTTAAGAGGTCAAGTATTAAATAAATTTTATTCAGCTCAGGACAGTATTTATTTATTATTCACATTTATTTATTTATTCACATCATTTATTCAATCAATCATTCAATTCAGTTGAAAATGAAAAAAACCAAAATTTATAATAGTATAAATTTATAATAGTGTAATTTATAAAGTGCACCACCAACCTTAATAGAATTGAGGATAAAGCTCAATTCGAAACATGAAAATGGGATAGTTTTCGTTAAGGTTTTATCCTGGAAAATGTTAAGAGGTCAAGTATTAAATAAATTTTATTCAGCTCAGGACAGTATTCACATTATTCACATTTATTTATTTATTCACATCATTTATTCAATCAATCATTCAATTCAGTTGAAAATGAAAAAAACCAAAATTTATAATAGTATTTAATATTAGAGCTAAATATCTAATTTAACCGCCAATAAATCGTGAACAATTAAAATTTATAAATTATTTTGTTTTGTCGTTGCAAAATATTAATAATTAATTAACGTTTATGGGCAGTCAACTTTTCATCTTATTACTTTCAAATAAAAAATAGATTACATCGTCGACGTTTGATATTTTTATAATTACAGGCCGGTATTTTAATTAGAAAAGTGTGAAGGCCGCTTGACCTTTAAAGAGGTCACTGCTCGTTGCCTCATCGCTTTTTAATTTTGGCGAAATTTTCTCATTATTCATTCCGTTTCAACAAAAATAATTATAAAACAAATCACCTTAATTATACATTTTCTTGAGAGAATTTGCGACGTCGGATGAATATGACTTTGCTAAGACATTAGTGACAAATTATAATTCCATAGCTATCATAGTCATAGTGCTATTTTTGTAAAATATTGCATTATTATGCATTTATTATTAAAAATTTACTTAGCGGGTAAAACAATTAATAAAGAACTCAGGTTACGGTACACTTTGTGACATGCGCCTAGCATAAAAAATAATAGGTATTTTTTATCAAATGTGTCATCATCATATCATATCATCATTGTATCATATAATATCATATCATATCATTTTATCATCATCATCATATCATCGTCGTGTCAAACCCACCAAAATCAATATGACTTTTGTCAATGAATTAAATTTTTAAAGCCTCTACGAGAACCTTTAACTAAAGAACATTAGGTGTTTTAAGCGCGTAATTAATGTGCTTAAAGCTCCAAATTGTGGTGTTGATCCTCTCCCAAGATAATCCTTTAACAAATGACGCAGTATAAGTACTTGCAGTGATCAATTTATTGTAAAATATATCCATGACTTTATGTTACAATGTAATTTTATTTAGTAGTATGTACAGTCGGGGTAAGAAAAGGTTTTAAGTCGACCTTTGCGTGCACCAGGTCATGCCAGAATTTCATTTCAAGCATCTGTTAGTTTTCTGCTTAGTGCTGTAGTTTCAAAAGGTACTAAGAGTCTACAAGTTGAATTTGAAAATTGAAAAAGATTTTCGTACCTCGACTGTACTAAACGAACTTAATATGTGACATAGGTTGATATATTTTTTGATTGAAATTAAGCAATTGTTGAATCAATACTCAGGAACGATAATAAAAGGAAAAAGAATAGAAAAAAAATTTCTTGTAGGTATATTTCCTATGTGGTACAGTTAAGGTACGAAAACCTTCATCAGTTTTCGTATTCATTCCTATATCAAGTCGTAAACTCTTACTACCTTTTGACTCTACAGCACTAAAACAACTGACACAGGTGCCTTAATACTCAATATCCTTAATACGAATTAAACTTAACGTAAAAGGAATGAAGAAAGTTAAAAGAATAAACGCCAAAACATTTTGAAAATAAAACAGGAAATAAACAAAACATTTTATTCTCTCTTAAGTATATAATATTGTTAACTTTGTTGAGAACATTCCGAAAAATAAATTGAAACAAAAACTTTTACATGTCCGTTTGAAACCGGAATGTGGTGATAACTTTTATTGGCTTCCAAAAGAGAACTTTTCTTCGCAGATCTATCGGCCAACAATTGGCCGCCCCTGAATTGTGTAACAGTAAATAGCTTGTTCTACGGAAACGTCGAATTTCCTCTGTGATTTTATTGGATTTCTTCTCATAACAACTTCTAAAAGATTTTTTTATCTTTTCAGGGTACAGAAGAAATACCGTTGAACCAACTATGTTATTTTCTTCTTTTTCAACAACCGAGCTTCCAAACTTTTGATATTATAAATTAAGCTTTGTATTTCAATAAGTTTATATAAGTTGATTTTAATTTCGCCATTAAAAATTGTTAAGGTTATGTTAACGTTAATAAGAAAGTTTAGAATAATTAGCCTCTTATTTTTCAAGTGAGAATGTATACTAATATTATAAAGAGAGAAATTTGTATTTTTGTATGTTTATAATGAATAAACTTAAATAGTACTAGGCCGATTTTTAAAATTCTAAACCTATAGAAAGCTATATTATTAGCGAGTAACAAAGAATATATTTTATAAAGTTATAAGGTAATAAATAACTTTGTTACCAATTCGAACCAATAATAACCTGCCACCCTTAATAATATTAAAAAAAATATGTAATATATATTTAATTTTTATTAATATTTTTTCCAATAAAAATAAAAACCCTCAAATTTATTTTGAGGCTTTCGGCTGATAGTAACGGAATAACAAAACAGATTTTATTTGTTTACGGCCAACCCTGGCCCCCATAGAAAGTTACAAACTCGTACAAGATGGGAATAACAAAACTCCACTCTAAAATTCGAGTTGGATTAAGCCTTTATAAACAGGTACAAAGGACTTCCTATTAGGCATTGAAGCTGCTTTTATGGTTGAATTAATTATTAATTAAGCTCTTTAAGTATTCGCTATATTTGGATTCTAAATTTAACTTCGAGCTATTTTGTATAATCCTATTAAAATTATAAATACGAGTACACAAGTTTGTATATGTCTCGATGTTTGGATGTTTTTTTTCATTTATACAAAAACGGCTATATGAATTTGGATGAAATTTGGCACACTAATAGTTTATTACCTGCATTAACATATAGGATATTTTTTTTCATAGAAAAATGTGAGGTTTCCGAGGGATCGACAAAAAAATATAAAAATTCGAAGATTCGAATTGTCGTCAATAGTGGCGGTGCCACTGTCGTCTCAGGTGTTATATTTTTCATCTGACAACCCGAGAAAAGTTTATAATATTAGTTAAGAAGATAAAAACTATGAAGTTTCTTTCCGGATCAATTCTAATAAAATCTGCTGTAAGTAGTTATACAAAATTATATATTTAAATAAGTATTTATGCTGTGTCATAAAAAGAATATATTTTTTACAATTTTCATTCTACTTGATACATGATGCAAAATAAAATTCCACAAACGTTTGTATCAATATCGAGATACAAAGATTGCTTCTACAGATTTCAAACTTAATAAGTTACAACAAATATAAAATGTAGATAAGTGTATGTAAATTCGCAAGTCAGAGAAAACGAAAACCTTACAATTTTTCAATAAATCTCCAGATAAATCTAGATTGAATTTGTTTAAGAAATCAGACGAATATCCAGGGATTGAATATCTTTTCTGAGACGGCGCGTTGGTCGAATCACATGTGAAATACGAGCCGGCCACAAAGCTAGTTTGACTTCACGTAGATATATGCATAATATACATATTCTTAATTCGCAAAACGAATAACTCCACTTTTGGTTGAAAATTGGTTGAAAATGACTTTTTAATACGGGAGAAACTTAATGACAATTAGAATTTAATTTTTAAAAGGCTATCGGATAATATGAGCCATTATTTCCAATGTAAAATTGTCTTTTTTCTTTTCTCGTATCATACAAAAAAAAATTATAACGTTTTTAGTCTCCCCTGTAAAGTTTGCCTCAGAGGAGTTATTTGGCTTGCGAATTAAGAGCGGGTATAAAGAGAAATAGCCAACATTAGATTTGAATTTTATCTACGTAAACAAAGTCTAATTTAATTAATTTTTTTAAATAGATAAATACATTATAAATGAATGTGACGACTGTAACAGAAAACATAATATAATGAAATTTTCTCGATAGAAAAAAATCACCAAATGAGCTCTCATTTCCATCGATTTTAGTTTTATTTTCAAAATGACACACATTACAAAGCTAAAAGTGTATCACTAATTTCACTTCTCATATTATCTAAGGCTTTATGTAACAATTTTTCATTTGACATTGTAGTTTACGAATTTATTGAGCGAGATGCGCTATCTTCCGTCGCATGTTATGCGTAGTTGTACGTATTTTGTGTCACTGTCATGTCCAAGAGGCCACGCGGGTTAAATTACAAATTTTGTTTGCTTTATACGCACTCTTTAGGTATCGATATAATAGATATCAGGCAATATTTATCATTTATATTGCATGTAGGTAGAGTCAAGTTCATAAATATAATATATAATTGCCAATGAATCGTTTCATAAATATGTTTCTAAGAACGTTTATAAATTTTAGACATGTCTCTGATTTTTCTTTTTCAATAAGATGCATATTATTTGCAATGTGGAAAATTAATAATACTGAAGTCATTGGAATCAAAAGGAAAAACTTCCTTTTATTCAAAATCTTCAAAACTTATGTTTTTTTGGAAAAAATATTTATTTATTAATTTTATTAATTACTCGTGTCGTAATTAATAAAATTTTGGAACATTTGCGAAGACATAATATTAATTATGAGTAAAATATGACATACTCGTATTTCATTATTCCTTTAGTACATACATGTTTTGTAATGGTTTAGTTAGTAGATACATATTTTTTCACTTGACTGTACATTCATATTATTGTTATTATATACGAGTATAAATGAATCAACATAGAAGTTGTATATATATTTTATTTGTTTCCGTAGAAAGTCTAGTCTATTGAATATTATACTAATATTCCTCGAAATATAGCATTCCTTTCGAAATATCAAACAGCAATTATATGTAGGTATCTTGAGTGTGTGGATATCGAGTTTTTGGGAGACGAGGCTACTCTTGCTTCAAAAAAGATTGGCCTGTTGAATTGTTCCGCGTGAAGTACAACTCCAGTGTCTAGTTCTCTATAAGGCTCACATATTAAGCTCCATATGCTCATAATGCTCAAAGAGAGTATTTCTCTCACCTCTGGGAAGGCATTCTAGATCCTTTTGAGATTGTGCAGTGTCGAATTGTACGAATTATTGCCGATCTAACACAACGTTCCAATGAAATATTCTAAAGTTGACCCTGCCAAGAATCATTTGTGGGAATTAAATATTACATATAAGTAGCGACCTGCTCCCGTCTTCGCACGGGTACAATTTTTTCTGCAAATCTATGAAAAATGAACTACTGGACAGATTTGAATAATTCTTTCACTGTTGATAAGCTATATTATACGCGAGTAACATAGGCTATCAATACTAATAATAAATCTGTAAGTGTAGGTATTGTATGTATGTATGCATAACCTTTAAACGAATTTTAAAGTTTTCAGAGATATCGTGTTTATAGGCTCTATACATGATACTGAAACTAAATTGACGATTTTTAGATTTTTTTCTGTATGTATGTATGTATGTATGTATGTATGTATGTATGTATGTATGTATGTATGTATGTATGTTCCTCCATAACTCTTAAACGAATTAACTGATTTTCATGAAACTTGGTAGATAAACATTAAGACGTACTAGACACAGAATAGGCTACTTTTTTCTTTTTCAACGCGGACGAAGTCGCGGGTGGTGACGAAGCTAGTTATATATAAAAAGGCCTTCCTCGTTGCACGGTCTTTCCGTTAGCGAAAGATCTATAAGCGTATTCCTACAGAGGGACAAACGAAGGGAAACAACATCTATACCAATATATAAAACTGAAGAGTTTGTTTGTTCAATTGTAAGTGCTAATCTCAGGAACTACTGATTCGAATTGAAAAATTCTTTTTGTGTTGGATACTCCATTTATCAAGTTAGGCTATAGGCTATAGAGAACACCAACGAAATCGCGGGCACCGGCTAGTACTATATATGTATGTTATATACTACATGTATGTTACCACTTGTAGTACTATTACTTATTCCGTGACTATGTAAACATTTAAGTTTACCTTGAAAATAACAAAATTGTTTTATTTTTACACTTCGCTGCTTAAAAACTAAAGTGTCACAAATCAAAATTACACTTTTTACAGGAGAGCTAATCGAAAAAAATATAAACTGACGGACTCATAAACTGCATCAAAGTTCAGGATTACTTTGAAATGATTTTTTTTAATAAGTATGCAAACTTTTTAGATTAAATTATATAAATATGGAGAGACTGGCTCTTAATCTTAAAAAAAAGCAAAATTTAAAAATAGAACTGCAGTAAAACAAATGAATATAGCCGGGAAAAGAAAATTTACTCGTAGTATCAGATTTGCGTGTTATTTAAAGCAAAGTTTTAAATTGATTCGCATTGATTTTTTATTGAATTATTGTTACCAGCAGAATTGTAGGGTTAGTTTTTTAACTCATCGAGAGTTTTTGAACCATAATATGGATTCTTCGTCCGAACAAGCGGCTCAAATTGTAGCACTGGTGCGGGAGGGCTTGGATCAACGAACGATTGGTAGAAATTTAAATTTAAACCAGTCTACGGTTTCTAGAATATACAGAAGGTTTGTGGAGACAGGTTCTTACAGAAGGAGACGTGGTACAGGCAGGACTCGAGGAACCACCGGTCGTGATGACCGATTTATTGTTACAACTTCCCTGCGAAATCGTTTCCTCACGTCAATTAACATCAAAAAAGGAGCTTAATGAAGTGCGTGGAGTAAATGTGAGTGCACGAACAATAAGAAGAAGGTTAAAGGAAGCGGATAACATCCCTTTTAGACCAGCAAATGGTCCAAATTTGTCTGTAGCTCACAGACAAGCTCGCTTAAGATTTGCGCGTGATCACCTAAATTGGACAGAAGAGCAATGGGCCTCCGTATTGTTCACGGACGAGTGTAGGATATGATTATATGGTGCAGATGGTCGCAGAAGAGTCTATCGTCGACGTGGGGAGCGATATGCTCAAAGTTGCATTGAGGAGCGTGTTCCTTTTGGAGGTGGTTCGTGTATGGTCTGGGGTGGCATATCGATGAACGGGCGAACAGAACTTGTGTTCATAGACATGGTCCGTCAAAACGGTAATAGAGGGGGTTTGACTGCACATCGCTACTTAACAGAGATCTTAGAAGATCACGTGGTGCCTTACATGGGATTCATAGGCGAAAATTTTACTTTAATGCAGGATAATGCCCGGCCGCACGCTGCTGCACAAGTTCGACAATATTGCGAAGAGGTTGGGATACGTACAATGAATTGGCCAGCACGCAGCCCGGATCTTAATCCCATTGAGCATGTTTGGGACAGTTTAAAAAGAGCTGTATATGCGAGAAATCCTGTGCCCACGACAGTGGCAGCACTAAGAACAGCACTTTCAGAAGAATGGGACAATATTCCGCAAGATCTTTTAATAACCCTAATAAAATCTATGCGGAACCGATTAGAATCCGTAATAAGGGCACGTGGGGGTAATACACCCTATTAAAACATAAATAAACCCTTGCATAAAGTTTGTGTCTATTGTTAAAACCAATTTTTTTATAAAACCAATTTTCCTTAAATTTCTGTTTTTTCTTCAAAAAAGTCTTAAGGTCCTTTCCAGTACACAAACTTAAACTTAAGGATACGCTGTTTTAAAGTTCACGAACCAATCTAGAGGTTTCAATTTAAATCTGTATATAAAGTTTGCATACTTGGTTAAAATATTTATTTCAAAGTCGTCTATTACTTTGATGCAGTTTATGAGTCCGCCAGTGTATTATTTTTTGTCTATTTTTTTATTATTAGATATATGTCAAATATATGCATATTATACATAGTTAGAAGCGTATTTTTAAGTAGCATTAAATGTTTTAAGTACTTTTATAATAAACTGAATACTAGAAGAGATATAAGTTTATAAGTTACTTTTGAACATATAAAAAATTATCAAAATATACTAAATATGGAATAAAACAACCATAAGTCTTTTTGCGACATACAATATGAAATATTGTGATTGTAATTTTGCAATAAAACATTTTTGGCCTTTTAGTTTTAAAGCAGCGACTTGTGTGAGAAATTACACTGAAGGCCAGAGTGACCATAGTTACTCTGACAACTAAACTGTGGCCTTAATGAATGATTATTTTATTTTATTTTATATACAGTTCGAATGTTCGTGGTGTAAAAAAGTGCAATATAGCAAGTGGCAACGTCGTATCCCAAACACGACATCCATTAATTCTGCCGGTTCAACTTTATTCATTAAAACCAATATGGTCGAGTAAAGACTTAACTACGTTTATTTTTTATAAACACTAATTTATATAGGTTTTCGCTTATTTATGGAACGTATTAATTAAGCTTTTAAACCGGTCACATTAAAGTGTCTGCCAGCTTAGGTATGAGTGATAAAATATAAGTACCTGCATAATATTATTAAGATAATTATAATACACTTAAATTCTGAACATTCTAATATGTATGTATATACATAATAATTTAGAAAAAATTGTAAAAGAGCAGCGTCTGTTCATTAAATATTTCTTCAAAAAAAAAACAATTTGTACACTTTGTTAACGACGTCAAAAACGGCTTAACCGATTTGAATGCGGTTTTTACTGATGTATTGATTATTATCTGAAATAAACTATAGGATATATGTTAGTTCCTGTGGGATTATCAAAAAACGAACTACAGCGCGTACGAAGTTGTTAAGCTAGTTCAAGAAAATAAATACTTTTGGGAATGTCGATATGGATTTATTTCTAAAACATCTATAATAGAAATTGCTAATTGACAAAACAATGAGTATAACTTACAATATAATATTATTTGAATTCAATACTTCAAATATAACCCTTCAAATATCTTATGTGAATTGAAAAGACGAAAATGGAATGATATTATATATTTAAATTATTGAGATCATAAAGCTAAACTTCTCTAGTACTGAGTTACATCATTAAAAATAATTACGACAGGTTATGTACCTGTAAAATGAAGTTTCTTTTCAGAATATAGGTAAACACACTTTTTAATAATTTTGACGTTACATGTATTTCCTAATTAAACCTGTGAATATCAGAAATATGATATTTTTTGGTATTTAATTCATTAAACTGAATTATTATAACATTTGTGACATTAAAACCTACCTATATCCAAATTATATTTATGTATAATATAATTATGAATTTTTTTCGCAATAATCTAGCATAGTGACTATTCTTGAACTGATTTATCTAGATTTATCTATCTAATCTAATCATAATAGTCATAATCTAGTATTATGACTATTATGCTTGATTGCCTGGAGAGATACCTCTCATTAATTTAATCTTATGGTGAAATTTTTTGTACTTTATCAGATAATAGCTTAAAAAAGTTGCATATTTATTAAGAAATTTTAATCAAGGTGAAATATAAATGACACTAGAAAAAACATAGAAGCTTACATCCTAATTGTCCAGCTTGCAAACAAAATACATACTCTATGTCAACACACAAAATGAATAAATGAAATTCCCTTCATTGTGTGAATAGTCTCGTATGAAAAGCCCTTTGCTCGGCCGAGGAAAATTGCGCCCAAACAAATGTTTCTACAGTCCGCCTACATAATATGTAATTGTTTTAAAGGTAACATCTATGGTGCTAACAATTGAGCTTTTGTTAAGCCCGTGAAAAAATCTAGAAAAACGTATTTATAATTATTTTTAATTTTTGATGAAAGTGTAACTAACTTTGAAGAAATATGAACGAGAAAAAGAAATTTTATAGCACAAGGCTTACGTTAGATCTTTTACAGAAGAAAATCACTACTCGCTTTCTTTCATTGTCTTTATAAATTTAAGTTTCTTTTTATTTTAAAGTCATTACCTAATTTGAGATTTATTTTAAGTAACTGCTGTTTGTACTGCTGCTGTACTGCTGAAAACTCAAATGAAATCTATTAGTTTTCATATATTCATCTACACTAATCTACACTAATAAAAAGGTTAAACAAGATCAAGACTAATCAACACTGAGCTTGTCGATTACTAAACAAAAAAAGAGGAGAAACATTTGATAAATAGGTACTTAACTGTTTTCTCTTTACCTATTTGTATATATATGTTGTTACCTATTACCTTTTGTATACCTTTACCTATACATTTACCTATTTGTATACACCTTGTTGCCTTGTCCATGTAAACATGTGGCCACCTTTACTCTGCGTCAACATAAAATTACCCAAAAATATTATGACTAAATAAAAAAGAAGGGAGGGTAACTCCATTTATCATGGCACGTTCTGCCAGAGTCCTCTTGCATATTAACTTGAGCCATTTGGCAACCGGGCGATTCTCAAAGTCCATTTGCATGGCTTTCAACTTGGAATATGAAAAAATAATGCAAAGAAAATGTATGGAGGAGTTTGCACTTTCTGTGGGTTATACAGTTCATTACCGAACATCTTGGAATTGAGACTCCCAGTAAAATTTCGTTAGATTTTAAATTCATATTGCAAAAAATAAATGCAAAGCTGTGAATTCTTTGAAATGTGAATGTATTTTCCACGTCAGTTTTAAATGTCATTTTTTTTATTTAAATAGAATGGCAATCGTAATAATAATTGGCCACAAATGGCGTATAGTTATATTATATACTGAATCTTAGCATTATAAAAGAGACAGATATAAGTTCAGTAAGCATACAAGTGGAAAATTCTTATTTAACTATTTTTTTCTATAATTTGTTCTATTTCTAAATTGTATGGTTTTATTTTGCATACATATTATAATTTTGCATTGCAATTTGACTTGTAAATGTTGATTCACATTGATTTATTTAACATATTAATGTTCATAAATTATATCTGGCAAACGGGTCGATTATCGTGAAATCTAGTTTCGTATTATAAGAAACCTCGATAAATGGACAACACAAAATGATTTTTTTAATTCGAACCAGTAGTTCCTGAGATTAACGCTTACAAACAAACCAACTTTCAGCTTTATAATATTAGTGTATGTAGATTATAAGAAATTATGCATATTAGACTAATTGAGACTGTAGACCAGTTGTTTAAGAAAATAAAACAATAAGGCCTCACTAGTTTATTAATAAGTTATTGTTAAACAACTACTTGTTACACAAATGTAATTCTTATGTAATTTTTTTTTATATTTTCCACATTAAAGAGACATCTTGTAAACAAGTGCCAAGCTGTCAAGAGAAACATTCAATTTATTAGTGAAATTACAAATTCCAATGATCTCCGAAAAGTATTCAGACCGGGGAAAGGGATGTCGGCATCGGCTATAATTAAACTTATGAAACTCAATTCTTATTGTTATGAATCGATAAAACTCGGGAATTGTTTTGGAAGTTAGGATAATGTACATTGTTGAACGAAGTCTTTCATATGAAAGTTGGCTGAGGAGAGTGGGTCGTGAAAAGTGAGGAATATTAGTACTCGTCTTGTACACGACCAGAGGAAAATTGTCTACGGTTTCGAGAGTTTTAATTGAATTAAACTTAGGGAGTATCTTCAGTGGAAAGCTATATATTTATAGAAGATATATGCAAGTATATGAACAATGTTACTTATATATACACAATTTTCAGTGGTTTTACTATACCTACTCTATTTATTTGAGATAGAGATTTTATGTAAACAAAGATAAGTGGAAAATTAACACCTTTAACTTACTATTATTATAATTACCCAAAAGCAAAGATTTAAAATTATATCTTAAAATTAAAATTTAAATTATATCTTTGCCCAAAAGTATATTATCAAATAAACAGTTTAAATTTATACTTTTTTGTACTTTAACACGATTGGATGTAGAAAGTAAATGTTTGAAAATCTGCGTTTTGAGGTTATAAATTTGTTTACATAAAATTTGTTGCTCAAATGAATCTATACTTATATAAAGCTGAAAGTTTGTTTGTTTGGTTGTACGCGCTAATCTCAGGAACTACTGGTTCGAAATAAAAATTATTTTTGTGTTGGATAGTTCATTTATCGAGGAAGGCTATAGGCTATAGGGAACGCAGACGAAATCGCGGGCACCAGCTAGTAAATTATAATTGTTGTTTAGTACTAAGAGAACTAGTCTTATTTCTAAGTTTGATTAATTTGAGTCCAATAAAAAGAAGTTAACTGTTTTACTGTTGATTTGACATCGACGATATATTACATAACTAAATCCTCCAATTAATTACACCCACACGAAGCCGGGGTCTATTTATATGTATTAATAGATGACGCTTTAAGAGTTATATACAAGTCAGTGTTTAATATTTGTAAGCGAATATTGCATGCTTACAAAAAATGTTTCACGCGCGACATATTCAAATATTCTTACAAATAAAGCGACATAATATACAACAGTGTAGTTTCGAAATAATCCTGAGTTGAATATTTTATTTTGTAACACAATTTCTCTGTCTCGATCTAAATTCGATAACGTTCTACGCACCTGCATCCTTATTTCGCGTGAGCGAAAATCTTTGAGAAGTTTAAAACAAGTACTTACCACAGTTTGAGAAAGTAGAAAGTTTGATATTATTTCTGTATTGTAGTTCTTTGTTGAACCACCTTGTGATTCTATGTGGAAAAGTTGTTCAGATTGGCACGAGTCGGGTAAAATTTAAAATTGCTGACTGTTTAATCTTCATTGATGAAGAGGTACTATGAAAATGAAGAATAAAGTATGACTTCTTGTTGTACACTAGTAGTTATTTTATACATGATGAAAATTATCTCATAAAAAGCACACTATTTGATTGCAAAAATACAATCACAATCCTTCATATTGTATGTTGCAAAAAGACTGTTTTATTCCATAAACTTAGTATATTTAGATCATTTTTTATATATTTAAAAGTAACTTATATGTTTATATCTCTTCTAGTATTCAGTTTATAATAAAAGTAATTAAAATATTTAATGCTACTTAAAAATACGCTTCTAACGATGTATATAATATGCATATAATTTATATATATCTAATAAGTAAAAAAAATAAACAAAAAAATATTTTTTTCGATTAGCTCTCCTGTAAAAAGTGTAATTTTGATTTGTGGCCCTTTAGTTTTTAAGCAGCGTTATGCCAATAATAAAATATTCATATTACCTATATGTATAATAAAAATATATCCAGACTAGCGACACATCCACGTGTCGATATTTAAATGACGTTATATCTTCAACAGTTATCACGTACTCTCTTCTTTTTATAACGTGCCTTCGGAGCCTTTTGACGTGACATATTTACACAAGTGCTCGACGCTACAGTAGAGCGAATCAAATTTCAGTCTCGGTAAAAATATACTACTTTCTACAGAAACTACTCTACAATTATTATATAAGTATAAAAATTTAGCTTTCGTAAGTAAATGTCCACAGCTCGAAAACTAGCCGAAGGATTCAAAATTTTCACATTTCATTTTAACAGGTGGCCGGGTAAAGATATAAAACTTTGATCAAACTACATACATATTTATATCAAGCTTTTGATGTCTTATCTACAAAACCAATAATGGTTTACAGATATTCTTATCATCTTGTGTGTAAATGCGTGTTAGATAATATATAAAATAATATAATATAATATAATATAATATAATATAATATAATATAATATAATATAATATAATATAATATAATATAATATAATATAATATAATATAATATAATATAATATAATATAATATAATATAATATAATATAATATAATATAATATAATAAATAAAACAAAACAGAAAATAATTTTAATAATTTACTTAATTTATACTTAATCTGTAATCTTCATAAAAATTGTTCATAAGTCTTACGACTACATTGTGATCCTTAACAACAAAAAAAAGATGTTAAATGCGGTAGACTCAGGACAAAATGGTCGAAAAAGAAAGATAATTCTAATAACTTGTCAATACACAAAAAGTTACCGTAAGTAATTAAAAGTCAAACAAATAAATAGTAGATATAAAAAACAAAAAGTCTTACAACCGCCAAACAAAGAAATCGAAATTCCCACTCAAAAAATTTTCATAGAAATTTTCATACAAGCGAGACCAAATTTAAGAGAAATATTTAAAATATTCGTTTCCATATTTTGTTAACTTTGTACCTCTCGCGTTATTTTTTGGAATTCTCTAAGTTATGTCACGTAACGTAGTAAGATATGTTCAGTTCAGGACTGTAGCTCAGTTACGTGAAAGCTGAAGGCAGTCAACGAGAAATTGTGGACATGTTAGCGTGAAATCAAACGTAGGTAAGTTGCACAGCAGAGATTAAACCAAAAGTTAAAAAAAGATTTTACCAATAAATAATTATAGTGGAAAATTGATTAAATGAGTTTCAAGCCTTCTTGCTGGGCCTTAGTCAAAGTAACATTTTAAAAACGATAACGAAGTTGGAAATAATAAACTGTTTGGAATTTATCACGTGATTTAGCGACGGCATATGTCAATCCCATACATTTTATCGTTTTCGAACTTCGTTATCGTTTCGTAATCGTTTTAAATCGTTACTTTGACTAAAGTCCATTAATTACTTATCCGACCATCCTGAAATTTTATTTATACATTGTCAGGAAATAACAAAAGATACAGAAAAGATCATCCGGAGAAATATTCTTCCCGAAGGACCATCTAAAAATATAAAAACATTGTGCCAAAAAAAACGTTGCCAGCAGCAACGGAGAAATAAATATATTTTCTCTGTACAAATTTATTTTAGACTAGCTGGTGCCCGCGACTTCGTCCGCGCTAAAAAAGAAAAAAGTAGCCTATCCTGTGTCCTGTACGTCTAAATGTTTATCTACCAAGTTTCATGAAAATAAGTTGATTCGTTTAAGAGTTATGGAGGAATATACATACATACAGAAAAAAATTCTAAAAATGGTCAATTTAGTTTCAGTATCATGTATAGAGCCTATAAACACGATATCTCTGAAAACAAAGTAACTTACTCCATGACCAACCCTTACAGATTTATTATTAGTATTGATAAAACCATAATGTTTAATAGATAAAATGCCAATAAGAAAAGGGTGCGCCTACGAAGTCGCCGGCACCAGATAGTATGACAATAATTATCCTTCAGAACAACTCTCGTGTTTAGGATACACGCTAACTCAAGATTCTAGCAAATTCTTTAAGAGAAAATTACCTGATCGGACAGAAATGGCGAGTCAAACTAGGAGAATGAATCATAAAACTGGTTCTCAGCAGTTTTGTTGGGATGAACAAACATCAAACATTAGCTGAGGCCCGATCCAATAAGATTGTATGCTTAGAAGGGGATGAACGTAGACTTAAAACACAAATGGAAGATTCTAATAAAACACAATGAAAGCTAACGAGAAAAGCAATCATTAGTCGCTTATAAAATATTATTATATTTAAGATACCTATACTTTGTGGGATCTTCTACTGTGCTTATCTAGTAAATCTAATCTTTACATACTTCCGTACTAATATTATAAATGCGAAATTTTATATGGATGTATGGATATTTTTTACACTTTCACGCAAAAACTACTGAACCTGTCTGGGACACTAACTGGACTACTGTTGTCTGGGACACCAGAAAGGACATAGAGTATATTTTATAAAGTTACGCGGGCGAAGTTGCGTGTAGCAGCTAGTACCTAATTAGTATAAATTAAAGTCGCCTTCCGCGTCTACAAGTATATTTAACGAATTGTGTGATTTGGTGTGTTTGTTTGTGTTTGTGTATATCTGCAATATTTTTCTCTTTCTTCCCCTTTAAACTTGACAAAATTTAAATACTCCAAGATGTAGGTGTGTGTTGTGCGTCCAAGATGGCGCGAGTGTAGCTAACAGTAACTTATTTTATACAAAGACTAGCGTTTGTCCGCGGTTCCATCCGCGTTAACTCTAGATCCCGCCAAGTCCCTTCCCATATGCCCCTCTAAAAAAAAAATCGGATTGGGAGTTCATTAGTGCACTAACATTCTTTTGAATCGAGTAAGACCACGGGGCAGAGCCAGTCACATTAAAATATAGTATAATTTATAGGACTCGTTGATAAATACATACATACATACATTCATACATAGACTTAGACTTTAGAATGCTGAAGACTTAAGAAAAAAATAGTTAACTATAAAATATAGACGAAAGCTAGTTGTTTTAGCAATTATACATAATTCCGCATTTTCCATTATGACACACAATCTGTTTCCTCCTGATCGATCGGGTTAGGTCGAAACTGTAACTATATTCGAAATTACCCACATGGGGTATGTAGGTAATCTCTTCAGATAGCGGTTTATGAATTCTGAGCTCGCTATAAAGTCGGGTTTGACAAAGCTTTGGCCAAACTTGGCCTGTTTGTTTTGGGCGTTTGACTTCCAAGTTAGGGACTTGCAAGTTGGTACTCTATCATGTTAATATAGTATTGCGATTGGAGACAAATTGGGGGTTTCTATGTACTGTATAAGCTTTTATCTTGTAATTAATAGTGTGTGGTAACTGTTAAAAGTTTCTTCCGGGCATAAAGTAAACCGAGCATAAGCACTCAGCACCATAAAGTAAACTAGCAAATATTAACATTTAAAGTGTACTTGTATTTATTTTATTTTATTTTATTTTTGAACATTTTTTTTTTAATTAAGTTAAAAATGAAATTATGTAATTCTAAATGATCAGGGGAGAGGATCAGAGGATCTGGGCAATAAGTTGGGGTATGTGTGTACGACTGTTTGTCCTTCAGCGCATCATAACACTTTGCTTAAGAGCTTTCGGCAGGAGGAAAATGTCCAAGTTTATACATAAACTTATCCAGAGTTTACAGAGAATTATTTAATTAATTATAAGTTCATTAATTTAACATGCAATCCGAAAATATTTTCCAGATTTTGAGTAAGTATACTGAGTTTATAAGTATACATAATTTATTATTTTATTTGTCTTGCTTCTCAGTACATTTTCAGAAAAAGGATATCGTTCGTGACAAGAAAAGCATTTTCACCTCGTATTTCCACCAGTGCTCAGCGCTCGGTCATTGAACGTCGATAGAGAAGCCAATCCATCCATCATACATATTTACTACATTGTCGTGTGTACAAGTCACGAACGCAACAAAGACATCGCAAGAACGATTCGGTGACATAAATCCATCACCTACCATGAATGTGACATATCACGTCCGAGTCGACGCCGTTGTGTGCCCGCCACTGAGTTTACGACAGACCTTGCTCCGTAAAACCTAGGCGGTGGTCTAAGAAATAAGATTCAGCGATATTAGAGATGCAGTAGTGGCAGGGCAGGCATGTGCCTGCAGTAATATGTTTACGGCACGCCTGAAGAAGCTCACATTGTACTTAAGTGGAAAACCCATTATTTCATTAATATATTATAATTTTAATTTATTTGTTATTTTTACATTAGTCACAACTAAGAGTCACAAGATAAAATTTGATTTGAGCTGTTTATGGAATTATAACGAAGTGTATTTTAGTATTGTTTATATATGTAAAATATCCAATACTCTCTCACATAAACCGAAAAGTTTTTCGGTATATGTACCGAACCGAAA
This sequence comes from Synanthedon formicaeformis, assembly GCA_945859745.1. Classification (NCBI taxonomy): domain Eukaryota; kingdom Metazoa; phylum Arthropoda; class Insecta; order Lepidoptera; family Sesiidae; genus Synanthedon; species Synanthedon formicaeformis. Next base: position 2,511,419 of record OX243968.1, on the reverse strand, counting down.
CCGAAGAAAATGTTTACATTAACTAATTGTATACATAGGTGAAAACAGAAAATTATTTATCGTAAAATCATATACAAAGTATATACTAAGTACCTACAGCAACATTTCGCCATACCTTAAGATTTTGGACCGTAACTTTTAATGCCCCGGACGAGCCGTGTCGAGAGCCACAATGCCAGCTTACATTTGACATATGTTTATATGACTACCAAAATATCTTGCTTACGTGAACAATTGTACTTTTTACACAGAACTAAGTAGTCTTAAAATCACCTTCACTTTAAAGTATAAAGCTACGAGTACTTACTTTATGATTAATATTAGTACCTAACAATGATAAAGTATCTGAACGAGAGAGAGTGAAAGAGAGAGAGAGATTAATTAATAAATCCTGTCCTTAATAGGCACTATGATCAATAAAAATAGTTTTCTTATCGAACCCTTATTTCTGTATTAAGGTCATGTCAATCATGTCATGTCATGTCAATAACAGCTAGGGTTACTAACCACTAGACCAAACGTGTCGTCATACTACCTACAAACACAGAGTAACCAAGGTGTACATATACACCAACGATTCAGGTAGGGTTCAGGTAGAGGATAGAGAAATGGGTTCCCGCTATCTCTAACTCCTGTACACAATATTATAGCAAACATAATTTGGTATGTTATCATTATAGTCTTCTGTAAAAGATGTTAAACCCTCATACGCCTAAACTGCCAAAAATAAATGTAATCGAAAATCGTACAGAAAGGCTAATGGAACACATTACTTGTTTTTAAAACATTAAAATATTTTATTGGCTGTGCGTCCCAAAGGCAAATTACTAGTGAATTGGGCGTGACGTGATGGAGCCATTGATTGGCATTGCGATGGACTTCGCGCTCTACTGGATCCGGATATCTGATCAATTCTCTATTAATTTACAAGGGGTGGTTCTACGGTCCCCTTCTTTAATGTAGTTACAACGTTTTAACGGAGTTTATCGAGTTTATAGATTAATACGAAATATTTTAAGAAACATTTCATATTGTTTTGTGCATAACATTTGTATGGAGTTGTTGTTGTTATTTTTTTTAGAGATGATAGAAATAATGGTATCCTGAGTTTCTTTCGGGGCTCTTTCTCAGAATCATTTTGACAATTTTTTTTCTAAAACCCTGGTAAAAATGGACATCAAAGATATTTGATAAGTCTCGCTACGCTCTACTAGATACAGCCGCCGTACTTGAAAAATGCGGCAACAAATACTACGCCGAATTCGGCGTACCCGAGCTAATCACACTTAAATCGTCTGTGAATATTTTATTAAATTTTGGGCATGATAAAATGCCAATTTGCTTAGTGAAACTGTGTAAAAAGATATTTAAACTGTGTAAAAAGTGATAAATAGTGACGATACACACTACAATAAAAAGTTGTCGCATTCACGAAGCTATTGCTTTTAGGTAGGGCCGTATCAAGTAGAGCGCAGCGATACCAATCATTTATCTATGAGATTTACGATAAAAATGTTCATTTGAAATATAATTAAGTAATGAATAAATTACTGCTTTACTGTTTCACGTTTGCCTTAAATACTTCAACTGAAAGAGGTGTGATGAACAGTGCTCAAAAATGTTAGTAGCATTTTCGCAAACATATTAAATGAAGTCTAGCAAAAACACCAACGTTTTACAACAGGCGGCCACATAAAGTATACGCTTTCTCTCCCAAGGTGGTATTCTGGGACTCACTAAGCGGTTTTTGATGTCGCTCGCCCGCAGAGGCATCGTAAACACGTATGTCTCGACCTCAGAATAGGCTCTATGCTACTGAATGTTTTTGCAGTATCATTAGAACTGTTACAGTACTGTTGATGTTGCTATAACAGAAAAGTGGGTTCACCACTAAAGAAGGTTCAGAATTTTTTTTAATAATGAAATAAGCTTTTGTAGATGGTTAATTTTGAGTAATAATAATAATAATATATTTTTAAACAATACTATGTATAACTTTTTAGGCCTTTATTATAAATAGAAGGGAAAAATCACAATTAGGTAGATAGTATTCAATGCCTTTTATTAAACAGGTTCGTGTTAATAAAAAAAATATATATATAATACGTATAACAGCAGAAATAAGCTCTAAAATAAATAAAGTCCACTAGGAAACCGTTTAAGGGTATTTGAAGGTAAACTTCTTTTGGAACTTTCGGATAAAAAGATCAGAGTGTATTTTTACAAAAGTTTCACAAGTCGATGTGAGACACCAATGAAGTTAGTCTCGAATGAGAGTTTACTATGTACTATCCCTTGACCGCGATAGTACATGACACTTAATATTTGTTGTTTTTTTTTTTTAATTTTTAAACATGTATGTACTTATGTCCTAATATACATTTTTCTTTTACTGTTAAAATGTGTTAATATTTAAACAGTATTAAAATTTAAATTATTTTAAGTATCAAGATTTGATATATTTTTATTATTATTGTTAGTCTATTTTGTTTTAAATTATTTAGCAAGACCGCGCCGTGTCACCACAATTTGTTACAGTTTTTGTATTTGTAATTATACTACTCAGAATATATGCCTGTATGTCAGAACAGTTCATTGTGTTCAAATTTATCATAGGTATTAATACAAATTTATAAATAATAGAACGACAAATTACAATGAAGTAAGGAAACGTATATTTGCATAAACATCAAATACATACGGACAAAAAAATACATCAGATATTTACCCATATATAAAAGATACACAGTGCAATCCCAGTGAGTGTGCGCCATGGCAGCAAAAAGGTATCTGACTCAGCATAAGCTGAGGCAAAACACAGCGCTGATATTATGCCAGCCCTAGTGGACAAATTCATAGGGTTAATATGTTGTGGATTTCACAGTGTTTAAAATACACATATCTTAAAGTAAAGTAAAGTAAATTAAAATCTGACAAGTTTGATCGATTGTAATGAAATAAAAAATAAAATGAAATAAATGCACGCTATGTCTATAATGGGGAGGGGCTGTTCTCTTATAAGAAAACTATTCCTAATGACAGCAGTTTCTGTTACTTAAATTTTACGTGTGCTTCTTCTGAGGCGCTAGAGCGTCTTTCACCAACGTCAAGTAGGCTAAACCGTCACTTAAAGTCACCTGTCACCGAGAATAATTTAGCTCATATACCTTTGTTTGTACGGTAAACGTCCCAAACATTAAATAGAAAATAATAATAAAAATTCGCCTATCGAATGATGCAGTAAACCGAGTGCATAATAATTATTCAATAAAACGGAAAACGATTTCTAAAAGTAATTAATCAACACGTTATTTGTAGTTGGTGAAAGATGCGCTTAGAGCCTCTTTCACTAACTAGCAGTAAAGTGTTGATTAGTTACTTTTCAAGTAACTCTAATTGGCAAGTAATTGTTGTGAGTATCTTCTTTCAATTTCATTGAAATTACCCTTGAAAGTAATTTGGTAATAATGCTACTAGAAGGTGGTGAAACTCGTGCGCTTTCTTACTGGTGACTTTAAATGTCGGTTAGCCTACTTGACACTTTACTCAGACAGTGAAAGAGGTCCTTAGTATTAAGTTGTAGACAAATGTCTTGTACGAGTATACTGTGGTAAAGGAAAACAAGGAAATGTCACGGATTAATATCAATCAAACGTCGTGTCCCACCTGCGGGAAACTAAATCTAGTGGCGACGAACTACATACGAGTATTATTACATCGTGTTTATCACGAGCGCGTAGTAATGACGCTCACATTATTTCACGGTTCTACTTGTCGGATGACAATTATTTTATGCTTACACAGATTCCGTGTACCTCGTTCTTCTAAAAAGCCATGTTTGAAATGTGTGTGGGTAAGTTCTGTTTTCACGATGTGCACATTTCGCTGCTTAAAAACTAAAGGGCCACAAATCAAAATTACACTTTTTACAGAAGAGCTAATAGAAAAAAAAATATTTTTTGTCTATTTTTTTTCTTATTGGATATATTATATCAAATATACTAATGCATATTATACATCGTTAGAAGCGTATTTTTAAGTAGCATTAAATGTCAAGTACTTTTATAATAAACTGAATACTAGACGAGATATTATGATCATAATGTTACTTTTGAATATAAAAAATAATATAAATTACTATATAAATAAAACAACATATGGTTGTTTTATTCAATATACTGAATATTGAATAAAATAACCATAAGTCTTTTTACAACATGCAATAAGAAGGATTGTCATTGTATTTTTGCAATAAAAACATTTTTGGATTTTTTTGTTTTATGGCCCTTTAGTTTTTAAGCAACGATTTCACGGTAATACTTTTGTTTGTTTTCATTTACACATTTATTTTATTTAGTTACAGGTGAGCACACCTGACTTTATATGACCTTATATGCTTCTGTTCGAGTCTTCGTCCTCGCTATATCGCTATAAACGCTATAATATCGCCTCCTTTTTCTTAAAAACTTTTATATTAGCATAAAACTAACATATTTATATTTATTGCTAAAGACAAATATTTTTTCCAGGCATTGAATATATTATATATATATAATTTTTTTTTTAATTTTTAGATTATCCCACGGAAATAGTACTTTTTATGAATGTCTTTTCCGTATTCCTGAAAACTTGTATAAAAATTTCCTGATAACTAAGTAGTTAATATGCAAAGCGTAACACACTCTTTCTCTTTTATAACATTAGTTAGGATTTTGTACCTTTCATACATTTCGAAGTTGTATTTATTTTATGGACAACATCTCCCATGACGAATCATTGATGTAATAAATTAACCAGTATGATATGTTGTAGCCTTACCACATTTTTGGAATCAAAGCCGCAATTTTCCGTTTGTTCCATTGCACACTCTGTTTGCGGTTAGTTTGACAAACGTGTTATTAATAATAACAACGAAAAATTACCAATTGTTATCCTGATTTGAATTATTTTGGTAATTAACAGTGTATTTCATTTATTACTATGGTAATGGGTAATTCAGTATACGGTTAAAATCTATTTTAGTTGTAGAATGACGAAATCTATATAATTATTATTTATATAATTCTATACTAATATGTATGTAATTTTAAAAAAACATAATCGCTATTTAAAGTCTGTTGGGGTAAACATATATTAAAATTTACATACAAAAATCTTTATCTATTTTTGAGCCACAATTTTGTTCAAATACAAAAAATAAATCTATTCTACTAATATTATAAATGCGAAAGTGAATGTTCGTATGTTTGATGTTTAACAACTCTAAAACGGCTACACAGATTTGGATGAAATTTGGCACACTGATAGTTTATTAATTGGATTAACATATAGGATTTTTTAACCTAAAAAAATGTTAGGTTCATGTAAAAAAATTACATAAAATATTCGGCGCCACCCTTGTCACAGCGATAAAGATGTGTCAGGGTTATAATACACATATATTTTTTCAGATAATTTCCATTTTCCAAATACAAAAATATATATAATATTTTTATATTACAAACTAGCTCGTCGACTCTTGACCACCTTATTTTATCAATGTCACAGAAATTAAAAAAATAAATAACTATATATTTTTTAAAATTAATGCATACCCTTCGTACATAAGAAATTATCGTGTATATAGCCGAACCTCACACAAAATTTAATAAACACACACAATAATCAAGACAAATGGTCTCTGTTTACTACAGTTTGGTTGTTTAGGAATGTACAGATCTCGCTGTAGTGAAGGATGTTTGCCCCCAGCGCCCCAGTTTCCAGTTGTTACGCTATCAAATAACAGTTGAATTTCAAGTCAAGACAAGGTCCCGACTCTCGACATAAGTGGCAAACATTCTCTATATTTAAGAGCGAGAATCTGGTTTTGTACAAGACCTTAGTCAACACAATTATTTGGAAACATTTTTAGACAGATTAAAAATGAAATTTTAACTTTATTTACTAGGCTTAAGAGCAAAATTGCATTAGGGCCAACCGGTGTATGGGCGAAAGTATTTGCGATAAAGATAAAGATAAAGAACCTGCGATGTTTCTTTGTATTTACCTGGTATTTACATAGACATTATCTCTTGATAATTTCACCAAACACTGCGTTTTGCAGTCTTATTTGTAGACCATTGTGAAATAGCAGCATGCATACTGTTGTATAATGAGCGAGTAAGGGATGCCAGAGTCCATTTTCCCTGTCCCTTTCCTTACCCTTATCCTTAATACTGACCTTAGCAAACTAAGGTCGGCAGCCAACCTGCCTGAAGACCTATACATAAAAAAATGTACCTATATTTATAGTATAAATTTAAGAAAATGATTAAATTTATTTAAAACAATAATATTTATTAACAAATGCAAAAAAAAAAATACAATAAATATGGTTCTTTCATTTATTTATTTTTTCAAATTTCTTTAAATTTGACTGAAAGTTTAAATATAGACCTTTAATTTCTACATCATAAAATTTGGCTTTTTTTGTGCAACTAACAAACAAAAAAAAAGTTTATGAGTTGAAGATTGGGAATATTGTGTTATCTATCTATATTAGGACGTATAAACGCTAAATTTAAAATATATAAATTATATATAAATAAATATATATAAATTTAGCTTTATATATAAACGCTAAATTTATTGAACGTACATCAGCATTATTTAAATTACCTGTGTGGGAAAATGAACACAAATGGGGAGTAAATCAACGCGTCGATTAAACGGTACATCAAATTCTCGCTGGCGTATGTACCTCCGGGTACTTAGCGAGTTGAATCACCCAACTTTTTACTTTTGCGAAATTTATTGTTTCCTTAAGCACCTACTTTGGAATGTGAGGCGAAACCGTGTATTCGGCAAAGCGTGTTACTGATTTATGTGGTGTATTTTACAAGGATCGTTACGGTTAATAAATCTTAGTTAACTTGTTGCGATGTATGGATTCGTCTCTTGCCACTTGACTGTACGGCTACAAAGTTCAATTTGAGACCTATGTAAGGTCGAATATTCTATTTAAAAATCATATGTGAATTATAACATTTATTTATTTATTTATTAATGTAATTTATCAATCACAATCAGATCGATCAATCAGTCTTTGTTTTTCTCGACTAGTGCGAAACTAGACATTCTAGATTTAGACGAACAAATAAACAAAGACTCATTTTCTATATTAACTACTTACAACTATGTGAAACCTTAAATACAACAAATATTTAATACCTTAAAAATCATATGTTTACTCACAAAAATCTAGCTGGTACTTTAACGTGGCAGCTCAGAAGACAGACTTCTATTTGGTGCCCAACCAGGCATTATAGGGATTAAGACTTTGCTAAGACCAGAGTTGACATGCCTTTACGTTTTAAATGTCTTTTTTGAAGTATTGGCAGACCATTACCGCGTTTCGCAGTCATTTGTACAGCCCGTCTATCGCCAGTAACCACTCCTTTACAGAAGATCACGGTCAAATGTCAAATAACAGAATGTCTACATGCTCTTTGGCTTTATATGTATTATACTCCGCTATTTGACTAATTTTAGAAAATCGTTTTAAATTATTCTATATTACATAATAAGCACACTACATTGATATTTCCGGGAGATCTGCTGTATTTTTAATAAAAATCAATGTTAAAGTTTAAATTTCCAAAACCCAGCCCAAACACGCTGTTTCTGTAATGGCGCTGGTCATTGACGTCACACGCTAGTAAACAAACAGAATTGAATGATGACACAGAGAACTAATATTAAGTGAATAAACACTATTTATTACTCTATGTCTGATATGTTTACTAGCGTATGACGTCATCAGAGTTGAAACCAGTCACAGGGCGTTTCGGCGCCAAGATAAAATTTCAAAAATTATGATTTTTTTTTTCATATAATTTGCAAAAAATATACATAATTTAGCTTAAAATATAGTGACATATGTTTATTTACGCAATTTTCTGATAGGATAACCACAATTTTTAAATCTTGTCAAATAGCCAATTATGTGACGGTAGCCAGCTACCATCAAGTGGGTGTATCCTGGAATCTAGATATCGCTAAAAATATGGCCTTCCACGTAGTCTACCATAAACGGATGTTAGCGAAGAAAGTGATTTGACAACGATGAGTAATACTCAATTTCAGGAAGCTATTTCTCTAAGAATGGCCGATGGAAGTAAATTGTTTTTGTCGGGCCTCATAGTGTTTATTTCCGAGGAGCAGTCAATTCTGCTTGGCCATAAATCAACGTCACTGTCGCTACGTACCCCGTTCACACTATAGACCAAATACAGTAAAACTTAAAAAAAAAAACAGGAATATTGCAAAAGTACAGTAACAAATTTTAATTAAAGAACATTTTTAATTAATAATTAATCGTATTGCATAGTATAGCAGAATAAGTGACTTCAATATTTCTGTCGGTTTTGCTTCTGCAAAACTTTTGTCACTATAACTAAATGAAAATGAAAAATGAATGAAACGAAAGATGTTTTTGTTCAATTTATGAGTGAAAGTTGGAATATTTTAATACTTTTTAGATGTACTATCGCGGTCAAGGGAGCAGTCCCACCGTAAGTAACAATTTCGTGTGCACATTTTGTATTTATCTTTGTTACGTTTCTATGACGTTACTATGACAACCTCAATTCAACGTTAGACAAATTTGTATGAAAAGTGGGTCTGCTCCATTGACCGCGATAGTACATACCCATGGCACGAAATCGTGTTGCAACGAGGTTTTAAGTTTCATTTATAAATGAAACTTGTGACTTTAATATCAAATACGTTTAATTATTATTGTATTACTATTTATTATTATTTATCTGTGTATTTTCATTGTCATATTATCATAGATAATGTTTGGGATAGAAATAGATATTAGTGAGAGATATTAGGGTGCGTACCCACTATGTTCGCGCATCAATCGTGCATCACGCACCTGCAACAAATCAAGTGTAGACGTTACGCGCATCACAACTTGTGTTCGCTAAAAAACCGCCACCGCTTGGAGCACATGCTTTGGTGCGTGCAACGTTGCACGCTCCAGGTGCGCGTTGGTGCGCGAACATAGTGGGTACGCACCTTTAGTGCCACTAATATCATTCGTTCATTTCAGCCGCGGGACGTCCACTACTCGACATGGCCTCCAAAAATTTTCAAAAGATCAGAAGTAGCCTGGATATACCGTTGGCCCGCGGCCCTTATCAGATGTTTTGTGGGCGGACGTATCCTACGCTGCGCTTGCCGGTCCGTAGCCTCCACTTGAAAACGTTCTGGCCCTCATATGAAGATTAAATTGGATTTTCTTAACACTCTGTTATTCTGTTGGTCTTCTGTAGAGGAGTAGTTACTGCCTCCAGACGTATTGTCCAATTTTCGACTTCGAAACGCAGTAGTCCTATTGCTACGAAAAATGTAAAATTTGTAAAGATTAGCTGCTGTAATCAAGTTTACTGTGCGTATCATGTTGTAGTGATTTTGCAATTTTTACATACGCGTAGACTTTTTATTTCACGCTAGATTTTCACTAGATCGACTGCTGAAGGATATTTTCGTTTTGATTTAGACCTGTTGGTGCTTTATATTTGTAGACGAAGGCTGATTTAGTACATTAGGCTGTGCTCGTAGCTCGATTTTTTGACAAAAAGACGATAATGGCATTAAAATGTGTCATTATGTTTATTTAATTAGCTGGCTGGTTACATAAATACACAGTCAGGGTTTGAAATGGTCTTTAAAAATCCATAGCGTAAATTAAGACTCTCAAAAACGACAAATAATTGCTTCGTGAAGAATTTCTAAGTATACACAGCCAAATAATAAATAAAAATACAAAACCTGTATTTAATTATATTTTATGGCTATTAAACCCACCCACAACTCTAACTATTCTAAGCTAATTAAGTATGAACTTAGTACAAAGATGCAAAATCAATAAGTCAGAGGGTGTCGAAAATTTTAAAGTTCAAAATGTTGAACATTTTCTTTTTCTTGATTTATGAAATACTTTTTCTCGCTCAAAATTCCATCGTTAAGACGGGTAGACAAATTAAATCACTGTTTTAATTTTAACGACTCCAACAAGCCAATTTGAATAATTAAATTACACCGTTCTTTTGTTTATCGATGAAATAATTGTATAATTGGATTATGTAGAGGGAAGAGTTAAATTAATATTCATCGATTTAAGATTATCGATTAAAAATTTGAATAATTTTGCTTAAACTTAAGACATGGCTTTTGTGCGGTTCAATCTCTGTAAAGACACACTTGCCTAAGTGTGTTTCAAATTCTGGATACTGATATGAGAAAGGTTGAACTTATAAATCATATGGAAGGGATAGTTTCAGTAGTGGCAGGTATACTGACTTTCGTAGTGAAAAATTAGACAGCTCGTCTCTGAACTACATAAGACTACAGAAGACTACAAGTACAGGAGACCACCATGAAATAATAGCTTGTTTGTTGTTGTGTTTCGTTGAGTAAGGTATATCTGAGCCTATTTCCCTACACCTTTATGGTATACTATTAAAATCTATAATTATTTGCAAACAAATAAAGAAATGAAGGAATGAATGAAGGATTGAAGTTTTCATGTTTATATATCGGCTAACTAAAATTGATAGCAGTGTTAATTCTTTTAAATTCCTTTTCACTTTTGATTTTCTTTGCTTTTATTTGAATTTCAATAGCATCCTTTTTGGTTATCGTTTTTGGTTTTAGTTATCTAATACTAATATTGTAAAGAGAAGATTAATGTTATATTTTTTTATGTTTCAAATGAATATACATAAAAACTACTGGGCCAATTTTAAAAATTCTTTCACCTAGCGAGTAACATGGGCTTTATTTTATAAAGGTACGCGGACGAAGTCGCAGGCACCAGCTAGTGCTATACATAATATATAATTACTAGCTGGCACCCGCGACTTCGTCCGCGTTGAAAAAAAAAAAGTAGCCTATCCTGTGTCCTGTACGTCTAAATATTTATCTACCAAGTTTCATGAGAATCAGTTAATTCGTTTAAGAGTTATGGAGGAACATGCATACATACAATACCCACACTTATAGATTTATTATTAGTATTGATTGATGATGATTTATGAAATATGGTTAACAAAGGGATTTACTAATACGACCTTCGTAAATTTTCAATGTAATCGTGATTGAAAGTTTAAAAAGGAAAATGAAACGAATCGCCGGTTCGGTTCGCATTTTAAAAGGCGATATCGTCAAAACCGGGCGGCAGCAGATAAGCGGTGAATATACCATCTATCTTCCTCTCCCAGACGTATGTGAGATACGGTCGCCCGCATGATATAATCGAAAAACGTTTACCGCGATCCATCTACATATTCCGGCTAACACAAACTGAAATTGGCTCTATACTCTTGTGAACTTTTTGTGTATAAAGGATTAATATTGATAATTAAAGGATTAATATTGATAATTATAGGATTAATATTGATAATTAAAGGATTAATATTGATAATTAAAGGATTAATATGATAATTAAAGGATTAATATTGATAATTAAAGGATTAATATTGATAATTAAAGGGTTAATATTGATAATTAAAGGATTAATATTGATAATTATAGGATTAATATTGATAATTAAAGGATTAATATTGATAATTAAAGGATTAATATTGATAATTATAGGATTAATATTGATAATTAAAGGATTAATATTGATAATTAAAGGATTAATATTGATAATTAAATTATTAATATTTATATTGAATGTCTCCTTTTAAGTGGCAGAGATCTGCAACAGCAAAGTGGCAAGCACTTGCAGAACCTGTGGAGTTGCTGTGGCGACGGTAGCCACCTACCATCAGTGTAACCGTCATCAGCCTGTCTGTCGATCTTAATTTATAAAAAAAATAATATAATTAATTAATATTATTAAAGTAGATCTTAATTTATTTTATTCAATTTTATAATCTATACTAATATATAAAGCTGTTGTTTGTTTGGTTGTAATCTCAGGAACTACTAGTTCGAATTGAAAAATTCATTTTGTGTTGGATAGTCAATTTATCGAGGAAGGCTATAGGCTATAGAGAACGCGGACGAAGTCACGGGCACAAGCTAGCTAATCAAACCTTAAATTTAATAACAATCACAACAACTTGGTACTTACATAAAATTACAATACTAACAAAAAATTAAGACGCTCCTTTAAAAGTGTCTAAGGCGATTTTATATAAAGGAATTTGGAATTCTCCGAATTTTCCTCTCTTCACGTACAAACGAATAAAGCAAAAGTGGTGTGTGTCGATTCAATTTCAATTAGCGGATCGCCGAGTTGACAGTGCCTTCGAAATATGTGGAGGCGTTAAATTTTAGCCGACGAAGGCATTGAAAATTGAATTTCCCGAAAAAGCTTGGTTAGTCGCTATCGAAGATTTTGATGTATGGCCATTCTGCATCGGACAACCGGGCGCCTAGGGAGCAGACTAATTGAATTTTTTATTCAAAACTATGGCTCGGAATTTTTAAATGACCTACACGTTTTAATTTATTCACGGGTGGATTGCGAATATATTACTATTGACTTTAATTGCGTCTGTATTAAGGGTCCATGTTATAATTATAATAGAAACGATTTTATTATAAACTAGCTGCTGCCCGCGACTTCGTCCGCGTTGAAAAAGAAAAAAAGTAGGCTATGCTTTTTCCTGTAAGTCTAAATGTTTATGTACCAAATTTCATGAAAATCAGTTAATTCGTTTAAGAGTTATGGAGGAACATATATACATACATACACACAGAAAAAATTGTAAAAATCGTCAATTTAGTTTCAGTATCATGTATTGAGCCTAAAAACACGATATTTCTTATAACAAAGTGACTTACTCCATGACTAACCCTTACAGATTTATTATTAGTATTGATTGAGTATTGATATACAGAAAAGAATTGTAAAAATCGTCAATTTAGTTTCAGTATCATGTATGGAGCCTAAAAACACGATATTTCTGAAAACAAAGTGACTTACTCCATGACTAACCCTTACAGATTTATTATTAGTATTGATTGAGTATTGATATACAGAAAAGAATTGTAAAAATCGTCAATTAAGTTTCAGTATCATGTATGGAGCCTAAAAACACGATATTTCTGAAAACAAAGTGACTTACTCCATGACTAACCCTTACAGATTTATTATTAGTATTGATTGAGTATTGATATACAGAAAAGAATTGTAAAAATCGTCAATTTAGTGTCAGTATCATGTATGGAGCCTAAAAACACGATATTTCTGAAAACAAAGTGACTTACTCCATGACCAACCCTTACAGATTTATTAGTATTGATGATTATAAAATGAAGTACATTTTCTTCACGAAAGAGAAAAATAATAACAGTTAATTTATGAATTCATTTGGAAAAAATATAAAACAGGTACCCCTTAGACCTTCGTTGAAATAACGTCATGAAACTTTCCATTTGCAAAAGGCACTTTATTTTGTGAGCAATTAACTTAATGGGGATGGCGAACAAGGTGCTTCAAAAAATTTATTGTAATGAAAAAAATCGATGGCCGCACCGTTTATTTCGTGGCTGTTTCATCTAGAGTGACAAAAACATTTAAAATAGCTGTTTTTAACACCCAGTAACTCATATAAAAAGGGCTGTTTTAAATAAGCAGTTACTTACTATACATTTATATATTATACTAGCGACCCGCTCCCGGCTTCGCCCGCGTCCAGTCGCTACATAACTTCACAGGATTAGCCGATGCACTCACCTGAAGATTTTCTGAAAGTTTCTTAAAAATCGGTTTAGCGGTTTTGGAGTCCATAGGGAACATGCATACATACACACATCGCCTTTTATATGTTAAGATGTATAAGAGAAAAAGAGATACATTATACTTGCTGTAAGTACAAATGAATGAGTTACTTGATAGTTATACTTGAAAGGTGTATTTGATAGTTTATAACTAGTTGTTAATTTGCCTAAACTCACTCAGTCTCTTGGTAAAACCTAAATTATGTTAAATTTGTTACCTAGTTAATAATTAATTATTAACGTCATGGAGCTGACGTATAGCGAAGATTAGAAATTAGAATAGAAAACATGACAAATAGGCATCCTTTACTAACTTACCGAAACAAAAAAGCACACATGCTGTTACTTCACGGTGGTCTTTTGTAAGGACCACCGGTTACCACCGGTTGTCTGGTTACCAGACGGGCTGCTCAAATGACTGATGACTGCGAAGAAATCGAAGTGTGCCCTGCCGACTACTTTGTGGACTTATAGCCTTTGTTTTTTTGTTTAATATGTAATGGACTTATTTGTAACTATCATTCAACCACGAAAATAGTTTGTCTTTATAAAGACGGTAACTTTTAGATTCCAGAAATCCCACTTCAATCATTAATCATTCACAAAATAGGTACAAGTTTTGTTGTCAAAGAGTCTAAAGGCAAACGTACACAAATCAGTAAGGTTTTATCTAATTGTTATTTTAAAGATACTAATTTCTTTATCATAATTGTGTTGCTTTGTAAGTTTAATCAAAGAGGCAATATAAGTTTAATATTACCAAATTTTCATTTTGATTTTTCTATTTACATATTGTCATAGCAATTGTAGATTGACACCAAGTCAAAACATAAGTTAAAACAGTATACATACATTAAAAAGTATTTTACCTACATAGTAAATTTATTATATTAATACATTATAATTATTTACATTATATTTACACACATTTATATTATTAACTTTACATGTATAAAAACTTTAACAACATTAATGTGCTGTTATTTCACTGCCGTCTTCTATAAGGCTACTGCCACGTATAAGGATGGGTTAAAACAGTATAAAACATGTGTTCGGGAATCAAGTAGAAACCAGTAGGTTTTATTTACTAATTTTGTTTATATTTTGCCATAATATAAATAAGATTTTTTTGCTAATTTTAAGTGTAGTTCGGCTTATTTTTATTTTGTTTGCTGTATTTAAATAGTTAGTGTCATTTTTTTTTAGATTTATTGTTATAATGTTCAGTTGTTACAGATTAAAATCCAATTTTATTTTAAAGCATCATCCCAAATTATTCCTGCTGCCATTAGTAACTAAAGTACTACTAAGTAGCAAGTAAATTTGAGTTAAAACAAAATAATATTATTTTTTGGATAATTTTGTAAGCGTTAACCTTAAGTGATGCCATTCGTGTATAGCGTCTCTTATTGTCCTGTCGTCACCATTGTCCCCTCGGAAGTCATTCAGGGTGCCATTTTCAAGAAAACCGAGTTAAAATTGCAGTTCACGAAGTACTTGAAAGGCCAAATTGACTTTTATTCACTAGGCAATAAGAGTGACAACTGTTTTTGAGGCCAATAAGAATATTTGTTGATTTTAAGAGGTAGCGTACTGCCTGAAGCCATGTCACGTCACATTGTTATATACATTCTATGTAATAAATTTCGTAGCTTATATTGTTCTATTACTTGTAGTGATTTTTGGTGAATATATTTCACAGCGCTATTGTTACCTAATAAATGCACGCTAGACTCGAATATCGTGGTAGGTATGTCTGATAGCTCAATGCGACGAACGTTGGCTCGGCTGCCAGTAAGGTAGACTCGTGTTTGATTCCCAATTGGTGCTGATTGACTTTCTCTTTGTGACTATTCAAAATAAATATTGCACACAAATGCTCTACAATACTCTTACATAATTTATAAAACAAAGACCTCCGCCGCGTTTGTCTGTCTGTTCGCGATAAACTCAAAAACTACTGTACTGATTTTCGTGCTGTTTTCACAAATGGATAGAGTGGTTCTCTAGGAAGGTTTCAGTGTGTAATTTACAAAGTTACACGGGCGATGTCGCGGGCAGCAGCTAGTTCTAGATAAAGAATCTGTAAAGTCTGTTTGGAAATGATCTAACTCGGCCCATTCGTCAAGAAATCAAAAGAAAAAAATATATATTAAAAAAATAAATAAATAAAACCTCTTTTAGCTCTTTCCGTAGTAGATTGAGAAACGTTGAGATTGTTGTAATTCTTCTTAAGGCCTATAATTTTTATAGATATTAATAATGATCTTACACAAATGAAGGGGTTTTGTTTAAATATTTGTTTTCCTCAAGATAAATTGATTCGATTACACTTAATTACGTTTGCACGATACTTTAAAAGTGATATAAAACGCGTGAAACAGTTTAAATTTTGTTTTAAAAACAGTTGCAATCAAAATAATCCACATCCAATTTGCGCCGTTCATTTCCATACTAAACGAATTAACAAAATGAGCTGCTAAAGAAAGAAGCGGCCAAATGCAATTAACTTTTCAGATGTATTTTTTTCTCGTCTCCGCGACTTTGAACTGCTGTTTAATTTGATTTTTGGAACTAGCCTTTACGAAAAACATGGATAGTACATGACACTCAGTTTTGTATTTTTTAAATGTTTTCAACTGAATTGACGTCTGTCCAAAAAGATAAAAAGTGATAATGAGCTAAGGCTGTGTACTAAATATGCCGGAGTTAAGGACGTGAACATTCATCAAATAAATATAAATAACTCAACTAATCTGAACATTAAGGTCAGCTTAAGGGTTAAGGCTCTTAAGGAATGACAATGAAGCGTTGAACTCTTAACCTTAAATGACTAATTAGATAATGGAAAAACATCAGTTGGACACTGGCACGCGGAAGGAAAAACATTTTCTCCCATTCCATTAGGTACCTACAAATGGTACAGCGAGGACACTGTATCTACAGTATTCCGAGTGATGGTAGACATTTCCGGGTCCACCATCAAATATAACTCTTCAACATCAAACTACTACAACATGGAACCCGCGTGCCATACAAAACACTACGAGTTTTATGGAACATTTAACAAAACAAACATAATAATAAGTACGTAATTTAAAGAAAATGTGACTTTACGTCAACCCATTAGAGTTTAAAATGAAATAGTAAAAGTTGATCGTTACTACCTTTTACCATTGACGCGTGAAGGCAAGAGTCCGCCATGATTCTGTCAAAGGCGTTCTTTTTATGTGACGCTTTGGCATTTGTGACGCAAATTCCATTGTAGTATTTCGATGCTCTTCAATAATATAACCTTACACAGTACTACAGACCTGGCTGGGAAGTAGTTGGGCTCAATCAACCCTTATATCAATGGACAAAAATCTAAGTACATCCTTTTGTCAAACTAAGAGCATTGACAGATGTTTAAGGATGACAAACAAAGGTTAGACAGAATACATTTGACTGGATGATATGTGCACACTAGACGAGGCTGGGTTGCCGTAACAAAGAGAATATAGCAATCTTTGAAATTCATTCCACTTTCTAATTGTGCATTTTCTATTGTTGCGGATTGCAATTAATATATATTGTCTCTATTAAAAAAAAGTATAGAGTTTGGTACATTATCAGGAGGCCAATGCCAAGCCATTCAAAGGTTTATAACATCTATATATAGATACGAAAATTTATTCCTTATGACACACTATCAAGTACGGAAATTAAAAAATATACGATTTTTTTTTGACCGGGTTTGATTCCTGATTTTGTATGAGCGTAATTTAAAAAAGTTGGAATGCAATTTTACTTAATTAAAAAAATCGAAGCCTTAGTTTCTAAAAACAAACATTCGTATCAGATGGTTTCAGATTTGCTCTTACTGATCTTTTTATGATATATGGTATATGGTATATACTCAGTGGAACGCAGAACTAGGAGACTCATAGGCAAAAGTACTCTTTTAAAATCTAAGATGCACAGCCTGGCACATAGACGCAAAATTGCCAGTCTATGTGTTTTTTATAAGATGTACTTCGGAGAGTGTGCTCAGGAGTTACATGAGCTCATACCGCCTTCCCCTTTCTTCCATCGGACACACAGACGTACGGCTGATTACCATCCTCATCTTGTCGAAATCCCTCTTTTTCGGACCAAACGCTTTGAAACATCCTTTATAATGCGCACTGCCAAGGTTTGGAACTCCCTGCCGGCGTCTGTGTTTCCGAGCCTATATAACCCTAATCTATTCAAAGTTCGAGTGAATAGGCATCTTCTGGGTGAGCTCGCTCCATCTTAGGCCTCATCCATGCTGCTCAGCTGGTTGTTGGCCAAGAGCAAACCCATCTCTAATAAAAAAAAAAAAAAAAAAACGCTGTTGAATTTTCCTTTTGAAAGCCTACTTGAAGGTTACTTATTAATCCAAAGAGCTCTTTCTTGCTTTGTGTTGGTTTTAATTAATTATTTGTTATAAAGAAAGCGATTAGGTAATATTGTTTTAAAATTGATTAATTTTTAATAACGCTGTTTACTATTTGACAACAATATATTGTGTTTGTTGTGATTCTAAATTCTAACAAAGATATTACATTTACGAGACTGGGTTCTATTTTTAAAGCGAATACATTCTCAAACAAACACGTGTAAAAACTTTCGAAGTATTTCTTTTTGATAAAAACCGCTATGAGTTTTTTTTAAAACAACTTGCCCGACTTTTTCTAAAAGCCGCGAAACTTTTCCAAGCTGACAATACGCTCGTATAATTTCAAGGAAACTCGTGTCCATGGTTGTTTCAAAGCTGAGCTTCCTTTGTAAAATGAAAAATAGATTTAATTTATTTATTAGTTAGGTTCTTGATTTCGTAATGTTTATCATAATATTGAAAAAGGCTTTTACATATTATGTACTGATAGTTATAAATGTAACAACTTATGTAATGGTAGGGGAGCTCAAGAGAGGATTTTGGGATTTACTCGAGCGCCTCAGATATTGCCATGTTTTTTTTTTATTTTTTATTTTTTATGTTAAGGTCGACAGACAGGCTGACGGTCCACTTGATGGTAGGTGGCTACCGTCGCCTATAACACAAGCAACGCCACAAGCACGATTAAGGATAAGGGATAAGGAAGGGATGGGGTAATGGGCTCTGGCAACCCTTACTCACTCACCGAAACACAACAGCACGTAAATGCCATACCACTACTTTTCAAATCCAGACCAGAGTCAATTTTGAAAATGTATATTCCCCACGTGTCTTCGATAACGAATGTGTATTAATCTGCCGGTTTGGTTGGTGGGGTTGGTGGGGGTTGGGGTAAAATTTTAAATATAACTCGAGCGCGTCAGATTTTCAGAGGAATTTAAGTGAACCAAAACTAAGATTCCCATTTAAAATTCAGACGATTCGGATGTAACGCAAGCTCGTGGCAGCTTTTTGGAAATGCAAAAAAGATTTTTGACGACTGCCTTTTTGTAATGCTCGAGCGTGTCAGATTTTCATACAGACGGTTCAGCCTGAATTCCTGATCGTGCTGATTCTTAATCTCAGAATTATATGGAGGATTTTTTAAAATACAGCGCCTACAAAATTTTAAACGCCTGAAAACTTCATATAACCTATTTTTCTTCTTACCATCTTCAAAGTCCGATAGGTCACCACGACGCTCAAGTGACTCCACATTTAGCATTTTGAGCTCTCTTACCATAAGAAATATGTAGTGCTTATATCTTGAACCGA
Source organism: Synanthedon formicaeformis (assembly GCA_945859745.1). Lineage (NCBI taxonomy): Eukaryota > Metazoa > Arthropoda > Insecta > Lepidoptera > Sesiidae > Synanthedon > Synanthedon formicaeformis. The sequence goes on along the minus strand of OX243968.1, from coordinate 2,491,918 downwards.
TTAGATACGCGCCTTGAGATTTATTTTGGCTAATAAAATATTAACTTAAAAAAATAAGTGTCAGTTAAGTTACATAATTATGAATACTTGAAATACCTCCACTTAAATATTTAAAATATATTTATATTGAATTTTTCTTTTTTATAAGCTCTAAGAATCAAATTTGCTTTTAATCTCGATAAAATAAAATTCAACGAGTTACAAAACCCATCTGAAATACCTTTAAAAATATTTAAATATTGTATCACGTATTAAAATATTCTCTTTTCACCTCGATACCCGCCGCTCACATCACATCAGTACTTACGTACTTACATAGTCTAGCTAGTTATATGCAGAAATAAGTGGCCCCTTAGTGCGACGGCATCGCTACGTGATACCGAATACCAATATTCTAAAAGCATGCTCACACATTCAGTGGGTGTACACTATATCATACATTAAACATTTGCAATTTTACAGAAGAGATGCGCTCTTTCTTTATTTACACGCAAAATGGATATTATGCATGAAAGCCTCAAAATACGTAATCTCACATAAAGTACTTAGTCGCACTTTGAAAGTGGATTTCAACCAAAATCAATTTACTCAACCAATTCTTTATTTAACAACCACTAAGATCGCTAATAAAGGTTTTCTCTCAGCTCATGAATATTATTCAGAACAACATTATTATAATAGTTCCGACACATCTTCTCGTGCAAAATTCATCAGTTTCTTTAAAACAAATAGTGGGGAGCCCACGATGCTAAATGTGGAGTCACTCGAGCGTCGTGGAGACCAATTGGACTTTGAAGATTAGATGGTAAGAAGAAAAAAAGGCTATATGAAGTTTTTCATTTCAGCGGTGGGGTGAGCGTCTACAGGCGTTCAAAATTTTGTAGGCGGTGTATTTTAAAAAATCCTCCATACTATAATCGTCAGATTAAGAATCAGTACGATCAGGAATTCAGGCTGAATCTATGAAAACCTGACGCGCTCGAGTATTAAAAAAGGCATTCGTCAAAAATTTTTTTTGCATTTTCAAAAATCTGACACGAGCTCGCGTTACATCCGAATCGTCTGAATTTTAAATGGGAGCTTAGTTTAGGTTCACTTAACATCCCCTCTGAAAAATCTGACGCGCTCGAGTTGTATTTAAAATTTTACCCCAACCCCCACAAACCCCACCAACCAAACCGTCAGATACATATCCGTTATCGGAGACACGTGGAGAATATGCATTGGCAATATCTGACGCGCTCGAGTAAATCCAAAAATTCCAAAAATGTTTTCAACCGATGTGTGGTGCCAGTGGCACTGAAACGTGGTCTCTGTTGGCCTCGAAAAAAGCTTAATGTAGCTCAACTAGTTATGGGAAAGGCTATGCTTGGAGCTATACTGATACTGCGAGATCATATCAAGAATGAGGAGATCCGTAGACGACATAAACGGACGGACGGAGAAAGTTACCGACATAACCGGACGGATCAGTGAAGTGGCAGCGGAAAAGGGAAGTAGCAGGCCTTGGACCTCTGAAGGTTCTCGAGTAGAGATCATGGACAGGCAAGCGCAGCGGAGGACGTCCACCCACAAGGTGGACAGAACATCTAATAAGGGCCGCGGGTCGAGGCTGATTTTGACTATTGAAAAAACTATAGGAAAATTAGTTCCTATGGAAACTATTGCTGGACTATTCCTATGGAACATAGAGGACGCTTAATTAACATTAGCGTCACAGCAATAAAAATGTCGGGCGTTTTAATACTCATAATATTTTCACAAGTGTTATATTTTTCATATCCAACGCGGACGACGGCGTCGTGGGCACCTGCTAGTATTTAATATTTACATTATGTTTCAATAGCCCTTTTAAAATGAGAAAGGGTATCCATTTGAAAGCGTAAATATGTGCTTAAAATATATTTTTACATTTTTATACAAACTTTCAATCTTGTTACGATTTAATATTTAAAGTTCATCGACCAAAAAAGAACGTCTGATAGTTATACTAAGAAGAAAGAGATTTTTCCTTGGCTTTTAACTCTGCTTTTATATTATTAAATTTGAGACCTTATTGCATTACCTATTAGATATTGTTGAATAATAAGGCAACTTTGTCGTAATACTTACATGTTAGCAATATAAGGTGAGATGTTTAGGGAACGAGATCCGACATTTCTTACTAACAAAATCACAAGAGCTATTATTCGAACGTTGTTTTCACTAAGTTTTTACTGCCACCGGGCGGGCTGTTCAATTTATGACTGCAGAACACAATTTGCCCTGCCACAGTTAAAACCGCTTTTATTTTAGTACAAATTGTTGGTAATCCACTATAGCTGAGTAATTTAAAATCGTCTATTCATGCTTTTTATTAGTTAAATTTCTTACCTCATATGGTTGCGGGATACTTAATTTCACATGTGTGCAATGATCACCCACGTGAAGCCGAGACTAGAAACTAGTTAATAAATATCTTCACACATTCCACACAGCACCATCTAGTTCCAAAGTAAGCAACTAATACCAGACAGTTGATATACTACATAAATTCCTTTTTTTGTAAATAATATATATTGTTACGACTAGGGTATGGAACGTTCTCGAAATCTTGAGAGTACCCCTAGGCACATGGGAAAATTCCACACGCGTTCGCCACGCCCACAATGAGTATCTGGTCCAAAACTATTTGGTCTATCTACGGTACGTGTAACATCGCTCCAGTGGGACAGTTCTGCGCCAACTAGCGATACGATAACAACACTTGCGAGCTTTTACGAAGATATTTGCGACAGTGCATTAGTGACACGTTGAGTGAATTATTGACGACTTTTAGCAAGTTTTACGGTTTAATTGGGGAAGCTCTGTAATATTGGAAGTCATCTTGGTCTGCGAAAATAAATCGTCTTCTGATACCCCTAAACGGCATTTTAACTTACCCTGCGCGTAACAATATTATAAATACAAAACATCCATGACTCGGGTACAAAGGTAAACTGTTAACACATAAACATTTTGCCCCTAGCGGGATTTGAACCCGCGACCGTTTGGTTAACAGCTACCAAACGTGTCGTCGGTATATAACTAACTCAACAAGCAACATTTAAGTCAACATTTTATCTTGTTATCTGTCATCCGAGGAAACCATTAGGCCACATATTAGGTGTATCCATTTGTATTTCGCGTTTTATCATATAATTTTGTAACAACTCTTGCCTCCTGGGAAGTCCCGATGTCAAACTTCATGATGTTTTCCATTAAAGCGGTGACGTGTATCGCCTTCAGTGCGTCTCGCTCCCTTTAGTGATTTTGGTACAAGAAACAATACAAATCATTTAAGTTTCTCTACTATACAAATGGAAATATAATTTTAAAAAAATCTGTATACTTAGATCAATAACATTTTTAAGTAATACTGTAGTAAAATAAATAAATAAAATAGGGTTTTTTTTTTTTAATTAATATAAATTAATTTTGGTATAATCGCAGCTATTATTTTCTTCTTCTTATCTTACACTGAAAATTTTAGATTGAAAAAAGATTCGATTCAAAGTTTAGTAACTGTTTGTTAAGCCATATTTTATATTTTCATGAATAAGATGTAAGTAACTGTTTCTCAACATATATGTTTTATGTTTTAGTCGTCATACAGGCTGACGGTGCACTTAATGGTAGTGGCTACAATCACTTATAACAACATTGATCCTATAAAGTTCGCAGTAATATAGTAAGTCAATGCAAGCAACGCCACAAGTGCTGTAAGTGAGCTGCCGACCATAGGTCTTGCCTGTAATCGAACCCAGGAAGCCTGAGAAAGAGCGTTACAGCAAGCACCTTAACCATTTTTACCTTTTTAGAATATAAAGAAAATTCATAGTTGTGTCTCATTGATTAACTAACACCTATAAATGTATATTTTTGGTATATTACAGAAATAACCATCGTATATAATTTATGAGTCTAGTTCGAAAATTTGGCTTAAGATTCCAAAAAATGGGATAGGAATCTTTAAAATCAGAATAATAAAAGTTAATTGATGTACCTCTATTTACTTACTTAGTTTGATAATAAAGTTGCAGGTATGGGAATATTTGTTTCGCCTGCCAAAAATATTTCCAATTGTTTTTTTGAGACTGAAAAAATTTCCTAAGTGCAAGACTAATTTTTGCAAAATAACGGCCTTTTTTAAGATTCCACGGTTTATCTTTCAAACTGGGAATAGGAATGTCTTTCAAATAGAAGATTTATTTAATACGCTCACAAATCGCTTTAAGCGTTTGACTTGTTATTCTTATTAAATATGAAAAATAAAATGGGATTATATTATTTTCTTGTTTGTTACAAATTCGCGTCAGATTATTTGTCTGATAATCCTAAATTTATATATATTTTTTCTTATATTGTTAGCATTTCAGAATAAAAACATCTACTAATAAATGTGATTTCTCTTCTTTTGAATTCCCCTAGCTAACAATAATAAACCAATTATGGTTTGTAGAATTCTGGCTTGCGAATTTGATTACAAATAATTTGTTTTATTTTGAGTACCTTAACAGACCTAAAAATAAATTAGCAAATTCACTAAAATAGTTGTTTTTCAAAAATGTTTTACATAATACTCGTATGTAACCTAATTAAGTAAGTATATTAAGCGCCTCTTTCACAAACGTCAAGTAGGCTAAACCGTCACTTAAAGTCACCTGTCACTGGGAATAATTTAGCTGATATACCTTTGTTTGTACGGTAAACGTCCCAAATATTAAATAGAAAATAATAATAAAAATTCCCAGTATCGAATGACGCAATAAACCGAGTGCATAATTCAATAAAACAGAAAATTATTTTTAAAAGTAACTAATCAACACATTACTTGTAGTTTGTGAAAGAGGCCCTAAGATGTTTTAATCTTTAATAAAAATTAGAAAAATAATCAAAATGTAGTAATTCACAAAATGTCAACTAATCCAGTATGTAACAAGATCTTACACTTTAAATTAGACGGTACAAACATTTTTTCATAAATTCAGCCATAGATGGCGCTGAACGCAATATGTCTTGTTGAGTTTATAAAAAAAATTAAAACATAGATGTGATGAAAGCAAATTTTATAATTTTCTTTAATTATGAATTGCTGAAAAATATTATTTGTTAATTATTAATAAGTAAATTTATAATACATTGGCTGGTGCCCGCGACTTGGTCCGCGTTGAAACATGAAATATATAAGACCTGAGGAAATATAATTTATACGCCCGACATCTTTATCGCTGTTGCGACGGTGGCGCCGCCAATTTGCCCTTAAATTTTTTTCAAGCGTTAATTTTATTTTATTTTTTAACGCCCAGAAACTAGAAAAGAATATTTTGACTTAAGACCAAAAGAAGAAGAAGGTAAATTTCTAAGAGACTGTTTTTTAGTTCAAGAAAAAAAAATCCAATCTACCTACCATCCGCGAGAATTGAAATAACCCAGTAAATGTTGATAAGAGCGTAACTCGCGCTCCTCAACAAAATATTTAGCAGCGCTCGAACCGGGTTTCATGCATAATGCACAGTTTCAATTGTCTACTGCAACTTGGTCCGTGGTTTCGTTTAAAATTCATTCCGTACCGTTGTACTTGGTTCCTTGGACGGAGCATTCTTTATTGTTTCTTGGCTGCAACGTTTAAACTTGTCAGTTTGAAGCGTCCTTTTTGCTTGGATAAATTACAATGATACCATTTACCAGTTCCGACTACTCCCTATATACATTTCACTTCACTGGGAAGTTTTTTCATAAGTTTAATATTAATGTTTTAATTAATATTCTAGTCTGTTTTTTAATCTCAGTCAAAAATGACACATGCAATGTCAAGTTTGCATATAATGATACCATGTAATGTATGTAATGCATGTCATATATAATGTCATTTTTGTCTGAGATTAAAAAACAAACTTTAAAGTTAAAAAAATTTTGACGTCAAAATTTTTTTTTTTCGATATAAATTTTTCCCAGTTAACTCTGGTCTGGAGTTGGCGAGTAGTGGCAGGCACACTGAGTTTTTTAGACATTAGGATAGCCCGTATGGCTGCAGTAACGGCCCCCTTACAGAAGAGGCGAGAGGTGACGGTAACCACCTTCAAGTGGACTGTGTGAAGTGGAAGTGGACCATCAAGTGTCAGCTGTCAGCCTAAAATAAAATAAAAATAATAAAAATAACAACGCCAGTAAAATATATACATATTATGCGTCAAAATTAGGACCTTAATCTTCGGCAGCCATAAACGGAGATTTAAATCCGATACACAAAGTCCTAGGCCGCAAACAGGTGAAATTTTATTCCAACTTAATTTTACCTTAATGTCCCTTGAACTTTATTAAGTCATGAAATATTAAAATACCATATTTAAATTTACCACAGGCCCTTAGTGTATCGAGAGGCTTAATTTTTTTTTTAAATTCACTTACTTACACCCTTGTCATAGTACACTTTATTTAGCGCACAATAAACTTTGATCTGTGTCTGAGAATTCCAACTTGACCTTACCTTAAAGTCCCTTGAACTTGATCTTAGCTTATGGCCCTTAAATTTGAATTCTTCACAAGAGCCTTTGAGCACTAGTGAGGCTGGAATTTATTTATCTAATGACACTTGTCATAGCATACATCGTCATTTTTTGACATATTTTTTGACATATTATGTCTGAGAATAATTTATCATTTGGTTCGGACAAATAAAAGCTACTTAATAATAAAAGTAGACAAAATAACTCATAACTTTTACTGATGCTTGAATACTCTGAGAGAAACGAATATGTTTTACACTTACTTATATAGTATGCTCATAAAAAAAAACCGCACTATACATATTATTTAAAATTTCATACACTTTCTTCGTAGCCCAGAAACACAAAGAACTTTATGCAATAATCAGAAAACCGCTTTGCGGGGATGAGCGCTTTCCAGTATAAAAGATTCTAGAAATTTTATAGTTGTGTAAACGCTTATAGAATACGGCGCATTTAATCCGGCCAAGTAAAAAAGCTATTCGTTTCATCGCTCCGACTAAAGTTTTGAGTGCTTAACAAATAAACTGGGGGGCTCTCTGCGTACCGACTCCATCGGACTTGGAAAGGTGGGTATATAAAAAACAGATTGAACTCCAATCATGGATTTGTTTGAACAAGATTTTACGATAAAAATTTGAATTAATATGCCGATTACAGAGGCTTGTAACTAGGTTACCGAATAAAAATTCTAATTTTATTTTCAAATGGAAATCCGAGGTTATTTGTGCATCGGATTGAAACACGATATTATATATATATAGAGCTATGTTTACATTAATAGTTTTAATTGTGATGATTGTGTCTAAATAATTACCATTACAATGACTCGATTAAACATTAGTACGCAGGAAATGAATAAAATTTATTGCTTTATCAAAAACATTCGATGGAATATTCTTATTCATTATAAGGAAATGGTAATATGATTAATAAATTTTCACTTGAAACCCCTTGTAAAAATTACCATAACAAAACCATTATGCACAATAATATCCTAATGAAACGGCAGACCCTTTTAAATTCACAACTTGACATTTCTTTCAGCTTTCACATTAGCAATATACATTAAAAAGATATAAGCATCACAATAACATAAATAAACAGTATTTGAAGTCAATTTATATTATTAAGGGCGCGTATAAAGAGAAATAGCCAATCCTAGATTTGAATTTTATCTAAGTAAACAAAGTCCAATTTAATTTTTTTTTTAAATAGATAAATACATTATAAATGAAAGTGACGACAGTGACAGAAACCATAATATAATGAAATTTTCTCGATAGAAAAATATCACCAAGTGAACTCTCATTTCCATCGATTTTAGTTTTATTTTCGAAATGACACACATTACAAAGCTAAAAGTGTATCAGTACAGCGGGTATTCAATCTCTTAAGCATTTGCCCTCCACGCGACACTGAACCAGAAGCAGTTCCATTGAATTTTCATTCCTAGAGATGTGACTAAAAACAAAGTCTTCGGAAAGACCGAACCTAGATATGAGGGAATGACTCACTGGTATATCACTGTTATCTGAAAACAATAAGTATTATTCGTAATCCGCTAAACTGTTACGCGATAGACGAACTCGTATGTTACGCTTGTTTTCTTCACAACCGTAACAGTAATTTTAATTTACGACGTCTCAACTACAAAATAATAAATTTTGACTGTCACGGGGCAATTTTATTATACTAAGAAATGGTAGTCTTTTTATATAAAAAATTATGGTAATTTTTCTGCTAGTATATTTTTTGCCTTAAATTTAAGGTTTAATCTATTGTACTATGGTTATTCTTGTCGCACTAAATTCCATATTGCAGTCGCGTTACTGTGTGAACGGGCGACAAACGTGCTTCGAAATACCGATGCCTCGAAAGCCCTTACCATTCTCCGCTACATTGGTAAGGCTTTCAACATACCTTGTTTCGCTCCATTACATTCAGCGTGTTTAGTATCCAAATACAAGGGTTTAAATGTATTTTTGCAGCTCATAATATACTAGTTCCTTCTACCTTCGTGTTGTTCTAATGGTGTTTTTAGAAACGCAATCCGTGTTCATACAAAGATGTATAATTTTAAATATTAAGTTGTAAAAACGAATTAACAATTTTTAGTAATGCCAAATTATTTAAATATTAATTTGCTATGGTACGTTCCGTTTCCTTTATTTCCCATACCTACAAAAATGCATACTCCGCTAACGCCCTCTAGCGACTACCGTAAAAAATCTTCACTCGTCTCCGCGAGAATTTATATTAAACTAGCTGGTGCCCGTGACTTCATCCGCGTTCTCTATAGCCTATATAGCCTTTCTCGATAAATGGACTATCCAACACAAAAAGAATTTTTCAATTCGAACCAGTAGTTCTTGAGATTAGCGCGTTCAACCAAAAAAAAAAAAACAAACAAACTCTTTAGTTTTATATGTTGGTATAGATTCGATTCTACCTACCGCAATTATCAAGAATTGAGCTTTTATAATTTTAAAATTGATCACGCCTCTGTGAGTACAGTTAACCGTCGCCTAGTTTGACTTCATAGAGTAAAATCACATGTAAGATAAAAATACAGTGCATAATACAGGCTATATGGAAAAAAGTTTGAATCGGGCAGATTTGTAGAAAAAAATCCATTTTCTAAGAAAAAAAAAAATAGTAAAATACTGCTAAAAAACTTACTGTTCACAGTACTAAAAATTTTCCGTGACAACTACTTTTGTTTTTAGGCTTATTAATTAACTTACGTTCTACACTAAAGTTTAAATCAGATACTTTTGTTTCTTTTTTCATATTTTACACAATATTTAAGAAAAACCTTCCAATTTTAATTCTGTTCGTTGTTAATTATCTCCAAAGAACTACAAAAATTTGTTGCGCAATATTGCACCTTAAATCATAGAAAATTAGGTTGCGGTTATTTTGGTATAAATTGTGTTCGGTCTGAGGTTAGTTCTTACCTTAAAGTGTGCAGTGTACGGAAGTACTTGGACACCAGGAATTCATAGAAGGCTCGCTGCCACATATGAACTCCCCATCAGCCTTTTTTTTTTTTGAAATCCTTGGGGGGAAATCCTTTTGGGAAACGTTGGGAAATCCTCTTGGATACCCGGCACTGTAGGGGACACAGCGGGGTTATGCCGGATTCCTACCGGCTAAAACCCAACGACTTTCTATCTGTCGCGGCCGCTGATGGGCGGGGTCGTGGGGACGTTGTTACACGACTTCGGTGCCCCGCCACGGCTATCCAACGCGGGGAGGCCTGTGCTCCCTGTCAGAACCACGGCGTACCCGCGAAAGTGGAGGTACGCCGGCCTGCTCGGGGGACCTTACTACGGGCAACAGTCTCCCCCAAGACTACCGCCCGTCCCCATCAGCCTGGAAGACCTACTCCTATTATCAAGATTTTTCTCACCCCTTTGATTGCACGTACCATAATTAAAATACAGTGAACAATTTTCTTATTTTTAATACTATGTTTGTCGGTGTTTCACTAACTTTTTTTATAGTAAATCTAAATTGCGACAGGAATGCTAACGTCTACGTAATTGTAGGTGGCCATCGTCCTCAAGGAACACCAGGAGATTGCAAATTCTTGGAAAAGCCTGCAATAATAGCAGGCTGCTAACAGCTTATGATGGAAATTGTTTTTCCTTTTCAAAATAAATTTCTACTCATCCATAGCGCGTTAGTTGCTATTGTCCTATTTATTCTAAAATATTAAACTTTTATTTTAATATCACTTTGTTAATTAATAGTCTTCGTTTAATTATGAAATTCCTCTCTTTGTGTATGAATGTACTTTTTAAATATATTAACATCTCTTTTAGCGAAACCTAAAGCAGTTATCTGACTACAAGTAATAAATGTTAACAGGATTTTCTATCGCGTCGTGTCGCACACTGTTTTTCCTGAGTTTGTCGAGTGTCACATAAAAGTAGCAGCATTTTAGCGCTCCTTAATGATAACAAAGTTAGTAGAGCTTCGGGCTTGAGAATGCCGTCTTGATGAATTTAGGTGGCACGAATAAACAAGACAAAGTGTATGGGTAGGTTATCGTACAGCGGATCTTAATTCTTAAGCTTCCTTAAATTAATTGTATCCATTATGTGATGTTTATAAAACGTTCATAAATGAGTTTATTAAAAAATAAGTTAATATAGTATAAATAAGTTAAATATAAATTTTATAAATAAGCTAACAATAGATTAGACGCAATTACTGTCAAACCTTGTGCGACAATAAGGGCAATTTTTAAAGAAACAGTATTTGAAAATATTATTTGATTGAAAAGTCTCAAGTCCTAAAGGGTCTAATGTAAAGATTTTTATTTAAAGGTAAAGGCATCATTCAATTGAGAAATCTCCCCTGAAGGTGCACTGTGGAATAAAATTACTTGAGATTTCTTCGCTAAAACATGCCACCGCTTATTCTTCTGCTATAATGCACTCTTTTTATTGTTTCTTCCTATAATATTTCTAGTGATCTTTGCGTGGTTTACGCAACACGCAAAATCAAATAACTCAAAACAGGATACGGGAATAAATAAATTGATTTGTTATAGGATGGAGTGTTTGATTGATGGTTCACGGATGAAAATTAACAAAAAAACAAAAATATTGGCTATGCAGTCACTTTTGACAACCACAACACGTTCCTGCTAACCCGATCGCGGGCGAATTGGCTTATAGCGGTATACGTCAGAAATTACAATGTTTCTAGTGAAAAGCAAGTTGTATTGCTCTTATTTCACCGCCTCGGCTAATTGTCCATTTGCGGGCAGTCGCGCGTGCCGCCGGAAAAACAGAGAAATTTCCAGAAAATTCCAGTCGCCATTTTTAATTCAATTCTTTCGAACAAAGCTGCTGTTGCATTTTTCGTTGTGCGCTCACTGTTTTGTTGTTCGGGGCGTCTATGAAATAAAATGAGAAGTGGAAGGGCGCTTTAGCTCCGACATGTCATGCGATTCCCGTATCAGTGCGGTTATATTCCGAATTATAAGTTGGTCGAGAAATATTTCAGTTTATTTTTCAAACAACATGAATCCAATGGACATACCTTGAGATTGATTGTCAATATTGAGATTGAATGACTATCAATCTCTTACAGAAGACCACCGTGAATCAACAGCATGTGTGCTGTGGTGTTTCGGCGAGTGAATAAGGAATGCTTACCCTTAAACCTACTATGATCGTCAGCGCACTTGCAACACTTGTGACGTTGCTTATTTTATAGGCGATGGTAGCCACCTACCATCAAGTGGCGTGTCAGCCTATCTGTCGACCTTAATGTAAGAAAATGATCGCAGTGAAATAACTCAAGAATTAGCTCGCAAAAGTAGAATATTAATTATAAAGTAATTGGTCAAGTTAAAGAAAAGAAGGTAAAACGTAACATACTCGTAAAATATTCAGGAGAATCTTGATTGCAAGTAGTTGCCGACCGAAATAAATTACACGCAAGCAGTATCGTCTTCCACCACATTGGACAGCCGGTAAGCGTATGTGAAAATTGAGACGAATGTTCTAGTGAGAATTTTTTTTTTTGCTTTTAAGAGTGCAATAAAGCAAACAAAATTTGTAATTTCACCCGCGTGGCCCCTTAGACATGACAGTGACACAAAATACGTAGAACTACGTACAACATGCGACGGAAGATAGGGCATCTCGCTCAATAAAAATGTTATAATTGCCAAAAGTATTAAATATTAATTATTCGTAAACTACAATGTCAAATGAAAAATTGTTCTATGGCTGTATATAGATAATATGTGAAGTGAAATTACTGATACACTTTTAGCTTTGTAATGTGTATCATTTTGAAAATAAAACTAAAATCGATGGAAATGAGAGCTCACTTGGTGATTTTTTTTCTACCGAGAAAATTTCTTTATTATGTTTTCTGTTACAGTCGTCACTTTCATTTATATTTATCATATTATTTATCTATTTAAAAAAAAATAATTAAATTACACTTTGTTTAATTAAAGCCCGCTCTTATAAGAGCGGGCATTAAGAGAAATAGCCAATCCTAGATTTGAATTTTATCTAAGTAAACAAAGTCTAATTTAATTAATTTTTTTAAATAGACAAATACATTATAAATGAAAGAGACGTCTGTAACAGAAAACATAATATAATGAAATTTTCTCGATAGAAAAAAATCACCAAGTGAGCTCTCATTTCCATCGATTTTAATTTTATTTTTAAAATGACACACATTACAAAGCTAAAAGTGTATCAGTAATTTCACTTCACATATTATCTAAGGCTGTATGTAACAATTTTTCATTTGACATTGTAGTTTACGAATAATTAATATTTAATACTTTTGGCACTTACAACATTTTTATTGAGCGAGTTGCGCTATCTTCCGTCGCATGTTGTGCGTAGTTCTACGTATTTTGTGTCACTGTCATGTCCAAGGGGCCACGCGGGTGAAATTACAAATTTTGTTTGCTTTATACCCATTCTTAAATAAGATATATTTAATCGATTTCTTGAATGTGTATTTGAAAGAAGACTGTATAAAATATTCTTGTAATAAATTACGTTCGCAGCATTTGATGTTCGCAACATCCTGTAAATTATTTTAGTCATAAAATATTTTATAATCTTAGTCATAATTGTGTAAATAAGTCTAAAAAAATTACACATAAATTTTCATTTTAGATCAGATAGGTTAGATTTCTGTAACTTTGACAAAATTAAAAACTTTAAGTGTTTAAATTAATTTCTGACATACATATAATATTGAGGTTTGGATGCAAACAAAAACTGAAACTAATTTCATATCTAGATATCTAGTACAATTAACTTTTTGCAGTTATTTTTTGCAGAATTTGTGCCAATTTCGCTTGTTGAATTCTTCTCATTACTGACTAAAAGCCAATAATGTTTTTCCATGAAAACATCCTAGCTATGATTGTACATTTAAAATTGGGTTATCGATAGCTACCATATATAAAGGCTTCTCTAAAATAATGGAATTGCTGGCGTATGTTTTTATTATTTTCGCGAGTTGAATAAGTGCCGCGAATATCTTGCATATACTTTAGTAAGTTATTCGCTATACAGTAAGTTGATAGAACAAACTCTTATATTTTTTTGAAGTGTAACTTCTTTAGGCATTTGGGCATTCTTCTTTAGGCATTTGGGCATTTTTGAGATGGGGTAAAATCATGGTTGTACGAGTATCTTTATTTTTAGTAGATAGCTGGCGCCCGCGACTTCACCCGCGTTGAAAATTATATACTAAAACCTTTTCTCTTGAATCACTCTATCTATTTAAAAAAACTATACTATGTATGTATTGTTTTATACTATGTAGTGATACAATTATTTTGTGAAGCTAGAGATACGTTTTTACTTCTTACGTGAGTCCAACGACTGACATATATTTTTTTTTGAAGTGAAAACTTCTATCGCCGCATTATACGACTTTGGGTATGGAAAAAATGTATGGGTTACATTAATACATTAACCTTAAAAAATATTTTTGACGATTCTCATTTTGTAATACTCGAGCGCGTCAGATTTTCATACAGACGGTTCAGCCTGAATTCCTGATCGTGCTGATTCTTAATCTGACGATTATATGGAGGATTTTTTAAAATACAGCGCCTACAAAATTTTGAACGCCTGTAGACGCTCACCCCACCGCTGAAATGAAAAACTTCATATAACCTTTTTTTCTTCTTACCATCCAATCTTCAAAGTCCAATAGGTCCCCACGACGCTCGAGTGACTACACATTTAGCATCGTGGGCTCCCTAACCAATATACCCGATTATATGTGTGTGCGTTGGACGCTCAGTTTTAAGGTTTCACTTCTGTCAGCAGTCCTCATGACTGCCTCCGTTTTGCTGCTGGCCAGCATCCAGCCGTATAGCAAAAATGAGGCCTATGATGGAGCGAGCTCACCCAGAAGATGCCTATTCACTCGTGAAAATATTTGGGTTATATGAACTCTTTTTTACATTTATTTACATACAAATTCATCCAAATTACTGACTCACTCGCTCGTATGTACAACATGACCTATATTTAAATTTTTGTATTAATTAAAATGTGTTAAATAACACGTGTAAGTTAATATTTAACATTATAAAATGTAATATTGTTCCCAAAACGGAGTTTCCCACATTCAAAGTGATTATCCGAATTTACCCGAGCATACAAAAAGCTATAAATAGGAAAATTTATATTTAATTCTATAAATGGCATTACAATTATGTCGCTTTCATGTTTGCCCTTTCTAAAGGTGTCCAAATAATTACTGAGAGGAACAATTTAATGATAACGAAACAATTACCTAAATGCTTGTCTTTGAACTCTAAGGTAAGTAATATTAATTTCTAAATTGAATAATATCGGAAACTCGATACCGTTAATAAACTCAAGTCCGGTCACTTGTTAGGATTTAGATTGAATCCACATTGCTATTCCGGTATTAATTAAAGATGGAGTAAAGTTTCAAAATTCCACACACAGTTTCGTATCCGGTTTTGCTTGGAGGAATGTAATTGGAATTGTTCCGGAGGGTTCCACTATGTGGGCTAATTTAAGATTGAGGTAAGGCTACGTAACATCAGCAGGGTTATTCTGGAATTCTGAACGGACAATCTGGTTGCCTATAATTTATGTAGGTAGTCTAATTAAGAATTTAAATAAAATTATTTTAACCCGCTCCCGGCTTACCACGTATGCAATTTTTTTCTGCACATTATATAAATATAAAAAAAAATCCAGCCTCGTTTAACCATTAAATTCCGCATTAAATTCAGTGAAAACCGCATTAAATTCAGTTGAGTAGTTTAAAAGATCTAAGCGTACATACACAGGGGCAAAATGGCGAGAAGCTACTTTGATTTATGTAAAGGCTAGCTGGCGCCCGCGACTTCGTCTGCGTTGAAAAAGAAAAAAGTAGCCTATCCTGTATCCTGTACGTCTAAATTTTTATCTACCAAGTTTCATGAAAATCAGTAAATTCGTTTAAGAGTTATGGAGGAACAAACATACATACATACAATAACACTTACAAATTTTTGTTTGGATTTATTATTATAGTATTGATTGATATGATGTCGTATGTACTTGCAAAGTGCTTCGCTTCCTACTAGCGCCAAATTCGGACCTTACTTTGACTTCATAAAATTCATTATAAATTAATAAAATATTTAGTATAAAATAAAATTTTATAATGGTTTGCATTTTTAAATGATTTTAAAATATTAACAACTACTAGCTGTTGCACGCAACTTCGACCTCGTAATAATTAGGTAAAAGAATTTTTAAAATCATCCCGTATAAAAACTGACTATATCATATAAACAACTGAAATTTGATTACTGTATTTTATAAAAAAATGTTATTTCTTATTATTATTGTTTATACTCGTACAAACATATAGATGCTTTACTCCAAAATTAGTATTTAGATAACTACAATATATATAATATAACTAACTAGCTGGCGCCCGCGAAAAAGAAAAAAAGTAGCCTATCCCGTGTCCCGTACGTCTGAATGTTTATCTACCAAGTTTCATGAAAATCAGTTGATTCGTTTAAGAGTTATGGAGTAACATACATACTTACATACATTATACATACATACATACATACATACACAAAAAAATTCTAAAAATGGTCAATTTAGTTTCAGTATCATGTAATGAGTCTATAAACACGATATCTCTGAAAACAGAGTAACTTACTCCATGACCAACCCTTACAGATTTATTATTAGTATTGATACCGAGCAACGTTCTGAGCATGAATTTCATTACACTCATAATATCAGGTTAAAATAAAAAGTTCATTTTAAATATTGTCCTTCACAGAAGTCAAAGGGAGGCAGGCCAATGGAAAAGACAAAATACTTCAAAGTATATATAAGTACTTTGAACACTCAATGAAAAAAATGTCCTCATTTAGAGACAATTCTTCCCAAAAACTGGGTCATGATAAATAAATAAAGTGTGTATCACACAATCCTATAGAACAAACATCTTCGATAAAGTGCGAAAAGGTTAAATAATTCTCAGAGAATTCTTCTGTGGCAAGCTATTCGCAAAATTGAATGAGGAAGGCGATGCCCGAGAATAATTTATCAAGCAAATGTGTTACATTACATTGCTCGAGTAAAAAATTGCAGCGTTTGGTCGTGGCACGTTTGTTTTTATAACATTTAAATAGGCTGTTGATATCTTTTTTTGCGAGGGGAGGAAAATGGTACTGACTCTTTTCAATTTAATCGTAAGAGAAACAGACTAAACGCGTACACGATCACTGTATATTGAGACTAAGCGCCTCTTTCACCAACTACAAGTAAAGTGTTGATTAGAATAAATAAAGAAATATATAAAAATATATTTTTAGGCGTTTTAAAAATACTTGTATATAAAAAAATCGGCGGACTTAAAAATACTTGTATATAAAAAAACATTAAGATAAAAAACTAAGTAGGACATAAATCTAAGGAAACAAATAAAGTGTTCAAAATGGCTTTCTTAACAATAAATTTACACATTGTTAATTATACGCCACAAAATAAAAATATAGACATAAAATATATTTTGTTACCATATTTTATAACTCATAAAATATAGTAAGCCGTAAGCATGTCGTAAGCGTGTCGTGAGCAATAAATACAACTATAACAGTAAAATAATAACGGTTATTAAACTGCAAACAAAACTCAATCACGTAACAATATAGTTTTAGCGTTCATACTTTGTATCGAATAAGTATTGGGAAAATTCTGTCGTAAATTCTTCATTTTATAACACATCGGATTTTCTAATAGTCGTTCGTACGAGTGAAATGTGTTTCTGTTGTTGTAACAATGATGTTCCACGTTTTATTGTTTTCGTTGCATTTACACTGATTTACTGATAATATACAGTACAGTAACCTCCCAGAGATCAGGGATCTGAGTTAGATTTTCGGTCGAAATGTAATGTACCTACTTTGCTACGTGGTTTTTATTATTTGTTAAGGTCACACAGGCTGACGGTCCACTTTATGGTAGCTATTGTACCTGATATAGGTACTAGGAACGAATTTTGTTGAAACTTTACTTTACTACTGTAAAGTAAAGTTTCAACAAAATATAATCAATACTAATAATAAATCTGTTAGGGTCGGTCATGGAGTAATTTACTTTGTTTTCAGAAATATCGTGTATATAGGCTCTATACATGATACTGAAACTAAATTGACGATTTTTAGAATTTTTTTCTGTATGTATGTATGTATGTAACTAGTACCTAATATACGTCAGAATAATATATATTACTAGCTGGCGCCCGCGACTTCGTCCGCGTTGAAAAAGAAAAAAAGTAGACCTATCCTGTGTCCCGTACGTCTAAATATTAATCTACCAAGTTTCATGAAAATCAGTTGATTCGTTTAAGAGTTATGGAGGAACATACATACTTACATATATACAGAAAAAAAATCTAAAAATGGCCAATTTAGTTTGAGTATCATGTATAGAGCCTATAAACACGATATCTCTGAAAACAAAGTAACTTACTCCATGACCAACCCTTACAGATTTATTATTAGTATTGATAAGCTACGGATTCGCAGGCAAAAGGTAGTAGTAATGTTATAAATGCAAAAGTTTTTGAGAATGTATTGTCCATGTATGGTTCACGCAAAAACTAGAGAACGAATTTTGATGAAATTCTACAGTTAATAAGTTTTATACATCAAAATAGCATATAAAAGCTATAATTTATAAAGATACACGCACGAAGTTGCGATGTAAAAGCTATAGTCAATGCTGATCGTCGAAATTAAAAATGTAGAAGAAAATAACAGTAAAAGAAATAAAAAAATTATGTTATCAATAACATAATTTTTTATGTTTCAAAACTAGAGTTAAATTTTTCTTACTCTCTTCTATTTCCTTCAAGACAATGTTGAATATGACTTTTTCTTTAACAGTGTCGCTGCTAGGCGGTGAAAATTACATCATCTTTATAGCTTGAATCCAATTATCTGAAGTTGCTTTACAGAAACCTTAGCTCGCAAAGTTAAGAAACGAAGTCATTAAATTTCTAACGATCTAGATTGAACACTTTTTGCGACAATTAAACATGGCGCCTTTTATAACATTTTAATTGCATAGGTATTATGCAACCTGCCCTCTCGCTACTTAGGCATAGAATTTTATTCTAACTAATAATTGAGTAACGTAAGTGAGTTTGTTAGTTTGTTTATTACGCTTTCACACCTGAAACCAGAATACATGATTCACACTGATTTTTTTTTATGTACAATTTGTAAAGAAAAAAAAAAAAAAAAACTAAGCGCCTCTTTCACCAACTACAAGTAAAGTGTTGATAAGTTACTTTTAGAAATCATTTTCTGTTTTATTGAATTATGGACTCGGTTTACTGCATCATTCGATAGCCGATTTTTTTTTTCTATTTAATGTTTGTTTACCGTACAAACAAAGGTATATCAGCTCCATTATCCCCTGTTACCGGTGACTTTAAATGACAGTTTGGCCTAATTGACGTTTGTGAAACAGGCGCTAACAATAACAATTTGTAAAAACCTATATGAAAATTTATGGACTTGTAAATCCAAATGTATGGTTAGAAAAATTGATTAAAAATAAAACAAAGAACCGTCATAATATGAGCATGGCTCATGAGCCGTTGAATGACGTCAACGACGATCCAGATTTGCTCAAAAGGGTTCATAATTAGTGATGAAACATGGGATTATGGTACAAAACTGGAAATACTCATGAAAGGATGGTGTTTTGCCACGATTGAGGAGATAAAGACCGCATCGCTGAAAGAGCCTTAAGCCTTACCAAAAAGCGCATATTAAAGGTGCTTCAAGGATTGGAAAAAGCCCTGGCACAAGTGTATCAATATCTGAAGGGGATTACTTTGTAGGGGACTAAACATTTTTTTAAGAACAATTAAAACGATACCTTAATTCGCAAAACGGATAACACCACTTTTGGTTGAAAACTTAATGACAATTAGAATTTAATTTTTAAAAGGTCTATCGGTTAATACGAGCCATAATTTCCAATGTAAAATTGTCTTTTTTCTTTTCTCGTATCATACAAAAAAACTTTATAACGTTTTTAGTCTCTCCTGTAAAGTTTGCCTCAGAGGAGTTATTTGGCTTACGAATTAAGGTATCGAAAAGTCATCTTTTTTAAAAATTACTGTGTACACTATTCTGAAAAAAAAGGTCTTACATTATAGCTGTAGGCATCAAAACTTTCTTAGCGACGCATTACACTACTCGTGTACGGGATAATAGAAAGAATGACACAAAAATTGTCACCGCTAATTGTTCAGAGACCAGGGGACTGCGGTCACCGCTCAACCGAGAAATTGTATTAGCCCAGCAATAACAAAGGAATAACTGTACCATGACCTCGGGAAATTAAGTGAACTTCGTATAGTACATAGTGTGAGTTATAGAATGTCTTAATATATTATATTATTTCTATTTATTCTATTGTGTAATTCATATAATTACAAGCGGCTAGCGACCCGGGTTCGCAGGGATCCAATTTTTATCATCATCAATCAATACTAATAATAAATCTGTAAGAGTTGGTCATGGAGTAAGTTACTTTGTTTTCAGAGATATCGTGTTTATTTATACGCTGTATACATTATACTGAAACTAAATTGGCGATTTTTAGAATTTTTTTCTGTATGTACGTATGTAGGTATGTATGTATATTCCCCCATAAGTCTTAAACGAATTAACTGATTTTCATGAAACTTGGTAGATAAACATTTAGACGTACTGAACACAGGATAGGCGACTTTTCTCTTTTTTTCAATGCGGACGAAGTCGCGGACGCCAGCTAGTATAGATATAAAATTTTGCATATAAGGAGTTAATGGACAAATTGGTTAATCGCCCGAATTCATCTCGCCCGAGTCGGGCGGATTGTTTTATTTTACCTATTATTTGTATATAGACAACTTGCCCACTAGCATAATGTACAGTCCGTTACTTATTTATTTATTTATTTATTTATTTATTTATTTATTTATTTATATAGTAAGTAGTGCAAGGTCTGTAAGTAGTAGGTACTTACATGTGTTTAATGTAGTATAAATTTTATAAAAAAAATGAAGGTATATGTTAATAGATGAAAGTAATAGTTACAAATACAATCGGCGTCTGCGAATTATCGATTAATTCTTTGTTTTTGAAAAGGCACATCTTTATTTATATTTGGATGCGAGCCAAATGGCTTGACTGTTTCACTGAAGATTGATGTCCCGAGACAGAATAAAAAACTACGAATAGATGTTAATGATATTGTAATTGGGTAGAAAAAGTTTGAGAAATACAAGTAAGTGCCTTTTTTGTGTGAAGGAAAATAAAATTTATTTGTTGTAGTATTTCTACCATTTAATTAATATTTTGGGTTCAAAATATTCTTAAAATATTCTCCGAATGTTAGGCTAAGCGCCTGTTTCACAAACGTCAAGTAGGCCAAACTGTCATTTAAAGTCACCGGTAACCGGGGATAATGGAGCTGATAGATATACCTTTGTTTATACGGTAAACGTCCCAAATATTAAATAGAAAATAATAATAAAAAATCGGCTATCGAATGATGCAGTAAACTGAGTGCATAATTCAATATAACAGAAAATGATTTCTAAAAGTAACTAATCAACACTTTAATTGTAGTTTGTGAAAGAGGCCCTTAATCTTTGGTTTATGAAGTGTTTATCTTGTGTATTATGTACTATAAAATATTTTCAAAATGTGTGGAGACTTTGTAGATACCTCAATAGTATTAATAATAATCAGGGATCAAGCTATTACTGTGTTTCTAACTTCTCTGACTTCTTCCACCTCCTTTTGTGAGTAAAATAGAGTAGGTAAGTAGTATTTATTTTCATATCAGATAAATAGGGTTTTGAAGAGAAATTATTCTAGTTTTCTACCAAAAATACTAATACATAATTTCAATTTTACAATATTTTGAAAGTAGGACGAGTATAAAAGAAATTTTCAATGGCATATTTGAAATTCGAACTTCTGTTATTATTACTTAAAACACAGAATGTCAAAAGTTATTAGTACTACTCTAGATTTAAAACTAATATAGCAAACTTGCTTCAATTTATTAGTTTTTGATTTCAAAGCATTTATTAATTGCTATCATCAATTTAATTTGGACAATTTCTATTTCGGCTCTCTGATAGTTTTAAATGTGTAAATGTTAATCGTTGTAACTGCACATCGTTCAGTTCTAATATTATGAAAGAAAGAAAAAAAGAACAGAAATAATATGAAAACAAACACTATAGTATTAACAAAATTTCTAATAAATCCTAACATATAAATGCGAAAGTCTGTATGTTTGGATGTTTGTTCCTCGATAACGCAAAAACGGTTTTATTATCTGTAGTAACATATGGGATGCTTCTATCTTGGAAAATATTTAGATTTTAGGGATCGTCTAATAAATTTAATTATTTTTTCTTAGATGTTATATTTTTTATTTTCTAACGCGGACAAAGTCGCGGGCACCAGTAGGTACTAAGTATTTTATAAGCTTATTATAATTATATAGTATGTACTTGCAAATGCGTGCCTCAAAAAGTTCATCGCCTCAAATAGGCGCCCATCTCGGTAAATAACCCGAAATGTGACGTGACTATTATAAGCTAAACAGGTACTAATAACGTTTCTTTTGGGCAGTAAGTTACTATTTTTTTTTCTCATAAACATTTTCTTTAAATCCGCTGGATTAAAACTTTTTTTAAATATAGTCATTTTTATCTAAGTTTTAATTTTACTCTAAAGAATTGAAATTAGACTATGAAAGTAACGCTTTTCAATTACGAGAGCTTTAAACCCCAAGCTTCTTGAGCTTCTATTCCCTGTTTTTCTTGAAACTGGAATTTTATTTAAGTATGAGCGTTACAATAGCCCGTATATCTTAACAAGTTGTCCACTCGAACCAAAGTGAGAACGTATCTCAACGGTGAAGCGAAGAAGTTGTAATGAATCGGAAAACTTTCTTCGCGAAGACATTTCGCGCAATCTCGCACTTACTAAAACTCGTGCACACGCGATACAAATGTAGTTTGCCGAGATTGTTTTGTTAATGTTTCAAAAGTTCCATTGAAGCGAGGAAAATTATAATTAAAATTTTGTCTCTCTACCCAGTTCCTGCCAACGGACCAATTAAAGCTGACTGATTTGACTGCAAATGTTTGTGTTCATTCAACTTTTTGAGTAATTACTTAATAGTTATGTTATTTGACACAACTTTAAAATTTTCATATTTATGTGTAGTAAGTTTTATATTATACTACCTCGTGTCGCGACTTTGTCCGAGTTGGAAAATTAATATAACACCTGAGAAAATATATGAGGATATTTATTAATGTGTCGACTCGGGAACAGCACTTTTTTCTGGATGAAAAGTTCCCTTATACCTTTCCTGTTAAGGTGTCAAAAGGCAGAGAGGCCTGACATTATACTTTTGTTAAGCGTTGGGTCTTTGTTTTTACATAGTTGATGCCCGCGGTTTCGCCTGCGTGTAATATTTGGCTGAGAGGCCATGGGAACTTTTTGGTAGCCATTGTCCATCATGAAATCCTATTCTTAGTATTGGTGAAATATTTTTTCATTGGATAAGTAGTTTCGAAGATTACATCCTACATATAAACAAACAAACAAACATATAAACATTCCCTCTTTATAATATTTTAGTACATATTATAAAGGTCCTTATACGAATTGGGTACTTTGTTTTACTTGGGTAACAAAGTACCCAATGGTCAACGATGATTGGTCAACGAGTACGAAGAGTGCATACGACACAATATACACAATATTTTGTTACTAGAAATTTGTGTATAATATAATGATATTTTTCAAAACAACTGTAGATTATCAAAGTTAAATACTTTATTAGTTTATACTGAACAACAGTTCTTAAAGTTTGAGTGTATTTACTTAAACCCTCAACGGCGTAGTTCGCAAGACCTCGTAACGTGCTTCATATTAACTTCACGTAGCGCGAACGTTTGTTCTTACTAAACCGTAAAGCTAAATTTAACACGATTAACCCTTTTGGGGATCAATGGTGAACGTAAAGCGATTGCACATGAATGTTAAAAGGAGGGCGCTTAACTTTAAGAGTTATCGGGTTCCAATTCAATTACCCGTAAACACTGATCTCATTACCTAATTAATCAAATTACATTTAATATTAAAGGGGCTCAGCGTTGTTGTAATTATTAAGTAAAAATTGCTTTGTAATTATTTCGGTGTAAAATTTTCTCAGTAGGTTCTTGTGTTTATAGAAAAAATGTAATTTAAATAAGTGCTATCGACCTGTAAATATAAAAAAAAACGGCTCCAGAATCACCCAAATGCTAGCCACACAACTCATCACGATATCCAAGGTTTGGATGGTATGTGGTGAAAACTAAGTGGGACCTCTTGCTGGGGAGAGCCTCAAAAAGACAAAAATACACAACAGATTTGCTTAGATATAGTTTGGAACTGACAGATTGCTAAGGAAAACGCAGTAAAAAAAAAGTGCACCATATAGAAGACCACCGTGATATAAAATAACCGTGATATAAAACCGTGATAAAATATAACTTATCCGGTTATTAATATTTTCAATTACAGCATTCAGTATAGTAACTTCATTCAGCTCGAAAAGTGCTTGGTTTAAAATTATAGCACAAAAATGTCCAACAAAAGCGGAAGAGTATGTAATCTTTTGTTCACTTTGTTCTCTCCTTTTTCATCTGACGTTATTGTTGATATATCCAATTGGAAAAAGACTAAATAAAATTGAAAAATATGTATGCTTTTGTTGGCAACCACGTCGGTATGTTCCGGTGCCAGATACCGACATAATTGGAAGCACTCGACATATTGCAGAAATGTATAAGGTGAGTTCTTGAGAAAAGCAATTAGTTGTTTCATATGGTGACCACTTTATGTTAGTTTCTTTATTGCACCTTTATGGCCAAGGGAATAAACGAAGTGCTTTCTGCCTTTTTAAACCTCAATATAATTGAAAAGGAATTGAAAAGCTATTAATAAAATGAGTGAAGTAAAGTCATTGAGAAAGCCTCTTTATATTTTGTTTGTATGAAGTTTTCTTTTTTTATTAATAACTAACTGTTATATAGCCTTCCTCGATAAATGGACTATCCAACTCAAAAATAATTTTTCAATTCGAAAAATTCTTGGCCAGCATCAAGTCGTGTAGGAAAGACGAGGCCGACCATGGAGCGAGCTAACCCAGAAAACGCCTATTCGCTCGAACTTTAAAAAGATTTGTGTTATATGAGCTCGGAAACACAGGCGCCGGAAGGGAGATCTAATCCTTGGCAGTGCATATTATGAAAGAGTTAAACGTTTGGTCTGGAAAAAGAGGCATTTTGACAAGATGAGGATAGTTCTTTTTTTATTATTTATTTATTTATTTTTCCCCGGAGGTCACACCACCCCCGTGGGCCGTATATTTAAAGTACATAGAACAAGTTAGTAATTTAATTGTATGTTCTAGAACATAGAACATACAATTAAATAACTATGGTATTGTATGTATGTATGTTCCTTCATAACTCTTAAACGAATTAACTTATTTTCATGATACTTGGTAGATAAACAATTAGACGTACAGGACATAGGATAGGCTACTTTTCTCAATGCGGACGAAGTCGCGGGTGCCAGCTAGTGTTATAATAATAATTGTATTAAATTATATATATAGGTACTTATTAGATATTTAAGTTAAGTATATAAATATATTTTATTTTTATTATTGTTTTATGATTACACTATCGTCTTGGGTAGCCCTGTAATGATAGTTCGGAGTCTTCGGACCTTCTTTTTTCCATCGGTCATTCAGACGTACGGCAGGTTACTAACCTCATCTGCACAAAATCATAGAAAACAAATATAACGTTAAGAAATTTCTAGACTTCTGCCACAAAGTGGCAAAGGTGTCGCTTGGACTGAATAAAAAATAACTGGATAATTTATAAAAAAAATATAAATTGTATGTTCTATGTTCTAGAACATACAATTAAATAACTAACATTATGATTGGGGGAATTTGACATTTACCCCTTGCCCTTGTTTGGCCTTGTTTGGCTGATTAAATATTCACATTATTTAAAACTTTTTTTTTATAAATTATCCAGTTATTTTTTATTCAGTCTAAGCGACACCTTTGCCACTTTGTGGCAGAAGTCTAGAAATTTCTTAACGTTATATTTGTTTTCTATGATTTTGTGCAGATGAGGTTAGTAACCTGCCGTACGTCTGAATGACCGATGGAAAAAAGAAGGTCCGAAGACTCCGAACTATCATTACAGGGCTACCCAAGACGATAGTGTAATCATAAAACAATAATAAAAATAAAATATATTTATATACTTAACTTAAATATCTAATAAGTACCTATATATATAATTTAATACAATTATTATTATAACACTAGCTGGCACCCGCGACTTCGTCCGCATTGAGAAAAGTAGCATATCCTATGTCCTGTACGTCTAATTATTTATCTACCAAGTATCATGAAAATCAGTTAATTCGTTTAAGAGTTATGAAGGAACATACATACATACAATACCTACACTAACAGATTTGTTTTTAGTATTGATTTATAATATAATGTAATGACTGCTTTGTGAATTCACTTAAAATTTGGATCGGTTTTCTTTTTATTAAACAAAATTATTTAATTTTTCAAATTAGTAAATCATGAATACCAAAGCAATGTTAGATTCTATATTGAATTTTATTTAAGATTTCCATACTTGCACAAAAATTTATTCAATACTTATGTACCCATCAAGCTGAATGCAACGTAGAAGCCAAAGATTTAAATCGAAGATGCGGCGTAATCTCCTCGCGCCATACTAAAAACACACCGAAAATTCTTAACAATGGGTTGGACGCGGGCGCTCAACCCAACTACAGTTGCACGCCAGCTACAGTGAGTGACGGTCGCTTGTTGAGAGCGTCGCTATGGTCACAGTCACGTTTGAAGTAAGGAATGTGCTGTCTGTGTTTAAAAGTGTGTTTAGACAAAGGTATATGTATTTTATACTTTTGTCTTTAGTATGATGTATTTTGTAACACACTTTCGCTAGTAATGCCGCATCTCTCGATTTAAATCTTTGGTAGAAGCCAACTTCCAGAGCGAACGCAAAATGCTCTCTTGCCCGTTTGCATATTCAATGCGCAATTTGTGCTAATTTATATAAACTTGTTGAATTTCAACTAAGTAATACTAGTTAATTTTATAAGGTTTACTGGACTCACTTTAGTTAATTTTATAAGACAAAGCGCCTCTTTCACAAACGTCAAGTATGCCAAACTGTCAATTAAAGTCACCGGTAACCGGGGATAATGGAGCTGATATACCTTTGTTTGTACGGTAAACGTACCAAACATTAAATAGAAAATAATAATAAAAAAATCGGCTATCGAATAATGCTGTAAACCGAGTGCATAATGCAATATAACAGAAAATGATTTCTAAAAGTAACTAATCAAAACTTTACATGGAGTTTGTGAAAGAGGCCCTAAGTCATGCAATATCTCTTATAGGAAAGCGCTTGAATGCAGATATAATTAACTTAAGTATACCTATTTTTTTATGTTAAGGCTAACGGTCCATTTGATGGTAAGTGGCTCATCGCCTGTAAAATAAGCAACGTCGTAGGTGCTGCCGACCATAGAAGGATATGGGGTAATTGTATCTTGCATCCCTTACTCACTCACCAAAACACAGCAACCTTGTCAGGTATACAGAAAAGGGCATAATACCTTTCATTCGGTGAAAAAGTTACTGTTCCCGAGGGATTTTCTAAAAATATTTATAATATCAACGCCATTTATAAAATCATTTCATGCAAGCAATAAAGTCTGAGTTATTGTACATTTTTTTAAGGAGACTTAGTAAGTTTTAGCCTGAAAAACAATTGAGCGTGTTACGTAAACCATAAACCTGTTTCGTCCGAATTAATTTGAAATAGTGAAGACATGTCTCTAATCTAGGAGAGCTGTGAGTGGAAACGCTGTCACCAGCAATTAGTGTAAACACCGGCGACCTACAGTAGCAAGTGTACTCCTCTAGTGCTCCATATCTTAAGTGGAGCTACGCTTCAAGCAGCCGGAGCTACGGTTACGCTGTACCGGAAGCGGCTGTTGTTATTTTCCTCTCAGAGACGAGGGAAGTGTCTTGAAATTTGAACATCTCAGCACGTACTACAATTACAAGTACCTATTAGTTTTGAGGAGATCAATACGTCTTCCGTTCAAGACTCTCTAATAATATTAAGTAGTTAATTGATAATTTTTTTTTTTGAAAGCAGGATTTACACAGGATATCATCAATACTAATAATAAATCTGTAAGGATCGATCATGGAGTAATTTACTTTGTTTTCAAAAATATCGTGTTTATAGGCTCTATACATGATATCAATACTAATAATAAATCTGTAAGGGTTGGTCATGGAGTAAGTTACTTTGTTTTCAGAGATATCGTGTTTATAGGCTCTATACATAATACTGAAACTAAATTGACGATTATTACAATTTTTTTCTGTATGTATGTATGTATGTATGTATGTATGTATGTATGTATGTATGTATGTATGTTCCTCCATAACTCTTAAACCAATTTACTGATTTTCATGAAACTTTGTAGATAAACATTTAGACGTACAGGCCACAAGATAGGCTACTTTTTTTTTTCCTTTTCAACACGGACGAAGTCGCGGGCGCCAACTAGTGTGTAATAAGGTAAGAACCAAGACTAGGACGAGTCTATTAGTCAGTTGGTTAATGTGCTTGACATAGATCCCGAAAAATAAATGTTTGAAAAAAAAAAATGTTAAAAAATCATAAGTCAAAAACTGTCACAATTAGGATACACTAGAAGCCGTATTCAAAAAAAAAATTCAGTCCATATTTTAATGTAAGGGCCGATTCACTATGGAAAGTCGACTATGGCATTTTAGCTTTAAGTACACAAAAAAACTACACAAAAAAAAATTGTTACTACAGTGTAAATGTATTTATTTATGTTTGCTGAACTTATACGATGAACTTAAATTGAAAGCCCAAACTTTAAACTTTACTACATGAAACATATTATGTATTACATACTTATGCAATTTTCTCCTAAAATATTTATATGACACTAGGAGACGTTCTCGTTATTACAAAACAAGATTCGGAACAAAAATATTTGTTCTCTTTTGGGAATTGCTAAAGCCGTTGAAATAGAAAGAAATTCGACTTGAAAACACGGCGCTTGGAAAAGCCATCGCAAAGACAGAAGCCAAAATTGAATTTTCTGAATGGTTATTCCAACAAATTCTTTCTTAATTTTCTAAACTTCACCGCAAATGCAGCAAAGAATACAATACACTACAAAGTTATGTACACCGAGGTGTTTTTACTATATATATACACCGAGGTGTTGTTAATAGTAACTTATAGAAGTTAATTTTTTTTTTCTTATGAAAAGTTCATTTTCTTTGTGCGGATAATAGCACCTGAATAGTATTTTTTATTTATTTGATTTTATTTTGAACATAAACCCAAAAAAAAAAACAAAATAACATACAATAGATACAGTATTACTACTTACATTGCCAATTACAGGGCTTCATTGTGTAGAACTTAAATAGACTTTAAATAGATTACAGCTAATTACCGATAATAAATTCTAAACCATGGGGAAGGGATCTGAGTTAGTATAGAGCTGTATTTTATAAGGACACTCTTGTTCTCCGCTATCATTTTAATAAACTGATAATGCTAGAATAAGTTCAAAATTATAGGGATAAATATAAATCTACTCGTATGTGCTTTGCACTTCAGTTAGTCCAGAATCTGGTAATCCATTGCTAAATTTTATCCAAGCGAGCTTAATCCTTTAAACGAATAAATAAAAATATAAATGCGATAGTGAGTTAATGTGTTTGTTTACGCCTGCACGTCTTCTACTAAACCTATCTACTATACAGAAAATAACGTAGGGTACCTTTCATCCAGAAAATAATACTGTTTTCGAGGGGTCATCTAAAAATACAAAGATTTAAATCTTTGTAAAAATATAATAAAAATAAAAAAATCAACACCTGACTGACATAATATGAGCAGCGGTTATTACACTATTCAATTTGTAGGAAACCAATTTAGGAAATCGAAAGATGTAATCGCAGTTAGAACAGATTGGATCCAATTTAGATTTTAGATTCTAATATCTATTTTCAATTCTATATCTTCGATTTAGAAATCAATTCATATTCCTAAATTGGTTTCCTAAAAATTGAAAAGTGTAATAACTGCTTAAAAAAGAGAAAGGGGCGCGGACGAAATCGCATGCAAAAAATAGTATTAATTAAATAACGCGTGAAAACATGACAGACAAACAAACAGAGTTACTTTCACATTTATAATATTAGTATGGATGTATATTGCCTTTTGTGTTTTATGTAACTTCGTATCAAGTAAATGATTTGCTTGTAATGATTTTTTGTTGGATGATTAAGGGGTGCCAGAGCTGTCCTTTGTCCCCTATTTATCCCTTATCTTAACGGATAAAGGAAAGAAAGGAAGTCTGTAAATATTTTTTTACTTTTTTAGGTCATTAAGGGGTTGCTCATTGTTTTAACAGTGCAACAGTATCCACCTTCCAACGAAATGTCTGTCAGCTTGTCTACCGACCTTTATATTAAGAACTAGCTGGCGCCCGCGACTTCGTCCGCGTTGAAAAAGAAAAAAGTAGCCTATCCTGTGTCCCGTACGTCTATATGTTTATCTACCAAGTTTCATGAAAATCAGTTGATTCGTTTAAGAGTTATAGAGGAACATACATACATACATACATACATACATACATACATACATACATACATACATACATACATACATACATACATACATACATACATACATACATACATACATACATACATACATACATACATACATACATACATACATACATACATACATACATACATACATACATACATACATACATACATACATACATACATACATACATACATACATACATACATACATACATACATACATACATACATACATACATACATACATACATACATACATACATACATACATACATACATACATACATACATACATACATACATACAGAAAAAAAATCTAAAAATGGTCAATTTAGTTTCAGTATCATGTATAGAGCCTATAAACTCGATATCTCTGAAAACAAAGTAACTTACTCCATGACCAACCCTTACAGATTTATTATTAGTATTGATTAAATAAATAAGTTTGCAGTGCAGCTTTTAATAAATATTGTATGTGTTATTTGCCTTTAGAACACAACCGGCCTCACTTTTCTATTATATATACGAAAAGGCTGAACCCATTTTGTTCTAAGTATTTGTGTAGGTCCGCTAGATACACCTGCTGCTTGTTTGTGCGAAGTAGGCAAAAGCCGACGGCGTTACTTGTAAAATTTATTTAAAGAAATGCCACCGAATTTTCGCACAAACTTATATTGTCAAGGGTGCTGGTCCACTTAATTGTAGGTTAAGTAATACAGCTCAAAATAGCTCAAAATACTCCAAAAGAATAAGGATTATATTGTAAAGGTTAAATAAAAAAATGATGGAATGACAACATATTATATTCTTCTTTCTATTATCGTGGGTAGAGTATTCCTTTATCGACATTATGACAGTAAATTGACATTAATTTGTCGTGTGATATGAAATACACAGAAAAAATACATAGAAGAAAATACACATGATGTATTTTCTTAGAAAATACACAAGAAAATACAATGTTCGAGTATGGCGCCTGGAAGTGCATATATATTTACTACCTCATTAAAGATGACTGTAGTGAAATAGTGAGATAGTGTGAGTGCGAATTCCTTTTTTGAAAATGGTGGTCGTGAAACTTACAATCTTGAATTATTTAATTAATTTATTCCTATAAGGGCCTCTTTCACAAACTACAAGTAAAGTGTAAGTTAGTTACTTTTAGAAATAATTTTCTGTTATATTGAATTATGCACTCGGTTTACTGCATCATTCGATAGCCGATTTTTTATTATTATTTTCTATTTAATGTTTGGGACGTTTACCGTACAAATAAAGCATATCAGCTCCATCATCCCCGGTTACCGGTGACTTTAAATGACAGTTTGGTCTACTTGACGTTTGTGAAACAGGCGCTTATATTAATAAAAAGTATTTAAACAAAGTAAAATATCAAGAAAAGTTTTTTTGTGGACAGCATTCGGGTAATAGCTACTTTTAGCTATACGTTTTTGAGTTAATGTTCGCTAACTTGCTTAAAAATAAAAACTGAACAGACAGACAAAACAATGGAACAGTTACATGAATATTCTAGGAATAGGTAGTGAGCAAACGTGTTAGAGGTCGCCTAAGTAAATACGAGTATTTTCAGATAGCGCGATTGTAATCTTCACAAAAGACGAACACAATTGGAGGATATCCTTATTGTGAGACGTAGACCTTACAGAGAGGGTATTACGAGTTAATAGATTATAGAGGACATTGTAGTTCATTATTGCATTTTGACAACGGGCTAGTAAAGCTTTCATCTTCTCTCCCAAGGGAATCTCCATCCCCACATACAATCTTGTAACCTTTATGCATGCATTAGAAAGTCTTTGTATCCATTGAAAATTCCCATATAATTTCTTCCTTCACTTAAGTCGTAATCCTTATTTGAAATTAATAAAATACTTCCAGGATTAGAACTGTGGTCTACCTTGTCTCATTAGGCTTTCACTGCTTATCCTATAGGGGACAATATACGAACTAGTGCAGTCAGTAATAGGAATTTGTAAGAATTTATTGTCTCAACTTACTCGTACTATAATGCGAATAACTGAAAACAAAATGCGACTCAAGACATTCGCGCTGAGTTGATATTGAACTCGAAAAATAATAAAACACACACCAGCAATACCAACATTTTAGTAAAACCTTCATAGATGATAGCTATAATTATATTATAGTACAATGTTTTCACAGAAAAACATTAATGGCTTTTACTCGTAGTTAGTAATTACAAGAATTCAACCAGCAAAAATGCCATATTAATTTCAGTTTTTTGTTTACATACTTCATCAATACTAATAATAATTCTGTAAGGGTTGGTGATGGAGTAAGTTACTTTGTTTACAGAGATATCGTGTGTATAGGCTCTACATGATACTGAAACTAAATTGACCATTTTTAGAATTTTTCTTCTATATATATGTATGTAACTATGTATGTTCCTGCATAAATCTTAAACGAATTAACTGATTTTCATGAAACTTGGCAGTAAACATTTAAACTTGCAGGACACAGGATAGGCTACTTTTTTCTTTTTTAACGCGGACGAAGTCGCGGGCGCCAGCTAGTATATGTATATGTATCTCTAAGCTAGTATGTATCTCTAAAAAAGTCGTGTTTTGCTACGACCTAAATAACTCAGGAGTAATCATGAAATTATATAGCATGGAATTGTTAAACGGCTCCCATGGGCAAGGATATATGGAATAAGGAAGAAAATTGTTATGGAGAAGAAATAGAACTATTCTATCCTGACTCAGTTAATTTTGGAAGTTCTAGTTACCAAAGAACATTTTAGTCAACTCTTCAGGTTTATAATTGCACAGCTAAAACATACTCGTACCATTTTGCAACGTTATTTTGATAATATTTTTTCTGCCAACTCCAACGCGAGAAAAGTTCAAAAACTTTTCCACTTATTCATGTTTCTGATGTATATCCATACTTTCATTAAAATCAGCCCAATGGATGTGTCAGATTATGCGTTTTGCAATTTTAATAATACTCGTATATTATTAACTATTGATTGCCAAATGACGTTAATAAATTAGATTTTTCTAACATAAAAAAATTGTTTTATTTCAATAAAATTGAAATAGGTATCAATAATTTTTGGAACAATCGAGATAGTTCTATTATATTATATTCGAATACAATAAATAATTAAAAAAGAATGGAATAATGTTGCCTACGTTTAAACTTAATTATATGAATTAATTAAACAAAATAATTAAATATCTAAGTAATTAAATAATTGTATACGTAAAGAATTTATTTATTGACATAAATAAATGCTATTTCTGTTTGTTTGTTTGAATTGAAAAGCAATTATCAGTTTTAAATTAATTTTAAACCTTTTCAGAATTTCAATAACAATATTAATTGCGTTTAACCAGTCAGATACTTTATATAGTACAGTCGGCCGCATAAGTCGATTAACACATTCAAAAGTGCAAAACAACTGAACACTCAACTTACTTAATTACTTACTTACTGAAGCTTTTTATGATCGTTTGTACGTGAAGTTTATTTTGTTCTATAGTCGTGACAACGACTTATGGCGCGTTGAGTGTTACGTTGTTTTGCATTTTTGAATGTGTTAATCGATTTATGCGGCCGACTGTACCGATAGAAAAATGAAAAATATATCACCTGGGGCCCTAGCCAAGAGCAAACCAATGCAAACGGGAGCGTTGCGTACTTACGAAACGATAGAAAATAAAGCCCGGTGATTTGTTGTTGTAACGCCCACATAAAATTTTGACCAATCACTGGGCTTTATTTTCTATCGTTTCGTAAATACGCAACGCTCCCGTTTGCATTGGTTTGCTCTTGGCTAGG
This sequence comes from Synanthedon formicaeformis, assembly GCA_945859745.1. Lineage (NCBI taxonomy): Eukaryota > Metazoa > Arthropoda > Insecta > Lepidoptera > Sesiidae > Synanthedon > Synanthedon formicaeformis. Next base: position 2,457,654 of record OX243968.1, on the reverse strand, counting down.
GGCCCTGAGAAAATATCTGACATCTTTGTCGCTATGAGGACGCCCTATTTTTTTATATTTTTAGACCATTGGTCCGACACACGGGTTGCCGTCTTTCACTGTCTTCAACGACCGCGTGTTCCGAGTTCGGATCCTCGGCCCAGCGACGGTGATCGGTGAAGCCCCTACCGACAGTTAGAGCTTCCTAATTGTGAGTTGTTTGTTCCCCAGCCAAGCGAAGGCCGGTGCAACCACCCGGATTGCCGAGGGTTAAGCCCCCCACCACCTCAAGGTCATGGCACACCTTGATGAGGGTGGGGGGAGGGAATATTAACTCCTATCTCCACAATTTTGCAGACCCTATGGGGTACAGAGCCGATTTCGTTATATTTTTTTATTTTATCTTAAGTTAACTTGCCTGCTTACATTTATATAAAAAAAAAATTAATACTATAAAATGGAAAAATAGATTTTTTTCTCAAATATACTACAACTACAGTTGGAACAGCAAGAAAAGGATAATTTAACTTTGAAAGACGCCGTGCCCATTGAATCGAATAAGTCTGTAAGATATAGAATCCATTCTGTACATAATTCCTTATCTGGGTTCCGATCAATTCCTTTACTGATTCCTATTTTCTTTACATCTTCCAAAGTATTACATCTTTCAAATTTAGTTCGTCCCATTCTTCATACACGTGGAAGGAAAATTTCTGACTATAACCACAAAAATGTGATGAATTAGATACCAATTAGTTACTAGCCGAAATTTTCACTTAGCTAAGTACTGACGATGGGCATAAACTAGCGGTGATATGAAGAAACTCATTTATAAGAATTTTCGGCAAATATTCCTCAAGTACTATAATAACGAAAAACCCACCAAAATCTTCAAAATATACAATCTCTATAGAGTTAAAAATAACTCTGTTATAGTGTGAATTTTTAATGCGAAACTTTAATAAAGGACTTAGGTTATTTGGAAATATAATAAATCCTAACCTAAATTAATTAAATATGTAAGTTTTAGAGGGTCTCCAATGATAAAGACGAAAATTACAGATAATTTGTCAATGATTGCTTCAATAAATTATCTAAATAATTTTTAACCAAAACAGTTTTTATGTTGACGGTTGCAAGAACAGTTTTTAGGTTTTACTTATACATCTAAATAAATTTTAAAAAGTATTTCTTAATATTTATTTGTTTAGAAAAAAAGCCATAAGCTTGTCGAGTGTTTTCTCCTTCCGCTTAAGTAAAAGTAACTATCGCTATTACGGTTCCTTACTTCCCTTCAGTCGACCGTGGACATATCTTCATATGGATGGACATATGGAAAAATTCACATATCGTCTTAAAGAGATATTAAAAAGAATAAGGGCACAAAACCGCACACAATATGTAGAAATATATCCAGGAATAAACAAAATTAAAACTGCAATATCGCTGAAATAAATATCAAGATACTCGACAACAAATACGGTACAAACGCGACCTTATTACAAAAGCCCAGACCCCAAACAATATAGAGAAGCCAACCTGGAGTTTCAGTTTGAAATTTTGGTAGTACGCCAACTGTTCCATGTGAACGTTATTAGGTAACTCGAAGAAAATTATAAGTTTTGAGACTCTTCAGTCTATATAGCTATTCAAAATTTCACAATCTAGCCCATTAGGTCCTATCTATTTTTCACAATCGAGCTAATTAGATCCAATTTATGGGATACGGGATATGTCGTTTACAGATCTATGGTCTATGGGACGATTTAAAGAAAGATCAAGGGTTAGAAAAGACATGTTCACCACTTTCTTTAAAATGGAAATAACGTGGTTCACAGCTTTAGTATTTCGCTGCCTCTCTTGGATCTGACAAGCTAAAACTTGCCATAAGATAAAACTAACTTTAAATTTTAATAATTTTTCTTTTAGAGAGCTTCTGGCTTTCTCCTTAGTCCAAACTCGACTTTATTTTATGTGTAAATTATATTACATACTACGTTTTTAAGGTATTATCCATAAACGGTTTCAGTTTTAGAAGTGGATGGGCAATACTGTGTTTTGCAGTCAAAAGTTGATAGAAAAATCCGATCATGATAAGCCCGCCTTAAATAATGAAGACTCAGATTTGCAAGTTCTACTAAGCTTCTAGAAAGTTTCTGTAGTGGCCATCACACTGCAGCCATAAAAATAATGCACATGCCAGTACCTTATCTCCATTTTTGTCTTATATTTTACTAGCGACCCGCTCTCGGCTTCGTCAGGGATGCATTTTTTTATACTTATATATACAAACATTCCTGGCTTATCCCTATTTATTTTAATGAAAACCTGTTGAAAATCCGAAACAGATAAAGTTTGTTGGTTGGCTGCAAAATGTTTTATTTTCTACTAAAATAAAAATTTAAATAAGTTTTATACAAGTTTTATAAGTACATAATACCTTCCGTGAAAAATTATCTAACTGATGGTGATGACCGCTTTAAAATCCGATTTGTTGTTGAGTAGTTGCGAATATACAGACATATTATCTTCAATTTATATTATTTAGGGATTCTATGAGAGTCGGTAGCGAACTTGCATAGTGTACTAATGTAAAATAACATTTTAGGCACCATCTATTGCCGAATTTTAAGGAAAGGATAACTTCCAAATCATTAGATATATTCTTGGTATATTTAAGTGTATATAGAATTATTGTATATTACTATTCGAAAAACAGTAACTGTAAATAATATTATTTTAATTATAATTTATGACGTATTTAAAATTTTTACATATTTCTTGAGAATTTGAGATTTAATGCAGTATGGTAATAATGGTACTGGTAGTGTTGCCATTGCCATTGAAGCATTGCAGAATTGGCGCTGATTAGTGCGCTGTCAAGTTGTCTAGCAAGTTTGAACATGGCCCGTTAGTTTCCATCAATGTGTTCAATGTACCGTACAATGCACAATAATACTGCACTATGCAAAACCGACCTTTGATATATTATGCAACAACTAAGGATTGCTTCAGGAAGAGGCGAAATCGGCAAAAATTTTGATATCTGATATTCATATATAATAATATTCAAACTTCATGATTTTTGTAAGCTATTTTGTATTCGTGTATTGTGAATCGTGTGACTAGTTTCTCCTCTCTGTGGTTGGAAGTGTAGACGAAAATACGTAAAATTTCTGATACTGTTTCGTAAAAGTACTCATGTGTTTATCTAACACATCGTGAAGTTATATTGCAGTATTGGGAATTAAACTCGGGACAAATACAGCAAGATATTGTCTTTTTATCTTTATTTTTCGCTGAAAGTATGATTGAGAATTATGTTATTTGAGGATTCACATATTGTTTGTCCAAAATTTCGTGTGAAATGTTATTGCTAAACACAGCTAAACATATAATATTGAACTAAAAAATTTATAAAATATATGACTGAAGCCAGTAATTTTTTATACAAAATTTATGGTTTTTGAAGAACTAGAGTACTGGACACTGCTCTTATGTTTTATTTTCTATTATTGCTAAGTTAATCCTTATAACATTAGATATCTGTCAGTGAAAGTCCTAAAAAAATCGGTCCAGCCGTTTCGGAGATTAGCCGGAACAAACACAGACAGACAATTTTTTTTTTTCATACGTTTTATTATCGAAAAGCAGTTATTGTAAAGCAGACATTTCAGTAAAAGTTGTTTTTGAGTTTATTCATTACAAACATACAAAAACACAAATCCTCTCTCTTTATAATATTAGTATATAGATATCGAAGCCAAAATCGTCCCAACAGGAAACACCCGGTCTAATAGTACAGCTGTATTATGCAAAATCCAATAGGAAAACTCGATCGAACATCCTAACAAACGATATTCCCGCAAAAATAGCTGAAATAAATGTAATCGCGGGCTGCACAATAATCATTTGAATAGGAATGTACTGATTTCGGCAGCGCAGCCTTACGCAAACATTTTATTTCGTGGCATTGGCATACCTCTCAATATTGTCGGAATTGCCTTCTCCCGATCTCCGAATATAATAAGGGCCTTTTACGACTATCTCACCTATTTCATATGGGATTTTCTCCTGTAGTGTTCTTTTGTTTTTAAAATTAACCCATAACATTAGGAATTATATGCATGTATATAGTGTCCCGTTTAATTTTTTGTGCAATTTTCATTAATATTAATTATACTGTATCTAGTGTGTACTGTATCTAGTGTATCTTTCCTTTAGTGAAAACCGTATAAACATCCGTTAGGTAGTTAGCAGAGAAACAGACAGGGATTGGAAATACAACAGCACTGAAGGTGTTATTTCACGGTGGTCTTCTGTATTCTAGGTGATGGTTACTACCATCAGACAGGCTGTTCAATTTTTGACTTTGAAACGGCATGTCCCTGCCACTACTAAAGTAATCAGGAATCTTTGAAAAGTTCTTTTCCAAATTTGGCCATGCCGGAAATCGGACCCCGGAAAACCATAAGTCAAGGCGCTAAGACAAACACATTAACCACTCGATTAATGACATCGTCAACAATAATTATACATGTACACCCTGTATATAATATACCCGCTAAAGTTACTTATACATTCATACAGTCATTTAAACTTTTATTTTACCATAACGAGCAATAAATGTCTTTATTTATGACCTTTATTTAGGTAATAAAATAAGCTTCCAGATCGTAAAAGTCACAAATGATGGCTGCTTCAACGTAGGTACGTACGAAAGGAAAAATCAGTAAATATTTTTAATTATTTTTATTACATGTTAAACTTGAATAGGCCAGAATAATAAAAGGTGAATTTGTAAACTGTGTAATATTTCTCCCTGCTAGCGTCTGTATTTCCGAGCTTATATAACCCAAAGCTCTTCAAAGTTCGAGTGAATAGGCGTCTTCTGGGCAAGCTTGCTCCATCATAGACTTCATCCTTGCTACACAGCTGATTGTTGGCCAAGAGCAAACCCATCTCTAATGAAAAAAAAAGAACAAATTAATATAGATATATACGAATGTTAGTTTACACTCTGGCTGTCTTCCAATTTGTAATAACCACATTACACAGAAGTGTCTTCCTACGGGGTGGATCTCGTATGTTGTAAACGGATTGTAAAACCTTTTTTGGCAACAGAAGCCTTCCCACAATTTACCGTTTGTTACGTGACGTCCATAGCACTGATGATGCAGAGTCAAAACAAGGTGTGACCAACATTTAAGAAGTATATGCACTTAGTTTCCACTTAGTTATTAACATATAGGATATCCTGATGTTGGGAAATGTTGGGATTTTCAAAAAAGATTCAATTTCAATAATATTCATATGTAGTTCTTGAATTCAATTAAGTTTATCTTAATATATATAAAGGCGAACCGATTTAGATGAAACTTTCAGACAATCAATCTTCAGATTAGTCCAGCGGGTAATCCTGTGAACTTTATTAGCGATCGGACGCGGGCAAAGTCGGGAGCGGGTGCTAGTCTTCTATAATTATATTATAAAGAGAAAAGATTTGTTTGTTTGTATTGAATAGGCTCCGAAACTAATGGACCGATTTGAAAAATTCTTTCCCTGTTGGGAAGCTATATCAGCGAGTAACATAGGTTATATTTTATAATAATAATAAATGTATGTATGTATGTATGTATGTATGTATGTATGTATGTATGTATGTATGTATGTATGTATGTATGTATGTATGTATGTATGTATGTATGTATGTATGTATGTATGTATGTATGTATGTATGTATGTATGTATGTATGTATGTATGTATGTATGTATGTATGTATGTTCCTCCATAACTCATAAACGAATTAACTGATTTTCATGAAACTTGGTATATAAACATTTAGACGTAGGTACGGGACACTGGATAGGCTACTTTTTCTTTTTCAGCGCGGACGAAGTCGCGGGCGCCAGCTAGTACTCTATAAAGTTACGCGGACTGTGTCGCGTGCTGTTGCACAGCCAGTACCTGATAAAACAAAAACCAATATTACTTATTCCATTTCAACGCGAAACGGAATAATAAGCGTCCAATTTATTTAAGTTGTATCAATAGAGCGAAGTTTGCTTATTGCTACCATCTGGCAACTGCGCAATCGTGGAGCTTGTCTCAATGGTTTCCTGAGGCACTGCAACTAATTAATTTAACCACTGCGCGCCAGAACACAAACTACGAACTGAACACAGCAAATTCGTCTCTACTTCATAGAGCACAAATTATAAATTATTAAAATCTATTGTGTTGAATGTTGATTTTGAATTTTATTGTAGTGTGTTATCATTATCATCATCTCAGCTGTAGGACGTCCACTTCTGGACATAGGCCTCCCCCATATTTTTTCTATGGGATGGGTCAAAATATTTTCCCAGGATAAAAGGTATCCTATATGTTGATCCAGGTAATAAACTACATATCGCTGCTTAAAAACTAAAGGGCCATAAAACAAAAAATCCAAAAATGTTTTTATTGCAAAAATACAATCATAATCCTTCATATTGTATGTTGCAAAAAGATTTATGGTTGTTTTATCCCATATTTAGTATATTTTGGTCATTTTTTATATATTCAAAAGTAACTTATATGCTTATATCGCTTCTAGTATTCAGTTTATTAAAAAAGTACTTAAAACATTTAATGCTACTTAAAAATACGCTTCTAACGATGTATAACATGCATATATTTGATATATAATGTAATAAGAAAAAAAATAGACAAAAATAATTTAATTTTTTTCGATTAGCTCTCCTGTAAAAATTTTGATTTGTGGCCCTTTAGTTTTTAAGCAGCGATATCTATATGCCCAAATTTAACCCAAACCCCTACAGGGATTCCTTCTTCAATTTTTGTACGTATAACTTTGATAGTTTTTATACTTTTTGAGAAAATCGAATCAGAGTTCTAAAGGTATTTAGAACCTTAGTTATCTGGCCCGGTTTATTTGCTGTCCAGTAAAATAAATGTTTATGCCAATTTTCAGACAAGCAGACAAAAATTCTAAAAACTTTTTTTTAACCTTGGTAAGTACAACTGTACAATTTTTATTTTTTTTTATTTTTTTATGTGTTACAGACATATCTCGTCTAGATTTTATTGTATGTATAGATATAATTACATAGACATTCATAAATTAAAATACATATTTTCTATTGACTGAAATTTTAAAAACACCAAAAGTATGAATCAATTTGAATTTCAACCGTTATTTCTCGCAGTAACAAAGTTGCGAATCCTTCGACAAATAAACTGACTCGTAGAACGAACTGCCTGCTATTCTCAGCACTTGTCAATATTACTTTAATAAAACAAACAGACATTGTGGTTTGATTGTAGCAAATAGATTTGCGAAACAGTTCACTATGAGTTTATTACTTATGTAGAGGCCGTACTATAATGGCTTCAGTATGGTACAAGTCTTAAGAAAATATTACAATATTTTTGTGTTATTTATATGACGCCTATATTTAAGAAATTTCTTCTTTGAAGCTGCTATATTTATTAAAAAAAAAATACACAAAAATAGGCTCGAATGAGCTTTATATTTGTGAATATTGCTTTATGGTCTAAGGTGAAGAAAATGATTACGAAAATGGCGATTTTCGTCAATGAAGATGATCATATCTTCACCACCACCACCACCTGATGTTTTGTTCTCAGTGCGTTCATCTTAAAGCGGAATATGCAATAAAGAGCATATTCCGCTTCTGCTTATGACTTATAAAGTTTTCGGTGTCCCTACAGACAACTCCGTGAGGCTTTCAGCTGCACAGTTAATTAAATTCTATCCTTTGCGTGCCCGCAACATAAAACTATATCAAATGCACAAGGATAATAATATCACAGTGCAATAAATAGCGCGAAGAAACTCCCCGTAAGTAACTATACAACAGGAATTATCTAATCTCATCAAAAACATTAAATGTAAAAATGCAACGCAATTTTTCCACTACAAAAATTTGTAAGATCTCATGTAAAATTAAAAAAGTTTTAATAATATCTCAGGTAAATTTATTTATAAGCAATTTTTAAGATTTAATGTGATACATTGTAACATTTGTATGTAAGTAACTTCTCAGATATACAAGAATATCTGCGAGTAAATCGAATAATAATAGAATAACATCAAAATAAATGTTGATTTTAGAAAATTAAACTAAAAAGTGAATTTCACTGTTCACGTACAAAATCACCGTTTAAAACCAACTCAGGGCGAAGTAATTAAATTAGACCTCATGTAGGGTGACCATGCGTTAGAAATTGAGTTGTCAGAGGAACTTCATTTGTGTCTAATAATTGTATTTCCTTGTATCTTTTTACATCATTTTATCCGATACACACTAAAAACTAAAACTAAAACATAGTCATATTTATTAGGAAGACTAGCTTGGCCCACGATTTTGAACGCACTGTATTTAATTTTTTGGAAAATCCGACAGGAGCCTAACATTTTTGCTTTATAAAAAGTTGCATATATTATGTTAATCCAGGTTTTTACCCAATAACAGGTTATAACTGCAAATCCGTAGTAACAAATAACTATATCCTAGCTGTTAGTAAAACCTTTAGATTAGTACCTTATGAGGTCTTAAATGGATCAAAATTGGAATGTCCCCAAATAAATGCATCTCATTGTTCACCTACTAGCGAGTCTCCAGGCAGTAGGTTAGAGAATTGGCTTCATTTGTGTAATTGGACATCTAATGTTTTTGATCATTACGGTTGTTCGTCGTCACAAATCACAAAACAAATACAATTTGTTATATTATTTGGGTAAACATGAAAATAGTTAGATTTTTTTCTGCTAGAATCATGTGTGTAATTTCATTATTTTTTCTACACTATATCATTTATACAAATATTATAATTAAAAGATTTGGACGTTTATCATCTAATCTAAGTTATATAAAATCTTATATTCTGTGAAACACGAGATATTTAAAATCATTTTCAAAATCATATTATGTTTAGTCCGCTAACTTCTAAACCACCCAATGTACTTTGATGAGGTTTTTCACTAATAAAAAGAGTGATAAACGAGAAAATTTTGTGTTTTTAAATTTCCAGAAAAAAAAGCTACTAGTGCAGTTTGGTGCGCGTCGCTTTTTCGAAAATAATTTAAGTACTTCTGCTAATTTACTATTATGAAAGAATTAGATAAAAACTTACATTTATGAAAAACTGAATGAATGTTTTTATAAACACAATTTATATATATTTTTTAAATAGGCTATAATTATGATAAAGTTAATGAAATCTTTAACTTTATCAATGTTAGACTAGACCAGATTATACCACTATGTTTATTCCATGTAATATTCGTTCAAACATATTTATTTTATTTAACAAAACGTGTAGAAGAAATTACCCTAGAAATGGACAGAAGCGGACAGAGACTTTGTGTTCTAGATATAGTTATAGTAGATTAAGGATTAACATTAACATTAACATTAACATCACCTTAATAAGAATTTGAATTTCTCGAAACTTTGACGTGTTACCACTCGAAAACGACTTTAACAGGAAACTCGCAAGGAATTCGCTTAAACGCCTCTCGGACACTTAACACGACAGTTCGAAACATTAAGAGGAGTGGGAAGCTGTTAGGAGATGTTTATTGGGTAAACGTGACCGACACCGCGTTCCTTATGTATTTGTACATTAGGCACTACTAATGGCTAGTTGCTTTGCTTTCTCGCTTCTCTCTATAGTTACGTAACGAGGTAAAAGACAACAACGACTGTGTTTGCCACTCATGCATCGGGCTCGAAGGACCAAGAATTTGTGATTGGTAAAGCCTTGAGTGCTTTACACTCATGCACACGGCTCGAATGACCAAGAATTTTTGATTGTATTCATGGTAAAGCCAGTGTTTGACATTCATGCATGTGACTCGAACAACCGAGAATATGTGAAGTCAATGTTAACAGGTTCCATTGAGGTTAAACAAAACTGCTATAAACATAATGCATCCCAGTCTTGAAATTATACAAAAACATCAATTCAGTTTTATAAAATGTAGGCCACGACACGAATCCGCTTCACCTACAATTACAAAACAATTATATAATGTAAAAGGAAGTCGTGGAAATTTTTCGTTATTTCATGCTGATATAAAAGGAGGTGACAATTTACTATTAAGTACGTAAAATAGAAAAGTGTGTTTTACGCTGCCGGCTATCAGATATGAGTAGGTACCAAGAGGGCTATTGTAAGCCCTTAAAAGCTAATATTTATCAATACTAATAATAAATCTGTAAGCGTTGGTCATGGAGTAAGTTACTTTGTTTTCAGAGATATCGTGTTTGTAGGCTCTATACATGATACTGAAAGTAAATTGACGATTTTTAGATTTTTTTTTCTGTATGTATGTATGTATGTATGTATGTATGTATGTATGTATGTATGTATGTATGTATGTATGTATGTATGTATGTATGTATGTATGTATGTATGTATGTATGTATGTATGTATGTATGTATGTATGTATGTTCCTCCATAACTCTTAAACGAATTAACTGATTTTCATGAAAATTAGTAGATAAACATTTAGACATACGGGACACAGGATAGGCTACTTTTTTCTTTTTCAATGCGGACGAAGTCGCGGGCGCCAGCTAGTTTATTATAAAGTTATTATAATTCTAGATTCTAGATGGTCTCTTGGCAACGTGATAAATCAAGTCATTATCTAGATTCTAGATGATGACTATCTTTAGTAGTATAGTATTCTGTAGGTATTATAATTTGTCTGTTTCTTGGTTTTAGTTTGGTTTTAAAAACTAATGCATGACCTAAAACGAGTAAATAAAATATACTACACCACTCTGAAAACCTTTTGAAACCCGATAAGTTACCTAAACGCACCTGTTTCAAGAATTTCTCATATTTTTTGCAGCTTTTTATGTATATTACCCAACAGTAATCATTCTTTTTTGTTTAATAAAAATCCGCCTAAGTTATGACCTTGTTGGGAAGTTTAATATTAACCATTTTGCCGTGTACTCAACTGTTGTTTGCTTTTACCAATTGTTAGAAGGTTTTATGAGATATTTGTGAATGTGGACTAAATTAAAAAAGAGAGTCACTTATGAAAGTAACGCCCTTCTTTCACAAATGAAAGTAGATCCCGTTAGCGTTTCATCAAAAAGGAAAAACAGTAAGAAATTTGAAAATTTGGAAATTATATTTAATGTTATTAAGACGTTTCAAACGCTTAGTCGTAATTATCCATCCTTTTATAGTTTGTTTTAGTAAATAATGACTTCATTGAAAATACTTTTTTCAATAGAAAACAAAGAATAGTGATTAACTTACAAATTTAAAAAAATTAAAAAAAAATTTACAAAAATAATATTATTATTTTTTATGAAAAAGCATTAAAAATTTAATTAATCGAGTCGACTCTTTTAGACCAACTATATACCATCGAACGGATAATACCCAATAAGCACGATTTCAAAATGTAATCTGTTCGCCATTCATCCATGTTTCAGTTCCGGTGCAGTCCAAATAATATCTACGTGATTGTAACCGTCGATTGGTTTTACCAATTGCAAATTGTTATTAATTTTCCTATTGGTGATCTGTAGTGCAATCAATTCTAATCATCTATGACGTCCGCTTTGATATGACGGTAATGAATATAGCTCATAACGCGTTATAAAGGAGTGTGTCAAATGACGGTCGCAATCAAAAATGAAGGAATTTCGCATTTTACAACAATGCACGATAATAATAATAAAATTAAACTCCAAAAGAGTTTAGCCATTTTTTTTTAATTATCTCAAAATTATTTTGTATACCTAATAAATAATAACAAAAATTATTATAAATAATAATAATAATAGTTCAAAAATGTTGTCTTCATATAACAAAATTGACATAGGTAATATTGTAATATTGTATGGTACCTATCTGTGAAATTAGAAGAGTTAGTGCCCATACTTAATGTTATTCTAAAATAGTCAAAGAATTTTTCAAATAGAACAAAATCAAACAGAAGAAAGAAATATGGTTTAGTTTTTATTTTTTTCTTTTTAACCTTTTTTTTACTTATTTTACAACAATGTGGTATTAACATTTATTTGATTTTCTTTAGATAAATTATTTAACTAGGTCGTTTGACAACGATGTCCAATTATTTAGATCAAATTCTTTAAAAAACAATTACTTAAAGATCTTATTTTTGAGTCTGTATTATTTAGGTATAGGATAACGGTATCCAAGTTTCCTTAGGCACTTTTCATATTTGTAGTCTAATTGCAAAAATATTAGAAGAATCTTTCAGAAGAATTTTATTTGCCTGTACGTCATTGTGTTTACATCCTAAATCGGAATATCGAAATAAGTGACGGACACACGAGGCTAATGCGATTCCCTGATGATATCCAATCGTCATCAATCAATCTAGAAAATTAATTATCTAATAATGAAAGCCATTTCGTACGATTATTTGATTGTGATGACAGTTAACTTGTTACATCATAATTATATGTATATGAATTCGCTGTGCATATTACATTTAGATAACTTCCTATCGCTGAGGGTAGTTTTTTCTCTGTGAACAGATGTAACAAATACCTACATCAGCAGACTAGCTTAATGCGAATAGTCTTAACAATGGCTATTGTATTCCATAGAGTTTGTCACTATTATAATTAATAATAAACTAGTTGGCGCCCGCCACTTCGTCCGCGTTGAAAAAGAAAAAGTAGCCTATCTTGTGTCCCGTACGTCCAAATGTTTATCTACCAAGTTTCATGAAATTAATTCGTTTAAGAGTTACGGAGGAACATACATTACATACATACATACATACATACAGAAAAAAATTCTACAAAACGTCAATTTAGTTTCAGTGTCATGTATAGAGCCTATAAACACGATATCTCTGAAAACAAAGTAAATTACTCCATCACCAACCCTTACAGATTTATTATTAGTATTGATACTAAACTTTATAATAAATTTTAACACTTCCAATGAAAAATGCAATTCGTAAGATGATAGCGTAGAACCCTAGTTTCAAATACAGTGAAGTCTCCTTCGAAACTAGCAGACGTATCAAATTCAGGAAGTACGGTCCGATTGGCATTCCATGCCTCTTTGCACCAATTGTTTGGTTCCGCATACAAGCCGCGATGGAATCTAGATGTGAATACAAAAGCTTCCGTCGCACCTTTCAATGTTCAAACCATGCATAATACGATCTCTCTATGAATTCAGCGGATTTAGGTACCACTCCGCTCTTAGACTCGAACCGAATTTATCTGTAATGTTCATGTGAATTTCTCAATAATATTTTTGCTTTTAAAGTGACTTTTATTCCACCGCCTCAAATTTTTTCGTCCACCTATCGCATATCTTCAGAGCAAGCCAAGACCAATATGGCGGCGCTCATGGCTCGCATCAGCTGACCGTATAGAAACATAGACAGAAAATAATTTCCTTATATTTTTTTAATATCTTTAAATATTATTTTAATAGCAGCTTTGTCTTTTTTAAAATTTATATATGAGTTTAATAAAATTTATTTGCACGTTTATTATCTGGACCCAGCAGTCTCTCAGCCAACTCTAATGGCGTTTATAGGAATTTGTTCCAAAAACTGTAAAGTGCACGGTTTTTAAGAAATATGTCTGTCTCGAGTCTAGCAATGCATTAGCTAAAAGCGTTCGCGTGTTCAGAAAATGATTGGGTGCCGGTATCGACACAATGGAACGATCTAGAGCGATCATGATTGTGATTGTGTCCTTTGACATTTTCTAAGAAGGAATGAAACTATTAAGAAGTCAAACCTCTGGATATAAAGCTGTTACTTGATATAAAAATAGTTTAATACGTCTCAATAATGAACAATCTAAAAGAAAACCACCTTAGTTCCGGCTTCGTCATTTGTCTGAGATGTCTTTAGATCTTAAATTACATTATTTTTATTATTACAAATTACAATTACACACTTCCTAGGGCGTACATATGGGCTAGCCTACGCCCAAATACTCAATCTATCATCATAAAATTTTGCGCATACATGTCATGTCAGGGATCAGCGATGGCCGGCGTACCTCCACTTTAGGGTACGCCCAGGTTCTGACAGGGAGCGTAGCCGTCCCCGTGCTGGATAGCCATGGCGGGGCACCGATGTCGTGTCAAAGACCGCGCTAGAAAGTCGTTAGGTTTTAGCCGGCATAACCCGCAGTGTCCCCTACACTGCCGGATATCCAAGAGGGAAAAAAAAAGGATCAGAAAAGGACATAGAGTCATTAAGAAAAAAAGTTCTGTTCCCGAGGGATCATCTACAATCAAATCAAATATTATATTGAATAAATATTTTAACATCTAAACAAAATGTGACGCCGTTCTTAGGTTCTCAATAATATTAAAATTACTTTTATAACATACGTTACATTCATATTTTACTATTACTTATTTTAAAATACAACCAAAATTAACTCTAGTCAGGTTGATGGTGTCATATTTCCACACTCGATGATAATTTCATGAATTCCGTTTCCAAAAGACAAAGACTACCTATGTTAAATTTGAAGAAACATACAATATCTACGCTCCCTGTACTTCGTTGTGTGTGTCGTAAGGTTTCATGCATTATGCAAACAACTGATTGCAAACAGCAGCCGAGTTCTTTACGGATACATTCATCGTAAGTACACTTTGCTACTTCTACAACAGACACGGTATTTTTCTTCTAGATATAATAATAATAATAATAAATTCTTTATTCGGGTTACTTGGACCCAAAGTGTTAGTAGACATCTTACAAAACCTATAGTTAGTATAGATATATAAAACTGTCATACCCAAAGTTTTAACATGGATCATGGTGCTTTTTTATTATTAAATGCGGCAGACAGTCTGACAGCCTTAACTGTAGGTGACTACTGACGTCTAGGAGCACATTTTTCTTAGATGGAAGTTTTTTCAGACATTAAATAATCATGCTTTTAAATAGACATGCGTTACTATCGCCTGCAAAATTCTGTATGCATGCTGAAGGTCCACTTTCATGACATGGTAACCATCAAGCAGTCTGTGGGACACCCAACTCATAAGTAACTTACTGCAGACATAGTGTGTTTGGGCATAATAGAAATTCGGAGGTTAGTTTATAATTTTTATTCTAACTTGTGTTATCTCTAAATAAGCTGCAGTTCTCGAAAGCAGTATAAATTTCACAAAGCTATCGATTCGGAAATGAATATGCTCAATGAATATCAAATAGATTTGGTACGTTTAGTAACAGCAAATCGTTCGTCTATAAATCATGGTATAACGCAAAAACTACGCTCAGCGCACTGAACGTGACTAATTCGAGACACGAGAACGCTTTTACTGATTTTTTATATTATTTTACAGCCATGATTTATAAAGACACTTGCAGGCATGCTTATAATCACTGCGGAAAGAAAAGAAAACTCGCTTACGAAATAATGTGATTGAAGACTTCTTTTGAGCAGGAACCTGTGCCAGGAACCTTCGCTCCCCCATAAAAGCTATAATATTTTAAACTAATTAATCGTAACTAACTAATCAAGCTTAAAACTTCAATATTCTTTAACTGTAGGTTAAAAAAACCTATTCTTAAAGAACATTGAAAAACCTACTCATACATTTTGAGCATTTAAAGCAGATTATGTAGATTCACCTGAATTGTTATAAAAATTATATTTAAACCAAATTCGCTACCAAATTCGCCAGGTATGTAATTTTTATATACAAAAACCTGATGGATGTCAGCGGCTTGATTGCAATTTTTTTTTTTTAAATTTCAATAATTAATGTTATGTAACACTTACGACAATAATTTAGATGTTTGTAGGAACTGCTTGAGTATTAAAAAAGACATTCTTCCATTACAAGTAGTTGTAGAGGTTGATGTTAATAATTTCTCGCAACTGGTTGCAAAACTCAGTTGCCATGACGCCGAAAGCAAAAACACGTCTTTCGAGTAAATAAAAAATACTTCGGGTAAAATCTCTAATAAATATTGAACGATTTAATGAATAATAAGTAGCTCTTTAGAATATAGATTGTGTAAATTAAATTTACATTAATTTCAATAGCAGATAACATAATCTCAATCTCAAAAAAAGAAGCTTTTAAAAATAATGGATATCTACACAATTATACAGTTTGTCCGGTTATGGACTAGCGATATTTTAGGTACTCGTACATTTCGTACATTAAGATAAAAAAAATTAAATTACAACTATTTTAATACACAAATACAGTCCAAAATCTGTAGATCTAGTAAAAATTAAAAGTGTTCAAAAAAAATAAGTGTCATAAGGGTAGTGTTTGCAGTATTAACATTTAATTGCAATAATTTTTTGGAATTCAATATATTTTTTAAGGTTACGAAAATGTGAACCCAATCTTTACGTCGTGTAAACCATATACAATATTGTTGCCCTCCGAATAAGCCTATTTTTATTGTATTTTTGTACCTAGAAATCGCTAGTTCATAACCGAACACACTGTATATGACCTCAGTATATAGTATATTTTTGTATGAAAATAGTTGTATTTTATGTACCGAACACACTGTATATTTACCTATACCAACATATAATGTGAAGCGTTTTATGTTATCCCAAGCGGTGAGTTTAGATGTTTCTCAAATAAAAACGCATCATCGCTCATCGTAATTGGCGCGTCGGTTTTACCGCTCAAGATATCCACAAAGAAAATAAAAGGAAAAACCCGCGATATTCCTAAATCCGTAACAATAACAAATCAGCACCCGTCCGACAATATATCACGGCTTAATTCCATTGCTAGCCGCCATTGATTTTATAAATTCACCTCTCTTCACTGGGAATTTAATGAAAAACGTGCGTAGAAAGTTCTCAGCCCATTACTCCGAGTGGTTATTAATGACGGCCCGGTGTTCGACGCACCTATAACATAATATTATTGACAAAAGCAGTGTTATTACTCTCACTAACTGCTAAACTAACATACCCGGGACTACGAATATATTATCTCTCTCTATACCTTTTTTTTAACGTTGGAAAATCCTCTGATTCCATTAAATACAGTTAGGTACTGTCCGGTTTTATCTTTTCACCGCTAACTTTTTTTATATAATACAATCCGAAGGATTTTGATACGGTTCTTACTATGGAAAGAGCGATAAACGAGGAAAGTTTGTGTATTAATTTGCAGAAAAAATGCATTTGTTTGTAATTGACAATTCCAGTAATAATCTGTTATCGACTAGAAACGAAGCGTTTCTTCCATTTTTCAATATTGTACTAATTTTGATAAAAAATATAAAGACAGTATCACAAAATATTAAATATATATATACTCACAAGGGGTTGTATGAGTGTATGAGTATTGTTTAGGGATATTGTCATACAAGACAGTAAGATATTTTTTTTATTAAAAAATGGTAGGTCAATAGGAGATGAAATACTACAGTACATACGGTGTCCGTAATTTTCTTGGAGATAAACTGAAAATTGTTATTTGGGCATTTGAGTTATCATCTTTATCTCAATTGTAGGACCTTATAGTTTTCCAGTCCAGGAATGTTATTAGTGATCTATCGAAGAGCCTAGTGTCAGTAGTAGCCCAGATTCAGCACCACTGGCGACTCTTGTCTTATACTAAAGAGAAAAGATTTGTATTTTTGTTTGTTATGAATAAACTCAAAAACTACTTTATAGGTAAAAGATTTTAAAAATTATTTTACCTATAGAAAACTACATTATCAGGGATTAACATAGGCTATAATTTATAAAGTGACGCGGACGAAGTCGCGTACAACAGCCAGTATTTATTTATTTTCATTAAAGATGAGTTACTGTTCTTACGTACTGTGGTCTCACCAAAGCTTTGATAGATCACGCCATTCGTCTGTTCGGATGCAAACAAAGGAAGTTTGGAAATTGAATGCTTCTGTTTGACGGTTGTCTTACATCGGCCACAACGTTTTGGTAGGGGAGCCCCAGAGGGGATTTTTGGATTTACTCGAGCGCGTCAGATATTGCCAATGTATATACCCCACGTGTCTCCGATAACGGATATGTATTAATATGACGGTTTGGTTGGTGGAGTTAATGGGGGTAAAATTTTAAATACAACTCGAGCGTGTCAGATTTTCAGAGGGGATGTTAAGTGAACCTAAACTAAGCTCCCATTTAAAATTCACACGATTCGGATGTAACGCAAGCTCGTGGCAGTTTTTGAAAATGCAAAAAATATTTTTGACTATTCTCATTTTGTAATACTCGAGCGCGTCAGATTTTCATACAGACGGTTCAGCCTAAATTGCTGATCGTGCTGATTCTTTAAAATCGATCGACGATTATATGGAGGATTTTTTAAAATACAGCGCCTACAAAATTTTGAACGCCTGTAGACGCTCACCCCACCGCTGAAATGAAAAACTTCATATAACCTTTTTTTCTTCTTACCATCCAATCTTCAAAGTCCAATAGGTCACCACGACGCTCGAGTGACTATGGGCTCCCTAACCATTTTACGTTTGCTGAACAAGCTTCGGTTGACTAAACTCATCGAACGAACCCGCTCTATGTAAGTTTGTTTAATGAAAAAAGATAGTATACAGGCTGACGGATAACATGGTGGATACTTAACCTCAATCATCACGAAATAAAATATTATTTGTATATTCGTAAAGGCTTTAGTTGGCTTATGGGATTTAATATATTTAAAAGTTATAAAAAAATATTGAATAAATTTCTTCGTGTTTTTATGATGAAAAGTAAGTAATAAATCTTCCAAAAGTATTTCTGCCACGCTCAAACGAATACATTTATTAAATCTTAAGCCGGGATAAATAGTAATGTTGTGAAAAATAAAAGACTAATATATATAAAGAGAAAAATAAAAGTATTTTTGTGTTATTCAAAGGGAACGAAAGAAAATGAGGCTTTAACTAAAAAAAAAGATAAGCGAACGAACATTAGTCTGAAGGTAATATTTTATTCTCTTAAAATAAAAATAATTTGTTTTAACGTTGTTCTATTGCGTAGTTTAAGGGGTTTAATACAGTTTAACCACGCAATAGTTTTAATGCAGTTTTCATTAGTTTATATTACCTTTTACTAATAAAAAACTGGAATTAAAATATATAATTTTATCTAGGTGGTGCCCGCGACTTCGTCCGCGTTGAAAAAGAAAAAAGTAACCTATCCTGTGTCTTGTACGTCTAAATGTTTATCTACCCAAGTTTCATGGAAATCAGTTAAAAATCAGAAATCAGAAAAAAAATCTAAAAATCGTGAATTTAGTTTCAGTAACATGTATAGAGCCTATAAACACGATATCTGAAAACAAAGTAATAACTTACTCCATGACCAACCCTTACAGATTTTATTTGTATTGATGATACAAATACACTGTGCCCGCGACTTCGTACGCGCTGTAGTACTTTTTTTGAATATCCAACAGTAACCTAACATTTTTTCAGGATAAAATGTTTCCTATTATATATGTTATTCAGGTAATAAACTATCTGTTTGACAAAAAATCCACTTATCTAGCGGTACTTAGTAGGGATAGATGGAACGAGCGCTTTTTATTAAATAATTTACAGATTTCGTGCCTCACACGACTATCGAGCACATTGGAAATGAGTCTACGGAATTCGAAAAAATATGTTGTTCTAACTTGTAAACTTCTTTCAAAAAGATTAAGCTACAGGCCAAACCCTTAACCCGAACGTTTTTATTTTAGCCTCAAATTGTAGCTGACTAAATTGTCCAGAGGAATTTTTCTCAAATTTTTGATATCATTCTTCGTTTCCAAAATATCGAGTGGCAAAATCAAAAATTCGGAAAAAATTGATTTCTTTTTTCACTATTTTCGTCATTACTTTTTTCGTTTTTGACTTTTTCGAAAAATTCTTTTTGAATCTTAAAGCTCTCATGAATACGCGTCTTTTCTACTCTTTTAGAATATCATATCTTCACAACTCTCTGAGATATAAGGGGATCGCACTTTTTCGTGAAATCGGGGCCTATACTGAAGCGAACGAAAATACATTTCTAATCTCAAAAAAAAAAAATAGTGATCTGGAATCTTACGTAAAATCTTAAGTAAAATTTCTATAAATGTTTTAGGCTCGGTCACAACACAGGCTGGTTAGCTAATTTGGTCGTCCAATTTCACCGGACGTGCCAACTCTGCAGACGAAATTAGTCTCGCGTCGCATCGATCAATGTCCCGTTTAGATGAATGTATCGGCCATTTCATGATACAAATAAAGCATTACATTTGCACCAGCCAATGAGAATAATAGTAGTGAGACTAATTAAATAGACGCCAGACTTAGTCCTACTACTAAATGATTTCTTTAGTATTTTTTTTAATCAAGAGTTTATTATAGTATACAATCTATAAATAAAAATTATAAACTAATTCTGTTAAGGTTTCCTATGAGCCCGATCACTCTCATATCTGCTGTAATTTGGCGAGGAGTTGGGTATACCAGCTAAGTAACAGCATACCAAATTTCACATCAAATGAACCTGTAGAAGTTAGTGAGATCCCTTCCTTAACTAAGAAATGGGCTGATGATCTTCAAACGACTGAACAGATATTCATAAATCCTTATGGGGCCTATAAACGGGCTAGTTTATTGACAATTTCTTGCTGCAATTGCATAGCTGCCAAGTTGCCGTTTATATCGCTCAACACAGTGCAATAATTGCTGCAATCTTGCAGTGTAGCCCAGCTATATTGCCAAGATATTTCAGAGTAGTCGCAAGTATTCAATGTCTAGCCGGCTAGATTGCAAATGAATTACCAAGTTTTGACTTTACTGCAATATCGCCGTATATCGTCTTTGCTCTGGTGCATCTCTTTTCCCTCGCTCGCCTCCCCCCGCCTCGTCACACCGCCGCTCGCACTATTCACCACGTGCTCTGCGATCATTGTTGTTGATTTTATTCTGTTCGTTGTTCATTTTATTCTGAAGTCATGGCCGAGTGGTCCAACGAAAAGGTTTTGAACTTCATTAATGAAATCCATATACGTCCGGAATTATGGGATGTAGAATCAGGTGCTTATAAAAATCGCAACCAAAAGAAGGATGCTTGGGCAGTAATAACGGCGAAATTTAATGTAACGACCGAAGAGGCATATAAAAAATTTAGAAACTTGCGAACATAACTACTGAGATCTAGGCTCAATATTGCTCCGTGTGTAAACACAAAATTACTCTGCAATTCCGTTGCAAAATCTTGCTGGTCTACACTCGGCAATGTATTGCACAATGAAATTGCAGCAAGGGTATAGTTGCAAATATACTGAGCTATATTGGTCAACAAAAATAGCCAACAAGATGCAATTTATGTAGCCCGTTTACAGGCCCCATTACACATTATTGTTACGACTGCATATAGATGGTTCTCGAAAACTTGAGAGTATAGCCCCTGGCCGTATGGAAAGTTCCAACACGCGTTCGCCACGCCTTGAAGGAGTAGCGGATGGCCCCGCCCTAAACGAGTAGCAGTAAGTGTCAAAGCAAACTGTTCCTTATGGTTGCGACATAAGGTTCACATTCCACTAACAACAATAGGCTTCCAGAAAGCTTAACAGACTTGTTTACGACTTTTAAGTTTCTAGTAATTTCGAAAACCATCCAGGCCTATCTGCGCGAGTATAAATACGGGTGTCATCGCTCGAGTGGGACAGTTCTGCGACAACTAGCGATACGATAACAACACTTGTGAGCTTTTACGAAGATATTTGCGACAGTGCATTAGTGACATGTTGAATTAATTATTGACGACTTTTGGCAAGTTTTACGGTTTAATTGTAGAAGCTCTGTTATATTGGAAGTCATCTTGGTCTGCGAAAATAAATCGTATTCTTACACCCCTAAATGGCATTTTAACTTACCCAACGTGAACTCAAAAACTACTGCACCGATTTTCATGCTGTTTTCACCAATGGATAGAGTGGTTCTCGAAGAAGGTTTTAGTATATAATTTACAAAGTTACGCGGGCTAAGTCGCGGGCAGCAGCTAGATATTGTTAAAATCTATTTCGATCAACTTCCAAATAAAAAAACCAGATCAAAATCGGTCCATTCGTTTGGGAGCTACGATCCAACAAACAGACACACAAATCAAATTTATAACATACGTATTTTGCGTCAGGCGTCGGGGTTTAAAAAATAACATCCTATAGTTTCACAGCGAACTGTATAACAAACTACCTGTACTGTAGAACTGTAGGAAAAGTTACCTTGAAGGCATGAATAACCCGAAACAAATAAGCTCCGTATCTATTAACAAAACTTTGTTAAAATATATGAAGCATTAAATATGGTTCCCTTTATGACAAATTAGTTAAGCCTTAATCAGACTATTGTATACAGTAAGTTCTAATAGAGTTAAGTTTCATATGTGCAAAGTTTAGGACCAGTTTACTAATACAAGTAAAGGCTTTCACGCTACATCACAAGCTCTGATGTAACTTTACGCTTTCCTGACGAAGTTACGACCAGACAGGTAAGCAAGTACAGTCGGCGTGAGTATAAAATCATTTTGAAGAAATATTGTCGTGAAAAGTGTAATATTTTGATATTAAATGGTACAAAAATCTTCATTTAAGCCAGATTATTCATTTAATTTTCATCCAATGTGTATAAAAGTTTTGGCTATATATTGGATGTTTGTTACTCAATGAAAATATTTGGAGGAGGCCTTTGCCAAAGGGCAAACAGATAAGGCAAAAAAAAAGAAAAAAAGAAATACAGCAATGTTTAAAATAATATTACGTTTGTATTTTGTATAAATAACTCATAACCTAAACATTAAGACTTAATTATATATATAATATGTAATGTATACTCTTATCTGAAATAAAAGCTTAATAATATTATAATAATAAAAACTCAATCACGCAAAAATGGCTCAACGGATTTGGATGAAATTTGGCACAGAGATAGTTTATTACCTAGATTAATATATACGATACATTTTATGCGAAAAGTTTCTAAATTGTAATTCTTGGAATGTTATTAGTGAGAAAGTAAGTAATATATATATATTACTTACTAGACTTTTAGATATTTAACGCTAAGTGTACCAAAATTTAACATAAATACCCTATCTATTTTAGCCAGCTCTCTAATAATATAATACCTACGAAGGTGATATTAAACAGGGGCGAGAAATTCAAATTCAAATTATAGCTCTGTGTGTCAACTTTATTTTTTCGATACCAAGTTACAAATTTTGATGTTCCTTTTTTTAATATAATTATTTTAGGAATAGTTTCTTCCAAGGTTTATATATATGAACAAAAGTTATGAAAAGTAAATTTTAAAAAAATGTGTTTTTTCTGCAGTCTGAACTTTAATTACTTTGGGCTTTTGATTTAGATTCAAATATATATAAAAAATTGCATTATGCAAAAACAAAGCGTGTCGCTAGTGCAAACTATACATATTAATACATATTTGCACAATTTTGCACTAGAGTGTTGCGAGTGCAAAATCACATACAAATAAGAGTCGATAAAATAATGTATTCACGATATTTCGGTTAGAGTTCTGAGTCGTTATAGTCGCATTCTAACAACAGACACTTAAAGTAACTTAGAAATTGGGCAAATTTATTCAAAGTTCAACGAAAAGTTAGTGGGGTTAAAGTACAGTACAGGTAGGACAAGAAACTTTGCCTTCGTACGCCACGAGTTACGATATTTCTGATGCATAAACTTTAGACTTAAATTCACTAGTTCACTAGTTATTTCAATTTTACATTTATCAAAACGTGTACATAGTAATGTACTCGTATCACGTTTTATAAAAAATAGTACTTCTTGATAGGTTACCCTATTAACACAATCCACTTTTATACACTTTATTATTGTTGACAGAGTAGCATTTTCAAACTTGAAAAGATATTTTGTTAACACTTATAATCCATAAACGATACAAATTGTATGTGCAGCTTTCTGCATGTATATTACATTTTTTCAAACTAAATTAATATACATAATTCACGATTATCTCGTACTCTTATTATGCATTTTCCATATTTACATAGAACTCAGAAATCTATGACTCATGGAGAAATGCATAATTACTTTATGTCGATTTCGAAGCACTTCTTTATGATCATCACTTTCATTATCATCATCATAAGCCTATGTGTCTCTCATTTAGGCCCCTCTTCTAAGACTCATCGCATCCAGCCGTTCCCTGTTATACCTTTCAGGTCTCACAGGCTTACTTTCTATTCTTAAGCGCCTGTTTCACAAACGTCAAGTAGGCCAAACTGTCATTTAAAGTCAACGGTAACCGGGGATAATGGAGCTGATATACCTTTGTTTGTACGGTAAACGTCCCAAACATTTAATAGAAAATAATTTCAAAAAATCGGCTATCGAATGATGCAGTAAACCGAGTTAACCATTCAATATAACAGAAAATGATTTCTAAAAGTAACTAATCAACACTTTACATGTAGTTTGTGAAAGAGGCCCTAAGTCTAATAATTCTAAACTAATAAACCTTACTTGTAATATAACTTATAATAAATTATATAATAGTATTTGCCTAAAAGTAAATCACTATAGTCACAGTTTCATTATGTTTTATTATCTGTTACGCTTCGGCTAGCTAAAGCATCAATACAAGCATTCGCAACAGTTCCAGCAATAAAATACGCCTGTCTGTCGATTGTATCCTCTTTATTCAGTATACTTACAGCAGAATACAGCAAATTTATTAAAGGGATATCGCAATACAGTATGTGACAAGTATAATGTCCTTCCTCCGTAGGAGACGCGTCGTATCCGCTCCACGATTTATGTGGGCTATTTTATGCACGGCAATGCATAAAACTGTCCGGTGCATGTTTTAGTAATATTTTCTTTGAGAAAACTGTCACTGTATTTTAATGTTCTGTAATTTTTAATGCAAAATATTATGCTGAATATAAAAAAGATATTTTTCTATAAGGTATAGATATATATCGCACCTTCGGTGAGACAAGTGCATAACTTACAACAATTTTTAAAATGAGTTAAACTTAAAATATATGCAGAAATTTCTTAAGAAAATTATTAAATTAAAAAATATTCACAAGATTATGCGGCTTATTTGATGAAGAATTATTTAAAAGCAATATAGCAGAAGAATACGATATTGAATGCAAAAAAAATTACTTTAAATGGCTCTTGTAAAATTACAAAAAGTGCAGTTATGCCCTTGTCTTGCCGAAGGTGCGATACATACATCAAATTATTAAGAAAACAATAATTTTCTGGTGGTTAGGGCTGCATAGTGAGAATACAGGCAAGAATACAAGAACCTTCTGAGAATACAAGCAGTCTCAAAAAGTATAACCTTCTGTATCTATCCCTTGATTCAGCCATCTGGCGAGAGCTTCGTAAAGTGTTGGTCATAAGACTGCGATATTATAGACCTTTCGCTGAGACAACAATCTGGACGATGATTGTCTTATACTTGGTAATATAATACAATTTATCTGTGTCATTTCAAAGTCATTGGAGATTTATTTTAAATGAGAAAAAAGTAAGTAGCAACTAGATTTCACATGTAACTAACCTCTCCGTCTTGGTAGCCCGGAGCTACATCATCTCGAACTCAATCTAGACAAGTCACGTTTCTACCGATGTAGAGATAAACAATTGGACGCGGATCCTTTACTGCACTGATACCGAACAAGAAATCACGTTCTGCATTGATTAATCCATTAAATTGCACAGTTCGTAGATCCTGACTTCTAAAAGTTCTAAAGCCGCGTTTTCACTTAGTGTTCTGAGTTGTCTAGTGAACAGTTCTGAGCGAGCAATCGTTCGTTCGTGCGTGAATGAAAACACTTGAGCGAGCGAACTTGTTTGTTTCAGTGATGATCGGCTGGACGCGGCGAACGATTGCTCGCTCACTTATGTTGGGGAGCCCAAGAGGGGATTTCTGGAGTCACTCGAGCGCGTCTCAGATTAAGCTATGGTAGATTAATTACATGCTGAAAAGTATGCATTTTAATAATCTGACGATTTGGTTGGTGGGGATGGCGGGGGTGGGGGTAAAATTTTAAATACAACTCAAGCGCGTCAGATTTTCAGAGGGGATGTTAAGTGAACCTAAACTAAGCTCCCATTTAAAATTCAGACGATTCGGATGTAACGCAAGCTCGTCAAATATTTTTGACGATTTTCATTTTGTAATACTCGAGCGCGTCAGATTTTCATACAGACGGTTCAGCCTAAACTCCTGGTCGTGCTGATTCTTAATCTGACGATTATATGAAGGATTTTTTAAAATACAGCGCCTTCAAAATTTTGAACGCCTGTAGACGCTCACCCCACCGCTGAAATGAAAAACTTCATCTAACCTTTTTTTCTTCTTACCATCCAATCTTCAAAGTACAATAGGTCCCCACAACGCTCCAGTGACTACACATTTAGCATCGTGGGCTCCCGAACCATTATTCGTTCAGTGTAAACGACGTCTGTGGCGAGCGAGCTGTTGATCTGTGCATCCGCTCGTCGTTGTACGTGCTCGGTGGGTCTCCGATCTTTTACCTGAACATTTTGTTCGTTTCCTCATTGAATGAAAACAGATGTTTTCTGTTTCGAGCGAGCTTCGGCAGAACAGCAAACATTTGCTCAGAGCAAAATGTTCGCTCTGAGCGCTAGGTGAAAACGCAGCTGAAGACGGAAAATTTGGAATATAGAATTACATATTTTTGATGTGAAAACTTCTTTAGACGCGTTGGAATATAATATAGTTCTAATATCTTTTTCTAGTCCGTGTACCATTTTCTCACCATCTTTTTCTATTATAGCAAATATGTATATGGAAACGAAACACTAGACAAAAATTCATAACACAGCCAACAGAACCCACGTTTCTTGCGAGCAAATTTCTTATCTGCAACACGGTTCAATGGTCGAGAATCGTTCACGGTATGGATAGCCACTTGGAATTTATGATTTGTAAAATTCCCTCAACATGAAACGAGTTATCGTTGTCACGGTGTTTTGAGTTCACTGGATTGTTCTTGCTTTGCGTGGACTGAATTTGTATTAGCTACATGCTAGCGATCACTTACGTCAAGCTTTCATTTTTATATTAATACTAGCTGTATCCCGCGGTTTCACTCGCCGTTTAGTTTAAATTGATTAAGGCATGCACATTTCGGCTCTTCTCGATAATTCTCTTTGACTATAACGTGCCTTGAGAATTGGGCTCTTAAATCAGACTTTAAAGTGTTTCATCAAACAAACTTCAGTATTTTATTAGTATAGACTTTTGATTACCTTAATGAAAATTTTATCGCGTTCTATTTTTTCTCAAACTATATTTGAGTTTATCTTATATCATTCATAAGACGATGAAGTCTTTGTTGACGGGGCTCTGCACTTATGGTTTGAAGAAGTATGAAGATAAATAATTCAAATAATTTTATTATAATTCGAAATAAATCCTTATTTTTTAGTAATTTACTCTTAAGCATTATGTTTAATATAAATTTTTTTTACAGAACCTTGACGATTTTATAACTTACACTTGGCCGGTTTTTATGTTGTAGACAAAATGATTTAAAGGTGTACTCCGGTTATGGTAGTATTATAAAATCAACAAACTGTGAAAAATGTGCACCATAGATGCTGAAAAAAAAAAATTTTTTTGTATGTAAGGTTTTCAGGCACCTACAATTTCTGAAATTCCATACTTACATATCCTTTTAATAGCATAATTATCATACCTAAGCCTTTATCCTACAAAGGTCTGCAATGCATCTGCTGCAACAAGGATTTCTTTTGGTACATAAGTACTTATTTACCTAATCAATACTAATAATAAATCTGTAAGGGTTGGTCATGGAGTAAGTTACTTTGTTTTCCGTCCGATCAGTCGGACGAAGCAGTCAAACCACGCGGTCTCAGGGATATTTTTTTATAAATATTTGAGGAAGTTAGGTACTAAATATTTTTATTGGTGAAATTCAATTTGTATAGAATTTTATATTCATTTTTAACCGAAATTCAATAGCTTGATTAAAACAATTTGATAGAATGCGGAATTCGTGATTGGCTTTTTCGAACTCCATCGTCATAGCATTTTTATATAAACAATAACAACAATAATTTTTCTCGAATGCTTTTAAACAAGCATTCAACCACATTTTCCACATAAATGCAAATATAAAGATGTATCAGATGAACTCTACCACGCTTGGGGCGCAAGCGGTACTAAAAATTCTGCTTATATATACAGAAATCATTTTTTAAACAAAAAAAAATAGCCTAAGTTACTCCCTATAAGTTCAGCTATCTTCCAGTGAAAGTCCCGTCAAAATGGGGCCAGCCGTTTCAGAGATTAGCCGCAACAAACAGACAGACAAACAAAAAATTTCTTTGTACAAGTATTCTTCTAAGAACGCAAAATCACTTCACCAACTAAATTCTTGAAAAAACCTCATCCTTACGCTATAGTCTTATCCTCTATTCGAATATATGCTCCATTACATGTCTCGCTGGGAACATACATCATATGAGTAAAACTATAAAACAACAGTTTAGCAGTATAAATGTAATTAGTACATAGTTTAATTACAACGCGGCCGCACCGTTGGTGATTCGGGAGAAATCTTGGCTGCCGTCCTGCAATTAAAGCTGGCTTAAACTGTGGCCGGTGGGGCCCGATCCAATTACTACATGTGTGGTCCAAGTGATAAAAATGCATATATATGATATAATTAAAAATAAACAAATAATTATTGTGAAATCATGAGTGCAATTAAAATATCAAAACAAACTTTTTTTATATAAAGGTTTTTATATGCTACTGTCGCTTATAACACAAGAAATTGCATAAGTGCTGCAAGTTCGTAGATCCTGGATAAGGGATAAGGAAGAGATGGGCTAATGGACTCTACATCTCTCACTGACTCTACTCACCGAAACACAGCAGCACATATGTTGTTATTTTACCTTATACCTTTTGTTATACCTTTTCACACATTAACTACTAACTTAACTACCGACCATCACGACATTTTGTTGCCACGTTGTCAGGGATACAGGAAAGAACATAGGATACCATTCATTCAAAAAAAAAATACAGAAAAAGTACTGTTCCCGAGGAATCATAAAATAAAATAAAAAACTAACGCCTGGCCAAAGTGTTATAGCAACAAGTTTGGCGCTTATTATTATTACTGTTAAATTCAAACAAATGAAGTTATTTTAGATGACACAGTGAATCAAATTACGAAAATCGGACGAACCCAACTGCAGTCACCATTTAAAATAGATCACCAGATTTTGTTTCGCCCAATAGCCCAATACTCATAAGTCGTTCATACTTATGAAAATCGCTAAAGCGTATAAATTGGGACAATCAAGCGCCATTGCTTCTCTTTAGATACTCGTATATGTACGGAGTACAGATAGAAAAGGTAACATTTAACTCCTCATTCACTATTGAATTGCAAGGACCCACAAAAAGTATGTGTTTTTTTTTTTTTCATTTTGTAGCTTATTTTGTACTGAGCAGACTAACAGAAGTGGTGAGTTCCTTCCAAATGGACGGACACAATTAGAAAATTTAGTTTAACTATCGAGAAGTGCAGTGCTAGTGGCTAAGTATTTATGTAATATAGATAATCATATTATTTTTTGATATGATTTCAGACCTGAATTTTGAATAATGTGATATAATATTGCTCTTGAGTATAATACTCACTAAGAAAGTAGCAAAGAATGGTCGAACCATTAAGCAATCCCGAAGCGAACAGTAAAGAGAATCGGACAGATCATTTGTCACTTTTGTTGTTGTTAATGGATGAAACAACTCCGGACTGTGGTCATCTAACTTGAACTAACGTTTTCTTCCGAGATATGTATACGAATTATTGTAGGTAATACAAAATATTATTAATATTCTAGTATTATGAATGTGACAATGACTGACAAATTTTATTATTTTATTTTATAGAGACGCCAACAGCACATATACTTAAATTACATACTTACTATATTATTTTTGAATTATACTATCTCGTATATGGCAACACAACATTCACAAAAAAAACTTCTAGCATTTACATGTATATTCACCATACACAGTATAATTAATTATGTGTATGGGATCATAAAAAAAAATCCATATTGTCTTTGTGTCACAAGAAAACAAACTAATTGTGTTTTTTTTTATTAAACCACAATCGGACTATTTAAAAACATTAATACAATAATGAAATATCATTACAATAAACAATATTTCAATATGTCAATGGCTGATGTAACATAATGTTTATGAAAACACTTTGAATTTTGTTTAGTGTAAACTTGAGTATTACACAACACATAGCTTCGAAGGATTATGAGAGAAAAACGAAATTATTTATCCCAAAGCGTTGTCTAGAAAGCGGATAGCAAGAACGTCTCGCGACATAATATTGCGGCGTACAAGCTGCCAACACGATAACGTCATATCATAAGGCACTGTTGTAGAGAGAGCACTGACACCGGGATCATCCACAATGGTCGCATGTGAAACTATTGGATGAATTAAGATTTGTTAATCTCAGCTATAACTGTACTACAACTATGGATTTCTCACGCCATACAAAACACTACGAACTTTATGGAACATTTTAAAAGAGACATGCGTAGAGCATGAACTCTGTCATCTGTCATTTAAAACCAACCAAACATATGTAATTTAAAGAAAATGTGACTTTACATCAACACATTGGAGTTTAAAATCAATAGTTGGACTTGGTCGTTACTACCTTTTACCATTGAAGGCAAGACTCCACCACGATTCCGTTTTAGGCGTACTTTTTATGTGCCGCTTTGGCATTTGTGACGCAAAATCAATAATTGTAGTACTTCGATGATCACAGCACGGTTACATCCAGTCAGTTTTCGGAG
Organism: Synanthedon formicaeformis; assembly: GCA_945859745.1. Lineage (NCBI taxonomy): Eukaryota > Metazoa > Arthropoda > Insecta > Lepidoptera > Sesiidae > Synanthedon > Synanthedon formicaeformis. The sequence continues at coordinate 2,426,755 of OX243968.1, read as the reverse complement.
AAAATTAAATATGTTTATATTATGTACTAGCTTTGACCGGAGACTTCGGCCGCACTTATTTTTAGATGATCCCTCGGGAACTTTTTTCTGGATGAAATGTACTCTATTTCCTTTTCTGTATTCCACACATCGTTTATGCAAATTTTAATGACGAGTAGGCGTGAAAGTGTAATAACTTAAGCGTTTAAAATAATAACATTAAATTTTGACGAGCCCCAATTTTTAATTTGACGTGGTATTGCTTCCATTTAAGTAGCATTTTTACGAAACTGAACTGTCGTCTGGTAAAATATAAATTTAATTTAAATATTTTCATGACTCATTCCGCAGTTTTGTATCGATAAATATACGAGTATATCTATGTAGGTATAATCATAGAGTAAATAGTACTTAACCAGTATAGAGAGTCACTCCACCAAAATTTATGCTCAGCTCTAGATGGCGCTCTATGTCAATGTCGATTAAAAGTTGCCATTAAACATCCGTCAAATATTTTATATTAGTTACAGAATACTCCAATTAATTTTAAATATGTAAATTAATACCTATACATTTTTCTCTCAGATGCGGATGAATAAAATATAAATACTGCATTTCCTTGAATTACACACTTGAATTTGAAATATTACCTACAGTTTAATCCAAAAGGATTATAAGTACACAGTTGAATTTGAAATATTACCTGCAGTTTAATCCAAAAGGATTATAAGGAATTATAAGGAAGGTGTGATCCATAATAATATGAGTTAGCTGTACTCTTTAATTTTGTAGTCACTGTAGAACGACTCGGATCGCTTAGAGCAAGAGACGCAGCACCCTGTAGGAACGCTTTTATCAAAAGTTTAAAGTTTCTCCCTCAGGCTGGCGGCACAACAAGGAGATTATATCGGGTTAGCACCACGGCTGAGAAGTGAATCCGCTATAACTATGGTTTTCTAACCATAGACTTCATAGACCATAGACATAGAAGTTTCAAAACTTGAAACTTGGTTTAAATGTTCACTTGAAAATGAAGGACGAGGAACTCATAGAATTGGTCCGTGAAAACAGTTTTGTATGATTTGTCTCATACAAAGTACATGGATTCGAAATACAAAACCAATTTTCTCTTTTTTCCTTGATGCATTTGCTCTTTTTTCCTTGTTGCTGCTCTTCTTCTTTGTCTCTAGAGCAATTGCTAGCTCAGTAGTATTGAATAGAGCCATAGCAATAATCACGATACTTCACGACGGACACGTTTTCACTGAAGCTCCCTGAACTGAGCACTGACATGTGTGAATTAAATCACTGACGCAACACTGTAGCACTAATACTGAACTGAGCGAACACGTTGCCGGAACTGTGACTTCACTGATGTGTGAATCGACCTTTATCCTTAACTCTACTATAGACTTGTGATATAGGCGACGGTAGCCACCTATCATCAAGAAGACCGTCAGAATGTATATCAACCTTAACTTAAAAAAAAACATTGAGATATAGAGGACTTTTTGCTACTGGACTTGTATTGGTCTGAAAATGAAATAATAGTTTTTTCTTGTCTCAACCAAGTGCAAAGACTAAGAGGCAGCAGAGGAGAGGCACATAAAATTCGTCGTCTCTACCACTTGTCAAAGTGGGTTAAGCTTCACGTCTCTATGTCTGCTATTGGCCGTTGCCGCAAGCTGTAAATGAACGTGCAAACTGCGGTTCAACGAGAACTATTTGTCAGTAAAAACACGTCTAAAGCGACCGCTGCGAAACTAAAACTGAAGAGTTAACTTCCAAGCATAATATTGTTTTCATTCAATTTCTGCTGACATTTTTGGAGTTTTTGGAGTTTACTCCTTAAGAATCAATTTTCATATATATCCCGGGATATGAAAATTTATGGGAGTAAAATCAAAATTGTCACACGGTACGCGTTACGTTCTATTTTCAAATATTTTAGAATATCTCTGAAGTTTTATTAGTTAATTTGTTCGCGTATTTATTAAATTATTTATTTATCGTTCGTAAAAGGAGTAAACTCCAGTCGTGCGTCGGAGCTGACACATTACTTTATTTATTAGGCTTACTTTTGTATACAAAACATGTAAATATATATTTTTTTATTGAAAAACTATAAACTTTTAAACTACTTAAGAATGGGTATAAAGCAAACAAAATTTGTAATTTCACCCGCGTGGCCCCTTGGACATGACAGTGACACAAAATACGTAGAACTACGCACAACATGCGACGGAAGATAGCGCAACTCGCTCAATAAAAATGTTATAAGTGCCAAAAGTATTAAATATTAATTATTCGTAAACTACAATGTCAAATGAAAAATTGTTACATACAGCCTTAGATAATATGTGAAGTGAAATTACTGATACACTTTTAGCTTTTTAATGTGTGTCATTTTGAAAATAAAATTAAAATCGATGGAAATGAGAGCTCACTTGGTGATTTTTTTCTATCGAGAAAATTTCATTATATTATGTTTTCTGTTACAGACGTCTCTTTCATTTATAATGTATTTGTCTATTTAAAAAATTTAATTAAATTAGACTTTGTTTACTTAGATAAAATTCAAATCTAGGATTGGCTATTTCTCTTTATGCCCGCTCTTAAGGCGAGGACTTTTCGTCGCCTAATTTGACTTCTTAGAGTAAAATTAAAACTTTTATAAAAAGACAGTGCATTTATGCAAAACAGTCATAATTTATGCAAAAAAATATTTTCTGAAAAAAAAAGTATTTTGCTGCCCAAAAAACTTTTCGTGTCACAGAAATAAAAAATTCAAAGACGACTACGTTTGTTTTTAAGTTCTGTCAAGTTCTGTACTGAAGTTTTAATAGACTGGTTTTTTATTTATTTATTCATATTTTACACAATATTTAAGAACCTTCCAATTTTAAATCTGATCAGTTATTTCTGAGAAGCTAAAAAAATTTAACACAACAAAATGAACTCAAGAAGGTTGTTTACACAATTTGCAGACAAAAATCGCATGCGAAGCCGGAGGCTGGCTGCTAGTACTTGCATATCATGTTATTCACCGAAATGGATCTGCCACTTGATCTTTGAAGGCTACATTTACCTAAAGCCAAAAGCAACAACAATGCACAATCCTGCAAAAAAATATTTACATCTTAGAGCTTATGTACGTGGTCGTGTGTGAATAGAATTTGACCGCAGGCTTTTTTGAATTGTTTCTAAACAATTCATATATTTGCACTGAAAAGCTACAGTATCATTCCTATGCACGTATCAAAACAGACACAAAAGGACTCAGGTTCGCTGCGGGGCTCACAGTGTTTCGAAATATCAAGTGACTTATAGAGCAAGAGCCCGTGAGGGCCAGACTTTCGTATTATAATAAAGGCTGAAAGTTCTTCTATGTGTGCCTCTAGTACAGGTAAGAACGATCCCCACCCATGATACCTGGGTAGTGGTTGCTTTGGCAAGTAACCGGTAGCAAAGGTGTATAAAATTCCATTTCAAATTTGTTAATCTATAAAGCTCAATTTTATAAAAAATAAAAAAATAAAAAATAAAATAAATTAATTAATTCTTATCTGTACTAGAGGCACACATAGAAGAACTTTCAGCCTTTATTATAATATACGAAAGTCTGGCCCTCACGGGCTCTTGGACTATTACCACTGACATCAGTGTGTCGAAGTTGAACATTTTTGCTTTATTTCAAACAATAAAGAAAAAATGTGATAGAATCAATACCAATATATAAAGTTGAAGAGTTTTTTTGTTTGTTTGTTAGTTGAAAAATGCATTTTGTGTTGGATAATCCATTTATCGAGGAAGGCTATAGGCTATAAAGAACGCGGACGTAGTCGCGGGCACCAGCTAGTCAATAATAAAAATACTAGTAAAAAGAGAATAAGTTCTCTGTACAGTTTTTGCAGCTGCCTGATATTGGAATTCTTTTCGTTTATGTCATGTTGTACTCGGAGATTTAATTTCCTCTCTGCTTAATATTGCAGTTTGAAAGTTCAAAAATGAAGTGAAATATTTAACATTTCTAGAGACGACGATGGTGCTGCCACTTCTGTAATATCAGTAGATTTTATCTTGCATTTTCAATTACTAACTTTGTCCGATCTGTACCAACGTTTCTGTTCATCCACTACAACCGCATTTCATTTACTTCGGGTGCATAGTTGTGTTATTATTAGTAACAAGCTTCTGTCTGCGACTTCGTCTGCGCTTTTAGGTGTTAAAACAATATTCAATCTTTATTGCACACAATTTTTTTTCTGCAAAACATATCTAAATAAGCTTCCGCATTTAATGCTCTTACTACTAGTGAAAATTGCATGAAAGTAGTTTTTGAGATCATCGCAAACATTACCCTTGAGATTAATACCTACTTTTTTCTGAATGAAAGGCATTATGTTCTTTTCTGTATCTCTGGCAACATGTATGCAACATTTTATTTATTTTATTAACACAAACAGAATCAAAAACAAAAAAATATTAGTAAAAAAAGACAAAAAGAAATCAACACATAATCTACAAGCGTATCCACAGATATAAATTACATTTAAGAGAGAACAGCACTAAACATCAAAAAAAAAAAACTACAAAAATTAAAATTAAAACATTTTATGATCAGTTGAGTAGTTTAGGCGTGAAAAGGTAGGTAACAAACAAACGAATGAACAAACTCCCTCTGAATTTAAAATATTAGTTACAATATCTGACCCATTGCTGAATTATGTGGCTCTGGCATCTGGCATAATAAAACAGAAATGTAGCAATTTTTAAAACTGCACCCAATTTATTAAGGATGTTTTAACATATCGCTCAACAAAACAAAAGTCACGTTGCATTGCATACGTGCCAAGAAAAAATATCTATCTCAAACTAAAAAGTTAAAATAATTATTTCAGTTTGTAATAGTAAGCTCGGCGCGGGTCTTCGCAGCGTTTAACTTCGCGCTATCCATTACCATGTAAATTTATACGACAACCCGTATGAAATTCAGTGGAACTCTGTGCAAATAATGCTTGTAGACATTGCCGGCGAACTAACCATTTCATAATGAGCGCTTTTGTATGTCTTCCACTTTGAAAAGGTTTCGCGGAATGCGGTCCGCACCGAAACTTCGAAACGCAGCGAGCTTCTACTAATAATACTCGTACTAAACTGTTCCATATAACATCAATTATCATTTCGCTCCTTAAAAACTAAAGGGTCATAAAACAAAAAAAATCCAAAAATGTTTTATTGCAAAAATACAATCACAATCCTTCATATTGTATCTTGACTTGTGCCAAATTTTATCAAAAAAAAATGATTGTAGCGGGGGACGTTTCTGTTTGAATTTCCGTTTGAATATTGTATGTTTTTATAAGTCCTTTGTTGCAAATAAAATTTATTCTTATTCTTATTCAAATCTGTAATGCCGTTTTTGCGTGAAATAGTAATACTCGTAAATCATCCATAAGTACAGCCATATATCCTCACAAACTTTTGCATTTATAATTTAGTATTGCCAAGAACCAACAAGTTGTCCACATTCGCTATGCTTAGATATCTATTTTTTAATTTGATGGTGTTACATTCGCTATAGCTACAATCTAACGAATCTACCAATCAGCTGTAACAATAAACGCTTGTCAAATGCAGTCCCGTAAACAGAAGGTACTGTTAGAAATAGGTTTTAAAGAAGGCTGAGAAATCAAGACTCCAGTTAAATAATAGTGTAGTTCTATGAATCAAGTACATATTGTTCCACTCGAAAACGGTTTATTTATTTTTTATTTCAACAATTATTAATTTTATGTTCAGAAAGTCATAGATTTTTTTTTTGTTTATTTTTTTATGTCGTTGCCATAATATGATAGCTGGAGAACTAGACAGACACCAGTATGCAAAATATTTACATAGCTTTAGCCCGCGGTTTCGCCTGCATGAGTACTTAGTTAAAAAGCACAGTCTATCCATGTCTATTGAAAATGACATAATGTGTAATATAGAAATTATAGTTAGCGAATTTTAAGATCCAACATCGCTTGACCCTTAGATTAATGATTGGTCTCGGTGCACTCGACTAGATACTGCGCTATCTAAAAACAATAGCTCCGTGAATGCGGCAACTCATTATTGTAGTGTGTGTAAGACATCGTCACTTTTTATCTTTTTACATAGTTTCATTATATTTTTACATAGTTTCACTACGCAAACTGACATTTTATAATACCCAAAATTTAATAAAACATTCGGCACGTATACGTCACAGGGCTCGGGTGCGCCGACTTCGGCGTAGTTTTTGTTGCCGCATTTGACAAGTACGCCGGCGGCGGCGGTATCTAGTCGAGCGCAGCGAGACCAATTATTAATCTAAGGTTGGACCCGTCACATATAACATTATGTATTAACAATACATAACCGGTTATTGGTCGTGTTCCATCTACTTGTCCACGTGGGTGGACCACGGGCAATTTTTCTTTTCCCATAGTCCACCTATATTCACCCAGGTGGACTACAGGCATTTTTCCTTGTCCGTATTAGTCCACCTTGTCATGTGTGATCTCAGTTAATTATACCGTTGTAGATAGCCAATAATGTTATGAATAACTACTTACCTACATATTTAATTAAAAGTTAAAACGCGGGATTATCAAATTAATTGAAATATTACAAACTTCATTCGCATACATTTATATACTACTAAATCTACATATACTTAGAGAAAAAATAAATGCTATATTTATAGCATTAATTGGCTACTACTTTCATGTGGATTGTGTGCCCTTACACTAGTAATTAATACGGACGTTATGTTTTGTTGGGTAGCCATTTAGCATTGCTTCATTAGGTTTTCAGAAACCCAGTTTTAACTAGGAATAATATATTAGAACCACAAATTATACGAAGCTCAGTGCATGCATGAATCAATAATTAATTATTAGATAATCAAATGTTTAGCTAATTAGTTATTGATGTCAAACTAAGTAATAAATTTTATCGACAGTGCACCATGTTTAGGTTAATTAACTGTTAACGCTGTTAAATTACAGAGGAAATGTATTTATTTTTTATTTTTGTCATTTATTTTCCATGCCTGTGATTGGAAATCAAAGGGTACAAATTAATTTCAATTTATAGGTTTGAAATAAAACAAGCCATTTTCTAGAAAAACTCTTTTGCTTGTTCATTGGTATGTTAACATTTAAAATATATATTTATCTTCGTATTATAACATAACTACACTTAATTAATTTTACACTTATTTACTTTTTAATTATTATCATACTTCAGATAAAAATAAGAACAAACCCTTACTTTCTTTAAGACTTATTTGATAGTAGATATTAATTTTCTATGAAAAATCACTATTCTTGAGCAATATTAGTGTATTTCTTTAACAAACATTATGGCAACCCCAGACTCAACCCCTTGCGCACGTATTTTTTTTTATATAAAATACTAAGTATTTTATTAACTATTAATACTATTAATATTTGTATATTAATACAACTTACATTTAGTACACTTACTATAAGCTATAAAAACATAAAAAATATATCATCAACTTATAACAAAATTATTACGACAAAGTTCGCGAGAAGTTCGAGAAATATTTAATTTCATAGGTAGCTTCAAATAATAAGTATGAAAAGAGTTTGATCAGTTTTTAATTAACAACTTTTGCGAAGTTTCCGACTACGTGAACGGTGTTTATTTTACAAAATTAATTATAACATTGAATTTATTTGTGCTTACATGACGCTCAGTGTGTTTGGATTAAAAGTGTCGCGAATATTCGCATCCTCAAATGCTGAATTTTCGTATCGATTTAAACCTTCGCAACAGGCTAAATCCACCGAATATTCAGGCATTTCGTACTCTGAAATCGAGGTCCAACCCGAAGGTCAGTCCGACCAAAGTAAATTGGCGTATTGTATCAATACTAATAATAAATCTGTAGGGGTCGGTCATGGAGTAATTTACTTTGTTTTCAGAGATATCGTGTTTATAGGCTCTATACATGACACTGAAACTAAATTGACGATTTTTAGAATTTTTTTCTGTATGTATGTATGTATGTATGTATGTATGTATGTATGTATGTATGTATGTATGTATGTATGTATGTATGTATGTATGTATGTATGTATGTATGTATGTATGTATGTATGTATGTATGTATGTATGTATGTATGTATGTATGTATGTATGTATGTATGTATGTATGTATGTATGTATGTATGTATGTATGTATGTATGTATGTATGTATGTATGTATGTATGTATGTATGTATGTATGTATGTATGTATGTATGTATGTATGTATGTATGTATGTATGTATGTATGTATGTATGTATGTATGTATGTATGTATGTATGTTCCTCTATAACTCTTAAACGAATCAACTGATTTTCATGAAACTTGGTAGATAACCATTTAGACGTACGGGACACAGGATAGGCTACTTTTTTTTTAACGCGGACGAAGTCGCGAGCGCCAACTAGTATCATATAAAATTGTATAACAACAAGAATATTTTGATAAACAAATAAAGAATGATTTCAGAGTAAGTACGAAAGCGATCGGAGTAACTTCATATTCTCCTTGAAAGTTTTGCCTTTAAAAATAATTTTTAAGATTATTAAGATTTATAATTATGCATTACTTACTTATCAATACTAATAATAAATCTGTAAGGGTTGGTCATGGAGTAAATTAATTTGTTTTCAGAGATATCGTGTTTATAGGCTCTATACATGATACTGAAACTAAAGTGACCATTTTTAGAATTTTTTTCTGTATGTATGTATGTAAGTATGTATGTTCCTCCATAACTCTTGAACGAATCAACTGATTTTCATGAAACTTGGTAGATAAACATTTAGACGTACAGGACACAGGATAGGCTACTTTTTTTCTTTTTCAACGCGGACGAAGTCGCGGGCGCCAGCTAGTAATAAAAGAAAAAAATACTGCTCCCGAGATTTTTTTTAAATAAAAATAGTAAATTTAACGCTCGACAAAAATATTATGAATTTATTTTATCATTTATTTTTTAATGAGAAGACACGAGGTTACATAATTATATTACATAAAATTTGATTTTTATTTAAGTAACCTATCTGCTAATTGAAACAGCTTACAAATAAGTTTATCCGTTAGGGAACTACTATGATAGACAGAAAGACATAGGATAGGATTCAAACTTATTGTACCAAACTTATATCCTCTATATCCAAACTTTATATCCTAAACTTTATATCCATATCAATAGATAATTTAATAAAAACTTAATAGATTTTCGTATATTATTACAGAAAATTCTTCGGTAACACAGTCGTTGTGTTGGATGATTTACTATGGGTGTAAGTAAATAAAGTATTAACAGCTAAAAGAGAAATGTCAAAAGTGAATGAACGAATGTAATAGGAATACTACTAGAACGTTGCATCGACCTTTGCGTGACCATCGTAAGCAAGCACCGCCACTTACAGACCTATCGATAAATAAATAATTCATTCCTTTGCTCGAACACGATTTTGTTCGACCTTTTAAACATTTCGTACCTACTATACGCCTCTTACGCCACAATTTAGGGGTGAGACGCCACAGTGTTTTATGCTGCCTAATTTCGCATCAAATGGCAATTGTTATTTTAGAAATTAGAACAAATGTTGGTACGAACTTGTTCAAGTCTAAATATTTTCGTAGTGTATGAGGAATATCAATTTTACATGTGTATTACTAGGTTTAAAAAGCAGAATTCGCTCATCGTTGGAGACATAATCATCAATACTAATAATAAATCTGTAAGTGTATGTATGTATGTATTGTTCCTCCATAACTTTTAAACTGTAACTGATTTTCATGAAACTTGGTAGATAAATATTTAGACGTACAGGACACAGGATAGGCTATTTTTTTTCTTTTTCAACGTGTACCAGGTCGCGGGCGCCAGTTAGTACTAAATAAAATCCATCTCAAGTGAAAAATAGTTACTATTGAAAAATAATAAAAATACAAAGGTATTTTTTTATTAAAAAAGGCAGGATAATTGATAGTAAATGATTACGTCGTGCATTTAGACAAGCAACACCTAGATGATTGCAAGTGCGCTAAATATTTAGGGAGGATAAATTTGGAATAATGGAAAGTTTCAAAATACCCAGTTTATGACAGCATAAACCAGTGTACACGTTCACTTTACGAAGCATGTATCATTTTCATAGCATTCAGTTAATAATGTAAAACTAATTCTTTCAGCGCCATCTAGTGGTAGGTAGAAATACCAAATTTCTCTCAAATATTACTATAGATAACATGTCATTGTGATGTGATTGAATGTCAGTTTACGTTTTATGGTTCATAGTAATTTATAATTGCCGAAGACACACACACAATATATTTATTATTATTTTTTATTTACACAAAAAAATATAATTGTACAAAGTTTAGGTGTAATATAAACTTAATTAAGTTTCTACCGTACACCTGAGTTGTCGAACAATAACAAAAAGACATGCAAAATTAGTGCTATAAACAAACACAAATAAAAAAGTATATATTTGTAGGTAGATACAATTTATTTTTTATTTATTTTTTCAAAAAATAAGTTACCATATTGTAACGATTATATAGTATTTATTAAGGAAACAGGCGCGCACTTACCTAATTGTATTAGTATATTACACGATCTCTGTATATGTTAATTTTCTATCACGATTCATTCATATACATAATGTATGTCAAAAGCATTGCAATCCAACAATCTATTGGCGTTCATGTGAAACGTGCATTAATTCGCTTGTAATACAAGGCTCGGCTTCGTCCAGAGATTAGAATGTACTGTAGTAGGTATTATTGTAATGATTATTCCGGATTTACTGACTGACTCACAGTATTATGTCTTGTTATGATGATTACTTAAAGAAACTTGTATTTCGTATCATAATATCATTCAGCGGTATTGTAAATACTATAAAATAATGTTTATATTTAACTATAATTATATTATATGTATATATTATAGTTATAAATGTTATTTATATTTAGGTGTGAATTGAGGTATTCTGTTACGCAGAAAAATCCAACGCCACTTTATACGTCCGCGTAACTTTATAAGATAATAGCTGGCGCCCGCGACTTTGTCCGCGTTGAAAAAGAAAAATAAGTAGCCTATCCTGTGTCCCGTACGTCTAAATGTTTATCTACATACATACGTACATACAGAAAAAATTCTAAAAATGGTCAATTTAGCCTATAAAGGCGATATCTGAAAACAAAGTAACTTACTCCATGACCAACCCTTACAGATTTATTATTAGTATTTGATTAGTATGGATTTTATGAATATTATATGAATTATGTGAGGTTAAAATGTTACTTCAGCTGAACTGGCTGCGCACTTAGAACTGACTGTAGAGCGCAATGAACCATGCCAATATAAACCGAATTGTATGCCTGTCTACTGGCTAGGAGAATAAAAAATTGAGCATTTTAAAATGATTGGCTTTTCAAATCGCGAGTTCTCCGCGACGTGCAATGCAATTCACGTGCAACAAATAAAATTTTATCACATTTGACATCGCGTAATAAAATCGCCTCACAAAATTTTATTTCGAGTCGGCCTACTGGGTTTTATTTACTCAAAATAATGGACAGATATTATTTGATTCAACTTCAACTCGGATTTTGTTTTCTGACACTTTTTATCTTACATTATCTGAATACAGAATAAGAGAAAAAGTTTTTCTTTATTTATTAACTAGCTGGCGCCCGCGACTTCATCCGACTTGAAAAAGAAAAAAGTAGCGTATCCTATGTCCTGTACGTCTAAATGTTTATCTACCAAGTTTAAAACCGTCAGATTAAGAAAACCCCTCCATATAAGTAATTGTCAGATTAAGGATCAGCACAACCAGGACATCAAGCCGAACCGTCGGTATGAATATCTGACGCGCTCGAATATGTGCAGGTATCGATTTTTTTTGCATTTTCAAAAAGCTACCACGAGCTAGCGTCACATCCAAATCGTCAGTTTTTCAAATGGTAGCTTAGTTTGGGTTCACTTAACATCCCTTCTGAATATCTGACGCGCTCGAGTAACTACATTTTTTTTTTTCATTTTTAATGCTTCCGTACGGGAAAACCCACCACCCAAATCGTCAGATTAACATACAAGTACATCCGTCATCAGGGACATGTGGGCCGTATACATTATGAATATCTGACGCGCTCGAGTATGTCCATGTGACAGATTTTTTTTTACATTTTTGAAAGCCTGTAGACGCTCAACCCACTGTTGAAATGAAAAACTTCATACAACCTTTTCGTCTTTCTACAATCTAATCTTCAAAATCCAATAGGTCCCAACAACGCTCGAGTGACTACACATTTAGCATCATGGGCTCCCCTACTGTTAAAAACTTTAAACCGTTCATTGGGCCAAGCGAAGCTCGGTCGCCCAGTCTAGTAAATTTAATTATAGCTTGTTTATTATTTCAGGCATCTATTCAGATTGCCAATTACTGCTCGGCGTTTATTGTTATATTTTATTTATATTCCCTTAAACAAAGCCAAGCTTATTGTAATATCGGAACAAGCAAATAAGTTACTTCATAAAGAGTCCCTTCGGAAATCACTTAATTAATAACCTAGTTGAGTAAAAAACACTGGACGGCTTGAAGTCGATAAATTAATTTTGAAATTGAACTTGTTCCGTATCTAGAGCTGTTGCTTTTAAATTATCGCCTTTATTCAAACTTTCATTAGAAATTCATTAGAGAACAGCTTTTCATTTTGTTTTTCGCTTGCTTTGTTTATTTACTTACTTACACCCACATATTTTTCGCCTTTGAATGTTCCAATACAAAGGTAATGAGGAGTGGAGATTGCAAAGAATTTAAAGCGAAAGAAATGTTTTTTTTTTATCTTAAAGTTGGCAGACAGGCTGACGTGCCATTTGATGGTAGTTATTTTATGGTGGTCTTCTGTAAAATGATGTCTCCAGTTCATTCTGCGGAACGCAAGTGTATCATTGAGAAATGCGACTATCCTTTAATATTATAAAACAAAATCCTCCGCCGCGTCTGTCTGTTCGCGATAAACTCAAAAACTAGTGCACCGATTTTCGTGCTGTTTTCACCAATGGATAGAGTGGTTCTCGAGGAAGGTCTTGTATATAATTTACAAAGTTATACGACACTAGCTGTTGCATGCGACTGCAAGCAGAGTCAACCCCTCTCTTTCTCTCCTTATTCTTTGTCCTTTTATCCTTTTATCAAGGTCGAACTTGCAACCCTATCATCAAATAGACCGTTAGCCTGCCTACCGGCTTTTACAATAAAAAATGAACATTAGGCACAGTCTTGTTTTCATTGTTAATAACACGTGCATATTATAAATGAAACGGGGACTATTCCCTTTTTATGCTGCCGTCGGCTATTGCACTTAGGGCCTCTTTCACCAACTACAAGTAAAGTGTTGATTAGTTACTTTTCAAGTAAAGCTTATTGGCGAGTAAATGTTACGAGTATCTTGTCAATTGAGTAATGCTACTCGAAGATGGTGAAACTCGTACGCTTTCTTACCGGTGACTTTAAATGGCGGTTAATGTAAATAATATACTCAGAGATGGTGAAAGAGGCCCTTAATGTAAATAATATATTCTAGATAATTTTCAGAAGTCATAATAAAAAAGCAGCATATTTTTTATATCTTTTTACATTATTATCTTTTACACAGACTTACCACATCTAAATATATTTTTTAATTCGTTTTGTACCTTTCCTTTACTTGATTATTTAAAAATTTAAAATAACGTTAGTATCATTACCTATATTAAAATTATACCTTTTTGAAGACACTTTCAAAGAGAATTATCTTTTCTAATTAACTCAGTAAAATAAACAAACCTGATAAAATGTCTCATCTTCTAATATTTTAACTATCTTTTTCTATTCTAACATTTTTTCTTTGTTTTTAAGATCGAATTTCAAATTGTACCTACGTTTATACGAATACTAGTGATATATTTTTATCGAACGCATCTAAAATAGCTCCCCACGTTTCCTATTCTCGCCGCAGAATTCCGTGCTGTGATATATAAGAGCGTTTATTGCCCCGTGAGCGGATGACATTAAAAACCGCTTAGCGCACTGGCCACCCGCAAAATATTGTCGGCAATTTTGGGTGGCAATGAAAAAAATGAGTACCAAACACGACTGTTAAGGAGAATTAAGCGTGCAGTTGTTTTGCGCCCAGGAAGTAATGAACGGGGGATATTAAGAATGGGTATAAAGCAAACAAAATTTGTAATTTCACCCGCGTGGCCCCTTGGACATGACAGTGACACAAAATACGTAGAACTACGCACAACATGCGACGGAAGATAGCGCATCTCGCTCAATAAAAATGTTATAAGTGCCAGAAGTATTAAATATTAATTATTCGTAAACTACAATGTCAAATGAAAAATTGTTACATACAGCCTTAGATAATATGTGAAGTGAAATTACTGATACACTTTTAGCTTTGTAATGTGTGTCATTTTGAAAATAAAACTAAAATCGATGGAAATGAGAGCTCACTTTTTCTATCGAGAAAATTTCATTATATTATGTTTTCTGTTACAGACGTCTCTTTCATTTATAATGTATTTGTCTATTTAAAAAAAATAATTAAATTAGACTTTGTTTACTTAGATAAAATTCAAATCTAGGATTGGCTATTTCTCTTTATGCCCGCTCTTAATATTCAGCTGAACAAGTAAAAACCCGCGACTCTTATAAACATTTCAACTGAATTTTAGTAACAACCGCTTTGAGTGCAGAAACATGCTATTTCAAGGAAACTGCTATTATGAAGCCTCTAGAAATAAAAATTGCAAAAAAAGGCTAATGGCCTCTTTCACCAACTACAAGTAAAGTGTTGATTAGTTACTTTTAGAAATTATTTTATGTTTTATTAAATTATTCACTCGGTTTAGTGCATCCTTCGATAGGCGTTTTTTTTTATTTCTTTTCAATGTTTGGGACTTTTAGCGTACTAACAAAGGTATATCAGCTCCATTATCTCCGGTTACCGGTGACTTTAAAAGATGGTTAGCCATCTGTCCAGTACAGATGGTGAAAGAGGACCTAATGGTTTTTAATAAACTTTTATTCTAGTATAGAAATTTTAAAATAATTCTATATTTATACATATTATAAAATAATGTCGCTGTCCGCCCTGTCTGTTTCTTTCTCTCACTTCTTCTAAACCATCCAATGTATTTAATACGGTTTCATTAATGGATATAGGTACCAGAAAAGATTGTGTATAATTTTCAGAAAAAAAGAGAAGCCAGGGTTTTCATTTATTTCAAAAGTAAGAAGCAAAGTTTTTTAAAAATTCTCTTGCTACACCCTAGTATCTAACTGACTAGAAAAAATAACAACCTGCACTTTTGTAGCAACAACGAAGTAACAACAAAAGTAGGTTACAAAATAATCGATGATTCTCTCAAATAATTTAACCCAACGTCTGTCATGAACTCATGATCGCTCCCTGTAATTTACTGTAACTAAAACGTACTTATACCTACAGTGTAATAACCATACATCAATTTTCCACCCCTTTATTCCATGCCGGAGTAAAATAACGCAACACGCGATGTGAGATTATTATATTAGCGGAGTCGCGTGACCAGATTGTGTACTGAGCTATACACCTTAAGAATATACCAATATATGTAGCAATAACTAAATGTTATCACATATTGTTATTCCTATATATCTCCTTGATGCGATATCCTAATTCCTTTTTAGTATAATATACAAGCTTATTATATAGGTAATTAATATATTCTTTATACGGATCAATACGCTGGTGCCGGAAGGTTAATGAGTGGACTGTGGAGGCCACAGACCGGCAAGACCAGCGTACAAGGTGGACAGATGAACAGTCAACTGTCAGAAGGAACTATTCAATATTCAATATAAATAACTCAGAAGGCTGCTTCTGACCGATCTTCTTGGAAAATTATGGTGGAAGCCTATTTCAGCAGTGGACGTATTCGTATTACAACTGAGATGGCGATTATAATGATGATGAAGCATCAATGTACTAAAACTATGGTTTTCGTACGCCATAAAACACTACCAACTTCATCTTCATCTTCATCTTCTTTGTAAAAAATGGCAATTCGGCTCATTACTAGAACGGCCATTTTCTGCCAGTGTCAAGTTAAGGAGCAACTTCATGTTCGAAGCAACGTCAACAAAGTGCACTCCGCCACGAGCTCCGCTGAACGGACCCCGCTCGGAGCACACGGGTGTGGACCTTCTTGGTCCCCAACAACAATCCCATGGGACGAGGAAAGGCCGGTGAGAACCACCAGTCCCCCGCGACCCCATCGGATTGTCGAGGGTAAGCCACCCCACCACGACAAGGTCATTGGCCCACCTAGGGGGGAACACTACGAACTTTATGGAACATTTAAAAATGACATATTATGTGTAGAGCATGAACTGTCATCTGTCATTTAAAATCAACCAAACATTTCAAATGACAGGTGTTTACCTGTCATTTAAAGAAAATGTGACTACGTCAACACATTGGAGTTTAAAATGATTGGTCGTTACTACCTTTTACCATTGACGCGCGAAGGCAAGACTCCGCCATGGTTTCGTTTTAGGCGTACCTTTTATGTGCCGCTGTGGCATTTGTGATGCAAATTCCATACTTGTAGTATATCAATGTGATGAAGTTAAAAGGGCGTGACCCTAATCATCAGCGATTTCTCAATTCTCTACTTGTCTTCAAAGTCTTAGTCGAGTTCCCAAGAACCAAGTTCTGTGACAGAGCCAAAACAAGTTTCTCGTGCTCTGTGCCATGCAAGCTATTATTACTGGCA
The DNA here is from genome assembly GCA_945859745.1 of Synanthedon formicaeformis. Taxonomy (NCBI): domain Eukaryota; kingdom Metazoa; phylum Arthropoda; class Insecta; order Lepidoptera; family Sesiidae; genus Synanthedon; species Synanthedon formicaeformis. Next base: position 2,409,896 of record OX243968.1, on the reverse strand, counting down.
CAACTTAATTAATCTGTGTAAATCCAAGTCTAGTGCATATAATCCATTGCTTGCAGTATCGACACATCAAACATACTTGTCAATTGAACGTGATTTCGCATACATACCGAATGCGAGCATAATAATTTCAGATCAAACCTTGCAGCTGTTGGTAGCACTTTGAATAATTAATGCACTTTGAATTTGCCACTTTGTGAATTCAATAGTAACTTTCGACATTATATAATTAAATGTACTTTACATTAATTATTAACTTTACATTAATAATAAATTACCACAAAAAAAATTGTGAAGATTCTCCATCTATGAGGTCGAACTTCACCCGTGTCTAATATAATAGAATTAATAGAATTCCTGTGTAATAAACTTTTTATGGATGTATTTAATATAATTACAATATATAACTAATTACGTATTTAGTGACCGTAAGATTATTCTTTTTTTACTGATCTTTAAATAAAAATATTAATATTATATTATATTATTATATATTATATCGAAACATTGTAAAACTATGATAAATAGGTATATTAAATTTTCAAGAAACATTTTACAGTTTAATATTTATTGATAATTTTCTAAATATTATGTAATTGTATATCTACTTATTACTTATTATTTTTGCGAAACATTTCGTCATTAATATTTGAATAAGTAATTAAAAATCTTAAAATTGGTTTTATTCTATTTTTAGAATAAATATTATACATAAAGTATATTGATTATCAACACAAAATACATATAATACAAATTCATAGAGCCTCAAATACATCATCTATCGGTTTTTATATCTCAGTTCTTCGCATTAATAATAGACTCTGCAGGCTGTCTCAACGTTACATCTTTGTATTTTAGGATAACGAGCATTGGAAATATAATTGTTCTTGTCTTACTCAGATATATGTACGTTTGTGTCAAGAAAACTTCCAACTTAAAGTTGTAACTTCCTAGACAACGTTTGTTGAGAACAGCCTATTTTGGTACCTACAAACTCAAGAAATCATGTCTATTTATATCACTACAGAAGTTTAATACAGATTATCTGTAATCTGTAATTATATGAAGTTAAAAGTCTTCAAATTAGTATACCATTTTGAGAATGCAATGATCTAAAATTATATAACTACTAGCTGGTTCTCGCGACTTCGCCCGCTTTAAAAGTAAGGGATGTGTAGCGCATGACTAAATGTGTAAAGCAATATAACGCCTGACATCTTTGCTGTTATAAAATTTTCAGGGGTTGTATCTTTATTTTTAGTAGATAGCTGGTGCCTGCGACTTCGCCCGCGTTGAAAATATATACTAAAAAACCTTCCTCTTGAATCACTCTATCTATTAAAAAAAAACCTCATCAAAATTTCGTTGCGTAGTTTTAAAGATCTAAGCATTAATGTGACAGACAGACAGCGGGAAGCGACTTTGTTTTATACTATGTCATTACTCGTTGATAATATGGCTGCCCAACAGTGAAAGAATTTTTCAAATCTTTCCTCTTTATGATATTAGTAGGCATATATAAAAGTAGCAGGGCATACTTCTTTCAGGGGAGACTAAGGTCTAGACTAGATGAAACCTAGATGGCCGGCGTACCTCTACTTTCAGATGCACCCAGGCCAAGTTTGGTGTGTATGACAGACATCGGACAATTTTTTTTATCCGTAACTAGGTATACATTTTTTCGCAAGACCTATTTTACTGATTTTTTTGTTGTGTTCGTAAATGTCAGGACGAAGTTTGACATCCACAAAACAAAGGACTATCGGTTCGGGTTGTTTGTACGTATGAATGTAGGTAAATATATTATTTCGTGTTATACTAAGTGATTTTATCTAGCTTTACAAGACAATTCATCACTGTATCTTTAACAGAAACTTATGTCTCCAGTTCTTGTCAAATTGTAATAAATATCATCATGAAACACTCAACGAATTCATTTTATTTGTCCCTATTTTTGGACGGGACTGCGAGGCGCGACGGCGAGGGCGTAAACAAAAAAATATTGCTAAGGGCTTGGACAAAATTAAAAAGTTTTAATTGAATATTAGCCAGCTGAACGACCAACGGGAGGAACTGTAACTTTCTTCGACGCAAACACCACGCTTGCTCTCTTCAAACTTCTCAGATTCAAGTTTCCCGCCGAAAGCATTAGCCGAGAAAAAAAATGTAGGTAGGTAATTAAATTGCCAACAAACTTGTCAAATCAATTACTCGTTTACTCTAACAGAAGTAAAGGATTTAATTAACCCCTTCGGTGTTCCGACACGTTCTTAGAATAATCAATTTTGCTATTTATTTATTTTATTTATTTAATTTTCAAAAAGTACAACAGCACAAACAAAAAACTTATAATATGTATAGGTAATACAAGGTAATTTTAAATTAAGTACATACACAGATAAATTACAAAATAGAAATTGTGACGAATGATAACATAATATGCATATATAACAATTAATATAACATAAACTTAACTTAAATAAAAATAAAATAATGAGAAAAAGAGAACAAAATGAAAAGAAAAGAAAACCACTCAGTTAAATAGTATAGCTGTCAATTTACGCTTAATTTCCGCCGATTTACAATTAAATATATCAATATCAGCATCAGCACCCATAATTATTTTTATGTTAAGGTCGGTAGACAGGTTGACAGTTCACTTGATAGTATAGGTGGTTACCGTCGCCTAAGTATAACACAAGCAACGCCACAGGTGCTGCAAGTGGGCTGCCGACTACAGTAGGTTTAAGGATTGAGAAGGGCTTGAGTAGGGATAGGGAAATGGTCTCTGGCATTACTTCTCACTCATCAAAACACAACAGCACTTTCGGCCACTTTTTCGGTTGCATTTTACAAACGAAACAATTATTTATCTAATTCTTATATTTTCTATAAATAATTACTTACCTACAATTTTATTTTTAAGCTTTTTTTCCACTGTCTATATTTTGTTTTGCCAATATTATTCAAGCAAAAATAAACATTATGATCTTATCGTTAGATAGGTACCTACTATACGCAATTACAATAAAATTCGTCAGAAAATTACAAAAATATTACTTATTGCTAATATTACTCGAAACAATGTGTTTTTATTGCGTTATCTTTCACTAATTAAGTATACAATTTTACTAATCAGTGGAAGAGACATTGATTCATTGGTGTTATCTTAACGACTACTGTTGCGTCATAACCGCGCCCACTTACGTTACTAAGAGCATGATAAGTACAATGAGACTCGCATTATGTCTAAATAAAACCATACAGTTTTATTATGTAAATATATTTTTTACGATAGAACCCATTACGTCTTTACATAAAAAAAGAACACAATAATATTGTCTAATAGCCGAACAGTTGGAAGGCAGAGGTAAATAATCAGGCTTTTTTTGATGATGGTGTTGTACCTACTTATTGCCCACGCGCCGAAACAGTTTGTAGTTCTTGTAACCTTCATACATAGGTAAGAGTGTAAATTCAGGTATACTTTTGAAGAAACTGTCCACCTGATGATGACAAGGAAAAGGAACCCCCATGACCCTTATTGAGAAGACCTCCGTTAAGCGGACCACCGCCAACTAACTAACTGGAAACTATTAAGTGAACTAAACTAAGATAACTAGCAAATTATTGTCCGTCCACCGAAAAATAAGTGTACAAACATGTTGAAACAAACAACACTAGTGACAGGCGCCGGAGGGGTAAGGTAAGGTGGACTAACGCTGTTCTAATTGAACAAGCCTTAAGAATGGGTATAAAGCAAACAAAATTTATAATTTCACCCGCGTGGCCCCTTGGACATGACAGTGACACAAAATACGTAGAACTACGCACAACATGCGACGGAAGATAGCGCAACTCGCTCAATAAAAATGTTATAAATGCCAAAAGTATTAAATATTAATTATTCGTAAACTACAATGTCAAATGAAAAATTTTTACATACAGCCTTAGATAATATGTGAAGTGAAATTACTGATACACTTTTAGCTTTTTAATGTGTGTCATTTTGAAAATAAAATTAAAATCGATGGAAATGAGAGCTCACTTGGTGATTTTTTTCTATCGAGAAAATTTCATTATATTATGTTTTCTGTTACAGACGTCTCTTTCATTTATAATGTATTTATCTATTTAAAAAAATTAATTAAATTAGACTTTGTTTACTTAGATAAAATTCAAATCTAGGATTGGCTATTTCTCTTTATGCCCGCTCTTAAAGCGCAACATTCATATGTCTGAGACTGATGAGCAACGAGTATAAATAAGGGAACCGGTTCTTATTCAGCCTGTCTTATCGTGATGCTCTCCGTCGATAGGTATGCTACACAGCCTTCGACCGCCTTGATGAAGAGTTTCCTGGGACAAGACGTAGATAGGCAACACGTTAAAAAAAGGACCTAAAGGCCGTCTCTTATCTTTAGTAACACGAAAGCGCAGGAATAAGAAAGAAAGGTAGGAATATTTATTCTGCAAATAATACTCAAAAGTGCTTATAATAGTTATAATTATTGTGTTTATTTAATTAATTTTATTAGGAGATCTTCATGATACGTGTTGTACCGAATAAAGATTTCGGTGTAGATCCGAAAAAATCCTTGGAAAAACAAGTTTTAATTATGCCGGAAATTTCAGTAGGGAAATGTAAAATTGGGCAAAATTTAGACTTTTATACATTACTAGTTGGCGCCCGCGACTTCGTCCGCGTTGAAAAAAAAAGTAGCCTATCCTGTGTCCCGTACGTCTAAATGTTTATCTACCAAGTTTCATGAAAATCAGTTGATTCGTTTAAGAGTTATAGAGGAACATACATACTTACATACATACATACAGAAAAAATTCTAAAAATGGTCAATTTAGTTTCAGTATGATGTATAGAGCCTATATACACGATATCTCTAAAAACAAAGTAACTTACTCCATGACCAACCCTTACAAATTTATTATTAGTATTGATCATTGTTGGAATGTTCCTCTTAGCTTACATTCAATATGATGTGCATCGCAATAAATATTATCAACTGTACGTACACAGAGGCCAAGGAAGTCCACGCAGTCAGCACGTGCTTATTGATATATGTACCTACACTTATATCTCTCTTGAGAGGCGTGGTGTGTAGGTATTTATCTACATCTTCAGAGTATTTCCTGCTGCATCCCCTCAAAGGGGATGATGCTGCGCCCTTTCATTTATTATTATGGTGTCTCCCGCTGCTTGGCATACGCTTTTGTGAGCCTCTTCAGTAGCTCATGGCGACTTCATGACTATAAATGTTTCTAGGTAAAACTGATATTTCATTTTCAACTACGCTCACATTTTGCTCAATAAAATTAATTGTGTAGGTTGCTACTCAGATTCAGAGCCTGTCTATCTGAATCTGGATAGCAACCTACACAATTAATCTCCTCCGGCCGCCATCGCAAGTAAAATCCGTAACCAGAGCGATAGCAGAATTACCTAGGTACCTTTCTTTATCCGCAACTGGTTGATCGTTCGATGAAAAAATGAACCTACTGAAGGTCTATATTAAGGTATGCTTGTGGGCTTGTGGAGCGTACAAGGTGAGAGAAGAAAATCACTTAATAAATAGTTATTTTGTTGTTTGGTAGGTACATGTTACCTATGTAAGAATCGACACCAACTCAATGTAAAGGTCAAGGCAAAAGTACCCATTGAGTTATACTTGTACCGTGTAATGTGTCATTATTTGGTAATTGGTAGGTAGGTACCCAGGTATATCTACTAACCTACTTTGAAAAACAGGTATGTAGGTAATCATAAAAGTAAAACCTCTTTGTAACAAATATTTCAATCTGAAATCAAGAATCTATTTTCATTCATTAGATACTATTCAAATAGTTTAGGTTCTATTATTTTATAGGATTTGGTAAAGTAATAATATTACAAAATAATTGATTGATGATGACCTTTTTCATTAATGATACCTATGCATTACCTATGCTATAGTCTTAACTATATTGCAACTATTTTGAACGAATCTTTTGATTGATGTCAATGTCAAATATCATTTGACATTAGTGTTGACATTGGTTGACATGCAACGTGACTGCTTTGCTGACGTTTTGTTTTATTTTTATTTGTAATTGTATTTCCATTGAATTTATATTATAGCATTATAAATTCAAATTCGCCTAATTTGCTAATTACTTATTAGTTTTGGTTTGGTAAGTAGCTTTTATTTTCTTTGATACATCTTCCTTTACCTTTTCATTTCTGTGACTCGTGAGGCAATTATGTTTGGTTAAGTGATAATAAAGCCGTAAAAATTTGGATAAGATAACCTACTGATACAAATCGACATTAATAGAATGTTTAGATCCGTTTATTTATTTTTAGTAAGTATCTATGTTCATTAATTGATTTTATTGTTAACTCGCACACTATGTACCTGTTCCCTACATTGTGTGTGTAATTTAATGTTGATAACACACCTCCACGTTACAAAGAAGTTGTATTTTTGTGTAACGCAAACACATTGTAAAACAATTTATTGTTTGTAAATTCAAAAGAACCGTTGTATTGTTTCAAGATTCTTTTAACCACCATTGTCAGTAAAATTTCTAACTTTTCATTAAGCACTCGTTTTATCTATAGGCACAGGCTTCATAACCTAAGTGTAAGTAGTTGTTAAAAGGGGAAGTGAATTTCAAATTAAAGTGTGACTATTCAATAGGTAATAAAAGAAATCTTCACAACATATTTATTTCCATTAATATTTTTAATATTGTCAGTCTCATAAATTTTTGGCCTCATTCATTGTCTCAAACAGGTGTAAATGCCCAACATTTTTGGTGAAAACAGTACCAAACTATTATTAACTATAGTCTTATAGTATAAGAGGTGGCAACGTTTTCGAAAGAGAATTTCAGGTCAGCTGGTTTTTTGATATGTCGTCTCTCTTGCCCTTTCGGTTAGGATCTGGGCAGTCTGGCTAGCGGTAGCGGTTGCGTTTGCCTGTGCGCATCCTATTTGTGCGGGTAATATACTGACTTTTAAAATCATTTTATGAAGGTTCAATTTGCATATTTTAGGTTAAGATAAGTTTAACAAACATCAATCTCTTATTGCCAGACATTTTTATCGTTGCTAATAATGAGCCAGACGCGAATTTTGATTTCATTTTTATTAAAAAATTAAGTTATTCAGAATGTCTGTCATTTTAATATTATGTTGTTTAAGTATGAACAGACCTAAAAATAATTTGCCAGACATTAATTCAGTTGCTAAACCATGAATCAGAACGATTAAAGTCCTGAAAATTCATACAGTAAAATCATTTTATGAATGTTCAATTTGCATATTTTAGCTTTAACAGTTTAACAAACATCAATCTCTTATTGCCAGACATTTTTATCGTTGCTAATAATGAGCCAGACGAGAATTTTGATTTCATTTTTATTAAAAAATTAAGTTATTTCAGAATGTCTGTCATTTTAATATTATGTTGTTTAAATATGCACAGACCTAAAAATAATTTGCCAGACATTAATTCAGTTGCTAAACCATGAATCAGAACGATTAAAGTCCTGAAAACTCTTACAGTATGATTCTACTGGTCAGAGAGAGACAGTTGAGTGCTCTCAGCTATAGATGGGTAAGCACTGTAGTATTACTCAAGCCAGAGTAAATACTCAGTAAAAACTATTTAAGTACTTTTTTTTTTTTACTTTATACTCAGTATTACTACGAAAACTTAATGAGCTATGGCTATCGTTCATTACCACGATTCATCATTAAATGAAGGATTAACGCGTGATGATAATTATTATTATATAAAATTGTTAGGTACAATGTTTAAATTATCTATACTAATATGTAAAGCTGAAGAGTTTGTTTGTTTGGTTGTACGTGCTAATCTCAGGCTGTCGGGCTAGGCATCGCGTTGGCCACGATCTACGAGTCCGTAGGTTTGTTGAAAAAGTATCGATATTTTTAATTAGATATATTGACATTTTTCCTCGATATATCGACGTCGATATTGATATTTTATAAATGAAAATTAATACCGTTTTATATTTCCTAATTATAGTTTTTTAATAGAACACTAGCTGTTGCACGCGACTTCGTCCGCGTAACTTTATAAAATATAGCCTATAACACTCGCTGATAATATAGCTTCCCACCAGTGAAAGAATTTTTCAAATCGGTCCAGTAGTTTCGGAGCCTATTCAATACAAACAAACAAATCTTTCCTCTTTATAATATTAGTATATATAAAAATTCAACAAAACAAAATGCAGGTGCGTCGGCAATCTTTTGTATCTACTTGTAGGTATCATCCATAAATGATAATTGTTTTGATGAAAAAAAAATCTCTTGTATCCGTATGACTCATTTCTGTTTTAGTTTTAATGTTTGAACAAAAGCAATAAAAAATGTTCCGTGTTTACTTAGAGACCTTCTATCTAGTTGTCTTGTTTATCAAAGTTATCATAGTAGTACTATGTGAAATAGTTGTTATTCTAATATCCGTTAATTTACTATAAGGTTTGTAACCTCTGCTATGCCGCCGATGGGCGGTCTCGGCATGTGAGTATAAAATTGGCTTTTAACAATTTATAATTTAATTTTAATTTTAATTTATTTTTAATTTTAATTTATTTTTAATTTTAATTTTAATAAATTGACTATTAATTTTTACAATATAATTAATAAAGTCAAAAAATATCTAAAATAAGAATTTAGTAATTACTTATATGATGTCAAACAGGTGACATGTAACATAATTCTTTTGTTTTTTTTTTTATATTATAGGTATTTCTTATTTGGTTAATAATCTTTTCTTGTGAGAAAATTAAGAATTTTAAATTAAGATAAACGCAAAATTCACTGCAATAATAACATAACTAGTAAATTATAATAATATGGTGTAGAGTTAACTTAGTTGTAACTATATCTAGGTAGATAAAAATGTAGGTTTTTCACTCATCTTTACATACTTCTATGTATTCTTCTAATTTCCATGCAATTAAAAGGTTGTTGACATCGTCATCCATTAGGAATATTTGTAAATTATAAAAATTTTTTAGGCAATACGAGTTTATTAAATACGAGACGCAATGACTATCACGCTAGAAAGATTTGGACGAAATGAATGATTTGTTTTCACTTATAGGTAACCCATTTTGCTTTGCTAAGTATTTTTACTTGGTTAATATTTAGTAAGCTGTTTGTAAAGATTAGCAAATGTGTCATGGTAAAATTTACAATCGCACTTATTTAATAACAACAAAATATCAATGGCTATTTGTAACCGATTACGTTGTAGGTGGTAACAGAGATATATTGGTTAATTTTAACCAAAAAAAGGGTTAATTTTAACCCTTTTTAAACATATTTAAAATTACATACATAACTTGGTTAGATTTAACAATATTAAGTATTAAAATTTAAACAAGTCTGAATTGGTTCAGAATGCTAACAATTTTGTTTAAAAATTATTAAGTGCAATGTTAAAAATAACCAAGTATCCATAACAATGTTGACGTGTTAGATTATAACCAACTGCGCTTATATATTCTTAAACGAGTTTTAGTTAATTTTAAATAATCTGCCTTTAAACGAGCCAAAATGTTAAAGTAAAATTTTCTCAGTGTATCATAGCGACAAGAGTATTTCAAATAAAAAAAAAAAACTTTTAAATTTTCAATAATGTTGTTTGATTTCCTGCTATCTAATTCTATCTCATTTCAATTTTTTTTTATGTTAAAATTTGCTAAATGCTAATAAAAAATAATATCCCTAATTTAAAAAATATCGAACTTACGCATTGTATATCTATTGTATGTATATATAGATATACAGTTTACATAAGTCCAATTCATACTGTAAGAGTAGAATCATACTGTAAGAGTTTTCAGGACTTTAATCGTTCTGATTCATGGTTTAGCAACTGAATTAATGTCTGGCAAATTATTTTTAGGTCTGTTCATACTTAAACAACATAATATTAAAATGACAGACATTCTGAAATAACTTAATTTTTTATTAAAAATGAAATCAAAATTCGCGTCTGGCTCATTATTAGCAACGATAAAAATGTCTGGCAATAAGAGATTGATGTTTGTTAAACTTATCTTAAGCTAAAATATGCAAATTGAACCTTCATAAAATGATTTTAAAAGTCAGTATATTACCCGCACAAATAGGATGCGCACAGGCAAACGCAACCGCTACCGCTAGCCAGACTGCCCAGATCCTAACCGAAAGGGCAAGAGAGACGACATATCAAAAAATCAGCTGACCTAAAATGCTTTTTTTCCCGACGTTGCCACCTCCCGGACTATTAAGACATAATTCCATTTTCAAATCTTGCTTGGATGGCAGCTTACTTGTTGTTGCTGTTGTTTGCTTGTGTCCCAAGGCAAGGCATTAACATCTACAATCAAATTTACTATCAGACTGCCTGTGACCCTTTTTACTTTAAATGAGAGGTTTCTTTTGTTGTGTGAAGGTCGTCAGACAGGCTGAAGGTTAACTTGATGGAAAGGTGGCTACCATCAGCTGTATATCAAGCATCGTCACAGGTGCTGCAAGCGTTTGGCCGATTTATAGGATTAAGTATAAGCAATTGAGAATGAATAGGAAAATGGACTCTGGCATCCCTTCTCACACCGAAACAGGTGGTAGGTCTTCTGTAAAAGGGTTAATTATTGCTGTTCAAATGACTGCAAATCACAATGTGCCCTGCCACTATTAAATTCAATATGTATAAACACTTTAATCATTGCAAAATATTGTTATATTTTTTGAAATATTTCATAGCAACTAGGTATCTAGTATTGTAAAATATTTCTTAGCAAGTCAATGTTAATCAACTTTACACACAAAATTAGTATTATATAATAAATAAACAACAGATACAGGTTATAATATTGAACTAGATAGATTGCTAAACACGATCAAGCCTTTTGGCATGATACAATTGGCTTGGTCAAGCCAATTGAATGGTGGCTAGGTGTGTAGGTGCCAATTGAATTGAATTGGCTTGATCAAGTCAATCCTATAATGTCAATTGGATGATAAGCCTGACCTGACCATGTATGGCTAGTGTCAGTAAAAAAGCAGTAACATCCAGTTGTTATTTACAACTTGATTTTTACATTACAAAAACCAGTTTTATTTGGTTTACACCTATTTCGTAGCAATTAACTGTGACATAAGTTGAACTATGTTAACATTGTTCCCATTTATTTCGTTGAAACCATATCGATGCAGTTGTACCCGGTTTTGTAATTTTTTTATCTCACCCATAGTAAACAAGATAACTTACATTAATGTTATTTGTTAACATGACCTAATGAACTCTATACGTCAACAGTAAGCGATGAGGCAAATCCAATGCCTCCGGGTTTTCAGTACAGTTTTGACAACCACAATGAGAAGTCTCACATACATTGATTCCCTTGGCTCGGCCAGGTAAAAAAAATAGCTTTCATTCCGTGGCTTTTTGGGTTTTTACCTATGGCAACGTTTATAGTTATTGCACTTTGAAAAGTTTTCTTTTTACTCTTTCGATAACAAAACATCTTTTTACTTTTACTTACTTTTGCTAATATTTACTTTTTTTATTCATAATAAAATATTACTTACCTATTATTTTAGGATTTTCATTTATTATTGTAGTAACAATATTGTTATTTTTATTTGCTTTTGCTAATATATATCTGTTTTCCAGTGTTGTCTTAGCGCCCGATAACAATTTTATTTACTTAGTCATCTTCTTTACAGGAAAATGGCCCAAATGCTAGATGGCAAAGCGCTTGCTAAAGAATTCGCAGATGAGCTAAAGATCAAGATCCATAACTGGGTGAATCTCGGTCACAGACCTCCGACACTAAAGTGTATTATTGTGGGCGATGATCCGGCCAGTCACACTTATGTGAAGAACAAAATACAGGCTGCTAATGATGTTGGAATATCAGCTGAAACCATAAAGTATGAAGCAAATTTGTCTGAAGCAGATTTATTGGCAGCTATTAGCAGTTTGAATGATGATGATGACGTAGATGGCATTTTAGTTCAATTACCTCTGCCCGGTTCTATGGATGAAAGAAAAATCTGCAATGCGGTCGCACCAGAGAAAGATGTGGATGGATTCCATATAATTAATATAGGTCAGTTGTGTCTGGATATGCCGACTATAGTTCCTGCTACAGCGCTTGCTGTAATTGAAATGCTGAAAAGGTTCGTTTTTTTTTTTTTTACTAATATTAGGAATTCAATGGTTTTTATTTACTTTATACAGTGTAGTTATTATTTATTTATTCATGCCAATGTAATTTTTTTTCTGCTTTTTCTTTGTTTGAAACTCATCTGTTTTGTTTTAGGTTTAAAATAAAAACATTTGGCCGCAACGCAGTGGTTGTGGGTAGATCGAAGAACGTCGGTATGCCCATTGCTATGATGCTACACAGCGATATGAAACACGAAAGCGGCTTGGGAATGGACGCAACGGTCACCATTTGCCATCGGTACACACCAGCCGAAGAATTGGAGGCGTATTGCAAAAATGCTGATATCATTATCACTGCCACAGGTGAATAATAATACCTATATAATTTACTTTAATGGTAAGGCTCACTATGTTCAAAAAGGGTCAGTAATTAAATAATAAATTAAAGATATTTTAATGTGCTTAAATAAAAATTAAATTTATTTAGTTTAGCTTTAATTTAATCTTTATTTCATAAAAGCTTGTTCAGGTACTTTTGAAGTTATTGAAGATTTTCTAACCGACCCTTTTTCTTTGCGGTCCAGTGTATAATTTAAATTGCATAATATTTCAATGCTTTGATATACTATAGTTAGCAATAAATAACAGCTAATAGTTGGTTATTAATTTTATTTGTTTGCCCTACAGGAGTACCAAAGCTAATTAAAGCTCACATGGTGAAGCCTGGCGCAACGGTAGTCGATGTTGGCATTACAAGAGTTACAGATGAATTCGGGAAGACTAAGCTAGTTGGCGACGTGGATTTTGAAGGTATTTATAAAATATAATTGCCTATATTGTGGCTATTTTAATATTTGAAGACGTGAGTGGATGAAGGTGATATGTCGCATAATTCCAATTTTGAATAAATCGAGGTTAAAGTTTTACTTTTAATTTTTGAGAAAAGTCGCCACGGAACTGATTTTTGTACTAAATTATGATGATAAGTTGTGTAAACAACCTAAAATATTAATGGTATGATAGCAAGTAAACACTTCTATCATTTAATTTAAAAAAAGTGAACATAGCTCCCTCTTCCATTAACAAAAGTAAACTTTTCTGCACTTTTTGCATTTTAAAATTAACACCTTTTTTAACTTTTTTTAACAAAACACCTTTTTTAACTTTTTATTTTCCAAAAATGTCTTAAATCGACGATCTTAAGCTCTGTAATCATTTATATGGACATATTACCTTCATCAACGCAAAAAAAACGAAAAAACCCAAAAACCTTATTTAATATACGCCCTGTATATTAAATAAGGTAATCCTATACATCAATACTAATAATAAATCTGTAAGTGTAGGTATTGTATGTATGTATGTATGTTCCTCCATAACTCTTAAACGAATTAACTGATTTTCATGAAACTTGGTAGATAAACATTAATACTAGCTGGTGCCCACGACTTCGTCCGTGTTGAAAAAGAAAAAAGTAGCCTATCTTGTGTCCCGTACGTCCAAATATTTATCTACCAACTTTCATGAAAATCAGTTAATTCGTTTAAGAGTTATGGAGGAACATACATACAGAAAAAAATTCTAAAAATCGTCAATTTTGTTTCAATATCGTGTATAGAGCCTATAAACATGATATCTCTAAAAACAAAGTAACTTACCCAATGACCAACCCTTACAGATTTATTATTAGTATTGAGTATTGATGTATCTCATAGTTGAGCCGTTGAACTTTTCAATATGTTACTCATACACACTTTTTTTTTTTAATATCTAACAGAGGTTAGTAAAGTGGCTGGCGCGTTGACCCCAGTTCCGGGCGGCGTTGGTCCGATGACGGTAGCGATGCTAATGCAAAACACATTCCAAGCCGCACTGAGGCTCCGCGACTTGCAGTGACTCCGTACTGTGGTATAAATAATACCTAATCGCCCCTCTGCATTGTTTATTCCTTGTCTTCCTTTACAGTGGGGTTTAAGATTTAAAGTATTCCATTTTCTTAAATAATATTATATCGCTGCTTAAAAACTAAAGGGCCACAAATCAAAATTACACTTTTTACAGGAGAGCTAATCGAAAAAAAAAAATTTTTTTTGTCTATTTTTTTTCTTATTAGATATATTATATAAAATATATGCATATTATACATAGTTAGAAGCGTATTTTTAAGTAGCATTAAATGTTTTAATTACTTTTATAATAAACTGAATACTAGAAGAGATATAAGCATACTTATGTTACTTTTGAATATATAAAAAATGATGAAAATATACTAAATATGGAATAAAACAACCATAAGTCTTTTTGTAACATATAATATGAAGGATTGTAATTGTATTTTTGCAATTTTTTTTTTTTTGTTTTTTTTTGTTTTATGGCCCTTTAGTTTTTAAGCAGCGATATGTATCTCAATTTGTCATAGATTATTGATTTTATTTAAACGTTTTTTTTAACGTTACAAAAATTATATTAAATTGTAATTTATAAGCATTTGAAAATTTAATTTTAATGATTTTTTTAAATGAAGATAAAAACAACAATATGCTTATATATTATAATAAAAATGTTGTTTTTACAATAATTACATAAATTGACTGGCAGTGCCAGTTGTTAAAAACTTTTATTACTTGTACATGAAAATTGGACACATATTACTTTATATTGTTTGGTTAGTTGTTGTTTAGTTTCTTTTCATACAATCAAGTGACGAAATTATACTAAATTGATTTTGTTTCTTACAAGTCTAAATTGCTCCAATTACAAAAAGAAATATTTTCGTATTACTTTTATAAAATACTTAATACTTAAACTTTTATAACATTTGAGAAATTTATAAATTAGTAATATGTGCCTATTTAATGTTTAAGAAGACTTAGAGGTATTATTAGTATATTGTACCTTGTAAGGGTATTTTAAGTAATTTGTATTGTATTTGTTTCAATTTATTTCTTATGGTCTAAATTTGCTTTCATTAGCAGCAATCTCCTGAAGAAAATATGTGTGTTATATATATATATATATATATACTTACTTACAGAATTTTCAAATAAATATTCATTGTGAATTAATTATTTTGTACTATCAATACAAAAACTGTAATTTTAAAAGTGGGTCATTAAATTTTGCCATAGTAACAAATTTACCATCATTTTAATCAAATGAAGAAAAAATGAAAAAAAAATGAAAATTTATGGTATCAAATGAAAAAAAAAAACTTTAGGTGTGGCTGTGTTGTGGACGACGTGTATTTTACGTGAAATACTTTTACGAGTAATATTTTCTTTGGGCGTATTATGTATACGTATATAAGTATATATCCAACGAATTCGAATATATACCAAAAAAATTTTTTGATCTTTTGATTAAATTTTGGATGCAGCAATGCAGCATAAAATTTTCGGAATTTGCCTCCCACTATGGAAGAAAATTTAAAAATGCCAAAAAATATATAAAATTCGATACAAATGGCTTCTCCGTTTAATAAAATAAACTGTAATTAAAGTATTTACATAGAGAGTAAAGATTATGAGAAAACAAAAAATGATGTTTTTTTAAAGAAACTACTTAATTTGTATTACTATACCTAAAATGACTAGCTGCACAAACTCGAAATTTTAAATTGTTCAAATGTACTTGTTAGTGAAAATGATAAATCTAACAATGGCTGTGAAACATCTTCATTTCAGACGTTGGCAACATTTTCTTTTCTTATGAAATTAATATTAATCAATACTTTTTATTTAGAATGTTGTTGATCTCTGTTTTTTTTTGTCTCGAATCACATTTTCCATTCCAATTGGGCCTTTCATTGACGTTAAATAGTCAGCCAAGAGAAGAAAACTTTATTACAACAATATGGAGAAAATTGTGTAGAATTGTGCAATAATTGCTATATTTTCAAAAAATTTATAATATTTAGGCAATTATTTAGCAAATTTTAATAAAAGGTACTACCTTATTTTATATAAATTGTTTAATAACGAAAACTTAAGCTTAATTCTCAAAGAAAAAAGCTTAAGGATGCTCAAGCTGGCTTATTTTGAAGCTTGAATTTTAAATGTGTTTTTCAATCATTACTTGTTCCGTTGACATAAAGTTTTGTCTGCTTGGTTTGTTGCTATTTTGCATCAAAACTCTTTAGTTGATAATTCCATTATTATTTTTAGTAAATAAGATTATTATTATTATATTATGGTGTAGCTGTAGTATGTAAGTGTAAGTACTGTTGAAGTAATTATTTTCGTTATTGACTTTTAATGTTGACAAACAATAAAAATATATTACATACATTATGAATACCTTTGTTTTTGTTTCCTTAATTAATATATTTTTAAATTTTTATGTAAAATTTAGCGAAACTAAATCTAAATTTTTAATATATGTAATTTTTAATATATGTAATTTTTAAATTTAAAAATATATGTAATTTCAATTACTGTTTATAAAAAAAATCTAAACATGTGTTTAGAATTTTTTAAATCTAGGTTATCTAGGGACATTTTCAATGCCTTTACTTTTATAATAAAACTGATCCTTACATTATAAATCCTCCGCCGCATATATCAAACATAGCCAATTAACTAAAATATATATGTTATTGTAAATAAATAAATAAAAATCTGTTGTCTGTTCGCGATAAACTCAAAAACTTTTTCAAGCTGTTTTCACCAATGGATAGAGTGGTTCTCGAGGAAGGTTTTAGTATATAATTTACAAAGTTACGCGGGCGAAGTTGCGGGCAGTGGCTAGTTCTATAATATAATAATTTACTTTAAAAAATTACTATGCTCAAAAAAGGACTTTACAAGCTCGTGCTTCAAGTTTAGGTAACTAGGCCCCTGACTTGTGTATCTATAATTAATGTAGATCAAAGAGCAGTAAATATGTAAGGTATTATTTCGCCCCCCGCACTACCCAGCGGCCGACACAAAGGGCGGTTAGTACCTACGTGTAACGTTAGCCGAGTAAGATAATTACGTTTTACGTAACAAAATAATCACGTTACTTTGGGACTGGAACGATTCTAAAGAAACATTCATCATGAAATAAACGAGCTTTCTAATTTATAAGTCTTGTACTAACTTCTTACACAGAGAGTACGTATATCAATCGTTTGTCGATCAGCGTCGTTTGTTATAATTAATACGGAAGTTGTATAATGATACAAAAACTACTGTACGGGTCTGAAGTATAATATACGCACGCGACTTCACCAGCATAACTTTATAAAATATATAACTTTATATAGAAAAAGAAAAAAGTAGCCTATCCTGTGTCCTGTACGTTTAGATGTTTCTCTACCAAGTTTCATTCGTTTGTTATGGAGGAACATAAATACATACAATACCTACACTTACAGATTTATTATTAGTATTGATGATTGATTGATTGATGATGATAGCCTATGTTACTCGCTGATAACTAGCTTCTATAGGTGCTATAGGTGCTTCTATATAGAAGCTATAGGTAGCTTTCTATAGGTGAAATAATTTTCAAAATCGGTCCAGTAGTTTTTTAGTTTATTCATTATAAACATACAAATCTTCCCTCTGCATCTTATATTTATCTATATATTTTCTACAAAGATCAAAGACACTTAGATTTATAAATTATGATTCCATTTTTTTTAATTTTTGATTCTATGTAACATTATTTGTCTTTTACCTTTTCGTGTGTATAAAAAAAATCAAAATATCCTAAGCGCCTCTTTCACAAATGTCAAGTAGGCCAAACTGTCATTTAAAGTCACCGGTAACCGGGGATAATGGAGCTGATATACCTTTGTTTGTACGGTAAACGTCCCAAACATTAAATAGAAAATAATTTAAAAAATTCGGCTATCGAATGATGCAGTAAATCGAGTGCATAATTCAATATAACAGAAAATGATTTCTATAAGTAACTCTAGGGCCTCTTTCTTCAACTACAAGTAACGTGTTGATTAGTTACTTTTAGAAAACATTTTCTGTTATATTGAATTATGCACTCGGTTTACTGCATCATTTGATAGCCGAATTTTTTTTTAATATTTTCTATTTAATGTTTGGGACGTTTTCCATACAAACAAAGGTATATCAGCTAAATTATTCCCTGTTACCGGTGATTTTAAATGACAGTTTGGCTTAATTGACGTTTGTGAAATAGGCGCTTAGATAATTAAATATTAGCTATAAGTAATTATACGTTTGTGAAGGTAAGCTTTTTAAAAAAAATCTAATAACTAAAAATAAGTTCGCAAATGTGAACGCAGTCTTATTTAAACTTGGCAACTTTGTGTGTTGTTGCCTTAATCCCAGAGATGCTCATTACGCACTGCCCCTTTCGTTAACTAATTATAAGGGATGCTCAAATGAAATAGAGACCAAAATAATTGGTGAGGCCAGCCTTAATATTGTGTGAATATAACGGTCTTTACAAGAATACTACACTGTAATAAAGTTTGTTTGAACGTCTAAATATTTAATTTTGTTTAAATTTTAACTACAAGTATCTACATATCGCTGCTTAAAAACTAAAGGGCCACAAATCAAAATTACACTTTTTACAGGAGAGCTAATCGAAAAAAATAATTATTATTTTTTGTCTATTTTTTTTTCTTATTAGATATAATATATCAAATATATGCATATTATACATCGTTAGAAGCGTATTTTTAAGTAGCCTTAAATGTTTTAGGTACTTTTATAATAAAATGAATACTAGAAGAGATATAAGTTACTTTTGAATATATAAAAAATGATCAAAATATACTAAATATGGAATAAAACAACCAAAAGTCTTTTTGCAACATACAATATGAAGGATTGTGATTGTATTTTTGCAATAAAAACATTTTTGGATTTTTTTGTTTTATGGCCCTTTAGTTTTTAAGCAGCGATATTTCAAAAGTGAGTTTGTTTGTTACCCTTTCACGCCTTAATTACTAGCTCAATTGTTGTGAAATTTTGCATACACGTTGTCATTGATACAGAAAAGGACATAAGGTACCCATTCATCTAAAAATGTACTGTTCCCGAGGGAAATAATAAAAAATATATGAGCAATAAAAATTGAATAAATATCTTACACATAAAAAGGGAGGCATGAATGTAGTCTCATATTTTAATTCGTTATTTATCGCATTAGTTTTTCATTTCATCTGCAATAATATTGTATTACATATATACCTACCTCTAAATAAGATGTTATTCAACTGGGTATATTACAAACATGTTTAGTGACAGTATTTGGAACCAAGTCTTAACTGCTAAGCACTGCGGAGTAATTAATAATCTTGATATTGTGGAACTGTTTGCTGAGCAAGTATGCTCAGTGTCAAGTCAATGCAATAAAATACACACGTTACGATACACTATAACTTGGCTTGTTCTTAGATGCATTTAGCTTTGTTTGTGGACTGTGTAACTGTAATCGTCGGCCTAATTCGTTAACCTGCTAAGTCCATTTTTGGACAATTTCACTTTTTATACTTTTCGACAAGTTTAGACGATAATCTACCGTTTCGTGAAGAAATAACGAGATTATCAAACTAAAATGGTGAGAAATTTCATAAATAATAACTGCTTTCTGACTAATAGCAAATCTTCACAAAGAAAACTTGCTAAATACTAAGTTTTGTACTGATGTCGCTTATTTCATATGCCTGATGCGACGCACATTTGTTCATATCATTTTTTCTTCCTCCTAAAAACTGCAAAATATGACTTAGCAGGTTAACGAGTTAGGCCGTCGTAATGTGTTTGGCAGTCACTTGATGGTACCCACCCACCATCAAGTGGACTGTCAGCCTGTCTGTCGATCTTAACATAGACAAAATCCAAGAGCAGCATGTGTGCTATTGTGTTTCGGTGAGTGAAGGATGCCAGAGTCCTTTTCCCAGTCCCTATCCTTGGATCCTTATCCTTATACTTAATCGTTATATAAATGGCAGCGCACTTGAAGCACCTATAGTGTTGCTTGTGTTATAGGCGACGGTAGCCACCTACCATAAAGTGGTGCGGCAATATTGTTAATTTTTTTGCATTCAATATCGTATTCTTCTGCTTATATTGCTTTTAAACAATTCTTCATCAAATAAACATACATAGTCTTGTAAATATTTTTTAATTTAATAATGTTTTTAAGACATTTCTGCATATATTTTAAGTTTAAATCATTTTAAAAAAATTGTAAGTTATTGTCTTACCGAAGGTGCGATATAAGCTTTTGTATGAACCCCAAGCATGCTGGCTGCATTACCTCTTGGTATAAGGCTCCCACTGACCGAGGTAATAGCCAGTTCTAGAATCCCCAGTTATGTCGACCAAACTTTTTGATGAAAATAAAAAAAATATGTGCGTTAGGACCCCACGGACCCAGGGGCTCAATACCGAAGGGAATGAAATGTAGCCGGTATATATATCTCTGTATTTGTTTATTTTGCCTGGTTAAGTAACTATTTCCTCTATGATTTTGCGCTTCTCAGCTGCGTTTTGATTTGACTAATTCGTAATTTGACTAAATTTGATAAATTCGCTTTTATAATTTGCTTAATTCAAGAGATGGTGAGAATCTGAGTTTTATACGTTTTCATAAATCTCTCACAAACATGCAAATTACACAAACCACTCACTTAGCTTGAAGAAAAATCAATTTGGTCACATAGATAGGTATCAGATCCGTTTTAAAAGTAATTAACACGAGTAGTGGCTCCCCCTTTAATGTATGCACCCTCGTTTCCAATGCATTTAGCTGGGAATACTCCAGCGACCAACGGTTTAAATAAAGTGAGTCAACTATGCGTTTAATTAACCTATAGATACGTCGCCTGCAGATGAGCAATCAACCAACGAGGGTTATAAAGGGAACATGATCATTATTTCCACAAATTCCATTACTTAGAATTTTAATTTTTTACACAATATTAAAAAAATACTTTCAAATTTTAAATCTGTTCGATTTCACAAGTAACAAAAATTTGTTGTGTAATATTGCATTTTAGCTCAGTTTTTTATTTTTTTAGTCGTAGTTTGTTTTTAGTTACTGATATATTGTTTAGAAACGGTTTTATTTTATATACGCACCTACGGCAAGACAAGGGCATAACTGCACTTTTTGTAATATCGTATTCTTCTGCTTACGAGTATATTGCTTTTAAACAATTCTTCATCAAATAAGCCCTATAGTCTTGTGAATATTTTTTTAATTTAATAATGTTTTTAAGATATTTCTACATATATTTTAAGTTTAGCTTATTTTAAAAAAAATTGTAAGTTGTGCCCTTGTCTTTCCGAAGGTGCGATATGTAGATTCAATATGCGGAAACTTGTAAATGGTGTCAAATTAATCTAACATTTAGTTTTTAAGTAAATTTCTGTATAAATATCACTGTAAGTTTTCCTTGAAAATAAATAAATAAATAAAATAAATAATTTTTTTGATAAATAATAAGGTTATTTTACTTATTTTGCTTAAAATTGTGATCGGTAGGTGGCTGCGGTCGTGCACTGTCGGTGCCGACCATAATAGAATTAAGTACAATATAAGGGATAAGAAAAATGGTAAATGAATTTTCAATTTCAATTCAATATAATCATGTTTGATTATAATTAACATTACCAATTAAGGTGATTCTAAGAGCCGATGGATTTTGCGCGAGTAGGCGGAGCTAAGATGTAGCCCCCGCACCACCCGTACTTAGAGATCGCGTGAAACGAGTCAAAGACTAAATAAAGTAGAGTGGTAACATTTGATATTGAACATATTATGCCTAACTTCACAAAGCATTTTTGAGGTGCGTCAGCAAAAAAATGGTTAACTTTTATTTATTTATATATTTTAATAGTATATTTTATTTACAATTCTAGTTTTATATCATATGGCGTGTAAATAGACAGCTAATATTTACTGAAACCAACTATGACATATTTAGCAGATAGTAATGACCGGTTTTATCAAAAAACATAATTATGGATTCCATGTTAATTTTATATTGGATATTAAAAATTGGAAGTAAAATTGAATAATTCTCAGGGAGTTCTTTTTAAGGGAGTTGTCGAGATTAACATTTTAACAAAATAAATGATTAAAATCGGTTCTTAATCAGCGGGGATATAGCGTAAAATATAAAAAATATATAGGTATGTAATAAATTTATCAAAAAAGCTTATTTTAATACTAAATATGAAAACACAAATTAGAAATTGAAATTCATTTATTGTGATCTTTGCTTACAAAGTTTTTGTTCATCCATATTCATAATATGCACAATGCACATGTTTCCACGCCACCAGTGAGGTAGTGTGTATTTAGCGCGTTTTTTTTACGTGGTTTCCCCGGTAGGCCTATTCCACGATCTATTGTGACTTAGACCTGAAAAACTAAGTATGTGTGTTGTGGGGAAATCTTTAGAATCATTTGGAAAGCTTTTAGGGTATTTGAAGACTAAATTCGATAGGAATGTGTAAGTTTTGTAAAAATATAGTTTTTATGGTGAGGAAATCCATTTACAAATAATTTTATAAAGATTTTATTTAAAACGTAAATTTGTTTATATTGTATATATGTAAATATTGATTTACAATATAAAAATATGTACAATATTATAATATAGCTGTCCAAATTATTAAAAATGTCTGCACAACAAACTATTAACTTCACTTCAAAACAGTGTCGTATCTGTTTATCACCTGCTCAATGATAAAAACTATTCGAAGCCGGCGCTGCGACGAGACGCACAACCTCCCCGTACGACGTTCAGCGCTACACTGCCGCCCGTCGCCCGCGCACGGACCCGCTAAATCTTTGTTTAGGTAAAATAAGATAAATATGGATAATGACTTGAAAAACTATTATATTAGGTCATTAATTGTACAGTATATAGGTCTAATCCATACCAAAATTTAAAAAAAAGAATCATGTAAATATTCCTTGTCGTTTAAAAGAAGATACAAGTTTTCAGCCAAAAACGACTTCCATTTAGATATTTTTTTCACATAGTAGTTAAACAGTTTGACCAGTATTATTTGTACCTTATATAGATAAAATATCAATAAAAAGCATATATTTTTTTCGGAAATTTATGTTGATTTATGAAAGAGGAGTTAGCCTCTGAATATCCCGTTTTAGCTCTTAGCTCTTAGCTCAAGACCAAATCCCAGATGTTTACTCTAGACTAGAACATTGCGTCGCTTCATTGCAATCTTGGCACTTGAGAAGTAGTTAATCCTAATAGTATTTACATTTCAAAACTAACAGATTGTGGGTAAGTAATTCTTTTTAGATTATAGCAGCATTTGTTATAGCAGTAAACAGTAAATTTATCCATTATTAAAAAAAAAATCAATTGTAAATTCTGTTTAGTAGCCATGATTTTAACAAATATATATTATAATACTAGTGACCCGCCTAGCTTTGCCCGAGTAGATTTATTTATATACAAAAACCTTTGCGGTTTATTCCCTCTGCATTAATGAAAACTGCACCAAAATCCGTTGGGTGATTTAGGTACTCGTGATTTAGGTAAGGATTTAGCGAATATACTGACAGTGCGAGTGAATATTCAGATACATATAAAAACACATCACTACATAGTATGCAACAAAGTTGCTTCCCGCTGTCTGTCTGAACGCGGGCGAAGTCGCGGGCACCAGCTAGTACTATCGTATCGTACAATCGTATTTACGATTTTTATAATATTTATTAGAGATGGGTTTGCTCTTCGCCAGCATCTAGACGTGTAGCGATGATGAAGCCTATGATAGAGCGAACTCATCCAAAAGATGCCTATTCAATTCACTCGAACTTCGAACTGGCTTATATAAGCTCGGAAAGGGAAGGAGTTCCAAACCTTGGCAGTGCGCATTATGGATTTAGTAACATTATTTATTTTATTATTATTTTTCAGAACCTACATTAACAGCAAAAACAAAAAACTTACAATTGGTATAGGTAACACAAGGCAATTATAAAGCTGAGGGCCTCTTTCGCAAACTACATGTAAACTGTTGATTAGTTACTTTTAGAAATCATTTTCAGTTATATTGAATTATGCACTCGGTTTACTGCATCATTCGATAATTCGATAATCGATTAATCATTCGATAGTATGTTAAAAAAGTTAGTCGCGAACGAAGTCGCGGGCACCCACTAGTTTAGTTATATATTTATATCAATACTAATCTAAATCTGTAAATGTAGGTATTGTATTGTATGTATGATCCTCCATAACTCTTAAAT
Organism: Synanthedon formicaeformis; assembly: GCA_945859745.1. Taxonomy (NCBI): domain Eukaryota; kingdom Metazoa; phylum Arthropoda; class Insecta; order Lepidoptera; family Sesiidae; genus Synanthedon; species Synanthedon formicaeformis. Next base: position 2,385,489 of record OX243968.1, on the reverse strand, counting down.
GAATTAAATGAAACATGGTAGATACATTTAGACGTACAGGACATAGGATAGGCTACTTTTTCAACGCGGAAGAAGTCGCGGGCGCCAGCTACGAGTAGTATTTAATATATTTACTTTATAGTTTGATACTGTGATACTTACCTAATATTCAAATGACATCCGCATTAAAATTCCAAAACCATTTTTAATACAGTGTGCAGGCACTAACTGCAGTCGAGTGCATGCATGGCCAATAAAGTGCACACTCTCAGAGCGTTCTAGTGTCAGCATACGAAAAATGTGACGTCGCCGATTTGCTACTTGCCACCCATATTGCATACGATCGTCGCCTTTGTCTTCCCGGCGTTATTTATTACAAGAATCACACTTTTATTATCACATTTCATACTTGCTCATGGCACTGGAAAATAACAATATCGAATAAGAAATATCTATCACCGACGTGGGAATTTGTATGCGTAACAAAACAATTTTATGTAAACAAGCCTTCCGCGTCGGTTTTGGACGATATTATCTATTTATTTATACTTTATTAGCTGGCGCCCGCGACTTCGTCCGCGTTGAAAAAGAAAAAGGTATCCTATCCTGTGTCCCGTACGTCTAAATGCTTATCTACCAAGTTTCATGAAAATCAGTTAATTCGTTTAAGAGTTATGGAGGAAAATACATACAGAAAAAAATTCTAAAAGTCGTCAATTTAGTTTCAGTATCATGTATAGAGCCTATAAACACGATATCTGAAAACAAAGTAACTTACTCCATGACCAACCCTTACAGATTTATTATTAGTATTGATTACGAAGGTCTGCAGCTAGACTGATAGTCTACTTAATCTATACATTATAATAAAATCGTGACTGCTATTAAAAAATATTAAAATGTTATGTTACCGAGGTCAAACAAATAGTTTTTAGAATTTCTGTTTGTGCAAGCTAATCTCAAAAACGGATTTGGATTCAATTTGACATACAGATAATTTATTACCTGGATTAAGACATAGATACTTTTTATGTAGGAAAAATGTTAGGTACCTGTAGGATTTTCAAAAAACAAACTACAGTGCGTCCGAAGTTTCTCTTCACAATCCTAAGGGGTATTAAGGTATTAAGGCGATGGTAGCCAACTAATATCAAGTAGACCGTTAGCCTGTCTGATGACCTCAACATAGAAAAGACAGGTGGCAGAGTATCAGATAAGTTAAAACGTATGTAAGATGTATTCTTTTTTCATTGATCAAAAAGGTAAACAAACAATTCACGATATGTGTCGTTCATTGTAAAAGTGAACTATCTCCTTGTAACTGAATTTTAGAATAACGAGCTTTTTGCGAATTATAGTGTAGGAAAAAAAATATAAGCATTCATTCATTGTTTTCATCTATGGGATTTTAATGCAACTATTGGAGTTACTTCACTTTTATATTGAAAGATATGACTAAATGTGATACCATTAGGCAAGAACAGATGGTTTTAAAAATAGGGAGTTACACCACTTTTACAATGAACGACACATATAGAACTAAACAAACAATACGAACAAATTCTAAATGATAAATCACTGAGTCAACTCTCTTTGATAATGCCTAATGTACAAATCCCATCTTTAAAACAGTCCAGTGAGCATGGCGACGCTATATTTGTTTACGTTTTTGATCAATACAAAAAGAATAGATCATAGGTAACAGAGGTAACTAAAACCCAGTAATCCTCGTATCCCCGAGGCGACAATAACGAGTTCGTGTCGGATTCGGATACCTCCCGTTAAACTGTATTGCGCATTGTGCATTAACATTACGAATGGCTATGCAGAAACTTTACGATCGATAAAATATACAATAGTGGTTCTGTGTCTGCTATTTACAACGGAAGTTTAAAATTCAATTCATTTTAAATATAGAACGCCGTCTATATGTAGAAGTAGAATGGGTTAAAATCGATGTGTTGTTTTGAAAAAATATTGACATCTTAACCATGTTTTTTTTTATATTAAGAGGCAGCAGGCAAGATAACAATTGAAGACGTGAGTGGATGAATGTGATATGTCGCACAATTCCAATTTTGAATAAATCGAGGTTAAAGTTTTACTTTTAATTTTTGAGATAAGTCGCCACGGATCTGATTTTTGTACTAAATCCAAAGATTTAAATCGAAAGATGCGGCATTACTAGCGAAACTGTGTTACAAAATACAACATACATTATACTAAAGGCGAAAGTATAAAATACATATACTTTTGTCTAAACACACTTTTAAACACAGACCACACATTCCTTACTTCAAACGTGACTGTGACGATAGCGACGCTCTCAACAAGCGACCGTCACTCACTGTAGCTGGCGTGCAACTGTAGTTGGGTGTAGCGCCTGCGCTAAACCCATTGTAAAGAATTTTCGGTGTGTTTTTAGTATGGCGCGAGGAGATTACGCTGCATCTTTCGATTTAAATCTTTGACTAAATCTGATGCAAAGTTGTGTAAACAACCTAAAATATTAATGGTATGATAGCAAGTAAACACTTCTATTATTTAATTTAAAAAAAAGTGAACATAGCTCCCATCTTCCATTAACAAAAGTAAACTTTTTTGCTTTTTAAAATTAACTGTAAACACCTTTTTCAACTTTTTATTTCCCAAAAATGTCTTAAATCGACGAACTTAAGGTCTGTAATCATTTATATGGACATATTACCTTCATCAACGCAAAAAAAAACGAAAAAACCCTAAAATGCGACATATCGCCTTCATCCACTCACGTCTTCAATTCACTTGACAGTAGATGGTTACTAAAGGAAAATGCAAGTATATCTATACGCAAGAAATACGATTAGCAGTACTTTTTTTTCATAATAAATTAAAATTCCCCTCAAAAACACTTTATTCTGCATATATTTCGAATTTATAATAAACAATAGGATAATATCTTAAACTTAGTCATCTACCTTCAAGTGCTTGCTTACATTTATCACATTTTTTTTTGTCTGTGATTTTTATTTTCTATTCTTAAAAGTAGATACCAGATTTAAATATCTACTAAGATACACTTATAGTAAGTATTTTTTGTAAAACTTTTTTCTAACAAAAAACGCTTCTGATCTCCATATTTCTTGTAAGCTTCATTATTGTACATAATATATCAAGAGTAGGTAGATATGTTTGTTTACGCGTTTACATAAAGGGATATCAAATCTCAAAATGTTCTTTTGATAAGTTAAACATTGTTAGGACTTGTGTGTGCCCAAAGGGAGCGCAAACTTTCGTGCGTTCCCCTTCTGTGATTGTTACGTGACAAGTCATATGTAAATCAACCAAACAATTGGGGGGAACTTGAAAATTAAATTAATGCGACTTACTTCAGTTGACGGTGACATGTTGTGGGGTATGTTCATTAATTTACCCAATTAGAGATAATAATAGGATGAGAAAGTTTTATACCTACTTAGAATGACATAATAAACCATTAATTAATGTAAATTACTTAGATATTTTAAATTTTATAATTGAAAACGTGAGAGGATGAAGGTGATATGTCACATAATTCCAATTTTGAATAAATCGAGGTTAAAGTTTTACTTTTAATTTTTGAGATAAGTCGCCACGGAACTGATTTTTGTTATAAATTATTATGCAAAGTTGTGTAAACAACCTAAAATATTAATAATATGATAGCAAGTAAACACTTCTATTATTTAATAAAAAAAAGTGAACATAGCTTTCTCTTCCATTAACAAAAGTAAACTTTTCTTCACTTTTTGCTTTTTAAAATTCATTGTTCATAACACCTTTTTCAGATTTTTATTTTCCAAAAATGTCTAATATCGAAGATCTTAAGGTCTGTAATCATTTATATGAACATATTACCTTCATCAACGCAAAAAAACGAAAATACCCAAAATGCGACATATCACCTTCATCCACTCACGTCTTCAATTCATACATTGGTAAAATTATGTAATTAATACTATTAGTAATAAAAAAATAAGAATCAATCTTTTTAGGTTATTTTTTAATTAACGCAGGCAAAATAATGAAATAATAATTCATTATTTCAAAATAATGAAAGGCAAATTCATGTTTAATGAAGAATTTACGTGAATTTACGTGATTTTTTTTTAATTATTTTCTTTTCAATGTTTGGGACTTTTACCGTGGTAAACAAAGGTATATCAGCTCCATTATCTCCGGTTACAGGTGACTTTAAATGACAGTTAGCCTACTTGACAGATGGTGAAAGAGGCGCTTAAACATGTAAGGTAAATTGTATTGTTTAGAATTTTCGTTCAAGTAGTAGAAACTCCACAAAAAAATATTAAAAACTAGCTGACGCCCGCGACTTCGTCCGCGTTGAAAAAGAAAAAGTAGCCTATCCTGTGTCCTGTACGTCCAAATATTTACCTACCAAGTTTCATGAAAATCAGTCAATTCGTTTAAGAGTTATGGAGGAACATACATACATACATACAATACCTACACTTACAGATTTATTATTAGTATATATTGATTGATGATGATATTTCGAAAACGGCTTATCGCACGCATATGATAACCGAATAATAAGTTAATGTCAGTAAATAAGTGAAAAATTCCTAATATACATATATATGTATAAGCTGTATCAGCGTATATAGCTGTATATAGCTGATACCAGCGTAGGGGATCCCTAATATTGCTTTAATTAATAATTATTAAAACGACACATAAATTTCTTCAAAATTTATCCATGATACACGTTAAGCTGACACCGTGTAGCCTTTAAGATAAAACTCTAAGAAAGCAGTATGACAATAAATTGCCAAGTTTCGCTGTTCGTTGGCAAGTCTTGCAACAATGATGTAGAGTAATAAAGGTTCTCTACGAGTAGGATGTGTCATGCGAGTGTTACATATCTTTTTTATTCTAACAATGTAATTAAATAAGCATATAGTTTTTATGCTAAAAATACTAAGATGTACTTCGGAGAGTGTGCTCAGGAGCTTCCCCTCTCTTCCATTGGACATTCAGACGTACGGCTCGTTACCATCCTCATCTTGCCGAAATGCCTCTTTTCGGACCAAGCCATCAAACTACTACAACATGGAACACGCGTGCCATACAAAACACTACGAATTTTATGGAACATTTAAAAGTGACATATGCGTAGAGCATGAACTGTCATTTATAACTAAACAAACACAATAATAAGTACGTAATTTAAAGAAAATTTGCTTTACGTCAACCTATTAGAGTTTAAAATGAAATAGTAGAAGTTGATCGTAACTACCTTTTACCATCGACGCGTGAAGGCAAGAGTCCGCCATGATTCTGTCAAAGGCGTTCTTTTTATGTGCCGCTTTGGCATTTGTGACGCAAATTCCATTGTAGTATTTTGATGGACCAAGCGCCTTAAAACTCCTTTATAATGCGCACGGCCAAGATTTGGAACTGTATTTCCGAACTCATATAACCCCATCGATGTATAACCTAAATCTTTTCTAAGTTCGACTGAATAGGAATCTTTTGGGTGAGCTCGCTCCATCATAGGCCTCATCTTCGCTACACAGCTAGATGCTGGCCAGGAGAAAACCCATCTGTAATAAAAAAAATGCTAAAAATACGAACATACAACACAAACGTTTCCAGTAACAGTGAAGTCTGCGACCTTGTCTTGTCCTACCTTATGAGTTACCAGCGGCATAAATTAAGCTGGCGGACGTAATGGGGTAATATTCGAGACAAGCTTGTTTTATTACCATACTTCGGCCGCGAGTTGAACTTGTCTTCTTCTCTCTAACATTACGTTGTAGTTTCGGCAATACTTTAAATAACTTTGCTGTGACATTTAACGCATTTTAATAGAACAGTTTATACCTACTTCATTTAACTACATTCATTTGATGTTCGTAAAGGACTCCTACTCATATTTTTATTATATGAATGAAATATATTACTCGGGTTTACTTCTTTGATTAAAACACCAAGCCCTGGTAGGAGACATTATTTAATTATTATACCTTCGAACTTATTATTATGGTTAGGGAGCCCACGATGCTAAATGTGTAGTCACTCGAGCGTCGTGGGGACCTATTGGACTTTGAAGATTGGATGGTAAGAAGAAAAAAAGGTTGTATGAAGTTTTTCATTTCAGCGGTGGGGTGAGCGTCTACAGGCGTTCAAAATTTTGTAGGCATTGTATTTTAAAAAACCCTCCATATATTTGTCAGATTAAGAATCAGCACGATCAGGAATTTAGGCGTTCTGAAAATCTGAAGCGCTAGAGTATTACAAAATGAGAATAGTCAAAAATATTTTTTGCATTTTCAAAAAGCTGCCACGAGCTCGCGTTACATCCGAATCGTCTGAATTTTAAATGGGAGCTTAGTTTAGGTTCACCTAACATCCCCTCTGAAAATCTGACGCGCTCGAGTTGTATTTAAAATTTTACCCCCACCCCCGCCAACCTCACCAACCAAACCGTCAGATTAATACATATCCGTTATCGGAGACACGTGGGGTATATACATTGGCAATATCTGACGCGCTCGAGTAAATCCGAAAATCCCCTCTTGGGCTCCCCTTCCATTATGGCGGTTACACTCCATTAGCGTGCCCACGACAGTGTGCGACATCTAGATGCATTTCCATATCCGTTTAAATAAATATTTCATAATACATCTAGCGCCATCTAGTATTCTTAAATTACATTTAACAATGTTTGATTAATAAACAGTCCATTACGATTTCTATTATTAGGTCGTTTAGTAAGTTTTTTTTTCTAATTTTTTTACCTTTTTCAATTTCCAAACCAAGTCTTGCGAGCGCAAACCTGGGGGTAGATGCTCAACTGTCTCCAGTACGCCGTGCCCATCCTTTGTGTCAATTAATGTCAACTTTCTTATCTGGGCTGTTTCCTTGCGTAAAATTAGCTGTTAGCTTAAAACTTACAATGCAAATATTACATCTTGCCCACATGTAAATATGGCAGTCCAGTAGCGTTAGTGACCACCATATGGTCACTATTTAATGGCACAAAAGACCAGTATGAAATAACAATTCTAAATCTGTATATGTTTTTTGCTTGTGTTAATATTCCACAGTAGCCACATACCATCAGTTAGGCCATTGTGTGTCACATTTTAACATAAAAAATGCACTGTCCAATATTATATTCTGCCTACTGTACAAATAAATGTATTTTAAATCAACAAGCTGTTTACGTCTTCACTAAAAGGCTTAAGAGTGGGTATAAAGCAAAGAAAATTTGTAATTTCACCCGCGTGGCCCCTTGAACATGGCAGTGACACAAAATACGTAGAACTACGCACAATGTTATAAGTGCCAAAAGTATTAAATATTAATTATTCGTAAACTACAATGTCAAATGAAAATTTGATACATACAGCCTTAGATAATATGTGAAGTGACATTTCTGATACATTTTTAGCTTTGTAATGTGCATCATTTTGAAAATAAAAATAAAATCGATGGAAATGAGAGCTCACTTCGTGATTTTTTCTATCGAGAAAATTTCAGTATATGTTTTCTGTTACAGTCGTCACTTTCATTTATAATGTATTTATCTATTTAAAAAAATTAATTAAATTAGACTTTGTTTACTTAGATAAAATTCAAATCTAGGATTGGCTATTTCTCTTTATACCCGCTCTTAAATGCATTCACTAGGTATATAATATATTATTATGATGATATTAACAAAGCAGTAAAGCGTCATAACTCATCATGCACGGCTTAATTACTTAAACAGCACTAAGCACAGTACTATACAATACGTAGCGCACACAGATATTGCAGAAATAACTCAGTAACAAAACAAGCGGGCTCAGATGGTATCGCGGCTGTTACTCCCATTGCCTCAATTAAATGAACAGTCGGACAATACAACTAGGACCAATTAATTTGATAGAACGTCATTTGTGCACATCTATATTCTGTTTGTGTACAGTGTATCAATATTGCGGCAATACCTGAGCTTAATAATAATTATCATAACTATTAAATTTTAATTGAATTTTTAAATTAGTTACCAACATATAAAATCTGATTTAGCTTAAACTGAAACTACTTTAGGTAAACATTTTTAAATTATTATTTTTTATTATATTATATATCAATCAATACTAATAAGAGTAGGTATTGTATGTATGTATGTATGTTCCTCGATAACTCTTAAACGAATTAACGGATTTTCATGAAACTTTGTAGATAAACATTTAGACGTACAGGACACAGGATAGGCTACTTTTTTTTTCAACGCGGACGAAGTCGCGGGCGCCAGCTAGTTTTTTAAATAAAGTAAATATTGTAATGTGTGTTGCCAATAATGACATAAGGCGTTGAAAAATAGTTGCAAACTATGGGCCTCGTAAGAAAGCTCAACAACGATGCTCACGGTTACACTGCTCGGGGAGATATAATCAGAAATGAGGAGATCCATAGACGTACGAAAGTTACCATCATGCTTATGTTGGTAACTCAGTAGTTAAAGTTAGTTCAGTTAAAGTTAAAGTAGCTGTGGGCAGGACACATAGTATGGAAAGCCAACGGCCGCTGGGCGGTGGTCTTGGGGGAGACTGCCGCCCGTCGTAAGGTCTCCCGAGTAGGTCGGCGTACCTTCGGCGTACTTTCGGGTACGCCGTGGTTCTGACATGGGAGCACAGGCCTCCCCGCATTGGAGGGCACCGAAGTCGTGTAACAACGTCCCCACGACCCCGCCCATCAGCGGCCGCGACAGATAGAAAGTGGTTGGGGTTGGATGGTTCTTGAGTATAGAGGCCACGGGCTGGCAAGCGCAGCAGAGGACGTCTACCTACTATGGAAGGGTTGACCAAGGAATTTTACTATTTTTTTTTTATTAAAAACAAAATTAAATTCAGCTCCTTGGTTGGCTCGTTGGAAAGCATTTTTCTATAGAAAATGGACCATCTAATACACAAATATTGTAAAGATTCAGAAATATAATACCGAGCATACTCGAATACTAAGTTAACTTACACTAAAGAAAAGCCAAAAACACAAAGGCATAATTGAAACTACGCACGTTTAAGTGAAAAAAGGTTGATAAATTCTCAGAATTCCGCAACGTATTCTGAATGGAATTTTTAGGTGGAGTAAAAGACTAAATATGATTACCAAAAAAGGCTAGGCCTACAGTTCTTAACTTAATAGACGGCTATGAACGAGATTGTTATCGTTGAAATTTAATAACAATCAAATAAGTAATGTTTCGACACAAATTAGTATGAGAACTCGAATAGTATTTGTATAGTGTAACTTGTCTTTTAACTAATCGAAGTAATAAATAAATATCATAAATTTCCTTACAAAAGAGAGTTTCTTTAAAAAGACTCTCTTTAAAAAGCTGTGCAGTGTTTTTAGTTTTAAACTTAATTAAAATATAAAACAAAATTAACTCATAAATTTTACTCATATAAAAATATCTTAAATAAGTGTAAAAATCATAAATTTTAAAATATTTAACAGAACAGTTTATTGGCGTTCAAGCTTTCCTGAAGTAAATCCAGAGAATTTTTCAAAATAGAAAATTCATTAGGACATTAAAAACATTATAAATTTACCATAAATTCCAAGCGTTTTCACATAAATTTCTCGTATGGAGTGTTTTACGCATTAGCACATTTCCATATAATCGTATCTCGTTAAGCACCTATTCGCCGATTCTATGGGCACCACAACAATGGGCCGTACGGGAAAGGGCTTGTTTAATTAAGCTCAGTTATCTTCAGCCTTTACTTCTCTATTAACGCGTCTTACAAAATTGAATGTTTGATAAATAAATTAAGGCTAAAATACGGCTAAAAGGCCGAATACGGCCTGTCGCCGCCTCTACGCTGGGGCGGTACGGTCCATGGCCTTGTATGGGGCTCCCATCTGGGTGAAGTCGCGGACGCACGATCGCGCGGCTCAGTTTTATCATCGGAGGAGGTCGTCAGGTTGAGGAGACACTCCCAGACGATCCTACTCCAAAAGTGGGAGGAAAGGCTGGCGGAACCCAGTGCGGGCCGCCTGACGATTGAGGCCATTCGCCCCTCCCTAGAGGGATGGCTGGCGAAGCGGCGCGGGGCCCTCACGTTTCGCCTGGTGCAGGTGCTCTCGGGGCATGGTTGCTTCGGGCGTTACCTTCACCGGGTGGCCGTGAGAGAGCCGACGGAGGAATGCCACCATTGTGGCTGCGCGGTTGACACTGCGCAGCACACTTTGGCTGAATGCCCCGAATGGGCAGAGCAGCGCGCCGCTCTGTCTCTCGTCGTGGGCTCCGATCTCTCGCTGCCGGCCGTTGTAAACTCGATGGTTGGCAGTGACCTTGCGTGGCAGGCGATGCTCACGTTCTGTGAGCACGTTATGTCGCGCAAGGAAGCGGCAGAAAGGCAGCGGGAAGAGGATCCCCTCTCCCAGCCAATCCGCCGGAGAAGGCTCGGGCGCAGGCGGGTGGCCTATATCCGCCGCCTTCCACCCTAACCGGGACCGGGCGGTGGTCTTGGGGGAGACTGCCGCCCGTCGTAAGGTCCCCCGAGTAGACCGGCGTACCTCCACTTTCGGGTACGCCGTGGTTGTAACAGGGAGCACAGGCCTCCCCGCGTTGAATAGCCGTGGCGGGGCACCGAAGTCGTGTAACAACGTCCCCACGACCCCGCCCACCAGCGGCCGCGACAGATAGAAAGTCATAAAGTCATTGGGTTTTAGCCGGTAGGAATCCGGCATAACCCCGCAGTGTCCCCTACACTGCCGGGTATCCAAGAGGATTTCCCAACGTTAAAAAAAAAAAAAAAAAAAGGGCGTCCCAAGACTATGGGACATGAAGGGAAAGTACCTACCTTAACTATCGTAAATACCTTAAATACCTTTAGCTGAAAGAAGACTTTATGTTATTTTTAAAAGTTAGTAATACTGCATTCAAAGATTTTCTAAAAGGATACATTTCACCCAGAAAAAAGTACAAAGTAAAAAAGTAAAAAGAAGTAAAGTAGTAGAAAAGAAATCTAACGCCTGACCAGTGTTATAGAAACGAGAGGTCGTTATATGGTTATATATTATTTTTATTTTTCAACGCGCGGACACTAGCTATTAAAAAAATAAATTAAAAAATCTTCAAATTGAGGATATAATAAATATTCATTAGTATGACAGTAGAAAAAGTGTGTTGTTGTTGTGTTATTCGAAATTTAATGTGCTTAGTGCTGAGATATTTTGTAGATCTTACTTGACAATATGGTACGAGTATTGTGTGCATGCCTGTAATAGGTACCTACCCAGTCGTAAGAGAAACGGTCCAGGTGCATTGAACGGAAATCAATTAATGTAATTGTGTCCATTATTTACTAGTGCATTAAGTCGGAAACACATTATTATGCAACATAAAATAATATTTCGATAAACATTTCCCACTTTTTCTTATTTTAGAAACACGTAAAATCTTCCTATGATTAATTGAGTTTTATTTATGACCCATAATTTCGACCCCTTATAAAACCGTCTCTAGAAATTTTTTTTCGAAAGAAGAATTTTTATGGCATATAAAAAATATTTTACCTAAGAGTATTAATTAATCATTGCAATATAAAACAGTGGCACTCCGGGAGTCCCTAGTGTATTTTTTTAATCGTCAGGAAATATTTTACAATATATGTATATATTTTAAATTAATATCAGCGCCATCTCTGTTCGCATTCATATATATTTCAATTCAATTAGTTTTCGCAAGGATGTATTATTACGTAACATATTCTGGTTTCAGTGACATTGTGTAGATGGCGCAATATCTGAAAATATACTGTCGGTTACGGTTACGGTTACGGTAACAGGTCGTGAGTTCAATGGTTTTTCATCTTAAAAATGCCAAACGCGCTTAGTGTGTCCCTGCCCTAAGTGTATCTATTGCTCTGTTCAGGTGGTCAGTACTAATTATTCGCATTGAACTTAGTTGATAATTCATGTTGAGTCAATAAACACATACGCACCGAGTGCATAGTGGATTACTGTGTAGCAATTGCAATAGCTATCCCTGTATATATGACCCTGAACACAATAAGTTAATTCATAATTTAGGTATATATATTAGATAAATTAAAATAAATAATATAAAATAAATAAATTAAAATACTTAAGACATTTTCGAAATAGAGAGAAGACCTCTCATTTCGCACAGCCTTTAACCATATACATAAAGATCACGTAATCCAACGAAAACAAATATACTTTGAAATATTTTAAAAGCGGAATGTTCGCAGTAAATTCTGAAACTCAAGTAAATAGAACTACTTACTACTTAACTAGAAATTCATAACCCATTTGCGTGAAATCCTATGAGACAGAAGTCTCATTGTTGACACACATTTCGTTCGTAACCGCTTTGTTTGAACTTTGTCGCGGCAAGGAGATTTACGACAAACATCTATGCAGAACAAACAATTTTGTGCGATCACACGAGGTATGCCGAAATAGCTTTTAAGCATATAGTCACAAGGTTCGATTCTAGCGTGAGAGTAAGTTTGTCAGATACATTCAGAGTTGAAGCGTGAATTAATTTACATAAGAGCTCTGAGACAGCATTGATTTACGCGCAATATGCATCAGACGTTTGAAATTTTGATACAATCATGGACCGCTGCAGCCGCTGAATTTTAAATCGGAAATGAGAAGAAAATCGGGGACAAATTTTTATAGTGATTTTTGAAATGTATCTAACTGAAAAATGGTCGTATGGAGATAAAAAAAGTTTTCAGCACTTTTGGTCAAAAAATTTTAACAGCTACTTTAAGGTAAGGTATATGATTCTTTTTTTCACTGTAGTATTTCAACTCAAAACGATTAATAAAAAAGTCGGTTGTCCATTGTAATACTTTATTTTTATTAAATTTCATATTAGAATTAGAAGGAATAAAATCCATCCAACAAAATTTTCAAACAAACATTGAAAATTCCTCGAAGTCATTACCATAAGTTATTATTACAAACATTCGTACCGAATGATTCCGTTGGAAAATAACTTCGGAAAATTAAAATGTAAGCTTTATTCAAATATTCACATTGTGGTCTATTATAATAAAAAAATATATATTATTTCAATATTCACACTGAGCAATTATCGGATGAAACAAACCTCATGGCCAATTGCGGTTAAAAGTTACGAGTACATCGGATTTATTCGAATAATAGCCCATCGTATAATCGAATAATGATTCGTTAGTTGAACACCAATTGATTTCAAATTGATTAAATTTAAATCTCCGTACAGTCGGTGACAAAAGTTTCTTCTTTAGATATTCCTATTAGCTTTTGTCAGTGACATTTTTAAGGCGTGAAAGCATAACAAATTAACAAACTTACTTGCTCATTTATAGTTATTAGTTAGTATTATGATTTGTCAATAAAGCCATTAACTGTATCGACTATATGAACAGCGACAGATGGTTTTTATATAGAAAAATTATAGAATTTGAATAAAAATATCGGATCCATGTCTTGTGAGGCCAGGGGGCGATAAAAAATTATTGCAAAAATATAATGTATGTAAAAAAAATTGGTCGCGGACGAAGTCGCGGGCACACACTAGTATATTTTTTACATCCCACATAGGCATAATACATATCATGTGGAATCAGGTTCTACGCCATCTGATTCTATTCCAGTGGCGGCAGATGAAGTCTTATAAAATTCAATTTATTTAAAATCCGATTCTTTCCTCACAATTTTGTAGGATTCAGTGGACCCGACGTATGATTTGAAGATAAGCAGATTTTAAGTCGAACCATTATTAAACACAAGCTGGTGCCCGCGACTTCGTCCGCATTGAAAACAATATAATATATGAGTAGGTAATATAACGCCTGACATTCTGATCATTTGTAATTCTGACGATTTGAAAAATCTGACCTTTTGAAAGTAAAGGATCTAGATAATAAACTATCTGAGCGCAAAATTTTATCAAAATCTGTTAAGCAGTTTTTATGTGAAAGAGTAACAAACATCAATACATGCATCCATTCATTCTCAGAAACCTTTGAATTTTTAATAATAGTAGGATTTCAAAAAAATCATCTCATTGAATTTAAAATCTTATCTTTCTTAGCCTCAAGAAGATATGTATTCGTAACATACCGCTGCTTAAAAACTAAAGGGCCACAAAACAAAATTACACTTTTTACAGGAGAGCTAAACGAAAAAAAATAAATTATTTTTTGTTTTCTCTTATTAGATATATATCAAATATAGAGATATTATACATCGTTAGAAGCATATTTTTATGTAGCATTAAATGTTTTAAGTACTTTTATAATAAACTGAATTCTAGAAGAGATATATAAGCATGTAAGTTACTTTTGAACATATAAAAAAATGATCCAAATATACTAAATACGGAATAAGTCAACCATAAATCTTTTTGCAACATACAATATGAAGGATTGTGATTGTATTTTTGCAAAAAAAAATTTTTTGGATTTTTTGTTTTATGGCCCTTCAGTTTTTAAGCAGCGATATTTGTACCTTCCAATTTTTGCTTCTATCTACGAAGTAAAAGCATACGAATATAGAAACCTAATAAGATCTCCAAAAGAGCACTGATTATTATGTAAGAAGTATATACATATAGGTATGCATAGCTTGTTTAAAGTATGAGACACGTAGCAACATCGAGTGGGAATAATTTGAATTTGAATTGATGGTGATTTAGCTGAAGGAATATTAAATTTTCATAAGACGTACAGACGAGTTGTCTGTTAAATCTGTTGATAAAAATATACCAAACAAATCTACCTAATATAAAAGTCAATTTAATCAACATTACTTAGCGCCTCTTTCACCAACGTCAAGTAGGCTAAACCGTCACTTAAAGTCACTTGTCACCGGGAATAATTTAGCTGATATACCTTTGTTTGTACGGTAAACGTCCCAAACATTAAATAGAAAATAGTGATAAAAAAGTCTATCGAATGATGCAGTAAACTGAGTGCATAATTCAATAAAACAGAAAATTATTTCTAAAAGTAACTAATCAACACTTTACTTGTAGTTGGTGAAAGAGGTGCTTAGTCTACAAAACACTAACTTTTGACATCAATTATCTGTAAATACATACATATTATAGGTACAAAAATATATCCATGACTCAGGTACAAAGGTAAATGTTAACGCATAGCGGGATTCGAACCCGCGACCGTTTTGTTAACAGCTAAAGTTACTAACAACTAGACGAAATGTGTCGTCAAACTACTTACTTCTTAAAACAGCCAGCCAGAAATATATTATAAGCTAAGTAAAAGAGTAACACGATGTTTATCCTCGATATGAGATTCTAATCTCATATCTGTAAGGAGTCCATTTTGAAGCATCTTTTATGCGCTCTCTATGATTGAAAGAGGCAGTAAAGTTCGCCTTTGACAGTGCACGTGGAAGAGATTTCCCGTGTGTGAAGACAAATGCGTGATTGAAAACGTAAAACTGAATATCAAATAAGGATTGCGGGGACGTGATTTTAAAATATCATCTCTTCTCAACTAAAGGCATAGTAAGTTTTTTTTTTTACGTGAATACGTCCTTTTTGCTTACATAGGTAGTGTAAGGAAAATGAAAATCCACTCAGAAGTTTTTGAGATTATATACAAACAGAAAGACAGACAGACGGGGACTTTGTTTTATATTTATGACTAGCTGGCGCCCGCGACTTCGTCCGCGTTGAAAAAGAAAAAGTAGCCTATCCTGTGTCCTGTACGTCTGAATGTTTATCTACCTAGTTTCATGAAAATCAGTTGATTCGTTTAAGAGTTATGGAAGAACATACATACTTACATACATACATACATACATACAGAAAAAAAATTCTAAAAATCGTCAATTTAGTTTCAGTATCATGTATAGAGCCTATAAACACGATATCTCTGAAAACAAACTAAATTACTCCATGACCGACCCATAACAGATTTATTATTATAGTATTGATTTTTAAATAATAATTAAGCAATCATGTCATGATTTCATTATGTAGTCGCCATCGAAATACTACAATGGAATTTGCGTCACGAATGCCAAAGCGGCACATAAAAAGAACGCCTTTGACAGAATAATGCGAACTCTTGCCGCCATGGTAAAAGGTAGTAACGACCAACTTCCACTTGTCATTTTAAGCTCCAATGTGTTGACGTAAAGTCACATTTTCTTTAAATGACATATGTTTGGTTGGTTTTAAATGACAGTTGCTCTACGCATATGTCACTTTTAAATGTTCCATAAAGTTCGTAGTGTTTTGTATGGCACGCGGATTCCATGGTGTAGTAGTTTGATGGTAGCCGCGTACAATATTTATATCTGAATAAAATAAGCTTTTGACTTATGTAGAATATGACTAATAAAGGATCTGACGAGTGTAATTTGTTTGACAATAACAAATCAAGGATTTGACAAGTGTCTGTGTAATCTAACCTTATACATTTTTTATTGTTGTAACTACCTATTTATCGATATGTCCATAGACTGTCGAAAAAAGCGATACGGAACAATACGCTTTTTTCGATCACCGTCATGGCTTCACTTCACCGTCATGGCCTTAGGCGACGGTAACTTGCAAGTTAACATTCCTCCTATACATCGCTTCTGAAACAAACTTTATTTTTGAAAAACTAAACTCCACCCATCGACTTTTGCTCGCGTGAAATATTTTTCCTGGTGGTACTTTTTTGTGTCCCCGAAGAATAACGTGGCGTGGAGCGTCCTTTGTGTTTGGTGTAATAAAATCTGGTGTGACGTCGTCCCTTGGCCCCTCTAGGAACAGTAACTTTTTCTTCCTTGTCGCCAATATTTTATTCGGCCATATTTCACCGGGAGCACAATGCAGATGTGTATCAGTGTGGAATCTCCGACATTATTCTCTCAAATATTAATTAATATTAGGAAAGCAGTTAGAGTCCAATAGGATTGATTCTCGTAATCATGTGTGAATTGGAAGTGATACCCTGCTCCAGAGGAAATCAACTGACAATCTTAGAAGATATGTAAATTATGGCTAACGTTATGGATAACAGCATGTGTGCAGTTATGTTTAGCTGAGTAAATAATGTCAGATTCAATTCCCATAATTATCCTTTTTTTGTTTCTTATATTCATTATCTAATTTTCTCTTTTTTATGATTGACAGCGACACTACTAAGTAATGATATACCTAATACAGCTGTTTAATCTATCCTGAAGAATGGACTTGTCAACTACACATTCTCAATAAAAATCCTTGTCGTTGATTATACAATTGAACATTCTCTTATCTATACTTTACTAATATTATAAAGCTGGAGAGTTTGTTTAATTGAACGCGTTAATCTCAGGAACTAGAGGTCCGAATTGAAACATTCTTTTTGTGTTGGTTAGTCCATTTATCGAGGAAGGTTTTAGCCTAAGTATATAACATTTTGAACGCGGACAAAGTCGCGGGCATCAGCTAGTAATAATAATTATTAAAATAATTCAGAACTTTAGTGCAAAATGAATGAAAAAATTGCAATTATTTCATAATCGCATTTGATATATAAAAAAAATAGATTTTCTATTCTTAGAACTGCTTTATACTGTTATAGGAGATAAAAGATCTTTTGTTTCATTAAATTTTAGGCCGCATTTGGGCTCCGGTCTTATTTTATATTTGTAGTACGAGGGGCGGCCATTCCTTTTACTCTTTCATTGGGGGCTGACATTTTTATGAAATAGGCAATTATTACAAAAAAAAAAATACTTCACAAAATATTTATAATACGGTAGAATGTCTGTAAAGTAAACCTATTTACTATAGGTATTTTTTGGGAAATATTAATTTTTTTACTAATTTAAAATAACAAATAAATAAAATGAAAACAGACATAAATTAAATTAATAATTGAATGGTAAATTTTGGATGACCAAAATAATAGACGTGGAAGTTTATATCCCCGTATTAGTCTGAAAAGGAGACGCGTAAGATACTCGTATGTGTAAGTTACGAATAAGTAGAAACAGTATATTCCGTGACACAAACTTAAGCCACAAAATCCGTGTTTGTGGCAAGATTTTCAATCAGGAGTCTCTTCTAGGTTTCTAAATAAACTGATAAAAGCTCGGTAGCACACTTGTTTTTTCGTGGTTTTGCTTGTTTCTTTAGGTGACGGTAGCCACCTAAGATTCAGTGAACCGTTTTACATGGTTTTTGACCTTAATTACTAACAAGTTGTTTGTTAAAAGTCGGAAATACTGCAGCCTATAATAAAAAGAAGGATCAAAAATCAAAAATTAACTCACTGATTTGCTCTATTAAGAAATTTCCACACAAGATAAGCTGTATCTATTGTAATATAGGTATTTCTCTTTCTTTGAATCATGTTTACAACGAAACTAACCTAAAGCGCGATCTAAATGCTTGAAAAACGCCACATAGTTCAATAATACAAAACAAAAAAAACGTTTAAAATATTATCGTCTGAAAACTTATCAAAGGAGGGAAAATTGGGTCACATAATTTAATGAAGAACGCCCTAACTTTGTGTCTAGTTCCATCCCAAATCCATTTAGCGGTTTAAAACATCACATATACTTCGGTAATGCATGACATATATTTTTATATTCAATTAATATCATAATAATATGAAAGCAACTCTGTTTGCTGTCGAACAAAAGTAATTTTATTTCATGCAAATGCTAATTTTCATGCATATAACACAAGCAACGCCATAAGTACCGCAAGTGTGCTTTGAACATTAGTAGGATAAAGGATTGGGAGGGAATAGGAAAGTGGGCTCTCCGAAACATAAAAGCACACGTGCTGTTATTTCACTGTGGTCTTTTAAAAGTACATTATCAATGTTGACCCTGTCGGGAATTAAACCCTTTAGACTACAGGGCTCGTGGATTAATTTATATTATTGGCATTATGACTGTAAAACACTGAACCTTGCCACTAATCTATTACCAAACAATACGGTCCATTCTATTCCCTATGAGTTCTAAAGTCTTTAGAAATTTTGCATAAATTTAATGTGATCACATCTTTGCCTTTAACAGTAACATAATTCCTGTTAGCAAAATGTTTTAAGGAAATTTAATAAAGTCAAGTCCCCCAAGTTCAATTTATTATCGTCCATAAAATCTAAAGTGTTGCGATAAACGTAGCAAGTCGACTCGTGTGGTTTGCGGTGTCACGGAAACGAAATGCACGCTTGCGTCGATAAAATATCAAGTTGAAACCGTAAAACTGAAATAAACAGTGCTCTACTTACGACTGCTTTAATTACGTCTAGTTTTTCTATTTGTATTTCCTAAAACCTATTCTATAATCTAGATGTGCATCACAATAAGCCCGCGTAGCTTTTTGTTCTCGAGGGACAATCTAAAAATAAAATTTAAAAAAAATCAAAATTAACACCTAAGCGATAAAGATTAAATAAATTAACGCCTAAGATAAATGAGCGCTGACCTTATAAGACTCGGGCAAAAACTAGTACCTATAATAAATATAAATTGTAATCAATCAATCAATCAATAAACCTGTAAGTGTGGCGCGAAGCCCACACAAGAGTCGCGTCGAGGAACGGCGCATAAGCGGCGCGCCGCCTCTAGCTTTCCTAAGTAAAGATGTGGTAGTGCGCCCACATACTGGAAAGGCGGCGGCGAGGCGCGGCGGAGGCGTGAAGCGTCGCCGAAGGGGCGCCCTTTTGTCCTTACATTTGGTTTGCGGCTGTGAGACGTCTTCGTGTACTATGCGTTTCAAATGAGAATAGGATACTTGCTGCAAACTTCACATGATCCGAATCATCATAGTACCGTCGTCAAAAAAATCCGAATAACAAAAATATAAATATTTTTTATTTATTTTTTTCTAAAAAAGATATGTAGGTATCTATATAAATGTATATAAAATTATATATAATGTAGCAAAGCCGTTAAGTTTGCTTGCTATATTATGAAAAAATAATTTATACACATAAAATCAATTTATACGATTTTATAATAAACTACCTGAATAATAATTATCTGACTGAATAAATAATAGTTCGAGTAGCAAATAGAATGTTTCTTGAGACATTCCATAAAACTCACTAAACTTATCAGGATAGAAACCCCTTTTGGCGCAATTCCTTAAATATCACCCATATTTAAGGAAATCTTCTTTTATTTAAATTTATTACTCGTACGAATGCAAGCACGTCTTCATCCTCGGACGACGACATTTTCAATGAAGTTGACTGTGTAAAGAAAGCATAGCCTCCTCCGCTGCGACTCTTCACGCCTCTACTGCGCCGCGACGCGCCACGCCTCGACGCGACTCTTGTGTGGGCGTCACGCCTAAGTATGTATGTTCCTCCATAACTCTTAAACGAATTAACTGATTTTCATGAAACTTGGTAGATAAACATTTAAACGTACAGGACACAGGATAGGCTACTTTATTTCAACACGGACGAAGTCGCGGACGCCATCTAGTTACTACATATTATAAAACAAAGTGATCCGCCGCGTCTGTCTGCCTGTCCGTTCGCGATAAACTCAAAAACTACTAGAGTGGTTCTCGAGGAAGGTTTTAGGTTTTAGTATATAATTTACAAAGTTACACGGGCAAAGTCGCGGACACCAGCTAGTAATGTATAGAAATGAACGCTCGCTTAGTACAGAAGTAAATATTTTAGTAAAATCTTTATACATACTAAGAAGCCTCATGATATTCCTCTAACTGTACCAGGTACCTGTTCTAGGGATTCTGCTTTTAGCTTAGCTACTTGTATGAGGCTTTTGCCTTGCGTTATATTTTGTTATATATATTATCATATTTTTCTTATTTTATTTTTCTTTCTTTTTTTGTTTGCCTTTGTGTATGTTTCCTCTCAGCTTCAATATTATGTATTCTGTAGTCTTGTAACTTATAATATGTTTTAGTAATTTTGTGGAAACTTTGCTGATTTATGTTTTTCTTGTATGTATGTGTATAATGTGTATCGAGATATTGTATGTTTCTCTAATATAAATAAATAAAAATAAATAAAATATACTATATACATATTATGGAAAACTTTTTGTATATTATGTTTTCTTATATAAATATAAAAATACTTACGAACCAATAACCCTTTATGTACATTTATGTGAACATAAACCGTTCACGTCTATGAAACGTTTAAATCTGTGGCAACCCAAGCGAACTCACTTTATTGGATCATAAACCAAAATTTCAGCAACAAATGTTAATAATCCTTATGTACGATGGTTAATTAGCATATTATTTCGGGGAAGCATCATAAACAAAGCATTTTCCAAATATATTTCGACGGTGCTCTGCTCGTTCGTATTATTTTTTTATAAAATATATTCACCGCTTTATTATATAAACCGTGTGTATGTATTATTTAATTTGTTAATTTAGTAATTATAATGTTTAAAACAAATGATTAAATCATAAACTTTTCAATTATATAATGTGCAAAGGAGATCATTCAAAACCAGGCCATTTTTTTGTAACTTACTCTTTGGAGAATTTGGTAATAAAAGTTTAGATTATAGATTTTACAGTTTTTATAAATAAATATGAAAATTGATAAGTTGTATTGGAGAATGCACAGTATTTGAATACTTTCAAACTTAATTATCTAATATGAAACCACATTACAAAATTACACGATATTTTTCCAGTAAAATCTATCATTTCTTCTTCCGGTATAAGTTTCAACCGAAACTGGTGGCCTTATCTCCATACAAAACCGATTGAGTTCATTTGAATGCAATTTTCAATGGCTAGTAACAGTTTTGTTAAAAGATTAATTAAATTCGTTTAAAAAAAAAACTAGCAGCCCGCAATTTTTCTGATAATACACAACCCTTTCTAGTTTATCACTCTTTCCATTAGTGAAAATGGTATCAAAATCAAAATTAGATGGTGTAGAAAAGGTTTGCCGGGAAACAGATAGAGGTGGATAGCCGACCAAGGTTTATACGAGTAAACGTCGGAGATCATTAAAAATCTATCTGCCATCTGGAAGTAACGCTGGCTATTAGTAGACATCTTTACTTCAATACGAAAGAAATAAATATAATTTTGTTATAATACAATCGTACAATTAAGTACAGACATTTTAAGAAGTGATTAAAGTTATAAATGTAATTATTGTGTAAGCTGTGTAATAATGTTTAAAGTTGTTCTGTTGCTGTCCAAGCTTATGAGAGTTGATGTCAAACCGTGCCGAGCAAGGAAGTTGCAGCGTGTTGCACTGCCACTGGCTGACGCTTCACTTCCCTTCTACGCAGCACGGTACACAAATCATGGCATTTTCTGTAGTTGGCAGATTTTTAAATTGTCAGATTCTCAAGTTAACATATTCTCAAGTTGACAGATTCCAAGTTGGCAGATTCTCAAGTGGACAGATTCTCAACTGGAGGGATTAGCAACTAGACAGAGTACATTCAATCAAATTTATAATAAACCTAGCTGTTGCTCGCGACTTCGTCTGTGTAACTTTATAAAATATAGAGTATTTTACTCGCTGAAAATGTAGGTTTGTATAGGTGAAAGAATTTTTAAAATTTATAAAGTAGTTTTGAGATATTTATTATATAATATTACTTGTAGTATAGACTACCTGCTGCCCGGACTCGCCCGCGTAACTGTAAATTATATATTAAAACCTTCCTTGAGAACCACTCTATCCATTGGTGAAAACTGCATGAAAATCAGTGAATCCCATAATGCAAACTTGTCTAGTCTTAAGACCTACATAAAAACCTAAGTTGTAATGAGCGAGTAATATCCTATTTTTATCTTATTATTTATTTTAATACCTCTTTGTGTTCATTACATGGTATTACTGAATTCGTGAAGCAATGAATATGTAGTGAAACTCTATTATATCTTAACTAGCGGACCGCACTCGCATTACTTGCGCCTAAAACTTGTACGGAGGAGTTTGGAACAAGGCGCGCAGCGTGACGGCGAGGCACGGTACATGATCCCATTGACTCTTCACAACTACTCCGGAAATTATATTACTATTGCACAGTTTTAATAAATCAAGACGTGAGTGGATGAAGGTGCTATGTCACATTTTTGAGTTTTTTGTTTTTTTGCGTTGATGAAGGTAATATATGTCCATATGAATGATTTCAGACCTTAAGATCGTCGATTTAATACATTTTTGAAAATAAAACGTTGATAAAGGTGTTATGTACAGTTAATTTTTAAAAGCAAAGAGGGCAGAAAAGTTTACTTTTGTTAATGGAAGATACTTTTGTTAAGGAATAATTTTTTTTAAATTAAATAATAGAAGTGTTTAATTGCTATCATACCATTAATATTTTAGGTTGTTTACACAACTTTGCATCATAATTTAATACAAAAATCAGTTCCGTGGCGACTTATCTCAAAAATTAAAAGTAAAACTTTAACCTCCATTTATTCAAAATTAGAATTATGCGACATACCACCTTCATCCACTCACGTCGTCAAATGTTATCTTTTTCATTTAAAAAAAAAAGGTTTTTTTAATATTTTTTAAAACAACATGTTGTTTTATATTATGGATTCCACAGAAATATAAACTGACGGACTCATAAACTGCATCAAAGTTCAGGATTACTTTGAAATGTTTTTTTTAATAAGTATGCAAACTTTTTAGATTAAATTATATAAATATGGAGAGACTGGCTCTTAATCTTAAAAAAAAAGCTAAATTTAAAAATAGAACTGCAGTAAAACAAATGAATATAGCCGGAAAAAGAAAATTTACTCGTAGTATCAGACTTGCGTGTTATTTAAAGCAAAGTTTTAAATTGATTCGCATTGATTTTTTATTCTTTTGTCAATTGAATTATTGTTACCAGCAGAATTGTTGGGTTAGTTTTTTAACTCATCGAGAGTTTTTGAATCATAATATGGATACTTCGTCCGAACAAGCGGCTCAAATTGTAGCACTGGTGCGGGAGGGCTTGGATCAACGAACGATTGGTAGAAATTTAAATTTAAACCAGTCTACGGTTTCTAGAATATACAGAAGGTTTGTGGAGACAGGTTCTTACAGAAGGAGACGTGGTACAGGCAGGACTCGAGCAACCACTGGTCGTGATGACCGATTTATTGTTACAACTTCCCTGCGAAATCGTTTCCTCACGTCAATTAACATCAAAACAGAGCTTAATGAAGTTCGTGGAGTAAATGTGAGTGCACGAACAATAAGAAGAAGGTTAAAGGAAGCGGATATCACCCCTTTTAGACCAGCAAATGGTCCAAAGTTATCTGTAGCTCACAGACAAGCTCGCTTAAGATTTGCGCGTGATCACCTAAATTGGACAGAAGAGCAATGGGCCTCCGTATTGTTCACGGACGAGTGTAGGACATGTTTATATGGTGCAGATGGTCGCAGAAGAGTCTATCGTCGACGTGGGGAGCGATATGCTCAAAGTTGCATTGAGGAGCGTGTTCCTTTTGGAGGCGGTTCGTGTATGGTCTGGGGTGGCATATCGATGAACGGGCGAACAGAACTTGTGTTCATAGACATGGTCCGTCAAAACGGTAATAGAGGGGGTTTGACTGCACATCGCTACATAACAGAGATCTTAGAAGATCACGTGGTGCCTTACATGGGATTCATAGGCGAAAATTTTACTTTAATGCAGGATAATGCCCGGCCGCACGCTGCTGCACAAGTTCGACATTATTGCGAAGAGGTTGGGATACGTACAATGAATTGGCCAGCACGCAGCCCGGATCTTAATCCCATTGAGCATGTTTGGGACAATTTAAAAAGAGCTGTATATGCGAGAAATCCTGTGCCCACGACAGTGGCAGCACTAAGAACAGCACTTTCAGAAGAATGGGACAATATTCCGCAAGATCTTTTAATAACCCTAATAAAATCTATGCGGAACCGATTAGAATCCGTAATAAGGGCACGTGGGGGTAATACACCCTATTAAAACATAAATAAACCTTTGCATAAAGTTTGTGTCTATTGTTAAAACCAATTTTTTTATTAAACCAATTTTCCTTAAATTTCTGTTTTTCTTCAAAAAAGTCTTAGGGTCCTTTCCAGTACATAAACTTAAACTTAAGGATACGCTGTTTTAAAGTTCACGAACCAATCTAGAGGTTTCAATTTAAATCTGTATAGAAAGTTTGCATACTTGGTTAAAATATTTATTTCAAAGTCGTCTATTACTTTGATGCAGTTTATGAGTCCGTCAGTGTATATACCTTATTACTTAATTGTCTTTTGGAGTAGTTGTGATGTCTGTTTTAAAATTTTTAAACAATAAACGGCCAGGTGTATTTTTTATAAAATAATGCTTTCATGTTTTAATGTAAATATAAAGAGATATTTGTCGCCTGATGGAAACTACCTAGCAATGACATGTAAAATTGTACAATTTTACCTTATCAATCAATACTAATAATAAATCTGTAAGGGTTGGTCATGGAGTAAGTTACTTTGTTTTCAGAGATATCATCTATGTAGGCTCTATACATGATACTAAAACTAAATTGACCATTTTTTTAAAAAAAATCTGTATGTATGTATTTATGTTCCTCCATAGCTTAAATGAATTAACTGATTTTCATGAAACTTGGTAGATAAACATTTAGACGTACAGGACACAGGATAGGCTACTTTTTATTTTTCAACGCGGACGAAGTCGCGGGCACCAGTTAGTAAATACTAAAATTATGATAACGCCTCCAAAATATATGAGAAAATGATACATAAAAAAAATTATGAGAAAATTATTTTTCTTTATATATATTTTTCCTAAATATAATATTCAGGGCAAAAAATCAAAGATCATAAATATCTATCCAACCGTTCTTGAGTTATAAATGGTGTAACTAAATACGATTTTTTTTTATTATGCTAGTGCCCGCGACTTCATCCGCTTTGAAAAATATAAACCACGCTCTTTCCATTAGTGAAAACCGCATTAAAATTCGTTGCGTAATTTTAAATATGTAAGCGACTGTTTTATACCATGTAAATATTACAAAAAAGTAATTATCAAGATTTTTAAGTTATTTGTGAGATAATTAGCCGATTTCTTTATTTTGCCAAAGACATTTTTTTTTATCTTAAGGTCGACAGACAGGCTGACGGTCCACTTGATGGTAGGTGGCTGCCGTCGCCTATAACTCAAGTAACGCCATAAGTGCTACAAGTGCGCTGCCGACCATAGAAGGATTAAGGATAAGGGATAAGGAAGGGAAGGGGTAATGGGCTCTGGCATCCCTTACTCACACACCGAAACACAGTACAATGCTGTTATTTCACGGTGGTATTCTGTAAGGTGGTGGTTACTGATGCCAGACGGGCTGCCCAAATGACTGCGAAACGCAGTGTGCCCTACTTTTAAATCCAAACCAGAGTCAATTTTGAAAATTATATTAAAATTTCCAAAGTTGACCCCGCCGGGAATCGAACCCGGAGCCCCTGAGACGTAAGGCAAGCACCCTTGCCATTCGTCCAACGAGCTCGTCAAACATAGCGTTTGTTATAAATATGTGATATTTTTTCTACATTTTAATGAGTTAGGCACTAATTAGACAAAAAGACAATAAAAACCGCGTTATCCCGTCCAACACTCGAGCTGGGGATTAATGGCCAACTCGTTTCTTACATAAAAACGTTCAGCGACTTTGTCTCCTTAATAATTTATTGTGGTCTTTAAGGCTCTTTGCCCTATCTCTAATTGTTACATAAAATGGGTTGCAATTTTATTCTTTTTTTTTTTTTCTTTTTACTTCAGTTCGTGACCCTTATATAAGACAATTAATTAGATGTTACAGGCACTCGTTTATTGCGACGGAAGCCAATTATTACAAAGTAGGTTAGACTGTCAACTTGCCTGGCCTTCTTTATCATAAAAAGCAATATGTAATTTAAATATATTATACTAAAATGCCATTGTATGTTTGTTATAAGTCATTGAGACTGACAATATGGATGTTGACTGTATTCCATTAAAAATATAATTTTACCGCAAAACGATTGTTTCCATAAAATTATACCTAAGAAACACATTTTTTTTTTTTTATTTCATAATCAAATGTAGTGAAATCACTCTCAAGGATATATGTAGTTGCACTCAAGTTACGTTACAACGTACACCAATCAAAGTGCATGACGTCACTATGTTCCAAACATCCATAATTTTGGGAATTAGTGACGTCACAACAGTCGCGTAATAAGTGTTAGTGTTTTGGAGCGAAATTTGAAACGGAGTATAAAATACACGATTTTTTTAAATATTACTTGGATAAAAAAATAATATTAAAGACTTTGGTTTATATTAGGTAGTTACATAATTTTAAATACTTTTACAAAAATAGTCAAAATCCCTATTCCAAGCAGTTGCATCAGTCAAATGAAATTTAAATAGAAACAATTATGTAAGAAATTGTTTATTTGTCCTAAGGTTTCTCTTTTGATAATTTGTTTTGGAAGGCTCTGTTTTGTAAGTGAAAGAGTCACGTACGTCGTGGCTCAACTTTTATTAAATTCTCCATGTTTTGCTTCAACGCACATTAAACTAAGTAATAATTTAAAAGTTATATCTACATTCGTTTAGATAGGACCGGTTTAGGACGGAGTTGTGTTTGTATGATCTTAGTGGCCTTAATTCTAGAACGCCCTATAAACCGTCTGGAGGTTAAGTTTTAAAGTAAATATTTAAGGGCTTTAGAATTTAGTAGCTTGCTCTCCATATATTATGTTTGTTTCAAGAATATTACGTTAATCGTTTCGTTACTTCGTAATGTAATGTAATTTTTCGTAATGTCTGCGTCACAAATCTCAAAAAAGTATACAGTCTGCCGACTACAGTAGGTTTAAGGATAAGGGATTTTTTGAAATGGATAGGGAAATGGGCTCTGTCATCACTTACTCACTCACCAAAACACAACAGCACACTTGCTGTTGCTTCACGTTGGTCTTCTAATAATAATACTAAATAGTAGTCCTCCTACTAAGTACTAAATACATACATACATGTTATTCTAATAGTTTATAGTAGATAAACTTGACTGTGTGAATAAGCTCTTAAAAAAGCATTTAAAAAAGTTCTACGAGAGTGTTAATTTACACTCGTCTTATTCAAGCACAATAAGACATCTTATTCAAGAGACTTGGACTTACTACTATAATCTATACTAATATTATTATTTTTTTATTTTTCAAAAGGTACACCAACAGCACAAACAAAAAACTTATAATAGGTATAGGTAATACAAGGCAATTTTAAGGTATGTATACACAGATAAATTACAAAATAGAAATTGTGACGAATGACAACATATGCATATAACAATTAATATAATATAAACTTAACTTAAATAAAATAAAATATTGAGAAAAAGAGAACAAAATGAAAAGAACACTCAGTTTTTATATATAAAAAAGTATATATATATATATATATATATATATATATATATATATATATATATATATATATATATATATATATATATATACATCCCGCAATAAATTTGGCGTCTTTTCGAGATGCACTGTTATGGCATCTCCTACTTCTGCAGCACTGAATTTCAAATACTAAATGAATACTGGGGCATTTTTTGACGATCAACAAAGTAGGAATAAAGAAATAGTGGAATTTCTGTTTTTTCTGATTATACGTTTTTTTGGAATTTTCATTCTAACTGGAGGAAACCCTATTCTAAACCCTGTTTTATTATGAGATATATTAGGCTTCCGCGTATATGACACGTATAACTTAGTTTAAATCAGAATGCAAGTGGCATCTTTTCATAAAACAGGCTTTATAACATCTCTTACCTAATAATATAATTAGGTATGTAGGTATGATACATAATATGTTACAAGTTTTCCATATTACAAATCATATAACTTTTGACGTCCATTTATTACAACTTCCTTTCATTTATTTCTAATAAACAATTATAAGTACAAGATTTCATATAAAACAGCTCTAATTTATATTTTATCGATTTAAGATTTTTGCGCTAAATTACTACTCTTATTTTTTTTGTACTGAACCTAAATGCACAAAATCCTTACAAATTAGGCGGGCGGAAGTGCCGCCATTTTGAAAAAAAACCGTTTCGGCCTATATCTCCGTAACCGTGCACTTGAGGCCAAAATTGGTAATAACCTTTATTGTAGATAAATAAATTTCCTATCTTTTTTGTCTAATGTCTATATTTGTGTCAATAAACAAATCGTAATAGTCGAATAAGAAGTAAACGGTAAATGATAGAAAAAAAATATTGGACAAAAAAATAGGATATTTATTTATCTACAATAAAGATTATTAACATTTTTGGCCTCAAGTGCATGGTTACGGAGAGATAGGCCAAAACGGTTTTTGTCAAAATGGCGGCACTTCCGCCAGCCTAATTTGTGAGGATTTTGTGCATTTAGGGTCAGTGCGTGATACTGAACCTATTTAAAAAAATAAGAGTAGTAATTTTGTGCATTATGGACAAGAGTAACGGCTTCTCTATTACCTGTACTATAATGTTGTATTGACATTACAACGCGGCTGATATTTTTCTAATTAAGTAAAACACTAATAGTCCAGGACAATTTAATACCAAATAAAAATTTGAGATCCTTAGGGTAACTTTTGATATATAAGTTTGTAGAATAATGTAATATCAGATGGATGAAAGAAATTTTTGAATCCAATTTGTAGAAGGGGTGGAGAAAAAAAATTTAAAAAAAAAATTCTTCAAATTATACAAAAATGGTAAGTTAAAAAATTCAAAAAAAATTCAAAAAAAAATTTTTTTTGGATAAACAATTGTTTTTAATCAAAAATAACTTTGTATTAGCTCTAAGATTATTGAATTATAAAAATTAATTTTGACTTACTTATAAATCGACTTTTTAAATGTGGTTACTTTTAATTTTTTGAAATTTATTTTAGATTGTTTGATGAGAGATCTACATGAAAAATCACTAAAAAATAAATTAAAAAAAAAAAAAATTTGAAGATTTTTTCAAAATCTACATGTGGTTATTTTTATTTTTTTAATCTTTGATTTTTTCAAAGATATTCAAAAAACAAAAATTTTCAAATTTTTATTTACGACTAGAAAAAAAATATTCAAAAAAAATCAAAATTCCTCTTTTTACTTATACTTAAAAATTTCTTCGGTACCTCGACTACAAATGTCATCAAAAGTTGCAGGATTACATTGACAGATGCAGGTGCTATCATTTCCTACCTCTTCAGTATAGGCGTAACATTAGTGACATTTGCTATTTAATGAAAATTGCAAAGGGTCTAATTGATTCATCTGAATTATTATCCAAATTATATTTTTAAATGTCCCTCATACTAATTTGAGAAATCGCTCTTAGCTGCATATAGCTCCCAGTAAGACAAATTATGGAAAAATACATTCATGTCGCGTTCATGTAGACTTTTTAATGAAGTGTTATTAGAGGATACAGATGTTGACCTGTTCCGCAGTTTCATGGTTAAAACAAAAAATATTATAGCTGATAAATTTTTCAGTGGCCTACCGTGACTTATTTTATTTTTACTTTTATTCTTATTATCGTTGTTATTGGACTATAGTTTGCTATTTATAAGTGGAAATTTTTATTAGGTTTAAGCTATTTACTCACGACTGTTACTATGTAATTATACCTGTAAATTTCCCTACAATAAAATAAATAAATAAATAAAATCTATTGCGAAAAATAAAAAAAAGCTATTGCAAAAAGAATAAAAACATAAAATTACCACATGTAGTTTTAAGTATAACTAAAGAGGAATTTTGAATTTTTTGAAAATATTTTGTTTTTCTAGTTAATATCCATAATTAAAAAATTTGAAATATTTTGTTTTTTGAATATTTGAAAAAAATCAAAAAATAAAAATAACCACGTAGATTTTAAAAAAAAATTTTCAAATTTCTTTTTAAAATTTATTTTTAAGTGATTTTTCATGTAGATCTCTCATAAAAAAATCTAAAATAAATTTCAAAAAAATAAAAATAACCACATTTGAAAAGTCGATTTATAAGTACTATAATAAGTAAGTCGAAATTAATTTTTATAATTCAATAATCTGATTATAAAAAATATTTATCGAATTTTTTTTTTAAATTAACCACATGAAGATTTCGAGTCAACGAACAACATCCATTTTTAACATTTGCAGTAACTTTATTTTTCTCTAGAAATCCCTAGGGAATTTTTTTTTGTCGGATGTCCGCTAGATTCAGGGTCATTAAAATATCCAATATTCTTTTACTTCTTTTGATTTTACTCATATTTGTTGTACAATAATTAATACACTTTATGAAATTGCATCCGGACGTCTGATAGCAGCAAGTTTAGGTTAACCAAAAGAGAATATTTCGCCACTAAAATGAAACGAGGCAGAGAATTGAGAAAACAAAATAATACGAGTATCTAATGTCGATGAACGCGGGCGGCGGCAACATCAGTCAGTGCCCCAACCCCAATGGGCCTCTTGCAAGCTTGAGCAACAGAATTATCCAAAACTCATTTTAACACAACGACATAAAGCATAATTTCTTATAGATGCCACACTGGACGTCCTGTAATCTTAGTTTTACATTTAAAATATACTGTACCAAGTATATTTATGTTCTTACTAGCGCCAGCGGAAACTCGCGGAACTAATAATTATACAACTTCAGCCAAATTCAAACAAAAATCGCTTCCATCGATTTTTCTTGAGCGCAATGTAATAGGTTCAAGGGTCATTGTGACGGATTTTGTCGATCTGGCGTCCGTATATGGACGCCAAAAGTTGGTGGATGCCAGATTAAATGCAACTACAGTCCATATCGGACGCCGAATTTGTAGCGGGATGTATATATATATATATATATATATATATATATATATATATATATATATATATATATATATATATATATATATATATACAGTTTTTACTCAATATAAAGATAGGCTTATAAAGAGGAAAGATTTGATTGTTTGTTTGTTTGCATTGAATAGGTTCTGAAACTACTGGACCGATTTGAAAATTCTTTCCTTGTTGGGAACATTGATCTGAACTATAGATGCGGCGTAGCAAGCAGAAAGCCCCGAAATCTTTGGTAGTATTAAAATCATACTTACGAACTTACTGAGAGATTGACACGCAATTCCAATGGTATATTGCTTTTATAAATCGTCAAACATATTGAAATGATAAGTATATTTGAAATCTATATGTATCTCTTTCTACGAAAGGACGATCTTATACTACACAATAAGTAAGAATGAGACAGCTATAAGGTTCAAATGCTTTCTTTTGAAATATGAAAAGGTTTAGCTAATTAATTAAATATTTTGTTAAAAACTACAAAATTAAGTCTATTTATATGAAATACGTATGATACTTTTTCTTTTTGTCCTTTTTGAGGTCTATTTTTACATACTTTCACACAACACGATGGCATTTTGTCAATTTTTAACACAAATAAACAGCAACCAAACGGCTACATCGCTAGCGAGCGACTAGTGCGAATTCGTCCACTTCATCTCGAGTGGACGAATTGTATTACTACCATATTTTGTGGGCTACGCCGTATCTATACTACCAAATATACTTATATAGTCTTTGGTTGGGAAGCTATGTATTATCAGCGAGTAAAATAGGCAATATTTTATAAAGTTACGCGGACGATGTCGCGTGCAACAGCTAGTATCTAATATGCATATGAAGCCGAAGGGACCAATATAGACACATTAAAAATGTAATAGAATGAAATACACATTTCTTTTAAACGCTTCAACTAAAATATTCAATGGAGTTGAACAAACGAGTTAGAAATTCTATACGAACTTTTATAACTTTTATACAATAAGTTTGAAACAATTCTAAACTCTATACGTAGTTTAATGTGCCGTGGAGAATATTTCTTTTCATTCTTATTTATTGTTTGGAGACAGTTCGTGTTACAAGAAATAAATACTTTTAAATCGTTTTAAACAAAACTTTGGGTATTATAAAATCACTGATTATTTAAGCGACAATGAAGCCTAGCTCATACTATGTTTAGTATTGTATATATACTTTGATTTTGTTTAAATTAAGTGTAATTGTTGTAATTTTATATTTTAAAGATGTAAAAAAAATAGTATCCTGTTTCTTTTTGGGGTTTCTTCTCAGGATCGTCATCTTGGCTTTTTTTTTTCCGAAACCCTTTTTAGACGATAATAAGGGGTACCTTGGAGAAACCTAATTGTTAAATAAATATTTTGATTTTGGTGATAAGATTAAACGAACAAAGCCATTCGAATTATGGTAGTTAAGTGTTAGGGAAAAGTGAAATATTATGATAAAATAGAACATAACTTTTTTTCTGGGTGATATAGTAAGTACCCTTTGTCCGTTAAGGAGTAATAAGATAATAGACAGACAGACTTACTTTCACATTTATAATATTAGTATAGATTTCTCTCAAATACAACGTTCTTTGTCTGATAAAGGCCAATGGAAATTACCAATGGAAAAAAACAATTTCCCATATATTTTCCTTATAAAAAAATGATGTTTGATGTTCGCGTCAGATTCCAGGTGTATTGTTCTGTTGGCTACTGTATTGTTTTGACATCTGTCGACGTTTGAAATGGGAAAGTTTATTTCGTGAAGGTGCATACACACCGCAGTTATTTTTTATGGAGCAACGTTTCCAAATGTTACTGAGCAACACTCAAAATCAAAAAGTTATTTACTCTTAATATATGTTGCCGTGTTAGTATACATTTTGAAAACAGTCAACATGAGGTAACAATCGATAATATTTGTTGCAGTTTGTGCAGAGTTGTTGCAGAGTACCGTGCAATCGCGGCCGAACTCTTTGTCTCTGTTGGAGTAAATACTCCTTGTTATTGTAATGTGTACCTCTGGTACAATATTATTTTTAAGAACTATATTTAAATATAAAAAGAAAATAACCTTTGTTGTCACTGTATGTCTGTCATAATATGTGTTGTTCAATATTTCCACTTAATTACACATAAACTAAGTGATTATGGGCCCAGCACGCTTCCACTGTAAGAACGTAGGCCTCCTCCATAATTTTCCAAAAGGACCAGTTAGAAGCAGCCTGGATCCACCGTCGACCCGTGCTTTGTGGGTTAACCGTGCGCTTGCCAGTCCGTGGCCTCCACTCGAGAACCTTCCGGCCCCAGCGTACTATGAGACGGAAGCGTGATTTGCGTCTCAAAAATCATTTCTTCATTACCCAGATCTGCATGATTCTACAATTTAAATGTGTAACTGAATGACTAATACATCATATAAGACTAATAAGATCGACTAGAATATACTTATTGGTACTAGTACTTGACTCTGAACTTTAAGTTGTATACGGTGCTATTTAAATAGATCAAAATACTTGATGTTTACATGAGTATATTTCTATTTTTTTGTATTAAATCATATAAGTATTCTATACAGTTGGAACGGTAATTAAATAGAGTAGCGATTAAAATAATAATTAGGTCAAAAAACATTAACCAGAAAACACAATCTATTTTTTCCGCAAGACTGTGATTTTCCATTACTGAAAATTTTGAATAGAGTTTTGACAGTTACCTCCACTTGCCTCCACTTTCGTTAAACTTTCGTAGATCTCTTTATTCCTGGTTCGATCTCGCAGTGTAACCTTGAGCATAGCTCTCTCGATAGCTCGTTAAACGACGTTGAGTTTTCTTACGAGGCCCCTATAGTTAGATACCATAGTTAGTTTATCTTTGTTATACTCGTATTTTGTTTATTTATGTTATTGGCGGTACGGAAGCGATGAGCATCATTCAATCAATAGTAACAAGTTATAGATAGTCGGGTACATAATGTTATCGTGTTACTTACTTAGTGTTGCTCTACAAAAAGTAACTGCGGTGTGAATGCACCTTAACTGCTGAGACTAAAAATATCTCAACATAATATTATTTATTATTAATTCCACTTTATCTTTTTCCATCACACCTATCATCGTCACATCCAACATACATATAGTCACCTGGCTGGAATCTATAACATACATTATGTCTATGTAGGCAATATAATAGATTCTTAAAATTAGAATATTTTTTTTATTCTACGAGTACTCGTAAAATCGATTTTCGGGTAACAGATATTTCAAATTTTATTTTCGAATTCTAATCCGAATAATACCTATTATAAATGCTAAAGATTGGTTGTTTGGATTTTTTGATGATTGTTACTCAAATTTGACACACAGATAGTTTATTACCTAAATTAACATATAGGATACATTAGATTCCAGGAAAATATTGACTTTCAAAAAACGATCACAAAATCGCGTAAAAAAATTAAAAATTGATTCGTTGTTATTACCAAAGTAAATTTAAAAAAAATTAAAACAAATAAGACCCCAATGCAATACATACACACATACATACATACATACATAAGTACCTACACTTTTCAAAATAATTTCTAAAAGATGTTTGTGGTATCAACTATCAACGTTTCGAACGGCTATTCGTCAGTAGACTGGAAATACGAGGTAAATCCGAATGCACCTACTGTGAAATTTCAAACGAATCTCTCTTCGAGGCTTTCGTAAAGACGAATCCTAACAGACGGGTAATCTTTGTTTTGTAGACATATCTATACGAACTTTTTTATTTAAAACAAAATATTAACAAAATAACGTACATATCCAATTAATAAAATTTGAAAGATAATTTTGATGTCCTGTAAACTAATTTTTAATATATTAATTTAGATATCTAGGTATAATTAGGAATCATCATATTTGTTGTATTAAATTGTATTAATACAAGAAATATGATGATTTGTATTATTGTAAGTTGTAAGTGTAAGTTTTAAACTAAGTAATGAATTTTAAAAGTCAGGGCAAAAGCTAGCAAAAGCACCAAGCACTTTCTCTTATCCCCCATTTTTTCATGCATTGAAACGATTAATAGGTATAAATGTCTTATTATAGTATATACCTAATATATATCTCGTCCCCTTACAGTGATATACGTCAAATATGGGTTGGCAAACATTTCTGACGTGTTATCTTTGAGCTGTCGTAACAAATTTGCGGTCTTAATGCGTTTGTGGTGTAGAAGCCCGAAGGGCATTAGCTTCTCCGGAAGGAATAATATTGGATCCAAGCAAATATTGCCTACATTGCGTTTTTATATTTATATAAATCATATAACGATCACATCATTAGATATTTCGTTCAACGTCAAAACCTTACATAGGTATAATCAAGACGTTCCCACTTTGTCCTTTTAAATGGAGAAGTTCCACATTTACTTAAATATGTATAATGAAATCATTTGACTATATTTTTATACTGCGAACATTTTAATCAACTTTCATAAGTCTTTAATAAAGTTTTAAAAAAATTAAAAAAGTTAAATTCAGTTGATTTTCATTATAACAAAAATAATATTCAAGACGC
This sequence comes from Synanthedon formicaeformis, assembly GCA_945859745.1. Lineage (NCBI taxonomy): Eukaryota > Metazoa > Arthropoda > Insecta > Lepidoptera > Sesiidae > Synanthedon > Synanthedon formicaeformis. The sequence goes on along the minus strand of OX243968.1, from coordinate 2,349,077 downwards.
GAAGAAGAATCCGGAAAAGTTAACATCAAAGCGAAGTGCATTGAAAAGGAAAACTTAGAAATGCATTTTCCTTACTTATAAATTGCAACTTTGTAGTTGCCCAGTATTATTATAAGTACCTGTTACTTAGTACTGTGATCGTTGAGAACTCACTTGACTTTTTTCCAATTGTGTAATTTACGTGTCAGAAATCCAATTGTGTAAATATACAGGATTAAAACTTGTTTATACACAGATATAACAGATATTTTGTTAAAATACGAATACAGTAAATATGTACTGTATTTTTACTGTATTAATCTGTAATGTATACAGTAAATTGAACTGAAGGAAGGTATGTTCACCTTCCTTCTAAACTTTTGTAATATAACCCTTGATGAATATTAAAAATAGGTTTTATTAGTTTAATTACTAATATTGAATCAATATCAATCAATACTAATAATAAATCTGTAAGGGTTGGTAATGGAGTAAGTTACTTTGTTTTCAGAGATATCGTGTTTATAGGCTCTATACAAGATACTGAAACTAAATTGATGATTTTTAGAATTTTATCTGTATATATGTATGTTCCTATATAACTCTTAAACGTATTGTATGTATGTATGTATGTTCCTCCATAACTCTTAAACGAATTAACTGATTTTCATGAAACTTGGTAGATATACATTTAGACGTACAAGACACAGGATAGGCTACTTTTTTCTTTTTCAACGCGGACGAAATCGCGGGCGCCACCTAGTACTATAATAAAAAAATAAACGACAACCTGTCGTTTTAATTTTTTTAACGTTGGGACACCCGGACTCTTGGATACCCGGCAATGTAGGGATTCGTACCGGCAAAAACCCAACAACTTTCTAGCGTGGCCGTTGATGGGCGGGGTCGCGGTGACGTTATGACGTTATGACGTCACGACTTCGGTGCCCCGCCACGGCTATCCAGCGCAGGGAGGACGCGAAAGTGGAGGAACCATCAGAAACCTTGCCACCACTTAGTTCAATCGCGTCACACTAAGCAGAAAGTTACTAAAAAAAACTCCAATTAACCGTAAGTGACGCTCCTCCGTAAGACCGTAAGTTTCAGTAGCGCACCTGGAATGGATGTAATCTCATTACAGATGTAGTTTCTATTCGAATTTTCTTTGAAAACTCAAGCTTCAAATGAAATCAAATTAACCGGGAGGGCGAAGTGAGACGTCGTTCCGGCAGACTTGAGCTGAAAGACGGCACGTTTTTAATGAGACCAGGTTATTTTCAGTTACACTTTTTTTTAATATTTCTCTCTACTGTTAAGGGATGCGTTCACAGGCGAAAAACCTTTTATTTAAGTAGCGCATCACACGAATAGCCTCAAATGAAGAGACCTCATTAAGAAGGACATGATTCTATATAAAAACAACTAGGTACTTAGCTGTTGCCCGCGACTCCGCCTCCGCGCCCCTTTTGCTTAGGTGTTAAAACTTTTTCTTGACGTCTTATCTATATTACGTTATCTAAAATAAAATTTTACACATAAAAAAATATTTAAAATTTATCCGTTAGTAGGCAACGATTTCTTAGGCGCATGACTGTTGCCGACGGTGGTGCCGTCACAATTTTTTTTTAAATTTTTGATGATACCTTTTGAATAGCACTTTTTCTAAATAAGATGTGCCCTATGTCCCTTTATGTATCCCTAACACATCATTTTATGTAATGTAAATACGAAGTGTATGCTATTAATAAGATGCTGAAAGAGTGAATTCAACTAGATTCAAAACAATCTTGTCCATTCAAAAATGAAAAAAAATAAATAAATAAATAAACAACTAATAATATTAATTTCGCGAGTTGAATAAATGCAGTGAATGTCTTGCGTCGCATTTTGTCTTCGGTTATTCGCATTATAGTAAGTTGAGACAACAAATTCTCCCATAAACCTGTAATTAATATTACATTTTCTATTAGTACAAAATGATTTGTTCGCATAAGGACAGATTCTCAAAAGGCCCGATTCTCAAAAGACCCGATTCTCAAAAAGACAATTTCATAGCCTTTTTCCTGAAAAGTGTACATCGCTTCTATAGCACAGATTTCTTTTCTCAGAAAAAATCTTTATAAATACATTTCCAATAAGTTGCTAGCTAAAGGACGTGTGACGCATTATTGTTTTCATGCTTGAATCGTTTTGCTTTTATTAAAAACGTGCGATATTGGATATATATACACACATATTCAAGTAAAAAAGGATGAATTAAATTAACTCTAAATTTTGTAAGCATTAACTAAGTTTCTATTATTTTATTTAAAAGTTTCACTAACAAAGCGAGTACCAGCACATTCTAAAGACGAGCACAACCTACGGGGACAGGTTATATCGAACATAACTGCCATCTAATTCTTCTATAGGTGCAAACAACACGCCAGTAGGGCTCTATAGCATAGCAGCTAGTTTAGCCAAATTAAAATAAGTTAAAATTGTAGAATTATTATTGGTTGCTTTAGATTAATTTGGATATTTAAGAAAAGAAAATTAATTCAAGATACGATATGATGACAACTTAGAATAACAACGCCGTTGTTATTCTAAGGATGACAATAGAATAGGACACAGTACAGTTGATAGCGTTGACACATTAGAATGACATTTAGGTACACAGAACAATTTACAAATCATAATATAAATTACAAGGAACTATACATATAAATTGGACTGTCGCATTCATAATCCAACAATAATATTATATTTTAAATTGATTATAATTAGTTATAACAAGATTGTAAACTGGATTGAAATTAGCATATTGCATCAAGTCCAATAAAAATTAAATTCAGGGTCTTCTGTGAGGGGATGGCCCTTACAGAAGACCATCGTTTAATAACAGCATGTATGCTGTTGTGTTTCGGTGAGTGAGTAAGGGATGCCAACGCCCATTTTTTATACCTTTCTAATCTTTTTTCTCAAAAAGTATTTGCAACATCCTATATACCGTAGCCACCATCATATATGCCGCCAGCCTGTTTGACGAGTTTAACATAAATAAATCTAAAGTCAAATCAATAAATATAAAATTCATGAATAAATTGCATGCAAGAGATTAATATGCATACAATGTTATAATTTTTTTAATATTAGTATAAATGGTGGCAGACACTCTGACCATTTCCTTGATGGTAGGTGGCTACTGTCGCCTAAGGAATTTGTTTACAGCTCGAAGAAGCCCTACTGAAGTCAAGATGATGCTAGATGCCTTGTTTTATGTTCAAGAGGTATCAAATCGCGAATCAGCCAAGTTTTGCGTAATTTTTTTCTTTTATCTTTCCATTTGACGTATCCAAGTCATCCGAGTGACCTAGATCGCCATCAAACGATAGTCCGTCTAGGTTACTAAAATAGAAATGCGAGATTTTACGTAGGTAAGTACGGTCGCATGAAAGTACCAAAATAGATGTTACAAATCAAATGCCAGTATCATTTTACTTTTCATAAATAACAAGGGCTTCACCCGGGGTGCAAGAAGTGCACTTTTTACAATACAAACCTTCCGGTGTTTTATAATCGGTAAAATTTTATATTTTTTTTAATAAAAATAAAAATAAATAAATAAAATAAATCGGTGAAAACCGAATTAAAATCGGTCTAGCCATTCTTGAGTTTTTGCGAGACTAAAGATATATACATAATTGTCAGGGTTATCTTTTTTGATAATGAATTGTTATATTTACGACTAACCGATTTACCGCAACTTCGTACGCGCTTTATTCGTTTTTTGAAAATCACACAGGAACCTAACATTTTTCCAGAACAAAAAGTATCCTATATATTAATCCAGGTATCATCAATACATCAGTGAAAACCGCACTCAAATCAATTAAACCGTTTCTTTATCATGCACAAATGCACAGAAAAACAGACAGACAAACAGACAAAAATTCTAAACACCTTGGTAACATAAGTACCTACAACGTGTACAAATTGATTTACTTGTACTAAATAATTAAACGGCTCGTAAATTTAAATTAAGATAATAAATAACTCAAAAGAAAGTTAAAATAGGTATCAATATTTCGTTGATACTCAACAACGGCCCATTAGCTCAGTTGGTTAGAGCGTCGTGCTAATAACGCGAAGGTCGCGGGTTCGATCCCCTCATGGGCCAAATTTACTTTTTCGTATACTTTTACTTTTTTATTTTTATTTTTTTTGTTTTTATTTTCCTGCGCTGGAGCTTTAATGAATTTTCCCTAAATAAAAATATCTACCAATTGTTTACTTTATGGATACGGTTTCAGGAATTCTATACTTTACCAAAGTAGTCAGTGAGAAGATAAATATAATTTATTTATTAAATTAGCTGGTGCCCATGAGGTGATGAGGCCTATAAAGGCCCCTAAAAATGTTCCAAAAGAATTTAAATTTATAGTTTAAATTTTTTACTGCTTTTACTTTTAACTTTTCATAATTTATTTACATCTTATCAGTCTTATGTCTTAAGTAAATCAAGTGTCCTTACACTTAGGATTAGGTACATAATTTAGTTTATTTTATTTGTTTTTATCGCTATATTATCTAAATTCATACAATCGTTAAAAAATGCCCCTATTATATTCCTTTCCTTGATGCACCTTAAGAAACAAATAAAATAAATGTCGTAATTTGTAGGTACTCGCAGTTCGAAATAATGTATCTAATATTTTGGAGAATGTAGGTAAGTAATGAATCAAGTGATTCGACGGTTGGCCGTTGCTTGGTTGCCTCTAAATATTTCAGGGAGGTCAGCAATTTAAGCCAATTTGTTTGGTCTGAGTAATACACGGAGCCTCGGGCGGGTGGGGATGAGCCAACTAGCTACGTTGAATTGTGTTCATTGTGGTCCAGGACATAAGATTCAACGATTTATAAATTTAATTAACCTACTTTTCATTGGGTATAATTGTCATTATTTAATTATTTTAATACTGATATTTAAAAGGTTTTAACTGTCACAGTATTGTACCTCGACCTTGGTTATATACCAAGAGCCCATTTCCCTAACCCTTCCCAATCTTACAGGTTATATAATATAAGATAGCACACCAATTGTCTTATATTATATAACCTGTGTTGCTTGTGTTATAGGCGGCGGTAGCTCTAGCCACCTACCATCACCGTCAGCTTGATGTCTGCCGACTTTAACATAAAAAATGGTAAGGGAAGCATGTGTAACTTTTTAGATCTAGCCACCTACCATCACCGTCAGCTTCTCTGCCGACTTTAACATAAAAAAAGGTAAGGGAAGTATGTGTAACTTTTTAGCCCTAGCCACCTACCATCACCGTCTACTTGTCTGCCGACTTTAACATAAAAAAATGGTAAGGGAAGCATGTGTAATTTTTTAGCCCTAGCTACCTACCATCACCGTCTACTTGTCTGCCGACTTTAACATAAAAAAAGGTAAGGGAAGTATGTGTAACTTTTTAACCCTAGCCACCTACCATCACCGTCAGCTTGTCTGCCGACTTTAACATAAAAAAAAGGTAGGGCAATTATGTGTTACTTTTTAAATAGAGGCACACAACTCTTCACAATTAATTTATCGAAGTCGTTTTGCCGAACAGCGGGGAATGTCACTAACCGACAATTCTTTGCTAGCACGTCGCTAATATTCGTTCCCACAAATCTCCAAAATCGCCCATAGTTTCTTAACTAAGCCTTTGCATTAAGTTTCTCGAAGCCTGAAATTAAATCGGCCGTGTGATTTACATTTTAATATGGTGAGGGACTCACCTGTCGTAAAATCAAATTTATGGTATTGACGGAATAACATTAGCCGTTCGTTGGACCATAAAACACTACGGATTCGACTTCCGTGTATTTTTATGGTAATGAAATTAGCTGTTCACACTCACTGCCAGTCGTTAAATGTCTTTAAGTGCCTTCCAACAAGATCGATACATTACATTTGGGACCCGTTCTCATTTAAAAAAAACAGACCTGATTCCATCGAAATTACATATTATGCTGCCTGATTCTGCTTAGATCGAAATCAACACAGAAACTTATACTTTGGCCGTTCTGGCTTTTGTTTTTATTGTCATTAAACAATCTGTTTGGATCCAGTACTTTCACCAATCCTTAACCAATCCTGTACTTTCCTTCATTCATTCGTAAAAAAAGGTGTTAGGTGAAATATAATATACAAAAAAGATATAGAAAGTACTCGTACATACAGTGGAACTCCATTTATCACAACTCCGACTATACTAATAGCTTTTAGAATGTCAGACTGTATAAACAATTGTAAGCTTAACTAACTACATACACTTAATATGTAAAAGAGTTGCCTTCCTTAAAAATAGTTTCCTTAAATGTTTTTCAATAATAGCTTTTGTACCTTAAGAGCGGGTATAAAGAGAAATAGCCATTCCAGATTTGAATTTTATCTAAGTAAACAAAGTCTAATTTAATTAATTTTTTTAAATAGATAAATACATTATAAATGAAAGTGACGACTGTAACAGAAAACGTAATATAATGAAATTTTCTCGATAGAAAAAAATCACCAAATGAGCTCTCATTTCCATCGATTTTAGTTTTGTTTTCAAAATGACACACATTACAAAGCTAAAAGTATATCAGTAATTTCACTTCACATATTATCTAAGGCTGTATGTAACAATTTTTCATTTGACTTTGTAGTTTACGAATAATTAATATATATTTAATACTTTTGGAACTTATAACATTTTTATTGAGCGAGTTGCGCTATCTTCCGTCGCATGTTGTGCGTAGTTCTACGTATATTGTGTCACTGTCATGTCCAAGGGGCCACGGGGGTGAAATTACTAATTTTGTTTGCTTTATACGCACTCTTAATAAAAAAAATAAACAACTTATACGAGTCTTAAAATAAAGTCACAAAGTGCTCGAATGGAGCGCTAGGACTGGCCGCCAGTCAACGTTCTCATTTGTAGCTGTAACTCGTCTCTCGTGAAATTTTAACCTGGGAAACATGAAAATACCAACATATTTTATAAAACAAAATTAAAGTTCTTACTTTAAAATTTCCAGATATATTTGTTGATATAAATAGCATTAAACTTTGCTGCTATACCTAAGTACCTACGAGTATAGTTAAAGTTCTTTCTTAGATTAAGAATTTGTCCATAAGTAAAGAAATTTGTTGCAAATTTTATTTAACATATTCTTGAATTTTATTTTAAATATATTAAAAAAATTAAAAATAATATTTATTTTGTGTATATATATTTTTTTAATTATAAAGGTTACCTATATAATAACCAATTGCACCCGGCCGAAGTCGGGATGCGATGATCTAGTATTATATTGATATTAAATCATCATTACTTTAACTACGAGGATGAACGCAGAAGTACCTAACTGAAAACTTCCCGTTTTCCAACAAAAAATCTAATCGCAACTATAGAAACCTGTATAAAATTCTTACGACCATTTCTTAGAGAAACAAAATAAGAGATGAACACGCAAAGCAACTGCAATCCATAAGAAATATGATCATACATTACCGTGTTCGCACTACGTCAGTAAATAAACTATCACCCATTACTGGAATGAGAGTTTAAGTCTGTGCCGAATGGCTTGGATGGGCCGAAATGGGCGTCGTCAGAGGAAAATACTCGCACAGTACTTTATAATACGTACACAGTATATGAGCTTTGTTTCGTGTTATGTCTTATAGGTATTTCAGCGATAATGGTCCAATATGTATCATCAAATATTATTTAACCGCTTTATAATCGCGTTGTCTGTGAGTGTGTTGCCATCCTTTGTAATATAAAATTAACACATAGATATTCTTTTAAGGAAAACCGACGAGGAAAACGAATAAAAATCGCAATATCGTTTTATGTGAAAATATTATAACACCATGTAATAAACACCTAAACTTTATATATCCTTACTAATATTATAAATAATTGTGAATTTGTTTGTTTCTTTGTTTGCTGCGCTTTCGTTTTGCATACACGTTGTCTGGGACACCAGAAAGGACATAGGGTCCCACCTTTCATCCAGAACGCGGACGAAGTCGCGGGCACCAGCTAGTATATGTATAAAAGTGTTAAGTTGGTTTGTGTATGCTTTAAAAACTCGAGAATGAGTAGATCGATTGTAATTCGGTTTTCACATATGGAAAAAGGGACAAAAGGAGACGATTTTTATATGTATATAAAAATTTCACGTCGGGCGAAACCGCGAGCGGGTAATTTTCGAAATGTTGAGAATAAATATTATAATTAAAAATTTCGATATTTCTCAAATATACAAAAAAGTACTGTGGCTAGAAAAGAAAGGAAAGAAAAACGAGAGTTAATTTATTTTGTAAACTGCTGCATTTCGCAGAAAGCAACTACGAAAGTAATTTATTTCAAGGTTGAAATCAACCTTTTTTACGTATTTATCTCTGGGTGAAAGGTATATTATGACAAAACGTATAACCCTGACAACGTATATGCAAAATTTCATGACCTTGAACTGTTTCGTATTGTGTAGATTTCACCAACGACTTGTAAATACTCAGAGTTCATAGAGCTTCTTCAGGGATCCAGGCTCTAGTTTCTTCCGCTGGTCCGCTAATAAGCACACGGCCAACTTTGACCTTAAAATAGTAATTAAGAAGACATGGTCTCCCTACAGATGAGGATATGATACTATATTCATTTCGACACGATCTGTCATAAACGACAAAGGCGACAACGCTCGCCTCGCGGTAAGTATATAAAATTTTCAATCACTGTTTAGTTACTTATACTGTGTCCACACCTACGGAGTAAACGCGGTCGAATTATTCATGAAGTCGTTTATTTATATTGCTTACTTACCTTGCTCTGCAGGGCTTTTTCTTAAGCTCTTGTTAGTATTAGATTGTATTGAGCTTCGTTTGAAACCAGACATCTTAGTTTCGTATAAAATCTACACAGGTGTATTTCTTTTACGGTTTTAAGGTAGATGCGTCAATGACTACAGATTTATTGTAACTTTTGAGCTTTAAACTTTTGAGATGCAGTAACTCTAACAAAGCTCTTTCCAACTTTGGGCCCTTTGAGACTTTTGATCGGTGTAATAAGAATTATCAAAATACAGTTTCATCAAAATTGACCTGTGGACAATTTCCATTTGTTTTGTGCGGGGTTCTTTAAAAACAAAAAGATAATAATTTAATGGCTACTCAGTCTTATCATAATCAAGCGATAATAACTAATAGTTTAATTTCAAAATCATGTCTTTTTTTAAATTATATTTAGATTAATTCAATATACGTATACATTCATTTTATATTTTTACATAAGATAAAAAAGTTGTAAGATATGTAACTGTTATCTATTTTATTTTTAAAATGAAAAAAATATTGCGTTATTCTGAGTTTCTTTCAAGATTTATTTTCAGGCTCGTCTTTATCTTGGTTATCTAACTTTTTCCGAATAGGTAGAATGCTATTTCTTTGAAACCTATTTAATGCATAAATTGCTGTTTCACTGTATCAATTATAATATTTTCATTGACATTACTATAATGGAACAGTTTTAATATTTTATTAAATCTATACCAATATATAAAGCTGAAGAGTTTGTTTGCTTGTTTGGTTGTACGCGCTAATCTCAGCAACTACTGGTTCGAATTGAAAAATTCTTTTTGTGTTGGATAGTCCATTTATCGAGGAGTTATAGAGAACGCGGACGAAGTCGCGGGCACCAGCTAGTATCATATTATTTCTGAACCGGGCCACGCTTCGAGTGTCTAGTACAGACCGCAACCGTCATAAGAGCCACATTACGGTGGTTGCGCGCTGTACTAGACACTGCTTATTTTATAAGTATAATTTATTTTTTCAAAAATAAAAGTAACCTAAGTTACTCCTAACATCAGCTATCTGCCAGTGAAACTCCCATCAAAATAGGTCCAACTGTTTCGGTGATGTTTCGGTGAATTTTTTTTAAAAGTTATAAGCGCCGTATACTTTGATATTATATACCTATATTTAATAAATTAACAGCTATTATTTTGACATTAAAATACAAACACTTAAATTTTGTTTATTAATATAGATTTATACTTATTTTAAGCCAAAAAGGGACCTTTAAAATGTTTTCATTACCGCGTGCAAAGCAACAATCTCACCGAAGCTTGTTTGGAAAGTAATCCTTTCATTCGAAGCGCGTGTCAAGCGGAGCGGAAGTAGGTGGCGTTGGGGGCGCGTGACGTCGGAGACTACTTCCGGTCGCAGACGTGCCAAAGGTTCAGTTTTGTTTTGAAACCTTTTCACTCGCCGAACGCACACGATGAAAATAGTTGCAGAAAGATTACACTTTATTCTGTAATGTTTAAAGGACATTTTTAATTGAAGATACAATTAATATATTAAATCTACCTTTTACTACTAAAATTTACCTTTTTACTTAAACTCAATCAATGAATGGAAGTATGAAATGAATGCAAGGCAGTTGCTTTGATTAAAAACGACATAATGTAAAAGAGCCGCATGAAAATTGTATAGAAATTGATGAAAACCTTTGTCTCTCGTCAAATCTAAATTGAATTTCAAACAACGGCGGTGTAATAATTTTATCAAAATAAAATATTTCAAATTGGATTTTTTTGTATTTAAACAAACACAAGGGAAGAGGGAATTTTGTGATGTGAATTTATTTTTAAAATTTGTTATTGTTCGTTAACAATGACTGTAACATAATACAAACCAAATTCAGCTTAATATATGTAATTTATTATCTAGCTTATTCCATTTATATATTTTTATGAAATCCAGCTTAATATTCTGTAATTTACTGTCATAAATGTTACTGAATAAATTACACCTTGAAACTTTCGCATTTATTATATATTTCTATAGTACTTTCTATAGTTTGATTATATCTTTCTATCATTTTTTTTTCTAAATATTGTTTTCAATACCATAATTAAAATACAAATTTCAACACGGTTATGTACAATACCAAAAATTTTTTTTTGTCTAACGACATTTTTAAAGAAAGTCATATCTCAAAATGGTTAGGAATCTCTCGTATTGTAGGTCTTACATGGACCGGAAAAAGATAAAGAATGTTCCCGAGGTTAGTTCTCTTAGTTGCTCGTTAGATAAAGTACTGTTATTATCTCCTTACATTCAACCTAAAGGCGTTTACTGTAACATGACATCTTTTGTGACGATGGCGCCTGGAATCGACATTTCTATGTTCTTTCCTTACATAATATAAAACACAGTCCTCCGCCGCGGCTGTCTGTCTGTTCGCGATAAGCTCAAAAACTACTGCACCGTTTTTCATGCTGTTTTCACCAATGGCTAGAGTGGTTCTCGAGGAAGGTATATAATTTACAAAGTTACGCGGGCAGCAGCTATTTTTATATAACAAAGTGATTTATAATAATATGTATATAATCTTTACATAGTATTAAAACTAAGTCGCGTCTGTCTCTCTTGTATGGACGCTTAGATCTTTTAAACTACCTAACTTATTTTAATACGATATTCATTAATGGAAAACGCGTATCTATACGTTACACGAGGAAGGATTTTACAAAAAAAAATATAAAAAAGTTTTTACAAAAAAATTCACCTGTACAGGAGTCGGGAGAGCATTCGTACGAATTTTTTAAGATTTCATTCGGCCTCAATAACGGTTTTAAAAAAATAATTAAAAAATATATGAGCAATAAAGATTGCTCATATATATTTTTGCAATAAGAGCAAATAAGCTTGAGAAACAGGGGCCCGATGCAATTCGAGGGCAAAAGCTAATATTTTATATAAAAATGTATATTGATAATTCAATACACTTCACCGCTCTTTGACACCTTTCTGTTTAGGTTGAAGCATCGTTTTATATTTACTAAAAATTTCAACATAAGCAAAATACATTTATAAAGAAAAAAGAGCATTAAATAAAGACAGATAAAAAACTTAAAAGGGCAACAAAAAAGGCAATCATATATCTGAGGGCTATCGTCAACCGTTCGCGCGTCACAGAGCCATAAATTCCGAAGGATTCGGCGACCACGCTCCCTGTTAACTGCTCGGAGGCAATAACCTGTCGCCGGACGGTTGATTTATGTCGTGACGAGTGACGTCACGAGACACCTCCCCTTAACCGTCCTCCCACGCAGAAGCTCTGATTTTATTACTTTTTATTTCAGTCATGAAAACGGGACAACGCCTGCGACCAATTGACATTTACACACTAGGCACACATGATTTTCTATCGTGGTTGTGTTTTGTAATCAGTATATTTATATCTCCATATGTAGGTATGTGTAACTATGTATATACATACATATTATGATACTAGCTGTGACTTCGTCCGCGTTCTCTATAGCCTGAGCCTTTCTCGATAAATGGACTATCCAACACAAAAAGAATTTTTCAATTAGAACCAGTGGTTAGGGACCCCACGATGCTAAATGTGTAGTCACTCGAGCGTCGTGGGGACCTATTGGACTTTGAAGATTGGATAGTAAGAAGAAAAAAAGGTTATATGAAGTTTTTCATTTCAGCGATGGGGTGAGCGTCTACAGGCGTTTAAAATTTTGTAGGCGCTGTATTTTAAAAAATCCTCCATATAATCGTCAGATTAAGAATCAGCACGATCAGAACTTTAGGTTGAACCGTCTGTATGAAAATCTGACGCGCTCGAGTATTATTACAAAATCAGAATCGTCAAAAATATTTTTTGCATTTTCAAAAAGCTGCCACGAGCTTGCGTTACATCCGAATCGTCTGAATTTTAAATGGGAGCTTAGTTTAGGTTCACTTAACATCCCCTCTGAAAACCTGACGCGCTCGAGTTGTATATAAAATTTTACCCCCACCCCCGCCAACCCCACCAACCAAATCGTCAGATTATTAAAATGCACACTTTTCAGCATGTAATTAATCTACCATAGCTTAATCTGACGCGCTCGAGTGACTCCAGAAATCCCCTCTTGGGCTCCCCAACCACAGTTGTTCCTGAGATTAGCATGTACAACCAAACAAACGTATAGATAAGTATAGATAAATTCACTGTCCGCTTTCTGTTTCTCAGCTAACTTCATCCAAACCACTCAGCGGATTCCACGGTTTTCACTGATGGAAAAAGGGATGAAGAATGAAAGTTTGTGTACATAAATATATAATTTGCATCCGCGCAAAGCCGGGAGCAAGTCTCTAGTTATATATAAATAGGTATCTAAAGACAACAAAGTATATAAAACCTTTTAATTTCACATTTGTGTGTTGTATGTAAACCAATTGTATTTTTCTATTTTTTATTACTAGCTTTATACGAGCTTTAGTGTTATCAATAAAAAAAATTGGTAAACTACAAGACAGAAATAAATTAAGTGACAATTAAGAGTAGATTTATATAATAAAACTAGTGGGTGCCCGCGACTTCGTCCGCGACCAATTTTTTTTTATAGATACAAACCATTCCTGATTATCCATAAGTGAAGACAGAATTAAAATCGGTCCAGCCGTTTAGGAGGAGTTCAGACATACACACGCACAGAAGAAATATATATATATAAAGATTATTAATATTACCTACGGTTGGCAGGGTTTAATATGTTTTCGAAAATTGCTAGATTTTTAAGGTATAGTATTGTAGATTCCCTTAGGATAATTACTGCACCGTAACAGCGAATGATCATTTTTTGTAATCTAGTTTTTAGTAATCTAGAACCAGCACCATGTGATATTAGGCGATTATTAGGCGACAAGAGTGCTACTGCTCTGGTAGATACGTAGCCGCGTTTTGTATACTGTACGGATGCTTGATTTGGCCTAATTTTAACTAGATTGTGATGAAGTTACACGGCAGCCGTTCGGTTCCGCCAATCAACCTCCATTCGGATTCAAATTCGGTCGTCGTTTGTGTAAACTTTATCGCCAGGTGCTGTTTCACTTGTAGTTATTTGCGATGCTGTTTTAAGTAGTGGCAAAGGGCACGCTGCCACACGCAGTCGTAGTGGCAGGCCGACTGCCATCATTAGTAACCACCCCCTGACAGATGACCACCGTGAAATAATAGCATTTGTGTGATGTTGTGATTCGGTGAGTGACTATAAGGGATGTCAGAGACACAGACACACACACACACACACACACACATACACACACACACACACACACACACACACACACACACACACACACACACACACAGACACACCCACACACACCCACACACACCCACGCACACACATACACACACACTCACACACACACAAGAGCGATGGCTCCTGGTACAGGCTCCCGCTTAAAAAGAGTCTTCAATCAAATATTTATATTGTTAACGAGTTTTCTGACAGTAAATACCTAATCAGAATAAAGGTACAGAAATGAAATTCACAATACATTTTCGTAACAATTCATTGGAATAACGTTAGAAATATTCTTTTGAAACATCCACAGCTTTGTCCAGTAATAGAGAGCGAACAATACGGCATGTAATATTTTGAATAGTTTTCTATTCAAAACGCCACTTCATCATGAAGACAATGGCACTTTATCATGCAAGACTCCCGGCAAGGGTTCCGAGCATAATGTATGTAAATTTCACTAAAATTGCCCCCGTATTGTTTGAAACTTGTTCAGACATGTTTAAGCGAGGGGATCAAGAGTTGCTATGTGACGTGAGGTCAAGTAGGTGTAGCCAAGTGGCGACTTCTTGACTCATCGATGCTTGTTTACATATTGCCTACAACCTACAACATAATCGCTGACGTTCATTTTATTCTACTTCACCATAACCAGAAGTGTACTCCACAGATAAACTAGCTACTAACTATCTTACTAACTTACTTACATTCTTTTTTTTATTAGAGATGGGTTTGCTCATGGCCAACAACCAGCTGTGTAGCAAGGATGAGGCCTATTACATAATTATTCTCGTTATAATTATAAGTATACTAGCTGGTGCCCGCGACTTCGTCCGCGTTAAAAAAAAAGTAGCCTATCCTGTATCCTGTACGTCTAAATGTTTATCTGCCAAGTTTCATGAAAATCAGTTAATTCGTTTAAGAGTTATGGAGGAACATACATACATACAGAAAAAAATTCTAAAAATCGTCAATTTAGTTTCAGTATCGTGTATAGAGCCTATAAACACGATATCTTTGAAAACAAAGTAATTTACTCCATGACCAATCTTTACAGATTTATTATTAGTATTGATAATTTACAAAGTTACGCGGGTGAAGGCGCAGCCAGCAGCTAGTATATTATAAATGCGAAAATATGTGAGGATAGATGGATGTTTGTTACTCTTCACGCAAAAACTGCTCAATAGATTTAGATTAAATTTGGCACACAGAGAGCTCATTACCTGGATTAACATATGGGATACTTTTTATGCTGGAAAAATGTTACATTCCCCAGGGATCATCTATAAACATATAAAAATGGGATTCTGCAATCCTTTACTCACTCGCCGAAACACAACAGCACACATGATTTTAATTAACGGGGGTCTTATTGTGGCTTCGGACCCTTTGGACCCACAAGTTTTGACCCTACCTACGAAAAAGTGCCCGTATGACCCGCTAGTCTTTTATACGTCCCGTTTACCCGCTGTTATAAAAGGTACAGTGTCTAGCATTTACTTTTATCATAAAATCGAATCAATCGTGAAAACCCTGTAAAATTTAATAATATCTTTTTAATTTAGAATTCACAATACTTTTTTTATTACGAGTATATGTCAAGCGCATCTGCCCTTAAACTTAAAGCTGTCATTGTCACAATATTTAAGTTTTAACGTCAAAGGAGATATTCAATATTCCTCTCAGAGTAAGAGAGTAGCCAATTCCTTTCGCCGGAGGACAGGCGGGACAAAAGAAATGCGAGCGTGACAGCCTTTGTTGTGTCGACTGAGAAGTGCACGCATACTTGCAAATAAAATATAGCACAAAATGGCGGAGATTCTTATCTAAGATAATTTTAGAAGTTAAAATCGTAGTTTTTTATAAGTTAAAATGTACAGACAGGTAATTCTGTACATTACCAGGTAATTCTTCGTGTGTTTCAGACGCGGATCCACGTTCAATATTTTCGGTGCATTGTGTGTCTAAACGTGAATCCACGTTCATACAACTTTAGTATTGAGAAACGATATTGTGACTTATTCTGTTAGTGTCTAGACTTAATTTCCTTTGTTACGTTCTCCTGTTGACATTCACAATCATCCCGTGATTCAAAGGGATTGTGTTTTGGAAAAAAATAAGAACAAATGCGTCAAGCGTCTATCGCGGTATTTTGCGCTGGATATTTAGCCGCTGGGCAGACTTAGGGTCTTCATGCGAGCACAAGCCAAACAAATTAAGGGTTAACTTGATGGTGGCTAACGTCGCCTATAAAACAAGCAACGTCACAAATGTTTTATGTTAAGACAGGCTGACAGATTTTCAGACTCGTTTTTCTCGAAAATTGATGGTTAATTTTCGACCCTGCTTTTAAAATATAGACATAGTTTTTCGTCTCCCGAGAAGAATACGAGCGATTTGCTGGTCACCTTTTATATTTATATTTTGATATCTCTTATCTCTTTTATATATAAAAATTTCGTGTTACGTTGTTTGTCGCCGATGAACTCCTAAACTAATGAACCGTTTTGATAAAATTCGTAACTATGTGTAATTTGGTCCAACTTAAAAGATAGGATAGTTTTTATTATGAAACCGGGCGAAGCCGGGAGCGGGCCACTGTAATATATTATAGCTATGTCTGTGCTGAGCTTAAGAGGGTGGATAATTCCCTCATTACGCATCAAAAGTAAAAATATATCAATAAAGATTAAAAAGCATGACTACAAGAAATCTTGGTATATATATATATTATTATGTCGCAGTCATCTGGTTGAATCTGCTATTTGATTGAATGACTAGCGCGTTCATTGAATGACAACATTCAATTGAATGACTAGGCCAAACGTTGATTGAACAAGCGTCACTCAACGTCCAACTAGTTAACGGATCTCCTGACTGAACGTAAAATCAGTCAGGAGATTCAAATTTAGTTCATTTTTTCATGTTGTCATGTTGTCATTCAATAAACACGGTAGTCATTCAATCAAATAGCAGATTCAACCAGATGACTGCGACATATACATGTTCAAATGTTATCCATTTGCCAAATCCATTAGATATGTACGTTCAAAGGTCATGAGAAAATTGACAGATCCTTTTTTTCCAAAACTACTTTGAAAGTTCGATCTGTTCCCCGAGGCTTACCCACTAATATTATTTAACTGTCCATATTTATTTAGAAGTTGTGACTGGCTGTGACGATCCCCAGGGTGTCGTTCTTACCGCTTTGCAGTAAAAGCATCCAACTTTATCGGATACAAATAGGATAACTTTGAATATATATAAGTAGAAAATTATTATATACTACCACGTTTACACAACGTTATTTATTAACTATAACATTCAAGTAATCGTTATTTATTGAGTTTAACACTACCCACTATTATATATTTTATTATAGGTAAATTACATGAAGATATACATTTTAGCACAGCACAGATCTCTTCTCAATGTATGAAAGACTATATCTAGATCAAGCTAATTCAGTGTATAAATTTTAACAATTCTCTAAACATTCTATACTATATCTTCTAGAATCTAGACGACTTTCTAAGAAAATGGGGTTTCTTTCATTATTGAAGTATTTAGATCCATTTATTTCAATTAACAGACTAGCTAGGACAACAGGTCCAGTCTTTCAAATAGGTGGATTAGTATACATAATTATTATAGCCTATTTCTATTTAAAAAGTATATCCCTACTAATATAAAGAAACTTACAAAGTCCGCTCTATCTCGTCTTCATAATAATCGATTTTTAAAATTACTACAAATTTAAAAAAAACTGTGTATGTATAACATTTAAAACCTTAAGGGCCTCTTTCACAAAGTACATGTAAAGTGTTAATTAGTTACTTTTAGAAATCATTTTCTGTTATATTGAATTATGCACTCGGTTTACTGCATCATTCGATAGCTGATTTTTTTTTATTATTATCTATTTAATGTTTGGGACGTTTATCGTACAAACAAAGGTATATCAGCTCCATTATCCCCGGTTACCGGTGACTTTTAATGACAATTTGGCCTAGTTGAAGTTTGTGAAAGAGGCGCTAAGAATCACATTAAACATCACATAATTAAAAAAAATATATATTTATTATTATACAATAGTTAATACAAAGTTACATAGCACTAATTCCACAATAATGTACTATGTGTGTTATAATGTCTTTGTTATAATTTCAAATAATATGTTTCCCATAATTACTACTACTATTCACTGGATCTTAATATGCTTTTGCAACTAATTATCTATTACCGGTAGACATTTTAATTGCTAAAAAGTGCGCTTTTTTTGGACGGATTGATTGTAGGAGGCCAAATCCAAAAACCAGGAAGTTTACTGCCGATCTTGATAAGATAAAAGTTGAGAAATGAGAAGTGGATACGCGAATAGACTTGCGTCCTAACACGGTTTTCAAATGAAAAAAATTATACCATTAAACATAATAAATAGTCGAAAAAGATTAAGAGCGGGCATAAAGAGAAATAGCCAATCCTAGATTTGAATTTTATCTAAGTAAACAAAGTCTAATTTAATTTTTTTTTTTAAATAGATAAATACATTATAAATAAAAGTGATGTCTGTAACAGAAAACATAATCTAATGATATTTTCTCGATAGAAAAAAATCACCAAGTGAGCTCTCATTTCTATCGATTTTAGTTTTATTTTCAAAATGACACACATTACAAAGCTAAAAGTGTATCAGTAATTTCACTTCACATATTATCTAAGGCTGTATGTAACAATTTTTCATTTGACATTGTAGTTTACGAATAATTAATATTTAATACTTTTGGCACTTACATTTTTATTGAGCGAGATGCGCTATCTTCCATCGCATGTTGTGCGTAGTTCTACGTATTTTGTGTCACTGTCATGTCCAAGGGGCCACGCGGGTGAAATTACTAATTATGTTTGCTTTATACCCATTCTTAAGATTACCACGAAGTATGCAGAGATTTCACACGTATTAATACTTACATACCTAAGTCTTGAAAACATTGGACCAGCCAAGGATTATCAGCTAAAAATTTTAATCGTTCGATAATGTAATGATAACACAATATTCACATTCTTCATTACCATCAATGATTTATAACGCATAACAATTAAAATTTGCGTCTTAGAAAAAAATGTTTAATATTCTATTTGCTTTAGTATTAACTTTTTCTTTGAACACAGTTCTTTGTGACGATTGCATAACTTACGATTTTGAGGGTGGTTATGAAGATTTATTTAATCCGGCTTTATCAATATGCGGAACGGAGACTACGTGGACAGAGTATACTTACGAATCTATTGGAATAGAGAGTCCCAATGTGAACAGTGATTCTTTCATAAGTCCAAGTGTTACTTTGAGTTGTGCATCTTCATTCAATTTTATAATAACATCTGGTGGTTTACTCGAATTGAATATATTTTTTATGAATTCAACAGCCGGTGATTTTATTACTGTTTTCATACATGAGATAGTCGAAGACGGTTTGGATGCTACCTTTGGTACAGGCACTATATTTGGTAATGTAGAAGGATGGCGAACTTTGACGCTAATTGCTGGCGGTCCAACCGAATACAACGGCTATGTAAGTACAGTTTTTTTATGGGTATAGGAAAAACTTAAGACAAAGACTGACCTCAGAACGAACACAATTTTTACCAAAATAAATTAAGAAGCAATATTGCATCTTAAAACCTATAAATTAAGACGCAATATTGCACAATAATTTTTTTTAGCTTCTTAGTGATTACCGAACAGATTTAAAATTGCAAGGATTTTCTTAAATATCGTGTATATAATGTATGAAAAAGAAATTAAAAAACCCGATTAAAACATTAGTAAAGAACTTGAGTTAACTAATAAGCTTAAAAACATATGTATAGTAGCTGTCGCTGAAATTTTTATTACGTAAGTTTTTTTGGACAGTAAACTTTTTTTAATAGATTTTTTCTATAAATCTGACCGAATTAAGCTTTTTTTAAATACCTATAGTTAGTAATAAATTAAATTAAATATAAAAAAATTATGCACTGTGTTTTATATAAATTTTAATATTCACTCTATGGCGTCAAATTAGGCAACGAAAATAACGCTTTTCTGCTATGTAATTGCCTTAGCGCCTCTTTCACAAACGTCAAGTAGGCCAAACTGTCATTTAAAGTCACCGGTAACCGGTACGGTAAACGTCCCAAACATTAAATAGAAATTTTTTTTAAAAAATCGCCTTACTGCATCATTCCATATATTGAATGATGCATTAAACCGAGTGCATAATTAAATAAAACAGAAATTGATTTCTAAAAGTAATATATAATGATATAACTAAAAACCACTGAGGTTTAATTAATCTTGTGCTATCATTTTAAATTACTACTAAAATGGATTTAATATCTAACCATATACGATCAAAATTTTAAAAATATTGCTTTAATTTAATTTTAATATTCTTAATTTATATTATATACATATATGATGATTAAATTTTATAATTCTTTTTGTATTTGATATCTCAGTGGCGCAGTTCTTAGTGAAGGTTTACAGTGTATGTGTTAGAAGCAGAAAGAAGAAGAACCTTTCTCGCTATTTCTTTCAAATCAAATCAAATTCACTTCTTTCAGCCGTCACACCGCTCAATATAACTTCAAACATGTTTTATTATTAGAAATACTTTCAATGAATTGTAATATTATAATAAAAATTCTTACTGGTCACCAGATTTCTAAAAAAATCTGTTTAATCATGGGAAGGATTCCTTCAAAGTTTTTGAAGTGAAACATCTTTAGGCGCGTTGGGCATTTTTGAGATGGGAAAATACCATTGAACTCGCGACACTGTCATGTAATGTAATGTAATCTAATGTAACCGAAGCTGACATCTATGTATATAAGTACTAAGCAGACAACTGCATATAAAAGTAAACTTACTAGATATGATAACAAGGATCAATATGGTATACACCTCTACTCTAACCAATAATATGGTTTCATATCAACATCAAACCTTTTTAATGGTTTGTCATTATGAAGTTCATTTTAAATAATTATGTTCTATTTAATTGTTATTGTGTGTTAGTGTCATATATTTTCTCTTATATTTCTTGCGATCAATAATAATCCTATTTACCTAATTCGATAACAATAAGGAATTTAAATATCACAATTATTTTTGTGAAGCTACGTTTTTTTTTCTGTAGTTTATTTACTGATTATGTTTCCGTAAAGCTTTCTTTTAGTAAAATTTTTCTATAATATTCTAAAGTAAGCGGTACGGGAAAATAACTTAAGAAATAGCAAATAAATTCCTTAAAAACGCACAAGACATTATCTATAATAATAGATTATAGTTATCTAACTATGCATTATTTGATATTATAACTATTCACTAACTCCGTTATATTTATAATCAAAATAGATTACGTCTATCACTGAATAATTTAAAAGGGTTTTCTTGTACGACAGTATCTACTAATCTACATATTTACTAATTTAAAATTTAAATATTATTTTTTGCACTACAAAAATACTGACCCAACTTGGATGTTATATATATATATATACTTAATAATATATTGGGGTTGGCAAGAAAGGAATTGCGGTTTTGTATCATGAAGTAAAATTTTATTCTCAAAGACTTTATATTCTCATTTTATTCTCAAAGACTTTATAAGTATATTTGGGAGTATTATTCTAAACAAAAAAAAAACTAAGTAGGTAATCAAATGTGTGTTTTACAACTTTTCGCATAGACAATAATATTTATTTTAAGAACATTTAGTTTAATTGTAGCTCTCATGTCAGTTTGGCATAAAATATAACGATAATATAACGCTAGTGCAAACTGGGGCCCTAGCCCCGTAAAGTAAAGTCGTATACGTTGCGTAAACGTAACGCTCAGGCTTACAACAACCAATCACCGGGCTTTATTTCTCTTGTAGCGTAGCGTTTACGCAACGTTTACGACTGTACGTTTGTTCTTGGCTAGGGCCCTGGGGCCCTAGCTAAGAGCAACCAGTGCAAACGGGAGCGTTGTGTATTAGGGCCCTGGGGCCCTAGCTAAGAGCAACCAGTGCAAACGGGAGCGTTGTGTATTTACCAAACGATAGAAAATAAAGCCCAGTGATTGGTCAAAATTTTATGTGGGCGTTACAACAACCAATCACCGGGCTTTATTTTCTATCGTTACGTAAATACACAACGCTCCCGTTTGCACCGGTTGCTCTTGGCTAGGGCCCCTGAAAGAACTTCCTTGCCAACCCGGAGCAAGAAACCGGGGGCAGTTCGCTTGGAATTATACAATTATTATATATAATATATGCTTAAGATTGTTAAATTTTATTTAATATTAAATTAAATAAAATATATTTAAAAAAAATAATTTAATTCAGAACCAGGTTTACTAAATACAATAAATCTTTTAAACTTTTTTTGAACATTTTTTTGATAATAACAATCGTAAGCAATACATATATTAAGTAGCAGTAATTAAATAAAAATCAGTAGCAATAAAACATATGATACACTTTTATGATAAGGCATTTACTGATAACGATGGTTGGTACTGATGACTGAGACCAATTGACAATAAAGAGGAGTACCTATCTATGGAAATTATTCTTGTAGGGTTCTTTCTCACATAATTATAGTGTTCTGAACCTATGTAATGGCAATTATATTTACTTTAAGGATCACTACTGTACCTATCACAGGTGACCAAATTTTAAGCCAACACAAAAAAGTATCGAAATCAGTAACACTAGGCTATTGCAATTAGATTTGCAAGAAACAGACACATAAAAATAGAGACATAATTAATACACTATTTTTATCAAAACATTTGGATTAATTAATTTATCTTTTACTTGTTGATTACTTATCGTAAATGATAAATAATACGTCATTATTATCATTGATTTAATAAACTGTTAATAGATGACACTAATAGTAGGTATTTATACAAAATTTACTTTTTTTATTTAGAGATGACTTGTAAAGTGTTATTGTATAATACGAGCTGGTTACCGCTACTTCGTCTACGTTATAAAATGAAATAATATGAGAAGGTGGTAACGCCTGACAAGAAGTTAATAAATTAAACAACTCGTATTTATTTGCAGATAACTATCATGGGGCAAGCGTCGAGTGCTGCAATAGCATTAGTGGATTCGTTCCGATTTATTTCACCAGATTACGATGAGGAATCATGTATAATATATGAGGATGACATCCCAGAACCAGTGATCACTACGACGGACCCGAGTTATATTGCAACAACGACCGATCCAAGTACTGTTATTACTACCACAGACCCTAGTGTCGTCGTAACAACAACTGATCCAACTAATATAATAACAACTACGGACCCTAGTTCCATTGTAACAACAACCGATCCTAATAATATAATTACAACTACGGACTCTAGTGCCATTGTAACAACAACCGATCCTAATAATATAATTACAACTACGGACCCTAGTACCATTGTAACAACAACAGATCCAACTAATGTCATCACAACTACGGACCCTAGTGCCATTGTAACAACAACCGATCATAATAATGTAATCACAACTACGGACCCTAGTGCCATTGTAACAACTACAGACCCAACTAATGTCATCACAACAACGGACCCTAGTGCCATTGTAACAACCACCGATCCTAATAATATCATCACAACTACGGACCCTAGTGCCATTGTAACAACAACCGATCCAAATAATATCATCACAACTACGGACCCTAGTGCCATTGTAACAACAACCGATCCTAATAGTATAATCACAACTACGGACCCTAGTGCCATTGTAACAACAACCGATCCTAACAATATAATCACAACTACGGACCCTAGTGCCATTGTAACAACAACCGATCCTAATGATATAATCACAACTACGGACCCTAGTGCCATTGTAACAACAACCGATCCT
Organism: Synanthedon formicaeformis; assembly: GCA_945859745.1. Lineage (NCBI taxonomy): Eukaryota > Metazoa > Arthropoda > Insecta > Lepidoptera > Sesiidae > Synanthedon > Synanthedon formicaeformis. The sequence goes on along the minus strand of OX243968.1, from coordinate 2,325,063 downwards.
AATAATATAATCACAACTACGGACCCTAGTGCCATTGTAACAACAACCGATCCTAATAATATAATCCCAACAACAGACCCTAGTACTATTGTAACAACAACCGATCCAAATAACATAATCACAACTACGGACCCTAGTGCCATTGTAACAACAACCGATCCTAACAATATAATCACAACTACGGATCCTAGTGCCATTATAACAACAACCGATCCTAATAATATAATCACAACTACGGACCCTAGTGCCATTGTAACAACAACCGATCCTAACAATATAATCACAACTACGGATCCTAGTGCCATTATAACAACAACCGATCCTAATAATATAATCACAACTACGGACCCTAGTGTCGTTGTAACAACAACCGATCCTAACAATATAATCACAACTACGGACCCTAGTGCCATTGTAACAACTACAGACCCAACTAATGTCATCACAACTACGGACCCTAGTGCCATTGTAACAACCACCGATCCTAATAATATCATCACAACTACGGACCCTAGTGCCATTGTAACAACAACCGATCCTAATAATATAATCACAACTACGGACCCTAGTGCCATTGTAACAACTACAGACCCAACTAATGTCATCACAACTACGGACCCTAATGCCATTGTAACAACCACCGATCCTAATAATATCATCACAACTACGGACCCTAGTGCCATTGTAACTACAACCGATCCTAATAATATAATCACAACTACGGACCCTAGTGCCATTGTAACAACAACCGATCCTAATAATATAATCACAACTACGGACCCTAGTGCCATTGTAACAACTACAGACCCAACTAATGTCATCACAACTACGGACCCTAGTGCCATTGTAATAACCACCGATCCTAACAATATAATCACAACTACGGATCCTAGTGCCATTATAACAACAACCGATCCTAATAATATAATCACAACTACGGACCCTAGTGCCATTGTAACAACTACAGACCCAACTAATGTCATCACAACTACGGACCCTAGTGCCGTTGTAACAACAACCGATCCTAATAATATAATCACAACTACGGACCCTAGTGCCATTGTAACATCAACCGATCCTAATAATATCATCACAACTACGGACCCTAGTACTATTGTAACAACAACCGATCCAAATAACATAATCACAACTACGGACCCTAGTGCCATTGTAACAACAACCGATCCTAACAATATAATCACAACTACGGATCCTAGTGCCATTATAACAACAACCGATCCTAATAATATAATCACAACTACGGACCCTAGTGTCATTGTAACAACAACCGATCCTAACAATATAATCACAACTACGGATCCTAGTGCCATTATAACAACAACCGATCCTAATAATATAATCACAACTACGGACCCTAGTGTCGTTGTAACAACAACCGATTCTAATAATATAATCACAACTACGGACCCTAGTGCCATTGTAACAACAACCGATCCTAACAATATAATCACAACTACGGACCCTAGTGCCATTGTAACAACAACCGATCCTAATAATATAATCACAACTACGGACCCTAGTGCCATTGTAACAACAACCGATCCTAATAATATCATCACAACTACGGACCCTAGTGCCATTGTAACAACTACAGATCCAACTAATGTCATCACAACTACGGACCCCAGTGCTATTGTAACAACAACCGATCCAACTAATATAATCACAACTACGGACCCTAGTGCCATTGTAACAACAACCGATCCTAACAATATAATCACAACTACGGATCCTAGTGCCATTATAACAACAACCGATCCTAATAATATAATCACAACTACGGACCCTAGTGCCATTGTAACAACAACCGATCCTAACAATATAATCACAACTACGGATCCTAGTGCCATTATAACAACAACCGATCCTAATAATATAATCACAACAGACCCTAGTACTATTGTAACAACAACCGATCCTAATAACATAATCACAACTACGGACCCTAGTGCCATTGTAATAACAACCGATCCTAACAATATAATCACAACTACGGATCCTAGTGCCATTATAACAACAACCGATCCTAATAATATAATCACAACTACGGACCCTAGTGCCATTGTAACAACAACCGATCCTAACAATATAATCACAACTACGGATCCTAGTGCCATTATAACAACAACCGATCCTAATAATATAATCACAACTACGGACCCTAGTGTCGTTGTAACGACAACCGATCCTAACAATATAATCACGACTACGGACCCTAGTACCATTGTAACAACAACCGATCCTAACAATATAATCACAACTACGGACCCTAGTGCCATTGTAACAACAACCGATCCTAATAATATCATCACAACTACGGACCCTAGTACTATTGTAACAACAACCGATCCAAATAACATAATCACAACTACGGACCCTAGTGCCATTGTAACAACAACCGATCCTAACAATATAATCACAACTACGGATCCTAGTGCCATTATAACAACAACCGACCCTAATAATATAATCACAACTACGGACCCTAGTGTCGTTGTAACAACAACCGATCCTAATAATATAATCACAACTACGGACCCTAGTGCCATTGTAACAACAACCGATCCTAACAATATAATCACAACTACGGACCCTAGTGCCATTGTAACAACAACCGATCCTAACAATATAATCACAACTACGGATCCTAGTGCCATTATAACAACAACCGATCCTAATAATATAATCACAACTACGGACCCTAGTGCCATTGTAACAACAACCGATCCTAATAATATAATCACAACTACGGACCCTAGTGCCATTGTAACAACAACCGATCCTAATAATATCATCACAACTACGGACCCCAGTGCCATTGTAACAACTACAGATCCAACTAATGTCATCACAACTACGGACCCCAGTGCTATTGTAACTACAACCGATCTAACTAATATAATCACAACAACGGACCCTAGCGCCATTGTAACAACAACCGATCCTAATAATATAATCACAACTACGGACCCTAGTGTCGTTGTAACAACAACCGACCCTAATAATATAATCACAACTACGGATCCTAGTGCCATTGTAACAACAACCGATCCTAATAATATAATCACAACAACGGACCCTAGTACCATTGTAACAACAACCGATTCTTATAATATAATCACAACAACGGACCCTAGTACCATTGTAACAACAACCGATCCTAATAATATAATCACAACTACGGACTCTAGTGCCATTGTAACAACTACAGATCCAACTAATGTCATCACAACTACGGACCCTAGTGCCATTGTAACAACTACAGATCCAACTAATGCCATCACAACTACGGACCCCAGTGCCATTGTAACAACAACCGATCCTAATAATATAATCACAACAACGGACCCTAGTACCATTGTAACAACAACTGATCATAATAATATAATCACAACTACGGACCCTAGTGCCATTATAACAACAACCGATCCTAATAATATAATCACAACTACGGACCCTAGTGCCATTGTAACAACTACAGATCCAACTAATGTCATCACAACTACGGACCCCAGTGCTATTGTAACTACAACCGATCCAACTAATATAATCACAACAACGGACCCTAGCGCCATTGTAACAACAACCGATCCTAATAATATAATCACAACTACGGACCCTAGTGTCGTTGTAACAACAACCGACCCTAATAATATAATCACAACTACGGATCCTAGTTTCATTATAACAACAACCGATCCTAATAATATAATCACAACTACGGACCCTAGTGCCATTGTAACAACAACCGATCCTAATAATATAATCACAACAACGGACCCTAGTACCATTGTAACAACAACCGATCCTAATAATATAATCACAACAACGGACCCTAGTACCATTGTAACAACAACCGATCCTAATAATATAATCACAACTACGGACTCGAGTGCCATTGTAACAACTACAGATCCAACTAATGTCATCACAACTACGGACCCCAGTGCCATTGTAACAACAACCGATCCTAATAATATAATCACAACTACGAACCCTAGTGCCATTGTAACAACAACCGATCCTAACAATATAATCACAACTACGGATCATAGTGCCATTATAACAACAACCGATCCTAATAATATAATCACAACTACGGACCCTAGTGTCGTTGTAACGACAACCGATCCTAACAATATAATCACAACTACGGACCCTAGTGCCATTGTAACAACAACCGATCCTAATAATATAATCCCAACGACAGACCCTAGTACTATTGTAACAACAACCGATCCTAATAACATAATCACAACTACGGACCCTAGTGCCATTGTAACAACAACCGATCCTAATAATATCATCACAACTACGGACCCAAGTACCATTGTAACAACTACAGACCCAACTAATGTCATCACAACTACGGACCCTAGTGCCATTGTAACAACCACCGATCCTAATAATATAATCACAACTACGGACCCTAGTGTCGTTGTAACAACAACCGATCCTAATAATATAATCACAACTACGGACCCCAGTGCCATTGTAACAACTACAGACCCAACTAATGTCATCACAACTACGGACCCTAGTGCCATTGTAACAACAACCGATCCTAATAGTATAATCACAACTACGGACCCTAGTGCCATTGTAACAACAACCGATCCTAATAGTATAATCACAACTACGGACCCTAGTGCCATTGTAACAACAACCGATCCTAACAATATAATCACAACTACGGACCCTAGTGCCATTGTAACAACAACCGATCCTAATGATATAATCACAACTACGAACCCTAGTGCCATTGTAACAACAACCGATCCTAATAATATCATCACAACTACGGACCCTAGTGCCGTTGTAACAACAACCGATCCTAATAATATCATCACAACTACGGACCCTAGTGCCATTGTAACAACAACCGATCCTAATAATATCATCACAACTACGGACCCAAGTACCATTGTAACAACTACAGACCCAACTAATGTCATCACAACTACGGACCCTAGTTCCATTGTAACAACAACCGATCCTAATAATATAATCACAACTACGGACCCTAGTGCCATTGTAACAACAACCAATCCAACTAATGTCAACACTACGACAGAACCTGGTATCATCATAACACCAACGGATTCAAGCGGGGAAGTCACAACGGACCCTAATAATGTTATAACGACGACCGATCCAAGTGTTGTCACCACGTCTACAGACCTCAGTTCCATAGTAACAACAACTGATCCTAGTTTTATAACAACAACTACAGATTCTAGTACTATTGACACTACCGATTCTGAAGAACCGGTAACAGTAGCACCCGTAGGGGAATCAAATGAATCGTTTTGGAATCCTCTTACAATTACTTTAGTTGTATTAGCATCATTTCTAATTTTAGTATTGACAGCAATAATTTTCTATTGCTTAGGAAAAAGGAACTCGTCTAGAGATGACGATATGATTTTAGTATTAGACGATGCTGAGTTACCAAGAAATGTAACAATTCCTAGAGTTACAAGGATCGATAGGAGAACTTTTCCATTTTTTTAATGAATGAGGTACTCACTTGTTTCACCCTACAGTGATAGGAACTTAGACTTTAAATTGACGATATAATCCACATACCTAGACATTTACCTATATTACAAATTAGATAACTAGATTAAATTTAAGAAAACTCCTAAAAGAGACCATGTCTTGTAAAGGTTTCTTTAAAACCCAAAGATTACGTATTCTTATCATAAGTTCTTATGTGTCATATGTATTCTTATAAATATGTACTTAGATTTTATTTAATATATCCGTCTATAATTACTAAAATAAATCTGTTTTTAGATAATTTGTTATTCTTAAGAAAAACTTAAATATAATAATATAGGTTTAGAAGTAAAAAATGGTACTGTGATCGTTAAGTTTATTTAAATTAAATATGTTCCGTACGTTTTTCTGAACTAGGCTTTAAATATTATTTCCAAGATTTTTGTTTAAATAAAAGACTTATAAATAATAGATAGGAGAAAAAGGTTTTTCGTAATGTATATACTATATTTTGTAATAGTTTCTTTACATTTACATATGTATAATTTAATTAATTTTAATTTGTAGTCGCTGTCCTCGTCTATATGTCAGTATATCCGCTTATTCTTCCTTTTTAAATAATATTTGATAATAAATGATGTATGAGTCTATCTATATCACACCACTAGGCTAATCAACAAACTCATATTCGTGTTAAATAGTGATAAAGCTCCTAAAAATATGAGCGATAGTTCATTGGATTCGGATGAACACTTTTTTCTAGACGTCATTCCGAATCCAATGAACACTTTTTTCTAGACGTCATTCCGAATCCAATGAACACTTTTTTCTAGACGTCATTCCGAATCCAATGAACACTTTTTTCTAGACGTCATTCCGAATCCAATGAACACTTTTTTCTAGACGTCATTCCGAATCCAAAGAACACTTTTTTCTAGACGTCATTCCAAATCCAATGAACACTTTTTTCTAGACGTCATTCCGAATCCAATGAACACTTTTTTCTAGACGTCATTCCGAATCCAATGAGCTATCGCTCATATTTTAGGAGCTCTATCACTATTTAACACGGATATGAGTTTGTTGACTAGCCCACACCTGTATTCGAGGCTGTATGTATAAACGTGAATAGATCTTCTTCTTCGAAAGTTGATTTCTTTTTTAACCCTCGACGCTCGATGCAAAAAGGGATGTTATAAGTTGACTTGTGTTTCTGTATGTCTATCTGTCGCATCATAGCTCCCCTACGGATGAACCGATATTGATTAGGTTTTTTGTTTGAAGTTTGAAGTGAAAACTAGGGACTCCTTGAAACTAGGGACATCCCATTAGGTCTCTTGCACCGAAGGTACATTGATGAAGGCAAGAGACCGATTTATGATGTCATTTATGCTAGCGTGTTTCTGTTGGTTTAAAATAATTTTGTTATTTATTTATTAGTAATTTTAATTGTATCTTGAATAAATTCTTTCTCGTCATTGTATTGTTACGTGCGGGGTGAGTTAAAATGCCGTTTAGGGTTGTAAGAACACGATTTATTACGCAGACCAAGATGACTTCCAAAATATCAGAGCTTTTCCAATTAAACCGTAAAACTTGCCAAAAGTCGTAAATAATTCACTCTATGTGTCAACAATGCACTGTCGCAAATATCTTCGCAAAAGCTCCCAAGAGTTGTTTTCGTATCGCTTGTTGTCGCAGAACTGTCCCACTCGAGCGATGGCACCCGTATTTATACACGCGCAGTCAGCCGCGATGTTTTTGGAAAACACTAGAAACTTTAAGGTAAACAAGCTCGTACACAAGTAAACAAGTCATAAAAAACAAACATCGTAAACAACTCTCTGGCTTAAGGGAATGTGAACCTTATGTCGCGAACATAAGGAACAGTTTTCTCTGAGACAGGAGGGCTTCCTTCTACGTATGGAAATTTCCATACGCCCAGGTCTCATGATAAACAACAACACGCTGTTTGTTTATGATAAACAAACGCTTCGAGAATGTTCGGTCGTAACATTACCCCCCTCTTAGTTATGATCGTCCCGATCATCATTCGTGCCGTGATACTTTGTCAAACGGTCAATGTGTACGACCTTCGGTTTTCCTCTTTGCCCCTTTTTGATTCGATAGGTGACGTCGTTGATTTTTGTAACCACATTGTAAGGTCCTTCCCATCGTGCTTGCAACTTTGGGCTTTTGCCCTTTTTCCTGAAGGGATTATGAAGCCATACGAGAGTTCCCTCTTCAAAACCGTTGATGTTTGATCTCCTATCATAACGGGTTTTCATTTTTTCACCAGTCTTGAGACTGCACTCGCGAACTAGCTTATGCACTTCATCCAGCTGTTCTCGAAGATCGCTGACATAATCCGTCACAAGTCTTGGGCTATTCGGCGGAGACCCTGTTATTGCATCGACTGGTAGTCTTATTTCTCGTCCAAAATTCACTCTGGCAGGGGTAAAACTAGTACTATCATGTACAGCGGAGCGATAAGACAGCAAGAAAAGAGGAATGTACTGGTCCCAGTCTCTCTGATGTGAGTCGACTACTTTAGCCAAATTATTTTCCAATGTTTGGTTAAACCTTTCGACCATTCCGTCAGACTGAGGATGAGCTGGTGTCGTACGGGTCTTATGTATACCGAGAAGGTTGCACATTTCTTGAAATAGGGCTGATTCGAAATTTCTCCCCTGATCGGAGTGTATTTCCAGAGGTACGCCATACCGACAGATTACATCCTGAACTAGCTTCTTGGCAACAGTTTTAGCTTCTTGGTTAGGGGTCGCAAACACTTCCGGCCATTTGCTGAAATAGTCTTGCACTACAACGATGTATTTGTTCCCATCCTCAGTTTCAGGAAATGGTCCGGCCACGTCTATAGCGATACGTTCCCATGGTGCTCCTACATTGTAGAGCTTCAGTTTTCCCCTACTTCTTGTCTGTGGTCCCTTGACTGAAGCGCATGCGTTGCATTTACGACACCAATCTTCTACGTCTTCCCGGCAATGGACCCAGTAGAACCGCTGTCGCACTTTCAAAAGGGTTTTCTTCACTCCAAGATGACCACCAGACACCCCATCATGGATATGACGTAGTAGAGGAGATACCTTACTTCGAGGGACTACAACCTGTACAGTCACCTGATGTCCGGTATTAGACTCCCATTTCCTGCACAAGATTCCGCCTTCCAGGGTCAAACTATCCCATTGAGCCCAATAGCTTTTTGTAACAGGACTGGAAGCTGATACATCCGCCCACTCAGGTTTCACTCCCTTTTTTATCCAATCTAAGATCAATCGCAGGTCGTCATCTTCCTCTTGCGCCTTCCTCATATTTTCTCCAGACCAGTCATCGTCTAATCCTTGGGTACGGATAATTTTTACTGATTCCTGAGACTCTTGTTTCCTGCAGTGTTTACAGATTTCAGGACATGGTCTTCTCGATAGAGCGTCAGCATTACCATGACCTTTACCACTTCTATGTTCTGTTGCAAAATGGAATTCCTGCAATTGCTCAATCCACCGTGCCACCTGTCCTTCAGGACTTTTAAACTGAAGAAGCCATTTAAGTGCAGCATGGTCCGTCCTTAAGGTGAACTCACGTCCAATGAGATACTTGTGGAAGTGCTGCAAGGTCTTCACTACCGCTAACAACTCTCGACGTGTAACACAGTAGTTTCTCTCTGGCCTGGAAAGCGTTTTGCTGTAGTACGCAATCACAACTTGTTTGTCTCCCTGCACTTGTGACAACACTCCACCAATACCCGTGTTGCTGGCATCCGTATCCACAATGAATTTTCCATTCCGTGTCGGATAGCCCAATATCGGGGACTCACATAAACGCTGTTTCAGTTCTTTGAAAGCGTTGTCACAATTTGCGTCCCAAGCAAACACCTGTTTATCTTCAGTCAGGCGATGGAGGGGTTTGGCTATTGTTGAGAAATTTTTGACAAAGCGCCTGTAATATGCGCATAAGCCAAGGAAGGATCTGACTTCGGTTTTATTCTTTGGTGTAGGCCAATCTTTTACAGCTTTGATCTTTTCTGGATCTGTTTGAACTCCTTCCTTAGTGATTATGTGCCCCAGATAGCTAACTGCGTTGCTGAAGAAGGTACACTTTTTAGGACTTAGTTTTAAGTTTGCCTCGCGTAGACGGTTGAACACCTTTTCAAGGTTCTGGAGATGTTCCTCGAAGTCACGACCCATGATGATTACGTCGTCCAGATACACCAGGCAAACATCTCCCAGAAGACCCACCATAACTCTGTCCATAAGGCGCTCAAACGTTGCGGGAGCATTACACAAACCAAACGGCATGACATTGAATTGCCAAAGTCCATTTCCGATGCCCGTAGAGAATGCTGTTTTCTCCTTATCCTCTGGACTTATTTCCACCTGCCAGTACCCACTTTTAAGATCAACGGTAGAAAACCATTCCATTCCACTGAGCATATCTAAAGTGTCATCAATACGCGGTAGAGGATAGCTGTCTTTCTTGGTAACGTCGTTCAGCCTTCGGTAGTCTACACAAAACCTGGTTGTGCCATCTTTCTTTTTCACCAGTACCACAGGTGACGACCAAGGGCTTGTAGATGGTTCGATGACTTTGTTTGCCGCCATATCCCTTATCATATCCGCAACTTCAGCTTCTTTTGCCCACGGGATTCGACGAGGTCTTTGTCGTATAGGTCTTGAATCGCCGGTGTCTATTCTGTGCTTCACAAGTCCTGTTCTACCGCAATCATTTCCAACGGCAAATATGTCTTTGAACCGCATTAAAAGATCCTGAGCTTGCCTCAACTGAACTGACGACAAATTTCCTTTCAGCGAATCCAATAACTGCGATACCTGGTAGTCTGTGCTATTTACTGCGTTTGTTGTACTGCTTATACGTCTTAAATACTTCACTTCCTGACACTTTCCAACTACGCTGTTTCTTCTGAGCTGTACCTCTTCATTGCTGAGATTTAAAATTCTTACTCTGCCTATCCTGCTTGTCATTAGTAGTGTTCTGGCCATTATCCAATTAGGATGTGTTCCTTCATCCTCCGCAATGACACATAACCCGTTCTTGACGTTGGATGAGAATTTCGTCATTACTAGATTTTCTGATCTGGGAGCTAGTTTGACGTCCCTTAAACAATAGAGTGTACATGGGATCGAACCTTCTAAGAAAACTTCTTGATCAGGAAATTCGAGTACTCCTTGGTCGACGTTCAAAATACAACGGTGATTTTTTAAGAAATCCAGTCCTAATATGCAGTCGTCAGTAATATTGGCAATCAGCACTGAGTTTGAGTACAACTGACTACCAATTCCAATTTCCACGTCTGAGTCACCGAGGACAGGTACTGGCTGGCCCGTTGCTGTTCGTAGCTGACATGTTGGAGATCGTTGCTTCCATGAGATAGTTCGTTTTAAGAGTTCAGGTCTTACAATGGTGCGCGATGCTCCTGTGTCTATTGTGAACCTGCACATTTTACCGTTCAGCGTACCCTCGATGCTTAAACTGTTTCCGTTAGAAGCTTGTCTGATAGTAATAGCAGGGGCTTTCCTTCTCCCAGCCAGCGCCTGCCCCGCGGCCCTGGCAACGCTTAGTTTAACTGCCCCTCGTCAACTTGGGTCTCCATCTCTGAGACCCTTTTTCTCTTCTTCTTTGGGCAGTCCAACCTTATGTGGCCTTTTTCGCCGCAGCCATAGCAGGTCAGGCCATAGCGAGGCTTTCGCTCCTCGGCTACCAGCTCCCTGACCTTGAATGGCCTCGTGTCACGCCGCACAGCTTCAACTTCCAGAGCATGTGCCAGTGCACTCTTCAGGGTCTGATGGTGACCCAAACGTACCGCTGCGCGAACTTCGCCGTCCCTTATCCCGTCCACAAAAGCTTGGAGTAGAGTTATTTCTACTGCATTCGGTGTTGATGTATAGGCGCGACGAACTAATCTCTCGATTTCGTCAGCCCACTGCTGGAGTGTTTCCGTGGGCTTCTGTGTGCGATCGCGTAGTTGAGCCCTATACGTGTGCTCCATATGCTTGTCACCATATCGTGTCTCCAGAGCTTCCAGTAGGGCTTGCAGAGATCTTCCTTCTGTAGGGAGTCGCTCCAGAATCAGTTGGGCGTCTCCTCTTAAGGCTAGAGTCAACGCCATGAATGCTTGATCCTCGGTCCAGCCGCTGCAGTTAGAGAGGGTTTCGAATTGGTACTTATAGGCTGTCCAAGAAGATGTGCCATCAAACCGTGGCAAGTCCAGCCTACCTTGTGTAGGTACCGGCGTAGTGAAGACTGCCTCCCTCGTCATCAACTTCTGCACTTTCTCGGCGAGCGCTTGGTGGCGAGTGTCGGTTTGATCGAGTCTTTCTTCCAGGTTTTCGACTTTCAGTGAGACCCCTTTGACTTCGGACTCTACCTTTTTAACCTTATCACAAATTACTTCAAGGCTTGTGTCCATTTTTGAAAGCAGCATTTGGCTAGCAGATTCCTGACTGGCCTGTATGCTCTGTACAGCGGCTTCCTGTTCACGGCGAGCGGCTTCTTGACTGGCCTGTATGCTCTGTACAGCGGCTAGCAGCGCAGCGAGGTCCATCGACGGGCTCGATGTAGGTACTGCCGTAGGAAGCAAATCAGCATCGGTGCCTTCCTCCGGCTCCTCATGTGCTCGTTGTCTCGCAGCATCCATCTCCACTTGCCGCCTGGTCCGTGGAGTACGAGTTCCTTCGTCCCGTGGCATTAACGGCATTCCGCTTCTGACACCAGTTGTTACGTGCGGGGTGAGTTAAAATGCCGTTTAGGGTTGTAAGAACACGATTTATTACGCAGACCAAGATGACTTCCAAAATATCAGAGCTTTTCCAATTAAACCGTAAAACTTGCCAAAAGTCGTAAATAATTCACTCTATGTGTCAACAATGCACTGTCGCAAATATCTTCGCAAAAGCTCCCAAGAGTTGTTTTCGTATCGCTTGTTGTCGCAGAACTGTCCCACTCGAGCGATGGCACCCGTATTTATACACGCGCAGTCAGCCGCGATGTTTTTGGAAAACACTAGAAACTTTAAGGTAAACAAGCTCGTACACAAGTAAACAAGTCATAAAAAACAAACATCGTAAACAACTCTCTGGCTTAAGGGAATGTGAACCTTATGTCGCGAACATAAGGAACAGTTTTCTCTGAGACAGGAGGGCTTCCTTCTACGTATGGAAATTTCCATACGCCCAGGTCTCATGATAAACAACAACACGCTGTTTGTTTATGATAAACAAACGCTTCGAGAATGTTCGGTCGTAACAGTATTAATAGGAAAATATGTAGTATTCTTAACTATTTTTTGTTAAATAAAAATGACTGAGAAAACTGTGTCCATGCCTACTTTTATTAGCCGATGAAAGCTCTTTTAAATAAATATATTAACTTATTTGTTAAAAATGAAAGAAATATTGAATAGAATTCAAATGATAAGTTTCATTACACGGCGTTTTCAAAAAACAAAGTGTAGACAAACGAGTAGTCTGGCACAGACATGCCAGATAATTTGAGGAAAAATAATAATAAATTATTTTTTTTGGAGAATAATTTTGGATTACTAGTTATATGATATAATAGCGTGATTCAGGTGTGCTGGAATTTTCAAAAAAAAGTGTGGACAAACGAGTACATTGACACAGATTATATGCCAGAGATCATAGGAAAAATAAGTATTTATTAATATACAATCAAACAAATGTAATATCCCACAGAAATAATTTAGGATTATTAGCGTGATATAACAGCATGTGTGCTGATGTGTTTCAGCTAGTGAGTAAGGGTTACCCGAGCCCATTGCCCTATCCCCTTATGCTAAGATCGACGGCGCACTCGCAGTACCTATAGCGATACTTGTGTAACAACCACAGCTTTACAATCCATATAGTTGGGCAACGAATGTACTTGCACAGAGCAACGGTGGGGGCTGGCGCGGGGAAGCGGGCGGCGCGGGCCGCAACGGCGAACTCACACAGTCTGCATTTCCAACTTTCAAGGCTGGCGCGCACATGTTTTTGAGTTGAGTGAGCGGTGGCGGATTTTCCATTTTGTGACAACCCTAGCACGTGACAGCGTAAGTACTTACACGAGTGGCGGCGTCGCCCGACATCAAAGGCGTTGCCCAACTGTATGGATTGTAAAGCTCTGGTAACAACCGACCAACCTTTTTTCTAACCTTGGGAAATCCTCTTGGGGTATCTTGGGATTCGTACCGGTACCGGCCATTGACTTGAATAAACTTGGACAGGCTATTACCCATACAAATACGAGTACTTTCGTGTACCATTTTGAAACGCCGCCGTACGAAAGTACGGAGAACTAATTTTGACGTTTGCGTATTTTTAATCCATAAATAAGTATAATAGTATCTGTTTTATACACGTTTTATTCTATTTGTTGATGTCTTAGAGACTGTTTAAGTTTATTTGTGTCCGCTTGAGTTTTGATATATGAAGCAATGTGTATTCTGTAAATGGACATCACTATTTTTAGTTCCATGTAATTACACTGCATAGCCTACAGCGCCAAAATGGCGAATTTTGAATTTTGGCGAAATAGACATAAAAATAATTTGACAGCAGCCTATCCAGTGCTTTATTACAGATCAGTGTAAGTTCGTCATGAATAAACTCAAAAATTACTCGGCCGATTTTTAAAACTCTTTCACCTATAGAAAGCTATATTATTCGTTGAGTAACATAGGCTATCAATACCATATCATCATCAATCAATATATCAATCAATACTAATAATCAGAGATATCGTGTTTATAGGCTCTATACATGATACTGAAACTAAATTGACGATTTTTAGAATTTTTTTCTGTATGTTTATGGATGTAGGTATGTATGTATGTTCCTCCATAACTCTTAAACGAATTAACTGATTTTCATAAAACTCTGCAGATAAATATTTAGACGTACGGGACACAGGATAGGCTACTTTTTTCTTTTTTAACGGGGGCAAATTTGATATAATTATCTGTAGTTCCATAAATATCCAACAGATGGCGTAACAAGTATACGGCGCACGGGTACAGTAATCAATACTCAAAACTAATAATAAATCTGTAAGGATTGGTCATGGAGTAAATTACTTTGTTTTCAGAGATATCGTGTTTATAGGCTCTATACATGATACTGAAACTAAATTGACCATTTTTAGAATTTTTTTCTGTATGTATGTATGTATATTCCTCCATTACTTTTAAACGAATTAACTGGTTTTCATGAAACTTGGCAGATAAATATTTAGACGTACAGGACACAGGATAGGCTATTTTTTTCTTTTTCAACGCGGACGAAGTCGCGGGCACCAACTAGTATTTTATAAAGTTACGCCGCCGAAGTCGCTTACAATAGCTAATTAATTATATTTTCCTAAGTGCACTGTACAAATTTCAAACCCTACTTAATGCCTTTGAAAATGTTATTAATAACTGCGACTTAGTTATACTATGATTTTCATTTTAAAAATATCTAAATATGGCATTTTCGGTTTATCAGATTGCGAAGACTAATCGAATAGGTATATAAATAGTTTTATGTCCTTTACGAAGCAATATAATACCTAAGTTGTGTATTATCAATTGATTGTTAGCATTAATTGTACAATACCTAATTTACATGGTTTTTCTTATCAGTTAGTCGCGGGTTTCCTTACAAAGCGGTCCCTAAGATGAAGTCATGTATTACTTCTTAATAGCATTCTTTCTTTTCGGATCAGTGCTTCCGCAAGAATTATTAGGCGTTTCTTATTCCTTCGATACGAATTTCGATAAGACATTAAACAGAAAAGGATGTGGCAATCAAACAGGATGGCATTTAATGGAATACGAAAATTCTGGAGTTCGATCACCGCACGAACAAAGTTTAACTGCAGTTCGGGCTATGAACAATAGTTGCGTGACTTCGTTCCCAATACATTTGTTCCCAGACAGTGTTTTAGAACTAACTGTGTATGTACGAACTATTTCAAAACATAGTGGAATTACTGTAGTTATATTTGATGACGTTAATAACGTTACTCTGTTAAGTTATATGTATGGAAGATCTAAAAGGGAGTATGTACCAGATTGGTGTATTTTGAGTATACCAATTGCGAACGAAACTATTGGACATGTGAGTATTTAATTAAATGTTGGTAACTGTATAAGATAAGAAGTTTTTTCTGTTAAATGGTGATAGATGATGGTAGATGGCTGATATAGCAAAAGCAAAGCCAGGACTGGAAGATAGAAATACCAGGTTCAGGGATTGCGTTGTTGAGCCTAATATGGTCAAAAATGCGGTGAATATGTAAACATGTTTTTCGTAAATATCCTAAAGAAAATTAACCATATGAATTAATTAATAAAGAATCAATGAGATTTTAAAACAGATAAATATTAATAAAAAAAATGATGGTATCCTGAGTTTCTTTCGGGGTTTCTTCTCAGAATCGTCATTATCCTGGCATTTTTTCCGAAACCCTGGTAAATTTTAATTTATAATGAAAATCAGAAGAGTTTGTTGGAGAAACCCATTTGATGAATAAATATTTTGAATTTGAATAGCATAAAATTGGTTAACTTTACAATTTAAAAAAGTTTGATCTTAACTTAATGTATAGTGATAAATATATTGTTGAAACTAAGAATATGAATATTGAATGCATTTTTAGCCTTATAACTGAAATTATAGCTAAGAAAAATAATTTTATTTTTCAGATTCAGTTATTAGGGGCAAGTTTACTCAGCGAAGTAATACTAATAGACTCCTTTGATTATGTGCCAGATATTACTAAAATTAAATATAAAATCCAAGAACCAGTTGTGTCACATACGGAAGACATTGACAGCGATGAATCAAGTGAATCTAGCGAACTGAATAGATTGAACGGTGATTTAATAGATTGAACGGTGATTTAGGTTTGTTGATGGACGATAGTGATGAAGCTTCGGGAGATTCTTCTTTTGAACCAGGGGAATCTACATCACAAGAGGTGACAGAAGAAGAAGAAGACGATGATGATGATGATGATGATGATGATGATGATGATAATGATGGAGGAGAAGAACCTCCGCCAGTAATAGAAGCTGATAATGGATTTTGGAATGCCATAACAATTACTTTAGTATCAGTGGGTGCGTTTACTGTAATAGGTGTTACGGCTGTTGGTGCTTACTATCATCGTATGGAACAGGACATAGAAGAAATTAATGAACCAGCTCGAAGCATTCCTCGAGTCAGAAGTCTTTATTCAGCGTCTCCTTCGATGCTGTAAATTTAGTATATTAAATTACACAGCCTCAATATAATATTGTGTGGAATTACCATCGAAGTACTACAAGTATGGATTTTGCGTCATAAATGCAAAAGCGGCATATAAAAAGTACGCCTAAAACGGAATCATGGCGAAGTCTTGCCTTCACGTATCAGTACGGCCAAGTTCCACTATTGATTTTAAACTCCAATGTGTTTTCTTTAAATGACAGATGTTTGGTTGGTTTTAAATGACAGATGGGAGAGTTGATGCTCTACGCATATTAGACCGGCGGTGGAATCTCAAAAGACGCCTGCTTTCAACGGTTAACGGCATTTAGTGAAACTTTTTGTCACCGGGTCTTTTTAGACTAATTCGAGCTTGCTGATCACGATTCTGCCCGGTGTCAACCCCTCCCCCGCTCCCTTCCCCCCCTTTCCTCCCCAAACGTGTCCCGATCTGCGGTTTTTTCAATTTATTTCGGAATCTATTAGAGATAAAAGAAAATTGTCAATGACAAAAACAATCTGCACTAAATTCTCTACAATATTCGTATATAAATCATCTGACAGGCGTAATAACTTAAGAAATAATGTCTGACCAACCTATACAAATATTTTTTTTTTTTACATTTTTGTATTTGCAGTTAATTTATCGAAAAACAATCGACGCTGTGATAAAATAGCTAAGAAGTGAATTATTCTTCATACATTTACCTACGAAACAAGACCTAATTTACCCTCATACGAGTATTCGTTCACGATTTATAGGTTGTAGCGCAGACGCTGCCATGCCGCGCACGATACTCAAGTACCTACACTATGCTCGATACATCACGTACCTACTTAAAATAACTGTTTTTTAAACATTTCGTCATCGTCA
The DNA here is from genome assembly GCA_945859745.1 of Synanthedon formicaeformis. Taxonomy (NCBI): domain Eukaryota; kingdom Metazoa; phylum Arthropoda; class Insecta; order Lepidoptera; family Sesiidae; genus Synanthedon; species Synanthedon formicaeformis. The sequence continues at coordinate 2,307,399 of OX243968.1, read as the reverse complement.
TCATCTCAGTCAAATGACTTTCACTGTTGGACTTTAATTTTTACTAAAGAAAATCGGAGACCACGAAGAAACAGACACAAGGCTGATAGCTTGAACAGTCCGTTTGAGGGCGTTATTGTATTAGTGAGGGGTTCTGATAACTTTTTCTTACTTCTACATCATTGGGGGATGATTGCCTCCAGACATCTGTGGATGATGGCACAAGGCTGTACTACCTACCAGCCTTGTGTCTGGTTCTTCGTGGTCTCCAATTTTCTTCAGTAAAACTTTAAGTACAGCAGTGGAAGTCATTTGACTGAGATGATGATGACGAAATGTTTATAAAAAGTAGTTATTTTAAGTATATACGTGTCTATGTGATGTATCGAGCATAGTGTAAGTACTTGAGATTCATGGGCGGCATTGCGGCGTCTGCGCTACGACCTATAAATCGTGAACGAATACTCGTACGAGGGTAAGTAAGGTCTTGTTTTGTAGCTAAAAGTATCAAGAATAATTCACTCCTTAACTACTTTATCACATCTTCGTTTGTTTTTGGATAAATTAACAGCAAATACAAAAATGTTGAAAAAAATAAAAATTTACATAGTTTCGACACACATTATTTCTTAAGTTATTATGTCTATCAAATTATTTATATACACATTTTGTAGAGAATTTAGTGCAGATTGTTTTTGTCATTGACAGTTTTTTTTTATCTCTAATAGATTCCGAAATAAATTGAAAAAACCGCAGATCGGGACACGTTTGGGGAGGAAAGGGGGGGAAGGGAGCGGGGGAGGGGATGACACCGGGCAGAATCGTGTTCAGCAGGGTCAAATTAGTCTAAAAAGACCCGGTGGCAAAAAGTTTCACAAAATGCCGTTAACAGTAGTTTTAAAAAAAAAAACCACTGATCTATATGTCACTTTTAAATGTTCCATAAAGTATGTAGTACTTTTTATGGCGCGCGAAATCCATACTTGTAGTACATTGATGGTAATTATTATAAAATGTACATAAATATTTTCTTTGAACACGAATTCGTATAATGCTGTAAACTCCACAAATTTTGTGGCCACCTGAAGCACCCGTTTCGAGTTCGTTCAAACTTGTTAGATAAAATTAATTTATTCCAGTTTATGTAACCTTTGGGACATTGCTGTAGTGTAAATCAAGGGAATTTGATTTACTTAAAGAGAGAATCTAGAATAACAGCATTCATTAGTTTTAACATCATTCGAGGAATTGAAAAACATTCATTTTATAAATGTCAACTATATTTAACTAAACCGGTGAAATTAATTCTACAGAAACAATTAACTAATTGATTCTAATTAATTATTAATTAATTAATTGTACTTATTTATTTATGGTAATTAATTAACTATTAATTAATTGTAATTAATTATTAACTAATTAATTGTAATTAATTACAATTAATTCATTAATTCTACAGTGTCCTAGATGTTCTACAGATGTGCTTCCGTCCATTAGATATTATAATTTTGTACTACCAAAATGGCCATGATCATTACAAAACTTCTGCTGCTGGACTAATGTCACCCCCATCACGACTAGCCGCAGTGTCAACACTTTTAAGACATTTTTAAGACAAGGACGAACCTCAGACCGAACACAATTTTCACCAAAATTCAAATTCAAATGATATTCAAATCGTTTATTTAGAAGTAATATGGGTCAATGTGAACCAGTTCTTATTAGTTAAAAGTTAGTTATGTATTAGTTAATTATAAATTAACACAACCTTTGTAGTTTTCGAAATTGTCCGAACAGATTTGAAAATGAACTTAAGTACCTAACTTAATTAATGAAAACAAAATTGTAGTAGCTGAAAAGTTTTATTACTGTGATACGAAAGGGTTTTTTAAGAGAAAATAGATTGTTTTGTATAAATCTGCTCGGTTCACACTTTTTTAAATGCAGTCTGTTATGCACTGTATTTTTATCTGTTTTAATTTTACTCTAACTAATAAGTCTAATTAGGCGGTGAAAATAAAACCTAAAACTTCCACAGATCTTTAAACTTTAGATCTTTAAACAATCTTTAGACCATTTTGAAATGTCTCTCGATGCACCTTTTTTCGGTAATTATGTCGATTATATATATTTATTTTATTATACATATTAAATTAAAATGACTGACTACGAAACCTTTATCACAAAGGATTTTGTCTAATCCACAAGACTTGTCATTTCTACAAAGTGACATGAAGAATGAAAGAAATGTGATACCTATATATTATATGAATAAAAATTAAGTAAAACAATACTCAGATTTTGTAGTTTTATTTTTAAAAATACTTTGAAAGTGCAATAAGCCTCAGTCTGCTTTATAATGACCAAGTTTCCGAAAACAATAATAAAATATACCATTTAAATTTTAAAATTGCTAACAATTTTTATATAGATAAGTTGTGATATGTTACTCTATATATAACATATACAGGAACATAAAAGAATTTATCTATAATAGATAATCTGAACGAAGTTAAGTATAGGTATTTTATATTATCACTTGAAATTCTGTTATCTATGATAAGTTATAATCTTACATCTTATATCTATAATTCGTTACAGTAAAATCATTTATTGCATTTTTATATATCTATTACGTGTTTCATTACAATGAATTCTTAATAAATGTGATACATAAGTGAATAAATTATGTTAATTTTAATTCCTAATTCCTAGGACATGTTTCAAAATAAACTCATTTTAACTAGATATATATACTAAAATTAACTCATTGGGCCTCTTTGACAAACTACAAGTAAAATGTTGAGTAGTTACTTTTCAAGTAACGCTAATTGGCGAGTAAATGATACGAGTTTCTTGTGTCAATTTCATTGAAATTACCCTTGAGTAATGCTACTCGAAGATGGTGAAACTCGTAAGCTTTCTTACCGGTGACTTTAAGCCTACATAAAGCCTACTTAAGCCGGTTAGCCTACTTGACACTTTACTCAGAGATGGTAAAAGAGGCCCTTAGACTTTCTATAGAGTAGCATACTAACCTGCTGACAGTACTTATGGGTGGAAAAGAATTGTTTTGTTCACAATGACAGGGTGAGGAGCTGCATGAGCTCATACAGCCTTCTCCTTTCTTCCATCAGACGTAAGGCAGGTTACCAGCCTCAACTTGTCAAAATTCCTCTCTATTGGAACAAACGTTTCAAAAACTCCTTCATAAAACACACTGCCAAGGATTAGAACCCTTCCGGCGTCTGTATTCCCAAATATTTTTAAGGTTCAAATGATGTCCTAGTCCCTAAGTTGCATGCCCAACAGGGTCCATAACATTGGTCTTTATTTTTATAACATCTTTGTACATTATAGTTTCGCAATAAATAATTGAATTGAATTGAATTGAATTGAATTGAATTGAATTGAATTGAATTGAATTGAATTGAATTGAATTGAATTGAATTGAATTGAATTGAATTGAATTGAATTGAATTGAATTGAATTGAATTGAATTGAATTGAATTGAATTGAATTGAATTGAATTGAATTGAATTGAATTGAATTGAATTGAATTGAATTGAATTGAATTGAATTGAATTGAATTGAATTGAATTGAATTGAATTGAATTGAATTGAATTGAATTGAATTGAATTGAATTGAATTGAATTGAATTGAATTGAATTGAATTGAATTGAATTGAATTGAATTGAATTGAATTGAATTGAATTGAATTGAATTGAATTGAATTGAATTGAATTGAATTGAATTGAATTGAATTGAATTGAATTGAATTGAATTGAATTGAATTGAATTGAATTGAATTGAATTGAATTGAATTGAATTGAATTGAATTGAATTGAATTGAATTGAATTGAATTGAATTGAATTGAATTGAATTGAATTGAATTGAATTGAATTGAATTGAATTGAATTGAATTGAATTGAATTGAATTGAATTGAATTGAATTGAATTGAATTGAATTGAATTGAATTGAATTGAATTGAATTGAATTGAATTGAATTGAATTGAATTGAATTGAATTGAATTGAATTGAATTGAATTGAATTGAATTGAATTGAATTGAATTGAATTGAATTGAATTGAATTGAATTGAATTGAATTGAATTGAATTGAATTGAATTGAATTGAATTGAATTGAATTGAATTGAATTGAATTGAATTGAATTGAATTGAATTGAATTGAATTGAATTGAATTGAATTGAATTGAATTGAATTGAATTGAATTGAATTGAATTGAATTGAATTGAATTGAATTGAATTGAATTGAATTGAATTGAATTGAATTGAATTGAATTGAATTGAATTGAATTGAATTGAATTGAATTGAATTGAATTGAATTGAATTGAATTGAATTGAATTGAATTGAATTGAATTGAATTGAATTGAATTGAATTGAATTGAATTGAATTGAATTGAATTGAATTGAATTGAATTGAATTGAATTGAATTGAATTGAATTGAATTGAATTGAATTGAATTGAATTGAATTGAATTGAATTGAATTGAATTGAATTGAATTGAATTGAATTGAATTGAATTGAATTGAATTGAATTGAATTGAATTGAATTGAATTGAATTGAATTGAATTGAATTGAATTGAATTGAATTGAATTGAATTGAATTGAATTGAATTGAATTGAATTGAATTGAATTGAATTGAATTGAATTGAATTGAATTGAATTGAATTGAATTGAATTGAATTGAATTGAATTGAATTGAATTGAATTGAATTGAATTGAATTGAATTGATTAGGCATTTTCTGGGTTAGCTCGCTCCATCGTTAGCCTCATCTTTGCTGCACGGTTTTAGATGCTGGCCAAGAGCAAACCCATTATAAATAAAAAAAATGTCCTTGTTAGATATAGATTAAAAATATTAGATTTAAGATTTATTTGAAAAAGCAAATAACTACGTACTTTTATGTTTTCTCCACTGTAGAAACAACTATCAGAACCGTTACCAGATTACATTATTTTTATTGTGTTTGTAGATCTTTATACTTGTTAGAATCTTTATCTAAAGGGTGGCATGTTTGTCCGATATAATCACTACATATTATAAAATAAAGCTTCCACCGCGTCTGCCTGTCTGTTCGCGATAAACTCAAAAACTACTGCACAATCAGTGCAGTAGTTTTTGAGTTTCATGCTGTTTTCACCAATGGACAGAGTGGTTCTCGAGAAAGGTTTTGGTATATAATTTTCATCCGTGCTAAGCCTAGTTTTACATTTTAAAAAAAACGAACCTGTGATCTTAGTTGCCCTATATTAAATCATCCATAACCAACAACGGGTCGACCAAAACAAAAACGACCTCCTCACCGGAACGGTCACAACGAGGTCGTGACAGAGCTCTTTTTTAGGAGGTCGCCGACAGACGTGGGTGCACCTGACCGCCATTTTGTTTTCTTGTAGCCCTTGACAAAACGGTATTTCCCTTTTTAGGTGCGTCATTTGTATAATAATTCATAAGACCTTGACATCGATATGAAAGTATGTATTTGCAAATAATAGCATGCAAATTAATTGGACGAACCTGTTTCGGGGAAATACTAAGTGGATATAATTTTCATTTTAAATGCATTGTGTTTTCATAAATATAAAATTAAATGGTTTATAACCCTCTATTTGTACCCAATGATTATGTCATCTATAATTGTAAAAATAATATCTTATGTTTTGGAGTAGATAAATAAGAGAAAAATTGTTGAAATCATAGGTGTAGCAATAACATTATACAGATATTGTTATCGCTGCATTAACTCTTATTGAATAAGTATTACTTATCACAATATCAAGGGCTCAGGTAAACATTATTTATTAGATGTTAATTTCATTTTGTATGAGTTTAAATTTAATGTTTACTTTTAATTTAATTTTAATATTAATTATGATCTTGTTAAATAATTTTTCTTTACATTTGAGAAGAAAATATATCTAATACAATTTTTTTGCAAATTCATAATCAAAAAGATTGATTGGTGCTACATAAAATTATACGAATTTATCTTGTGATCCATCTATCTTTTGATATTTGATTTTTTTCTCGCAAATCAATTCATCATTATATCATTATTATCATCATTATAAATTTAACAAACATTAAAAAAATGCTATGTAGGTAATAAACATTTCTGACTACTTATAGGTTTAAATTAAGTATATGTATTCTCAAATACAAATTGAAGGACAACTTTTTATATGTGACGTACAATTTGTTTTTTATGATCAAATAGGTTTTTTTCGTTACAAATTACAGTGAAGTATTAAATTACAATGAGTTTTGGTAAAATTCACAAGCAATAGAGGACAAGTTTAACATACTTTTCCGATTCATAAACTTTTTATACTTAAATAGGCGCATATTGATTTTTCTTTGTATGAATATTACATAGTTAATGTTTAACCAGATAATATATTCGTTTCAATTTAGTATTTTGTTTAAAGTAACAAAAAATTATTGCATTGTCGAAAAAAAATTTCATACACGTTGTCAGGGATACAGAAAAAGGGCATTGGGTACATTTATCCGAAAAAAAAAATCCTGAAAATAAAATAAAAATTCAATGTCTGGCAAAGGTATTACTTACAGCATTTCTTGTCAGCTTTATATATTTTTTATTTATCCACGCGGGCACCAGATAGTAGAATTTAAAAAATACTACAAATATCTTGTTATAGCTGGTTAGATATTATAAGCAGGATATACCAACTAAAGAATTACAGCAAGATAATATTATAGCACTCCGCTTCAGTTTATGAATTGAATTGGTTTGTGTTATTTGAATTCCAGCGCTGTTATCGCTTAAAAGAGCAATGACTGGGTCAAAGCCTTCCTCCGGTCATTATTACATAAGCTATTATTTGACACGAACGCGACACTTTTATTCTTTGTATGGCTTTAGAGGAACCACAAAAAATATGGTCGAACACTGTGGGTGATTTCATTTGTATTTCGAATACAAGGAACACAGAGTACTATTTAAAACTTTTTGATGTCGTTTAAATTCTAATATTTTAAGGGCCTCTTTCACCAACCTTCAAGTAGGCTAACCGTCACCTGTCACCGGGAATAATTTAGCTGATATACCTTTGTTTGTACGGTAAACGTATTAAACATTAAAAAGAAAATAATACAAAAAATCGGCTATCGATGGATGCACTAAACCGAGTGAATAATTTAATAACATAAAATTATTTCTAAAAGTAACTAATCAACACTTTACTTGTAGTTGGTGAAAGAGGCGCTCAAACTAATTGTAAAGCACACAGGGTCCACCTTACATTAAAAAAAAAAGTTGTGTTTTTCCGGGGGATCATCGAATAATATGAAAAATTCACCTCCTGACAGATATTAATGAGCAACAAATAATGATTAAATTATTTTGATGCGGTTTTCATTAATGGAAGAAGCTATAAACAAGGAAGGTTTATATACGTGTATAATTTTCAGAAAAAAAAATGCATTTGCAGAAGCCGGGAGGAAGCCTGTGCTTACGTGGTTACTTCAATAAGTAAGTATTAAAATTAATGCTTATTCTTTATGACAAGCTGCCACATCTTATGAAGACCACTTTAAGGGAATTGGTATCATCTTCATAATGCACGTTTGCATAATGAAAGTTTAGTATGAGAGTTTTCAAGAGAGCCAGTAAGCTGGTAAAGCCCTGGGACTTAGACGATTGTTAAGACAGGCTCTAAGCTAGGAATTAAAACAATTGGCCGAATGACAAACCTCACGGGACTTCCCGTGAGAAGTGATGATATAAAGAAACATTTACAGAGTAATTTACTACGGAAAATATAATATAATTAGACGAACGAAGTACTGTGACAACAAAAGGCGACTTGAATCAAGACTGCATGACGTCATAACCCTGTCACTGCCCTGTCTGTCATAGAAAACAAAAGAATTACCCGAGTTCATGTAGTACGAAGCAAGGGCATTAAATTAAACTTTTTTCTTGTTACAGACATAGGTAATGCATAGGTAATTTAATTAATTATTTATAAAATGTCAATTGTGTTATACGTATCTACTCCAATCTATACTCTACCGGGTGTCCCAAAACTATGCGACATGAAGGGAAAGTACCTTAAGAGTGCGTATAAAGCAAACAAAATTTGTAATTTCACCCGCGTGGCCCCTTGGACATGACAGTGACACAAAATACGTAGAACTACGCACAACATGCGACGGAAGATAGCGCATCTCGCTCAATAAAAATGTTATAAATGCCAAAAGTATTAAATATTAATTATTCGTAAACTACAGTCAAATGAAAAATGGTTACATACAGCCTTAGATAATATGTGAAATGAAATTACTAAAATCAATGGAAATGAGAGCTCACTTGGTGAAAATTTCAGTATATTATGTTTTCTGTTACAGTCGTCACTTTCATTTATAATGTATTTATCTATTTAAAAAAATTAATTAAATTAGACTTTGTTTACTTAGATAAAATTCAAATCTAGGATTGGCTATTTCTCTTCATACCCGCTCTTAAATATCGTAGATAGGATATTTTGCTGAAAGAAGACTTTGTTATTTTTAAAAGTTAGTAATACTGCATTCAAAGATTTTCTAAAAATTACTTGCTTCGTCTGGGAAACGAACCGACTTAAATGTGAAAAAAAATGGCAATCGAAAGAATAGGCAAAAAATAATAGTTCTTCTTAAGTAACTAAGTATCTTAAAAGAAAGGAATAACGTAAAATATTTGATTCCAATTTCAAGAATATTATTTATTGCCGACTACGACGTAATTTTTAGAAAATCTTTGAATGCAGTATTACTGCATTCAACTTTTAAAAATGACAAAGTCTTCTTTCAGAAAAATATCCTATCTACGATATTTACTTTCTTCCCTTCATTTCCTTCATGTCGCAGTCTTGGGACGCCCTGTACACTATACTAATATTATAAAGAGAGATTTTTATATTTTTTATGAATATGCTAAAAACTACTGCGTTTTAAGATTATTATAAGATTAAAATTAAAACTTAAAAGAAAACACATAAATGTATATTTAGTTACACGCACAGACATACCTAACCTACACAAATGTACTATAACTAAACCACTTACGCCTCAGTTAACTTTGGCACAAGTCCAATAAACTAGACAGAGTCGCCATCAAAACAATAAATCGTCATTAACGGAAAAATAAAAAGTCGACTTCACAAATATGTGTGTGTTATAGGCGGTTTTCACTTTTGCGGGTTCTGTAGTTCCAAAAATTGGCCTCGTTTTGTTCTTATCGGGATCGATATCTCTTATTATTGAGGAAGTACCTAGGTAACAAAGTGGTCTGTAAAACTGTAAATTGAATAACATTTTATATATATATATTACTAACTGTTGCACGCTACTTCGCCCTTGTAATTTTAGCCTATGTTACTCGCTGACAATATAAATTTCCAACAGTGAAAGAATTTTTCAAATCGGTCCATTAGTTTCGGAGCCTATTCAATGCAAACAAACAAACAAACAAACAAATATTTCCTCTTTATAATAATATTAGTATAGACAAAAAACACAGCGCTTGATTGCTGCCATAGCGCAGAAGTATGGTAGGAATTCATTATAGAGTCGTGCATTTCTAAGTATATAATTTCATGTTCACGTGTAGGTTATAAATTCATATTTAAGTTAAAAATCGAAAGTGTTATTTCTTTTTGTATGTGAATTGCAAAGCCTAGCGCAAGAATGCGTCGTCTAACTGCACCTCATACCTTCTCGTAATAATGCATCTTCAGAATACACAACAAAATAGAGGGCTAAAAAGTCAATTCTAATTGCTTTCCTAAGAATACAATGATATCTCATTAACCACAACAATTTGTGATGTACAAAAGAATTTGCTCTCATTTTATATAGCTCTTTAAGAAATATTTATTTTCCGCGATACCCTAAAATGTAATAACGTCACATCTTATCTGGCATCACTTAATTAACGTTTAGGACATCAAACATCACGCAAATTACTTCGGCCATCTTTTTTCGTAACTACGGACAAAGGAAATTAGAGCCATCGGAAAACAAAGCGGCGAGTCCAGCCGCAAAATAACGACTCCATCGTATTTACTATGAGAAAGTACAAATATCATTATATTCGCAACTTATTTTTGAATTTATTTGTTCATTTTGTTGGAAATTGTTTAATATAAACCTCCGCAGGCTGGTTGATGGTCTAATTAATTGGTAGTGTACTTGATAGTGAGATAAGTGAGCTCCAGATCTTAAGCTGCTCAGTTTTTTACTGCTCAATTTTTGACTGCTGTGCCTCTTCCACTTCTAAAAGTGCACTAAGGATGCCTATTTTTTTGCCTATTATAGTCATCAGCACCAGACGGTAACTTGCCAGATTCAGACCATCACCTATTAAAATTATAATATACGAGTAGAATGCACAATACATATTAAGGTTCAAATAAAAATTAGTAAAAAAGTTTTTGGAGACAGTTTCTATTACTTAGACTTTGCATGCAATTTCTCTGTTAATCTCTGATTTTTCTAGTCTACATGAATGTACAGTTTTCCTCAAGATTCTTTCTTCAAGTTTCTTTCAAGTTAGAATAAGTGATCATTATTTTTAATCCACACATGAAATTGTAAAATTTGTAAAAGAAACACATCACAAAACAGTTGAAGACGTGAGTGGATGAAGGCGATATGTCGCATAATTCCAATTTCGAATAAATCGAGGTTAAAAGTTTTACTTTTAATTTTTGAGATATGTCGCCATGGAACCGATTTTTGTACTAAATTATGATGCAAAGTTGTGTAAACAACCTAAAATATTAATGATATTATAGCAAGTAAACGCTTCTATTATTTAATTTAAAAAAAGTGAACATAGCTCCCTCTTCCATTAACAAAAGTAAACTTTTCTGCACTTTTTGCTTTTTAAAATTAACTGTACATAACACCTTTTTCAACTTTTTATTTTCCAAAAATGTCTTAAATCGACGATCTTAAAGTCTGTAATCATTTATATGGACGCATCAACGCAAATAAACGAAAAATCCCTAAAATGCGACATATCACCTTCATCCACTCACGTCTTCAGTTACAATAAGGCTTACGCGAAGAGTATCTCCTTTGCAAGCCACTCGATGATCTCTTTGATCTCGATAGAGAAATATAGAACTTGAAGAATTCTTCAAGTTCTATAATAAAAACTTATGCTAAGGACATAAATCTATTTGTTATTTTGTTCTTATGACACATCGTTCCAATATTTTGTGCCCAGTCGCATCACAGTGATATCATAGCATGAGACAAAGTATGCAATATGCATGTACTTTATCTTTGCCCAAAGCATTCACACGCATTTGGCTTCGACCCAATAAAGACGCACCCATTAAGCCATTTAGGGCTCCAGACAAAGTACTATTGTTACCATGAACATCCATGTAGATTGTAGGTATTTATCATTTATGTCTACATTCATTATTACATTGATATATATTATTACTTACTGTAAGCTGGTGCCCGCGACTTTGTTCACGTTGAAAAAGAAAATATATGAGTGAGTAACGCCCGACATCGCTAACGCTGTGACGACGGTGGCCGCCGCCACGCGACAGTGGCGCCCAATCAATACTACTAATAATAAATCTGCAAGGGTCGGTCATGGAGTAAGTTACTTTGTTTTTAGAGATATCGAGATTATACATGATACTGAAACTTAATTGACAATTTTTTAAAATTTTTCTGTATGTATGTATGTATGTATGTATGTATGTATGTATGTATGTATGTATGTATGTATGTGTGTGCGTGCGTGCGTGCGTGCGTGTGCGTGTGTGTGTGTGTGTGTGTGTGTGTGTGTGTGTGTGTGTGTGTGTGTGTGTGTGTGTGTTTTTAGACGATCACTCGGGAACAGTTTTTTTTTCTGGATAAAAGATGTCCTTTCTTGTATCCCTGACAACGTGTAATGCAAAATTTCACGATGATCGGTTGTGTAGTTAGGGCGTTAAAAGGTAGCAGACAGGCAGACAGACAGACGGACAGAGTTACTTTCGCATTTATAATATTAGTATGGATGATGATGAGATATATTATTATGTTTGCAAAACAACATAACTTTCAAATTTTAACATGTCAAGATTGGCACACCGAATATTTATTGGTTAGTCGTTGAGGAACAAGAAAAAAAATGTGATTTCTGGTAAACAGTTTCAACCCATTATTATTGCAAATAAATTATTTTTGTTATTATATTATTACAAAGTGTTGAGATTTCAAACACGTAGTAAGGGCAAGATGGCACAGTGAAATATAATTGGTAAAGCGAATGAAATTAAAAGTCCGAAGAAAGAAAGATTCCCCACGAACTCACCGAGATAATTGGTCGTGAAGGAACAAAAACAGGGTGGAATAAATGCGCCGCCATCAAAATACTTCAACAGTTCTTAATTAAGCTTCCATTTGGAACGGTTTGTTTGTTAAACTTAGTTAGGAAATACGTTTTTAAAGGGCCTCCAGTGTATTTACATTTTTTCATGTTTGCGGATCTCATAATAATTAACGGGAAAGTACCAACAGGCGCGCTAAATAATTTCGCAACAGCATTTCATTGAGACAACGTTTACATAAGCGAAGCTTTTTGTATTAAAATCCATTATTTCGTAATCAATACTAATAATAAATCTGTAAGGGTCGGTCATGGAGTAAGTTACTTTGTTTTCAGAGATATCGTGTTTATAGGCTCAATACATGAAACTGAAACTATATTGACGATTTTTAGAATTTTTTTCTGTATGTAATATGTATGTTCTTCCATAACTTAAACGAATACTTTTTTCTTTTTCAACGCGGACGAAGTCGCGGGCGCTAGCTAGTACTAATAATAAATCTGTAAGGGTCGGTCATGGAGTAGGTTACTTTGTTTTTAGAGATATCGTGTTTATAGGCTCAATACATGATACTGAAACTAAATTGACCATTTTTAGATTTTTTTTCTGTATGTATGTATGTATGTTCCTCTATAATTCTTAAACGAATCAACTGATTTTTATGAAACTTGATAGATAAACATTTTGACGTACAGGACACAAGATAGGCTACTTTTTTCTTTTTCAACGCGGACGAAGTCGCGGGCGCCAGCTAGTAATTATATAATATAACAAAATACTAGGCACAGTAATTTAATGTAAAGACCAAAATGTAGATTATAATTACTGTATAATAGAAATGTTTAATATATTATATGGCCATAAAGCGTACAATATGAAGGAATTGCTGAATCCTAAATTTTCAAGAAGAAGACCATAAATAAATAAATATTATGATTTTAAAGAATTTTATAATAAAACACGTTTATTTATTTATTGCATTAAAAATATTAGTTTTTTTTAAATTATTAGAAAATCACTACATACTCGTATTATAAAACAATCCTCCGCCGCGTCCGTCTGCACCTATTTTCATGCTGTTTTCACCAATGGATAGAGGTGGTGAAGGTGGTGAGGCAGGTTTTAGTATATAATTTACAGTTACGCGGACGAAGTCGCGGACAGCAGCTAGTTTATAATAAACTAAAACAATTAAATATACAAGTACTTGTGCCAAGTATTTGCATGCTCTTGGGTAGAAATATGTTAACTTTTTTGTGGTGAATTTGTGCAAGTAAACAAAACAAACGTAACAGTTAAAATACTGATTTTGCTTGTAAGGATTTGCTTACTTTAAAAAAACATCACAGTGTTATTTTGTTAAAGAGCCGGGCCTCTATTCTCAGCGTGCTCAGTCCTGACACGGGCTATTTATATTTAGGCAGAAAAAAATCTACACAATCTCTTATAAAAACGCAATTTTCTCGCTCTAATATGAGCGAAATTGTTTTCGCCTGCGACGATATTAACGCCCAAGATAAAGTCATCTCGACGCCCTAAAGTAATATATCACGGGTTACTCCGCAAACTTACAACTTTTTACTTTACTAAACTCCGTTAAACCTTACTTACTTTTGTAACCGTTCCATTAAGAAAAACTACCTAAAACGAATTTTCTTGAAGATAAGATCCTGACAGATCGATTTCTAGAACTAAAAAACCGCTAACCCTAGATTTTTGTCAAAATCATTAGAGCCGTTTGCGAGATCGTCGTGGCATACAAGAATACGTTTAGTATTATAAAATAGGTAGCAGGAGGGGAAGGAAAAAAAAGGAGTCCATTAAACTTTGCCACCACGCTTCGTTCTATAAATAAAATCTATTTCTATATCTTCTGAACTAAACCTTTACCTGAATAGAGTCTGCGAGTATTTAATTAGTTAGTAAGGGAATGAAATGCCTTCGTTTCATAGTCCATTGTTCGTTAGCTCCCGTGATTTTTGCCGAGTACTTCTCAACGTCTTTATTACGTATCTTTTATAAAAATAACCAGCGACCCGCTCCCGGCTTCGCCCAGGGTGCAACTTTTAGATATACAAATCTTTCCCGTTTATCCCTCTTTCTTTGCTCTACTATGTATGAAAAGTATTAAAATCAGTTGAGCGGTTTTGGAGTCCATAGAGGACTAACAAGTCCTCATCCGTATCCGTATCCGTATCCGTATCCGTGTCCATATCCATATCCATATGTTAGTACATAGAGGACTAACATTGATTTTTATACATTTTTATTTTTATTTTCAAAAGTATTATTTCGAATTGGTCAAGTGGCCAAGGTTTGGTGTTCTGACTTAGAGATCCCGGGTTCTATTCCCGGGATTTTTTTTCTAGGGTTAGTAAAAAATAAAAATGTACTATTAAAAAGTGAAATAGCAAGGAAAAGATACGTAATAGGAGGCGAACGCTGTCCGGGAAGTCGGAACTCGATCTTGGTAGACAATAGACACATTTAGATTCATCCAGACGGTGGCGAGAGAGAGGAAGGCAGGTAATTCGTTCTACTTATTACAGCGAAACTAGGCACCTTGTTTGCTTGAGATTTGAATGATCATCGATTTAATCCTACTAATCCCTACTTTACTAATATTATAAATGCGAAAGTAACTATGTATGTATGTCTGTTTGCCACCTTTTGACGAATTAACTACTCAACCGATCATCGTGAAATTTTGCATACACGTTGTCAGGGATACAAGAAAGGACATAGGGTACCTTTCATTCAGAAAAAAAGTACTGTTCTCGAGTGATCGTCTAAAAATATAAAGAATTGTGCGCCACTGTCGCGAGGCGGCGCCACCGTCGTCACAGTGTTAACGATGTCAGACGTTATTACTCATATATTTTCTTTTTCAACGCGTACGAAGTCGCGGGCACCAGCTAGTGTTACAA
This sequence comes from Synanthedon formicaeformis, assembly GCA_945859745.1. NCBI lineage: Eukaryota > Metazoa > Arthropoda > Insecta > Lepidoptera > Sesiidae > Synanthedon > Synanthedon formicaeformis. The sequence goes on along the minus strand of OX243968.1, from coordinate 2,292,112 downwards.
AAAAATGCGAAAAATTGTGAGGTTGGATGTGGCTGTATGGATGTGTGGTTACTCTTTCGCGCAAAAACAGATTTGGCTGAAATTTGGTACACAGTTAGTTTATTATTTAGATTAACATATAGGATACTTTAAAAAATTTCAACCTAAAAAAGTTAGATTCTCAAGGGTACGTCTCAAAATATACAAAATTGTCACCGTCGTCACCGTCGTCACAGCGATTATTATTATTATAAATGATAAAGTTTGTGTATTTATTCCTTAATCACGCAAAAACGGCTGAACAGATTTTGATAAAATTTGGCACACAGATAGTTTTTTACCTGAATTAACACATAATGTTACAAAGTCGCGGGCACAGTATATTACATATATTAGTATTGCATATATAATAAAGCAACGAGTCATTTCTTTTGTATCGTACAATTTCTTTTGTGCGGATATTTAAATATCTAGATTAGATTATGTCAAATTAGAAATAATAATTAACTACTGCAGTGATTGCAATCATTAATTAATTCTTTATTAAAATGACGTCGAACGGTAGTTGTCACGATAAGGATATCGAGTCCTTTTGTTTTTGCCGCATTCTAAATGCTATAATCATTGTCGATGACTTATTTATTTATTTCAGATTTAAAAAAAAAACCTTAAGAGATAGTAGGCACCTACGTCATCAATTTTCTCATACATTCTTCGTTGGGCTGACAACCTTTAAAATGTGTGTTAACCTTTAACGAAGATATACCGTTTGATTAGACACTAGCTGGCGCCTGCGACTTCGTCCGTGTTGAAAAAGAAAAAAGTAGCCTATCCTCTGTCCTGTACGTCTAAATGTTTATCTACCAAGTTTCATGAAAATTAGTTAATTCCTTTAAGTTATGGAGGAACACACACACACGCACACGCACACGCACGCACACACAAACACACACACGCACGCACGCACACACACACACACACACACACACACACACACACACACACACACACACACACACCCGCGGGCGAAGTCGCGGGCAGCACCTAGTATTTATATAAAAATTACGTGTCACATGTGTTCAATTGTGCGCGAACTCCAAAACTACTGAACCATTTTTTATAAATGTCGAAACTATGTATAATTTGGTCCAACTTAACAGTTAGGATATATAAATTGCACCCCGGGCGAAGCCTGGAGCGAGTCACTAGTACAGATATAGATAAGTAGATACTTATTACGGAAACAAATTTATTTATAACTTTAAAACAAATGAATGTCCCTGAATTAAACAATGCATTATGCGTTTTACGAGATACTAAGTAAGTATACTATTGTGCCTAAATAGGGACAATGCAATAATTGCCTATGGACCTTAAAAAGCAAGGTTAATATGACATCAGAATAAAATTTTATTGTTACGTCATGCTTGTTTTGCAAACTATAGGATATTAAATAGGTTCTCTAAGAAAATCTACAAACTGTCATTGCAATATATTTTATACTAGTTGGCGCCCGCGGCTTCGTCCGCGTTGAAAAAGAAAAAAGTAGCCTACCCTGTGTCCCGTACGTCTTAATGTTTATCTACCAAGTTTCATGAAAATCAGTTGATTCGTTTAAGAGTTATAGAGGAACATACATACATACAGAAAAAAAATCTAAAAATCGTCAATTTAGTTTCAGTATGATGTATAGTCTATAAACACGATATTTCTGAAAACAAAGTAAATTACTCCATGACCGACCCTTACAGATTTATTATTAGTATTGATACTCGTAGCTGGTGTCCGCGACTTAGTCCGCGTAGGCGAAGTCGCGAGCAGCAGCTTGTTAATCTATAAAATCTGTTACATTGTTGTTAATCTTAAATCTATAAATCTACATAAGAATGTCTCCTTTATGTAAAATGAGCCAACTTAAGGATTTGAGGTAGTTTCCCTCCAGGGCCCGACTTATCTTTCCACACTGTATATTTAGTTATTCCATTATTGGAAGAATCCAGCGTCTAAGATACAGGCTCGGCCTAGTTTAGACGCTGGTACTCAACATAATTGTACTGTATGTTTATAACGATGATTTGTGAATAAATTATTATTATTATTATTATATTATAGTTGTCACATACCAATGACGTCACAAAGTACCGTAACCACGGTTCATGGTCCGTACACAGTACGGTGGACGGTGGTGTTCTGGTTTTCTTTTTTTTAATAACCGCCCGGTTTTTCTTTTTTAAAAAGTTGCCATTTCAAAAATAACATCTGGAATGGTGATAACAAAATATTTCCTTATGTACACTCATGTTTATCTTCTTCTCAGCCTACACTCGTGACGGAGTGGTCTTTATTGGTGATTATTTTAAACTTTATTTAAAACATTGATGTAAATAGTATATGCAATGGCAATGCACTCTCATATTGGAATCAAATATTCCTACAAGAATTTAAAAATAAAGAAGCTATAATATTGTACGAAAAATACGGATTTTATGTTGCCTCAGTAGAGTTCCTCAGACAGAAATGTCTTAAAATTAACAACATTGCCAATACGCTCAAATAATGTATAACCTTAGTTGTAAATGCAAAAGCGATCGGAACACCTTGGGGAATACCCGTTTTACCCGCTTCAAATAAGATAAAACAGTATTACCGGATGATTCATCAAGATGTTTTCTTCATCTTCATAAATGTCATGATGTCATAGGAGTTCATAGATGGACATTGGCTTCCAATGTCATTTCCAAGGGCAAAAATAATTCACGATCGCTAAGGTTTCATGATTTACTTTGTGGACCTCTGTCTGATTATGGTAGAAGTACGTACCTACTAATTATGGTATTTTTAAATACCATAATCACTAGGTATCCAAGCATTCCTACACTGCCGGGTATCCAAGAGGATTTCCCAACGTTAAAAAAAGAGGGGCCGGTCGCCAGTTATTTATAAAATTTTACAGATTCATATAATTGAAATGGTGCAATTTTTTGACGCATCGTGGTGCAATATTTATCCGCTTACATGTACTCAAAGGCTCAAGTGTTCGATGATTTTATGGAACTGAAATTTTAATGAAAACCGTGAATAAACTATCCCTACATACACTCGTGCCTATCGTCCATTCAATGTTGATGAATATAAATAATATAAATTTTTTTTTTCATTAATCCAGGAAAGCAATATTCATATTTAAACAGTGTAGGAACTAAAATTATAATAGGTTTTTCATGGACGAGATTGAAATACTTTTGGCTTACAAAGTATATGGGGTGATATGTTGTAATAATCTTTTATCAAAAGCTTTCACGTGTGTGCAATACTTTATGCGCTCACTGATAGGACTTTTGGTACTGAATTTATAAGTGATGCTTTTATGTGTGTAGTATTATGACTGCTTGTCTCCAAGGGCATATCTTCTGTTTGAAGAATTATATAAGCGGCTACTGGCAAATTAACCCACTTGGTCTTTTCGAAGATCGCTACTTAGAGCAAGCGAACATTATTTATGGAGCGTTGCGTATTTACGAAACGATAGAAAATAAAGCCCAGTGATTGGTTGTTGTAACGCCCACATAAAATTTTGACCAACCACTGGGCTTTATTATCTATCGTTTCGTAAATACGCAACGCTCCCGTTTGCATTGGTTTGCTCTTGGCTAGGGCCCATGAACATGAAAAGACTCAGAAATGCAGAATAGATCGGATTTCATACAATTGTCCTTGTGGCGGCAATTGAGCGCTTTACCCATTGGTATATCTACAGAGTGAGAGTCAGGCTGACAGTCAAAGTAATGGTAGGTGGTCAACGTTGCTTAAGGACACAAGCAACGACAGGAAGGATGCAAGCTCACTGCCGACTGCAGGAATTTGTTGATGGCTAGTTTAGTGGCAAACCACAGAAGGGAGATTGTTTAAAAGTTCACGACTCTGCGTGATAATAAGTTACTAAAGTATGGACTAGTATAGATAGTACGGATTTAGCAGTGACAGGGCACAACGAAATACAAAAATAAAAAATAATCAATACCAATAATAAATCTGTAAGGGTCGGTCATGGAGTAATTTACTTTGTTTTCAGATATCGTGTTTATAGGCTCTATACATGATACTGAAACTAAATTGACCATTTTTAGAATTTTTTTCTGTATGTATGTATGTTCCTCCATAACTCTTAAAGGAATTAACTGATTTTCATGAAACTTGGTAGATAAACAAATAGACGTACAGGACACAGGATAGGCTACTTTTTCTTTTTCAACGCGGACGAAGTCGCGGGCGCCAGCTAGTTTATTAATATACTTAAGCCTTGGTACAAAACGGGTGTTTCCTAGTAAGTATAAAAATAGGTACTTGTATCAGGAGACTCCCGCTTCTCCAACACCGTACTTAAATCTAAAGCTAAATTAGAATACAAAAAAATAGACGTTTCACAGTTATTTGGGCAGCCCGTCTAGCGGGTGTAACCACTCCCATACAGAAGACAACCGAGAAATAACAGCATTATGACGACACGTTTGGTCTTGTGGCTAGTAACCCTAGCTGTTAACCGAACGGTCGCGGGTTCGAATCCCGCTAGGGGCAAATGTTTTATGTGAACATTTTACCTTTGTACCTGAGTCATGGATGTTTTGTATTTATAATATGTATGTATTTACAAAAAAAAAGTAATCTATGTATTATATCAACTGTCTGGTATCCATAATACAAGCATTACTTGCTTACTTTGGAACTAGATGGTGCTGTGTGGAATGTGTGAAGATATTTATTTATATATGCTATTGTGTTTTGGTGACTGAACAAAGGGACGCCACAGCCCATTTCCCAATCATACGAGTATATATCCTACTATGATCGGCAGCGCAATTGCAGCACAAATGGAATTGTTTGTGTTATAGACGACGGTAGTCACATACCATCAAATAGACCATCAGCCTGTTTGTCGACATTAACATAAAAACAAAAACTTTCAGTCCACTTTCTTATTACTGGGATAAAAACTATCTTAAGTTTTAATTCGGGGCTTCGTCTAAAAATCTTACAGCAATTAATGCATTATCATTTACTTTCGCATTAAAATTTATAAAATAAAATCAGGGCTGTTGTTTAAATTTCATTTGACCACGCACTTATATATTAATTGGAAATTCCTCTTCATAATTATATCAATTAATCAGTTGCTACTTATTTCCACTTGATCTATAAATAAATATCAAATGCGTAAGCGAACGGTGGCATATTTTCTTGTTATCTGTGACGTCACAGATAATTAAGTAAAAGTTGTTACCACTGTCTATTGGAAATAATTTATTAAAGGAATGCGTCATTCTAACAATAGCCGTGCTGTTTCCTTGCGAAGAGCATCTAACTATACTATAGTTCCTCGATTAATTACAACTGTTACATTACATAAAAAAATCACTCCGAAAAAAGTTAATAAACAATAATGACATCGAATTATACTTATAATTAGGTTCAATGAAATATATATGTTACGGAATAAATATGAAATCGTGCAAACGTCGCTTTGACTGTGTAATTTCTCTTTCATTCGGTTAAATTCAACTTTATAATTTTTGTTAACAAAAGTTTACATATTTTAATGTTGAATACTTAGTAGTTTACTTTTATGTTTCATTATTTACCTTCACAAGAATTTACAATAGTAGATTGTCAAAAATAACAAATCTACCACTGGTTCAGAAAACTCTTTCTGTGGGAAAGAAAACTACCTACGAGTATATTACATTATTCACAGAAAATTTAAAGTAATAAAAATATTTAGTTTTTGTCAATGTTAATTTGTGTTTTTAATATTTCTTTGAAATATTTTTAAAATAAAATTAATGTTTAGTTATTGCATGTGAAAACTTCCTTCTTCTTCTTCTTAACCAATTGCAAAGGAAAATAAATACCAAATCTTTCTAAATAACTTCCTTACCTCAAGAAAAATATTTTCTAAAAATACTTATTAAGCTTTAAATATGTATTTTTGATAATATAAAATCACAAATACCGAATACGTACAAAATGTAAAAAATATAGTGATCGCCTTTTATGCACAGATCTCAGTTTACATATTGCTCATAAAAGTATATCGTAATTGAAACTTAAAAAGGTTTGATCATAGGGAAATAAAGAAAAATCGATCGAAAATTTGCTTAATCCAGGCAATTTCACTATTTCCTAAATACCAGACTTTATCCGTAGCATGACTGTTATGCGACAGAGAGTGGATATGTAAAAAACGCTCTAACCATTGGATATGATCTTGAAGAATAATATAAAGGCGGAGAGGCCTTTAGTCGAGACTCAATAGTGTTATTATACCGAACTGGATATAGTGTGTGATGATAAATAATTCAATCATGAATATTTTCGTAAGTTCATTTTCAAAACATATATATTTGTTGTGATAGTTAAGCGTAGGTATTTTGTATTAATTAGAGATTTCGGAAGCGTCGGCAAATACTTTTTTTGTTTTCCCTGTTATTAAGATAATTATCGGTTTATTGCCTAGGTATAATAGCCTAGGTCGCTAATAGGTATGTCTAAATAACGATTTAATTACTAATTAAATAATTTTGCAAGCATTTTATAAGCATTAATATAATAGAGCGCAAGTACATTACATAAGTCCATATTTATCAATAAAAATATTTTTGTAAATAAATAGAAAAATAATATCAGCCTTTATTCAGCGACAAATCAGTTTAAAACACATTGTCTTATATTTAAATTATTATCTTATAAATATATGTAATTAATTAGTGAGATAATAAGGATTCTTAATTGTATGAAAAATTGTACTGTTTTAGTTTTTAATTAGTAAATATACCCCTTTCTAAATTAAAAATTAACAAGGTAAATATTTAAAATTTAATAGTTTTTTTTTTTTTCAAAAGTAACCAACTAAGTAGATAGGTAATGTTCATTGTGTTAATTGTTCGTATAAACTATTTTCTTATACTCGTAGTGGCATTAGTTCATTTTTGCTAAAATATACTCGCAAACAATTTCTAAATAATTTTTTTTCTAAATGCTGAATACATTTTGAAATAAACAAGGAAATCAGTGTGGGCGATTAATTGTACCTGTGAATGTAATATGACCAAACAGTGTCCCACTATTTGCAGTATTATTGCATTTTATTTCGAATGCATAGACTTAACAACTTCGAATGCCATATTCAACGCCTTAGAATCATTTATTTCATACTTTATTAAATTACTTGATATCATAATCATGAATAATCCTTATACAACGTGTCCCGGGTAGAAGTGACCTTAAATCTTTGCCGGTGAGCGATGTTTAAATATTTATAAAAATCATTGATAGCTTAGTCTAGGGGTTTTTAGCCCCCTTTTTTTTTAGCAAAACAATAAAAAACCTTTTTTTTTCATAGAATTTCAAGTTCAATTACTCTTTTAACACATGTTTGATTTAATTCTGCATAGTTTTCATTACTTAAATCAATAAACAATAACTGGCCGGGAAATAAAAAAAGAGAATGAGAAAATAGGTATGTTAAAACAAATAACAGACATCTCTAGTAAATTAAAAGAAATAACAATAAAAAAAACCAAAGCTCATAAAACCTAAGGCTAAGGCTAGGCTAGACTAGGCTATTTATCAATGATTTTATGTAGATATTCAAACATCGCTCGCCGGTCACTTCTCCCGGGGACACGTTGTATGTATACTGTGTATGTATGTATAAAAATTACGTGTCACGTAGTTTCTCCGCGATGGACTCCTATACTACTGCACCGTTTTTAATAAAATTCGTAACTATGTGTAATTTGATCCAACTAAAAAGATAGGATAGTTTTTTTATTTTGAACCCGGGCGAAGCTGGGAGCGTGTAGCTAGTATACATATAGTACTTAAATTCCAATAAGGACTGCAATAATATGTCATTTAAAAGTTTCAATACTTTCATTTACAGAATTTAATACTACTGTCATGTTTTATGACAATCTGTTGTGCTCAAAAAGTTGACATCGGTGGCGCCGCACAGAGACGTAGCACTGGGGGATATGGACTGTTGAAACCAGGATATAATAACTATGGTGGCTACAATAATGGTTATGGAGGTTACGGCGGAGGATACGGTGGTTACGGTGGCGGAGGATACGGCAACGGCGGTTACGGGGCTGGCGGTTATGGTGGACATGGTCCGGGAGGATATGGAGGCTACCCCGGATATGGAGGTACGATTTTTTTTTACTTTTTATGTTAAATTGCAAGGAATGGCAAGGGTGCTTGCCTTACGTCTCAGGGGCCCCAGTTTCGATTCCCGGCGGGGTCAACTTTGGAAATTTTAATATAATTTTCAAAATTGACTGGTCTGGATTTAAAAGTAGTGGTAGGGCACACTGCGTTTCGCAGTCATTTGGGCAGCCCGTCTGGCGGCAGTAACCACCACCTTACAGAATACCACCGTGAAATAACAGCTTTATGTGCTGTTGTGTTTCGGTGTTTGAGTAAGGGATGCCAGGGCCCATTACCCCTTCCCTTCCTTATCCCTTATCCTTAATCCTTCTATGGTCGGCAGCGCACTTGTAGCACTTATGGCGTTACTTGAGTTATAGGCGACGGTAGCCACCTACCATCAAGTGGACCGTCAGCCTGTCTGTCGACCTTAACATAAAAAATAAATAAAAAATTCGAGACAGGCTGACGGCTGACATTTGTCATCGCCTATAACACAAGCAAAGCCACAAAAGCTGCAAGGGCGTAACCGGCCATGGTAGGATTAAGGATAAGTGATTGAGGGATAGGAAATGGGCTCTGGCATCTCTAAGGAGATCTTCCCTAGGATTCTAAGTTCTAAAGGTCTTCTATAAGGGCAAAAATAGCCAGACGGGCTGGCCCAAAAGTCTGATCCCTGCCGGGAATCGAACCCGGGACCCTTGGGACAGAGAGTCAGTGCAACCGTTCTAATCATTCATCCAACGGGCTCGTCGACTTTCATTGAATTGATTGAATCAAATGTCAAATTTGAATTTAAGTCAACATAAAATTAAAACCTTATTTACATTTCTTATGTATTGATACCTATATGAATTTTATTTTTACATAACATAATGTAAAATAGGATTTTACAAGGTAAGTCGAGAGTATTCTGGCAGAAACGGATAAGTACAGAAAATTTCAAAATGAGAAAAGAGCATTTAAAAGTTTGAGGGCTCATAGTAAAACTGTGAAGCACAATAGCCATAATAAAACATAAAATCACAGTAAAAGCTAATTCAGTTATACTGTTTTGGTAGATAAAAAGAGCAGAAAAAAATAAGTATGCCTATGTATCTAATTTTCGTTAAACTGCACTTATTCGGTTCTGCCAGAATACCCTCGAAGTATTTTTTACTGAAAATAAATTGACAAAAATGCCTACAAAAACGTAAATAAAACACTTTTTAATTGAAAGAGTTGCCTATGATATAACTTGTCTGTTTTTAGGTGGATATGGCGGTTATCCCAATTACCCAGGCGTTGGCGGAAGCGGCGGATATCCGGGCTACGGAGGTGCGTGGCATTCCTATTCAAATATAAAATGAAAAAAGAGTCGTAATTAAAATTATAGGAAAGTTCTGTAAATATTGATGACACAATTTTTTACTAAAAAGAAACTATATATACCTACTTTTTTATTAATTAAATTGATAAGATCTTGCTCAATTTGGAAATAGATTGCTCAATATTATGTCCTTTCTTGTATTCTTGACAACGTGTACTTATGCAAAATTTCATGATGATCGGTTTAGTTTTAAATGTACATTTAAATTTATAATATTGGGATTTTTATGAAACTTGAATAAAATGTATGGATCTTTTATTCAAGATTTATATTATAATTGATGTAGGTACCTATCGCTAAAATTGTTAGCAAATTACATACACACTTTCTTAAAGAAAATTCACTGAAAATAAACATGTTATAAATGTGCAAATTATAACACTTTCATAAATGCAAATAACGCTTAGCGATAAAACACGAACAACTGCATGCGAGCACGTGTTAATTATATTGTAACTAATTGTTAATGGCATAATGAACTAACATTGTTTTTAATGTGTTATTTTTTTAATGTTTTTATTGTGAGTTGATGTTCGTAAATTTAAAATAATTTTAATTGCTTAATTATTAGTCGTTACGCTTAAGGTACAACCTGCAAAACCTGCGAAAGGTGATATTTCTGAGTGATATTGGTCATTATAATAGAACAAGTTTTTTTGAATCAAATACAACAAAATTTTAATTTAAATAAATTATCAAATCAGGAGCGTTTAGTTTTAAAATTATTCTAAAAAAAAATTAAAATAATCTTCACACGTTTAAAGAACACTCTAAATTCCATAATATATTTTAAACAGTGTTAGCCTAAGTTAGTATTACCAAAACTAATTGACTATTTTAGAAATAGGTACTTCAATTTAGTCAAATTAGACAATTTTTAATCATTTCTTTTTAATTTTTAAACTCAAAAGATAGCACAATGATTTACAAGCGACTAAGATAAATTGAAATATATAAAATCCATAGGATTAACTCGTTTGTAAAAAATTGATACATAATTTAGTGTCTAAATTATTTTAAACATTTTTTTTTATCTTACACGTTCAACAAACGCATGTTGCTTTATCGAATTTAATCATAAATAATTATAGTAACTATTTTAGGACCGTATTATGGAATAGAGGATCAAGCCTACATTAGTCGAGATAATCGTCAACAAAACTGAAGTTTTCCCAAATTTTCTTATTAAATATTATACTCATTTTTGTTGAATTTTTGGCTATGCCAAAAAATTATTTAGTATAGTGTACTTATAGAAAAAAGATTAAATTTATTTAACTTACAAATAATTGGAGGTGTTTGTAAAACAAAATATTATAGGCATATATAATAGGTATTAAGATTCTTATGATCTATATTTTAATTTATAGATAAGTAGATTGATATCTATAAGATATGACTGTCCTATTCAAATAACTGTATAAGGATAGCTAAAGAGGGTTTTTTTGCTTAATATTGTATTATTGAAAATGAAACATATTGAAAATAGTCTAAAATAAACATAAAAATGCATAATTATTAAGAACTGGCTGTCAAATACACTAATAATTATGTAACTGCTATAATTGTGTTATAATTGTAACTAATATAATTATCTTATTATAATCTGTACAATATACGATATATTGGCTAACAAAACGGACATTTGGACGAAATGTCTCGCTTTAGCTTATTAACTTTGTTCAAATAAATTCGAAAATCTAACACTAACGAGAAACGTCTAATGCTTTTTAGTTTTAAAACTTTATTAACCTTTAAAATAGCTTTAGAATTGGAAAAACTAATTAAAAATAATACTAATGATTTTAAATTTTAAATAATTAAACGCAACTTAATACCCAGACTAACTATAATGGAAGTATAAGTATTTTTGGCGCTTGAATCCTTACTCCATGATAAGGTCCATTTCTTTCAGGCTACCGGCCAAACCGGCCCGGTTACGATTACCGACCGGGACACCAAGGTGGCGCCGGTTATCCCGGTTACAACCAATACCGGCCCGGTTACAATCAGAACCGCCCCGGTTACGACCAGTACCGCCCCGGTTACGATCAGTACCGCCCCGGTTACGATCGCCCTGGTAACCAAGGAAACTACTTTGATGGCTATGGAAATGGGTACAATGACAATTTCAGACTTTTAGGCAGAAAAGTTAGCGACACTAAGAAGGAAGATGAGGCCTAGAAATGTTTTGTTTGTTAGTTAATTAATTTGCGCAATGTACCTACTTTTTGTTATTTAATAAATAAAACGTAAGTTATTATACTTGTTGTTTTTTTTTTTTTAATTTATTTACATAACATGGAGTTTTCACCAAGCAACATAATTTTGTTGTTTGTTAGATATAAGGATTTAAAAAAAACAACTACATGGCGTTTTCACAAACCAGTATAATTTTGTTAAATAAGGTTAAAATAAGGATTAAAAAAATAACTTTCAATACTTCCAATATAATTTTATTCATAATAAAATTTATAACGCATATTACATAATATATTATTTCATCTTTTTATATCTTTAGTTATACATAATAACGTACAGAAATTCACCAATCTCAATGAAATAAGTTTAATAGACATTTGTAATTTTTTAACAATAATATTAAGAACATTAAGAGCTACTAAACCAATCGGCAGCTGAATTGAAGAAAGAGGCAGCTCCTGACCTTGCATTGGCCAAATTAATTGGCAGCGAACTTGTCATTATTTCTGATATGTCACCTCTCGACTTGTTGGGACTTGCTGAGGTTTTCTTCTTTGTCTGTAAACATGTGACCTTTTTTACAATAATATAAGGTAAATATTCAAACGAACATGTAGTTTTTTTTTTAATTTACAATAGACATACACACACACACTCGCATAAACGGTTTACTTCTAAAAGTTAATAGGGCAACAAATAAGTGACAAATTAGTAACTGGTTAGACAAAAAATGAACTCCAGACAATACAACACAACTGAATACACCTAAAAAAAACATATTGACGATGATATTGACAGTTATTCATAGTATAATTTATAATCTACATACATCTAATATGTTGCTAAGCGCAAAACTCGTTTTTGTTGAAATCCAAGGAATAGTACTTTTTTCTGAAGAAAAAAAAATCGTAAAACCCTATTATTTTCAATCTAAAAAATCTTAATCCAGCTTTGTATGGGAAGTATTATTTGAACTATATTATATATATTATACATGTATTTTGAAACACCTGCTACGATATCCTATCGCTAGAATTGTAAAAACACCTAATTTAGCTTCCAAATCTATTTTCCTGAATGATATTGTTATAATTATCCATTCTTACATATTATAAAGCAAACTCCTCCGCCGCGTCTGTCTGTCTTGTTCGCGATACACTCAAAAACTACTGCACCAATTTTCATGCTGTTTTCACCAATGGATAGAGTGGTTCTCGAGGAAGGTTTTAGTATATAATTTACAAATATACGCGGGCGAAGTCGCGGGCAGCAGCTAGTAGAAGATATTTTAATTCACTTTATAAACTGACTGGCTGGAAATATGAGCACACCGTGATCACAGTATGTAGTTAGAAGCATTATTAGCACAAATCACATTTAAAAATCAGTAATCACACCCGAAACTCAAACCATACCCGAAATGCATTTATATTTGTTGAATTTCTATTTCTGCGTTTAAAAAAAAAATACAATATCAAGGTGAGTTTATATGTAGGCTTGCACAACAATGTCTGATTAATGATAGGAATAGAATTTCTGTTCCTATCATTAATCAAGGATCATCAAGGAAAGTTTTGTTACAGAGTAAAAGGTGGCAATGTTTTTTTTTTCTATCCTTCCTAGTCCTCTAAGAATCCTATACACTCTCAATTTATTAGAATGATTGTGTGGAAATAACAGCACATGTGCTGTTGCCATTCGGTGAGTGAGTAAGGGATGCCAGAGCCAAATTATTACCCCATCCCTTACTTCTTTATCCTTAATCTGCACTATGGCGTTGCTTGTGTTATACGCGACGGTAGCCACTCACCATCAACAAGCGCACATCTCTGATATATCTCCGTCTCTTTCCCTCTTATGACAGTGTTGTAATGTGTGAAAATGATAGACGTCACTTTCTCTACAAAGTCCTTGTGTATTACAATCGGTAAAGTTTGGGGTACGACTTCGTCTAGTATTCTGCTCACAGAATAGAGATAGACGCTCTTGAAGTTTCAATGACGGTCAGCCTGTCTGTCATTGATATAAATGATTATATATGAAATTAATTAAAAGCTCATATGTATAACCCAAATCTTATCAAAGTTCGAGTGAATAGGCATCTTCTGGATGAGCTCGCTCCATCTTAGGCCTCATTTTCGCTACACAGCAAACCCTAATCTCTAATAAAAATAAAGCTGACCTGTCGCTGGTTGTGGTTGGGTGGCGCGATAGGCTTGGGGGGCGCCACCGGCAGCAGCGAGAACCAGCGCGAGTCAGCCGCAGCCAGCACGGCCGCCGCGCGGTCTCCACTGCCACCGGACAGCACTGGCTTGCTTCCCACCACGCCGCACAGCGCTCCGTGATGCATCACCATACTGCCCACCAGCGTCTGCGGTGTCAATGGACAATATATTTTATGTAAAGTCTGTTTTTTAATCTCAGAAACAAAAATGACATTACATGTGACATGCATTACATACATTACATGGTATCATTATATGCAAACTTGAAATTTGCATGTGTCATTTTTGTCTCTGAGATTAAAAAACAGACTTTAGGCGAGCGAAAAGCACTTATAATTTAGTGACCGACCAAGGATTCGGCAAGTTTCGGCAAAAAATATAACTTCAGCACCAGTTTCGGCCGTTCCGGCAAAAATGTGGCTTCGGCACTAAGTTTTTACTTTTTAGGCAAAAATTTAACTTCAGCACCAGTTTCGGCCGCTTCGTCAAAAAATCTGGGTTCGACACCAGTTTCGGCAATAAATCTAGCTTCAGCACCAGTTTCGCCAAAAAATCTAGCTACGGCACCAGTTTCGGCCGTTTCGGCAAAAAAATCTGGCTTCGGCATCAGTTTCGGCAATAAATCTAGCTTCGGCACAAGTTACGCCCGTTTCGGCAAACAAATCTAGCTTCGGCACCAGTTTCGGCCATTTCGGCAAACAAATCTAGCTTCGGCACCAGTTCGGCCATTTCGGCAAACAAATCTAGCTTCGGCACCAGTTTCGCCCGTTTCGGCAAAAAATCCCGCATCGAAACTGCGTTCGTGAATTATCCTGCTTCAAATTATTGTGAATCGATTAGCGAAAACACAAAAAAAGCCTTCATGTTTTCAAAAGTTTATGTGAAATAAACTTTGCTTTTACGCAACGGTTGTAGGAAAATATAATATAAAACAAAACTCACCTGAACCCTCTGCACAGATCTCTTTAAATTGGTCTGTATGTATGGATAAAATACATCATAGTCAAACGGATCGATCTTCAGTCTTAAAAATTCACAAATCTCATGCGAATACTCCATCATTTTTTTATTCTCTCTGGGCACCAAAAGCATCGTCAAGTGTCTCACGTCCATCAACAGCTGAAGCGCACACCTCTGATTTATCTCCATCTCTTTCCCTCTTATGACAGTGTTGTAGTGTGCGAAAGTGATGGAGGTCACTTTCTCTACAAAGTCCTGGTGTATTTCAATCGGTAAAGTGTGGGGTACGACTTCGTCTAGTATTCTGCTCACAGAATAGAGATACTCTTGAAGTTTCAATGAAGGTCCAGCCGGCACTTTGATTATTGATTCTATGGAATTGCCTTCTTCGTCTTTTTCTTCAATTTTTATTACATCCCATTGCTAGAAAAAAAATTTCAATGACAATAATTTTTCGACCCCCAAAAAACAAGTAATTTAAGAAAAAAATAAGATTGATATCCATTAAAATAAAACACAAAAACTAAAAATTCCAAACAATATGTAAGTCAAGTTTTAAAATTAATTGAGAACACACAAAACAAACAACTTACCATCATCAAGTAATCAATATTCGCTTCAAGGGTGAACTCTTGTGGCAAACATTTGATCAAATCACCAACATTCACCAACACCACGTCCAACCATTTGCTCCAACACGCTAAACAACTTTCCTTCAGAACAGTGCACAGTTCGTCCCAACTTTTCATTGCTTCTTCGCTCACAGTTAAGACACCCAAATTATTCTGCTCCATGGGAATGTAGCATCTACGTAGATTGGGTATTAGGTTGGTTATCGCTTGAGTAAACCTTGCCGTGTATATTGCAGTTGTTTTCCTTTGTAATTCGTTGGATTGGAGTGTGGGCTCTTCGAAACATGCTCTTATATAATGAAGCATGCTGGAAATGAAAAGACAATAAATAATTATTATTACATCATAATCATTAACAACAAGTCACAGTCTACGGTTTAGCCTAAAACATATTTCTTGTTTTGCAGCCCACGGCACATTTACTTATGCAAAGAATTTGCATAGCACACTGAGTAAGTTTGAGTCTCTGTGCCATAAGACAATACTGGACGCTTTATATTCTTTATAGCCATCAATGTACTACCTACAAGTATGGATTTCGTACGCCATACAAAACACTAGAAACTTTATGGAACATTTAAAAGTGACATATGCGTAGAGCATCACCTCTGTCATCTGTCATTTAAAACCAACCAAACGTATGTTATTTAAAAAAAGAAAATGTGACTTTACGTGAACACACTGGAGTTTAAAAATGAATAGTAGTACTTTTATCACTGACGCGCGAAGGCAAGACTCCGCCATGATTCCGTTTTAGGCGTAATTTTTATGTGCCGCATTGGCATTTGTGAAGAAAATTCCATACTTGTAGTACTTCGATGTTTATAGCACTGTAGTCCCTGTCGAAACTAGTGATGTGCCGGATCGTTAAAAATGTAGATCCGCGGATACGGATACGGATGTTTAGTGTCAAGATCCGCGGATACGGATGTTTGGTGTCAAGATCCGCGGATACGGATACGGACCTTAACTTTCTTAGTCAATCGGTGTCGGTGCGCGTGACTTTGAAGCGATAGTTGACACCCGCCACTTTACGGTTATTTTATTTTATTTTAAGAAAAAATAAAAATAATCTGAATGGAATTTAATAGTTTTTCATTGCTACCTAATCACCTATAATGTAGAATTTCAGCTATGAATTAAAAATAATAAAGGAAAAGGATCCCCCAAAAAGTAACGGATACGGATACGGATCCGTCTTCACCGTCGGATATTCGCGGATACGGATACGGATATCCGGCAGCACATCACTAGTCGAAACTATGTCTGAAATAATAAATGTCGTACCATATCACGGATGCTATACACGCAACAAGAAAGCTAAGAGTACCTGTGTACATTTTTACTGGAAGTGTCACGTAAATAAATTTCTATTTCACTCTTGTCGCTGTAAACTTGATCCGTGTTGTCATCTTCGTCGTAAACAAACATCAACTTGTCGGCTCCGACCTTTTCCAGGTACAAGTACACTCTCAAATCTTCCTGTAGTTTCTGCAGCTCGTTGTCTAAACACTGGCACAGTTTTTCTAGGTTCGGCGTGTAACCTCGGTCTTGGAGGGACATGCCTAGAAATAAATGCGACTTTTGCAATTCTGCTCATTACATAAGGCTATAAAAACAGTTGACGCTTTATATGTTTGGTGATATTAAACACCTCTTTTTAAATCATCAGGATTTTATCAAGATCGTTCAATTGCACCCCTAACGGCATGTATCATGTTTACAGGTGACGGTAGCCACGGGTTGCCACCAAGTTTGTTTTTTTTTATTACTAAAAATAAACATTTTTTTTTCTTAAATTATAAATTAACTAGCTTTTGCACGCGACTTGGTCCGCATAACTTTATAAAATATAGCCTATGTTACTCGCTGATAATGTAGCTCCTATAGGTGAAATAATTTTTAAAATCAGTCCTTAAGTTTTTTAGTTTATTCATTAATTAAAGAATATTAATAAAGAATATGACAAAGAAAATGTTCACAATAATTTTGTAATTTTCTTTAAAAAAAAAACAACAAATTTAACACAATCTTACCTCTCATAAGAGAATTCATGACTTTAATGACGTCATTCCTCGACTCGATCACCGTTTCCCCTATAAGGTCTTTCCACACGTACCAATTTATGTTCGCCTCCTTCTCGATCTCGCTGTCTGAAGAGACCTTTGTGAGGTCTATCAGAATCTGCGTCTTGAACGTGTCGTAGACTTTGAGCCATCGATTGTCTATGATCGCCTTCACTCGAGCAGTGAACAGAGGTTGGAAATAAGTGCACCACACGTGACCCTCAGGCATGTCCAGTGACGAGCAGATATCGTTCCAATTTTTGGGCGTTTCTGAAATATAAATACGTGTCAAGTACACAATTGTATCTACAAAAAAAAAAAAGAATTAAATGTTTTCATTAAATAATGAAAAAAGTTAATAAAAAATAATACATTTTTATTTAAAAAATACATAATAGTAATAATGTAATTAGGTAGTTATGAGCATTCATTTATTTTTAAGTTAAGTTTAAGTAAAGTAAATTTTTTTAAGTAAAACCATTAACAAACAAAAAAGATTAAAAATAAAAAAAAATCAAGATAAAATAAAAATAAAATTTAAAAATTTAACAGTACAATATTTTCCTATAAAAAATTATAAAATAAATAATCTAAAAATTCTTAAAAAGTTGTTTAAAATTTTTCTTTTCGATTGTGTTATAGGAACTAAACCATAGTTTAGTATGTGTTCAATAATTTTAAAACTAAACATATCAAATTACAAGCTATAATATCAATCAAAACTATGGAAGTTAGTGAAATTCCTTCATCGACTGGGAAATGGGCTGGTGGTCTTCAAACGCCTGAACAGATCTTCATATTTTATATTATATTAAAGCTGAGAACCATCATAATATTTTTAACAAAGAAAACCGGTACAAAATTGGTCAATCCTTGATACTCGTACACAATACCGTCAAACTAAGGACCCCGTTTTTGCGTCGGACGCTATTTAATGACGGAATTCCATTTAAACTTACCGATTTTAAAAGCTTCATCCCTTATTTCATGCAACACTTTCACCCTTTGAATATTCTGAAGCAACGACTGCACGTGTTCCTCAATGAACCTCTTCACTGAAACACTCCAGTTGCGAACGCAACCAGTTATTTCTTCTTTGGCCAACGCTTCGACTTCCTTGTTCGATGGCAGTCTACAAAATTAATTCATTACATATTACATACTCATATACACGCAAAACGCTAAATTCAATCTAACATTATATTATACTAGCTGCTGCCCGCGACTTCGCCCGCGTAACTTTGTAAATTATATACAGTAATACCCCGGACTTACGCGATAGGTGGGACCAAGAGATAGCCGTGTAAGTCGAATTCGCGTAAATCGGGGTTCAACATTGCATATAATTATGTAAATACGTATAAAGTTTGTGTAATCGGGACTAGAGTCTAAGAAAACAATAATTTAGAAGAAACATGTTTAATAAAATGTTAGATAATGAAAACAATTTACATTACTATGAATAAAATAACGCAAATCAAAGTTATTTTGATGTCGAAGGCTTCATATAAAAACCGCGTATCTCCGAAATCGCGTAAAACGGGGTACCGTAAGTCGGGGTATTACTGTAGGTACTAAAAAACCCTCCTCGAGAACCACTCTATTCATTGGTGAAAACAGCATCATGAAAATCGGTGCAGACAGACAGACAGACAGACAGACAGACGCGGCGGAGGACATTGTTTTATAATATGTATAATTTACTAGTGGCCCGGTCCCGGCTTCGCACGGATGCAATTTTTGTTTTTTTTTTTTTTTTTTCAAATTACATATATACACAAACCTTCTTCGTTTATGTTTCCATTAGTGAAAATAATAATAAAATCCGTTGGGTTGTTTAGAGACAAAGTCAGCGGAGAAACAGACAAAAACAGAAAGTGAATTTATTCTATAATATGTATATAGATAAAAAGCAAGTGTTATTTAATGATATTTAATGGTACTAATATATTCACTATGAGTTAATTCGTTCATGTGATATATAATTTAAAAGCATTTTACCTGTAATTACAAATTATGGGTGGTAATAATTTAATTGCAGACGAATCACTGAAATGCACCAAATTGAGCAAAGGTTCAGAATCTTTTTTGAATAGACTCTTTAACTGAGCGAGCACTGTGCCTCCGTCCTTATCTGAAAAAAAGTCATTTTAAACATTTTTTTATAGTTTACGACGGGTAACTTCTAAGCGAAAAGTGATCAAAATGCCTACACATTTATATTCAATTTATAATATATTCGTTTTCTTTATAAAATTATTTATTTTCATCTTAAGATGACCATGCGAATGATGTCGCGGGAATTAATTTATTTATTTACTTACCAACTAAAAAAGACATACTTATTTATCACAATATACAAAACTCACAGAAAGGAACATCACAAGTAACATTATTTGAGATTAATTAAATTATATTAAACTAGCTGGTGCCCGCGACTTCGTCCGCGTTGAACGATGAAAGGTACCCTATGTCCTTTCTGGTGTCCCAGACAACGTGTATGCAAAATTTCATGGTGATCGGTTCAGTAGTTTTTGCGTGAAAGAGTAATAAACATCCATCCATAATAATAACATCCATACAAATTTTCGCATTTATAATATTAGTACGGAAGTACAGATTATAAATGTGAATCAACAAATGTCAATGATGTCAAAAATACCCTAGAACAATCAATAACATAAAATCAAATCAATAAAACAAAAATGAACAACAAAAGAGAGAAAAAATTCAATAATGTTAATACTAGTAAGGGCCATTTTGTTCACAATGAGCAATGAATGAGTCAAAGTATAACTGACTAATATCGAGCAGCGATAGACTCACCTACGAAGCAAGAATAAACCAGAAGAACAGTTTTCAAAACTATCTTCACACCGTTCACTATCTTCTCTTTTATCTGTGACTTCATATCCCCGTCCAATATCTGCGCCAGGTCGAACTGCAGGGTTGACTTGAGTCCGGTGTTGCTGTGCAGTTCTATTAAGGTGTTTAGAAGTTCCACCATCGACTGCGTGTCTAACAGGTAAAGGCTCGTGAGACAAGAGCATGCAGTCTGAAATACAATTTTCATCTATATAAAGTTTTCACTCACAAATTGACGTCTAAGTTTTGATGACCCCATTGGATGAGCGGTTGGGGTGCTTGCCTTAACGCTCTGTACAACGGTCCGCGGGTTCGATTCTCGGCAGGATGAGCTTTGGATATGAACTTTTCAAAGTTGAATTTGGTCTGGATTTGGAAAGTTTCAAAGTTGAATGTGCTGTTGTGTTTCGGTGAATAAGAGATGCCAGACCACATTTCCTTATGACTTATCCTTAATCCTACTGTATTCGGAGAAGCACTTGGAGCACCTGTGGCGTTGCTTGTGTTATAGAAGACGGTCTGCCAACCCTTACATAAGAAGAAATATGTAAATTTTCAAATCCAGACCAGAAACTAGGAAAAAAAAATCCAGTCTTCCAACAGACTCTGTGGGATTTCCAACCCGGTCCTGACACAGAGTGTTTGAGCAAACCTATGTCGAGTGGAGGCCACGGACCAGCAAGCGCAGCGCAGGACGTCCACCCACAAGGTGGACAGACGACCTAATAAAGGCCGCAGGTCAACGGTGGATCCAGGCTGCTTCTGACCGGTCCAATTGGAAAATTTTGGGGGAGGCCTATGTCCAGCAGTGGACGTCCTGCGGCTGAGATGATGATGATGATGATGATGATGTCCGTAAGAGAACTTAACCTCATGACCAATGGGCTTGTTACCTCAGCGCTTATGTTCACATCATGCAACTTTTCCCTACACACATCGATGATTGTTTGATGCAAGTTTGATATGGAGTTCCATTGTTGATGAACGAGCCTTTGTAGCGAGTGCATGCCCTTCGCATTTTTATTTCCAAACTGAAGTTGTAGCCCTGGAAAAAAAACTCCGTAGTTGCAGATGTAACAAGGTTCCTGAGCCTTGGCAATTTTTGAGGCTCATATCTTGTGGGTACATTAATATTTTAGCATTTTCTCACCCGTATTTACATGCCTGGCCATAATAAACAATTGAGTTGCTTTCACATAATCTTCAGTTTCTATAAATGTCCATATTTTTTCAGGTATTTCCATCAACAACTTCACCTGCACTGAAATGCTGTGGACTGGATCTGTGTTGTACTGAAAACTAAGCATTACAGAACATTTTCAAAAGCTGATATCTGATCTGATCAGATTTTATTTTCAAAGAAGACTTAAAAACACAAAGAAGGATGCATATTGCTCTTTGCACATGTAATTCAAAGAAACCACAATTTTTAAGTAATAAAAATCATCATTATCAAAACTTGTAGACCTTTTAGTCAACACACTAAACTTCTCTTTAAAGTAGAAGTCTGCTCTCCTCTCCGCGCCACTCTTTTTAAAAGAACACTTATGATAATTTCATAGAAACATTTTTTTTTTATTATAGTAACAGGTGCTGAATATCAGCAATATGAGAGAAGAAGTTACTAAGTGCAGCAAACAATATTAAAACCGGCTACATAACCATATTAATCCTACATTTTTTACAAGCCTAATTTGAATTTATAATACATATTTACTAGCTTTCTCCAGTTACTTCTACTAGACCCTTTTTCTTAGGTGTTAAAACAATTATTCAATATTTATTGCCTAAGTGTTGTATTTTTTATTTCATTTTTAGATAATACCTCGGGAACACAACCTCTTTTCTAGGTGAAAGATACCCTACATCCTTTTTTGTATCCTGACAGTGTGTATTGCAAAATTTCATGATGATAGTTAAGGTGTGAAAGTGTAACAAACAAACTCCCTTTGGCATTTTTACTATTACGATATTTCACTTTGAAAAGTACCTTTGAACTGCGGGTTTATCATTAATCTTGAAACCAACTAAATGTGTATCGTGTAACTTCCGGCAAGCAACCATCATTTCATTTATATGGTTGAGTGTACTGGCCGTTGTGCCACTCATCTCCTCTATGGTGTCGGCTGCATGAATCAGCTCTCTGTATCTCTCCCTGCAAATAACATTACAATCCTTACATATTATAAAACAAAGTCCTCCACCACATCTGTCTCTCTGTCTATTCATTTTTTCATAATGGACTGCCAATAAACAATATGTAAAGTTTCAGCTTTGCGCATTTTTGACATTCACTCATTTGTTTAAACAAGCGTTGTCCCGCAGGTGCGCCGGCAGGAGTCAATTTATGTTTAACAAGCGCTAATATGACACAAAAACCATATAATAAATGTTGCGCAAATGTGTCAAAATACCAAATCAAATGTTGCTGACTCCCGGACTAATATTATAAAACAAAGTCCTCCACCACATCTGTCTCTCTGTCTATTGGTGAAAAAAGCATGAAAATCGGTGCACTAATTTTTGAGTTTATCGCGAACGGACAGACAGACAGACGAGGCGGAGGACTTTGCTTTATAACATGTAAGGAAGGATGGTCGGCAGCATTTGTAGTATTATAATAAGTGGCATTACTTGTGTTATAGGTGACAGTAGGCACCTACCATCAAGTGGACTGTTATCCTGACTGTCGTGTCGACTTTTACATAAAAAAAGTTAAAAATTATCTATAAAACTTTTAAAGTTCATTTCAATTTGACGTGTCTAAATAATGACTTTATTTTAACGTAACATTTCAAAAACTCATTGCCAATAATATATAAGATGTTGAAATGAAAGCTCTTACCCGACCATAGCCCGTAATTCCTCCCTTTTTCTTTCAATTTCATACTGTAGTTTCTTTTGAACGTTGTCTATTTCCGAGATGAAGTAATTTTGAAACAATTCGTCAGGAACTATGTCTAATAAATTAGGTTGAGACATTTTCTAGATATTTACAATTATTCTAAACCTATAATACAATATCTCACTATTGTCTAAAATAAATCAAAAAATTAATCAACTCAACTTTTCAACTAATAACACAACTCCATCAGTTCCATGCCATGACTTATTGACTTCTATACAAATTACAAAATACAAATTCAACATCAACAATTTCCACAATCCAATTTCCATTTATGTCCATTGTCAATGTCATGATGACAATTTGACAGTTGACAAATGACTGCATGTGTCCGTCACAGTAAAATAGATATAAAATAAATAATATGACGTTAATTTTTCTAGTTTTATCTCTTTTTAGTTTGATTTTAGTTTAGTTTTATTTAGGATTTAATTTTATATATGGATGTTTGTAAACTTTTTTAATTACTGATACTACATTTATGGGGTGCACTATTGATACGAGGTCCAACCTTTTTGGGTATTTATAGACTTAATCAGTTATGAATGAATGTTAGTTTTATAAAAATATAGTTTTTATGAAACGGAAATTCATTCACAATTAATTTTATAAAGATTTTAAAACATAACCTTAATTTATTTACAATACAAATAAAGTATTTACACCAGGTTTGTTTGAACTATCAGCATCAGTATCACTTAAAAACATCACTACAACGCACGTTTTCAGTACAACACAATAATTTTTCACTGTTTAGAAATGTTTTTTTAATTTTATCGAATCTTTTTACGTACATGTTTACAGTTTAATCTTCAACCACACAACCAATGAAATGAACCACAGAGCCAATGAAACGAACCACAGAGCCAATGAAACAAACCACAAAGTCAACATTACGAATCTTAACCTATTTATATCAATCGTTCTACTACAACCAGTATTCCGGGCTGGAAATACTGGGAAGGCAAATAAGTCTTGTAACACATTTTGTAATAAACGCACAATTCTTCTGCTACAACCAGTATTCCAGTACCCAATCTAACCTATTTTCTGCAATGCAAAGTATTGTAACACATTTTGTAATCGGATGAGCTCGCTCCGCTGCGCTCCGCTCGCATTTTCATAACATTCCGGAACCTAACCTAACCTATTTGTTTCCAGTGCAAATAAGTCTTGTAACACATTTTGTAATAAGCGCACAATCGTTCTACTACAACAAAGTATGTACTAATATTAAGTGAATAAAAACTATATAAATATATTAAAAGTAGTTATGTCAAAGAAACAGAACTGAATGATGATACAGAGTACTAATATTAAATGAATAAACACTATTTCTTACTCTATTTCTGATATATTATAAATAATAAACAATTTCAGGATTCGTTTTAAAAATTTTATAAAATTAATTGTGAATGAATTTTCGCACTATAAAACTATATTTTTTAAAACTAACATCTATTGCTAAATAATCTCGCTGCCAAACACTTTATAAGCCTTCTATACTACTGGTATGTACATATTCATTTGTATTGTAAACAAATTAAGGTTATATTTTAAAATCTTTATAAAATTATTTGTGAATGAATGTCCGTTTCATAAAAACTATATTTTTATAAAACTAACATCCATTCCTAACTGATTAAGCCTATAAATGCCCAAAAAGTTTGGACCGCGTATGTATAGCCAACCCCATTTATGTATATACGCCAGATGGCAGTTATAATTTAACCTCATTGCAAATTATTATTCCACTGCGAACCTCTGGAACCTCTGGGTTGTGGAGAAGTGATTTTTGTGAAATTAAAATTTCTAAAAGTATATACATCTCTGACCTATGTAATAATAATTGTCGCCAGACCCAGACCTATTAATTTTTTTTAATGTTACCTTGCTTTTTTTCCAGGGCAAAATTATCATACTTGATTAAGAGCCGTCTCTAATTAATTATTGATGTAACAACCAAAGACTTTATAAGTATATTTGGGAGTATAGACACGGCGTAGCCCGTAAATAATGGTAGTAGTACAATTCGTCCACTCGAGATTGTCCACACGAGAGAGAAAGAGAGAGAAGTGGACGAATTCGCACTGTCGCTCGCTAGTGCTAGTATGATTTTAATACTACCAAAGATTTCGGGGCTTTCTGCTTGCTACGCCTCATCTATAGTTCAGATCAATGTGTAACAACTATGTATGTAACTACATCATTTATCAAGATTTGTAATACTATTATTAAATCGATTTCAAAAAAAAAATTGCAACACGAACTTTTTCGGTTGAAACTTTTACAATCATATATTCCTTGCTATACAAATACTAATTTTGTATTGAAGTTTAAAATTATAGAGAGTTCTAGAGTATAAAATTCTAGAGAATTCGGGGCTGATCTCCAAATACTCGCGGGAGGATTCGTGAAATAGGTCCCGTTTACTTATTACATACTGGCAGACTTAAAGAAACAACGTGGCTACTAGTCAACAGATGGCGCTAATTCTATTTTAAATGTAATATGACGGTCGAGAAGAGTCTCGATGTCTAGAACTAAATTGATAGATTCTACATAAAACAATGAATTTGAATTATGTAGCGGATATTGTTTTTAATTCCGCAGAATCAAGAATTTATTTATTTATTTATTTATTGAAACTAAGAATAACTAAGAATTAAGAATAAACTAGAAAAAGTGTTCAACCAATATATACCAATATTAACCTAAAACTAGAGTAAATTAAGTTTTTAAGACTCGATATAGGAATGAATTTGAAAACTGTTTTCGTACCCTGACTTTACCTATGTTTTGTAAAATATGTGTAGATATTATGTATATACTAGGTATATACCTACATAATATATTTTTCGTGTTTTTATTTCGTTGTAATTTCCTTCAAAGTTAGTTTTGTAATTACAAAAATATACCTTACTATAAGTTTAATTGACGTCAAATTGTATTTTTAACATATTATCTTTAATTTTTTAGTGGGATATAAAGATACTTTTAAAAATAAATAAGTCTTATAATAAAATTGCCCAAATAATTTCATTACTGATTCATACACTGATTCATAACATTCTGAATTAAATTATGGACTAGCTGTTTCACGCGACTTCGTCCGCGTAACTATATAAATTATACCTAGCCTATATTACTCGCAATATATATATATATTTTATATTTATATATATATAATTATTCCCAACAGTGAAATAATTTTTCAAATCGGTCCAGTACTTTCAGAGCCTATATTCAATGCAAACAAACAAACAAATCTTTCCTCCAAATTTCCTCTTTATAATATTAGTATATAAATATAGATAACAATATAATTGTCATACTTATATGAAAACATCATCCATAGTGACATCTATCGTGCAGAAGACTAGCTACTCATTGCTAGGTGGCGCCACGGCGAGCAAGATCACTGTTTTTGTAAGAATATTTTCTCAATAGCCTCTGTGTATACTTGAACTCTTTTGGTTTTTTAAACAAAACTTTACTATTTTGTCGACCGTTTAAATCGTAGTATGGTATTTGTGAAAAAATATGATTGAAAAATATTTTTTATATCTAGCAATACCAAAAGCTAATACATTTTACAGCTACATCTACTCACCGTAAGATGGCGCTTAATCGTAAATGAGAGGCAAGGAAAGTTATAGGCTGATCAGAACATTTCTTGATTGGATGTCTGGAACATTCGCGCAAGTACTGCATCGGGATTGGTCCGTTTGGTTGGGTATATAAAGCCCCGCTCTTCGGCGGGAAGTCATAGTGATTTGAACAATCAAAGTGAAAAGACGAGCGAGTTCAGTGGATTGTCAGTGTTGACAAATTTTACATTTACTGTTATTGGAGATATATTTTTCACAAGGAGTTTGAAGAACTTGTTATAATGCCAGCTGTTGGAATAGATCTCGGAACCACTTATTCCTGTGTTGGAGTTTGGCAACACGGAAACGTGGAAATAATCGCCAACGACCAGGGAAACAGAACAACTCCATCGTACGTCGCGTTCACAGACACAGAACGTCTCATAGGCGACGCCGCGAAGAACCAAGTGGCTCTCAATCCCAACAACACCGTGTTCGACGCGAAACGTTTGATCGGACGGAAATACGATGACCCGAAGACGCAACAAGACATGAAGCATTGGCCTTTTAAAGTGGTCAACGATTGCGGTAAACCTAAAATTGAAGTCGAATTTAAAGGTGAGAAGAAACGGTTCGCGCCTGAAGAAATCAGTAGCATGGTGCTGACTAAAATGAAGGAGACGGCTGAAGCTTACTTGGGGAGCACAGTCCGCGACGCAGTCATAACAGTACCAGCTTACTTTAACGACTCTCAACGTCAAGCTACTAAGGACGCGGGAGCCATCGCCGGTTTGAACGTGCTTCGTATCATTAACGAGCCTACAGCGGCCGCGCTAGCCTATGGACTCGACAAGAACTTGAAAGGAGAAAGAAACGTGCTCATATTCGACTTGGGCGGTGGAACTTTCGACGTATCTATTTTAACCATCGACGAAGGGTCACTGTTCGAGGTGAAAGCGACCGCAGGAGACACTCATCTAGGCGGAGAAGATTTCGACAACAGATTGGTTAACTTCCTAGCGGACGAGTTCAAACGCAAGTACAGGAAAGATTTGAGGGCAAATCCGCGGGCGTTGCGTCGTCTGCGCACTGCGGCCGAGCGTGCCAAGAGGACTCTTTCATCGAGCACGGAAGCTACTGTGGAAATAGACGCCTTGTATGAAGGAATAGATTTCTATACGCGGCTGTCTCGAGCGCGATTCGAAGAGCTCAATGCGGACCTGTTTCGCAGCACTTTGGAACCTGTGGAGAAAGCGCTGAGGGACGCGAAACTAGACAAAAGTCAGATAAACGATGTGGTGCTAGTTGGCGGCTCTACGCGTATTCCGAAAGTTCAGAGCTTGTTGCAGAACTTCTTCAACGGGAAGAAACTGAACCTTTCCATCAATCCTGACGAGGCTGTTGCGTACGGTGCGGCCGTGCAGGCTGCTATTTTGAGTGGCTCTTCGGACACACGCATCCAAGACGTGCTCTTGGTCGACGTAGCGCCTCTCTCACTCGGCATCGAAACCGCAGGCGGCGTCATGACAAAAATAATTGAACGCAACTCGAAAATACCGTGCAAACAGAGCCAGACCTTCAGCACGTACGCCGACAACCAACCAGCTGTCACCGTTCAAGTGTACGAGGGCGAGCGAGCGATGACCAAAGACAACAATTTGTTGGGCACATTCAATTTGACTGGCATACCGCCTGCTCCACGCGGTGTACCACAGATAGACGTCACCTTTGACATAGATGCGAATGGGATCATGAACGTGTCTGCCAAGGAGAACAGTACCGGACGCAGTAAGAACATAGTGATAAAGAACGACAGGGGGCGTTTGTCGCAGGCGGAAATCGAGCGGATGCTAGCTGAGGCGGAGCGCTACAAAGAAGAAGACGAAAGGCAGCGCGAGCGAGTTTCTGCGCGCAACCAACTAGAGGCTTACTGCTTCAGTGTGAAGCAAGCGGTGGACGAAGCAGGAGACAAGTTAAGCGAGCAGGACAAACAGACTGCGCGCCAAGTGTGCGAAGAAACTTTGCGCTGGCTCGACAGCAATTCGCTCGCCGAAAAGGAAGAATACCAACACAAGATGCAGGAGATACAGCGGCAATGTTCGCCTATCATGACCAAAATGCACGGCGGCGGGGCTGCTAACGCTGGAGGCATGCCCGGTGGAATGCCTGGAGGAATGCCCGGTTACCAACAATATCAACAGAACAACGGTAATTACGGTGGACCCACAGTTGAAGAAGTAGATTAAAGTCCAACGCCAAAGAAAACCAGCGATCATTCCTATAATTTTTATTTTAAGACTGATTTGCTTAATATGTTTTTCAATAGTAAATAGTTACTGCTAGTTTTTGTTTATTTGTAATAAAATAAATACTCCCAATAAGAAATGTTTTATTTATTTAGGTAAATTTCCCAATTTGGCAAGAATTAAAATAATTTCTCAATCAAATCACAGAACATCAAAGATGTCAATCACAACACTCGAGAATTTTCGCGATTGCGCCTAAAGTTTAGGCCAAAACAATGACTTCTATGTAGGACAAGGCTAACATCCTAGTACGTGGCACCGACGCGCCGGTGTCAAAATCGGAAATTGGCACCGATGACGGGTGTTCCTTCTGTGCGTAGAAAGATACGAAAATGCCTATTTACCAGTGATATGTCCAACCAACTAATGAGAACACTTTACAATAACAGAATACGCCAATAAGAAATAAAATAAGTATTAAGATGGCGATGAAAACAAATATTTTTTAGTAACTAGATGTGCAAATTAGAGAACCATTTTTTTTGTCACTAGAAGTATGGTAAGGGCGCATCCTCTTGTTTAACATATCACTGGGCCAAAACAAAACATTTCTCCATTCGCTTCCATTCCGTTCCACTACAATTGCCATAATTTCTAAAAAAAAATGACATGTGGACCACTTTTAGGGTTATATTGGTAGTTTTGGTTTGGTTTTTTTCATTGAAACCATCGATTTTTGGAAAGGAAACAGGTTTTAAAACCAATTAAACCAAATGCATTTTTACGACAGTTTTAATATCACATTTCGCAGATCAATACAACTTTTGAAACACGAATTAAATTAGGACATTCACTAAATGAAATAAGTAAGTACAATTATTTAGATGTTATTGATTTAAAAAATAATAAAATAACAATTCAAAAATAATTTCTTTGCAATATAATTTTCAAAGAGCAATACCCATTTAAATATACCACAAACTATTGCAATAAAACTTCGCCTGTAGAGCTAAATAAATACTAATAATAATAATGAATAGTATTAAATTATGGTTGTTAATAGTCTAAATAAAGAATGGATTATTAACAAACATAAGTTAATACGGGTGCACTATTGATACGAGGTCCAAACTTTTTGGGTATTTATAGACTTAATCAGTTATGAATGAATGTTAGTTTTATAAAAATATAGTTTTTATGAAACGGAAATTCATTCACAATTAATTTTATAAAGATTTTAAAACATAACCTTAATTTATTTACAATACAAATAAAGTATTTACACCAGGTTTGTTTGAACTATCAGCATCAGTATCACTTAAAAACATCACTACAACGCACGTTTTCAGTACAACACAATAATTTTTCACTGTTTAGAACTGTTTTTTAATTTTATCGAATCTTTTTATGTACATGTTTACAGTTTAATCTTCAACCACACAACCAATGAAATGAACCACAGAGCCAATGAAACGAACCACAGAGCCAATGAAACAAATCACAAAGTCAACATTACGAATCTTAACCTATTTATATCAATCGTTCTACTATAACCAGTATTCCGGGCTGGAAATACTGGGAAGGCAAATAAGTCTTGTAACACATTTTGTAATAAACACACAATTGTTCTGCTACAACCAGTATTCCAGTACCCAATCTAACCTATTTTCTGCAATGCAAAGTATTGTAACACATTTTGTAGCGGGTGAGCTCGCTCCGCTGCGCTCCGCTCGCATTTTCATAACATTCCGGAACCTAACCTAACCTATTTGTTTCCAGTGCAAACAAGTCTTGTAACACATTTTGTAATAAGCGCACAATCGTTCTACTACAACAAAGTATGTAGTAATATTAAGTGAATAAAGACTATATAAATATATTAAAAGTAGTCTATGTCAAAGAAACGGAACTGAATGATTATACAGAGTACTAATATTAAATGAATAAACACTATTTCTTACTCTATCTATGTCTGATATATTATAAATAATAATAAACAATTTCAGGAATCGTTTTAAAATTTTTATAAAATTAATTGTGAATGAATTTCTGCACCATAAAAACTATATTTTTTAAAACTAACATCTATTGCTAAATAATCTCGCTGCCAAACACTTTATAAGTCTTCTATACTACTGGTATGTACATATTCATTTGTATTGTAAACAAATTAAGGTTATATTTTAAATTTTTTATAAAATTTATTGTGAATGAATTTCCGTTTCATAAAAACTATATTTTTATAAAACTAACATCCATTCCTAACTGATTAAGCCTATAAATGCCCAAAAAGTTTGGACCCCGTATGAATAGCCATAACTACTAGGTACAGATGTTAGACGTAGTTTATATTTTTATAACAGTTCATTTTCTAAAGAGAAGTCACTCTATGGACAATTAGTCACGCGCGCCTTTATTACGAAAAATATATTTTTATTAAACGCCTTGAGTCGTTCCAACGTATAAAAAACAAACATTGAATGATCAATCAAAATTGCATTTTATTTTTGAATAAAATATCTTCGAAGAGAAGAAAATGAACAACTTCATATAAGGATAGCAATGTGATTCTATTGCTTCGCAAATCTAGTGGCATTTTTACACATTGGAACAATTCAAGATGATTTATGTATACTGATATTATAAGAGATAGCACCCGGGTGAAATCGGGAGCGCGTCGTTGTTTTAAAATAAAATGATATAACTCGATCCTAGTCCACAAAGTGATTACTCCCTAGTAAGAACACTTATCTATAGTAAGGCCAAGGAAACAATGCAAACAATATAAACAAACTCGGTCCTCTGTCCTTTTCCCTCACACGAAGCGGCCGGCGCTATCTGTTTCACGCATCGAAGTACTACATCTATGGAATTTGCATCACTAATGCCAAATCGGCACATACGAAGTACGCCTAAAACGGAATCATGGCGGAATCTTGCTTTCGGGTTCTACTATTCATTTTTAACTCCAATGTGTTGACGTAAAGTCACATTTTCTTTATATGACAGATGATAGAGTTGATGTTCTACTCATATGTCACTTAAATGTTCTATAAACTTCCTAGTATTGTAATACATTGATGATTTCATGGTATTAGAAGCCATCTTGACAAACCTTGAAAGTTTGTTTACATTCTTTGCGTTGTTTTGTTGGCCTCGCTTTAGTTAAGAGCATTTTTTCTTGCTTGTGTTTGCTCCTTCCAATTGTCCTGATTGATTGAATGCACTATCGAAGATAATGTTTTTCAATTGGTGTATTCATTTAACAAAAGTATGAGGCAGATTTAATTCAATGAAATTCAAAATATGACTATGTTGTCCTTGCAATCCTTTTTTTGCAAAATTTTTCAGACAAGCTGACGATCACCTGATGGTAGGTGATTACCGTCGCCAATTGACACACAAGCAACGCCACAGATATTGCAGGTTATTTTTATTCAGAAGAAAAATCATCAACTTTTTTATTTGACGCACAGATCTGAATATTCTAAATATACTAATAACTAAATTGGATTGGCTAAATATTAGATCGAAAATGTAATGCGAAAAACTGTTAACCTAAAACCGCCATTTCTTACACATTTTTCATCAGTAGTAACACATTTTTTTTTAAAAAAAAATTGATCATTTTTACAATATAATATAAAGAACCAGACGTGATCTAATAAAAATTTAAATCAATCACGCTGAGCTCAAATAATAATAAAAAAATATGCAATTAAACTTATTATTAACTAACACTATCTGAATACCTAATTCAGTCGAAAATAAAATCGTAACGACTATATTATAATATGTATAATATTGATTTGAACAAACATACTTGTATACAGGGTGTGGCCTGTAATAAGAGCAATAAAAAACGATGATTCAATAGATAGAGAGTATACGCAGTTACCTTAACCTAATCATAATTCTCCAAAGTGCTTATACTCAGAGATATAGCAATCCAAAGTAAAGACTAGTTTACACAGTGCGAGCTAGCATGCGAGTGAGCCGGCCGAGTAGCTCCACTGCAGTAATTCGCGTACTGTTTGGACGTAACTTAAGAGTAACTCGCGTGCTGTTTGGACGTAACTTATGAGTTACTCGCGTACTGTTTGGACGTAACTTAAGAGTAACTCGCGTGCTGTTTGGACGTAACTTATGAGTTACTCGCGTACTGTTTGGACGTAACTTATGAGTTACTCGCGTACTGTTTGGACGTAACTTAAGAGTAACTCGCGTACTGTTTGGATGTAACTTAAGAGTAACTCGCGTACTGTTTGGACGTAACTTAAGAGTAACTCGCGTACTGTTTGGACGTAACTTAAGAGTAACTCGCGTACTGTTTGGACGTAACTTAAGAGTAACTCGCGTACTGTTTGGATGTAACTTAAGAGTAACTCGTGCATGCGAGTTGGACAAGTAGCTCGCAACCAAGTTACTTCAACATTTTTTGAAATGGCAGCAGCTCGGTCTTCGTTCGCATCGTTTGGACGCGTTCGGTAGTAACTCGCCAGTAGCCACCGGACATTTCTAATCCAAACTTTTCTTTCTCTCTTTTTTTGGAAGTTTTTTATAGGCATTTCCCAATTCTTGACATAATATTGCTGTCCTTAACACCGTTCTTTTAATTAAAACCATATTAAAACACGTTCAACCGACATCGCGACAGCTCGCACCTACTTGTGTCATGTAGACAGTTAAGGCGAGCCGAGCTACAGAAGTACGAGTAGACTGTGTAAACGAGCAGCTCGCAGTGTGTAAACGAGGCATTACAATACATAATCAATGAATTTCATGATCCGCTAAATTGTCGGTTATCAGTCGTTAGATGTCTTGGTACAGGGCACTGGGGCGAGAACGAACGTAAATGTCAATGTCAAGTACTCCGACTGGACACATTATGTCTGTAGTAGTACATTGCTGGCTCGATTAAATTTTGTTAGAAGATAACAGTAAATTTGTTTTACATTTTAATTAATTGAAATCATTTGGAATTAATTACTGATTCGTTAAAGGGTTTATTTATTTTAATTTATTGCTCTTATTACAGGCCACACCTGTATATTTACTTATTACTTATATGATATGGGTTCGCCTATTGAGGCAATTGCTTAAATACATATAAACAATATTTGAACCGCGATTTCGTATAAAAATATACAATAACATTGGAATTCATAGTTTAAAATACTTCTATACAAAGGAGTCTCTAGTGATTTTTTAATAAATAAAAAAGTATTTCTAATGTAATATTTAAAAGATAATTTAAA
This sequence comes from Synanthedon formicaeformis, assembly GCA_945859745.1. NCBI lineage: Eukaryota > Metazoa > Arthropoda > Insecta > Lepidoptera > Sesiidae > Synanthedon > Synanthedon formicaeformis. Next base: position 2,257,610 of record OX243968.1, on the reverse strand, counting down.
AATGTTTTTTTTTTAATTTTTTAGGTTTAGTTTGACAGACAGACAGAAAGTCTGACGGTCCAGTTGCTATAAAACAAGCACCGAAACACAACAGCACACGTGCTGTTATTTCACGATGTGTCTTTTTAGTGTGCCACTACTTTTCAGATGCAAATTTTAGTTTAAATAAAAATAATAAAACATATAAAATGACTTTATACATAAGTCATGTCATATTTCAGAGCATTGAATATTCATAAAATTGAAATTTCAACCACACATAGCCGATTATTATATAATACATTAAAAGTTTCAACCAAATTAAAGAAATTTCATTAAAATTCATAAAACAACCTGGCCATAAATACTGTTTAGATAAAAATAAAAAAAACACCATATTACATACATTTAAAATTGTCATTGTTATTAATCATTACTAGTCAAGACTAGTATTTATGAAGTCATTGTCATAAATTCTAGTCATAAAAAATATTGGTTAATAAATCTGTAATGAACACAATGTAATATTGCTGCTTAAAAACTAAGGGTCAGCGCCGACCGACGGAGTTGCGGCGAAGAGACTAAAGAGCTATCATTTGAAAATCGATTTATATATTCAAAAGTAACTTATATGCTTAGGTATATCTATTCTAGTATTCAGTTTATTATAAAAGTACTTAAAACATTTAATGCTACTTCAAAATAGGCTTCTAACGATGTATAATATGCATATATTTGATATAATTTTTTTTTTCGATTAACACTCCTGTAAAAAGTGTAATTTTGATTTGTGGCTTTTAGTTTTTAAGCAGCGATATTATGTAATGTAATGAATTTTAAGGAGCAAATAAACACCCTACAAACGCGACTTATTCATGAAATTATTTGAACAAGAAATGCTGTGGTTTTTTTAAAAAAAAAAACTACAACGAAATATTACCGAAAATACACTTATTTTAAAAATAATGGAATATGGACGAAATCACTATAATTATAATAGCTCTATGACCAGGTTAAGTTAAAATTCATACTTCACTTTGTGTTTACTCAAAACTCACAAATGAGTCTGGAAAACCTTTTTATTGTCATTTTTTACCAATTATTTATTGATAAAAATGGTATTCTTTCAAGGTGCACTTGATTTATTAAATGGATTTTTTAAATATAGTGTTGGACCTTTACATCATCAGAATCACAAGAGAGATTCTCTTTATTTAATTTTTTTCGATTAAATACAAAACATATATGATTATTTTTAAAAATCATCTAAACATAAAAACAATTAAGTTCACTTTTAAAGTTTCAATTCAATTTCAAATGTGTAAAAAAAAATTATATCAGTTGAAAATTCATTTGTAAAACATGGTTTTTAAGACTCACTTTACTCATCCACAAGGTTGTTTTGTATTAATTGTTTATGAGATTTATATAAGATACCACATGGTCTCGTTTAAGTATTTAGTCACTGGCTTTTTTTAATTTATTTTAACACTATAATTATCACTAGTACATCACTTCGTATATTGTCGCTTTTTTGTCTCCAGAGCCCGTCACTATGAACTTATCGTCCGCCGATATATCACAACTGAGCACTGATGATGTCTCTTTCGACTGGAAAATAAAAAAAATAAACATTAGTAAATAGGAATTTCAAAGCACAAGAAAAGTGCGGAAATATGAAAAAAAAAAAATTAAAAATATCCTCATTGTAACTAACAGTTATGTGGATATGCCACTATTTATAAAAAAAATTGGCAGTTAAATATTTTCGAAGTAAGCTCATTTCGTCTCCAGCGTACAAGTTCTGGTAGGTTTATCGTAATTAAATGTCAAGTTCATAATGGATTGATCCTATAAGATATACATAAGTTTACTAAGCATGTTTGCTTCGTGTACAGGTAGCCTTAACTTTTAAGGCAGATGCACACTATTAACACCCGGGTGTTAATATAGTGTAGCTCTGCCCCTATCCTCGTCCCCACTGTACCTGAAAGACGCTGGCGCCGTAGGGAGTCCGCCACGCGTTGAGCAGGTTGTCCTTGCCGGTGGAGACGAACCACTTGCCGGCGTGCGCGAACCGCAGCGACAGCACGCACGACTCGTGCAGCAGCAGCTGGTAGCGGTCCGGCTTGCCCGCGTGCAGCACCTCCACGTTGGAGTTCTCCATGCCCACCGCCAGCCACGAGCCCGTCGGGCAGTAGCCCAGCGAGAAGATCTGACTGCTGAAGTCGTGCTGGTGCAGCTGCCGGCCCTCGCGCAGGTCCCACGACCGCACCGTGTTGTCCAGCCCGCCCGTCCACAGCCGGCTGCCGTCCGGGCTTATGTCGATGCACGACGCGCCGTCCGTGTGCCCTGACCAAAAAATAATTATTGTAATTTAAACTAATTATTAGGCTTATGGACGAAATACACGATCAGTCTCCATCGCGTCAAATTGACTGACGTGAAGGCAAAATTTGATCGTGAATGGTAAAAACTTGCTTGATGGCTTGATGTCAAACACTGGATTTCAAATCGCGCCGTTGCGTCACGTCAGTTCATCGCGCCAACTGATCGTGAGTGTAGAAACCAAGGAGGATAGAATACATTTCTATCCTCCTTGATAGAAACACTACGCCGTGGCAAAAGCATAAATGACGGAAAATTGGACTGACAATTTTTGGCGTGTGTGGGCACAATTTTTGGCGTGGCTCCATTTGATTTAAGTCGTTTGGAGCCACGTCAAACGATTGATCGTGTATTTCGTCCATTAGACATAGAGAATGGACTGAGCAATATCCGCGTGAAATTGACAACCCTCTAGAAAGAGGTCTTGTAGGTCGTGACGCGTGGACACGGACCAATAAAAACTCTAGAAAAAAAACAACTATTGGCCGCACGATCGCTTCGTCTCTCTCACACGTTCCCGCGCGTATTTACTTTAACGTTGGAAATAGCACGCTATGAAAATAACACGTTAAGATAATAGCACGCTATGATAGCCGATAGAAGCGGAACTGTGTATCGTCCAATGAAACACGAATGGAGCTTAATAAGTAATTACTCCCTAAATTATATTAGTTTAAAGAACTACTAATTTAAGAACAATGAATTTGTTTACCTTGAAATTGTCTAACTAATGTCTGATTGTGTAAATCCCACACAGCGATGTTTCCATCTGAACAACAACTGAAGCACACCTGAAAATACATATTAAATAATCATTCATTATTTTTATTATAATACTAGCGACCAGCTCGCGACTTCGCCCGGGGTGCATTTTTTTACGCAAAAAACCTTTCCTGATTATCCCTCTATCCATGAGTGAAGACAGAATTAAAATCGGTCCAGCCGTTCACGAATTTTGCGCTTAGCAACATTCATTTTTATTTATATAGAAGAAGATCAATAAACTTTTTTGTACTGTCGTTTTTCTGTTGACCGTAGCATGCGGTACTGCATTTTCCGACAAGTTATATTAGAGTCAGCGCGGACCGACGGATTGGCGGCGAAGAGACTAATGAGCTATCATTTGAAAATCGACTTTAGTTTCTTAAGCTGAAGATTCACCGAGCGCCGCTCGACCGCGCTTGCCGACGCGAGAGTATTTTTTTTATTATACCACTTTCAATCACATACTGAAGTAACTAAAGTCGATTTTCAAATGATAGCTCGTTAGTCTCTTCGCCGCCACTCCTTTGGTCCGCGCTGACTCTTAGTGTATAGTAAAAGTAAAGTACCTTAGAGTCGGGACTGATGGCGAGCGCGTAGCAGGCGGGCGCCGAGGACGTGAGTTCGGCGCGCATCCGCGGAGTGGGGGAAGCCAAGTCCCAAATGGACAGATTGGATGCCTCGCCCCCCACTATTAAGGTTCTCCCGTCCGGAAGCAGCTTCACCGATCGGATGTAGTTGTCCCTTTGCTGAAACCACACCACCATGCACGGTTAACTTCTTAATAATGTTTTGTAATATTTTTGTTCAATTCAATTAATATTTAAGACATTATTTAAATATCAAGTTCATAAACTAGTTGAATCCGTTCCAGGATACACAGTTTATACTACATATTATTACTTTTCTGAAATAACAGTAGCCTTAGCGCCTCTTTCACCAACTACAAGTAAAGTGTTGATTAGTTACTTTTAGAAATCATTTTCTGTTTTATTGAATTATGCACTCGGATTACTGCATCATTCGATAGGCGACTTTTTATTATTATTTTCTATTTAATGTTTGGGACGACGTTTACCGTACAAACAAAGGTATATAAGCTCCATTATCCCCGGTTACTGGTGACTTTAAATGACAGTTTGGCCTACTTGACGTTGGTGAAAGAGGCAAGCGCCTAAGAAGCATTACAGTAAACACTTTAATTTTATTCATTAGTATATATATAGAAAAAAAGAAAACATACTAAACAATCCAACTGCGACAAGGGCTCTAAGGTTGTAGGCGAGACGGGGTTCGTAATGTCCCATAACTTGACACACCCCTTGCCGCCGGTGTAGGCGTGCCTCGCCCCAGAGCTAAGTGACAGCGCCACCGCGCACACCACTTCGCCGTGGGGCAAGGCGGCCACTTGCCTCGCGCCGCGGGGTATTCCGGGCCCCACCAGCGCGTCGGCCGGGAAGGGCACCGGTTGTAGGGGACCGCCACACGTGTGATATGAGTAAGCACTGAAAACGTTAAATGGCAGTGTTACGTGCAGGGTTAGTTATTTTCGTAATTAACTGTACGGCACCGAAAGTTACAGAGAATTAACATTAGTTTCTAAATGACTTGCCGATGTGTTATTTACTGAAAAAAAAAAAAAAATTAGTCTATTGACTAAGCTTTAAAATTATTAATAGAAAAATTTAGTACCTTATTATCAAAATTCAACTGGTGAACGAACAATATTTAATTAATTTATGATTTAATTACTTTATAATAAAGTGAATACATGCCACAGCTTACATTGAAAACTTGAAAGCTAACATTTTTATTAACATAAATTATCGAAAAAGAAAATTGGTTAGAGATAACAATAAAGTTTATGATAGAGATGATTTACTAAGAGAGATTAGGGCGTTTAATGAAACCTGAGTGTGTTAATATATAAGAAATAATGGTGGCTGTGGTGTGCATTGAATGGGCGTTTTTCCATTAGCCACGGCACGGCACGGCCCGGCATTTGACTCCCGCATAACTAACTGCATGTGTGTTGTATATGAATTGTAGCCGTGTGCGTGTGTGAGTGCGCGGGGCGGGTAGGCGACATCCCTACCAAGGACGTATAAACCGGCCGATCAACACCGGCTCAGTGGAAAAACGAAGCCCGCCGGGGCGTGCCGTGCCGGGGCTAATGAAAAACCGCCCATTGGATATATTTTTTTACAAAATGTTTACGAGACTCACGGCTTAGACGGTGCTATCCCATTAGTTCTGTGGTGATTGTTGTCGTAGGGGTGAGGTGGACGATACCCCGCATAGCCGGGAAAACCGTAGCCCCCCCGGGCCGAATTCGTTGGAGTAGATGATCGCCCCATCTTAGCGCCGGGGGTTCCAGGCTTTTCCTAAAATGTAGACAGACATTATTTAAATTTACAAATGATAAACAATTCAATAATGTTTATTTCAATCAAATATTCGTATTAACGTGATATTGCTGAAATTGGTGGCATTTGAGCAAGTAGGCCGATTTTTTAGGAATGTTTATGTAATGACCTAGTGCGTGTCTGTCTGTATATATGTATTTTCGCGATTATCTCAAAAATTACTGAACGGATTTTCAAAAATTTTAACGTAATTTATTTTTCATGTGTAGAAAGCTATATTGCCAGCGAGTAACATATCTATCCCAATATATAAAGTTGAAGAGTTTGTTTGTTTGTACGCGTTAATCTTAGGAGCTAGTGGTTCGAATTCAAAAATTATTTTTGTGTTCGATAGTCCATTTATCGAGGAAGGCTATAGGCTATAGAGAACGCGGACGAAGTCACGACCACCAGCTAGCTAGTTATAAAATAAATCAAAAAGCCTATGAGTGTGAATGAGAACGGTGTGAACATAGAAAACGTCTTTAAAGTAAACTTACGTCCTTGGAGCTTTTGGGAGTGGAACGGCTTGACGAAGATCCCGAACGCGAAGGCGGTCGGGGTCCGTTTTCAGTTCGTTCCCCTTCCGCCCTTACATTCGGCGAACTCCTCTCCTCCTTAAAAAACACAATAATACTACTCATTATACACAATAATACTCGAGGCAATAGTGAGACACATTCATCTCAAAGGCGTCTCCCATAAATTTACAATTTTCAAAATTTTCCATTTCCATATATTTTAAAAATTAAATATAGTTATTCTTATACACATATATACTAATAAGAGCGTCAGGTAGAATTATTGATTAGTAGCAATATTTATTAAACATTTAAGAAAAACTATTTTAAAATAAATGTTAATTTTTAACCTTGTCAATCTGTAAATTTTCAGTGAAAAACGCTTTTAGTTTAGTTACAAAAAATATAACTCTCACCTCATTAGCAACATCGACAACGAGATCTTGATCACTCTTTTCGGCGTCACTGTCCTAAAATTTAATCGATAAATTAAATAAACAGCTCAAAAATATCGTAGTGATTCAAGCAAATCAAACAAAGAATCAAAAAGATCGGCAGTGCACCATCAAGCCCCCTGGCCAAGCTTGTGTCCTTGGGTGATGGTAGCTTTTTTTTAAAATATAAATATGAAATATTTCGAAACTATGATGGTTACAATTGGCGCTATTATGACACAATTAGAGTATGCTTGGACAAAGTAATATTTTACTGTGATCAAAACAACTATATCTTTAATATTTTTCACATCGCCTAACTGAAGCCTCAGTTTTTTTACTAGAAAAAATAAATAATAAAAAAAAAACTATTATGTTGTTTGGATAAATTATATTGATTTACCCCCCCCCCCCCATGATTAAATAAATTAAATCAAATGAACAAATAAATGTGAAAAATATTTTCCTAGCTCCATTTGCCTAGCTCACTTTAGAATTTTTCCAAACATAAAATAAAATAGCACATTGATTTTTTTTTTTCAGATTTCATTAATATCTCAAAACTTAGGTATACTAGTTCTAGTTACTATTATAATTTTCATTATTTATAAATTCGTGTTTCAAGTACACATTTTTTGTTAGCATGCCAGATATCTAGCACACTTTAATCATGTCAAATGTGAAAAACTAACAGGGGTGAGTGAGTATGAGTGATACGAAGAGGGAAAAGAAAAGCGGAGTAATATTGATGCAGAAAGCCGACACATACACACAAACTCACGTGACTGAGTACCTTCTCCTCTTTCCTTCGCTTGGCGTCCAAAGGTTCCGGTTCGACTGGGGACCGCGGACGGTACTTTTGCTCTCTCTCGTGTGGAGACACAGAGCGTCTTTGCTAAAAACCATCAAGCAACTAGTCAAAATATTTATTCACCAATTAGGTTTCTCCAAGAAACTCTTATTCGTCATTTATATAAATTTAAATTTACCAGGATCTCGGAAAAAAAGCCAAGATAGATGACGTTCCTGACAAAAAACCCCGAAAGAAACTCATGATACTAATATATATTCTTTTTGTCATCTTTAAAATATAAATTACAACAATTACACTTATTTTTAAACAAAATCAAAGTATATATACATTACTAAACATAGTATGAGCTCCGAATCGCTTAAATCCAGGCTTCATTGCCACTTAAAGGTGTAAATATATAGTAAGCACGAGGTTCTTCATAGAATTGGATATGTTTGAATGCAGGTTGAATAAGAAGTTGTAATGAAGTTTCCATTTTTTTGATCAATTATAAAAATTTAAGTAAAGTGAAACCATAAATATGAAATAATTATTAAAATATCTCTAAAAATTAAAATGTTATGGGACTTCGTAGAGTCAGTTACAGTATTTACCGAATGTTAGAGCATTTCTTATAGAATTTTAGAATCAACTTTGATTTTTTTTTTCTGTTATGAAAATTAAAATTATCATTTTTTTGGGATTTAGTAAGGTCACTAGTTTATATCATGTTATACATTTAGTAATATGCAATGATAATACTGAATTATCCTTGATGTGATGTAATTTTATCTGATGCTAACCGAGGACCGTTCGCCCGTACAGTGGATTTGCAACCTGCCTGTTAAACTATATATTCGCCCGTTCAGTGGATATGCAACCTGCCTGTTAAACTATATATTCGCCCGTTCAGTGGATATGCAACCTGCCTGTTAAACTATATATTCGCCCGTTCAGTGGATATGCAACCTGCCTGTTAAACTATATATTCGCCCGTTCAGTGGATATGCAACCTGCCTGTTAAACTATATATTCGCCCGTTCAGTGGATATGCAACCTGCCTGTTAAACTATATATTCGCCCGTTCAGTGGATATGCAACCTGCCTGTTAAACTATATATTCGCCCGTTCAGTGGATATGCAACCTGCCTGAAACTATATATTCGCCCGTTCAGTGGATTTGCAACCTGCCCGTTAAACTATAATATATATTCGCCCGTTCAGTGGATTTTCAACCTGCCTGTTAATCTATATACTAAAAAAAAAACTGTTACAATACATTTTCTCTTTTTCTAGGCTATGACACAGTTCCAGGTTTTACCTGTTGTAACACCCGCGAAGAGACCATTCTGTCATCCTCTCTTGGAGGTTGGGCAGGATGTATTGGGGGTGGAGGAGGACCGCTGGCCATCACCGGAGGTTTCACGTCAGCTGGAGGTGGTAGTTCCACCTGTGAACGTTTAAATACGCAGGTTAATTAGGTTAGCTAATAAGATCTATGGATTAATTATTTAAAAAAAATATAGTAATTTGTTTCATTCAATTTACTACATTCAAAAAGAAAATCAAGAAAAAACACATCAAACAAAAACATGACCATTGTTGTACGTGTAATTAAATAAATGAGATGTGTGTCAAAATTTGTCTTGAGGTCGAAAATAGATTTAGAAGAGAAAAAAAATTTCTTTTTTCAATTTCAAATTTGTTTTTAATCATTTTTAATAAACAATAATAGAGAAACAGAAAAAGGTTTTGAACTATTTTTTACCTACTTATACTTATATTATATAGTAAAGTTCACTTTTTTCTAATAAATCATTAAACATATTTTAATTGAAGTGGCAGTGCATTGTATTAAGTGGTGAATGTGCACTATAAAAACTATTGTAGAGTTATTTATATTAGTTTATTTAGTTCATTTAGGTACCAACTTTAATATTAAAAGTACACTCAAAAGCTACCTTGTGAGCAGGTGGCGGTAAATGTGGGGGTGGCGGTGGTAACCCCCCCTGGGCAAACAATAAACCGCCAGGGCCCAAAAGACCCCCTGCACCTCCGACTCCGTGGGGTAAACCTGCCGAAGCATGTATTTGCTGCTGTAAAAAGAAGAACCATCACATTAGATAATGTTGCTAATCAAGTTAAATTGTTGACAAGTGAGTTCTATAATGAAAGACTCGTAAGTTAATTAAAAATGATGATGAAGCTGCCTTAGAAAATGAAATATTAAACATTATTTTGTTATGTTGCTAAACAAAGAATAGTTTTCATTTTTGGATTTAAACAACATCACAACAAATAAAATTAGCATATTTTTAATAACTTAGTGAAGTGAGTAAGTACTGTGATTTAAAATTTCATGCGAACAAAATTAATGCATTTAAAGTAGTGGTGGCTGTACCCTTTTGCATTTTATTTTAAATAAATAAGCCAAAATGTCTTTCTGTTTTTAATATTTATTTTATGTTAGGTTTGGGGCAGAACGACTAATATTGATATTGTGAGGTGGCCACATTACTGAAGCAATCATTATTGAAAACACTGGATGAAGCATATGTGCATAGTTTAGCATTTAACAATTAAATTTATGAGAACGTTTTATTTTTTTTACAAACTATTGATGTATTATAGAAAAAAAAGGACGTCATAATAATTCTAAGATTAAAATGATAAAATACCATTCACATCTTCTCAATAATCAAATAAAATTTGTTCTTCCATTATTCTAAATAAAAAGCAATAATAATACACAAGAAAATGTTGTAAGCGATGATTTATAAAATTTATATTGAAGATGAATAACTATATTACGATTAAAATATTATAGAATTTTTAATAAATTAATAAGCCAATCATAAAAACACGCATTTGTATGTGTAAACAATATAGGAAAAAATATTTTACCTGCATTCAAACTATCAATGTATAACTAGATAGTATAATAATATGTATATTATAAATTTGTTGTAACTTTTTCGTGATAAAACTAAGACGAAAATGCAATGAAATAGTGTATACAAAGGCATTATGAACAATTGCTACACTATATAAACAATTTGTTTGTGTAGTATCATAGCATATTATTTTTAATACCCCTGCATTACACTTTTATGTTCTTATCAAAATTAATTTCAAACTAAACTCTTCCGCTTTTACATTGTTATTAAAATTATTACGAACCGAACACGTGTTCGGTTTGGCCTTTTGGCCTTGGATTTCGTAAATATAATAAATATTTACGAGTAGCTTAAACATATTATGTAAGTTTTGTACATATTATGTAAAAAGTGCATGAAATAGATAAATTAAACAGTTGCTAAAACATTATTCCTAATTACACTAATTCAGAAAAGAAAACTATAAATATTTTTTAAAATTAAATTGTTCTTGATTGCATATATTGTAGAAGTTACACATAATTAACATGCATTTAGATAACATTAAAAACATATGTAATTACGTGTATTTATAAGACAAAGTTGAAAGTGCAGTGCGTTATAAAATGTCCTAAGAAATGAATAATTGAATTTATACAAATTGTTATGGAAACATTGGGCAGTAGGAATACAAAAGCTTTTAAAACATGTAAATCTCCAATATATTAAAGCGAAATAAAAGCTAATTAGAGTCATAGCAAACAGGATTATGTGGAAACAATATTAGTGCTAAGTTTTAAAAGTATTGTATCCTTTAGCAGAGTCAATAATAATGACCCTTTATGGCAACTAACAAGACTCATCATGTAGTAAGTAAAAGACTAAATAATGCGACTAATATATTCTTTTGAAATAGGAATTAAAATCAGTTTATTTTAAATCAAACGACGTCCGATTTCCGAGAACGACGCCGCGCTATTACGTTATAGTTACGGTAAAGTTTCCTCCAAATAACCGAATTTAGGGGTAACTTGGCCATAACGTTTTACCCGTACGGGGGCGACCATTAGTTACATGAGGCGATTTTGGTAATTTTTTAACCGGGGTATTGATAAATCCCTTCATGGTTTATTATTTCTACAATGGAGGAGTTTTTTTTGAATTACAATATTTTTTTTAATAATTTTTTGAAATCCATCAATAAAATCAATGAAATCATCACAAAATAATTTATTGTTTTATTAATTAAATTAAGTACTCCAACCACGTCCCTCCACGTGAGATTTGGCTAAACACACCCCTTCCCCCCAAACGCCTCATGCAATTAATGGATGCCCCATATGGGTACCAAATGGTTTTGTGTTTTGTAAATGAAATAAAATAATGAAAACGAAACAAAAAATTTAGAAAGTTAGTGACAACATATATTTTGTACCCAAACATTCAATGTATGCACTTACAATAAATTGTTGGAGACTCTGTTGTTGCTGTTGCTGCGGACAACATTAAATAAAAACATGCTCAATCAAAAGCTAACCTTTTGCATTCGCCTTAATTAAGATGGAAGAATAAATACATTTTCATTGAGCTCTAAATAAATAATTAGATGTTTGTGTTGCTTCATTTTAAAATACTCAATTTATGAAAAAAAAAATGTACTAATGATAACCCTGTAATTACAACTAGACATGTAGAAAGCCATTGTTTGAACCAATTTAAGTGAATTTCCTTGAATTAATATAAATTTAAATATTTTGGTACAGTCCAATATTTTTATGTGTTTTAGACAATATTTTTGAGTAGTGATAATATGACGATTTTCATACTGGAGGCTTACTTACCCCAATAATAGAATTTAGTTCTGACATAGTGACCTGCTTTGCCCTGTCCACTGCACTTGCAACTTGTTGTTGATGTTCTTGCGCTAAGAACGGAAGCACCTGTCCTATTATAGCGCTCAGCCTTTTTGCTATTTCAGTCTGAAATTAAAATTTTATTCAAATTAAACTTAAGGAGGGAAAGGTAATGTTTTACTTAAAATTTAATCATTTAAATTACAAGTTACCGAACCACTGTTAGTCTGCAGTCACTGTTACCTACCCATAAAACTGAGATCTTTGCAATGAGGACTATTATTAAGAAGCATTGCCTAATTTTCTTACAGCAATGAAAATATTTTAATATTGATTGATTGACTGCAGCAATTGACTGGACAAATTATAAATACTACCATAAAACTGAGATCTTTGTAATCAGTAGTTACTTAGTATTGTTGCATGTTGACAATGTATTTTGTAGATGTCAATTACTGATTTCAATTTTTACTAGGTAATCATATTGTATTTGATAGATATACTAGGTAACAAATAAAACAAATATCATACCTGTTTATGCATTTCCACATTTAACCCATAGGACATCTCATAATACTAGAAAGAGAAGGAAAATTTCATTAAAGTTTAATTGATTTACATGACATTACATTGTTGCTATCATCTATGTTTAATAACAATTATTGTGAAAATAATAAATGAAATTTTAAAAAAGTATTACCATTACATAATGTCTTTGGATCTCCGTCTTTTCATTGGCCAACTTCTCACATTCTAATTTCAACCTGTCAAAAAATAAATAAATACAGATAAGGATTGCGTATTTGCAGAGATCAAATAAAAAGCAATTACAGATAACTAAAGGCCTTTGGAAATATTAGTATATGGATACAAATGTTTGCACTTACGTGTGATATTGTGCCTGTAAAAAATTGAATTCCTCTTTTATACGCTCTAATGTATCTGCTACAGTGAATTTAATGGGTCCTCCCGTGGGTTGCGGCCCCTGAAAACATTAAATTAGAAATCAACGCTAAGACAAATTCACACTTTCTTGTCAAAGTTAATCCTATTAATATTATTAACTAGCGACCCGCTTCCCCGCTTCCCCGCTTCGCACGGGGTGCTTTTTTTTTTCATGTGAAAACCTTCCCTGATTATCCCTCTATCCATGAGTGAAGACAGAATTAAAATCGGTCCAGCCGTTCTCGAGTTTTGCGCTTAGCAACACATTTAGGGATTCATTTTTATTTATATAGATGCAAAAGTTTCTATATGTTAGTTCCTCAATAACTCGAAAATGCTTAAACAGAGTTAGGATGAAATTTAGCATACAGATAGTTACTCATAATTTATACTAATATTATAAAGAGGAAAGATTTGATTGTTTGTTTGTTTGTTTGCATTGAATAGGCTCCGAAACTAGTGGACCGATTTGAGAAATTCTTTCACTGTAACTATTCAAAATATAAAAAAATTGGGCCCCACTGTCGTTATAGCGATAAAGTTGTCAGGCATTATAATTTTCATTTATAATGCGGACCAAGTCGCGGGTACCAGCTGGTATTTCATAAAAATAAAACACTTTTACAAGAATAGATTTTGAAATTGATAAAAATTCATCATGATACATACATAGAATTCCTCGAAATGGGGTTCCAAGGTACACAAACACCTAGGCATGGTGGCAAAAGTAAAGAAATATAAACATTTGTATGAGGGTAGATCTGGGCCAGAGATTCGTCATCTACCCCAGATTATGCAGAAATCAAGTGACGGATTTATGATTATTATTTATCTTAATGATTACTGGTGAGTAGTAGTATTTTTTTCAACAAAGTTTAGTGTGTTTCTTGATTCATATCAATTTGTTTTATAAATTCATTGTTTAGTATCAATTTAATTAAAAGCTGAATCCACTTGGCACCTGGTAGCGTCAAATTGTTTCAATTATTGACGATCCATTGCTCACAAAACAATAGTTGGGACCCTTTAGTTTAAGAATGAAAGTAGATTATCTTTGTTTTTATAAAGGTATCCGTGGACCCACATGTGGAGCGAAGCTGTGTATCTAAATGGAAGGTGACATGGTGAGTGCCCTGTTGATATACCCAGTTTTTTATCCATGTACTGCATGCCCATAGATGCAAAGTTCTGCATTAATTGGATAAGGTGCTGCTGTGCAAAGTCCAGATGAGTGGAAACTTGAAACAAATCTACCTTTTTGAAGTGTTTCCACCTTGCAATAATATGGGCTCCTTCAAAAGAGTCATTAACAAATTCGTGCAGGGTCTGCAGTGCATCGACAACCGTCCTGGTGTTGCGTGTCTCTTAGAAAATAATCATCTATTTCGAACACCCCCTCAAAATATATTTAAAAATTCAGATAATTTTGTTTTTCAATTTATCAAAAAAATTATTTGCATTTACAATATTATTATAATCTAATAATAAATTAGAGTAATAATTATTATTATTAATTGCTAATATATAATTCATTAGTAAAAGTGAATATCATCAATCAATATCAATACTAATAATAAATCTGTAAGGGTTGATCATGGAGTAAGTTACTTTGTTTTCAGAGATATCATTTTTATAGGCTTTATATTAGGTATACAAATTAATAAGGTGCTTTTATTTCGTATGTTAATCATTTGATATCGAAGTTACATAAATTTATTTAACATTTGCTATTTCTAAGTGTATCCTATTAAGATCTTGACAACAATACATTTTCAACACACGAAGTGATATAACATAAAAAACCGAAGTGGACAATATGTCTGTCGACAAGCAACATTTGCGACACTGCATTCTTTTTGCATTTCAATTAAAGAAAAATGCTGCTGAAGCTGCAGAAATGATTTGTGCTGCTCTGGGGGAAAACGCCGTAACCCATAAGACGTGTAAGAAGTGGTAAGAAGTCAAAGGTTTCGAATGGGAGATTTCGATCTTTCAGATCGAGAACGTTCGGGCCAACCACAAAAGTTTGACGATAAGGAACTTGAAAAACTGTTGAGAGAAGATCCTACTCAGACTCAAGCTGAGCTTGCACTACAACTCGGTGTTACTCAGCAGTGCATTTCACATCGCCTACATCAACTTGGTAAAGTTCAAAAGGAAGGTAGGTGGGTTCCGCATAACTTGACCCTAGAAAACAAAGAGCGGCGGGTGGAAACGGCCATTTCTTTGTTAACCAGGTTTAAAAGAAAAGATTTTATGAATTGCTGAAACCTGGCACGACTGTTACTGCAGATCTTTATCAACAGCAACTTATACGTTTGAGCGATGCATTAGAGCAAAAGAGGCCTTTTACTGGCAGTGGCAGTAGACAAGTGATTTTGCAACATGATAATGCTCGGCCGCATGTTGCAAAAGATACCAAAGATGTCATCTGTGGATTGGGCTGGGAGGTTCTCCCTCACGCGGCTTATTCGCCAGATCTCGCCCCATCGGATTACCATCTATTCCGATCGCTCCAGCATTACCTGGTTAATAGGAACTTCAAAAGTGTTGACGAGGTCCAAGAAAGCATTGATGAATTTATTCAGTCAAAACCGCAAGGTTTCTTCCGCGAAGGAATTCGTCAGTTGCCCGAACGATGGAACAAAGTCATCGAAAACAATGGAGATTACTTTGAGTATTAAATGTTTGTTCATTTATTTATAAATAAATTCTCAATTCAATGTAAATAGCACATTTTTAATTTGTACACCTAATACATGATACTGAAACTAAATTGACCATTTTTAGAATTTATTTCTGTATGTATGTATGTTCCTCCATAACTCTTAAACAAATAAACTGATTTTTATGAAACTTGGTAGATAAACATTTGTTCGTACAGGACACAGGATAGACTACTTTTTTCTTTTTCAACGTGGACGAAGTCACAAGCACCAGCTAGTACTTTATACAAATGTAACAATTAGTGACCACAAATCAAGACCATCATGTCATTCCCAGTTGCTGGGCTGGGAAACATACTTCAACACTTAATCTTCAGAACCCTTCTCTCTTTATTTTTTCTATTAGTTGTCAGTATGTTTAACCGTGCAATTGTATCTGAATCATGTAATTATTTTATCGTTTCTTTATTTGTACTCTTATAAGACAACATCATAGACTCTCTACGAGGTCTTTTACTACTGTTATTGTTTTATAATACTATTTATACATAACCCGCGTACAACCCAACAAAGAATAAAAAAAAATAGTTGTTCCATTATTTAGATATAAATAAAAAATAAGATTTCAGTTCAAAGCGTGACAAAAAAGAAAATACAAACCCGTACTGCGGCAGCCGGGTGCCGCGTTGGAGCTGGATACATCTCTTTACAGTTATTGTTTATTTACAGGTTTACAATCAAACGTAACGTTCTCTTGAACCGTATAACATGAAGAAGAACGGCACCATATCATTTAAAAATATCTGCTGCTGCTATAATCCACAAAACACCAAGGAATCCAAGTTATGAGTAAACCACAATGATATGCACAAAGTTTGTATTGAAACTTTTAGAACATTGGTCATTATCTTGACTTAAAGAACTCACAGATATTACTGGCGAAAGTTGTGATCATAACATGAATAGAATAAATTAATATTAATCATGTATTCAATGAAACAAGCGCCAGTTTCATAAAATTAACTAACCACTATATCCACGCTGTAATTTTAGTTTTCGTTTGTCGTTTTCGTCTGTTATCCTATCCATCAAAATCATACCAAAAACAATCCATACCTTCAATCATGATTCGTAATCACTCACAGAGTATAACAATAGTATAATAAATATTATTGCGTTTAAGTTATGTATTGAACACTATAAAAATGTACAAAACATCAAGAAAATGCTGTTTAATTTACTGTAAGGATTAAATATTAAAATATATACAGTGAAGAAAATTTTAGAAACTACCATAGGTTATAGGTAGGATATAATACTATTGAACTGGTAACACTGTACAAAATGGCAGTTTATTTTTTTATCAGATTGTCTCGCTGCAGCTGTTCAGAGTGCCGTGTCGGAGTGTTTTGAAATAAACTATCGGTTGCTTTCATTTAATTTTTACTTCAATTCAGTGTGTTCTTATTTTTCAATGATTATATTTAGAAGAAAGTGCTGTTCTTGAAGTGTATAACTATTAATTGTGTTTTACGTCGCAAAGAGAACCGTCATGGATTTCAAAACAGCCGTTTTTAATGCTGCACGAGATGGGAATCTTACAAGATTAAAAGTAAGTATTTTATTAGTTAAAATACAATCTATTTTTTATCATACCTCTTGTATTTCTAGGTTCAATACCATTCTATTACGGTAAGTAATAGCCGCTAAAATAATCTGTCATTGAGTGACGTACGTAGGTATATAGAAATTTAGCACAGTTATGCATTCTAGATTGATTCTAGAATTTCAGCTAGCTTGTTTATTTTAGTATAAATTGACTTTAATAAATTGATCAATAGTAACTGACAATTTTCTTTACCTTTACACGAAAAGAGTCATGTCAAAAAGTTACAGTGCGTATTTATTATAAAGAGAATATTAAAATAATCACATTGTTTTTTTTACGAATATAATAATACGCATTCAATCAGAATACCTATTTTTGTAATGAAACTAATGAAAGAAAAATTGATCCCAAAATAATACATTATCCAATTCTAATTCATGAGTTGTTAGAACCCATTTTCTGTTACCAATTCCAACAAGATTCATATTGTCAATATTAAAATTAATTATTGCGACAATTCCGCAATTTTTCTTTTACATAAATTAGATTATTTTATAATAAAATAGATTAATAATATTCTTTGTTTTATGTCTACTTGTACAAATATCAATATAATTGATTGACATCCTGTACAAATATAAAGTGAAATTAATTTAAATGTTACGCTTTTATTTTCATTCTGAGAATTTAAAAGCTTTTTATTATATTTTTGAGCTCCTTTTACATATAATGATAATTATCTGTCTTAAAAATTATCTTTTAACACTGTGATGTAGTCATAATAATGTTTGAGAATCCACATTTTGAGGTTATAATTTTGTTTACACAAAATCCCTTGCTCAAATGAATAGAGTTTAACCTAGGTACTTAGTGCACAAAAAAAACATAGATTATTATAATTTTTATCACTAGCCACAATTTGAGTATAATTCAATTTAATTAATTACATTGTATAATCTACCTTGTGAAGTCTTAAGTAAACAGGGGAGCTCTTGTTTACGTATTTTTTTAATTTCATTATCAATTTTAAAAAGCTGAAGCTGTATAGTGTTTTTAATAACTCATGCTTACATCTTCACGGGTTGAATTATTGATTTTTTTAAATAAACATTTAAACCACTTTAGTTAAATGCATAATTGTGTATGCAACACTGTAGTTACTGACACTGAGTGATACTGACTGTAGTGACAGAACACACCGTGTTTCACAGTCATTTGGCTGTCTGGTAACAGTAACCACCCACTTACAGAAGACCAATAACATAATAACATGTGAATAATAACATGTGAAATAATACCATTTTGAGATGTTGAGAAATGATAGCCCATTGCCCTATCCCTTCCTGATCCCTTATCCTTAATCCTACTATGGTTGGCAGCACACTTGCAGCGCCTAGCTGCAAGTGTGCTAGCTAGTGCCTGCGACTTCGTCCACGTTTTATGTCTTATTCTGATGTATAAGCTATATTATTGTTAAGTTTCATTGAAATCCATTCAGTAGTTTTTGAGTGAAAGAGTAACAAACATATATCCATAGAAACTTTCACATTTATAATAGTAAGGATTAGTAAGGATGTTAGTTGCCGACCATCAAGTGAATTGTCAACTTTGTCTTAAAAAATTACTTGCCTTAATAACATTTTGAACAAAAAAATAGTAGACATTAATATCCATTATGTATGTTAATAATAATTATAGACATTATAAAATATTATGATTTTAATTCAGTTAAGTTGCTATTAAGTTATTATAAGAATATTCAATTGGCCTCTTTAATGTAATGATATGTTTGTTTTGTTTTCAAGAAATCATGTTTTCCTTATAAACGAATAAATGAATTTATAAATCTTTGGTTCGCTTTTTTGTGTCTTTAGTTAGATGCTTACTTAAATAACTAATGTGGATTTTCATCTGCTTTGACTCTGAAAGTTAAAAATAAATGACATTATTGTAATTACTAGTTTAAAGAGATTGTTGAGAAATTAAATTTGATTTGTTGCTAGATAGATAGCTAACTATAGTTACTTGAAGGCACATACATCACAGTGTTATTTTTAAACATCTGGCCATCATGTTCTTACTCTAATGATAGCTTTTATTCATTATTCAGAAGCACTATGAATATTTATTACATTACATCCTTACATATTATATAACAAAGTCCTCCGCCGCGTCTGTTTGTCTGTTCGCGATAAACTCCAAAACTACTGCACCAATTTTAATGCTGTTTTCACCAATAAATAGAGTGGTTCTCCATAATTTACAAAGTTACGCGGGCGAAGTCGCGGGCAGCAGCTAATTATACATAATATTACAAAGTGTGCCTTGCCAAGACCATAAGGATTAATAATGGCAGGGCACACTGAGTTTGGGCTTTTGGGTCATTTGGCCAGCCTGTCTAGCGGCAGTAACTAGCCCCTCACAGAAGACTGTGAAATAACAGCATGTGTGCTGTTGTATTTTAGTAAATGAGTTAGGGATGCCAATTTCCTATCTTTTTCCAATCCCTTATCCTACCATGATTGGCAGCGCACTTGTAGCATTGCTTTTGTTATAGAAGATGGTAGCCACCTTCTAATACTTATTCATATCTTAATTTACACAAGCTTTTCACTTATAATTTTATATTACCATTATTTTTCTACTGTATCCAAATTTTCAGTATGTGGGAGTACCTACATTAATCAACAACTTACCACTGTAATAATTATACTGCTCATTTAATTTCTGTATTTTAGTTTGATCATACTTGTCTACTATGACCACAATGTTGCATTATATTTCCTAATGGATTAGTGCATTTTATAACTGTTTACAAAGTTCCATTAGGCTTCCTGGTCCAGTGGTTACCACAGAGCAATTTTACATAACATGATTTATTCACTTGTTGCTTACAGTGCAGTAGGTATAACTAACATAAATCAATATCACATAGAGTTAAGTGACAATTCCCACAGGTATAACAACTTCCTACACTGTTTGTGTGCGACAAGGAAATATGTTTTCTCTTCCCTTACATAATCAATAATTTATTAGTACTTTCGTTATCTACGGTAAAGTATTACAATTCATAATGTACAGGTACTAGAATTCATTTTACTTTGATGGGATATTGAAATTTCTGAATAGGTACAAAATACAGATACCTATCTCAGTGCAAAGGCATTTCCGCATGTACATTTGTTTGTGATAAAACAGAAGTGCAAATTATTTGTATATTTTCGAGACTCAGATATTTGAGTGCATGGCTTTATATTACTTAAAGCTAGCTTTTGTTCGCGACTTGGTTTGGGTGTTTTGGGTGGGGGTAAGAGTAACAAACATCTTCCATCTTCGCAAACTCGTAGGTATTTATTTATTACTACCTAGAATATAAAATACCTAGTTATAACTATTAACTTGCGGAGTATCGTACAGGATCTAGTAAGTTATATAGTGGTTATATTAATACCTCAGCCTGCCTGCCAATGTTCATCAGAAAAAAGTGCAAATCATCTCATAAAATTCATTCACGATGTAACTATTTTCTCTTAGCAGAGAAAAGAGAAATTCTAAAATGTACGAAAATAGATTACTCCCCTTCCATCCCGAGTTTCACAAAGAAGTGCGCAACTATTTGCTCAAATTTTTTTAAATAAAATCGTAGTTGAAATATTTAACAATGAGCTTTTGCCCGCGAATTTGTCTGCGTCCCTCATGAAATGTACTTTTTATCTGGATGAAAAGTACCCTATTTCCTTTTCTATAACGCTGACAAAGCGTATGCAAAATTTCATGATAATGAGTTAGGGCGTGAAAGCGTAACAAACAAAAACTCTATCGCATTTATAATAATAGGATGAATTATCGGTATGTTTAAAATTGCTTCGCCTAGCTAGGATCACCGTTATACTCGTGAAAACGATTCTAGAGAAATTTCTCGAAAAAATAATCCAGTCCGAACACTCGCAACAGGGACAACGCTGCAGGGAAAGTAGGTGTTGGGGCACTGACCTCATTCAAGTTGTTTTGTTTACACACAAACTGAGGCCAGAGTATATATATGTGGGCGTATGAATTCATGATCTCGATGAGAACAATCAGCAATGCTAGCGCCATTAAATCGTCGCCGCGTCATCTTTGGCTTATTCTTACTTTTCCGCGTCATCTTTGGCTTATTCTTACTTTTCCGCGCCATCTTTGGCTTATTCTTACTTTTCCGCGTCAGCTGCTGACGAACTTTTTTGAAAAGATATTTCGATTTTCAATTTACTTAGTCTAGGAAATTTATACGCCAGGTTATGCGTCAAATCCGGTAGTTCTGATTTGAAGTTAGTTCTGAATAATCCAAGTTTCAGACCTCGAACGCCGAACGCAGCCTTCTCATTAATAAAAAAAAAAACTGTGAAATTTTCGAATAGTTACTTTAATTTTTGGCGATTTTAACCCTAAAAGACTAATTTTTCAATAATAACCTACTAAGACGCTTTTTAAGTAGACTAAATTTGCTACAACATAAATACTAGAATTATCTCTTTAGACCCAATAGTTACTTTTCAAGATAAAGCTTCTTATAGTTAATGTATCGGTTTTTTTTACTCAATTTTTAGACGTCACTTTGAGAACACTAGCAGGCTCTATCAAGGGTTCCTGGAACTACACAAATTAAACCCTATGACAATACCATAGACAATATCTAAGTCACAAGGTCTCATCCCCAAAAATATGGCCAGAGATGCAAACTCACAAAAAACATCTATTGCGGATGATTTCTTGCGTCTGCATGTAGGAGAAGTTGTGGGAGCGCGTGAAGCCACTGGAAGGCAGGGTTATTTGTACAAAATGAGACTAACTAACTAGCTCTCTTTAGACCTAATAGTTGTTGAGATAAAAGCTTTTAACCGATATAACTGATAGCAAACATCATAATTAACTGAGCATAGGCTTCACATGAGTGCAATTGGCTGAATTACATAATAGATTACCAAGATAATTTGAGCTATCATATAAACTTTTGTTCGTTCCTTAGAATAGTTCGTTGACTCTCTGTTATTTGTAAATGTACATAGTTAATTAGAAATTCTCTATCCATACATATAACTAAATCTTTCGAAAGAATTTACTGTTTTGAAAACCATATTTTATGAGGAGTATAAAAAAAAATAGGCAGACAAACTCGGTGACTATTTGACTGTACAATCTCATACATTACAGTGACCAATCACCAGTAAGCTTTTATAGTACAAATCGTACATTGCTCAACTGAAGACGTTTAATGATACAACTTTCATATAAATTATGTAGTAATGAAAATTCAGCTCTCGTAAAAATTGTGTTCGAGACAACATTAATAATGGCTTTTTTGTGTGCAGTTGTTAGACTAAAATATTATGTTACGTTGGTGAGCGGTGTTGCGTAGTTTCGATCGTCGTGTTGTCGATTAGAATTTAGATCAGCAAATGGCGCAACATTGAAATAAAGACATCGTCGAATGTGAAATAAAGTTTGGAACGAATGTTTGCTTAGTCACCCCGGATTCCCAGTGGCAACTCTTAGTTTGTACAAAGCGTACGTGTTAAAATTAACCCGATGACGTGTGGTGCAAGGTGTCGGAGTAAGCGTGTGAAAAACTTTCACGAATTGCAAAATCTCCGAATCGTTAGCCAGAGGTTCATTAGAAACAAGACTCGAATCTATGTCAATAACTATTTATATTGTTAAAAAAAAGGATTCCCTTATTTGTTGCTCACATTATATTGTGAAAACTTTTACTACTCTAACTACTCTCTAAAATCTTTTAGAGGTTTTTGATTTTGGACCTTTTAGGTCCAATTTCCCACTATAAAATCAGCACCGAAAACGGAATCAACTTGTAGTAATTGACCTTCTTCATCTTCTTCCTTGAACACCGTTACTAGAAGTCCATCCAAGTCTTCTTATACTTTACCTTCGGAGAAGTTCATGGTAACTGTAGCTATGCAAGATCGAAGTTGGCTTCAAATAAATAAATAAAACTATTCATCTAACAACTTGTTCTTCTTTTTTGGTCTGTTATAATTCCTAATAACTATTCAATTTTTTTTGTTTCCCTTTTCATGCTGTGCAACATTTGCTTGATCTTTGGGGACTCGCTGGAGAATTTTCTCATTAGAGGTAATGACCGTTTCTGCAAAATAAATCTGTTCACCTTTAATTCAAATATGACGAAAAGATAGCTAAATATTAAAATATAGAAAATATGAAATTCGTCTTCCAGCAATTCCACTGTTGTTTTGATTTCAGCAGCTCGCTTCCATACTGATTTCCATTCCGTGCAATATTGAAACACGTCTTTTCTTGTATGAACTCGAGTGACTCATTCGCGCACGCAGTAAGTTTAACTACGGAAGATGTTAATAAGTTGCTGACCTTTTGAAGTCGCGCTCTATGTGGTCGTGTTGTCTTGAAAATCACATGCGTGCATTTCTATTTACCTTTGCTATTATTATTGCGCACAGATTAATTTTGAATTGAATAGTTCTGTTTTGGTTTTGTGACCAATCATTAAAGACTTCAATTGTTAGAAATTAAATAACTTATTTATTATTAAAAATAAAGTTAATAAACTTATTTAAAACCTTGAAAAAAAAGCCGACAAGAAAATTCAGTGCGACGACAATTTTGTCTTGTGACCTATTTTGACCGTTCATTTTTATACGTATTTTTTTAAAGAAATACTTTGCAAAATTTCATAAATAACCGCTTTATTAAGACTCGGTAAACACCATTAAGTAGTTAATCGAATATGGTTTTTCAGAAATTCGAACAGCCTATCTGGAATATACAATTTAAATACGACAATAAAATTATAACAACACGTGTCTTGTTTTGTTTCCAATCAATTTCCAATACACAGTAATTATCAATATCGTAAATATTATTTTTATCAGTTCATAATTAATCAGTAGATCTGATTTGTAATCACTATAGCTACATTAATTTTGGGTGGAGTGTTGTTTTTAAAAACCATGCGTTCTGGAGCGTTCTTTGTATCATCACTCTCAGTGCTTTATTTATGTAACACATATGTATATATATATATATATATATATATATATATATATATATATATATATATATATATATATATATATATATATATTAGTCTTAAATTACTGCATTCTACGATATAGTATAATTAGAATTGATATATGTTGTTGCACGCTGGTTGTGTCTTTCTAATTGCTACCAAAGCCCCAACCGTCGTTGACATCCTTTTGTGATCTGTCATCTCGTCTCTTTGTCTCATCGTGAGTCACTCGGTCGAACGCTTTAGTTTAGTTAGTACTCATCAAAAAGCAGATGGAATCAGGAAGAGTTTTAATCTTTGTTATTATGTTTCCTATAGTGTGACGCCTTTGTCAAGTATGATTTTCGTCTCATTGTCCAGTTTTTGTTCAGCTTCATACTTGGGTGGGTGCCAAGAGGAACTTCTCTAAACGATAATGAAAGCGTACGAACGAATATATTTGAAGGAAGAATAAGGATTGTCGGTTTACTGCTGCTAGTTTGTCACTGGTAACAAAGATAAAAGTATTTTGAATTTTAAAACAAATGAGTTGATTCAACTTTGTACTCTTTATGAAGAACACAGGCAGTTTGTCTATTCAATGGGAAATATATAGCTAAATTGATTAAACCGTTAGTCATAGATATGGTTTTGTATTTATTTCAATAGTTTAATACAGATAACGTTTAGCGCCCGAACTGTCCGAATGGAAAAGTATTTTTTGGTAAAAGTATTGTCATCTAAAGGATAGGGCCGAACTTTGGATACATTTAATTTAGTATTAATTGAAATTTTCTATCCACGGTAAGCAATTTTTTAGTTTAGAAGTTAGCGGGGAAACAAACGGAAGCGGAAAGCGACTTTATATGTCTTAACCATTAGAAACTGTTATTATTGCTACATCTATGATCTTAACTATCTGGTGCCTGTTAGTTAAAAAATTACTAACAGCGTTAAAAAGACTAACGCCTGACAAAATATGTAGAGCAATAAAACGCCTTACAGCGTTTGATTTTTATTTTTAGAGAGCTGGTGCCCATGGTTTCGCCCGTATGAAATTTAGCCTTTAGCCTTATGTCGATCCTGAAATTCTATTCTAGTTTTTTTTAGAAAGTTTTTTTTTTAAATCGGATGAGTAATTACCTCCTACACATACAAACAAACAAATAACTAAACGTACATAGTTATAAACTTTATCTCTTTACAATATAGTTAGATACATAGACATAGAAGTAAGATTTGGTAGTCTTTGGACAAGCAGAGTTCGTTCATTCGTTTATTTCAGTGATATGTTAAGTACTACGTACTAGATGGAACACTCAAGACGCGATGAGTGTTCCAAGTGATTGGAGTTCCGACGTCCTACCCGTTCACAGTCTGTCATACACGCTCGTAGAGATTAGGCGCGTTATTATTTTCAAAACCAATAAAAATGCCGTCTTGTGTGATGAGATATTGCAAAAATACAATAAAAAATATTGGTAAAACTGCTGGTGTGACGTTCTATAGGTAAGTTTTATTAATATTGAAGCGTTTAATAGGTTAATATTTAATTTGTTGAAACCGACGTGCTTATCGGGTCGGCCATATTAATATTCAGTTGTCTACGACTTGACGTATTGACCTTGACACTAGTGCCGCGCCGTCCCCCGCAAACCCCCGCGCACCTTCCGCGTTGGAACATGAATTTAGCAAGACATCGTAGAGTGATGAAATAAAGCACGGCACTCGAGGATAGAAATTTATTAATTTAGAAATATATGTATTTAACAAACGGTATGACAAAACATGTTACGCACACACAGGACGAGAGCTCGCTGCTTCCTTTTTTTGGTTCAACGTGTTCTTCAAACAAAGGTAAGTCAATAATTTTCTTTTCTTTTAATTGAGTACAATTTCCTTTTTTATATTCATTTTGCTTTGTAATTTCTTTTGTACATACATTTTCTACATTTTCACGTGAATTTTCAATTTTATTTTTCTTTATTGAAGCATCGAAGAAATAAGAGAAACAGAAATTGTATCTCAAAATAATTCTATGTCAGATTATTCCGTTCAGTTTGAAGACATTCATGATGAAACATACTCACCCGATGAAACATTCTATTCCCCACCAGTAAATAAGGTAAATTTGAGGCCACTTCAGCATCGTGTAAAACGGCATGCGAATGATGATCAACAAGGACCCTCATCATTCATGTGTCTGAATGGCGAATCAGCCATGAGTATTTTAAACAAGGCCACAAAGCCTTTCTGAAGCACTGGAAAGCAATAAGGCAGACCTATGGATACAAGCAATGGAAGAAGAGCATAAATCTTTACTGCTTAATAACACTTGGACATAGCCTATATTGTTAATCAGCTCAGCCGATTTAATAATAAACCTACAATACAACATTGGACAGCAGCAAAAAGGGTTTTAAGGTGACGACATCTACCATGCAAGAAGCAAGCACATTGATATACGCTATCACTTTGTGAGGGAGCGTATTTCTAACAAGCAAATCTCAGTTCACTATAGAAGCACCGAAGACATGTTGGCTGATGTTCTCACGAAAGGGCTACACCGACCGAAGCACCAGACTCTTACAATGGCAATGGGTTTGCGTCCAGGGGAGGATGTTAAAATATAGGACGCATATATTTGAGCCTGTGGCAGACAACTGTCACCGTACATTTTTATTCTATGTATAGAAGCAGCGAGCTCTCGTCCTGTGTGTGCGTAACATGTTTTGTCATACCGTTTGTTAAATACATATTATATTTCTAAATTAATAAATTTCTATCCTCGAGTGCCGTGCTTTATTTCATCATAGAGAGTGTTCAATCTAGTACTTACTTAACATATCACTGGTTTGTTTACGTATAATGTATGAATTTGTGCATTAGTGTGCAATGTGGTCAAGATCTCCACCGCATTACAGATTACCAAACACGTCTTTCAAAATCACGCTCAGTGCCATCCACCCAATTATGGTCACTTCATTCAAATGGTAATATTTATTTAGAAACATGCAATAAATACAACGTTGACATTATACAAGAGTTGTAACGTAATAATTGACATAAAACGTGGTTTGCAAGTAACAGGCCGTTGGGTGTTACAAAACTTATCCACGCGAAAGAAAGACAGACTCTATTGTAAAAGATGTTGAAATATAAACCGCTGTTCTTAGGTTAATGCCATTTAGTTTCATAAAACACTGCTTAGTCCACGGTTTTCGGTGTAGGTAGATTGTGATTGCATATTTTATTTGTTAAGTTTAGTTTTTTCTTATGTTAAAGTCGTCAGACAGAAGCTCAACATTATGGTAGATAATGAAATAAAGCTCACAATATTGTCTTTAATAAATAAATATTGAATTAAGTCATCATTGTAAAAATCCTTGTTTATATAAGAATGTATTTCAAAAGGCAAACAGGCCAGTTATAAAATGTCGCATTCATTAAATGCGCGATTCCTTTCCGTTGCATATTTTAATCATTTTCATTGATAATGTTGTTCTGACCGCGCTAATTGATAACGTAACCCCAATCGTCGTCGGCGGAGCGTTATCAACGTTTAATTTATACTTAATTTATAGCAAAGTAAACATAGGCATAAGAAAGTATAAATTTGCATATTGAGTTAATAACTAAAACGTAAAATAAAATCAAGATACTAAATTTAACACATTTTTTTGTTATCAAGCATCTGTCTCTTTAATTGTTGATTTTTTTGTAGAAAAGTTGACAAATTGACACATTCTCAAAAGTAAAAATGATTTTGGTATCTACAAGTGTCCTATGATTAATCAACTTGGATAGGATTGATACTATTAATTCGACCCGACATCGCCATATAATTATGTAATAATATATTTAGAATATATATTCTGAAATTCATCGAAGACCAAAGAGAATTAGCAAGCTGTAGTGGCAATGGGCGGGTCATATTTGTTAGGTTCGTTTATTTTTACCAACAATGTTTTAATTATATGGCCCTCAATTGATATATTCCAAGCCCAAAGTTGATTATTTACTCTGTTATTTACTCTTTGGTTTGCGCGAGCAATAGTGTAACGTTTTTGAATGATGTCAACCCAGCGGCGGGGTTCGCTCTCTTGCTCGCGGGACATGGCCGACGTCGGATCTAGTTTGAGAATATGAAAAGGAATATACAAATTGAGGGACAATAGTACTAAGCTTACAGTATTGTTATATATTTCGTTTAATGTATAAAGTGTGTGAAATTAAAATAAACAATTGTCTGTGGAGTTTACGACGGCATTTTTATTGAGAGTTCTACCCGTCAGGAGTACTGCTACACATTTGTCACAGAGCGAAAAACCGATGAGGTAGACGATTTCTCGAATGAAGGTCACAAATTGGAAAACGGAGCGTGGGTCACCCTGCGGCCAGGTGGACAAGAGACTTGTAGAGCGTGGCAGGAAGCGCCTGAATGCGAAGGATATACCTTGGGAGAGACACAGGTTGATTATGATGATATTGAAAAAGTTTTTAAAGATAGGAAAAACTTACATGTATATATATCTGAGATACACACACGAATACAATAACATCACAGATTTTATATTGTAGTCACCAAGTCTATTATAGAACTCTCATCAACATAGTTAATTTAAATGTTATGAAAACGTAGATAAAAGAAAAAGTGGCCTTCTGTATAAGCGTGTGGTTAAATTTGTGAAATAAGTTATAAAATAATAAGATAAAAACCATGGATGACACATTTCCTAAAAGGTATTTTGAAAGTTATTATCACCTTCGCATTGGGACATTCTATAGAGAAATTGACAACAAGTTTGACAATTTGCCAGTATAGTAATTTGCCAACTACAACTGTTTGAATATAGCTCTGAAACCAATAGAGACATCTGTTTTTGTCAATTTACAAATAATTGTTTATTTTTATTTATTACTAGCTTTTATAACTTTATCCGCTTTATCCTGATAGCTGCATCCACGTCAAAATTTACAGATAACGCTTATGTCCTACCGCAAGTTTCAAGCTATTCGCATACTAAACTTTAGTAAAACTGTTTAGCAATTAAATGTGGGTGGTTATTATCAATTTTTTTGGTCTAAATCTACATTAAAGAACTATTCTATGCTAGCTTTGGCCCGCTACTTTGTCCGCGCTCTTTTTCTTAAGCTTATAAGATTTATTAAATGTCACGCATTGATGTTTTGATTTTTAGAAGAGGAAATTGTACTTTTTGCTGGATGACAGATACCCTATGTCACTTTTCTGTGCCCCTATGTATGCAATATTTCATGATGATCGATTGAGTAGGTACCTACGTAGTTAAGACGTGAAAGCGTAACAAATAAAAAAGCAAACTCACTTTGGCATTTATAATAGTTATTATAAATGTAGTTAGGATTATTTCCTATTGTACTGGATATGTGAATTACAAGGTTCGCAAGTCACGATTTATGCATAAGATCATTTGTCATGATCATCAATACAGGAAGGCGATCGGTTAAATGTGGCACGCTTCTTTTACGTGTGTCGTGTATTGTATGTCCCACGTGACCTTTAAATGCTACTGCCCTACAATAATTGTAACATTTACCTTGTAGCTTTTGATCTTAGTGCTATGGAAATCTAGATTTGAGGTTTTTTTTGAACTATTAGGAACATATTTTATTGCGTTATCCGTACTAATATTATAAATGCGAAAGTTTGTATGGATGTTTGTTACTCTTTCACGCAAAAACTACTCAATCGATCATCGTGAAATTTTGCATACACGTTGGCTGGGACATCAAAAAGGACATAGGGTACTTTTAATCGTTCAACGCGGACGAACTCGCAGGCACCAGCTAGTATTATATATAAAAACAGGAATTGCGGTATAATGTTTTTGTAAGTTTTGATTTTTATTTCATTTTGCTAATTATTATTTTTATTCGTGTACGTTTAAGATATTTACCTCAAAATAAATTGTTTTACTATAACTAATATCTTTAGTATTATTTTAAATTTAATACAAATTGACAAACTTACAAGATTAATTATTATTCAAACTTAAGCCAAAGATTGAATCACTGTCCTTAATGTATGTCAATGTTTTGTTTACTAGTGAACATTTGAGTCTTCACTCGATCACCTTCATCGTCATCATATAGTACATATACGTAGGTATTTAAAGTTTGAATACGCTCAGTTGTCAAAATAATATAAATCTAGCAAACAACTAACTAAATGTATATACGAGTAACATAAAAATAGCTTACTATTAAATATTCTAAATAATTTGCAATTTATATTCGCAAATCTAACTCGAATCGATCTTGTAGTGCGGGCTCATAACTCATAATAAACTTAATTTGATAGCAAACATGTAGGTACCTATTAGAGCGGTTGGTGATATCTTTTCCTGTTACTTGAAAAATAATTTAAAACTTGCTAATCCATAGCCATAGTTTATCTCTTGTCATCTCAACAAGAAACAGGAGCTACCAGTACAGTATACAATATTTATACAGAGTAGATACCAGTAAATGCTTCAGCCTATTTTAGAGCAAAACTAGGACACTGACAGAAGCCCGGATACTCTAGGCTAACATAAAAATATCTGTGTTGTTACCTAATTATTGTGTTTACGACTCATAACTCGCTTTGAAAATGAATAGAATGTTCGGTAAATAACAACTTTGGATTTCAACCACTGAATATGTTTGATTTGAAGGCTGAGGGTTAATTTTCATTTTATATTTGTTGCAGGTGAGTTTGGTCAGGAGTTTTGTATAATAAAACTATCGTCGTTGACTGGTAAGATAACAGATGCTTTATAGAAATGTGAGAAAAGGAAGTGCTCTAGAAATTATTATTCTACACTAATATAGTTTTATTATGATAAATGTAATAATGTTGTACAAACGTCTATGTACGGTGTGTGAGGTCGTCGAGCTCCGTGGGTCGCGGAAGCACCTGCGTCTGCGCATAGCATTACCGAAACGGGCCATCTCGTGACTCGGTAACTCCATGACCGACTGTATCTTGCCATATGAAGAAACTGGTTATAAGTTCGTATATTTACATAGTTATTACGAATTATTATTATTGGTCTATTTGAAAGATTTAATTGTCTACTTTCTTTTTAAGGACAGAGTAGACGATTTAGTTCAAAATGATTCCAGTTACTATTTAATTAACATGAATCGGTTAATCTATTTACATTGTGGTTTGCTGATATTGTTTATAATTGATCTAAGCTCTCATTAACTAGCATTGTTTTCATTGAAGACTTGAAATCTTTAGTTGACTTCAGTGCGGTGGGAATTTAATTGTGTAAAAATAGCTTTGTGCGTAAATAGCGAAGTAAATATGTATAATCAATGTTCAACAGAAACCTACTGTTTCGATAGAGATCGGGGTTTTTATTGAGTTATGAAAAAATCTATTTTTATAAAGATAAACTATTTTTTTTTCTTTTCTTTCCATTTTTTTTGATATATTGTTCTAGAAACTGAACTAGATGTTCTTCCTTGAGTCTGTCTTCAGTTCAGAGCTTCCTCTTCACACTTATGCTGATTAACGTAGTTGGAGTGAGAAATAATTAATGTCTCGGAACAGTAATCGATTGGACCTTGACAAGGCGTGTGATTTAGTGCTTACTAACTAATTGTCGGTTTCTTACTGGAAAATGCATAACTTTATCTGCTATTATACTGATTGATATTTACCATGCGACCACATGAAATTGAATCTTTGATGGAAGTATTTAAATCGAGTGTTCTGAAACAATGTTTTTGTTTCCTTACTTTCTACCTTGGAAATGGTTAGGCTTTTAGATACCTACTTTCTTTCAAAGAAACAATCACTGTTGTTTTTAATTTTCTCTCAATTTCCGTCAGCGTTATGTAGCACCACAGAATCGGCGATACGTGAAATGAAAACGTTAACGACTGTGTCGTCTAGATCGTTGAATCGATTCGTTTCGGTAATAGCTTACTTCCGTGCACCAAGATTCGAACGATCGGCTTTTGTGTTTACATTATTTACACTGCAATGCAAACGCACGATTCTCTTTACACCTTGTTAGGGTCTACCGACAAAACTATTCTTGCACAATTTGGACTTATCTATATTAGATAAACATTACCCATAATTTTTAAACATGACAATCTAGCTTTCGGCGTCATCGTCATAATCAGCCAAGTATGTCGCTGTAAGATTTCATAAAATCTGTTTTGTAGTTTTTGCATTAAATACAGTTAAATTGCATTAAATTACTAATTTTAGTAGAGTATTGATATGTTTTTCTTTGTCATATTTCCAACTCTCATACAAAACAGAATATTAATAAGTTAAATTGGTTTGGAATCACTTCGAAAGCAATTCACTCTTTAGTTCGAAGGAATCTCGTTTCCCGAGTAGGTACCCAATTACCCATCCTTATGTTAAAATATTTCAGAGGCTGTTTATATTGCTCGTCAAATATTTGGATTTTCTGTGACTTTGATCAGCCAGATGTCTGATCAAATTTAATTATAAATCTTCCTCGCGGTCATCTTGAGGTGGAATATTTTAGAAATATAAAGAATCTCTATCTAAAAATCTATTTTGCAATAGTCATCTACTGCAGTATGTGACGCACATATGTAATTACTCTTATTTCGAACCATTGATTTTGAAACACATAGAACGAATATAGAGTACCTATTGCATACGAGTATTTGTTTGCTTACAAGATATATGACGCAATCACCACCAGTTACCAGCATTAGTTCTCAGCTTCAAATAATTTTTTTGTTATCATTTTGGTTAAGCATCTGACGCAATAGTTTTTTTAAATATACAAATAATTGCTTTTAATTAATATTTTCTATTAGACACGAAAACGTTCGTATTTCTTTTATTTGTGTTTTTTTTTTCTTGTTGCTTAAGAAATGCCGCGAGTTCTGCTGCTGTTATGTTTGTGCTTTGACTTCTTTTTCTGGATTTTGGCTGCT
Organism: Synanthedon formicaeformis; assembly: GCA_945859745.1. Classification (NCBI taxonomy): domain Eukaryota; kingdom Metazoa; phylum Arthropoda; class Insecta; order Lepidoptera; family Sesiidae; genus Synanthedon; species Synanthedon formicaeformis. Next base: position 2,224,388 of record OX243968.1, on the reverse strand, counting down.
TCCGATCGGTCCTACTGGAAAGTTATAGGTGAGACCATGTCCAATAGTAGACGCCTTACAGCTGAGATAATATTGATGATTAGGGAATGAATTTAGATTTTCTTAGCGGAAAGACACAAGACATAACAAGTAAGAATAAACAGGCTTCTATTGCAGGAATATATCGTTTATAAACATGTGAAAAATGTACTGTAGCGTTGAAAAACCACGCCGTACAGAAGAAATATCTGGATTAATTTATTTTTACAATGAATAAGTTCTGTTGGTCTATCCGTTTACAATATTATGGAACAATATTGGTAAAGCTATTGAGAGACACTCAGTCATGATTCAATTTTGTCTTGATCTATCGAGGACGTGTATTATGATATTATAACAAATTTAATATATCAAGTTTCAATTACATCAGAGGAGAGGCTTCTAATGAAATAGATGTTTTTACGTACGAATGTCAGATACGCGGAAGTTTTTTTACTAGCTTTTACTTTTTCCCATAAAATACAACTTCACCTATATAATATTAAAAGGTCAAACGATCTTCCGTCTACCACAAATGGTCAATGCACGTTTCAAACACTGCAATATGTCCTCAATTACCCGTTGATGTCCGGGTAACGTATAGTAAATTGGTTTCCTTTTTATAACTCGTTTAAAATGTGAGTATTTTGATGTCTAAAAACACGTAACTATTGTGCGACAATACAGAAATAACATTTTGTTTTAAATGTCCGTTTTATTTAAGTATACATGTAATTATTTTTTAAACAGGTTTTTAGATGGAATATTTTTTAAATTAACTAGTGACCCGCCCGGACTTCGCAGGGTTGCATAGGTTAACGGAATTAGTAAATAAAATCTTAATTTGAAATTCCCGAATTATTTAAGGTTTAGCCAACATAAGGAAAAGCATATATTTCTAAACTAATAATCTTAATATATAAAGGGCGATGTGTGTATGTATGTCTCCTATATATACTCCAAAACCGCTGAACTGATTTCGATGAAACTTTCAGACAATCTTCAGATTAGTGTAGCGAGTGTTCCTGTGAAGTTTGGTAGCGATCGGACGCGGACGAAGTCGCAGGCAAAAACACTAGTTTCAAAATTTACCTATATTTTATATACTGGATTGATTTTCGACATCAGGACATCGACTTTATACTACAGTATATTTATAAATCTAACTACAGTTATTATTTATTCCTTTTTACAAATCAAAATCTGTCGTGCTTACAAACATCTGTTTGTAAGCACGACAGATAGTGTTATTTTATTCTAGACACGGTCATTGGTATAGCTTGGAATAAATTGTACCGATTATTTATCTTATGATGATTTATTTTCTTCATTTTTTTTGCGTAAAAGATATGTCTGTGTGATATAAAATATAATTATGTCTCTTTATTGCGTTTATCTCAAGAATTTGACCTCATTCTTTTTGTGCGTTTATTATTGCCTATTATTTAATTATTACCTATACTGATATTGTTTTTTATTTGTTACGCATAATGAGCTCCCCCTCACTATGTAACTACGCAGTGATGTCGATTTGGTACGCAAACCAAAAAAAAAAAGTGTTTGTTAACAAACGGCCAGTTCTGCTGCCCTTTAAGAAATGTCAGTTGTAAGGTATGCCATGCCTATCGGTAATTTTCCGGTGTTTGTTACGATGTGATGCAATGTAAATAAGATATTGAATTAACCCTTGCATTCGTGGTTTTTATAACATGAAACCATAAAAAACTTTGCGCCTGAGCCATTGTGTGAGGGACCTGTAGACTTCTTATGTGCTTGTTTCATATACATATAGTCCGGCCCCTTTTTTGGTGTTAATCAATCTTTATTTGTTTATATGTTTTTGTCCTGTGTTGTATTGTTGTTTTATTTTTATTTTTAGAGAGTCTTTTTTTCTGTACCAAAGATAACTTAACTATGTCCTTTTTTTGTATTCCTGACAGCGTGTATATATGCAAAACTTTATGATAATCAGTTGAGTAGTTTCGGCGTGAAAGCGAAAAAAAACAAACTCCTCAGATTAGTAAAACGGATTAGTCAGTTTTACTAATCTGAGACAAACTCACTTTAGATCAGCAGAGGGATCTTAATCTTAAAAACTGGATTATTTTTTATAAATTATCGGTCGAGGTATAGAACCTGGTCCATTAGGTATTACTCATGGGTTTATACCGGAAGATAATATGAGTATCGGATAATACCGATACCTCAATAATTGACTTTGACCTTGGTTTATGAATAATTTTCGTTTTGATCAGATAAGTTGTGAATTCTTTTTCATTTCAAATTTCCGTATTCATAGCGATTAATTTATTGTATTAAAATGATTTTTCAAGGGGGGTCAAATACTTACTGTACAATATATATATGATCTGTAATGTGATTGTCACTTTAATTTTATAATAACTTAAGTAAACAAATTCATCGTTTTCATTAACTTTGAGTGATACCAAAGTGTTGAGGAAAAAGTGGTCAAGAAATATTATTAGTAATGTGAATGTGTTTTTTTTTTAATATTCAGGATTAAATTTGTATTCACATTACGATTTCCATTGCCGTGTTCTCTTTAATAAGTAACACTCTTATCCAAATTTTCATGGATCGGATTTATAAATCCGGATTTTATGAAGATGATAAGATAATTTAATACTTTTTTATATTGTTGTCAAAAGCATTAACGAAAATCACTATGATATTTTCCTAACAAACTTAAATTAACAACTAAATTTAACTAAAGTTAAATTTAGTACTTGCCTACTTAGATAGAAATTGCATTTTTTATTTTATTTTAAAAGCGCGAATTTCCTCCTAACGTCAAGTAACAATGTTATAACGAACTCTATGAGATTTTCTATTGTTTTCCTTTTTAGACTTAAGTTCCTGTTATACCAGTTATATAATTGAAAACAGTAGCATGACTAATCATTTTTATTAACTAGATGAAGGCGCTTGCTTGCCACGATTACGAGTTTGATTAAAGATGACATTAATTTTATTCATCGTGTGCAGATTCTCAGTGGAAAAATAACGCCAGTAATCTCATACTCGTGTCATTTATGATTTGTAGATTTTATCAATTCTCATATTGTTTTACTAAACAAATTAGTCTTATAATCTAATTGTGGCGGATTATTTCTTCAAAATATAAAATTATTCTACTCGATGATGTGCCAAAAACAGAAAGTTGTCGACAGGTTCATCCTCTTATAATTTCAAAAGATTACAAACTCGAAAATGAGAAACTATTTTGATTTTTTTTTTCAGTTTATAGCGATTGTCTGTCAGAATTTGTAATATTAGTACAAAATGTGTCCTCTGAAATTCTGACCAATCGGCGTACATTTCGAAGCTTATCACGAGCGGTCGTAAGACACGTCAGAATTCTATAAAAAAATCAAAATCAAAATATTTATTTATCAATTAGGTTTCTACAAGAAACTCTTATGATCGTCATTATTAATTTAAATTTACCAGGGTTTCGGAAAAAAACCAAGATGACGATCCTGAGAAGAAACCCCGAAAGAAACTCAGGATACTATTCTTTTTGTCATCATTAAAATATAAAATAACACAAATATATATATACAATTACAGTTTTTAATACTAAACATAGTACGAGCTCCGAACCGCTTAAATCCAGGCTTCTTTGTCGTTTAAATAATCAGTGATTTTATAATAGCCTTTCGAGAGGAGTTTAGTTTTAATGATACATTCTGATTATATGCTGGGTCTAGTACAAGACATTTATGCACAGAATTCCTTCCGTCTGGCTGGTGTCAGAAATTTTCCAACAGACAAATAATATAATATACAATATAATTATACAATATACGGCCGGCTTAGCCCATTAATTTTTGTCCAAAAATATAAACACACACGATCAACGCTCACTACAATGTTTTGTTCGCCAACTGTGTTTGTATGAATTTTTTGCCTGACACGGTTGTTAATGATAAGATAACATCAAAATGGCTGTTGAATGTATGCAAATATTTATGTTCACAATAACACATGTTATTGTATTTAAGTATTATTATTATAATAAACTACGTATGAATACGATAAATTAAAATTAATTTCATAGGCCCATTTAAATACGCCATTAACTTATTAAAATATGAAATTTAAAAGAGGTGGTTTAATAAATACGTGCAAACCTTTTTTTTTTATTTATCAATACACACCTATGTATGTAATATTCTGGTGGAGTGGCTTGAATGTTTAATGTAAATTATGGCCTCTATACTGTCTATAAACAGCGGTGTGAATTTATAACACTGTTCCTAAACGAAAATGTATTTTATTTTCAAAACGATACGGCTGTTTCTTAATTGCAACTCTTGTGTTTTTCCTGCAATTTTGTCGACCTACTTGGCTTCGTGCACGAGTTTTCACCGGTCCAATGCGAAATCATTTTGTAAACAAAAGCGCTAAATATTCGCGTACAGTTTTAAAATTGCGTTTCAGGACTTCAATTTCCCGTAATTATTTCAAGGGTGGTTGTTTAAATATGGAGTCTCATCAGAATCTAGAGCTAAAACACAATCCATTAGTACAATAAAAAAATTAATTATAACTTGAATAAAACAAATATTTATTTTTTAATTTTATTTCAGTTATCGCATCTTGCCATAATTATGCCTCCACCAATTGTATAATAATAGTAATAAAATAATAGTCTTTAATAAACATCAGTAACAGCAGTTCCTGAATGAGACATCTTATTATCTTTAATATAAATTAACTATTAAAATAATCATATATAATTAATAATGCAATTAGTGGAAGTAAACTTGGAGATAAAATAAAGCGTAAACCCAAACACACGTGCTGATATTTAACGGCAAACTTCTTTGAAGGGTGGATTGCAGCCAGTAGGAATCACAATGTTATGAGACGTCATAGAGTGAACATCATACGGAACAATAAATTAAGTATTAACTTTCAAATATATTTTTTAATATTGCTTCTTGGAGGAAATAGTATTTTTTTAGAATTCGTAAACAGAAATCGAACAACAATAATGACAAACAAAGATTTAAATCGAAAGATGCGGCGTAATCTCCTCGCGCCATACTAAAAACACACCGAAAATTCTTAACAATGGGTTGGGCGCAGGCGCTCAACCCAACTACAGTTGCTCGCCAGCTACAGTGAGTGACGGTCGCTTGTTGAGAGCGTCGCTATCGTCACAGTCACGTTTGAAGTAAGGAATGTGTTGTCTGTGTTTAAAAGTGTGTTTAGACAAAGGTATATGTATTTTATACTTTTGTCTTTAGTATAATGTATGTCGTATTTTGTAACACACTTTCGCTAGTAATGCCGCATCTCTCGATTTATATCTTTGATGACAAATAATAAAATTGTTTGCGGTGTGGTGATGAATGAAATGAGCGTCTATTTATAACAGCGCACTCCCTTTTCAAGTGCAATTCATTATTTGCAATAGTTTGACATTTAGCTGGTCTGTTAAACTTCCTCTGTTAATAGTACAAAGCGGTGGAAACCTCAACGTGACCCGTCCAATTAAACGCCCAGTTATAACGTTCAAATAACGGTTACGTTACATTACGGGTCACGATACAGTTGTTGCGGTATTTAGACTCTGTTTTTTCTTCATTGTTGCACTATTTTCAGCGAAAAAAGTGTTTTTGTCGAAAATAGAACCGCCTTTACTTTCAAACTTCAACTTTGGTGGGTGTAGGTACTTAACTGTTAATTTTAAATTTAGATTCGTGGAACAACTTTCATTGCCTTCATAGCCGAGATCAGACGAACTAAAATACGACTACTAGAATGCAAAAACCCCATATTCGGCTATATATTCGCTGTCTGTTCTCTATAAATAAACTGTAAGCATTATCATATAGTTCATTTATATCTATTTCATACGGTATGATAAGCCGATAAAACAATGTTAACAGGTATAATACAGATAACAGTTAATAGGTAAACAAGTTTTTATTTGGACAAAAACGCCAATACTGCTGAGTAGACACAAAAGCAGCGAAATTCGTACAACAGGTTAATTCTCCCCTGAGTGACTCCATATTATTATTAATTTATAATATCGAAAAGGATCCACAAGGACTCTTTAAACATTTCCTCAATCAAAAACCTTAACAACAGAATCGTCTAACAAACAATATGATTTTCTGAACTTTCAAGGTGAAACGCTTTAACTATCTATGTTTAACTGTGTCGTAACGTAATCGTTCAATTTGAATAATCAATGCACGGTGATAAATCGATCTCGATCATTATTATCCTTCAACTATGTTAAATGTCTATGCCTTTTATTACTTGGCGCCTTTCATTAGAACTGTCATAGAAACTTCATTATAAGTAGTCGAGATGAAATAAGAAATTTTACTCCAAGAAGGCACATTGCGAACATCCTCAGTTCCTGATTTTTCATGGTTAGTATGAACGAATGCAATGATGTTCTAGAGGTGACATCTTAAATATCATGGCTGTACATTATTATGTACATATATGTACATACATACATATATTCTATATTTAAAAAACCATTTATTCTACACACAGCAATTTTTCTAATTCGATCCTAATATTGATTTATAATGCAGCATTCATTTCTCTATTTGATGGAATTCTCCATAGTTAGTGATCTCACCCAATTTATTTACAGCGTGGATTTAACTATCTGCTATATCAATTAAAATATCATTTACTTTACACAAAATAGTCTAAGCTAAGTTTCAGGCAGTGAAACTTTTGCAATTGATTTTTTAAATTATGCTCGAATTAGGATTGAAAGACTGCAAAACGCTTCACTCGGTCGTTTTGGTGGATCTAATATCGGTTTTGTGGCCTTTAAAGGTCAATAGTATTTTCTACCAGTGTAACTAAGCAACTTGTAATATCCTGATTGTGGTTTTCCTGTTTTGTTCACGGAAAGAGAAGACGAATTACACTTTAAGTAACTAACTTCAATACATTAGCCTACTAAACTCATTTGTACTATTTTACTATTTTACTATATTTTATCCTTAGAATACTCTGTACTGAACAATAATAAAATGGTCTTATTAATAACAGTACTCGCGAGCCATTTATTCATTAGTTGATCATAATCATAATAATTCACAATAAATTTGAATATTTATAAAGCATTGGAAATATCAGTTCAATGTTTCATCATAATATAATGCTATAGGTATATATAATGCCTTGGCGCTTGTTATATGGATCTGGTTTAGATATCTGGGTGATATTTTTATTATATGATATTTAATAGCTTTAGGAATTAATAAGATTGGAAATAATGTAAAATAATAATGTAAAATATTGTCATAAGTACTATAATGTAAAATCCGTTGTAGTTACTACTAAAAACATATGGACTAATAGTCTGAAATAAACGTTTATTATTATTATAAGTAGGTACGAGTACGAATCACAAGTACGAATACATACATAGGTGCGGTTCGCTAATTTTTACGATAAAAAAATAAGTAAATATAGACGGAGGATATTTTCGTACATTGGATAAAATATATTTACAAGTGGTCAAAATGCATAATGCCTAATTATTTTCTAGCCTGAATACACGCGTTCTGATTGGATTAAGAAATATTTAAAGCTTGCTTTCTTTTTGTTTTATGCTCAATTAATGGTTTTGCATTTGTATTAATGTTTTCGTCCCTTTCTATCCCTTAGACCTTAAAAAGTTTTATTCATTATCTATCATCATAAATTGTCACAATGCATAACGTACCTACTAAGAAGTCACTGATTCCAATTTTAAAAGTTAGTTTGGAAAGATAAAAATTTAGCAAAAACTATGGAATATATATTTAATACCTGCCTCTATTTTTTTAAATGGTAAATTACCAATTGCTTTGTTTCCGGCCGAACCCGCAATGACACGTGTGAAACGACATTGACCTCCATAACGGCCTTTTGTTTCACGTGTAATTAAAAGCACTCTGTCTATTATTTTGTAAGGATGTTATCGCGCTATTTCTATTGAAATAATCTATAATGTTAATGTCACATTTGTTTTTGGTCTCACGCGTATCACACACACACACCCCTTTTATTATGAGAATTACAACAACACACATTTTTTTTTTATCATTAGTTTAATAATTAAGAATTTGAAGAAAATTATGCTGCCAGCCATTTGACAGAACGTGGCCTCGGCAGGAGCGAAATAGTCATGTACGAAAATCCATGACAACATTATTATGTCGATGGCAGGAAGTGTTTTCATAATGGACTGCCAATAAACAATATGTAAACTTTCAGCTGCGCATTTTTGACATTCACTCATTTGTTTAAACATAACATAACAACAGCCACTTGTTGTCCTGCGATTGAGATGGCAGAAGTTCATTTTGTTGATAGGATCACAACAATTAAAAAAAAAAACCAGGCTTGCGCAAATATAGCAACCGTAAGTGTCCATAAGTGCATGAGAGTTGATAATCGTTAGTTATTTCTCTGCATTATTCTAAGGGCCGTATGCCTTGTAAATTATTTATGTTTTCAATTTCATTGCAGTATTTTAGAGACAATTTATTTAAAATAAATTGTCTCTAAAATACTGCAATGAAACATAGCAAACAACAAGTAGTAATAGGACATACTCGTACTATGATTAATAACTGGCATTGTTTAAACCGAATTGTCACTTTCTCCGTGAATCACTCGAGTGAAATCGCTTAACAATAACTATGCGCTGATATCGCCAATGGAACGTGACCTCTGGCCCTCTAAACTGCTTAAAAGTCGTAGAAGAAAATAATGATCGTTTTAAATTGCAGCAGGCCTGATTAAAATGGTCGGTTAGTTGATTTGTTACAGTATTGAAATAGAGTATGATTTTTCGGTCACGCATAGAAAGTTTGATGGACGACGAACGCTTTGATTGCGTTCCCAACTTGAAGTGTAAAGAATGTGCGAGACGATTTTTTAAATCTATAGTTTTTATTCTTACGGAATAAGGGTCAATTTGAGTTGATTTAAATTGTACACAATCTTGTTCTGTAGCAATATCTAGTGAACCACATTTACGCAAATAAAATAATTTTATTGATTTGAATTATAATTATGTAAGCTCGACAAGAGATTGTGTTTTGGTTTGGGGGCGTAAATTAATTACGTGAGGCTATTTTTCGACCCTGTTGAGATGTCGTAAGATTTGAGACTGACATTTCCGTTGTATGGGATATGGGGTGAAACCCTGCACAAGTGCACACCCATATCACAGCCCAGACTCGAGCTAACTTTGAAAATTTCATAATATACCAACTAATTGTATAAGCTATTGTATATTGTATAGCTATACGAAATCTACTAGTATTTCGGTCCGGTTTTATCGAGAAGATATTTCATTCGTGTTCGCTCATTATTCTGTACTTATTTAGCTCATGTTTAACTAAACGAGTTAGGAGAAATCGTACCGAAAGCGTTTTATGCAACTCGGTGCACCGGCGGCGGCGCGCCGTTCGCCTCGCTGCCACCGTCTCACTGCTGACATTAGCAGAATAACAGCTCTCTTCAAGTATATTATTTATTGCACTAAAATATTTATGTAATCATTTTAACCCTACTTGCCCCTAAGTTTTTTTTGTACCTGAGCTACGAGTATTTTGAAATGATCACGAGTATTTTGAAACTATTAACGTTTAAAAATTATATTAGTTAAATTAAGACTGCCATATATATATTTTTATATAGCAAATGTTCCTGGACAAAAAAAAATTTTATAGGTTATTTTATTTTGTGGGTATTTTATAGGTATTACCTACTTTATTTTATTTTGTGATTTTTGTGCCATACCTAGATAATATAATAAGCGTGTGTTGGTTTAACTTGATACGACTTCAGGTTGGGTGTTTAAACTGTTTAAGAAATGATTATGTATAAGGTTGACGGAATTTATTTTAAATTTACAAATTTTACCACAAGGGAACTAAACGGACAACGTGCGGAAGACAACAGCTCGGGTGTGTTTTGCAATTTACATTCATAATGTTGATTTTTTAGCCATGTTGGATATAGTTATTTATTTATGCTGAGTAATCGTTTGCCGTTGAGTTTTTGTATACGGTGACGAATTCGATTTTCATTAAAACTTAGATTTTTTTCAGTATATATAAATAGTAGAGTAAATGTTTTGGCAATAAGTTAATGAAAACGATAAAAACTATTTTCAGTCTACATAATTTGCACTGGACTAGTTTTTACTCGTAATTATTTTGGGCATTTAACAGTGGCATAACTTAAAACTAGGAAGGGCATCTATTTCACTTTCCGAAGCGAAAACTAATATCGTTGATGACCATCCAAAAGTTTAAACCGATATAATTATTTTCGAAGTAATAATGATATTGCAAAATATTTGAAAATTGTATCCTTACATAATCGCGGCGGTGTCGTATCGGATGCGCTCCGATTTCGAAGAGAGGGGGTTCTCGAAAGTCGGCCGCGGAATAGAAGTGTGCCACTAGGTAACGAGAGGAGTTCAAGGACTGATTACCTACTTTTGCATAATAATAACAACTCAAAAATAATAACTATTGTTTGATTTCACGGTTTTTATGCCGTGATTGTAACTATGAGCAATCATCATTTCGCCTACTGCATCAAACTGACTTGACATATAAAATATGTTTTACTGCTTCTAATTTGTTTGAGGTGAACGAGTAAGCGCCCATACCTTTTTGGGCCTAAGAATTTAAGCAGGAGTGTGTGTACTTGTAATGTCAGTACTATTACTGGCTAGAGAGATGGAGAAGACTCGCAGAGGCCGCAACCAACTTGACAAATTCAGACATTTCATAACCACGACCGTTCAGTCAGTATAGTGAACGACAGAAGAGAGAATGAAAAAAGGTTAGGGAGGGATAAACAAAAAAAGCACACGTGCTATTATTTCACGATGGCCTTTCAAAATTTCGATACTAAGAAAAAGAATACAGAACCGGCAGTTCTACAAATATCGACTTAACTACTTGAGGGGAAACATTGAATGCTAACTTTCTACCGTTTAATAGCTTAAATGCACGAAGAAAGATATAATTAAGAATTTTCTAATTGAAATATAGATTTCTCTAAAAATAAATAAAACACTTTACTTTGAGCACAGTAGAAAATTTTTTTTGAATAGAATTCGTGTGAGTAATTTTAAAATTATTCAAAAATAACTTAATTTGAATCACGAGGTGAGTGTACAAGCACTTATGGTTTTCCGCTTCTCAAATTATCCTGAACAAAATCTGTGTCAAGAGAAACCCGTTTTACAATCTATAATTAATATGGTAATAATAAATTTTATTACCATTTTTTTTTATTTAAACGGAAAACGCGGCAAATTGCATTTGTGAATGCATCAGAGAGTATTTTGCTTGAAGTTTTGAAATTATGTATAAGCAAATTCTTCATTTTCAACAATAAGCAGTTGAAAACGAAGAATTAATTTTTATTATTATAATATGAAGATATTGTAAAAAAAATTTTAAGCGCCTCTTTCACAAACGTCAAGTAGGCCAAACTGTCATTTAAAGTCACCGGTAACCGGGGATAAAGGAGCTGATATACTTTTGTTTGTACGGTAAACGTCCCAAACATTAAATAGATAATAATTTAAAAAAAAAATCGCCTATCGAATGATGCAGTAAACCGAGTGCATAATTCAATAAAACAGAAAATGATTTCTAAAAGTTACTAATCAACACTTTACTTGTAGTTGGTGAAAGAGGCGCTAAATGAAATATATTTAGTCTCAAGCAAAGATTTAAATCGAGAGATGCGGCATTACTAGCGAAAGTGTGTTACAAAATACGACATACATAATACTAAAGACAAAAGTATAAAATACATATATACCTTTGTCTAAACACACTTTTAAACACAGACAACACATTCCTTACTTCAAACGTGACTGTGACGATAGCGACGCTCTCAACAAGCGACCGTCACTCACTGTAACTGGCGAGCAACTGTAGTTGGGTTGAGCGCCTGTGCCCAACCCATTGTTAAGAATTCTCGGTGTGTTTTTAGTATGGCGCGAGGAGATTACGCCGCATCTTTTGATTTAAATCTTTGGTCTCAAGGCACCTACCTCCTTCAACGTCACAACCACATAATTTGTGTATTCGTTTGGTATTCGTGAATACTGGTACCAGCCTTGATAGGAATTGTATATTTTTGCATTCGCTCGCAGTTTGTTCATAGTTTAACATAATAATCATTTCTGATCATTGGTGTGGCGTCGTATTTTCTGATCACTGGTACGATTTTATTGATTAAAAGGTTAAAGGACATTTAATTTTAATTTTAATCCGACTCTGATATGTCCAGCGAGGCCGAATTTGGAAATATACTTTTATATTTTTTAGTAGATACTTGTGTACAATATTTCATCTTCATTTTTGTCTTTTGCTTTATCGTCTCTCAGTCTTCTTGCGATCCATATCTGGACGAGTGTGCAAAGTTTCATCTGAAAGAATTTTTTAAATAACACACAAAGCCTCTTGCTCTCTTATACTTACTTATAGTTTTTCACTTTTTTATTCGTTTATGTATTGTAATGTATTGAAGAAGTTAGAACAAAACACGATTACAACACTTCCGTGTGCCGATTCAGTGGAAGTATAATATTGGAAGTTCAAAGTAACATACATGTACGAGTATGTTATAAATAAAATTAGGTTTTTATTTTTATATGTTTTGATGACCGACCGCGTTTGAGGAAATTTCGCGGAAAACACTCTGAATTCGATTAGTGAGTCATTCATTACTGTTCCTGTGAAATAAAATTATATATACATTATTGTTTGCGAGTAACACGCTAGCTTTGTTTCAATCGAAGTTTTATAGTCGATACTTACCTAAATTAAAACATCTTATGGGTGTTGTGCAAACTATTAATATATTTAGTTAGGTGCAATTTCATAAGTAAGCGTTTTCGTTAAACTAAATTATAAGTGCCAGTACGTTAATTATGTATTAGTTAACAATCTATACAATGAAGTGTAATTTGGCAGTTGCGTACATGCCCACATTGGAATACTTATTGCTAAATATTGCGCTTACGGCTCTCGCCGACAGCGTGTGTGTGTCTGTCTGTGTATCGTGTTGTAAGTTTAATTAATTCCTACGACTTCATGTATTGCTATTTAAGGCTTTCAATTACTGCCCTTCTATTTATATTTTATTATAAATATGCCTGCCAATAAATGGATAAATTTACTTCTAATAAATTTTAATCTTATAAAAGGCGATGTGTGTGTGTGTGTATGTATGTTCCTAATATGGACTCAAAAACCGCTGAACCGATTTTGATGAAACTTTCAGACATTCTTCAGATTAGTCCAGCGGGTAATCCCGTGAAGTTTGGTAGCGATCGGATGCGGGCAAAGCCGGGAGCGGGTCGCTAGTGTTAAATAATGTAGTTTACGAACAATAACAACTTTAATTTTCAACTTGCTAAGATATTTTATTTCGATGCCTCGATTCGGTATTCATCAATCATCAATCAATACTAATAATAAATCTGTAAGGGTTTGTCATGGAGGAAGGTAGGTACTTTGTTTTCAGAGATATCGCGTTTATAGGCTCTATACATGATACTGAAACTAAATTGACGATTTTTAGTTTTTTTTTCTGTATGTATGTATGTTCCTCCATAACTCTTAAACGAATTAACTGATTTTCATGAAAATTGGTAGGTAAACATTTAGACGTACAGGACACAGGACATAGGCTACTTTTTTCTTTTTCAACGCGGACGAAGTCGCGGGCAGCAGAGCTAGTTTAAAATATAATAGGCGTAACTCCATTAGCCATTTAACAACAAAGTTTCAACAAAGTTAGCAGTTAAAAATACTTACCGCTTCGTATTCCGTTTGCGCGCCAAATGGCTATTTATATTATAATGCCTTCGTTTCAATTTCCCCACAAGTTTATGTCCATAATTATACTTCTTAGAAAGTGTATTTAAAGCATTGGTGAACTTAAACAATATTTTACAATAACATTAAGCGCCTCTTTCACCAACTACGAGTAAAGTGTTGATTAGTTACTTTTAGAAATCATTTTCTGTTTTATTGAATTATGCACACTCGGTTTACTGTATCATTCGATAGGCGAATTTTCTTTATTATTTTCTATTTAATGTTTGGGACGTTTACCGTACAGCTAATTCTTCCCGGTGATTGGTGAATTTAAGTGACTGTTTAGCCTACTTGACGTTGGCGAAAGAGGCGCTAAGTCCTAAAATTTCTACGGTCCTAATTGTCGGTTCAAATTGGTGGAGTATATGATGTCCCCAAAAGAAAAATACTTACAGTTTTAATTTCTTGTTCCATATAAGGTAAAAAACTTAAAAAGAAAAAGAGGTTAAATTGTCAATGCGTATTTCGTCAAGTACATGTTAAATCTTTTTTTTCAGCGGACTGTAAAATTCTTTAAGAAATTTCTATAATCTTATTAGTTGGCCATTTATCATAATGAATAGATTGGATAAGTATACTTTAATGCTATTCTAATAGAAAGCAGTTTATGTCTTTATTATTAATAACCTACCACCTGCAACTCCTTGGTGTAGAGTAGTCCTTACTGCCGATCTGAACTTTGGTAGGCATATCGAGTTCATTGCCAAAACGGCTACCAGAAAATTGGGCATCCTTTCCAAGGTTAGGCGGTACTTCACTGCCAGACAGCTCCTTGACTTATACAGAGCACAAGTCCGATCCTGCATGGAGTACTGCTGCCACCTCTGGGATGGGTCTGCCCGTTATCAATTGGCTGCACTGGACTCGATTGAAAGGCGAGCACAGAAACTTATTGGCAACGACACCCTTGTGGAGTCTCAACTTCAAAGCCTGCAACATCGCCGAAAAGTAGCATGCCTATCGATTTTCAATCGTCTGCACTATGTCCATTCAATTCTATACGATCTAATCCAACCGGAACCGTTCTACTTGCAGACCACGCGGCGCGAGCGGGGGTTTTATCCCTTCGTGGTTGATGTTCCTCGGTCACACACGAAGCGTTACAGTTCCACCTTCCTTGTCCGAACTGCTAAGGAGTGTAACTCATTGCCTGCGTCCGTTTTTCCCTCAAAATTACAACCTCGGGGACTTTAAATCTAGGGTAAATAGGCACTGACTAGGTAAGCGTGGTCCACCTTTGGAAGCTTCTTATAAATCTAGGCTCTTTTTAAATATTACGTTACCTAATGTAATTTGAATATTGAAAATTAACTTATTCAAAGTACAGTTTATTTTAAACTCGGTCATTACGTTGATTTAGTCATTACATATTCTAACATTGTAAGAGTTTTTATCACTCACGTGGCCTAACAATGGCAATAGGTTTCAAGTGCCAAAAAATAATACTCCGTCTTTCCTCTTTACGTTATATCTCTATAGCTTTGTAATTTTCCTTGACGAAAACGCCTGATATTTATAAATAGCCACAAAACACTAACTTGTGTTTTATTGTCTTATAAAGTTGTCTAGGCGAAACAATGGACTTAGCATAAATTGTATTACTTACAATATACTCACCATCAATTATATTACTTACAATATACTCACTAGGTACCTATTGTGCGCGGTTTTGCTTGCACTAGTATCTAGTGATAAAATCAAAGTGCTGTACATGCGTCACCACTCATAACATTTTGTTACATTTTAATTGCGAAGGCACCACCGTTTTGTTAAGAATTGACTTTTTCTAAACAACTATGAAATCTAGACGGTTCCTCTGTAAATCTGCGATAAAGCCCTGGTGGCAATTTGTTATTATCACACGGGCCTGACTTATTTCAAGTGGTGTAACTTTGATTACGTTAACAGATACTAGCGTATACTTTCTCAATCTAGGTTTTTGAGGTTCAACGCTCCAGTTGCTGTTAATCACTAGTTGACTTGTGATTTTTTTATGTAAAGCGCTGCAGCCAAGCTGACTGTGCAACTGATGATAGGCGGCTCCGTCGCTTACATAAACACAACACACGCGACGGCATAACTGGCTATCTAGGATTATGACTGTGTCCTGCCTAATTTGATAGGATCAGAGATTTTAATCGAGCTATTTGGTTTATGAGAAGCAATAAGAGATTTGATTTGAAGCAAACGATATCATTTAATTAGTCAATATTTGGTTTAGCAGAAAGGTTTTGTTCGTATTCTTTACTAAGGGCGCAGTCAGAACAGATTTAACTACAAATCACAAAGTCAAAGGGCTATTGTCATAAATTTAATGTTTAATTTCCTAAACAATATTATTTGATAGGTATTCCTATTGGTCAATCGTCACGGCCCCGTATCCGTACCTACTAAGGAAGTAGTTCTGGTTTAATTCTTATTCTGTTTACGTACAACTTAATGCCATTACCTCTAGTTCAACGATTGTGATATTTGTGTTTGTTAAGGTCAAACATTCCGTATACGGTGTAAATATGTGCAAACTGTTTAGTACCCTAACTACCTACATGTCTTTAACTGCCAACAGTATTAAAAGGACAGTGTAGTATGTCAAAAATTACTTATTATTTTTTAATACTTATTTTATATACTAAATACGGTTGGTGTGCTACCAATTATATATGTATTATAAAATAACTAATTATTAACTTTTAACTTAATTTTAAAAAGCCTCGAGAAACATTATTTAAAACTCAAGAACTGAAGAGATCAATAAAATCTATTCAAAGCTAATAAAAATCTTGACACAAAAGTCCACTTCTATTTAACGTATTTTTTTTTAGTTTTAATTACAAGTAATTGTAATCTCAAGCATATTTTTTTTTTTATTGAGTATTCAAACTGCTTCTTTATAATGTGTACAAAACACATAAAAACATTTGTTTACAGAGGAAGTGACGTTCAGAAACCTTACTTGTTTCTAGGATTATGTTATCAGCTAATACTCGTATGACGCAAAAACAATATATAATCTGGTTAAATTAAATGCAATTATGCAACGTTTAGAATTTCTTTTGTTTCTCTCTTGATTATTACAAATGTTCTTTGCGTGCACGCTTGTCTCTTGTAGATGATTATTTATTTTATTAGGTACTAGCTGTTGCGCGCGACTTCGTCCGCGTAACTTTATAAAATGTAGCCTATGTTAATAATGTTAACTCGCTGATAATATAGCTTCCCAACAGTACAAGAATTTTTCAAATCGGTCCAGTACTTTCCGGACCCTATTCAATGCAAACAAACAAATCTTTCCTCTTTATAATATTAGTAAAGATATCAGACAATCAGTATCAGAATCAGCCTGCGAAAAGCGTAGGTGCAAACTAGTGCCTCTCGTCTGCGTGAGGAGGTATAATATATGCCATTATTACAAGTATATAATATGCTATAGTTATCACTCTGGCCAACAATGCGGCTCGATAGAACCTCACACTGTAGATATGTTAAGATGTTGGACGTAGTGTTAAGGTTTATTATATAGATAGAGCATGTATAGAGCTATCAAACTCGTAACAATAAAACATTTACATGTAAGAAAAATTGAAAGAAATTTGATACACAGCTTAGTAAATTTATCTAAGGTAGAAGATATTTTACGAAAACTTTTTTCTTTTAGCACTTATCATGGCTAGATTAATCTCTTCTTCTAGTGTTATGGCGTAAAAATACTTATACTTTCGCAAAATAGATTTCTATTTCAAATAATAATCCACAACTCAGCTGCATTTAATATGAAACTGATAGTCAAATTAGGATGACTAGAAATAATTGAATCAGCTGCCATGTAAAGACGAGTATTTTCGTCACTAAGAAAAGGAATTAATGGTGTCATTTCATTTACATTTTATGATCACAGATCTAATGTAAAAACTTTTAAAACAAAATGTGGGTACCCACATCGTTATATAACCAAACAAACCGGCTACAAACAGCTGTTCCATTTTTTTTTAAACGTAAGCTATTTTAGATTACGCATATGATTAAGTTCCACCGATGCCCGATGCAATTCAGTGTTGCAGTAACATAGAAATACACTAAAAATATAGTTACGTAATAAAGCTTTCTTGTGTAACTGGTTGATGAAAGAGTCACCTACTCCCTTCACTGCGATCGTCTGTGCCTGCAGCCTAGCCGGTATGGGTCGGCTTGGCCTGCGCCTGCTTCGCTTTGCAGTGTTGCAATATCGCTGCGCAAGCGCAGTCGACTCCGCGCTAACTCGCCGCTTAGCGCTCCTTCCCTTCATATCAAATTTAAACGGTTAATAATTTTGTTATTATCTTAGTGCTTGTGAAAATGTGTCGTGTGGCATTATACATTGTGTTGGCGAATTTGGATTCGTAAATTTACTAGGTGCATAGTAGGTATGCTTTGTTTACATTGAGCTGGCGCGGCTTAACGGTCGAGCGATTTAGAAAGCATGTTACGTTCTGTAACACTTGAGCGATAATGAAAATACTGGCTGGTTTCAAATTGGTAATTTTATTATAAGAATGGGTAGGTAGCATTTTTATGAAATAATAGTTCTAATGAAGCTAAAATCACGCAAATTAATGAAGTATTTAAATGTGCACATTTGAAAGCTGAATTTGAGTTATCGCATTCTCAAACGTTGGAATTTCTACTACTCATCGGTTAAGTGAGAAACCTTGACTTCCTTTAAAACAATAGTTGTTTCTCTGTGTTTAAACATTACATCGACTCGTGCTTATCTTGGATAAGTTTTTACTTACATAGAGTTCTTTTTAAATACATGGTTATGTGTTGTGGGACATAGCAATTTCCAGTATTATATCTCGTAATAATAGCAAGTAGAAGTTTGAATAGTAACGCCTGAGAATAACGCTAACTACCGAGCAACCGTTAACCCTTAACCGCTGTTAACTGTCAATTCAACAAATAACGCTGACTGATTAATTTTTGTGACTCCAGTTTTTGTTGAAAATCATGTTGTTTTAATATTTTTTACTTAATTGACTACAAATCACACACATCATTCTGTGATAAATTATGGCACTTATTTCGTTAACCTACCCAGTTGTGGCATACATTCGAATGAGAACCTATTTCCAACTGTTGGGATTTTGCTAATAGCATGGTGCAATTAGACTTTGACGTCAACATTCAAGTATTATTCCAGCTCCAAATTGTTCTATATAGTCCACGTATTGTTTGGTAAAAAGTTACACCATGGAGGTGGATCACTTTTTCTTAAATATTTCGAAATCTATGCGGTTTAGCGCAAAAGGGACAAGGACAAAATAATCTACATTGAAATTCGAACAAAAATGGTAAAATCCAACTTCTTCCCTCCCTCCCCCCCAACCGAATCCGACGCTAAAAACGGTGTAACTTTTTACCAAACAATAAGTGGACTCTATAGAACAATTTGGAGCTGGAATGATACGTTTACTTTGAATGTTAGGATTGGCCGTTTTTGGGGTAATTGCACTATATCTGGTCTATTGGCAAACAAACTATCTGGTCTGGTACATCAATTCCGTCTGTCAGCATAGTGGTAAATAAATTGCGTATATTGGACCCGTCTAAATGTTTTACATGGTTGTACCGGATTTATGATTTATAAGGCCAAGATTGCGGATGCATCATAGATTTTGAATCAATGAATCAACCTCTGACTTTGTACGATAATGTTCTGTTTATTCTGTTTTCATCGTACTTTATAATTTAATAATTTATACTTATTATTAATTATAAGGTACTTATAGTATAATAATAAGTATGACAACGTTGACATATTTCCGTCAACAGTTAATCAACGATAAAGTGTTAACAGTTTAAATTTTTTGAATGTCCCTTTTGTGAAATGAATTTTTTTAAACGACACCTTGTAATCGGAGGGATCGCTTGCGCAACGGTCAGGTAGCAAGCTGCGCTAAAAACATTCCTATGTCTCTTGTATTGTATAAAAAAAGCAACATGTGATGCTTACAATGGCAGTTGTTGGCAGATATTATTAGGATGTTCAAAATTTGAAATTTTTTTAATTTTTTCCTGGTTAGAAAAAAACACTAGTGGTTACACTGAACTAGAGTTTACAAGATTACTTTGGTTCAGAAATAAAACTAATCACTTTCATCAGAAATTACCAGAATAGTAATTTAATCTCAAATGGAATTAAATATCAAATAAGATTGTAACTACAGTGGGTGGCCATATTACTAGGGACAGAGCTAACTACTGGGATTTTTTTATTTTCTTATCTATTTGGATTTCTCTAACAAATGATTGGTTGTAGGTCTCTTATGTATTTTTTATTTGTATCTGAATTTTATTTGGATCATAAAAACAACAAAAATTTATATTCTTCATATGACTGATATTAATATAGATAAAAATTAATAAAACAAGTTTCAATATTTAGTGATGCCTCCCTTTGCTGAAATAAGAGCTTCTATTTGTCGGGGCATGCTCTCAATACATGTTTTTGCACTTTCTTGGAGTGCGTTGTTATATAAAAAAAATTTTGGTGTAAATTTACTTTTTGTGTTATTATTCAATTTGGCTTTTAATTCAGGGGATTAGGGGGTTGTTCTATGCAGTGTCGTTTTGTTGCTGTTTTAAGCTCTTTATTCTTCTCATTTGCTCTAAATTTAGACCTTAACTATTTCATCCGCTCCGCTTATTTTTCTGCTCATTCTTTTGGTTCACTATGAGTAATTCTACCAGATGCAGTAGCATTCACTTGTTCTCCGTATGAAGGAGCTAAAGTAGAACTAGGTCTACTAAATAATGGGCAAAAACTTTATTCAACAAAATTTTATTTTATTATTTTTATTTTTAATTTATTTATTTTAAAGATAAATTAACGTATTCTCCATAAACTAATCAAATAGCACATAAAGAACGGGCATAATTTTTTTTAATTGTATTTGATTGTGTGCGTATATGTGTGTTGAAATTTCACACACGAAGCTTTTGTTTGTCAAAAAAACCACACGTTTAATTTCGCTTTACATTAGCTAAAGTTTGTTTTTTAATCTCATAGACAAAAATGACATTACATGTGACATGCATTACATACATTAAATGGTATCATTATATTATGCAAACTTGACATTTGCATGTGTCATTTTTATCTCTGAGATTAAAAAACAGACTTTACGTGATGAGTTAATAATTCAATATAATAAACATTATACTCGTACAATGATAGAATACGTCAATGGAACACGTTTTCATGTTTTCAACGCTCGCTATTTTGCGGTCAGCGAAATGTATTCGTTAATCAATCAATATGCACTTTATATGCAAATATTTAAATGTACGCTTTTAAATTGGCACATTCTCGAAATGGTGATTTGTCACTATGTTTTTTTTTCCCTTTCTTTCTTAAAATTTCGTCAGAATATAAAAAAGGCTATTTCACATTCCGCGTATAAGATTACATTACGAATTTACGACTAACCCACATTAAAATGTGCAAATCAAGTTGTTTCTATCTTTAACTAGATTTACTTGCTTGCTGTGTTCCTAATCCATAATTTTAAATTACATAATTCGTTTCTTAATTTTCTTAAGCTTAGAAAGTTTATATGTAGTTAGTGTTGTTATAAATGCGAAAGTTTGTGAAGATGATAGATGCATGTTTGTTAACTTTTCACCAGAAAACAGCTCAACTAATTTGGATGAAATTTAGCACACAGATAGTTTATTAGCTTGATTAGCATATACGATACTTATTATCCAGGAATAAATGTTCTCTTTTACTTAAAATTAGGTTGAAAAGTAGATTAGCCGAAAAAACGTAACACAGAAACAGAATTAGTTTCTCGTTTGCATTGTTAATGTTATCTAACTTAGTTTATGTAGAATTGTAGATTTTGAATAATAAAATTTTCTTGTGAATCTTGCATCACAATTTGGTTTTTTTTTTCGTTTCCGTTGCAAGTTAGGAATAAAAAGTATATAAAAGCACTTCGTATAATCGTTCATCAAAGCACTCTTCTGCTATGTTGCAAGTATAAAAATTTCAAGCCAATCCTTAGCTTACGAGTTTTGTGGACATTAACTCACGGAAGCTAAATTGTTCTATATAAAGATTGATCATGATGACGGAAGCTAAATACCACTGCTCCAAAAGCGGTAAATAATAAAAATGTAGTTAATCTGGTCGCTGTGACGTCAAACACGTCTGTTTTTGTAAACTACAGACGTCATCGCTTTATTACCTGCAATTTATAAGCCGTATTAGTCACACGCAGTGACCCTACTGGTCAACTCGTTAGAGAAACTGTAACAAAAATAACATATCAGATCAGTGAACTTTGTATTAGTTTCGGGAAAAATACACGGGAATACAACATTAACTCGAAAAATAATGTAACACGAAAATACGACTGCTAATTTATAGCATTTAAATTGTCTTAACACCACTCCTTCAACTTCAAAAGACGTTGATCTTTACCCATTCTGTTTAATGTATGAAAAGTATTTTAAATCAAAGGGGTTTGGGTAAAGTTGGCATCATTTTCAACTTTGGCGGCCACTCATAAAAGTAGCATAGTTTGAAAAATCAGTTCGAAAGTAGCATTTATTATTATGGAACTATACCGCTAAATAACATCGAAACTGAGATATTTGGCTTTATATATTACTTAAATCACTACTTCGTCTATATACACTACTTCGATTATAATCGTCTATGTACACTACTTCGATGTAAAAAATACATAATTTAACAGTTATTGATACAAAACGCTTCCTAGAAATAGATTCACGTTCACAAAAGTCCCAAATCGACGAATGGTTCAGCCAAACCCCTCCCTTTTTTTTTATAACGCGAGGAAATCTGCGAATCAGATCAGTATGTGGGACTTCTACCCACTAAAACCCCGCGGTGTTTCTTCACGCCGTCTATGGGCGGGGGTCAGGGGACGTTTAAACACGCTACGGTGTCCCCCCGCCAGACGAGGCCCGCACATTTGCGGGCTCCACCTCGATAAGGCGCGGAGTGTAACCTCCGCGCCGTGAAGAGACGGAACCCGGAAACCCCTCGTTGCCCGGTGTTGTGATGACGGCGGACGACCCCATGTCCGCCGCTCCTGGGCGAGGCGGCACAGGCCGCCTATTCTCCACCTCTCGCAGCAGGCAGTCAGCGAGGGGCTTCACTCATGAAGCACCCCATAACCTCTTCTCTGCAGCACAACCTACCGCAGAGTTGGAGGCCGCTTCCACCTGAAACTCTCGGAAAACCCCTGCTCGTGTGCATCTCTACGGCATTAAGGGTGGGCGGCCCAAAGGGGGTTTCCGCCTGACATTTCCATTTCAATCGCGGCAGCCCGAGACAGGCTTCACCTCGTGATATCGTCGGAAGAGTTACTACGCCGGGTGGCGAGTCCGGGTGTTCACTCTTCTGAACGACTGCAGAGGGTGGTTACTAGGCCGGCCGCGCTACCGGGTCTTCACCACCCTCCACAAAGCCGCGATTGCAGTACTCTGCCAGACGGTCCTACCCTGCCGTAGAGCTCCGTCTTCGCGTGTGTTGCCCAACTACCACTGAGCGACAGAGCTATCCGAGAGAATCCACCAGCTGCGACCCGCGCCGGTCTTCGTTCGCAGAACCGAGACCCATACCTCGGTCCGATGCACAAGGACCGGGGGTGCCATCTCTCACCGGCCTACACCCGCGTGGGCCGAGTACGGTTCCTCGGCTCCAAACTGTTGCTCCGCCACGAGCTCCGATGATCGGAGCCCGCTCGGAGCACACGCACGTGGGTCTTCTTTGTTCCCTAGCGACAATCCGATCAGCCAAGCAAAGGCCGGTGACCCCACTGGCCCCTGCAACCGCCCGGATTGCCGACTGATTTACTTCTGATTTACTTCTGAATTGGATTTTATGGGTTTTGGTTTTTTAAACTGTACAGTCATGTCTTATGTATTATGTTGATCTGTCTGTACATCATGTATCATGTATCATCTTATGTATCATGTCTGTACATCATGTATTACTAAAATTAATAATAATAATTACTAAAATTAATAATACTTAGTTATTGAAAAGAGGTTTATCGAAAACGATTATTTTAAAACTAATAATTATAGGTTATATTAGTTGTCCCAGTAGAAGTTGCCCCACCTGAACCCGATTGCCGCGCCATCTATCGAGTTCAGTAATTGTGTATCTAAATTGATCTAAATCATTCAGGCGCCCACTCACACACACAAAAAATAAATCATCAAAACCGGTCCAGTCGTTTAGGAATTCAGTCACATACACACGGGCAGTAGAAATATTGTATATAAAGAAGATTAATAAAACACATAGAAATCTAGGAAAGGTACCACAACGAGTAGTTAATGCAATTACACTTTGAAAATATTTTGTTTTCGGTCAGAGTTGTTGTTATACTCGTATATTTATTTTAACGAAGTTTACTTGAAAACCTTGATTTCTTGAAAGTTGATAAAGGATCAAAGGAATACTTGGCGAGCTTCACAAATTTACAAAGTTGAATAATTGTGTTCATAACAACCATGGACGCCTTTATGTAATAACATTCACCGACCCATTATCGAAAAGGACAGTTTATTTAAAGGATATTTTTCTTTTAAAATAAAATATGTGTAATTTCTTGTGATGATGTCATAAACTGGGCAACCCATCTGGCCACAGTAGCGAGCCTTCAGTGCTTCAGTCAATATTAAAAGAAATTCCCTATATCCTCGGGTATTCATCTTATTTGCTTTGAAGGCCTTATGTAGGCGCTTGCCATTCCATTTTCCATCTGTCCTTCATATTTTAACGTAAAACATTAGGTAAGTATTATTATAAGCTTCAGTTTTTTCATATACCCATAGGTAAATGTTAATTGTAATAATTTACACGTATAGGTACTTCTCGATCGTATCGATTGCTATTTTATTTATTAATTAACGATTCAACAATCATCATGAATAAGCAGTTAATTAAATATAGGCACGTCATCATTAGTAAAATGAACGTTTACTGTTCTCGTAATCTGGGGAATATCACTTTGTTCTACTTAGTCGCTTGGCCTTGAGCCAAATTATGAATAAAAATACCAAGTTAAAAAGTTTTGATTCCTCCTGAATGCGAATTCTATTATCTGTTATTTATTTTATTTTTTTAATAAACAAAAGTGTAATCTATCTATCTGTACTGTCAAAATATAGTATTTTAAGATGTTGTGGGCTTTAAGTTCACCACGGTGGTGGCCCATTAGGGTAAGGCGTAAAGTTTTAGCACCTTTTAAGCAAGTGATTAAAAAATACCTTATACCTGCACGCCAGACCGGATAATTAAACTTGCGTCTAATGATCGTCTGCAGATTGTACTATTTTGTATGTCGTCCGAATGGCCGGCGTGAGAGTCTGTACTTATTTGTTTACACATAATTAGGACGACATCGGGAGTATCACTGACATCTAATCTTATTGTAATCGACAGTCTATCACTACTACGATCGAAATAACAGTAGTTAACTAAAAGCCGAAGGAATGAAGTGCCACGATCCCTCTAGGCCATGCGATTCCCATTGGAGCGTGCTCCAGACTGCTGAGTGCCACCGCCCGCGCAGCACTCTCCACACACCCCCGAACCGATGCCAGACGTTTCGTTACACGCACAACCCTCAAATGCACGTGTTGCACCTCAAATAAATCACAATCATACCGACACGGCCTTCCTGACATACGCACGCCCTCGTGCGTTAATCTAAAAGAAAACATTACGTTACTCCACGCTCAATACACCCCATATTACTCATCACCAACGTGTAAGAGCCTACATAGAGCAAAGTTCACTTTTCCAGAGCTTCAGAAATCCACAAACTCAATATGTATCTCGTAATGTCATAATCTACTATCTCAATGTCACACCGCCCCTTAACCCAGCATCTATTTCTCAATTTCGTATCGCCCCTTAAGCCTCTCAACTCAACATCACCCCGTAAATCTCTCAACTCTCAATGTCGCTCCTTACTGCACCCACCACAGCTCCGCACCACCACCTGGGGACCAACACCCATATAGAGTGCGGCAGGCCAGGGGCTTGCGGCCAGTGACGGGAGTACAGCATTCAGCGTCACAACACCAACACAGCTCTCAAAACTCAACGCGTAACGCGTGCCGCCTGGCTAACTCCGCGAGTTACCAGCGCGCACCGCCACCGTTTCCTCACAAGTTGCTCACCGCACGGCTAGCCCCGAGGGCTACCACTGCACACCTTCCTTCTCCCTCTCTGATTCTCTGATGACCAATCCCCTCTTTTGTCCGACACTTTACCCCCGACTAAATTCTTAAACTCTTGACTAGTAACCTCGCTCTATGTAATCTCTCGCTAATAAAGTCTCATTAATGCATGCTTCCTGCCACTTCCTTTAACAAAGCCCGATCCTTAGAAGCTATTAACGTTTTGAAGTTCATAATGGTCTATTTCTAATACCTACTTTAAATAAGTTTACAATCTAAATGTTTTGATTGCGTTCACTAAAATCTCAAAAACACAATAATTATCACCAAACATAGAATTACACGGCTGTATTCCTACTGAATCGTACTATATCCATAAATCAAGTTGATATTGAAAGCTAAATGATTTAAATTTGAATTTGAGGTAAATCTTAAATTTTGGAGTAGGCTCTCGGTCCGATGCATTTTGCTTGCATTTTATTTCATAAAGATTCCTGAACCCTTTTATCTCTAGTACGAACAAGTCTTATATTTTGTAATTTGTATTACAATTATTACAATTACTGTTTTATTTTACAAAAGCCTATCACAATAGAAACCGGTCTTGAATCACAATAACTCGAGTAAAGTAATTATTATCAAACCAACACAAACGCTTATTTTTAGTTTCTACATACCGGTTCACTATTGTCTATACCACTTTACATAGCGCTCTCTGTGACTACCACTTAAACACACTGTGACTGCCACCTTCACCAGCGACATCACAATTGCTACAGCATCCAGCTACACAACAGTCACTCTCCTAGCGACAAAAACATAATGTGATAAAGTCAATAGGTATCATACAAGACAATCACATCATACATTGTCCACGGGCTCTTGTTTTAATAGCTTCGAGTTATCGAAATCAGACGGCATCCAAGTCCTATTTCGATTAATAAGTCCGTAGATTATTAATGTTTTTCTAACAAAAATGCTCTGAATTGTTACATACACCTGTTAATCCACTAAAATTGTTTATCTCAAATTCTCAACCACTTATCTAGCCCGAAACTGTAAATTTTAATGTTATTTAACATAGAAATTCGTTATTATTGTTATATTTTCACTACTGACATACTGACAATAACAACATAAACAACATAATTGAATTGAAATATGGCAGACAGATGACAGTGACACCTCACTCAATTACAGTCCAAAATTATAAAAAGTTGATCTACGTCAATCTATTTGATCCGTCAGTCAACCAGCCCACGGCGAACGCCAGTACAATACTCTGCCTTGTTTGAAATTGAATGTTGGTACACTACATTGTAATAAAATCTTTGAATATTACTAACAACTACCCCAGTGAAAGAAAGCAAATGTTAACTATCAATTAACCTTGTTATACCGCGACTTTACCTCAATGATTTTTTCTTTTTAATATTACCATCATCTAATAAAATCATTTTACCATCACCAATAACGATTCACTACTACAATTCAACTAGGTACTACTACACTACAACCATAGTTACGTTACTGACTACAACTCACTATTCATTCACTGATTAAACTCTCTTCTCTTATTAATAGACAAACGCTTCGTCTTACACGAAATATTGCAACCCCAAGTAGAAATAATAAAAAGACCTTACTTGCGTAACTGTGCGCTTTGCACAGTTTTTTACCTCCTTTATGTTACAATACATATACAGGGCCACTGCCCAGTGCCGCTATAAAAGCAGCAGGGCAGCGAGGCTTCCACATTGCCCGCTCTCCACAGTGGCAGCGAACAATCTTCTTTGATGCCTTTGTCTCTCTTAGATGCATTTAACTTTACTTGAAACTTGTCACGTTTTTGTTTCACTCGTATCGTATAACAACACTCTAACATAGCTACCGTGAAGCGTAATATTGTCTTTTTGAAATTATTAAAACGAATATCGGTCAACCCGAATATCACTTCCACAACAACTTCACTTATTGTCGAATTGCGTCGAACGTTAGCTAGCACGGTACACATTTTTTTTGTCACTTCGCCCGGACTTCGCCACTTTTTTGTTATGACGACGCGGCACGGCAGCCATCTTGTCTTGCCATACGCATTGTATGTGTTGAGTCGACATGCGTAGTTTATTTTCAGTGCAATGTTTGTGCTATAGTTCCGGTTGCCGTCCCGGTTGCGGATCTTGTTTTCCATCTTTTCATCCATCATGGTGGGCTGTATCCCACTTCTGATGTCGTCCGAATGGCCGGCGTGAGAGTCTGTACTTATTTGTTTACACATAATTAGGACGACATCGGGAGTATCACTGACATCTAATCTTATTGTAATCGACAGTCTATCACTACTACGATCGAAATAACAGTAGTTAACTAAAAGCCGAAGGAATGAAGTGCCACGATCCCTCTAGGCCATGCGATTCCCATTGGAGCGTGCTCCAGACTGCTGAGTGCCACCGCCCGCGCAGCACTCTCCACACACCCCCGAACCGATGCCAGACGTTTCGTTACACGCACAACCCTCAAATGCACGTGTTGCACCTCAAATAAATCACAATCATACCGACATGTATATTTAATTATATGACGTGTGGACTGTGGATGCTGTGAAAGAATTATGTTGATAATAGCCAGTATATCTGCCACGAATCCAGTTTATATAGTCACCTTTGTCATTAACCACCTTTGTAGATGCTAATTGCTGAAAACTCATGTTGGAGCTATGAAAAAGATCTTTAATTTTTCTAATTAAGAATTTAGTAAAAGGGCACAATATAAGATACATTTTACATATTGTAATAAGACCAATATTTTCTGGATGTGGTTAAATTTCAATTCAATTCATATCAAATCAAATTTTTGTTCCCAAAAAAATATAATATTTTCATTTCGTGGTTAAATCTATTGATTTCGAGTAATAGATCACAATTTGTTTATTAAATATTAGTAGTGTGTGATGAAAGAGGTTGGTTTCCCCAAACAACAATAAAATTCTACTCGAACCCGAAGCAACAAGGCCGCGTCGTTCACGGTTCTTTGATATGATGATCTATGATGTTTCACACTTCGGACCAATATTTATTTCATTTTTTTTTCCTTTACGAGTGTAGGGGTTCTGTTGAACTGTGAATTAATCGAATACATTCTTCTTCTAGTTGGTGGTAATAAAATATTAAATAACGTTTTATTGTAAACGTTTTATTGTAAAGTTATTGTAAACTAGCTTATGCCCGCATCATTTTCCCTAGATAAAAATTATCATATAGTTAGTTTAATCCAGGTAATCATACATAAGTGAAAACCGCATTTAAATCGGCTAAGATAAAAGCGTTGCAAATGTAGCCTTAATATTTTAATTAAAGTCTATTGACTTATCTCTAACCTTCGCATTTGAAATCGAACGAAATATGTAAGTGCCCCACTAATATACGCAGAAATAGTTGAACTGTGAATTAATCGAATACATTCTTCTTCTAGTTGGTGGTAATAAAATATTAAGTAACGTTTTATTGTAAACGTTTTATTGTAAAGTTATTGTAAACTAGCTTATGCCCGCATCATTTTCCCTAGATAAAAATTATCATATAGTTAGTTTAATCCAGGTAACATACATAAGTGAAAACCGCATTTAAATCGGCTAAGATAAAAGCGTTGCAAATGTAGCCTTAATATTTTAATTAAAGTCTATTGACTTATCTCTAACCTTCGCATTTGAAATCGAACGAAATATGTAAGTGCCCCACTAATATACGCAGAAATAGTTTATTTATGAATCCACTTTGTCTCGCCAACACAATGCAAAGTCACAGGTAACTTAATTTTATAATAGCTGCATATAAATAAATTTTATTAACATAATCGTATGTTGCAATTTCAGTTTTAATTTTTCACTATTTACCTATTTCACCAAGTGCCTATATCTGGTCTGAACGGCTACTTGCAGTGCTTGTATACGATTTCCGGTGTTGAGAGTGTAATGTTATAACGATTTTCACGATGTCTGTCGGCGTTTGGGATTTTGTGCCGAAACCTTGTGAACTTATGGAGACATTGAGGTGCTGTGGCAAAACGCTACTTCGCCGCCAACGGAGACTCATTAGGCGTTTACAGAAGGTAAAGATCATCATAATATTATGCATACATTTGTTAACATAAATACTCAATATTTGTATTATAGATAAATGATACTGCTTTTTTTATATTTTTTTGTTAATAATTGAATTATAACTGTAATTACATGACTACTTTGTTTATAAATAGGCTGATGAAGCTAAGCAATGCGTTCTGATTTTTATAGTACAATATAATATTGTTTGTGGTCACCTATTTCAATTCGAAATGGAGCTCACGTGGCGTAATTCCAGTTTAAATAGAGCAGAACGCACACCGCCAACAAATAAATAAAATATTTGTTTTTTTTTATACAATAAAAAGTTCAGTTATAATTATTATATTTCTCAGTATTCATCTTACCGTGATGAAGTTCGTTAAAAATGCCATTCCTCTTTTAGTGCTTTATTTTTTTCTCCGTGCATTTCGCAGTCTTAAATTGGTCAGCTCGACTGGCAGCAGAAACTATCTCCTTATACAGAAGTCTACAGTGAAATAATAGCACGTGTGCTGTTGTTTTTCGGTGAGTGAGTAGAGTGATTTCCCTTCCCAATTCCTTATCCTTACTCGTACTAAGGTCGACAGCGCTCATGCAACATTTGTGGCGTTAGTCGCCTACCATCACCATCAGGTGGTGGACGGTCAGCTTTTCCGACGAGCCTTTACATAAAGAAAAAAAATTACAGTCTGTCCTAGAAAAAGTTGTGAGTAAAACACGAGCTAATGTACAAGTACAATTTTACTGTGCATTATGAAAACGTCTAGGCCATTGCATGCCGGATGAAGTAACGTTACTACGCTACGTCTAGGTACACAAGCTATGCCAGCACTATCGACCATTCAGTTCATTGACTTGAAGTATTGATGTGTATTATAAATTTATATTCTAGCAGGAATAAGGGCATGATTTACTATTTAGAGTCGAGTCCTACATTTAGTTGATACTAGTATTGAATTACGTATATGGCTGTTATTTCGTAATATATTAAAATAAGAAGTTCTACAAACAACGGTCTAGTTGATTAGGTTAAATTTTATTTACTACGTTATCCCTTTAATGCGTCGTCTGGTATTGTAGCATAATCAAAGTGACCCTATTAATTCGGACATGTATTAGCGACATTGAACTCTCTATCGGTACATTATAAAAACGAAACGCAAAATGATGACATTACTCATTGTATTTGCTGCAACCCACTGAATAGTTGGTTATGAAATAGTTTTCAGTCATTGTTTTACAACTATTTAATTCAGTTGTGCGTTTGTCATTTGTTTAGTTATTAGTGCCGCAGTGAAGTCTGACTAGCGCAAGACGCGAACATAGTTCAGGTACCTATATTGTGTTTATGAAAACTCATGTAGACTATTATTTTTTTTATGAATTTTTGTCAGAGAAGTTGGCCTGGAGTGAGTATTCACTCACTTAGCGCCTGTTTTTCAAACGTCAAGTAGGCCAAACTGTCATTTAAAGTCATCGGTAACCGGGGATAATGGAGCTCCCAACATTAACATTAAACGTCCCAAACATTAAATCAAAAATAATAATAAAAAATCGGCTATCGAATGATGCAGTAAACCGAGTGCATAATTCAATATAACAGAAAATGATTTCTAAAAGTAACTAATAAATACTTTAATTGTAGTTTGTGAAAGAGGCCCTTACAGAAGATGATAGATACTGCCAAAGCACTTAGTAGGTACAAGTGCAGAGATTTCAAGGGTTGTTTATTGAAGGACCATCAGAGACCTCCTTCCTTAGAGCCTCTACACACCAAAGCCCCGGGCTTGTTTTGCGAAAGTGCCTTATTTTGCAATGTTCTTAATCCGGCGGGTTAGGCCGGGGCCATTAGACTGTATTTGATAGGTATACATTTTTTTCACATAACATGGGTACGATGACCCTGATGAAATCGAATTAAAAAAATTCGAAAAATACGATCGAGCAGGTGGCGATAGCTTAGGTTATGAAAGCTCTGAGAAAAATAAGAAACAAAATTCAGGTCGCGACACGTGGTTAAGAAATAATAGAGATAGGTGGTACATTTGCATACATGTTTGGACAACCGTATGGAGAAATATTAAAATTTCAATGTTTTTGTATCATTTTTAATATGTTTTTAATTCATTGTACTTTTATTTTAAAAAATTTCATGCCCGAAATAGATGAAATCAAATGTCACCGTACCGTATGCAAGATGTGTCACTCGATTTCTAGATTTAGATCTATTGGGTTGTGAAGAAAGTTCGTAGAGTTTTTATGACAAAGATTTATTTTAACAAAAAACAATACTTATTTATAACAATAAATTAATTCTCCGTTGCTGTTCACGACCTCGGCCCACCTCTCAACCAATTTGTTGATGCCGTTCCGCCAAAAATCGCCCGCAACCATTTTTGTGCAGTAGACACGCCTAAAACTCCTTCTCCATACACGTTGCATATGTCCCGAGCAGTGCCGTAAATAGGGCAGTGCCACCGGTGCCCAGGCACAGGGCGTAGACCCTGGGGGGCGCAAGAATGGACAGACCAGGCAGGACTATTTTTTCGGTTTGCTCCTGATAAGTTCCCACTACGCCCCTATAGTGCTCGATTCCAACACATACGTACCTACATGCCAGTATCATCAAAAACGTCTATTAAATTAGACAAAACATCGAGCTAATTTTTTTGGCAGACACAGTAGGTGGTATAATAGGCGAAGTGCACTTAACATCAGATGGCTCGTCTGCTTGTTTGCCCACACCTACATCAGTCCTTTAAAAAAATAGATTTTTCTTCCAAAATATTAGATAATTGGTCCACCAACACCAAGTTCCTTTGTGCTTTATTTTATCACCCTGAATAAAATAAAGTAGGCCAGGCTTGCTTCAGGTTACCTATAATATCTAAAAAAAAAAAAAAACAAGGGCGCAGTTATAGAAGCTCGCACAGGGCGCAAAAAAGGCTATTTACGGCACTGGTCCCGAGCGGCTTAGGCATTTTTTAACCTCTATGAGAAGCGAAGAAAAGCAGGTGTCGAAAATGCAGGATTTTTGCCTCCGGCCTCCGGGATACTCCAAACAGCAAACAAATCGTTGTGAAATACATATTACAAATTATAGACTGATCTTATATTTGTAATAGATTTCCTGCTTATTAAAAATTATGAAAATAAAAATAGATGAAGTCTTAATAAGAATTAAAGTTTGTTTACTTCTCAATATGTACATATTGCATAAGAAAATAAAGATACATATTTGTTGCCATTGACCTTTGGGGATGAGTCAACTTTAAAGCAATACAGTTTCACAACTCTAATAATCGAATGAATAAAGGTTATTTTTCATTGTTTAAATAAATTTATAATGCCCGGTTTTGCAACAGCTTCGCTCGCTGTTGCGCCATTTTAGCAAGCCACTTGCCAAACACGCCACTTTTTTAGACTTAAAGATTTCACTTGTGCAAATCTTTTTAAATATTCCAAGTGGGTCACACAAACACATCAGAGTTTAATGCTGATAACTCGCTGCAGACCCACATATTTGATTTTAAAATTAGCAAAAGGATTTCATTCCTACATATAACAATCTCAATGATCCACACTTTCCGAAATTGATTTAGTATATTGAGGGCCAAAATGTGCCTTTTTAAGTTTCGTTTGAAAATGTCAACCAAGCCAACCAGCCCTCGGCTGTTGCATAACTTAACGCAGATCTGGGTTGTTACTATAGACGTTTTACTGAAAATTGACGACTGATGACGCACAACATAATTATTTTCGACAAGAAGTAGCAGAAGCCTAAAATAGATTATTTTCCAATCAACAAATTTTCAATTTACATGTATAGCTTCCGACGCTGTGTTTTGATTGATTTCCAACGTCCAGGAGTTGGAAATCAATGGAAAACAAACAATTCAAAGCAAGTACCCCTGCTTAGAGAAAATTTGTCCACGCGTCTTTGAAGAAAGGCAGTTTACAAAAAAAAACTAAGACTTTATACGATATCCAAATGTGAAACACATCTCAAAATAACTTCTCAGAACTTCTAGGTTAGGAATATTTTTCTTTTTCTTTTCTTCAGTACACGAATATTAAAACAGAAAATGAAAGCCTACGTCCTGACCTCGATGTTTCTTTAAAATGTTTATTAAAAATGTACTTGACTCTCAACTCGAGTCATTTTTCCGGCCTTACATAATGTTTTTTGGGTCAATAATGCGCAGCCGTTTACCTTAAGCTTGTTTGCGGTACTACTTCTTGTTTCTTGCGAGCTGCATTTATCTTGCAACCGTTTTCAAAATTCACGTAAATCGATATTTCGAAGGGAGCGTAAAAGTTAGTATAAATACGGTACTTATAAGCTGCCAGATGGACTAGCTTTGACTATCCCTTGCACGCTGACATGCTATTAAACAATCTTGTGTAAGCTATTGAATTGGACACAATCGGTACCGTTTTGCTTTCTGTTTTATTGTTTTTTATTAAGTTTTTCTTTTTCATTTCCAATGTAAAATAAATGTTAAGATATAAGTATTTCATCTTGTTTCTGGTTACAAATATGAAATATGCGTATTTGGCAAATAAAATACCAACGTTTTAAATGTGTATTTTCCAGGTATACCTACACAGTTGGCGCTCCGCAGACGAGCTGAACATGTTTGTGGGTGCAAAGGTGGGCGGCGCGACTCCACTCGTGATCGCTTGCAGAAATGGACACTACGATGTGGCCGAATACCTCATAGAGCGCTGCAAGGCTGATATCGAGCAACCTGGCTCGGGTAAGTTTACCTTATGTTAACTTCTAACTCTCTATAGACAGTCTCAAGATCTCAAGGTCTTAACATTGCTATTAAAGGTGTACTCTGCTTTGTATAAATCCTTAATGAGAAGGTTCCTGAAAAAGTGCCACAATTAATCAAGACGTGATTAAAATGTAGTGATATTAAAAAAATAATGAGTAAATCATGTGTAGTCTTCTTCCACATGCAAAGTCATTTGGATTTATTATGTATTGTGAATTTAAAATAAAAGATTATCAGAAATATACTTTTAATAATTTTAATTATATTGGTCATGCTCGTATTGGACTGTTTCACAACAACGTACGAACAGGCACGAAAATTAACTTTTGAAATAATGTAATGTCAAACAAAAGGACATTGTTTTTTTATACCTATAATAAATGTAAAACAAGAAGTCCATCGCACTCATAATGGCGATATATTAATTGTAATTGTAATTGCCTGCTAATTCAAATAAAATAAAATTCAGTCCATACATTTACTTGTGCATTGATTTATGTATTTAACTTTTGTTAGCAACATGTATAATTGTTTTCCTATTGCGTCAATACTTTGGCCTGAAGCCATTTTTGCCTCACTAAATCACCTACGTACCAAACCGTGTGCTAAGAAAGATAACTGCGTTGACGAGTATGACCTATAGTAAATTCACAATAGCTGCATTCTACTAATTCTATTGTAAGAAAATTTGGTATGGCTTTAATAGGGAAAATGCGTTATACTTATTTTAGAGCCCTTATATTTTCAACAGTAAGTTTTTTATGCCTTTGTAACGCCCAGCTCTAAAACCTTTTCTATTCAAAATGTTGTAAATATTTATTGTATTATAAACCTTTTTGGGATTGTCAATTATTGTTTCTTCTATCATCACATTCTTTGTAAATTGTAAATACATTTTATAAAACAATTTTAAATGCAATGTCACATATCTATTATTATGCGTTGTTTATATTTGATTCACATTCGCTTTAATTACTTCTTAATTATTTCTTTAATTACTGTGTTTGACTATTGCAAATACTTATCCCATCAACAACATAAAATGTATAAAATTTAATGTAAAATGTTACTATAACTTTTTCGCTCTGTAGCATTATGTACAAAAACCATAATGAACAAAACGCAAAATGTACAACAAGCAGCAAAATGTACAATTAAAAAGGAAATCCGTTGGATGGATGGATGGATGGAGCGGATCACTAGTTATATAATAAAGGAACTGTCTGATTCAGTCTGTTTATCCGCTAAATTTTTATAAACCATCCAACGGATTCCCTTTTACTTTTTGTTTTCGAGTTTTGTCTATTTTGCGTTTTGTTCATTATGCTTTTTGTACATAATGCTAATGAGCGAACTTTTTCACCGACCGCAACCCCGGCGCCGAAATTCGACTCACTCAATGGCTTCAGTCCGTTGGGTTTGTTTAAACCAGTCATTAAAGCAATGGTGTCTTTTGTATTTACAGTAACATTCGACGGTGAAACGATAGAGGGGGCGCCGCCACTATGGTGTGCTGCGGCTGCAGGTCACTTGCCTTTGGTCAGGTTACTGGTGCGTGCCGGTGCGAATGTCAACTCTACCACAAGGACACACAGTACACCGCTGAGAGCGGCCTGTTTCGACGGCCACTACGATATTGTTAAGTTCCTAGTCGAGAATGGCGCCGGTGAGTATCTACCTCTAAGCTATCTCTGTCCTCTTGTGCTAGAAGTAACACGCGTAATGAATGCACCTTTATTGCCAATCAAATCAAATAACTTCATTGTTTTTCACATTGCAGATATAGAAATAGCGAATAGACACGGGCACACGTGTCTAATGATCGCGTGCTATAAAGGCCACAATAGAATCGCTAAGTATCTCCTATCACTTAATGCTGACGTCAATAGAAAGAGCGTTAAAGGCAACACGGCACTTCACGACTGCGCAGAGAGCGGCTCCCTTCACATACTCAAAATGCTGTTGGGGCATGGGGCTACAATGGACGTTGATTCCTATGGTATGTTAACACTATATTGATTAATATCTATCGCACTAAAAGACATTTGACTAAAATCAAATCAAATCTAATTCTTAAAATAGTCGACATGAAAGTCATCTTACAGTTTTCTTCTAAAGTTTTTTTTAAGAAATACGCCTATTGTATGGCCCCCAAAAGTATGCACTACTTTGAACTTTGAGCCAATTTTGAAAAGTTCATTTGCAAAGTTGATCCTGACGGGAATCGAGCCCGGGATCCCTGAGTCGGAGCGCTAAGGCAAGCATCTTAAACCACTGGCGACCAATGGGCTCGTCTATCACAATAATTGATATTTATCAATATTAGAATGAGTTAACAAAAAATGTTTACCTCTGATAGTAGTATCAGATGTCATCTGAATTTAATACCACTTTTTTTTTTTTTTTCAGGCATGTCACCCCTCCTAGCAGCTTCGGTGACAGGTCACACGCACATAGTAGAGCATTTAATAAACGCAGAGCACGGTCTGGTCACGCGAGAGCAGCGCATAGACGCGCTAGAACTCCTCGGTGCCACATACGTCGACAAAAGGCGCGACATGGTCGGCGCACTCGCGCTATGGAAGAGAGCAATGGATGATAGGTAACTAAAATTGATCCCGAACACGCTATATCCCGCAGACTATTTGATCAAAGTTATCATGTCATGGAAATGCCACCGAAGTAACAGTATACCAAATTTCACATAAATCTAAAACGTGGAAATTAGATCCCTTCGTTAACTAGGAAATAGGCTGATGGTCTTCAAGTGGCTGAACGGATCTTCATAAATTATATTTAAAGAAAAACCATCTCGGTCAAGTCAGCTTTCAACCAAAAAAATAAAGATCAACCCATCAAATGCAAATCAACTACACAAAAATACTATTTCAAAAATTACATATATTGTAATTACATATACAAAATTACATATACAATAATTGTAGTTACGCATAAATCGTGAAAATTTATTGTTTTAGTTTTCTATATTTAATTATTTAATCTAGGTTTATGAAAAATATGTTATGATTTTTTTTAGCTACATAATGTTGTATATTACTTTACAGATTTCCAGCAGACGGTAGTGAAGCAATTCCAAAGCCGAAAGGCATTCCCCGCATAGAAGCTTACGATTTCGCAGTAGAACCGAGCAATACTCAACAGCTCGAAGAACTGCTCGCAGACCCCGACGCCATGAGGATGCAAGCACTCGTCATTAGGGAAAGAATTTTAGGTGATACATTTTATTTTATTTGAGTCGCTACAAGCTACAACAAACAAGATGGACGACGACTTTATGGACGCAGTATAAATTTCTATTATTTAAGTGTACAAAAAAATTAAGTTAAAAAAATCTCTTTTATTATTAAGCTAAGTAAGCTAAGCTAAGTCGGTAATCTTTTTTTATTATTAAGCTAAAAAAGAGTTACTATACCAATAACTCCACTGAACTTTGTGCAAGTGTAGCAGGCTACG
The DNA here is from genome assembly GCA_945859745.1 of Synanthedon formicaeformis. Classification (NCBI taxonomy): domain Eukaryota; kingdom Metazoa; phylum Arthropoda; class Insecta; order Lepidoptera; family Sesiidae; genus Synanthedon; species Synanthedon formicaeformis. The sequence goes on along the minus strand of OX243968.1, from coordinate 2,185,875 downwards.
CACATGTTTGAACTTTGAACGCTTTGATGTGCGCTCCAAAAACCGACACCGAATAGCAAAGTGCAAATATGTAATCAAACTTTGAATAAATACTCAAATACGCGTGCCCCACAAGTGTTCAAATATTGTAGCTATGTCTGGCGCCGGCTTCAGACAGGCGAGAGAGAGAGAGAAGAGAGTGGTGACCCGTATTGGTTCTGATTGAATTAAATGTTTACGTTTAGGGCCAGCGCACCCGGACACGTCGTACTACGTGCGGTACCGCGGCGCCGTGTACGCGGACGCGGGCCGGTTCGTGCGTTGCCGGCAGCTGTGGCACCACGCGCTCGACATGCAGCGCGCCGTGCTGCCGCTGCTCTCGCCGCTCACCCAGTCCAGCCTCTACTCGTTCGCGGAACTCTTCTCCTACATGCTCGCCGAGAGGGCCCGTCCGCCCCTCAGAGGTACTACTACTAGCAATTTTCATCAGGTGTTCATTGCTTCTATGGAGGACCGACTCTATGTATTAAAATGTGGTCCCAGAGTTTCATAGTAAATTAAGATGGTGCTAGTGTAGCATTGAAGACTATGTAGCAAGTGTAGCAAGCATTTACACTAGCGCCATTGTGGCCACCTTTAGAACCCTCATTTTTATCAGTTTGATTGTCATATGAGACGGTATCCCCCATAATTGCTTCTCATAATGACAAAGTGTTGAACGCAACGTGTGTGCAGGTCGCATCGTTCCGCCGGTGACGTTCGAAGACATCGACCCGGTGTTCAAGAAGGCGCTGTCGGAGATCTCGCGGGGCATGGAGCTGGTGAGGAGCAACAAGGTGCCGGTGGACCGCGAGCAGATGCTGACCACGCTGCAGCGGGTGCTGGTCATCTCGCTGCACTTGGCCGCGCTCATGGCGCGACTCCTCGAGGAGGGCGAGTGCTCCGACGCCACCGAGAGGAACATCCACGAGGCGGTCTACGCGCTCGTCAAGCTCGACATCAAGGTAACCTAAGGCTATTTCTCGTGGATTTTCCAATTTAGGAGGGCGTAAGCAGTGTAAGGGGACGTTTTAAAAAAATTGAATATTTGCTTATTGGCCTCGTAAAAAAGCTCAACAAGCTATGGAGTCGCATACAATTTTTCATACAAAAAAGAGCTATATTACCATGGATTAATAGGTGCGCCTAGGCCGTACGGCGCTGCACGTGGCGTGCTCGGCGGAAGGGGCGCGCGCGCGCAGCGCTCTGGCGGGCGGAGAGGCGCCCGTGCTAGCGCCCGCGCCAGCACCGCCCGCGCTACTCGCGCTCATGCTGCGCCTCGGCGCCAGCCCCGACGCGCGCGACGCCAACGGGAACACGCCGCTGCACCTCGTCGCCAAGGTACTTAAATAAAGTGTAATGCTTTATTAAATATATAAAAAAAGAATTAAATTTACTCATTTATTAAGATGGTGTAGAGAAGTAATTTTGAAATGCGAGCCCATTTCGAAATGTCAAGTTCAATTTGTCCTACGCTTTTTGTTCTGTTTTATTTTTAAACTCCCTTCCTCCCGCGGAAGGGAGACGCACAAATGGCACGACATCGCATCGCACCAATTCAATCAACGTATCATAGTTTTTAATCAGAGTGAGAGTAATGAGAATACGATTTGCCCTGTGTCCAGTTGAACCCGTGTCCGCCGGAGCTGGTGCGCGCGCTAATCCGCCACGGCGCCCACCTGGACACGGTGAACTACGCGGGCGAGACGGCCGCCGACATCCTAGCCGCCTCGCAGCAGTCGCTCACGGCCATCCTGAACCCGCTGCGCCACACCACGCTCAAGTGTCTCGCGGCGCGCACCGTCAAGAACTACCGCCTGCCCTATCGCCACGTCGTGCCCACCTGCCTCCACTCCTTCATCATCACCCACTGAGTACCTCTACATTACGATCACAGAGTATTGTATCGTATACGATCGGGTCTCCAGCAACGGAGGAGAGAATACGGGAATTGTCAACGGAAACGACGAAAGCGCATTCGGCGTTACCACTCAGTTGCCAGCTCACAGAGGAAGTCGTTTACCATTTCCTTACAACGTAATTCAATGTATAAAAAAAAACATGACATTACTGAGACATAATATAAGTACTGTTTTTTTTTTTTTTTTTTTCATGAAACATCCTAGATATATATCTCGATTTTTCTAAAATATTGGAATTGCTAACGTATGTTTTATTATTTTCTCAAGTTCAATGAGTGGCGCCAGGAATGTCTTGTGTCGCATTCTAGGTCTAAGGATATTCAGACTAATGTAAGTTGAGAAAAAAAATTCTCAAAATCACCTATGACTTGACTATGCCCTTAAAATGAATACACATTTTTAACAAGTTATATAAATCCTTTTCGAGGCTGTTATACTTATAATAAGTGACTGAATACTACTTAAAAAAAAAACAGATGCCATGATCGAAGTAGATCATTAAAAAGCATACTAACTGTTACTCATTATAGTTTAAACTTGTCAATTTTCACGAATGAGACTATTTAAATGAATGTTTGACCAAACAAAAAATATATAATTTCAAAAGAGACATTGTTGAGATATATTTTACAAAAATTATTATACGATTTCAGACAATTCACTCGAGCTATTTATGATTTTGATTTAATTTGATTGATTTTAAAAAATGACCCATTTATTAAACCGAAAACAAAACGATTTATTCGTTTTTACGTGGCTTTAAAATGTTTATTTAAATATTAAGTTTGAACGAGGCTTGTACAGAGTTTTAATGACAAATTTTATAACCTTATTCGAATGTAACGTCTTGCCGCCATTTTTGTGTTCCCTATGTTAAATACTTTTTATTTTAATAAACACTTTTTTTAATAGTATTTTTAAAACATATAATTTTTGGTAAATCGGTAATTATAAATTAAATGGTTCACTAATACATACATACACACAAACACTACACGGTTTTAGGGTTTTATTTATTAGAAAAATACACTTTTATTAAATTTTATTTCTCTGTCACAAATACGTACGATATAACCGTTATTATCTATAATATAAAAATATGTCAACTGTATTAATATATATGTTATTTATTAAATAAGAAATATCTATATCCAGAATTGTTAACAAGAATACTCTTTTTTCATTTTTTTTTCATCTTACAACATTTATATTTTTAATTTATTCAAATTTTTTACCAAATAATGTATAATTGTTTTATATATAGTCTTTGATTTTGTGCATTGCCATTCATTTTTTTAACAAAAATTGTGTTCAATTTTCGTTTTAAGTTGTAAATCAATAAAGCTATTGATGTATAGAATACAAAACTAAATTGAGAATTGATGTTGTATGATATAATATAATTTGATTTTATTGATGATAATAAGCAAGTAGATGTTACCTCATTTATAGATTCTGTTCTGTTTTTGTGACCTTTTTTGTCACAAATTTTTAAATAAATATTGTATAAAATAGATTTGTCTACGAACTCAACTCTGTGCATGTATTTTTAACCGACAGGTGGAAAACTCTCGTAGGACAAAATGTACATCAATGTATTACAACTATGGATTTATGGAACATTTAATTTAAAAGTGACATAATTATACGTAGAGTATGAATGATGTCATATCGCTGCTTAAAAACTAAAGGGCCATAAAGCAAAAAAAAAAATCCAAAAATGTTTTTATTGCAGAAATACAATCACAATCCTTCATATTGTATGTTGCAAAAAGACTAATGGTTGTTTTATTCCAATATTTAGTATATTTTGATGATTTTTTATATATTGAAAAGTGACTTATATGCTTATATCTCCTCTAGTATTCAGTTTATTATAAAAGTACTTAAAACATTTAATGCTACTTAAAAATATGCTTTTTTTATAACGATGTTTTATAGGGATATATTTGATATATATCTAATTAGAAAAAATAGACAAAATAGTTTGAATTTTTTCGATTAGCTCTCCTTTGAAAAGTGTAATTTTGATTTGTGTCTCTTTAGTTTTAAAGCAGCGATATGTCATTTAAGCAGAAAACCAAACGTCTTGCCATTTAAAAGAAAATGTGACTTTACGTCAACACACTGGAGTTTAACACGTTCATTGCCGCACCAAAAATTTCAAGTCTCATATGTGGAACTCGTGTGGTGAGTCGTCGGCCGTACGAATGAGGAGAATAGACTCGCGACGCGAGTCCCCGCGGCTTTTGAATTGCATATCTCCACATTTTCAAGGTGGTTTTTGAATGAATAAGTTGTGTTTTACATTAATTCCTAGTATTTTTGAAGAAAAACCGATAAACAGTTTGGACTCGCGTAGCGGGTTCTAAGCCCCCAATATGCGATTTTTAGTGAACTCGCCAGGCGAGCCCTTGGCAATGAACGGGTTAAAATGAATAGTAGAACTTTTACCATTGACGCGCGAAGGCAAAAACTCCGCCATGATTCCATTTTAGGCGTACTTTTTATGTGCCGTTTTGCCATTTGTCACGAAAAATCCATACTTGTAGTACTTCGATGCTCTTTTAGAATAAATTAAACAATTCACAGGTTCTCTTAATGTCTAATATATAGTTTTTTTTAGCATGCATGAATAATAAATGAATTATAATGTCATTACTCGATGACATCGTGTCAACTAGTCCCCATAAATAATTTTAGCGAATTGTCTAAAATTTTCTATTTTCTCGGAGTCGACTGTGTTGTGAGAAAATGTTTAGTAACGCTGCGTCACAAATGCAATTTTTTTTCCACTGAATCAAGACGACCTTCATTTAAGTTCTGCGTTTCACGATCTCTACTTAAATATGTACCTAATCAAGTTTGAAGTTGATGTTGAATCGAACAAACTTCGAATTGGAATTTTCAATATCGATTCGAGTGAGGCGAGGCTCAAAAGCTTGTATAGTCATTCATTATAACGTTTGTAAGTGATGTGTACATAAGATTTTCAGTCGGTTAAAATGTTTACATATATTTGCTTATATATGTGTATATATATAAACGAATATATAGGTTTACATTTTAATAATATGATTCGGTGTGTGAGCAAATTTTCGATTCCCATGCAGGAATCAGTCTGCGTCATGTAAGAAGTTGATTGATGACTTTTTGCTTTAAAAAAGTATCACATGACGCAAGTAAAAAAAGAAGGATTATCTACTTATTTAAAAAAATTATTATAATATGGCAACATCTCGTGATATGGCAAGAAATGTAGCTTTTTTTAATTTTTTATTATTTTCTTCTGTGTTTACATGCTAAATACAGTGGCATTATTAAAAAGTTATCAAACAAAATGTTTAATGTTGAAAATAATATATTACTCAGGAGAGAGTTTAATTTTGTGATGTTGTTTCCCCTTCAGAGTAAAATGTACAAAAAGCAAAATGAGCACCACACTCAAATTGAACAAAACGCAAAATGTGCAAAAAGTAGAATGTACAATACGCATAATGAAAACACCACATGCAAAATGTGCAAAACGCAAAATGTGCAAAGAGCAGAATGTACAATACGCATAATGAAAACACCACATGCAAAATGTGCAAAACGCAAAATGTGCAAAGAGCAGAATGTACAATACGCATAATGAAAACACCACATGCAAAATGTGCAAAACGCAAAATGTACAAAAAGGCTAAACTCGCACAAAGTTTCGTTCATAATTATAATTTACAGATCTTATACTAAGTCTTAAAACATAACATTTCTCGTTCAAGTCAGCATACTATTCTATAAACTACAATAAATACATAATAAAAAATAAAATAAAAATAGAACTATTCCACCTAAAATAAGGAGATTTTGACATTGTAGATTTGTGTAAATTTATCCTTTTTGTACATTTTGCATTTCGCTCATTTTGCATGTGATGTTTTCATTATGCGTATTGTACATTCTGCGTTTTGCACATTTTGCGTTTTGTTCATTTTGAGTTTGATGCTCATTTTGCTTTTTGTACATTCTGCTCTGAAGGGAATTTTGTGATGTTGTCCCTATAGTCGTGTAAAAGTACGCGTGTCACTGAGTGATGGACGCATGTAAAAACAAATTATAATAATATAAGTAGTTGATTAGGTCTAAAATGGAACGTTTTAAATTGTATGTTAGATTATTATTATAAAATAAATGAATGAATAAATATAGAATTGAAGATATTGGAACTGATTAAATGAAAGATTATAGATTTATATTTTGTTTGTAATATTCGTGAGCAGTTGACTATATCGTGTGTACTTTTAATAGTATATCTTGGATTTAGTAATACAGCGTGATTAAATATACTAGTTATTTTTGAAATTAATAAAAATTGCTTGAAAATATATATGGTTTTTTTTAATATATCAGTTAACCCGTTTTCACTTATAACAACAAAACTTATGAACAGTTTGGCTTCTCGAAAAAAAGTTTGTTTTTTTGTGAATAGTTACGAAAAAAAACTTTAATCGTCATGTCTGTCCATTTGGTTAGTTTACATCTTTAAACTTGGTAAAAAATTATTGTTATTGGAAAAAAGATGGTTTCTTGATATTTGATAGTCCTTATTGAACTACTTAAATATATTTTCAAAATCAAGGTACGGGTATAAAAATGCTAAAAGGAAAAAAAGGCCGCGGAGTAAACTTACATCCAACACTTAGCGCCTCTTTCACCAAATACAAGTAAAGTGTTGATTAGTTACTTTTAGAAATTATTTTTGTTTTATTGAATTATGCACTCGGTTGACTGCATCATTCGATAGGCCTTTTTTTATTATTATTTTCTATTTAATGATTGGGACGTTTACCGTTTACAAACAAAGTTATATCAGCTCCATTATCCCCGGTTACCGGTGACTTTAAATGACAGTTTTGCCTACTTGACGTTTGTGAAAGAGGCGCTTAGTTTAAGTTGCCCTTACTCATTGTAATTTTTTCGTTTAGTTTATAAAATTATGTTCATATGAAACGAGGTCGTATATATATATATATATATATATATATATATATATATATATATATACTGGCTTTAAAAACAGCCAATACATAAAACGGCGTACATTCAATTCTTTGTATTTTAATTTGGTTTCCAAACATTCAACCACTTTGATCCGGTGAAGTTTCCATGATATATCTTTTAAATTATACCGAGAGCGGCCCCATTTGTAAGTATAACAAAACACAGTCATTTGTCACAATTACTGGTGGCGTGGAATAACAAGCAACAAGCCCTCCGCCAACCGAAACACCTCCCATCCAACGCTAGTTAGATGCCCATACTCGTATTATGTGTTTCGCACCGCCTCATACATTTTTATTAGCCCTTTATTTTACCTACCCATTCCTTGCTACTGTTTTCTCTCTGGATTTTCTTGTTTAATCCATCTGTATTGAAATGTTGATTTCGTGTTGATATTTAAAAAAAATACACATTTTTGGAAAAATTCTAAAGTAAGGGCCTCTTTCACCATCTGTCAAGTAGGCTAACCGCCATTTAAAGTCACCGGGGATGGTGATGCATTAAAAACAAAATAATAAAAAAATTGCTCTATCGAAAGATGCAGTAAACCGAGTGCACAAATTAATAAAACAAAATTATTTCTAAAAGTAACTAATCAACACTTTGCTTGTAGTTGAAGAAAGAGGCCCTTAGTTGAATTTTTTACTTACCTTCTGCTATTGACTATACTTTTATACTAATATTATAAAGAGAGAAGATTTGTGTGTTTGTAATGAATAAGCTCAAAAACGACTGAACCGATTTTAAACATTCTAATTTTAAAAATATTTCGAAAACTGCGGTTTAGCGCAAAAGTGCCAAGGAGAAAAATAATCTACATTGAATAGGGAACAAAAATGGTTTCTAATAGCATAATCTTGCTAAAGTCGAACGGTAACCAAACAATATGTGGACTATATAGAACAATTTGGAGCTGGAATAATACTTTTACTTTGGATGTTAAGGTCAGTCTAATTGCGCCATACTATATAGCCAATTAGCCATAAAGCAACGGCATGCCGATTTAGTGGAAAAAACTATATACTTGGAATTGTATTGATAAACTCAATGCTTTTTATTAAATAAATACATCATATACACCGTATAAAATACACTATATATATAAAATATAAAATAAATCATATAAATGAGCTGAAAACAAGTACAGGCACTTTCATAGTAGGTACCTACCTGCTATACAAAGTGTACCTCCAATTGAAAAAACTCCGCACGCGCCACAATAGAAACATGTCGTTAAACATAAAGGATTTGCCACCGTATAGAAAATATACAGTAGCTTTTGAACATCCATGCTAACATACATACATATATATATAAATGTGAATGTATTAATACCTCTGTCTGACTGTTGCCTTTTTACGCTTTAACTAAGGTACTTAACCGATCAACTTAACCCCTGAAAATTTTATAACAGCAAAGATGTCAGGCGTTATATTGCTTACACATTTAGTCAGGCGCTACACATCCCTTACTTTTAACGCGGGCGTTAAAAGTAAGGCTTATATATATATATATATATATAAGCCTAGGTAACATAAAAAACCAATTACTTACAGGTTCTCGCTTATAAAAGTTTACTCACTAATTGTATTTTTACTAATGTTTTTACCAAAAAACTTAAGCCTAGGTAACATAAAAAACCAATTACTTACAGGTTCTCACTTATAAAAGTTTACTCACTAATTGTATTTTTACTAATGTTTTTCACTGAACAAGAGTTGCTAGTAGGATTGTACGGGCAGTAAAGTTATTGTACAAATATGGTTGATACGAGATTTTGCGGACGGTTAAAATTTTGCGGAAAAAAATGGCGCGCTCCAATGAACACGACCCCGATTGTATCTGATAGGGTTGTCGAATTTACCTCGTTAGGGTTGATTCTCTTTATGAAACATTCAATTGAATTAATATTAATTGTTATCGCTTTAATAAAATTACACAAAAACTTGAAATATAATAGCAACGCCTATCTTAAAATATAATAGCAACGCCATCAAGTATAAAAAAAAATTTTTTGTTGATTGTTACCATTATAGCTAAACATGAAAGAAAAGAAAGGCTGACATCGCTTACTCATAGACGGACTACTAAGGTAGTTTTTTTTTTAATAGGGAATGTTACTGCCCTCTGAAGGACTGTTTAACCCAGTTTATATTTCCGAAATTTTCCCTGTCAATATTAGTTAATAGTTAGTTAAGACATTAGACACTATTGTTACACTATATAGTAGGTACCCAGGTTTGCAGTTGCGCGACTCAAAAATTTGAGTTTCTCGAAAAATTTCTAAAATGCATAAAGATTCCAGAAAAAAAACTATAACATTAAATAAATCTATTTAAAAACTAAATTTAATATAGATAAAAAGATCCTTGATATGTCAGGGGGGTACGGATCATTCCCCTCTCCATCCTCAAATATAAAAATTGCTATTATCATAAAATATATCGCTGCTTAAAAACTAAAGGCCACAAATCAAAATTACACTTTTTACAGGTGTAGGGACTTGTTAGGTATATAACCTTCGTTGTTAATACTTATTGTATAATACTTTTTCGTTTACTTCATCGCCCAGCGACAATAGTTTCCTCCACAGATCCGGAGTCAAACTGATACCTTTCTTACCGGGTAGCAATTTACCATCCTTTTCATAAAACTCTCTTATATCAACATACAATTTACCCTTAAATTCTCTCACTTTAACCAATTTGTTACCCTGTAAAACCCAAGTTGGCTCTTTGTCATCAGTCCTGGATCCCATTTTGGCTTTTTTCTCTGCTGGTTGATTTCTATCAACGGGACCTTCATCGCTGTCCCTGGGGGGGGCGCAAGAATGCACAGACCAGGCAGGACTATTATTTTTTCGGTTTGCTCCTGATAAGTTCCCACTGCGCCCCTATAGTGCTCGATTCCAACACATACGTACCTACATGCCAGTATCATCAAAAACGTCTATTAAATTAGACAAAACATCGAGCTAATTTTTTTGGCAGACACAGTAGGTGGTATAATAGGCGAAGTGTCCACTTAACATCAGATGGCTCGTCTGCTTGTTTGCCCACACCTACATCAGTTCTTTAAAAAAATAGATTTTTCTTCCAAAATATTAGATAATTGGTCCACCAACACCAAGTTCCTTTGTGCTTTATTTTATCAACCTGAATGAAATAAAGTAGGCCTATACATAGCATTGCTCTATCTAGGGTACCTATAATATCTAAAAAAAAAAACAAGGGCGCAGTTATAGAAGCTCGCACAGGGCGCAAAAAAGGCTATTTACGGCACTGACTAGAAGAGATTTAAACATATAAGTTACTTTTGAATATATAGAAAATGATCAAAATATACTAAAAATATGGAATAAAACCATAAGTCTTTTTGCAACATACAATATGAAGGATTGTGATTGTATTTTTGCAATAAAATCATTTTTGGATTTTTTTGTTTTATGGCCCTTTAGTTTTTAAGCAGCGATATGTAATACTTATTTTTTTTTTTCATTAATGTCGATAATATTGTAAACGAAAACACTGGATGATATTAGATGAATTTTATTATTGCAAAAAAAAGAAAAACCTGAGGGTGGTGACCTTTAGGGGAAAATAAAAAAAAACTAGTAGGTAAGTTAGTAGTTATTTCTAGAATCCATTACGTAAACAATATATTTTTTAAGTAAAATGATGGTTTTATTGGATAGCCCTGTAATAGCGCGCAGTATTATTAATGCCGCTAGCATATTACAATTCAATTTGTGCGAGCTGACGGGCGTTCGTAATCCTCAAATATAATCCCTCCACAGATAAACTGAACACAATTATATTAAAAGCAAACATGAAATTTTCGCAAATCTCCCAACAATCGCTTTTAAACCTGCCTTAATGTGTGCGTAATAGATTTGTCGTCTAAGCATATCGCGATTTATTGCGAACGCAATTTCGAACAATTCGGAAATTGAATTACAACAATTCAAAAGGTTTAGGCACATTTCTTTGTTCATCTTTATTTTTTTTGTTATACTAGATAATTACTGAAATAATCTAAATGGATCTAATCTTTAAAATTTAATCATGCTTGGGGTTTATTGTTCTTTGTTAAGTTTTAGGTACCTAAGGAGAATAACTGTCTCGTTTGATAGCGAAATGTCTCGAAAAAAGACAAACTATATTATTTGTTGTAAAAACTATTTGCAGGTACACGTTGTACCTAGATAATTATGTTACCGAGGTCTAAAAAATACATTTTTGTCCGTTTGTCTGTGCATTTGTGCACGCTAATCTCAGAAACGCAATTTGAATGCGATTTCTACTGATGTATTGATGATTACCTGGATTAAAACATAGGACAAAACATAGGACATTTTCCTTGGGAAAATGTTAAATTAACATTGGAAACATGTAAAATTATGAAGTAAAAAGGTGTAATTTTTACCTATATTAGGATACACATAGCACAAGTAGTACCACAGGTAAAAATAAATCTTCCGTGGTACTACCAGACAGCATAGTAGTACTACGGGCAAAAAATATTCCCCTTGGAGTACCAAGGGTACTACTACTACTGGTAGTAACCAGTAGTATCACCGGTAGTACCACGGGTAAGTAGCGACTGAATATATGTTGTTTAAATAAAAAACAATCAATATAATCGAATTATTATTATTATAGGTGAGCAGTACCTATTTGCCAGTATAAGAGAAAATTCACGCGTCGTTAATTCCCGAAAAGGATTTGGGCCGAACTTTCTGTAATCGGTTTATCATAACTAATACTTCGCGAATTTAACGCTCCAATGGACCAGACGTGCCGTTTGTACAAATACAGATTTAGTTATCATGTACCTACGTAATACCTTTATATAATTTTGTTACTGCTTGACATAGGACATAGGCCTCCATCATATTTTTTTAAATAGGACCGGTCAGAAACAGCCTGCATTCACCGTTGAGTAACTTGAGAATAGGAAAATAATTGAACGTTTGATTTTCAGGCGTTTCATCTATATGGCGCCCGCGACTTCTTCCGCGTAGAAAAAGAAAAAAAGTAGCCTATCCTGTGTCCTGTACGTCTAAATCTAAATGTTTATCTACCAACTTATGGAGGAACATACATACGTTCACACATACATACATACATACATACATTCATACATACATACATTCATACATACATACATTCATACATTCATACATTCATACATTCATACATACATACATTCATAAACACACACACACACTGACACACACATCCATACTTAAATACATACAGAAAGAAATTCTAAAAATCGTCAATTTAGTTTCAGTATCAGCCAAGTATCAGCCTGTAAACACGATATCTGAAAACAAAGTAACTTACTCCATGACCAACCCTTACAGATTTATTATTAGTATTGATATTAAAGCATCGACTATTGGACAAGAAATACTATTAACAATCTACGCTAATGTGTGACTTACATTATAGTAAAGTATAACCATGATGTGAGTTTTTGGGCAACTTAATCACCATAAAAATGCGCCGTTGACTCTGTAACCGGATAGCTGAAGACTCGTTGAGGGGTGAGGTCATTTCATTAACTAATCTGTTTATTCTACGGGAGGCAACTAATGTCTGATTAGTTCTTTATTATCACTACATTTGAGTATTACTTACTTCATTCATGTTTATATTGTACTGACTGGTGCCCGCGACTTCGCCTGCGTAACTTTATAAAATGTAGCCTATGTTACTCGCTTTCTCAACAGTGAAATAATTTTTCAAATTGGTCCAGTACTTTTGGACCCTATTCAATTCAAACATACAATTTTTTTTTTGTTGATATTATTCAATATTTACGGCTAGAATAATTATAATAATATCGCGTCTATTCTGGTAAACTTTATCTTTAAAAGTGGTACTTATACAGTTACTTTTCCATTCAATAGAGTCTAAAGAAGACATGCATGAATAAAAACCGAGAGTTATCTAAAAAATAATACGGTAGTTTATACCTAAGTTTGTATTCAATTAAACATGGCCACCTCGTTGCATGGCAGAAGCAACGGTGCGGAAAGTTAAAACCGAATGTCTGCTTCCCTCCCCAAACCCATTCCATTCGCAAAACTTTGTTCCCCTTATGTTCCCCACTCGCTTGTATTTCTCTGGTGATCAGTACTTTCAAATATAATTAATGATTAGCTTCTAATGGTGTACATAAGATGACAGAAAACATCAGACAAAATCTTTTCAAGACATTTCTTATCATCTGTTTAAAGTTTTTAAACAGTTTTAAAATCTGTTTAAAGCGGATAACATCGTCGTTTATGAACCGATTTTGATGATTCTTTTTTTATCGGAGAGACTATACCCTGAACGTAGTCCCATATAAATTTGGAAAAAAAAATCCAACCCTACGGGTAGGAAAACAGGTGATGATTGATTGTTCACTCACTGATTGTAATGTATGACCACGTAACGATAATTCTTTTTTTATTGTATACCTCGAAGTTGGAAAAATAAATCCTACCCTAAGTGTGGGAAAATAGGGGTGATTTATTGTTCACTCACAGATTTTAGTGCGAAGTTGTGTATGACAATTAAAAAAGTAATCAAAAATTAATTAGTAGATTATAGATACAAAAAATTATAAAATAAAAACTTTCAGTTTTTTCGGCGGTTTAATTTTTTCTTATAAAGTTTTTATTTCTTAATTTAGTTGTGACAGGGATGCAGTCGCTCTTGTACCATTGGACTGTACCATCTACAATAGTACTAGTGATACTACTTAGTGTCGCTGATACCTATAATGGTACTATGGATATTTTGGCATTAACAGTACGACATAATTGCTCTAGTACCATTTCATTGTACTATTAATTTCTAAATTTTTCAGGACACTGTGTTTCGCATTCATTTGGGCAGTCCGTTTGACAGAAGAATAACCACCCCTTAACAGAAGACCACCTTGAAATAATAGCAGGGTTGTAAGGGATGGCAGTGCCCATTTCCCTATTCCTTCCAAAACTAAGATCGCAGCGCACTTGTAGAACTTGTGAGTCATAGCTTATAGTAAGTAACAGACGACGGTAGTTACGAACCGCCAAGTTTATCGTCAGCCTGACTGCCTAAAATAAAAACCAAACTACAATAGGTATACAATTTCTTTATTTGGAAATCACAGACAGACAAACGGTAGGTATATCTCCCTATTTAAAAATAGATTATACTGTAATACCGACTCACCTATCTAAGCAGTCACGTGCCGCATGTCTGTAATAAGTATTTATAACGTTTGCCAATTAAACCACAACTCCTTTCAATTCAATACTCGACCATTAAAATGTAAGCACCCGGCAAAAATCCTCAATTAATTGACGGATCGTAAAAATGTTTATTCGTATGCATCAAATTGAATGGAAAGATGCAATTAAATTTAGACGCAAACGTCTAATATTTAAATCTCATTTTTGAATACCTACCTATGTCTACAGCTTCGCCTCAAGTACCTACTTAAATAATTTAATGGAAGCCAATCTTTCGCTTAATGAAGGAACGTGGGACGTGTATTGGTGATACGTAAGAAGTAAAAGTTTCCAGAAAAAATAAGAATTAGTCAAAAATGAGTTTCTTGTCATTTTTGTCAATGGTCAAAAATTATTTCTTTCTCAAAATATTCTAAACCAATTTTGAAAACATTTTGCCACACCTTGTTTCTCATACTCTACGACAGCCTCTTCTGATGATGAAAATCGTTGACTGTTTAACTGGTTCTTGTTTTTTTAGAAAAAGGATTTTTTTTTAATTTGAAAAATTCTGCATTTTGAAGTAGAGAAAAAGATACAAATGAACATAATAGTTAAAAACCAGTAGATAAATTTTATTTGAAATCAGTTACTTACTCTTATTTAGCTCACTTACTCTTGTTGAGATATTGTTACGATTAGTGGTAGCAGGGCACATTGCCTTTCGCAGTATAAGCTAGGTGGCCCGTTTAACGGCAAGAAGTACCTACTATTCTAACAGAAGCCATTCTAATAACACCGTGTATTTATTTGAGTGAGTACAGAGCCTCCCCTGTCCACACAGGAGTTATATTTACTTACCATACAATTGAGCAAAATATCGATTAAACTGTTTTCAGGCGCAAAGGTGGCACTACAATGCGCAGCAGTAAGTCTCACCGCACAGTGTACCGGTCGTTTTACAATGGCAGCCAAACGATAGCAAACGGGCGCGTGCGGCGTGACGACACTTCATTATGTCGTCATTGAACAACATATCGATAGGGAGGGGATAAATTTTATCGATATCGATATTATTTTTTAAACGCGAAAGGAGAGTTTTCTGTTACGTTTAAAAGAGCACTAGAACTATTTAACCCGTGTTAAAAGAATACGGTGTGTATTAAGTATTAATATCTCATAATAGGAGATATTTTGGTGATATTTATAGGCGATCGTAACTAGTCTATAGACGCATCACTCGATGGCACCTATACCGAAGTAGAGTGAGAGTGAGTCGTTTACCAGCCTGCTTATGATTGCTTTATGATTTGCTTTTGTCCTCCTAGAAAGTTATTATGAAGTAATATATTTTATGTCTGTACTTTATTATAATATGTTAAATTTCTATAACATACTTATAAGGTTTAAATTATAAATAACCATTATATATTATTATATTACTTTATATACTCATGATTATTTCTAACCATGCAACTACCTAAACGTATCTAATATATTAATTCAAAAATGTTAAAACTCCTCTTGTAGGCAAGCGCAATAAAACCTAAATGTTTTAATTGAATGTTATATATAGCATAATAGCATCCTAGACATAATAGCATACTAATTTATTGCAAGAAATGGTATCTAAGGCCTATAATTCTTCTACTAATATTTTTCTATCGACAAGTTAATGACTCGTCACTATAAACTCTTCAATTACCGTCGCATCAGGGGTGGGCAACCCTTCATCGCGGCTTAATTCTATAATTGAGGGATAAATCCGGCATACAGATGGGCCTCTTGTTTATTATGACACTGTGTTTGTTGCACTTTATGATTTTTGCGTCCCATAGTTCATAGGCTTATCTTATCGCGATGACATTTGCAAGGGTTAAAAAACTTTGGCAGTTTAGTTGATTAGTTTTTATGGGAAAATTGTATAATGTGCAAAATGTTGGAGAATTGATTACTATTGTTCATTGTGAATTTGATTTTTATATATTGATGTTTTGGCCAATTATAAAACATAATAAAAACAATTATTACTATATTTAAAAAAGAAAACTCTTACATTTGCGTCTGTGTTGTCACTGAGACATCATTTTTAAAATTTTGTGCTGGCCTAATAGTCCTAGACTTGGCTATAGTCCTAATCTAGGCACCTTTTAAAAGTGAATTCGAAGGTCAAAATCTTCACATTCATTAAAAAAACTGAACAATATATCCTATATTATACTTATTATAGCTATAAAATATTTTTCTAATGTACATTTAAAATGTATATAAGTACTTAATAGTAAAATTAAATGAAGGAAAAATATAGTACCTAGTATGATTTTACGCTCTATGTATAAACAACAACGAATTTATATATGTAAACAACACAGTCACAGCTGTAAGTATTTGACCAGAAACATAATTAACATTGACAAGAAATATTAATTATTTTTAGACAAATTAGTCCATACGTAGTATGTAATTAAATTAAAATTTAAAAAATAAGAATATATAATATACCTACTAAGCTGTTTCCATCTTGAAATAAAAACAAAATCAATAATAATATAAAATTATAATGTACAGCAAGGAAAACATCGCAACCAAACATCGTATGTCACCACAACGATTTCTATCATCTTCAAGGATTTCATTGGAGCTCTCCCGAAACCTACACAAAATCATTATATTGGACCCTTAAGTCATTGTAAGCCCTCTGTGTTCTTGAATATAATTTGTGTAATCTTGAAATATATTTTTTAGGAATTTTCGTTTTTGTTTTCGTCTTTATCGTTTGTTTTTTGTTTTTGTTTCTTTTGTTGTTGTTACTTTTGTTTGTATCATTGCTGTCTATACTCATGTTGTTGCTGTTTTCGTCGTTGTCATTGTTGTTTTTGTTGTTGTTTTTGTTTTTATGGAATTGGATGATTTTGTCTTTATTTTTGTTGTTGTTTTTGTTGTTATTGAATTTTATGTTCTTGTCTTTATTTTTGTTTTGGTTTTTGTTATTGTTTTTGTCAGGTGGAGGGTGGTGGTCTAATCTTGAAATAAACAAATAAATTAGAAGAAACGCTTGACTTAACAATAATGTGTGATTACAGAAACGCAAATGCGCTAGTACCTACAAAGTGTAGGTACCACGGCCACGGTAGCTGGGTACCGTACCTTAGGCGACGGTAACCAGCTACCACCAAGTCAACCGTCGGACCTTAATAATATTAAAAAAAGAACGTTTGTGGAAAGGTTTATTTATCTTCTTATTTTTCAGCGATTTATTTATCAGCGAATTTATCTATGCCACCTTGTCCCTTTTCAACTTAATTCGACCAGTCCAAAGAAGGCCATGGTTTCGGCTATCCTTATGGTACCTATTGAAATTTAGAATTATGTTTTAATTTTTTTCTAATATTAAGTTCGACATACAGTCTGAAGATCCAAATGATGGTAGGTGGCTAGTTTCGCGTATATCTAAACCAAGCAGCAACAAACATTAGTGCGCTCCGACCATATTAGGATTAAGACTAAGGCAAAAGCTCTGGCATCCCTTACTGATACTCACCGAAAACAACACCTGGTCTTCTGTAAGGAGGTGTTTGTTTGTTTGCATTGTCTGTAAGGCTTCGAAACTACTGGACTGATTTGAAAAATTCTTTTACTGTTGAGAAGCTATATTATCAGCGAGTGAGTTAGGCGGGCGAAGCCGCGTGCAACAGCTAGTACAAAATAAAATAAATGAGTAACTTATAAATATTATTAAAGTTACATTTACAGAATAAGTAAGTAAGTATATTCCAAGCAAAACAGTCAACAACAATGTAGATTCCTTTTTTAATTGAACGAACCGGGCGCGAACGTATTAATGCCATCATACTTGTAATTTCAATCACAAAATTAATTCAGCCGCTACCCGCCTTAAATAAGTAGAAGCTTGTCCAATCGATAAGTTGAGATGGTGAGGGAGGGCGGGCGACACCAGTAAATAAGGTTCTATGCGGTACCCCATTGGCGAACCTTCGCTCCGAGGGGCGGATTCAGCCGAAGGGTGTGGCTGCCCATTGGCGGATGTCCCATTCGTTTAACTACACAGTTTCGTTCTAACAGCCAGACGAGTGATGTCTAGTGAGGTTTGAGTACCAGTGGACCTTTTGAAATGATTGGACTAATCTTTTGATTGCTGTTTCTCTTCTTTTCTTTTTGGCGAGGAGGAAGTATTTAAGGTAAAGTTTTTTATTGTTTTTTTTTTTATGCAAATAATTTATTTTTCAATTTAGAAATTCATTTCGAAAAAGTTTAAAAGATACTTCTGATATTTCGTATAAATTTTTATTTTGTATTTGTAAAAGGTTTATTCTTGTTAACAAAAATCAAAAGTTCTACTTAAGCTTTATAAAGTTTTAATAAATATCTCATTACAGTTATTATACAATTATATCCACCTATATAAAAAAAAAATGTTTACCTACTGAAAAACTTTGCATTGATAAGCCAGATTAAAAATATTTAAAAAATACGAGTAGGTATCACGTTTAAAAATATTTTTTCCACTTTATGAAGTTATCTATTGTTAAGGTGATCTAATTATTTATAATTATAGAAGTAAATAATACTTTATCCCCTTGGAGATCCTATGGGATCCTGGTGGACTCACCCGCTTTAATATATTATTAAAAAGATAATTACATACCTATTATCAAAAAAGATAATTTAACATTATTACATTCATAAATTTATTTTTTAGAAAAAAAAATACCTATTTTTACTATGGTGGTTATATTTTACTTTAACTAGTTTTTTTTTACTAGCCAATTTTGTTTTTTGAAATAATTTTTGAAATGATTAAGATTTCACAAAAATTACCTATATAAGTTCGTTTAACCGGTTCGTGAACCAGACTGCGGGAAATTGACCATATTTAAGTACAATGGGTCACACACTTAACTAGGTTCAGCCGTAAGACATCCCACTGCTGAATATAGACTTCCCCCGTAATTTTCCAAAATGACCGATCCTAAGCAGTTTGGATCCCAGCGTCGAAGTGCAGTCCTTATTATATGAACTAGCTGGCTCCCGCGACTTCGTTGGCGTTGCAAAAGAAAAAAGTAGCCTATCCTGTGTCCTGTACGTCTAAAAGTTTATCTGCCAAGTTTTATGAAAATCAGTAAAGTAATTCCTGCGTGCGTTTAACACACACTGCGTTTAACAGTCTTTTCGACAGTCACCATGCAATAACATTATGTATTCTGTTGTGTTTTGGTGTTAGGGTTGCTACGAGTATAGGTATATATCGATACCACAAAGCAACAGTGAGATATATCGTCAATGAGTTATTTCTTTCTAAACCACTGTTGCTTTCTTGAACTTGTTTTTTTTTTCTTTAAAATGAAATAGCGAGTTAATTAAATATCGTAGGCAAAAACATAGGCAAAAATCTGAGCACATAACTCATTGTTGCGCTTATAGACCACATCGCTGCTTAAAAACTAGTGCCATAAAACAAAAAAATCCAAAAATGTTTTTATTGCAAAAATACAATCACAATCCTTCATATTGTATGTTGCAAAAAGACTTATGGTTTTTTTATTCCATATATTTTAGTATATTTTGATCTTTTTTTTATATATTCAAAAGTAACTTATACCTATGCTTATATCTCTTCTAGTATTCAGTTTATAAAAGTACTTAAAACATGTAATGCTACTTAAAAATACGCTTCCAACGATGTATAATATGTATATATATTAGATATATTATACGATATACGATTTCATTCGGCAATGTCTACCGCCCGGCTAGCAATTTATCTCGTTCATCTACACATATTCGATTCTACCGCCCGACTACCGACTATAATGTATAGCAACCCTAAGTAAGGGATTGCAAAACCTATTTTCCTATCCCATCCTAATATATCCTTAATCTTATTATTGCCAGCAGCGCATTTACAGTACTTGTGGGATTGCTTGTGTTATTAGGAGGCAATTCCACCTACAATGAAGTAAATTTTATATAAAAAATATATATTATATTTATGCATAATTGAGTTAAATTAACTATTATAAATTTGTACACTCGACCCACGGTAATCCGATTTTAATGTTTTCAAAGGCGGTGTTGGATTATCGAATTTGTCAGACTATAAAGATTTTTTTTAATCTATAAAAAGCCGGACTCACTTTGTACGTAGGAATCCGGAACTAATTTGTTGAAAACGTTCTGGAATTACATTTTTTTTAAAAGATGTAAGTAACTTGTTATTGTACAAATTGTAAAGATGGTGATATAAAATCTATAACTATTTTGGATCTTTAACCAACCAACCATTAGTAAAATTGTAGGTACTAAATTAAGGGCCTATGGAATAAGTAGGATAATGACTGAAATGTGAAATCTAATATGCTCATCTTATACCTACTTATTTCCGACGGGACAACCTTGTAAATGGATACATTACCAAGTCTCAATACAATAATTTATTACTTATTTAATTTTATTATATTTTAATTATCTTCTCTTTAATTTTATATGGGTAGTATTTAAACACATATCAAAAAAAGTACTTTTTGTATACAAAAATAATCCGAATTCACATCAAAATTACTGATTGCACAGCAAAATACTCAACTTAAAATATTACTAAATGAACTGCAATTCGTGGCATACCGCTATTTATCTTAATGTACCGCTTTTTTATTAATGCACAGCTAATAATGACTAACGCACATCATACCTATTAACTCTTTTTTTTTTAAATATAGCTTCTATTTTTATATAACATACAGCAGTTTGCCTAAATAAAACAGCATTTTATTTGACATTATCATCTTATTATTTATTAAGTATAACATAATGAGATCAGAAATATAATATAAAATCAAATAAAAAAAATACTAAATTCAAAATTTTTATTGAATTATTAAGGCGGGTCTTGCTTTCGCGGGGCGTCCACGCTTCCTTTTTTGCCTAATAGGCACATTTTTGGCCTCTGCAGGCTTCTTTAGGCTTATGCAGGCTCTGCCAATTTATTTGCCTTTTAGAAATAATGCAATGTAAAAAGAAATTGTTGCTATAATAATTATTAAATTTGCTGAGCACGTGTTCTTAAAAATTAAGACAAATATGATGAGTAA
Source organism: Synanthedon formicaeformis (assembly GCA_945859745.1). NCBI lineage: Eukaryota > Metazoa > Arthropoda > Insecta > Lepidoptera > Sesiidae > Synanthedon > Synanthedon formicaeformis. The sequence goes on along the minus strand of OX243968.1, from coordinate 2,164,570 downwards.
GTTTTGAGATGCATATTAGGATATATGCTTCTGAGATAGTTATTTTGCTATGAGAATGAGTTAATTTGCTGTGCAGTCAGTATTTCTGATAAGATTGTAGTATTTTTGTACCTAAAGGAATTTATTTGTCTCGCATTAGAGGAAAAAAGTAATGTAGTGTTGATATATATATTCGAATTATCTGCAGTACTAGTTTTGTTATACATTTAGTTTATTTGTAGTGAAATAAGTTATTTGATGTAAAAAAGTATATAAATGATGACAATAAATTGATAGGCGATTATTTTATTTGATGTGCAATTAATAATTTCCCATTTTATATTGCTGCGGTTTTCAAATGAAATCAAATCATTTATTTCTTTTACATAGATATAATAAACCAAAATATTTTTTTTTGTAGAGCTCTCTTTTAAGCTCATTTAGCTCATTTCTTTTTTAATAAGTTAATTAGTTATGCAGTGTAAATACTGCTAACTACAATCTAAAAAATATAAAAGTAAATAAAACAAAATACATTTATTTTCAGACAACTATAGTAATAATAAAAATGATAATATTGATTAAGACAAAATCGAGATCAGAAGTATCAGATCGCAGTTTTGAGCCGCGACTATCATCATGGCTATCCTAACCCTCGAAGTTAGGATAGCCACGATGATAGGAGATGGCACTAAGAGAAGTTTTTGTCCAGAGCTAGAGTTTAGATAGGAATGACCATTTGTTTGATGAAACCTCTATCTGCTAGTACGTTTATTTATGTCTGTTGTGAAAATCTAAAAACCAATCCTATTCTCATAACTACTATAACATTTATAACAGCGTAGCTATCTTCTTAATAAAAGGCGATGTGTGTATGTATGTGTATGTTCCCTATGGACTCCAAAACCGGTGAACCTATTTTGATGAAACTTTCAGACAATCTTCACATTAGTCCAGCGGGTAATCCTGTGAAGTTTAGTAGCGATCTAACGCGGGCGAAGCCGGGAACGGTCGATAGTACCCTATAAAAAATGGTTGTTAAATTATTTTCATTTAAACTCCGTAAGATTTTTAATGCGGTCTGAACACACCATAACAATACAATACGATTGCAAAAAAAAACTCATTGCATCCGTAAATTACATCCAAGTCAAGACAGATAAGCGTAAGATTTAATTTCTGTCCCTGTTTAAATATAGATGTGGCTCTTGTTGTGTTGTGTTTAAACAGGGGGTGTAGCCGCCCCCGGAGCAAGGCGGGTCCCTGGAGACCCCCTAATTGAAAGACAAACAGGGGCCGAGCGATTCGCAGCGAATTCATTATATCCACATTAACTTTATATCGCGTATAGATGTCGTAAGATTAACTTTAGAATAACTTTCGTGGCTCAAGTGTGCCTACAGCTTCATTCAAGGAGACTAGAGTCTCCTTTGTTTCATTATTCAATATTGTTTTTCCTAAATATTAGATTGGCCAAAAAGTTCGTGCAACATCAATACTAATAATAAATCTGTAAGGGTCGGTCATGGAGTCCTCTATAACTCTTAAACGAATTAACTGATTTTCATGAAATTTGGTAGATAAACATTTAGACGTACAGGACACAGGATAGGCTACTTTTTTCTTTTTCAACGCGGACGAAGTCGCGAACGCCAGCTAGTTATTACAATATAAACAAAATATTTTCAACATAAATATTTATCTTGAATCAGTTATCTATTTATTATACACTAGCGACTCGTATCCCAGAGTGCAATTTTTTTTCTTTGGATTTTCCAAAAGGATTTTTTTTAACACAGTACTTGTTCTGACAAATGCAAGTGACGCTCAAGTGACGCTCCGTCGTACATGACGTGGCGATTGATTTTTTTATTTAGGTATATACTTACTAAGATATGGTGATTACGCAGGCACTTGTCAAATCCTTGATTCGTCAAATTAGACATTGATCAAAACCTAAATGGTCAATTACTTGATTCGTTAATTTCTTAAATAGTCAAATTCTTAGTTTGCCAAATTATATTATCGGATATAATGTTTTACAAAAAATAAACGGATCCTTCGTACGAGCCCTCAATAATGGATGAAGTTAATAAGAGGAGACAAGTTTGTTTTGCCCAAAGTAATTTTGATGAAATCAAGTCGGCAGATGTGATTTTGTAGGCGCGGGCGATTCAATTACTTTTATAAGTTAATTCGGAGGCAATTTGCATGTTTATGCTGCGTGCCTTATGAGTGCCTTTGTTTAAACTTTGTTGTTTTGATAGAATAACTTCTTTTATTTTGTAAAGGCGGAGTTCTTGGACTGGCAAATTGAACTGGCAAAAAATTGAACAGCCCTTGTTTTCGTGGAATAGGTTTAATTTATAAATTTTTGGTGACAGACGTTTGCTTTATTTTATTTATTTATTTTATATGAAAATCATCATTGGCCACGAAAAAACTTACTAAGAACCAAATTATCAAAATAATCAACCATTATTATAAATAGCGAAAAGTTAACACGAAGAAAACAAATCAAATTGTTGAATATTAATCTATACACATGAGTAAAAATAAATCACTAAAAGTGTTGGTTGCTAACCGCAAAACTGACTAATTCTGTTGTTTTTTTTTTTTCAAATATTCGTTGAAGTCCTTAGGAAGGATATTATGTAGAGCAAAATTCGAAAAAATGCCCGAAAATTTGCCGGAACCAGTAAATATATCGTTAAATTAAGACAGCAATGTTAGCATTGCTTTTAAACAAGAATTTAAACTAAAGATTAAAGAATCATGTAAATGTTAGCACTTTTTAAAGCCCGCCGACGCAAAAAAGGGGTTTTATAAGTTTGATCTGTGCATGGGTGCATATGTCTGCTTTGATGCGGTTATTTTGTTTTGAAAGCTGGTGTAATAGAAATGGTTCCTAACAAAACTTGTGCAAATCTGTTCAGGAATTTGAAGATCATCAACTAAGTATTGACGAAGGGATCTCACTAACTTCCACAGGTTCTATTTATTTGAATTTAAATAGATACTTAAATATGAATTTGACAAACGCTTTTTTGAATTTATTAAATATAATTCAACAATAGCCAGTGAATTAGTTACAAATTCAATTGTGTGAAAAATTCGCGGAGTCCGACGGAGCGGGTGTGTCAACAGAGGCCTTTGTACAGAGAAACAAATGCCGACAGAGAGGGCTTAGAATTTAATTTTAAATTCCACCGATTGTCTGAAAATAGGATGCCTGTTCTCTTTTTAAATTTTGAATGAGCCATGCAAGTAAAATTTTTGACGAATACGTCTTTAAATTTCCCTGGTAAATTCATTGGTAGGGATGAGTTGATTTTTTCCAACTTATATTTATATATTTTAACTACACATACATATAGTGTATAAATTAGAGCCTAACCACTTGCAGCACCTGTGGCGTTGTTTGTGTTATAGGCGACGGTAGCCATCCACCATCAAATGGACTGTTAGCCTGTCTAACGACCTCAACTACTAGTGACAACTAAAAATTAAAAAAAAAATTACACAATTTTCAAACTATAATAACTTTTATTTAGAGACATTTAAATACCTATGATTCACATTTTTCGTTTAGATATGCCAACAAATTGAAAATCTATATAAGTAATTTTAATAAATAAAATTTAGTGATAATTATAAAGATTTATCTAAAAATGAAATATGGCAACCAGTAACCTCCTCTCCGCCCCTCGCTTGCTCTTTGAAAACGTCGATTAAATATTAACCATCGAATTAAGTCCGTGTCTTCACCAGCCGACTCCAATTAAGCGCACAAAGTAGCAAAGTAAATAACGCCGATCGTCGCGAATTAATTTTGTAGTCTCGGAGCCGGGGCTGCGTTTGTTTAAAGCTCCCGACTCCGGCCCTATTGTCTTCGATATCGGGGGATGTAATTATTTAATGAACATGTCACTGTTTACGGGTTACGCGTGTGTGGACTATTCCAACCTTAATGTACACCGTGCTGTGGAAAGGTTATATTCAATAGATATATTGGTTTAACTGAAGGATACCGGATACGCTTAGGAAGAAACTTTTGGTTGGTTTTGGTTTATGTAATTATTTTTGCTCTTGATTTTACAATTAATTAATCTATACTAATTAAAAAGAGAGAAGATTTGTATGTTTGTAATGAATAAATTCAAAACTACTGGACCGATTTTAAAAATTCTTTCACCTATAGAAAGCTACGTTATCAGCGAGTAACATAGGCTATATTATTTATAAAGATACACGTTCGATAGTATTTTATAAAGACATATAGTACGGAGAGCCGACGGCCGCTGGGGCCGGAAGGTTCTCGAGTGATACGTACCGTTTGATATACCAAAGAAAGTGACATGTTGTCGAAAAAAAAATCTGTCAAAATGGCAAATAACAGACGATTTAAGAGTGGGTATAAAGCAAACAAAATTAGTAATTTCACCCGCGTGGCCCCGTGGACATGACAGTGACACAAAATACGTAGAACTAGGCACAACATGCGACGGAAGATAGCGCATCTCGCTCAATAAAAATGTTATAAGTGCCAAAAGTATTAAATATTAATTATTCGTAAACTACAATGTCAAATGAAAAAAAATGTTACATACAGCCTTAGATAATATGTGAAGTGAAATTACTGATACACTTTTAGCTTTGTAATGTGTGTCATTTTGAAAATAAAACTAAAATCGATGGAAATGAGAGCTCACTTGGTGATTTTTTTTCTATCGAGAAAATTTCATTATATTATGTTTTCTGTTACAGTCGTCACTTTCATTTACAATGTATTTATCTATTTAAAAAAATTAATTAAATAAGACTTTGTTTACTTGGATAAAAATCAAATCTAGGATTGGCTTTTTCTCTTTACACCCGCTCTTAATAAGGGCCGCGGATCGACAGTAGATCCAGGCTGCTTCTGAAAAGTTCCTTTTAGAAAGTTATGCAGCAGGCTTATGTCCAGTAGTGACGTAGGCTGAGATTATGATGATGAATAGCTTTTATTAGACAACGGTATGATACAGTCAGTGTGTAACAGTCTTTATTAAACTTTTGTTAGTGAATTTCTGGATGCTACGATTACGTGTAGTCTTTGTATCGTCGTAGATGTCGTAGCTTTGGCGTAGCAGAAACCGTACACTTGAAACTCGGACCGCTCTTCGTATAAATCTTGTTTTTAATTAGAGTCTCCTTATTCAAAACAAAGTTAAACTATATAGAATGTGTAACTCCGAACTGATCGCGTGACTATAATAAAAGTCATCGTGTGAATATCTAAGTAAGGGTGAGCCATAAAAATTGTGCCCAGCAATAATGTACCAGTTGGACGTTATAAAGATTAAATAGTATTTCGCTTTACAAAGCGCGGAGTGATCTCAAAGGAACACTTGGCGAGGAGATATTGTGATCGGATCCGATTTTGGTAGGGTTACCATCATTTTCTTATTGTACTTTTGTTTATTTTAAAGAAATTAATAATATAGAAATGAATAATATGTCAGTGAAAACTTAATTTAGTTAAATATTGTTTATATTTGCTGCAAATTTTAGTATAATAAAAGTGTATTTTTTTTTAAATATTCACTAATATATATTTACAAATAATCTATACTAAATAAAAAACATTATTAAATTAAAATTGTATTTAAAATTAAAATTAAATCGTTATTGTATTAAGTTGAAGGATATAATTTTGTTATATTCAGTGCATATTTATTAACATTATTAATCCTTCAAAGTTTGTATCAGAAACTTGTTGAGAATTCGTGAAGACTTCACGCACTTGTGGAGGAGTTTTGTTTGAAAAATCTGCAGAATTTTTATTTGGTATAATTTTTTATTTATACTAAAAAAATCATTTGGAATTTTAATTTTGTGAAGTCAGGTAAAGGCTAAATTTGTGGTCACCCTACATGGCGAACAGTGGCTCGCCCTTCGCGCTTGACGCACACAGCTTCAAGTGTCCCTTTAGTTACGGATTATCCGGAGAAATGCACAACATGTTGCCAATAGGATACGTTGTGGTGGGATTTGCTTTGTCACAGATATTTATATTACTCGGTACGGGAGGCGAATCAATTTTACAGCAAAATATTTAGGTCAGTTAACCATAATATGAAATATTTATTTGAAAACTACTGTTACAACTCGATAAATATAAATAAGATATTCATGACATCACTACATAATAAAAAACAAAGTCCTCCGCCGCGTCTGTCTATCTGTCTGTCTGTTCGCGATAAACTCAAAAACTATATACTGCACCGATTTTTATGCTGTTTTCACCAATGGATAGAGTGGTTCTCGAGGAAGGTTTTAATATATAATTTACAAAGTTACGCGGGCGAAGTCGCTGGCAGCAGCTAGTTCATAATATAATAGAAAAGATTTGAAAAAAAAAAATCATCAAATCGTATTGGATTTCTATAATGTACATGAAATATCTTCAATTATACTCCAATTTATATTCTACAAGCTGTTGCATAGGTGCTATAGGTGAAAGAATTTTCAAAATCGGTCTAGTAGTTTTTGAGTTTACTTATTTATTACAAACATAGAAATCTTCTCTTTTTATAATATTAGTATAGAATTATAGATATAGATTTCTATAATTAGTTATTTTCTCTACAGCTTTTTACCGAAATAACCTTCATACAGATAGAAGGATTGATTTAATATTATTTTTTTTTTAATTTTTTTTTTATATTTTTATTTATTGCTAAATTTTTTGATAAGCAAGATCTTTTTAGGAGCTCTCTCACCTTTGCTACCAGAACAGATTTAACAGATTCGAACAAATTCGCGAGTCCAAGTACCGTACAAAAGTAGGACAGATACCCTTGAAAAACGATTAGTTCTGATACAAGGGTCGCACATGTGCCTTTAGCTATCATCCCTGTTGGGATTCATCCCATACATCACATGTATCAACACCATATGGCCCTCATAACGGATTCATAATTACAAGTGAATTTTATTAATATCTATTGTTGGCGAATCATCCAATTATTACCATTTGGACCGGAAAATATTTATTACTTTCGGCTTTCTTCGGCTATATACAATACTTTCGGTGTATTTGAATGAAGTTTTCATATTAACATACTCTAGGGTTGTTTTTATTTTAACTTATGTATTAATTAACGAGCGTTGACGTATATTCGCCAACTTTCTTGTTTTGAGTATACTTTCGTAGTAACTCGTACATGTTTTTCTGTTTCAAATTAACATTATTATCTACTTTAAATGCGGACAGCGACTTTATTTTTAAAATGAAAATATAACAGCGACCCGCAATTTTTCTCTGCAAATTATAACACAAAACTTCCTCGTTGATAATTCTTTCCAGTGATTTGGGTACTCGTTTAAGAAATTGGTGGAAAAACAGAAGCGGAAAGTGGTTTTATTTTATACCAAATTTGTACAGATAGACAGAAAATTATTTTATGTACTATCGCGGTCAAGGGAGCAGTCCCACCGTAAGGAACAATTTCGTGTGCACATTTTGTATTTATCTTTGTTACGTTTCTATGACGTTACTATGACAACCTCAATTCAACGTTAGACAAATTTGTATGAAAAGTGGGTCTGCTCCATTGACCGCGATAGTACATGGTTGTTATATCTATATTTGAAAAATTTTTTTTACAATTACATTTGCAAATTTAAACTTCAAAAGACTAAGGGCCTCTTTCACGAACTACGTGTAAAGTGTTGATTACTTACTTTTAGAAATCATTATCTGTTATATTGAATTATGCACTCGGTTTACTGCATCATTCGATAGCCGAATTTTTATTATTATTTTCTATTTAATGTTTGGAACGTTTACCGTACAAACAAAGGTATATCAGCTACATTATTCCCGGTTACCGGTGACTTTAAATGACAGTTTGGCCTAATTGACGTTTGTGAAATAGGCGCTAAGAACGTTAATTTATTGTAATTTCAAATGTTTAATTTGGTTCATTATAATAACAAAAAGGTAGACGAAAAAAATCATCACCGAATCGAAAGCAAAAAATGTAACATATGCAATCATTACTATAATGTGATGTCGTGTTAATCAATTATTTTGGCGGCCGCCGCCTCAGTTCTGAGCACTTGCACTGAGCTGAGCAGGGGTGACACAAATTGACTAATCACGCCCCATAATGACCCGTTCAGTATGTCAACGTTGCCAACCCTATGTTGATTTTTGACATTAGGGCTGCCTATTTAAAGTGATTTATCAAAGTGTTTCGACTTGTTTTGTTCAATTTAAATGGTGTTACAATTTTCAAACAAGTGATTCCTTTGTTGAATCGAGTGGGTAAAGATTTATTGTTCGAGTATTATCAGAGAAAATTTATTTATAAATGAATTTACTCGGATTTTTCTTTAACTGATTTATTTGATTTATGTTTATTTATTTATTGCTCAAGCAAAACTTAATGAAATCAATTTAAAATGTGCGTATGGAAATTAATTCTTTCAATAAATTACTACACCTACTTTAGTTCACAGTATTTGAAAATAGTACAACTTATTTACTTCACCTGTCAAGTTTCTTAAAAAATTAAGTTAAGGCAGACAGATGGTATGATGGTAGGTGGCTACCGTCGCCTATAACACATTTTTTATATTAAAAAAAAAACTCCCTGCCACTGTGTTTCTGTGTTCTTATAACCCAAACGCAAATATTTTCAAAGTTAGAGTGTATAGGCTTTGCTAGTCTTTGCTACACAGCTAGGATGCTGACCATGGTCAAACCCACATTTAATAATAATAATAAAAATATTTATTACAAGTTTCACGCAAAGCAAACTTAAAAAAAATCAATCCAATACTAGTTCTTAGTACCCCGGTGTCAGCCCTCGATAAAAAGTGAGTCTACAAATTTCGGCTCCCCCAAACGCTCAACAGAAGCAATTGATATTCGATACACTAAATTCACACGCAAACTGCCTATTTGTAAACGAAATGATCAGTTTTGTTCCAATTTGCTCGTATGTGCTCTTTCGCAGCGTGCCGCTTTATTGACCGGCAAGAGAAAATTAACTCATTTTATTGTAATGTGTTTCTTTGTTCGAAACCAATAATATGTGCGATCGTTTATTGCATTTCCCCAAAAATATAGTCGAATGAGAATTTATACGCGACATTTGAATCATTTATTTTGTTATATTACAAATTTGTTTTATGAGTATAATTGTTTTTGCTTGTGTAAAAGGCAGTTTACATTGTCTATAATATATGTGCCTAGTGGCTTCGCCTGCTTTAAAATTGTACAAAATCATTTAAAATTAATATACCTAAATAAAACTAAATAAAAAAAAATCAAAATTACTACTAAGTTAAATTTAAAAATATATATAATGCACTCATTGTTTTAGGATGGAGGCAACAAATTTGGCGATATCATCGAGAGATTCGTTGAAGTCGCGATCAGAACACAAATCTCTACAATTGAATAGCAAACCTAATCAGGTTAGTTTGATGAGTTCGTCAATATCTTGGTCGTTTTAACAGCAAATCTTTAAACAAATCTTTATTCCAATCCAGGTCAGCACTGTCCTGCTATACGGAGTTCCGATCGTTTCTCTCGTTATCGAAGGCAATGAGAGGCTATGTCTGGCACAGATATCTAACACTCTGCTGAAACAATTCTCGTACAACGAGATACACAACCGTAGGGTTGCTTTGGGCATTACTTGTGTGCAATGCACTCCAGTCCAGTTGGAAATACTGAGGAGGGCCGGTGCTATGCCAGTGTCTTCGAGACGATGTGGTAAATAGCATTTATCTTTTTAAAACTCTAACCTAAGAGCTTTTCGGTAGGCTATAACTGTACACTTGATGATAAGTAGGCAAATGTTACCTACTGGAAAAGCAATAGAAGCCCGCAAGGCTTTGCTGAGGACATGAAAATGTGAAGCTACATTCTGGGCTTTTGATAGAAGAGTTACGTTAAAGTAAAAAAATTAAAAAAATGATTTTTTTAACTAGTGTTTTATATTTTATTAAAGGATGGCAAACAGGCTAGCGGTTCACTTGATGGTAAGTGGTTATCTTGCCAATAAACACAAGCAACGCCATAGCAGTTGCAAAAGCGAGGCCGACTTTGATAGGATCAGATAAGGAATTGGCTCTGGCATCCCCTTCTCGCCAAAACACAACATACAAGCGTTATTTTGCAATGGCCTTCTATAAGGGGTAGTTACTGCAGCAGACAGTCAGTCCTGATTGTTACTGTTGTTGTTTCTTGTTACTACCGCAATAGCTATATGTGTTTCAAATTTACAGGTATGATAACAAGGAGAGAAGCGGAACGACTGTGCAAGTCTTTCCTTGGAGACAACGCGCCACCAAGATTGCCGGACGATTTTGCGTTTGCAGTCCATCATGAATGTGCTTGGGGATGTCGCGGCGCGTTTTTACCTGCCAGGTAACTCATGACAAATCATCATCTAGCCGTAGGACGTCAACTACTGGACATAGACATGGACTCATGACAAATATTTTAAACAAATAAGAAAATTTTAATCATTACGATAAATGCAGATACGAATTCGGCTTCCGACGAGATCGTCGATGTTCGATTGAGCTTTCAGAGTTTACTTGGTTTTTTAGGTGAGAGTTTCCTATTGGTAAAACATATAATATATTATTACCAGCAGGTATCTATTAAATATTATGTTGTCATAAATAAATACGTATTTTATAAATTAAATCAAACTTTTTCTCGCGACTGCGTCTGCACCTCTCTCTTAGGTGTCCAAGAATTGTTTATTGCTCATAATATATTTTTGTCAGGCGTTTATCTTTTTAGTATTAGTACTTTTTTTCTGTTCAGGTCCTTTTTTGTATTTCCTGACCACATGTACGCAATGTTTGATTGAGAAGTTAAAACTAAAAAACGTAATAAACAAAATCACTTTCGCATTTAATTTTGTAATGTTAAATAGGATAGCATAAGGATTATTATAAAAAAAATTCATTAAAATAATTTCAGTAGTTTAACGTGAAAGGACCTAATAGAAAACACCCATACTCAAAAATTCACATTTTATATCATTTCATATGTGGTGATATAGAATCTCTAGTGGTCTGACTAGTGGTCAATCAATTCTTTATTTAAGGACTTTGACTGGCAATAATTGTTATTATAATTAAAACACAGGTACAACTCTTCGAGAGCAAAATGCATCAAATGCGCCTTCTGCGGCTTATTCTTTTCACCAAACAAGTTCATATTTCACTCGCACCGTGTTGGTCCCGGTGACAAATATATACAGCCGGACGCAGCTAACTTCAACTCTTGGAGACGACACATGAAGCTGAGCGGCAGTCCACCAGATGAGGTGGTGCACGCTTGGGAAGACGTGAAGGCCATGTTCAACGGAGGTACCAGAAAGAGGATGCTGTCTGCTGCTAGGTAAGAGAAATAAACTTGCATAGTGGCTGTTTGCACGGTTAAACCATATCGTCTATTGTACCTAACTGACGGAAAAGCTTGATCTAGTTTTTATAGTTTTTGACTGGCCAAAAAGCTCAATTCAGTTTATGGCTTATATGTACTACATACATTCCATAATAATAGCATAACCACTGTAACATGGCTGTATGTAGATTGGCCAATTATTATCTATTCTGAGGTTTGGTGTTGTGTAGATCTCCTGGGAATGTTTTTAATTAATTATATTATGCGATAATAATTCAAATGACCACACGATCTAGCTAGGCATTACGCCTTAATAAAGATAGAATAAAAGCAAAGATGCCTCACGAAATGAAAATCTTATAGGCGATTTAAGATCAATCACACGCCAAGCAGATTGTATCAGGCGCTCGAATACCCAAGCAGATGTATCCTATAGTGCCTATAGTAGAATAGAAACTGTGTAGCGGACGTAGTTTTTTTAAGTGTCTATTTATAAAGTTCAGCCTTAAATTCTGCTTTAGAAGAATTCCTATGCGCAGGCCGGAGACCGACGGAGGCGAAGCGAAGCGAACTGTCACGAGTCCGCCAACAGCCCACGCTCCAGTTCCAAGACTGGCTGACTACGTTTGGGGTGCAAGACTGCCCCTACCTTACGCAATACCTTGGCTGAAACCCACATTATGGACCCCAGGTAAGAATTGTTCGTATGTAATAATATTTGCTAATTTAAACCTGGTTCTAAAAAGTTAAATAAACTTTGAAATCTGATATAATAGTCGGTCACTGAAAGGTGTAGATGATAGGATATGAAATAATAATAATAATAAAACAACAAATATATTTTCTTTTATCTGAATTCCTATTTGAAACGTAGGTGCGTTAACAGCTTTGAGCGGAGTGAGCACAATAGAAGAGCCCCGAGCCTTTCGCCCGGTACGTCGAACTGAATCGCCACAGATATCTCCAGTTATGTCGCCAACGCGGTCACCAACGAGGTAAGGTAGCTAACGAATTTTGAATGGCTTTTTATTTAAGTATTAGCTTTAACCCAGGCCGCGACTTCGTTCGTTCTTTTTCTTAGGTGTTACTTATCTACATAGATATTGTTCCCTTCTCTGCACACTTCAATTAATTAATGAAGCCAACATTTTCTCATGTGAACATAATTATCACGAGGATAAAAAATATGATATTTCTAATATAGACGATATTTGGATGTGTGAAGTTTCATCTAAATATATTCAGCTGTTTACACTTGATTTATAAAAAGCCCATGGAATACAACGCCTCCTATTGGCCGATCGACACTTTCTCATGTGTACAGTTCAGATTCATGTCTCAGATTCAGATTTGAAAATACCTAACAAATAATATTTTATTCTTTAATTTCAATGTCAAATGACAGGTCACCGGTAGCGACATCGTCGCCTGGACAGAAGCGTTTATCGCCCCGCTCGTCATCTCGCTCTCCGCTTCTTTCCCCGCACCGCTCATCGCCCACCCGCTCCTCCAAAAGCGATCGCGACAGCGACGAGAGCGTTGACGTTGAAACTACTGAAGAAGACCAACAGAGAAATTTGGTAAGAATTTATTTAATTTTTTTTTTAAATATTATCCACATTGGGTCCGGGAATGTTAAAATTTTAACTTTTCAGGGAAAATTTGGGCCTAGGTTATAATGAACCGGAAGCAATTTTTTCGCCTTGATTCTCCTATAGCGTCGCTTTAGCATTAATCAGTTCTGAAGCAACGGGGTTGTGGTGATATTAACAGGTCTTTTTACAACTTTTTATGATGATATTAACAAAATATTAAACAAGTACTAACAATTTTTCCAATGTAGTAATGAAACAGGAAATTATAGAAATATTTTAATGATTTCCTTAAACGAGAAAAAGGAACTCGTAAACTATAAATTATGGGATATCATAAGATATCGTTTTAAAAATTCAGTTAAAATATTAAGGACCCCATTGAACGTTTCCATATAAAACCCTTTACGGCTGACGTAAGCGTTTCTCAAAGATGCAATTTATAAGAAAACTAAGTACTGAGTCAATCGCATTATCTACTTGGTACAATCGCAGTATTCGAAGCAAACGGAGCAAACTTGGAACCAATTTAAAAAGTTGGAAAGAGGAAAATTTTTCCAATCACCGCGGCTTGTGTAGCTCAGTAATCGGGGCGATTAGGTTTTCCTTTTTCTGCTTTATTGGGGGCTAAGGTAGATATTTTAAAGAACATTGAATGAAATTGTAATATAGAACTTTCTTTTAAATAAGCACCTTATATAATTATTAGACCTCGTCTTATCAATACTAATAATAAATCTGTAAGGGTCGGTCATGGAGTAAGTTACTTTGTTTTCAGAGATGTCGTGTTTATAGGCTCTATACATGATACTGAAACTAAATTGACCATTTGTAGAATTTTTTCTGTATGTATGTATGTATGCATGTATGTAAGTATGTATGTTCCTCCATAACTCTTAAACGAATCAACTGATTTTCATGAAACTTGGTAGATGGACATTTAGACGTACGGGACACAGGATAGGCTACTTTTTTTCCTTTTCAACGCGGACGAAGTCGCGGGCGCCAACTAGTATATTATAACAACGTGGGCTCCTGTGTAAATATAGTACATTAAATACGTACTAAAACTTCATAAACCCATATGAATTTTTACGTTACAAAATGTTAATAAAAAAATGAATTAATATACTTAGGGCCTCTTTCACCAACTAAAAGTAAAGTGTTGATTAGTTACTTTTAGAAATAATTTTCTGTTTTATTGAATTATGCACTCGGTTTACTGCATCCTTCGATAGGTGATTTTTTTTTATTATTTTCTTTTTAATGTTTGGGACTTTTACCGTACAAACAAAGGTGTATAAACTCCATTATCGCCGCTTACCGGTGACTTTAAATGACAGTTAGCCTACTTGACAGATGGTGAAAGAGACACTTAATCCATTTGTTAGTTCGAATTATACTTGATTTTTGTAGTAATTTTTGATTTTTGTAGTTGGAACAAGGAAGCTTTCGCAAAGAAAGCTTGATATTTCTTAAAATAAGAATTTTCTTTATATTTCTTTCTTAACTTAAAAAACGTTCTTTATAATGCGCAATGCCAAGGTTTGGAACTCTCTGCCGGCATCTATATATCCGAGCTCATATAACCCAAATGTTTTCAAAGTTCTCGTGAAAGTCATCTTTTGGGTGAGCTCGCTCCATCATAGGCCTCATTTTGGACTTTGGCCAAGAGCAAACCCATCTCTAATTAAAAAAATCTTAAGATGTAAGATGTGTACCTAGACCTGACCTTTTTTTGTCGCTAGGGAATGCGTTACGCATACACACACCGTCTGGGGGGACGGTGTGGTTATGTGGGACTCCCCTTCCCCCTAGTGAGGGAGTTATACCCACTAAAACCTAGCGGCGGTCTTCCACAGCAGCAGAAGGATCCACTAGCGCACCAGGGCCCTCCCCCGCTATGCCCCCCATTTTACGGGAGGGCACCTCCCAGAGATGCCTTAACACCCGGCAGCACCCCGACCGCTCGGGATATTCTCCGGTCCCGGGCCGCCTGATATGACGTCGCATTTCCCCATGATACGCCGCCCGCGACCCGTAGGCAGCACTCGAGTTATCGGCTTCTATTGCCTACACCTCGGCGCCGCCTACCTAGACCTGACCTAGACCTAGACCTAGACCTAGACCTAGACCTAGACCTAGACCTAGACCTAGACCTAGACCTAGACCTAGACCTAGACCTAGACCTAGACCTAGACCTAGACCTAGACCTAGACCTAGACCTAGACCTAGACCTAGACCTAGACCTAGACCTAGACCTAGACCTAGACCTAGAAGATAGACGACGGTAGCCAGCCAGATTCATAACGCAGAGTTTAAACGGCACAAACTTTTGTAATGAATGCATTGATTAATTTAAATCAGTTCTAAACAAAGCCATTTAAGTTCTGTCCACGTCCGTGTAGCGCGCCCCCGGGAGAGCGCCGCCATTTTCCAAGATGGAGTCCGTCGCTTTGGCACGTCGTAAACTCTGTAATTACTGGCGTTCCGAATTCAAATGGACTTCATTTCGGTTTTAAATAAGAGAAAATGTTTAATTTAATGCCGATCGCAACGCAATGTGCCAATTAATTGGGGATTTTGCCTCGTTTCGTGTTCGTTAAGATCATACACAAAGGTTTGATCGGTTTCGCTTTTGGCCTTGCGTTATTTACTTCTTTTATTTATAACACATTTGTATCGTCTTGTAATTTTTAACAGCTTTTCTAACTTATAGATGTTTTATAACTTACCTAACAAAAATTTATTTGAATATTTTATTATAATAACTGTGACAAAATAACACCATTGACACTGTCACGTGTAAATAAATAAACTAAACAACAAAAATATAGTGTATTTCGACTTGGATGATTTGTTACTAAAATATAAAAAAATATGACAAAACAAGTTAAAAAGATAAAAACAAATTGGAATTATCTAACTTAAAAGTAAATAAAATTTTAAAAAATTGTATCAAATTTGTAACATAAATATTTATGGTAGGGGAGCCCAAGAGCGGATTTTTGGATTTACTCGAGTGCGTCAGATATTGCCAATATATATACCTCACGTGTCTCCGATAACGGATAACGGAGAAATCTGACGGTTTGGTTGGTGGGGTTGGTGGGGTTGGCGGGGGTGGGGGTAAAATTTTAAATACAACTCGAGCGCGTCAGATTTTCAGAGGGGATGTTAAGTGAACCTAAACTAAGCTCCCATTTAAAATTCAGACGATTCGGATGTAACGCGAGCTCGTGGCAGCAATGTTTTTGACTATTCTCATTTTGTAATACTCGAGCGTGCAGATTTTCATACAGACGGGTCAGCCTAAATTCCTGATCGTGCTGATTCTTAATCTGACGATTATATGGAGGATTTTTGAAAATACAGCGTCTACAAAATTTTAAACGCCTGTAGACGCTCACCCCACCGCTGAAATGAAAAACTTCATATAACCTTTTTTTCTTCTTACCATCCAATCTTAAAAGTCCAATAGGTCCCCACGACGCTCGAGTGACTACACATTTAGCATCGTGGGCTCCCTAACCTTTAGATAACATTTCGCCACAGCTCGCAAAGTAGGCAAAATAGGTACAAATTCTTTGAAATAATTTTCGGAAATTAAATCGATTACGTAATTATTGAATGAAAACACATTTCTTCCAATAATGATTTACTTTTATCATAGTTGAAAAGCATTTTCAGATATGTGATAAATAGTGGAAATACTTATGTTGAAGGGAGCTAACGGCCCACCTTCAGGACTGAAAGAACACTGACAAAAAGAGGGAAAATAGTTTGTATTATTAGCATGAGAATACTTAAACTGATTATATAAACTGGCAACTAGACTGAATACAATAACATGAAAACAATTCATGAAGAAAATTTAATTCTAATCTGCTACTATGACTTCGTTAAGTGGGCGTCTACCCACGTGGCATACTTAACAATAACATATAGTAGGGAAAGCTTCGGAATATACAATTATCATCAATCAATACTAATAATAAATCTGTAAGTGTATGTATGTATGTATGTTCCTCCATAACTCTTAAACGAATTGACTGATTTTCATGAAATTTGGTAGATAAACGTTTAGACGTACGGGACACGGCATAGGCTTCTTTTCAACCGACTTTCAAAAAAAAGAGGAGGTTCTCAACGAGTTCAACGTTCAAAAAACGAGTGTATTTTTTTAATGTTTGTTACCTCAGAACTTTCGACTGGGTGAAAGATTTCCTCTATTCCCAGTGATGATTATTTTTTTATTTGAAAGCTGATGCTTCCCGTGTGGTCCCGTTTCAATTTGGTCCAGGGGCCAAATTCGATTCGATTCGCTAAAAATAAAATGTATGGGATTGACATATGCCGTCGCTAAATCATGTGATACTTCCCATACATTTATTCTATCGAACTTCGTTATCGTTTTTAAAATGGCAGTTTGTCTAGGGCCCCAGTTCTGACAATGGCATCCATGCGAAAATGGTTTGAAGTCGGTTTTTTTTGTAAAATTCCTCTTATTTATTCCTCTTTCAACGCGGACGAAGTCACAGGCACGAGCCAGTATTGATATATATTTAAATCTAAGGAACAAAGTAGGTACACTACTAAAATTTATAATGCCTTAAGCTATTGGTAACTAGGATTTAATGTTGCCATAGTCTGAAGAGGCTTTACATCGCAAATAAAAGATGTACGCCCTAATGATTGACGTGAACGGTAGTAATTAACACCCGACGAGAGCCCTCGCGTTAATCCCTTCAAAGAACCAGATAGGGTTGTCGACGAATTAATGGTTTAATTATGATTAATTATTAGCTAAGCCGCTATAATTATTCATTAACTAAATTTGTGTTTAGAAAAATAACACTTAGCGCCTCTTTCACAAACGTCAAGTAGGCCAAACTGTCATTTAAAGTCACCGGTAACCGGGGATAATGGAGCTGATATACCTTTCTTTGTACGGTAAACGTCCCAAACATTAAATAGAAAATAATTAAAAAAAATCGGCTATCGAATGATGCAGTAAACCGAGTGCATAATTCAATATAACAGAAAATGATTTCTAAAAGTAACTAATCAACACTTTACTTGTAGTTTGTGAAAGAGGCCCTTATTGATATAATTATTCATTAACTAAATTTGTGTTTAGAAAAATAACACTTATTGAGATTTTTTTACCTGATTAAGGCGAGAATAAGTAGATAACGTGAAATTTTTAGAAATCAAAAAGTTGAAGTATAATTTTAAAAGTGATAAATAGAATGCTTTACAGGGAATAAAAAGCCTTATGATCATTAGTTATTTATTTTTAAATAAAATTGTTTGTTCTAATTTATCGTCGCACAGACAAAATTACTAAGCTTTTGTACGCGACTTCGCCCGCATAACTTTATAAAATTTAGCCTTTCTATTAGATGAAAGAATTATCAAAATAAGTACAGTAGTTTTTGAGTTCATTCAGTAACATATGAATCTTCTCTCTTTATATGTAATATTAGTATAGAAGTATTTTCTACGAAAGGATTTTTGAAAATTTCAACTCCGTAGGAAGCTAGTCTTTTGTATAGGTAAATATATTATATTTTTATTGTTCCTGTACACTTCAGCAATTATATAGTTGCCATTTTCAGACTTGCATCTAAAATACTTAATCCTCTTAAAATACACTAATGTTTGTTGAGCTTTACATAAAAAATATAATGAATTATTGATTAATTTTACCGTTTCCCTAGTACTTACCGAACCTTTTACATTGTAAGTAATTAATTGATCTGAACAATATGAAATTAGTGTATGGATGAAAACATAATCGGATTTAAAATCCAGGACGATACGATACTATTAGTACTAGTACTAGATCATAATCGGTTTACCCGATGCCAGTGGGGCGATCGGCGACGGCAGTGTGACGCTTGCGGCAATGTTATTAAATTGATTGTCGACTCAAATCTAGGGTTGGTATTAATTTTACTAAATAATAATTAAAAAATAAAATAAATACATAGATACATTTTCTTAGGTTGATGTTTTTACTAAAATGCCACTATAAAAATATAAAATTGGAATATAAGTATTATTTTTTAATAGGTACTTATCTTCCATTAAGATAATTTTAATTAAGTATCTTAAAATTATTAAGATATTTTTTTTGTTTGTGCTGTTGGTGTACCTTTAAAAAAATATTGCTATTATTTAATGCTTATCTACTTAATATTTTCGACAGTAAAAAAATATATATGAACACAGTTGATTAAAAAAATGTAAATGAGTATAGACTGAGTGTATAAGCCAGTGGCTTAGTTTGCTCTAGAGTCTAGATGGGCTCTATAACTAATTTTGTCGAAGGCCCCTTCTACCTCTTTGTGGCGAAATCCAAACGCAGGGTAACGATTTTTTTTTTTCAAAAAATCTAACAAATGCTTTAAAACACTTTAAATGCTTATGTAGGTGTATAAGTTGTACCTACGTAATTAAAAAAATAAAATAAGTCACTTTGTGGATGTTGTTTTATGATTATTTCTTTGTTTATATATACATGTCGTGGCCCCTGAAGTTCAAAGGTTTTATATACCTACGCTACGCCCTGATATTAGTTTTTATATACCACGCTATTGCTATTTTTATGTAGGTAATGTAATAAGTTACTCGTATAAGCGTTCGTAATTAATTTTTGCAAAGCTTGGCTATACTTATGTGGTTTTCTCTATTATTTATAAACTAGCTGGTGCCCGCGACTTCGCCTGCGTAACTAAAACCTTCCTCGAGAACCACTCTATCCTTTGGTGAAAATAGCATGAAAATCGGTGCAGTAGTTTTTGAGTTTATCGCGAACAGACAGACAGACAAACGCGGCGGAGGATTTTGTTTTATAATATGTAAGGATTTAATTAAAATGCATTTTAACCCTCTCACTATAAGTGAAATCCACACCAAGAACTACATAATACTTTCATTAAATTCAAATACAATATAATAATAAAAGTTTAAATAAGTATTTATTTTTTGAGTATTATTAATTTTGTGGCAACCCTAAGAGGGCACGTGTTGTGCGATTTAAGGACGGAAACACAAGCTCGCCACCGTAAGCCCTCAATACGCTCAACCGGTGTACACTGTCTAATAAATTAAACCATCGTCAGTTCTGTTTGTATTGTTAAACTAACCTTTATGGATAGTGAATTATTTGATAGAACGTTATTTACTCCAGTGTGAAAAACTGTTTCAATGTTGTTCCCTCCTAGCTATTTTTGTATGAAAACATTTTGTTATCGTTAATTTAAATAATTTACAAAATATCTTTGATCTTGAGATATATGGAACAGCTAGGAGGAGGCCTATGTCAAGGGACAGCCTGACTTACAGATTGCCAATGTTATAATAGTATTTAAAATAAATTTAAAAAGTGTATGTAATGTCAATGAATGAAGGCCATTTTTTTTATAGTTTTATTAGATTTTTAGTCAGGTGACTTTAGAGTTTACAATTATATTGTGCATATTTTGCAGTTGCCGATCATTACACGCTAAACAATATATTTATACAATCAGTAACAAAATTGTAACGCACGTAACGCGACACGTAGTTGAAAAGAATAGAATTGAAGAGAGAAATCTGAGGGACATTAAGTTGAGTTACGCCGGTGGCGCGACATAAATACCTTTGCGCTGTACAAGGGCGGGTAGGTACCCCAGTCACGTCCCAAATAGGTACTTTGCCGAGATTGCAACAAGCGATTCAATTGTACAAGTTGATGTCGTTATAAATCACTGGCCTGTGCGGTTGGTTAGTTCTTTCTCAGTCACGTTGCTGATGGCTTCGTTATTTGTTTCAAACCCTCCGCGGTTTAACCGCGGATTGCCCTAACAAATTTTCATCTAGTTAATCTTTGAATTAGTAGAAACATCAATGTACTACAGCTATGGATTTCGTACATCATACAAAACACTGCCTACGAATTTTATGGAACATAAGTAATATGCGTAAAGCATGAACTCTTTGTCAACTGTCATTTAATACCAACCTAACATCTGTCATTTAAAGAAAATGGAAAATGGAGAAGTCATTTTAAGAAAGTTAACACAATGGAGTTTAAAATAGTGAAACTTGGTCGTTATTACCTGTGTTAATTACCACTGACCCGCGAAGGCAAGACTCCGCCATGATTCCGTTTTAGGCGTACCTTTTATGTGCCGCTTTGGCATTTGTGACGCAAATTCCATAGTTATAATACTTCGATGAGTAGAACAGTTAAAGATAATATGATTTCGCTCTCGAATGGTTAAAAACATAGATTAAGTAATAACTGTATGTTAAAAAGTAGCTCATGTCCATTCTCTGAAGCTTCATTGTAAATATTGACGAGTTCTTTTTTTTTATTGATTCAGTAGTTCTAGAGATACAAACAAATTACCATACAAATTTACAATTTACAAACCTACAAACAACACACTATACATTACCCATTAGCGACCCGACCCCGCGGCTTCACATTGAAGAAATTTTATTCTACAAATTAGTTTTATACACACACTTCCACCTTTAGCGCTCTTTCAATTAGTGAAAAACGGATCAAAATCAAGTTATACAAAATACAAAATATTTATACAAAATAAGTTAGGTGGTTTAGAAGAAGTTAGCAGGAGGACAGCGACTTTAACTGTAATATAATTTGCAAAAAAATATATAATTAAAGCTTTAAAGAAATAATTAAAATTATTGTATTAAATTAAACGTGAGCTTCAATTTAAGTTGTGTTTACTAAGTGTGAAATAACAATTGAATATCGGGTGGCGACTCCACTCCCCAATCCCCAATCCCCACGTTGGGATGTAATTACACGGTTTGAGAGACTTAACAACAATTTGGCTTCGTGGTACCGAACTCAATGCAATCGTCAACGTATTACAAAACCTTCCTATTTATTATCACTACATTCCATCAAACTACTACAACATGGAACACGCGTACCATACAAAACACAACGAATTTTATGGAACATTTAAAAGTGACATATGCGTAGAGCATGAACTGTCATTTGTAACAAAACAAACAATAATAAGTACGTAATTTAAAGAAAATGTGACTTTACGTCAACCCATTAGAGTTTAAAATGAAATAGTAGAAGTTGATCGTTACTACCTTTTACCATTGACGCGTGAAGGCAAGAGTCCGCCATGATTCTGTCAAAGGCGTTCTTTTTATGTGCCGCTTTGGCATTTGTGACGCAAATTCCATTGTAGTTTTTCGATGCTACATTCTACATATAAAATAAAGTCCTCTGCCGCGTCTGTCTGTCTGTCTGTTCGCGATATACTCATCTAGTAAACTACTGATAAAACTACTGCACCGTTTTTCATGCTGTTTTCACCAATGGATAGAGTGGTTCTCGAGGAAGGTTTTGGTATATCATTTACAAAGTTACACGGGCGAAGTCGCGGGCAGCAGCTAGTTTGAGAATAAAATGTAATAGCTTATTATCGAGATTTCTAATAGCAGTTCCTTTTTGTAAGGAATGGAAGCAATCATAATTTCGGTCATTTAATTTATTCGATAAGATCGCCTTTGTCACTAATGTTGTTGCCTAAATAATTTGATTGTCTATATATTTGTTTGTTCAAACGCAGCATTCTTGAATAATAAATAGGCGATTGTGTTATGGTGTTTGTAATGGATTTTTCTTTTAATAAACAAATGGTATTGGTTCTATTGTTGTGTTTAAAAACTATAATTCGTTTTATCGCGTTGTAATTTAAATATATTTCGAGTACAAATTCAGTGTTTTTATGGGGACAAAAAATAGTCGGTTACTAAAGTATTTTATTACAGACGTAAATTAGTTACTGTTAGTAAATAGTAACCCTTTACTAAGAATATTTTTATTTATTTATTAGCTGAACTGGCAAACGTTGTTTTGCCAAAAAAAAAGTCCGCGTGGAAAAATAAAAAAAATTATAATAATAATCATCATTTATTTCAGATAAAACATGCATAATTATTAACTATTAACAAATAACAAAATAATAATAATAATAATATTTAACATTATATACATCTATGTGAATTAAAATATAAAAATATTATAATATCCTTACTATTAGTAATATTATAAATGTGAATGTGAGTTTGTTTGTTTATTACACTTTCACTCAAAAACTACTTATGTAAGCAAAATTATGTAAGCAATATAACGCTTGACCCCTTGTTGCTATAACACTTTGGCCAGACGTTAGTTTTATATTTTAGATTATCCCTCGGGAACAGTACTTTTTTGTATGAAAGATACCCAATGTCTTTATCTTGTATCCCTGACAAGGTGTGTGCAAAATTTTAGTTAGTATATAGAGTTAGTATAGGAGTATAGTTAAGGCGTGAAAAGGTAACAGACAGACAGTTACTTTCACATTTGTAATATTAGTATGGATATGGGAGTATGGATAATAATAATGTTATTTAACAAAAGAACAGTTCCATTCACAGTTAGTAACACTAAAGGGGATTACACAAAGGAACAATAATATCCCCGTATGCAATAACTGCAAAATAAGTATAAATAACAAACATTAATGTTCGGCACACGTTCGCGCCAATAAAAACGTCGGGCCAAAATGTCAAATCCCAAATGAGGTAAATAAAAAATATGCCAAATGTCAGCGTGACATTTAAATACTAAAGCGATCTATGGGCACAAGTGTAACAAATATACGCATATTTACAAATGGTTGATACTGTTACATTTAATAAATGAGTGTATAGTTTTTTAAAACATAATAATCTAGCTGTTGCACGCGACTTCGCCCGCTTAACTTTATAAAATATAGCCTATGTTACTCGCTGATAATATAGCTTTCTATAGTTGAAAGAATTTTCAAAATCGGTCAGGTAGTTTTTGAGTTTATAACGTAAAAAAATTAATTGAAACTAAATGTGTTTAAAAAATCAACTAAAATGATAAAAACATTCTTTTGAAACTTTATTTATTTTGTAGGACAATAAAATGAAACTGACATTATTTGTGACCGCAGAATGGTACTGCGTACACTATACGGAACCAATTATGAATTGTTGATGAAAATGGGTTGATATACAAATGCACTATGCGTGAAATTCTGCAAACACAAAAGTTGTTTTAAATAACACCCTGAATACAAAGATTTAAATCACAGATGCGCCCTTGCCATACTTCGGGCAGTCGAAAATATGTCATCGTTGGGAAGAGTGAGTTCACTGTAGAAAGCAGTGAGCGAGCGGTTCACGTTGCATACAGACATATTATGTGGACAGTTTTCAGAAGCACAGGGCGCATCTGCGATTTAAATCTTTGACTGAATAGGATATCTTAAGCATATTTCATTTGATAATGGATTACAAATAATTATATTTAAATTGAATAATTTATGATTGCTAGATATTACAAATCGGTTGCCCCAGCAATAAAAATATTATGGAAATGTAGCTGTATCCTAATCGCTTATCTGCCATTACTAGGTTTTAAAATCAACAACCATAATTACTATGAGCTTTGTATGTGTTGCAACAATCGTGTGACGCTCGCAACGTCAAAGCCACTGGTTTTCAAAGTCTAGGAAATAAGACTTTTTAAAATAATTGCTACGAATTGATTTATTTTTCGAACATTACAATAGCCTGTTTTCTATGTAAAAGTATCTATCCGTCCGTACCAATACTTATTATAAATGCGAAAGTTTGTATAGATGTATGGATATTTGTTACTCTTTCACGCAAAAACTACTGAACCGATCACCACACCAGAAAGGACATAGGATAGGGTAATTTAACCTTTGGCAGTAAAGTCGGCAAAGGACAAGACTTGGTGTCCATATGGTCTACCAAGCGTCCTTGAAATCACCCAATAATTTTAAATAATTTGAATACCATATTTTTTTAAATAATTTTTGATACAACTAGTCTAATAACCTAGCGACCAGCCGCTGCTTCATTCCCATACAAATTGACGATCGAGTAAAACTTGCACTAGGCCCTAAGGTATAAAAGTTATCAATAAAACATAATCTTCTTTCTGGCTTAAATTAAAACACAAATCATTATCGTTTAGTTAGATAGATATTAGACGACTAAAACTTTGAGAACCATCGCAAATCGCAGTAATTGCATTAGGGTTGTGATTATTTAACTGATATCGTCGTTTGGGTGAGTAGTTTAAATAATTGTCAGTGCGCGTGTCGGATCTGATAACATAACTTTGATAAGGGCTCTCGTGACGACAATAGAAACAAAACACGAATGAACCCGGTAAATGTGAAGTTACAGTTATTACTTATTTAAATAATTTTATCATTTTATAAGTACTTATTTAATAATTTGAATAATAATGATGATACCTGTGACCTGAGTCTGAAGCTAGTTTAAATTTTATTTGCATGTACCTACCTACATCCTAAAAATACTTATTGTTAGTAGAGAGAGAAATGTTATTCGTAGTTGTTCTCACTAGATGAAATGAATCGGAGGGTCGATTCATTTCATAACTTCCTTTATTATCGACAATTCCCTACCTTATTCTTAATCCTACTAAGGTAAGGTCTAAGGTTATGCACTTGTGTGTGGCGTTGCTTGGTATTATAAGCCACAGTCAAATGGACAGTCAGCCTGTTCCTCAATATAAGAACAACTATGAACAGGCTGAAATAGTATCTAGATATGATTATAAGAAATATTGTTGGCAGTCTTGTCCGTGGCCGTGCCGCACCGCGCCGCCTCGCTCCGAAGAATGCTGGAATACTCTGGTGCCGAAGGTGGAAAGAGATGACGACGAAAGAATGGAGCCGTGGCGGTTGCCAGACTTGCGACCGCCTATACGCTTTTTACACGACCCTGGTAAATAATTGCTTAAAATTTCTTGCAAAAATGAGACACAGTTTTACAATTTTATTTTACAACTAAGCCGAAATTCATCTATAGTTCGGCAGCGCCTCTTGAAGTTACTCAAGCGACGGTAAACCATCGCGGCCGAAGCAAAGACTATATAAGTATATTTGGTAGCCGAAGGGGTAAATTTAAAAACTCAAATCTCGTATTTTTAAAATTTATTTTAGGGAAATTTACAGGTTAATATTACACAATAATAGTTTTATGGGAGGAACATGCTTTTCATTATACCGGCCACATGAAAACAACACATTTTACGATAAACATTTATATTGGACTCTTACGAAATATCCAAACAGGCTTAATTAATTTCACCGAACAATGACAGTGACACCAATAACAATTTGACGGCTGACAGCTCTAGCTGCGTTCAAGATACTGATCGCCGCCACACCACCCCCCCACGGAGAATTGAAGATCAAAGATCGAAAGGACGGGCAAATTTTACCCTACGACCGGATCGCGTTGTATACTTTGGTGAAGGTGGAGAAGGTGTAGTATGATGTGAAGTCTGTGAGTGTGATGTATGTGTGTCTGGACATGAATGAGGAGTCTTAGATGACGAAATGTCTGAAGGTTGAGGAGCGATTGATGAATCAGGAGTGTTGGTAAAGGTAAAATTGTCAGTGTAGGCAGGTTTTACTCGGTCTACACTCACAACAACTTCTCTGTTCCCGACGATGATGGTAAATGTCTTGTCAGTTCTGCTAACCACTGGAAAGGGTCCTGAATAAGGAGATTCTAGTGGTGGCTTCACGTGATCAGCTCGCAAGAATACATGCGAAGCTGAATTGAGCTCTTTAGACATAAAGCAGTTTCTTTGACCATGACGGGAAGCAGGAACAGGGCGTAACTCTGACATTACCCTTCTAAGCTGAGCGACAAACTCAGGAGAATTAGCGGTCTGCCAGTTAGGTTGAGGAACCATCATCTCACCAGGAAGACGAAGAGGTTCTCCATAGAGTAATTCAGCTGGTGAAGCCTTTAAATCTTCCTTCACGGCTGAACGCAATCCTAGAAGCACGATAGGTAGAGCTTTAATCCACGGTTCTGCACGACACATCAGAGAGGCTTTGAGCTGCCTATGGAGGCGTTCTACCATCCCATTAGCGCATGGATGGTAGCTCGTGGTGCGAAGTTTTTTGGTACCGAGAAATTCCATGAGTCTACGGAATAGGTCTGACTCGAATTGTCGCCCTTGATCTGTCGTGATGCAAATAGGAACACCAAACCTCGCGATCCATCCATGTAAAAGTGTATCCGCGGTTTCTTCAGCGGTGATACCACGCATAGGCCAAGCTTCAGCCCATCGTGTGAATCTGTCTACAGCAGTGAGAAGATAGCGATAGTCTTCGCACACCGGTAATGGACCAACAATGTCGACGTGTATATGACTGAAGCGGCCAGACGGTGTATCGAAGTTGCCTAATGGGGAAACTGTGTGTCGCGTGATTTTATTTTTCTGGCAAGGTATGCACGATCTAGTCCACTGTCGCAAGTCTTTGCGAATAGAGGGCCAGACGAATCTATCTGCGATAAGTCGAGATGTAACACGAATACCAGGATGACTGAGGTTGTGAAGTTTTTCGAAGTATTTCCTACGAAAGGGCAAGGTAAGAAACGGCCGTGGCTTGCCGGTGGAAGTATCGCAGATGACTTTGACGTCCGTATCGGGTAAGCACATATTTTCCAGCTTAAGAGAAGAGCCGTTTTGAAGAAGTTCTTGTAGCTCTTGATCATCTTTTTGGGATTCAGCAAGTGCTGCATAGTCGTCTTCAAGTGATATGGCCTCGATTCTTGACAACGCGTCTGCTACGACGTTATCTACGCCTTTTATGTGTACGATATCCGTCGTAAATTGCGATATAAAATTTAACTGGTTTAGCTGCACTGGGGGCAGTTTTTCACGTCGCTGTATAAAGGCGTAAAGGAGAGGCTTATGGTCAGTGTATACGGTGCAATGCTGAGCTTCCAATATATGTCGAAAGTGTTGCACGGCCTCATACACGGCTAGAAGTTCTCTATAGTAAGCGGGCCAGAGTGTTTGACGATTGGTTAACTTCTTGCTGAAGAATGCTAAGGGTTGCCAATGAGTGCCAACGCGTTGTTGAAGGCAAGCTCCCACTTGTGTATTTGATGCGTCAGTGAAAAGGCCTAGTGGGACATCTGGAAGTGGATGAGCTAGCATAGTAGCCTGGCTAAGGCTCTCCTTGCAAGCACTGAAAGCACTTTTTAATTCAGTTGTCCAAGGCACAGGTTTGGTACCCTTGAGCTTGGAGTCAGTTAAAATATTTACTAATGGTGTTTGCATTTCAGCAGCATGTGGTAAAAAACGTCTATAATAATTGATCATGCCCAGGAATCGACGTAGGCCCTGGACAGTTTTTGGAAGGTCATACTCCTGGAGAGCGGATATTCGCTCTGGTGGAGGAGCAGATCCATCTTTTGAGATCCGGTATCCCAGAAAAGTCACTTCTTTTGCTCCTAAAACGCATTTTGCGGGGTTTACAACAACTCCGTAATCAGACAACCTTTGAAATAGGATGCGCAGATGTTGTTTATGGCTATCTTCATCTGGAGAATATACTAAAATATCGTCAACATACGGGAAACAAAAGTCTAGATCTCTGACAACCTCGTCCATAAAGCGTTGGAAGGTTTGTCCAGCGTTACGCAACCCGAACGTCATGTATGGGAATTCAAAAAGCCCGAATGGGGTGATAATCGCAGTTTTGCACACATCCTCGTTAAAAATAGGAATTTGTTGGTAGGCTTTTATTAAATCAAGGGTGCTAAAGATGGTAGAACCAGCGATGTTGTGACTGAAATCCCCAATATGACGAACAGGGTAGCGATCTGGAATAGTTCGAGCGTTGAGTGCACGGTAATCGCCGCATGGTCTCCAAGTGGAATCCTTTTTGGGAACTAAGTGAAAAGGGGACGACCATGGACTCTTAGAGGGTCTTGCTGTACCATTTTTGATCATCTCATCGAATTCTTTTTGAGCCACCTTGAGTTTTTGTGGAGCAAGGCGACGTGGACGACACGAAACTGGTGGACCATCCGTTGTTTTAATATAATGAACAGTATTGTGCTTTATTTCTCTATGAAGGCCGGGAGGTCGTGTGATTGTAGGGAACTCGGAAAGTATTTTACTAAAAGGTGATGCTGTGAAAATTGAAATGGTTTTAATACTTGGTTGATCAAGTGAGGCAACAGAAGTTGGTGCCGAGAGACCAGTAATGCCGTCCAAAAGGCGCTTGTTACGGCAGTCAGGTAGCAAATGGTAATGAGCCAAAAAGTCTGAACCTAATATGGGGGTGCTGACATCAGCTACGACGAATTGCCAACGGAATTCTCGACGTAACCCGAAGTTAAGGCTTAAAGATACGCATCCGTAGGTTTTTATTGTGCTGCCGTTCGCTGCGCTGAGCTCGTAACTACTTGCGGGAGTTTTAGAAGTTAAAATCTTTCGAGGGTAGCAACAAAGGTCAGATCCTGTATCAATAAGGAATCTGACTTTTGAGAGTTTGTCTGTAATAAATAGGCGGCGGCTCGAAGGTGTGCAGTCAGCTGCCGCCATTACTGACTGCGCTTGGAGTTTTCCTGCGTCCAGCTGCATGGACTAATGCACTTAATTGCCTTGGCTTTAAAGTTCTTGTGATACCAGCAAATTTGACCTGCAGGTGATTGAGTGCGGCTGCGAAATTGAGTTTGGCTTCGGCTCCTGGATCGGTTTCGGCTGTGACTAGGAAACTGCTGGGATGTGATAGCAGCGATACAAGCTGTCAACTCTTTCATCTGTATTGCAAAAACTTGCAGTCCCAGAGGGTCGTTAGCGGTTGCAAGCGACGTCGTGGTTGAAATGCCCGAGGCTGTGCTATCAACAGCTGTAGTGGGAAACCCAATATTTAGAGCAGAAGTAGCGTGCACGAAGTTGTGCGCAGTTGTTGCAATTCCAGGAACAACTTCCAAAATTTTATCGGCGTCTGCCGCGATGTTGTCAAGTGAGTCAACCCGGGCTGCCAGAAGAGCCTGAAGATTTTGTGGTAAACGCCGCATGAAAAGTTGTCGAAGGATGCCATCGTCCGTAAGGGTATTACCTGCTAAAGAACGAAGGTGTCTGAGAAATTGCGAGGGTTTTTGATCACCTAACTCAGAGTCTGTTAAAAGTTTTCGAACACGCTGTTCCTCCGACTGCGATAAGCGTTTTATAATTTCGCTCTTTAAAAAATCGTATTTGTCTGTGGCCGGTGGGTTTGTAATTATATCTTCAATTTCATCGGTGATTTTAAAGTCTAATTTTTCTATAACGTGGTCATATTTTGTGAGGTCCTGTGTAATGCCTGCTCTTCGAAAGTGTGATTCGACATGTGCAAACCACATAGCCGGTTTTTGATACCAAAATGGTGGGATTTTTGGTGCGATTGCAGAAATGCCAGACTCGGTTTTAACAACCGGTGGGTTGGTATCGGTATGTGAGGAAGCGGATGGTGGCGCTAGCGATGGCTTGTTCAGATTAGCTCGGAGCGTTGCATTTTCCTGTAATGCCGTTTGAAGTTGTGCCGAGAGAGTTTCCAGCTTAAGCCGGAGTTCAGGATCCATATCGGAAGAATGGGTTTCACTGTGAGACATATTTGAAGTTTCGAAAGTGAAAACCGAGTGGGAAAGTGTTAAAATTGTTCAGCTGTGAAATATTAGAAGGGTAAGGTGTAAACTCGCTAGTTGGCACGAGTGAGTAATAACTGTTTGGTGTGACAGTGCTCAGTACCCATATAAAATTACAATCACAAGCAAATTATCCTTAACCAAAAACACCTTAACATTAAATAAACATAAATAGAATAAAATAAAAATAAGAAACAGCCGTTATACAAAACTAACCATTAACCCTAATTTATCGACCATTAAAAGTAAAGAATTGAGAAAATTGTAATTATACATAAAGAAATGGCATATTTAAAAAAATATATACCTATTGAAATTTGTTAATGCAAGTACCTACTATATAAAAAATTTATATATAAAGATTATTCATGCGAACACGGTATGAAAAGATCAAAAATTTTTTGTTCGTATACACGGATAAAAATATTGTTCATATTGGATTACACAAACACAAAAGATTGTAAAATGTATAGTTAAACAAACACTTGAAATTAATGTCTAATGGTACAACTTGAATTGCGAGCAGTGTAGTGTGTGTCGAAGTTACCCAGCGATTAACATTGACAGGAACATGCTTATGCAGCACCAAACCAGCAATGTAATATGCGTTGATTGAAGCGCGCTTAGCCCAGTGTGTCCAGATGCAGATGGAGGGTTGGCTCGTATCAATAGTGCACCCCAGATGGACTCCAGATGCACTTGTGAATTGTGAATGATGTCGCTATTATAATACTGATGTAGCAACATGCCGACGAAAAACTTCGTTGTTGAGTCCGCGTTGTTGAGCGAGACTGAGGAAGAAATCGATGATCTCGAGTTTTTTGATGGGTAAGGAGATCAGGTAGATGCGTAGATGCTTTCTAATTTGTCGTTTCAAACACTTTGTTGCGAACGTGCAGAATGAACATCGATGGTGCAGAATGTTGGTCTGCATATACATATTATGTTCATTGTAGCGTTTGGAGTGTTCTGTCGTGGTCACCACTATGGGAGGAACATGCTTTTCATTATACCGGCCACATGAAAACAACACATTTTACGATAAACATTTATATTGGACTCTTACGAAATATCCAAACAGGCTTAATTAATTTCACCGAACAATGACAGTGACACCAATAACAATTTGACGGCTGACAGCTCTAGCTGCGTTCAAGATACTGATCGCCGCCACAGTTTGAATAAATAACTTACACGTAAAAAATTTCAACTTATTAATTACAGACTTTTCTAATAACAAAACAACGATACATGATATATGACACAATAGTGTTAAGTGATCCTTTTTCGAACTTGTTTTAGGTGAGAAGAGTTTAAAAGCAACTTTTCCTTTTATTGCCACTGATTTATTATTATAACTATGTACATTTAATTATTTTAAAATATTGTGTAGGTAACCAATGTTGTAAATTCATGTAGTATCAGTAAGTTCTGTGGTGCCATCTGTTGAATCAAAATCAAAACTCACTCGGTTGCTCGAGATTTGACTAAGGTAAGGAGTTTAGAGATAAGGAGCGCTATCTTACATGGGTGTTAAACTGAAAAAGTGGCAACAAAATCCGATAAATTCTATATTTGGCGCTAGTGTGAACAGAAAGAGTTTGAGAGTATGGGGGGTATGGAATGAATGTAGCAGTATGAATGAAGTGCGCCGAGTTGAATTTTGATTGAACACTAGCCTCACCAGCGCCACCAATTTATCGTCTTTCGACGGACACTTTTAATACTCAGATTGTCCTCCTTGTCTCTATCCTCCTGAGACTAAGGGTTGCCATTTAAATGAAACTTTTTTTACAGAAAGAGATGGCTGTGCCGCTTGTGTGGCGCCATTGCCATTACTTCCACCGACAGCACCAGCGCCACATTAGTTGATGTGATATAAAAAGAGATTTAGTTCAATCAAGCTAAATAACGAAGCTGAATATCTTGCAAGAAGCAATAAAGTGTGTATTATATCTACTTATCGAAAAATGAATATGTACTTAGTAGATTAATGTGAAAATTAGTGAACTCATAATTATATTATAATTATACCTTTGTATAAAAATTAATTTATAAAATAAGAATTCTAGTTTGTTTATTTGTTATCCAAGTAGATGGAAAAATAAATTCTCAAAGCAATCGCAATGAATAAAGTTCTATAATTAATCATATTAGGACTTGGGTACTTTTTAACTAGTCCTATTTCT
This sequence comes from Synanthedon formicaeformis, assembly GCA_945859745.1. Classification (NCBI taxonomy): domain Eukaryota; kingdom Metazoa; phylum Arthropoda; class Insecta; order Lepidoptera; family Sesiidae; genus Synanthedon; species Synanthedon formicaeformis. The sequence goes on along the minus strand of OX243968.1, from coordinate 2,131,820 downwards.
AGTCCCTTCTAGTTTTAAGTGAAAGATGTATAAAGTCGTTCAAAAAGGCTTAAATATGTTTAGTGTAAATATCATATTTAATTAGGTCTGGTTATGAAGTTATGACATTTCAAATAAATAAATTAGTTGTTTTATTATATCCATTTTATTTTTATTTCATTCTTGCCGCTTAAGCTCCACATAAATAATAATAATGTTAGAAATTTTTTTCTTCTTAATATCATTAACAATCGCCTAATTAGCTTGACCAAAAAGAATAGAATTGAACCACAATATTTAAAATTTTCTGTGTATAGTTTTCTAATATCACATTATTATAAATTAATTTAAGATCATATCAAAACATAACTAATTTACAAATTCTAAGTATTGTAGTAAAATAACCGACATATTAACAAATACAACAAAACAAACAAACAAACAAAACCGACAAACCGACAGGTAATAAAAGTACCTTGGAAAAACTGTTGGTAAAGAAGAACAAAAAAGTGCCGCGACTAGACTTTTTAGTCAAGCTATTGCTATTTTTTAAGGTTTCAATTAAAATAAATTCAAAATTATTGTGTACTTACTATAATACATATCAAAGTAAAATGTAGAAGTAAATTCTATAGGAATTTAGAATTAGAATATCCGCAAAGGTGTAAATGATTGTGTACTGAATTATTATTAAATTGTGACTTGTTAGCAGCACAAAAAATAAATAAATATACGAGTAAATCCCAGTCAACTAGTTTCATTTCTTATTAAATAGAGCTTTTCATTTACTAAATTAATTTAGTACAAGTTTTGATAGTGTATAGTCCGATTCAAAAGTTAGCTGGAAGTTAGCTGCGAGCGCTGGTGTGCGCAGGTATATCCCCTGTACACCCCCGCGGATATCTAATATTGTGTTCTGCGCACCATGTTGAACTATGTTCAGAGCCGCCATTAAGTTTGATTTGGACTATACCTAACATGGAAATTAGTTTCCAAGCAATTACACTTGGCAGATTTTTTCTCCAACCCAACTTATGGCTGATTATTCTGTTATCTATATAATTAAAAACGTTTTCTTAAAAAAAGAAAACAACTTAATCCAATTAGTGGGTTCAACTTAGCAATGCATGGTAAGGCTAGGTAGGAACTACCGGTTTTATTGATTTTCATCAACAAAATTATTCATGAAAAATAAAATAAGACTGCAAAAACAGTTTCGTTGAAAATAGCCATTTATGTTAATTTTTAATAGTACTCTATTCTTTTAAATGACTGATTTCACCACACCGTTATCTATGGTACATTATTATTATATATGGCAGCATTGAAATATAACTGTCACTGTTTGACAACAAACTTCAATGTCAATAATTCATCTCGTCTTTCTTGTTTATGCCCTTTCTTGTGAAATTCTCTCGAGAGGTTGGTTTCGTGTTTATTTTAATCTGAAATAATCTAAGTTTATATCTAATTTTCAATTAAGTTTCAACACGGTATTAATCGCCGCAGTGTTTTTTTGTTTTATTATGTGTTTATTTCAAGAATAATATGAATTTTCACAAAGTTATGTTTGATAGATAACCTGGTCGGTTTGTAGTTGTAACAAAGCCGCTCTGTGTTTCAGAATAAAAATGGGTCGTTATTCTCGAGAACCCGATAATCCTGCTAAGTCATGCAAAGCGCGTGGCTCAAACCTCCGTGTTCATTTCAAGGTAAATGTGAAAAATGTGTACTTATCTAGATGGACATTTAACTTAAAAATTATATCCACATGGACTGTTTACGTTAACTTTTCTAGTTAAACTTGACAAAATTTTCAATTAAGTGCATGAAATGAAACATTTATTTGTTAAAAATCTAACTCGCTGGTAGTAAAGCTTTACAGACTGACCGAAAGCATGTAAACATCCTCTTAACCATACGATTGTATTACTTTTTTCTATGGAATTGTATACCTACTAAAGGTGCGTATTTTGTATAAAAAAACTAGCATACCTGACAGTTATTGTCATGTAAACTGAATGTAACTGAAAATTGAATGTTATTTTCATATAAAAATCAAGTTTTCTTTAATACAAATCTTGTGACAATTACCACAAAATCAGTCGTGCCGTTCTCAAGTGATGCTCCGTCATACATAATATTATATATGTGGCAATAGATTTTTGTTTATATAGTTAGATTTATGTCATGCTAAATCTATGCTAAATTTATGTCAAATGTAGTGAATTAATATATTTGACATGTTTGGTCTAGTGGTTAGTAACCCTAGGCTGTTAACCAAACGGTCGCGGGTTCGAATCCCGCTAGGGGCAAATGTTTGTGTTAACATTTTACCTTTGTATCTGAGTCATGCATGTTTGTATCTATCTATCTTTAATATGTATGTATTTTTTTTATAGTTTCTTAATGTGGAGCTGGCTGGTGCTGTGTGGAATGTGTAAGGATATTTATTTATTATTTATTTTTCAGAACACATATGAAACGGCGATGGCAATTAGAAAGTTACCTCTACGCCGCGCCGTCCGCTATTTAAAGAATGTTGTAGACAAAAAGGAATGCATTCCGTTCCGTCGCTTCAATGGTGGCGTAGGGCGTTGCGCTCAAGCCAAACAGTTTGGCACCACACAAGGAAGGTGGCCAAAGAAGTCTGCAGAGTTCCTCCTTCAGCTGTTGAGAAACGCCGAATCAAATGCCGACTACAAAGGCTTAGATGTTGATCGACTAGTGATTGATCATATTCAGGTAGGCCTTAGTTTTGTCATAATCGGCATGTTTAGTTTTGCTCGTGTCGACACCATTAAAATATGGATTTAATGTCCATATTAAAATCAAAATTATCTTAATAATTGAAGATGTATATAAGTGAATGAAGGTGATATGTCGCATTTTCGGGTTTTTTCGTTTTTTTGCATTGATGAAGGTAATATGTCCATATGAATGATTACAGACCTTAAGATCGTCGATTTAAGACATTTTTGGAAAATAAAAAGTTGAAAAAGGTGTTATGTACAGTTAATTGTAAAAAGCAAAAAGTGCAGAAAAGTTTACTTTTGTTAATGGAAGAGAGAGCTATGTTCACTTTTTTTAAATTAAATAATAGAAGTGTTTACTTGCTGTCATATCATTAATATTTTACACAACTTTGCATCATAATTTAGTACAAAAATCGGTTCCATGGTGACTTATCTCAAAAATTAAAAGTAAAACTTTTAATTTAAACCTCGATTTATTCAAAATTGGAATTTTGTGACATATCACCTTCATCCACTCACGTCTTCAATTCTATATTATGCACAGTTACATGTTCAAATGGTTTAAAAAGAATTAGAAAATGGTTTAATGTATGTAGGTATAATCTTCATGTGAAAATTTTTCACTTTATAAATAAATATTAGAGTTAAACCTACCTAACTGAAGTTTTTTCATCAACTTTCAATTCATTTATTGCGAAACCATAATGTTACAAAATTTATAAAGACCAGTGTTATGGACCTTCTTGGGCATGCCTTTGGGACTTTTATGATTACTTGCCCTTTTTGCTTGACAGTTTGCATTATTTGGTGATACTTTCTGTTTTCTAAAGGGCAAACATTATAAGTAATAGAAATCTTTTAGTGAAAAATATTTTTTTTTAACTATTATTCTATTACATACACATATATATTTGTAGCAGGACACAGTAGTTATATTTGTTTACATTATCCTTATGTATATAAAAATTTCGTGTCACGTTGTTTGTCCGCGATTTTGATAAAACTTCGTAACTTGTATGGTCCAACTTAAAGGTAGAATAGCTTTTATTTTGAACCCGGGCAAAGTCTGGGAGCATGTAGCTAGCATTATAGTAAATATTTTTACTATTTTATCCAAAACCATATGTTTTTCTATATCATAGAATATAATTATGCCACCTTGCACACCATAGTCATTGTTACTCTGTTCAGCTAAATACCTTTAGTTTTAGAGAGATGGTCAATTTACCTGCTCTACCTTTAATATAAAAGAAAATTAAAAATTGTGGCTGATCAAGTACTCTGTACTATAATGTATAGGCGTACCACAGATAAAGAAAACACTACCTTGTTTAATATATAAGAACTCTAACCTGTGTCAGAGGAACCCTAGCCAAAACGTCACTGTACCCATGCTATTTAAAAAATAGTATATGTGAATACTATGCTTCTCCTACTAACTCTTATGGTCCGAATCAAACTTAATGGTGGCTCTGAACAGAACGCAATATTAGATATTTGCAGGGGTGTACAGGGGCTATATCTGCACACACCAGCGCACGCAGCTAACTTCCGAGCCGCCATTAATTTTGATTGAATTGGACTATACTATGCTCTAAAGTTTGTTTTTTGATCTCGGAGACAAAAATGACATTACATGTGACATGCATTACATACATTACATGGTATCATTATATGCGAACTTGACATTTGCATGTGTCATTTTTGTCTCAGAGATTAAATAACAGACTTTAGCCACCTCAAATTAAACTTCGAAGTGGTGTTAAGAATCTGAACTGTTACAATTAGATTTTTTTTTATTAGAGATGGGTTTGCTCTTGCCCAACAACCAGCTGAGTAGCAAGGATGAGGCCTAAGATGGAGCGAGCTCACCCAGAAGATGCCTATTCACTCGAAACTTTGAAAAGATTAGGGTTATATAGGCTCGGAAGAACGAGTACTTGTCTATAATTGTTATTTAGGTATGTTGTTTATTTTTTATAGGTGAACCGCGCCCCCTGCCTGAGGAGACGCACGTACCGCGCCCACGGTCGCATCAACCCGTACATGTCGTCCCCCTGCCACATCGAGGTGTGCCTCAGCGAAAGAGAGGACCAAGTGGCGCGAGCGGCGCCCGCCGACGACGCGCCGGCCAAGAAGAAGCCCTCCAAGAAGAAGTTGGCTCGCCAGAAGGAGAAGATGATGAGGGAATAGCTCTAACAACACTAAGAAAAGTTAATAAATGACAAACATCTCATCTAGCTTTTTATTTCTTACTAACTGCTGTCCACGAAACTTTGTAAATTATATACTAAAACCTTTCTCGAGAACAACTCTATTAGTGGTGGCAAAAACGCATCACTGTAGAGATTCAAATCAGTGCAAAGAATCGACTTAGTGAATCGCTTCATTTCGATCAGTGAATCGGTGGATCTCAGGTCAATAATTGTCAGTGATTCTCTATCTCACTGTGGCTCAACGGTTGTCTTAAATTGTTACATTCGGATATCGGACGCTCTCAGCTATCTGGAGATCGAGATGCAAATGAATCACTCTATCCATTGGTGAAAACAGCATGAAAATCGGTGCAGTAGTTTCAGACAGATACGCGGCGGAGGACTATATGTAAGGATTAGCAGGTGCCCGCTACTTCCAGGTAATAGTCAATACATCAGTGAAAACTGCATTCAAATTGGTTCTTATTTTTTGCGCGGGAAAAAAAGAAGAACCCACCTACCATCGAGTGGACCGCCAGCCTGTCTGTCGACCTAACATAAAATAAAGAAATTTGCGGCTTACATTAGTAATTAAAAATTAAGTCAATTTGGCATTCAGTCGAATTGGGATTTGATTGTAATGAACCGGAAGCCGATAAAAGCGCGGTCCTCATGATGGGATTTTTTATATACTAGCTGGCGCCCGCGACTTCCGCCTTGAAAAAGCCTATCCTATCCTGTGCCCTGTATGTCTAAATGTTTATCTACTAAGTTTCATGAAAATCAGTTAATTCGTTTAAGAGTTATGGAGGAACATACATACAATACCTACACTTACAGATTTATTATTAGTATTGATGATACAGTATAATTCTTATATTGTCGGCAGCAAATGTGGCGTTGCTCGTGTGTTATAGGCGACGGTGGCCACCTACCATCAAGTGAACCGTCAACCTGTCTACCGACCTAAACATACAGAATAAAAAAAGATTATTCTATTCTCCTCCTAAATAATTGATCCCAAGCAATAAAATTTTTGAAAAGCCACATAATATTGTGTTCTGATTCAAAAGGAAATATTATTAAATTCTCCTCTAAATTAGTCTCAAAATAATGTGTGGAAAAAATAAAACAAAAGTGCGTAGTTTAAAATTTATTAATATTGTAAAATTCATCGTCACGTCCTACAGCCGTACCTATAATAGGTACTACATCGAGTAGATAAAAACTACGACCTCAGACAAGAAAAGAATAATCCTTTATAATCTAAGTTAAGAAAAAAAAAACGATTTATATCCTAAATCACTGTGTCCAACTATTATCGAAATTATACTATCCCTATTCCATAAAGCAAAATATAATCTTGCAAAATCTTCCATCAGCATCTGCGTAACACTGGAATTAGAAAACAAATAGGAATGTCATAAAGTAATATCACAAAATAAAGGTGTCCATGATTATATGTTCCTGTTTCTATAGTCACGAAGCCAAGAACCTAAAATAAAATGTAATTAATAAAACTATATTATTTAGTAAAATAATATAAGTTGAAAAGTCCGGAACTAAATGTTAACATTTACACATATGTAATACTATCAGGATTCCTTACTCTTTGCATAAAGCACACACTTAATCTCATTTGTTTCTAAATTAATGCACAATTGTTTCTAAACTTGTATCATACTTGTTTTGTTATAAAAAACATCTTTTTTTTTATAAAAAGAAAGTCATCTTAACAATCAATAAAGGCAAACGCATTTGACATTCATATCACACAAATCACAACATACACCATCCATTCACCTATAGAACAACAGAACGTAACCAAGTAAATATTTACAATAATATGTGTAAAACTCTTTAAATTACAATTCAAATCCTGTAAGACACGAATCTGTTTCACGATTCACGACACGAACCGCAAAAAGGCCAATTTTGTAGCGACATCTAAATTTCAGGGATTTTAGAACTAAATCTAAGGGGAGTAGCCCTTAAATTATTGGTATCCTAGGTATGGATATATCGAACAAGATCGGTTTTTAGATGTCATTTGGAAGACAAGGATACTTCAGTCTAAATATATTACTTTATAGTCTCTATAAGGCCCAGATTAAGCCCCCGGCAGCCTGCATTTACTCGTCCTAAGTAGGTATTTCACATATACTGGCTCTCGAAAGTATTACGTTGGTTTGACTGTGCACAGATATAAAGGAATAATGAAAATGTCACGGCCATTAAAACCACTTATCTTACTACTAAACTAAAAAGTTTGTTACACAGTCGGCCGGTTGTATTACCACCACTGCAGCACAGGACGGATGAGTTCACCAGGATCTCCTTCCTAACTGGATCCCCCAGGACGAGATCCTAGACAAGTTAGATTGAACTCTGAATTGATGAGTGACTTGTAGGAATTTTCATTTTCGGAAAAGATATCTCAAGATACTCATTATAAGTACACATAACTGCTACTTAAGCCGGCCGTCACATTCACAATCTTGCATAAAGAGCCTGACTGCAAGGCGGAATGTATGTGCAATTGTGCATTAGTCTTAAAGACTATGAAAGTACACTAAAAGATATAAAGGTGATTATAATAATTCAAGAACGATATTTTTGAAAGTGGCCTATACATACAAGCTTTAAATACAGAATACTATAATCCCATAATATCATCCAGTGGATGCTGTAGAAATCGGCTAAGGGAAAAAACCACTGATCTGTCATAAAGCACTGGATAGGCTGCTGTCAAATTATTTTTATGTATTTGAAAATTGCCATTTTGGCGCTGAAGGCTATGGAACCTATGAAGTGTAAGTACATGGAACTAAAACTAGTGATGTCCGCATGATAGGGACATTTACAGAATACACATTTCTTCATGTTTCAAAACTCAAACGGACACAAATAAACTTAAACAGTCCCTGACATCAACAAATAGAATAAAACAGACACTATTATACTTATCTATGGATTAAAAATACGCAAACGTCAAAATTAGTTCCCGTACTTTCGCACGGCGGCGCTTCAAAATGGTACACGACAGTATCTGTAATTTTTATGGGATAACCTGTCCAGGTTTATTGAAGTCAATGGGAAAAAAACCATAAGAGTTGACAGCAGCGACCTCTGAGAATAATTATATGAAACTGCGTTCGCCATTTCGCCTGACAAGCTTAGCGAGTATTGCCCAAACCACCATAATGGACACAAACGCGATTAGATTACTAGACTAGCGCACACTATGCGTTTATTCGCCAAATGGCAGATTCTGATGACAATCCTCAGCAGTCTCCTTATTCCTGACTATGCTGGCGATAAAGGTAATGAGGGACTGTTACGACCTATAAGGTAGGTCGGTGCTTGGGGTAAGGGTATGGGAGACGCTTAATGTCCAGAAAATTCTCCAGCTATTGAACTGATATAATGCTCATGTAGAACATGCTCCGAAAATTCCATTCCAAAAAAAACATTCATTAAACATTACTTTTGGCTCCAGTGACCGTGGCTGGCGAATTAAAAAAAAAAACGATGGAAGAAAACTAATTTTACCTTAGCTTTGATGTGAGACAAAGCAACCAGTAAATATTTCTATTTATGAACTATATGAACACGTAAACATATAAGTATATTAGTTATACAAGACAAATTAGCGATGTAGGTTCTTAATTTTAGACGAATCTCAACTTGAGTTAGCCCACAATGAACGTCGTAAAAATCATGGACACCCAACTTTTTTTTTCAGTTAACAACTTACAATGCCCAGACATCTTTTTCAATGAGACGAAGTAATAATTTCAATTACTAAAAGAATATTTTCAATAGATGCAGTATGTACAAAGATTACTTTCCACATGTACCTAAACAAATTCACAATTTTTAGCTCTCTTGTATTGTATCATTCAAAACTATAAATTCCTAATATTATACTCAACAAAAATTGTCTTAGGAATATCCAGTTTCATGATATCCAGTTCTATATTTGTATAATTGAGTAAAAATCTGGTAATCAATTTTAACTATTCGCTCATTACAATGAGAACAAAAGAATTTAAAGGTTGATTTTCTGAATATTATTTTCGAGTTTTGATACCACACCTATTGCGTTCAGTTCCAGTCGCATCATCAACTAAAAGTTTATCAAATTTGTTTATTACTTCACTGAATGCATTACCGTGTTAAAAACTAATCATGTATTATTATTATTAGTCACACACCATCTTGCATCAAGGGTAGGACACAGACACACTCTAGGGATAGGGAAATACAATAGAAATATAAAATGAACCTAAACGATTAGCAAGTCCTAACGTGACATACCAGACAAAAAGTATTGGCTGACTCTCGAGAAATTCTCACAAAAACTTCACTCAAGTAATTTCAACACTTATTCCTACTGGCATTTAACACTCAGTCGATTTAATGTTTAACTAACCGTTTTCTCGTTTTCGTTCACTGTATCCTATTAATTTAATATATAATCAGAAAAATAATTCATATAGCAGACAGTGATATGTTAAACAAGAGGATGCGCCCTTACCATACTACTAGTCACAAAAAAATGGTCCTCTAATTTGCACATCTAGTTACTAAAAAAAAAATTTGTTTTCATTGCCATCTTAATACTTATTTTTATTTCTTATTGGCGTATTCTGTTCTCATCGGTTGGTTGGACATATCACTGGTAAGTAGGCAGGCATTTTCGTATTTTCTACGCACAGAATGAACACCCGTCATTGGTGCCAATTTCCGATTTTTGACACCGGCGCATCGGTGCCACGTACTAGGAACGTTAGCCTTGTCCTATATAGAAGTCATTGATAGCAGACAATAAAATCACAACACAATGCTAGTTCTTGGCAGGGATGTACTAAATACTATATGTGTACTTAACACGTGGTAGACAATAATAATATAGATAGAACACTAAGCTCTAAACATAGCGAGGCGTCACCTGGTCCAAAAATTAAAGTGTGAAATATTATTCTATGGGAACACATAAGTAGCCAGCCAAATTTTAATAAATTCAGCTGTTTACGGACAAATCATACATCTTCACAAACTTCGCATTAATAAATTCTCTGTCACTGGCTGCCTGTTAACACATGCAACCTATTCACTCTGCCTATTCAAATAATAGAACCATCATCGTCGTCATCATGATCATCATCATCAGCTTGTGTCTCTACACTGTTGGATATAGACTTTTCCTTTCCAATTCGTGGCCTCCATTCGATATCTCATATACCCCTTCAGTTATCCACCTCTGCGACAGACAGACAGATGGTTATCCGTTATGTCGTAAATTTTCGTTCATCAGCGAATTTTCGAGCCTACCCACAAAAGAAACTCCAAGTAAATCCTATCGCTGAGCGACTTTAAAACTTGTGGACGAACTGTATGTGTGTGCGCTAAAAATTTAAAAAAAATGTGCAACCCGAGACCTTCCAGTTCCACTTGCAACTTTGAGAATTTTCCATTTCACTATAAATAAATGATTCATTGATCTGAAGCCAAAGGGAAAACATGCAAGGCGATAATTGCGCAGAATCCTTATATGACTAGACTAGAAAGAAAGTAAGAACAAAGCCCTGAAAAACAAGTGTTCAACATTTGTTAAATTGTCATAGCTTACCTGTAATCTATATGAATTTGACTTACCTAGAAATATTTCACTTCGATTGTTTGTCCGTCCACTTTCGAGCGATGAAACAATTCTGTGATACGTTGAGGAAAATTAAAGGTTTTATTAATTTTAGGAGCGTTCACTACTTTTCGCAGCCATAAAAACCACCTGTATCAAAATTTTGTCGAAAGGTTCGACTGTGGCGAGGCCATCCATTTGTGCTTTTTTTTTTATAAAATAAACAAAAAACTTAGTTACAGTTAAACTCGTAGACCACAACCATCAATGTACTACAACTATGGATTTCGCACGCCATACAAAACAATACGAACATTCTTCTTCTTCTCTTTTAATGTCTTGGCTCCAATTTGTAATAGCCTTTTTTAATTAATTAAAATCAAATGTAGCAGATCCCGAGACAAGTCAAGTCAAGTCTATAATTTTTCTTAGTTTTCCAAAACAGGTTCGTCAAGTCCAAAGCAGTCAGGTCATCTCAAATACGAACATTACGGAACATTTAAAAGTGACATTTATGAACTCTGTCCTCTGTCATTTAAAACCAACCAAACATCTATTTATTTAAATAAAATATGACTTTACGTCAACACATTGGAGTTTAAAATGAAAATAGTAGAACTTGGTCGTTACTAACTTTTACCTTTGACGCGCGAAGGCAAGACTCCGCCGTGATTCCGTTTTAGGCGTACTTTTTATGTGCCGCTTTGGCATTTGTCACGCAAATTCCTTACTTGTAGTACTTCAATGACCGCAACCTAAGCTTTAATGCTGCTGATACGGCGGTAGCTACACATGGAGCATCTTTCCTCAGGCCACAGATCTTCGGAAATGCGCGCCGCCCCGCTAGATATATTATGGCACCGCTAAAGAATAGAGCGTGCCTCGGAATTGTCTAGCTCGACAATTCAATCACGTGTTTCGTAACGAACAACAAGCGAGCGAACTAAGGAGGGTAGAGACAAGGAGCGCCATCTTACATGGGTGTTAAACTGAAAAAGTGGCAACTAAATGCGATAAATAGAGATGGCGCCAGTGTGAACAGAGAGAGTTTGAGAGTATGGAGAGTATGGAATGAATGTAGCAGTAGTTGACGGAGTGAAGTGCGTCGAGTTGAATTTTGTTTGAATTGTTTACTGTCACTAGCCTCACCAGCGCCACCAATTTATCGTCTTTCGACGGACACTTTTAATCAAGGAGAATTGAGTAAAGAGCGCCATCTTACATGGGTGTTAAACTGAAAAAGTGGCATCAAAATCCGATAAATATAGATGGCGCTAGTGTGAACAGTGAGAGTTTGAGAGTATGGAGAGTATGGAATGAATGTAGCGGTAGTTGACGGAGTGAAGTGCGCTGAGTTGAATTTTGGTTGAACACTAGCCTCACCAGCGCCACCAATTTATCGGTTTCGACGGACACTTTTAATACTCAGAGATTGTCCTCCTTGTCTTTACCCTCCTTAGAGCAAACAAATGATATTGGTCCGGCAGTTGTGTGCGTGTAAGTGGGTACTGCGGGTCGGTTGTTATTGTGTGCTATTTGTACGTGAGTGTGCGTAATTTTAGTGACACGGCTGTTTATTCTAATATGCCATATCTCTAGCGGGGCGCGCACATTTTCGAAGATCTGTGCCTCAGGCGTTGCTCAGCTAGAGCCAGTTGGATGTATGTACATATTTGCAAAGGATACTGACACACCTCTCGGCGTCGTCGACGTTGAGGAAGCGCACGAGTGCGCGGCCCTCGCCCGTCATGTCCGTGAACTTGAGCTCGCCCACTTCGCGCATCTTGTTCGTCAGCGATTGCAGGCTCACGGTCGACGGCAACTGACCGAGCAACATTCACACAAGTCTTCTATAACATGTATTTCGGAGCCACAGGACAGGCTGTCCCATACAAATGACAGCTAATTTTTTGTGCCACTTTGAAACGCCGCCCTCGATTGTCCCGAGAACTAATTTTGACGTTTGCTTATTTTTATTCCATAGACATAGGAAGACGTGAGTGGATGAAGGTGATATGTCGCATTTTTGGGATTTTTCGTTTTTTTTTTTTTGCGTTGGTGAAGGTAATATGTCCATATAAATGATTGCAGCCCTTAAGATCGGCGATTTAAGACCTTTTTGGAAAATAAAAATATGTAAAAGGTGTTATGTACAGTAAATTTTAAAAAGCAAAAAGTGCAGAAAAGTTTACTTTTGTTAATGGAAGAGGGAGCTATGTTCACTTTTAAAAAAAAATTAAATAATAGAAGTGTTTACTTGCTATCATACCATTAATATTTTAGGTTGTTTACACAACTTTGCATCATAATTTAGTACAAAAATCAGTTCCGTGGCGACTTATCTCAAAAATTAAAACTAAAAACTTTAACCTTGATTTATTCAAAATTGGAATTATGCGACATATCACCTTCATCCACTCATGTCTTCATAGATATGTAATATAATCACTAATTTTAGTTCCATGGACACTGTAGTACAGCCGTTTTGGCCTGCTGTAATATAGCCAAATTAATAGTGTTTCAAAATAGGCACAAAAATAATATGACAGCAGTCTGTCCACACAGGCAGGCATATATAGGCATGGTATATATTACAGGGCCCTATTTAATAGACTAACGGCTAGATAGTGGCCAAGAGCAAACCAATTTTTAATTAAAAAAAAAATCAGTTTCATACAATTTCACAGTGGAGCTGTGAATTTTGGACTAAACATTGACGTTTGCTTAGTGTTTTATATTTTAAAAAGTGTATACTATGAGTCTACAATTTGCTAGAGGAATGAATTTGAAATCGGGCGAAGGTTTTCGTATCCCGACTGTGGCTTGGAAGTAAAATAAAATATACATTTTTAAAAATAAACACTTACATTTTTAAAAATGACCATGTCCGACGATTTTATCCTGTTAGAGTCGTCGCGTTCCTTCGACTTTGAGCGGGAATCCTCTGGACCTGTAAAAATTTAATTGATATATATATTATATTATATAAAAAAAGAGCCAAAATTATAAAACGGCCCCCGAATTTCTATTGAGCTATATCTGCTGTAAGTTGCTGAGGAGTTGGTTGTAACGCAGACCACTTCGCTGCTTAAAAACTAAAGGGCGTCACAAATCAAAATTACACTTTTTACAGGAGAGCTAATCGAAAAAAATAAATTATTTTTTGTCTATTTTTTTCTTATTAGATATATATCAAATATATGCATATTATAGATCGTTAGAAGCGTATTTTTAAGAAGCATTAAATGTTTTAAGTACTTTTATAAGAGATATAAACATATGTTACTTTTGAATATATATAAAAAATGATCAAAATATACAAAATATGGAATAAAATAACCATAAGTCTTTTTGCAACATACAATTTGAAGGATTGTGATTGTATTTTTGCAATAAAAATATTTTTTAATTTTTTGTTTTATGGCCCTTTAGTTTTTAAGCAGCGACTTGATGCTGTAGCATCAAGTTAAGGAAATACCACCTAAGTATACCAAAATAGTAAAATCCCTTCTTTAACTAGGAAATGGGTTGATGGTCATAAATTACAGCTAAGATTTTATGCACACACACACACACACACACACATGTCAAACTTATAACACCCCGTTTTTGCGTCACGCGTAAAAACGGTAATCACTTTGTTGTACTCATTCATTAAGTATTCGATACAAGTAATACTTACGTTTTCGTTTGTGACTGAAGGAATCAGTGTTTTTGTTGTTCGATTGATGACTCGTACTTTGACCTTGCAGTTTCCATTCGCTGGACGTTGAACTTTCCTGGGTCAAATTGGCCACGTTTTGTCCCAAATTTTGTACACTCGTCCCGATTGCGGAAGCGTTTTGGTTTTGGGCCAAAGTGTGAGGGATTTGATTGGCGATCGACCCTATGTTTTGATTCATCAGCATACTTTGAGCCAAATTCGGCACATTATGCATCAGCGTTGGCAACGTTTGCGCCATGGCGGGCAAATTGTGACCAAAACTTTGCATGTTCTGTGCCACCGTTTGCATATTGTGAGTCAAGGCATGCACGTTTTGCATGTTCGCCACATTCTGGCCGAAATTCGGCAAACTTGTCACGTTTTGTCCTATACCAGTCAAGTTGTGGGCGAAAGGTGTCACGTTTGGTACCATAGGTTGAGCATTCTGAGCCATATTTTGATTGAAGTTTTGTCCGTTTGCATTGACGCCGACCGCGTTCGCAACAAGGCCCGTGTTTTGGTTTCTTAGAGCGGCCAATGTTGTGCTAATGTTGCTAGCGCTGGCCCCTTGCAACATTTGAAGCAATTGATGAGAAGTTGCGCCACTCGTAGCATTCATCTGACCTGTGCCTGCACTCTCTTGTGCGGTACTGCCGGACACATTTTGACTCTTATTATTGTCCCTCAATTTCTCCAGCTCATCGAGCAACATTTGCTTTATAGGTTGCAACTCCAGACTGACCCTCACGCCTCTCATAGGCTCCCCGTTGTGACCTAATCCAGGACCTATACCGGCTAGTCCGATTGGTAAACAGCTCTCCTTCTGTTGATACATCCTATCCATTTTCACATACACACTTCTATCTAGCAACATTTGACCGTGAAACATTGATATCGCCTGGAAAATATAATAGTTACATAATTATATCGATACTAATAATAAACCTGTAAGGATTGGTCATGGAGTAAGTTACTTTGTTTTCAAAGATATCGTGTTTATAGGCTCTATACATGAAACTGAAACTAAATTGACCATTTAAAAAAAAAGTAGATAGGCTACTTTTTTCTTTTTTAACGCGGACGAAGTTGCGGGCGTCAGCTAGTATGTATATAATTTAATTCTATGCTTTGCTTATTCATATTATTGGCCCTATCTATACTAATATAACGTAAGAAGATTTGTATTTTTGTATGAATAAACTCATCAGCAAGTAACATAGACTATATTTTATAAAGTTACATAGACAAAGTCTGTTATACATATAACAATCTTGTTATAAGTAGTGCTCTAATGAAAATCACTTTAACTTGCGTTGAAGTAATAAAAAGTAAAGTACATAATAATATTATTAAAGAGAGGTGCTTTATAATATTTGTATAACAAAACACGACTTACTTGCACAGCCTCCACGG
The DNA here is from genome assembly GCA_945859745.1 of Synanthedon formicaeformis. Lineage (NCBI taxonomy): Eukaryota > Metazoa > Arthropoda > Insecta > Lepidoptera > Sesiidae > Synanthedon > Synanthedon formicaeformis. The sequence goes on along the minus strand of OX243968.1, from coordinate 2,116,130 downwards.
GGTGATCATAAATAATCTTAGCTATGCCTCTAGACTTTCCGTCTGCGGATTTCATGTGTGTTATATGAATCACTTGTCCAGCCAAACTGAATACTTCGTGCAGTTTCTCGTCAGTCATGTCAAACGACAGCTGTAAGCATAATAAGCAACTAATGCTTGTATTATGGATACCAGACAGTTCATATACTATACAGATTACTTTTTTGATACAAAATATCAAAGGTTTTGGTCTCGATTTGGTTTTGGTTTTGAAATACAGGATGTCCCAAGACTATGCGACATGAAGGGAAAGTACCTCAAATATCGTACATAGGATATTTTGCTGAAAGAAGACTTTGTTATTTTTAAAAGTTAGTAATACTGCAATTTAAAAATTAATTGCTTCGTCTGGGAATCAAACTGACTTAAATGTGAAAAAAAAAATACCCATATTTTTATGTTGCCAATCGAAAGAATGGACAAAAAAAATAATTCTTCTTAAGTAACAAAAAATCTTATCTTATTTTAAAAGAAAGGAATAACGTAAAATGTTTGATTCAAATTTCAAGAATATTATTTATTTTCAGAAAATCTTTGAATGCAGTATTGCTAACTTTCAAAAATAACATAGTCTTCTTTCAGCAAAATATCCCATCTACAATATTTAAGGTACTTTCCCTTCATGTCACATAGTCTTGGGACGCCCTGTATATTACAGTTCAGTGCTAGTACACCATAAACGAATTTTTAGCCGTCAATTCAAAGATCATTAGTTAATAAAAAATAAATTATGTAGTAAAAAAATAAAAAAAAAAAAAGGTTACTCACATTGGAGACATGCAAGTGGGTGATTAGCGGTGGTTGAATTTCAAGGGAGTTCAAAAAGTTAGTACTCAATCCGTATGACTCATAAGCAGCACTTGCGAATTCTTTTGGATTATTTCTTGGTACTACTACTTGATGATTAAGTATATTTGCTGCAATAGAAAAATATTAACATTGGTGTATGGTTCTAGGAGATGAGATGAATGGTCAGACCACCCGCCAAGCCAAGTTCCTGTCGGTACTTAAAAAATGTCTTACAAGCAAAGATTTAAATTACAGATGCGCCCTGTGCTTTTGAAAACTGTGCACATAATATGTCTGTATGCAACGTAAACCGCTCACTGCTTTCTACAAGCGACTAAAGCGGGAAGAGTGACCTCACTCTTCCCAAAGATGACACATTTTCCACATTTTCGGCGCATCTGTGATTTAAATCTTTGCTTACAAGCATCTTTTAAAACCACCAATTTTCTTCCTTCACACTCTGCTCCCATCAAGATTTTCATAGCTTCTTTGCAAGCATCAGCATCTGCGTATTTTACAATACAAGCTCCTTTTGGTACTCCGTTTTCATCTTTTAATATATTCACATACGTCACTTGTGCCGTTAAACCCTGAAATGTAAATAAATTAACTCTAAGAAAATAAGATTTTAAATGTGTATTAATTTTCATAAAAGTAACACATTCAGATGAATTTATCTCTTTTGATTGAGGGTTAGTTGGATTTTTAGTTGGGTCATGTAAAAGTCGAAGCTATTTAGTTTCATGGTATCAATACTAATAATAAATGTGTAAGGCCAGACGGGGTAATTATAAGACGAAAACAACAACTTTTAGATTTTCAAGATAATAGCAATTCTTAAAAAGATCTTAGAATGCTTAAAACTATGCACTCCTAAAGTATCTATCTTGCATTAGGTTCAGATATGCTATTAAATGTCTAGAAAGTAATTTTTTAACACAAAATATGCGTCTCATTTTTTTCCTCTACAACGGGGTAACTATAAAACACCATACTTTAAAAATAAGACATCGAATAACTTCTATGCTGTAGATGTTTTTTAACTGACAGGGTTATCGTAAGATAGAGTGAGAAAAAATGCTACAAATAAATAAGAAAACTTTCATTAAGTCTTTTATTTTCTCAGAAATTTCTTAACAAAATTAAAACACTTTTACTTTACTATGCTTAACATAGATAATCTTTGGTATGTAATTACTAGGTTTTTAGTACGAGTAGTTAAATCACTGTCACAAAATGTACCACATAGGCATGAGATCACAATTATTCATAATAAATGGAAAATTGTCCACAAACAAAAAAAAAATTGCATAAAATTCAATTCAAGTACAAAAATGAGACGTTTTAGTCATCACACTACATAGTATAAATCAAAGTCGCGTCCCGCTGTATTTGTCCCTATGTATGCTTAGATCTTTAAAACTACGCAACGGATTTTGATGCGGTTTTCATCAATGGATTGAGTGGTTCTCGAGGAAGGTTTTAGTATATAATTTACAGTTACGCGGGCGAAGTCGCGGGCACCAGCTATCTACTAAAAATAAAGATACAACCCCGGAAAATTTTATAACAGCAAAGAGGTCAGGCGTTATATTACTTCTTCTTCTTCTTCTTCTTCCTTACTTAACACTGTCTTTCTTCCTTGCTTCGATGTGTTATAGTTGTGGACTCTTCTCCATAGCAACGATTTATCAACTTTATACTTCTCTTCTGCTTCTCTGTATAACAGCTTACCTTTTTGCACTATAAGTCTTCAATTTTGGCACGTAATTTCGTGGCATTTTGATATGTGCTAATAGGTAGTCTGTCTTATATTTAAACTAATCTTGTTTTATATTTTCCCGAAGACGTGTCTTATTTTTTCCCACAAAAATAAACCGTTTTTACCGTGCGCTAGCGAAAGACAGACTAATAAGACCGATTGTTCCTGCAAGTATTGCTCCCGCCGCATGCGCGGCGCAGGAGCGGGAGCACGTAGGTATAATGTCCGAGCGAGCACTAGAAAAGTTTATGGACCCTGATTAAAAGTTTTTGCGCCAAATTTCTCAACTATTGACAAATTGTTCTCAAAGTAGTTAAAGTTACAAGAAAAGGTATCAAAAAAAATTTGGACGTTATTGCTTATGAAATAAGGAATATATTAGTCTATATAAGTAATAGAAATTCAATTTCATTCGAGGTTTTCAAACAGTGTCTTATATTTACCCAAAATATCGGATGTTTTATTATTACCCCGTTTGGCCTTAAGTGTATGTATGTATGTTCCATGAATTAACAGATTTTCATGAAACTTGTTAGATAAACATTTAGACGTACAGGACACAGGATAGGCTACTTTTTTCTTTTTCAACACGGACGAAGTTGCGGGCACCAGGTAGTCATAAATATAGTTAGACAATTGAAAAGAACAAATCCTTTTGAATTAATGTAGAAACAAAATAGTGCCACTGGAGAAGTTTCTGGTTCCAGTGGCCATCAGTTCTTTATACTTTGTGTCCTCCCATAGCAATAGATACCTAATCAGTTATCAATTTTGTTTTAAAAGATAACAAGAGATAATTATCCTTATCCTTACATATTATAAAACAAAGTCCTCCACCGCGTCTGTCTGTCTGTTTGCGATAAACTCAAAAACTACAGCACCAATTTTAATGCTGTTTTAACCAATGGATAGAGTGGTTCTCGAGGAAGGTTTTAGTATAAAATTTACAGTCACGCGGGCGAAGTCGCGAGCAGCAGCTAGTAATAAATAAAACTTGATAGGAATAATATGGTAGATCAATTGTCCTCACCGCAAGTTGTGTTTTAATTTTAATAAAAGACTTGATTTTATAAAACTTCCAGTCTAATGGTATATTTAAAATGTAGAACTGATGTTCCTGTTGGTCGGTTGATTTTGTATTAGACAAAGGTGATCTGCTACGTGCCCCTAAAACACGTTTACAATAAAATCAGTTAGGTTGAAATGAAATCCCAAAATTACTTTCTTATTATAAACACATACTCAGTTACTTACTAAACATGTTCTTAGGTTATATTTATCCCGAATTTTAGGTAAAAACACTAAAAATTTGAGTGATTGAATTTGGTTTTTACAATTTATTATATAAAATAAACGGCCTCTATTATAAACAGGTTAAGTTATTATATCATTTCATATAGAAATGATGAGTTGGAATTGGCATGGAAGTAGAAAATCAACACAGAAAGATTGTTTTCTTTTAAAATTAAATGGAAACGAATGGAATGGCAGATTGCAGAAAGAAGCGAAGCGAAACCACAGAGTCACATAAGTCAGCAGTCACACAGAGCCACAGAATGAAATTCAAATGCTTAAAAAATCAAATTATTATTATTATCAACATTATCAAACATAATCTTCTCTTCTTCTCTTATAATGTTTTGGCTCCATCAGATCTTCTCCAATGATTTAATTTCCAAGAAAATGATCACATCAAATGTGGAATTTGGAAAAGCTATTTAGATGGACACAACCTGACAAAAAGTGTAGAAAGTATAAAGTGGCAATACTGTAGTGGTGTCCCGTTCTAACCATGCCGTTGATAAGAAAGAGACAACACTATAGTATTGCCACTTTTTAATATCTACACTTTTTGACAGCCTATACAGTAATCATTATTATCAAATTAAATACGTTAATGACCTAACCATTTCCTTAACCTTAAGAGCCCTTTACTCCACGCAATTTAAATGAATATCTTGGGAGTTATCTCTAAATTAAAAGTTACTCGCGAGAAAATAAATTCACGTGGTCTCAAATCAATACGACGCGACGGTTAGCGGTATACATTTAAATCGAGGGTATTCTGGCAGAACTGAATAAGTGTAAAATTTAACGAAAATTAGTTATATAGCCATACTTATTTTTTTCTGCTCTTTTTATCTAGCAAAACAGTATAACTGAATTAGCTTTTATTATGGTATTATGATTTATTATTATTTATTTTTTCACCGTTTTACATGAGCCTTCAAACTTTTAAATGCTCTTTTCTCATTTTGACATTTTGTGTAATCTGTTTCTGCAAGAATCCCCTTGAAGTCTAATTTAATACTCCGCACAACAAGTCGTATACTGATGCAAAAAATGTAGGAATATTTTGTTCTACTACCCGTGCGAACCCGAGGCGGGCAACTCTTTTTTTAAGGTTTAAACGAATTAACTGATTTTCATGAAACTTGGTAGATAAACATTTAGACGTATGGGACACAGGATAAGCTACTTTTTACTTTTTCAACGCAGACGAAGTCGCGGGCACCAGCTAGTAAATAAATAAAATAGTCATCCTTGCAATAGACGTACCTTTCATCAACTACCTGTACCATTCAATTTTCTCATTTTCAATCATTACACTGGTAATGGTGGACTAAAAAAAATTTTTTTTTTCAGCTGACGTATAATCCACCACTTTATAGTCACCTCCCTTTTTTCTTCATGATATTAGGATAACTATAATTTAATTAATTCTAAATTCTGAGGAAATAAATATCCACGTGTTTTGGAGGGTACCGCTGCTTAACCCATCCTGATATATGAAGGGGCTGTACATATTTAATGTGAAATTAAATAAAAGATTAAACAAGTAAAGCCAAATATTATTTTAGTTAAAGTAAAATATACATTTGTTGACAAGACAGATAACAATCAATATTTCTAATAATATCCATGGCAACGTAAATACCATAAACACATAGACTAACATATATCCTCTTTACATCCTCGGAACTTTTAAGAATTTGTAAATTTTATTTAGAAATTCTTTTCAAGCCAATATTCTCACTTAATTCTTCTAGTCTGGGACCGAAGAGTGGCTTTGTGAACATATCTGCCAGTTGATTATTGGAAGGAACTTGCTTTACTAGCAGTTCTCCGTTTGTGACACATTCACGTACAAAGAGATGCTTGAGTTTAATGTGTTTTGTACGTTTGTGGTACTCGTACTTTGGATTATGAGAAAGCTTCACAGTCGATTCGTTGTCCAAGTAGAGTTCAGGCCTTTCTAAGGTGATTAAATCTTTAAATAGGCCATTCAACCACAATATTTCTTGAGCAGCTTCGCTTGCAGCGATAGTCTCTGCTTCGGTGGATGAAATAGACACGATTTTTTGTCTCTGACTTCTCCAGCTGATTGCAGCTCCTGAGAGCAAACAGACCATCCCAGATGTTGATCGTCCAGTTGATTGATCTCCTGCAAAATCAGAGTCAGAATAGCATAGTAATTTTGTGGATGACTCCTTGTTGTGACGATAAACTAGGCCTTTGTCAATGGTTCCTTTTAAATAACGGAAGATCCGTTTGACTAGTATGACGTCATTCGCTGTAGGTGTCTCCAAGTTTCTAGATGCCTTGCTGACGGCGTATGCTATGTCGGGTCTCGTACCCACTGCCAAATATGTTAGAGCTCCAACAGCCTGTCTGTAGGGAAATGAGCTTCTTTCTACATTTGGTTCTAAGTTGTTCACACTTTCTTTGGTTATTGGTGTCGGTGCTGAATTGCTATTTAACATGCCGAATTTCCCAAGAACCTTCTTTGTGTAACTTTGCTGGTTGACCGTTATTTCTTTACTTTTAGTTTTAATCTCCATGCCTAAGAAATAGGAGGCAGGTCTAAAGGTTATCTTGAACCTTGTTTTAAGTTCGTTGATGAACTCATCCGCTGCAGCTGTTGTATTTGACGCTACAAGTCCATCATCAACGTATAATGCGATCAAGACTTTGGATTGCCCTCTAATTCTAATGTACAGGCAGGGATCTGCGTCACTTTGTTGAAATCCATTTATTTTTAAAAAATCAGAAATGCATGAATTCCAACATCGCGGTGCTTGTTTCAATCCGTACAAGCTGCGCTTCAGTTTGCAGACTCGTTTGGTTCCATCGTGAAAACCTTCAGGTTGTTTAACATAAATTTCTTCTTTTACCGATCCATTAAGGAAGGCTGTTGCAACGTCAAATTGTCGTAGCTTTAATTGTTCTTTGGCTGCAATTGCTATGATTGCGCGTATGGTACTAAGGCGAGCCACAGGACTAAACGTCTTGTCGTAGTCCACGCCTTGTTTTTGAGAGTAACCTTTAACAACAACTCTTGCCTTGAACTTATCAATAGAGCCATCTGGATTCGTTTTCATTTTATAAACCCATTTACAAGGTAGTGCTTTGCGTCCTGTAGGCAAATTCACTAAGTCCCAAGTTTGATTTTCGTGTAGTGAATTTATCTCACTCAACATGGCTTTTAACCATTTTTCTTTGTAGGGTGATTCCATGGCTTGTTTGTAAGTTTCTGGATCTTTTATTATATTTTCTACGTCAGCTACAGCTGCCAGTATGAAATCATCATACCGTTGTGGTGGCTGTATGGCTGATCTGTTTCTCAAACTATATCGCTCAGGATCAGGTTCTGTTTGAGTATCTTCTTTGTTTTCGTGTCGAATTATTTCGTTCATTTCGTGTTCACCCAGTTCATGTTCAGGTTCGACTACATCATCATCAGATTCATGATCAGGGGCTTCGTAGAATTCTTGTTGATCATCATCTGTTTCATGACCTTGATTTGTAATTGCAACTTCCTGATTGAAGACTGGATCTGGAATTGATTCATTTTCGGCATTTTCAATATTAAATTCAATTTTTGTAGTTGGAATTGAAACTGACTGTTTAAGTTGTTCTAAATTTCCACTACGATCTGAATAAAAATTTGTTTGAAGAATTTTAACGTCTTTGGATATAAATAACTTGCGTTTCGTTGGAACATAAACCCTGTATGCCTTGCTATTATCAGAATATCCGACGAATACTCCTGGAATTGCCTTAGGCGAAAATTTGGAGCCTTTGGCACGGCCTTTTAGCAGTACGAATGCTTTTGTTCCAAATATATGGAGGTGATGGATGCATGGTTTTCTTTGTACCCATTTTTCAAACGGCGTTCTGTTTTCTATAGAACTGTTTATGCTTCTGTTTGATAGATAGTTCGCCGTGTTGATGGCTTCTGCCCATAGGTGCATTGGTGCATTCGCATCAATCAACATTGCCCTTGCTTTTTCCAGTAATGTTCTATTTTTGCGTTCAGCAAGACCGTTCTGGTGTGCTGTGTAGGGTGCAGATAAACGTCTTGCAATCCCTTGTTCCTGTAAATAAGCTTTGAATTTATCGTTGATATATTCTGTGCCGTTATCACTTTGCAAGTGCTTAATTTTATTTCCAGTAAAATTTTCCATTTCTTCTTTGTAAATTTTAAAATGGCGTAGTGTCTCAGATTTATTTTTCATGAAATAGACACGTCCATATCTACTATAATCGTCAATAAAAGTGACGAAATATCTGTTTTTTCCATATGAAGCTGCGACAGGACCACACACGTCACTATGTACAATCTCCAGTCTTTGAGTTGTTCTAGGAGTTGTTCGCTGTGGGGGTCTTGGTACACAAGTCATTTTCGCTTGAATACATGCGTCGCAGTCGGAAAGTGATTCTTTTTTGTTGAAATTTAATCCAATATAAGTCTCATTGTTGAGCGCTAGATGGAGATCTTTGTCGTTCATATGTCCAAGCTTCTTGTGCCAGTCTAGTAAAGATCCTTTATTTGTGTTGATCGATACTGCTTCAGGCGAAGCTGCATAGTTTTGTTCGACCTTTTGCATTTTTACATAGTAAAGTCCACTGTTCATAGACTTTTCTGCAGTCATAACTATATCTCCTGTAATATTATGTACAAGTGCTTTGTTTTTAACGAAAGTGACAGAAGCTCCATGTTCAGTCATTTTAGGCACTGACAGTAAGTTTTTGCAAAGAGACGGTACGTACAGAGTGTTTTCGAGATTAATTTTCCCGTATTTATTTTTCAGTGTTACTCTGCCTTCTCCTTTGATTTCAGTTGAGTGCTGTTCTGAAGCAAAATTAAGTTTTCTTGAAACTGTTCTTATATTTTTGAAGTGTTCGCGTTCATACGTCATATGTGAAGTACAGCCGCTGTCAAGAACCCAGTCGTTTTGGTTCGTAGTGAGGTTGCACTCTTCAGCGTAATAGGAACTTTTTGAGTTTGTGTCTTTATTTTTCTTCCAGCATTTCGAGCAAATCTTGTGATTCTTCTTTAGAAAAATTTTTCGTCCCGATTTCTTACAGATTTTGCAAGATACGTATAGTGCATTTTCATCTTCATGTTGTGGACTGCCCTCGACGTCACGATGTCGAGCATCACTTTCTTCGATTATTTTAATTTTGAGTTCCTCAGGTTTGGGTAGAGTGTCGCGTGACTCCATAGCAACTCTGAAGTTCTCATATTCAGTGGACAGACTGTAGAGCATAAGGATTGTAAGAAGATCCTCGTTTATGTCGACATCCATTTCTGCTAGTTTATCAACAGTGTCCATGAATTTATTAAGATGCTCACGAATGTTATCATCTTCGAGTTTTGTAAGAATTAGCCGCTTTAAAAGAGTAGCCTTTCTCGCGGGGCCTTTACTTGCGTGAATATCCTTCAGTTTATCCCATAGAGCTTTTGCAGTAGTGCACTTTTTGATGTCTTTCAGCTGGGATGGTGCAATTAGTAGGATGAGCTCGGCTTTTGCCTCTTTGTCGCCTTCAAGTTCGTCGGTGCTAGGAGTTGTAGGTAAAGAATTACTCACATACTTCCATAATTTGTTTTTAATTAGCACAGCTTCGGCTTGAATCGCCCATGTGTCGTAATTGTCCTTATCCAGCGGTTCGATGTGGAATGTTGTTTTCGGCATTTTTGTGCACGAGTTTAACACCACGTAAAAGACAAAAATAATAAATAAATCAGGGATCCGTTAACGCTCTGCTACCATATTAAGTTTTTAATGTGAAATTAAATAAAAGATTAAACAAGTAAAGCCAAATATTATTTTAGTTAAAGTAAAATATACATTTGTTGACAAGACAGATAACAATCAATATTTCTAATAATATCCATGGCAACGTAAATACCATAAACACATAGACTAACATATATCCTCTTTACAATATTATGTATAGTATACTTATAGTACCTGTATTAGGTATTATTTGTTTTGTTTTGCGACTATTTTTAAATCACATACACATATAGTTAGTAGAGTGGGAGACAGTTCATTCATTCAGTCCACATGAAGCACGACGGAATGAAACACATACGTGCTACGACGATAATCTGCGTTTGCGCGCTGGTTGCGAATGCAGCGGCTTATCCTTTGGCTGCGCTCGCTAGAAGATCTGAGATAAAAGGTAGGAAAATTCGCATTTGTTTCTAATTGGGTATATTTGTGCTTTCAATATAGTGTTAACAATATATATATTTATCCCTACATATTATAAAACAAAGCTCTGAGGCTGTCTGTCGGTCTGTTCGCGAAAAACTCAAAAACTATTGCACCGATTTTCATGCTGTTTTCACCAATGGATAGAGTGGTATATATAATTTGCATCCGTGCGAATCCGGGAACAGGCCGCTAGTTTATTATAGAAATGACAAATAGAATTTTACTTACAATATTTACAAACTAATGTCTAAAGTGTATAAAAAAGAAGGTATAAAGTTTATCTATGTACAGTAACTATAAATAAATACAGTTAGGGCCTCTTTCTCATACTACAACTAATGTGTTGATTAGTTACTTTTAAAAATAATTTTCTGTTATATTGAATTATGCACTCGGTTTACTGGATCATTCGATAGCCGAATTTTTATTATTATTTTCTATTTAATGTTTGGGACGTTTACCGTATAAACAAAGGTATATCAGCTCCATTATCCCCGGTTACCGGTGACTTTAAATGACAGTTTGGCCTACTTGACGTTTGTGAAACAGGCGCTTAGTGTTACAGTTTAACTTAAAATGTTAAAAATTAACTTGTTAAAGTTATTTTTTTTTGTACTGGTTAAGTGTGATTTGGTTAAGGGCCTCTTTCATGAACTAAAAGTAAAGTGTTGATTAGTTACTTTTAGAAATCATTTTCTGTTATATTGAATTATGCACTCGGTTTACTGCATCATTCGATAGCCGATTTTTTTTAATTACTTTTGATTTTATGTTTGGGACGTTTACCGTACAAACAAAGGTATATCAGCTCCATTTTCCCCGGTTACCGGTGACTTTAAATGACAGTTTGGCCTACTTGACGTTTGTGAAAGAGGCGCTAAGAGTTAAAATGTTTTTAACGAAGTAGGTAATTGAAAGATAAAAATATACTATTTTTCATACTACGGGCCGACCCCGGCTTCGCACGGATTTTTTCTGCAATTTATATTTTAAAAAAATTCTCGTTTAAAGCTCTTTCATTAGTGAAAACTGCATTAAAATCCTTTGCGTAATTTAAAAGATCTAAGCATATACAAAGAAGGACAAACTGTGGGAAGCGAATTTGTTTTAAGTATTATTAGTATTTATTAATTAATGCAATAAGTGTTTCATCTAATTTAACATTGGTGTAAACACAAACAGAATTAGATACAAATATATAAATACCTATATACAGATACTTAATTATTCCGTCATTATTATACAGTATATCAAGATAAAGATTCTCTTATTAGCTGATGCTAAACACTACATCACTGCATTATTATAAAACAAAGTCCTCCGCCGCGACTGTCTGTCTGTTCATGATTAAACTCAAAAACTAATGCACCGATTTTTCATGCTGTTTTCACCAATGGATAGAGTGCTTCTCGAGGAAGGTTTTATTTAGTATATAATTTACAAAGTTACGCGGGCGAAGTCGCGGGCAGCAGCTAGTATTGAATAAGTACCTATATATTTTTTCTGCGAATTAATATTGAATAAATATTATTGCAATATTTCCAACTGTAAGTAAATATTTTATGTAAAATTTGTTTGTGAACCGATTTATCAACCAGTTACTCGAATATATTTTATTTTGTATGTACGAATATTATAAACGCGTTACTTTTTGAAGATGTTCGTTGTTATTTTCTGCAAAAACTAAATGAAGCTATATACATATAGGTATCTATATCTATACATGCTATAAAATAAAATCGCTGTCCACTTCTGTTTCTCCGCCAATCCACTCAACGAATTTTTGATACGATATTCACTTGGAAAGCGATAAGTTTTGTAAGGTTTGTTTATATAATCATAGAGTAAACAGTATATAACAAGTATGTACTATTTACTCTATGGTTTAATCTTTGATTGTATACTGAATTTGATTATATTGCCTGTATCTAATCAAAGGGTTTAATTAACAAAAGTGGCCCGTCTCCGACTTCCTACATGTAATTTTTTTCTGCAAATTAGAAGATAGCGCAGAAACAGATAAGTACCTACTTAGACGCGAACAGCGACTTCAATTTATGTGTAGATTTGCAAAAAAATAATACATAATAAGCCGGGGGCGGCTCGCTAGTGTTCAAATATTTGTATACTCGTGTAAGTACGTTTGCAATAACCCATTTCTATTATTGAACAAGCAATAAGTTTGAGGTCATTGGTACAAGAGGTTGTTACTTGATCTTGATACACATAAGGCGGTTCCCCTCTCAATATTCTATGAACACTTTCTAAGCTTTCAAATTAAGGTCGACATAATATCAAACCGTGAAGCATATTTGCGTATACTGAGTAGTATACGCCAAAGGCTACTGCGTAGCCAAGGCCCTAGCTAGGTAGATAGATTTCAGCTATAAATATATGAAATATTAAGAATATAATAGTAAGAATTTCGCAATTAATAATAGTCCTGTCCTGTGATACTTTATCATAAAAAAATGGGTGTGTCAGCTCCGACGCACGACTGGAGTTTATTCCTTACGAACAATCCGAAAGAACAAAATTGTTTTCTTTTTAATATTGTATAGATGGCGCAATCGGTGGAAATTAAGCGTAAATTGACGGCTATATTGCTGAGTGGTTTTCTTTTCTTTTCATTTTGTTTTGTTTTTCTTATTATTTCATTTTATTTTAATTTAAGTTTAGTTGCTATGCATAATGTTACCATTCGTCGCAATTTCTATTTTGTATTTAATCTGTGTATACCTTAATATTACCTTGTGTTACCTATACATTATAGTAACTCTTATTTAATCTGAGCTTATGCTTACCTATTATAAGATTTTGTTTGTCCTGTTGGTGTAAATTTTGAAAAATAAATAAGTAAATATATTTGAAAATTCAGTTATTCTAAAATATTAAAAAATAAAACGTAACGCATACCGTGTGACAATTTTCATAAATTTTCATACCTCGGGCTTAAATATATAAATATCGAACTCCAAAAAATTTCAAGGCTCAACTTTCATTGCGCTAAAAGATATAAACACAACACAAGAAGGTTCGGTTTGGCATGCATTGACCCTTGGGTTAGGTTTATCAATACTCGCCTCGCTGTGAAATCGGCCGACCGCGGCGTCTTTGATGTCAGTCAGGAGTCAGTATGTATGACCTACATTTCAATAATCCTCTTAACTCAGACCGGATGCTGCGTCGGGGTAACACTTCACCTAATTTTTGACGCTTTTTTATTTCGTTGGGAATACAGCGCAACGTACAAGCGAATTAATTGGGCCCCATATTTACATGCCTTATACCTTTTTTTTTTTTTACGTGGGGAAATCAGAGATCCTGATTCACTGCCAGCAATGGGGCACTGGCAGGATATGCGGGATTTCTACCCGCTAAAACCCCACGGTGTTCCTTGGCCACGCACGCACATGGGGCGGGAGAGAGGTGTCAGCGCGAGCATTTCGTCCTGCTCTCCCGCCTGCGTTAGCCCAGATCGGGCACCTCAATGAGGTCATCGGTAGGAGGAGGGATGGTATATATGGTCTCAAATATGTGGGAAGACGTGCCGGAACACGAGCACGTCTTTCACCAAGGCCGGGTTGGTAGGTGAACGGATCCCCATATCCGCTCATTTTTTATGTCGCCTATAAAACAAGAAAAGCTACAGGCGCTGCAGGTGCGCTGTCGACAATAGCAGGATTGAGGATAAGAGATGAGGATGGGCTCTAGCATTCCTTACTCACTCACCGAAACACAAAAGCACACATGCTGTTATTTCACGGTGGTCTTCTGTAAAGGGCTGGTTGTGCCCAAGGGCGTAGCCAGGATTTTATATGGGGGGAGTGGGGGGAGCACACAAAGAAAATCCTAGATTATATTATTTTCATCGTTGTTTTAATAGTATTAGTCTAGTCAAGGAGTGTGTTTTCTGCAAAAAATAGAAGTCTTCAAAAAATAGAAGACTTCTATTTTTCGCAGAAAACACACTTCTTGCCTAAACTATATTAGAGATCACGTCTCGTATTTTTGAATTTCACAAGCCAGCCTTCAAGCCTGTTAGTTTCTTTTATAAGAAGCGTTAGTCTTATAAGAAGCGTCGCAAGCTATGAAGCTCGTAAAAATTACAGTTTACATGAACGACCGCTTTTCTAGTGGGGGCAGCTGACCCCCCTTGCCCGTACCTCGCTACGCCCATGGTTCTGCCGCTATGTGTTATGCCTTCGCCATGTGTCCGCCATGTGCCGGTCTCCTGGTTACGGCTGCCCATGTGCCAATGTTTCAAAAGCGTTCTACTTACCAGATCCAGACCAGAGCCAACTATGAAAAGTGCATGTGCAAATTTAGCATTGCCAGGAATGGAACCCTGTTAGGATACTATGTGAGGCTGTGTAGCGTAATTAAATAAAATAGTCGCTAAAAAATACTGTCTATTTCTCCGCTAACTTTTTCTAAACAATTTAACGGATTTTCTTTCGATTTTCACTAATGGGAGAGCGATAAACGAGGAAGGTCTGTAGCTGTAGTATATGTATGTGTAGTATACAGCCTCACATAGTAAGTTACTAATAGGTTTCGATACATACATACATAGCGTACCTAGTGTCAGGTCCTAGATCGATAAGTAGTGGCAGAGCACATTTTTGGGACATATAATTAAAAATAATGTCTATGCCCGCTTATATCTGTATCTTCCTTCACTAACTTTTTCTAAACCATTACTTAACTGATTTTGATTTGGTTTTCACTAATGGTAAGAGCGGTAAACGAGGTACCGTCAGGTTTTAACAAATCTATAAATATAAATATAATCTATAAAATGTTTTATATAAAAATGAAATTATGTGTCATTTTAAATAAGTGGTTACGCTACAGGGTGATCAATGAGAAGACTACTGACCTGAGGACATAAATAAAATTTGCATAACAGCTACTCTAAATTCGCAAACGGGTCACTGTCACGGTGCAAAATTTATTCGTGTGTTTTGCTCACTGTAGTTGCACAGTACAAGAAGTAAAGGGTATAGTAGGTACGCCAAACTAAGCGAAATAAACTGGTTTTTAATGGAACCACCAGATGACTCTGGTTAATAGACATGGGACGTATAATATCTACAAATTATGTCAAAATTTGTAGTAATTTATTTATTTATTTATTTATTATACAAAGCCCCCAACGAGGCACACATCTAACTTTAACACACTGTTCAAAATAATTATCGCTTAAATATAATTTAAGCTATATCATTATCTACGACTAGCTTTTTCCTATGACTTCGTCCGCAATATTTTTTTTTGCTTTAAAGAGATACAAATGGAATATTTTTTTAAAATCTTTATTGCTTATAAATTTATTTCAAGCATAGATTAGATGTTCACTCAGGGGCAGTATTTTTTCTGGTTGAATGTAAACATTTATCCAAAATTTTATGATGATCGATTGAGTAGTTAAGGCGTGAACGCGCAAGAATTAAACAAACAAACTCACTTTCCTATTTGTAATATTAGTTAGTTTTATACATTCGTAGTTATACTATGTATAATAAACCACTTCATGGTAATCACACGCACGCGATCAATGGGCGATTTACCTAAGTCTTGTTTTTTAGGTGCCACTTTTTAAGCGGTGTATTTAACTACATGAAATGCATCTAAATAAGATAAATTTAATCGAAGAACTCGGAGAAAAATAATATATATTACAGTCAATAGAGAATTTTCTTTCTGCACTAAATTACTACTATTTTTTTTAATAGGTTCAGTATCACGTACTAACCCTAAATGCAGAAAATCCTTACAAATTAGGCGGGTACCGTTAGGGAAAAACCGTTTCGGCCTATATCTCCTTAACAGTGCACTTGACGCCAAAAATGGTAATAACCTTTATTGTAGATAAATAAATTGACACAAATATGGCCATAAACAAATCGTAATAGTCGAATAAGTCGTAAACGGTAAGTGATAGAAAAAAAAAAATTCGACAAAAAAGATTGTGACATTCCATTCTGTTGTTCTTTATTCGAACACAGGGGTCAATTTGTGTAATACTTCCTTACAGTGACGTAAGTGTTGAATAATGCGTAGGACAATGTTCGACATTTGAATGGGAAACAGCGAAATGAGATTGACCCATTGCGTGGTTAGATTGTGATCAATCATAGTATTATCTGTCAACATTTTGTCCATCAATAAGCATTTTAATTTCAAAAAAAGGACAAGATATTTTAATTTGCAAAGTAATATATGCTGATATAAAATAGACTGGTATCTGCCAGAGTAAAATATATTACTGTGCCAGTAAAATACAGAACACAATCTATTCGTATAATTACAATTTCAAAGAGTGCAAAGTAGTTGTTTCATCAAAGCAATTACCATAAATCTGTATTGCAGTACATTTTTATGCACATTGTCTTAAGTGAAAAATGGTGTTATCCAACCACGTCAACCGGGAAGTTGTCTGCCCTCAGAATAGATCAATTGTAAATAGTTGTATGCTGTGGAACGTTCCCTTATTGATATGCAAGTAGTCGGACCACGCGGGCGGGGTGTAAACGCGTCATTTTTCATAATGATAAAAAAAGTTTTAATGATTTATACATAGACAGCTATATTTTAAAAATGTTATTTTTATCCTATGAGTTTCTAAAGGGATTTAAGGACCCCATCAGACTAGATAATTTATTTATCAAATAATTTATTTTATTTAGCAAATAAAGATTGATTATAATATTATGGTAAGATAACCGAACTTTGCGCACAAAATGTGGCAGGCTGCATAGCAACATTATTGAACTATGAACGGTTTGATGCGCTCGAAAAACCGACTACGCATGGCAAATTGCAAATGTTTTGTCAAACATTTTCACATGTCTGGTAACAAAGCGTTTTTCGAGCGTTTATCAAAGTGTTCAAAGTTCAAGTTGCGCAACCACAGTTTGTGCCAAAGCCTGCCACAGTTTGAGCAAAGTTCAAAGTTTAGTTTAATTAAATTAATTAAATAGAAAATAAAAAAAAAAATCGGCTATCGAATGATGCAGTAAACCGAGTGCATAATTCAATATAACAGAAAATGATTTCTAAAAGTAATTAATCAACACTTTACTTGAAGTTTGTGAAAGAGGCCCTTAGTATTAGGTACTATTTTCTATGAGGTACATCATAGAGTTACGAACTGTTAGAGGTACACTATCTGATAAAAATCCCAAACTTGCCCCTCGCTAGAACTGAGTATATGGTGGTACTGGACTAATAAGTTTGACATTGATAATTTCAATCCAGTCTTCCTACATTGTCGCCTAGTCTTCCTAGATTTTTGAAGAAGGTCGGGTACAAAATACTTCCTAGTGCGTATTGAGCGAATAAAATAAATTGGTAAGTAGGTACGTATGTACTACGGTGGAGTAATAGCCTAGGCAGTAGATATCTGTTTTGGGTTCGGGAAGTAAGATAGATTTTTGTTATAGTCTGTTTATCCTCTGTTGTAAGTTCATATGGATTATTAGGAATCAATAACGCTTTTTGAGGAAAATTAAGATCTCTCAACCATCTTCTAACTTCTGATACGAAGCATTCATTCATCAAACCACTATTTGAAAAGGTCTTTGGTTATCTATGAACTTTTTCCCCATAATCTAAATAAATAAAAAATGTGTTGCTAAGCGCAAAACTCGAGAACGGCTGGACCGATTTTAATTCTGTCTACACTCATGGATAGAGGGATAACCAGAGAAGGTTTTTACGTAAAAAATGCATACCGGGCGAAGCCGGGAGCGGGTCGCTAGTAGTGTATAAAGGTGTAAGTCAATGTTTTTGAATTCACGTAGATTCTTAGAATTTCCATCGACCACCATCTGTGTGTAGGTTCCTGCAGCATTAGCACGTGATAATACGGTTACACTAATCTTTGCTCACGTCCAGTTCAATTACGTCAATTACGTCCAGTTTTTGAAGTGAAAACTTTTTTAGGCCCATTGGGCGTTTTTGAGATGGGGTAAAATCAATGAATTGAAAGAAAAGTAAACTTACTAGATATGATAACAAGGATCAATATGGTTTACACCACACCTTTGACCAATAAAAGAGTTTCATATAAACATCAAACCTTCTTCTTCTTCCCGACGATTTTGCCAGTGTCATTAGTAAAAATAGCAATTTGTATGACTGTTTATTTTTACAGAGTCAAAAATTGTGCAAAAGGAGTCGACAAGCATTTTAATACGAAGAATACCACATACGTATTTCTATCCGTTCAGTTTATGGCCACTTCCTAAATATCCTATAAGAGGTATATTTATAATAAATTTATTTGCCTATGGAGCGAGTTCTCGCATATATAACGAAAAATTGAATTTTATTGAAAATAAAATTAATAAAAAAGTTTTTCTTGCAGACCCACAACCAGAATCAAATGAAAGTTTTGAGAACAGAAGGAATTTACAAAGTATTCAAATAAGACAAAACAAGAGATAACAGTTTAGTTCAAACATCAAAAATATTTAAGTTAAACTAAGTTTATTGTCGTTAAAACCAAGTTTTATTCCAAAAATATTTTTTGTAATGAAATAATAAAATTATTTTAAAAAATGATAGGCAAATTTAATTTCTTGGCTTAAATTCAAAAAAATCTCTTTATTGTTATGACCAAATCCAAATTTACATACCGTTATAATTATTTATTAGATATTATTTAAGATTAATTACCGTATGATTAATTTATTATTATTTAAGAAATTCCGAAAATGTACATGGTGTCAACATCTCTGTTTAGTTTTCATAAGATTAAAAATTAATTATATTATAAACAATAATCTATATGATTAAAAATGAATCCTCAAATGCAAAACTCTAAGTGCAAAACTCAAAACTCGAGAACGGCTGGACCGATTTTCATTCTATCTTCACTCATGGATAGAGGGATAGTCAGGGAAGGTTTATACGTAAAAAAATGCCCCCGGGCGCAGCCGGGAGCGGGTCGCTAGTATTTAATATTGTTTTAATTTTAAATATTATATAACAAACAATATAATATATATTGTCTGTACAACCCATGCATATTGGTAATATAAATACTTCCATGGAGCAACCACCATAAATTTCTTTTGAAGAGGTTGCTAGCGACATCTATCAACATAAAAATGAACTAATTAACTTATTAGTTCGAGTTACAGCCGCGAACATCTTTGTCGCCACTGTCGCCAGTACGCATGGGCGTATATTACGAAACTATTGATTACGCTTGCGCGGTTTTTCATCTCGCGAAATATTCGCAATTTATACGAATATACGCAATGTTTTCGTGAATAAAAAATTAAATAAATCTGTTAAACTAGAATGAAGGTTCGAATTTTGTTGCTTATATTGAGCTATGCCAAGATTTGTATTGGTAAGTGTTAAAATATCTAACGTTGATTTTTTATTTATTTACAACATTATATATTAAAGTTTTTCTAATATAATAATCACATTTAATTTTGAAATTCGGTTCAGGCATTGAAAACCTTGAATATTGTGTTCCAGGTGTGAAGCTTTTAGAAGCCAATCCAGATGTGAAGCGACTGTACGATGATCTGCTAAGCAACTACAATCGTCTTATAAGACCTGTGACAAATGTCAGCGATATTTTAACCGTTAGATTGGGCCTAAAATTATCACAACTTATGGAAGTGAACTTGAAAAATCAAGTTATGACTACGAATTTGTGGGTTGAGCAGGTATTATCTATATTTATAATAATATATTAGCTAATTACCTATAATATATTGGCTATATTATTACCTAAATATAGGTATTTATATTTGATAATGTCAAGAAAAAGATCATAAAATTACCTATAGATTGCTATAACAAAATTTTAAAGTAATCTTAAGTAATTCTTAATTTTAAAACTAATCTTTAAATTTGTATGTTAATAATAAATCCATATAAAATTAAATAAAATTTTCAAATGTTAAATTGTTATAACAAATTATAGAAATGGTTCGATTACAAATTGCAATGGAATCCCGAAGACTACGGCGGTTTAGAGATGCTGTACGTTCCGTCTGAACACATTTGGCTTCCCGATATTGTTTTGTACAATAATTGGGATGGAAATTACGAAGTGAGTGCATTGATCATTTTTTCATTGTAGTTAGTTTAAACTCTTGTAAATAACCGACACCCGGTGACGGTTCTAAAGTCCCCTCAGGACTGAACCATACCCATCCCGAGTTGGAGTTTTAGTGCGGTAAGAATCCCACATAACCTTATGACATTTGTCTTTACATGCGATATTTGTCATAAGGTACTTTTTGAAAGTTTCTTCGCTCGTAAAAAAAAATACTTGTAAATAATATAGTAGTAGAGCGACATCTATGTCGTAGTGTCGAATTACATAGTTACATAAACGCTTTATAGATGTCGCTGTTTCTCGAGGTTATATCGCGGTATCGTTTCGTTCCTGCGTTTCGGTGACGTCCGTGCCCCTTGAAATGTTCGGTATCGCTTCTCGGCCTTTTGGCTAAGATCAAAGTGTAGTATCTGTTCTTTTCAGCTTAATATCTGAAAGTTCCCTCATCGAGGGACCAGTATATTAAACTGATTTTTGTAAACAGACGGGATGTTCGGGGCTCGCTCCACTCCCGTCACGGGTCGGCCCGGCATTGCAGTGCCGCCGGGATTGGCCCACATAAACAACCCCAAGAAACTCGTGTCGTACAGTCATATTGTTCGATTCGAATTTCGATTTCGATTCGAATGTAACTATTCGGTCGGTTTTCGAAAATCGGAGACGGAAGAAAGAAGGAATTTGGGAATGATTTCGGATCTGGTCTGAAACGAAATCTTTAGCTTAATTCATTCATTCATTTTTTTCATTAGCAATTGTAGTAGCAAAATCGCATTAGCATTTCGCACTAGTTTCGGTTCGTTTCCGTTCGTTCGTTTGCATATCAATTCGCAACGCACACTAGTTCGGTAAGTTCGGTTCGTATATAAATTCGTATTGAAATTGAAAATCAGATTTGAATCGAAAATGGCATTTTGATTTTATAGTGTAACTGTAAGTTAGGTTTAGTATAACTATTAAGTAATACCGCGATGGGCTTGGGCGGTAGGTGAAATAACAGACTGATGGCCAAGTCGACTAGATAGGGAAAGTAAACGGAATGCTCCGGAGGGAAATAATTCTATTCTACATGGTAAAAATAAATACTTATTTTTCCAAATTTTGTGAAAATGGTAAAAATAAAAAATTAAATTTTCAAGTTCGCCAACTTTTCTTTTCAACTTTTTAAGTTTCAAGTTGTATTTATATCTAGCAGTTGAGAAGAATATAATTATTACACTTACCCTTTTCTACCTATAAATTCCCTTAATTATTGCTTAACGCACCTATTAATTTTATATTATTTTTATTCAATAATCACAATATTGTTTATATATTTTTCAGGTGACACTAATGACTAAAGCAACACTGAAATATACTGGAGAAGTAATTTGGAAACCGCCAGCGATTTACAAGTCTTCCTGTGAGATCAATGTGGAGTACTTCCCATTTGATGAGCAAACATGCTTCATGAAGTTCGGGTCTTGGACCTACAATGGAGCTCAGGTATAACCAACCTTTTTTTTGACACATTTGTATACAATTAATACAAAAATATAAATTAGTATACTTTAGCGCCTCTTTCACCAACTGTCAAGTAGGCTAACTGTTATTTAAAGTCACCGATAACCGGGGATAATGGAGCTGATATACCTTTGTGTATCAGCTCAATATAATAAATAAAATCGTCTATTGAATGATGCAGTAAACAGAGTGCAAAATTCAATAAAAAGGAAAATGATTTCTAAGGGTCAGCGCAGACCGACGGAGTGGCGGTGAAGAGACTAATGAGCTATCATTTGAAAATCGACTTTAGTTACTTCAGCATGTGATTGAAAGTGGTATAATAAAATAAAATCTCTCGCATCGGCAAGCGCGGGCGAGCTCCGCGCGGAGAAGCTTCAGCTAAAGAAACTAAAGTCGATTTTCAATTGATAGCGCTTTAGTCTTTTTGCCGCCACTCCGTCGGTCTGCGCTGACCCTAAAAGTAACTAATCAACATTTTACTTGTAAATGGTAAAAGAGGTCGTTAGGATACTTAATTTTTAAACTAAAATAAAATAAATCCTTTTTTGCATAAATAGGATCTTAATTCATAAATATTATATCAACCACAGGAACAAAGTATTTTCTACCTGACATGCAAATATATTTTGTATTTGATTATTTTAATTTTCTTAATTTTTAACAAATCTTACGAGTAAATGAATTAATTTGTCTGACGCCTCTTTCACCAACTACAAGTAAAGTTTTGATTATGCACTTTACTTGTGTGAAATATGCACTTCACACAAGTAATATGATTTGTGTGAAATATGCACTCGGTTTACTGCATCATTCAATAGGCGATTTTTTAAAATTATTTTCTGTTAAATGTTTGGGACGTTTACCGCACAAACAAAGGTATATCAGCTAAATTATTGCCGGTGACAGGTGACTTTAAGTGACGGTTTAGCCTACTTGACGTTGCTGAAAGATGCGCTTAACATCATTCTTTGTTGTGTCAAATTCTGTCAAAGTTGTAGATTTAGGATCCTGCAACTCTTTTATATAATTCTGTACTACATTGTTGTATTTTTTAATTGCCCTAAAATAGTAACTATTGCTAATAGTTCTTTTTGCCAGTAGCTTTCTATTTGGAACATGTTTGATACTTTTCAAATAGGTGGATTTGAAACATATGGACCAAACTCCTGGCAGCAGTCTCGTGCATGTTGGTATAGACCTCAGCGAGTTTTATCTCTCAGTCGAATGGGACATTTTGGAAGTTCCAGCCACAAGGAATGAGGAGTTTTATCCTTGCTGTCAAGAACCTTTCTCAGGTAACAATTTTATTGATAATAATAATAAGTTTACTTCAGACACTTGTCCATATTAATGTAAATTATATATTATATTATACTAATTATAAATGCCAAATTGACACGTGCTTTAACTATGCTTTGACAACTCAATCGATCACCATAAAATTTTGCATAGGGATACAGAAAACAACAATAAAAAAAAATAAAGAATAAAGTACCCGAGCGATCAACTAAAAATATTATATTTAGTTTTATTTTTATTTTTAAATAAAATAAAACCATCAGCCAGTAGCCACTAGCCACCCCCGCCAGTGTTTGTTGTAGAGCTCTGAGCTAGAGTAGAGATGTTATTTTTATAACTTTTTACTTTATCTTTACTTTAAACTGCCTAGTGCCTACGAATTGTAAGAAACAAGCGATTGCGTAGGTATCTTTTGTGAAAAATTAAAAATACTTGATTGCAGAACAAAAAACATTGTAGGTAATAAGCGTTAGCGTGTTTTAACGATTACTAGCAGCGCCATCTACCGAAAACAGCTGAAACTCCTGAACAACCAGTGTCTATCTATACATTAGTAGGTATAGATGGAATGGCGAATAATGGTGATGTGATGATAAAAAAATATTTCTGTTTCAGATATTACGTTCAAGTTGACAATGCGCCGAAAAACTTTGTTTTACACAGTGAACCTGATCATACCCTGTGTTGGTTTAACATTTTTAACAGTCCTGGTGTTTTACTTACCGTCAGATTCCGGAGAGAAGGTATGTTGCCATTTACATTAGCTTAATAAAATGTCGATGTTGTTTGGTGAGATTGAATTTAAAGAAGCTTCACGAAGCATAATATGCTTGCTCTTGTTTGCACTTATGAAACATGTAAATAATGAGGTTATCGAAGTACTTAATATACAATAGACTATAAAGACATGCAATAGACTAATAGACTTCCAGCAAAATAGTGAGTAAATTGATTAGTTAGTAATGATTAATGCTCGAGTTTTGCACCGAATGCTTAGATTTGATGACATTATTTAAATTTGTGAATTTTACATTCAATTCTAAGAGTTATAATAATGAATACGTGACATTGTCCATTCCCGAGTTCATGAAGCTGCCATGCAATCACAAAGAAAATAAAATAAACAAACAATAACCGTGTCAGTTTTCCTCCACAAGACATTGATGCCAATTCGATAAATATTTCTAAAGTAAAGCCATTGAGACAACGCAAATAATATCAACAAACCAGACTCATACCGAGTTTTAAAACATCGAGTGGTGTTCTTTTCCCTGATTTCCCTCGCACGTAAGAATGTCCGAAGCGGCCAGTAATCATTCGAAAAAAACATATAATAACACTTCAATTTAGGAAATCAGCGCATGAAAGTTTGTTTACATTATTTCCGCTGTCTCCATGACCTTGTTATGGTCGAGCCGGTGAAAAACTCAATCTTAAGAGTGCGTATAAAGCAAAAAAAAAATGTAATTTCACCCGCGTGGCCCCTTGGACATGACAGTGACACAAAATACGTAGAACTACGCACAACATGCGACGGAAGATAGCGCATCTCGCTCAATAAAAATTATTAAATATTAATTATTCATAAACTACAATGTCAAATGAAAAATTTTTACATACAGCCTTAGATAATATGTGAAGTGAAATTACTGATACACTTTTAGCTTTGTAGTGTGTGTCATTTTGAAAATAAAACTAAAATCGATGGAAATGAGAGCTCACTTGGTGATTTTTTTCTATCGAGAAAATTTCATTATATTATGTTTTCTGTTACAGTCGTCACTTTCATTTATAATGTATTTATCTATTTAAAAAAAATAATTAAATTAGACTTTGTTTACTTAGATAAAATTCAAATCTAGGATTGGCTATTTCTCTTTATACCCGCTCTTAAATCTTGGAGTGAAAAACAATTATTCTTATTTAGAATGCGATGGACATGTACCTAGTTAATTATATTGTAGCGCATTCATTGGATGAAAGTTTTCAGAAACTTTTGTCAATTCATGGTAGAAGCCCATGTTGTTTGTAATGCTTGTGTTTGGGGCACAACGGGCATGCTTATCCCATCCTTCGTCCGTTCCATCTCCATCCGCAAATTGCCTGCTAACTCATCCGACCTATTTAAGAGTATTGGTCTTTTTTGGTTCATTAGTTAGACGTGTGACGTGTGATTGTGATAGTATCATCAGAATTATTGTCTTTCCACATAGCATCTGCATCACCCAATAATGTCTACTCTATTCCTTTTACTGACTCGATCCGCAGGCTTATTATCTAAATACGTCTGCTGAGCGACAGGCGAAAAATGCGAAAAATTTGTGCAATATCACACTAAGTCGTATCACGTAGCTCATAACACTAGTGAGGTTTGAGTAAAAATTAACGATTTAGTGTGATATTGCACAATTTTTTCGCATTTTCGCCTGTCGCTCAGCAGAGGTATTTAGATAATAAGCCTGCGGATCTCTTGTGTTACTGTTGTACGATTAAAACAAATTTGACAAAAGTCTCTGGTTACACAATAAATACTTTTTTGGAAGCAGACTTAAGAAACATGACGTGACTATTCAAAAAAAATTACTGCATATTTTTAAGTAGTTACATCCAGGGGAAGAGTCGCGTCTGACTTCCTAAGTCTGGTTCGGTCTGAATAAGTACAGTCTATATGATTGCAGTAATAAAATATACGGTTCCATCAATAAAAAAATCCATTATGGAAACAATTTGGCTTCAAAAATTTCCAATATTGGCTTCAGGTGAACTATTAATGAAATTGTATTTGTTTGCAGCTTTTCATCGCTCTCTCACCAATTGGCTTTGCAAAAACTATCAAGTATCAATTACGTGTGTTGTGGAAAATATCAACTTTCAGCTTTATTGGATTTTATGAACATAGGTTTATACAAACATTTAAATCGAGAGATGCGGCATTACTAGCGAAAGTGTGTTACAAAATACAACATACATTATACTAAAGACAAAAGTATAAAATACATATACCTTTGTCTAAACACACTTTTAAACACAGACAACAGATTCCTTACTTCAAACGTGACTGTGTAGATAGCGACGCTCTCAACAAGCGACCGTCACTCACTGTAGCTGGCGTGCAACTGTAGTTGGGTTGAGCGCCTGCGCCCAACCCATTGTTAAGAATTTTCGGTGTGTTTTTAGTATGGCGCGAGGAAATTACGCCGCATCTTTCGAATTAAATCTTTGGGTTTATACATACCTATGTGTGACCACAAACACTTGCTACGTCATTACATTCATTTAAACTTAATACACAGCTTAACAGAATTCTTTACAGTTCCGCATATTTCTGCTTTCACAGGACAAAATTTTTGGTTACATTTTTTCACACTAAGTCAGATTTGTTTATTTTACTAGTATACGCTATGTTAATATTTTGTTTGCTTTAAAGCTAAACACACTAAGCTTATTGAATTTTTGTAAAATTAAATTAAAATTGAACATTCAGTAATTTCAATGAATTTGGAGTTTTGGAATTTGGACATTCCTCAAAAATAGAAGTTGCTCAAACATAATTATAACAACCAGCCAACCTTCCTTTATGTGTTGGAGGAACTTCTATCTTTACTAGTTTGAGCTTTTGACGATAAAACTAAATATATTCAGAATCATTAACTGTTTCTGTATACTTCATGTACTATACTTCATGTAGTTCTAGATTACACTTGCAATGATAATAAAAAAATTTCAGTGAGACACAGTAGTTCACATATTGTAGTTTTAAAACATCGTAAACTTTGATTACTATCGAAGTACTACAACTATGGAATTTGCGTCACAAATGCCAAAGTGGCACATAAAAAGTACGCCTAAAACGGAATCATGGCGGAGTCTTGCCTTCGCGCGTCGATGGTAAAAGATAGTAACGTCCAAGTTCTGCTATTAATTTTTAAATCCAATGTGTTGACGTACTCACATTTTCTTTAAATGACAGATGTTTGGTTGGTTTTAAATGACAGGTAACAGAGTTGATGCTCTACGCATATGTCACTTTTAAATGTTCCATAAAACTCGTAGTGTTTTGTATGGCGTGCAAAATCCATAGTTTCAGTATATTGATGTTAATTACACCCTCCAAGTGAACAGTGGAAAGACAATAAATATGTTTTAACTCAAAAAGGACTTCTCTCCCTAGATATCGCTCTGCATCTCTATCCTGGTGTCCCTCACCGTGTTCTTCCTTGGTCTGGCCGAGATCATCCCGCCAACTTCCCTGGCGATCCCCTTGCTTGGGAAATATCTACTATTCACCATGATCCTCGTCTCGCTCAGCGTTTGGATGACCGTGTGCATACTAAACGTGCATTTCAGGTAAATAATCATTTCTCTCCTAGATATCATTAAGCATCTCTATCCTGGTGTCGCTGACGGTGTTTTTCCTGCTGCTAGCCGAAATTATACCGCCGACATCTCTCGCCATTCCCCTGTTGGGGAAGTATTTGCTGTTCACAATGATTTTGGTATCGTTAAGTGTTTGGATGACGGTGCTTGTTCTTAACGTCCATTTTAGGTGAGTTTGCGATGTCATCTAGTTGGAAGGCTCATGGCACTGGCTTCTAATTGTGGCACGAAATTGTGAACTCGATTAGCAGCCGTGCGATTGGTAAGGCAGTGTGTTGGTAACTTCGATGATCACTTTGAACTTAATACACATTTTGGTGCATATCAACCATAAACGAAGATGAAAAAAAAAAAAACTACTTTTATTTTTTTATTGCTAATTAATAACACAAAATCTCGTCAAAAGCTACTAAACAAAAAGAAGATAAAAATGACACAAACGAATGAGAAAATGGTACTGAAATGTTTTTCTGTCTTTAGTTATTTTGTCTTTAGTTTTCATATCATAATTGTTAATTCAAATTCACAGATTTAAATAGGCTTATTCAAATTGGTCTTTATTTTTTACTAGCGAAAAAAGGATCTCCGGCTTCTCAAGGATACTACTTTCAAAATTTTTCCAATTTTTCTCCATCCATAAATAACATAAATCCACTTTCCTCACAAATATAAAAAAAAGCCGATTTTCCCCAACCATTCGCGAGTTTTGCGTTTCACAATACATTTAGCATTTTTTTAAATTTTAGATTTTATCATGTTTGACAAAAAAGAGGAAATATTATTTCATTTATTAAAGCAAAGGGATCATCGAAGTTTTCAATGTTACACCATCGCACGGCTGTTATTCACAATATATGCTGCTTTTAAGGTTAAATGTAAGAATCATAAAGAATCACTACCTAAAGTAGATATTGAAACGCCAATACAAGGTCTTAAAACTTTAAATTCATGAAAATCACTAAATTTATATCTTATTACACGTTTCTCGGTATTTATAATATAATATATGTTTACACCTTCACTGCGTATAATATGATTTATATATGTATAGTATGCAGTAAAGCAGGATAATAAATTATCCATGTCTCGAGTTCCAATAACCACCACAATAGCCGGTGCTGTGTATCAATAAATCTCCTTTATTGTTTACAAGATTGGAATATTCACATCTCATCTGGCAAAAGTGATTTCTCAAATTTTTATTTTTTCAAAAATTTTTTCAATACGCAAATTTTACTATAGCTCGAAAACCCCGTTGGGCGGGTCCTGGGTTCGAATCCCGGCAGGGTCAATTTTGGGAATAAACTTAAAGTTGGCTCTGGTCTGGATCTAGAAGTAGTACCATGGCATACTGAGTTTTGCAGTCATTTGGGCTGCCCGGCAGTAACCGTCCTTTTATAGAAGACCACCAAAAAATTTCGAAGGAAACACACTTAGATTAATAATTAATTGGTCTCGCTGCGTACCCGAGTCAGTCTGTGACGTGTAAGTGACGAATGTTTTATTCAATTTTGGGCATAATAAAATGCCAGTTTGCGTAGTGAAACTGTGTAAAAATATGATGAAACTGTGTAAAAAGTAATAAAAAGTGACGATGTCTTACACACACTACAATAATGAGTAGCCGCATTCACGGAGATATTGTTTTTAGATAGCGCCGTATCTATAACTAGTCTAGCGCAGTCAGACCAATAATAATTAATCTAAGGAAACACATTTTAAATATAGTTCTTTTTTAATTTAATGGAATAAATTCAATTCCGTTCCAAAAACGCACTCAAAAAATTTTGCACCGTAAAGAAAAAAAATTGGCTTCTAAAATGGCTCCCTTATAAAGGCTTGGACATAAATTTGGGTGGTTCATTGTTACATTGTCACGTCGATAACAGGACAATGGTGTGTGAAATATAGCCGATGGTCCGATCATATATGAATTTGAAGTGTGCTTTTTGAATGCATGCATTTAACTTAGTTTATTGGTAGGTACGAGTATTTGGCATTACTTTACCAGGTATTTTTGTAATCCTTACATATTATAGAACAAAGTCCTCAGCCGCGTCTATCTGTCTGTTCGCGATAAACTCAAAAACTACTGCACCGATTTTAATGCTGTTTTCACCAATGGATAGAGTGGTTCTCGAGGAAGGTTTTGGTATATAATTTACAAAGTTCCGCGTGCGAAGTCTCGGGCAGCAGCTAGTATAATACAAAATTGATTTATGTCACAATTATACTTATTCTGTTTATTTATTTCATACTTCCACATGAAACTTGAGTAAATTTTCATATTTTATTTTTTTAATTTGAAAATATGTAATAATAAAAAGAGGCTTAAATAACAGTTTATTTTCTTAAATAAAATTCTAATGTTCTCACTTTTGGACATTTTAAGATAACAATCTTGGACTTAGACATTTTGTAAACTTTTAATGACAAAACTTGGCAATACCTATGGACACCTTGACTCTGACATTGTTATCAGGAATCCAACGATGCTATTCACAAAATTTGATTTCATTTAACTTTTCAGTTTCACGGAAATTATTTATTAATATTATTTTACATAATTTTTTTTTTCAAAAACTTATTTAATTTATTTTTATAGCTTATAAGTAAATAACGTTCAATGAAGGCGGAGTTAACTATGATGAGTTTTACTGCATTATGTATGCAGTATGTGCATTATGTACATTATGTATGTACGCCGAAGATAACTTTATTATACTTATACTATAATAAAGACGGTATATCCATTTTTTTGATAGGTATCTCATATTATATAAGATCTCATATGTATTGCTTTCCTCATATATTTTTTACGGATTCTCAAATAGATAGTCACAAAATAGGGTTGACATAAAATAAGCTCAGTTCTTTATTGTTATTCATATGAAGTACATATTTATTAATAGTTTGGATATAAATCACGTGACGACCACGTTGCTTTTTGCCTAGCATCCAAAGCTAGGTTTAGGCATAGGTTTCATAATTTTCTAGTGAAGTTTTCTTATATTTAAATTAAGTTCAAATTAAGTTATTCATAATTTGATATTAGAACAACTCATTTGTGTCGTTAGGTCACCATCGACCCACACGATGTCGCCATGGATGAAAAAACTCTTCCTACAACTAATGCCGAAGATGCTGATGATGAGGAGGACCAAGTACTCTTTGCCGGAATACGATGACACTTTTGTCTCTAATGGCTATACCAATGAGTTAGAAATGAGGTAAGTAAATATTCGCTTGATACATATAAATCTATCTATATGTCTATCTATATATTATATATATATATATATATATATATATAAAATGCTCGTGTCACTGTGTTTGTCACCAAACTCCTCCGAAACAGCTTGACCGATTTTTATGAATTTTTTTTTGTGTATATTCGGTATCGCAACTATTTTTTATACCCGTAAGTGAAAAGGGTGGCCATCCCACAAAATTTTTCTTTGGCAAAACAACGTTTGCCGAGTCAGCTAGTACTAATACATATGTCGTCCGATGGCCGGAGTGGGAGTCTATATCTATCGGTTACGACATCGTGAGCATCGAACAAAGCGCAGAACGGCTGAGCACAGTCCTAATCACTATTACAACAGTAGATGACAACTAAAATCTGCTGAGGCACGACGATCCGTCGCATCACAAACGGTTCCCGCGGGAGCGCGCACCAGACTCCCGAGCCACACTGCTCGCACAGCCCTCGTCACACGACCCCCCGAGCCCCACTACCCGACGTTCCGTTACACGCGACGCCCTCTCGCGTGATGCAACTCAAACAAAGCACAATCATACCGACACATATAATAAAGATGAAGATTTTGTTTGTATGAACGCGCTACTTTTTGGAACTATCAGTCAGTTTATAAAAAAATATCTTTTTGCATTTGATACTTGAGGAAGATTTATTATAGGCTACCGAGAAGAGCAGACATATACACAGGTCTTTGGCAATATAAACTTAACGGCGAGGTGAACCCGCGGAAAAACAACTAGTGCTTTTATAATACTTAGATTATGATATAATAGGTAGTCAATTCCACATAGTGTTTTGTTTTGAGATTGATATTAATAACAATGGAGAAAAAAAAATGGCAAAATTCAAATATTTTGTAAACATATTTGTTATATTTATATATCTTTATTAGGTAGTTTTTATGAAATTATGAAATCGTAGAGCAGTTTACAAAAATATTGACTATATAGTTTACGATTTTGAAAAAAATTAAAATAAAAAAAGAGAAAGTTTTTGAACTAAACACTTTATACACCTATCTGAATAACCTAGTTCTGGTTTTTTAAATTATACTTACATATTATAAAACAAAATCTGGTATTTAACAATACCTACCTGCTATTAAATGTGAAAAATCAAAAGTGTGTAGATAATGTTGATACAAAATCTCATTTTAATGAAATGAAAAATTAATAAGATTGAAAGCATTTTCATGCAAAGCGTTTTCTAACAATAGGCCGGTTCAAACGTTCGGTTCGGTTGTTTCAATCATAGCGTCAAACTCATTAATTTATGGCGCGCCTGTACAGTCACTAAAAAAAGTGTAGGAAACACAATACAACTTCGATCACCATCGAATATTTTGAGTTTCTACACAAGGATTATAAAGTGGTATAATATAAAAGAAAGTCGTATTAGTTACACCATTTATAACTCGAGAACGGCTGGACCAATTTTCATGATCTTTGTTTTTTTTTGGATTCGTCTCCGTCCCGAATAGCAGAATAACCATTAAAATATAGAAAAATTAACGAAAAAATAAAAACAATTGTCAAATCGACAGAAACTGTCAAATCGATTAGTCTTATGTTGTTGTGATGTGCGGGTGTTATTAATAAATATAATTTAACAATGATTTTGGGGCGGTACGAAGTTCGCCGGGTCAAGCTCGTTTTTAATAAAAAAAATTACGTTACGTCTTAAAATCTCACATAATTTTATAGTATACAATTCTTATTAATTCACACTAAAGGACAATTTCCATCTATACTTTTGAGTGCCTTAAGAAATAAATATTAATTATCTCGATAAAATATCATCATTAATAATTAATAATAAAAGGCTGTATAACCTAAGTGGTCATGTAAACATACATGCTTACTGTCACTTCGTTATATAGGTGACGAGGGGACTCCTGCATATCCCTATAGGCATATTTGTAACCTGGACCTGTGACCACATTAAAAAAAAAGGATACGTAGGTTACCGTACAAATATCTATTGTGATTTTATACAAAAATTTTAATTTAAACTTGAAATTTGTAAGTAACGTAAAATTTCTATATGTCATTGACGATCTGAAATTGTTTTTTTAGTTACCTATGAGTAAGATCAATCAGTCATACTAACGGCTATTACGTGCCCTTTATACTCGTTATTAATTGGCTTAAACGAACGCGATTAATAAAAATATAAAATTTACTTTCGTTTCAAATGATTTTGCACCGAAACGCCGAGGAAATAAAGTTAAATATTGGGTAGTTTTATGTACCATTAAATAGCGTTTATTATTCACGGAAAATTGACGCATATGAACGTAAATTCGAGTAGCGATAAAAATTAAATATTCATGCATACATTTTGAATCCCGAAATATATTCAGATCTGAAAACTAATATAAAGGTGTATCGTTAAAAGTAATTACTTGATTTTATTCGTTAAATAAATGATTTCCGTTATTTGATTGATTTAAAATGTTATTTACATACACATATTTTGTTTGGTTGGTTGGACGCATACAACTCTTGAACTACCAATCAGATTTTAATTTTTTTTTTCATTTGTAAGCTTATTTCTTGAAGAAGGTTATAGGAGCTACTAGCAGCTGTCCTTAGGAAAAGGTAGCTTTCTAGCTTTTAGGTAAAGGAAACGTAGGGAAAGGGAAATATATCGAATTACATATAAATACAAGTAAAATGAAATATATTCTCAACCATGCTGAATTTTATTTACATCCCCTCTGTAAGAATAAAGCTCTTGTTTTGCAATCATATTTTGCATCAGTATTACGTATATATACAATATATTTACGAGTACATCTGGTCTATTTTACAAAACAAAATTATCTGTTTACAAATTTACTAAAGAATTAAGGTAATTTACTTAATCCGGAATCACAATAATCCTAAGGTAAAGGCCCACTGATTATCTATGATTTTATATCAAGGGATAGATGTACTTTTCTTTAATTAATTTTATTAAAAAAAAATCTTTTCTGATTCCAACTATTATTAGATTCTGATACATTTTTGCCAATCTTCTTATTGACGCGCATTCCTACAATATTAACAAATGTGAACAAACCAATTGAAGAAAGATATTTTGAAAAGTTCCAAGACAGAAAGAAAACCTTTGTTTTTTTTTTGTACATTGTCAATTGAATCCATGATTGTCTTTAGTAGGGACAGTCTGACGGACGCATTCAACGACTCTAAGAACAGCGACAACGATGACTATAGGAAATCACCTCCACCCGAAGACGATCTACTCGGTGCTGGTGCCCATCAAAGACCATCAGGTAATAAAATGTTTTTTTTTTTTTAAAGGTCCATGAATTATTTCGATTTTACATTATTTTAGCTAGATGAAAAAATATGACTAGGTGCTCATGGTTGTTATAATAATACCATCTGTCTTTCACCATCTGTCAAGTAAGCTAACCGTCATTTAAAGTCACCGGTAACCGGGGATAATGGAGCTGATATACCTTTGTTTGTAAGGTAAAAGTCCCAAAAATTAAAAAGAAAATAATTAAAAAAAATCGCCTATCGAAGGATGCACTAAATAAATCGAGTGCACAATTTAATAAAACATAAAATTATTTCTAAAAGTAACTAATCAACACTTATCTAAACTTGTAGTCGGTGAAAGAGGCCCTCAGAGAAATACTTTAATTAATTATTATTTTTACACAGTCAGGCAGTCAACTTGATGGTAGACGTGAAAAAGTTGGTTATTCATAAATTTAATTAATAAAATTATCAAGAAATTGAAAAAAAAAATAATAATTTTTCTGTCGTAGTAACGGAGTCAGAGAATATGTTGCCACGCCATCTTTCGCCAGAAGTAGCGGCTGCATTGCAGAGTGTACGATTTATCGCCCAACACATCAAGGACGCAGACAAAGATAATGAGGTAAATGTTTTATCAATACTCAATACCAATAATAAATCTGTAAGGGTTGGTCATGGAGTAAGTTACTTTGTTTTCAGAGATATCCTGTTTATAGGCTCTATACATGATACTGAAACTAAATTGATCATTTTTAGAATTTTTTTCTGTATGTATTTATGTATGTATGTTCCTCCATAACTCTTAAACGAATTTAACTGATTTTCATGAAACTCAGTAAATAAACACTTAGACGTACAGGACAGAGGTTACTTTTTTCTTTTTCAACGCGGACGAAGTCGCGGGCGCCAGCTAGTTACAAATAAGTGTTTGGGAAGCTATATTTATCAGCGAGTAACATGACTATATTTTATAAAGTTACACTGAAGAAGTCACGTACAACAGCTAGTAACAAATAAAGAAAATATATATACTAGCTAGCTCGACGAACTTCGTACAGCCTCAGAATAAAAACACGTTCCATACAAAATGTATGAGAAATTGAGGAAGTATTTTTTACGTTTCTAGTACTCTAATTTAATTGGTCCCATAGGGTCAATTTATCCTCATAAGTAACAGAATCGACTGACGCCATAAAAACAAAACGTGAAAATTGACCTTTTTCCCGCTGACTGTGTAATCTGGAAAAATGTATATATACTCAGAACCATAAAATACTTTAAAAAAATGTTTTTTTTTTTTTTATGCCATACAAAGAGAAATGAGAGAATCAGATTTATATGTACCTATATATATTTATAATATATATTATAATATAAATAGTTATCTTTTAATTACTCTTAAGGATAATTGTAAAAAAAAAACGAGTAACGTTACTGAAGTTAATTTATGTACTGCGAATTTTATTTGTTTATTCACGAGATTGGGTTAAATATTCATGTACTGGGCTGAGGCCGAGTCATAATGGTTTTGTTGGACACGAAAAGTAATTGGGGAGGAGTGATAATACGAATGTTTTATTTAATGCCATAAAAATATTGTTTTTTTTTTTCCTTAAGTTCACAATCAGATTTTAAAATTTAAAAACTTTTAAAATTTCAACATTGATTTCGCTTACTTACAAATTAAACATATCAAGCTTGGTCTACGTCCATTAGATAGGGTTTCAAGCATGCTCTAAGGAAAGGTAGGTAAATTTTCTGACCGAAGAAATATGGGATCGCCAGTAAAGTCGAACAAACGTTTGTCAAAATGATAAAAAATTTAAACGAGTTGGATTGGAATCCAACGCATAAAATTCACGCGACTTCGTCTGCGTAACTTTATAAAATATAACGTATGTTACTCGCTGATAATATAGCTTTCTATATGTGAAAGAATTTTTAAAATGAGCCCTGTAGTTTTTGAGTTTATACATTACAAACATAGAAATCTTCTTCTCTTTATAATACAGATAAAGATCTGTTCAGGTTTTTGATGATCTTCAGCCCAATTAATAACGTTGAGATTTCACTAAATTACACAGGTACGATTTATGTTAAATTTAGTATACTATTACTTCAGCAATATTTGCATTACATGATAACCTTATCAAGGTTATCTACGGGACACTTATCTCCTCAGCAACTCTTAGAGCAGGTACACACTAGGCGTTTTGAAGCGCGCGCTTTGCTAACGCGCGCTTCAAAACGCCTAGTGTGTATACCAGCTCTTACAGCAGATACTATAGCGCGTTTGGGCCCAATAGAAAGTTGGGGGTTTGTATTATAATTTTAATTATAGCTTTTAATGTAAAATAATATGTAACACAACATTAAATTGAATATAAATGTTCCACATGTAGTAGGTATATGTTCGGAGGGATCAAGTACCGCGAAACGAGTACTGCCAACAAAGTACCGACGTTTGTACCACTTCGAGAGTACGCCTGGTTGCTAAAATTGCAGAAATAAAATGTTGAATAAATTACTTACTCTATTTTTTATAAAGAACCACAAAACAGTTTGTAAGCAGAAAACTCATTTTATAATACCGAGGGAAACTTTGAATAAACTTGAATCGTTTGAAGACACACAGCGTGATTGAAGTATCGAGTTTTCCTATAAACAAGTTTGCTAACGGTCTTAGCAGCTATGAAGAGTTGATAGAAGTCTTTTCCTCACTCTTTTGAGCAGACTCTCATAAAATATTATGTCCGCTTATATTTATATTATATATATCAATCTCTATCACGTCCCGAGATAACCAGCTGTCTTAGCTGTAAATAAATCTTTGAGAAATCAGTTGAGGCCACGTATCGGTAGTCAAGTTAATTATCATCATGAGGACAATGCGTCTTTATTTAAAAAAAAAGTAATGCGGCAAAGAATACTCAAGCGAATATAAAAAATATTAAGACAGGCTTAACATTATATTCTGTAAATTATCTACTTTTACATGCTGTATCCTTTGCTCTACCGTCAGTCAGCAGTATCAAACAGCAACCTGGAGTATAATTTTATTATTTCGTATATATTCGTATTCGTCATAGGTCACTTTTATACATGATATTATTGTTTTGATCATTGTGGTCTATATTAAAGCGAGCCTATTTAATTGAATAGCATAAACGAACTTTTGTTCGCGATGACGTTATTTTGTTAGATTTTAGAGGGGATAACAAAAACATTCGAGTCTGCTCAGCATTGTTTGTTGCCGGCTAATTAATGTTTTCAGAGTAAACGAAAGCCATTGATCAAATCCCCATTATTATACTATTCAGACAATTTTACGTTCAATGTTTCGCAGATACCTACTTGGTTAATTGCTTTTGGTAAAATTGAAAATTTCATATTCAAATACTTCTAGATAACCAAGAAAAATCTTACAAAAATGGCATTACAACCCACAGAAAAGATGTCCTCCTATATTAGAGCAGAAAAAATCGTATATGTTTTAGTTAAAACTATTATGTTTTTTTTAATATCTAATGGACACCCATCAAGGCGATGTGACATGAAATTGGTTAGAGATTTTTTGATACTAAAGAGACTTACTACTCTTTTAGTCAAATTAAGGAGTATTTATTAAATTAAATTTATTAAGGACTGAATTAAGGAATATCAGTAACTATTCAAATCAAAAGTCCTTATAGCATCGATTAGAGTTGGTTTAGCGATTTAAGCGCCCATTTTCAATAAGATTTTTAGTTCAACAAGGCTAAAAATCAAACCAAACCTAAGATTGTTTAAAGGAAGCCAAAGAGAAATTTGATATAATTTTTATTTATATAGAATACTAAATGCTGCCGGCGACTTCGCCCGCGTAATTTTGTAAATTATATACTAAAACCTTCCTCGAGAACCTCTCTATCCATTGGTGAAAACAGCATTAAAATTGGTGCAATAGTTTTGGAGTTTATCGCGAACAGACAGACAGACGCGACGGGGGACTTTGTTATATAATATTTAAGGATTTAAAATTCTCATGTAAAGCTGAGATGGATCGCTTGTATAAAGAATTGAGACAACATTTCCATTACATGAATATTTATAAATATCGCTGAACTATTTTTAATTGAATAAAGTAATATCGTTCGGAGTTCCGCTCAAACTAAAGTAAAGTCTCGCCGATAACTCGATAGACTTGGCGAATTTATTCCTCCATAATAACGTTAGGCCGTAAAATGTCTCTTCTATAAAATCTTCGAGGCTTCCAATTTAAATATTCAAAGGGGTCTTAGCCGATGAAGCTGCGAAATATGTCAGACGTTGATTGCGAAACATCAGCCGAAACGTCTTTGTAATATAATTTTAAGTCTATGGAAATTCTAGCTTATCATTGCTAAACCCATTTAAATATGAAACCCAGAGACAAGTCAAGGTCCTGAATTAATCAATGGGTTTAATAATGTGTTTGATGAGCTCCTTGGTCGAGTGGGTAAAGCGGTCCCTAGACGATCATGCAGCATGATATGCGTTACGTGCTGTCATGCCTGCATGACCGTCGTTTAATTGTATTGATTGATGTGAACGACATGCAACTACGTGCTGGCAGTTGATTGATAATTCCTTTTATTTTTCATCCTGCAAGCTATGATTGACATACACGCATGATCGTATAGCGGTCCCTAAACGATCATGCTCCATGACATGCAACATGATGATTCACGTAAACGCATCTCATGCCGCATGATCGTCTACCGTTCCCGTCAAGGGTCGTGGTTCGATTCCCGGCTGGGCTAGTTTTGAAAATGAACTTTTCATAGTTAGCTCTGGTCTGTATCTGGCAATATTATATTGACACAATATAAAATTAATATTATAATAAATTGTATCTATCTACTATATTATAACATAAACTTAACATTTTTTTATCAATTCTTAGAATCATTTACACAGTTAGATACAGAAACTAATTATTTACCTACTAAGACAACTACAAATTTTTTAAAGATAAAATGTTAGTTCATACCTAACTAAATAAAACAAAGTATCCCAAGCACTTTCTTCTTTTATGTAATATTGTGTAAGAAATCTGAAAAATTTCTTATTCTTATTATTTACACCCATGCCATGGCAAGAGATAACTTTCTTTCAGAATTCCAATCGTTGCTGAGGTAAATTATTCACAACCGAGTGTCATACAATTTGTAACGCGTTTTACCATTGTACACTTCTATAATAATCAAAATTCGCTGGTGAGGTAGGGAGCGAATGAATGAGTGGTCCCACGGGAGAAAGAGCGTGATGAACGAATGAATGTTTTATTGACCGAAATCCAGGCAGGTGTCGCACGGCGCGGCTTTACGCTCTGTGCCAACGAAATAAATAACAATATTTACTCTAACCGATGAGCAAAATGTTCGTTCAATATTAAAGGATTTGTGAATATACTAACTGGAAGTTGGAACTGGAACTGAACATTGGAAACCTTGAATATTATGATTGCCTCGTGCCGATAATAATGAAAAAATCATACTTTATTTATTTTTCAATAAATTTAATACAAAGATTTTTTTATTTTTGAAATCAGTTAATTTCAACAATCAAATATTTTCAAAAAACGACCAAAAGCAAATAATACTTTATTAATGCTTATAAAATTAAAAGGCATATAAAATTCAAAATATAAAATTCAATGCAGGTACATTACCTAAGTGTATAATTTGAGTCACTTTCTACCTTTTATATTATAGACTATAATATAGAGGGTAGTTAACATGATGTAATTATATGGGTATGCGCTGTGGGGTATTTATTGAAATGGCTAATCACAAAAAAGTAGTTCATCATACACTTATTATATTTAGTGGTTATCTCACTTATAAACGGTTTGACAAATCTAAAGGTAGGAGCGAAATTATCGTTTTCGTTCATTTAGTTTCATTACAACTATTTTCTTAAGTTTTATGTTACCCAAGTACACCATTAACCAATTGCAATGGCGAACTCTATTTTAAGATCGTAAAATTTGTTTAAAATTCGCCTTTTGCGGTTCCAACTACCGCCTTGGGAGTCGGAGTTGTCGGATCGAGATCCGAGTAGAATTTCCTTCGGGGAAAATCGATTGTAGCCAATTCGGACGTGCCGGTTACAACGATCGTAACGAGTAATGAGATTAATTAGATCGAGCCATTATCGCCAAGCTTAGTTAACTTAATGTTACTACATGAGCGGCAAGTACATATCAAAGAATTTGTAACTATTCTAATAAATTTCTATATATATATACTTAAAAGGCGATGTGTGTGTGTGTGTGTGTATGTATGTTCCCTATGGACTCCAAAACCTGAGCCGATTTTGATGAAACTTTCAGACAATCTTCAGATTAGTCCAGCAGGTAATCCTGTAAAGTTTAGTAGCGATCGGAGGCGGGCGAAGCTGGGAAAGAGTCGCTAGTATTAAACTAAAAAGGAAAGGTTGAATTCTTAATACCTAATCAATCTCAATTATATGTGTTATAATTCTTCATATCCAAATATAAATGTGTTCTCAAAGATTTATCAAGAAATTCATACTACTTGTTAGTACCTGTGAAAACAACCTTTTTTCTTACACACTTTTATTAATGTCATGACCATCAAACAGACTGACGGTCCACCGTTGGTGCAGCAACGCAAAAAATAATAATTAAATATTAGGACATTAATAATAACAATAATTTTGTATTTTTTCTCTCTTGTTTATTGGTATTTTTGTTTTATTGATTTGATTTTATGTTATTGATTGATTGTTCTAGGTATTTTTATCTCATTAACATTTGTTGATTCATTTATAATTTAATATAATTTAATTAATCTCAAATAATGTTGTGCTTTCCTATACTTAATTTAAATTCATACTTGTGATGTTCCTTTCTGAACATGGCAAGTATATTTGTAATTTTAATTGTGATTAAGTATGTTATGTACTAGTTGGCGCCCGCGACTTCGTCCGCGTTGAAAGCCTATCCTGTGTCCCGTACGTCTAAATGTTTATCTACCAAGTTTCATGAAAATCAGTTGATTCGTTTAAGAGTTATAGAGGAACATACATACTTACATACATACAGAAAAAAATTCTTAAAATGGTCAATTTAGTTTCAGTATCGTGTATAGAGCCTATAAACACGATATCTTTGAAAACAAAGCAACTTACTCAATGACCAACCCTTACAGATTTATTATTAGTATTGATATTTGTGTTTAGTTCGTAAGCATCGAAATAATATATCTGCGAGCATTGGTAAGCCTTTTCAAATAAATAAATAAAAAATTATAAATTGATCATCAACGTACTTAGTACTTACTTAATAATATCTCTAATAAATAATAACGTTATCGAAGACTTAGGAACTCGTCATTTTATCACGCGTTTCCACACCTGGGATACCATTAAGGAAACGCACTTCTTATTCATCCACTCGCTCAAATCCCAAAGGAAGCATTCGTTCACACTCGACGACACAGAACCGAACTCAATTACTAGTATTAATCCGCTTAATGTTCCCCAAATTATACTCAAGTCTATGGAAACTGGGACGAAATTGTCGACGCCTTAAATTCAAATTAAACACGATTTACTTCATGACTTTTAATTATTGAGAGAGACGAGTTCATTTCTCATTCAGTTAAGATGCTTAGAATCTCCTTTCAATGAAGGATTCTTCATTTCCAAGGGCTTCGTGTTTATTAGAAATTGTACCAGACACTTGAGAACGTTCTCGTGTAGCTTCCGTCGCATATACTTATTATAGACTAGCTGGCGCCCGCGACTTCGTCCGCGTTAAAAAGGAAAGAAGTAGCCTTTCCTGTGTCCCGTACGTCTAAATGTTTATCTACCATGTTTCATGTTTATCATGTTTATCATGTTCATGTTTATCTACATACATACATACATACATACATACATACATACATACATACATACATACATACATACATGCATGCATGCATGCATGCATTTATGCATGCATGCATACATACATACATACATACATACATACATACATACATACATACATACATACATACATACATACATACATACATACATACATACATACATACATACATACATACATACATACATACAGAAAAAAATTGTAAAAATGGTCAATTTAGTTTCAGTATCATGTATAGAGCCTATAAACACGATATCTCTGAAAACAAAGTAAATTACTCCATGACCGACCCTTACAGATTTATTATTAGTATTGATAATATATTATAGCTACCTGTGTGACGGGCTTTACCATGGAGTGAAAAGAGTTAAATCAAAACTTATGACAAAGGTTTCAACACTAACGGTTTTATCTATACAAGTAATAAATCAAAGACACTTTGTCCCTTATGCTGTTGTAATAAAACTGGTTGCACCGTTTTCCGTCATTTGGTGCGATCGTGAAACAACGTAT
Organism: Synanthedon formicaeformis; assembly: GCA_945859745.1. NCBI lineage: Eukaryota > Metazoa > Arthropoda > Insecta > Lepidoptera > Sesiidae > Synanthedon > Synanthedon formicaeformis. The sequence continues at coordinate 2,073,789 of OX243968.1, read as the reverse complement.
TTACTTGTATTGACTACAATGTTGTACTTAATATTGTCCCTGAAACCTGAAACTTAGTGTCGCGGTTAACTAAACGACATTTTGTATATTAACTTAGTTGTCTCAATACTACTATGTGTTACGCTTTTGTAACAATACTACTTGCTATAGAGCTCTTTTCTTAATGACACAATATTCTAAGCTAGCTCTTACTCAGGGCTTCGTCTGCGTGATGAATTAAAAATAGCCAAAATCTTTCTTTAGAATCCTTAAATCTATTCCGTAACTTTCTTACAAAACGCCTTCTAGTTCAGTTATGGAAAACTAAGTTCTGAATAGATGTAAGACGTTATCTAGTTCTGAAACTAAAGTGTGAAATATTATCTCATGGGAACTTATTATAATCCTCGGCAATAGTCTCGGCTAGTCATAGGCTACATTGAAAAAATCCTATATGGTAGTAGGATAAGAACCATGGTACAAGTCTGTTATATTGACTTCTCAATTAATCATTTAACATAATGTACCTACACTTGGAGTGATACGAGTAACCAATCACTACACATTTTGAGTAATTTTGAGCTATTGCTTCAAGTGTTCACGAGGTTGTAAATCAATAGGAGAAATGCACTCGACAGTAAAAAATGTATTACAGAACAAGTTTTGTTCTGATAAACAATTTTTTGTAGACACTAGTCCTTAACAATCTAAAACCTTAACAATAGTAGTTTAAGTTCAATTCTCAACAGCTGTGGTTTAACTCAACTTTTCTAACAAACGTCATTAAACTATCTACAAAGATAGCAACAATGTTCGCTTCGAACCAGGAGAAAACTGAAAAATTCACAAGTTATAACTCACTCGGGGGCTATATATTATGTTACTCGTATATATATAGTGCACCCTTAGTTGTTGCATACATGAATTTATGCATACACTTTCATAACTTCAACTGTGTGCTGAGAAAAGTTTTTTGAACAATATGTGTATTCAAAATAAGTTTCGTATTATTAGGTTAGAAATATACAGGCTTGATAAGAAAACAGATAATTTTTGGGATATTTAGTTAGTTAATACGATTAAATAATGCGTTTTACGCAGATATATTACAACGAAGACATGAGAAAAGACATTATAAAGCAACAGGATAGTCTTATACTCGTTTTGTCAGACTCTTTATTTTTTATTTACATGTTTATCAATTATTATCAAATTGAAACTCGTAAAAAAACCCGATGTCTTAATCTGGGATAAGCATTCTATCAACTTCTACTATGTGGATAATGGTTTTAGCTAACAAAAATGTTACATAAACTTCCAATACTGCAGTGTCTGGTACTGAATGATTGAGGAGGATCTTCTATCACTGAATAAATGTGCCCCCGATTCTAAGGCACGTACAAAACGCCGCGGAAAATGCCGAAAATTGTCGACCACCGTCGAAGACCGCCGATCTGCTGAATTGTTATTCCAAACACGTTTTCGTGTCTTCGAGATAACCGCACTTCATTTTTGAAACGACGATAAATAGCGCCCAAAGGCGGAATAAATTTTAAAACCTCCTTAGTGGATTAGACAACCAATCCATTTTAGTTAACACTTCGCAGATTATGTTTTTTCTCCCTTTCAACTCCGGAATAGGACCCCTATTTATTTTTTTCTAGTAAATTTGAATGTTTTGAAGTTTTATTATTGTTTTAGTGCTTCTGTATTTAGTTCATATTAAATTGATCCAAGATTTTTGTGTTGTATTGTTTCATCGGGATTAGGAATCAGAACTTGGTAGTGGCCAGACAAACTGCGTTCCGGAATCATAAATTCAGTACCCATTTTTTTATACTTTATTCCTTGTGATTAACTAAATGATTAATATTTCGTATAAAGGTTGGCGATAGATCACTTCTATTCTAACTTCTATAACTCTAGTTATGTTTACATGCAACTGCATCAACATATCATCAAAAGAAACTTCAATTTTACTACATTACATAAAAATAGTCACATAAATACCTTTTGTACAGAACATCAAATGAAAATCATTGCACAAAAGAGCACTGCACCTTCAGCGCCTTTTGTTTCAAGATTATATTAATAAAGTAATTACAAATTACAGTCGTTTCTCCCTTCCTCCCTTAGGAATGACTGGTAATTGTATTGTTCACTTCTCATTGTTGGTTGCATTTTGTGATGGGGTGATTAATGTTTTGCGCCTAATGTACACGAGAATAAATGCGAACGTGAAATTACAGCTATGAGGCTTTCAAAAAAATAATTTTAATATTTTTTATTTACTAAATACTTATAGTCTGACCAAAAGAGATGAAACTGTAGAAGCAGAGAAGCAGATATGCATAACAAAAAGACCTTAATAGTAAATTAGCCTGTAAACTTATAATGGTAGGGGAGCCCAAGAGGGGATTTTTTGATTTACTCGAACGCGTCAGATATTGCCAATGTATATACCCCACGTGTTTCCGATAACGGATATGTATTAATCTGACGGTTTGGTTGGTGGGGTTGGCGGGGGTGGGGGTAAAGTTTTAAATACAACTCGAGCGCGTCAGATTTTCAGAGGGGATTTTAAGTGAACCTAAACTAAGCTCCCATTTAAAATTCAGACGATTCGGATGTAACGCAAGCTCGTGGCAGCTTTTTGAAAATGCAAATAATATTTTAGACGATTCTCATTTTGTAATACTGGAGCGCGTCAGATTTTCATACAGACGGTTCAGCCTAAATTCCTGATCGTGCTGATTCTTAATCTAACGATTATATAGAGGATTTTTTAAAATAAAGCGCCTACAAAATTTTGAACGCCTGTAGACGCTCACCCCACCGCTGAAATGAAAAACTTCATATAACCTTTTTTTCTTCTTACCATCCAATCTTCAAAGTCCAATAGGTCCTCACGACGCTCGAGTGACAACACATTTAGCATCGTGGGCTCCCTAACCATAAGATTTTATTGTAAGTTTTATGGTTACCAAAGTATTTTCAATACTCTTGATATCTATATCCACGATCTGGATGTAGGATATATCCAGTTTTGATTGAGTGATCTGAAACCAGTTTGTTAAACTTATTAATTTTTTACTTTGTTCATTATTACCTACAAGTTTTAGTTAGACATCGTTAGTCTATAATAGTCTATATCTATACTAATATTATAAAGAGAGAAGATTTGTATCTTTGTAATGAATAAACTCAAGAACTACTGGACCGATTTTAAAAATTCTATAGAAAGCTACGTTATCAGCGAGTAACTTAGGCTACTCGTATCCTATCCTTACTTAATATTAATATTATGTATAAATGTGAATGTGTTTGTTTGTTTGTTACGCTTTCACGCAAAAACTACTGTACCGATCACCATGAAATTTTGCATACACGTTGTCTGGGACACCAGAAAGGACATAGGGTACCTTTCATCGTTCAACGCGGACGAAGTAGCGGGCACCAGCTAGTTATTAATAAAAGTAACATTATCTTCTATTATGACAACATAACAAAGATAAAAACATAACATTATCGTATATTGTTTCCTTTTTTTTTAATTAGGAATTAGCACTTTTTTTTGTACATATAAACTTTAAGATGCCTAACCTTGTAGTAGGCTATATAAAAATTTAATCTGTTATATGTAATTGTTAAATATTAAATGCTGTAAGGTTAGCTATTAAATAAATAAATAAATAAAAATAAATAAAAAAATAAATGACGGATTTCATTTACCGGAAACCGCGATTTACTACAAAATATCCATTCCTACTGTTACTCTTGGACAATAAATGAAGTATTTTTGAAACACGTTAATTTTATTCAATTATTATATGTATTACGAATTGAAAGCACTAAATATATGAACAATCAGATTAGCTTAAGAACTGATTTTGCTTCAGAAATGGATAAAGTTAGATGAAATGCGACAGGAAACGAAAGTAATTATAGCAGTTGACTTGATTCATTCCAACTAACATCGTCCCAGTATGATTATTAAAAAACAAAAGATAAGTTTCACATCCTACGATTTTTACAATATCTCCCCTTCAAACTCCAAAATATCTACTCGCTCAGTTATTAATAATCCCCAAAACTGAATTGACGTTTTAAAAATGGTCTATTCACTTTGTTTGCCGTTTTCTGGGCTTAAATTAATGGTTTTGGTCTTATCTTAACAGTTCGGACAGAGTTTGAATGCGAAATTGAACGAAGCAAGTATACAAAAGTAGGTGTTGTTTGGAGTTTGAGGAAATTCGTGATTCTGTCCTTCTTTGATGTTTGATTCTAGAAATTTCAGACTCTAATTTATAAATCTAATTTTGTTGATTTTGTTTATAATTAAGTGTAATTATTGTAAATTTAAATTTTAAAGATGACAAAAAGAATAGTAGGCATCCTGAGTTTCTTTCGGTATTTCTTCTCAGGATCGTCAAAACTTGGCTTTTTTCCGAATCCCTGGTAAATTTAAATTTATAGTGACGATCAATAAGAGTTTCTTGGAGAAACCTAATTGATAAATAAATGTTTTGATTTGATTTGATATGGTTCTTGCAGTTTAATATCAGATTGTGTTGTAAAACGCTTGTCTATGCCAATAATATATGCTAAATAACAATATGAAAATTGTAACATTAAGATTTTCATTAGGAAGTAAAAATTTTATGCATTTTTTTAAAGTAAATATGACCCATTTGATGATAAAGTGTTTGTGTGTCACTGCATTTCTCAGTAATTTGAATTTGTGTCATAGTAAATTTGAGTGCTCGACTCATTATGTAGTAGTCAATTTAAGCTCTAGGCAAAAATCAAATATAGTCAGATTGTGTTCTAGACAGTCCAAGACCAACCCATTTGGGCAACAGTATCTGTTTCGGTAAGTGAGTAATCTTACTATGATCGGCAGCACCTGTGCCGTTGCTTGTATTATATATAGGCGACGGTAGCCACCTACCATCAAGTGGGCTGTCAGCCTGTGTCGACATTAACATAATATAAAATCAAGATAAAAAAGCCCACTTCCCAATCTATATAGGAAGAGTGATGATACTGTTGTGATGATTCTAAAATTATTTTATAATATTATAAGGTATTTGTGATACAAAAATGGCATATTTGTTTTTGAGAAAATTTCACTCCCGATGGGACTCTTCGCGTATCAATGTAAACAAGGATTCCGTTCAAGAATTCCTCGATGCACTACCTAAAGCTGTTTGCGATAGGATTTCTGCCGCGTGTAGCTACATAATGTCCTGGAACTGGAGGCGAAATATGTAAGCAAGGAAAAGCGACTGGGAATAATCTTGCAACTGAGCAAATATTTTTATTGTTTCTTGTGTTTTGTTTTCATGCTCGTTTCGTTCTTTACTAGTACTCGTAGTTTGTGTTTTTTTTTTATTCGTACTCGTCACAGAATAATTATTTTTAAGTTTTGAGGTGTTTATTTTTTGTTGTTTTCTAGAGCTGTCGAAGATTTTCTATGATTTTAGATCACACTCTTATTAGTTCCTACAACTATGAGATCAATATTAGCGTGGGAAGTAATCTGCGTCGATATATCGGCATCGTCTCGTTTTCTTAGAAATTCAGTTCGTGCTTCTGCAGATAGGGCATTTTTATTCCCTTCAATGTCGTATCTCTCGATCCCTGAGGTCCTATCATTGGCGACTCCAGAGATAGCTATTAAAATTTCCATGCTACACAACCTTGCAATGCTGTCAGTATGCTTGGAATTGCTTAAGGAGTTTTAGCTAGATATGATATATAAAAAAAATTCTTTACACAAGCTATGTAGATTGATATTAATAAAACATATTTATGATTATAAAATACTAGCTGGTGCCCGCGACTTCGTCCGCGTTGAACGATGAAAGGTACCCTATGTCCTTGCTGGTATCCCAGACAACATGTATGAAAAGTTTCACGGTGATCGGTTCGGTAGTTTTTGCGTGAAAGCGTAACAAACAAAAACACATTCACTTTTATAATATTAATAAAGATTAATGATTCTCATAAACTTCTCTCATACTGGATAATCAAGTATTATTAGCAGACTCAGAACGCACTGTTTATAATAATCTTTATTAAAAAAATGGGTCCTTTAACATGATTCAAAAATCATTCGCTAAGAAATGATTTTTGAAAATTTTAACGCCGTGCGAAGGCAGGGGTTGGTCGCTGGTCGTATTTTAAAAAATACAAGTGAAACATTATTACGAACATTATGAGATTCCCACTCGGCTCGACGGTTTCATATTGCGTTTCAATTTAAAACTCGATAGCAGACTTCTAAGCCCACAGCCTCTGGCACATCGACTCAACTCTACAGTAATAAAATTGAAAAAGGAACGTTTATTGCTCACGATGCGAGAATTCCGTCAAACTTTATAATGTAAAATCATATTACATAACTTCTTTACTGCTATTCTCATGTATAGTCATGAGTACCATAATCTACAGCTTATGTATAGTTATTAGAAAAATAAAAATATAATAAATACAATAAATTAATTTTAAATAATCACAAATATTTGCATGACCTTGTCGGGTAAAGAGCTTTGTAGTAACTGCTGTATATGATCTTGAAACAAAATGAGCAATCTGCTAAGTAGACTGAGACACCGTTCTAGACATAAAGCTAATTTAATATGAAATTTAGTAATAACGCGACTTAGCCATGTGTTTGTACAAATAAAGATTTATTTGTTTTTATTTATTTATTAACCTTTGACCCATACCTACACAGTTATTTCAATGTTGAAAATCGTTAGAAAATAGAATTTACTGAATACAAACGCTTAGATGTTTTTCTCTGCTAAGGACTCAGTTAGCTGTTTCATCCCATGAGTCTGCGAATATAAAATTGTCAATTGTCTGAAAGTCCCATATTCTCGTAGTACTTTGGTTGTTTACTGGATGTCTCTTCAAACAAATACGTACATTTTCGATCAAATCTTGGCTTGTAAGTGTATATGTGACTTGCGTTTGTTCACTAACTCACACAGGCAAGCACTGTATCGAAACGTACGCGCACGAGCCTGTGAGATATCCCGAGGTCCTAGCCAAGAGCAAACGCAGTACTTTCTACAGTCGTAAACGCTACGCTCAGGCCACGCTACGCTACGCTGGGAGGAAAGCTTTGTGATTGGTCAAAATTTTATCGTGATTGGTTACAACAACCAATCACCGGGCTTTATTTCTTTCGTTTCGTAAGTACGCAAAGAGAGCGTTTGCATTTTTATGCTCTTGGCTAGGGCCCCAGGTGCTAAAAACTATAATACAGACACCTCGGCCTGTCCTTTACAGTGACTAAATGGTGTTGGTATGTTGATTTACTGAAAGCCCTTACGGATAACGGGGAGCTGGGAGGTCTGGTAGTATTGGTAAATGAGGGTAGTGGTTATAAAAAAAGAAGAACAAGCTATAATTAAAAATTATAAACGAAACCAACAAGCTATATCTGCTGTAAGTTGCTAAGGAGTTTGGTATCCCGCACCTTCAGTAATGGAGAGGCACAAAAAGAAGAAGGTTAATATAACAAACGTTTCTCTATTGAGAAGGTATCTACATAGTTTCGCGCAGTTCCAATTGGTAGCCCCTTAGTACTTAGTAGGTTACCTACTACCCTTAGTACCTTAGGTACTCATTCGGTGGGAGTGGTTCACTAAAGGGACCGCAGCGTTATAGGCTGCCAAAGAGGTTAGAGGGTTGCAGTTAAATTCAATTTAATAAAATATCTCTTAAATAATTTAATGGAGCTAAGAGAAATTTAATATCACGAGTTCATATGATTTAAACGGTCCAACAATTCCAAACTCCATTATTATATAAGGATGAAATGTAAGCGATTCGGCAAACTTTAAACGATCAGGTTTTCAAATCTACCACTCGAGTTAAATTTTATTTCATTCACCAGTAGGTACTTTTTTTAAATTCCTTTAAAAAATTCCTCTTACTATGCTTTTGAAGTTTATACGCATGAATGAGTATATTTCCGCGTAATATGTGATATTAACATAATATATTATTACAAAGAACTAGCTGATTCAACCGTCATTGCCGGCAACCGTCAACCGTCATTTCATATGAAATACCATCCAATTTCCGAAATTACCCGTGTATTTTTCAAAAAAATTCTTTCATACAAACCTTGTAGGACAAGGTTACGTTCTCAATTGATATTCCGTTACACACTTATAGTGAAAGAAACAAACAAAGCTTATAGTGATTTTATTTTGTAAATAAAAATAGATAAATAAAAATAGAAAATATAGATGATATGCACATATATGTTTCATGTACATAGAAGTTGTGAGTGCTGCCATAATGGCGCCTTTTACGAAACCTAATACTCAAAATTTTACTTTTATTCCAGCTTTGTTTGAGAATTTTTATACTTTCATATGAAAATGGTCCATATTTCACTTGAAAATACATTACTATTTAAAGGCCAACGCTCTAGTCAACGAACCGGTACGAGTACACCAAAATTGCTCTACTGCAAGCGAAATTCCCTTGAGACGTGTCCCCATACGCTCCAGACTGCTTTCCATTTGCGTTGTCAACGCAAAGTAAATTCGACACAGTGTCGGGTTTTCCATTGAATACTTTAACACCGTGTTCTGTGTCAAAATGTTCTAACTTTTAATATGCATGAAATTTTTATAGAAAAAAAAAATACTCGTACGATTCAAAATAAAAAAAAAATTGTTTTTGGATCAGTCGTAGAGGGATTTTTTTCTAGTTTCGGAAGCATATAGTACAATACAGCCTCTATTTCGTAATGGCAATCAGACACTTCACTCTCTTTTATTTGTCTATGAATTTAATATAAGAATAAAGAAAATCAAACGTTTTCGTAAACAGCGAGATGTGCTACTTGATCTTGCTTCATAAAGGCGTCGGCAGTGTAATAAGATTTTTTTTTCTTGTGAAAATGAAAGAACATAATCCTCATTCTTTTGAGTTGAGATTTATTTTTAATGGGCGAGAATGTATTGATAAAGGAAGCTCAGTTTATCCATATCATTCAAGCACTCCCTGAAGAAGACAGACGGGTCTTAGCGTTTCTGGGATCAAAAGGAGCCCGAAACACAACGTATTGTTGTTTGCGTAATCGTTTACAAACGCCTAATCTCTGACGGGAAATTGTTCCATGATACGCTTCTATTATACTTAAGTTAAGAGCTCTTTTGTAAAGAGGAAATAATGAAAAAAATGCCCTCTGAAAAGTTTATATTGTCCTTAGAAAGGGGTTCAATTAAAGTACCTCTTTTGTAAACAAGTAAACAAGCTTGGCCGACGTCAAATTGGGTCTTTAGCATAATTGGATAGGATTTTCTTGCAAAATTGTATAGCTCAAGGAACGAAAAACAACTTTGGCGTGTCAATATTTTGATTTCTAAAAATAGATTTCAATTATTTATTATTGATTTTGTTATAAAGAACTTCAGGCAAGCTGCGGCACACCTGAGGGTCAAAGTGAGGGAACGCATCGCTTACTCACGAGACTATATGACGTTATATATACTATACTAGCTGGCGCCCGCGACTTCACCCGCGTTGAAAAAGAAAAAGTAGCCTATCCTGTGTCCTGTACGTCTAAATGTTTATCTACCAAGTTTCATGAAAATCAGTTAATTCGTTTAAGAGTTATGAAGGAACATACATACACATACATACAATTTAGTTTCAGTATCATGTATAGAGCCTATAAATACGATATCTCTGAAAACAAAGTAACTTACTCCATGACCAACCCTTACAGATTTATTATTGGTATTGATGACATTATATATGGGCAAGAGGGTATTTTTGTAATACATTTTGCCGTGCTACTAAAAATATATCCATAATTGAAAAAGTCTGGCATCAGTAATCAGTACTTTACAGATTAATATACGAGTAATATATTATGTAGTCTAAATATTAATGTGTTTATTTGTTAACAGGTTGTTGAGGATTGGAAATTCATGTCGATGGTTCTCGATCGCTTCTTCCTGTGGCTGTTCACAATTGCTTGTTTCGTCGGAACTTTCGGCATCATCTTCCAATCTCCTTCGCTATACGACACAAGGGTACCGGTGGACCAGCAGATATCCTCAATACCTTTAAGGAAGAACAACTTCCACTATCCCAAAGACGTTGAGGTCATCGGAATTATTAGTTAAGCTACAATGGAATTTTATTCTTAACTTTAAGCTCACGAATACGAATTGATAAAATTTGATATTCACTTATGAAATAGATAATAAATATTAAATAAATTATCACTTGCCAAATACTTAGAGGTTAATTTTTTAGTTCGTAAGTTACATATTTCTATGACGCGGCTGTGAATTTGAGTTTTTAAAGTTTTTATATAACTACTTAGCTACTTAGTTGTTATGTGTGTGTGCAATGTTGTAAATCACAGTAAAGTTTTAGCACAATAAACTTTATTATAGAATTATATACAGAGTTTTATTATTACTTAATAATAATAATAATAATAATAATAATAATAATAATAATAATAATAATAATAATAATAATAAAGCTTTATTTATTTCCACAAACAATTAACAAAAATAAAAATGACATCAATTTAATAAATAAGCTAGTTGTGGGTTGTGGATCCCTTATTTGGGTAAAAGCATCCCCCATTTTTTTCCATTGTTTCCTGTCATTTCCAATGTTTACCCAATCTTTCCCTGCTATTTTAATAATGTCATCTGACCACCTTTCCTTGGGACGTCCAACACTCCTTCTCCCTTCTGGTCCTTTCCATCTCGTTGTCGCCACACAGTTAATAATATTTAAAAGCAAGTTTATAATAGGTAGATGTACTTCGCCTTTTATGATTCTGACTTCTACATTTGTGCTTCTAATAGAATTGTACGGAACAATTCAAATCTGAATTTTATTTTAATACCTTGCAATTTATGGGCAAATTATTCTTTCTCAACCTAATTTATTTTATTTATATTTTTAATATTGTGGTATGTGGTATGGATACCGTGTTATGTGGTAACTGTGAGAACCGTTTCTAGTAAAGGTCTTCAGGCAAGCTGAATAATCTACCTACATCTTCTAATCTATATGATAGTAGGTGGATTCTTTTACTTATTAACCTAAGCAACAGCGTAAGGATAACAAGTGCTCTATTGACTTTAAAAGGTAAACTTTGGCGACTGATAAGATAAAGGATAAGGATTAAAAATGGTAGGGGAGCCCAAGAGGGGATTTTTGGATTTACTCGAGCGCGTCAGATATTGCCAGATATGCCACGTATATACCCCACGTGTCTCCGATAACGGATATGTATTAATCTGACGGTTTGGTTGGTGGGGTTGGCGGGGGTGGGGGTAAAATTTTAAATACAACTCGAGTGCGTCAGATTTTCAGAGGGGATGTTAAGTGAACCTAAACTAAGCTCCCATTTCAAATTCAGACGATTCGGATGTAACGCAAGCTCGTGGCAACTTTTTGAAAATGCAAAAATTAATTTTTAACGATTCTCATTTTGTAATACTCGAGCGCGTCAGATTTTTTCATAATAATAATAATAATAATAATAATAATAATAACGCCTGTAGACACTCACCCCGCCGCTGAAATGAAAAACTTCATATAACCTTTTTTTCTTCTTACCATCCAATCTTCAAAGTCCAATAGGTCCCCACGACGCTCGAGTGACTACACATTTAGCATCGTCGGCTCCCTAACCAAAAGGTAATAGGTCAATGGACCAAACGGCGGATTTACATAATAAAGACATTGTCTTTATACAGATGTATGACAAACAGGACATGTACTGTTTTCTCACTATTAACTGCTTTAGACCGATCTTGCTGAACACTAATTTCTTTTTACGATATCGTTTCAAGGATGTAGAATTAAAATAAAACAATATATTTCACATTAATATATTTTAATTGTTAAAATACTTTTGATGTGATAAATTCATCAGAATTTATATCAATAAACCTTGTGCCTAGCGGTGACATACGTAGCTTGCAGATGATTGTATTAATGGGAAGGTCGTATCTCTACTAGCCTAGTCACTATATCGAAAACACTAAATGGACACATTTCTAAATATTTGTCACAGTCGCCTCTGTTGCCGTCTGCTTCTGCTTTGTAATAAGCGTCATCTAGTCCTTCTTCTTTTGAAGCTGATGGCCTGGAATAGAAAAAAATAATTAGAAGCTTTACTTCATATTAAATAAAAATTAAATTAATAAAAGTCAATTTGTCGATATGAAACTGTCGTCGACGATAAAGTAGTAGCAGACTAACTTGAGATAGAATGTGCTGAAGATTTACTAAATAGGCTAAAAATTGTGTAAAAATATAAAACAAATGGCAACCTAAAGATATATTGCTGCTACTGTTACTCAGATATTAATTTCCAGAAGGAAACTCCTGAATTCTTATAATTCCAAAGCTGTAATCAAAGCCTACAACAAGTAAGTCTCACAAGGGTGATACAAGTATGGAGAACTATTGGAACAGAGAGCTTGCTTGCCTTGTTTTATGGCAGATATAGGAATTTCTTTCATGCATAGTCACATATGACTGGGAAGTTACTTCCTAAATGAAAATGAGGTAAAGAATGTGCAATGGCACGGCTAAAAAGTTACTGCAATTTTTCAAAAACTTATCACTACATATTATAAAACAAAGCCCTCCGCCGCGTCTCTTTGTCTGTCTGTTCGCGATAAACCGATTTTCATGTAGTTTTCACCAATGGGCAGAGTGGTTCTCAAGAAGGTTTTAGTATATAATTTACAAAGTTACGCGGGCGAAGTCGCGGGCAGCAGTTAGTTATATATAAAAAAAACAAAAACAAATAGTAACTGGATCTGGTAGCTCTTATTCACTCACAGAAATACATGCATGCGAATTATTAATCATCGTGGCCTTCTGTGAAGAGGTTGTTACTGCTCTAGTAGTAGCTGTGTGCCTAGCCACTATAGAGCTTATTGTTAACTTAGTCTTAATTTCGTCTAAACTTTGTTGTTAACTTTCCTTAAGGGCCTCTTTCAGAAACTACAAGTAAAGTGTTGATTAGTTACTTTTAGAAATTATTTCATGTTATATTGAATTATGCACTCGGTTTACTGCATCATTCGTTAGCCGATTTTTTATTATTATTTTCTATTTAATGTTTGGGACGTTTACCGTACAATCAAAGGTATACCAGCTCCATTATCCCCGGTTACCGGTGACTTTAAATGACAGTTTGGCCTACTTGACGTTGGTGAAAGAGGCGCTTATACAAAATTACTTACGTAAATATAATATGCATGATGTGCCCAAGGAGTCCATTATGGTGTAGCGGTGTTTCAGCGGCTTCACAAATGTTTCGCAGCATGCATTCCTTGCCCTTCATTCCGTTTCTGCAAAATAAATAGATAATATCTTTTATGTTTTGATAATGTTTCTACAAAATAAGTCTTTAATGAAAATAATGAATAAATACGTACTCTTTGAATTTAGTTTCTAATACGGTGTAGGCCAGTTCCCTTGTTATACTGCGACTGTGGCGCGAGCTGATGATCTGCAATAACAAAGAAAATAATTATCAAATAAAAACTGGCCCGATTACCTAACCTGACTGTTAAGGATAAATTAATTTTTATACTATTCTAGCAGTGGGAATACAATGTTTTAAAACACGAGAAATATACATTAATAAAATGAGTAAAAGTTGAATTTAGTTTAAGCATTATGTTATATTTAAATTGATCAAAATACTTTATACAGATACTAAGTTTTAATGTCAAAAATACACAAAACTCTATCTATTATGTAGTAGTTTTTTTTCATGAAATTCCTCTCTTGATCTGTCTATGTCATGACTTGCTGATAGCTATAGTCTTTAGAAGTTAATTAAAAAGATTTATGTTTATAGTAATAATAAAAATAATCACATAAACAAGTACTTACTGGTAAATTTGGAAATATAACTTCATCAATTTCCGTAAGATTCGTTACCGGGCTGTAATTAGCTTCGAAGTTGTATGATACGAAAACGTTTTTGTCTGGAATATCTACTGGGACGGCAATAGCGACGAAAACCTGGAATCAACATACAAAAAATTAAGTTCACCATTTATTGCGTCTGTCTGTCTGTATTTTCAAGATTATCTCAAAAACTATTGAATGGATTTTCATATGGTTTTCATTAATGGAAAAACCGTCAAATGGGGAAGGTTTTTCTATATAATTTTCAAAAAATTGCACCTATATATTAGAAAATATTTATTACACAAAGAATTCTTTTGCGATGGTAATGTCCTAATTCTTGAGTATATAAATTTTAAAATATTAATATTAAAAATTACTCACCCCATAAAGACTTGTTGGTGGAAAAATAAGAGCTCTCTTTTGCACTGACTTTTCACTTGAAGAACGCGTGAGTGCTAGGGATCTGGAAAAATATTTTCTTTGATTTGGTTCTCGTTTCAATAAAACAGGAGAATTTCACTCCATTTCACTGACAAAGTATAAACATAATATTATCACGAGATTACTTACAAAAAAAACACAACTTTTACCCACTCCATAATCTAAAATGTATAAAAGAAAACTACAAAAAAAACACACAAAACCGGCATCTATTTGAAAAAAGAACTAATACTTGTTGTATGGTAACGTTACTGAGTCTAAAAAATAACTGTATTTCCACCATGACCGAACAGAATTAGCGACACGTTGCTAAATGTCATAGTTTTACTTATATGTAAGTTAATATAGCTATAAGTGACGAATGTGGACCATTTCGTAATTTGTACATATTAACCGATCTTTGCTTAACGAATGGCAAATAATTTAGAATCACTTACATATAATCAACATAATCACAATCAGTCTTTATAATTATAATAATGAGGCGTCTTCCTTCAAGAAAATCCGTGCTTAAAGTTTGTTAAGAATCACTTCTTGAGTTCTTCAGTCTAGAACTCACTACTCCAGACCAGAATTTTATCTGGTTGGTTGTTATGTCAAAGATTTACACAAAAATAGAATATGGTTTCTAATGAGCTCTGTCACCTGAGTGAGTGAAAGAGCTTTACAAGAGCATTAACTTGCTGCAACCCATGCCGGTCTTCTTGCGCAGAACCGGAAGAACTGGAATTCGGACCGGAAGTGCCGTCTCTCAGTGACCAACGCCCCTGTGGCCAAGTGTCTTTTAGTCCGCATTGAGTGCCTGAGAGTGACGTAGGTACCTACGCACATTTTGTGGTATGCGCCCCGACAGCGGCTCCTCCTCATCTCCCTAAATCGAAGGAATGCGAACAGCATCCATGGAAGGTGCCCTCCTGTAAAATAGATGGCATAACGGAGAGGGCCCTGGTGCGCTAAAGCGAGTTCAGGATCGTCTTTGACTGCTGAGGAAGTGCCGAGGAAGCCGCGTGGTTTTAGTGGGTACACCTCCCTTATTAGGTGGAGGGGAGTCCCACATGATCACACCGCCGTTTCCCCGGACGGTGTGTGTGTGCGTAACGCATTTCCCGCATTTCCCAACGTAAAGAAAAGGTACCTAACCACGATGACGCTTAAAATCGATCGTATAATTTTAATAAACTAAGTTATTATACGAAATATTTATTTCTTACTTCGGGAACTTTCTCTTCAGCGAACTAAAGTGTCTCGTTTGCGCTGGCCGTTGATTTTTTTTTATGTACTACCAGCCTTTGTTTAAAAGAAAAAAAAAACCATGGAAAGCTACTCAAACTTTGAGTAATATTTTAGCAAATTTTCTATAAAATACTTTAAGGCTTTTTAGAATAATATCGAATTTACCGATACCACTAGACGCTTGACATCGCAATACTGGTGCCCGGGGACACTCGTGAAAATATATAAAGTTATGTCGGGATAATGTAAAGCAGAGTTGCTTTAAGTGCAACTTTCTGACACAATGCACCTATTGCTTAGCGATTCTGTACTTTATCGCATTTTATTTGCTTATTCTGTCTTGCATGTGAAAATATCTTTGAGATAGGCTATAGATATGCTTTTTAGATATCTTCTTGTTGTTTTTATTAAAATACAAACGACCCATTTGCATAAGATACCGCTTAAATATGCCAAACCAGTCGATTACAATCAAAAAGTTGGTTACAGGAAATTAGTAAGTATATTTTAAAATTAATTAAAAATAATAATAATGTTACTAACATTTTTGTAAAGCACTAGTGACCCGCTCCCGGCTTCGCTCGTGGTGCAATTTTTATATGTATATACAAAAACGTTCGCCGTTTATCCGTCCATGCGAAGCCGGGGGCGGGCTGTTAGTTGGCTAGAGGTTACAGTATTCTGCTATTTATAAGAATATCAACATCTATTTTAACGGGCAATAAAAATCATTGTTTTCTATTCAACGTAATATAGACAATGCAATTGTATCAACTAAGTATGTATTTGCAAATGTGTGGTTGTTATAAAGAAAATAGTTGTCTTGTGTTGTGTTCTGACTTATAATATTATGTTTATTAAGTTTATTTCTACATATTTCTTTTTCAATAATTCCACTTTCTAAAACATTCTTTAAACATATTATAGATATAGAAAAATATAATTTTCTTAAATATGTAGGATAGATTAAAATTTCCAGTTTGATAGGAGTCGGTTATTAGATAAATAAAATTATTAGTAATTTTTTTCTATTAAGTCCATGGATACTGACGAATAGTGAAACGCAAATATATATGTATATTTTTATTTACACAGACTACTTTCTCTCTCGTGATTTTATGTACACAATGAACTTATACGTACCCCCCGCTAAGAGCCATATGTGTCGTTCATTGTAAAAGTGAACTATCTCCTTGTAACTGAATTTTAGAATAACGAGCTTTTTGCGAATTATAGTGTAGGAAAAAAAATATAAGCATTCATTCATTGTTTTCATCTATGGGATTTAATGCAACTATTGGAGTTACTTCACTTTTATATTGAAAGATATGACTAAATGTGATACCATTAGGCAAGAATAAAGATGGTTTTAAAAATAGGGAGTTACACCACTTTTACAATGAACGACACATATCATTCTTATGATTATAAAAGAAAATGCAATATATTTTCCGCGTTCCAAGTACTTCAGGTCGCTGCGCAATGAATTGGGTTTTGCGTCACCCCGACAGACGTAATCTCTGAATATCTTTGACGGCAGCTTGTCGCTGGAATATAATTGGTTATCACTAAAATTGGAAAATATAGAAATATTTTCATATTTTTGATGTTAAAATTTTAAAATGTTCCAGAAACACATAAGAACACTAATATAACTAATATTATAAAGCTGAAGAGCTTGTTTGTTTTTTAGGTTGAACGCGTTAATCTCAGGAACTACTGGTTCGAATTTAAAAATTAGTCCAACACAAAAACCATTTTCTCGATACAAAAACCATTTTGAATAACATCGATAATAACATTTTGGACGGGGACGAAGTCGCGGGCAACAGCTAGTTTAAAATATATAAAGACAGGATGTCTTCTTACGAACTACGTATACTGGAGTCTTCTTTCAACGCAGTGTCTTTTGCCACTATTAAGAAACACAAAAACCAAAGCTAACTTTGAAAAGTTTATTTCCAAAGTTAGCTCTGCCGAAAATCAATCCAGCAACCCTGAGTCAGAAACACTGTGCCAATACAATCTGTCATGTACCCTATTTAACCACTCGACCAACGGGTTCGTCAAGAAACCTATATATACTCGTAGTATATAATTTATATATAATATAATTTACAAAGTTACGCGGGCGAAGTCGCGTGCCACAGCTTGTTTAAACTATAACGCCTATAACACATAGGGAAATGGGCTCTGGCATCCCTTACATTCTCGCAACAAAATTCTTGCTTCAATTTCTACAACATTATTTAGTTTTATTGGGTAGAATTTTTTTCCTAAATATAATAAGAATATTTTATCGACAACCCTACAGTGGTTTGTCGTCAAACGTCACTAACAATCCGCAATGTCATTCGTCTATCACTTTATTTCGTCATTCTTATATTACATGCACACATGTACGAGGGAAAGGAAATTGATATTGATAGAGGTTATGTTTGTTAGTTAGAGAACATGAGTTTTTCCATATATATATAGAATATATCTCTATACTAATATTATAAAGAGAAAAGATTTGATTGTTTGTTTGTTTGTTTGAATTGAATAGGCTCTATATATATATATACCTATTATCTGCGAGTAACATAGGCTATCCTTACTAATTTATAAATAACGCAGACGAAGTCGCGTCCAACAGCTAGTATTTAATATTACGGTGTTTTGGAACGTTATAACTACTCATTGTAAATGCGAAAGTGATTTTTTTGGTTTATTCGTTGAACTACTTACCCAAATTTTTAAAAACACGTTCTCAGGGATATTTACAAAAAATACTTTGTCAAATACATAGTGATCAGATACAACCAGAAAAAAGCACTGTCCCCGAGGGATAAATAAAAAAAAAACATGTCTGACAGAAATATTTCTTTACTAATATTATAATGAGAGAAGATTTGTATGTTTGTAATGAACAAACTCAAAAACTAATGGAGCGTTTTTGAAATTTCTTTCCCCTATAGAAAGCTAAATTATCAGCGAGTAACTTAATAGTCACGCGGGCGATGTCGCGTGCAACAGCTAGTTACCATTAAATATTTAATATCACTATGGACGAGCCCGTTGGATGATTGGTTAGGGTGCTTGCCTTAACACTCTGTCTCAGAGGTCGATTCCCGGCAGGGCCAACTTTAGAAATGAACTTTTCAAAGTTGGCTCTGGTCTAGATTTGGAAAGTTGGCGGAGCACACTGCTATTCGAAATCATTTTGGGCAGCTCGTCTAGCGGCGGTTACTACCGTGAAATAACAGCATATGTGCTGTTGTGTTTCCATGAGCGAGTTAGGCTCGGCGTCCACTTTCGGCATCGGCACGGCTGAGGATTTTAGGTGGCAAATACATTAACGTCATGGCAATAAAGTAGAAATTTCCAATATATATGGTTGTAGTAACAAAAATACCGCTTCGGTACTTGCTTCGGTATGCTTCGGCATTCTTCGGCACGCCGAGGCAACACTCGGGGATAGCTTGCCCTGAAGAGAACGTGAAGAGACAAATACGATGTCGAGACGCTTCGGCATGCTTACTCCGTCCGTCGGCGCAGACCCTAAGGACCATTCATGCCAAGGCCTATATTCCGGCAGTGTGCGCTTGCATATAGGGATACCGAAGGATCCTTTTCCTTGCCGATGCCGATATTGGGCGCCGACCCTAAGGTATACCAGAGCTTGATTTCCTATCTCTTCCTAATTTGTTGCGTTGCTTATCTTATAGACGAAGGTAGCCACCTAATCAAGAAGACCGTCAGCCTGTCTGTCGAGCTTAACATAAAATAAATAAAAAAGTAAAGTTGCGGGCAAATGTTAGGACATAATTTTAAAGCGAACAAAATGTGCATTTAAATAATATCTGTCGAGTAAGATTAAAACTTTGATCGTCAGTTGAAATTTTATTTATATTTGCTTCATTTATTTACATTACAATGAAACGGGCCGAATTTCCTGCTCGGAAAATCTGCTTTTTCATCATAAACTTTTCAGCAATACACGAGATAACGATTTGTTTTCTTATAGTTTAATGGAACAGCTTTTTAAAATTTTTAATATTACAGGGTGTCAGATTCCCTAGATGGTAAGTGGTTGCCGTCACCGAGAATACACAAGCAACACAACGAAGGATATAACTCAGATGCCGTCGCATTGAAACATACAGCATGTAGTTTGCACACATGTTCAAAGCCAAATGTAATAATAATAATAATTATTGTTATTAAATTTCTTAAAGAACGGTAGATGCAGCAGGATATTTTAGGAGCCCACGTGAAAATGGAAAACGTATGCATTAATTTTTTATTCTTTATTTTGGCAATACATGTTCAATGTATGTGGAAATTAATTCTAAGGGGCTCGACGGACAGTCCAATCTATACTGGTCACATTCATTTTCTAATCCTAGAAATTCGGCTTCATAGTAACAATCTTCTATGTCATCTTCTTGCATTGATGTTGATGGACTGAAAAAGAAAATAAATTTGAAATTACGTATGAATTACAGTTAATTTTAATTATTGTTCATGAAGTGAACAAATTCCATTCATGAATTGGTAGTAGAAGTGGTACGACTTAAATGATGGTACGATAGGAGGTTTAGAAGATAAGGGTTAATCCGTAAATTTTTAAAAAAATTTTTATCTCATAACCCTGTTAATTTTAATTTTAGAAAAAAGAACATTTTTATGTAAAACAAAATTCCCTACAGTATAATTAGTCTGAAACTTTTCTTATGTACATATTTTGTAAAATTTGAAAGAAAAAAAAAACAGCTAATTTTTTTCACTGTCTCCGATGGACTCAAATTTCGATTTATTAGTAAGTTTTTTGGGACTAAGCTGTATAATTATTATGTCCGATCGTTGTTTTTTCTCGGAGTAAAAAAATCATTCGACAGCAAAAAGACTTATTGAAAATAATTATTCGTATTCTTTTATAAGCAACTTATAAACGAGTATGTTACGATAAAAATTTAGTGGACTACTTACGTGAACACTAGGTGGAGCAAATCGCCCAAGAGGCCGTTTTCCAAGAAATGTGAGGTAACATTTTCACAAATGGCTCTGAGTAAGCAAGCGCGGGCGGGGTAGCCATGTCTGAGAAGAAATATAACCGTGTTATACGAACACAAGCATATAGATTACACAATAAATTCTAGTAGTTTAAAAAATGTGTTTCAAACAAGAATGAGATATCAAATACTTTTTCTCATACATATATTATCTTGCTACCATTATTTAAATTTTCAACTCCTAAATGCTCTTGTGTACAGGACGTGCTTAAGATCTATTCTCTAACTCGGTGAGATCTCGCGTTGTTTATCTCTATAACCTGAGAATAGACAATATATTTGATTCATTTTACATCCCAGTTCCTATTAGTTACCTATTAGTTCCTATAAGTAGGTATTAGTTCCTATTAATAGTATCACAAATGCGAAAGTTTGTGAAGATGGATAAATAATTAAATCATCAATACTAATAATAAATCTGTAAGTGTATTGTATGTATGTATGTTCCTACATAACTCTTAAAGGAATCAACTGATTTTCATAAAACTTGGTAGATAAACAGGACACAGGATAGGCTACTTTTTTCTTTTTCAACGCGGACGAAGTCGCGGGCGCCAGCTAGTAAATAAATAAAATCTCTATTTGCGCGAACACATATTTTATTACAGTACAAAGTATGTAACCGATAAAAGTATGGGCCCGGCAAGGGAAAATAATATTTGCATGCAAGGATATGCAAATATGATAATGTTCTGGAATAAATAAATATGGGCAAAACTTACTTATTGAACATAGACTCCAAAAAGGTGTAGAGGCGACGTCGCGTTATAAAAGTTAAAGTGTCACCTGCACTGCGTTCGTCGCGACTTCTTGACAACTGAAAAGAGTAAGAAGTAAAGTGAGAAAAATACATTTTATGCTTCGGTTCACATAACACGATCGTTCAAACTCGTGCTAGAAAAATTAGAATATTTATATGTATTATTATACTATGTAAATAAAATAAAATAAAATAAAATAAAAATAGATAACCCGATGAATTTAGTACAACTTAAAATTGATTTCATTAACTCTTCATTAGTTACTTCAGTCTTAAAAAATCTTCCAACTCATTCATTCATTGAAGTTGATAATTTCAATGAATTGAACACTGTAGGTAAAATGACAATCATATTTACAGTCATTAAATGAACATATTTTGAACTATGAGAATTTTAGAATATTGAAACCTCGTATATTGAATATATAGTATTAACTTACAAGTCTTTTTCGTTTCTTTTTTTTAAGGTTGGGAAATACTTTTGGATATCCGGACTTGCAGGAGACAATGCGTGGTTATGCCGGATTCGTACCGGCTAAACCCAATGACTTTTTAGCGCGGCCGTTGATGGACAGGGTCGCGGCGTACCCGTGACGTATCGTCGCCGGAAGTGGAGGTACGCCGGCTATCTCGACCTACCTCACGACGGGCGGTTGACCAGAAATAATTTTGAAATTTCACTTACAAAGTTGGCCCTGCTTGGAATCGAAAATCGAACCTACACCATCGATCCATGTGCTCGTCAATGTATTATAGATTCATATATAAAGAGTTGACTTACAGTTATGTCTCCAATGTCACCAAGCAATGGATTGAAGTATGTGGAATTGTCTACATTATAATAGTTAGCTTCGAAGAACCAAGCGAGGCTGACAGTCGCTTCTGGATGTAAAGGCACTGATATTGTCGCAAACACCTGAAAACATTTCAAACAAGTTTGTAAAATATAGTGTTACCACATACTGTTTTTTATATTTTTTTTTAAAGAATCTACAATCGTTATATTTTTGTTTTTCACACATGTCGTTCATAGAGAAAGTTTTCGACAGGGAAATTCTACGATCCGAAATATCGTAAATCAAAATAAACCTATTCAGTAACTTACCCCCCACTGCGTACTACTTGTAAATATGAGATATCTTTTCTGTCTCTTGTTTGCATAAGTTTGTCCACACGCCAATTTAGCCAGTACCATTGACCTAGAAACAGAGATTGGAAATCAGTGAAATGAAACACACAATAATATCCTTGTGAGAGAAGTAACGAATGTAGATGCGTACATTAAAACATAATATGTCAACAACATATTATATGTTGGTTGTATTATATGAATATTTATCGAATACTCCTTAAAAGATGAAACATTTCAAAATGTAAAGACGTGCGTTACTCGAGTTGTAGCTATCGTATAATTTACACAAGATATTTGAAGCGTTGCCGCCCTCTTTGTATACGTGTTTGTGTATAGACGGTCACACGACAAAAGAGTTGGTTTATGTTTGCTTTGAAGTAGTATTCACGCCGCTAGACACGATTTTGACTC
The DNA here is from genome assembly GCA_945859745.1 of Synanthedon formicaeformis. Taxonomy (NCBI): domain Eukaryota; kingdom Metazoa; phylum Arthropoda; class Insecta; order Lepidoptera; family Sesiidae; genus Synanthedon; species Synanthedon formicaeformis. The sequence continues at coordinate 2,050,826 of OX243968.1, read as the reverse complement.
ATATTCAATAGGACTTTAAAGTCTAATTAAAAAAATTTATGAAAATAAATTCAGGAGCCAATTTTTAAATGGGCTTTTAAAGCCAGCTTGTTTGACGAAATCATTAAAAAAACATGAATCTCGTCCCACTACTTTGCACAGAAATATCTCCATTGTTGAGATGCATAAACCTCATTACGTATTTTTAATACATATAAGTTTTCCCCTACACCCTTATCTATACCAATATATAAATTGGTATATAATACTCGTATCTATAAGAATTTGTTTGTTTGTTTGGTTGTACGCCCTAATTTCAGGAACTCTGGTTCGAATTGAAAAAAAATCTTTTTGTGTTGGATAGTCCATTTATCGAGGAAGGCTTTAGGATGTTTAGTGTGACCTAAAAAGCTGAAAAAAATCTCTCTATCCTTATTTAGATTAACGCCATCTATCGTTCAGTGGCAGAACGATTAAGACAAACAGCTTTGACTCACCAAGTCGGGTGCTCACCGCGAGAGGACTTTAGGCTATATAACATTTTGAACGCGGACGAAGTCGCGGGCACCAGCTAGTCTTTAATATTACAATGGTTGGCAACTCACTTGGAGCTTCTGTGACGTTGCTCGTATTATACGCGATGGTAACAACCATCAAGTGGACAGTAAGCCTGTCTGTCGACCTCAATATATAGAAAACATATCTAATTTTATAATAAAGGGCGCTGAGGTAAGGATGTGGAATCTGACATCGCTTTCTCACGTATCGACACACAATGTCATACGTGCCGTTATTTACGGTGATTTCCTGTAAGACTAAGGTCTTATTGCCTATCGAGGGGCGGTTCTATTTTAACTGTAACTGTAGAATGAATGTACTGTGCCCCAATGCTACAAATTAGGTACTTGACTCCAATGTATTTTTGAAAATTTCATAAGGAATCTTGAATAGTTTCATTTAAATAATTTCTAGAGCCTAACTTCAAGTATTCATTTTAAAAAAGTATTTTTTTAATGATTATCAAGCGATTGGTATAATATTATGTATACTTTTATTAATATTTGAATATTAATATGTATTCACGATAAGATTTTGAATGGTTTTAATATTTTAAAATTAATTTTAATTAAAAAAAAATGGTTCACCTTGGCAAGTATTTCAGCTATCTGTATTGTACGCCTAAAAAATTCACAGCGGTGAAATATTGATATGCTTTGAAATGTGCTTTGTCCGCTAGCATAGCATTTACCATCTGTCGTCTGGCGATAGTGAAGGCTACTAGGATAATTTAATGAACCCTTTAACCTCTTGGTTTTGTAGTAATTGCCCCTAGGCGCTTGACTCGTAATTCTTTTAAAGAGAAAGCAACGCAATGATTTGAAAATAAACATTATACAAGTAGAGGAATTTGTCGGATAAACGACTCTGGCGGCTAAAGCATTAACGATAGCTTGTTTCTCAATGTGTGAGCGATGTGATACATAAGTATTTCGTCAGACACGTTCGTTAGTGACGATGTGAGTTTGTTTAATGTGTTAAATGGGTAACAGGACCGAGTTACTAGCCAAAGTTTGTTTTGTAGGAGAGTAACGAAGGGACATATATAATAATGATTTGATGCACAAATATGACAGTATACTCGTAGAGTGATTTTAAATGTGGAAGTTTTATATATTAGCGTTTAATTGATAAAGCGTGGATAAAATTCGTGCATAAAAAGATTTTTAAAGCGTAGATACTCAAATTGGTCTATATCGACCCTCAATGTTCGACGACGATGTGGCGTGACACCGATGTCGTGTCATAACGTCCCCGAGATCCCGCCCATTTACGACCGCACTAGAAAGTCTTTGGGTTTTAGCCGGTAGGAATCCGGCATAACCCCGCAGTGTCCCCTACAGATGATAAAAAAGGAGTCGACGAAGATCTACAGGGGGTCCACGTGGATGAAAAAAGAATTGGATTCATTTACCTAAACAGGCTGTGACTTTAATTTTGACTTTTTATTATTATTTTCAATTTTCTTATAGAGAACATTAAACAAAAAAGAATGTATAAAATCGGTTCACAAATTAATAACAAAAAGCTATAAAAAGTTTGTTTAAGATAATGATGACTGTTCATAAATTCTTAATTCACTTTAAAATGAAACAAGAAAAATTATATGGAAATTTAATAAGAAAAGTCATTAGCTATGCCAAATCAATTATACTGGATTGTTCAACGCCGGCAAACTTGTGTAAGAGGCTGTATTGAAATGCAAATTGGATCGTCATATGGTTACAAGTTTACAGGGGAAGAAATTAACGTCAAAAAATATACCTTATTATAATATTTAAATATAAAATTCACATTTGCAGCATTTGTGGCTTGCCTGTCTGCCGACATTTTAAACATAAAATGATTTTTTTTTTATCAAATTTGGCAACCAATCCCTCTGGTCTCTGGTCTAAGGAAGCAATATAATTTTTCTCTTTGTAAGAAATTCAAGCATTATTTAAAAAAAAAAATAGTCCCGCCGTTTTCGAGTTTTGCGCTCAGCAACCACAGTTAGTAATTCATTTTTATCTATATATACATACGAGTACAAAATTATACGAGTATATATTTTGTCTTTATAACATTATTACTTATAATTATTGACAATTGTTAAGACGTATCTTCTTCATAAATAAAATATTTGTTTTTATGTTTGTCTCCATACATTTCTATAGTATTCATTAGAATGTGATGAACGCGGGAAGGTTCTTGATAAAATTAAAATAAAAAACAGGTAAAAATGAATATTGTTACAATGTACATAATAATGGGACATTAGACATGGAACGAAAGTAGTGCTTATGTGTCCATTTTCATGTAAGCACTTTTAAGGAAAGGATAATGAAAAATTTAGACGTTCCATTTAGTAAATAGCTCAATGGTTGGTAATTGTAAAAAGCTCTCATCTTAATTAAAATAAAACCGAGCTGTATGCTAACACGGAATGGCAAATACGAAATAATTTGTATAATTTATGCCTCGTACAAGGTTTGTGCAAACATTTGCGCCAATATCGCATACCGCATCAAAGGTTCCATGTTCGTTTCATGTTCTCAAAGTCAATTTATTGGAATATGTAGAGGGGCTATATTACAGAATTTTGTGGTCAAATGCGCTGCGGAATAGGTTTAATGTTTATTAGGAAGCCAGTTTTTACTAACGTCACTGTTAGATAGTGTTGGGACAAGTAGTTGTAAAGAGAAATTCCCATAAAATGTCTAAAAATGGATAAAAATGACGAATAATGCTTACTCGTATGTGTTTATTACTAGTGTGAAATATACCAAATTTTTTTAGAGCTTTATTTGATAGTCGCGTGATTAGCTTAGGAATGATTGATTTGTTTCCATTTGTAACTGACAAGTAGGTGCTTAGACGATTTCCCATAGAATGTCTGAAATGGATAAAATAGACGAAATATATCCTAAATTCCATTTAAAGTAAATGAGAATTAGGTATCAAATAATGGTTTTTTGTCTTTATATAGTTATTTCATCTTAGTAGATGAAAAAATACTAATTTTTTTTAGAATATTTGATCGTTGCGTAATTAGCTTATAGGAATGATTTATTTGTTTCCATTCCATACGTTTGTTCTATTGATTCGTTCGCAAGTCATTGCTGTATATTTTGAAATTACTTATTGAAATTTTAATTTGTTTTGTTAAATTATGAAGCATAACTGGGCTACCACGAGCGGAAAACAGCAATGATTTAATCATTAATAATTCTTGTATTTATATGGAAAACTTTCTGGCGATTGAGTAAATCTGTCAGCGATAATTAGAATTTGCAGGGATTTGATTAAGATATTTTTATTTTTTCTGGCACTTATCATCTTCCGATATACAACACATCCATAAAAATGAGACTATTATTTTACAATTTGTTGCTCTTTAAAAGTAGTGTGTCAAAGTTACAGTCTTACATTTAATTTTATTTTAGTTATAATTTAGTTACTCGTAAATAGTAAAATGACCAATGAGACGACATGTCCTTCAGGGAAAAGCCTCGTAATAACGATAAAAAAAAAATAAAAATAAAAAAATGTCCAAATATATAAGTTCGATTCTCAAATTTCTTCCGAGGTCCATCACTAGAATTTCCGCTAATATAATGCGATTGAGCGTTTCACAAAATAACATCGCAGTAGCTCCCATATTATTACAAGTTTTCCTTTTAAAAAAAATATTCATTATGAAAGAGAGAGAATAATTCTTGTCACGAATTTTTCCAGTACCTTCTATAATCGTGATCATTTGTATGTGAGCAAATTGAATTACTGTTAGCAAAGGCGAATGTGTGTCAAATGCCAATGAAATTCAGTGCAGTCAAACACATATCTCAACGTCAGTGAACGCGAGGAAGCGGCCTTAGTGTAGCACAAATCACTGAGTAAACGTAACGGTTCATTAGTCTTACACTGTCGAAGGCCTAGCAAACATTCTATATTTTATCTTGCCCCGTATTCACACGTCAGCGGTTCCATCGTATATCGGCAGAATCGACTTACCCCAAAGATGCTGTTGCCCTTAATTTTGCTAAATTCGCTCGCAGCGATGAGCGCGAGTTCGCATCGTCACAAAAGGTATCTAGTGTATCCAGATGGAGGGCCCGCTCGAGCTCAGGTAATTTTTGTTTCATCCGAACAAATCCATGTAAATTTACATAACGTTAGCCGATTTAACTTAAGTAAATGATGTTTTCTTTGCACACCGGATCCAGCTTAACGAAGCAGTGTTTTTTTTCTTGTTCGCGCGAATTTAAATGCAATTAAGTTGCTCGCTTCAGTCCGCTTTCTAAATAGTAATTGTTATGTTTTTGACTTGTGTTTTGTGTATGAGTTGGGATATTATGATTTTAGCTAGTTTATATGTGTTTTAAAATATTGTATAACATAAATATAATATTTAAATTATTCTCTATTTTATTTGTGTCTCTTTTCTATGTGCATTATTGTTATTTTCTCTTGTTAATGTTTCTATTGTTCTGACTAAGTTTTCTGCTGGTTTTCTGTCATTAGTTAGTAATTTCTCTATTATATTTGTTGGTTGTCATGTTTATCATTTCATTTAATTTATCTTCATTTTTCATTTAGAAAATCATTTTTTGGTTTCACTTTTGATTTTATTGGATAAATGGTACTTTTTTGTATTTTCGTCACAAAAACCTGCAATACGGTCTGCTTTATAAAACGCTCTTCTAATGACAGTTATTTCGTCTTATGATGAACTGATAATTCCATGGTTGTGATACAGATTGGCAGCAACGAACACAAGGTCTATTATTCCAATGTAAGTTGCAAATCTCAGTAAACAAGGAAAATGAAAACGTCATTTCAGTTTCTTGTATGAATTTTGTCTTTTGAAGTGGTTTCGTCATTATGTATCTTCTATATTTATTACGGTAACAAATTTTATACATATTTATCGTTATACCTATTCATCATATTGACATCATTTAAATGTAGGAATTTCATTCTCTAGTCTTAAATTGCTTATATGATTAAAGATATAAAATACGAATTTTTGATTTGATTTTTAATTATTGTAGTAGCAAGTGGTTTTTGAACAATTAAAGAGATTTAATTTTATCAAAAGTCTCTCAACATTTAGGAATTAAGAAAAAATAATATTATCTTTACAGTTCATTGTTGGTCTGGGTATCCCAGTCGATCTAAAAGAACAATCAGTGACTGTTGGAACTGTTATAAAGTTCCAGTACGATTTACCAACTAATAGTACAGAGTATACTAGTAGAATTTATGGATTTGCTAATACAGTATCACGAGACATGGATGGAGATATGGAGCACTTAAACCATGAAAGCAATGAGTTAGACATTTCTAGAAAAATTGATGGAGCAGACGATGCAGAAGGTAATGAAATTGATAATAATAATAACACATTGGTTGATATAACTTTCGACAAGAGAAGAAAGAGATCGCTGCTATATTCAGAAGGAGGTGCAGTAAATAATGTAGACGACACTAAAGAATCAACAACGGAAACTTTAGAAGAGGCTATCAGAAGACAAGAAACGATAGATCGCAATTATATAGAACCAGAACAGGAACCACAGAGAATGAATAGATGGGATTTCTATAAAGTAATCGAACATATGGTTGAAAGGTGACTATTTTTTTGTCATATTTGTTATATTTTAAATAGTCACAGCCCAACTTAAGAAACGTATCCAATATTCAACATCAACATTTCAAAGTTTTTATATCTTAATAACTTTATCTATTTCTGAGTGAAAGTTTTACTTACTTCTTATGAAATTACTTCAAGAACAGGTAAACTACGTTGATATGTGTAATCTTCAAAGCATTTATTTTGATCTGAAAAGTTTTTGATTAACATTATACTCGTATCATCTGTAAATTAACATGACAGAATCTGCTTGCATTCCCTCTTAGTATTGCTGTGTTTGTAGACAACAGTAGCTACTTACCATCAAGTAGACCGTTAACATGTCTGCTATAAATAAATTATCAAGACCATTTATACTTTTCTGTAAATTTATTAGCATATCATTAAAGATATCTTCAAATATTTATAAGGTACGGCTACACGGGCAGGCCTTGTTTGCTACGAACAATCTGCGAAGCGGCGGAGGTTCCTTTTACCCACGAAAGCGGCTTACTTGCCGAAATTGGACATATACTATTCACGTGAGTATATTGTAGTTATTTTATCCAAAAAATCCGTTTAGAAGCAACAATAGTTAGGCGGAGAATAATATTTAACTTTCTTCAAGATTCTCTGAATTGAAAAGGCTTTTGAGATTGTCGTTGTGTAGCCAGAAATTCAATAAAAATCCCAATTCGATACACTAGCTTTTGCCGCGGCTTCTTGACTAAAATTTAGCATATTATATTCTACAAGATTATTCAACAGATGCGACATGTCAATCGCAAGCATTTGATAATATTATCTCACAAATTTTTGTATATAATTTGCAAAATAATAATAATTTCCACGCTAAGTCAGGATACTATTGCAAAAATTCCGGAATGCTGGCTTGACATCGGATCATTGGAAACCGGATTTGAAAGCAAGCAAGCTACTGCTTGATTTCAAATCCGGTTTATCTAAACTAATAAATTTTACTAATAACTAATAACTAATAAATAAAAAAAATTACACAGACCATCATCGACTAAAGATGTCCTATCTCACCACACTGACAACGAGTATCACGCTGCTGAACAACTTGGGAAAGAAGAAGGTGTTGATTGCGAAGCGTTGTTTCCAGAATGTGAAGGTTCTGTACTGGAAACGTTCACCGAGATTGGAATGAACACATTACACAAATTTGGGTTGTATTGATTGACGTTATAAGAAAAATAAAGATTGTATTAAATCTGAATTATTGTTATAACTTTTTCATTTTTTATACAATATAAAATATTTATCATATATTCACGATATTAAATATCCGACACTACACTCGTTTATAGAATAGACGATTATATACATTTTTGAAAAAGGACTAACATTTTTTTTAAATCAAGAGAGGTAAAATATATTTTATTATAATTTATTAAAATCAAGAATGCAATAACACAGTAAAAAGTTAAGCATAATGTGAAATATGTTACTCGTAATTCGTAATAAATACAGATATTGATTTCGGTGTACCGTAGCATTAGCTGTATGTATATTAATAATATATAATATTATCGTCCAAGTGAGGTTCCAGATTAAATAGAATAACTATAAAATTAATAATTTAGAATTTCTAAAACTGGAGCTGAAAACGAATAATACGAAAATCGGTTTAGTTACAAAAGAAATATAAAAGGTCAATGAAGAATAAAGGTTAATGAAGAATAAAGAACAAATAGGTTTAACAAAGAACAAAGGATTTAAATGACTATGTAATTATCCTCAAAGTTTTCAGAACAATAGTAATAAAGAAGTGGTAGGAAAGACTTATAATTTTACAAAAGCAGAAAACAATATAGATTACAAAGAGAAAAGAGAGAAAATAAAATTAAGGCATGTCTGAATGAACGTTTCGTTGATTGAAATTGAGCTAAATAGTATAAAGTTCTTATTTTCGAGTTATTGTTTCGAGAAGTGCTTTGGTTATAGAAACCCTTAGCATTTGTACTCCTATAGTATACTCCTATAGTAGCTGGATCTACTGGAGAACAAAGCTACTATGGCAAAATGTCCTTAGTTATTCAGAGCTAAAATCATAGCAGCTAGCACAGTTCTCTTCGACTCCACAGAAAAAATGCTACAACAAACATAGAGCTACATTCTTCCACGCACGCACACTAATGGACGAAATACACGATCAATCATTTGGCGTGACGACAAACTGACGTGACGCAACGGCGCGATTTGAAATACAGTGTTTGACATCAAGCCATCAGTTTTTACCATTCACGATCAAATTTTGGCTTCACTTTAGTCTATTTGACGCGATGGACTGATCGTGTATTTCGTCCATGATCAAATTCAAAACACTGTTCCTTAGTTCATAAAGTTCTTTGTTTTAAATTGTAATTTACAGTACGGGAACCATCGATAACGGGGACCCACGATACAGGCTTGCCTAGCGTGGGGACCGGGGTTTGTTCCTCAAAATTGTAGTCTAATGATAATAATAAATTATTTGAAATTAATTAATTTATTTTATTTTTATATTGATATTACACTAGCTAGATGGTAGGTGGCTAGCCGTCTATAACACAAGTAACGCCACAGGTACTGCAAGTACGCTGCCGATAAATAGAAGGATTAAGGATAAGGGATCCTTACTCACACACCGAAACCCAACACACGGTGTTTACTTTAAGGCAAAGCGATTTTAGTACTTATATTTTATTTAAAAAAAAAAAAGTTAGATTTAGATTAATTAGTTTAATCATTTTCAATTATTGAAAATTTTTTTAATTATAAAATTACCTAATACATTTTTATTCACGACTTTATTCCCGTACTTCCATCATAAATTTCACACAAATTTAAAAACGTTTAACTACATATTTTGAACTAAATTCCACTCTTGTGTACAATCGCATTTACCATAGAGTACACACCATACATATATCAGGAAACTTCATACATTTTAGTGAACATATCAACGACTGATATGGAACAAAATGAATATTTGTTGATGCAGTTAACATTTTTCTGTCCATTTTTATATGCGTCCACGTAAGGGAAAGCTTCTCTCATCTGCAAGGGGTCATCGGTGATGTCATTGGTGGGACTGAAACAAGAAAAACTATTATATTTCTACTTGCTAATTAATTAAGTACTTACTTACTAATTAATTAAATATTTATTTTTAAGGAAAACTTACAGTGATATTTATACAGTAATTTACTTAATAGCTAAATGACAGAATAATGTGACACCATTTACTAATTTCCGCATATTGAATCTATATAAAATCAATACTAATAATAAATCTGTAAGGGTTGGTCATGGAGTAAGTTACTTTGTTTTCAGAGATATCGTGTTTATAGGCTCTATACATCATACTGAAACTAAATTGACGATTTTTAGATTTTTTTCTGTATGTATGTATGTATGTATGTATGTATGTATGTATGTATGTATGTATGTATGTATGTATGTATGTTCCTCCTTAACTTAAACTAATTAACTGATTTTCATGAAACTTGGTAGATAAACATTTAGACGTAGATTAATAGATATGAGTCGTACACAGGATATGCTACTTTTTCTTTTTCAACGCGGACGAAGTCGCGGGCGCCAGCTAGTAATAAATAAAACCGTTTCAAACCAATATCAGAAATTGAAAACAAACTACGACTAAAAAAGAGTGCAGCTTTTTTTTGAAAAAAAAAAAGTTGTGGTTACATGGTCGCTCGTATAGGAGCTTAAAACTAAAGTGTTTACACAATGCCTAAGTGCTAAAATTGTAACTTATTCTGTAGTTATGAGTGTGAATGTAGCTATAATATAATATAACTTATATCTCACAGAGACACAGAGATAACATAATATTATCACAGAGACAGTAACTCTTTACTGTCAAACCTGCATTCATAGTAACGAATTAATACTAATAATAAATCTGTAAGTGTAGGTACGCGGACGAAGTCGTGGCCGCCAGCGAGTATAAAATAATGTGAATGATAGAAATACAAAAACAGATGTTAAAAAATGAAATTAAAATAAAATTTCAGTCCGAATGGAAAGTGTCGGATTGCAAATGGAAGTGTGTCGTGGCGATAATATTGTTTCAATTGCTTTGGCACTTCGAATCGCAATTTCCGATATCGCCTCTTCGGACACTGTTTAACTTACACAGTGTAACAAGCCCAGAAAGTAAACACTTCAACATTAAGTCCAGTCCTACAAGCCTACAGCCAAGGCTGCGGACACATTTATTTTAAAAATATTAAAACGAAACCACTATCTCAAAAATTAGCGAACATGTAAAATTTGCGTAGCAGGATGAAAAAATATGGCTGGTCAGTTCCCTAAGGCGCTACGCCCACATGAAAAGTCGAGGCGCGTCGAGGCGCGTCGCGGCGTAGACGAGGCGTGAAGAGTTGCGGCGGAGGCGGCTATGCTTTCTTTACACAGTCAACTTCACTTACTAAGAAATCACTTACCAGTTTCGTTTAATTGTTGCGCTATTTCACCCCATTTTTGGTCCTGTTTGTTTCTATTGCTATAGTCGGAACGTGTCTGGTCATAATGACACGGGTTACATCAAACAAGTTCGATGATTTTTATATTTAGATCTAGATCGTCTGACATTTTACTTTTATTTAATAAATACACGACCACGTGTAAACACAGCCGCAAACAAAATGCCGCGCCCGTTCGGCGACGCTTCGCGCCTCGCCTCGCCTCGCCTCGCCGCCGCCTCTCCAGTATGTGGGCGCACAACCATTGATTTCTATAGGAAAGCTAGAGGCGGCGCGCCGCTTATGCGCCCGTTCCTCGACGCGACGCTACGCGACTCTTGTGTGGGCTTCGCGCCTAAGAGATAGATAATGTAATAAGCGGCGTTTCATGTTACAAAATATGAAATAGCTGAAAAGATAATAAGTTAAGTATTGTTTATAAATTGTGGGCGAGTTGTCTAGTGAAATCCTTACATATTATAAAACAAAGTCCTCCGCCGCGTCTGTCTGTCTGTTCGCAATAAACTAAAAAACTACTGCACCGATTTTTCATGCTGTTTTCACCAATGGATAGAGTGGTTCTCGAGGAAGGTTTTAGTATATAATTTACAAAGTTAAGCGGGCGAAGTCGCAGGCAGCAGCTAGTAATAGTTAAAAAAAAAACGATAACTCGCGAGTTAAATTCCAGCGAGTAGTCTAGTAACCCAAATACGCTGACAAGGTAGCGAACAAAAGCCAGTGTTGCCATAGATTAATTAACTACTTTCTAAGATAGCACATCCATTATGGCAGGTGGCGACATCGTTTGGGTGTTACTATAAAACGAAATGTGGTCAATCGCCTAAGTAATCATCCTTGGATATCTAATTAATTCAAGGGCCTCTTATTGGAAGTTCGGATGTTGATGGACACGGCCCATTTGATGTTGGATACAAAATTAGTTTAGGTAATGATAATATTAGTTACTCACAACCCTTGTGACTTAATCGTACTCTGCGGTATTCCTGGTAGAAACTAACGGGAAAACCACTTGTTTCGTTAGAAAATTTCGTCTACATTCCACGTTGGTGGATTCCAACAATTAGTAAAGTTCACACCATCTATTCATATCACAAAATCGTAAATGAGCCGAGTCGACATCCACACTTACTAATATTATAAATGTGAATGTAACTCTGTCTGTCTTACCTTTTAACGCCTTAATCACTCAATCGATCATCTTTAAATTTTACATTTTACGTTGTCAGGGATACAGGAAAGAAAAAATCATCCATCCAGAAAAAGGACTGTTTCCGAATGATCATCCCAAATCAATACTAATAATAAATGTGTAAGGGTTGGTCATGGAGTAAGTTACTTTGTTTTCAGAGATATCGTGTTTATAGGCTCTATATCATACTGAAACTAAATTGACCATTTTTAGAATTTTTTTCTGTATGTATGTATGTATGTATGTATGTATGTATGTATGTATGTATGTATGTATGTATGTATGTATGTATGTATGTATGTATGTATGTATGTATGTATGTATGTATGTATGTATGTATGTATGTATGTATGTATGTATGTATGTATGTATGTATGTATGTATGTATGTATGTATGTATGTATGTATGTATGTATGTATGTATGTATGTATGTATGTATGTATGTATGTATGTATGTATGTATGTATGTATGTATGTATGTATGTATGTATGTATGTATGTATGTATGTATGTATGTATGTATGTATGTATGTATGTATGTATGTATGTATGTATGTATGTATGTATGTATGTATGTATGTATGTATGTATGTATGTATGTATGTATGTATGTATGTATGTATGTATGTATGTATGTATGTATGTATGTATGTATGTATGTATGTATGTATGTATGTATGTATGTATGTATGTATGTATGTATGTATGTATGTATGTATGTATGTATGTTTGTATGTATGTATGTATGTATGTATGTATGTATGTATGTATGTATGTATGTATGTATGTATGTATGTATGTATGTATGTATGTATGTATGTATGTATGTATGTATGTATGTATGTATGTATGTATGTATGTATGTATGTATGTATGTATGTTCCTCTATAACTCTTAAACGAATCAACTGATTTTCATGAAACTTGGTAGATAAATATTTAGACGTACGGGACACAGGATAGGCTGCTTTTTTTTTTCAACGCGGACGAATTCGCGGGCGCCAACTAGTAAAAAATAAATAAAAAAAATCAAGAATAAAAAAAAGCAACAATAGGTCAAGCGTTGTATTCTTACATTTTTTTAAATTTTTTAACATAGACGAAGTCGCGGGCATTAGATAGTTTTAAAATAAAAGCTTTCTTTTCAGCTCTACAATATTTGCACTTTATGTAAACTTAGACACTGTTTTTGGATTATGTTCTAGTGTGACTGTCTTACTCCTCTAATTTACCAATTAGCTGAAACGATTTTAATTGGGACTGAGAAAATTGTTACTGTAAAAGTAACATTTTAGATTTTGCAGTAAAGCTTTTATGTAACTCTGTCTCCTTTTGTGAAGTTTGACACTAAGAACGCAATTTCCACTTTATTAAATAAAATAAAAGGGCAAGTAATTGACAGAATCTTTTTTGTTTTTTAAGAACATTTTTTTTTCGTTTGGAAGAAAATATGAAAAAAGAAAATACTGGCGAATGCCAAATGGCACTTGTTTATTTATAGATAAGTTACAGTTTCAAATAAGACAAACTAATTGCCTCTTACAGAAAGAGAGATGAATCTCCTACGCCTCGAATAATATAAATGCAAAAGTTTGTGACTCTTTCACGCAAAAACGACTGGAGGAATTTGGGTGAAATTTGTCACTCTGATAGTTTATCATTTGGATAAACATCTAGGATACTAATTATCCTGAAAAAATGTTAGTATTCAAAGTATTCAATGAAAAGGTCGATACGGTATCCGATACCGATACCGTATCGATAGCCTGTCTGACGAAACTTTCTTAAGAAAATATTTCTCTTATTACAGGCCATTCTTTAATTAGAATTGATTAGATTAGATAGTCGGTAGTCGGCAATTAAGTCGGTAACAACTAGCTTCAGTGTTTTTTAAGTTTAAAAATAGTAAAAGTGCATATTTCTATCTGAAACATACTGATGTCTAACTGTGTAAAATAATAACGTGATATATTCCATAAAAATCTAAAAATTGTTAATAACTCAGTGAAATTTGAATGTATTACATTCGGACACGTAACAACCTATCATAAAGTTATTAACAACAATAATGTTGAAGGAATGTGTAAATATCAATAAAATATAGTAAAAAGGAAAGAATTACTAGTTGATAAATGTGTCGTTCATTGTAATAGTGGTGTAACTCCTTGTTTTTAAAACCATCTTTTCTTGCCTAATGGTATCACATTTAGTCATAACTTTCAATATAAAAGTGAAGTTACTCCAATAGTTGCATTAAAATCCCATAGATGAAAACAATGAATGAATGCTTATATATTTTTTCCTACTCTATAATTCGCAAAAAGCTCGTTATTCTAAAATTCAGTTACAAGGAGATAGTTCACTTTTACAATGAACGCCACAAATGCTACTACGATTTAAAAGATTATATGTCCGATAACTTAGTGGATAGTGGTGATTAATTGGTGAATAGTGGTGATTAATTAGTGGATAGTGGTGATTTTGTTATGTAGTGTTCCTAAAATATTTGCACACCCTAAAGGGTAGAATGTAGCGAGCCTGATTCATTATAAAACCATTTAATTGTAATTACCTATATTCAGCAAATAAAATTATTATTATTATTATTATTAGATGTAATATTTTATTTTAATCAATTTTTCAAATTAATTTGCATTTCTTAAGACAATTTATTTAGCATAGAATTCGTATAGCTTCAATGGTATTTGGTGTGGTGACATGTGGTGAGATTATGTGACGCGCGTCATTGCATGTACTTGACATTGCAATGCGCAGTCAAACAATGGGAAGTCACGTCTGGCTATAACAGAATATCGCTGCTTAAAAACTAAAGGGCCACAAATCAAAATTACACTTTTTACAGGAGAGCTAATCGAAAAAAAAAAATTTTTTTTTTTTTTCTTATTAGATATATATCAAATATATGCATATTATACATAGTTAGAAGCGTATTTTTAAGTAGCATTAAATTTTTTAAGTACTTTTATAATAAACTGAATACTAGAGGAGATATAAGCATATAAGCATATAAAAAATATATATCAAAATATACTAAATATTGAATAAAACAACCATAAGTCCTTTTGCAACATACAATATGAAGAATTGTGATTGTATTGTTGCAATAAAAACATTTTTGGATTTTTTGTTATATGACCCTTTTGTTTTTAAGCAGCAATATGTGCTATAGTGTTTCGTATCGTGAATAAGGGATGCTAGCCACTCCTCAATTTCGTTTTATACCTTATAACCTATCTCAGTTGATCGGAATTAGGCGTGAATTAGATCCCGCCCCTTATTTTCAATCCCAGGATTTTGGGGTTATCAATCAATCTCGGGATTTCTAATAGCACTGCATTTGCCCGCGACAGAAGTTACCTGCTATGTAGACTGTATGCGGTTTCATATAAAAAAGATATTTATAAAGAAAAAATCTTACTTAAGGACGAATGTCACGAGTTCATGAAGCAGGTCCTCTTCATCATCAGAATGTATAGGTTCTGCTCCAAGCTGACATAAAGCACGCAGAACACAGGAAGTACCGTTGTGGCCATATCTGAAATTATTTAGTAGCGAATGATTATGTGGTTTCAATTGAGTATGTGGTTTCACACTTTTAAGAATCTTCTTAGTATGTACTTAGTCTAAGTAGTACTTAGACACAAATGGATTAATTATCACTTTTTGTTTATTATTTGTTTACTTTTTTTTTGCTTTTTATATGTATATTTTCCTCTCATTTTTGTAAATTTTGTTTTTGTTTTTTTTGTTTTTTAAATATTGTGTAAAATTATTGTATTTAAATGTGGTATTCACCTGTTATTGGTTGCCACACATGTTTGTTATAGTTTTCTTGTTAAGTAGTTAGTTTCGTAAGTGTTTATGTGTGAGTAAATGTTGGTGAGTCTTATGTAAATAAATAAATAAATCACACTAAGCGCCTCTTTCACCAACTACAAGTAAAGTGTTGATTAGTTACTTTTAGAAATCATTTTCTGTTTTATTGAATTATGCACTCGGTTTACTGCATCATTCAAATGCACTGCATAACAAAATGTCGACCAATATTTTACCAAATTATATTATGGCCTTCACTTATATTTTTAATTAAAAAGCAACACAGAACAGACTTCCTTCCATAAGTCCCGATTTATTTATTAATCTGTCTGTGTAAACGGCAATAAATTACCAAACGACAATCGGAAAATGGAAATTGACAAAACCAATTTACGTGAAAATTGCTCGGAAAAGTACACAATTGTCTGAATACAATAAATTAAATTTGTTATAGACCCCGAGGTTATCATTGGTCTCGTTCAATTAGTTTCAAATAATTCCTAATGGCTCTGGTACCAATTATTAGAAATATGATATAAACATAAATATATCCTTATACATAAGGCTGTACCTCAACGCTTATCCAGTCTTTTCATGTATATTAGAAGACGTTATAAAACACTAACTTTTTTATTACGAACATGTAACGGATGAACATTCAAAAGCTTTTGAATAAAGAAGTTCTTTCTTATTAAATACTAATTTCTAATTATAACCTACGGACTTTGGTTTCTCAGACAAAAAAAATGACATTTTTTTAAACTTATAATCTTTAAAGATCTTTAGGTATTAGATTTAATTTTCTAATTTGTAAATTTGTGTCGTTATTTTATGAGTTCTGCCCGATTTCTTTATTAAGCTTTCATACAAAACATCATTGGGATCGCTTGTTTTCCTGTGTACCCTTCAGCTGTTCCCTTGATGGTACAATTATTATGAAGACATTTTTTTTACATAAGGTAATTTTAAGAATCAACCTGATAAACTGACAGGCAATCACAAATATATTTTGCGGATACTTATTTGACCATTTTTAAATAAATAAATAAAATAAATTAGCAATCAAAACTAATAATAAATCTGTTTATGGAGTAAGTTACTTTGTTTTCAGAGATATCGTGTTTATAGGCTCTATACATGATACTGAAAGTAAATTAACGATTTTTAGAATTTTTTCTGTATGTATGTATGTATGTATGTATGTATGTATGTATGTATGTATGTATGTATGTATGTATGTATGTATGTATGTATGTATGTATGTATGTATGTATGTATGTATGTATGTATGTATGTATGTATGTATGTATGTATGTATGTATGTATGTATGTATATATGTATGTATGTATGTATGTATGTATGTATGTATGTATGTATGTATGTATGTATGTATGTATGTATGTATGTATGTATGTATGTATGTATGTATGTATGTATGTATGTATGTATTTATGTTCCTCCATAACTCTTAAACGAATTAACTGATTTTCATGAAATTTGGTAGATAAACATTTAAACGTACAGGACACAGGATAGGCTACTTTTTTCATTTTCAACGCGAACGAAGTCGCGGGCGATAGCTAGTACTGAAATATAACGTACTAAAAAAAAGTCAGTCCTCATTCTGATGAAAACGGAAAAGGGATAAACAGTGAAACGGGCTCTGGAATCGCTTACTCATTCACCAACAGCACAACAGCGCACGTTTTGTTATTTCATGGTAGCCATATAATTCCTATGACTATGTCGTTATTAAACAGGGAAAAGCAATGGTGGAATCTGTTGAAATTACCTAAACGACTTGCCCGAAGTCAACCTATATGTGTAACAGTTGACCGAAATAGACGACATTTAAATATTTCATATTGGTGGCGCCAAATAATTAGTTATCTGTGGTGCGTTTCCTATTCCGAACCCACACCAACAAACATGCATACACCGCAACGCAGTAGCGCCCTCTGGCGCACACATAAATACAAGATGAAGAAATGAACGCAACGTTCGATATACGCAAAACCGCGCCGCGAGGATTTATAATCAATAAATCCGATTATTCCCATATCGCACCGCTGAAGCATTGTGCTTTTGTAATCTACAAATGGTGTGGCTCCGCGAGTGCAATTGAGGTGAAAAAGGACAGTTTTGGAAACCAGAACGAGTGTGCGGCGGGCCAGTTTCCGTCTCCATCGTCCTGGAGGATTTGCATCATCACAATCAGCATACGAGGTAGGTGTTGCATGTCCTATCCAACTCTTTTCCTGCCCCTTTGATTGCACGCACCACGAAACAATACAGTCCACTAATTATCTTCATATTGGCCGCACCATTAGTGGTCCTTCGAGCCGGATCAAACCATTTAGTGCTCCTTACGAGCATATGGTCCAGTTTGGTCCCATCCAGCCGCCCTTATTAGGTTAGGCCCTAGTAAGAGATTTAATATTAATCATTGTGAATATTAATTTTATCAACCCGCATATACCTACTTATTTATTAAAATATTCACATACTATTTTCTTCATAAACCGCCCGTAACAAATTAAGTTACGTGATTTCCCGCCTAGATATAATATATATCTATGTAATACTTAATATATTTCATAAAAATATTAAGCTAATTAATCATAAAAGTGATATTTAACTAATTTATAAATTATTATCTACCTACTATAATCTACCGCACTAGCAAAATCGTGTTATCGTAAATTGTTCGATATTATACGACCGAGTCACGAAGTCACGCGCCTATTATTCGCGTCGTATTGTATTTTCCCGCATAATATTATCACTCGCGTCGTATTGTATTTTCCCGCGTAATATTGTCATTCGCGTCGTACTGTATTCTCCCGCGTAATATTTGAATTTATTAATTTAACTAAATTATTCGCTTACATTTCATAATGCCGCCTAAAAAGGTTTCTTCCGATAATGAAGAGGATGTTCCAGATCCGCAACTAGCTATTGCAAAAGCTAAATATGAAGCTATCTTCGAAATATTACAAAATATCTATGATATGTCTTCAGATAAGGAAAGTTTCTCTGGCGCCTCTTTACAGGTCGAATCGCTTCGCACTAAGTTCGAAACGAATTTAGATAATTATAATTCTCGCTTATTAGCATTGAATCCTAACGCGAAACCTAACTATAAAGGGCTCGTTGCTTTCGAGCATTTGTATAGTAAAATAAAAGGAGTTCAATTAAATTATTTGCCGCCAGCTGATAAGCGAGATTCACACGCACATAAGGCTTGTCCCACACTGCCGCCTATACAACTGATGGACTTTTCGGGTAACGTTCGCTCATGGTCATTGTTTTATGCCAGCTTTAAGTCTACCGTTCATGATAACCCATCGCTCACGAACTCCGAAAAGTTGTACTATCTGCTAGGCAGGCTGAAGGGCAAGGCTCAATCCGCATGCGCAGGTATCTCTCCTTGCGCTGAAAATTACGAACTTCTTTTACAGACGCTGATTGATAGGTATGAAGATCAGCGTATGCTCGCTTCCGCGTATTTAAATCAAATGTTTGAGTTCAAGCCTTTACAATCTGCCACCGCGACAAACTTTGACTTATTTACAGATAACTTTACAAGTGCAGTGCGCGCTTTAAAGAATCTAAAGTTAGATAATCTGACTGACTTAATCATACTTCACATCGCGCTTAAGAAATTAGATTTAGATACTGTTCGCGCTTTCGAGTTGAGTTGTGATTCCAAAATACCTACGTTCGACAACTTAGTCGATTTTATTACCTCCCGCGCTAAGGTGTTGGAACGCACTCAGCCTAGGTCATCGGGTTCAATGAATACTCGTCAAAATAATAATAATAATCGTCGCTCTAGTAATAATAATAATAACGCCTCGCCGCCTAAGTACCAAACCTACTTGAGTACAAAGGTCGACTCAAAGTGCAAGTGTCTTTGCACTAACATAACGCATCAGCATTTATTTAAATGTTCGGAATTTAATAGGATGACTGCTCATGAGCGTTTCCAATGCGTGAAGGATAACAATGCGTGTGTTAATTGCCTAAGTTTAAAACACCGAGTTTTAAATTGCTCATCTAAGTTTAATTGCCGCGTTTGTAGACAAAGGCACCACACAATGTTACACTTCAAGCGAGTGGAGTCTGGCAGCGAAGTCCCCGAGCCCGCGTCGAAGCCTCCGCCTTCGACCGCTGCCCAAAGTCATACTGCTAGGTGCGCGCCCCCCGCGCGGTCGCCGCAGCCTTCCCACGCGCGCTCAGATGTTGCGTTATGTACCTATTCATATAATAACCGATTGCATGATGCGCCCGCGCGTAGTAAACAAACTACTGTTTTATTATCAACCGCTCAAGTAGTCGCGTATGATATTAAAGGCGATCGACATGTTATTCGCGTACTATTAGATTCAGCCTCGCAAAGCCACTTTATTACGAAGGAGTGCTGCGATCGGTTAGGAATACAGCTTCATGACACTGAACGTACTATTGTAAAGGGGTTCGGTGGAGCTGAGAAAATTATTAAGACTAACTCAATCGATTTAAAAATTTATTCGCGCTTTGACAACAACATTAATTTTAATATCTCGCCGCTCGTTGTTGATCAAATTACCGATTTATTACCTACGGCTGTGGTAGACACTACTGTATTATCACACCTACCGCTAGCGGATGAGAGTTTCGGCATGCCAAATAAAATAGACGCGCTGATCGGAGCTGAACTCTTCTCGCATATATTTCTCCCCGACGAAGTTCACGCCCCGCGCGACTCGTCGGCGCCCTCCGCTTTACGCACAGTATTGGGGTATGTTATTATGGGTTCCGTACCCACGATACCCACACTCATTAACAACCAGGCCTTGACATGTTGCCTCGCTCAAGAGCCTGCCGCTATTGACTCATTAGTCAGGCGATTTTGGGGGCTCGAAGAGCCTCCCTCCGCACCGCCCGTTCTTCATCCCGCCGATGTTGAATGCGAAGAATTTTATAAATCAACTACTACCCGCGATCGTGTTACTGGTAGATACACTGTTGGCCTACCATTTAACGATGATGTTTATTCTCTCGGAGATTCTTTCGAAACCGCTCGCAAGCGTTTCTTATGCCTCGAAAGAAAGCTAGAAGCTTCACCTAAATTTAGGTCGGCATATGATGACGTCATTAACGATTACCTCGCAAAAGATTATATTGCTCCCGCGCCGCTGTACGATCTCCATGACTACACTCCTATATACGTCATACCGCATCATGGAGTCGTGCGTCACCTCCCAATCAAGACTTACGCGTTTATAGACCCTAAAGTTGCACTATACTGGATTAAGAGCTCACCACACAGGTGGCAAACGTTCGTTGCAAATCGCGTCATTCAAGTCACTGATAATATTACAGCTGACAACTTTTATCACGTCGCGGGCACTGAAAACCCCGCTAACATACTCTCGCGTGGCATTACGCCACAGAAATTACTCTCGCACCCTTTGTGGCTTCACGGGCCGCAGTGGGCTTCATCGCATCCATCTGAATGGCCTCTTAAGAGTCTTGACGGACAGTCTATTACAGACATACCGGAACAGAAGGTTCACGCGCACCCAGTGTGCACGCCTGTAAAGCATTGCGCTTTATATGAGCTCGCTCTCCGCAACTCCTCCTGGAGTAGGCTTCTACAAATTATCGCATACGTTTGTAAGTTCGCAAAACTATTGCCTCGCCGCAGCACTATTACAGTGACCGCCGATGATATTCAGTTCGCTGAAAATAAGATGCTACGCGCCCTGCAAAGCCAGCACTTTGCAGAGGAATATCATAGAATTAAAAATAATAAATCGTGCTCGCCAGCCTTTAACCGTTTAAGGCCTTTCGTTGACAACGGTCTGATCTGCTTAGGCGGTCGCCTCGTCAACTCCACGCTGGACTATGCACACATGCATCCAGCTATTTTACCGCGCATTGATCATGTAGTGAATGTGATCATTGATTTACTATTCACATGCCTTACGACTCGTGCTGTGTACATTAAGGTCGCAACAGACCTAAACACTGCGAGTTTTCTCACCGCGCTAAACGTCTTCTCTCCCGTCGAGGACCAGTGCAGTACTTGCACTCGGACAACGCGAGAAAATTTAAGGGACCGCCAGGGGAACTTACCTTCGCCCTGTAATTAAACAATAATTTTAGTTATTATTTTATGTTTCGCACCGCGTTTTTTAGTCTAAGTTTTAGTTGTAAGTTATATCAATACCGCTATATCAAATTTTATGTTATTTTATACCGCTTCGCATACCTATCTATAGTTAATTTGCTTCCGCTTCGCCGTGACTTTGTGGACTCATTACTAACCCCGCGCGCACTAAGCGCTTGAACCCCAGAGTCATAGAATATATATATTTTTCTTCTCGCTTTCTTATGTTTGTTTTTTAATGGTGACCCATTAAGGGCGGGTGGATATGGTGGCGCCAAATAATTAGTTATCTGTGGTGCGTTTCCTATTCCGAACCCACACCAACAAACATGCATACACCGCAACGCAGTAGCGCCCTCTGGCGCACACATAAATACAAGATGAAGAAATGAACGCAACGTTCGATATACGCAAAACCGCGCCGCGAGGATTTATAATCAATAAATCCGATTATTCCCATATCGCACCGCTGAAGCATTGTGCTTTTGTAATCTACAAATGGTGTGGCTCCGCGAGTGCAATTGAGGTGAAAAAGGACAGTTTTGGAAACCAGAACGAGTGTGCGGCGGGCCAGTTTCCGTCTCCATCGTCCTGGAGGATTTGCATCATCACAATCAGCATACGAGGTAGGTGTTGCATGTCCTATCCAACTCTTTTCCTGCCCCTTTGATTGCACGCACCACGAAACAATACAGTCCACTAATTATCTTCATATTGGCCGCACCACATATAAATCATAAAAATTTTGTAACACGGATGTTTGGTATGCAAAACATCAAAAAGAATACAAAATTAAATTATTTATAATATAAATACTAGGCTGCATGCTCTCGGCTTCACCCGGGTTCAAAATAAAAACTATCCTATCCTTTAAGTTGACTAGTTTAGGAGTTCATTGGCCTCAAACATGTGACACGAAATTTTTATATATTCAGATATAATTAGAAGATAAAATACCTGTTTAAAACCTCCTCAACATATTTATAAAAGTGATACAGTCTTGCGTCATTTTCATAACTTTGAGACATTCCTTTTGCATCTTCGTCTTCTTTTATTGAATTTAAATCTCTTCTTTTTCTTGCCTCACCAGTATATCCTGTATTAGCATTTAATATGTCAACAGGAATTTGAGTTCTGTTCCACGGAAGCTGAAAGTTGGCTTGAAAAGCCCAATTTACGAAGATCGTTTTAATTGGCGTCGGTGTCGCTACCCCTCCATTCAACTGCAATATTAGGGAAGAAATAAATTAACTAACAGAATTACCCTTACTCATAAAGAGATGCGAATGGTACCAAATAGCTATTCGACTAACATTTTCCTCAACTAGAATAACATTAAAACATTAAATCCGCTTTGAAATCGCTTATTAATATCCTGAATCTAATTACAAAAAGATAGATAAATCGATTTTTAAGAAGGAGATCAATAATCGAATCCGAATTTCCAGAAGCTCTGAGACATCTTATTGTTCAAAATTCCTTAGTGCTTCAAAGCAAAGATTTTACCAAGACCAAGATTAACAAAGATTGAACAGAGCCTGTTACTTAGTGGTGACTCTAATTACACATGGAGCCGATGATACATCGAGATATCGAAGAAACTACACCTCAGAATATATAACTATTTGATTCTACCTGTCAAGGCTTAGTAATTAAAATGAATTAAGAAAAAACAACTTACTTGTAGCAACGTTGAGTTTGGGAACAATAACTGCCGGCGGTTCCTATGCAAAGTAGCGCTACTATCCGCTTTGCATGACGCGTTCACATACGCGTTCATGACTAGATTTGACATTAAAAATAACCAGACACAATACATTGATAACATTTTGAGAACAATCACCACATCATTTATTTCCTTGATATTGTATTCATTTTAAAAGTTTGAGTTTGAGAAAGTTTTTAATATTAACCACATCCAAATTAGAATATAGACAACAGTGGTCACAAGTTAAAAAAGCGGTTTTGGCAAGTAATGTGTTACTGTTAAATGAAACGAAACGGGTGTTGCTATTGGATAAACAAATTAGTGCAGCGTCGCCGCAGTCATGTGATTTTGAGATTTACATAGTAGGTACTCGTAAGCACAGAATAAGGGGGCCTCCACATGATAATCACCAATGTTATAAATTTTTTAATTTGATCATAACATTTTGAAATTGTAAATTTGTTTTTATCATAGATCTTAATTCGTAAGTTAGACTTAGTATTAGGAGAATGCTAGTGCGTTACGGACAAAAAATCGATAAAAAAGTATTAAAAATAAACTATTTAGATTATAAACCAGTTGCTAAAAGTTAACAAAATAATAAACAAAATATTTTTAAAATGTATATTGGTGAGACAGGATTCTATAATGTTTTATGTCCGCATTTAAATTGCCTTTCCTCGTCTTTTAAAAGTCTAGGAAGTAGTTCCAAAGAAAGACGGTTGGAACTATTTGCGGAGAAATTGCAGTGCATTTATTTCGTACTACTTACATATTCTTCTGTTTAGAACTATGTTGAAGAAAAAATTAAATGTATAAAGTGTAGACACTATGGATAATATGAAATGAAACATTGAAAAAAATTATTTAATAGCATAACCCTCTCCATAGCTCGTTGACAACGTTGAGTTTTCTTATGAGGCCCATAGTTAACTAATGACCACGTTTCAGCGCCAAATGTCATCACTGGATCTATATAATTATATTTATTTTATTTTTATATACGAGTAGATAAGTAAAGACTATCTTTTTGGTATATTTTTTTAATTTTTTTCTGTATCGACGTGGAAAGTTGTTTAGTAACTGTGTTTTGGTACTTTATGTGTTGAAGCAATCAATTATTATTGAAGGGTCAGCGTGAACGTGCCCTAATAAGTCTCTTTATTGTTTACATAAACTTCATACAAACGGAACGTGGCACAGAAGCACTCGTCACCAAAACAAGAAGACATGAAGAATTTGAAAATATTCACAAATTAAGAACATAATAAAATTAACTGATAGAGAACACTGTTTTTAAAGATATAATGAGGTAAGTATTTTTTTATTTTATATATTTAAATTTAATAATTTTAAATGATAATAATTAATTAATTTCTTAGTAGAATAATTAAATCAATAAGTACTTTAAATAGAGGTCATACAGATGTCTGCCTTCGCCTAATAAACGCAAGCAACTCAGAATCTAATAAATAAAATGGGATTATTAAAAACATCTTAGTTTATTAAAACTAATCTAAGAAAAAGTGTAATCTTAATTATTATTTAATACATACTTAATTAAATATTTCTTTTAATTGCAGGTCACGTGGGTGGCTAATATATTTTTTAATCAAAGTCATCGATATTACAGTTCAATCCCATGATTTCGAGAAAGATAACTTCAGATCGAAGCGACAGATAAACGCATTGCCTCTGGTGTATCCTCATGGTGGAACTTATAAGGTAAATTGACTTATTTGTTATTGATTCTAGAAAAAAATCTATATTAAAAGATTAAAAGGCGATGTGAATGTATGTCCCCTATAGACTTCAAAACCGCTGAACCGATTCAGATTCGGTTTTCACTAATAGAAAGAACAATAAACGAGGAAGGTTTCTGTATATAATTTGCAGAAAAAATGCACCCACGCGTAGTATAGTAATATATAATGACTAGCGACCCGCTCCCGGCTTCGCCCGGGGTGCATTTTTTACGTAAAAACCTTCCCTGATTATCTGTCTATCGATGAGTGAAGACAGATTTAAAATCGGTCCAGCCGTTCTCGAGCTTTGCGCTTAGCAACACATTTAGGAATTCATTTTTTTTTATTTATAAAGAAGAAAATGTAAAAAAAAAATGATTGAACACTTGTGGACAAGAGTTATCAACTATGCATAATTATTTATTAAAAATTATTAATTACTATATTTATAATATGAGCGGACGCGATCTATACTCTCTATTTAGTTGAGAGTGATATAAGACGAGATTACCACTTATAATCAATATTAATAATAAATCTGTTAGTGTCGGTCATGGAGTAATTTACTTTGTTTTCAGAGATATCGTGATTATAGGCTCTATACATGATACTGAAACTAAATTGACCATTTTTAGATTTTTTTCTGTATGCATGTATGTATGTATGTATGTATGTATGTATGTATGTATGTATGTATGTATGTATGTATGTATGTATGTATGTATGTATGTATGTATGTATGTATGTATGTATGTATGTATGTATGTATGTATGTATGTATGTATGTATGTATGTATGTATGTATGTATGTATGTATGTATGTATGTATGTATGTATGTATGTATGTATGTATGTATGTATGTATGTATGTATGTATGTATGTATGTATGTATGTATGTATGTATGTATGTATGTATGTATGTATGTATGTATGTATGTATGTATGTATGTATGTATGTATGTATGTATGTATGTATGTATGTATGTATGTATGTATGTATGTATGTATGTATGTATGTATGTATGTATGTATGTATGTATGTATGTATGTATGTATGTATGTATGTATGTATGTATGTATGTATGTATGTATGTATGTATGTATGTATGTATGTATGTATGTATGTATGTATGTATGTATGTATGTATGTATGTATGTATGTATGTATGTATGTATGTATGTATGTATGTATGTATGTATGTATGTATGTATGTATGTATGTATGTATGTATGTATGTATGTATGTATGTATGTATGTATGTATGTATGTATGTATGTATGTATGTATGTATGTATGTATGTATGTATGTATGTATGTATGTATGTATGTATGTATGTATGTATGTATGTATGTATGTATGTATGTATGTATGTATGTATGTATGTATGTATGTATGTATGTATGTATGTATGTATGTATGTATGTATGTATGTATGTATGTATGTATGTATGTATGTACGTACGTATGTAGTATTGAAATAAAACTATACCAATTATTACTTATTCGCACTCGTTTATAAAGCAAACTTAATACTAATCAAAGTTAGTTTTTTTTTTTTAATTAAGGGGCCAATTTTATTAAGAAAAAATTTTGAATTTAATTTTTTTTCTGAAAAATATATAATGATTTATTTCTAACAAAAATATTCTCAGCAATACAAAAATTGAACATGCAGAAAGTGAAATATTTAGAAAAAATAAAAGTAATAAAAATTAATTTTTTCATACATTTTGTATATTTTGTATTAGTTTAGAGAGCATTATTAACTTCATTTTCAGCTGCTTATTGGATTTGCTACGCCTGTACCCAACGAGGATCAAATTAGCTTGCTGTTCGCGGCTAATTTCCAGTACCAATATTTGCAATTTCAAAACATAACACAACTATCACAGTATTACTTCACTAACACCGTGTCAAGGGAACAAAGGGATGCTGAAATCGCAGCCAGAAGAGACGAAAGAATTGTCTTCTATAAATCTGTTGCTGATATGCTTGACGCGTAAGTCCATTGTTTAAATTTAAATTGACCTGAAGAATTATACTGTGTTACTTAAATAATAATAATAGCTAACTGGATTTATTTCGCGTAACTTTATAAAATATGGCCTACGAGTATGTCACTCGGTGACAAAAGTTTGCTATAGGTGTGAAAGAATTTTAAAAATAGGTCCAGAAGTTTTTGATTTTATTCTCTACAAATATTAGTACAGATATGCAGAAAAAAAATGCACATTTTACATTTCATCATTCGCTTGAATTTTTCACCAAGCCTTTTCCTAGTACAATTAATTTATAAAAGTATAATTCATTTATAAAATATTAAATTATTTGATTGTTGTTTTATGATTTTTTTTATCATAGGAAAGGTCTGAACGGTTATGAGTGCGTACTGAGAGCGATCTGCGAGGCAGCTCAGTATCCAGTTCAAGAGGAGGGATTCGTTGGAGAAGTTATGCATATACTGTTGACGTAAGTAATATACTTACAGTTAAATATCCTGATTCACAATTAGGAATCCAATCTTTTGTATTCCAAGAATTTTGTGCAAATTCCGTGAAAATTCCGCAAGAGTATTAAAATGTGAAAACCTAAAAATTCTAGAAACAAATGAAAGAAACCGTCAAAAGAACTACATTTCTATCTTCTAGAACCAGAGTCAGCAAAGAATTTTCAATCAGCGTAATAAAGATACAGAATTGACATGATGACTTTTCATCATAAATAATTTTTCTTAAGTATTTCTATTTCTTCACTTGGAAAGGAAGGATAAACTGGGGCTAACCAGACCCTTACAGAAGACTTCCTTGGTGAGCAAGTTATGTTAGATGAAAATAGTTATTTTGTTTATAGTATCACTGCCATTGATAGTGTGCAGAGGTGACATATATTTTTTGCGTTATACTTTTAACCAGATCACAGCTAACTGCAAAGATATATTATTTCGATGCAGCTAACCATTTTGAACAACCAGTTAAAGTAGACGAGTCTTTTTATTTATACAATTTTGCTATTTTTTATATAAAGAAAGTCAGACAGGTTGACTGTCCACTTGATATTAGGTAGCTTTGCCTATTAATATAACTTCAGCCATACTTACATGCTTCAAGTGCGCTTCCGACCTTACCAGGATTAAAGAAGAGATTAAGGAAAATGGGCTCTGGTATCCCTTACTCACTCACCGCTACACAACAGCAACTATGCTGTTATTTCACCCCGTGGTCTTCATAGGCGGCGGCCCGAACTCATCAGTCTCATGGCTAAAATGCGTCCTGTCTCACACAGCACAAAGCGCGGGAAGAGCAGTCGAGTGAGATGCACAATGATTCATACCAAAAATAAAATCATAAATATACCCTTGGGCCAATTCTCTTTTTGACAAAACTACTGCATATATCTATTTTGTGTAAAGTTATTTCAACTCTTGAATAACTAATCAATGTTTATAAGCAAAGTATTTTGTAGTTTTTTTACATTAGAGTGACCTATTCAGCCTCAAAGTTGCATTAAAACTTGTGTTAAAATATGGATTTTTCAAGGATCATATCTTTTAAATTAATACTTTTTTTTAAAGTTTGTATACATTGGAACCTAGTTAACGACAAGATAAATCGGTATCATGCTTACTTTTGTAAATTAAACATAAAACAGCGGAGTAATTGACATTCTACGTTTGTATGGAGGACAACTGACTTGTATTACCTTAAGAGGGGCGGTTACTGCTGCCAAATACGCTGCCAATCTTGACAGAATAAAGGATAACTTACAAGGTGGAGATAGAGGAATTGACTATGGTATCTCTTATTCACGCACTGAAACACAACAGCACTTGTGAGGTTTTATCACAGTGGTCCTCTGTAAAGCAGTTTCTACAGTTCATGACTGCGAGAAATGTTATGCTCTACCACAACAATATATTTCGTCCTTACCTAAAAACAATAGCATAATAAATATTTTAAGAGTGTTTATGCAATATAAAAGATATTTACCTTAAAATTTACAGGCCAGACTATGGGAGGTCTCCCTTCGAGGAACCAGATTTGGACTGGGAAGAAGCTATGTCACCGTACAAGGATGCTGCTGTGGCTGGACGCCAGATGTTTAATTGTCCTTCAATATATTCCTTATGTCCAGAAGGTCAAGGAGTTTTGGACCTAATCACGAGTCTTACAAACGAATGAAGCTAAATAAAATGGCAGTTATGGGAGGAAATGCAACGTTGACTTTATTGAAAAATTAGTTTAAGATCAAGAATTTAATTTTATCATTCCTCTGGGATTATTACCCAGTTTTGCTAGCTTGCTATAAATGAGACCGCAAAAGCTGGCAATATTAGTAAACTAGTCCCTAAGTTGCATGCCCAACAGGGTCCATAACATTGGTCTTTATTTTTATAACATCTTTGTACATTATGGTTTCGCAATAAATAATTGAATTGAAAAAAAAAATAAACCAAGTAATTTATTAAAAATGCGAAAATGTGTTTGTATGGAACACCTTTCATGACATAACTACTCAACCGTATGTCATGAAATTTCACATACACGTTGTCACAGATAGAAAAAGATGCCTTTCTACATAAAAATAGTACCTACTGTTCCCGATCATCAAAAGATCATAAAAACATTCAACGCCTCACAAAAATATATGAGCGACAAAGATGAAATAAATGTTTATATACTTAAGAAAAAAGTCTATTGAAGATTCACTAATTCATACGAAAATTTTCACTAATTGAAAGAGCAATTAAGAAGGAAGGATTGTATAAATTATTTGCATACAAAAACTGCATGCGTGTAAAGCCGGGAGCGGTTAGTTAATATCTCATAAAATATGGTTACGTTGAGCTACCATAAAAGCAGTTACAGGGTAGCGCCGATCGATGGATAAAGGGTAAAGTGTCTTCAGATCACAAACACGACACATGCTTGTGAAGAGAGGCACGTCTAAAGCAAATTAAGTAAATCTCATATATGGTGCTGGTCACGCTTCTGCGATCTTTCCCTTCGAATATTTACATTGACTTAGATTAGTGTAACTATAGGTTCTCGAAATATAATATAAAGGAAGAATTTCTTTCGTTATAATATAAAATCTTTTGGGAAGCGAACGGTGAATTTATTTTATGATAATTATGTATAGATCGATATAAATATATACCTATTGTATTATCTTATTCCTGTTTGTGTGTATGTATCGAATACTGAGTGTATTTGCCTCGGCCACGAAACCAGCGCTCGAAGCGAATTCGCTAGCGCTGCAAGCGTCAGCGTTTTAAGCTTTTTTATTGAAAATAATATTACATATTGTGTAACATTACTTTCAATAAAAAAATATTTCAATAAAACTACAATAAGTATGTTTGGAAATGTGTGACAGATTCAAATCGAAAATAAGGTCTACTTTTTTTAGTTTTTGGTCAAAATTGGTTTCTTTTTGCTTCATGTGCTTCATTGGCACAAATAAAATTTAACAGTTAGAGAAAATATCACATGATATTTTATATCATATAATTCATATGATATTATGATATTTTATGATATTGACGACACGTTTGGTCTAGTGGCTAGTAACCCTAGCTTTTAACCAAACGGTCGCGGGTTCGAATCCCGCAAGGGGCAAATGTTTTATGTGTTAACATTTTACCTTTGTACCTGAGTCATGGATGTTTTGTATTTATAACATGTATGTATTTACAAAAAAAAAGTAATCTATGTATTATATCAACAGTCTGGTATCCATAATATAAGCATTACTTGCTTACTTTGGAACTAGATGGTGAAGATATTTATTTATTTTCTTATAATAGGAAGATATCGAGATATCTTAAAAATGATAAAGGCTTGAGTAACGTTAGTGACACCACAGCGGTCCCAATGGGCAATCAGCCCCGTACGACGATTTAGATGCTCTGAGAATTTATTGAGTGGTCTTCCTGTAGCTAACTGGATTTATTTTGTGCTTACTACGCGCTGAGGTTTCATTCAGGTCTCGTCATTAAGTAAAGATGGGTACAGTTTGTGAGGCTGAGGTGATCGATATTACGTTTAGCAGATCTCTTTTGTAAACAAGTCTTTATTTAATTATTTTATATATTTATTTCTCTCATTATTATTAAAATGGATAAACTATTGACACCTATTGGTTAACTAGATGAAAGGTTTCTATTGCCATCGCAATACTAGGAAGATGTGAGTGTGGTACTGTACCTGACAGAATAAAGGATAAGCGACAATTTGGGGATAGGAAGATAGGCTATACCAGACGGGTTGCACAGTTTATTATTGTCGGTAATTAATTAATAATTAATATTACAATTTTGCAAATTAATCAACAAAAAAATAATTATTATCCAATGCCGTTTTGTTATCTATTAAGAAAACATAAGGTTAACAGCTAGGGCTAGTAACCTTAGCTGTTAAGCAAACGGTCGCGGATTCGAATCCCGCTAGGGACAAATGTTTTGTGTTAACATTTCACCTTTGCAAGTGTCATAGATATGTATTTATAATATGTATTTACAAAAAAAGTAATCTATATATTATATCAACTGGTATTATATACTTATTATATACTAATTTATTATTATTATTATTTATATTTATAGTGGGATTGACAATAAGGGATTGAAATAGAGAAATGGGCTTAGCATCCCATACTCAATCACCGAAACACAATAGCACACATGCTGTTCACGGTGGTCTTCTATAAGAGGTGGCTGCTGTCACGAGATAAGGGCTGCCCAAATGACTGCAAAACCCAGTGTGCCCTGTCACTATGTACTTCAAAGTTGATCAAATTCGAATTTGATTTATTAGTACCTAATTGGGTATGTGAGCGGTCAACGGATCAAATCAATTAAGTTTAAAGTACACGAATGTGTTTACTCAGCCGATTTCAATTGATCTCCAATCGAGTACAGTTAATTTAACCATTAGTTTGTTCGTCATTTTGTGTGCAGTAACTTTCCGGTTCGCCCAAGAGGTATATGTTTTGGCTTGGGTATGTTTGGAAGTATATTTTTGTTGAAGACACTCCAAAAGTAATAAGAAATGGTAATTTCACAATGCGCTCGCATGAAACCATGGGCTATTAACTTACCGTCGGTACATTTGTCTCAGAGCGGATAACCGATGTTAAACTATAAACTTATAGTTAACGAATGGAAGCTATGAATTAAAGACGAAACTACTTAAGGTGTTCTTACACTTCTATTTTAGAGGGGCCACCAGATTTCGAGGCCATTAGCTTTAGATACTGTTTATAAAAATATTTTGAACGATCGAAGACATTTCATCTGATCGTTTCTGTTTACAAATAAAATATTTAAAATTGTAAACAATTGTAAAATAAATAGAATAAGTAATAAAAATACTGACTGTATACTGATTTTCAATAAATAACTTAATAATTTTTTTTTTGGTGTTGCATATTTTAAGGGTTTTTCATGCATATTTCGAGCTGTTTATGTTGCATATAATCCGGTCTCTAGTCTTATATCTTCAGCATTTAACGTATTTTATTGTCAAAGGAGCCGTTGTCTAAATGCCCCAGGTGCGCCCTCATAAATTGCTTGAACCATTTCGAGAATGCCTATGAAGGAGATTATTTTTCTTTCTGTAATTCATGATTGTGCCATAAAATTAATAATATAATAGAACAAATTTTATCTACACTCAACAACTCTACACCGACGTTATGGTCGTTAATGTGCTTGCTGTCTCAGGGGTCCCAACTTTGATTCCCGGCAAGGCCAACCTGAACGAGTAAGGGATGCCAGAGCCCATTTCCTCTATTCCTTCCTTATTCATAATCTTCCCAAGGTCGGTAGAGCAGTTACAGTAATTGTTACGTTGCTGTTATAGGCGACAGTGGCCACATACCATCAAGTGGACCGTACCTAAGCTTATCTGACGACCTTCACATAAAAAGGTTATGAAACTAAAAGAAAATTGAAAAACAAGAAATACGAAAGAATACGAAATTTCGTGTGTATATTTTTATTATCAATACTAATAATAAATAATGTATTGTATGTATATATGTTCCTCCATAACTCTTAACCGAATTAACTGATTTTCATGAAACTTGGTATATAAACATTTAAACGTACAGGACACAGGATAGGCTAATTTTTTCTTTTCAACGCGGACGAAGTCGTGGGCGCCAGCTAGTAAATCCATAAACGTGTTGGTCGATTTATGCAGTCACTTAATTTTGAATCTAGTCTTATTTCCACATACGAGTATCCAATCGGAGTAGTAACCAATTTTTTTTTTAATTCTGTTAGCTTTGTGTGCATGCAAGATTAGATATCGGTGTATGTCGAAACCTCAAGCAAAGAAAATGGGCATGACGATATTGAAATTTGACATTCTTCAAGTGTTGTTTTGTGCCATTTGTCCGTTGCTGATGATTGTCTTCTGAAATTTGATAATTATTTTAGTGCCTGTTATTAAATGTGAGTTACAAAATGTATACTGAAGAGGAAGCATACCGCAACAATGTGGAAATTAAGTATGTTGAAATGTTCAAAAACAACATGAAACTTTTTATGTAATAAAGACTTTAAAGGACACCTGCTTCATATGTAAGATATGAACAGCTCGTAAATAATTTTATGTGTAAGTTTCAAAATTCAAAATTTCTTATTTTATATTGGACGTTTCTAATTTAAACGTACTTAGATAGGAGCAAGATATTCATCTTACCAACTTGAGCTAAAAATATTCATTACCAAAACGTATTGTGATTTACTTACGAACATTTCTGAACAAGCTTACTGTATCTTTGTTCCTATATATATAACTAAGGTGATTCAGTTATAACTTAAAATTCAAAATTTCTACTCAAATATTATACTCTTAACTGGCTGACTAAGTAGGCTAAAGTGGTCCCCAAAGGCATATAGTGTGGCGCATCTTACCTGAAGACCATTTTTAGAATTTTATGGTAAATTTCCCTTGATTCCTCTAACGATTCAATTTCGCAAACGGCTCTTCGTACGCAGTGGAAACCGTTCAAACCATTTCTGAAACAAAACATTACGTTATTAAGAAAATATTATTTTACAGGAGAGTATTAATTTTTTTTAAACAAGACACGCGTGGGCGCGTGCGTGCGTGCGGGTGTGTGTGTGTGTGTGTGTGTGTGTGTGTGTGTGTGTGTGTGTGCGTGTGTGTGTGTGTGTGTGTGTGTGTGTGTGTGTGTGCGTGTGTGTGCGCGCGCGCGCGTAATAAGTACATAAATACAAATTGTTTTAATCAATACCTATCCAGTAAAATCTCCAAATTATTGTACAAAGTAGCTCTACGAAGTCTCAGATGGTGGTAGGGATGAAATGAATCCGGAGGGTCCTTCCAATTCATACGAAACCCTAACGCTTGAGCGAATATCTGATTCCACGGCACCATGTTTGCTTTGAAATTAAGGCGTAACTGAAAAAAATATTTTACTTAAGTGGTCCCTATTTATACTTAAAAATATATCAAATCAATTTATAATAAAAATTGTGTCGTTCATTGTAAAAGTGGTGTAACTCCCTATTTTTAAAACCATCTTTTCTTGCTTAATGGTATCACATTTAGTCATAACTTTCAATATAAAAGTGAAGTAACTCCAATAGTTGCATTAAAATCCCATAGATGAAAACAATGAATGAATGCTTATATTTTTTTTCCTACACTATAATTCGCAAAAAGCTCGTTATTCTAAAATTCAGTTACAAGGAGATAGTTCACTTTTACAATGAACGACACAATTGTTATATGGTGTTATTGTTATACATAAAATCTAGATAAAACTGTTTTTCAAAATAAAACGGCTCTCCAAATCTGGTTTGTTTTTTAGACTTGCTATATAAAAAATAAAAGATTTTTCTTATTTTTCATGATATTTAAAAGTAAGACTGACACAAAATAAGCAATTACTAATTTATTAATTAAATTTCATTTTTTAAATTGTTTTTATTTAAATATTATTATGTGTCGATAAAGTTCACAAAACCAAACGAGTATAAACACAAAGGTGATGTGTCTTTATAAAACTTATATTTAGATTTTTATTAAAAAAAATGTATTTACAAAAAAGTTTGAAACGTTCCTAAAGCTCAGGTATCTTCTTTGTCTGTGATATATTTTCGTTTCATCATTTGCTTCGCCATAGTCCAGAAAAATAAATATCACAATACACACATAGAACAATAAAATCACATGGTAAAGTTTATTCATAATATAAAAAAAAATATCACAAATATTTTATACTCGAATTTTAAGCCCAGAATAAATTAATCACAAAGTGTTTTAGATATACTCGTGTCATTACAATTCTTTATTTAAATATTTCTTTGTCAATTTATTTACTAACTACAAACGAGTACATTTAAAGTTTATAGTGGCCACAGTGTCATGGAAAGAAATGTTCGTTTTGTTTAAAAATTCACAAACGAAAATCTGTTACTTTTGCCAAATGTGTGTTTTATTTAACGTTTTAATTAACACGGGTTATATTCCTTGCTTGTTTATTCTGAACCAGTTTCAATGTACAAACGTCATGACGGTGTTACTCACAGGGTGATTTTTTGTGTAAGTATATTATTTGAATATGTTTAAGTCCAATCCCGCTATCCCTCTGTATGTACGTTTAGATCTTTTAAACTACGCAACAGATTTTAATGCGGTTTTCACTATTGGAAAGAGCGTTCAATGAGCAAGGTTTATTGCAAGTCTTTAAAAAAAAATTTAGGTTTTTGTAGTTTAAGTAGTTTTTAAGTAGTTCATAGGTGAATGAAGGATTTTGTAGCACAGAGCTAATCAAAACCATTTATTTACATATGAGTTTGATTTTAAAAACTTAATCTTAATTCATCCTCAATCCATTAACGAATATAATCTTAATTATATTCGGCAGCATACTTCCGGCTACTTGTGTTACTGGCATTGCTTTATGTTATTGGCGACGGTGCCAGATGACATATACCTAAATTAAAAAAATATTAAGATTGTAAGCATATATTTGTCAGCATGTAATTGTTTTTAGGCAGTATTTTTGTGTATGTATATCTACTTTTTCCAGGGCGTTGAAATGTTTATTCAATCTTTATTGTTCACATATTTCACGCCTTGAATTTTTTCATATTTATTGTTAGATTTTCTCTAGGAACTATATATCATATATAATTTATACCAATAGGAACTATACTAATTTAATATCATATCACCGCAGTAATATACGATATTCAAATTCTCTACTATTCTGTTAATTATGAAAATAACTGTGGTTAAAAGTCCATATTAACTGGGCGTAATTTGCAAAATTTCTGAAATTAATACATAATGAACAATGAAACAATATACTGTGTTGAAATTATAAGTATTTAAACCATAAATTAATATTGTCTATTTCGTTCTCAAATGTGAATATGAATATTATTCAATATTAAACAGTTTCTCAAATTCTCTGGTGACTGAGAAAGTCTTGGCATTATTTTTCAATATTTAATCATTCTGTATCTTTGCCACCGATTACACTAATAACTACAGCTTTTATTTGTATATCGTGTCTAAAGAATTGAGGTCGGCAAGCGTAAAAAGATTCTGTGTTAAAACTAAGCACAAAGGTATTTAGTACCTAAACATATAAGCATATTTTTTTAAAAATTGCCGAGTTGAGATTTAAAATTTTATAATGTGTAATGGAAAAGGAATATTATTATTTTTTGTGTTATGGTTGGCAATTGGAGTGAAAGGAAGTAATGGAACTAGAATTGGCGACTATTACAATCAAACAGTAGAACTGGAAAATAGTCACAAAGAAGTGCTGTCCAGGCGAAAAAGGTTTATAATATTTGACGAGGGCAGTTCGTTGCAATTGGGTAAGATTTTTTTGTTTTCTCAAACTTGGTCCATGTAAAGCTACTGTAGTAACTGTACAAAACATAGAGGTTAAAAGCACCTGCAGTAATCGAACTAATACTTCAGTAATGATTGTTAATTTATTATATGGAGCCCAATAGTTGAGTGGTGAAGGTGTTTGCTTGCCAGAACGCTGAGTCTCAGGGGTCCTAGGTTCGATTCCCTTTGGGACCATCTTTGGAACTGAAATTTTCAGAGTTGGCTCTGGTGTGGATCTGTCAAGTATCTGTTCTGGAGGGCACAATGCATTATGTAGTGAATTATTAGAGAGCCTGTGTAGCGGCACCCCCTTACAGAAGACCACCGCGAAGTAATAGCATGTGTGACTGTTATGTTTCGGTGAGTGAGTAAGGATCTGTATTTCTGAGCTTATATAACCCAAATATTTTCAAATTTCGAGTGAATAGGCATCTTCTGGGTGACCTCATCTTCGCTACATAGCTAGATGTTGGCTAAGAGCAAACCCATCTTATATATAAAAATCAATTGCTGTTCGTTTGTCTCGCTCAAATTTGAGAACGGTTGGACCGATTTCAATTCTGTCTTCACTTCTGGATAGAGGGATAATCAGGGAATGTTTGTACGTAAAAAAAAATGGCCGCCGGGCGAAGCCGGGTGCGGTCACTAGTCTCTAATAAAAAAAACCTATTTATAGCCTATTTGCCTCTCTCTTCCTAATTCCTTATTCTTAAATCTACTATGGTCGGCATAGCACCTGCGGCGTTGAATGTTGCTTATGTTATAGGCGACGGTAGTCACTTACCATCTGTCCACTATCAGATGTGAGTAGTACAAAGTCCCCCAGTCTTAATTCGCCTGAGTAAATTGAATTAAAGTGTGCCTATTGTCGCCTAATAACATGAACAACGCCACAGGTGCTGCAGTGCGCTGCCCACCATAGTGGGATTAGGAAGAGATATGGAAATGGAATCAAAATACTTAAAAGAAGTGATTTAAAAAAATACATATAAATCAAAGTGTTGTCTATAATATTTTTTTACAGTTTTTTGTCTCACCTACCCAACAATATTTGAAATTGGTGACATTTTTCTATGGGGTTATACTGCAGCGTTGGCTTACGAGTTGCCTCAGGACCCGTACTCTCCTTTCATGCACCACGCTGACCCTTTGCACCGGCGATCTGACACCAAGACTGTTTATTATACTGATTATGACGGAAAGGTGCTATTTAAATCCCCGTATAAGAAGTAAGGATTTACTTTCTTAAATTATTACCTACTATTCTTAGGGCCTCTTTCACCATTTGTTTTGACAGGCTAACTGTCATTTTAAGTCACCGGTAGCCGGTTATAATGGAGTAAAATTCCCAAACATTAAAAAGAAAATAATAAAAAGAATTCGCTTATCGAAGGATGCAGTAAATCGAGTGCAAAATTCAATAAAACATAAAATTATTTCTAAAAGTAACTAATCAACACTTGCAGTTGGTGAAAGAGGCCCTTATTATATTATGTCATTAATCGCTACACCTTCAATGGACAGTTATTATACTTTTGCAAATTGTCATTTGTGTATTTTACATTTTTCCATTTAGAAGTATTTATACACGAAAAGAATAAAAAACGTATTGTCATGTTGTTATACATATGTATCTTACAAATAAATTTAATTTAAATTTAAATAAATTTCAATAAAAATCAAGACAGAAAAATGAGGAGGAATTCGAATATTGATGAACCTCTTTCAGACTTAATCAATCGTGAACGACAAAAATAACATAATTCTAAAAAAAAAAACTTAATACTTTATTAATAATCCTCCAATAGTAAAATACGTATAATGGTATTAATAAATAAAAATAAAATAAAAACCAAGGCTTCAAAAGTAAGGAGGCATTCGAACATGAGCCTCTTTCAGACTTAATCAATCGTGAACGTCAAAAACAAAGTACCCTCAAAAAAACCTCTTTACTCACTTCGTAATGCTTGCCGTAAAGGCTCAAGTGCTACAAAATGAATCTTGTTTATATGCAGGAAGCCGCTCGTCAATCCGGCGTTTGCGAAGCGGAGCGCGGACTCGCCTCTCGAAGCGAACCAATTTAAAGCGGAGACGTTGAAAATAGACAAGCGGCAGATGCACGCTTCGAAACACAAACGCCGGTTTTTGAAAAGCGAACACATGGAGGAGCGAAGCGTCGAATTTCACAGAAGCAGTCGCGCAACACTTTATCGGAAAATAGAAACATTGTTGCAAGCGTACGTTTTTCTATTTGTTTACAATTTTTTTTTTCCATTGGTATGCAGTTTTTTTTACTTTATCGTATGGTAGCCGGTTTGATACAAAAAAACGTTACTAGCAATTTTTATGTTAGATTGGAGTTGTTTTTAAAAATAATATGTAATGATATATTTATGCATTACATTAGCTGTTGCACGCGATATCGTCCGCGTAACTTTATAAAATATACCCTACGATAATGTAGATTTCTATAGATGAAATTATTTTTAAAATTAGTAGGTTTTGGGTTTTTTTTTATCATTACAAACAAAAATACAAATCTTTTCTCCATATTAGTATAATATAGATGAACTTATTTACATATATGAATATTATAAGTTAAAATAGCAGTGGGTACTTGGGAACGGCAGATAGTACAGAGAGCTTGATGGCCGATGGGACCCGAAAGTTCTTGAGTGGAGGCCACGGACTGCAAAGCGCAGTGTAGGACGTCCGCCTACAATGTGGACAGATCACCTGATAAGGCCGCGGGTAGACGGTGGATCCAGGCTGCTTCTGACCGGTCCTTTTGGAAAATAAAGGGGGCGGCTAACGTCCAGCAGTGGACATCGTATGGCTGAAATGATATTGTACAGAATGATGTATACGTATAATGATTTCTTAATAATTATACATTTATATACATATACTAAGAACTAGTATTTATTACTAGCTGCTGCCCGCGACTTCGCCCGCGTAACTTTGTAAATTATATACTAAAACCTTCCTCGAGAACCATTTTATCCATTGGTGAAAACAGCATGAAATTAGGTGCAGTAGTTTTTGAGTTTATCGCGAACAGACAGACAGACAGTAATACATATTATAAACAGACAGACTTTGTTTTATAATATGTATTACTTATTTACAATTTACAATATGTTTACAATAGGTTTGCACAATACAATACAATATGAACCCAAGATCATTAACTAAATGTTAATTCTATGCGTTTTTTTATAGAGTTGGCAGGAACGGGAAGGATTGCGTTCTGAAAACTTTGTGCCTGGTCGGGCAATCGCAGGATAACACCCAGGGGAGTTTCTTTGAGGAGATTCTGAGAGCGGTTTTCACGTAAGTTCCTATCTGCGAAATGTATAAAAGGAATTTTGAATAACCCGTGCAAGTAGATTCAGAACGTTATTTATTGGAAGTCGTTCGAGAGTAAATACATCCTATCTGTAGGTATGCTACAGATATATTGACGTAAATAACACATGCAAAGATAAATCGAAGTTGTTGCATGCTTTGGTACTATCTGGAATCTATTGAGTGATGTGATACTTGGCTTACGTTGCTAAAACTTTTTTTTTTTAAATAAATAGTTCAAAATTTTCAGGTAATTGTTTTGTAGTAGTATACTAGGGCATAGTGCGTTCCAAAACTATAAATTTGTTTAGCTCGTCTGTCACCAGTGACCAACTCCTCACAGGACTCAACTCAGAATACCACCGCGAACTTTTATTCTACAAGCACCTATAGGCGACGGTAGCCACCTACCATCCAACCGTCAGACCGTCAGCTTATCTGACGCTTTAACATTTATTTATTTATTTATTTACAACACACATGATACATCATTACAGGAGTAATCCTAATTCAATGTATCTGTTTCTAATCTAAATTAAAATAAACATTATTTAAATTACACAAATCAATTAACTACATAAATTATAAAAATTACAAAATTACAAAAACATGCACAAGAAACAAGAAATTAAAATAAACCTACGAGTATATTACCTACTTAACTAGCATCACAAGATATCACAAATAGCCCCACACGATTGAATTCATTTAGTGTGCAATGGAAGAGGTCAATTAATTTTGCCATTTTATTTAAGTTGCGCAAGTTTTGACGACACGTTTGGTCTAGTGGCTAGTAACACTAGCTGTTAACCAAACGGTCGCGGGTTCGAATCCCGCTAGGGGCAAATGTTTTATGTGTTAACATTTTACCTTTGTACCTGAGTCATGGATGTTTTTTATGTATAATATGTATGTATTTACAAAAAAAAGTAATCTATGTATTATATCAACAGTCTGGTATCCATAATACAAGCATTACTTGCTTACTTTGGAACTAGATGGTGCTGTGTGGAATGTGTGAAGATATTTATTTATTTATTTATTTATTTATTTATAAAGAAGTCAAATATGGACTGCCGATCTCGTGACTGTGGGACGTAGTATGCAATATACATACATGTGACAGTATCCCGTGAATATAATTCTTAAGATAGATAAGTAGATATTGTACAGATATTTATTTAGATTGTTTTTTTGTTTTCAGGTTACCCAAAGGTCGCGGCACAGATATTCTGGAAGAGTACGACGCTGCTATCGGAACTAAAGAAGATTGCGATATCCTATATCCAGATTGTGATGATTCTTTAATGGAAACTAC
The DNA here is from genome assembly GCA_945859745.1 of Synanthedon formicaeformis. Taxonomy (NCBI): domain Eukaryota; kingdom Metazoa; phylum Arthropoda; class Insecta; order Lepidoptera; family Sesiidae; genus Synanthedon; species Synanthedon formicaeformis. The sequence goes on along the minus strand of OX243968.1, from coordinate 2,008,967 downwards.
TTCATCAACAATGAATAAATAACAGACAACATTAAATACAAAGTGAAAACTACTAATTAATTTGAGTTAAGGCTGAGTACACATTACGGTTAAATGCGCAAAAAAACTTAATGTGTTAGTTTCACAAAATAATATTATTTCACTAAAGGGAGAGCATACTTGGATATACATCTTAGAAATATGTGTGACAAGGTGTAACCTTATCATTTCGTGGTTTCAAAATCACACTTTATTTAGTAGTCCAAACTACTTTTTTGAATTAAGTTGGTAATTTCGTATAGCATAACTTACAAATAAATAAGTAATTATAAATGTATGGCACACCTTTATAAAAATAATAATTAATATATATTATAGTTTAAATATGAATTAAGGAACAGTCAAAAAACTAAAGTTATATTAAAATTTAACCAAATAACAAAATACATTGCCAGTGTCAGGAAATAGAAATAAAGAAAGAATAATAATATGTAACAAGGAATGCCAGAGCCTATTTTCCCTATCTTCTCCAAAACCTACATTCAGGTTCAACCTATATTCCTATATTCAACCTATATTCAAATGGACTGTCAACCAGCGTACTTTTATTAGCGCAAAAAATATACATAGTGTATTCACAACCTAATGTTAAAACAACACTATTAAAAGCCAAAACGAATGAGCTTAATTATTTACAGAAATGTTTGCAGTAAACATTGAGTTGTTTTATAGTAAAAATAGATCTCAAAGTAGATTAGAATATACAATTTAATAAGTACCAAAAAGTATTTATTTAGAAATACTCATTTAATGATTTTAAGTTATTTTATTGGCCTTTTTTTCTTTTGTTTTTGACTTAATTTACTTTTAGCATAATTTTAGTACATATTAATAATTATAAGTTTAACAAAATCTTTTGAGATTTTTATATTGTAATTAGATAAAATGAATTTGTTTAATAAAAATCAAATTTTCAACTGAAATTAAATTATAGTTTTATTTTTCTTTTTACGCCTGAGCATGAGTAATTAGTTCACCATTTTAGTAAGGGAAAATGATTTTAATATAATAAACACGGAGCTAACTGTAACTTCTTTGACATGGGACTTGTTAATTGATGTCTCATTTAGGAGCATACAGAGTTCACAGCGCTGAACGTGTAACTGAGAACAGTATATTTTACGATTTGTCACCGGCAGCTTTATATTCGATTTTCAAAATATTCGAATCCATGTAGTGCTTGGCTTGTGGAAATTCGCTTGAAAAGTTCACGTTCGATCATGAGTTCTAAATTTAAAGTTGCAATAGTCGCCATCTTGTTTTCACATTTTGTTAACGCTAACGATTCGAATGAAACAGAGAGGGGAGAGTACATATTGTCTAGAAGAAAAAGGTTTCTAACGTTCCCAGATGGAAGCTCATTTCAATTAGGTAAATAAATAAAAAAATTGTAACGACTACTCGCTAAATGTCTTTTGTTAAATTTAGAATGTTTACTTTACAAAATGTCCATTTTACTAAACTGTTAACGGTTCTGTTAAAGTTGTCATTGCTCTCTGTTTACAGTGTTCTGTGTGCAAACATCTGCCTTAATTCCTATTGGGGACATTTTTCTATACGGCAACACTGCGGCTTTGGCGTGGGCACTTCCTACGGACCCGAAATTTTTCTACATGTTTAAGAATAAAAATACAGCTCAACGGAGAGGGGACTTGGAAAACGTTTATTATTTGGATGAAAAGGGAAATATCGTTGATAAAAGTCCTTATTACAGGTAAATATATAACTAATATTTTTTTTTTATGTAACGGTCATTAGAAAGGTTGACGAGTACCTTGATGGTATGTGGCAACCGACACGGCTGTTTTTTCACAGTGGTCTTTGTAAGAATTGGTTACTTCCTTCAGACGGGCTGCCAAATTTATAAGTGTTTAAGAACTGCCACTTCTTAAAAATACCAGACCAGGACAACTTTGAAAAGTTCATTTTTAAGGGTAGCCCTGTCTGGAATCGAACCCGGCACCGCTCAATCAAAGCGCTAGTGAAAGCACTCACTCGACCAACGGGCTAGTCAAGTCAATCTTCAAATAAATAATTTATAACCCTTTTTAACAAAAAAAAAAACCACTTCAAACTGGACCAAATTGAAATGGGACCAAATTGATAAAATAAAAAAATAAAACAGTCGAATTAAAAATAGTTTCAATATATCAAGCATAGCAGCTAATGTTGATCTTACTTACATGACTCTCTTTAGGAACTTGATTCACAGACAAATTCTCTATTGCTTGTGTTCCTATGTGACGGTAGCGACATACCGTCAAGTGGTTATTGTCAGCTTGATTCTCTCTTTGTTCACAATAAAAAAAGTCTCAATACATACGGTCGAACTTGAAATATTGTATATGGAACACCTTTAAAGTTATTCTGAAAAGGGTTTCTCATGATTGGTACATCTCTGGAGAATGATTCCCCGTTATATTATTCAGAAGATATACATTTAATCAGAGCGTGGTAAAATGCATGACACTTTTCTTGACACTTTACACTTTTTTTTGAGAATAAAAGTGAATAATATAACCTTACTTTTTAAACGGTAATATAGTAATTTTATGGAATAACACTGTTTTCATTATTTACGTCCAGTGAATTTACACGACTAGCAGCATCCATCGTCAAGTAAGATCTTCAGCCTCTGTGACGATTTTTACTTAAAATAAACTCATTTTATTTATGATATCAAACATAACATTGATAGTTGTTAATTCCGGCCCGTTTCAAAAATATAAATGATATTTTTGAATTCATAATAAATAAAATTATACCCCAGTAACTCATTACAAATGATAGTTTCAATGTTTTTGAATTAAAAAATAAACAAAATTTGAATTCAAATTTTTATATTGTATATGAACGAAAAATATATTTCACATTGAATAAATGTTTTAAGAACTCTTGAAGAAAGCCTTAATTCGATGTTTTTTCATGTTTTCAAAAAATTACAGGAAGCCATTTACGGGTCCGGTGTTTGTAAAAAGAAGCATTAATAAGCAAATGAGTTTCAAGGAGAAGCTTAAACTGAAAATTGAAAAACTGAAGATGCACAGGAAGCAAGTGGAACGGGATTACTTGAAGAAACATAAAATGGATAGAGATAGAGTTGATTTTCATAGAAAGACTCGAGTAAATTTGTATGAAAAATTAGAGAGTTTGTTAATGGCGTAAGTCATTTTTGAACTTATATTATTTATTTATATAATAGCTGGTGCCCGTGACTTCGTCCGCGTTGAAAAACAAAATCTACACCCTGCATCTACAAAAGCTGAAGAGTTTGTTTGTTTACGCGCTAATCTCAGGAACTACTGGTTCTAATTGAAAAATTCTTTTTGTGTTGGATAGTCCATTTATCGAGGAAGGCTATAGGCTATAGAGAACGCGGACGAAGTCGCGGGCCTAGTATAATATATGAGTAATAGCGCCCAACATTATCGCTGTGACGACGGTGGCGCCCAATACTTTATATTTTTTGATGATCACATCACACGTGAACAGTACTTTTTTCTGGATAAAAGGTACCCTATGTCCTTTCTTGTATCCCTGACAACGTGTATGCAAAATTTCATGATCGGTTGAGTACTTAAGGCGTGAAAAGGTAGCAGACAGAGAGACAGTATACTTTCGCATTTATAATAATTATATCTTTTATAATTATTATTATAAATAGATTATATCTTTAAATGGTACCACACCTTTAAATGTATATAATTACAATGTCTATTTGTAAAATATCGATTAATATATATTTTTTATTTATATATTTTTTATTTTTTATTTAAATGAATGCGGGGCAGATCCGGGGATGAGGATCTGAGTAAGGAGTTACTCAGATGTGTGTGTGTGTGTGTGTGTGTGTGGGTGTTTGTCAATAAATTCTATTAATGTTTTGTTTTAAACATAATATATGTTTAAATGTGTCTTTAGAAAATTTAAGATACTTAATGGGATGCTTTTTCTAAATATACTGTAAATTTTCTATAATAATACGCTTGTATGCAATTTGCAGACTCGGTCAGGAAGGAAGGCAGTGCATTCTTTACAAACTATGTGAATCAGCGCATTATTCACCGAGACAAGGCACATTCCAACAGGAACTCCTTAGGGTTGTGTTCTCGTAAGTACTAATTATTATACAATGTACTTAGTCTTTAGTTTCTAGCTGATAATTCACTAGTAAAGTTAGTTGGTCTAGTGGTTAGTAACCCTAGCTGTTAACCAAACGGTCGAGGGTTCGAATCCCGCTAGGGGCATATGTTTATGCGTTAACAAATTACCTTTGTACCTGAGTTATAGATGTTTGTATATTATAATAATGTATTTACTAAAAAAGATATTAAATCTATGTAGTATATCAACTGTCTGGTATCCATAATACAAGCCTACTGCTTAATGTGAAACTAGATGGCGCTGTGTGGAATGTGTGAAAATATTTATTTATTAAAAGTAAACCTTATACAGTAATACCCCGACTTACACTACCCCGTTTTACGCGAATTCGGAGATACGCGGTTTTTCTTTTTGATCACCGCGTTAGAATATACTTTGGTTTACGTTGTTTTATTCATAGTAATGTAAATTGTTTTCATTATCTTACATTTTATTAAACATGTTTGTTCTAATTATTGTATTCTTTAATCCCGATTACACAAATTTTATTCGTATTTATATATGCAAAGTTGAAACCCGACTTACGCGAATTCGACTTAGACGGCTATCTCATGGTCCCACCTATCGCGTAAGTCCGGGGTATTACTGTATCATCGAAATAATATAATTAAAAATTCAAATAAATATTTGTCTAGGTTACCTAAAGGCGAAGAATTTCAAAAAGAAGATCACAAGGAATACGACAAAGCAAGCAATAAGAGCCACGACTGCGCCTCACTGTACCCCGGATGTGATGTACTCATAACACCTAGCCTGTAAAATAAATGTAGTCAACACTGAATACGGAATTTCATTTCAATTTATATAATAACTAGCTGGCGCCCGCGACTTGTTGTCCGTGTTGAAAAAGAAAAAAGTAGCCTATCCTGTGTCTTGTACGTTTAAATGTTTATCTACCAAATTTCATGAAAATCAGTTAATTCATTTAAGAGTTATGGAGGAACATACACACATACAGAAAAAAATTCTAAAAATCATCAATTTAGTTTAAGTATCATGTATAGAGCCTATAAACACGATATCTTTGAAAACAAAGTAACTTTCACCATGACCAACCCTTACAGATTTATTATTAGTACTAGCTGGCGCCCGCGACTTCGTCCGCGTTGAAAAAGAAAAAGTAGCCTATTCTGTGTCCCGTACGTCTAAATGTTTATATACCAAGTTTCATGAAAATTAGTTGATTCGTTTAAGAGTTATGGAGGAACATACATACAGAAAAAAATTCAAAAAATCGTCAATTTAGTTTTAATATCATGTATAGAGCCTAACTATACGATATCTCTGAAAACAAAGTAACTTACTCCATGACCAACCCTTACAGATTTATTATTAGTATTGATAAAATACTTATGATCTTTTGTTAGTGACAAACGACAACTTAAACCTATGTTAGTACAAATATTTCAAGTTTTTAATACCAACACAGTCAAGCCTTTTGGCAAATGCATTGAGGATGCTGTAGTAGCTGATTCAAATCCACCTCCGTATCTCATGGACCAATTATCAATATACTAATAATAAATCTGTAACAGTAGGTGTTGTATGTATGTTCCTCAATAACTCAAACGAATTAACTGATTTTCATGAAACTTGGTAGATATTTAGACGTACAGGACACAGGATAGGCTCCTTTTTTTAACGCGAACGAAGTCGCGGGTGCCAGCTAGTATAATGATATAATATAAACATTATTAAGCACATTTATAAATAAATGTTAATTTGGAAAAAAATATTATAATATAGAAGGTAAAATTACATGGTTTTTATGCATTGTTGCAATTTCGATTATTTATTCTGTGAATTTTCCCTTTTTTTAAAAACAATATCCAATTTTTATTTATTCTGAAATAATAAATGAACTTTGAAATCTTTAAATTATGTCAAATTTTATTGATATATAAATTATACACGTATATTATGTAGTTTTTCAATCGCTGCCGAAATTAACATTAAATAAATTTTATTTACTGCCGAAATTAATTAGTAATACAGATTTGATTAATTTGAAAATATGTTAATTGGAAAGAAAGCTTGCTAAGATCTAGTCACCGATTAATAAACCGCTATGATTATTTCAAAATTGGTACAAAACAATGAAATATTTACTTACGTACAATTTTGATGACTAAACCGTGTGTACTGCGAATTTCATTCAAAAAATGGGTGCTTTGTGGTTTGCAAGTAGGCCTCATTTGTTGGTTGATAGACCTTAATATTGTGAGAACCAGTACAAAGTTAATTTGTACTGTCGGACATACGTGCTAAATGCCCCGGATGGATTCCTCGGAACGCCAGTCTTTTATTGTTTACCACTAAACTGTGTGCTTGTTGTAACACTGGGCAAAAATATTATTTAGTCTAAACAAAAGTCACCTATTTCTTTGTTCTTCAATAAGTTTCTTAGTTAATTTTATTGTTTCATCAGTGCCTCTAACAGGTAAACCTTTATATTAATATCAAATTTTAAACTTATCTGTCAATTTTTGTATTTATTTACAAAAGTAATATTTTACATCGTAATCTCAATTAAATTAAATGCATAAATAAAAGATATACTTTTAATTCCGCTTAAGACATATTAGTGTTATAATTAAAACAATATTATATATCAAAACATAACATAAAAGAAAAGTTCTTCTATTAATATTCTTCTATTTTGTTTTCTGCCCAAAATTATATATAAATGTGAATTTAAAATATATAAAATTTATTTTAAATGTAATATTTTTCAGGAAGGTCATGGATAAAAATAACTTTGTTTTAACAAATGTATTATTAATATTTATTTTATTGTGCACTACGTCGTTTGCTCTATTAGTCAACGAAACAGGTGCACATTCGAATTTGCTATCAAGAACCAAACGATTCTTAACATTTCCCGATGGAAGTTCTGTACAATTAGGTAAGTTTTATATTTTTTTTTTTGAGATAGTCTCATATGGTTTAAAACGCCAACTGCGTTCTATGGTAGCAACTCGTCTAACTGTATGTGCTGTCTAAGTATGTATATGGTTTAAAACGCATATGGTCTATAATAGCAACTCGTCTAACGACACGGGCTGTCTATGATTCCATATGATTTAAAACGCAGGCGGTCTATGATAGTTTTATGAAGAAGTCACACAATTTCATGATTGTTATTGTTGTTTAACTTTGTGATAATTTATGGTATGTGATATACATCTGAGTACTGAAAAAAAATTTTGCTGTTGAAACAGATAATATCGCAGCTTAAAAAATAAAGGGCCACAAATCAAAATTACACTTATTACAAGAGAGCTAATCGAGAAAAAAAAAATATTTTTTGTCTATTTTTTTCTTATTAGATATATATCAAATATATGCAAATTATACATCGTTAGAAGCGTATTTTTAAGCATTAAAATTTTTAAGTACTTCTATAATAAATTGAATACTAGAAGAGATATAAGCATATACATAAGTTACTTTTGAATATATAAAAAATGATCAAAACATACTAAATATGGAATAAAATAACCATGTCTTTTTGCAACATACAATATGAAGGATTGTGATTGTATTTTTGTCGTAAAATCATTTTTGGATTTTTTGTTTTATGGCCCTTTAGTTTTTAAGCAGCGATATGTTCTGATTTAAAATTTCATCTTCCCTTTTAGTATACTGCACACAAAACCATGGTTATCTTCAAATAGGCGACATAGTTTGGTTCGGCAATACAGCCGCCTTAGCATGGGAACTACCTACAGATCCTCAACTATTCTATATGTATAAGAAAAATTTGAAAGATTTTGCTCAACGAAGGGACGACGTGAAGAAACACATTTACTACGTTGACGAGAAAGGAAAATTATTATCGAAAGTGCCCTATCGAAGGTTAGTTCTCTACAATAAAAATATCAATATTATAATCTACTTGTGTTATCATTAAATGTTTGAAATCAACAATGACTTAGTGATGTTTTTGTTCACATATAAATTGAGCTCATATTTTATAATAGATAAGGTTCAAAATACATAATAGCCTTACTAATACATAATTAAACCTATTGTTTGTTTAAACAAATAAACTCTTCATAACAGTAGGTAAGTAGTTATTTTACAGAATAGGTAAAAGTTATAAAAATTAAAGACGTGAAGAAAAAATAAAACAAAAAAAATACAAAAAACAATAAAATTCAATTAAACTAGATTTAATTCAATTAAATTAACTTCATTCCATTCATTCAACACTTTCAGTTCTTAATATAAGATTTATATGTTATTTATATATAATAATAATAATAATTGTAATGGATTGTGACTCATATTATGAAGTCGTGTGAAATTGATATATGAATTCTATTAAATTTTTTTTAATAAGTTTTCGTTACTTTTATTTTTGTGTTAATTTTATATTGCTTGTATAAGAAACCTGTGTATCATAGAGAGTTCGCATACTAGAATATTTAATCAGACACAAATAAATAAGGCCGGACACAGTTACGGTTTAATCTTAGCTTTTAAAACACAAATTAGCTTCCACTTTTATCCAAGGATGTATAAGGAATTTTATATTTCCAGAAAGCCACTTGTAAACCCAGCGTTTGCTAAACGGAGCACAGACAATTTAAACACAAAAGAACACGACAATATAATGAAGACGTTCTCTATAAAGAAAATGCATGAAATGCAAGAGAGTAAAAGTTATCTTAACAATTTAGACGCTGCATCCGTCGACTTTCATAGGGAGGGAAGGAAAAGTTTTTATGTTAAGTTGGAGAAGTTTTTGGAAGCGTGAGTGCCTTTAATTTCCATATAAATATTTTGTACGTAGTTATAGATAAAATTATTAAGTTTATTTCACTTTATGTGTGACCGAGACAAGTAAAAAATATTTATTTTTCAATTCTAAAAATTAACATCATAATAATCAGGAAGAGTCTTCTTTTAAGTATGTATTATAATTTTAAATTGAGATACATTTATATAAGTTAGTAAGTATATAATTTGGAATAGCGGATAGTAGTTAACGTCCTATTGCTGAAATATTGTTCATTATGACAATTAACTCATATATCTGTATAGTGTGTATTAATTTAGTAGGGTCAACCTGAGTAATTGTAAGACTTGGAAAGAGTCATCATAATTCCTATTTCTTTGAGAAAAGCCAGAAGTTTAATTTTAATTTTAATTTAATTTGATTCAATTTAATTCATTTGAATTCTTTTTATTCAATTTAAAACAATTTAATTCTATTTTAATTCAATTTAATTCAATTTAATTTTATTTAACTCAATTTAATTCTATTTTAATTCGATTTAATTCAATTTAATCTTATTTAACTCAATTTAATTCTATTTTAATTTAATTTAAAACAATTTAATTCTATTTTATTCTATTTAATTCAATTTTTAATTAAATTCAATTCATTTTAAATCTATTTAGTTCTACTTATTTAAATTATATTCTATTGTATTCTATTTCAATTCATTTCAATTCACTTTAATTCAATTTTATTATATTTTATTGTATCTAATTTCATTTTAATTTATTTTATTTTATTTATATTTATTTAATTTAAATTTAATTTAATTTAATTTAATTTAATTCTAAATGATACTTCTTTATTGTCAAATTAATTTTTGTTACACTTGATTACCCCTAACTCCTGGACTAGGATACCCTGTGTTGCAGGAGACTATGCAATGTGTATGAGTATGAGTGTGCCCGGTTGAGTGAAACATGAATAGTTGTGTGGAGATTGTGATGTTAAATAATTCGTGTTGCCTTTGACGCTAACTGAATATCTACTAATTTTAATGGCAGGTTGGGTTGGCGCGGCAGAGACTGCGTTCTGAGAATCCTTTGTCAAAGTGGCAATAAGGAAAAGGAACAGGGGACCTTCTTAGAGGAAATTCTCTTGGCTACATTTACGTAAGTTATTTAGTTAAGATGTTTAATAGTACGCCTGCTTAATTTGTTTAAGCTCTATTGTAGAAAGTACTTTTGTTCAAAGGTATAGTTTTTAAAAGAGTTGTACGAAAAGAAATGTTTCTATGATATTAATAATTCTATGACGTTCCTGATTGGGTTATAGTCTCAGCATAAGCTATTTATTTACACATTTACAAATAAAAAAACTAAAACTTTTGTGTTTTCGATGACAATGTAAATTATGTTTTTTAATACTTTTAGATTGCCTAAAGGAAAGGAATTCAAGACAGAAGATCATAGACAATACGACATGGCCTATAATACCGATGACGACTGTTCTGAACAGTATCCTGACTGTGAAGATATGAACGGACAACAGTTATACTAATTTTTATTTGTAATGGATGTAGTAGAGATTCTGAAGCATATTCACAGCTAGCGATGTTATTTTTATCTCCTATATAGACTGTACCGATTTTGTATAGAGGTGAAAATATTCTCTCATTCTTGCTCAATATTTTTAAATGTAAAATAAAGAAAAATAAAATATAATGACTTTTTTACTTTACTGCCTTATTGTCATTTGATATTTCAGTTAATTCTAGGAACCTAAGTTAATAACCCACATACGAAATAGCAACAGATTGTATCCAAAACAAATTCCAATACAAGCTGTCAGCAAGACCATTATGAAAACTGCACGTTTTCTATTTTGATTCAGTGCGTAAGTAAGGAGTACCTGATCCCATTGTTATCTTATTAGGGATGTGCATTGTTTTTGTTTTTATAGGCATCAATAGTCATCAGAATATCTGGGGCATGTGTTATTTAATAACAGATACGAACTGCTCTAGTTGATAATGAAGGCCAATATAGAAGAGAAAGGTACACCCTGGATGGCGGAATAGTTTTTGGCTATGTATAGTCAGGGGATTTGACCGCCATCGCCAGTGCAGAACATCTGTTCCGCCTGGTCAAGGAAAGGCACAAGTTTTCAGAGCCAACAGCCAACCTTCTACTGAATGGAAGAATAATGGAATAATAATAATTAATGGGATAACTAATGGTGAGGCAGTTTTGGAAAAAGAAGTCACTAATCATCGATTGGCAACATCCCCAGCGCAATTTGTCAGTAAAAGATTCTAAAATAATGCTTGTCATTCCCTAATAATTGATGAATTTTGATATACATGTTCCAAATCAACAATCAAAGACCGCATAACAAAGTTGAAAAGCCAGACGCATTAGAAAATTCCACAGAGGTGTGAAATGTGACTAGCTAATGAGCGAAGGCTGTACGCTCTAATTCATTGATCAAACATCTCAGCTCGTTGAACAACCTCAAGATTCTTGAGATTCTAATTTACGTTTTCTTAATGTGGATAAGAATTTATGGTTTAAGTTTTTTTTAGCGAAGAGGAATCATTCCTTTCTTTTTTATCTATTTCTAGGTCTAGGTTGCCTTAGTTTGGTAAATGATAACAATTTTAATAAAAATATATGACTAAGATGGGCCTTTTTTGTAAAGAAGAGATGGGTCTATGTGATGCTTTAGAAGAGCCTTAGAGTGGAGGCTACAGTTCACACTAATGTGAACTGTAGCCTCCACTACTGGTACTAACTACTGGTATTAACTACTGGTAGTTTAAGAGGTGATTTTTCTCCAGCAGGTAGGAGGTTCACCTAAGTGAACCTCCTACCTGCTGGACCGTGGACCTCAACAGAGCAGCTAACAGTAAGGATGGAATAACAGTAAGATGGAAGGTTTGGCATCGAATATGGCTTTCAATTAAAAAATCCTATGCCTAACAGAGAACGTTTATAGAGTGATGATGAAAGTAAAGTTGGAAACATGGAGAATTCGTGAAACTTTGTATCTATACATTAGTAGTATGTGTGCATTAGTTCATAGCGTAGCTAGTGATTATTGCATTCTTATCTGATTATTTTGATTATAAATTCAACATTAAGGAGTGTTTGTTTGTTTGCAAAACCTACAGACAGATTGAGTGGTTGTTCATGTGCCTTAAAGACTAATTCAACGTGTACAATATACAAGTGAAAATTCATTACTTGTGTTCTAAATATTTGTGTACATTTTTACACAAATATCTAGAAATAAGATTAAATATATCTATCAAGCATTTGATCACCTAAAAGTGTGTTATATTCAAGAAAGTACCTAACAAATCCTCACTATTACTAACATCGGACCACAAATCACATGTTGTTCAATTTCTGTGCGTCAATACACAACCTCTCAACGTTTGGAGCGTTTCAAAGTAACTTTTATTAGTTCTTTGAGTTTCCAATTTACTCTCCATGCTTTCGTTAGTGTTTCTTGTCATTTTGGCTTATACCGCATTAGTCGACTGTCATAAAACTACGACAGTCGATCAGTGTCCCAATGTGAAAACGTCTTTAAATTCCATCAGAAAGCGGAGGTATCTGTCTTTTCCCGAAGGAAGCAATGTGGTCGTAAGTAAATCTATTTTATCCCTATTATCTCTAGTCGTAGGGTCCATTAAAAGTTTATGCTATTAGCGACAGGTGTCACCTTTTAATTTCCTATTCCAGACACGTAAATTTTGAATCAGTTTTTATCAATCAGATATATATTCACTGTCTAATAAGATTATAAATAACTTCAATAGCTTTATAGTACAGAAAGATACATAAATATTATGTTTTATTTCCAGTAATAAGTGAATATAGTTATATAGTTCTTACACGTAAACTTTTAACAAAATTGTGTTAAAGCTGTTCGCAACAAATTGTCATTGTATGTTTTTGTCTCAGTAGCCAGCACATTGACAATCGAACTTTATATAGCACTTATGAAGGAAAATTCAAAATATGTATCATATATTTTTTTGTTCTTATAGCTGACAATATCTCTTGTAAAAGCTTTTATGACTCATGCACCGTCAGGATGGAACATAGCATTGGAAATAGATGTCATGTATCCGCTGCCAGATACAAAATTCGTAAGCGCACATACTAGAAGAAAGTTACATCACAGACAGAAAAGAGAATTTTGGGAGAGTTTACAGAACGCGTTGGACTTGTGAGTTGTTTACATTTTACGCACTGCATCCAAAGATTTAAATCTTTGACTGCATCACTACTGCCAAGCACTACTGGTAGTTTAAGAGGTGATTTTTCTCTTTCTTGGATCATTTTCACATTAGTCTCATTAAGTAATAACTGTACAAAAAAACCTTTGTAACGATTAACAAAAAAATAATCAAAAACTAAAATGACATTCAATGTCATTTTAGTTTGCAATTCTGCAAGCCTTACTATACAATTACGCTATAGAAAGCCTTACTACACATTTTTTTTATTTAAATTTCGTCAGTAAAGCTGACGGTCTCCTTGATGTTAGGTAGCTACCGTTTCTTAACATTAACACTAGCAATGCCAAAGTTGCTGCAAGTGCAAGTAAGTTACAAGTTACAGTACAAGTGCAAGTAAAACACATTTCGAAAGTTTACTATGGGAATATATTATAGCCTAAGATAATTTTCCTTTTCTAGCCACAACGTGAATGGACGTGCTTGTATTTTGAGAAGTATTTGCGAGGCAAAAACCGAGTTGGCGCCGCCCGGGAGGTCATTAGTTCACGACATATTGAGGACATTATTTACGTGAGTAACATATCTTACTGGCATCCATTTGTTGCGTATTTATTGAACGATCGAATGTACTGGTTTGCCAATGTTATTATGGAAGTCGAAATATTTGGTCATACTAAGATGTCATATGTACTTTTCGAATTTGTTACCACACATTTCCTTTGGCTTCTTGATGTAAATTCTGTACTGTATATAAATATTTTCATCGATTACTGAACCAGAAATAAAACTCTGGGCGACAAGGTAATGGCTACAGTCATTATGACAGCCGACTTTAGTTAGACTTTAGACTTAAAGTAACTGAATGTTACGCAAATAAAATTATATACTCGTATATTGATTCTGAACGGAATAACTTTAAATATACTTGCCAATTAAATTATTTTCGAAACCCATTTGAAGTAATATAGAGATATCCAAGAAGCCAAACTAGTTACTACAGATGTAAAGCAAAAACCAAACGGCCTACATTGATGATGAGGTACGCTATCGGCACTTCTAGAACATTTAATATTATGTCCTCGTTGTAACCGCTCTAACTAATCTCCAAATGTAGATAGTAATCGCTATGATACTCTAACCTGTCGTCGAACCTATCCGCTGTGTTCTGTATCAAGATAATTGCCTTATAATCCCAGTACGTGACGGGATTCTCTATACGAGATCGGATTAATTTTATAATAATGCCGCGCCAATACATGTATTTGGGTTTGTTTATAATATATGCTTTATATACTTATACTTATGTTATCCTTACATATAAAACAAAGTCCTCCGTCGCGTCTGTCTGTTTGTTCGCGATAAACTCAAAAACTGCTGCACCAATTTTCATGGTGTTTTCGCCAATGGATAAAGTGGTTCTCGAGGAAGGTTTTAGTATATAATATACAAAGGTTTTAGTCAGCAGCTTGTACTTCATATAAATGTAGGTAGAGACATAATAATGTCAATAACACATTGAGATACACCCGTTCTCGTCTGGTAAGATTGACGAGTCCATTGGTCGAAAAGTTAAGGTGCTTGCCTTAGTGGTTTAATTAGGAAAATTCGGATTTGATTCCGGCCAGGTCAACTTTTGTGAATGAACGTGTAAAGGTGACTCCAAAGCTCCAAGGTCAAAATCTTGCACCCCTTCCTTTGTACGGTTATTCCAAAACAAAATATCATCAATCAATACTAATAATAAATCTGTAAGTGTAGGTATTGTATGTATGTATGTTCCTCCATAACTCTTAAAAGAATTAACTGATTTACATGAAACTTGATAGATAAACATTAAGACGTACAGGACACAGGATAGGTTACTTTTTTCTTTTTCAACGCGAACGAAATCGCGGGCGCCAGCTAGTACTAAATAAAACTTCACTGGTCCTTTAGCAATTAAATGCTTTGTTTAAGAAAAGTAGTCTCCAATGTCTATTCTATACTAAATAGAATGCACCGCTTCATGTGTGAACATCAAAATAAGGCAACATAGGGCGCAGTAACTGATTGGTGGATACTTCTAATACTAAAGTCAATATGAATTATATAAATATAAATAAATAAATAAATAATAAATAAATATCTTCACACATTCCACACAGCACCATCTAGTTCCAAAGTAAGCAAGTAATGCTTGTATTATGGTTACCAGACAGTTGATATAATACATAGATTACTTTTTTTTTGTAAATACATACATATTATAAATACAAAACATCCATGACTCAGGTACAAAGGTAAAATGTTCACATAAAACATTTGCCCCTAGCGGGATTCGAACCCGCGACCGTTTGGTTAACAGCTAGGGTTACTAGCCACTAGACCAAACGTGTCGTCATGAATCATATGCATAATAAATAAACATAATACATGATTACACTAACCCAAACTTTTCTTTGATTATTTCTTTTTCCTCTAGAGTACACGTTGGTGATGATAGTAATAACAACAAACGGAATTATCATGATATACAGTACTGTTGTTAAATATAATATTCGGCCGATCTGTATGTAAATTAAATCCATAACACACTGTTCATTACTTTGTGTCAATGACATTTGTATCATTACTATGGCGTAATATTATTGCAACAGTAAATAGGGAATCGCCACGCTATTAAACGGGTTGTTGGCGTTACCGAAGCAATACTGTCTATACATACATAGTTTCAACTTGATCATTAATATATGAACGAAACTAAAAATATAATCACACATGTTTACCATGATCGAAGGATAAATAAATAAATAATTTAAAAAAAGAATTGGAAAGTTAGATAGTCTTTCAAAAGTCTCAAAGTTGTTTCAATGTCATGTGTGGTATGACAATGTTTATCACTTGCTATAACTACGAAGGAAAAGATTTATGAGTAAAAATACGCATATAAAGCCTCTATCAATTTTCAAATATTTCAAAATTTCTCTTATCTTTCATCTTGTGTCTTATTACTCTTTCCAACCCTTACAGATTTATTATTAGTATTGATTGATATCTTTTTAGACTAATGGTAGCTCCGCCTATATGGTCTACTTCTCTAAATATTATAAATTGAAGTCGTTTTTGACGTGTCTGTTTCTCCGCTACTCTTAACCACTCAACAATTTTCGAAACGGTTTTCACTATTGGAGAGCGCGATCATCTAGGAAGGTTTGTGTATATAATTTGTAGTAAACAAAGCGAAGTCGGGGGCGGGCGGCTTGTTCTGACATAGGTAAAAGCGTCCACGACATACTACGATGAAAAAAAAATGTGACAATTTTCCAAGATTTATTTTTAAATATTACACTGCCTTATTGTAGCTTTTATTATATTTTGAAATATAAGTCAAGAAAGGTGAGCAATAAAACTATTAAGCGTTACGCTCGGTGGAAAACTGATAGAAATGGTGTGTGAAATGATATATATCGTGACCAACTGTGCTATGTATCATAACACCACCTATCTAACGGCCCCCTTAAAGCGCTGGATGATTAGTGGCCTATCATATTTCTTGATATTACTGTGAAAATGTAAAGGAAATTTTCACTTCTTAAATTTTAAAAACATGTTGAGAATAGTTTTCTCAGCACAACCCATCAAGTCTCTCAATACACAACATATTGATGTTCAAAATGTCAAAATGCCCAGTAAAAGAAACCTCTAATCTTGAAAACGTATCCCAATGGATACTAGAAATTCTGGAACAGGAAGAAAATTCTGAACTTGAGCATTTTAAATCACGGCAAACATAATGTGAAACAACTTATGCTCTCAAACGTGATAACATTGCACGTCTACTGCTCCGGAAGACACGTGTTCTTTCAATGCAGCTGTCGTATTTGAAGTTTAAGAATGGGTATAAAGCAAACAAAATTTGTAATTTCACCCGCGTGGCCCCTTGGACATGACAGTGACACAAAATACGTAGAACTACGCACAACATGCGACGGAAGATAGCGCAACTCGCTCAATAAAAATGTTATAAGTGCCAAAAGTATTAAATATTAATTATTCGTAAACTACAATGTCAAATGAAAAATTGTTACATAAAGCCTTAGATAATATGTGAAGTGAAATTACTGATACACTTTTAGCTTTGTAATGTGTGTCATTTTGAAAATAAAACTAAAATCGATGGAAATGAGAGCTCACTTGGTGATTTTTTTTCTATCGAGAAAATTTCATTATATTATGTTTTCTGTTACAGACGTCACTTTCATTTATAATGTATTTATCTATTTAAAAAAATTAATTAAATTAGACTTTGTTTACTTAGATAAAATTCAAATCTAGGATTGGCTATTTCTCTTTATGCCCGCTCTTTTTATTTTTCTGGATACTTTTCGAAAACTAGAGAAAAATAAAGTCAGGAAATACAGAAAACGGGGCTTGCCCTGTCCGGAAACCCTAGGTACGCCATTGCTGCCACTACTATTGAGAATGTTGTTCTTGATCTGAAGATTACTTTAATATCCAAGATTTATTCAAGATTTAGTATAGAAACACTAATAATTCAATATTTTTTTCTAGACATTTTTTTATATAAAAGTTAAAAATGTATCGAAAACTAAACAGATACCCTAACGATGAATATGAAATAAGTGATTGGATGTTTGTCCTTCAATCATGCGTAAATTGTTTATCTGAATCGGATTATATTCGTTGCACAGATAGACAATGTCGTGTGGACTAAGTAATATGTTTAAATGACGCTATTTTTTGTAGTGCAATCATGTACATAATAATGCGCTTTCTAAAATGTATCTATTGGTGTCACGAGTAAGTTTGGTATAAAGTCTTGTTATCTAGCACATTGCACTTTAATTGTAAGGAAAATGTCCTATTAGAGCAATTCTTGTGTCAAGCCGTTAAGACTGTATATCATTAGTGAAGAACGGTCAAGGCTGTCGCCACCCTTAAGACCCGAAAAACAACTCCATTCAATGCACACGTCACAAACAAAAGCGGTCCAACATAAGTACACATTATTCAGACTACAGTAGAGAATAAAATTTATAAATGCGATAGTGAGTTTGTGTATTTGTTTGTTACGCTTCACGCCTTAACTACTGAACCAATCACCATGAAATTTGGCATACACGTTGTCAAGGATATAGAAAAGGACATAAAGGTACATTTCACCCAGAAAAGTACTGTTGATGATGTTTTTTTAAGGTTTACCTACTTAAGTTTTTACGTCAGTTTTTAAACCTTAAACCTGGCTGACGGTTCAGTTGAAGATGGCTTCCCCTGCCTTTAATAAGAACGAGATAGCTAAAAGGGCTTTAGTATCTTTTACTAACTCACCATAACAAAATAGCGCAAGCGCTCGTATTTAACGATGGTCTTCTACAAAGGGTAGCCTCCAGTGGGCTGCACGTTTGTGATTTCACTTTAGCCTCTCACTAGTAAATGTAATATTGTACAGTATCTTTACTTACTTTCTCCTACACTGTGATAGTGTCTTTAATAAATTATCTTTATTTTGTAGGGCTCCATTGCGCGAAGAAGAGTTCGTGAGGGAAACGGGAGGGATATACGATGAGTTATTGGATCCTCACTTCTGCGACAAGGTCAATGATTGCCCTCTCTCTATTCTACATTTTGTTCTTGCGCTGAATAAACAGAAGTACTAAGAATTTTGGTTTTAATTTTTTAACGTTGTTTTTTTTTGTATAAAAAAAGAACTGTTAGAAATTCTTATGAACCAATTCAAGGTAGATTTAGGTCTATTTAAGGCTGACGGTCGCCGTCATCTTCTAATGCAAGCAACGCGATAGGGGTTGCAAATAGGATTGATAGGATAAACGGAAACAAAGGATAGAGGAATGGGATCTGGTATTCCATATTTGCTCATAGAAACGCAATTATACACGAGCTGTTACTTCATCGTGTTAACTGTAGTTAGTGCTAACTCAATAAGGTGTTAACTGCCAGACAGGCTGGCCAAGCTAATGCAGTGGCAAAATGCAGTGGACATGGAAAGAATATATATCTTGCAATGGGTAATTGATTTTACAGTTATCAACGTATTTGATTTTACTAGAGTTCATAGGCGACGCAGGCTACTTGTTATAAATTGGACTATCAGCGTGTCTGTCTGGACTGCCACCTCATCTAATAAATTTAATAAATAGGTACATTTCTTATTTTGTAATAAATAAAAACATAAGTTAATGAACCAACAAAGAACTTCTAAAGAAAAAGGACTAGGTAAGTATTCTTGAGATAATGTGATACGAGCACATTGATGTTGGTAAGATGAAAAAAGGTTCAACTGAAGATGGTCCTTAAACAAAGTACCAGTAGCAAAGTAAAACAGGAAGTAAATACCTACACGCAAGCCTGATAATCGAGTTTATTCAAACGATGTATTCTATTAAATCGAGTAGAAAGTCAACCTCACTTGAACGTGAGCACAAGTCATAAGCGACAATGAACTTACTGATTTATTTATTCAATGTGTGTTCAAACAAATAGTTTCTTGAACAAATGCTTAAACAAATGAAGATGTGAATGGATGAAGGTGATATGTCGCATTTTTGGGGTTTTCGGTTTTTATTTGCGTTGATGAAGGTAATATGTCCATATAAATGATTACAGACCTTAGATCGTCGATTTAAGACTTTTTTGGAAAATGAAAAGTTGAGAAAGGTGTTATGTACAGTTAATTTTAAAAAGCAAAAAGTGCAGAAAAGTTTACTTTTGTTAATGGAAGAGGGAGCTATGTTCACTTTTTTTTTAAATTAAATAATACAAGTATTTATCGTGGAGCCGTTTTATGTTTTCCCATTTGACGTTTGGCAGATTGACATAACTAGTGATGGGTATAGTATAACAGAATTAGGTGCCACTATCGACACATTTTAGAATTAGTATCATTCGCATACATATATTACATAGCTGTAATGTTCACATTACTAACGGACATTTTTAAATATATTTATGGAATTATGCGACATATTTTCATCCACTCACATCTTCAAATAATATAAAAATTATATTATACTAGCTGCTGCCCGCGAAAAACCTTCCTCGAGAACCACTCTATCCATTGGTGAAAACAGCATGAAAATCGGTGCAATCGTTTTTGTGTTTATCACGAACAGACAGGCAGAGAGACAGACAGACAGACGCGGCGGAGGACTTGTTTTATAATATGTAAGGAGGATTATATTATATTAAAAATGTGACTTATTAAATACCTCTATGAACCAAATACACGGTCAGTCCATCGCGTCAAATTGACTGACGTGAAGCCACAATTTAATCGTGAATGGTAAAAACTGATGGCTTGATGTCAAAAACTATGTAAAATTCGCGCCGTTGCCTCACGTCATTTTGTCGTCACGCGACATACGTATTCTCTCTCTCTCTCTTTCTGGTTTGTGAATGCTACTACTAATGAATGCTACTACTAATCATGTCTATACCTGGTAATATCGATCGATCACTATTTATCAGACGAAGTAGAGCAAATTTCAATAAAAAAAAACCAATGATATACTTACATGGTTTTTCAAAATGGCTTTTAGTACGGCATATTTGGCAGACACTGGAAAGAAAAGCTCTGGAAAAAATTAAGTCAGACAGAATTCTGATACAAATTTGATCAATATTTTCTCCCATGTTGTACTATAAACTGTGTTTTAAACATTTATCTTTTACCAACTCTTTCTTTTACCAAGGCCTAATAAAGTAAGACATTGCAAGAGATAACTTAATTACATCGTTATTGAGTGTCTCTCGGATGTTGGGGTATAATCCATATTGTCAATTTTCCCAACTGAAAATTCACATGTCTTTTAGCCCTATTGTACTAATATAGTAGAATAATTTGTACTACACTCAGATATCATCATGATAACCTCCACTGATGAAGAAGTAATCATTATTACTCATTCATATGTTAAACTTTTTTAGCAGACTAAAGAGATCTCCGCCTTAATTCTCTTACTTGGAACGACGGAGGCCGTTGCCGCTCCGCCGGTCTGATCACTAGTCTCATCCATTAGAATCGATCACACGAGTAACACACGGCACGCATTTGCATTCAACACACACAGGCGCAAAAACGATTCAAAAAGAAAACAGTTTATTCGATTACTTCGACAAAGACCATACTTGTGCAAAACATGCCAATTTACTGGTGTACTTGTAGTGGCAATGTCATAAACTGAGCCATACTTTTTGGCGTTACAATGAAACGTCACAACTTCTTTACAAAAGACTACCTTGATATGTGTGCGTTGAGTTGAGTGCTTAAAGGAGCAGAACCATCGAAATAATATATCTCTGTGAGCCAGTTCGCTGAGCAGAACACTCTCTTATCTTGAGGAAAAGTTCTATCAATAATGTCAAATCTTTTGAAATCCTTTGCTTATAATTATAGGCGACTATGGCTACCTACAACCAAGATCTCATTTTCAGCCTGCCTGCCGACCTTTACATAAAAAGTTCATTACCCCCAGGATGTTCATAGTTCTCTTGGGTTATTTTATCGGAAGATATTTATCATCGTTTTTATGCCTTAGTTTTTATATTGTTTATCACTCATCCTGTCACATTTCTTTCCAGTGTTGTAGACACATTATAAGGTACTTCCATTGTCTCTTTACTTTCTGTTAAAATACTAGGCGTTAGATATTATTTTAGATAGGATTACGTTTTTTGTTCTAGTAATATGAATTCTTATTCTCTGAAGTGTAATATTTCTTATTTCCAACTCTTTATTTACACGCTTTTCTCTATTGAATTTATTTAATACATTGATACTTACATAAGGCACGGAACCTTTGCAGGTTCTAGTTACAAATTTTGTATATATATGTATATATATAATGAGGTAGACGTTTCATATATAAATATATACTATACATATAACATTCATAGATCTACGTAATAAATTAAAATGACCAAACCACCTTATGAGGAATTAAACCACCTCATAATTAACTGTTGCCGATAAATAAATAGGCAGACTTAAATACTTAATTATACTGTCAAAATACTAAAGTTCTAGGTCTTGGAGTGATAGTTATAATGCCAAAAATCTACCATAATATAATATTTACAGTAAACTTACTGGTGTAATTTCACCACATTTCATTTTGTGATTTTTCTCCGAAATAGCATCTCTAAATCCGACCTGAGTTAAAGCTTACTTTAAAAAGTCGTTCTTTCCGATTCCCAGCAATGTGAGAAAGCTTTTTAGCAAGAGATCGCTTAAAATAGTTATCGCCTTACACACAGACGTGTTTACAACTTCCACTACCATTTATTTTGTTTATTTTTAACTCATTTTTTATAATACCTGTACCTACCTCGAAACCATTATAATCATAAATTTCAGATTGCATATTATAATCACGATCTTCTATGTTATAAAGTGTAAATACTCGTTCCTACGAATAAATGTTATGATTGGCAGTGGAATTTTTAAGTGAAGTCAAACGAAATTTTATATATTAGTAGGATATCCTCACAAAATTGTGTAGCTTTATTTCAGTTTATATAACTATTTTTGTAAAGTTCGACAGACATGCTGACGTTCCACTTGAAAATAGGTGGCTTTGCCTATAATACTAGTAACCACAGGTCCTGCAAGTAAACTGCTGACAATGATATGGGATTAGTAAAAGATAGGCATCCCAAACTCACTCAACGAAACACAACAGCAAACAGCAGCTACCCAAATGATATAGAAGGGCCAAAATGCTACTACTTGCCAGATCTAGTCCAGAATCAATCGAACCCGGGACTCGATATAACTGATTAAATGAAATAGAGAGTGAAAATATATAGAGAATCTGTGGTACGATTTTAGCTCGACGAAGTGATATATGTTTTCATAAATCTTTAGAACCCTAAACTGTTTGATAAGAAAATTACAGACGGGTCGTGAACCCCGAATTTTCTGCATATTAATCTTGTAAATAAATCTTAAACGAATTAGGTACTAATATTCAGTATTCTAATGAGCATAATTATCTTGATAGTGTTATAATTAATCATTATAAATGTCTCACTAATAAAGTCAGCTAACTCCAACCTAAACTTATTCTGCTCAAGTTTGCTTCGTAATTTTTAACACTTGGTTTCATAATTATGAGTCTGCGACATTTTACTCTCAGTAAAACCTAAGTAACTAAGTAAAGATTTCTACAATTTGATTTTAGAAAACGTAAACTACCGAAACTATTACTTAAAGGTACAAACATTTAATTTCTGATATCAATCATATGTTTCCAAAGTTAGGTTGGAATAATCTATTCTGCCTGTTTCTCCGTTAACTTTTTCTAAACTACCCAACGGAATTTTTACACAGGTTTCACTGATAAATAGAGCGATAACCAAGGACTGTTTGTGTAAATAATTTGCAGAAAAAAACTACATACTGAGCCTCGAATACTGCCCATATTTGACGATTTGGTCTGACTACTTGAAAGGCATCCATAGAAAGCGGTTGAATGCGAAGCACGGAGGACTGTGCGTGATAACGAGCCCTAGGAGTGGCCTACATCCAAAAGTGGTATACCCAAACTAGTGATGATGGTGGTGAATACATTTAAAAATTAGAATTTTTCAGATTTTCAAAACCCTAGAAAGAAACGTGAACAGTTCCTATTGTTGTGATAATGTGAACATTTTTGTTTCCTTACAAAAGTAGGGTAAAGTTTCCGAATGTTGACATCAGTCGTGTATATGAGCGTGATTTGTCCGCAAACGGATTGAGAGTAATGGCAGTCACATTTTTGCGGGCCCCGGCCACCGCTCTAATGCACCTAATGGAATGGCCCAGATCAGTCATCGTGGGGGCAAGCTCACACTTTTTTACCCAACTACCGATATGAAACGCGTACATCTCATATTTTACCGACCTTTTTACGAACGCTATATCTCAGGAAAATGTCTCATCACTGAAATAATTAAGACTTTACTTCTACGTATATTTACGATATCTTTAGGTTTCCTATTAGAAAATGCAAGAATATGATGGTGATTAAAATAAAAGTCTATATACTTACGTCTGTGAGGATTAAAATATTTGATTAAAAGTCAAGGTTTCAGGTTATATTTTTATTTAAATACATCAAACTGTGGAGGAATCGTGTGACAGCAGGCACCAGGCAGAACGACTGACTGCCCGGCCCCGTAGAAAGACTGAGTTTGTTTTCTGTAAAAAAATATTCTTTTGAAAAATATACTGTTTAAAACATCGAAATACTACAATGGAATTTGTTTTAAATGACAGTCCATGCTCTACGCATATGTCACTTTTAAATGTTCCATAAAATTCGTAGTGTTTTATATGGCACGCGGGTTCCATGTTGTAGTAGTTTGATGGTTTAAATCATTAAACATTTTATTTGTCTAAGCGCCTCTTTCACCAACTGTCAAGTAGGCTATCTGTCATTTAAAGTCACCGGTAACCGGGAATAATAAAGGTGATATACCTTTGTTTGTACAGTAAAAGTCCCAAACAAAAAAAGAAAAAAAAAATCGCCTATCGAATGATGCAGTAAACCGAGTGCATAATTCAATAAAACAGAAAATGATTTCTAAAAGTAACTAATCAACACGTTACTTGTAGTTGGTGAAAGAGGCCCTTAGTCGATATACTTTAAAATTTAACTTTAGATCTGTTAAATTAGCCCTTTTCTAGTTGACGAAAGGATTTCACTAACTACCAAAGGTTTCATTGAAGTGTGTACTGTTACTTCGGCGGTATTTCCATGACATGGTAACATTGACCTGATTCTGGGACATCTAGGAGTCTATGGGATAAGTAACCAACTCCTTAGAAACTAACAGCAGATATACGAGTAGATTATTTATAATTTTTAATTATAGTTTGATTAAATTTTTTTTGACAAATGTTTTCTTGTTCATCAATAAGTAAAACACCTAAATCATTTATAGAAAATATATTTTTTCTTCTTTCGTTTTCGCTTGAACAAGGTATTTGCCTGTTAATATAAATTATTATTGAAATAATTAGCACGTCGCCAACGGTATTTTAGTCGTGAAGTGAAAATTATAGGATCCGTTACAGACTTAACAGGTTTCACGATTTTTAAGCCACTCGCAATTTACCGACGTGCATTTCTACCAAACAATTTTGACTTTGTAATTCTATTGCAAAGATTAGTCTGCTTTTAGATCTACCCGTGGCGTTTCATATTTAAAGACAAAGATGTCAAATTTCAAAACATTTTCACTACTTCTGATCATGTTTTGTTTCTTGGAAACAAGTTTGTCTATGGAAATAGGTCGTACAGCGAAATCAAAACTATTGTCTCGGAGGCGACGGTATATCACTTTTCCAGATGGTTCGAGTTTCTCGGTGAGATTTTTACTCTTTATTTTACTCTTTAGATAAAGCACACATTTCATGTGAATGTAATGATGTAAACGTACTAGATTTCACGTTCCGAACACTCAGTGTGTTCTAGAGAACTGTACTTGTACTCTGTACACCTTATTTAGTACGAGATTTAGCAAAACGCACAAGCTCACTAGAAAACTAGGCGTTCATCCCAAAAATGTGGCGATGAAAACATTGTGAGAAAATTATATCCTAGCAAAGAATTTAGCGTTTCATGTTATATCGTTAGATTAGACTTCATATTTTTTTGTTTAACACTGCAGCTTATTAAATTATAGCTTTTATCAAAATGCAGCAAATTT
Organism: Synanthedon formicaeformis; assembly: GCA_945859745.1. Lineage (NCBI taxonomy): Eukaryota > Metazoa > Arthropoda > Insecta > Lepidoptera > Sesiidae > Synanthedon > Synanthedon formicaeformis. The sequence continues at coordinate 1,983,075 of OX243968.1, read as the reverse complement.
TGTATTTAATATAGCTTTCTCTCACTAGAGAGACACTAACGCATAAACGCTAGTACTTAAGACGAAAAATAAAAATAAATTCTTTACAGTGTGCAGGTTGCATGACAGTTGGAGTGATAGGCCAACCCGCTCCCACAACCGTTCCGGGCACATTCACCTTTGGCCTCAATTGGGGTATAGCCTACGAACTGCCAAATGAGACTGAAACAGCCCAATTCTTCCGCAGGAAGTTCAAAAAACCAGTTGCCCAAAGAAGAAATAGAAGAGAATTGTACCAGAAACTAGAAACTATCGTAGACAGGTGTGTTCTTATTGGCTCTTGCGACTTCTAGTAATAGTTATTGATTAATAACAAGAACGCAGGTCTGACATCTCTTTCAAACTATTTGTCTGAGCTAATACTAGTCAGTACTGCGCTGGTTACTTTATGGCAGAGTAAATTCTTATATTTGTCTCTTACCCATTACTGACTCTTAATTAAGTGGAGAACCCTTAAAACGTCTCCCTTTTTTTATATAAAAAAAAAACTTAAATAACAGCTTTACCTGGGCGTAACTTATGTCTGTTTGTCTTAAAATAATCACTAATTATGTAACGGTGTTTTTGGTTTCAGCATGGGCTACAACGGCAGACAATGCATTTTAAAAACACTTTGCGAAACAACTCAGCGTCTTGTACCACATGGGGAAAATATGATAGAAGAAATGTTTAGGATACTATTCACGTAAGTACATTCTTGTCCACATCTCACTTTTTTAATGATTTTTGGAGTGAAAACTTCCTTAGGTACGTTGGTTACTTTAAAGTGTGGGAAAACACATTGGACTCGTCCCGTGTTCTAAACGCTCTGACAGCGACACCCTCAGTGACGTTTAACTTTACGAAATAAGAGCCATCTACCCGAGTTAGTATGAATATAGGTAATGTTCCATAGTTTTCACTTCTGACATGTAGTCTTGACTGACAGTTATTTTTAGTTATAATTGGACTATTTTATTATAAGTAAAATTCTACAGGAAACTAACTAGTGCGATATTTTAAAAATTCTTCCCTTATGTGACCTACGTAATCGTTAAGGCATTTACATAATATAATCATATCTTTCATAATATAAATCAAAGGCGCTGTCTGCGTATGTTTTTCAGTTGTTTTCAATTCGTTAATTCGTTTAATTACTAGTTTTTTTTTTCTGGGACTAAAACAATTTTCTAACGCTTACATAGCACACTCCGGCAAAATTAACTTGAACTTGAATCAAATGAAATACTATTTAATGTAGATATCTATTAGTTAACAGTAATAATAAATTAACAGTAGTAATAATAGTTAACAGTAATAATAGTTATGCACAAACTCTGTTACTACTATTTTTTGTGCTTACTTTAGTAATATTATAAAAGAGAAAGTATATAAGAATAAAATTAAATGTATTTATTATGTGAATGTGTACGGACATTATTTACACTTTCAGTCAAAATCTTCTGAACTTACTTTTATGAAACTTTACACTAACATTGTTAATAACATCCAAGAAACATTTAAAATTTAAAAATATGCATTCGAAGTCACAGCAAAAGCTAGTTACTTAATAAATTGTCTTCTTACAGGTTGCCCATATCAAAACTCCTGCCGACGGAGCCAGTGGAACATTCAATATACGATGCAGCTCATCGACTGGGTGTGATGTTGGAAAGTTGCGACATATACAAGTGTCCCCTATCGATGGTCGATTTAGTACAAGGTTATTACAATGCACCAGCACCAAAACTAGACCTAGTGAAGAATCCTTGGTCTATTTTCAGCAACAGCTTCAGTTGAACAGAAGACACTCAATATTGATACTTGATATTTTGAATTAAACGAAAATCACTTAAATAAATGTCTAATGGTTGCTTAGGGTGTTATTATTATATTTTATCTAAATTCAGGTAGACGGTTCACTTGACAGTAGGTGGTTACCATCGCCTATAACACCATAGTAGCATTAAGAATAAAGATTAGAAAAGAATAAGAAAAAGGGCTCTGGCACCCTTTATTTACTTACAAAAACACAACAGCATACATGCTGTTATTTCACAATGGTCTTCTGTAAGGGGGTGCCTGAGTTATCAAACCCGGGACCCTTGAGACGGGACCTATATCTAAAAGATTTTTTTTATAACTACAGTACAATGTTTTCAAGCAATAGATAATTCTTACTTTAGTAGCCATTTGAAAAATGGGAATTTTTATTTTTTACTAATGTTCTGCATAGTATATAGTTTTCTTTGCATTTAGTCTTCGTCCTAGAGATTATCAGTCAGAGTGTAAAGACACTAAAATCTTGACATGTAAAAAATAGGAGACACATATTGCGGTATCTGTGTATCCGGCTTGAAAATTAGCACCTGTCTCAAATTATTTAGAGTTCTACAAGCATATATTATGCCTTTTAGCACAATTTTCACATACATCCAACAATTTCTTGAGCGCAATTGGGAGCACTATGGGTCGCCATAGTGCTCCCATTTTTGTCTTTATCAGTAAACGCAATGATGGTGCAATTTTTTGATTTGACGACTGGGCGACAACCGTAGATTCGATTGCCGGTTGAGCATGTACTTGTACATCTCTTCCCTTTTTGTCTACTTGACGAGATCTATCGTCAACATTAATACAAGCATAAGGGTTGTGATCACCCTTGTGCTATGTGTGAGTTGACGAGTTGTATGAGTGATTAGGGTGCTAAAAAACTTTAAAAGGCTTTAAAAACGAACTTTTTAAAGCCTGTCTGTATTTGGAAAATCGCGGCAGGTCACAAATATGTTTCGCAGACGTTTGGGCAGCCCTACAAAAGACAAGCGTGACATAACAGCATATGTGCTGTTGTGTTTCGGTGAGTGAGTAAGGGATGCTCAGAGCCCACTACCTTATTTCCCATTCTCAATTCCACTATGGTCACACCGCACTTGCAGTACCTGTGGCGTTGCTTGTGCTATAGGCGACGGTAGCCACTTACCATCAAGTGGATCGTCAGTATGGTCGCAGGGTTTATATTAAATATATAATTAAAAAAAAAAAAAATAATTATTATGAATTATATCCATGGACATTATCATCATCAATCATCATCAATACTAATAATAAATCTGTAAGTGTAAGTATTGTATGTATGTATGTTCCTCCATTATACTTAAACGAATTAACTGATTTTCATGAAACTTAGTAGATAAACATTTAGATGTACAGGACACAGGATAGGTCACCTTTTTTCTTTTTCAACGCGGACGAAGCCGCGGGCGCCAGCTAGTCTTATTATAAAGGGAAAAGATTTTTATGTTTGTAATGAATAAACTCTAAAACTATTAGACCGATTTTAATTATTTTTTCACCAAAAACATAGGTTGTTTTTACCGATTTGGAGTGTGTCCCAATAAATTGTTAGTAAAAGCTTTTTGGGCCATTTCTCCAATAACGAAGTTTATAAATTAAAGAGGACGCCTTTCTGATCGCTACATAAGATTAACTGGATTTAACCCTTTGATATTTATGAAGCGCCCATTTTAAATTCTAATTCCCGAAATCCAGTAGAGAATATTTTAACTGCCCTCGTATATTATGAAAGATACTTTATAGTGAACCGTAACTTTCGGAACAATGACTTTTTTAATTACTTTCGCCTGTAATTAGGTCTTTCTACTCTACGTATGGAAGAGCTTTTGTCTCCCACACTGTCGCATATAATGGCACTGTCGCAACGAAGAAAGTTTGTTATTAATTTTAAATTAAACCTAAGTAATATTAAGTATAAATGAGAAAGCGTGTTTGTTTGTTTCGTTTTTCAGGAATACAGAAAAGAACATAGGGTACCTTTTATGCACAATAAAAATACTGTTCCCGAAAGAAAAACTAAAAATATTAAAAAAAAATCTACGCCTGACAGAAATTTGTCGCTAATTTCTGACAATTTTGAATAAATAATTGCTTATATATTTTTCAGGTCTTGATTTTTTTTTAATTTTTAATGCTTGAGAAAAAGGGGTGCGGACGATGTCGCGAGCAAAAGCTAGTAGGTATATAATGATTGCTGTCAATGAATTTAAATTTTTTTGTTTCCATCCAATAATTCATTATTACTCGTATATAATTATAATATCATGACATGTTTTTTTTATCTATTGCTACCACAAATAATTAACGAGTAATAATTGAATTACGTAGTATGGAAAATATTAGCAGCTCCCGTTGGCAAGTGAGCTCTTAAATAAATCGAGATAGAAATCATTGTTCCAAATTTACTGCTTAGAAGCAAGCCAAGTAAGAGATAAAAATTTTAAACTTTGTTTTAATTATAGAAATGTTATCACTAGATAATCACAGTTCTCTTTTAGTCAAATTTTTGGATTTACTCGAGCGCGTCAGATATTGCCAATGTATATACCCCACGTATGAACGAATATGTATTAATCTGACGGTTTGGTTGGCGGGGGTGGGGGTAAAATTTTAAATACAAGATTTTCAAAGGGGATGTTAAGTGAACCTAAACTAAGCTCCCATTTAAAATTCAGACGATTCGGATGTAACGCAAGCTCGTGGCAGCTTTTTGAAAATGCAAAAAAAAATTTTGACGATTCTCATTTTGTAATACTCGAGCGCGTCAGATTTTCATACAGACGGTTCAGCCTAAATTTCTGATCGTGCTGATTCTTAATCTGACGATTATATGGAGGATTTTTTAAAATACAGCGCCTACAAAATTTTGAACGCCTGTAGACGCTCACCCCACCGCTGAAATGAAAAACTTCATATAACCTTTTTTTCTTCTTACCATCCAATCTTCAAAGTCCAATAGATCCCCACGACGCTCGAGTGACTACACATTTAGCATCGTAGGCTCCCTAACCATAAACGAGAATTTACTATTTGCTCCAAATACTTATATGATCCAGTTCAACGCAATATTAGTCCCATTGCGATAATTAAGTAACGCTTTGTTCACCGAGTTCTAAGTCGCTAAGTGAAAATGTAATACCCGTTACTTGGTTTCTATTCTTTTAAGAATGTTCAAATCATTCACATGTATACGTGTCGATATTTGATGAAGTCAAGTTTAATAGAAATTTCGTGTTTGTATTTTGTATGCAAACTGGAGTTAAATCTTCACCAGTTGCTCGCTCGTATTTGGTAAACATGAAACCAAATATAAAATTTAGCGCGTTCATTTTCATCGTGTATTGTGTTTTTGAATCCAGCCTGTCGACGGAAATAGGTCGTAGTGCCAAATCAAAAGTTCTCTCTAGGAGGCGACGCTACGTTACTTTTCCAGAAGGCTCCAGTTTTTCAGTATGTTTTCCATTTTTTTATTTACCTTTTTGAAATAACAATATTTGTCTAGATTTTGAAATATTTAGGACCACTTTTATGAATATTATAAAATAATCAAGTCGGCTTATTAAATTATAATTTATGTTAAAATTTGTAGTATAGTAAATTATGAGTTACTAGCTGGTGCCCGCGACTTCGCCCGCGTTCTCTATAGCCTATAGCCTTCCTCTATAAATGGACTATCCAACACAAAAAAAAAATTCAATTCGAACCAGTAGTTTCTGAGATTAGCGCGTACAACCAAATAAACTTTTCAGCTTTATATATTGGCACAGATTTCATTTTGGCATTGCATTCGTATCAATTTTTTTAGTTTAGTCGTGCTTTATAGCTACCACATTAGTTTTTAAAATATAAATAGGAGGGTAGCTATGTTTGGGGTTGCTCTGCTAAATCGAATCAGAAATTATATCCAATGTTGAAAAGTTCGTTTACAAAGTTGGCCCTGCCACGATTAGAACCTGAAACACCTGAGACAGAACGCTAAGGCATTATAACAATGGGATCGTTAAATCTAAATGGTTTTCCCAGTAACTACTTCAATTATTATTGATTTTTAAGATGATGATGTATTTATTTTATGATGATGAACACGGAATGAACCGAAGTTGTTTGCTTGAAAATAAAAAAAATATAATGCCTAACAAAGTATATGACTAATATAACGCCTGACATCTGTTGCTATTATACTTTTGCCAGGTATTGGATTTTCAAAATGAAAACCTCTTTAGGCGGGATGAAAGCCATTGAACTCGCGACACTGTTACCGTAACCGTCACCTCTGTATATACGTATGTACATATAATGTGTATGTACGTACATAGATACACATGCATGTTGGCATTTTTTGAGATGGGAAAAAAACCATTGAACGCTGTAGTATGTATAATATATAGTGTAAAATATTTCCTGACGATTCAAAAAAAAAAAGTAATTGTTAAAGTTTTAACTTCTGTCTGCACTCCTGGAGTGCCACTGTTGTTTTATTTTTAGATGATCCTTCGGGAACACTAGGTACTTTTTTTCTGAATAAAAGGTATCCTATGTCCAAATGCATTCAGTATGGCTGACAATGTGTATGAAAATTTCAATTATGATCGGTTAAGTACCTAGTTATGGCTTGAAAATATAACAGACAGACAGAAAGATAGTTACTTTCATATTTATAATATTAGAATGAATAATACTAGGTAATAAAAATGGAGGACTATAATTTTTTTTTTCAGTGTGCTGTATGTATTACGGTGGGTCTTATTGGTCAGCCAGCGCCGTCTTCTTCTCCTGGTGTGTTCGTGATGGCCCTCAATTGGGGTATAGCATATGAATTGCCGAACGAAACGGAAACACTCAATCTTTACCACAGAAAACTTAAGAAACCAGTAGCTCAGAGAAGGAATAGAAGACAATTGTACCAAAAATTGGAAGCCCTTCTAGATAAGTAGGTTTATGACAGTTATTTTTTTAATTTTATTTATCAATACTAATAATAAATCTGTAAGGGTCGGTCATCGAGTAATTTACTTTGTTTTCAAAGATATCGTGTTTATAGGCTCTATACATGATACTGAAACTAAATTGATGATTTTTAGAATTTTTTTCTGTATGTATGTATGTATGTATGTTCCTTCATAACTCTTAAACGAATTAACTGATTTTCATGAAACTTGGCAGATAAACATTTAGACGTACAGGACACAAGATAGGCTACTTTTCTTTTTCAACGCGGACGAAGTCGCGGGCGCCAGCTAGTTTATTTATAAAATTGAAGGGACTACTTACAGTATTGATCAATAATTCACACAATTTCAATAGAATTTTGTCATTTTACTTTTGTGATTATATAGAACAGCAATAAAAACATGTTTTTTATATTTCAGCATGGGTTACAATGGACGTGAATGCATTTTGAAAACTATTTGCGAAACTACCCAACGAATCGTGCCGCACGGTGAAAACATGTTAGAAGAAATATTTAGAATGATATTCACGTGAGTAAAACTATGGTGTGGTACTAATTGAAATTGAATTTTGACATAATATAGGGTACAAAGTATTTTGAAAACACTTGGCAGTTACTCTGACTGCAGTAATTACCCTCTTACTGAAGACAATTTAGAACTTACTAATTTGTCACAACATAAAGTAGCCTGCCTGACTCTCTTCCTTTCATATTATTATAAAACAAAGTTCTCCGCCGCATTTGTCTGTCTGTCTCAAAAACTACTGCACCGATTTTCATGCTGTTTTCACCAATGGATAGAGTGGTTCTCGGGGAAGGTTTTAGTATAATTTACAAAGTTACGCGGGCGAAGTCGCGGGCAGCAGCTAGTATCATATAAAAGACCATACGCTTAGCAGTCGTTAGCTACTTTGCTCAGTAAGCACCTTCTTATAGACAAGACAACTGTGCAAATATTAACCCTCCAACCGCTTGGTTTTGCAACGCAATGATTTAAAAATAAACATTATACAAGTAGATGAATTCGTCGGCTCTGGCGAAATGGACACGAAAATAATTGCGGCTGAAGGATTAAGCAAATTTTGATATGTTTTAGTTTTTTTTTTCGATGTGAATATATAATTAATTTCCTTTTTTTATCTGTAAGGCATGTAATGCCTGAAGGAATTTGTGATTACAAATACACACTATGCATGTACCACCAATATATCGCCTGCTCATCAAACTACTACAACATGGAACCCGCGTGCCATACAAAACACATCGAATTTTATGGAACATTTAAAAGTGACATATGCGTAGAGCATGAACTGTCATTTAAAACAAAACAAACATAATAATAAGTACGTAATTTAAAGAAAATGTGAGTTTACGTCAACCCATTAGAGTTTAAAATGAAATAGTAGAAGTTGATCGTTACTACCTTTTACCATTGACGCGTGAAGGCAAGAGTCCGCCATGATTCTGTCAAAGGCGTTCTTTTTATATGTCGCTTTGCCATTTGTGACGCAAATTCCATTGTAGTATTTCGATGCGCCTGCTATATAACATTTTTTGATCCTTCTCAGATTGCCAATAACGAGAGTTCTGCCCACCGAGCCTCCCTTGCATGGAATCTATGATGCAGCCCATCGACTCGGCAGATTACTGGAGAACTGCGACATATACAAATGTCCTGTATCAATGGTGGATTTGGCACAAGGATATTACAATGCACCACCACCCAAATTGGATCCTGAAAAGAGTCCTTGGTCTCTGTTTAGTAGTAACTTTGGATAAAAAGCAGATGAAAGAGACTTTTATATTTTTTATTTAGAAGTGTCATTTATTTTGTATGTATTATATCTAAGTATTTAAGCTAGACTTTAGTGCAACATTGCAATTGTAATATTACATAAATATATACTGTACTTCGTCCGCGTAACTTTATAAAATATATAGGTTATGTTATTTACTGATATTGTAGCTTTTTATATGTGAAATAATTTATAGGCTTTCTATATGTAATATAAGGCTAGTAGTTTTTGAGTTATAAGTTTTTTATTTTTATTATGTATTTATTTTATATTCTCTGTATGTATTAATTGCACTTTAGCACCACCCTCTCAAAGTCCACCGTAAAATAACAGCATGTGTGCTGATGTGTTTCGGTATAGCCCTAAAAGTAGATTGTAATAACGTTATTATTGTTTTTTTGTATCTGATGAAATAAGAGAAGTATCTAGAGATTTGAGCCAAATACTAATATAAAAAATATAAATATAATAATATAATTTTTGAACAGTGAAAAAAAAAAACACATAATTATTAGTAACGCATAACATTTAATATTTATATTACATTTCAATATTAGCAGTAAGAAGTCATGAGTGTATTCATAATAGTGTATGGTAGTGCTTGAGTTTTTAATTAATTTTATCATTACAAAATGGGACTTAATCGTAAGTACTTAGGGTCTATATTTTTATATTTCGCCTTACAATATACGTTTTCCAAGTACATCTAATATTTCATACATAATCACTTATATTCATACATCTTCCATTAATTATTGAGCTATCATGACTTACGATACAATTTTAATTATTTATATATATAAATATATATGTATGTTATACAGCATAGTGCGTTATCCTTAAAATAGTCAGTGGCAATGACGTCGTGATTAAATAAACTGGGATTTACCTAAACTATTTATTTTTAACTCCTATTGAGTTGCCATAAGTGTAATATGGTATGTTTATAATTACAATTACTTATATTAAAAATAAATTTAGGATTTTCTTCCATATCTATAACCTATAAGTATTTTGTTACATTTATGTGGTGTTCGTTTTGCGATTGTCATTTTCACTTGACGTTGCTGGTATGAAAATTTGAAGGTTCAGGTAAATTTCTTTTCTCGTTTTTTTTTTTTGAAACTGTGAACAATAAATATATATCTAATGTGTTATTATATGTGTTGCTATTATTTATAAGGTTATAAACAAAGATTTCCATATTCCTGTTGAATCTCTCGTGGAGGTCGAAATAATTTAATTTTTGAAAATCGTATTAGGCCCTCTTTCACAAACTACAAGTCTTTTAGAATCGATTAGTTACTTTTAGAAATCATTTTCTGTTTTATTGAATTATGCACTCGGTTTACTGCATCATTCGATAGCCGAATTTTTTTTATTATTTTCTATTTAATGTTTGGGACGTTGACCGTACAAACAAAGGTATATCAGCTCCATTATCCTCGGTTACCGGTGACTTTAAATGACAGTTGGACCTACTTGACGTTTGTGAAAGAGGCGCTTAGTCTAACCCTAAATATTTGCTTATAAGTAAGTTTTAATAAAGTTAATAACTGAAACTACTCTGTGATTCCATTTTAATACAATTTTTAAAATAATAATTAAAAGCTTTGCTTTTATAACAAAATTATATTAATATATTTACTATTGCTTTTATAGTTATAATCATTTTGTTTTTTACTTATTTCTAATTAGCGAGTCGCCCCCTACTTCCCAGGGATATTTATTTTTTGTGATTTTTTGTGAAACCAAATAAGGAAGTTGTTTATTTCTTATTCCATTAGTGAAAACCTACTTTCAAAATCCGTTGGGTGTTTTATTTATTTATTTATTTATTTATTTATTTATTTAGAAGGAGTTAGCGGAGAAACATACAGAAGCGGACAGCCTCTTTATTATATGGATTAAATTAAATTATTTACATTTCGCTGCTTAAAAACTAAAGGGCCACAAATCAAAATTACACTTTTTACAGGAGAGCTATTCGAAAAAAATATAATTAATTATTTGTAAATTTTTTTCTTATTAGATATATATCAAATATATGCATATTATACATCGTTAGAAGCGTATTTTTCGGTAGCATTAGATGTTTTAAGTACTTTTATAATAAACTGAATACTAGAGGAGATATAAGCATATAAGTTACTTTTGAATATAAAAAAAATACCAAAATATACTAAATATTGAATAAAACAACCATAAGTCTTTTTGCAACATACAATATGAAGGATTGTGATTGTATTGCAATAAAAACATTTTTGGATTTTTTTGTTTTATGGCCCTTTAGTTTTTAAGCAGCGATTTGGTTGGCTAAAAAATTAAGAAAAAAGCAAGCAATTATTATAGGATTTTGGAAAAATTATCAAAGGTTTTATAACAATTATTTTTCGCCAAAAATCACTGTAGGTATAATAAGTCCTACGCATTATAGTAAGTAAAGTTATTTTGAAAATTAAAATGATTTTTGTCCACAACACTCCTATATTTTTATACCAGCAACACAGCTACTCTTGACTTAAAAAGGTGAAAAATAAAATAAAAAACAACGAAAAATTCCGTATTACTAGTAGAGGATATAATAATTATTATTACCATTAATTTTATTATTAACAATTATAATGAGACAATATTTTGAACATACATTGAACTCTTATCTAATAATAATGCTGTTTCGACAACCATGAATATACATATCATTTAAAAAAAAAATCACGATAAATTGTACAAATTGCTTCAATAACTTAAAATATAAAGGGACATCCACACTTATTCACAAGATACCAAACGCTACAATATCCTTCTGTATCTAAATAAATGTCTTAAACTATGCGAACTTAGAATTTAAGACTAATAAAATAAGGCACACAGAAAGTCTAGAACAAATAATATATAATGAAGCTATCTTTAAAGTAATTGATAATATAAATACACATATATTTAACATATAATTTCATGATAAATAAAAAAAAAAATAGATAAGTAATAAAACATTTAAAATTATGTATACGTTATTAGTAAGTTTGTATTTATACTTTTTTTTTCAATTCAATAAATAAACAGTTGTCGATAAAATTATAAAAAAATTGTGTGCATCAAAATTAAATATTTCTAAGAAAACTTTCGGCAAAAATTCACAGAAAAAAATTTATCCTTTTATTTCAAATATGAGCAATACAAAAACTATTATGGTTACAGGTAAATCGAATGTCAAAATTTTTTATATTATTTGGGCAGTTAAATTTTGAGCACTGTTTCAATTACAACTAAAGCATTTAAAATATTTAGTATTAAATAAGCATTTGTGCTTTTACTACTCGTATAAATTTCTAGTGTTGGTTTTATAATATTTTTGTGAATTTGGTCTACCAGTGATATTCTGTCTCGTGATTTTTGTTTAAATACTGTTCACACGTATACCTAATTTTATTTTTAGTTTTTGCTCATATATGAAATAGAACATGAAAATTATAGTTATAGCAAAAAATTATAGTACTAATATGTGTGAAGATTTTTCGTGAATATTAAGTGAAAAGTATATTAAAATCTGTATTTACATCTAATCGTGTTGGAAGCTCAACGCAAATTCCGTGTTCGGTTTTTCATCTACTTATTTTTATTACACATTAATTTTAATCTAATGTTTTTATTACACGAGTAAGCTATTAGGAGATTGTAAATTTGAACTAACCGTGTACCAAAAATTACAGCCTTTTCAACCGTATAAATATTAGGAAAATGGGTTTTGGGATAAAAGTAATAGAGTTAATAATTGAATGTGGAACAACATATTATTTTACGTCATTTTGGAAGACGTTTGATTAAACATGCGAATACTTCTAGCTTATATTAGGTAGATATAGGGTGAAATTTTATGACGCGTATTACTATGCGAAAAGAAATTTATATTATTTGAAAATACAAAAGATTGTGTAATGTAACCTGAATGTAATAAAAAATGTGCAAAAAGTAAATATTTTTTGTTGTGTTTACGAAGAAATTACTATACGAAATCCTAATGAGGATTTCGAAGAACCTAATTATAAAGCGTTGTGGATTACATTACTGATTCCATACAGAAATTAAATATTAATTTTACAAGTACAAATTACAAGAAAACGCATCTCAAATCACCAAACGGTAACATAACATGATTGACGAAGTTGAAATTTTTTATTGCTAATATAATTTTACGTAATGGACAAAGCAAATTTTTCGATTTTTCTACATTCATTCACTACAAATCTACATTTAGTACATATAGTATGTGAAAGAAATGTAAAAAAATAAATTGTCAATTATTTAATTATTATTTAAATTCTATGTTGATCAACTATATTTACATGTCAACATTTCGGTTAGGTTGATTCCTTAAAATTACTGACAGCCATGTGATAGCTGACTATGAGTTCACAGCTCCATAACCCAATGTAGACAAACTTGTTGGGAGGACAAATCATTTCTAATAAGGAAACACCTATATATATAAAATTATTAAAACAAATAAATAGAAAATTACATTACCTATAAATAATCTGCCTAATAAAAAAATAATAATATTGAAAGTATTTTTGAACACACAGCAACAGAAGACAATATTATGACACATAAAAATAAACAAAGTACAAATTTAGAAAATTAAGTTTCTAGGTACATTAGCTTTCATAAAGTTCTCAATGCACACATGAGAGATTATATTTGGCACATTTTTGCATAGTAAGGTAACTTTGACGTTTCAATTTTTTTTATACATGACACTTAAGTTGTTATGATGCCAAACATTACAAAAAAAATCGCAGCTCATATCTTCCCTAAACTAACAAAAAAAAAAAAAAACAAAACAAGTTGGTGGTTATTATTCCAAATTATTGCAGAATATTTTTTCAAAATATTTTTAGTTTTTTGAAAATATATATTATTTTATGTTTTTAATTAGGTATTTTATAATAATAAACCGAGAAAATCTTAATTGAACAATGTAACTAATAATTGTTACAATTTTTTACCAAATTAAAATATTATAGACTTCGTTCATTGATCATTGTACAAATTTGAGGACGTGGATAGATTCAAAATAGCTCAATTGAGAAATAGTAATCTATTGACTCCCATTTTTCTCCGAATATGAAGGCTTCAGCTGTTAATCTTTTAGGTGAAGCTCTAGCCTTCAATTTTGAACGTCCTTGCACCGTAGGTACAATTTATTAATTTTCATACTTACTAGTTTAAAATGTTGTATACTTTCAGAATTATTCTCGAATAGTTTCAAGTGAGTTTAGGTTTTTAGCAAGTAGAAAAATGTTTTTTAGAAGCTTCTATCAAGAATTACTAAAAATATATATGAATATTAAAAAACAAAATGTAAATTCGTTGATTTATTTATAAAACAGAAAACCTTTTAACAAATTTATCTGACACCGCGCCATAGAACTGACCCATTCGTCGACTAACCCTAAAACACTGAGAAGCTAATTTATACCACTTATTTATTAAAATACACATACCCATTATTTTATATTTACTTATTGACGAATTTTTCAATCTAGCTTTTTATTGTTAATTTCATTACCTATCTACCATTATATATTCGACAAAACTACTTTCGCTTACCCGTTTATCACCCGACACACATATTCAGACGAAATGTCTGTGCGTTTTAAAAGTAAAATTCATACCAACAGTGAATAAAAGCACTTTGAAAAACTTAACGAAGAAATAGCAAGTTGAGAATTCCAGAACAAGTTTAGACGTCTTGGAGACGTGAACAATGAAACAACCAAATTTTACAAATCACAAGATTACTAATACTTACACGTGGTTTTTTTTAAAAAAAAAACACGAACTCAATAGCTAAACGACTAGTTAAAATTAACCAATAACGTTTAACTTCGTCCAATACAAATTTAGGGTCAATCAATAATCGTTGTATTAGATCAGCTCATCCAATTTTTTTTAACAAATCTAAAATACTGGAATCTAAACGTATTTTACTTATCCAAACATTTGAGAACAATTTAAATTATTGCAAAATAAATTTACCTAGGCACGCACACACGAAAGACACACGATCTAAACTACATTTAGCTCCAAAGTTCATGCCTCATCCGAAAATATTTACAAACGCAAGTTGAACTGATTATAAACATCGTGTACAGAATTCTCGTAACACACGTCACTAAACAATTAGCCTATGGTGTTATAGAAAATCTATCTATTAGTTATTTGCAGTCATATAAAAATAACAACATACCGTTTTATCTAGCAAATATATCTACAATAAAAGTCGGATGATTTCTGAACATTGTGGGAAGCCAGTGTTCTTAGCTAATCGTAACTTTATTGATAATAGTAATTACATAATACACTAAATTGGTGTGATTCGGTGCGTGCAATAGCACATTCTTACATTCGTTTCGACCGATTGTGTGATTGGTGAAATCTTATTATTAAGGAAATTATTATTACAGAACAATTCCATCCAAAAATTCCATCGAACGCTAATCTGACGCAATTGTAGCCAGTTTTTACGATACACTTATGTATAGACCAATCTTGATTGCCTTTCGTGACAGAGCTAATTTACTTTCAACCTTTGGCGAGCTTTTTACGGTCTAATTTCCATAACCATAGACCGTAAACTTTACACTACGTTTAATTTACGTATCTTTAATTTTATTTATATTAGCCCAGTGTGTGCACTCTGACACAAACACCTATTCACATTCAACAATACTTACGTTTAAATATGAAGACGAATCACACAAAACAATTATTGGTTATTTCACTATTTTAACCATCCCTGTTTTCCTAACTGCTCGCTGTGAATTTTATTAATATCAATAACTCTTGAGTTATCTAAGTAATCATTATCTAATAAACATTATGATTTACGTTGACATATCAAATACGCGGCTCGAAATATTTTTTTTAATTATTATTATAGATTGCTACAATACCTGTCTCAAAAACTACTGCACCGATTTTCATGCTGTTTTCACCAATGGATAGAGTGGTTCTCGGGGAAGGTTTTAGTATATAATTTACAAAGTTACGCGGGTGAAGTCGCGGGCAGCAGCTAGTATCATATAAAAGACTTACGCTTAGCAGTCGTTAGCTACGTTGCCCAGTAAGCACCTTCTTATATTTTTTTTTTTTTTTTTATAAAGGGTGTACCTGGAAAAGTGCATCCTTATAAGATTACAATCTAGTCTAGGACTAATGAGTAATTTTAATATAACTTACACTACTAATTGCAATATTTACTAAGAATAATGTCCATTAACACGATTCTTATTGTCTCTATTAAGGGGAAAACACTTTGTTATTGTGTTCTTTACAAGTAGCACTAACTACACTACATATCACTAGCTTGGCACTGCACTAATTCAAAAGACACTTTGTTATTGTGATCTTTGAGAATATTACTGTTTTATCACTACACTAGTTCAAAAGGTTTTGTCCTTTTCAGTCGTCTAACTATATTTGTGATATCGAGAAGCTGAATAGCTTCGACATTCACATGATGATGAAGTCTTTTTTGGTGAGCCTCTGCATATTTCTTGATAACTGTAATCACGGGGTCTATCTTGAGATCCCTATGAAGGTCGTCGTTGCGGATATACCAGGGTGCATTTACAATGCATCTTAGTACTTTATTCTGAAATCGTTGAATCATCAGAATGTTGCTATGTTTGGTACAGCCCCATAGCTGTATCCCATAAGTCCATACCGGTACGAGAACTTGTTTATACAACAATATTTTATTATGTACTGACAACGAAGAATACTTTCCTAATAGCCAGTACATTTTCCTATAACGAATTTCTAACTCGTCACGTTTTTTTTTTACGTGAGCTTTCCAGCGAAGCTTAGCGTCCAATGTCATGCCTAAGTATTTGGCTGTATTCTCGTACGGTATCGCATGATTGTTAACGTATACCGGATGATAACTATAGGGCTTGTTTGTGAAATCTATGTGAATAGATTTCGCCTCATTCAGTTTGACTCGCCATTTTTTTGTCCAATCAAAGATGATGTTCACAGCTTCTTGAACTTTTTCCACTGCTTGTTTGTGATTATCACCTTCTTATAGACAAGACAACTGTGCAAATATTAACCCTCCAACCGCTTGGTTTTGCAACGCAATGATTTAAAAATAAACATTAAACAAGTAGATAAATTCGTCGGCTCTGGCGAAATGGACACGAAAATAATTGCGGCTGAAGGATTAAGCAAATTTTGATATGTTTTAGTTTTTTTTTTCGATGTGAATATATAATTAATTTCCTTTTTTTATCTGTAAGGCATGTAATGCCTGAAGGAATTTGTGATTACAAATACACACTATGCATATACCACCAATATATCGCCTGCTATACAGTGATAATATATGTTAAGTAAGTACTAGATTGAGCACTCCTACTATTTGCCACATCACACAAGACGGCATTTTTATTGGTTTTGAAAATAATAACGCGCCTAAACTCTACGAGCGCGTATGACAGACTGTGAATGGGTAGGACGTCGGAACTCCAATCACTTGGAACACTCATCGCGTCTTGAGTGTTCCATCTAGTACGTAGTACTTAACATATCACTGCTTCTATATAACATTTTTTGTTCCTTCTCAGATTGCCAATAACGAGAGTTCTGCCCACCGAACCTCCCTTGCATGGAATCTATGATGCAGCCCATCGACTCGGCAGATTACTGGAGAACTGCGACATATATAAATGTCCTGTATCAATGGTGGATTTGGCACAAGGATATTACAATGCACCACCACCCAAATTGGATCCTAAAAAGAGTCCTTGGTCTCTGTTCAGCAGTAACTTTGGATAAAAAGATGAGAGTCTTATAAGCCTTATAAAGGAGCCTAAAAAATACACATATTTTTTTATTTAGAAGTATCATTTATTTTGTATGTATTATATCTAAGTATTTAAGCTAGACTTTAGTGCAACATTGCAATTGTAATATTACATAAATATATATACTTCATCCGCGTAACTTTATAAAATATATAGATTATGTTAGTTACTGATAATGAAGCTTTTTATATGTGAAATAATTTATAGGTTTTCTATAGGTAATATTAATCTAGTAGTTTTGGAGATAAGTTTTTTATTATGTATTCTCTTTATCAATACTAATAATAAATCTGTAAGGGTTGGTCATGGAGTAAGTTACTTTGTTTTCAGAGATATCGTGTTTATAGGCTCTATACATGATACTGAAACTAAATTGACCATTTGTAGAATTTTTTTCTGTATGTACGTATGTATGTAAGTATGTATGTTCCTCCATAACTCTTAAACGAATCAACTGATTTTCATAAAACTTGGTAGATAAACATTTAGATTTAGACGTACCGGACACAGGATAGGCTACTTTTTTCCTTTTTCAACGCAGACGAAGTCGCGGGCGCCAGCTAGTAATACATAATATTACATATTATATTTTAGTACTATTAATTGCACTTTAGCACCACCCTCTCAGAAGAAGACCACCGTAAAATAACAGCATGTGTGCTGATGTGTTTCGGTGTAGCCCTAAAAGTAGATTGTAATAACGTTATTATTGTTTTTTTGTATCTGATGAAATAAGAGAAGTATCTAGAGATTTGAGCCAAATACTAATATAAAAAATATAAATATAATAATATAATTTTTGAACAGTGAAAAAAAAAAACACATAATTATTAGTAACGCATAACATTTAATATTTATATTACATTTCAATATTAGCAGTAAGAAGTCATGAGTGTATTCATAATAGTGTATGGTAGTGCTTGAGTTTTTAATTAATTTTATCATTACAAAATGGGACTTAATCGTAAGTACTTAGGGTCTATATTTTTATATTTCGCCTTACAATATACGTTTTCCAAGTACATCTAATATTTCATACATAATCACTTATATTCATACATCTTCCATTAATTATTGAGCTATCATGACTTACGATACAATTTTAATTATTTATATATATATATATAAATATATATGTATGTTATACAGCATAGTGCGTTATCCTTAAAATAGTCAGTGGCAATGACGTCGTGATTAAATAAACTGGGATTTACCTAAACTATTTATTTTTAACTCCTATTGAGTTGCCATAAGTGTAATATGGTATGTTTATAATTACAATTACTTATATTAAAAATAAATTTAGGATTTTCTTCCATATCTATAACCTATAAGTATTTTGTTACATTTATGTGGTGTTCGTTTTGCGATTGTCATTTTCACTTGACGTTGCTGGTATGAAAATTTGAAGGTTCTGGTAAATTTCTTTTCTCGGTTTTTATTAAAACTGTGAACAATAAATATATATCTAATGTGTTATTATATGTGTTGCTATTATTTATAAGGTTATAAACAAAGATTTCCATATTCCTGTTGAATCTGTCGTTGAGGTCGAAATAATTTAATTTTTGGAAATAGTATTATACACATAAGAATGATGGAATCCTATTAGAAGAAAAATTATAGTTTAGAAATGGCAAGGAATGACATGTGGGCCTCTTTCACAAACTACATTTAAAGTGTTGATTAGTTACTTTTAGAAATCATTTTCTGTTATATTAAATTATGCACTCGGTTTACTGCATCATTCGATAGCCGATTTTTTTTTATAATTTTCTATTTAATGTTTGCGACGTTTACCGTACAAACAACGGTATACCAGCTCCATTATCCCCGGTTACCGGTGACTTTAAATGACAGGTTGGCCTACTTGACGTTTGTGAAAGAGGCGCATACGTTTTGCATTCCTAAATTGGCAGTCTGCCATCTGAATCCTATTAATTGTCACCTAATTATGGGTACCTTAAAGGTCTTTTCAACGAGCTATGAAGAGGGCTGTGCTCAGAGTTACACTGCGTGATCGAATCCGACGTACAAAAGTTACTGAAATAAGCCTAAGGATCAGTAAGTAGAAAAATAATAATGAAAAAAGCCTATATCCAATAGTGAACTTCCTGAGGATTTTTATTTTTAGGTTATTAAAAGGTGAGACTTTTAGTCTAACCCTAAATATTTGCTTATAAGTAAGTTTTAATAAAGTTAATAACCAAAACTACTCTGTGATTCCATTTTAATACAATTTTTAAAATAATAATTAAAAGCTTTGCTTTTATAACAAAATTATATTAATATATTTACTATTGCTTTTATAGTTATAAAAATTTCGTTTTTTACTAATTTCTAATTAGCGGGGGGCCTGCTTCCCAGGGATATTTATTTTTTGTGATTTTTTGTGAAACCAAATAAGGAAGTTGTTTATTTCTTATTCCATTAGTGAAAACCTACTTTCAAAATCCGTTGGGTGTTTTATTTATTTATTTATTTATTTATTTAGAAGGAGTTAGCGGACAAACATACAGAAGCGGACAGCCTCTTTATTATATGGATTAAATTAAATTATTTACATTTCGCTGTTAAAAAACTAAAGGGCCTCAAATCAAAATTACACTTTTTACAGGAGAGCTATTCGAAAAAGCTTAAATT
Source organism: Synanthedon formicaeformis (assembly GCA_945859745.1). Classification (NCBI taxonomy): domain Eukaryota; kingdom Metazoa; phylum Arthropoda; class Insecta; order Lepidoptera; family Sesiidae; genus Synanthedon; species Synanthedon formicaeformis. The sequence continues at coordinate 1,962,940 of OX243968.1, read as the reverse complement.
ATTTTTTGTAATTTTTTTTCTTATTAGATATATATCAAATATATGCATATTATACATCGTTAGAAGCGTATATTTCGGTAGCATTAGATGTTTTAAGTACTTTTATAATAAACTGAATACTAGAGGAGATATAAGCATATAAGTTACTTTTGAATATAAAAAAAATACCAAAATATACTAAATATTGAATAAAACAACCATAAGTCTTTTTGCAACATACAATATGAAGGATTGTGATTGTATTGCAATAAAAACATTTTTGGATTTTTTTGTTTTATGGCCCTTTAGTTTTTAAGCAGCGATTTGGTTGGCTAAAAAATTAAGAAAAAAGCAATCAATTATTATAGGATTTTGGAAAAATTATCAAAGGTTTTATAACAATTATTTTTCGCCAAAAATCACTGTAGGTATAATAAGTCCTACGCATTATAGTAAGTAAAGTTATTTTGAAAATTAAAATGAATTTTGTCCACAACACTCCTATATTTTTATACCAGCAACACAGCTACTCTTGACTTAAAAAGGTGAAAAATAAAATAAAAAACAACGAAAAATTCCGTATTACTAGTAGAGGATATAATAATTATTATTACCATTAATTTTATTATTAACAATTATAATGAGACAATATTTTGAACATACATTGAACTCTTATCTAATAATAATGCTGTTTCGACAACCATGAATATACATATCATTTAAAAAAAAAATCACGATAAATTGTACAAATTGCTTCAATAACTTAAAATATAAAGGGACATCCACACTTATTCACAAGATACCAAACGCTACAATATCCTTCTGTATCTAAATAAATGTCTTAAACTATGCGAACTTAGAATTTAAGACTAATAAAATAAGGCACACAGAAAGTCTAGAACAAATAATATATAATGAAGCTATCTTTAAAGTAATTGATAATATAAATACACATATATTTAACATATAATTTCATGATAAATAAAAAAAAAAATAGATAAGTAATAAAACATTTAAAATTATGTATACGTTATTAGTAAGTTTGTATTTATACTTTTTTTTTCAATTCAATAAATAAACAGTTGTCGATAAAATTATAAAAAAATTGTGTGCATCAAAATTAAATATTTCTAAGAAAACTTTCGGCAAAAATTCACAGAAAAAAATTTATCCTTTTATTTCAAATATGAGCAATACAAAAACTATTATGGTTACAGGTAAATCGAATGTCAAAATTTTTTATATTATTTGGGCAGTTAAATTTTGAGCACTGTTTCAATTACAACTAAAGCATTTAAAATATTTAGTATTAAATAAGCATTTGTGCTTTTACTACTCGTATAAATTTCTAGTGTTGGTTTTATAATATTTTTGTGAATTTGGTCTACCAGTGATATTCTGTCTCGTGATTTTTGTTTAAATACTGTTCACACGTATACCTAATTTTATTTTTAGTTTTTGCTCATATATGAAATAGAACATGAAAATTATAGTTATAGCAAAAAATTATAGTACTAATATGTGTGAAGATTTTTCGTGAATATTAAGTGAAAAGTATATTAAAATCTGTATTTACATCTAATCGTGTTGGAAGCTCAACGCAAATTCCGTGTTCGGTTTTTCATCTACTTATTTTTATTACACATTAATTTTAATCTAATGTTTTTATTACACGAGTAAGCTATTAGGAGATTGTAAATTTGAACTAACCGTGTACCAAAAATTACAGCCTTTTCAACCGTATAAATATTAGGAAAATGGGTTTTGGGATAAAAGTAATAGAGTTAATAATTGAATGTGGAACAACATATTATTTTACGTCATTTTGGAAGACGTTTGATTAAACATGCGAATACTTCTAGCTTATATTAGGTAGATATAGGGTGAAATTTTATGACGCGTATTACTATGCGAAAAGAAATTTATATTATTTGAAAATACAAAAGATTGTGTAATGTAACCTGAATGTAATAAAAAATGTGCAAAAAGTAAATATTTTTTGTTGTGTTTACGAAGAAATTACTATACGAAATCCTAATGAGGATTTCGAAGAACCTAATTATAAAGCGTTGTGGATTACATTACTGATTCCATACAGAAATTAAATATTAATTTTACAAGTACAAATTACAAGAAAACGCATCTCAAATCACCAAACGGTAACATAACATGATTGACGAAGTTGAAATTTTTTATTGCTAATATAATTTTACGTAATGGACAAAGCAAATTTTTCGATTTTTCTACATTCATTCACTACAAATCTACATTTAGTACATATAGTATGTGAAAGAAATGTAAAAAAATAAATTGTCAATTATTTAATTATTATTTAAATTCTATGTTGATCAACTATATTTACATGTCAACATTTCGGTTAGGTTGATTCCTTAAAATTACTGACAGCCATGTGATAGCTGACTATGAGTTCACAGCTCCATAACCCAATGTAGACAAACTTGTTGGGAGGACAAATCATTTCTAATAAGGAAACACCTATATATATAAAATTATTAAAACAAATAAATAGAAAATTACATTACCTATAAATAATCTGCCTAATAAAAAAATAATAATATTGAAAGTATTTTTGAACACACAGCAACAGAAGACAATATTATGACACATAAAAATAAACAAAGTACAAATTTAGAAAATTAAGTTTCTAGGTACATTAGCTTTCATAAAGTTCTCAATGCACACATGAGAGATTATATTTGGCACATTTTTGCATAGTAAGGTAACTTTGACGTTTCAATTTTTTTTATACATGACACTTAAGTTGTTATGATGCCAAACATTACAAAAAAAATTGCAGCTCATATCTTCCCTAAACTAACAAAAAAAAAAAAAAACAAAACAAGTTGGTGGTTATTATTCCAAATTATTGCAGAATATTTTTTCAAAATATTTTTAGTTTTTTGAAAATATATATTATTTTATGTTTTTAATTAGGTATTTTATAATAATAAACCGAGAAAATCTTAATTGAACAATGTAACTAATAATTGTTACAATTTTTTACCAAATTAAAATATTATAGACTTCGTTCATTGATCATTGTACAAATTTGAGGACGTGGATAGATTCAAAATAGCTCAATTGAGAAATAGTAATCTATTGACTCCCATTTTTCTCCGAATATGAAGGCTTCAGCTGTTAATCTTTTAGGTGAAGCTCTAGCCTTCAATTTTGAACGTCCTTGCACCGTAGGTACAATTTATTAATTTTCATACTTACTAGTTTAAAATGTTGTATACTTTCAGAATTATTCTCGAATAGTTTCAAGTGAGTTTAGGTTTTTAGCAAGTAGAAAAATGTTTTTTAGAAGCTTCTATCAAGAATTACTAAAAATATATATGAATATTAAAAAACAAAATGTAAATTCGTTGATTTATTTATAAAACAGAAAACCTTTTAACAAATTTATCTGACACCGCGCCATAGAACTGACCCATTCGTCGACTAACCCTAAAACACTGAGAAGCTAATTTATACCACTTATTTATTAAAATACACATACCCATTATTTTATATTTACTTATTGACGAATTTTTCAATCTAGCTTTTTATTGTTAATTTCATTACCTATCTACCATTATATATTCGACAAAACTACTTTCGCTTACCCGTTTATCACCCGACACACATATTCAGACGAAATGTCTGTGCGTTTTAAAAGTAAAATTCATACCAACAGTGAATAAAAGCACTTTGAAAAACTTAACGAAGAAATAGCAAGTTGAGAATTCCAGAACAAGTTTAGACGTCTTGGAGACGTGAACAATGAAACAACCAAATTTTACAAATCACAAGATTACTAATACTTACACGTGGTTTTTTTTAAAAAAAAAACACGAACTCAATAGCTAAACGACTAGTTAAAATTAACCAATAACGTTTAACTTCGTCCAATACAAATTTAGGGTCAATCAATAATCGTTGTATTAGATCAGCTCATCCAATTTTTTTTAACAAATCTAAAATACTGGAATCTAAACGTATTTTACTTATCCAAACATTTGAGAACAATTTAAATTATTGCAAAATAAATTTACCTAGGCACGCACACACGAAAGACACACGATCTAAACTACATTTAGCTCCAAAGTTCATGCCTCATCCGAAAATATTTACAAACGCAAGTTGAACTGATTATAAACATCGTGTACAGAATTCTCGTAACACACGTCACTAAACAATTAGCCTATGGTGTTATAGAAAATCTATCTATTAGTTATTTGCAGTCATATAAAAATAACAACATACCGTTTTATCTAGCAAATATATCTACAATAAAAGTCGGATGATTTCTGAACATTGTGGGAAGCCAGTGTTCTTAGCTAATCGTAACTTTATTGATAATAGTAATTACATAATACACTAAATTGGTGTGATTCGGTGCGTGCAATAGCACATTCTTACATTCGTTTCGACCGATTGTGTGATTGGTGAAATCTTATTATTAAGGAAATTATTATTACAGAACAATTCCATCCAAAAATTCCATCGAACGCTAATCTGACGCAATTGTAGCCAGTTTTTACGATACACTTATGTATAGACCAATCTTGATTGCCTTTCGTGACAGAGCTAATTTACTTTCAACCTTTGGCGAGCTTTTTACGGTCTAATTTCCATAACCATAGACCGTAAACTTTACACTACGTTTAATTTACGTATCTTTAATTTTATTTATATTAGCCCAGTGTGTGCACTCTGACACAAACACCTATTCACATTCAACAATACTTACGTTTAAATATGAAGACGAATCACACAAAACAATTATTGGTTATTTCACTATTTTAACCATCCCTGTTTTCCTAACTGCTCGCTGTGAATTTTATTAATATCAATAACTCTTGAGTTATCTAAGTAATCATTATCTAATAAACATTATGATTTACGTTGACATATCAAATACGCGGCTCGAAATATTTTTTTTAATTATTATTATAGATTGCTACAATACCCTACAATGGGTCAAGTGAGGTAAACACGCCCATGACAAGCGGAGGTGTCCGGAACAAACGAAAACATCTACGAAAATGGAAAACGTGATTTGGTTTTCACACTCAAGTGTAAATGAAAGGAAAGATTCTAATACTCAAGCTAATCTAATTACAAATTAATGGTTTACCTAATGTAAAGACTAAGGTCACAAACTCCAATAATGGTTTAATCTAGTAGTGTTAGTAATAAGGTGCCGATAAGTGAGTAAAGACAATTACTAATCGGTGAAAATTGGTGAGAATTAAAAACGAGGAGAAGAAAACAGTGTACTAAATTTACCCTGTACTCTAGGATTTATTAGTGATTGTTATGGTTTAACATTATTTATTATACGGAAGAAGTAACCGGACGCTTCAGCGCGAAACGCGCTTAAAACACAAGCTTTTGGGTTGGTACAATATTTCAGTCGTAATATTTTACTCAGAGCAAGCTACTGTATTATTTTGTCGGTTTCTTTCTCAGAATTAATTTGCTCAAGCAAAGGAAAAACATTAATTTAGCACTCTCAAATTATCGTCTGATTCTTTGGCATACTGTCTGGAATTATACTGTCAAACTGCTGGCAGATTTGGCACTCCGTTTAAAAAATCTAAAAAAAACAAGTATTATCGAACTATCTAAGAATATCGATTTTTTTTTTATAAAAAATGTAATCTTACAATTGGCAGTCAATTGCGTTTCATAAATATAATCTAGTTAAATAATATCACTGTCTCAACGTGACACTATGATCTAAACTGGCATTACGAAAAGTTTATCATTCAATTTCAAATAATCACTAGGCTTTTATCCTATCAATATATCTACAGTCCTTCAGTAACTTCATTACAACTACGTGGGAGTTAATACTTTCCATCAAATAAACGATATTGTCCTTATGATTTTTACGCGAGTACGCAGTTATCAAATTCTAAACGTATATTCATACATCGTCTACGTAGTCCGGCTCTCATCGAGGACGTTTCAACGTACATAATATATTATTATAATTATATCTGGATTGCTAATCGACATTTCAATGAATAGTACCTCTTTACAATACCTAAACATTAAGAAATTGAGCTCGATTTCATTCGAAGTGAATACTTACAGTAAGATAAACGTTACATTATCAACGCGCTATTACTCGTAATTAATATTCTGGTAACTAAATACAAACTAACACAGGAAATAAACACAAGTCCCTATGTTTAACTGTACAACGTTTGTGCGCTCATGTTAAATTATACATTCAATTAAATATACAAAAAAGAAAATGTCTGAAGTATACAAGTCCCAATGCAGCGTTTGCGATTTATAAAAATAGTCGTGGCGGATCCGGCGTAAACGCGAGACGGTCTTGAATTTTCACTTCAGTTTCGCCTTCGACGAACACAAGTTTCGTGTTAATATTATTCAGTATAAAAAGACTGCGATACGTTCGCGTATTTAACGTCTTTAAACGCACCGGGCGCTTGGCACCACACTGAGCACAAAACAGTTCTCGCCTCACACTTCCCAAGCTGGGAGCTTTACATGAAATCATCCATCCCACCACATGACCATTAGCTCCCAGAACGTCTTCGGTGGCGAGTGACCGAAGACGTAAGATGAATTTCAGAGACCTGGGTCCAGCTCTGAGCCCATTTTTAGCAGTTCCAACTTTTTCTTCGCGATCTTCGAGTACAGTATGTCTATTGGTTTGGAGTTATCGTAGAAAGTTGGTGCTCTGAAAATGATCAGCGCTGTACCGAGTACGCACGCTATCGTGAACGCGAACAAGAAAATCCTATCCAACACCATAGCAACATACTTCCAATCGTCCTCGACCTAGAAAGAAATAAATTTTGTCTAAGAAACAAACTTTGTGATCAAATTTTCAGTATATATATATACAAACACACTTACACTTTCAAATTTATCTTTATTCTTTACATGCTGCGCAATGAATCTTGACCCTTCTATAGTTTTTTCCATTTCTCTTACATAAGGTTTTTCTAGAGATGGGCTGGCATCGTCTAAATCTAGGCGACATGGAGATCCAGGGGGCGGAGAAAATAATTCATCGTCACCACCAGGAGGGGGCGGAGGAGAAGGAGGCATGCCTGGAAGTTCATATTCCTCGCAACCCCATTCCTTGAATTTCCCATCAAGCTCATCATCGCCGAAAACGTCGGTCAATACCTGAAAGGTCGTATTTTTTTTAGAAAAGAGTATAAAAGAACAATTTATAAAAGAATAATAATGAAGATAATAAGAATAATAAAGATGTTATAACAAAAAAAGTTAGACAAGTTACACCAGTTCAGCAAATGATACTGCTGATACTAGGTTCAGTAGCAAATTTGATTCTATTTCAATTAGAATCAAACAGTGTCGCATGGTCCCGCGTAATGATAAAGTTAGAAACTAGATACACCGTCCTGCTTCCACTAGTTACATTAGTAATTATTTAATGTAATATGTGTGCTTTAGACGTAGTATGCTGTTCAAGTTTTTTAGATACTAAAAGTCTTAGTGATAAAGTATTAATTCAGTGAGATCGGCCCGTTTAAGCATCTAGAGATTAGAACGTCTGCTGCTAGTGTATCGATGCAGCCTAAGCCCGCACACAATTAGGCCGGAGTGGAGATTTCGGTTTCGGGCTGCGTCTGCTAGCTCGTATATCGCGATCCGTCCGCAGCCACAAGGGGAACATAAATAACGGAGGCCGCACGCTCGTTAAGCCTCCGGCGTTGAGTAATAAAGGAAAATCGAAATGGAATGAAATTGGGTTGGAAGCGATATTTTCGCGATACACACAGAGTACAATGGATTTAGAATATCGCTGAAAGGAGTTCTCCCAGAAGAGTCCTGCGGCTGAGGACAATTAAAACGGTTATTGTTTTGTTTGGGGAGACTTCGACGCGCCTCTAATAGCATTCTGTTTGCAACTGAATCCAATGGAAAATGATACGAGTAAGGAAAGTAAGGAAAGCAGCGAATGTTGTTTTTTACTTTGAAAGGGATTCCTTTCTGAAGAACTTAATTTGCGGGAGCTTTTATACCATAAATTTAATTAAAGCGCTTCGAGACCGAGTGGTTTATTTGTAGTCTATGTATAGACGATTTTTTTAGAATGATTAATGGCTTGGAAAGTGTGTTTAGGATCGCCTGTTATTATTAATGTCCGTGATTTATAGATTCAATATTTCTTACCTCAGTGGGCTTATCGTTATCGTCATCATCGGGCGGCTTTTCTGGCCTTTGTATACATAATATTCTGGGTAAAAAATCTATAAAGACTTTGCGCACCCACGGAGCCATATGATGGGTGACAGGGGACCTAAAATTTATGTTTAGCACCGCGATAGTGACAACTACTGATAATGTGACTAGCATCATTGTGAATAACAAATATTTGCCTAACAATGGCACTGTTAGCGACGTTGGCGGAATAATTTCAGCTAACAGTAAGAAGAATACAGTCAAAGATAGGAGAATAGAGATACAGAGTGAGATTTTCTCCCCTGAATCCGAAGGTAAGTAAAATACGAGGACAGATAGAAATGAGATTCCAACACAAGGAATGATGAGATTGACTGTATAGAAAAGGGTTTTTCGTCTAAGAGTAAGGTTGAAGATTATGTCGGGATAAGGCTCTTCACAGCACGAGTAGAATTTTTCATTTCTTGTGGCGGGTACTCGCATGATGTCCCATTCTACCGAAATATAGTACTCAGATAAGTCTATCCCCATTCCTATGTGATCGGAATCCGCTGACTGCTTCAAATGTCTTAGATCGACCTGAAAGAAAAAGAAGGTGCTTAAACTTTTTGTGCACAGGAAAATTAAACTAAATAAATAAAAGGAAACCTGCATGTAGGAAGTATTATTCTATTTTTAATTATTAGAAGAGTGTAAAGAACCCTTCATCCATGTTCGTAATTGAAATAACCTAACCAGACATAACAGATTAGCATATGAATTGACAATAATTCAATAAAAAAATGAATAGTTAAAATTTTATGATTACCTAACAACGATATTTATACATAAGTAAACTGTAGAGTTAATTTAATCAGTAAATTAATTCTTGCTTATATCACCGTAAAATTATTTTAGAAGTATTTCTATTTTATGACTAGCTTATTATTAAAAAAAATTATTATGTATTGGTTAGAGTATGTTGTTGGTCGTGTTTAAGTAAGAAAAATCTAGGTGTTAAGGCCAAGGCATGATAAAGGTAATGAAAACCACATTTCTTCTAAGTGTATTGGTCCAACGAATCCATTCGCATGAATTAACGTAGAATCCTATACTGAAGATTTGTTTCACATAATTTAAGATTGAGAGGGTTGCATTATCATATCATTTATCTCTGTCCATCGTAGTAAATGTCAAATGGACTTAAATTCTCAAGTGGCCGTTTCCAACTAATTAATATTTCCCAGCACTAGCCCGACAGTGGTATAACAAGCCATCACAGAGTTATGAGTAATTATAAATATTTTGCCCCTTAAGTTCGGAAAAGCAAAGTTTGGTATATTATGAGAGTTTCATGTTTACAAAACCATCCATATTATTGAGTGTAGTTTAAACGGAATCTGTTTAGTAAAAGTTTTTTTTTATTGCCTTATGTTAAGGTCGATAGACATGTTGAAGGTCCTCTTGATGGTAGGTGGTTGCCGTTGCCTATACTAACACAAGCAAGTGCTGCAAAAGGAATGCCGTCCATAGTGGGAATAAGGAATATCTAATATTTGACTGATTGCGTTCACTTAAGAGTTATAAAATTAGATAGGATTGAAGTTCTAAACGTCTATATGAAAACGTATCAAAGTTGTACAAGGAGATGAGATCTAAACAATCCCCAGTGAACTTTCACGCGACGTGAGACGCAGACGTGTAGTTTTAGCTTTATTTATGTGTTAGTCGGAACCGCAAAGATTTATTGGCTTCCTCACTTCGATGGATGTCTTCGGGCCTATCGCCGAGAACTCTATTCGGAACTTTTTATTACTTCCCGTCTCTCATAGATGAGTGTATCACATTGTTATAACATTATTTATTACATGCCAATAAATATTTTGTTTGACAGTTACCTTGAAGTGTTTCATTTGGCAATAATTGGTTAGTTAGGAACTAAAATGTACTTATTAAGTTGCTCATACTCTATAGCTAAATGTCTTTTCCCAACAAATACTCTCACAATGGTGACCCAAATTTGATAGGAGATCGTCAATCATATACATTAATGATGTCATACTTGTCTATTCAATTGTTTATTTAGCTTGCTATTATTATTTTTTTGTTTCTATATTGTATAAGTACATTTAAAGTGCGTAATATGATTTGATGTTTAAGATGTAATATGCTTTAAGAGCTGTGGATTTTGAGTAAATAAATAACCTGATCATCATAGAACATAAACCTTACCGTATAACCATCGTAACTCCAAGAGCCAAACTTCATGAAGCAGGTCTGCTCGTCGAACGGAAAATATTCAACGTCAATTTCGCAGAACGACTTGTAAATCGCTGGTGGTTTCCATATAACTTTGCCATCGTGATGTAAAATCGCCTTTGTCATTATTGTCACTTCGTAGTTACCATCCGCACTGTTGAAAAAAAAATCTTATTAATGTCGCAGCTTTATAATAAAAATAAACAAAATTAAACACACGCAACCGTATTTGAAACAAAAGCATTAAATACCCGTGAAGACGAAGCCTCTAAAAGCGTTGTCATAACCAACTTTTGCAGGTTATTTAAACATGAAAATTTGTCTCGTAAAATATAGGTCACGTTGTCTTCCATTACGCTAACGCGGCGCCATCAAAAATAAAGTTAACGTCAAATTTTCACGGAAAGTGTAAACTGGCTTTTAGGGGAGTCACAGGTGCATTAAAGAGCTTAACCTCTATCTGGGAATATTAAAAATTATTACCATTGGTGCACCAACAGGAGCCAAAGCGATAAGGGTATGATTATTCATAACATTTGATTTTAATGGTAGAGATAGATTACATTTTAAATAATATAGGTACATAATATTTAATTCGTCTTCTCTGAGCTCTGAGACATCTTCTTGTCAAAAATTCCCGAGTGCCTTAAAAAAAGTGTTTTAATAAAAAAAAGAAAGCTTTATGTGAATAATTTTCTGATTTTAAATTACATCCGTGCAAAGCCGGGATCGGGTCGCTAGTGTTTAATAATTTATAGATATATTATCATTCATTATAAGTACGCTATTATCTAATAAAAGAGACTAAAGCTGAAATAAGAAGAGGTAACCATTCGAAGTGCAAATGAAAATTATCTTTCAATTGACACTAACGCTAAAAGCAACTTGAAAAATCCAAGTTATACCTATTTTCCTGGAAAGTGAGTAGTTTCTGAGACAGCGTCGACTGTTTATCGTAGTGTGGCTAATGGTACCTTGATGCTATTTAGATTAAGGCACTTATCGTACCTTCCGTCTGAGCGACTTTGAGACCAGAGTCGGTTGCATCGAGAAGATAGCTTCTATACACCAACCTCAACCCTACCCTCAAGAGTTTAAAGCATTAAGCTTACTAAATGGGGTAGCTAGGTGACACTAATGCACAGAAATGCGGTGAACTGCTACAGATAGCGACTGTATTGCATATGCAATGTACACGTGCTGGTATTTGTATAAGAAATTTTCGGCTAAAAAACCTCCACTAAAACCTGCATGAAATATGACGAAATTTTCTTTTATAGTTTTGGACCAAAAATCTATAACCTCCCAAGGGATGCGTACAGATAAATGGTTTTTCATCCCTTTTTCCTCAATTGTCATGATAGTATTTGATTCTTTATTGAATCGTATGAAGTAGATTTTTTATGTGACGTTATGCAAAATCGTCTTACTCCTTTCGTAGGTGATAGTGATAAAAATATATAAAGTAGGTGACATTATAAAGTGTCATCTAATCTAATTAAAAATATACAATTCGCGAAATAATCATAAAAGTCATCCATAAATTATAATATAGTTATGCCGATGTCGCCTTAAGTTACGCTTCAGGCTTTTCACTCTTGATATCAATCAATATCAATACAAATAATCAATTTGTAAGTGTAGGTATTGTATGTATGTATGTCCCTCCATAACTCTTTTTCAAACATTTAGATGTACACAGGATAGGCTACTTTTTCTTTTTCAACGCGTACGAAGTCGCGGGCGCCAGCTAGTACTCAATATAATCTACAGAGGATAATGGTTTTATCTGAGAGAACAACTTTTTGCGTTAGTAGCGGTTAAACTTAACTCGGATAAAGTTATCGGTCCACGATAACATGAAATAATGGGACTTGTCTCTGAAACGAAAATAAGGAGATAGCAGGACCATCTAATAAAAGTGGACTAAGGGCTTCGTAAAGAAAAGTTAAGTTTCATTGTAAAAAATGGTTCTGCTGTAACAGTTCGGATGGGGACACAGGTTTCTCGTGAACTTTCTAAATTGATTCCTGGGTAAACAGGGTCTGAGTTAGATTAATGTTCCGTGGAAACGTTTTTTTTCTACAAATTAAGTGGTTGCAGTAAATTGTTTCAAGTTTACGAACGACTAAGTTTGCCCAGTTCATTTTCCAAGGAAAGATTTAATACAATAATTTCACTCCACGGAAGTAAGTTAGAAATCCAATCTTTCGAGAGTCATCAATCAATCGATTAATAAACTTTTGTGCTCGAGTTCTAGACACGCTTGATTCTTGACAAAACATTTGGTTTATCTCTAAACGTGTACTAAAATTATAAATGTGAGTTTCAGGATATTTGGGTGTTTGTTAGAACTATTGCAGCAAATACATCTACCTACTAAACTTTCTTCTGTCAATATAGGGAAATAAAAAATAGATATTAATTTCTATAGACTTACTTATTATATAGTACAATATCCGGAAGCCATATGTGTTCAGACGGTACATGAAGAGTTTCGACGCCGCCGTAGTCTTCGGGACTCCACTTCAGTTTGTAGTCATTCCACTCCTGTAAAAGAAAAAAAATTACTTGATTCTAGTTCCAAAACTTCACATTTGGACAATTTTATTATAAGAAAAAACCAACGTAAGTGGTAACTTTTAAACATAATTACTTAAATGTTTAGTAAATTGTTCATCCCAACCATAGATAAAAACTATAACTATAGTTATAAAATCTATAGATTGTTTTTTTCTCAACATATTCTACTTTTTGCTCTATACAACTTTTTAAAACCATCTAAAAAGTATGATTTTGGAAAGTCTACAAAATTCAAGCTCTTTGGTCTAGACGATATGTAGCCTCTAGAATGTACCAATTTGACGGCATATAGAATAGAATAGAATAAGTTTTATTTGTAGCAAAGGACATAAGTAAAAATATACATTAGAAGAAAAGATATTTAGAAAGAAAATACAAACATACGGGTTGTAAAAACCTGCGCTGGTCTTCCGTTAGACCCTTAAACATATCGCTGCTTAAAAACTAAAGGGCCATAAAACAAAAAAAATCCAAAAATATTTTTATTGTAAAAATACAATAACAATCCTTCATATTGTATGTTGCAAAAAGACCTATGGTTGTTTTATCAATATTTAGTATATTATGATTTTTTTATATTCAAAAGTAACTTATATACTTATATCTCCTCTAGTATTTAGTTTATTATAAAAGTACTTAAAAATCTAATGCTACTTAAAAATACGCTTCTAACGATATATAATATGTATATATTTGATATATATCTAATAAGAAAAAAATAATTAATTTTTTAGATTAGCTCTCCTGTAAAAAGTGTTATTTTGATATGTGGCCCTTTAGTTTTTAAGCAGCGATATTATAGCCCCTTAAACACGGCATTCAGTAATCTAAACTGTGCGAACCGAATCCAAAGTAATATATATTGCGTGTTCAGTTGTATTGCGATTTCCAGAAACTTTGCCTGTATGCGGATGTCGCTAGATTGTTTGAGGAGCTGCAAGTGTAATTGGTTCGCTCTAATTTCTCACTTCCGTGCAATTCGACTATACAGTTTAATTGTTTGCCTCTGACTTCACTTGCATTTACGAACGTACCACACGAAAGCTTCGAAAGACGTTTTAATGACACATTGAACAAAATGTAAGAACTTCATGTTTAGTTACTACGTAACTTAAGTAGTACTTAAGTATATTACAGTAAAACTTCACCTGATGCTTAAATTAATAATGTTCTTAAAGCCACTTTGTTGGGCTTATTAACAGAATTACTCTGTTTAGTAATTAAATAACGCTGGTTATTACACAAGAAAGATGAATTAATGCCTGCTGACAATCAGCTATATAAGTCACTTAGCTGTTGCACGCGAATTCGTGACATAGTGACGAATTTTTTAATAATAAGATACGTTTCTTATTGATTCGATCTTTCTCCTTGGCCTAAAAGTAATAAAATATACTTTCTTCAATAATATGTATGTACTTATCTCTCTATCTCTCTCTAGTGTGTATATATTATGTGTAACATAAGTATTGGAGTGATTACGTGAGCGCGTGTTAAGTGTGCAGACGATGAAAATATTCACAGAATATTTAGATTATAGATATAGTAGAAATTTTTTATAAAGTTTCTCGGAAGCGGTAAATATTTTCATCAGTTCGCAGGTTTCTATTACATTATGTTAATAAGTGTTGAAGTGACTTTTACACTTTTGGCCTGTTTCTGTAAAAATATGTAAATTTATTTATCGCTTCTTCTCGTTTTAACTTTTTTCAGATTACGGTTCGCAGACAAATATTCTTTTATGATAATGTGGACATACAGGTTTAAGGTCAGATTGGTGGTAGTTAGAACATCTATTATACATCCAACCCCTTAACAACTCATTATACCCTTCTCCTATTTTGTTATCTACGTTTAGGATAACATTTTCTATACGAATATTTGAAAGGCATCAAAAATATTTATGAAGCAACTTACCTACTCAAGTATATTATCTAGGAATGGAGAAAAAATGGAATGAGGCTCTGCAGGTCGACTTTGAAAATATTTAAAGTCTAGCTTATATGTACTTAGTGAGATAACTTGGTCGTAAATGGTTGAATGGCTCTCACATTAAGGTGACCTGTGAAGTGGATTGGGAGGCGTATAATTTGTATAAGCACATATACTACAGATCTATTTAAAAATAAAATAGATATTAATCTGTTAGCTTTTTATTTTTGAGTGTGTGTTATATATAATTGGAGAGGCTTTAACTTAAGTAACGATTTGTTAAAGTCTTTAAAATTAAGTTTTCTCAGAGGTTGAATGGGGTCGCCATGTTGACTCTCGGTGGTCAGAAGCCGGAAATTGCGCTGTCTTATGAGCTTCCGGTTTGCCATTGAAGCTATTGAAAAAGTCGAGTCGAACGAAATTTCGTTCGAAGCAAAATAGTTTCAGAGTTTTTACTCATCTAAAAACGTCTGTGTACATTTTAAATTTATGATTTCAATTTACTTAGTTTTAGTACCTACATATGAATCTGATGTAGAATAACTATGAGAATATTGTACAAAACCATAATTATAAAACAAAGCCCCCTAGCCGTGTCTGTATTTTTGCGATAATCTGAAAAAACTACTCAACGGGTTTCCATGCAGTTTTCGCTAATGGCAAGAGCATGTACGTATGTATGTAAAAACGTGGAATGTTTTTGTATATAATTTGCAAAAATAAATTACACCCGGGCTCAGCCGGGAGTTAGTCACTATTAGTTGTTTATAATTGAGCAAGAAGTAATAGAGTTATTAGTCACATTAGAATTGAAAGACATTTATCTACAGAGCGGGCTTAAAATAAAACTAAGCACACTCATACTAAGAAAACTTTTAAAAGTTCATTACTACAGATGAACTTTGACTAGGTGTCAGTGGTTCAAAAGACAAACTTAACCAATGCCTCATCTTTTTTTATGTAATCATCAGACAGGCTGACGATCTACTTGATCAATCAACATTAATTTCGAAACTGAAAAAATGGTTTTTTTTTTAATTTATTTTTATTAAAGATGTTCTTGGCCAACAACCAGCTGGGTAGCGAAGATGAGGCCTATTTGAAAAGATTATGTACTATTAGTACTCTGTACCATTGTACAGCTGTACCAAACTCTATAGAGCAAGTGAAACTTTGTTCGTTTACTCCACTAGCTATATAAGGTCTCTGACCCATGTCAGAAGAACCCTAGCCAGTAGGACAATAAAAAAAAAATTATGTACTTCATACTTAAATGTTATACAGCAAAGTTGCTCTCCACTTCTCTCCGTTTTTCCGCTAACTGCTTCTAAACGATCCAAAATATTTTGACGCCATTTTAACTAATGGAAAGAAAGATAAATTTTAGGAAAAATGCATCTATGCGAAGCCTGTCAGAACAATAACCTAAGAGTCAATTTGGAACACTCAGTGCCAGTACTATACTCATATGTTACGTATACTCGTAAGCACAGTATTATTTGTGTAGCTAAAACAGTTAGGTAACTGAAAAACTACATATTATGTTGAAAATAAACGAAAAGCTGTTTATGTGAGCCCAGCTATGAATAGTTAGTTAGAAAACAAAATCGTTTTAAGCCCTAAAGAGTCCCGTGACCCGTCCGCTACACAAATTCATTCAACATTTAAAACGCATGTTGCGATTCTGAATTAAGACTTAGTGGGCAAATTTAAATTGAGTTGTGGAAACAGTAATCATCTAGAACATTCGCGTCCATGTTTTGGTTGCCAAAATAATAATTGAGTTCTGTATAGCGAAATGGATTACATTTGCCAGAAATACTTCTGAAAATCTAGAAATGTTGTAACCTAGGCTTGTGGAGTGACGTTATGAAATAATTGTGTGTCAATGAAAGTAAAATTAAAAGCACAGAAAAGCCAAAACACACCTAGTTCCTCTATTTTTGTGAAAAAAGTCGTCAATCTGATGGTAATTTTGATAATAGGTTAAAATAAGCGATATCAAGGCAGTGTGACGCGCCGATAGATAATATAGATATAGATTCTAAATTACAAGTACTACTTTTACAGAATAATGGTGATAATTTGGAATTATATTACTTATAATTAGTTATAATAACATTTTTTTAACTGCTGGCTTAAAATATGTTTTCAAATATTGTATATCTAAGTATACTATTATTATAAAGGGATAAAGTTTGTATATTTATTTGTTTGTTTGTAGGAAATAATCTTTAAAACTTTTCATATTATTCAAAAAATTCTTTCACCAATAGTTAGAGGTTCTGGATGGACATAGGCTATGTATTACACACGGCGCGGGCAAACCAACTATCTGAAAATACTGATCCAACACTTGGCAACAGTATAATAATTTCAGACGTTATATTATGTTTTATTTTTATTTAATATTTATTTATTTAGTATTTAATTAAGTATTTTAAATACAACAACATTAATAAAACAATAAAATGTCAGACTAAGCGCCTCTTTCACCAACGTCAAGTAGGCTAAACCGTCACTTAAACCTATGTTTGTACAGTAAACGTCCCAAACATTAAATAGAAAATAATAAAAAAAATGGCCTATCGAATGATGCAGTAAACCGAGTGCATAATTCAATAAAACAGATAATGATTTCTAAAAGTAACTAATCAACACTTTACTTGTAGTTGGTGAAAGAGGCGCTAACACTTTGTTAATAAAAAAGTAATTGAAAAATTATGTAAATGAATGGGTTGTTATACCTACATTCACATGTAATAAGTTCAAGAAAAGATATATTTAGATCGTGACCCATCTATGTCCATATTTAAATTCGTTTTCATTATGAAAACCGCGTCAACCTTTAAAACTTTTACGACTTATACAAAGTCCGTGTAATTGAGGCTGTGTTATTACTTGGCTACATTAAACTATATCAAAATGAATCTTAAAGGAATCTCATTTCCGTCCCACCATATTGCATACAAACAAATACCATAATATCTGCAAAAAAAAAACTTAATAAAATTAAGATAAAAATTCAACACAATGAGATCGGGTCCCTTGTTATATTATAAAACTAGCTGGTGCCTGCGACTTCGTCCGCGTTGAAAAAGAAAAAAAAAAATAGCCTATCCTGTGTCCCATACGTCTAAAGGTTTATCTACCAAGTTTCATGAAAATCAGTTGATTCGTTTAAGAGTTATGGAGGAACATACAATACATACAATACCTACACTTACAGATTTATTATTAGTATTGATTGATGATTCAAATGTGAAGCAATAGGGTCAAAAATAGATTGGCGCAATGAAAATTAACATCCCACTATGTGCTACGCATGTATAGACAAAATTCAATGGTACCAAGATCTAATTTAGATAAGGGCCGCTGTTCGCCATATTAACTTGTATTGGGGCTGTTAGTGAATGCAATTACGCTTATCATATTCGCTTATAGTTCGAGAACATACATTTTTGCTACATCTTTAATCTTATTAAAGATAGTAAATGTAAATAAAAATTAATCCCTAAATATTTTCTAAACTTGAGAATGGGCTGGACCTTGTTTTCTTTCAAATAATTTATTTATTACTAGCTTCTGCCCGCGACTTCGCCTGCGTCACTTTGTAAATTATATACTAACACCTTCCTCGAGAACCACTCTAACCATTGGTGAAAACAGCATGAAAATCGGTGTAGTAGTTTTGAGTTTATCGCGAACAGACAGACGGGGCGGAGGCCTTTGTTTTTTAATATCGCTCCTTAAAAACTAAAGGGCCACAAATCAAAATTACATTTTTTACAGGAGAGCTAATCGAAAAAAATTAATTTTTTTGTTTATTTTTTTCTTATTAGATATATATCAAATATATGCACATTATACATCGTTAGAAGCGTATTTTTAAATATCATTAAATGTTTTATGTACTTTTATAATAAACTGAATACTAGAAGAGATAAGCATATAAGATACTTTTCAATATATAAAAAATGATCAAAATATACTAAATATGGAATAAAACAACCACAAGTCTTTTTGCAACATACAATATGAAGGATTGTGATTGTATTTTTGCAATAAAAACATTTTTGCATGTTTTTGTTTTATGCCCCTTTAGTTTTGAAGCAGCGATATGTAAGGATTTTGATGTTAAGGTCGACACACAGGCTGACGGTCCACTTGATGGTAGGTGGCCGACTTCACCTATAACACAAGCAACGCCATAGGTCCTTCAAGTGCGGTGCCGACCATATGAAGATTAAAGACCGAACACTCACCGAAACACAAAAGCACATACATATATGCTTGTTATTTCACGGTAGTCTTCTGTAAAGGTCCTCGCTAGACGGGCTGCCTAAATCACAGCGAAATGACTGCCAACCATCGAAATACTACAATGAAATTCGCGTCACAAATACCAAAGCGGCACATAAAAAGAACGCCTTTGACGGAATCATGGCGGACTCTTGCCTTCACGCGTCAATGGTAAAAAGTAGTAACGATCAACTTCTACCATTTCATTTTAAACTTTAATGGGTTGACGTAAAGTCACATTTTCTTTAAATTACGTACTTATTATTATGTTTGTTTTGTTTTAAATGACAGTTCATGTTCTACGCATATGTCACTTTTAAATGTTCCATAAAATTCGTAGTGTTTTGTATGGCACGCGGGTTCCATGTTGTAGTAGTTTGATGCTGCCAACGAATAAGTAGTGCCCTGCTACTACTTATTCTTTGAAGTAGTTAGTTAGGTGTTTCTTATGAAGTCTTCTTTTTTATGAAGAGAAACATTGTAAAATTGCCCGGAAAACGCATGCGAGCGAAGGCGGGAGAAGTTAAAACAATGAGAGACCGAATTTTGCAAATTTGTGCAATCCAGGTTTTGAAGAATTGTATATTTTTATTGGATATAAGTACAGTTCAATCTCATGTAAAATATAATACAACCTAAATCTATTCAACCGAGTGGAATACATCACAAAGCCGACACGTTTCTTAACATATTCAAACCGCACACAGCCAAGAAAAGACCTTCGGAGAAAACATAAAAAACGCCACTAAAACTTTCTATTTCCCCACACGAATGCGAATCCGCTAAGATGGGATGAAAAAAACCCTCAGGAAATTACGAGAGAGAATGGTCAATACGAAAACTCTTCGCATTTAAAAGCCCATGGGTGCGTTAAAAAGCACTGAATTTTAATATTGGAATTTTCGAACGCAAATTACAGACCATTTTATACGGCCGACTTCAATTTTCGATCATGCGGCAACCCTGAAATGTGTGATTCGAATTTTGAATGGTCCAATGCGTGTTCTCGCTTTCTTTTTTTTTCTGTTCGATATTTCAATTTTATTTTTTATCGTTTGCCAGTCACATTCTATTTGCTGTATAGCGATTCGTTGTCATTGTTGTATTTTTTTCTATAATATTCTATTGGTCTGTTGAGAATGAAACATGAAACCGTTTTCATGTTCGCTGAAAAAACATGAGCTTTTTTAACTAACAGATAGAATCTGCCATCATCATTGATCTGAGGTAAAGAGAACTCATTTTATACTTTATTCTAATAAGGTCAGAAACGCACTTTCAGCACCTATGTCGTTGCTTGTGTGAATAGGCGACGGTAGTCACCAACCTACAAGTGGGCCGTCAGCTTGCCTGCCAACATTTGTATATAAAAAAAACATGCTGGATAATTTCCCAAACGTTTACAAGTAATGGCAGGGCACACTGCTCTTTGCAGCCATTTGAGCAGCCCGTCTGTCCCCTCTCAAAGAAGACCACCGTAAAATAACAACATTTGTGTGCTGGTGTGTTTCTGTGAGTGAGTAAAGTGATGCCAGAGCCTATTTCCCTATGCTTTCCTAATCATAAAGGTAAGGAATATCTAATCCTACTATGGTCCGCAACGCACGAGCAGCACACTTGGCTTTAGTTATATCATAGAAGATGGTAGCCACTTACCATGAAGTGGACCGTCAGCTTGTCTGACGATCTTCACATGAGAAAATAATAAAGCAACTCTTGATAAAATTTAATAATTATGAAGATTTTGTAGGCAAACCCAGACACGAGCGGAATAGTAGGTACGGATTGTATTGTTTACGAAAACAATCCTGGACGTAAGCAACAAAAACGAAATAACTGTACGAACACAACGCAAAATATCATCAACAAAAGAAGAGCTAAACGAGCAGAAATACGAGGGATAGTTTTCAAACAAAAATTTTCAAAAGTTAGTAACTCAGACCCCGAGTGGAATGCGAGGAAAGAATGTATATTTTCGTAAACAAAGCTTTTAAAATAATATCTTGTAATAAATGAAACGTTTGTACGCATGTTATTTTATTATTAAAAACGCTTTTGAATTCGCGGAATTTCTCTCGGTCGAGGTAACGAACGAGATTAAATTATTTTCAATCTCTAGCGACTTTTTCCTCTTATTTTAACTTCTGATTATTTTTTTGTCGAAACACGCCATCGATAATCACATCGATAACATGTGAAAATTTATGTTACGAAATCAAAGTACTAATATTGTCGTCATTTGAACTGGAAATAATTCTTAGAACTTCTTCATCATTCTTTATTCATTAATTAAGTGACATAATATATAATAAGTAAGAAGTTTATTTATATTAATAATACGCAGACCTAATTTTTGGTAGGTATAAAACGTTTATTTAAGGCGGTATTGAAAAAAATTGACTCCTGACATTCCACTTTTCCCAAGCGTTGGATCTTTATTTTCATTATAAATATTAGCGCCTCTTTCACAAACATCAAGTAGGCCAAACTGTCATTTAAAGTCACCGGTAACCGGGGATAATGGAGCTGATATACCTTTGTTTGTACGGTAAACGTCCCAAACATTAAATAGAAAATAATAATAAAAAATCGGCTATCGAATGATGCAGTAAACTGAGTGCATAATTCAATATAACAGAAAGTGATTTCTAAAAGTAACTAATCAACACTTTACATGTAGTTTGTGAAACATCGATTGAGTAGTTTTCACCTCCTACATACTTTACCTCTTTTTAATTACAGATTATGTATATTAAATTTTAATTGTTGTGAATCCATCCTTAATACAGATTGTAATAAAATAATTAAACCGAAGTTAAATTGTATAACGTAATCAGGAGTTATGCATGTGAGTTTTTGCGGCGACTGTCGCTAACAGACCTCCATAAATCATCTCTTCGTCACTCGCGCCAGTTAACACATTTTTGAAAGGCCCCCTCTCACTTATTCACACGCTTCCATGTGTGTAGATATGTGGCTATCGATTCATACAGTACACACGCGTCATTAAAAGTGGATTATTATGACAAAGTTAAAATTGATATACGATAGTCTCACATAATATGTACATATAGTAAGCTATCGAGAATTTCCGTCCGCGTCTCGGGAAGTACTTGTTGCGCGCAACTTATCGTTTTAATATTGTAGTCGGTCTAGCTAAATGCCTAAGCGTGTGGTTATTTTCACAGTAAATTACTTTAGAAATTATTCCTTGCAATTTTGTAAATACTTTTCGGTAATATCGCAGTCAGCTACCACTAAGCTATTTTCTACACGCAAATTATATGAAAATATGAATCTTAATTTTCATACATTTTTTAAATTACGTTTAAATAGGATCGGTCATCTAATGAAAGTCTATGTTATGTTATGTTTAAGTTTGCACATAATAAAAATTAATAGAGTCGAAACCTAACATAGCGGTGCTCCTAATGAACCTCCCAAAAAAACTACAATGAAGCCGTATTGTGTCAAAATAGACTTCTGAATCTCTCCCAAGTGATATCAGTCTAGTAAATATATCCTAAAGTCAAACAGTTCGAACAATCTATTAATTATTGGGCTAATGATCCACAAAGCAACATTCCAATATTAATTCAATGCGCTAACTCAAGGTATTTAGTAACTATTATTATCTGAATTAATCTCTATTCATCTAAAACCTCAAATGAAAGGAGACGATGTCAAAGCCGATAGAAGTAAAGTCGGTAAGGGTTCAGGACGACAAAGACGTTAAATCAAAGAACATACTGGCAGCACCGCCTCAGTCAAGTCGGGCGGCAACAGTACAATAACAAGAATTAGTAGAGAATTTAAGTTATTCGCTTAAAACAGTTTAAAACAACTTACAGCGACAAATGGAAGTTAGGTCATAAGTGACCATATCAATTAAGTAGGTATAGCCAACCAGAGAAGTGCTTTATCAGTTTCGATAACAAATTCCATTCATTTCAAAATTCGCTAAGAAGGTATTGATTACTGATTGACATAATTGTCACTGAATTTTCAAAGGAAAGCAGACCTTATCATTCTACAACATACAAAGAATGTTCAATCTTAGGGTGATAAAGCATTTTATTTGTCGAGTTAACTTTGTTAATACCTGACTAGCACCTTCGTATCAACATTCCAGGTAATTCATTTTCCAGTGATAAACAAACCAAAGGAGTGGAGTGTGCCACTACTAATTTATTTATTGTCAAGTGAGAGAATTTTGAGTTAAATATGTATGAGTTTTGCAGGTAAAAATAAAAGAGTCGTACATTATATTGCCACTAACAAAAACAATAAAATATTCATACAAAGTCGAGTAAATTTACTAGTTTGTGTCCCACAAGTTGGCAGTACATCTGATTCGTATTAAGCACGCTCTGTAATACAACTCCCTAATAACATATTGATTGGGTACCCCGAAAACTTTGTCCAAACTTCACCCGTCCCTTTCGAGCCTGAGGGAAATTTATTGCTGTACTACTCTGTGCTGCTATCAACTTTTTACCGCCCACATAAAAGTTGTTTCCGTGATAATAAAATTATGATCGTGAAAGCGGAGTTTACGATTTATTTATACAACTGACAATAGTTTTTGGATTAACTCTTGTATACTTTGACACGCATCGTTAAACTAGTGTTAAAATTGCCGTTTATTCTCGTAGGGAATTCATATAAATGTTATTGAAACTTAGTTAGCAGTAAAATTTTGTTTATTTTTGTTTCTGGATTTAATGATACTGGTTTCTGGATTGCTTGGATATGCTAAAGTTGGCAGGCGGTCTAACGGTTTGATTGATGGTTAGTTGATACCGTTGCCTATAGACATACGCAAAACTAGTGATTCTAAGGATGCATAAGGATGATGAGAATGATGATGGATGAGTGGCTTTTCAAATCCACTCACTAAATTACAACAGTACATATTTCAAGATAGTTATATAGGCAAGCGGTTAAAGCTACTAGAAGAGCTGCCCAGTTTCAGTGGCATTGCTTAGATGGGTTCTGTATCAAATTTGTTCTGTGGCTATTCTACCTGACCGTGGCGTCTTAAGATTTTTTTACTAACAAAAAAGCGACATGTTCATAGTCGTAATGAATTTAGACTCTAAACTTTAAACTCTAAACTCGTAGTAACTAGGTCTGAACTTTAGAGTTTAGCGTACGGTCTGAAAATTGAAGTCAGATTGTGATTAAAATTTTACGAATTTTTGTTTACACACGTCATGATCTCTGTCTGGCCGTTGGATGTTTCTTTAAGTAACCACGAAAAAGAATACGTTAAGTAATATAGGTACTTCTTAGCAGATGCTCACGTTATAAAAAAACCGATGTTCTAAATTGTAGATTTCTAGACTTAATAGTTTTGGCTGTGATAATCAGTCAGGACAAACGATTTAACAAGTATAGATTACTTAGTTATCTGTTCTATAAAACGTAGTTTATACTTCTAGTGTCGTCCAATATGAGTCTACTGGTGTTACAGTCGGGTGCATGATTATAGGGATACGTTAACGAGTCCAGTATGTTAGAGGTTGACAGCCAAATGAGACGCGTTCACCTTACACAGTCCAAGTTAGTGGAGATAATTCATTTTGGAATAACAAACGGACTACCAATTAGAATGGATGTCGCTTTTAGCTTTGTTCAACGCCAGAAGTATAGCATTCTGATCGGTTGTGTAGTTAAGGCGTGAAAAGGGAACAGACATACATACAGACATAGTTACTTTCACATTTACAATGAAACTAACATTATGTTTATTATAAAACACAAAAATGTGACTAAGATTAGATAGTTATTGAATATTATACTCGTATACATACACGAAGACATTCAGTATTATTTAGTTATTTAATAGTAGCAAGCACATTACGTTTTGCAGTCATTTGAGAAATAACAGAATGTATGCTAAATTGAGTAACGACTATGGCTACGGGATTGGGTGTAGCTACTAATTGTATTTTTTTTAACTATATATAGCCTGACTCTAGAATGTAACTGTTAATATTCTAAATCCCTCGTAAACTCATGCATAGTAGTGGAAAACGCTATTTCCGAATCGCTAGTCGCTTTTCAATTACGTCCATACGTGTTAACTTACGAGCCAGCTTAGGAACCATTAGCAGGCGTGCCAGGTACATTTGTTAGTGCGAACACACCGCGTTAATGAGTGTCGGCTACACGCAGTTGCTACGTACGTTAACACTACTTTTCTTGTTATTGTGGTCAATTTGCTACGAAACCGTAGAGGGTGCTCTCTACGGTTTGCGTGCTACGAAACCGTAGAGGGCGCCCTCTACGGCGCGTTTCAAGCTCCCATTAGTTTCAGTAACATTTTAATTGAATAAGGATGATACTTGAATCCTTTCATCATGTAAATTTGTAACTAAGTTACCAAGGAAATGTTTCAGTCTTGTTAATGTACTAAGATGTCATAACTTTGTAGTTCAAGATCTACAAAAAAATATCTACTTATGAAAAATGGAAACCCTGAAAATTAATTGCTTGCGTTTTCAAGTGTAAAAAAGAAGAGAGATTAAGATAAAAATTGTTAATGATTGAATTAGTGATGATTATAAGGGCTTCTTTCACTATCTGTCAAGTAGGCTAACAGTCGTTTAAGTCACCGGTCACCGGGGATAATGGAGCTGATATACCTTTATTTGTACGATAAAAGTCCCAAACATTAAAAAGAAAATAAAAAAAATCATCTATTTGTACTATCATATAGGCACTAAGCCGAGTGCATAATTTAGTAAAACATAAAATTATTTCTAAAAGTAACTAATCAACACTTTACTTGTAGTTGGTGAAAGAGGCCCTAATAGTATTAAATATTAAAATAATTAAATTAATTTATTTCAAATTGTTGTTATTAATGTCAGTTACCTACATAATATGTATATGATATTAGACCGACGTGTCCTGGTTTTGTCTGGATGTATTTACTTGAGTGTTTGTAAATTTGGTGAATGTTTGTGAACCGTTGAATTTGGTGAATTCACCGAATATTCTCAGTTATACATACATAATGTATATAGCGCAAGTCCTTCTGAAATTACCAATCATACATAAATCATTCAGAAAAGGACGTGGGGTACTTTTCATCTATAAAAAAATATGAATGACAAAATAAATGAACAATAAAGGTTGAATAAATGTTTTAACACCTATATTAAGAATAGGGGCACAGAGGAAGTCGCTGGCAAAAGCTACTTGTTTATACTAGTAGAATAGTTACCCATATGTAATCTGAATACAGCCTTTAAGGCAGTCCCATATAGGTTCATCGATTCAACTGTCGCATCCAGAGAAATTCAAGGATGCGTAAAACAAAAGAAAACAAAACTGGATCACACACTAACAACTATTAGTCACGTCGGACGTGACAACCCTACTGAAAGAGAGAGAAGGGCTGTCACATCTCTCGCTCGCAGTCGACACGTCACTTTCCCTTCCGGAATGGCGGCCATTTGTCAAAGGTTTAACGGTCGGATGGGGCGACACGTCCTGTTTGCTAGTGACGTCTTGGTGACTTCCGTACCTCCTTTGTATTGCTCAATGGATGTGATATTGGTGTGATTAATTTTTACGATCCTCATACATCGCATTATATGAATTCGATATCACTTATATTAATTATTTATATAGTATTGAATACGATGACGTTAACACGAGGTTGCTCAGATAACAATCGCGTTATCTTTATGATGCTAAAAGGGGAAAGAATATAGGTATTCATTGTGTTGATTTCTTTTTTCTTTTAGAGTAATCACCGAGAAAGGTTTCTATATAGATATAATTTGATGAAAAAAATCAGTTCGAAGCCGGGAGGCCTTTGAGTGAAATATAAATCATCAAAATACACATAAGGTTTAACTGTACAATTATTAAGCAATAAAGTATAGAAACAAATGATCTAAACTTCGTACTCTGAATTTAACTGGTCTTTTGAATGCACAAAAACTTTTAATAAAACAAGAAAAATATTAAATATAAATACGTTTTACCACTAAATAGGTATTATCGCGTTGCCATGAAACCTTTTGAGAATACGATTCAATTCAAGATAAGTTCCAAAATTAAGTTAAAGATAAACAAGAACCAATTTCTCAACAAAGATTTAAGCCCAAAACGAAGTCTCCTTTAACGATTCGGCGATTTAATGAAGTGGAAATCCTTTTAGAAGCAGTTCTTAGGAAGTCATCAATGGAGGAAAAGTTATATTTTTACGGCGTGTATAGCCTCTATCTGGAGCTGCCAACCCGCCTTTGAATTATGTTTTACGATACTCCAGGAAGGAATATGATCGATTGAAATTCAGTGAGACAGATAATAAATAACAAAAGTTGAGTTTTATTCACGATAAAACTTAGCTTGTTTTATTTAAAAAAATATTTTTTTAGATATTATTATCAGAATAAACCATGTTGAAAATTTTATTGAAAATATACGAATTAATAATTAAGATTTTTAACAATTTAGACTAAAATTAACTTAGATTTAGATAACTTAAAAAGAAAGTTATAAATTTATTTAAGAGAACTAGGCAGGTAGGCTGATAAACAACTTTATAGTATACTAGTTGGTGCCCCCGATTTCGACTGCGTTGAAAAATATAAGAAATATAACATCCAACATACATTTGACAACTGACATTATACTTAGCTAAGCGTTGGTACTTTATTTTTAGATAACCAGTGGCATATATTTAGCTTATGTCCATCCTAAAAATTTATTCTAACTAGGTATTGTTGATTTTTATTATTGTTAAAATCACATTTAATAGTATTTTATTCGTTATACTAATTTACAACGTAGCTTATAGCCATGCCATTGGTATGGGCTGAAATACTGTACAAATTCCTCAATGTCATGCATTCAAACTTGGACTCTAATAATGTAGACATACGAATTAAATTGATATTATTGAAACTGACTTACCTGTTCTACCCACACGTTCGTTGTCATGATTTGATTCTTGAGGTTCTGAAAATAAGGAGAAAAATAATGATTCAGTGAATATGTCACTAATGTTGAAATTTTTAATTAAAGATAGTGGTGAAATGAAATTGTATATTTTAAACAATTTAAGTGAAACTTAGTCTTCTTCTTGTATAACTTCTGGTAGAAGCGATACTTATCAGAAAATATCGCATCTACAAGAACAGCTGATTCTTGTAGAGGAATACCCTCATAATTATTTCTTATCCTTGAATCAAGGTATGAAGTGCACTTGCATTTTCTCTGGTGTTGCATGTGTTTCCAAACAACACTTTCTACCTACTACCTAAAGCGTCTTATCATAAAAAAGAAAAAGGTAATTAGGTTGTAAATGTTGTAATGGTTTCTTATGAAAAACATTGTCAGTATGTCCTACGCCTACACATAGGCTTCCTATGTGCCCACCCATTCATTCCATTTATTTTGTTTTAAATACTTTTCTCCCTATAACGTCTAAATTACCAACCCCAAGGACAACTTGATATAATGTGTATCAAAAACAAAACTAACATAAAATATCGCCCTTTGTAGGTAATCATTTTTCATAAGTAGTTAACAAAATAGAAAATTTTCTTCATTCATAACCAGGGCCCTGATTCTGTATGACAACTACGATTCCACACTTTTGTCTTACTTTTCTCAAACCACGTCAATGTCTTGCCTTGTCGTGTCACGGAATTCTTATGCCTCTATTCTGTATGCCCCAACTGCCCCAAGACAAATTATCTATGGCGCGTTATGATTTCACAGAAGCCACAGTATACTATTGTATTTATTTGACTATTCCACTGATGAGTGACGTGGTTTTGAAGTAAGGAATCGCGAAATGGCGTTACAGAATCAGGGAATGAAAGAGGAATTCTTGTTCATCTTTTCATAACATATGCTGTATATGCAAGAAAGAAAAATATAACTTTATATGGATACAAATTGTGCGATCAGGCCTTGCACAGGGTACACACTGTTCGTGATTTAGGTGTTATATATGACGACCGTATCATTTTTGATACCCACATAGACTCGGTTATATCTAAAGCTAATAAAGCCTTAGGCTTTATAATGCGAACATGTGCTAATTTTAAAAATATTAAAACGCTAAAAATTTTATACTGTACCTTTGTGCGCAGCCATCTAGAATATGCATCACAAATATGGAATCCGCAATACGAAACATATATTTCGCGTATTGAGAGGATACAGAAGAAATTTCTTCGGTACCTCGACTACAAATGTCATCAAAAGTTGCAGGATTACATTCACAGATGCAGGTGCTATCATTTCCTACCTCTTCAATATAGGCGTAACATTAGTGACATTTGCTATTTGATGAAAATTGCAAAGGGTCAAATTGACTCATCTGAATTATTGTCCAAATTATATTTAAATGTCCCTCATACTAATTTGAGAAATCGTTCTTTGCTGCATGTAGCTCCTAGTAAGTCAAATTATAGGAAAAATACATTCATGTCGCGTTCATGTAGACTCTTTAATGAAGTGTTATTAGAGGATACAGATGTTGACCTGTTCCGCAGTTCTATAGTTAGAACAAAAAACATTATAGCAGATAAATTTTTCAGTGGCCTACTATGACTTTTATTTTCATTTTGATTTTATTCTTGTTATCTCTGTTATTAGACTATAGTTTGTTATTTATAAGTGGAAATTTTTTATTAGGTTTAAGTTATTTACTCACCCATGTTACTATGAAATTACACCTGTAAATTTCCCTACAATAAAATAAATAAATAAATAAATAAATAAATAAATAAATAACTAGTTATATATCAAGACCATAATAATCCAATTATATAACTTGAAGTATGTAAATACACTAAGCAATACACGTTTGTATTTATAACACAACTTTTTATTGGAATACAATAAAAAAATTTGAAACGGTTCATTAATCTGAACAAAAATTTCATCCGGTGTCCTGTCAAGTGAAACCGTTTGGCCCTGCGAAAAGGGATGGTCTCTTTTCACACTCACTGGAGTTTACACAAGGGACGTCTCAACTTCTGACCTACCTGGGTGCCGAAACGAAATTCGCGTTAATGTTGACAAAGTTAATTCGGAGGTCTGCTTTTAATTGGATACTTAATTTTAGAATTAATATAATATTAAACAATGGGTTTAATCCACCATCTTATTGCCTTTGCCTTTGACGTTATATTTTCTTTTGGCGCGTGGGTAAAGAGATTAGATTGTATCAATCATCAATAATAATAATAAATCTGTAGGGGTCGGTCATGGAGTAATTTACTTTGTTTTCAGAAATATCGTGTATATAGGCTCCATACATGATATTGAAACTAAATTGACGATTTTTAGAATTTTTTTCTGTATGTATGTATGTTCCTCTATAACTCTTAAACGAATCAACTGATTTTCATGAAACTTGGTAGATAAACATTTAGTCGTACGGGACACAGGATAGGCTACTTTTTTTTTCAACGCGAACGAAGTCGCGGGCGCCAGCTAGTTTATAATAAATATGTTACGGAAATTGCGCGTGCCGATGTTAGAAAACCAACCGATATTCATATTGATTTGTAAAAATAAACGAAGATTGTGCCTGAATTCACTGCATATAAATATTTACAATTAAATAAAAGTCATAAAACATACTCGTAGCAGTCGTAGCTCTCCAAATGTTTAGGGAAATAAAGTCAAACAGGTGTCTTTTATCATTATATTTAGTAACAATTACATCGTGCTTCTGCAAACGTTAAAATAGAATAAAAAGAAAATGCAGAACAAACAATTGGACATATTTTTTCGGCGAGGCACGAACAACGAAGAATCGCAAATATGTGAAAACTTGCAACGCAAAACGTACATTGAGAACTAACGTTTTTTCCTGTGTAGGAATTCCTTTCGCCAAATAAGCGATATATTTTCAACGGGCTGGATAGATCGTTGCATGAATGTGAATTAATTTTTTTTTTAGTTTTTATTTTTATGTTCAACAGTTTCATTTTTAAAGTCACAATAACTTGTTACAATTCTCTCACGAGACACCTCAAGAGACTCAAGATTAGAGTTTTATCTACTCTAATCTATACTAATATCATAGAGGTAAAGTTTGTATGTACTTTTGTTTTGTTGTTTGTAGGAGGTAATTTTCGAAACTACTCATCCGATTTAAAAAAAAAACTCACCAATTATTAGAATAGAATTTCAGGATGGGCAAAGCCGCGGAGATAGGCTATCTAAAAATAAAGATCTATCGCTTGGCAAAACTATAATGTCGGGCGTCAATATATGTCAGTCTATTACTTTACATATTTATATCTTTTCTTTTTCAACGCGGACGAAATCGCGGGCACCAGCTAGTAATATTATAAAGAGGATGATTGATTTTTATGTGTTTGTTTGTAATGGATAAACTCAAAAAACTAGGTACTTAACTGATTTTAAATATTTTTTCTCTATAGAATGCTACATTATCTGAATAACGTAGGCTGTATTTTATTTTTAAAATTAAATTTTTCAAAGCCGAAGAAAAAGGTGCACGGAAAAGTCGCGGCATAAGTACATCATAAAAGTGGGTTCATAAAAACCTACTTTTATGTCTTCATAATAACAAGTACTTTTTGTAAATATTTTGTCATGTAGTAAAACTTTGTTTTAATATGATATTCATTACACACACAGAAATTGGGGTGTTATAGTATTTATGCTCAAACAATTTTTTTAGTGTTGTTTAAAAACTGTTTTTTCAACGGGAATTCTCGAGATATTTTAATTAGATTGTCAAATTGTCTATTGTCAAAGTTGTGATATTTCGTCGGCGTATTCCTGATTGTTTAAAGTTAACCCCACTGTGTTATCTATAATGTGGTCGTTTTAAGAGGTTCACAGTTGGAAGTCTAAGCGGCAGTTTAATGAAATTTCTTAGGAACAATCGAACAAAGTTATCGCTGAACTAGTTAAAGATATCGGTGTTTGAGATAACATCGTCAACTCGGATGAAAACGATTTAAAATTTTGTCATTTCGCTCTTACTACGAGTAAACGTCCAGAATGAATTTGAATTTAATTGTGGTTACGCCATTTTTATGCATAGAATCAAACTTTTTTTTTCAGATGAAATTGTCATGGTTTACAAAATGACATTCATCTGACATGACCATGACATTGTCATGGTCATGTCATACACCATGAAGTATGGTATGACTATTTACATGTTTCTTTCATAGGTTCTCAACTTCCGTTGCTCACCGGATAAAGTTCGGATTTCTCTACATTTGATTCCCTGATCCTGGGAATCTGGGAATCCGAAAAGACTGCATTCAGCAAGTCTACATCGACTTCGGCGTTTGCATTCGTGTTACATTTTGTGTTTCATATATTATGATCAATATTTTATTTATTAGCTCTGCAAGATTTTTAATATCTCTGTATTTATTTTAGAAATTAAAATTTAGTTAAAAATTTCAAATTAGTATTTATTTCAGTTCATGATCATGAAACTGTATTTTTTGAAAACGGAGTCAAAAATATTGCGAGCTGTTTTTTTTTTTGTAAAAAATGTTTATCCTTCATTTTGGCTTCGTCACAGTCAGATAGCAGGGGCGAAAAAATTTTACAGGGCCCATTTAGCCCTTAGGGCAAGCTACTGATTGACTTAGTGTAAGTAGACAGAGAAGGAGAAGAATATGTTTTTACACACACTACGTACGGTTTTATATTGCAGATTTACTTAAAACACCCACAAAGTTATTTTAAAAGGAAAAATAAACGTACAGAAACAACAAGGTGTAAAGTAGAGTAAATCAGGGTAAACAATTAAAATTTTCAAGAAACTTCGTAGAGGAACATTGCTGGCGTTACTTTGCAGCACGTCAGTTCGCAACTTCCGTTGCACACCGGATAAAGTTTGGATTTCTCTGCGTTTAATTACCTGATCCTGTCTAGGGATCCGAAAAGACTGCATTCCGCAAGTCTACAGTGACTTCGGTACTTGAATTTGTGTTACATTTTGTATTTTATATTGATTCAAAGTTAGTTAATAAAAAAACATAAGCATAAAATTCTTGTTTTTAAAATAACTTCAATTATAGAGAGAATTTATACAGCATGAATTTTGCCCTGGACAGTTAATACAAAGTGAATGAAACAACAAATTTCTCGCTGCGATTTTGGAACGCGTTTTGTTTAGAAGAAGCTTTTTTGAATCGAGTGGTATTCTTCTGAAGCGCATTCGAGAACGTTCGAAATGTTCCAGATGAACGAAACCAGGACGGAATCCTTTTGCACAAAGAGGATTTTCTGTGGAACTTTTTCTAGTACCGTTCATTCGTGTCTTTACTCGTATTGTAGGTGTTCTTTTGTTACTTCGATTTTAAAATCGATCAAAAGGATGTTGTTACGAAGAATTATTCATTATCCCTCGGAAGGGACCCCTTAATTTTCTAGTTCCTATACAAACATATTTAAATTAAATATTAATTATAATTTTTTCCCCTAAACAGTTTTTAATTTTTTAGTTTTTCTGGTGATTAATCTAATCAGATGCATTCCTGAATTTAAAATGATAAACGATTTTCTCTAATCGCGAGAAAACTTGAAGGAGAAAATTAGCAATTTTACCGTTCGCACAAACATTTCTGGTTTATCGCTTTTTCGATTATTGAAAACCATATCAAAATCTGTTGAGTGGTTTAAAAGAAGTTAGCGGAGAAATATAATAGATAAGCGGACAGCAACTTTATTTTATAAATCTGTATTTTGTAGTCATCTGATATATTGAAGATTACTTGGCTATTTCTTGAAATTTTTCAATTCAACGTTAATTGAACAACTCAGTTGGCAGATAGCGCCATCTACACTGCAGGTAAAAGCTACCTTAGTATTTGAGGTACCTATCACATAACAGCACTTTCGATATTAGTATACAATAAACGAATAAAAAAGGAAACACATAGCGGCTCACGAAGTGTTGGCATCAAATTAAAACATACAGTTAGTTGAGTTATCAACGCTTTTCATTTGAGTTTCGACATCGCGATGTTGCTCTGCACCCAATTACCAACTTTAAATTAGACAAGCAATCCTGTCCCCTAATAGGACCTTGTTATTACATGTTCACAACTGAATATTGTATGTTCAATATAATTGTTTGAAACTGAGCGTGTACCGTCTAAACTTACAATTGATATTGGCTTTAATATTTAATCTGAAGTTTAAGCTAGCACTTAGGCCTTGGATATAGTTTTTGATAAAGGAGGAATTTACTATAATAAAAAAGTCTGGTGGTAATAATTTACAAGAATAAACGATGAAATAAGCTGCACTTATGCCGTAGGTTAGTGCAAGTAAGGCTTCTAACGTTCATTTATCTATCCTGACAGTATGACGGTGTCTTTATACTCGTACTTTTCTAGTATTATATCAAGCTCCAGTTTAAGGTTCCTTCAATTTAGTTCCAATATGATCTAATATAGTCACGACTCGCTTAAAAAACAGTTGCGTAATTGCCATTTATAATCTCATATTCATACCAAAAATTCATAGCATGTTGTATCATAAGAAATAACAGAACCGACAGACAAATAATTATTTATATGTATAATAAAATTTTAAAATTCAGAAATTCTGCCTAGACCATTAGACAATTTACCTCTCAGACATTTATAAAATTGTTTGTTTTATACAAATATTTCCAGATTTTATGGAAAAACACAATTTACTGTATCATGTTACAAGTTCCATAAAATATCGGTCCAGTGATTGAACAGATTAGTTCAAACCTAATCATTTAACTACTTAATTAACGCGTTTGTTATCACCAGTTAACTGCTCCGAGTAATAGAGATTAATAATTGTTATGACTGCGTCGATAAACTCGTAATGGCACATTAAAATGAGATTTACTTTGCTCACTTATCTAAAACGGTAAATTAAAACTTTCTTCTAAGATATGGCGATTATTAGTGATTGTCAGTAAAGTCAATAGCCCGTAGAATTCACCTAAATATGCCCAAATATATTTATGATTAAAACAGCTATACCTATTATATTTTATGGAGTTCTTATAATCAATGGAAAGCTACATTATCAGTGAGTAACATAGCATATCATCAATCAATACTAATAAATAGGATAGGCTACTTTTATCTTTTTCAACGCGGACGAAGTCTTATGCAACAGCTAGTTATAAAATGAAGTCGCTTTTAGCCTCTGCTGTTTATCCGCTAACTGCTTCTAATCCACCCAGCGAATTTTGTTACAGTATTTCCTAAGAGTAAAAGAAGATAGTTGAATAAATTTGCAGAAAAAATGCATCTGTGCGGAGAAGTTATCTGTGAGTATAACTTAATATAAAAAAAAAAATTCTACATACTGCCTCATTAGTTACATAGGTAGTCCGTAGATTTTTTCACTGTATCCCACCATCAATTATCCTTTACTACATAACTAAAGTGGTATTTAAGTAGGTATATACCTATGTATAAGTATAAAGCGATTCGCAAGCAACACTAGCGCTGATGAGTAATAAAACTTCATAATTGGATCGAGCGGGGTCAGCCGAGATAGAACTAACTAGGAGTGGACAATTTTCGCGCAGCCCTTTTCACTTGAAAATAATTTCTAGAACGAGGCTTTACGGAGTTGAAGTGCTTCTCTATTAAAATTTCAACTGGCTTAGAGCTTCGTTCTGTTTAGAACATACCTAAAACGAAAGAGGGCATTGAAAACTTTTGTATACTTTAAATGGAAATGTGTGGTTATAATGGAGTGTCCTATATATTATTTCAACTGAAAATCCAATTTTACTCCAACGTAGGTTAGGTTATATTATAATTATGACGTGTTCGTCCAAGACTTGACGTTATTGAAAGATGGTTTTTTATGATTCCGGTACATTTCAACCTAATCCCAAATTGCCTGAAATGTGAATATACCTCAATCCCAAATAGACTGAATCCTAAATAGACTAAATCCCAATTATCACCATTACACGACAATTATATACAACTAGCTGGTGCCCGCGACTTCGTCCTCGTTCTCTATAGCCTATAGCTTTCCTCAATAAATGGACTATCCAACACATAGTTCAACAACAAACAAACAAATAAACTCTTCAGCTTTATATATATTACAGTATAGATATACTATCAATACTAATAATAAATCTGTAAGGGTTGGTCATGGAGTAAGTTACTTTGTTTTCAGAGATATCGTGTTTATAGGCTCTATACATGATACTGAAACTAAATTGACCATTTTTAGAATTTTTTTCTGTATGTATGTATGTATGTAAGTATGTATGTTCCTCCATAATTCTTAAACGAATAAACTGATTTTCATGAAATTTGGTAGATAAACACTTAGACGTACGGGACACAGGATAGGCTACTTTTTCTTTTTCAACGCGGACGAAGTCGCGGGCGCCAGCTAGTTTTTAATAAAACTATTACTTTAGTCCCCATGTCTCAAGTAAATGAGAAGTAAAACACTGAACTTTGAACACTATTGACACACAGAACACCCTTAAATAGAAGACACTAATGGAGGAAATAGAGAGCATTATTCAGCGCTTATCGAACGCTAACAAGAACATCATTACACAGAGGCAATTCCAACGAAATTAGAACACAATAATAATAAATGAGTGTTTGTTTGTAGGCCAACGTAACTAATAGGGAACTAACTCTTTTTGTTACAATTATACGATATACACATAAACATCCGCTTAAAATATTTTAATATTTTTAAAATATTGCCTACCTATAATACCCCGGATCCCTCCCACATGGTTTAGAGTTCATAATTTATATTTAAGTTATTAATCTATTTAAGTAATATTTAGGTAATATCTATTTAAGTCCTACATAATGAGAGTCAAAATTTTGTTTCATTATTTAATTATTTTTTATATACCTAACTACTATAACTACTACCGGTTAGTTTCAAAAACAATGTTCGATCAAATAGGTACTTTCAATAAAAATGTCTCGAAAATGCAAAAAAACTAACAAAAATATACATAGTCTCTGGGTCCTTGAGATTTCCTGTCAACGTATACTGTTTCTATTACAAAACTTGTGTACCAGCATTATTTATCATTATCCTTAATGAGCTCTCCGAGAGCGTTACACAACAAAATTTATTACCAGCCACAAAGGAGTATCATAAATCAACACCACCAGTAAAAGTTGACATCTTTTTTAATAACAATGGGTACCCGTCACGTCATCCATTGTAGCGTCTCGGTTATCGCTAATAAGCACCGAAAATGAGGATGATGTTAAACAAAACCGTATTGTTAATGAGATACTCAGCTCAGATACAGGTACTGCAATCATCAAGACACTATAATGTAACTGCGCTATAACAGTCTTCTAAGAATTACCTTGTTTTTAATGTTGGGAAATTCTCTTGGTTCCCCGGCAGTGTAGGGGGCACTGCAGGTTATACCGGATTTGTACCGGCTAAAACCCTTTCCCAACGACTTTCTAAGGCGCTACGCCCACATGAAAAGTCGAGGCGCGTCGAGGCGCGTCGCGGCGTAGACGAGGCGTGAAGAGTTGCGGCGGAGGCGGCTATGCTTTCTTTACACAGTCAACTTCACTTACCAAGAAATCACTTACCAGTTTTGTTTAATTGTTGCGCTATTTCACCCCATTTTTGGTCCTGTTTGTTTCTATTGCTATAGTCGGAACGTGTCTGGTCATAATAACACGGGTTACATCCAACAAGTTCGATGATTTTTATATTTAGATCTAGATCGTCTGACATTTTACTTTTATTTAATAAATACACGACCACGTCTAAACACAGCCGCAAACAAAATGCCGCGCCCGTTCGGCGACGCTTCGCGCCCGCGCCGCGCCTCTTCGTGCCTCGCCTCGCCTCGCCTCGCCGCCGCCTCTCCAGTATGTGGGCGCACAACCATTGATTTCTATAGGAAAGCTAGAGGCGGCGCGCCGCTTATGCGCCCGTTCCTCGACGCGACGCGACGCGACTCTTGTGTGGGCTTCGCGCCTAACGCGGCCATAGATAGGCGAAGTCGCAGGTAAGACATCCGCAAACGCAGTACTAAAATCAATTTACATACTCAAAATTTTAAAATTCAGTCTTTATTTACACTCCATTTTAGGTAGATCCTTCGGTAATGAAACTAATATGTGAAATCCCCAAATAAAAGTATTTTAAGTACCCAAAATAAGTAAAATAAAATGTTTGTCTGAAATACAGAAGGCAGTTTCAATTACATGACTATGTGTTTCCGTTTACTATTAAACTACAAGCTTTGCTTACCCCACTGTAACGCCATTAACCTTGTTGTATGCACAGTACATTGGTTACACAATCTCACTAACTAAACTACACGTCAAATACACACACAGAAATGTAATTTAGCTTTTTTATTTATTAGATCAAATACGTTAAACAAGATATGCATTAAGGTACCTAACACTAAGAGTGGATAATGATTAGGTTCAAGTATTGTTTACGTATTGAAATACAAAAGCACTCGTGCTGTTTTTGAAGATGTCTTGAAACTGCATGTGGTCGATTGCAACTAACTAAATAAGGATTTTTTTTTTCTAGTGTTTTGGCTTATGCTATACTCGTATATCATTTGAACTTATT
The DNA here is from genome assembly GCA_945859745.1 of Synanthedon formicaeformis. Taxonomy (NCBI): domain Eukaryota; kingdom Metazoa; phylum Arthropoda; class Insecta; order Lepidoptera; family Sesiidae; genus Synanthedon; species Synanthedon formicaeformis. The sequence continues at coordinate 1,924,102 of OX243968.1, read as the reverse complement.
TAACAAGTTCAAAACTAAAATAAGATTTTTTTTAATGTTAAGGTCGATAGACAGGCTGACATTCCACTTGATGGTAGGTGGCTAGAGCAGGATAGGGATTGGGAAGGAATAGGTAATTTATTAATTACTAGTTCGTCCGCGTTGAAAAATAAAAAAAGTAGCTTATCCTGTTTCCTGTGTGTAAATGTTTATGTACCAAATTTCATGAAAATCAGTTAATTTGTTTAAGAATTATTTATGGAGGAACATACATACTTACATAATACAGAAAAAAAATCTAAAAATCGTCAATTTAGTTACAGTACCATGTATAGAGCCTATAAACACGATATCTCTGAAAACAAAGTAACTTACTCCATGACCAACCCTTACAGATTTATTATTAGTATATTGATGATGATTCAAAATAAATAACAAAAAAAACAGATTACATATCAAACTAAATTACATTCAATGCAACATACTGTTTTTAATATTTAGTTGACAAGTAACTAATCAATATGGGACTAAACCCCCACTGATTACTGTTACATCGGAAAGCGAATATCCCCCGTTCACTGACATTATTGTGTCTCCGATAATATCATTATAACAGATTAGGCTTAATATCTTGGAATTGGGACTACATTCTCTAACGACATAGTCTTACATAGTTTTGGAGCTAAATATTTAGCGTTGCCTTTCCGTTATTATCTTTGTTCTAGTTTATTTTTTCAAGAAAAATGCCATCAATTATTGCTGCTTATCAATAAATCGTTAGTAGCAAATTTAGTTGGGGTATATTACATACTATATGTATTTTCATTTTAATGTTCATATAATTAACTGTGTCAGTGCCATAAACAGTTTAAAAACAACTAATCGTTGAAAGCTTACCTATTTAGTTTGTATGAATATTCAACATTTTTTTGCATTTATTCGTGTAAATATTGAAAAAAATATATTAATTTACAAATTACAAATGCTAATACAAAACCCCTAAATGTAAACTTTAACCAACATTGTTCCCAAATTATCGCTTACTACTGAAGTTATTATATAATATTTAAACAATTTTTAAACTCAAAATAATTTGGATTATTTCATTACAAAACGTCAACGTTTTTATACGATTGACAAATTCCATTAAATAGTAATAAACTTGCAAATCTTTTTGTGACACTTAATATTTGTAAAAACTCCATTAAAGTCTGAGGCTTAGTTTGGAAGAAAAAAACGTATTCATGCTACTCGTACTGTATTACAAATATTTTGTAATTTATAAATGTAGTCATTTTTTGAATTAACGAAATTACTCTAATAACTGTTTTATCTAAATAAAAAAAAAATTACTTTAAATATTTAAATCAAAAACTCTCAGTGCATTATAGAAATGATATTTAAAATGTGAAGTATGTACACATAAGAGGAAATTCAAAAAGAAGTCTTGCTGCTGTGAGCACACAACTCAATTTAGCTCGGTTAAAAAGGGGCACGTACGTCTTGAATGCACGTGCCTTCTTATGTCACTCGTTATTCCTTTACACTGACCGTGTTGGAGGTGGTTGGAGGCATAAATAAAAAGGCATAGAATTCTGGACATTTTTAATAACAACAGGACCCCCATCATAGTTCCTTTGTTCAGTACGTGACCAAGTTAGTTTATTGTGACCAATTTAATGTGAGATGCTCTGTTCAAGGTAACATTGTTAGATGTGTAGGAGGTTCTGTATATAAAAAAGCTTGTGACTAAGCTTTCTAAGTTGTAATATTTTTTTTATCTGTTACTAATATCAATACTAATAATAAATCTGTAAGGATTGGTGATGGTGTAAATTACTTTGTTTTCAGAGATATCGTGTTTATAGGCTCTATACATGATACTGGAACTAAATTTACGATTTTTAGAATGTTTTTCTGTATGCATGTATGTACATTTTTATGTTCCTTCATAACTCTTAAACGAATTAACTGATTTTCATGAAACTTGTTAGATAAGCATTTAGACGTACAAGACACAGGAAAGGCTACTTATTTTTTTCAACGCGGACGAAGTCGCGGGCGCCAGCTAGTACATAATAATATTGTTACGGCAGCCACCTACAAGTGGACCGTCACCCTGTATGACGACAATTACATTAAAAAAATGGTTAAAATAAATTTATTTTTAATCATTTTTTTTATTTTTAATGTATTTATTGACCAGCACAGGTTTGTGGTGCTGCAGTAAATTTTACTTACAAATATTTTTGCGTTATTTATTAGTCGCGTGTATAATATAAATTAAATAACAAACAATAGGAGTAGCGCTACGCTACCGATCCCTAATAAAACAGAATAGAAAGAAAGCAAGAAAGGAAAGGGTCAGCAGTATTTGGGCAGAGTAACGGCTAGAACAAAAGACGGAGGCCTCCGAAGTCAGCCTTTATTTTCCTTTATTTTCTGGTAACAACCGTGGAGCGTGTTGAAAACACGATTTTAGTTTTAGCTTGTTTGTTTTTTTACACACGAATTGAGGCTTGAATAAATGTGCGCTAAGTTTTGGCATTGTGAACATGAAATGCTTTTAAATGGAAAAGTGGCCTGGGTTGTGATGAGATAAAGCGCTTTTTTGCTGAATGGTGTACGGACATAATTCTTTATACGTTAGTAATTCAAGACCACTCTTGAATATGAGGTTTTTATTTTAATTAATTAATGTGAGCTTTTTCTCAATATTAAGCTTTTGACAGCAGCTTTCATCTGCCAAAAAATCGTATATTTTATTCTTTTTCCAGGGTTGACACAAATAAAAATATGCAATTTATTTTAAATCAGGAATCCTTACTAATATTATAAATGTGAATGTGAGTTTGTTTGTTTGTTACGCTTTAACGCAAAAACTACTGAACCGATCACCATTAAATTTTGCGTACATGTTGTCAGGGATACAGGAAAGGACATAGGGCTACCTGACATATTGTTCCCGAGGTAAAAAAAAATATCTAAAAAAAATCCAACGCCTGGCAAAAGTATAATATATAAGCTATGAAGATGTAAGGCATTATATTACTTATATATTACCTGCTAGTTTGCTTTTTTTTTAAATTGTCCAAATAACTTGAATACATTGTCTATATTAAAAATATGGTTGTTAAAAGTAATTGTTTTTAACAATGACTTTTAGTCATGTTTTTAAACAACAAATCATGTGAAGCAATTCATGTTGACTAAGATTATATACAATGAATTTTACTTGAGAATAGCAACCGACCCTTAACGAGACCGCATGTTATACCGAAAGTATCAAAACTCGTTTTAGTATTCACAGCGTTGAAAGATGAGTTTGTAGCGTGAATCCTTATTTGCCAAACAACACGTTTAACGCGCATAGGTAATTGAATTTGTCTCAAAGTTAATAGTTAGTTTGGTTAAGGGCTTGCGTCACCCCTTTACTCAGTTCGGAAACTTTACTCATTTTGATTGATGGATAGATGTAGGCGATCAAGAATCAAGTATTATCCCTACTAATATTATAAATGCGAAAGTTTGTATGGATGTAACTATGGATGTTTGTTACTCTTTTGTTGTTACTCATGATCACCATGAAATTTTGCATACACGTTGTTTGGGACACCAGAAATCTAGTTAACTATACGTTTCACTTGTCATAATAAATTTAACAAACGGCGCTTTGATTTTAAACCGATATGGAAAAGAATTGAGTAAATTTTATGCTTTTATTTATGACAGATCTGGGTTAAAAGCTGTCTGAAAGTATGTGACAGTATGTTAAAAAACTTTATTAGGAAAATCTAAAACAGTACACATTATTTATACACTTTATAAACATATGTAACACTGATTATTGTAAAACTTAGAAAACCACCTATTTTATAGTTAAATTTGTTAATGAGAAGGTTAATGAATAAACCACAGAATTTTGTTTTATTTATGGGTGTTTACATATTTTTTTATTTAGAGAGATTCTTTATCTATGGTCGGTAACGTACTTGCAGCACCTGTGCCGTTGCTTGTGTAAGGGTTGCTTAACCAAAAAGTAAAATAATAGATGAATGTAGCCACCTCTATATAAATAAAGTTTCAGATTAACGTTTACAAGAATTTCAAAATAATCTGTAAGTGTCATATGTCATAAAAATGTTGGATGGAAACTTTTAATAAAACATTTCGACAGAGTTTGTAAAGCAAAACAAACCGAGTTCATATCAACGTTGAGAGAAACGCAAACATGGGAATGGCATTTTGCAAACAATAACTAAGCTAAGGAAGCGACACAAGAAAATCGCTTTACAAAAGTAGAGTAGTTTCTGTAACAGTTAACAATAAAACACACGAACAATAGTTATTTTGAATTTGTATTTTAAGGATGTCATTTGAGGGACTACTGTCTGAGGAAATAGATCTGAGGCTACTGACGCCTTGCCTAAAAATACAAGCAAGGTGGAATACAGGAGAACGCACACTAGTATGCCTTGTTTACTCACAGTATATGTAGTGTAAACAATAATATTATATGTGGGGGTGGTTACTGTTGCCACACTGGCTGCTAGGTCGGCAGACAGGCTGATGGTCTACTTGAAGGTGGTGGCTACCATCGCCTATGACACTAGCAACGCCACAGGTGCTACAAGTGAGCTGCCGACTACAGTAGGATTAAGGATAAGGAATTGGAACGGGTTAGTGAAATCATGCCTTGATCACACACCGAAACCCAAGAACACACGTGCATTTATTTCACGGTGATATTCTGTAAGGGGGTTAGTTACTGCCCTCAGGCGGGCTACCCAAATGATTACGAAACGCAGTGTGCACTGCCACTACTTTACAGATCCAGATGAGAGCCAACTTAGGAAAGTTAATTTCCAAAGACCCTGCCGGGAATATAACCCGGGAATCCTGGACTAGAGCGTTGCAAGCACTCTAACCATCCATTCAACGGGCTCGTCAATTTTCTTCTATGTCAAAGCTGGACATATTTGGACTGCAAGATACAGTTTTTTTCCGCGTACATAAATGCGCCACACATAGACGGCAAGGAACTGGATAAATTGGGGAAACTGGTGGTAGTTGGAAGTTGGAACAAGTGTCTGATGGCTACCTATACAGATCTCACAGTTACGTCAGCTATGAGGAAAGCTGAGAACAGGATAGGATAGAAACAGCTGGTGGCTGAAGTAACAAAGGTATTACAACGATAGGACAGGATGTAAACAGCCTTCAGCAATGAAGAAAGCTACTTAGATTTGACACATATGCGAAAACAGCAATAATAAATCTAAGTTAACAATAGTATGACCATATTGTGTAATTCTCGTTAACTTTTTAAGCAACGTTGCCAATTTCCCCGAACTGATCTATGACGAATGAATTTGGAGTATCGCCAACACAATTATGTAGTAAATTAAAAGTGCTTCTCGGAGCTTACGTTACGTGTCAGTGATAACAAAACAAAAACATTTCAATACTAAGTACCAAACACATAGCTGAAATACTCTGTTCAGTAATGTTCACTCACCGTACTAACTTTTTATTTATACTTATGAATAAAATAATTGAGATTATACATTACATAGAATTATGTAACAAAGTGATTTCGCAAAATGATAAACGGTTTAAATTTAAATTCATTAAAAAAAATGATAAAAAAATAATAGCTTCAATTAACGCATTCACGAAAACATCCAGTTTCCTTTTGATTTTAAATATTTTTTACATAATGATGAACAAGTAAGTAAATATTTTCGTGTGATAATGAATTCAAAGTTAAAAATAATTTAGTAAATATTAACATTAGGTAGTGAATGTTGGTAGTAATGTAATTAACATTAGTAAAAAGGACAAACGAAACAAAAAAAAAACAATTATTGAATGCGAGGAGCATTAAATCCATCTGATAATTCTTGAATAAAACGCGTCGCAGGACGTAAATGATTTAAGGATCTTCCCGACTGCAGTATAGTTGAAAAATATCTGCAAAATAAAACCATGAAACGCGTAATGCAAGCGAAGCACAGAGTAGACAAAAACATATTATCGGATAACTACGTTTTGGAATAAACTCCAGCGTGACTAAATGAATCTGTGTAGCTTTATGTCATGAATTTCTGTTAGAAAATAAAATTTTATTACAATATACTTATAAACTTAGATCACAAAAATGCTATCTCATTTGTGACATTGACATTATCATAATGTGATCATAAGAACGAAGGATATATCGTTCTTTATGAATATTCATATGATCATAAGTACATCGTACTTTATCAATATCAATCATAAACTGTCAAATGATCATTTTACACATAAAATATTTCGTTACATCTTCTAGACGGTTATCTTCTTATTTACTTTCCTATTGTGACCTTCATATGTTCCTTATGTTAGTCTACTTGATGTTAGGTAGCTAAGTCGCCTATTAAGACATTCAATGTCAAGAAATGTCAACCCAGTAAATATAGTAACATAGTCATGGCTATCAGAATCGTGACTCAGTCTCCGGGGTAATTTGTAGTTCTTATATGGTTCATATAAATAATAATAAATATCTTCACACATTCCACACAGCACCATCTAGTTCCAAAGTAAGCAAGTAATGCTTGTGTTATGGATACCAGACAGTTGATATAATACATAGATTACTTTTTTTTTGTAAATACATACATATTATACATAAAAAACATCCATGACTCAGGTACAAAGGTAAAATGTTAACACATAAAACATTTGCCCCTAGCGGGATTCGAACCCGCGACCGTTTGGTTAACAGCTAGGGTTACTAGCCACTAGACCAAACGTGTCGTCATAATCATTATGGTGACAGAACTATTATATAAAGAAGCGGTTTCCATACATTAAGCGTATATTATGTAAATATGTATACATTTCTAGTGATGGTCAAAAAACTCTATGAAAACAGACAAAGAACACAAGTAAACCCTATTTGTACATGGAATTAAGGTTTCGTTTAAAATGCTATGTTAATATAGACTCGGTTTGTTATAGGTACGAGTATCATGAAACTCATAAATGGGATCGTACATAAATAAATATACACATTATGTATACATTAAAAGTACATATTAGTTTAAATAAATATAGTTATTAGAATTAGGGCCTCTTTCACAAACTACAAGTAAAGTGTTGATTAGTTACTTTTAGAAATCATTTTCTGTTATATTGAATTATGCACTCGGTAGCCGATTTTTTTTATTATTTTCTATTTAATGTTTGGGACGTTTACCGTACAAACAAAGGTATATCAGCTCCATTATCCCCGGTTACCGGTGACTTTAAATGACAGTTTGGCCTACTTGACGTTTGTGAAACAGGCGCTTTAATTATTTTAAAAAACAGCGTATATTTTTAATTTGAAGATTTATATTCCAAAAATTGAAACCAATTACAAATTCACAAAACAGCTTTTAATCGAGAAAACTTCGAATGAAAGCTAGTCCCTCCTAGATAACCTGATATATCTAGGAGGGTCCTATGACCTGGTATACGGTCTATATCAGAATGCTAGTAATTTATGTATAAAATCTCATGTATCACGATTACACAATACTCAGGACAGTGTAAAAGGGTAATTAAATTCTCCTGATGTAAACATCAATTAATTTTTGCTAATGAATCAACACAATCAATGGATTTGATCTGATATTTCCACTGACAAGTAAATTGATATACAACATTTCCAATTGTCTTGAATTATTGCTCAATTTGCTTGATAGAATCACTAAACCAAGTGAAATAATGTCTCATGTAAAGTAAATCAGTTGATTTACTCCGATTACGGAATCACTGAAGCGATCAGTCGAGAGAATTTCAAATAAATTTGGCTTCATTTATTTTGCATTAGATTAGAAATATATGATCATTAAATCACTACACTTTAGTGTGCATGGGATATCAGCTCTTTTTTTGTACAATAAATGTTTGAAATTTTAATACAATAAATAAAAATTTTGAGAGATTTATTGGAATACTAGCTGGCGCCCGCGACTACGTTCGCGTTGAAAAAGAAAAAAGTAGCTTATACTGTGTGCTATACGTCTAAATTATCTACCAAGTTTCATGAAAATCAGTTGATTCGTTTAAGAGTTATAGAGGAACATACATACATACAATACCTACACTTACAGATTTATTATTAGTATTGATTGATGATGATTATATAGAGAAGATCTCTACGCTCTCCAGATGAGATGATAACGAAATTATGACGATAAAGTGACAGTTTATGCACTTAGAACTCTATTAGTTTAGTTCTAGTTTAAGCTCGTAAATTTGGAAAAACTTTTCAGTGCCACCCAACGAATTTGACTAATGATACGATTTCAACTAATTGAAAGAAACCAAACGAGGAAGGTGTATCATAATTTTCAAAAAAAGTCATCCGTTTCGTTTAAGATAAAATTTCACTAAATAATTAATACCTACTACAAATTTCATGTTAAAATAGTATACGCTCGTTAAAATCTGGGTTAACATAACATACTCGTACATCTAAACGTAAAACCGCCAACTATCGCTTCAAATTCACGCAGTACTAAATAACGTCAAAAGCAAAGCCAAAAGGATGGGTTCAGCAAAACGATCGGCCACACGATACTATCCGATTTAATTAGGGTTGCGTCACACGAGCCGGATCAACGAGATAACGCGCTCATCGCGACGAGACCTCCTGTCATCCCATTGATTTCCGCCCTCCAGTTAAGGGGCTACCAGACGCGGGTTACGTAATAGGAATTTTTAATTGATTTCCCAATGTACTGTCATTACACTCACATTTTCCTGTATGAGGAAGATGATTAGGTTGCTTTTATGTATGCTCATCGTGTCGAGTCATACAAGGCAAATCCCCTGAAAAAGGGGAATGAATTTTATTATTTAATGGAAATTTATTTAAGTCACTTTAAATCGTCACATTTTTATGAGAAGGAATAAACGTATAAAAGTATTTTTTTAAAGCTTTGACTGCAACATAACGATGCAGTTATAAGCGGTTTTCCAGTCAAATAATTACAATAATATATTTCAGTAAGAATAAAGAGGAAAATATAATATAAATAAAAAATCTTTTTCAGTCAAATAATATAACAATGAAAAATATATATAACCAATTCAGTCAATATATTAGTATAACTTATACACATTTTTTAATCACTTTAGTTTTAATTTTTGCACTTTATGCTTGATTGTCGTTTAGGATTATGCTGTAGATGCATGTTTATTTAACAAATAATTAATATATCACTAAGACTAGCTTTTGTAACTAAAAAAAGGTGTTCACTTCCAAAAAGCTTATACAAGTTAAACAATAATACATGAGACTATTTTAATTTTATCACGTTACATGTTATATACCTACTTACTTGGGATTAGATAAAGTTTTAAAATAACACTTTAAATTACACCTTTAAGTAAAAGCTTAAGCATTGCAAAAAACAAATAATTTGGTATCCGTGGCAAGGTATTGCAAGTATCAACATTATACGTTCACGATAATAATATTAAATTAACTAAAGTTCTTGTTACCATTTGACAATATTACGTAGAGAGTAAATAATACCCATAATATATGCATGTTAAGTCGACAAAGACACGAAACCGAGGAAAACAGCTTAAGTCTCCACGAGGATTTCGAGGAGAAAGAAATCCCCATTTAGGAGAAATGCGTCTTACTGTATTTCGTCCCTTGACAAGATTATAGCAAAGCTGAGGGTCTAGTCATACTGGTTACTTGATATTGCGTGTACACTCGACCACAAAAGGATCACGAATTATTGCTATAACAACATTTTTATTAGAATTAGTCTATAAATTATCATTATTATTTTTTTAATAATTGACTAATTGAGAAGTTATCTTCTTTTTATACTATAGCTCTATTCGTATGATTGTGCAATAAGTCTTTGGAAAAAATAGCACTAATATTTGATTATTTTTGTGCTCATAATATATATGAATTTCTTAATTTTTTGTAATAAAAGTTTACTATAAAATATCTCTGTATATCTAGGTTTACTAATATTATAAAGTGGTAAAGTTTGTATGTTTGTTTGTTTATATGTTGGAGATAATCTTCGAAATTACTTATCCGATTTAAAAAAAAAACCGTTAGAATAGAATTTCAAAACATAGGTTATATTCTATACAGACACCATCAGCTATCTAAAAATAAAGATCCAATGTCATGCGTCAATGTATGTCAGGTGTTATATTGCTTTACATTATTTTGTCAGGCGCTATCATTTATTTCTCAACGCGGACTTAGCTTGTAAAAAATAAAAAGTATGTTATCAAAACGTATGAGAAAATCGAAATTTGGTTAAACAGCTACTTTCTTTTTTATAAAAGCCTGATTAGATCGTGTTTCACCACTTTTATGTTTGAGTGTACATGATGGCTTTCCATCGCTGACCCTAAAAAGGATTTATGTGGCCGAATTAATGGAATTTAACATTAAGCTCTTTGGTAAAAAGTACACTTGAAGAACCAAATTCCAAGAAAAAAAGGTCTTTGAGGGTGCTTCTTTTTGAATATTGCATTGAAATAAATTCTTATTTAACACTTAAACATATAAAGGAAAAAGTTTCATTCAAAATTATTGTATCCGCTGGATTTTCCTAACTTTATAAATAATAATATATATTTAATTTTGGACTCATTATGTAAGCTTATGAGTAATGACTCCTTTGAAAGCTAACGTCATTATGTAAGCTCCATGTTGACGTTTATATAGGGTTGACGTTAAAAGTTAGTTTGTTGAATTAAAAGTTGTCAGGTTTCTTGGGAACACTGGTTTTCTCATAACTTATTCACAATGAAGTTTTGTAGGGCCTGTTTTCACTTCATAAGACAAATATGTTCTACTAACAGAAGGAGCACAGTCTCGTTTTCTATTCGTTTTCTGCAATCTCTAAAGTTTCTGGAGTTCTCCTTAATCCCTCTATGAACCTACCTACCGTAGGTACCATAGGTAGGTACCTCCCTATGGTGCTACCTGTCGCTATACACAAGCAACGCCACAGGAGCTGCTAATGCGCTGTGGCCAGAATAGGATTAAAGAGTAGCATCCCTTACTCATTCATCAAAAGATAACAGCACACATGCTGTTATTTCACGGTGGCACTGTTTTAGGGGCCGGTTACTGCCACCAAACGGTCTGCCGAAATAACTGTATGAACCCAAATGAAACGCTGTGTGTCCTGCCTACTTGCTAGATTAACCAGAACCTTTAATAGCCAGTATGGCTATTAAAGTATTGATGACTGTCTAAAGTCGACTTGACGAGTGGAAGGGAAAGCTACTGTAGCTACTCCAGGGTTTCTAAAGTTAAATAATTATATCGTAGACCGAGACGTATTCTGTAAACATACATCGATGTGTACTAATAACGGCAGTATATTTATTAAAACTGGCATTTCTGCGGGGATTCTAATTTCCATAGTGTCAACAGTGAACGAAATGAGGAATGCAACATATTATACAATGTTGCAGAGATAGTACGTTGCCCTCGGGTAAGAGAAATACACGAAACTAAATTGCGTTCGAAACCGTTGCGTTTATTTGCAGTGTCGAACTTTAACAATTTCTAGATTGATTAAAATTTAAAATTATATTACTATAGTATGTATACTTTATGCGTAAGTAGTTTATACAGTCACTTTTCATAGTAAACAACATAATATATAATTATATAAATGATTTTATTTCATACGATGCTATTCATGAAGCTTAAATGTAGTTCTAAATATCGCCTCCATTTTTTTCTTTAGAATCATTAAAAAAGTACGTGAAAACTTTAGTTATTTTTTTCTAATAAATTTGTGAACTGAATATCTTTTATTTTCTTTAGTGGCTTCTGACTAGTTTTAGTGTTATTTCGTTATTTCGATACAGTATTATTTCTAATAATATATAGGCTCTGGTCGGCTAAATAGTATAATTATGATTTTAAGGCAATTCATTTGTTGTGATTATCGGTTAATCGGTTTGTTGGTCAACATTTAAAGGTCTCTGCCCACTACACCGTACCATACTATGACCGTGTTAGGAACGTGTCAGGCAAAAATATATTCTTTATATTGAAAAGTATGATACTACTCCCACTAGACCGTTCTGTCACCGACCAACACCGTCGCGTGCCATGCACGGAGCGTCAACAAATTGTCGGCGAGAATATTTTGCCGGTGCTGACACGCTCCGTGCATGCCGGCGAGCCGGTGAGTATACGGGTTGTAACCGCGAATGATGACCGTTCGTTGCTGATACGCATGCGAGAATGAAACGGCTTACTATCAGTTTTGGTGGATATTGCATACGGGTAACATACGGGTTGCATACGGGTAACATACAGGCATCATACGGAATGTATATGGGCACAGAACGCCCTCGATCCGTTTCAGTGGGCATAGTAGAGCGTATCGTGTTGCTTTTCCTGTCTGATACGTTCCTAGCACGGTCATAGTATAGTACGGTGTAGTGGGCAGAGACCTTAAAAGTATAATTACATTTTGACTTGATTACGTCTTCAGAAGTAATGACCTCCCGGCGCACATGCAACTACATATAAAGATTTATTAAATGTACCTACATATGTAATTTATTATACAATAAAGTATGTAGTATAGGTACATACTTTAGCGATAGCGATTTGGGTATAGATCAATAAAGGAAATGTATTTAAAGCGTTTCAGTACGCAATTCATACACGCGTTTTCATCGGAAACAATAACGCAGTACCAAAATCCAATTATAAAACGTTATTAAATGTAAAGTTACATGGTATATGGCTTTGGAAACAATTCATCATTTCGTTTTAAAAGTAATATAAATCACAACTCAATCAGATTAGATATAAAAACAATCGACTGTATATTTTTGAATTCAGAATTTCGAAAACAAAATATTATTTTATGCATTACAGTTTTTGGGTAATTTATTTGTTTAAAGTAAATTTGTAAAATATTGTAAAAGGTGTTTTTGAATTGGCATACATAAATAAAATTTCAATTATATTTTTGACATTGTTCCGTTTGATTTCAGCATTCATATCGATTTTTTTTTCATATTCAGGCTTCATGATATTAGGTATAGTTTAGACATATTCACAGTTAAAATGTAAATAAGAAAACAAAAGTGTATGTTAGTTAAACACATTGATTAAAACACTGTCAGCAAAGTTAATTGATAAATTGAACAAATTTCTAAAAAAATAAATTATCAAGGATAATGTGTAGAAGAAAAAATACACCCAAGGGAAAGCGACTATAGTTTCATAAAAAGATTTTTTCAAGCACACTTTATGCTGTCATTTCTTCATTGTTATTAACCGAGCCATTGTTTGAACCATAAACCTGTACATTGTTAGCAGAAGGCGTATATTTTCTCATTAGTCGGTAGAAACTAAAGGAAACTAACTGAAACAGGGCCTCATACCAACTGGATAGGGCATGACTTCATGAATATATATTTTTGGTAAGAACAACTAAACGTTTCAAGTGAAATATTAAAAAAAATCAAGATTAATAGTTAATAATACAGTCCCATCATATCAATTCACCTGTGAAAAGAGCGATACACCCTCTTTTCAAAAGTGAAAACCAAAAAACCATTGGGTGGTTTAGAAGTATATTTATCGGAGAAACAGATAGTTGCAAAAAGTTGTGGTATTTTTCTACGTACATAAAAACTTAATTAGGTTTTATTGTATGTATAACCATAAGCGAAAAATCATCTAACTAATGGTGAAAACCGCATGGTGAAATCCATGACGTGGTTTTAGTACGAGAAAGCGGCGCGCCTTCAATTTATAATGTGTAAGAATAATAATTATTACATTGATAGTTCAAAAGTAAATTCTCGTCTAGCATAAAATTAATATCACATCTAAGAGGTGTTGAAGGTAATGAAACATGTTTGTAGATGTTGGTATTTGTAAGTTTCTACATATTATTATAATTAAATTAAAATAATATTTTTTTACTAATTAAGTAATTTTAATTTGTTAAGCGCCTCTTTCACAAACGTCAAGTAGGCCAAACTGTCATTTAAAGTCACCGGTAACCGGGGATAATGGAGCTGATATACCTTCGTTTGTACGGTAAACGTCCCAAACATTAAATAGAAAATAATAAAAAAAATCGGCTATCGAATGATGCAGTAAACCGAGTGCATAATTCAATATAACAGAAAATGATTTCTAAAAGTAACTAATCAACACTTTACATGTAGTTTGTGAAAGAGGGCCTAAGAAAAATAAAAAATATTAAAAACTAAATGAAAAGTCGTTTCTAGTGAAATGTAAGTCTGTGGTGCCGAGCCACTATTCATCTAATTAGTATTATGGAGTAAAATTTTAAACAGTATTTACTTGAGATGTCATTATTAATTGAGTACTTTTTAATTTTCCAGGAAGATCCCCTCAGCGATTTACATTTTCATTATGTGATTTGCTTTAGTCGAGATTAAAAAATGTACCGTATCACTTTGACAATAAGGTTCAAGTTAAAAAGTTGTAATAAATACACGATTCTGTATTATTTTGTGGTTTTCTCTAAGAGCGGCCTCGTTCCATATTTAGTCTCCTAATTCATTATTTTAATAAGAAACTACTTAGCTTGTGCCCGCTATTTTATTTGTTGAAAAATACAGAAGCATAATACCTGATATCTATATTGCTGTTATGCTTAAAGCCAGGATTTTTATTTTTAGATGATTCCTCAAAATCAGTACTTTTTTTTCTGGATAAAAGGTACCCCATGTCCTTTCTTGTATCCCTGACAACGTATATGCAAAATTTCATGATGATCGCTTGTTACTAACTTTCACTTTTATCTAATATTTGTATAAATAATATAGTATAATATAAAGTAAAATAGTAAAAAGTAATATAATATTTGTAGGTATGGATTTTAATGGGTTACCGTGTTCAAAGTTAAGGCGATACTAAGAGCCAAAACGGGATATTCAGAGGCTAACTCCTCTTTCATAAATCAACATAAATTTCCGAAAAAAAAAAATGCTTTTTATTGATATTTTATCTATATAAGGTACAAATAATACTGGTCAAACTGTTTAACTACTATGTGAAAAAAAAATCTAAATGGAAGTCGTTTTTGGCTGAAAACTTGTATCTTCTTTTAAACGACAAGGAATATTTACATAATTCTTTTTTTTAAATTTTAGTATGGATTAGACCTATATACTGTACAATTAATGACCTAATATAATAGTTTTTCAAGTCATTATCCATATTTATCTTATTTTACCTAAACAAAGATTTAGCGGGTCCGTGCGCGGGCGACGGGCGGCAGTGTAGCGCTGAACGTCGTACGGGGAGGTTGTGCGTCTCGTCGCAGCGCCGGCTTCGAATAGTTTTTATCATTGAGCAGGTGATAAACAGATACGACACTGTTTTGAAGTGAAGTTAATAGTTTTTTGTGCAGACATTTTTAATAATTTGGACAGCTATATTATAATATTGTACATATTTTTATATTGTAAATCAATATTTACATATATACAATATAAACAAACTTACGTTTTAAATAAAATCCTTATAAAATTATTTGTAAATGGATTTCCTCACCATAAAAACTATATTTTTACAAAACTTACACATTCCTAACGAATTTAGTCTTCAAATACCCTAAAAGCTTTCCAAATGATTCTAAAGATTTCCCCACAACACACATAGTTTTTCAGGTCTAAGTCACAATAGATCGTGGAATAGGCCTACCAGGGAAACCACGTAAAAAAAACGCGCTAAATACACACTACCTCACTGGTGGCGTGGAAACATGTGCATATTATGAATGATGAACAAAAACTTTGTAAGCAAAGATCACAATAAATGAATTTCAATTTCTAATTTGTGTTTTCATATTTAGTATTAAAATAAGCTTTTTTGATAACTTTATTACATACCTATATATTTTTTATATTTTACGCTATATCCCCGCTGATTAAGAACCGATTTTAATCATTTATTTTGTTAAAATGTTAATCTCGACAACTCCCTTAAAAAGAACTCCCTGAGAATTATTCAATTTTACTTCTAATTTTTAATATCCAATATAAAATTAACATGGAATCCATAATTATGTTTTTTGATAAAACCGGTCATTACTATCTGCTAAATATGTCATAGTTGGTTTCAGTAAATATTAGCTGTCTATTTACACGCCATATGATATAAAACTAGAATTGTAAATAAAATATACTATTAAAATATATAAATAAATAAAAGTTAACCATTTTTTGCTGACGCATCTCAAAAATGCTTTGTGAAGTTAGGCATAATATGTTCAATATCAAATGTTACCACTCTACTTTATTTAGTCTTTGACTCGTTTCACGCGATCTCTAAGTACGGGTGGTGCGGGGGCTACATCTTAGCTCCGCCTACTCGCGCAAAATCCATCGGCTCTTAGAATCACCTTAAAATACGAATTCATTTTATAATACTTTTTGAAAGTTCATAACTTTAACAAAAAATGGCTTGAGCGATTTTTCGGACGAAATCTAAGTTAAGAGTTTTACAAATAATTAGTACTATTTGTAAAACCTTTTGTATTTGCTAAATTATTGTGTAGGGTTTAGTTAATATTTTCACAAAAAAAGTCTTAATAACTTATTTAATTTATTACAATGTCTACGAGTATGAACCTAACCTCTTTTAAAGAAGAACTACAATAAATAACTACTATAAATACAATTTTTAGTGTTATCATTTTACATGTATCTATTATTATTTATTAGCCTTAGCGCCTCTTTCACCAACTACAAGTAAAGTATTGATTAGATACTTTTAGAAATCATTTTCTGATTTATTGAATTATGCACTCGGTTTAC
Source organism: Synanthedon formicaeformis (assembly GCA_945859745.1). Classification (NCBI taxonomy): domain Eukaryota; kingdom Metazoa; phylum Arthropoda; class Insecta; order Lepidoptera; family Sesiidae; genus Synanthedon; species Synanthedon formicaeformis. The sequence continues at coordinate 1,907,260 of OX243968.1, read as the reverse complement.
TGCATCATTCGATAGGCGATTTCTTTTTATTATTTTCTATTTAATGTTTGGGACGTTTACCGTACAAACAAAGGTATATCAGCTCCATTATCCCTGGTTACCGGTAACTTTAAATGACAGTTGGGCCTACTTGACGTTTGAGAAAGAGGCGCTTAAAATTATAAATAATAAATCATATTAATTTTCAACGCGAAAATCCAATCGCTTCACACTATACATATTGCTTCTAGAAGTTTCCGGAAACACATGAAATACCTAACAAGGTAATGGTTAGTTAAGTCAAATTTCGAAACACCTGTTCCGTTTGTTTCCCACTGAAGCATAAATGTAATGCACATCCGACTGAGCACAATATATGCACGAGACAAGCGCTCGTCTGCCGGGAATTCTGCATTTATAACACTAACTATTGCAACTGATATTACAACATAACTAATTTCGAGTTCCAGCATTAACCGTATTATAAGTGTTGGTTCCGGAAATTACATTAGTTAAGACAAAGACTTTAATGACGGAGCGATTTTCAAAGGGGACAAGTTCAATTCTGACCTAGACCAGTCTCGATATTAGGTATTCTATAAATATAAGAGAACATAATATTATTATAGCTTTTTAATTATCTGTTAAGATAAATTTTATTCTTAATGTTGAAAAATGGAATGGGCGTTTATATATCCTTAGTTGCTGTTATTTCAAGGTAGTATTCTGTAATGAGATGGTTACTGACTCCAAACAGGTGACCAATAAGTTTATGCTTGCAGACTCTACTGAGAACGATTCGCGAGATTTCGATACGTATTTATATTTATAAAAAAATAAAAAAACGTATAAAAATTATACGATTTTATATTTATTTATCCCCAACGCCCGACGCAAAAGGGGGTTTCACAAATTTTACATCTCTGTGTGTGAATGTGCGTATGTCTATGTGTTTGTCTGTGACATCGTATCTCCCAAACGGATTTACCTACCGATTTCGATCCATTTTTTTTTCTGTTTGAATCGAGATGATTTCTAGCTATAGTTTATGAAGCTCTGTTCAGGCGTTTGAAGACCATCAGCCCATTTCCTACTTGACGAGGGATATTTGAATAACTTCAATTTTGTTCAATTGATGTGAAATTTAGTATAAGTATTATTATATTACTTCGGTAACCTTGACCTGATGCTGCAACATCATAATATAGTCTGCGAGATACCAACTCCTTAACAACAGATATATCTGTTCTAAGTCGAGGGTAGTTTATACTTTTTAATAATAGTTTGTTTATATTTATAATAGAGGCAGATCTCGCCTTACAAACGTTTAAAAATGTTATTTTTGATCTCCATTAGAAAGTGTCGACAAACGTATAAACAAAAGAAAAAAATATGTAACTTGGCAAATGAAATACGGCTAGGACAATCCAACTTGTATATAAAGTATCGAGTATTGACGACAGTGCAACTTTCTTTCCCATTTTGAAGCGAGCAGAAACGAGATACGTGGCCTCATACATAGTAAATTACACTTCATATTGACGCAAGGTAAACTCCGATGTCACAGACAATGCTAGGATCCTATACACCACTCGTAGTATGTATGTAAGTACGTCGCAAACATAGCTTAGTACTTAGTTTTCGCTACTGGCTGCTTTGGAAAACATTAAATATTTTTATTTAAGAGGAAAGTATAGCTTTGCGATCCTAACGTAATAGGTACTATAGATATATAGATATAGATTATTATAGTTATAGATGTATAATGTTTTAGCGGAGTACAATTATAGTAACCATTAAATATTTAATGCGAGAATGTATATTTGGTTAACTTTAAATTGGAAAGAGGCATTAAACCACATCCGAGATGATCAAACGTTGCGAACAACATAACTAAAATGTGGTTTCCGTTTAATATTTAGTTGAAATTGAAATTGAAAGTAACCCTTTTGCGCAATATGACTATTATAATGTTATAATGTTCTACATATCTTATAATGTTACATTCTGTGTGACAATTTAACAGACCTGGATAGCCTATTGGATACAGTAACCATCTTCTTAAGACAACCGTGAAATTACAGTATGTGTGCTTTTGTGTTTCTATGTACTAGGAATGTCATTAATTGTTGAACTTTAATGACAAAGTTCTGATTCTTACACGTAGTAAATAAGATTTACCTATCGTTATTTTTTATTATTATTTATTACATAATAATAAAAAAATATCTTATTAAATATAAAGATACGATAATTTTGGTACCATATTCTGAACAAAAAAAGGGTGTAGCATTTTTTTACAGTACTTTACCTCATAGGCAGTGGTAGCCACATACATAAGTATTTTATATATTGATTTTTTATAGGTTACGATTTAGTATTTTTAATGGAAAAACATTACATCCTCCCTTATTCAACACACACCTTGATTAAACCGGTAAATGATAGGTGCGGAACCCAACATCAATCGCCGGGACGGTTTCGCGTTACCCTTTTGCGTGTAATTGAGTGTGACAAATGCATAGGCGATATAGGGTTAATGGCCAAAGTTAATTATTGAAAGGTATCTACTCCGCAAAGTTCATTATTATATATAATAAAGAATGTGTCTATGAAGCAGAAAGGAAAATAATGATCTAGTGATATGTATCACAGTAGGTCAATTAATTAGGGCTTCTTTCACCAACCACAAGTAAAGTGTTGATTAGTTACTTTTAGAAATAATTTTATGTTTTATAGAATTATGCACTCGGTGTAGTGGATCCTTCGATAGGCGAATTTTTTATTATTTTCTTTTTAATGTTTGAGACAGGTGAGAGGTGACTTAAATGACAGTTAGCCTACTTGACAGATGGTGAAAGAGGCCCTTAAACTAAAAAGGCATCATGCCTATCTATACCGCTAGATTATAAAGAGAAAAGTGTTGTATTTTTGTTTGTAATAAATAAACTTAAAAATTACTGGACCGGTTTAAAAAATTCTTTCACCTGTAGAAAGCTGCATTATCAGTAAGTAACATAGCTTTAGTACTCTAAGCGCCTATTTCACAAACGTCAATTAGTTCACTTATTTATACTAATATTATAATGAAAGAAGATTTGTATTTTTGTGAGTTTGTAATGAATGAACTCTAAAACTACTGGGCTGATTTTGAAAGATTTTTCACCTATTGAAAGCTACAATATCAGCGAGGAACATAAGCTGTAATTTATAAAGTTACGCGGGCGTAGTCGCGTGCAAAAGCTAGTTTTTAATATATCTACATTGAACGTGATGAAATTGAAACACCAGTTCACCTAGCGCCAGTATGTTTATATACATAATATGTAGGTAGATATTATTAAACACACAAACTTGGTGACCAACACGGCCACAAGACAAACTTGGCTAACAAATTCCATCAGAACAATTCCCAAGCTCGCGAACTCCCAGATCGATGTACCTGTTAATACTTGCAACTTTTCAAACCAACGTAAGTACTCCTAAGATGAGAAATTTTAAGTTACATGCTTTCATATGAGGCAAATAACTTAAAATTTAAAATATTATCATGACATAGAAAAACCTGTCGATTTAGTTAGAAGTACCTATATAATTTTATATATATAGGTACTTAATGCAAAAACCAAATAAGTGCGCTTATGGATAAAATGAGATATATACACCATTAGAATCGCAGTCTTGAGATCTACAAGGTAGTTTAACCTGTTTTTTGATACATAGCTTGGTTCCCAATTTAGCCTGTATCATAAAGCAACTTAACAGTCATTTTATATCACTAAGAACAGCCAAAAGCCAATGACTGCATGATAAATCCATCTTCTTCTTGTATATTTAAAATGTAGTATCAAACATATTTATAATATGTGTCAATAAAAAGATAAAGATTTCAAATATAGAACCTGTTTTTAGTAGAAGTGTTTTTAGGCATGTAAAACTTCAAACTCATTTTTCTTAAAGCTATCATTTTGCACTTAATTGGTTTTTGAAATCGTCCCCTAATTATGTAAGTATTATATCATAATCACCTTATGATTATGTATTTAATATACATAATCATAAGGTGGGAAATTTAAAATTTTATAGACAACTAACCATTAAAAAAATAGCTACTAAATTGGTTCACAAAAAAAGCAGGAAATAATACTGAAATTATTTGACTTTCCCTACAGTAATTATACAACCCCTGTTTTCCACCCCATCGCGTCATGTGGTTGGGCAGTATCAGCTGAGGCTGAAATGTACGCCATCGATGCCAGGTGCAGAAATAGTGTGACCGTGTTATATATTGATACATGAATATAATTTTGAACTTACATACATTGATAGGTACATGAGTCCTATAGGTGTCAAGTAAGGATTTGGTGTTACGATATTATCAAGGTGACTGAATAAAAAACGTACACAAGGCTGGCTGACATTTGGCAACGAACTTAAATTGATGTCTTAATATATTTTTTTGTTTTATTTTTTTAAGTATTATTATTTATTAATTGTTGTTTATTTATTTCAAATATAGGGCAAATTTAAAAATTCATTTACAATCTTTATCTTAAATCTCGTAGTTCACTAGGTATATCACTACATATTATAAAACAAAGTTCTCCGCTGCTTCTGTCTGTTCGCGATAAGCTCAAAAACTACTGCACCGATTTTCATGCTGTTTTCACCAATGGATAGAGTGGTTCTCGAGGAAGGTTTTAGTATATAATTTACAAAGTTACACGGGCGAAGTCGCGGGCAGCAGCTAGTTTAATATAAAATAGTTAAATGCACAAAAACACAATTCAATAAACCCCGCTGAATTTATTATTGAAAAATATTACTAAACTTAATAAAGAAATTAAAGATAACCAGTAGTTATTCAGTCCTGCACTATAAATAATTAACAAAGTATAGTTTATATTCAACTGCACTTACAATGCATCCCACTTAAGTAGCAGCTGCTTTCGCTAAGTATTAAATATTAGCTAGAAGCGGATGAGGCGTTAGTAAGCGGAGATTGGTGAATTTTTCATAAGTGTTGCAACACACTTTGCAATGCTGCTTTAATGTTTAACGCTTAGTTCTACATTTTCTATTCATTTTATATTTTCGATAATATTTTATATTTTCGAGAGATCAGCCACGAAACTAAGGGCTTTTAAGGTGGAAACAAACGCTAAATACTAAAAAATACTCGTGTGCATTGTTTAATGAAGAATTTACAAGAAATAGACAACACAATTGCTTTGAATAAAATATTATTATCGTAAACATATTATGAAAGATAAATTGCATTGCTTAGAATTTTCGTTAAAGTGATAGAAACTCCACAAAAAAAAATTTGAACAAAAGAAGAATTTGAATTTTATTGAAAATTATTACGAAAACAGCCTATGAATTCTGCAACGATTATAAGTTAATGTCAGTTTAAAAAATTTTATTCTTTTTTTTGTATACAACTCTAATGATAAAAAAAAAAACATTTTCCAAGCCTTGAATCCCTTAATATTAGACATAGCGGTTTATTTCGCATAGTTGCTTTGACGCTTTGAACATTGAATCACATATTATGTCATATAACATATGTTTTTACATGTTAAACATTTGATAAATTTAAAACAGTGGGCGGCCATTGGCTATTGGGGAATTGACAACTTTGAGCAGCCCATAATTTGTCGGCAGCATCGTGAAATGTCAGAATGTGTTGATATGATGTTGTGTTTCAGTAAATGAGTATTATAATTATATAAGTAAGCCAAAGCCTAAGCCTAACTTATCCTTTATCCTACTCCTGTTTTCACCATAGCATAGAGTGGAGCCATAGCATAAAGTCAGCCTGTCTGTCAACCTTTGCATTAAAGAACTGTTTGTCTTAATTCAAATAATAAATTTCATTTAATTTTGGATACTTTACCGTTCCAACAATCGCAAGCTGAACTTTGATTTGAATTCAAGAGGAACGGATCCTCCAATTTTAGCGATGGTTCGGTCATTGGCCTTTCGTTACCGCTCGTTACACAGAGTTCTGATTTCTATAAAGTAAATTTCTTCTGAGAACACTTTTCAAAACCTTTTTTTAATTTAATTTCGTTTGTTTGATCTCACTTCAATCTGTATGAAATATTTTACTTAAGAATATCTATTGTTAAAGTAGTGGCATGAGGCCCTTACAAAAAAGACCACAGTGAATAAAAATTGTGTTTCGCTGAATGTGTAAGGGATGCCATAGCTCATTTCTCTATCCCTCCGTCATCCATTATGTTTATAGTCCAAGAAAATTTATTAAAAAAACAAATTTTGAGTCCCTCAGGAGCATTTTTGATGTAAGTTTCTAGAATATTTATGTAATATCGATGGGTGAAAAAAAAAAAGTACTCCCTAATTATACTCGTACAAACAAATATTGTATAGATAGAATGTGGTTTTACATAAAGATGTTCATATATTTTTTAAGCTTGGTCTAAGCTGGTCGACTGATACATATAACATAAAAAAAACTGACACTAAAGCAAACAGACATATTCATGCATAAAAATTATTGTTTTGATCAAGGATCGAACCTAGGTACTCTCGCTCATCAGGCAGAACCCTGTTGTTAAAAAAATACCTACAATTTAACTGTAGTTCAATAGAAGTAAATATTGCTTAGGAAATCACAAAACTTCCCCACATTAATACGAGTACATTTACGCTATTGTTGTTTTTGGCACGGACACGGTACGAGTCAGTAAAACCTAATAGAATAACATGTTACGTGCCAGGCCATAGTTTAAGTTTAGTGCTCACAATAACTACAAAGAGCCGTGCCACGAAAAAGCAAACTGCAAAGTCTCTAAAATGAATTTTATTGATGTGGATATTATGTATTACGGCGGATAGGTAATTGTGTATATGAGTAGTTTTTAAAACCAAATAGTTTTGACGGGCATACGTCTATAAATTTGCTTCCACGTGAGGAGCAATTCAGAAATGTGATGATCTGGGGACACACTTTGATTCTGTAGCTACTACATAATATATATTATCATCAACATCCAAAATTTAATATACCACTCGATAGCAAAGATTTTTTGGTATATAATATGTCAATACTGGTAACATACATTGGTCTGAAACCTTTGTACGAGTATTATTAGATCACAGAGAAGATTTGGAAAAAAAGATACCTATCTCGCAGCTGTGCTGGAATCTTTCCGAAATTGGATAAAACCTCATATTACGAACTTTAATAGCAATATAAACATATCAGATTAAATGTCACTGGAAATATTTAATAATGAAAATAGCTTTATATGAAACTCGATACTAAAATGGTTTATGGTTTTTCTTGATAAATTTTATTTATATATTGTGGTAACTTCACAGTACAATTTTAACTTACAAATTAAACGCCCAGTAAAATGAAACATAAAAAATAAAATAAATCAAAGTATTCAATGTTATTTTCGCTTCATAAATTAAAATTTTGCCTTACATGTACGTACAGTCGGAATAAAAAAAAGGTTCCCAACTTTAAAGTCGACATTTGCTTGCACCAGGGAAATTATCAGTCAAACCAAAACTTCATTTCAAATGTCTGTCTGTTATCTGCTTAGTGCATTAATTTCAAAAGGTATTAAGAGTCTAGAAACATATATTCAGCATTTTCTAAGAAAGAACTGATGTTGAAACCGCTATTCTGCCATCAATAAACTTGATTTAATATGTGCATAAGATAAAAATTTCAGTCTGTGCGATTCACATTCGAAAATGCATGTTATAAAAATGATCAAAAACAAAGGTTTTCGACATCTGCGCGCCAGCTGTCGCTCGCCGCTTTTGTAGTAAATTTTGATTTTACTGTTACTGTTATAGTTATTGTTATAACGTAATATTTTCTATATCTAGAGTAAATAAAGGATCAGTATACCCGAATAGGGTATTAAAATTATATTAGAATTTACTTTTGTATATTTTTATATAATAAATGGAAGTTATTTCGTGTTTTCCTGCACCTGTTCTATGACGATATTATAAAATTAATATTTGAATGCAAGTCTGAATTCACTCAATGGTCGAAATTCAACCATTATCATGACGAAAGTGGGAAAAATACACTCACCGGCACAAAATGTGGCTCCTAAATTAAAAGTTAACCAACTGTTTTATTATAATAAATTTTGTATGAGTTTTAAATTGTAGTTAATAGTTATATGACTAATAATTAATTAACTAAACACATTTTTGTGCCGATGAGTGTATGTTTCCATTTTTTTTTATTGATGACACTAAAGCTCGTCAGTAAGTAAAAAAAATTAAAAAAATATTTGTTTAAAGAAAGAGCCTGATAGATTTAAGATTCTAAGTATACTTACCAAAATTTTGTCTACAATAATTGAAAGGTATTTTTTCTAGGTTAAGCAATTTTTTAATGTTATTCGTCAGACATAAATTAGGATTAGTTAAATATTATTACATCACAGAGTTAATAACAAATGAAATACACGAGACGTACATATAACAATGTAATATAATTTAATCAACCAACCGAGCGAAGCAATGTATTTCATGTCAGGCCACATCCAGTCAGCCATTAGTCACTCAACTGACTCTAGTTTTTCATACAAGGCCCTTGTGAATTTCGATAAACGAACGAGTTATGCCAATGAAAAGTACAGATAATGTTTTTTTCTAAAGGAACCTGTATATACTGTGTGATATTAATTCTGAAACCTAATTTACATTAATTATATATATCTATGGGCTTGTTCAGTATAAAACAACCTATATCTATAACGTTTAAGGTTAAGGCTTACTCGTGTTCTTGTCAGAAGTCGAATCCTGTACCTTTATGTAATAGGTAACAGTGTTATAGAAGACGAACCATGAGATTTTAAAAACAATTTTTAATTCCAATTCACACAGATACTCTTTATTTTATTAAATTAAAATTCAAATAACATAACAAAATAAATTAATAAACTTATATAAAAATGTCAAAACCACTATTAGATAGAGATAGAACGAGTAAGTTGCTAACACGTACATAAAACCTACAAGATTTATATAAGACAGCTCAGACAGTATGATTGAGAGTTAAGACTCTCACGCTTGCTGGTTTTGTGGCCAAACTACTGCATATGTGTTATTGCCACAGTACAACAAGACAGAAAACAATCTATATGAAACCAAACTAAAACCGTATTACATTTTACGCATTCAGGGTTTGCCCGGGTGGAATTCTGGGTCATACATTAAATATATTACGCTATTATTCATTATTTGTCATAATATATATTTTAAATAGTAATAAAATATTATAATGTGTAAAAATAAACTTTAGGCATGTTGATGTTTTGAAATATATTTATGGTGTAGTGTTGTTAAGTGTTGTTATGTATATTGGAATGTATAATAATTATATAAGTGTGTCATGAAATGAAATGTCTAGACAAACCAGTAATGGTTTACAGATGTTGTTATTATATTGTGTGTAAACTCGTATTAGATAATAAATAAATAAATAAAATAAATAAATAAATAAATAAAAATCTGCTCTCTGTCTTCATATTAGTAGATAATTATATTTACAGTTAAGTTCTATATATTTCTTTTTAAATCAAGACATTAAGGTACATTTTGGGACTAACGTTTTTCTTAATTATTAAAAGCATATTTTTGAAGAATTTTGAAGTTTTACAATTTTATATACCTAAATATATTGATTTGCAATTCAATACATAGTGAATACATGTATAATTTAATTTATAATGAATGAATAAATTTCAAAAATAACATTTTTTAAGTAGTAGGTAGATTCTAAATATCTATAACCCTGAATTTTCTCGCTAAGTAAAAATACTTTGATTTTAATAGCTTCTCGGCGATTCTTTTCGATACTGTGGCACAGAACACGCCCTAAGGAAGAAAGCATTTTGGTAGCCCGCTGCAATTTCAGCTGTACACAAACAGCATAATAATGTAGATAGTTTCAGTATACTTGTTTGTTTGACCGTTTGGAATTGCAAGCTAAAAATTGTATTGACAACAGAACCGAGCTGAACGTGTAACGATTTTATTTTGACAAAACCACGCTTTGTTTTTGTATAGAGATGAATTCGCTAAGTTTTGATAACCTTAACATTTCAGCGTCAATGCTGTAAAACATTATTTTTTAAAACAACATTAAAGAAACTGTAAAACAATAGTTCTAAAACAGTTGTAGTGGTGATAAAACAATGTAAATGATAAAACGAATTTATTTAGTACTAGCTGGCGCCCGCGACTTCGTCTGCGTTGAAAAAGAAAAAAGTAGCCTATCCTGTGTCCTGTACGTCTAAATGTTTATCTACCAATCAGTTTATTCGTTTCAGCGTCTCTTTCACAAACGTCAAGTAGGTCAAACTGTCATTTAAAGTCACCGATAACCGGGGATAATGGAGCTGATATACCTTTGTTTGTACGGTAAACGTCCCAAACATTAATAGAAAATAATAATAAAAATTGGGCTATCGAATGATGCAGTAAACCGAGTGCATAATTCAATATAACAGAAAATGATTTCTAAAAGTAACTAATCAACACTTTACTTGTAGTTTGTGGAAGAAGCCCTAAGAGTTATGGAGGAACATACAAACATACAATACCTACACTTACAGATTTATTATTAGTATTGATTGATTATCAATACTAATAATAAATCTGTAAGGGTTGGCCATGGAGTAAGTTACTTTGTTTTCAGAGATATCGTGTTTATAGGCTCTATACATCATACTGAAACTAAATTGACCATTTTTAGAATTTTTTTCTGTATGTATGTATGTATGTATGTATGTATGTATGTATGTATGTATGTATGTATGTATGTATGTATGTATGTATGTATGTATGTATGTATGTATGTATGTATGTATGTATGTATGTATGTATGTATGTATGTATGTATGTATGTATGTATGTAAGTATGTATGTTATTCTATAACTCTTAAACGAATCAATTGATTTTCATGAAACTTGGTAGATAAACATTTAGACGTACGGGACACAGGATAGGCTACTTTTTTTTTCAACGCGGACGAAGTCGCGGGCGCCAACTAGTAATATAATAAAGCCAAAATAAGATTAATGGAAGATCAGTTGGGTGACCAATTGAGACGACTATTGACTAACTATTGCATGTACTGGTAAGTATGACATAATTACAATTAAAACGCGTTTACAATTAACTTGTTTTCTGCCATTATGTGTGTTGTGTCTGTTTTTTGAATAAAAAAAATTGCTTTATTTAGTAGGAATTTATTCCTTTAGTACGCAGTGTATAGTATTGCGCAGATATCGTTAAATCATCTAGTAGAACACGTTTTACACTACTTAGAAGACCGCTGTGTGATAACAGCATTTCTCTGCTAATCATTTACCTTTATCCTATTAAGATCCTCGTCCTAGGTTCCGACACCTGACATTTTATCTTAATTTGTTTTAAAGAAGAAAGAAAGAAAGAAAGAATTTTAATCACTCATCACAAAGACACAAACACAATACAAAAATAACAAAAAGGAATTAACAATAGTGTAAAAGATGTGTGTGTCCTCGCGGCAGCGAAACGGACACTGGCTCGGCATTGTGCTGAGATGCCATTAGCACCCACAGCGCTGATTTTCAGCCAGCACCGTTTGGGACTCACTTGACGCTACACAAACACACTGAAAATAATCACTCTATACACTACACAAACATACTCTATACAAAACACCATCATATTCAATAAATCACCTAGACACGATCAATATAAAGAAATAAATAATATTATATGATAACAAATTACATATACTACATATACATACACAATGCAAAGCCTCAACTAATAAAAACAAAATTTACTCGGTTCATTTATGCGGATATAGATAAATGCTGGATAAAGGATTATTTGACTTATTTGATTTATTTGATTATTATTGATTTTATCGATTGTTAATTGATTGATTATTGTTGATTATTATATTTATTTGATGGACGTGACATGTAATGTAACACTATACAATATATATTTAAATTATTTATTCCCATTCAAGATTACATTAGATTAGATTTAGGTAGTACATAGGATGTTGCTTGGAGCTTTTATTGGTGCATGCTGAGCTTCCTATAATTGCGGCGGCATCCGCCTTGTGCTAATTATTTTGAACAATGTGTTACAGTTGATGTCTGCCTCGTTGGGGGCCTTGTATAATAAATAAATAAATAAATAAATAAAGATCGCCAGCGCACATGCAGTTATCTAATTAGAAAACTACGATCATAGATTCGTGATTAACTAACTTATGCGTCATTGGATTTAAAAAAAAGACCTGTTAAATCTTGTCAGAAAGTAACTCCAGTAGTAAGTAACTCCTCCAGAAAGTAATTCCACAAACATTTCCGGGAAACAGTAACATCACTAAATATAAACTTTCAAAACTTCATTAGCGAATCCATTTAATAATGGACAGTATAAAAAAAAAATCTACGAGTAATAAAGCATTTAATTTGTCGTACAAAGAGACTTTTGTAATTAACTTTTGTATTGTTTAACTAATATTTCTTTTCATTTAGACACACTGTTGAACTCGCAGAGAGCTTTATTGAACGAGTAATATCAACTTTGTGGAAGTCAAATTGTGTTTCTTTAACTAAGTCTTTGAAAATGCAGTTTTAATTTAAAAGTGTATTTCTCTCATTTTATATTTGCGTCATATTATTCTATACATAAATGTTTTTCATTGTTCTATATTATATCCATGAACATATTTTTACATGTTTTCTTTGACATTTTTTTCGAAAAAGTAAATACAGCTTTAATGGTTTTCTATATGGAAAACAGTTATGAGACGATTTGAAAGTTTATAATCGCAGAAGGGAGTGTATTCAAACATTCGTAGTTTTACTATTAATAATTCTAATTTTGACATATTCATGGAAAGTACTAGCTGATACACGCGACATCGTCTGCGTTGAAAAATGAAAAATATAACAATCGAGAAAATATACTTTTATATTTTTAAACGATCCCTCAGGAACCTAACATTTTTTCAGGATAAAAAGTAGGTATCCTATAATGTTCATCCAGGTAATAAATCCAGTTCAGTATAGTATTTAATTGAAAGAGTAAAAAAACATACACTTGCTCAAAACTTTAGCATTTATAAATTATCAGAATTGTGTAATTTTAGTGTTGAAAGCTGATTGTAAAATTATTTTGGAATAATAATTTTTTAATAATAGAAACATGAAGGACGGAAAAAATGCGAGAAAGAAACATTACAAAGTCAAAGAAAGTAACACCATAAAATAACAGCAAGTACGCACTCCATTCTTTTATTGTTTTCTTGTTTTTAAATTGAAATACACATGTTTTCCTATATGGCATATGTTCTTTAGAAATGTAACTATAATATTCAAATAAACACACCAATCATATCGATATAACGAATCTTATATTATGGAAACCATACAAATGAAGTTTTCTTATTACAATTTTATTGAATTGAGGCGAAAACCAGTAGGTACATTTAGAAAAAGTTATAATTTAAAAACACTCGCGTCTTAAGGGTCTTAAGTAAAACATCTTCAATAGGTAGGTACTCGACCACCGAGCTCTATAATAAAACCTAGTACATAAAAATCACTACTTCCAATAGAAACGGAATAGATGAAAACAATAATTGTATTAAGATATCGATTTTTTCCCGCTGGTGTAGTTTCATTACATTGGAGTAGGTTTCGTCGAATAGTAATGAATGCACTTTGGTTATATAGAAATCTCTTATTCAGCAGATACCGGTCTCGATCTAATTTTATTGGGATCTCCAGCTAGCTCTATGGGGATCGCATATTTGTCTGAACGCTTTGGTGAAATGTTTTCAAAGGTATTACAAAAAAATATATTATAAGAAGTCGCGCTGGGTAAAATTGAATATATTACGCAAGTGAGGAATTTTAAATTTCTCACTGTATGCGTCATTTAATTTGATTTCGAGGACAAAAGGAGAGATAAATGTTCATTCCAAATATAATTTCTTAAACAAATTTATATAACTATACTTATATAACTAAACTAATAAAATTAAATTATATATATTTACAAATTGTATATATAATATTAAGCTTCGGTCCCCTAGACAGGGTCCCAAGCATGCTGGCTGCATTTTACCTCGTTGTATGGCAAGGCTTATCTTCCTCTGATTTACATGTTTCTTACTAGCCGCCAAAGAAAGAAATTCTGTCTATAATTAGAAGAAGCGATTAGAATTAACAGTCGCTATAAAGATAATATAATAAATATATTTCATCTCTATAGCGAAATAAAATATAAGTTGAAAACTCACAACAAAAACTACTAATCTAAACTACTTCAGTACAATAATAAACGTTCTATTAGATATAAAAATGAAATCATTATTTCTCTCACGTCTTGTGCTATGGGGGAGTGATACAGCGTTTTTGTTCTGAGTTATTGTTCCAACACACACAAAGGTCATAGACCTGCTTTCATCTCTCATTGGCTGTGTTTTCTTAGCAAACTTATGAAAGCGATTCAACCTTTAGATTCTTATCTTTTGTTTTATTTCATAATGGCTACGTGTTTTTGTTAAGAGTCAATAAAGATTTAATTCGTTTCAATTTTGTATTACATTTTATATAATAGAAATTTTTAATAGATATGATTTCTTATAATAATTTGTTTCCTATGAAACACTGTCAAAATGTGCAATGCTTGTCTATTTACCAAATCATACAATTATATTTTGTTTTATAATATAGAATATAGAAGTATAGAACGAAAAATATTTTACTGATATTCGCTGTCTTATCCATTTTTAAAGCGCATAACAACAGAGTTGGCGAAAACATTTTGTATCTTTCACGAGATTTGTTTGTCTGATATGTTTTGAGATTGATATAATCTGAGGTTGTTGTTAGCCAAATATGCGAATATTTTAAAGGACCTTAGGTATACATATACTGACAATCGTGTTGTGTTGTGTCGTGGTCCCTTACAGTTTTCTAGGGACCATATATTTATTTAAAAATCT
The DNA here is from genome assembly GCA_945859745.1 of Synanthedon formicaeformis. Lineage (NCBI taxonomy): Eukaryota > Metazoa > Arthropoda > Insecta > Lepidoptera > Sesiidae > Synanthedon > Synanthedon formicaeformis. The sequence goes on along the minus strand of OX243968.1, from coordinate 1,892,246 downwards.
TGTTGATTATAATTAATCTGCTATTATGACTTTTCATTTATAATCTTATTAAAACCGATGGAACAAGAAGTTTACAAGCTTTGACTCTCCTTTGTGTGCTAAGCTAACACACGAAGCATTGTTCCCGCTTATATAGACAGAATCAAAATATTTGCCTCTTCACAGATCAAACTGCAGACGTATTGTATTTGTCTTCGAACTTAAATGGGAGACTTAATTTACTAAAGAAATTATTTCTGACATTAGTGTAACTTAAACTTCTTTTGTTTGGTATGTTTTACGAAAAAAAAAACAATGAAAATAAATATTAACAATTTTATTGTTAAATTTAAAAGTCACCGGCTTTCTACCAAATTATGGTTATGGCTCTTGGTATATCTGTACCATATTTTTCTCTCTCTCTTGATATATAGCTGCACTATAGCGATCTGCATTTTCCTACAATGAGCTTTCTCTTTGGCTGAATTGTTTCTGATTAAAATATTGGTCACAGTTTAGTATCTTCTATTGGCTAAAAAAATAAATACTATTCTATTCTACTATAAGAAATAAGTAGTTAGACAAACTTTAACCGATTAAAACTATGTTATACCAGCTTTTGCCCGCGACTTCGTCTGCGCCTCTTTTTCTTTGGTGTTTATTCACCTTTATTGCATTATTCATTCTTTATTATTCAGTCATTATTGCTCATGCATTTTATAAAGAGAAAAAAATCTATGAAATATTTTTGAAGAAGAAAGCCCTATAATAATATAAGTATCGATCAGATGTCTTTCATTCGGAATTAGTGTATAAAATAGTGTAATAAAACTATTCTTATTATTATATTCAATTACAAAAACCGATTAATAAATTTCACATAACAGTAAATTTTCTTTTGAGTATATTATACTCATTTTGAAAAGTCATGATATATTATTATTTAAAAAACATGTTCAAAACGTTAAACAAAACGGACAAAGGAAAGCAACATTTACGAGTGCAGTTAATTTTCAAAAGCATAATATTATATTTTGAGGATTTTACATATATCAAAAATGTGTGTTGTGTTCCATTATATTACGATGTTAAAAGCTTTTGTATAAACAGTAAACCTTATTTTTACGTGAGGGTTAAACCTTGAATACAGTTTTGCTAAAATAACGTTAAATAAGAACGTATTACGTTGCATCTGTGTTTAAAATTCCGACTACTCTACGATAATTACAACAAATGCGTTCCTGTCTCGGGCACAATGCGAAAATGGTGTAAAGCCCTCAAAGTATCTTTGGAGCCAATAAATCAGCGATATTCAGCTTAGCAAAGTGATTTTAATGATTTGTTTTGAGCTTAAAGTTATCACATAAATTATAGAAAATTTTCTCTAATTTAATTTATAATATGTTTTATCGCAAAATACTTAAGTCGGACTTTGTCAAAAAAAATGTTTTTAGCTTAGTTATCAAATAAATTATAGAAAATGTTCTCTAATTTAATTTATAATATGTTTTATCGCAAAATAAGCCGGATTTTGTCAAAAAAAATTGTTTTTAGCTTAAAGTCATCACATAAATTATAGAAAATTTTCTCTAATTTAATTTATAATATGTTTTATCGCAAAATAAGTCAGATTTTGTCAAAAATAATAATAATTTAAACACCATTTTTCAATATGGCAGCGCAAAAGGCACAAGGTGGAAAAGTAGAAATTTGGAAAGAGTACATTGAAATCTATAAAATCAAAAATTTTCAAAACTTTTGGAAAACTTTCCAAGTAACCTCTTTTTTCAGCACCAAATGACTGTCTATGTTTAGTGGCCACACAATGCTATAGAAATATAATTGGTGTAGAGCTAAAACGAAATTGTGTGGAGCTTTGTTAAGAAAATCTCATTCGTAATGTTGTATTGTAGCTCCCTTTTATTGTGTACCTACGTGACTGTTGATAGTTTAATTGCAGCCATTTTATGAGCAGGACAAAAATAATGGTGCATTGAATGAACAGCTAGCTATATTTGAAACTTATGAATTTACTATGTGTATTTTTATTTGAAAATGTCCTTTTAGTTTTAATAAAATGTGTAATATATATTAAATCTAATATTAATGCGACTTACGTTTGTTTCTAACTAAAAAACGGCTGAACAGATTTGGACAAAATTTCGCACACAGATTTTTTGTTACCTGCATTAACATTTATATTCAAGAATACTTTTTATTCTGGATATATGTTAGGTTCCTGTGGGATTGTCAAAAAACTGAGTACGCGTGTCAGAAATGAAACTTCTTTGGTTATAAAATATACAATAAGTCATGATTTCATGCAGAAACCTTACAAGAAGCGTCACGTAATCGTTACACTGAAGCGTGACACAATATTCTACCTTGAAATTTTACTCTCATCGCGCGCAAAGTTTTACTTCAAAGTTTCAATTTTAAATTTTCCAGAATTACATACATAGTTTTTTTTTTTAAACAAATAAACCATTTTAGAATTCCATATATATTTTTATTTTTACTATTTTTTTTATTCTGAAATACTTAGTAATAAAAAAAGAAATTCACTCTAAATTATTATTTAAAAAACGAACGAGATTGCGCACTTACTAGTAAAGTTTCGTGTTGATATGGCAAACTTTATACATGAATACGAGTAGCTGCTACAGGCATCGAATTCAATTTCTAGCACATCGTGTGCGGCTTAGTTAAATGAGTTCTGGCTGCCGTTGATAGTTGCTGAGTTAACCTGATTGCGTTAAAATGAAAACTTCATCTTTTTATTTATCTTTCATTTCTATTTCCACCTAACTACCCGGAAGTTTTTAACATATACGTTTTTTCTCGCGACTTCATCCACGACCCTCTTGAAAAAAAAAAATTTACACCAGATAAAAATATATGAGTCTATTCAATCTTTATTGCTCAAAAATCAAAAAATTACGCCTCATAAAAATATATAAAAACTATTCGATTTTTTATAGCTCATATATTTCTGTCATGCGCAGATTTTTTTATAATAATACTTATATAATTTTTTATATTTTTATAATAATAATAATTTTTTGATTATCCCTCGAGAATAGTACTTTTTTCTAGATAAAAGTTACCCTATGTTCTTTTCTGTATCACTGACAACGTATAGGTACTCGTATGTAAGTAAGATTTAATGATGATCAGTTAAATATAGTTAATACGTGGAAGCGTAACAAGCAAACTAACAAATAAGCGTTTCCTTATTGAAAAAGATAGAGAAGTCTCACAGAGACATCTCATGACCACGTCCACTCCATGGGTTAGCAAAATGACGCAATGCATAAAGACTGAGTCTCAATATGACCGGCTCTGTAAAAAGCCATCATCAGGAGTATCATCATCAGACTGAAGAGGAACTAGACAATTTTTTTAATATTTTTTTTATATTTGAAGGATTTAAAGCGAATAAAATACATTTTAATAAAAGTTTTAAGCACTAAAAGTTGAGGTATATTTTTTTTTAAAACAAAAAGCTAACGCAAAATCACGTAAATCTGAGCAATAAAAAACTGGTGCTATGTTGTGTTAATATAACAAGGAACTTTTAACATTAAGGAAACTTTTAAACGCATCGCTAGCTCACGAACTATGTTCCACTGTGTTGTAGCTATACACAGTGGAAGTGCGCTCTAAAACTATGTATATATTACTGCCCACTGTTTTAATTTAAATTATATTACATTTTTTTTTCAACCTACCGAAAGGGGAAATTAAAACTAAGTTAAATAAATTACATATAAAGTTATTGAAAAATAATAATATGATTATTATGATTTCTTTACTATGATATCTAAACAAGACAATCTGATAATAAATTACGATTTTTATGTACTTACATATAATAATTATATGTTTTTAATTTTCTTTATGTTGAGTTTAGAAGACAGGTTGACGGTTCACTTGATTGTAGGTGGCTACCATCAAGACGAGTGAACTATCGCCTATAACACAAGCAACGTCACAGGTGGTGCTAGTGCAGTGCCAAAAAATGGGAAAACGTTGGTTAGGTAAATGACGACGGTTTTGGGTCAGCGCCGACCGACGGAGTGGCGGCGAAGAGACTAATGAGCTATCATTTGAAAATCGACTTTAGTTACTTCAGTATGCGATTGAAAGTGGTATAATAATAAAAAATAATGAACACTACACCTCATTTTAAAAATACTGGCGATGACTTGACACATCAATTAATAAACAACTATAAAAACTTATCCTCCACAAAGTCTAGAATGAATATCTTGTATACGAATATTAGGAGCTTATGTAAACATGGCAAAATTGATGAACTAAAATGTATATTACAATCTATACCTACAAAAGTACACATGATTTTACTAACAGAAACGTGGATCAAAACTGAAGAACAAGCATTGTCCCTTAAATTACCTAACTATACACACTACTATAACTATAGAACCGATAAAACTGGTGGTGGTGTCTCAGCATATATACATAATGACTTGAAGCATGAGTTGTGCGAATCTACGTATTTAAATGGTAATAACTATTTGTGGGTGAAACTAAAACGATGTAACATTGAATTGGGAGTTGTATATAATCCAGGAGATACTAATTTTATGGAATTTATAAATGACTTAAATTTGCAATTGCAAAATAAGCGACGAGCTATTGTTTTTGGGGACTTTAATATAGATCTTCTATCTTCAAGCGGGAAAGCTAAATCTTATAAAGAAGCTGTACATGAATCAGGATATGTAATACTTAACAAGATGGATAAATTATATTGTACCAGGGAAACTCCTACCTCACAGACTATTATAGATCATGTTTTCACTAACCTTAAATCTGATGGCTTCCACATGGCACTAGTCGAATCCTGTTTATCGGACCATAAACAAATTTATCTTGAATTAAAAAAATATAAGCGACCACCCAAGAAATGGGTAAAATATGAATGCATTGACTACACAAAACTTTATAACTCCTTCAGTAAAGCCATCTCAAATAACGAAAATGACGAGTTTGCTTCAATATCTAGCTCAATAGAAACACATATAAAAATGTGTAAGACTGCAAAATCAAAATTATTAAACTTACCCAAAAGCGAATGGATTAACAAAGATGTCCTACTTAAAATAGAACACAGGAACAATTTGTGGATTCAACTGAAAAGTGAACCCGATAACGAGATTTTGAAAGCTAATTATGAGTGTCAAAAAAAGATTACAACTGAGACTATAAAGAGAACAAAAAGTAGTTATTATCATAACGAGTTTTTAGCATGTGTTAGAAAGCCCAAAAAAATGTGGACGTTAATAAATAATCTTTCAAATAATAAAATTAAAAACAGCTGTGTTCCCTCAAAACTCCTACACAACTCAATTAGTATTACCGACCCAGTACAAATATGTGACAAATTTAATGATTTTTTCTCCACTATCGGTTTAGTATTAGCTAATCAAATCCCGCCGAATTTTCATAACAATCTTGTATATACTTTACCCCGTATAAATACCAATAACGAATTATCTGTAATTGAGCCCTGCAGTGCGGAAGAAGTTAGTAAAATTATTAGCAGCCTTGACCCAAACTCTAGTTCTGGAATAGATGGTATAAGCACTAAAGTGATCAAATGTCTGAACAAGTTGGTCTCCGGTAATTTGGCGAATTGCTTCAATAAATTAATTCAATCGGGGCATTTTCCGGATTCGCTAAAGGTCGCTAAAGTAAGTCCTATCTATAAATCGGGTGCAAAAACTGACCCAGGAAATTATCGGCCTATTTCGGTTTTGCCAGTTATGTCCAAAATATTGGAAAAGATTTTGCATAATAGATTGTTGAATCATTTAAATTCTATTAACTTCCTTTTTGACAAGCAATACGGTTTTAGACCGAAATCCAATACGCTCTCTGCCACAGTTGATTTAATAACTAAAATTAGATATAATATTGATAATAAAAACTTGGCTTTAGGTATCTTCATTGATCTGAAAAAAGCTTTTGACACTGTAAGCCACACAATCCTTTTAAAAAAACTTAGAGCTTTAGGTGTCACTGGTAAGGCTTTTAGTATTTTCGAATCCTATTTGTCAAATCGTTCTCAAATTGTAAAAATTGATGGTTATCAAAGTAAACCTGCTTTGATATCTTTTGGAGTTCCGCAAGGATCTATCTTGGGACCGTTGCTGTTCTTAATATATATAAATAACATTAACCAGATAGGGCTACATGGCCAAATTAATTTGTACGCAGATGACACTTCGTTGTTTTATTATGGATCCTCTATCCACGAAATCATCTCGCGGGCTCAGGATGACCTTAGTACTCTTCATAGATGGTTTCAGTGTAACTTGCTAACGATTAACACAAACAAAACCTGTTATATTGTCTTTAAACCCAAAAACAAAAAGATTCCACCCCATAAACCTTTGGTATTAAATAATATTCCCATTCAAGAAAAACAAGAAGAGAAATATCTTGGCTTACGATTAGATTCTTTCCTAACATGGAACTCTCATATAGAACATGTTAAGTCCAAGCTAACACGATTGCTGGGCTCTCTTAGAGGGGTTGTACGGTCTCTTCCTCGTCAAGTACGCCAAACCATTTATAATTCATTGGTAAAACCACATTTATTATACCTTATTGAAATCTGGGGTAGTGCCTATAAATCAAATCTAGCTAAATTACAAATTACGCAAAACAAAATTATTAAAATGCTATATCATTACCCCTATTTAACACCTACTAACAAAATTTATAAAGAAACAAAATTAATGAATTTAACTCAATTATATAAATTTCATACATGTGTACTTGTTCGAAAGATATTAGATAAATCAGTTCATTCCGATATTATCTTGCTTAAACAAAAAGATATTTCCAACTGCATAACAAGGCGAGCAAGCCATCTTGTCTTACCAAAGGTACGAACAACATATGGTAAAAAAATGGTTACTTTTGAGGGAGCACAGCTTTTTAACAGATTACCTTTGAATATAAAACAAGCAAAATTTTTTAGAGAATACAGATCCAGGCTGTATAAACACTTTATGTCAAATGTTTAAATGTTTTGTCGTGTTATTGTGATGAGGAACAAATATTGTTTAATTTTAGTTAGTTTTGTCTGCCTGTTTAATGTTTTCGTCTCTTAATTAAGTATTTTGTTATATTTCTCATGTAAGTAGCTTTAAGCTTTAATGAGAATAAAGAAATATAAACCTAAAAATACTCTCGCGTCGGCAAGCGCGGGCGAGCGGCGCGCGGTGAACCTTCAGCTAAAGAAACTTAAGTCGATTTTCAATTGATAGCGCTTTAGTCTCTTCGCCGCCACTTCGTCGGTCGGCGCTGACCCTTTGAGCTTAGTACCTAAAACGTAAGATGCCGCTACTTTAGTGTCTTTAGTCTCGGTGTCAAAATCACGGTACACTGGTGAAGAAACAATCAACCTGAAGAAACATGTGAAGATTGAAAAATGTACTCACAACATCAATAAGTTGACTAAGCCGCAGTCCCATTTTGACTGTGAGCCGATCTGAGTTGTTGCCTACGGGCCGGATCAGACGATTGTAGTTGGAGAGCAAGTCGTCGTACAGCCGTTTCGCATCAGGGTTGGCGACAGTCAATCGACCCCACACGCACAACAATCCGACCACCAGCGCCAACAGCATCTTAGGCTAACACCACCCCTGCGAACAACCATATACACAGTTTAAAATAGAAACAAGATCACTACATATTATAAAACAGTCCTTCGCCGCATCTGCCTGTCTGTCTGTTTGCGATAAACTCAAAAAATACTGCACTGATTTTCATGCTGTTTTCACCAATGGATAGAGTGGTTCTCGAAGAAGGTTTTAGTATGTAATTTACAAAGTTACGCGGGCGAAGTCGCGGGCACCAGTTTACATATAAAAAAGGTAATTGTAAAACACAGGCAGCAAATGTCTCGAATGTTTTTAATCCAAATGTCCTAAACGCCAGAAATTCTAATGTAAATATTTTTACAGAGCAATATATTTTCCTAAAAAAATCGAATAAAATGAATACTTGCAAAGGTAAATTTATGTAGTTGAAGCATTGGTTTTTGGTATGATCTACGGTTTTTCGGCTAGGAATTTGCAATTGCTTTGCGGTGAATATATTTAAAACAAATTATGGAGATACGAACATAATTAGGAGCCGCTCGTAACATTATTAGTATGTCAATTAGAACATTACTAATATGTCAACTAACTTTCAGAAGTTTTTTTTTTTTTTATAAAACTATTACATATTTACAAAGTTGTTACATTAATACATAAAATAAGCAAGATTCGAATATGTTACTTACATATAAAGCATATATACATCTTAACTAAATTTTACTACATACATATATACATTGCAAGTTAATAAAAAGCTTGTAATAAAAATAAAAACGCTTGAAAATGTAATTATAAAAATATCAATCTCAGATTGTTTCCCTTATTCAATCCGATCGCATCTTTTTTTTGTATCTTCTACAAAGTCATGTCAACCAACGTGTGGACAAATGATTGCAGTCGACACGGGAGGGTGCCATCCCCATAGACCTCTTTCATATTTGATCAGCGTAGGTGCTCATTTTACTCGACAATTTTCCCTTTTCATCAGGAACACTGTCTACAATGTGTAACCACCTTATTTTGTAAGCAAAAAATATATGAAAGAAAAATAAAACCAGCCTTGCAATTCTGAAGGAACATGAACGGAAAATTTCCACAGTAAACAGTGCGAGATCAAATTCACCAAAACTAACGTTTCCGTTCGCTAAGACATTATCAGAAAATATAGTTATAGTTGGAATCACGTCTGATGGAGGTAAACCTGATAATACCGGTCTAAGTTTGATTTACATAGTGTTTAATATAAAATCTGAAGGACTAAGAGATCCAACTTATTTATGTAACTAAGGTAGATTAAAACTGAAAATTTTGATGAGTCAAAATTAAATAGGTTATTAGGGCCTTTGAATTTTTCAAAACTAAACCAGTAAAGACTAGTAATTGCCAGATAATGTAGGTATCAAACGAAGCATGGTAACTGTCTCATTGTCAAAGATTGTCAAAGGTAACTACTTAATGGAATGCCTTTTGGAAAGGCAAATAAACATTTAAATACGAGTAAATTTAGAGATCGGAAACACTCATATCTCTCAACTCTAATGGTAGTATTCTCAACTGAAATTTTACCTCGTTATTCATCATGCGAATCGATGCCAACTTTTTGGCGGAGCACTTGTTAAGTATTCTCGTGAAACAAAGAACTCTTGAGGGATTCGGTACCCTTTTATAGTAATGGAAGAAGTATCATGGTGCCAAAAATGTTTTATAAATTACAAAATATTTCCCTTGACATATTTGTTATTAAAATGTCTCAGAAGACAGGAGATAAATTTCTTTAAAAGAGTACTTATTAGGTCAATTTTATGAAATATTAGTTGAAAAAAGAATTCGCTTGTATTTATTATTATTTATTGTAAGCAAATTAGAAAACGAGATAAACATTTTATGTTAAGCTTAGGTATACAATAAAAAAATCTGTTCCTTTATATTTTTCAAGAGCTAATTCGTCAAGCTTACGAAGTTAACTCATTTTTGGTAAATTAGTGCTTTACTTTGTGCTTTCAGAAAAGTTTTAAGTACTGTATGAGCGATGTTTTATTCTATGAGAATTTTCTTAACAAAATTTGGGTTACAGTTATTCATTATATGAGATTTTGAAATGAATCTCATCTCTCCAAACTTCCAACGAGGGAGAATAGATTCGACGGTTAATTGCAAAGTTGTGTTCCCCTGATTGTTTTGTTGTCCAGAAAGGATTTCTGATTATGCCGTCTAGACAATTTTTTACGGTTATTAAAAGTTACCTTTGAAGAGGCTTCCCCTTTTATTCAAAAGAAAAATCAACTTTATTTCGTTTAACTAAAGATTCATTGTTGTCGGTTTAGGTAAGGAAGTGTATTTGCTCTTTTTAATGCGGAAGGTTTCTCGGAGGACTCTTCAAAATGACGGTGCATAATTTTCTTCGTTATCATTTCATGTTATTGTGACCCACTTATATATTTCATTTGAATATTCTACTTTGACTGACAATGGTTTCGCGTTTTCATTAATTGAAATCATGGTTTTCATAAAATTCCTATTCGTTACAAAAATTTAAAACATATTCATAAATCTGAACAGAACAGAATTCATAATTTAGAATGTGATAGTCTGGGAAAACCCATCTAAGGTTGTGCAGTCTTGTAAAAATCTCTAAAGGACGGCTACCGTGAAATAAGAGCACGTGTTGTTATGTTCCTATGTCCCAGCTGCTGCGCAGGTCTATTAAATCTAATCAGTTTTATACATTTTTGTTACACTTAATATACCCTCTTAATCTATCCAAAATAAGCAAAATTTAATACCATACTTTTAAGATCTTTTGTGATTATAAGTTGTTAATAATATAGTAGTGTATAGTATAAAGTGCCACAGCGTTTGCGTAATCTAGATAAATATTAATATTTTCCCTGTGTTACTATAGAAACACTATTGCCTGAATGTCAAATTTCATCTAAATCCGTTCAGCAGTTGACAAATTAATTGGGTAGAAAACATTCAAGAACTTACATAATATATCAAGAAGTTCATATTTCAACCTACATATTATATAAGTAAAAAAAATAGTTGACATATTATTGATAAAATTTATCCATATTTGTGCCATAGTATTACTGACAGCAGAGATACAAAACTAAATCGAAGTTCTACCAAGCGTAGCCTTGTTACGTGAGTTACTTCCAGTCAACGACTGTATAACTGAGATAAAATGGGGTTTTCACTGTGCCATGTTATTTTTGCTGCTAAAAGATACACGGTATAGCAAAACCGTGTTCAACCGTAAAACGATAAAATATAGTATTCATTTTTTTTATTTTTACGGTTGTTTTGTGTCGAAAGCGTGTACTAACGACGCCACTCCCCCGTTTTTACTCTCAACACTTCGCATGAACATATCGTCGAAATAAACGCTTTCCGCGCTTTTTCTTCGCTATATTCAAACATAATTTGCAGAGCCTAATGTATTCTGTGATATTTGAGGTGCCTTCCTTCAGGCGTGTTACAATAACGAAATAAAATTCACGCTCGTCTTCAACATTCTTAGATAAAGTGAAATTCTGCAATTGCAATTCTGACCAAATTTTGAACTCAACAATCAAAGCTTGGTTATTTATTTTACACGATCTTGGTTTATTTATTTTAGATCCAATTATAGCTTTGAGGAAATAAGAACAAATAAAAATAAATCCCATTCAAACGTCAAATTGTTGTTTCCAAAAACAAAGCCACCGAAAACGTAAAGTGAATCCATCACTCGAGGAATTAGACAAAGATTTAAAATTAAATAGACACATAACACGCAAAGTTGAACTTTATGTTCTATAAAATAAAGATTTGTTTGTGATTAATAAAACTGGGGACATAAAAGTGGAGCTAAATGGCCATGAACCATTTCCAGCCCTAAAATCTAATGCTTAAGGTTTGCTTTAGGTTGTCACATAAATTCTAGCGTTCGAGGTAATAGAAAGAGAGATTACTCGAAATCCCGATTTTAAAGTCTCTTGATTTCTTTTAACAAGAAAAACTAAATCGGAATTCTATTTGGATCGTGGTTTTCGCGAGCCAGTCTGATATTTTTTTGTAAAAGCTGTTAGTGGTAGGAAATAAGGGAAAAAAATAATGTTTTTACTACCGCTAGGGGGCGTGTCTTTCCATTAAAAGTGGCTGCTTTGGTTTCATTTGATGTTTTATAAACGCTTTGCATTAACCGATCTGAATAAAAAGTTAACATCCACCGAGAAATTATTTTTGTTGATTTAGAGACCAGGATGTTCTTCAATCAGAAATAATATCTGGTTACGGCCTCCAAAACGGGATATTAGTCGACTGTATGAAGGATTTGTCCACTGACTTTCAGCTTCTTCGTATGTTTAGAATTACCAAGAGCGTGTATTTACCAGGACTCCTTAATGCTTCTTAATGTAATCCAAGTTTAACGAATTCGTTAATAACATGTAAGAACAAAAGTAAAGTAACTTAATTTTAACTAAGTATTACTTAGTAAGTACTACATTTAAGTAACTAACTTACTTTAAGAATCACGATCAAAGATAAACAGGTCATTTTTAATAATCATTATTTTCAAGGGTGGCCATGTGTATGTGTTAATCTGACAGTTTATTTTCAATTTTCTATTCAATGAATTTTAGTGGATGCATGTCGCGAGTGAAAACGAATCATTGGCCGTTAAAGGATTCCATAAGAAGCCCTAAGGACTCTCAGTGAATACATGCTGTTGATTAGTCTACTCATAAGTCTAGTCTACTCATAAGATCAGTGAACAAATCTTTAATAGAGGCCACTAAATTCCCGCGGGAGCTCGAAACCGAATATGATATTTGGTCGATTCACAGTAATTCTTGCACAAATATTCATAATAGTAACGTAGAGTATGAGCTATACGGCGTCATGCTTAAGAAACCTTAAGCATGAGGATTTGAATTCATGTGAAAAATAGGCGGCTAGCAATACCGTTACATAAAGACAAAAGATAACATTTCTGGGGATAACGCAGCGGGATGGAAAAACTTCAACATAAAGTTAATTACACAATTTGGGCGACCTATTGAAAAATTAAGGTAAATATGTACAGGATAACTAGGAATCATTAATGTTAAAAGTTTCAAAATAACTAAGTAATGTCTTGGATGACAATAGATTAGTTTACTTAATTTAAATTGTTTGAGTGTTTACTTATAATCATTCCTTTTCAAAATATGTGTATACATAAATCGATCGAGTGTCTATGATGCTCGAGTGGTAATTATGGTAATTGCGTCTTTTGTTGGCTTAGCGAGAACAATTTCTGGAATGGGCGGATTACTAAAATGAAAATCGGCACGGTTAAAGATTAAATACGAATAGGCGTATCTACCGCAGGGTTCAAGGTTTGGCCCAATTCATAAGCTGAAATTAGCTTTTTAAGTGAATAAGACTACAACATCTCTTCACTTTGTTCCTTTATCCCATCATTGCCAGTATCTGTCTTAATATATCTTCACATTATAATTATATTCTTTCTCTTGTTATTTCTGTTTTGTTCATCTGTGTTGTAAGCGCAAACTAATCTTAACTCGTAGTTACAAGTTAAATGATATATATTGAATACAAGCATTTTAACATAAAAGGATTTTAGTATGTCTAAAATTTACGAATCAACTAACTTGAATTGTCTAAAAATGTCAAATTTTTATTTCATTGTTAATTTGTTAAATTTAAAAAAAAACTTGCATTACCCACGTTCCCTTACAACTTGCATTACACACTGGATACTTTTGGGGGTACAATTTACATCCAATTTACATGATAAATCTGAATTAAAAACCGTTGATAGATGCACCCTACCCTTTAGGATTTATAAGCTTACTCATAGATCAGCAAAACGAAGATAATCCATCGCGGCAGGAGAAACATATAAGTGAACCTTGCAGAAACATTTTTTCGCAAAAATTCAGAATCGTTAAACCCTCACGGATCGATCAAACTACTTAAGTCAACTAACTCAAGAAATGGATGATACTTTGAATTATAATAGTAAACTTGTATTTTGTACCAAACCACTTAAGTACGTACAACGCAGGTAATTGGACTCTGAAGCACATTGAGACCTTAATACCCCGTTTAGAATTAAAATATCTGACATGAGGTTCGGTATTCGAAGCCGACACGTGAAATTACTTTCATAACAATATTAATTATTGGTTTCATATCACAATTTATAATTTTATTATTTAAAATACAGTCAACCTGGGTAACTTTCAGTTTCAGTTTAACTTTGAATAAAACTCAAATTCTTAATTCAGAGCAAGGAATTCACATTTGCAAAAGTGGATTACGTCAATATTATTATTCTATCAACATATCAATACAAAAATATTACTACCGTAATTATCTACTGATGCAGCTTATTTAGGTACAGCGGAACAAGGAAAAGTACCGTCTCCTCTGACTGATGATAAAAACTGCATAAAAACCAGTTTCGTGGCTTAGGAGTTAGCGATTATACAGACAGATGCGGAAAGCGACTTCAAATTATACTGTGTAAATAATAAATATAAAAGCAACACGTAAATTGATTGACTAATGAGTGTCTGGTTGTATATTGGTCAAAAGAAATTTGTAAAATGCGATTCTTATTAGTAGACATACGATGTGTAATAACTCCGATGTTGTTAACTAAGCCGTCTCCAATGCATCCATATTTCTTTGTAATAGGTTCCCGTCAAACGCGGCAGTAACATATTGAAGATAAATTGCTTCTATTATGGGATATCCATATAAAACTGTTGTGAGACAGTAGTTTTGCTTGCAAATGGCTTTTACTTCTACATTTCATTTTATTCGTGTTTTAGTTGGTATATTTTTGAATATAACAATTTAAACAATTACTATTTTATTTTAAAAATCATAAAAATAAAACGAATGTACAAAAATACACTAATTTATTTATAATACTTTTTTTGTGATCTTAAAAATATGAATATTATAAAAAGCATTAAATTTATATCTACACGCACAGCCAAAACTACTAAGTCTAGAAAGTTGAAATTTGGAACATAGGTTTATTTTATAACTGTTAAGAAAGGATTTTTGTAGCCCTCTGCTTGAATCCATAGTTACGAGTAGTAGAAGTTGCTAATTAGAGTAAAAAATAGTTATAGTAAAAGAAATAATAACTAATTACCCCAGGTTGGTATTCTACAGTTATAGTTATAGGTTACAGCTATAGGCACACTATTCCTGCGTTTGAAATAAATATTGAAACGGAAGGTATCTGTCCAAATACACTATGAGTTTTTAAGTTGATAGCTTTGGGTTGGGTTGAAAAGATTTTACGTAAATCGAAAACTAACATATCAAATAAAAATCGGATTAAACATTCGAAATCCGACCACCGATCATGGGAATGTCCACAGATTTTTATTGGATTTTTACGCTCCAAAAACTTTACAAAGGAAGAAGCCCAAATGTAACACATTTACTCTGCCCTTTGTAAAAAGATTTCTACATTGAAAATCGGCATCATGATGGATAGTACACGAATTATCTTTGTTTTTTTTTTAATATTATTAATAGAGATGGGTTTGCTCTTGGCCAACAACCAGCTGTGTTGCGAGGATGATGCCTATTTTTTTTTGTTTATTAGAGATGGGTTTGCTCTTGGCCAACAACCAGCTGAGTAGCAAGGATGAGGCCTAAGATGGAGCGAACTCACCCAGAAGATGCCTATTCACTCGAACTTTGAAAAGATTAGGGTTATATAGGCCGCCGTATTAAATACAGACGCCGGCAGGGAGTTCCAAACCTTGGCAGTGCGCATTATAAAAGATGTTTCAAAGCGCTTGGTCCGAAAAAGAGGGATTTCGACAAGATGAGGATGGTAACCAGCTTATATACAGACGTACGTCTGTATGTCCGATTAAAGAAAGGGGAAGGCGGTATGAGCTCATGCAACTCCTGAGCACACTCTCCGAAGTACATCTTATAAAAGACACATAGACTGGCAGTTTTGCGTCTATGTGCCAGGCTCTGCATCTTAGATTTTAAAAGAGTACTGTCGCCTATGAGTCTCCTAGCTCTGCGTTCTATGATGGAGCGAGCTCACCCAGAAGATGTTTCAAAGCACTTGGTCCGAAAAAAGAGGGTTTTCGACAAGATCAGATACGAGTAACATCATTTTAGATAAAAATCATAATTCACCTGAAAGATGTAGAAAAACAACTCCTAAGTATAAAAATACAATTAGCTTACCCCAGTTTCCAGTTACGGTTTTGTCCGAGAATTTATTCTCGTGAAATGTCAATAGTTAATGTCCTTTTTCAGTGTTTATTTTATCTCTATGACAATTCTCTGGTTTAGCCATAAAAACGTTAGCCATAAATGTCTGTTAAGACTTTGAAATTCATAGTTTTAATTACTTCTTCTCATGTGCCCGTCTATAACTGAAGGCGGTAGTAATCTTAAAAATTTCCCTGACTCGTGAGTCGAAATAGTGATGTAACGCAGTTAAGACGTCATTTTTCTTCCAACTTTACGCTTTCCTTTTACCTTCCCCATGATTTTTGTATGCAGCAGCCGGTATTTGTCATGTCGCAATACATCACAACCCAAGTATTGTACTCAAAAACGCTATAATATTTTATATCACCGTTCCACTTTTTTACTATCAAGGGCCCTCTGTTTAAATTATGACAAGTTTTATTAATGAGCCTAAGTACTGTGTTTCTTTTAAAGTCGGTTGCACTAACTAGAATATTGTACTAATTATTATGATTTTACTTTTGATAAATAATGCAATAGCATTAGATAAATTTTTATGCATTTATTAAATCTAAAAATAAGAAGCATTAATTACAACTAATCAATAGTTGTAATTAAATTTTGAAATTTCACTCTACATATATCATTTTTTTAAATATTTTTGAATACATTTTGGTATAAATGAAAAAAAAAAACTGTGGATTTCTAGGGAATAGGTAGGATATTATATTCTATTCTATTCGTATTCAAGCCAGCAACGAAGTTCACCGGAAGTCTTGGAATGACATCATCTTCAGACTTCCGGCGTGGACGAGGATCGCATCATTTGATTTCCGCCACCTCTATCGAGACCGGTTTATGGTTCATTTTCATGTTTATTCAAGTTTTGTACGGAGTCTTAGAATTTTCTGCATCCTTTTATTGGAGGTTATAAGAGGATGCTCGGTCGAGTAGTTAGGCGCGAATTCGTAACAAACAAAATCGCTTGCAACAGTTAGTGATTAATAAATATATTTTTATTTTGAAGCTGAACGGAAAAAGCCATCATGAATGTATGTATTTTATTTGAGGCCATTACAGTCTATGCGACCAAATAGGTTTGGAGAGGGTTAAGTGCAAATGTCACGGGCCTGGAAGGCCGCTTAACCTCATAATATTCCCTGCTGCGAAGTCTTAGGGATTATAGTCGTAATATATTACCTACATAGAAGTCTTTACTTATCTGCTTTCGGAAACTAGACATAAAAGAATTATTTTAATAAATATTTGAAACCTTATCTTTATTTTAATGTTGTCATTTCATTTTGCCACTCGTACCACTAATGATATATTTAAGATTTTTTCTTTATGTAGCGGTTAGCAGGCAGACTGACCTCTTTCTACTTTATGGTACCATCTCCCATAAACACAAGAAACACTAATGGGTATTCCACTTCACTGTCGACTTTAATTAATAGACTCTACATTGTAGATTTTAGAGGTTAAATCCTGTTTCGACTTTAGTGTCATTTACTCACCACAATAAATATACCTGGTACTTCACGGTGGTATCCTCTTAAAAGGTTGTTACTGCCGCCAATTGAAATACCAGTTTATGACTAAGGAACTCAGTGTTACCACTATAGTGTTTAGTTTTATCCTATGTGAATAAATTGAGTAGGAGTATGTACCTACTTAACTTATTCCCGTAGGGTAACCGGTATTTACCGGTCAATCTGTTAAAAATTCCTTCCAAAATGTTTAGGAGGTTTAGGAAGGAACGGAATTTAGATTTATTATATGAGTAAGATTTCATAAAAAATCTGAGAAAGGGAAAATTGGGACATCTGGAGACAATCTGATTTATCTAACTTAAGTAAAAATTCCTAAATACATAATGATAATTTCAGCCGTATAACATCCACTTCTGTACATAGGCTTCCTTCATAATTTTCCAAAATACATAATACAGAAGTTTAAAACTGTAAGGCGTAAACTACAAAATATAAGTAAAAAGTCCACGCGAACGTAGACACAGGAAGTTTAATATTAAAAGCAAAGCTGCCTAGTTGTAATCTCGATGTCACGTTGGAGCTAGTTAAGAATGAATGCAACAATTCAAAGGGCGGTTTAAATAGAAGACGGCCATGTATCACAGCTGACTTTAAACGCAGTGCCATGAGACAACAGATATATATCTTTGTTAAAATGGCGCATTCTAGCCGGAGTTTATGCAACTTGGTTATCTTGAGCACAGTATAAGCGAACAGTAGAAGTCTATTTCGTAAAAGTATGTAGATAGTTTTAATGGCAAATATAAAATTGGCTCTGTAACTTAAATAAATCACAAATAAAATTCTGTATATTATGTACAGACCTTCCTCGTTCCTTCACAAGTGAAAACTGTTTCAAAGTCGGATGTGTCTCTTAAAAGAAATTAGCAGAGAAAAAGAGGTAGAGGTCTGTTTTTATATGTGTTTCAAAATTATTTTAAAAGAAAATTTCTCTTCTTTTTCTAATTTTCACCTTTTTTCACATTATTCTTATAAACATAATTTGTATATACTTATTTTGATTACAATAAATTTCGTGTTTTTGTTAAGGCAACACTGGCATGAAGTTCTACCAGGACACTGTTAACTTTGTATACTGTTATTTGGTTACATAAAGCTTCATATTCCAACAAGAGTTGTATGGTTGAAGTTTGTGTATTTATGAGGAATTTATGTCCTTGCCGCGATGAAAATTTCATAGACTCGCTGTTATATTTTGTTTGAAATAAAGATTCTCCATGGCTGTTTTAAACAAGAAAGGTAATATGATTTTCTAATAAAATTTATATTATATTTATGTATGTAATCAATACTAATATTAAATCTGTAAGTGTAAGTATTGTTTGTATGTATGTTCCTCCATAACTTAAGCGAATTAACTGATTTTCATGAAACTTGGTAGATAAACATTTTGACGTACTGGACACAGTATAGACTAATTTTTTTTTCTTTTTCAACGCGGACGAAGTCGCGGGCGCGTACACTTACAGATTTATTATTAGTATTGATTATCAATATTGAAATTTCCATCTTATGGAATCTTATATAACCTTCGTTAGTTAGGGCTCAATAGATGAACCATATACATTCATCATCATCATGATGTAGGCCACCATCATATTTTTTTTTTATGTTAAGGTCGACAGACAGGCTGACGGTCCACTTGATGGTAGATGGCTACCGTCGCCTATAACTCAAATAACGCCATAAGTGCTACAAGTGTGCTGCCGACCATAGAAGGATTAAGGATAAGGGATAAGGAAGGGAAGGGGTAATGGGCTCTGGCATCCCTTACTCACACACCGAAACACAACAGCACATAATGCTGTTATTTCACGGTGGTATTCTGTAAGGTGGTGGTTACTGCCGCCAGACGGGCTGCCCAAATGACTGCGAAACGCAGTGTGCCCTATCACTACTTTAAATAATTTTCTAATAGGAACGGTCAGAAGCAGCCTGGATTCACTGTCGACTCGCGGTCTTTATCAGGACGTCTGTCCCCTTTGTCGGTGGACGTGCGACGCTGCGCTTGCAGGTCCGTGGCCTCCACTCGAGAACCTTCCGGCCCCAGTGGGCGTCGGATCTCCGACCTATGTATCCTGCCCACTGCCACTTCAACTTATGATCCGCCAACTTATGTCGGTAACTTTCGTAAGTCTATGGATCTCCTCGGATCTTATGAGTCCCACAAATGATGATTATGATGATTATTACACATTGTACAGTGTCTGTATATCAACATAATCTATGCCAATTATGAAATTTAATTTTAAAGAACCCATTTCTATATGTATACCCTGCTAATTTCTTATTCCTTATTCTACTAAGGTCTATAGCGTACATACAGCACTTATAGCGTTGCTTGAGTTATTGCTGAGTACATACAGCACTTAAAGCTGAGTGTCTACTTGATGGTAGGGAGCTACCGTCACATTATACATTAAAATGTATAAGAAGAGGATAGGGAAATGAGCTGTGGCATCTCTTACTCATGTCGCTTCTAGGATCTATGTTAAGGCGATATTAAGAGCCAAAACGGGATATTCAGAGGCTAACTCCTCTTTCATAAATCAACATAAATTTCCGAAAAAAATATATGCTTTTTATTGATATTTTATCTATATAAGGTACAATTAATATTGGTCAAACTGTTTAACTACTATGTGAAAAAAATTTTTAAATGGAAGTCGTTTTTGGCTGAAAACTTGTATCTTCTTTTAAACGACAAGGAATATTTACATGATTCTTTTTTTTAAATTTTGGTATGGATTAGACCTATATACTGTACAATTAATGACTTAATATAATAGTTTTTCAAGTCATTATCCATATTTATCTTATTTTACCTAAACAAAGATTTAGCGGGTCCGTGCGCGGGCGACGGGCGGCAGTGTAGCGCTGAACGTCGTACGGGGAGGTTGTGCGTCTCGTCGCAGCACCGGCTTCGAATAGTTTTTATCATTGAGCAGGTGATAAACAGATACGACACTGTTTTGAAGTGAAGTTAATAGTTTGTTGTGCAGACATTTTTAATAATTTGGACAGCTATATTATAATATTGTACATAACTGTAGTGATAACATAATAGGATATTATTATATTTAGTGACAACATTTTTATAAGTGTATATTTTAAAATGCCGAAGGCAAATAAGGTGAAGAAAGCCAGAGCTCTAAAAGCTCAAAAAATGCATGAAGTAATGTAAGTAAATATTTTACTATATATAATGTTTACTACTTGTATCATTACATTATTATTATATATATATGTATGTGTTTTTTCTGTTGATTTAGGAGGTCAAGAAAGAAAAAATCACACGAGATTAATAATATCTTAGCAGTGTCGGAGAAAAACTATAATAAGTAAGTATGTATGTATTTGTATGTACATTATATACATAGTGCATATAATATGTACCATGTTCATTCGATGATCCCCTCGGGAACAGTACTTTTTTCTTTTCCCTATGTCCTTTCCTGTATTATCCCTGACAACGTGTATGCAAAATTTCATGATGATCGGTTGATGAAGGTAACAGACAGACAGACAGAAATACTTTTATATTTATAATACTAGCAGGTGTCCGCGACTTCGTCCGCGGTGAAAAAAAAATATACATATGAGCAATATAACGCTTGCCCTCTTGTTGATGGTTTGGTAGGTGTAAGTTTTTATTTTATTTTAGAATCACCTTGGGAACATTACTTTTTTCTGAATGAGACACCCCATATCCTTTCTTGTATCCCTGATAACGTGTATGCAAAATTTTACGATGATCGATTGAGTAGCGTGAAAAGGTAACAGACAGACAGACATACAGTGTTATTTTTACGTTTATTATATTAGTATGGATAGTAGGCATATGCTACTACTACTATCATAGTCCAAAATTTCAATGTTTATGAAATTATGGTTGACAATTAAATAATCACATATGTAGCTATAATTTATCTATACTATACTAATGATATTATAAAGAGGAAAAATTTGATTGTTTGTTTGTTTGCATTGAATAGGCCCCGAAACTACTGGACCGATTTAAAAATTCTTTCACTGTGGGGAAGCTATTATCAGAGAGTAACATAGTCTATATTTTATAAAGTTACGCGGACGAAGTCATGTGCAACAGCTAGTACTCTACATAATTATAAAACAAAGTCCTCCGCCGCGTCTGTCTGTCTGTCTGAAACTCAAAAAATACTGCACCGATTCTCCATTCTCACCAATAGATAGAGTGGTTCTCGAGGAAGGTTTTAGTATATAATTTACAAAGTTGCGCGGGCGAAGTCGCGGGCAACAGCTGGTATATTATAAATTATAGCAAGGTATATTACGATATATTTTCAATACAAATTAGAGTGATCGCACACGCAGCTATAATATTTATATTTCTATGAGTTCACCAACGTATATCGCAATTTTTATTATTGCATATTATGGTATGGCAAGTCATTATTACGACCATCTATAAAATGAAGGCAAAATACATATATTATCAACATAAAAGAAAAAATACTGTTTCAAAACTCCTTTGAACTTATACTAATCCTCATCATCAATAATAATAATAATAATAATAATAATAATAAGCTTTATTTGTCCCATACATACATAATACATAATCATTTCATAAAAATTACAAATTTAATTACAGTAAACATTTGTTGAATATTTTAAGTAGATAATAAAATAAAGTTAGTAAAAATTAAAAAAATGTCTTCCTTTTTCGTCAAATAGTCAAATATATTAATAGATCTAATTATTGGTATTCATAATTCTCGTTCATTATCAGTCTAAAATTTAATCAATTCATTGTCAATTCTGCATGGGCCCCTCTCGGGTAAAAGCCTCCTCCATCAATAACTACTAATAATAAATGTGTAAGGGTTGGTCATGGAGTAAGTTACTTTGTTTTCAGAGATATCGTGTTTATAGGCTCTATACATTATACTGAAACTAAATTGACCATTTTTAGAATTTTTTTCTGTATTATGTATGTTCCTCACGAATTATCTTGGTACTTACTTGGTACTTACGAAACTTGGTAGATAAACATTTAGACGTACGGGACACAGGATAGGCTACTTCTTTTTCAATGCGGACGAAGTCGCGGGCACCAGCTAGTTGATAATATACTCTTAGTACGCAGACATACATAACACGACATAACTACATCACACAAGCGTTCAAGTGTGTATCTCTTTCTTTTCTTGAAATATTTTGAATTTATGAGATGTACAGTTAGAAGTGTTGCGGTTTTTACTAACGGTGTCTTATAAAATAACTGAAATATAAAAACTAAATAAAATAACTTATAAATAACCTTCGTTTATAAGTTATAATGACTATTTCTTGTTATTATTACTTTTTTTACAAAAATATTATTCTTTCACATCAATAATATCCTACATTAGGGTTGTTCAGGAGGTATTGATGTACCTTCTGATAATATAGTAATTCTGTTTTTATTTATAGGTGTACAGAGGCTCAAGAATTGGAAACTGGAGAGGATATTCATTTAGAAAGTAACCCTGAAGAGGTAAAACATACATAAATGTTTGTCTATGTCAAGAACATAACATCTAAGTATAATGACCCTGAATCTGGGGAACATCCGACAAAAAAAAGTTTGCCTAGGTATATCTAGAGAAAAAATAAAGTTACTGCAAATGTTAAAAATGGATGTTGTTCGTTGACTCGAAATCTTCATGTGGTTAATTTCGGATAAATAATTAATTATAATAAAAAATAAGCTGTCTAAGATTATTGAATTACTAGCTGACCAGGCGAACTTCGACCGCCTAAAAGTCAATAAATGTCGTGTTACCTTTTAGATGACAGTGAAAAAGTGATCAACAACGGTTGCTAGGTGACACGTACGTTTTGTTTTGATTGACGTCAAATGTTTGCCAGCTGGGGCCAGAGTGGATTTTGTATGGGAAAGGAAAATTGTTGTTTTTAATTTTTCCTCATATTTTTTTAAGTTTTTTTTCTCCATAATAACCTTCCCTGTCTACCTCTATCTATGAGTGAAGACACAATTAAAATCGGTCCAGCCGTTCTCGAGTTTTGCGCTTAGCAACACATTTAGGGATTCATTTTTTTATTTATATAGTTAAAAATAAAAAGATATATAAATAAAAAGAGAAATTTTGATTTTTATGATAATATTTTTTTTCTTGTCAATATCCGTAATTAATAACTTTTGAAATTTTTATTTTTTGAATAACTGAAAAAAATCAAAAAATTAAAAAAAAAAATAACCACGTATATTTTGAAAAATTCTTAAAATTTCACTTTTAAAGTCTATTTTAAAGTGATTTTTCATGTAGATATCTCATCAAAAAATCTAAAATAAATTTCAAAAAATTAAAAATACCTAACTATATTTTTAAAGGTGATTCATAATTACCTATAAGTAAGTCAAAATTATTTTTTAATAATTCAATAATCTTAGAGCTAATACAAAATTATTTTTGATAAAAAATTATTTATCCAAAAAAAATTTTTTTTGAAAAGATTTCAACAAACAACATCCATTTTTTAACATTTACAGTAAATTTATTTTTTCTCTAGATATTCCTAGGCAAACTATTTTTTTTGTCGGATGTGCCCCAGATTCGGTCGGGTCATCTAAGTATAATATAAAATTATATTGGCAAGCAAAAAGTCAGTCGCAAGTTTTGTTTTTGTTACAGAGTAAACCAACAGCGCCACAACCATCATATTTTCAAATATTGAACCAAGATTCAACGCTAGAGGACCGAAATGCTTTGTAATTTTTATCATTCACTATCTAATATGTCAAATATTATGGCCTATTATATACATTATTATTAGCCTAGTCGAATTAGGATTTGACAAGGAAAAAATTCCGAGCAGCAATTTTCCTTCGGAACGAGTTATTCAATAAAAAACTTTTTAACAAAAAATAAAACCGCCGAAAAAACTGAAAAGCATAAAATAATCTTATTATTTTACCCGCGCATCAATTTTTACATAATTTTTGCTTGTTTGGCGCCGACTCAAAATTACTTAGGTAAAATAATAAGATTATTTTATGCTTTTCAGTTTTTTCGGCGGTTTTATTTTTTGTTAAAAAGTTTTATTTTATATTTTTTTGCGGCTATAATCTAATATTTACTACATGCTTAATTTTTAATTTTCACACCCCCATTTTCCCACCCTTAGGGTAGGAATTTTTTCCCAAAATTATACGAGACCAACTTCGAGGTATACCCTATCCATTAAAAAAAGAATTATCAAAATCGGACTACTCTGTAAAAAGTTATGCGTGGTTATACGCTACAATCGGTGAGTGAATAATCAATCATCCCCTGTTTTCCTACCCTTAGGGTTGGAATTTATTTTCCAAATTAAAATGGGACCCCCTCGGGGGTGCACCCTTTCAAATAAAAAAGAATTATCAAAATCGAACCACCTTGTCAAAAGTTATGCGTGATCATACATAAAAAAAAAACAAATATAGGCGTCGAATTGAGAACCTCCTCCGTTTTTGTTTTTTCGTTTTCGTCGGTTGATAAAAATTCACCCTCAAATTCAAGATGGCGGATGACGCAATACGGTGCGGATTTCGAAAACCGAAATGTAGACTGCCAGAGATCCCCACCAACGAATTCCGAAGGAAATATGCTACTTGGAATTTTTTCCGTATCAGCCCCTTTTTGATCTAATTCGACTGGGCTGTATAGACATTTATTATAATATAAATACATAATTTTGTGCAGGAAATGTATCTGGGAAACAAACAAATTAATAAAGTTTTGAAACTTGTGTGGGTTATACCTTTGGGTCTGCTAAACAAAACCCACAAGTCTACCCCCTTTCCACTTGCCGCTTCACAAATTCATAAAAAGTGTCAAAGGGAAAAATTATCCTCATTTTTCGCAAAATAATTAAAAAACCGTTTACCGGTTGTGATCAACAGTACCTATAACCCATATAAGTTTCAAAACTTTATTAATTTGTTGGTCTGAAAACACATAATGACCGTATTATTAAAATAACGAAAATTCCGTCAGAGCTGATTCAGAAAAAATCTAAAAAACCTCAAATTTTAAACTTTGAACCCGAATAGCTCTTTTAGCACCCCCATGGGGACCTTTGACACTTTATTTCTAATGGTGTACCGACCACCAATTCTCTCAATCTCTACCAAAATCTCCACCAAAATTTAGCTCTATCGGAATTTTTGTTATTTGACCTCTATTTTTATGTCTAATTTGATCAGACTATTAATTTATGTATGCATTTTTAGATGTTCAAACACACGACAGCAAATTGAACCAGGAATAGATACTATTTTGGAAATAGAGGTATGTATATGTCAGTATGAGTATTGCATTTTTGGGTTCCGTCAAAATGTCCTTATAACGAAGATATTTTTCCTGTGTGTTTATCTCTCTAGTGAATAACCCGATAACTACTGGATCGATTGTTGAAATTTGGAATATAAATGTAAAATTGCCCCATAATAATTAGACAAACTATGCAAAATGCGAGGAAAATACATTTCCGAGATTTTCAGAAAAATCTTCATCTTATCAACTAAATTACGGAACCTGCATATTGTGTATGATGTACACTTTGCTGACTTTTTATATAGTACATGATTATTCTACAAAAAATGTACAATAATACCTATTGATGACTGTTGCAGAGGGAATCGACGCCACCACAGCCACCACTTGTTATGGGCAGACGCATAGTGGACATAAAATATTTTTATGACCAACTGAAGGAAATATCAACCCATGGTCCTTTTAACTGTGGCCTTATATCCATAGACATCGTAAGCGAGAAACAAATAGGGTTGCAATCCAAATTTACATTGCTTTGTAAATTGTGCAACCAAAAATTTTATATAAAAAATGAACCCCCTGACGACTTAGACATAAATCGTAGAGCTGTTGCGGGGACG
This sequence comes from Synanthedon formicaeformis, assembly GCA_945859745.1. Lineage (NCBI taxonomy): Eukaryota > Metazoa > Arthropoda > Insecta > Lepidoptera > Sesiidae > Synanthedon > Synanthedon formicaeformis. The sequence goes on along the minus strand of OX243968.1, from coordinate 1,865,916 downwards.
ATTTCAATTGGCTGTGGTCATTCGCAGCTCGAAGAATTTTCGGCAGCATTAGATTTACCAATGATATCCCAAAAGACGTACCAAAAATGTCACAAGAATCTGTCTAGTCATTGGGAAAAGATAGCATTGGACACAATGAATGAAGCCGCAGAAACGGAAAGAAATTTAGCAATTTCTGAAGGGCGTGTGGACAAAAATGGCACACCTGTCATCGACGTAATTGTGGATGGGTGCTGGAGTAAGCGCACGTATAAAAAAAATTACTCAGCTCTCTCTGGTGCAGCAACAATTATTGGCAAGCGAACTGGACAGATTCTTTTTCTCGGAGTCAAAAATAAGTACTGCTGCATCTGTGCACAAGCAGAAAAAAAAGGACATGACCCAAAAGAGCACGTCTGTTACAAAAATTACTGCGGTTCTTCGACGGGAATGGAATCTGCTATTCTTGTTGAAGGTTTCAAAACATCTATTGAGATGCATAACCTTATCTATGGCCGGATGGTTTCAGACGGAGATTCAAGCACATACTCAAAACTGCTACAGAGCCGACCCTATCCGCATGTTACGATTCAAAAAATTGAATGTCGCAATCACATTCTCAGAAATTTATGCAACAAAATTGAACATTTGAAGACGGATACGAAATACCCTTTGCGTTTCAGAAAATGTATTACTCAAAAGAAGATTATGACCATAAGGAAAACAATTCGCATGGTAATAAAAAAATACAAATCAGATTCTGATTTAGAGAGAAACGGAAATGTAGAACTGTTATATAATGATATTTTGTTATCACATCTACACGCCTTTGACGACCATAGCAGGTGCAAAACATATTTTTGTTCTTCAAAAGAGCCTTCAGCTGAAGTCATCGACCACGACTTATTTACCAGTTCCTTGTGGATTAGAATTTGCCTATTGATTTCCAATGTAGCATCTCATTCGTCAAGTTTAATACATGACGTTGACAGCAATGCCGTAGAACGCTACAACAGCATTGTGGCGAAATTTGTGGGTGGAAAACGCGTAAATTTTAGTCTCAAGGGATCGTATCAAACAAGGTGCAACGCTGCTGTCGTGTCATTTAACACTCACAAAGTTTTATCTACAGCTTATAAGTCCATTGTGGGTAGTAGTCCAAAAGGCAAGATTCGTCTTTTAGAGCAAAGACGTTTAAAAAAAATTAAAATGAGTACCAAATATTTAAGAAAAAAGAAAAGATTATTATTTTCTAAAGGACAGGATCCAGATTATGGTGAACAATGTATAAAACCAGATATGTCACCTGATATGTACGAAAGAGAGAAGGTGACATTCCTTAAATATTTACATAAGAGTAAAGAAGAAAGAGACAGAATACAGAGGGAAACAGTTCTACAGAGTGGATCAAGCGAATGGATGGAAATAAGGAGAAATATACTCACCGCGTCAAATTTTGGCAAAGTTATTAAGAGACGTGGGGACATAAGTTGCTCAAATCTTGTGAAAAATCTCTTGTATAAAGATTGCTTAAATCACGTTAAAGCTATAAAACATGGACGAGACAATGAAAAGATAGCATTGGAGCAACTGGCTAAACAAGAAAATGTGGAGATAAAAGCATGTGGATTGTTCATTGATGATGAAATTCCTTATCTCGGAGCTTCTCCTGATGGCATCATAAATGAAGATATGATAGTAGAGGTGAAGTGCCCAATTACGGCTTTCAAATATGGATTTGAAGAAGCTGTAAGCAAAAGAAAAATAACATTTTTCAAGAAAAATAAATCTGGTCAAATTGAAATAAATAAATATCATGATTGGCACTTCCAAATTCAGGGTCAACTCCATGTCACGAAAGCATCGAAATGTTTGTTTGGACTATGGTACGGTGAAAATAACCGCCTTATCATAGAAATCATTGAAAGAGATGATAAATTTTGGGAAGATGTTATGAAAAAAAAATTGACCTCATTTTATTTAGATTGCGTACTCCCAGAGTTGGTTGATCCGAGACATACAAGATCAATGCCTATAAGAGACCCGGATTACATTCGATATGCTATTGTCGAAAAAAAAAGGAAACAACAGTCGAAAAAAAATATATTGGAAGAGACAGCTATGAATAATGATGATGATATATTGATTACAGAGGAAACGGCACATAGTGATAATGAAAATCAAACAGAAAATATAGATATCAAAATGAAAAACAATAACGAAACAGAAATGGAGCTTCGGCCAATACTTGGCGAAAGACAACTACAATTTTTAGAATTTTAATCTGACTGTATAATAATCGCACTTATCAAATCATAGCCCAGTCGAATTAGGATTTGACATGAAAAGTTCAAAGTAGCAATTTTCCTTCGGAATTCGTTGGAAGGGGTCACTGGCAGTCTTCATTTCGGTTTTCGGGATCCGCACCCTACTGCGTTATCGGCCATCTTGAATTTAAGGGTGAGTTTTTGTTTTTGTAACTCGTTTATTTTCAATTTTACACAAAAAATGGTTATGACCGAAGTTGTTAGGAATTAAATTTCCTACAATTTTGTTCTTTACTAATTTTTTCCTAGGATAGATATTCGTTAGGATTTGTACATATAGGCTGACACAAATCTGGTTTTATACATTTTTCACCATAATCTGAATCCTGTCCTTTAGAAAATAATAATCTTTTCTTTTTTCTTAAATATTTGGTACTCATTTTAATTTTTTTTAAACGTCTGCTCTAAAAGACGAATCTTGCCTTTTAGACTACTACCCACAATGGACTTATAAGCTGAAGATAAAACTTTGTGAGTGTTAAATGACACGACAGCAGCGTTGCACCTTGTTTGATACGATCCCTTGAGACTAAAATTTACGCGTTTTCCACCCACAAATTTCGCCACAATGCTGTTGTGGCGTTCTACGGCATTGCTGTCAACGTCATGTATCAAACTTGACGGATGAGATGCAACATTGGAAATCAATAAGCAAATTCTATTCCACAAGGAACTGGTAAATAAGTCGTGGTCGATGACTTCTACATTCTTTTGAAGAACAAAAATATGTTTTGCACCTGCTATGGTCGTCAAAGGCGTGTAGATGTGATAACAAAATATCATTATATAACAGTTCTACATTTCCGTTTCTCTCTAAATCAGAATCTGATTTGTATTTTTTTATTACCATGCGAATTGTTTTCCTTATGGTCATAATCTTCTTTTGAGTAATACATTTTCTGAAACGCAAAGGGTATTTCGTATCCGTCTTCAAATATTCAATTTTGTTGCATAAATTTCTGAGAATGTGATTGCGACATTCAATTTTTTGAATCGTAACATGCGGATAGGGTCGGCTCAGTAGCTCTTTTGGGTCATGTCCTTTTTTGAACAATTTTTTCCTAGGATCGATATTTTTTGATTTAGACTCGAAAAGAGATGAAATATGGGGGGTGAACCTAAATATTCTATTATCTCGTTTATTATTGACTAGTTCTTTATTATTAATCAATAATAATAATAATTATTAATGTTAATAAATTTATTATTATTATTTATCAATAAAAAAATTTTAAACACTATAATAAACCAACTTGTTGAAAATTTAATTTGCGACAACTTTGATGCCGACCTTTTTCTGTGAGGTTCATATTTTTGACGAACGCTGACGGAAAGGGAAAGAGGGGTGTAAATAAACCATTTCTCGAACTTTTTTAATTTAAATTTTTGAAATTGTTTTTTTTTTTGGGTCAGCCCCCCCCTCCTAAAAAGGAGAGGGGGGTTAACGGGGGGGGGGGAGAACGGGGAGCGAGCGCTAATAGATGACTCTCGTTGAGACCTTTCATTTGATACCCAACACCAGGGGTCTACCTATAACCGTTGACTTTAACTGTTAAAAATTCTAATAATAATAATTATTAATGTTTGATTAATAATAATTGATAATAAAGAACTAATCAATAATAAACGAGATGAGAGAATATTTAGGTTCACTCCCCACCTCTTTTCGGGTCAAAAATATGAACCTCACAGAAAAAGGTCGGCATCAAAGTTGTCGCAAATTCAATTTTCAACAAGTTGGTTTATTATAGTGTTTAAAAAAATTTTATTGATAAATAATAATAATAAATTTATTAACATTAATAATTATTATTATTATTGATTAATAATAAAGAACTAGTCAATAATAAACGAGATAATAGAATATTTAGGTTCACCCCCCATATTTCATCTCTTTTCGAGTCTAAATCGAAAAATATCGATCCTAGGGAAAAATTGATAAGGAACAAAATTGTAGGAAATTATTTCAAAACAACTTCGGTCATAACTATACTTCGTGTAAAATTGAAAATAAACTAGTTATTCAGTAAACAAAAATTCACAAAAATTAAAATTTGTTTAGTCTAAAATTATAGTACGTATTTTATAGACACTCACGTACTGTCAAACTTAGTTCAACACTCCCTTGATCAAACAATTACGTTACAAACGTTCAACCAATAAAATGTAATGTAAAAAGTAAAAGCAAAATGTAATGTACACTTAGTTTATAGGCTCTTTTTAGGTCTACAGTATACACAACACGGTTTGGCTTTAGAATCGTTTAGAAAGCTTTTAGGGTATTTGAAGGCTAAATTAGTTAGGAATGGGTGTTAGTTTTATAAAAATATGGTTTTTTGGTAAGGAAATTCATTCACAATTAATTTTATAAAGATTTTAAAACATAAACTGACTTTGTTTACAATACAAATAAATATGTAAACTCGACAAATAAAGTGCTTTATCACCCTAAAATTGAACATTCTTTATATGTAGTAAAATAATAAGTGTTTTCCTTTGAAAATTCAAAGTGACAATTATTATGTCATTCAGTATCTAATCAATACCTATTTCAAATCTAAGCCTTAGCGAATTTTGAAATGAATGGAATTTGTTATCCAAACTGATAAAGCACTTTTCTGGGCGGCCATACATAACAGTATAGAAGGCCTATAAAGTGTTTGGGAGCGAGATTATTTAGCAATAGATGTTAGTTTTTTTTTAATATAGTTTTTACAGTGAGGAAATTTATTCACATTTAATTTTATAAAGATTTTAAAACAAACCCTAAAATTTTTATATTGTAAATCAATATTTACATATATACAATATAAACAAATTTACGTTTTAAATAAAATCTTTATAAAATTATTTGTAAATGGATTTCCTCACCATAAAAACTATATTTTTACAACTTACACATTCCTAACGAATTTAGTCTTCAAATATCCTAAAAGCTTTCCAAATGATTCTAAAGATTTACGTCTAAGTCTAAGTCACAATAGATCGTGGAATAGGCCTACCGGGGAAACCACATAAAAAAAAAACGCGCTAAATACACACTACCTCACTGGTGGCGTGGAAACATGTGCATATTATGAATATGGATGGACAAAAACTTTGTAAGCAAAGATCACAATAAATGTATTTAAATTTCTAATTTGTGTTTTCATATTTAGCATTAAAATAAGCTTTTTTGATAAATTTATTACATACCTATATATTTTTTATATTTTACGCTATATCCCCGCTGATTAAGAACCGATTTTAATCATTTATTTTGTTAAAATGTTAATCTCGACCACTCCCTTAAAAAGAACATGCCTGAGAATTATTCAATTTTACTTTTAATTTTTAATATCCAATATAAAATTAACATGGAATCCATAATTATGTTTTTTGATAAAACCGGTCATTATTATCTGCTAAATATGTCATAGTTGGTTTCAGCAAATATTAGCTGTCTATTTACACGCCATATGATATAAAACTAGAATTGTAAATAAAATATACTATTAAAATATATAAATAAATAAAAGTGAACCATTTTTTTGCTGACGCACCTCAAAAATGCTTTGTGAAGTTAGGCATAATATGTTCAATATCAAATGTTACCACTCTACTTTATTCAGTCTTTGACTCGTTTCACGCGATCTCTAAGTACGGGTGGTGCGGGGGCTACATCTTAACTCCGCCTACTCGCGCAAAATCCATCGGCTCTTAGAATCACCTTAAATAATTGTTTAAACACGGTCCGTGCAGGTTAAAAAACAGTTTTAGAGGGGCAAATCGTCAACTGAATTAAACATTCAAAGTTGCACGTTTGCCCTCGGCCGGTAAACGCGAGCAAATCTCGTAAATGGCGTATCGTTTGTGAAATTTATGGCAGGCTGGTGGGAGATCCCGACTTTTAAGTTTTCACTTTAATAGGGTTGAAGCTATTCGCTTTGTAAATAAAATATTTTTAAAAATACATTTAGTTGGAGCGTTTATTTGACCGAATAAACTGCTCGTTGAATTATAAATTTGAGAAACTCAACCTGAATTAGACATTTTTGAGCAAACCGTAAATTCTCAATTTGCGTCAATAATTTGGACATGTGGCAAAAGTATCAATAAGTAAATATTTTGCAGATTTAGCCTTTTGAAGTCATAAATACAATTTAAATCATAAATTACTTACTACATATAAGCAAGACAACAAAATATTGCCAGATTTACAAATAAAATAATTAGTTGGATAAAAGAGATTTCCGCCCTTCGTGTAAAATATAAATATAGCCCAAAATCTGTCGATCTGGTAAAAAGGTTATAAGGTAATAAGATAAAAAGGTAAGGATCTAGCAAAAAGTATTTTTTGCAGCAATTAACATTAAATTGGAGTTCAAAAATTGGAATTATTTGGAGTTCAATATATATTTTTTAAGTTACGAAAATGTCCACGACCAGACACACTGTGTATTTAAAAAAAAATAACAATGAAGTCTTAATTTGGGGACTTAATATAAGTCCTCCGTTAAACATGTGTGTCGTTGACGTGGAGTGCAATTTATCAAGTGATCGTGGCGTTTGTGAGTTAAATTAAACGTCATTTTACGTACTTGGCAATTAACCCTCCGGATGGTGTGTCCGAGACAATCGCTTATTGTAATTTTAGAGGCCAGAGGATAACGAACTCGGAGGGAGACCCTTGATAGTGTAGTCATTGTGAGTCTCATGTGGAAGATGGTATCGAAGTGGCCCTCCTTGTATTGACAAGGAGAAAGTTCTTTGTTAAGTTAATAGGTCATTCGAAGTGGCTGCATCCACCATTTCTGTTGCAATATTTTCGCAACTGAAATATTTTCGAGTCTTGTAAACCAACTTATTATATGTGAACGTAAATATATATATACATGAGCATTTTTTAATATTATATTTACAATACTTCTTCTGTATTATTTATACAGAAATATCTGTGTCTATCTTGATAGGCTATTTTTACTTTTTTAGATTTTTATTATACTAAGCGCCTCTTTCACCAACTACAAGTAAAGTGTTGATAAGTTACTTTTAGAAATCATTTTCTGTTTTATTGAATTATGCGCTCGGTTTAGCATTATTTGATAGGCGATTTTTTTATTATTATTTTCTATTTAATGTTTGGGATGTTTACCGTACAAACAAAGGTATATCAGCTCCATTATCCCCGGTTACCGGTGACTTTAAATGACAGTTTGGCCTACTTGACGTTGGTGAAAGAGGCGCTAACACTATTAATATCTGGTTAAAAAGGAATAATAATGGTTTCAGGCCGTCGCCGTCGTCACAGCGATAACGATGTCAGAAGTTATTACTTATAATATATTTTCATTTTCAACGCGGACGTACTCGCAGACACCAGATAGTATAGTATATAAAACGGTTCTAATAAAACTACAGTAATTAGTGTCATTTTGGTAACTAAAGCTAATTGGCGAGGAGTTAATCGAACTGGTAGACTCTTCACACAAACTGATAGAAACAGGCACGAGATCATTCCGACATTGCTCCAATTAATTCAAAGTCAAAACACGTCGAATTCCGAACGGAGTCGCGGAAGGGCGAACGCGTAAATTAAAAAATTCAATTCCGTTTCTAACGAGTGGAATTTAGTTATGAAATTCGTCGAACGCCGATGGCTCATGAATGAGAATTCGACGAGTACTTTTTAAATTTTAAATTGCGCTCTACAAATCCTAGTTCCAGTCTACGGCGTCTTCGCGTATTTCTAAACGAAATGTTTGTATGTAATATTCTAAATTTTAAATTTTCAATAGTCAAACGAGAATCTCAATGGCAATCCAAACATTCCTTTCAGCATCGCACGTTCCTTTTCCGGTCGAAACGTGAATTCCTTGAATCAAACTACTTTTTTTGCTAAATTATAGTAAAGAATTCTTCACTAAGAATTTCCATTTTATTGAATATACTAGCTGGTTCCCGCGACTTCGTCTGCATTGAAATATAGAAGACATAAAATCACACATAACATTTTATTATTATCTTTTGCCAAGACTAAAGCCTATGATGTATTTAGCCTATATCCATCCTTAAATTCTATTCTGTTTGTGAAAGAGTTTTTTAAATCTGATGAGTAATTTCGAAGATTACCTCCCACATACAAACATATGGTTAGGGAGCCCACGATGCTAAATGTGTAGTCACTCGAGCGTCGTGGGGACCTATTGGACTTTGAAGATTGGATGGTAAGAAGAAAAAAAAGGTTATATGAAGTTTTTCATTTCAGCGGTGGGGTGAGCGTCTACAGGCGTTCAAAATTTTGTAGGCGCTGTATTTTAAAAAAATCCTCCATATAATCGTCAGATTAAGAATCAGCATGATCAGGAATTTAGGCTGAACCGTCTGTATGAAAATCTGACACGCTCGAGTGTTACAAAATGAGAATCGTCAAAAATATTTTTTGCATTTTCAAAAGGCTGCCACGAGCTTGCGTTACATCCGAATCGTCTGAATTTTAAATGGGAGCTTAGTTTAGGTTCACTTAACATCCCCTCTGAAAATCTGACGCGCTCGAGTTGTATTTAAAATTTTACCCCCACCCCCCGCCTACCCCACCAACCAAACCGTCAGATTAATACATATCCCTTATCGGAGACACGTTGGGTATATACATTGGCAATATCTGACGCGCTCGAGTAAATACAAAAATCCCCTCTTGGGCTCCCCTATCAATATAAATTTTACCTCTTCATAATATGAGTTATAAGTGAAAATGTATTTATTCCTTTTGTTTACGCGTCATTGTTTTAACTTGTGTTCAAAATTGAAACAATGGAGTGTAAAAATGTGAGCTGTCGAAGGCTCATCGTATATTTAACAGCACAGAAGCGATCCACGTCCATTAGCTTGAATAACATGTCGAGCACAGGGCAGCCCGGTCGATTGATGTGTTGATAGTCTAAATACGAAGCTCCACATTCAGCCGAGGTAACTGACGGGTGCATTTTACGATACACCTAAAAAATAATTTAAAAGGAATACAGATTTTAAAATGCTAGTAAGGGATTGGAAATATGTTAAGAGCGCGTACAAAGGCACACTAGCGCCACTCATTTAAAAAAAAATATCTCTTGACTGAGAAGAAATTATTAATAACGGCTCCATAAGGCCCTCGGTAAGTATGTCTACAATTATTTTTTAATACCTTTTATAAAGTTTCATATTGAGAAATGAAGCAACAAAATACGATCTAGAGGAATGTGGCCGCTTTTCTTTCAAATAAAAAAAGAATTATCAAAATCGGACTACTCTGTAAAAAGTTATGCGTGATCATACATAAAATATCCGTTTTTGTTTTTACGTTTTCGTCGGTTGAAAATTTCTTTTAGTTTTCCAAAGAAGTTTTTATTTGAATATGTAGTTATTTAATAACGCAGTTTCAGCAACTCAATCTAAGGGATCATTATTTTTTATTTTTTTTGTATTTAATGTAATTTAAAATTTAAAACTATTGACCCTTCTTTTTCTCACAAATTCCAAAAAGCTTTTCCTATAGGTATATGGAGTCAGATTTAATACAAGTTAATTAATCATTTTTGTTAAATAATAACTAAAGATTAAAAGAACAGAAAAGAGCTTTAAATATGCAGGTTGGAATTTTATCGAATTTTGTTAAGCCTTTTGTATTTGGAGTTAAAGTTAATTCAAGCAATTCAAATCAAGACGTCACTACCTTACAACAGCGAAACTTAGAGAAACTGGGGCAACCCCTCAAACTAAAGATACAAGTGATGTTACTTGATGCCATTTAGCTTTGAAATCGTTTTCGCTTCGTAATACGAGTATAATAACAAAAAACTACTATTTTGCTGAAGTTTTTAAAATATAAATTTTAGAGGAATTCTTTGCTTAGCTTGTTTGCTTGCTTGCTTTCTGTACTTCCTGTGACAAAGTACAGGCTATAAAAGACAGACTTTATAGTAGTGTCTGAATTCCACAGTAATAAACCGAGACTACCTGGCTACAGTAACCACCCACATAAAAAATGATCACCATGAAATAACAGAGCAAGAGTGGGAGATGACAGCTATACCTTAAATTTTCACCTTATCTGGTACCATTTATTAGTATATCCTCCAAAAGCACACAAAAGCATCGAAAGCCACCTACTCTATTAATTATAGGTACTAGTGCCATCTACGTTATTACATATGTATATCATAATTTACGTTAATAGGTACAACTAAAGTGCTTACTCATATAACGTAGTATTAAATCTTTCAAGCGATAACTCGCAAGGGATCCCGGTTATATTCGCTACTAAATTGGACAGATCTACTGGGATTCTTATACTTACTTATTGGTCAAATATAAGGATTAAAGTTTGTTCAAACTTCTTATTTTAATAGAGACAGCTGAATTCAAATAGCTTTAAATAAAAACATAATATTTACCAAGTCAAAATTCGTCTTTTAGAGACATATTATATCTGATAACAAAACATTACAAGTAGATTTCAAGGGACTTAGGTTGGACCTAAGTCTTTCAAGGCAAGCTTCTTCCAACTGCGCCATTACTTTCGAGACATATCTGATACCAAAACATTTCAAGTAATTTTATACATATGAAATTTATAATTACTGAGACTAAGGTTGGATCCTACACCTCTGGCTTTCAAGGCAAGCTTCTTCCAACTGCGCCATTATTTTCGAGACTAATATCTGATACCAAAACATTTCAAGTAATTTTGAAAAATTAAATTTATCTGGGACTAAGGTTGGATCCTATACCTATGGCTTTCAAGGCAAGCTTCTTCCAACTGCGCCATTACTTTCGAGACTTATATCTGATACTAAAACATTACAAGTAATGTTATGTAAATTACATTTAATACTTCGCTCGTACATTTAATGCGTGTTATCACTGTAACACGGTGCGATTAACAAAATCTGACGAGTTCTCAGTTTTCGCTCGCAATATGCACCATTTTGCTAACATATTCGCATACATTACCGGAATTATTCCAATTGTTCTCGGAAACTTGAAGATGAGAGCGCCTGATTAAGGCTGTATGTACGCCGTTCGTATATCTACATTTATTTGATGTTCCATCGTATTACAGCTACGCTATCATTTTTAATTAACCCAAAAATAGATTTGCTTGGAATCACTACATATTATAAAACAAAGTCCTCCGCCGCGTCTGTCTGTACGCGTTAAACTCAAAAACTACTGCACTGATTTTCATGCTGTTTTCACCAATGGATAGAGTGATCCTCGAGGAAGGTTCTGGTATATAATAGGCCGCTAGTTGTTACTAAAGTAAGAGTAATCTATATAAATAAATTTTATCTAACTAAAGAAATATTTGAAAAAATATATATTTAGTATATCAGTTCTGGTATATAATAGGCCGCTAGTTGTTACTAAAGTAAGAGTAATCTATATAAATAAATTATCTAACTATAGAAATATTTGAAAAAATATATATTTAGTATATCATCTGAGAAAATATTATCTGACAACTTTATCGCTCCGACGACGGTGGCGCCCAATTTTATATATTTTTAGACAATCAATTGGACACATAATATTTTTCTAGGGTAAAAAGTTCTCCTGGAAGTTAATTTATTAAACTATCTATGTGCCAAATTTCATCTAAACCCGTTCAGTAGTTTTTACGTGAAAGAGTAACAAACATACGTCCAGCCTTCCTCACAAATGTTCGCTTATTATACCAGTCACCAGTGGACCTTTAGCCTGTCTGATGGCCTTTACATAAACAAATACCTAATAATGGTTAGTATATGTCATAAATTTATATTCACTTTATATTATTTTCAGCAAATACTACGAAATAATTGAGGTTTGATAAAAAAATACCCACTTTTTTATAATAGACTATCCATTTTGACTGGAATCATTAGATTGGGGACAGTTAACTTTAGGAATCTCATCAATTCCGACTTTGCATGAATTTATTTATGCAATACGAGCTTTTGAAACTTTTCACCTCTTTTACATATTGTTATGAAACTTTCCGCAGAGTAGAACAATCAATTGCAATCGTCACCCCTGAGAAAATTGGAATTTTAATGCGATCCAGTTAAGGGCTTTAATTGAAAAAGTTTTTCTGCCAGTCGCCCCTTAGAATGTGCGAAGTCGATATGTTTAATTATTGGGGCCCGTTCCAGACATTCCGACAAAACACAAATATAAATTACTTTACTAGCTGTAAATTAATATAGTCTATGTTACTCGCTGATACTCGTAATGTAGTTTTCTAGGTGAAAGAGTAATTAAAATCTGTCCTGTAGTTTTTGAGTTTATTATACAAAAATACAAATAATTTCTAATACACAACTAACACACAACTAACAAAAATACACAACTAATAAAACTCCAATTAATAGAGACTTCTTAAATTTAAAAATAAGGACAGATTTCTGTTTTGAAAAATATATTATGGTAATAATTAATTTTAGATGATACTTCTTATTTTTCCTCTACTGACTGTATTTTGACTATATAATAATGTGTATATACTGTATTATGAAAACCATATAAATTAATTAATTATTAATTAATTGTATGATTATACACTATTTCATTCACTATTTCACTATTTAAATAAGCTTAACCACATTCGGTTATCTGTCCTTCGCATTGATACACCGTCCGCCGCTCTCTTGAGATCATCGGTTCAGCGATCTTTTATATCTTGTCGTCCTATGGGGTATTATACAAACAATATAAAAAAGATTTAAGCTTCCTTCAAGAAAAGTAAATTTCCTATTATTTTTAGTGGAGAAAGTACACAAACTTTTTTGTGAACAAACTCATACAACTAAAGCTAGTAATAGATCAGTTTTTTTTTATGTTAAATTCGTCAGGCAGGTTGACGGTCCTTGGTGCTACCGTCGCCTTTAATATAAAGAAAACAGGTGCAGACTATAGTAGGATTAAGGATTAAGGATAAGGGATAAGGTAGGGATGAACGGGCTAGTTAATAGTTAGGAAGGGGTTAGACAGCTAGTGTTATTTAGAACTTAGCTTGGTGCCCGCGACTTCGTCCGCGTTGAAAAAGAAAAAAATAGTCTATCCTGTGTCCTGTACGTCTAAATGTTTATCTAACAAGTTTTATGAAAATCAGTTAATTCGTTTAAGAGTTATGGAGGAATATACATACATACATACAGAAAAAAATTCTAAAAATCGTCAATTTAGTTTCAGTATCATGTATAGAGCCTATAAACACGATATCTCTGAAAACAAGTAACTTACTCCATGATTAACCCTTACAGATTTATTATTAGTATTGTTTTATTCAAATTCAAATTCAAATCATTTATTAGATGTAAGTTTTTACAAAACATTTATCTTCGTCAAAATTACAAACTACCACCGGTTCGGAAAGCTGTTTCTAGGAGGAAGAACTCGGCAAGAAACCCCCTAGTTGCTCTTTTCATAAATCAATTTACAACATACGAGTAACACGTAACAATACATATATATCAATCTAATAACACAATATTCAACTATATTCAACTCCAAGGACGTTCATCATTTATATAATCTAATATCCTATAATAACCCTTATGTGCATAATTTCTTTTATATTTGCATACTATTGTAACACAAACAAATTTCTTTAATACATAATTTTAAAATAAATGTGAATTCAACACATAATTTGATATATCAATAATATTTAGGTACTCAACAAATTTTAATTCAAATAATAAATATCCTTGGCTGCGAGTCTTCCATTATTTTGTTACAAAATAATTTCTCCCTTGTACTGACAAATGCGCACTTTGATAAATTAGCTGAAATTAAATTAACCCTGCTCCATATTTCACTTGGCCATACACTTATACTTGTGTTTATAGCACAGTAAATTTAATAAACAGTAAGTAGTATAAGATGATTTAAAAAAAATGGTATCAAGTTACTCTAGTGTTATCTTAATATACCAAATCAGCTTAGACTATATATTAGTATAGATATATAGAGATAATAGCTTAGATATTCTCTTTATAATATTAGTATAGATATTATACTTGTAATCATCGAATTTGAAATGCTTCATTATCAACGAATAACATAAGTTACGCGATATTTTATACTGATAAAATAAATTCGTTCTCCGCTTCTCTCTTTTTTAAGTTTCTCCGGTAACTTCTAAACCACCCAACGGACTTTGATACTATTTTCACTAATGTTCTTTAATAAAAAATATATCACACTTACTATAAACTGAGAACAAAACTTTCATTGCATGAATAATATGTATATAGATTAGGTAATTTTTTTATTAGATTTTAAGATTAGATCACAGCTAGATTATAGCTTTTTTTTATGTTTTTTTAAATGTTTTACTTTGTATGGACTAATTTGTCTGAAATAAATTATCATTATTATAGCATATTGTAATCATATTTTATTTTATGTTTATAGTTTATATATTACAGAACTGATAAAACAGTTTATTGGCAGTATAAAGAAAAGTGTAATTTTTATATAGAATTTAATTTTCGTAAACGTTTTTTCTATATTTAATTATACTCTGATGTCATGTTTAAAATAAAATCTTTTAAAATTAGTTTCATTACTGATTCAATGTTGTGTTGTGAGACGAGTTGAGTTCGTAAATTAATCATTAAATTAGCTGCTATCTATTAAGACTGGATTTACACAACACTTTGTATCTTGTCTTTATATAAAAGGCAAAAGAAGATTCAGGAAATAGATGTACAATTTCGGTGACAATAATAATTAGCTAGTTGGTATTTCTTTTAGGCTCATGTTATTAACGAATAAATTGCCTTCTGGGAATCGTTAGTCTCTCATAGTAATTATGGATGACAGTGTATGCGATCAATAAAAATCGGTACTTATATTGAATGTACTCCGTCATATTATGATGTCCTTTTTAATAACAGAACGGTAAATGCATACGCGATTTTTAAGGCACTTAATAACGATATCCGATTGGTAATAAAGCGATTGATGAGTTCAACTGGTTTAATTCTATAAATTTACTATAAAATTTTCAAAGTGTATTTTAATGTCACTCGTTAACATAGTTAATATTAAACGATAATTTTTATCAAATATATTATACTTTGTTAAATTAAATTTATGTCTTAGACAATATAATTACTTATGGTTGGAAACTGTTTTTGTAATTTTCTATTTTTTTCTGCATTACTGTATTGTACCTATGTAATATTATAGCTGTTTGTTTGCTTAATATCTAAAAAATACATATGAAAAAACTATTCAGCCTCAATATACTTAGCTTACAAACCAAGTTTGATCTCTTAGGATGTATAATAAATAGAAATTTTCTTTGAAGAATGGTACCAATTTTTTTTTAGTATATATTTTGCAATAATAATATGAAGACTGTCTCTGAAATTCAATTTAATATGAAAATACCACTACAGCTTCGAATGTAGTGTCTAACGTGTCTTGTCATTAATCTTTATAAAATATAATGTTGATATTATGCACAAGTGTAAGCGAAAATGACTATGAAATTGCTACTATCCACTCTTCATAAGATGAGTAAAAATTACAATTTTCTATTGTAAAATTTCAAAGCAATCTTTATGGAACGTTTCTCTCATAATTTATTACCCTGGATAGTTTTATTAAATCTGTTGATTTATTTTATGAACACCACTGAATATTGCTTTCACTAAGGCCACGATTAGGTATTATTCTATGAGTATTATTCTCGAATCATTTCAAATTATTATAAATAAAATATTATTAGGCGTTTGTAAAACACCCTGAGTTTACAAATGTATCTACATTTATACCGTTAATTATGTATAAAATCTCACATAAAAAACAATCAATTACTTCTGTTTAATTAATTTTAAATTTTATAAGTATTGTAAAAGTAATCTTAGAAGCTATATAAGTTAATATGTTTACTTATGTATTAAGTATATGTAATACTTTAATTCTATAGTTGAGTCTGGATTTTCAATTCCATTCAAGGCGTGCCAGCTAACGTAATTACAGTGAAGCATTTGATACAATACCTAGATGTATAACATACTCCGGCTTTGGTCGCTACTGTCAGAGGCATCTAATGAAGTTTGCCTAGCTCCCAGACTGTCTTGAATCCGGTTCTATTTGGTGTAATTAAATGCATTGCAAATTGGGACCTCGATCGACTATATTAATGTCGAATGTTCCCGATGTAGTTCATTAGGTGCTTTCTGAGTTAACAAAGTAATTGTTTAACTCAGTATTGTATTGTTGCCACAAATTACAGTGACGAATGAAACTCAAGAATGTGTCGGTTTAGTACAATTTTGTTACAATCACAAAATGATATAATTTCATTAAGAGATGTAGTAAAATGTAAATACGGATGACATTTTTAAGTTGAACCCAGTGATATGTTAAACAAGACAGGATGCACCCTTACCATACTACTACTGACAAAAAATGGTCCTCCAATTTTCACATCTAGTTACTAAAAATAATTTGTTTTCAATGCCATCTTAATACGTATTTTTATTTCTTATTGGCGTATTCTGTTATTGTAAAGTGTTCTCAATGGTTGGTTGGACATAATTATCACTGGTAAGTAGCCATTTTCGTATCTTCCTACGCAAAGAATGAACATGTCATTGGTGCCAATTTCCGATTTTGACACCGGCGCGTCGGTGCCACGTATTAGGAGCGTTAGCCTTGTCCTTACGAAGTAATATAGAAGTCATTGGTTGAACCTACTCTGAGAATCATGAATAGGGAGGACACTGGAAACTGTGGCTCAAATACTCGTATATGCTCTCTCAGCATTGCCCGCGCTAGTTGCAAGACCATTTGTTTGGACTAGAGGTCACTCAGTAGTCGAAATTTGGCCATAAAGAATATTATATAAAATTCCAGTCCGTCTCTAATGATTTTCAGTCGTCAGTCGTACAAATGGTCCCTAATGAAATTTACAAGTGACCATGTAAGTGAGTTTTAAAATTTTGTTAACAAGAACAGCGTTTCAAACTCGCTCAAATATCCAATATAGCTTTAAAATTCTTAGAGCCATACATAAGTCGGAAAAAATATAAGGAAGTATACGCAATATTACAAATATACGCCAATTGTATACATAGTACACCCGATATTTGTGAATATGATGATAAAGATAAGATAATAAATAAGAAGATTACGTAGAACCAATGTTTAATACAGTCCATTAGCCAGTATTCCAATAATGCTGCTAGTTTATCGAGGGAAGATAATGGATTCGAACTCGAACTCTGCTTATTTGGCATTTCTATAGACAGATAATACACATACTTTAAAAAATGTAGGAAAAAAGGAAAAATCATAAAAAAAAAATATTAAGAAAATTATACGAAAATTGTCTTCATATAAACTAAACCAAAATGTTACTAACAAAAATTGGAATTCATTCCCAAAAACGCATTTTACAAGAAATGATGCATATTTGAGAATGCGTTTAAACTTTAGGTACTTAATAAGAACCGTCTATTTTATTAAATGGATTATAGATTAAGTTTATCTGAGTACCTACTGCACGAGTGGAGTATATACCAATTTTCCGCTCAACGTTTCGGCTCTCTGACGGCAATAGCATCTCTCGCCCGGCAAGGCATGGTTCCATTTATAGCGCTAAGTTAGTTCATAAGAGTTTACAACAATTTCGTGATTGTATTACAATTGCGTACCGTGTACGAAAGTGATATTATTTAACATTCACTATGTTAAATCACTATTGACGCTTTGATTCTTTACTTTCAAAAGGTCAAACTTTAAGTGAAGGTCTGGCTTATCACTTGATGACAGATGGCTAGAAGCAACGCCTTAGGGGTTGCAAATTTGCTGCCAGATGTGATAAAAGAATGTGCCCTGGCATCGCTTATTTTCTTAATAAGAAACGACACCATACGTGCTCTTATTTCATGGTAGTATTTCGTAAAGGGATAGGAACTGCCTTTAGAGGGGAAGCTCGGTTTATAGCTATGAATTCTCTCTTTCTCTATCCGTTTTAACTTCTACCTGAATTTCAATAAAAAAATTAAGCCTATACTAAAAATGAGAATGTAAATTAATTCTATTAATATATGTATTAATTCATAATAATTACGACTCTTGATCCTGGAACGTTATTTTTTATTATTATTTTTGTACATTTTTTTTGTACCATACAACTGATGAATTTAAAAAAAAACTTAAACTTTATGCTATTGAAACTGAATTATTAAAATAAAATAAAAATAAAATATAACGCTACCAATGACGCTCCAACTTTAGGGTAGCACGCATCGCCGACACGCATTTGAACATTCACCAAATTAATAGCATAACATCGAAACGTAACGGAATGGCTTAGGTGTCTGAGTCTGCAAGACAAAGATAGTTGTAGCTCTGCGATTGTGGCCTTCGTTAAATTATTACCTAAATTATTCTGCAATTGTATTTGTTGTTTTAAACATGAATTGATTGTGGAAAAAAAAAGATAGTTGGCGCTCCAAACTACACATATGTAAAAGTAATGACTGGAAATAAATATCTAAAACTGATTGTCATTATTTATACAAAGGTTTAATAAAATAAAATATCACCACTTCATATATGTGAACTAACAAAATGTTTTTCAATTTAAAACATTGAAAACATATTTGACTATTTGACGTCTTCGTGAAATGTGTGCATTTCCAAATCACTACTGTGTCTGTATTGATCTTGTAAACACAAGATTTGGATCAAAAAGTAATTCTATACCCCCGTATATTATTACCCATATTCTGAACACACATCCCCACGTAAATACGTGATCTAAAGAATAGTTTTTTACACGCTTCAAATGTCAAAGTTTGTTTTTCTCTGCATTGACAGTAACAGTTATGTACGGTAAATAAACTTTACCAAAATGTCAATAAATCTGTATCACTTACGACGTATAGGTTTGGTTTTCATGTATTTTTAGCTTCGTGTAGCATTTATATACGTATACAAAAAAAAATTATCCTACTAAGGTCTCGCCTTAATGCCTGTTCCTTTATCCTACTAAGGTCGGCAGCACTTGTGGCATTGATTGTGTAAATAAACAACAGTAGCCACCTATCCTAAAGTGCCCACACACTTTGCTTGCTGACCTTTATATATAAAATAAAATAAAAAAATAGAAAATAAAAAAAACCAATATAGAAAGTCTGAAAGAAAAGTCGGAATTTAATTGCATTAGCAGACTTCCAATTTTACTTCTTCATAAATAAAAATTCATGATTATACTTTTACATTTCATGATCTCTAGGGACAATTCTTTATTTCTGAATGCAAGGTATATGTCCTTCTCTGTATCCCTGATGATTTCATGATGATCAGTTAAGTATTTAAGGCGTGATAACGTAACAGACAGATAGATAGACATAGTTACTTTCACATTTATAATATTAAGAATGGATAAAACTAAAAAAAAAATTATAAAAAGCAATTGGCTATAGGTATTAAGAAATTACATTTCAGTGAGGAGTTTTCGTCTTGTACTATTACAAGCCAAGATTCATGATTAGATTCATTACAAAGTTACTAATTTGGTTATACATAATTAATCTTTCAATTTGGTTACAGGTAACACGTACTAATTTGCAAATTAAATCGCTGTATAAATTTAATTCACTATCATATAGAAACACAACGACTACGGACTATGTTAATATTAATTTTATCAGAAATATGTCTTTTAGCACTTATTATTTCTCTACATAAACAACAATAAACATTACAAAGTATAATGACATTTTCAAGTTAATACAGATTTTAAATGTTACGTTTATTGAGTTCTAGTAAAATTTATTAAATTAGTAAAATTTAAACTTAAACAAAATTGTTAAATCCCAACTAGAACTAAGAACGACTAAGAACCTAAGATAACAACTCAACATTAAATTATGCATACATTTTGTCAGGGGTACAGAAAAGGACATAGGGGTACACTTTATCCAGAAAAAAGTATGTTTCCTAGGGAAACGAACGAAGTTGCGTGCAAAATGTAATGTAAGTAATAAAACTTGAATTAGGAAAATAAAACTTAAAAAAAAAAACTCAATAAATCTCGGTTTTCATTAACACATTCAAAGTTGGGGCATTGGAAAAATATCAAACTATTTTTTTTTTCAAATTTATTTACAACCCTATGGTTCAGATTAACTTCTGCATTTAAATGGCACTGTGTCTTTAATATTGGTGTTGAGATATCTCGTCGTCTCGAGGGAGGTAAGCATTACAGTTTCCTGTTATTTATTTATCTTATTTACTTGATCCTGACGACATTGGAGTGTTTTGTTGTGAATGAGATAGCAAAACATCTCAATAAAAACTTTAAGTATGTGGACAGTTTTGCTTTGCAGTTTATCAGAAATAAACGTGTATTCTAAAATACTTTTACTAAAAACTCAGGACTAGCATCTAACATGCAAAATTTTTTTACTAAATGTGTAGAGATTCCATATCCTCTTATTTAGAGATTCGATATTTCGTTGTGTTCAAATGTTTTTTTTTATCTCTTCCAGTCTGGTTAATATGTTATAATATAACAGCACACGTGCTGTTATTTCAGGGTGGTCTTTTGTAAGGGGGTATTAGTAACTGCCCAATCGATTGCGAAACGTGCCACTACTACATACTTATGTTTTATAGTCGCAATCTCTACGCCGTAGCAGTGGGTGCTACATGCGCTACGCCGTAGCGCGTAGTCGTGACTAAATAAGATTCGTAGACAGCCTGAACAAATAAATTGGCAGTACAAAAGAAGGATCAAACCGATTGTCAGGAATGTGTTAAATTAGACATTCACAACGAATACGATGCGTACTCGTTTTCGGAATCGGAAATTAAACGATTCCAGCCGAATATAAAACGGCGTAGACGAAGTCTATAAAATAAATCTAGTTCTCATACAACTATTGGCGTGGTAGTAAGATGTTTGTTGAAGACACCCTCAATATTGGAATTGAAAATAGCTTTATATGACAGACGCTGAGTATACTACATGTTTTCGAATACCTTTAAACTGCATAATATTCATTTGTATTTCCTTATACTTTCAAGGTCGGCAGCGGACCTTATACTTCCTGATATTTGACATTGATTGGCACCTAATGTCAAGGTCGGCCTGGCATCATCATAAAAATATATTGCATTATTTCATTTGTGTCAATCAATATAGGCAACAAAAATTTGTACACAATTAAAAATAATATAGTTAGTAATCTAAGATCTTTTTTGGCTAATCTTGCAACATTTTTTTTAAATATTGTTACAAATATTATTAATATATCAGCGATACAAATAAAGAAACAAAGTAATGTTATATCTTTCTAGTCCTTGTATTATAAATACGTTCTCCTGAACATAACCTGATCAGGAGAACGTATTTATTGCATTAGGCGCCTCTGAAGAAAACTCTACTAACTTTGAATGGGATTATTAGTGATTTATTTTCTGACTAGCTGTATTGTATATATATTTTTATATATGTGTGTGTACAGTCTCATATTAAAATTCATAATAGCCTATAAATAATTGTGGAAACATATTTTCAAAATATAATTCCTCAAGTATATTCATTCAATAAATTCTCAAAATAATTATATGTATTATAGTAAATATTATAGTAAGTATATTATATGTATATACTTGCGACGTGCCAGTCGTGACAGGGCCTTCATTTAGATGTTATTAACTAGTTGCTTACCTGAAACAAATAGAACATTTTACTTAATTAATAATTATATTTTTAATGGAAACACAGAGAAAATACAAAATTTAAGTATAATCATGGATTCCCTATTAGCATAAAAAAATTCTTATACGTAGATAGTCTCGTCTTTTAAATCCAGGGTCTTCACAAGATCTGAATTCTTTATTGCATTTTAATCCCCTTATAGTTGCATTTTCTTTTTTTATTGGCAAAGGTATTAAGTGCCTGCAACCAGCGTTTGAGATCAATTTACTATTTTATTAAATTACTAGTTCTATAAAATTAGTTTCACTGTAGGAAATACTGACTTATAAAAAGATATCGGCTACTCTTTACTGCAGGAGAGCTATTAGTCTTTTTAAGTACAAAGAACTCCTCACCATATTTTCTTTTATAAAAAAAAAATGAAAAAAAAAAAATAGAGATATCGGCCTGACAGATATTTAGAACTGCGTCCGCTGTTTTGAAGGAAGAACATTCATTTTTTCTTTTTATATTTCTTAATATATGTTCCAACAAACTTTTTTTTATTATTATTAAAAAATGCAGTTTCGCATTTAATTTTGTATCCAAGACAACCAACTAGACATAGACAGGTAAGCCCACATAGGTCCTTTTAAATTAAATATATGTATAAGTACGTATTGTAATTTTCCACAATGTATTTAAAAGCCACATTTAAAATGCGGCGGTAAACAAATCGGGGGTGCGATACAACCTTCCATTGTTATGTAGACTCGTTAATCGTGAGGCCCTTTCCGCCCCAAGCCTTTTTAAGCCGGCCTGAATTGGAATGAAGACATTTATCTCTGTATTCATTCACGGATTCTTCTTCCGACCATGGGTCAGTGGATTTCAAGATATATAAATGATATATTGGTCAAATACTAAAGATAAAAATTCAAGGGTTAATTCAGAGAAATACTTTCAAAAGCTATTCAATTTTTGTATTATATATCTCTATATATATAAAGATTACATGTCACGTTGTTTAACGCCAACTAAACTACTAAACCAATTTTGTAACTTGGTCCAACTTAAAAGATAGGATAATTTTGAACCCGAGCGAAGCCGGGAGCGTGTGTATTATATATATAAATATGTCATATTATTTAAAGAAAAATGTATGAAAAACTCCAGGGACATACAATATAATTATCTTAAGAGGAAACAAAACATGGTTGTTAATTATATGTTGTTATAAGCTATAAGATCAAATTTAGCTGAGAGCGAAAGGGACAACTGTACCTTTAGTCAGATTACATAAAAAATCGTCAAATTCAAGAATTAGTATTTTCAAGTTTTTACCTCCAAATATGAACCATACTTAACTTTCAGTTAGTTGGAAAAAACTTCTTATTGTTAACATAATTAAAATAAATATTACAATATAAATATAAAAAGCATTTTATAAAAACAAAAACTTTAACATTAATGTAACATAATTTTTGTCTTGCTTTATTTATATCTGTATACCTGTATACAGTCAAGTGTAAGGTCGTTAAATTTTCATGGCGTGATAAGTGGTGCCATAAAGTGCTCGGGACAGTTTTAAAGCCGACACTAAATGACGGCTTCAGTTTTAGATATTGAAAACTATTCGGGCTGTAAGGAACAATAAACACGACGTTTTAGAAAATACGACAATGTAAAAATTATTCATAGGTATTAAATAACTGAATTAATCAAGTATCAATCTTAAATGCTCAACGTTAAATACAGCACTTATTGTTTGGGTTGAAAAAAAAAACTAAAAAAATCTCCAAAAATCTTAGAAACTGACATCTTAGAAGGTGTTGTAATAAATAAATAAAAATAGCCAGCCCTCCGACATAGGCCTCCGCCTCTCCTTGATCCCTCCATATATCCATGTCGCCAGTTTTCCTCCTCTATTCCTTTGGCAAATCTTTCCATATATATATATATATATATTTCTATATCTTTCGATTTATATATTAAATATATTTTTCGATATATTTACCTTTTACCTTTTTACCATTCCGTTGTTTTTAATCCATTTCACTTTTATATTCCTCATCATTGTTTAACATAATATATTATGTAACATATCTACACTCATTGGTGTATCCATTTCTTTAATAATATCATATAATTTGTAAATAAATTCTTCTTTTTACTTTATAAATTGAAAGAAGCATTATTTAAAAATTATACATATGTGTCGTTCATTGTAAAAGTGGTGTAACTCCCTATTTTTAAAACCATCTTTTCTTCCCTAATGGTATCACATTTAGTCATATCTTTCAATATAAAAGTGAAGTAACTCCAATAGTTGCATTAAATTCCCATAGATGAAAACAATGAATGAATGCTTATATTTTTTTTCCTACACTATAATTCGCAAAAAGCTAGTTATTGTAAAATTCAGTTACAAGGAGATAGTTCACTTTTACAATGAACGACACATATATAATTAAAGAAATAGATACACAAGTATATACAAGAAAATAAATAGACATAGACATAAATAGACACAAGAAATAGACATGTTACAATTGTAGAAGATGGGCCTCATTTATTGATACTAGAATTTGTACATTAAATCGGTGGCAAGGTTCAAGTAAGTGTGGCTCAAGGTATTAGACCGTAAGATCGAAAAGTTAATAAGATTTGCACGAAATTCGCTAAAGCATTTTACAACCTAGACGTACGTTCGAGAAAGGCAGTATTTTATATGTGAGCTGCAATATCTTAGGTCAGCTAGATTTACATTGGCCATTTGGAGAATATTTTTACTATCTCTTACATATTTAACTGTATGTTGCCAACATATATATCAGATCTCGTTTACTTGAGTGTCTGCAGTGCACTATAGAAACACATGTATATGTTATGTCTTAAATAATGTATAGTCTTGGTTATTTGCAGACTTTTACAAAGTCTTTATTAAATTTCTTTCTTGTCTTATCTTTCAGCTCAATCATTATTCAGAAATCGTTTTCTTAATCTACATCTTAAATGTAATTTCATTTCACTTATCTTGTAACAAACATTTTTGAATACAGTCCTTTAAAATTATGGAAAATTGGCGAAAGTGAAAAGGTGATGCCATATGTGACAAGGTGTCTACTGGTTAGATTAGAGTTAGGTATCATGCTTATTATGTGAAACCTAATCCCGTAAGAAACTTGCTTTTGAAATCCATTTTCTGTAATATTTTTCCCAATCGTGCTTTTTACAATTTTTTTTTAAATATATTTATGGTTATTTAATAATTACCTTTTATTTCATTTAGTTAATGGGTCTCTTTTAAAAATGCTGAAAGGTACTTTGATCAACCAGGTTTTGGAATAAAATATTAGATATTTTTTACCCGATTAATGTAATGGTAACCGGAAATTTAATTCAGATCTATTTATGATGCATATATTTTGTTGGGCTAAAACAATTCAATACAGGGAATTTATTCAGCAGCACGCGAATCCGAGAATAAACAAAATTTAATACTGAATACGTCAAAGAGATGGCGCTAACAGAGACACGAATAATAGAATAGCTGGCATACGTGCGTATAAAGTTTCAATAACGTCGAAACTTTTATAATCTGTTAAAATGAAAGGTCTCTCGTTTAGAGTCGTATTTGATACTGTGTTGGAATCCATCAATATTGCGGTGAAACAATTTACCGGTATCGCAATACATCGGTATTGCTCTATAAACAAAGCGGTACTTTAAAAAATATTTGTTGACGCGACACCAATACGCTTTCACAGCGAAATTAAAAGTAAACCGCTTCAAACCGAGCGGCGGATAGGAAAAAAATCAATCAAAAAATTCCCCCCCAACCAATCTAAGGTTGACCCGAACGTGCCTCCACCGCGACAGAATGAGATATGAAACCGCCATGCAAATTGAAACTGTTCATTTCCAACTGGGACCCGAGTTGCCGGAGACAGGCGTTCGATATATGAAAGTTGATTAAGAACATTTCTATTCGAATGCTCCTTTTCAATAATTAAATGTCGTTTATAAAAATAAAATAAAAATCGCGACCACTGAAATGAGGTCTGTTTACATTTCTCTCCATTTATGATTGCACGCTTCATTGGTTTGTTACATAATATATTGGAAATAAATTGGAAAATACCAATCGTTGTCAGTGAGATTGTTTTATACCATTTAATAAGAAAGCAACATCCATGCAGGTATAATATAATCTGTAAGGTTGATTAGCTGTCACATAAAAACTACTAAAAGGACTTTAATGAAACTACAGCAATATAGCTTACGTACATACTACAATAACAAATATAATATAAAAGATATGAGGACGAAGTCACCGGACAACCTTAGTAATATTATGAGCGGGAAAGTTTGTATGGGTAGATTTATGGATGAACGAATGTTTGTGAGAATGTAATGTGAGTTGGCAACTTTTTATCTTAACTTTTCTGGATTTTTTTATATAATTATATATGTACCTAATACTTTTTTCAGGAATCTGCACATGCACAAAATGGGTAGTAGATAAGAGGGTTTGAAAATAAAGAAATTCTCCGTAACCTAGAAATAAACATTTACTACCAATATAATGAATCACCCTGTTATCCCTTCATCGCACCTAAATCACGTGTGGTGGGATTCAAATTAATTTCAATCCACCTTTTTGAGTTTAAACAAGATAATTTACGGGTTAATTTAGAATTTATTGTATTTGGGCCTCGGGACGAGCCGCTAAAATGATGCTCATACCTTATGCAAATCTTATTTGTTTTTGCTGTAGCTACCATATGTACTAGGTGGGCGTATTAACATGAAGGTAATTGGATGCTCCCGTTCATATCTATTTATTTACAAATTTTGGAAATTGACTCGGGCTTGCGACTCTGTGTTTTTTTAATTTTTTTATGTTAAGGTCGACAGACAGGCTGACGGTCCACTTGATGGTAGGTGGTTTTCGCCTATAACACAAACAACGCCATAAGTGCTACAAGTGCGCTGCCGACCATAGAAGGATTAAGGATAAGGGATAAGGGAGGGGTAATGGGCTCTGGCATCCCTTACTCACTCACCGAAACACAACAGCACATAATGCTGGTTATTCACGGTGGTATTCTGTAAGAAGGTGGTTACTGCCGCCAGACGGGCTGCCCAAATGACTGTGTAACGCAGTGTGCCTACAACTGCTAAAGTTAAAGTTTCTCTTTCAAGGTTCCAAGCTACTTCAGTGCTGATTTTATTTCTTTATTTAATAAAATATTATATATTTTACAAGTGCATTATAACACAACAATTACTTTTTTTAGGCTTTTCAATGACAAAAAACAAAACTTTTTTTTAAATATATAACTTAACAGAAATAGACAGATTTAAAATGTAAAATATGTTCATAAACTCAATCACTATTCTAGTGCTTTCTCTCGTTACTACTGAAACTACGAGTTCAAACGGACAAAACACTAGAATTTGATTACCAATTCGAATTATAACTCTCGCCGCTATCACCTGATCATCAAAAGTGGAGCAATGCAATACGGAATGTAAGGGGCTCAACTCCCTGGAGTAGAGTCGAGGCGGCGTCACGTAGCAGGCGACCAAGAGGCGACCAAGACCTCTTTTGTATTTGTATCTTTATATGGGCGTATCCTATATAATCATATCGCACCTTCGGCAAGACAAGTGCATATCTGCACTATTTGTAATTTTACAAGAGAGTCATTTAGTTATTTTTTTGCATTCAATGTCGTATTCTTCTGCTTATATTGCTTTTAAACAATTCTTCATGAAATAAGCCCCAGTCTTGTGAGTATTTTTTAAATTTAATAATGTTTTTAAGACATTTCTGCATATATTTTAAGTTTAATTAACTCATTTAAAAAAAATTGTAAGATACCCTTACCGAAGGTGCGATAAATGGTCGTCTTACTTCAAGAGTCAAGGCGGAAGCACGGCGAAGTCGAGGCGAGGTCGAATCGGGGACGCGCGGCGTGCTTCCTGATCGTTGCCAAGGCAATTTTCCTATAATATTCACTATGTAATTTCTAAAGTGGGATTAACAACCTTTCACACTTAAAATATTTGTGAATATTTCACTGGCCCCATTGAAATTGTTAATATTATATATTACTAGGTTTTGCCTGCGATTTCGTCCGCGTCCGATCGCTACTAAACTTCACAGGATTACCCGCTGGACTAATCTGAAGATTGACTAAAATTTTATCAAAATCGTTTCAGCGGTTTTGGAGTCCATAGGGAACATACATACATACATACATACATACAAACACACATTGCCTTTTACACTTATATAATATAGATGTAAGCAAACATATAGATACGATACGAAGCAACATTTTAGAAGACTCGCTTGTGTTGAAGTCGGTCAGCTTACGTCACGGTGGCAAGGGTATAATGGGGACCCATAAAAAGGGATATTCACTTTTTTAAATATTTTCCATTTACGCACCGAAAGGTTGTTTGAAACAGAGATAATTTGGAAATTCATTTTATGTAATTACACTCAATTATTAACTCGTCATCGGAGATTTTAATACAAACAATTGAAACTTGAAAACGGTTACGGCTTGTGTTAAGCTATATAAACTTGTAAAAAATAATAAAACAAGCTTTTAACATTTACTTATTTAGCAAACCATTTTAGCGCCTTTTTAGAACTGTAGTATATAATCAATCGACTTCAGCATTAAAGGCATTGAGGAGTGATTTTTTTTATGTCAAGGGCAACGGACAGTCTCACGGCCCACTTGATGGTAACCATACCTACCATCAAGTGTACATTAAACTGTCTACTATATTTACATATATATAAAAACTGTATTAAATACTTTTTTAATGAATCAAACATTTTGAAAAATAAAAAAAGATACTTTTATTTTTTTACTTTTTTTGAGTAATTAATAACAAAAACTTTACTAAATAAACTGTATTAAATACTTTTTCAATGAATCAAACATTTTGAAAAATAAAAAAAGAGACTTATTTTTTATTTTTTTTTAAGTAATTAATAACAAAAAACTTTTGCATTTTATTCACAATACATATTTCATATCGCATAAGAATATTAGCACATTTACGAAAACATAATATATTCATCCTAGTTCATTAATAATGTAACAGAGACAAGGGATGATGCATGACACGGTGTCAAGAAAAGCACTTCACGAATTCAACTAAGAAAATGTTTCAGATAATATCTTATGTAAAACGGAGGAGTTTAAATACCATTTGACTTATTTGGCCTCATTTTTATATAAATATCAATTTCTCAATTTATTACTTAAACTTAATCTTAGACAGATAAAGGATTTAGTTGAAATATAACCAATAGATAATGTATAGGATTAAACAAGATACATTTTAGGAACGGAACTTTAATTAAAATAAAAAAGTATTTGTTAGCAATTATCAATAATTCTAGTAATCATTAAAAGAAATTAATTTGTAAAATAGACGGTTATCAAAAAGGTATTAATAAAACAAAAGCACAAAAATGTCAAGATTGTGTTTCGCTGACAAAAAAAAGGATTTTTGTTTTCGAATTAAATTTTTTTTACATTTTTGCATTTTTTTTAAATTTTATAACTAGTATTATACACAAAGAAATGATGATATGTACAGAGTACTTTTCTAAAAATAATATATTATAGTTTATAAATACAACTTTAAAATTAGTAGCAAATATATACGAGATAAATTCGTTCTAACTGCATACGAGTGCAATTAATTAGTCGATAACTTCGATGGTTACAACCATTTTTACGAAAAAAACTGACAGTATTTTTCGTCATTAATTCGAAAACTTTACTAGTAATTAACAGTGTACACGGAATTATTTTATCTTCCGACGACATTTATATCGGCATTAAATTTGGTATCTGGCAAAGTCCGCGGAGTGCCGACCGTTGTGTGAGAATTTATATCTTTTTTTAGCCAATTCAATTTGGTCCCAGGACTTTCTGGCTATAAAATTTGATTTTCATCCCTCCCAGTTTGTTTAAGCACTCCAACTGATGAAAATTTTACACTGAATGCACGGTCAGGACACTTGAGTCTATTTTCAAGATCTCAGCTCTCTGATATTGATATTGGCAGACGGTTTTCATGGTAAATAATGTTAGTATAGAACTAATATGTATCTAGTTTAAAACACACACAAAAATCTAATTTAATTTTCACTTTAATTTTCACAAGACATAATATGATATTTTAATATGTGCAGTCAACAACTTCTTTAAAACCTTAATTAATATTATAAATTAGATAAATATTTTATACTAATGTAATTACAATTTTAAAATAGTTAATGTTCAACCCACTATTATTATTTTTACGTATATGTAGGCAGACAGGCTAACGGTCCACTTAGGTGATGGCTATCGATGCACAAGCAACGCCACAGGTGCTGCAAAGCTTAGAAAGATTAAGTATAAGGTATTGAGAAAGGAAATGATAGGATAAATGAGAAATATAAATTCCAAACTAAGGAATTCAGAATAAATAAGGAAACAGAAAGCAGTTATTAAATTCTCCAAGATAAATGTCTTAAAACGAAAAACATTTCACAATATAATGAGCCAGGCTTTTGCTTTGATCGAATTTCAATTAAAATAAAAAAGAAAGAATAGATAATTGTTCATATACGAGGGGGAGATGCAGTCTTCAAATGAGGTTAATGTATCCAAAAAATCAAAAATAATTCGATTGGACTCAAATTGGTGCCAA
The DNA here is from genome assembly GCA_945859745.1 of Synanthedon formicaeformis. Lineage (NCBI taxonomy): Eukaryota > Metazoa > Arthropoda > Insecta > Lepidoptera > Sesiidae > Synanthedon > Synanthedon formicaeformis. The sequence continues at coordinate 1,835,193 of OX243968.1, read as the reverse complement.
TTTGATAAAACTATTTGATAAATTTGATAAAATTTGATAAAACTAAATATACAACTGGTCTATTTTCCGATCTGGCAAGTAGATAATAATAACTGTAACACTTCGAAGCATAAACAGAGATTTTGTTACTAAGAATGAACGCGAACTTACTATTCTATTACGTTTGGATCTGCAACGGATTTCATCCTCGGCCACAAATAATGTTTTGTTCCCGGGAAATAATCTAGAACGGGGATTTAAATAAAAAAAATGGTTATTCTTCCACGAATTTACGTCATTCGTCCTAGCGCGATCTTCCGAAGCTCTTAATTGAAAAAGTTTTCGGGGCCATAACTCAAACAGAGCTCTGAGTGTATTCGTCGAATCACAAATTGTTTTTGTTTGTTACCTCCGTGTACTCTTTAAGATGGTTTGTTTCTCTATTATTTTTTTAAACTCGCTACGCTTTTTAATATTTCCTCTCTGAAAGCAATTTGACGCTTTATGAAACTCAATATTTGTGTGAAGACTCCGTAGCAATCTAAACATAGTGAAGTTTTTAATATCCATTTTCATTGTATTAAGTGGAATGAATGTTTCGTATTTAGTACTTGTGATTAAGTTGTCTGTTTAACTTTAATTAGTGCTCAATTTTGAGAACTGTTTTCTTTGAACAGCTTAATTGAGACGAAGGAACGAATTACTTAAAATCATCTTGTATTTGGGTAAAAACGTTTCTAGGTCAGTTTAATTTTTAATTCCGATGCTGAGTTTTATAGTAAATTTAAATTATGTTATTGTTTTTTATTTTGAACTATAAATGTGGAGAGAGATGGAGGAGGCCTTTACTCGTCGAGAGGTCCTTAATTACTAGATTTAAAAAAAAATTATGTACAATATTGTAGTAATTAAGGAAATTAAAGGCTTTTTATTTTATTTTATTTTTTTATTGTTTTTTATTTGTTTTCTTTGTCTCGCGAAAAGAAAAACTTTAATAAAGATGACTATAGAAATTCATGACGGATAAGGCCTGCAGGGCAATGGCAGCAGGCAGCAATGCAAGACAATGTAAACACATGAAAAGTAAAAAGTATTTAGTATAATAAAAACATAACACATCGAGTCTTATAGTTCCTCAGCTTTACTCGTCGAGAGGTCCTTAATTACTAGATTTAAAAAAAAATTATGTACAATATTGTAGTAATTAAGGAAATTAAAGGCTTTTTATTTTATTTTATTTTTTTATTGTTTTTTATTTGTTTTCTTTGTCTCGCGAAAAGAAAAACTTTAATAAAGATGACTATAGAAATTCATGACGGATAAGGCCTGCAGGGCAATGGCAGCAGGCAGCAATGCAAGACAATGTAAACACATGAAAAGTAAAAAGTATTTAGTATAATAAAAACATAACACATCGAGTCTTATAGTTCCTCAGCTTTACTCGTCGAGAGGTCCTTAATTACTAGATTTAAAAAAAAATTATGTACAATATTGTAGTAATTAAGGAAATTAAAGGCTTTTTATTTTATTTTATTTTTTTATTGTTTTTTATTTGTTTTCTTTGTCTCGCGAAAAGAAAAACTTTAATAAAGATGACTATAGAAATTCATGACGGATAAGGCCTGCAGGGCAATGGCAGCAGGCAGCAATGCAAGACAATGTAAACACATGAAAAGTAAAAAGTATTTAGTATAATAAAAACATAACACATCGAGTCTTATAGTTCCTCAGCTTTACTCGTCGAGAGGTCCTTAATTACTAGATTTAAAAAAAAATTATGTACAATATTGTAGTAATTAAGGAAATTAAAGGCTTTTTATTTTATTTTATTTTTTTATTGTTTTTTATTTGTTTTCTTTGTCTCGCGAAAAGAAAAACTTTAATAAAGATGACTATAGAAATTCATGACGGATAAGGCCTGCAGGGCAATGGCAGCAGGCAGCAATGCAAGACAATGTAAACACATGAAAAGTAAAAAGTATTTAGTATAATAAAAACATAACACATCGAGTCTTATAGTTCCTCAGCTTTACTCGTCGAGAGGTCCTTAATTACTAGATTTAAAAAAAAATTATGTACAATATTGTAGTAATTAAGGAAATTAAAGGCTTTTTATTTTATTTTATTTTTTTATTGTTTTTTATTTGTTTTCTTTGTCTCGCGAAAAGAAAAACTTTAATAAAGATGACTATAGAAATTCATGACGGATAAGGCCTGCAGGGCAATGGCAGCAGGCAGCAATGCAAGACAATGTAAACACATGAAAAGTAAAAAGTATTTAGTATAATAAAAACATAACACATCGAGTCTTATAGTTCCTCAGCTATAAAACTTATATAGCAATAAGGGGTTTATCTATTCCATTACCGCTCTATGCCATTGTAGATTGGCATATCTTTAGATGCTTGGAAATATTGTAAGAGTCGAGTATTGAACTAATGTCTGAAGTATCCGAACATTGGAACAAATAATTAAGGCACAAACACTAAGCCACTAATAGTGGCTACGAATAGAACTAATATTATAAAGAGAGAAGATTTTTATGTTTGTTATGAATGAATTCAAAAACTACTAGATCGATTTTGAAAATTCTTTCGCCTATAGAAAGCTATAATTATAATCAGCGAGCAACATAGACTGTAAGTTACGCGAGCGAAGTAGCGTGCAATAGCTAGTCAGTTATATAATTTTCCATTGAGAATGTAGATATAATTATTTTATATGTATATGGTCTTATGTGGGGATTGCGACTATATCCAGCTTGTACTACTAAAATTAGACAATTTATTTTATAGATTAAAAACTCTATTGCTACACACATAGATTATAAATATATCATCGATCAATACTAATAATAAATCTGTAAGTGTAGGTATTGTACGTATGTATGTTCCTCCATAACTCTTAAACGAATTAACTGATTTTGATGAAACTTGGTAAATAAACATTTAGACGTACGGGACAAAGGATAGGCTACTTTTTTTTCTTTTCCAACGCGGACGAAGTCGCGGGCGCCAGCTAGTATATTTTAAAAATTTCACCTCGCGAAGATGTGGTTCCTGAAATTTAAATTAGACGAGTAAAACGTGCCATGCTACACCATGTTGCGACGACGCGACGTCGTCTCTCCAAATTGAATTCCACAGGAAAAGTGTGAGAAGTGGAGTTGCCTTGTAAATTGAAGCACTGGAGTTGATGTGATTTTACAGTTTCAGTGGACATCTAAACTCTCCCTTGGCGACTCCACAAAGTAGTAAAATAATAATGACTAGTCTATAGTTTTCGAGAATACTTTTAATTATCAATACTAATAATAAATGTGTAAGGGTTGGTCATGGAGTAAGTTACTTTGTTTTCAAAGATATCGTGTTTATAGGCTCTATACATGTATGTATGTATGTGTGTGTGTGTGTGTGTGTGTGTGTGTGTGTGTGTGTGTATATGTAAGTATGTAGGTTCCTTCATAACTCTTAAACGAATCAACTGATTTTCTTGAAACTTGGTAGATAAACATTTCGACGTACAGGACAAAGGATAGGCTACTTTTTTCATCGCGGACGAAGTCGCGGACGCCAACTAGTCATAAATATTTTTACACTTACTTAAGAGGAGATCTTACCAGATTTCGTGGATAAATTCAACTTTTACTCGTAGTTAGAGTGTGACAATTTATTGAGAATTTAAAATTTTATAAATATAATAATTTTAATACTACATGAAACATAATAAAATTTACCAAAAGATTTATATACTATATATCAAAGCAGCTGTGCGTCCCTTTGATTTGGCAGCTTATAAATCTTCTCCATAAGAATATTATATAACTGTGTCAACTTTAGTTGTGATCGATCACAAAAAAAATTTACAAAATATGACAATAATTTATTTGACACCGTCAAATCATGTTAAGTCTGCCTTTTTTTTTTTTTTTTTTTTTTTTTTTTTATTTTTTATTTTTTTTTTTTTAACGTTGGGAAATCCTCTTGGATACCCGGCAGTGAAGGGGACACTGCGGGGTTATGCCGGATTCCTACCGGCTAAAACCCAACGACTTTCATTCTATCGCGGCCGTTGATGGGCGGGGTCGTGGGGACGTTATTACACGACTTCGGTGCCCCGCCACATGTTAAGTCTGCCTAGTTTATGACATAAATAAATTCGCCCGTTCCATATCCCTATTAAAGTAACCCTATTAAAGTAGTAAGTAAGTAATTAGAAAAAATCTACTTACTTATCCCTATCAGTAGGGATACTTTACCACATATTCAATCAGTGGGGCTGTTCGAAACTACAAAAAACTGTGCGCTGCTTCGGCCTAGTATCAATAGTCCTATGATACCTATAGAACATCGGACTACTGAGCCTTTTAGTCCGATGATAACTCAATTTAGTTAAAAGGTGGTTTAATGGAGAAACAGAGAAGCGGACGTCGACTTTATTTTATAATTAGCTGGCGCCCGACTTCGCGTTGAAAAAGAAAAAAGTAGCCTATCCTGTGTCCTGTACGTCTAAATGTATATCTACCAAGTTTCATGAAAATCAGTTAATTCGTTTTATGGAATGGAGTTATGGAAGAACATACATGAATGCAATACCTACACTTACAGATTTATTATTAGTATTCATTGATGATATGTATAGATGTAATATATTACAAAAAAAAACAGTACACTTTAGTGATGATATGAAAACATTATATAAATATCGCTCCTAAGTGAGTAAACAATATGAAAATTACAACTAAAAGAACAGTGAAACAGCTGTTGTATTTTAAAACACGAAACCCCGAAAACATTAACGTACGGATCCACCGCAAAACAGATGACATTAAAACCCCGAAACCAATTGAAATTCCTACTCTCAAATTCCAATTCAAAGAGAAGTGTCATGAGGGCCGCGTCACGTATCTGTACATTCATATAGGAGGGCATAAATACGTACACATACCCGACGAAGCAGAATTTCCATTAGATCGTTATTTACACAGCTCTCGGGCTACGTGAGCCATCGGTTCATGTTCGGATAATTTTACTAAGGAAATAGTTTTTCATTGAAAGCTCGGGACGTTGCGTTATTGGATACGGACACCATTTTGAAATATTTGTGATGCTTTTGAAAAATTACTGCATTCTCTTTTAAACTATAGTGTTTTAATGACAGCTATCGTTTACTAAGCGACTTGGTCCCGACTTTGCCCGGGGTGTAATTTTTACTATATACCTAAAACTTCTCCGTTTCGATATGTCTACTCATTCTCGAGTTTTTAAAGCGTACACAAACCAACTTCACATTTTTATATAATTATAGTTAAATTATTTTATTACTTTTGAGGTAATCGAAATAAGCTCAACCACATCGCTTTCGTCAATTGCTGACTTTGACCATAGTATTTTAGAAACCGTACAATTATTGTACGGAATTTGTATTTGATGGAAATTATTTTATTAATAAACTTTTAACTTTCTCAAAACTTTGGTTCGTGAAATAAGGTACGCATTGACAATAAAGAGAACAATTTTGTAAACAAAACTAAGAACAAGTTGTAACAGAATCTGGCAACAGGATACCTTAAGAAATCCTATTAAGTTGTAAAAGGGAATTCTTAATCAGAAAGCCTTAATGAAAATGTCGTTTGTGTAGCAAAGCGGGAACATCATTCGTCTCAACGTATTTAATATGTAAAAGTGTTTTTGTCGTTATCTTGTACTTTTTGGTTGTTCGACATTAAAATTAACAAACATATTACAAGCTGTTTAAATTTATTTTGTTCTCTTATAAATATATAGGCATATATTTTAGTAAAATGCCAATTTGCTTAATGAAACTGTGTAAAAATATAATTAAACTGTGTAAAAAGTGATAATTAGTGACTAAAGTTGCCGCATTCACGGAGCTATTGCTTTTAGGTAGGGCCGTATCTAGTCGAGCGCAGCGAGACCAATCATTAATCTATGCATAATAGTTTAAAGAGATTAATTCTAAAACGACCTCTTTGTCTTTAACCATTGAAGTGTTGTTTTACAAAATCGATAACTAATCAAGATTCAGAATCACTCTAAACTCAATTGAAACTAGAGTCATTCCGGCGAAGTTGAGTGAAAGTACCAGTTGGGGGTATCAAACTGCCGCTATCGGAATGGTCTATTTGGAAACTGGGAACGCTCGTTAACGGCCGTGCTACGGTTGTCAAAGACCAAATAGAGGCAATGCCAGCGAAGGCCGGAACACTAAATGGAACAAGCGGATAAGGCCAATGTTCTTAGTCCTAACCGCAACGGAGTATGCATCAGGCAGACCTCTATAAAGCCTTGCGGTACTACGCCTCATAGAACGTCTGATACAGACATTTATCCGATACCTATGGAAATCCGATTGCGTACATAACACTACGAATTGGAATTGGATTTAACATAATATTCGGTTTATAATTATTTTACAACTTTATCTGACACAACTATTATATTTAGTAAGATGTTCAATCTTCATTGCTCATACAATTTTGTCGGGAGTTGACATTTTTATTTTTAGATGATCCCTTGTGAACAGTAGTACATTTTTTTTTGGATGGTATCTCCTTTTATGTATCCCTGACAATGTGTATGAAAAATTTATGAAGATCGGTTTTAGAATGCGTGAAAGCGTAACAAACAAACTCACTTTCAAGTTTATAATGTTAGAATTATATTCACTTAGAAATAAGTTTTTATTAGATTTATTTGAGCATATATAATTATAGACATATTATAATAATTCAAAGTAAAAAAAACTTTTGACAAGTAATAGGAACATTGTAGTTAAGTCCCATTTTACATACGTTAAATTTTAGGCTTTACATTTTACATAATCCAAACTGTAGGTTATTATCATAATAACACTAATTATGTTTTATATCATATTTGTGGTTTATGTGCGAAGCTGGAGGAGAGTTGCTAGTTTTATTGTAATATATGAAAACCATTGGCTGATATGTGAAGCGATAATGTCACACGGAAATACAACTTCCATTTTAAAATTTCTAGATTGCAATAAATTGTGCGAAACAAAGGCGATTGGCCCGAAACGTTATTGCGATCATACGTCACGATTTGCGTTGTCGTTTATCAATAAATGGAGATGCGGTCCGATAAATTATGAGTCGACGCAATATGGACGGTCAGTGCAAACATCGAGCGGGCAAATTACAAGCTGCGTTCGTGAAAAAGGGCATGTTCACGGCCGACAGAGAATAATTGCTGGTGGACTGCCGACGTGTAGTTAATTCCGCTTATTTGTACTTCAAACAGTCCGTGAACGTTGCTCTCATATGATTACTTTGTTTTTTGTTGCGTATCACGACACGATACAGTACGAAAATCTGTACGTTTCATTTAGCTCCCGCCAGTTATAATTACTTAGTCCTATTAAGTTATGACTTCTCGTTATAGTTTATAGTTTTTGTAATTTCGTTTTTTCGTAGGTATTTTTTGTAATAATTTATATTATTTACAGGTTCACATGTTATTCGGAATATCTTCAAAATATATGAATAAAAAAAATAGCATGGTAATAGTTATTTTAAATCTATGTAGATAGATAATCTACTAGCGATTTTTTTTCTATATTATTGTTACGACCGAACATTCTCGAAGCGTTTGTTTATCATAAACAAACAGCGTGTTGTTGTTTATCATGAGACCTGGGCGTATGGAAATTTCCATACGTAGAAGGAAGCCCTCCTGTCTCAGAGAAAACTGTTCCTTATGTTCGCGACATAAGGTTCACATTCCCTTAAGCCAGAGAGTTGTTTACGATGTTTGTTTTTTATGACTTGTTTACTTGTGTACGAGCTTGTTTACCTTAAAGTTTCTAGTGTTTTCCAAAAACATCGCGGCTGACTGCGCGTGTATAAATACGGGTGCCATCGCTCGAGTGGGACAGTTCTGCGACAACAAGCGATACGAAAACAACTCTTGGGAGCTTTTGCGAAGATATTTGCGACAGTGCATTGTTGACACATAGAGTGAATTATTTACGACTTTTGGCAAGTTTTACGGTTTAATTGGAAAAGCTCTGATATTTTGGAAGTCATCTTGGTCTGCGTAATAAATCGTGTTCTTACAACCCTAAACGGCATTTTAACTCACCCCGCACGTAACAACTGGTGTCAGAAGCGGAATGCCGTTAATGCCACGGGACGAAGGAACTCGTACTCCACGGACCAGGAGGCAAGTGGAGATGGATGCTGCGAGACAACGAGCACATGAGGAGCCGGAGGAAGGCACCGATGCTGATTTGCTTCCTACGGCAGTACCTACATCGAGCCCGTCGATGGACCTCGCTGCGCTGCTAGCTGCTGTACAGAGCATACAGGCTAGTCAAGAAGCCGCTCGCCGGGAACAGGAAGCTGCTGTGCAGAGCATACAAGCCAGTCAGGAAGCCGCTCGCCGTGAACAGGAAGCCGCTCGCCGTGAACAGGAATCTGCTAGCCAAATGCTGCTTTCGAAATTGGACACAAGCCTTGAAGTCATCTGCGATAAAGTTAAAAAGGTAGAGTCCGAAGTTAAAGGGGTCTCAGTGAAAGTCGAAGGCCTGGAAGAGAGACTCGACCAAACCGACACTCGCCACCAGGCGCTCGCCGAGAAAGTGCAGAAGTTGGTGACGAGGGAGGCAGTCTTCACTGCGCCGGTACCTACACAAGGTAGGCTGGACTTGCCACGGTTTGATGGCACATCTTCTTGGACAGCCTATAAGTACCAGTTCGAAACCCTCTCTAACTGCAGCGGCTGGACTGATGATCAAGCATTCATGGCGTTGACTCTTGCCTTAAGAGGAGACGCCCAACTGATTCTGGAGCGACTCCCTACGGAAGGAAGGTCTCTGCAAGCCCTATTGGAAGCCCTAGAGACACGGTATGGTGACAGGCATTTGGAGCACGTGTATAGGGCTCAACTACGAAATCGCATGCAGAGGCCCACGGAAACACTCCAGCAGTGGGCTGACGAAATCGAGAAATTAGTTCATCGCGCCTATATATCAACACCGAATGCAGTGGAAATAATTCTGCTCCAAGCCTTTGTGGACGGGATAAGGGACGGCGAAGTTCGCGCAGCGGTACGTTTGGGTCACCACCAGACCCTGAAGAGTGCACTGGCACATGCTCTGGAAGTGGAAGCTGTGCGGCGTGACACGAGGCCATTCAAGGTCAGGGAGCTGGTAGCCGAGGAGCGAAAGCCTCGCTATGGCCCGACCTGCTATGGCTGCGGTGAAAAAGGCCACATAAGGCTGGACTGCCCAAAGAAGAAGAGAAAAAGGGTCTCAGAGATGGAGACCCAAGTTGACGAGGGGCAGTTAAACTAAGCGTTGCCAGGGCCGCGGGGCAGGCGCTGGCTGGGAGAAGGAAAGCCCCTGCTATTACTATCAGACAAGCTTCTAACGGAAACAGTTTAAGCATCGAGGGTACGCTGAACGGTAAAAAGTGCAGGTTCACAATAGACACAGGAGCATCGCGCACCATTGTAAGACCTGAACTCTTAAAACGAACTATCTCATGGAAGCAACGATCTCCAACATGTCAGCTACGAACAGCAACGGGCCAGCCAGTACCTGTCCTCGGTGACTCAGACGTGGAAATTGGAATTGGTAGTCAGTTGTACTCAAACTCAGTGCTGATTGCCAATATTACTGACGACTGCATATTAGGACTGGATTTCTTAAAAAATCACCGTTGTATTTTGAACGTCGACCAAGGAGTACTCGAATTTCCTGATCAAGAAGTTTTCTTAGAAGGCTCGACCCCATGTACACTCTATTGTTTAAGGGACGTCAAACTAGCTCCCAGATCAGAAAATCTAGTAATGACGAAATTCTCATCCAACGTCAAGAACGGGTTATGTGTCATTGCGGAGGATGAAGGAACACATCCTAATTGGATAATGGCCAGAACACTACTAATGACAAGCAGGATAGGCAGAGTAAGAATTTTAAATCTCAGCAATGAAGAGGTACAGCTCAGAAGAAACAGCGTAGTTGGAAAGTGTCAGGAAGTGAAGTATTTAAGACGTATAAGCAGTACAACAAACGCAGTAAATAGCACAGACTACCAGGTATCGCAGTTATTGGATTCGCTGAAAGGAAATTTGTCGTCAGTTCAGTTGAGGCAAGCTCAGGATCTTTTAATGCGGTTCAAAGACATATTTGCCGTTGGAAATGATTGCGGTAGAACAGGACTTGTGAAGCACAGAATAGACACCGGCGATTCAAGACCTATACGACAAAGACCTCGTCGAATCCCGTGGGCAAAAGAAGCTGAAGTTGCGGATATGATAAGGGATATGGCGGCAAACAAAGTCATCGAACCATCTACAAGCCCTTGGTCGTCACCTGTGGTACTGGTGAAAAAGAAAGATGGCACAACCAGGTTTTGTGTAGACTACCGAAGGCTGAACGACGTTACCAAGAAAGACAGCTATCCTCTACCGCGTATTGATAACACTTTAGATATGCTCAGTGGAATGGAATGGTTTTCTACCGTTGATCTTAAAAGTGGGTACTGGCAGGTGGAAATAAGTCCAGAGGATAAGGAGAAAACAGCATTCTCTACGGGCATCGGAAATGGACTTTGGCAATTCAATGTCATGCCATTTGGTTTGTGTAATGCTCCCGCAACGTTTGAGCGCCTTATGGACAGAGTTATGGTGGGTCTTCTGGGAGATGTTTGCCTGGTGTATCTGGACGACGTAATCATCATGGGTCGTGACTTCGAGGAACATCTCCAGAACCTTGAAAAGGTGTTCAACCGTCTACGCGAGGCAAACTTAAAACTAAGTCCTAAAAAGTGTACCTTCTTCAGCAACGCAGTTAGCTATCTGGGGCACATAATCACTAAGGAAGGAGTTCAAACAGATCCAGAAAAGATCAAAGCTGTAAAAGATTGGCCTACACCAAAGAATAAAACCGAAGTCAGATCCTTCCTTGGCTTATGCGCATATTACAGGCGCTTTGTCAAAAATTTCTCAACAATAGCCAAACCCCTCCATCGCCTGACTGAAGATAAACAGGTGTTTGCTTGGGACGCAAATTGTGACAACGCTTTCAAAGAACTGAAACAGCGTTTATGTGAGTCCCCGATATTGGGCTATCCGACACGGAATGGAAAATTCATTGTGGATACGGATGCCAGCAACACGGGTATTGGTGGAGTGTTGTCACAAGTGCAGGGAGACAAACAAGTTGTGATTGCGTACTACAGCAAAACGCTTTCCAGGCCAGAGAGAAACTACTGTGTTACACGTCGAGAGTTGTTAGCGGTAGTGAAGACCTTGCAGCACTTCCACAAGTATCTCATTGGACGTGAGTTCACCTTAAGGACGGACCATGCTGCACTTAAATGGCTTCTTCAGTTTAAAAGTCCTGAAGGACAGGTAGCACGGTGGATTGAGCAATTGCAGGAATTCCATTTTGCAACAGAACATCGAAGTGGTAAAGGTCATGGTAATGCTGACGCTCTATCGAGAAGACCATGTCCTGAAATCTGTAAACACTGCAGGAAACAAGAGTCTCAGGAATCAGTAAAAATTATCCGTACCCAAGGATTAGACGATGACTGGTCTGGAGAAAATATGAGGAAGGCGCAAGAGGAAGATGACGACCTGCGATTGATCTTAGATTGGATAAAAAAGGGAGTGAAACCTGAGTGGGCGGATGTATCAGCTTCCAGTCCTGTTACAAAAAGCTATTGGGCTCAATGGGATAGTTTGACCCTGGAAGGCGGAATCTTGTGCAGGAAATGGGAGTCTAATACCGGACATCAGGTGACTGTACAGGTTGTAGTCCCTCGAAGTAAGGTATCTCCTCTACTACGTCATATCCATGATGGGGTGTCTGGTGGTCATCTTGGAGTGAAGAAAACCCTTTTGAAAGTGCGACAGCGGTTCTACTGGGTCCATTGCCGGGAAGACGTAGAAGATTGGTGTCGTAAATGCAACGCATGCGCTTCAGTCAAGGGACCACAGACAAGAAGTAGGGGAAAACTGAAGCTCTACAATGTGGGAGCACCATGGGAACGTATCGCTATAGACGTGGCCGGACCATTTCCTGAAACTGAGGATGGGAACAAATACATCGTTGTAGTGCAAGACTATTTCAGCAAATGGCCGGAAGTGTTTGCGACCCCTAACCAAGAAGCTAAAACTGTTGCCAAGAAGCTAGTTCAGGATGTAATCTGTCGGTATGGCGTACCTCTGGAAATACACTCCGATCAGGGGAGAAATTTCGAATCAGCCCTATTTCAAGAAATGTGCAACCTTCTCGGTATACATAAGACCCGTACGACACCAGCTCATCCTCAGTCTGACGGAATGGTCGAAAGGTTTAACCAAACATTGGAAAATAATTTGGCTAAAGTAGTCGACTCACATCAGAGAGACTGGGACCAGTACATTCCTCTTTTCTTGTTGTCTTATCGCTCCGCTGTACATGATAGTACTAGTTTTACCCCTGCCAGAGTGAATTTTGGTCGAGAAATAAGACTACCAGTCGATGCAATAACAGGGTCTCCGCCGAATAGCCCAAGACTTGTGACGGATTATGTCAGCGATCTTCGAGAACAGCTGGATGAAGTGCATAAGCTAGTTCGCGAGTGCAGTCTCAAGACTGGTGAAAAAATGAAAACCCGTTATGATAGGAGATCAAACATCAACGGTTTTGAAGAGGGAACTCTCGTATGGCTTCATAATCCCTTCAGGAAAAAGGGCAAAAGCCCAAAGTTGCAAGCACGATGGGAAGGACCTTACAATGTGGTTACAAAAATCAACGACGTCACCTATCGAATCAAAAAGGGGCAAAGAGGAAAACCGAAGGTCGTACACATTGACCGTTTGACAAAGTATCACGGCACGAATGATGATCGGGACGATCATAACTAAGAGGGGGGTAATGTTACGACCGAACATTCTCGAAGCGTTTGTTTATCATAAACAAACAGCGTGTTGTTGTTTATCATGAGACCTGGGCGTATGGAAATTTCCATACGTAGAAGGAAGCCCTCCTGTCTCAGAGAAAACTGTTCCTTATGTTCGCGACATAAGGTTCACATTCCCTTAAGCCAGAGAGTTGTTTACGATGTTTGTTTTTTATGACTTGTTTACTTGTGTACGAGCTTGTTTACCTTAAAGTTTCTAGTGTTTTCCAAAAACATCGCGGCTGACTGCGCGTGTATAAATACGGGTGCCATCGCTCGAGTGGGACAGTTCTGCGACAACAAGCGATACGAAAACAACTCTTGGGAGCTTTTGCGAAGATATTTGCGACAGTGCATTGTTGACACATAGAGTGAATTATTTACGACTTTTGGCAAGTTTTACGGTTTAATTGGAAAAGCTCTGATATTTTGGAAGTCATCTTGGTCTGCGTAATAAATCGTGTTCTTACAACCCTAAACGGCATTTTAACTCACCCCGCACGTAACATTATATAAAAATTAGCCGTTACACGCGACTTCGATCGCGTATTTTTTTTAAATTAAGTATAACCTGTTACTTGCTGATAATGTATAGCTTCTATAGATGAAAGAATTTTTAAAATCGGTCCAGTAATTCTTGAGTTTATTCATTACTAAAATACAAAATTACAAATCTAATGTAAGTATATATAGATAAAGTCCACGCGAACCAAATTTAATTCACCACCTAGTATTTAATAATTCATCTGTTTAAGCTTATATAAATGTTTTTGTACTCAATGTTTTATTTTTGTTCAATTTTGGCAAATATATTGTATATTGTTTTATATTTAATAAAATTATACTGAATAAAATAAATTATTCATTAATAAAACATAAAATATAATCAGTTGAGAAAATATTCAATTCGCTTCTCTGCAAACAAAGCAAAGCTTTTGTATTCGGAAGAACGTCCGAGAGGAAATATCGCCAAAGATATTCGGCCAACGGTTAATATAATCAATTTCATGCAAAGCTAAGCTAATCGAGATTCCCTTTATTAAGGAGTAAATTACTCTTCTTTCCCCCTTCTCTTTAAGTATTGTATACCTATAAATTGTTATGAGGGACATCTTTATATTGAATCTTTGTTTATATATTTCATTGAAATATTAAATTACAATTTGTGCATTCTTTTATTTATTTCTGAAATTATATAAAAAAAACTTCATAAAGTTGCGTAAAATTTCACAAATAGAGATAATCTATACTAATATATAAATCTGAAGAGTTTGTTTGTTTGGTTGTACGCGCTAATTTCAGGAACTACTGGTTCGAATTGAAAAATTCTTTTTGTGTTGAATAGTCCATTTATCGAGGAAGGCTAGTGTGACCTAAAAGGCTAAAAAAATCAAAAATATATTCCTTATTTAGATTAACGCCATCTATCGTTCAGTGGCAGAACTATTAAAATAAGATAACGGATAACAAGATAGATATATAATGGTATAGGTATTGTGTTATAGTTTACAACAAAATGCGAAATTTTATATCCATAACATCGATATACTTATTATAGCTTATTATTAATCGGAATACTTATTATAACAATTCTGTGACCACATGAAATGTGTGGTTTTCATTGTATTGATACGTAATATTGCTATTTAATTATAGTTGCGTTACGAAAATGTTTATTACTATCTAAAGGCTATTCCATGAAAAAAAAAAATTAGGTTTTATAACTTATTAAAACCCGCTAATAGCCACCTAGATTTGAATTTTATCTAGGTAAACAAAGTCCAATTTAACAACTTTTTCAAAATAGATAAATACATTATAAATGAAAGTGAAGACTCAGAAGAAAATACATAATATAATGAAATATTCTCGATAAGTAGAAAAAAATCACCAAGTGAACTCTCATTTCCATCGATTTTAGTTTTATTTTCAAAATGACACACATTACAAAGTTAAAAGTGTATCTGTACTCTCACTTCACAGATTATCTAATGATTTATGTTTCAATTTTTCATTTGACATTGTAGTTTACGAATAATTAATATTTAATACTTTTGGCACATAACATACTTCCGTCGCATGTTGTGCGTAGTTCTACGTATTTTGTGTCATTAGTCCAAGGGGCCACGCGGGTGAAATTACAAATTTTGTTTGCTTTATACGCACTCTTAATGCTCCAAGATTAACCTTACGTAACTATGCAAGCGAAGTCTCCCAGCGAAGTAATTACATGGTTCTCCATGTAATTACTACGTCAAGAAATAAAATGTAAAATTATTATGTACCTCAAGCTAACACATCGAGATGTGTACGGGACAAAATGAACGTCGCATCTAAGCGCCGGAAAAATCGTTACAAACGGATGTTCTTTACTTCAAACAACTCATTCGTGTTTTACTATTAAACGTAGTTTTGTTATTCGAAATGCGAATGTAAACTTACGCGTAGCACGGTTGATTTTAGCTCGCAGTGTTAGTGTAGCTACGACGAAACTCGTGGTTTCAATGGATCCTAGCATCGAGCTACAGATTTTAATTTCATACGTACGTAATGCACGTTACACAGAGCCCCCGGTACGTATGTCCCTAATTGCTGTTTATTTGGTGGAATCCTCGGTGGAAATTAATACGTAGATAACATTAATAAGCATTGTGGTGTTTGATTTCGCATGTCAAAGGTAGTTTACTAAGCGTAATATCAAATATTACACGATATTAATTTCATTCATTTCTGACGAGTACAAATGTTATA
This sequence comes from Synanthedon formicaeformis, assembly GCA_945859745.1. Lineage (NCBI taxonomy): Eukaryota > Metazoa > Arthropoda > Insecta > Lepidoptera > Sesiidae > Synanthedon > Synanthedon formicaeformis. Next base: position 1,819,526 of record OX243968.1, on the reverse strand, counting down.
CGGTTGTAAAGTTCTCAGTTAAATGTTCTAAATTGAAATTGTAATTATTTTGTAAGACCAGTGTTTTCCCGCTTGTTGAAATTCGAGCATTAGATATCATTTCAAAATCGGTAAAAAATACTGTTTCCAGTTTTTTTCTATTGATAGTGCTAAAACTCGTCAATAGCTTCTAATTAGAAAAGAAAAAAAAGTTAAGTTGGTTAACAAAGTAATGAGAAAAGTGGTACTTAACTGTTTTGTCTTTATCTATTTCATTGTAGATACTCATTGAATTAATTTTACAATTCCATTTCTATTAATAAAATCGTAAACATGCCGAGTTTGTACATTAAATTATTAAAAAATAATTATGTACTTTTGTACTTATGTTGCCGAGGTCAAAAAAAGTTAAGATTTTTTTTCTGTTTGTCTATGCGTTTGTGCACACTAATCTCAGAAACGGCCATACGGATTATTACCTGGATTAACATATAGGTTACTTTTGATCCTGAAAAACACTTGGTTCCTGTGGGATTTTAAAAAACGAACTACAGTATGTACCAAGTCCCAGGCACAGCTAGTTCATCTGGTCTAGTCTAGGTACCTAGGGGCAGAGGCACACTACGTGTTTTGCAGTCGTTTGGCAGCCTCTCTGGCTTCGGTAACCAATACCACAATAAATAAACAGCATATGTGCTGTTGTATTTCATTGAGTGAGTGATCAAGGGAACCCAGAGTCCATTTCTCTATCCCTTCCCAGTCCCTTATCCCTCATCCTACTACGGTCGGCAGTTCACTTGCAGCATATGTTGTGTTATTTCACGGTGATCTATACTAATATTATAAGGAGGAAAGATTTGTTTGTTTGTTTATTTGCATTGAATAGGCTCTGAAACTACTGGACCGATTTGAAAAATTCTTTCACTGTTGGGAAGCTCGATATTATTATCCGCGAGTAATATCTATATTTCATAATCTATACTATTCTACTGGTTCGAATTGAAAAAATATTTTTTTATTGGATAGTCCATTCATCGAGGAAGGCTATAGAGAACGCGGACGAAGTCGCGGGCACTAGCTAGTATTCTATAAGAGAAAGGTCACTGCCGCTAGATGGGCTGCCCAAATTACTGCGTAACGCATTGTGTTTAATATTTTTGCTGACGCTACTTTTATTGTCAACCGGGTTCTGTGTTCGTCTTTTAAATTAGAGGCATTCGAGACTCAGTATTTATTTGTCGCCGAATGCCTGAAGTCCCATTTAAACGTCACACCGCACTTTATTTTTAAGCAATTTGTTTGAGTGCTTAGAGCGACAGAGTATTTCGTTTTTACGTTTCGTTTATTCTGTTGTTGACAGCTGTTGCACTGCTTCGACGTTAGCACGTGTAGGTTTAGTTTATTTATTTACAAACGGATTTGTCTTACGGACGATAAGTTTGGAGCTTTTATAAAGACCCTTGATTTATAAAGATACGCGAACGATATTGCGTATAATTATAAATTAAATAATATAATGTAATTATTTATAATGTATAATTGATATCCCTTGATTTATAATTGTAAAGCTCTGTAGTAATATAATTTTCGTAATTCTAATTATTTAAAAGCCCCACCGATAGGTTTAATTTGTCCAAATTTGTTCATACATTCAACAAACTATGTATAATCATATTTTTTTAAATGTTTAATCTCTAACTTTTTTATTTTTATTTCATGTTCTTTGTATTAAGGTTTAAATAACCAACGTTTACGACTAATGAAAATAAAATGACAATATTAATTTTTGAAGGTATTTTATCGCATGTTTATTTAATGTTTACTATATCACCGCAGAGATTCCAAAACACTGCACGAAATTACTCACAACTTTCCCTTCGAGGCATATTCCGCCATAAATTATAAAAAAATATATGCGTGCCTCGTAACATGAGCTTAAGAGATTTGCACAAGGATATAAATGGGTGTATTCACGATGCCGTGTCATGTGTAAACGTACCTTTTTCTTCTGAACAAACGCATTATTTTAGCATAAATAAAGAGTGAATGCGACGTTCGGTAAACAAAGGGAAAAAGACTAAATACGATTAAATGGGACAGAGATGTCGGAAAGTCTAAATAATGTTATTACATGAGCAAAGACAAGATTGATTGTAAATATTGCTGACAAATACATTTTTTTTTTGGTTTGTATATCATCCATATAAGTGTTGATGAAGTCTCTGTTATATTTTTTTAACAAACTAAAAAAAAAATTTTTTGATTACACTAATATCAAGAGATTTTACTCCAAATGTGAGTAATAATTCAAATGTAAAAAAATGTTAGCCTATCGTTGAGCCAAGTGCTAGATCCAATTATTAAACTAGATCATTCTGGGACTTACTTAAACATACACAAAAAACTTCATCAAAATCTGGCCAGCCGTTAGGAGGAGTCGAGTGACATGCGCAATGTACAGAAGAATTATATGTGTTTAGAAGAAGTCGAGTGACATATACCTATACAATTTATATCATATGTTCAAAATAGATAAAGACAAAACATTTCGTCTCCTTTTTTTCTTTCTTCCTGTTTGACAACCGACTGTTTAGTATCAATTGATGACCTTTATTGTCCTTACATATTGTAAAACAAAGTCCTCCGCCGCGACTGTCTGTCTGTTCGCGATAAACTCGAAAACTACTGCACCACTTTCATGCTGTTTTCACCAATGGATAGAGTGGTTCTCGAGGAAGGTTTTTAGTATATAATTAACAAAGCTACGCGGGCGAAGTCGCGGACAGCAGATAGTTATCAATATTATTTTTTCCACTTTTCTAATTTCCACCAGTAAGTACACATAAGTTTGTAGATATTATGTGTTACCTTACTCGTAAAGTAAACAATTCCTAGAAATATGTCTGGAAGAAATCTTCTAATTTATGTTTCTACTAAATTCGTAATAAGGCGAATTATTGAAATCAATTGATATTCATATCTCAATACGATTGAGGATAACTGCTTTGAAAAGATAATTTTGAATTAAATAAAAGTTAATATACCAATTACACACAACCTCCGTCCCTAACAACACTTTTGTGTAAAAGTAAACATCTTTCGGCAGTTCCCCTCCTACAACGGTGTTTGCTGACGTAAACACGTTGCCTACTAACCTAACCAGCGAAAATTGGGCCCCCATCATCCCCTGTTCAACTCCATATCACGAACGATGGAGCGGAAAATATGTCGAATTTTAGAGGTCAAAATTTAATGGACGTGTTATATTCCCGGGTTTATGGCGGAATCTAATATTCCATTATAACGGAAACGGGGTTGCGACAAGCGTCATAATGGAGTGTACCTTGGGCTCTCGTTGGCAACTTTTGGAACAAGTATCGTCTGAGACCAGAGATTTACTTACAGGATCGTGTTCAAGTGACATGACAAGGAATCATTATTTATTAAAAGTTAGTAAAACCGTTCTTGAGATATGCAAATTTCATTATTATACTACTATAAAAGTGAAATATTAAATGACTTGTAAATTTACAAGAAAACATTTTTAAAATTGAGGTTAATTAAGGTACCAGGAATTTACAAAAAAAAAAATCAGACTAAAACAATGACGATATCGAGAAGAAATCCCGAAAGGAACTCAGTATAAAATTACTTTTATCATTCATTTCAAAAGTAAATGAAATATCTCAAAATAAAAGTTACACAATATGAACTTAATGCTGCAACCATGGTAGGTTAAAGTAGAGGGTTAAGTAAGGACTAGAAAAATAGACTCTAATATACCTTACTCACTCATTGAAACACAACAGCAGACATATTGCCTACAAAACGCAGTTGATGTTGGTTATACACAAAAATTACAAATGATATCCGTACTAATATAATAAATGCGAAAGTTTGTATGGATGGATGTTTGTTACTCTTTCACGCAAAAACTACTAAGCCGATCACCATGAAATTTTGCATACACGTTGTCTGGGACACCAGAAAGGACATAGGGTACCTTCCATCCAGAACGCGGACGAAGTCGCGGGCACCAGCTAGTATCACATAATTATATCCTTATTTATATATTTCACGGAGCACTTCTGCGAGAAATTGGTTACTGTAGCCAAACGGGCTACACAATTTATGCGAGCCACAGCTTGCCCTACCACTCAATATATGTGTAAAAATTAATTTCACAACCTGAAACAAGAACATTGCTCTCTAATGACAGCTTCTAACAATGACTCATTTCAAAATATGACAGGTTCAAATAAGATTTATGTGAAAAAATAATTCCGGCCCGAAAAATACATGACTTTGATAAGCATTAATCTTCCTCGGCATCAAAAAATGAGACCTTCATCATTCATAAAGGTTCTTTGAAGCCAAATATATTCATCTTCACCTTTAATGTTTTTTTCAGTCGATATAATCTTTCAAATAACCATAAGAACGTTTTATTTGATATAATATATGTTTGATTTAATACGTGTATAGAAAATGTCAATGCAAATATTACAAATACAGAGATATATGTACCGGCTATATTTTAATTCAGTCTCGAATCTCTGGGGGGTCCATGGGGTTTTAGAAAATCGATTAGTCGATATCACTAGCGACCTTCGCTGTGGCTTTTACCTTGGTTGGCAAATTAGTGTTGCTATTCAGCCAAAGGGAACCCTGCTGGGATCCTTGCAAAAGGGATCCAAGTTTAATATAAGTATAATTTATAAATTATTTATCTAAATATTTTTTTTATTACCAACATGTAAAAGTCCTCAATGGATTTACAATATCTACCCTAAATGATATTTTCTAAAATATTGCATGACATGACATTTTTTAAAGTGATGCCATCGTCGGATAGGACAATGTTTCTGAAAATAATCAAGAAGTTAATTAAAAAAAGATTCACACAATCGTGTGTAATTTTTTTTTATTAGAACGTTGAAAGACAGAAAATACAATAATCTTTTTCCCAAAACCTAACATGAAAAAAAAAATCTGTTATATAATAAAAACGCACAGTCATTCCTTAGATTTTTAGTGTGCTGAACTTGTATTCGGCAGATATAATCTGCGAAGAAATGTACTTGTTTCCTTAAATTACCCCAAATAAAATTCCCTGACACTTAAACTCATTCAAAACGTAGAAATCCACACTAAATCTAATCAGAGTGCCGACTGTTCTCTTGGAACGGAATGCATTATAATTGAACAAGGACAGACTTTGAAACTAAATGGTTAATAGAGTAAATTTCATTTGCAACAAAGGACAATTTAAATATATTATACATTGAGTACATTTGAAAATACTAGAAAATACACAGAGATACAAAGAAAATATACTATGCAAAACACACACTCAAACGTTTCCTGCAACAAACCAGGTTGTAAAAACATGCGCTTGCCTTCCGTTTGAGCCTATGGTTCGATACTGCTCATTTATGGTTTGATACGCCTATGGTTCGATACTTAACTTCATCATCATCATAATGTGGGAGAAATAATTTTCTAATAGAACCGGTCGAAAGCAGCCAGGATCCACCGTCGAACCCAGGCCCTTATCAGGAGACTGCCGCCCGTAGTAAGGTCCCCCGAGCAGGCCGGCGTACCTTCACTTTCGGGTACGCCAAGGTTCTGACAGGGAGCACAGGCCTCGCGCGTTGGATAGCCGTGGCGGGGTACCGAAGTCGTGTAAAAACATCCCCACGACCCCGCCCATCAACGGCCGCGATAGATAGAAAGTCGTTGGGTTTTAGCCGGTAGGAATCCGGCATAACCCTGCAGTGTCTCCTTCACTGCTGGGTATCCAAGAGGATTTTCCATCGTTAAAAAAAAGGCCGTTATCAGGTCGTCTGTCCACCTTGTGGGTGGATGTCATACGATGCGCTTGCCAGTGCGTGACCTCCACGTGAGAACCTTCCGGTCCCAGCGACCGTTGACGATCCGTATGTGTGTTATCCACTGCCATTTCAACTTACTGATCCACTGGTTTATTATGTCGGTAACTTTCGTACATCAAGGGATTTCCCCATTTCTGATAAGTCACAATTCCATACACCCAACGCAATATATGATTCCACTCCCCAAGGGCAAGTGAGATAATTACATTACATTGTAAATTATTATCATAATTTCACTTCTCATTAAATATGATTATTATATATCTATTTAGTAATTTTTAAAAAAAATCGAGGTCAAAGTCCAATACTCATAAACAGGAAAAAGCGCGATAACTTTCAATTGCTTTCTCTGTCTCGTGCTTTAATATCCTTAAGTGGATAGGGATAATTTTCTAAAAAGGAAAAAAAAGGGAATCCTGAATAATTTGTGGGATCCACTCGGTAATAAATGAAATGAAACTTTTTGACGAGAACAAAAAAAGAGCGCTCGAATTGCTCCTAAGCTGTTTTTAAGATGGCACTTGAATTATCACTCTAATTTCGGAGTGTGGCTTATGTCTCAAATTAACATGGTTTAAGTTACGGATTAACACTTAATCTGGGTTAAGTTTCCGTGAATGCTTTTTAAAGTTTTTTTTTATACTATAAAAAAAGACACCATTCTATAAATTCTGCAATAAAATAACTAAGTATACATTATTAATATGCATTGGACATGATTTTACAGAAGAAGCTTATTCAATAGATGTTCTAACTAGATTTCAGTGTTGCCATTTATACGGATCATTCCGTTTCAACTTCACATAGGGGTAACTTAAACATACAAATTTTTATGCGGAATTATAAGTTCAGAATATAATAATAATGATAATTTTATAAGGATTTAAGAAATACAATAAGTAGTATTTTACATCAATTAATACGAAACTAAATAATCCAGCTGATGGAGAACACTGCCTAACAAGTATTCTATTACATCGCTAGATCTTATCAGGGCCGATTTAAGACATAAAATAAATCGACGTGTATGAAATTACATTATTTTTAATTCTTACCACTGGCTTTCAATCTCACCGCTGGAAAGATTTTTATTCATACGAATATAATCTACGGAAATCTTGACGATTATATTATGTATGTATAGTATTGTTACAATATTTGATAATATAGTATAGTAATTACAGCAAAGAAACAAATTTCAGTATGTTACACAGTATTGTAATATAAGATACAGAAATTTGACTCTTTGCAATAAAGTATCTCCTTTTCTCACATGTAGATAGGCAAATAAACTATGACAACATACATTAGCAAATATCCCAAAAGAATTTAATCGTAGCAGAGAGAGCGCGTGTAAAACATATTCCTTGGCAAGAATATTCGTGGAAACTGCTTTTAATAAAATATGTCGGTGCAATGCAAACTCATTCATAACTAAATATGCAATATCTATGTAAATATGTTTTAAAAACCTCGTACCTAGTTTTCGAACGGAATGGGTCAGTTCCGGGTCAAGCTCGATTCAAACTGAGCTCTTAAAACTATTCTAAACCGGTTTAAAACCACTTAATATGTGTGGCTCTGGGGGTGAATTATGATCTTAAAACCAGACAGTTTTCAATGAAAGTATTTTTTGTTCAATAAAATGATAATGGAAAACTAGCAGTATTAATTACCTCTCTATTGTGTCGTGCTTATTGGCACTCAATGGGGGAGATATACCGACAATTTTTAGTCAGTATTTACAATTTTTTATGGGAGTTCAATTTATACTATATAGAGAAGATTAACTCCTTGTATTATATTTCGGCATTCGGCACTCTTTCTTTGAAGATTTTTCTCCTTAAGTATCTGTAACTATAGAAATAAGCAATTTTATAAATACAATAAAATATTCCTGGATAGGACACACTTGTGTTAGAGAACATAATACACCCCCAGTCTCGCAGCGGCAATACACAGTTTTCCATTAATATTAATACCTAATCAAGTTTCCTTTTCAAAATATGCAAATCAACAAAAACCGTTCGCAAAAGAGTCGCTCTCACTAGTTTAGAATAAACTGACATCACGTTTGTGATGCAAAAACTGAAGTTCGTGCTAATAGCTGTTGAAGTAGCTTTGAAAAAAAAAGGTTTTATTTTGCAATTACAACGCCCTAGTACGCGACAAAGGGGAATTTGCATTTTTATTCGACGTGTGTGTGGAAATGAGTGGAACATTTTTTGACCATTTTGTGCGCTGGGCGTATGTCGCAAAGTTTACCATGATGCATGGGTCAAGAGGCCATGTGGCTGCAAACTGTAAACTGCCCTTCATTAACTTTATTAATGTCAATGCACGCTTTTACTAAATTACAATTTGAGAGGGAAATAGAGCTTTGTAGTAAACAAAATAAAGTATAAAGTCGTTATTTTATGTACAATATATTTTTATTTTTTATTATAAACTATAATTATAACGCCCTTTACTGCTTTGCACTGATTTTTTTTTTCCAATTTTTGTCTTCACAGATTATTCCTCAGACTTCAATAACAATTTTTTTTTAAATAGCTAAATACGTCCAGCTGCTTAGCTTGCTTGCTTGATCTTAATGAATTTATTATTATGATCTAGTAAAAACTTTTAAGTTAACTTTGCTTAACAATTGTCATATAGAACAAAATGGTAACATAACAACAACTTCACTATAGAAGATCAAAAGAAATTTAAAATTGCAAGTTATTTCAGCATTCCAAAACGGTAACATTGTAGTCCACATGCGATATATTAAAGCTCCCATTTTTTTTCTATTTGATGGTATCGCAATAAAAAATTAGTTGTCGCTATAAAAGTCCCACATCTTGATATAACATCTCTAACATGCCGTAAATAAGAACTTGTCTGACGTTATCTTTTAACGATACGTCCTCTGGAGCGACGTATTAGGGAAATAAGTTCCTTTTTATATCGTGTGTAGAGGAAATTTAATGGCAATAACCCATGTGAATTTCTCGATAGATACTCAAAGAAAGGTATATTCGAGATACAAGTTATGTTACTGTTGGTGTTGTTTTATGATTGTGATAATCTAACAAGTTAGTCTGTTATTTACTTATTGCATTTTTCAATATGGTATTATTTTATTATATCTCATTTGTTAATTTTTTTTTAAAAGTAATTTTTTTGTTTATTTTACATATAATAAAATCGTAAAGAGCCGTGTCCATACATTAAATCTATACTAATATTATAAACTAGCTGGTGCCCGCGATTTCGTTCGCGTTGAAAAAGAATAAAGTAGCCTATCCTGTGTCCTGTACGTCTAAATGTTTATCTATCAAGTTTCATGAAAGTCAGTTAATTCGTTTAAGAGTTATGGACGAACATACATACATACATACATACAGAAAAAAAAATCTAAAAATCGTCAATTTAGTTTCAGTATCATGTATAGAGCCTATAAACACGATATCTCTGAAAACAAAGTAACTTGCTCCATGACCAAACCTTACACATTTATTATTAGTATTGATTAATGAGAAAGTAACTCAGTCTGTCGTGTTACCTTTTCACGCCCTAACTACTCAACCGATCATCATGAAATTAATACTAAGTACAGGCGGGGTACGAAAACCTTCGTCATTTTTCAAATTCATTCCTTTATCAAGTCGTTGACTCTTAAGTACGAGTACCTTTTGAAACTAAATCACTAAGGCAGACAACTGACAGACGTTAGAAATGAAATTTTGGCATAACTGATAGTTGTCCTAGTCGACTTTAAGGTGACGAACTTTTTCTTACCCCAACTGTACCTACCTACTGTTGTCGCCCAAGATTAAAGTGCACTACAGCCCTGACAAAATAAAGGTTAAATCCCTTCGGTTTCAGCGAGCAGGATCCGAGCAATTTATTCAAACTAAGGCAACCCGGCAAGTTTAGCCGTGAATTTGCATATTTTCATCATATTTACTCACCGTGGTCAGTAAGCGAATTAACTTTAATGATTTTATTATATTTACAGTGGCTTGGCGGTCCGACGGCTTTTACATAATAATCGAATTTTTAACATGCTCAAAGGAAACTTGGTAATTCCCGATTAGCATTTTACTTGTTACAAGGTCAAAACAGATTTGTTCCTAGCAGATTTGTAGATAAAATAATGTTGAATTCTTTTTTTTATGTCAACTTTGATAAGCAATTTCACAGTAGACCTATATTTGTTTTGTATACGGCTACTTGTTACTGCTTAACACAAAGTAACGCCATTGAGTTCCAAATACATTGTCGGCCTTGGTACATTCGAAACCAGGGATAAAATTTACCTTTTTACCTACTTTTACCTATCGAAAACTGGGACAATGATTGGGAAAATTCAGCTGAATATTTAACGCTCAAAAATATTCTATACTTATTACTATACTATATATACTTATCCTTACATCCTTCAAAACAAAGTCTTCCGCCACCTCTGTTCGCAATAAACTCAAAACTACTGCACCGATTTTCATGCTGTTTTCACCAATGGATAGAATGGTTCTCGATGAAGGTTTTAGTATATAATTTACAAAGTAACGTGGGCGAAGTCACGGGAAGCAGCTAGTATGTTATAAAGAGAGAAGATTTGTATGTTTGTTATGAATAAACTCAAAAAATACTGGACCGATTTTGAAAATTCTTTCACCTAAAAAAACCTACATTAGCAGCGAGTAACATAGACTATATATTTTATAAAGTTACGCTTATGAAGTCTGTACTAATTGAATAACTATTTTTTTTTTAAATTTGAGCCTATTATTTGGTTCCTGTACTTCTATTTAAGATATATATGTACCTATGTATTAAAATATTTTAATCTTTCTGTAAATTTCTTTAATAAAAATACCATAAAATAAAAAAATACATTGCTAACTAATGTCTAGACAGTACGCGGAGAGCCTAGGCGTGTCATTATGTGAACATGCTTATTAAATAAAAACAAAATATTCTTACGTAGGTTGACAACCGAAAGGGGAATGTTGAGAATTCCCTTTCAGAAGTGAGGTCAGTAAGTGGCAACATACCGCTAAGTACTGAAAATGTTTTATGTCAACTCAAAAGGTCTGGCACGTTGCTCGGAACAACGTTGGCATATCAAAGAGCGTTGGCGCATTGCGAAAACTTGCCACAAGTTGTGTAACATGATATTTTTATTACTGTCATTTTAATGTTTGCATTATTTAAACGTGAATGGAACTCAGCATTGCGCCAATCATGTACTGCCCTAATGCATTCAAGTTCGTTGCCCTCAATATGTGAATTTAAAGGACATTATCATAAAAATAAAAATAAAATGCGAAGTGAATTCAGATTATGTGTTTTCTATATATTTCTTTTATTTTAAAAGGTACCTACACCAACAGCACAAACAAAAAACTTATAATAAGTAACACAAGGCAATTTTAAATTTTAGTGTATACAAAAATACACTAAAATTTTATACTAGTTGGTGCCGTTGCTTTGGCCACGTTTAAAAATGAATATAAATGTATATATTAACGCGTGACATCTTTATTGTTGTTATATTTTTGTCAAGCGTTCGATTTGTATTTTTAGATGATCCTTAAAAAAACACTCTCTGTATTTTTTTCTCTAGATAATCCTGACAATGTGTATGCAAGATTTTATAATGATAGTTTTTCAGCCAATAGAAGGTCAGGAAGTTTCCAATAGAGCACATATTCCTCTACATTTTTTAAAAAATTTTTTTTATAACAGCGCCTTCACTCAGCATATTTTAATAGATTACGAATAGAATTAGTGCCTAGAATGAAGTAAGTGATACCAATTTCACCCACCCTGTATATATTTAAGACCTACGCACATTATAATAGATGTGTTAACTAGGATGCAAATAGAATTTCCATTTAATAGAACACAGTCTTATCTGTCATTCAATTTGCATAGGAAATAACTAAAATTTACATAGTCAATGGTGGCAACTGTGTGATTATAATCAGGGACAAAAGAACACATGTACCTACCTACGTACATAACTAATATAAACAGAAATCGAATGCAATTGTAAAATCCATACTAATTCTTTACTAATCCTTATTAATTCTTACTAATATTATAAATGCGAAAGTTTGTTACTCTTTCACGCAAAAACTACTGAATGGATTTCAATGAAACTTTACAATAATATAGTTTATACATCAGAATAAGACATGGGCTATATAAGACATAAAACGCGGACGAAGTCGCGGGCACCAGCTAGTATATATGTGAAAGTGTCTATATGTCTATTACCTTTTCACGCCTTAACTCTTCAACCAATCATCATGAACCTTTCACCCAGAAAAAAGTACTGTTCCCGAGGGATCATCTAAAATTAATAAAACTAACTCGTGACAAAATTATATTGCTTATGTTTTTTTAAATATTTTAACGCGGATGAAGACGCGGGCAGCAGCTTGTATTATATAACACAATCGTACATTATTTATACTTACGTCTTTTTACAGTTCACGGAACTGTTATCTGGTATTGTTCGGTGTCGGAAACCTCAGAAGCGAGATGCACTATCGGCTAAGTGCCAAGTTGCTGTGGCGTTTGTTTTATGGCATTGGCAGATGGCGCCACTAGGCGTGCGAGTAAAACCTACATTTGACTGTAGACAGATATATAGGCATAAAATAGACGGCTAAAATAAAATTTTAAATTTTATGCCGATACTGTAAAACAATACCTCCTAAATGGGTAGCTTGTATTTCTCAATGTGAATTGACCACATCGCCTTTGAAATAAAAAGGGTACACCTGTACATAAAAAATATCGCACCTTCGGAACCTTAAACTTTAAATATATGCAGAAATGTCTTAATAACATTATTAAATTAAAAAATATATACAAGACTATGGGGCTTATTTGATGAAGAATTGTTTAAAAGCAATATAAGCCGAAGAATACGATATTAAATGAAAAAAATAAATAAATGGCTCTCCTGTAAAATTACAAAAAGTGCAGTTACGCCCTTTTCTTGCCGAAGGTGCGATATAATGTATAGAAGTCTATACATATAAAAGTAGGTAAAAATAAAAAAAGTTCATAATCTTTTTTTTTTCTCTATTTATCTACTTTACTTTATCAACATATTTCCTTTATTATTTTTTCTATGACAACGTGTATGCAACATTTCGTGATGATTGAGTAGTTAAGGCGTGAAAGCGTAACAAACAAACGCATTTGTTCGTATAACTGTAATAAAATTGAAAGAGCTAGCTGTAATTTTACTAAAGTATATGATAGCTGGTACCGTTCATTTAAATTTGACCAACAAACGCATCGCTTGTGTGTTGTGGGAACCATATGGCGCTGTGGACGACGACGTTCGGGCAATATTAATTACTTTAGACAGATGCTGTTCGCCGCAAGCCCTTGTTAGCCAATCTAACTAAATTTAGCCCGGCTAAAACTATCTGAGCTTGAATTGCGTCCATTCAGGCATTCGTGCTTCTGAGGTTTCACTTTAAATTGACACTATGTCACTTTTTAAATAAATACCTAATTAAGTGCAACAGACCACTATTATAATAATTTACCTATGACTGTTTAAATCAATTTAGAGCCTTAAAATCGCCTTAAATGGGTATATTTCAAATTTGCTGAAAATATTTCTGTAATGTATAAAAAGGTTTTTTAATTAGTTTAAGTGCCTCTTTCACCAACGTCAAGTAGGCCAAACTGTCATTTAATGTCACCGGTAACCGGGGATAATGGAGATGTACCTTTGTTTGTACGGTAAACGTCCCAAACATTAAATATAAAATAATAATAAAAAATCGCCTATCGAATGATGCAGTAAACCGAGTGCATAATTCAATAAAACAGAAAATGATTTCTAAATGTAACTAATCAACACTTTAGTTGTAGTTGGTGAAAGAGGCCCTAAGTGTATAAATTTTGATTTAAACCTACATTTTATACTAGCTGTTGCACCCGACCCCTTCTGCTAACTTTATAAAACATAGCCCATGTTACATACTTATATAGACGAAAGAGTTATATAAAAAATGTTATATAGATGAGTTTTTTTAAAATCGGTCCAGACATAACTTTTTCTTTATAATATTACGTGTAGTATAGATAGATCTGTCCTTTGTCTTACCATTCAATTCATGATACGGTATTTACTAATAGAAAGAGCAATAATCGAGGAATTGATGTGTTCGTTCTGGAATTTGTTCCAAGGCGACGGTATACGTCCAACAAAAGAAACACCGCTTTCGCTAATTTGCTAATTTATCATCCAATAATTAAAAACGTTATCTGTGTCACATCCATTAACTTAATATCCATTTATAGATTGTATCTGTCAAGCCCCGAGACACCCTTGTATATTTCGATATTCGGAGGCAAACATCCCTAAATACTCTTAATATCATGTCGTTAACTAAAACCGCCCCAGTGGACCGCCCCGATGGACAAATACAAAGATGAATGGATATTATTTCCTTTATTGTTTATTTGTTATTCAGCCCAACATAAAATACTTATATATACCTTTCACATTGTCCTTCATGAATTATTTCCTCAAATATTCGCTGATCACTCTGTGATAAATACAACATTGTTTCATACTCTAATCCGATTTATGCGTTAACGTTATTTCATAACAAAATTGATTGTCGAATAGCATTTACCAATTGGAATACTGACCCGCTTTGAAATTTTGTACAGTCGTGTGATAGAATATTTGAACCATATTAATGTGTTAGGCTTTTATTTTTATTGAATATGACAATATAACAGTCTATAACTTTATGTTCAAATTTGTACAAATCCGATGCTTGTATATATGTACAGTGGGGCTACGAAAACCTTCGTCACTTTTCAAATTCATTTCTTTATTTACTAGTAGACTCTTAATATCTCTTGAAACTAAAGCACTAAGCAGACAACTGCATATGGAAGTATACTTACTCGATATGATAACAAGGATCTTCATACCCAGACTTTACCTGTGCTACACAGGCACAAAGTGGTAATTTCATTTGACAGACGCAACCCCAATTTCAAAAACAAATTACGATCAGTATTTTATCATTATCATAACATGATTATCGTCGTTATAAAAATGAAACTAAATGTAGAGAGTGGCGTAGCTTGCCCTAGATGGACTGTAATAAATTTTGTCAAAGGGCCCTTCTACTTGACTGAAAAGGAGGGTAAAGATTTTGCTAAAAAAGAAACAAACATGCCGCATGTTTTTAGACGTAATGTACTCTTATTACCTAAGATTCTAAACTCTTAAACCTGCTTACACACGTCGCACCCCTATAGCCCGGGGTCCCAATATATAGGTAATTGATTATGCTGATACGACGATAACTAAGCCCATGTATTGATATTTTAGATTATTTGATAACAAAGCCAGTTCGTATTTCAAAAGCCATTGTATTCACTTTTGTTGGGACAGTCAGAAAGCATACAATAGCCATAACATAACTTACGATAACTGATAGAATATTTAAATAATATAGAATATTGTATATTGCCAGTTATGTTTAATAATAATATATTCCCATATTTTGATATAATTTGAAAATAAATGACAGCTTTCATACGACGAAATGTAATATTGAAAATGTTATCATCGCACGTCGCCATAACCACAAAGTGTTTCCGCTCCACTCCTTATCTCTTAAAATATCTCCAACAATCAAATTTGAATTATATCTCTCGGAGTTGTGATACACAGTATAAGCATACAACAGGAGGTATGTTATACAAACTGTCTATCAAAATGTTATTGAATATTGGAAAGCAAGAAATAGAGATTACCCACAACAAAATGCAAATATGTAGTTCGTCAGAGGCTAAGGGTCAACTTGATATTAGCTGGTTGCTTATTGTTAGTGATTGCAAGGTTCTGGATCTGAGAGGTAGTCTCAGGGGAGACTATCACCCTTCAGTGTGACCCCCAAGAAGGCCGGCGTACCTTCTCTTTTGGGTATGCCGAGGTTCCAACAGGGACCGCAATCCTCCCCGTGCTGGAAAGCCGTGGAGGGTCGCGGATGTCGAGTCCTAAAGTTTCCGTGGCCTCTAACCTACGGCCGTGCTAAAAAATCGTTGGGTTTGAGAGACCGGCATAACCCCCCACCGTTCGCTACTCTGCCAGGTATCCATGAGGATTTCCTAACATTAAAATCCGGGTTTGCAAGGTTGCAAATAGGTTGCAAGTGTCTCAACTGTTTTCTTAATGCTTGATTATGGAAAAAATATTAAAAGAAAAAAACCTAAACAAGCAAATTAATTAATTAATTACGTAAAGCGTGATGCCCGACGGCGGTGCAGTCACGCGCCGACTCAAAATTACTTAGGTGTACTTACATTAGTTTAAGAACTTAGTTATTAAGGTTAAAGAAAAAAGGTTTATTATTTTTTGCTTTTCAGTTTTTTTCGGCGGTTTAAATTTTTGTAAAAAAAATTTATGTTAAAATTAAATAAAGGGTTTAAAATACGGGTTTGCTTGAGAGGACATAATGTCATTTTAATAAAAAATGGTTTAATTCATATAATAAATGATTCTTACGCCTCAAACTTAAATGTGACATTACGTCCTGCCGGTGACTTATAATGTGGGTGTGTAACGCATTTCAAACGCTTTATATAAAGTTACCCCACTCTTTGTCTGCCTCCGTTCTGTCAGAAAGCACCCCCCATGACAATTGACAGAAATCGCAACCTCATTTACGTTTTATGCCCTTAATTTGCTCTACTTACTGGAGGGCGTTGAGAAAAAAGGAACGTTTTTATCCTTTGTTGCTTTTTCAACCCACTGAATTTGAGAGAAATTGTTGCCTGGCCACCCTTAGGGGAATTTTATGAACATTCCTCACCGGCGCATTAGGAAACTTAGTGGTGTAATTATTGCCCATTTTATCCAATATTTGATACGTTCTAACGTATCAAATATTGGATAAAATGGGAAGCACACACTTTCTAAAGCACACACTAATAAGAAATGTTAAAGATATTATTTAGTAAGAAAAGCTTCGCTAAGTTCTTTTTTTTTCACTTAACAAATTTCGATACGGTTTTCACTAATGGAAAGAGCAATAGAAAAAGTGCCTTAAGTTAAATATTGAACAAATATAAATTTGAATTTCTCTCAAATTCAACAAACTAGCTGACGCGACTTCGCTTGTGTTACTTTATAAAATGCAGCCTATGTCACTCGCTGACGATGTACCTTTATATATAGGTGAAAGAATTTTCAAAATAGGTCCAGTAGTTTGTGAGTTTATTTATTACAAACATACAAAAATACAAGTCTTCTGTCTTTATAATATTAGTGTAGATAAGATAGAATATGAAAGAAAACATTGCCAATTAAAACAGTGCTTTAATAGTTATTCACTGAAACTGAATATGTAATAAGCGAATATCCTTTCTAAACCACGTTCTCGACTTAATATTTTTCACGTTCACAACGCATCACAAATTGTGAAAAATCGCTTCACGTTATAAATGCTTTGCCAAGCGAAGGAACTGAGATCGGCGATAAATTTTATTAAATTCATTGTAGGTAGCACCACATCTCATACGTTTTATAATGATACCAATCTTTCGCGTGTAATATTATGGTATATTGAAAATATTGCTTATTAGCAAGCACAACTTTATACAAAGGTTAATTACTACTAAAATTAATTTTCTATTATAAAATTTGTCTGCTTACCATACTTCGTCTACGTAACTTTACAAAATGTTATTCGGTTATAACGGCATTAAGATTTTCTAAAAATTTCTAAAAGTTTCTATAGTCGTCGGCAATAAATAATATTCTTGAAATTTGAATCAAACATTTTACGTTATTCCTTTTTTTTTAAGATACTATGTTACTTAAGAAGAATTATTATTTTTTGTCCATTCTTTCGATTGGCATCATAAAAATACGAGTGTTATTTTTCACATTTAAGTCGGTTCGATTCCCAGACGAAGCAAAAAAAAAAAATTTGAAAATCTTTGAATGCAGTTTTGTTTCTTTTTAAAAATAAAGGAATGTCTCCTTTATGTAAAATGAGCCAACTTAAGGATTTAAGGTAGTTTCCCTCCAGGGCCCGACTTATCTTACCACACTATCGGCCTACTAGTTTTTGATTTTATTCATTACAAACAAACAAATCTTCTCTCTTTATAATATTAGCATAGATATATCAGTCCAACATATTTATTTTCTTAATTTTTTTTAAGTTATAAATAAAAAGAGGTGAGTGGCAGGTTAACCGACCACTTAATAGTAGGCGAAAACCGTCACAAGTTTACTGAAATAACTTTAGGAGGACGCAAGTACTTTGCTTACCCTGAGACGATAAAGTAAGCGAGCAGAAGTTCTCGAACGGTTTAAACTTTTATGCAAAATTTTAATTAATTCAAATAATATATAATCTTATTTCAGTAATGTACTATCTACAAACAAAAATTTAAAATCGTACATAGACAGAGATACAAAACCTAATTTGTTGGTTTTGTTATTTTGTTACTAGCTTTTATGGAAGAGCGAAGGCTCCTGGCACAGGCTTCCGCTTAAAAGGAGTATTCAAAAAACCTATTTTTGTAACTGTAAATAAACATTTTTTTAAAGACAATCATTTTTAAATGATTTCTCAACCTAATATTTTTTGTAGACACGAAACACTTGTCGGCCGTATCTCGCAACACCTTTTTTGTGCGAGTAAATATAATCAAAGTCCCTACGTCAAACCAAATAACTCCCGCGGCAGATACTTTCGGAAGCAGTTAGTGTTAATGGGTAACATTCCTTCAGCTAAATTGTGAGTTTTGTGAGCCATGGGAATTTTCTGGAGAAAGGGAGTGAAATAGACGACCGACATGTTTCTTAATTAAAACATTTACAGATGTATTATTTCCGTGTCTCGCCACTCGAGTGTCGCCTAGTATTACTAAAGTGATAAATAGATACAAAACAGTAGCTAATTTGCAATAATTACAGCACTTCTAGGCTTTATATATGACAAAATAAAGATATTGTGAGAATTTGTTGTGAACATTAAAAAATTAATTGTTAATTTTAAAATGGTGTTTATATACAATGGTAACCATTTACCATTAACACGTTAAACGCCATAGAAGAAATATGAAAATTTACAAAAATACTTTTTGGCTGTAATCGATGGTATTTGGACATGAAATGCATCCTAGATATTTTTTTATGAAAATCTGACGTATGTATTACTTCACAATTATATAAAAAAAAAACACGAGGTCACTGGTAGCCCCCATGGCGCTGTGTATTAAAAAACTGAGTTTCCGTTATCGCGGCGCCACGCCGGCCACCCCGCTGCCCATTACCCATAGTACCCCTTGAATGAGGTCACCGGTGCCCCCCATGGCGCAATAAAAAAGTCACTGGTGCACCTCATGGCGTTTAACGTGTTAAATTAAAAGTTTACATGTAGTTATTTAAAAAACTTCAGGTGTAAAGTAAAAATATCTTCATTCCTTTCGAGTAACTATTAATAATTTCTTTATTACCAAAAATTTTTGATTGTACTACCTTTTGCCCGCGATTTCGTCCGTGTCCCTCTTTCCTAGCCAGTGTCTAAATCACCCGCTGTGCTAAACTAAAGATTGCCTGAAAATTTCATTAAAATCTGTTGATCGCTTTTTGAGTCTACAGTGTACATAATAGGTACACACAAAACCTTACATTTGATTTTTAAAAACAACATTAAAAATACATAAATATTACACAATAACGTTATTTATTAATTTCATTAATTTATTAATTTATTTGTCCCGATCGTGAATCAAAAATTTTATTAATTATATCAAAATAAATGAATTTGAAATACTTTAAACTATGCAATATTTGAAGCTTAAACTCGTCACAGAACTAACATTTTAAAACACTAATCTTAAAATGCGATCCCAAACAATATTTTTATATGCTTTGTTAGCTTCGACTCCGAAATTCAAGAAAACCTTTCCCAAATCTCCTTTTTAATTAAACCTTACAAAACAAGTTGTAATGAAAGTTCCCCCCGAGTTCCCGATTTGACTGACATTTCCTTATGTTGTGTGCTATTCTGTGAAAATTTCAATTTGTGTGAACAAATAACCGCAGTCGCTTCTCGCGTCGACGTCTCAGCTATGAAACTTAACTGAACAATTTCACCACTAACGTTTCGGCAAGTAAACTTAATTTATCTTACATATGTAATTTTTTTATATAATACGTATTATGTAAAAACAAATTAGACAGATAGATAAAGATATTAAACCTTAATTTTTACCAATGAATTCTCTCGTATTTTAATTATATAGTTTAATTTTAGTTTGTTTTTCCTGAGCAAAGATAATGTTGCTTTAATATTATTATATACTTAAGTACCTTTTAATTGCAACGTTAGAGAAAATTGAAATAAACGTTTCCAGCAAAAGAAAAGACTTAAGAGAACAAGACGTTCTTTTGTAATCTCTAACAAAGAATCTCGTAAGAATGTTTTAAAATTAACGAAGCCATTTCGATGCATTGCGTTTACTCAGGGACCGGTTTAAGATTCCACGGACGAGGCAGTTGATATTATACGTGAAATAAGCAATATATAATAGTATATCGTTTGAAAGGAGTGGACGCAATCTCGCGGAGGCCCATTTTCTACAGTTATCGCGCAAATACGAACCGTTGGGGAATGGAACACATATAAAACTAATATATTGTGCCATTTTGCCGCCATTAACCATACCCGTATGAAGAAACGTTAGTCATAGAATAATGGGGTTTATTCACGAACAAATAAGTGCTTATCCCAATTAAGTTATGCCAATCGAACCTGAAAAACAAGTAATGGGTTTTGGTTGATAAATTAACGGTGCGTGCGTAAAGGGATACCGATTTTATCTACTACAACATATTTCTTATCGTTTATCTTATAGGTTAAAAGATGCATTCCCTTGTACTGATTTCTTTAAAAAAAAAGGATATTAATATAATATGTATGCTTAGTATATAAAATATAAAAAGTCTATCAAGTCTACAATCAAAAGAATTCATAGATTAGATAAAGCCGTTGCCGTGTCAATTTTAAATAAAAATACAATCCGAATTTTTGAATTTTCCCGTGAATTTTCCAAAAATTTTCGTTCAAACAAAAGCTTTTCTGAAAGTTACGAACACAACAAAAACAAACCACAGAAAAATCGGTAGCTATACATAACATTTCAACAAATATACATTTATTTTTAAATATTATAAAGATAACAAAAAGAATTTTACAGTATTTACAAACTAATATCTAAAGTGTATAAAAAGATACATAACATTTGATTTATATTTTTATAGATTTTTGATAACGTATTATAATTCTTATATATTTTTTATTATTATTTTTCAATCAATCAATCATACAAAACATTTATTTGTAACAGTAACATAAGAAAGACAAAGAAACAGAAAAAAAAACAGTAATAAGAAAAATATGAGTTACAAGTTACAAATAGGTCCCTACTCAGTATTTCGCTGGTATAGGCCAGCACTGATCTTCCGCAGGAACCCTAGGTTAAACCCACAACGGCCATACACCATGCCATATATGCCCCTAAAAATCAAATAAATAATAATTAAAATTTATATAAAATTATAATAAGAATTATTTTATTGTCAAAAACACTACTGCTTGCATGAATAAGTTATAACACGACATTATCTACTTTAAAAGCACCAGTTCCCTGCCGAACATAAGTTATAAAAAATAAAAGCTATAAAACAATTTACCTAAAAAGCAAGGAGGTTGGTTTTAGAATTTATAAAAAGCTACTCTCTACTCTTAAATTCTCCTCTCTTATCTGAATATTTATTAAAAATTTCTTTAGATTAACTCTAAATCCCTGAGCAGTGCATTGATTCCGTATTGGCGGTGGAATATTGTTTCAACACTTAGTTGCTGCATACCGTAAAATGTTCCTACTTTGCTCCAATATTTGCTCCAAAAAAAGGGAATTATGAATATTGTTCACACTATTTTATGAAATATACTCAGATGCATTAATTTAAAGAATGATATGTTATTTTTAAAGTTAAATCAACGTAATGAAGTTGCACCGAGTCACAACATTTAAAAGAATTGGAGCATAATTAACCCTATAGGAGCAAAGTAGGAACATTTTACCGGTATCTGAAACTGCCTCGGAATGCTGCTGATCGGTGAGCTTGCATCGTTAGCTTAGCTGCACATTGGCGAGAACCCCGAGACCGGCTCGCTACCCATGACAATTTCTTTAAAAGATAAAGTGGACCTTCATTTTTTATAATACCAAAAAGAAGACAGGCTAAATGCAGTATCCGATGGGACTTCATTTTTAATAAACCACGCTTGTTTAGATAAGGTGTGACATGAGCTCTCAGCGGTATGTCAAAGCAGAACCGTGCGCACCCTTTGGATAACCTTCTGTGTTCTGACTAAAATTCGCGGACCCAATATGGTATCAACATAATTAAGTTTGGATAATATCAAGGACTCTGTCAGTCGAATACGAACTTCTTCAGTAAGGAAGAGTCTTGCTCTGTACAATACTTTCATTTTATAAAAAACTATTTCGTACTGTATCTGCAACATGCTTTTCATATCTTAGATGGCAATCCATAATTAGGCCAAGGTTACGTGCCTCGTACATGCGTTCCAAATTAACACCTTCAATACTAACATTAACAAAAGGATTTAAGGTAATTATCTGTTGCTTTGTGCCAAGTATCATGTATTTAGTTTTAGCAGGATTAAACAACACACAGTTGTCTGAAGACAAAGCAGCTATGCTGGAAAGGTCCTCGTTAATTTTCATTATTGCATTGTCAATCTCACTGGCTTTAAAGAACAAATACACTTGTATATCATCTGCGTATATATGAAACTTACAGTGTTTAATATAATTAACGATATCAGAGTACAATATGAAAAGAATGGGCCCCAATGTGGATCCTTGTGGGACACCTCTGTCGTAAAGTACGCTATCTGACTCGCACACACTACCATTACCTCGGCAGATCTTCACATTCTGGTAACGGTTGCTTGGGTAACTATTAAACCACAACACAGTTGCATTATCAAAGCCGTAATATCTTAATTTAGAAAGTAGTACATTTATATTTATACTATCAAATTCCCGTGAAAAATACAACAGTACCAGTAGCGTATACATTCCACTATCTTGCGCACAGAGTATGTTGTCAGTGACATCATGCAGGGCTGTTACTGTACTTCGCCCCTTACGGAAGCCTGACTGATGATCTGGTAAGATCTTATAAAGCTCAAGCTACCTTGTTATCTGGGAGCATACTGCCTTTTCAAGAATTTTAGATAAGCAGGGCAATATGCTAATCGGCCTAAGATATTTTAGGTCAATGGGGTTAGGTATCTTTGGCAAGGGGCGCACAACCGCTAATTTCCATATGTCTGGGAAAGTAGAGACTTTATAGAAGTGTTTATTATATCACATATATTATTTAATGTATATGGAAGAGTCATAACTAACATGTCTAGATTAATCAAATCACTGCCAGTTGCTTTTGACTTAAGAGAATTTATAATTTTACGGATTATATCCAGAGAGACTGGCTCCAAATGAAAGACTGCATCTGTAAATCTATGGTATTCAAAAAAAATCAATTGAGAGATGCGCACACCAGAATTTCCCGGGATGTCCAAGAAGTGTTTTAAATTAATTAGATTAGGGTTGTCAAAAAAAGAAGGAGTTCGTTATTTTTTGTCGGCATTAAATTTTGTTAGGTTTTTCCATAAAAGTTTTGGATTTTTGATATTATTATTAATTTTTATTAACCATAGATTTGAGGACTATAATAATTTCATTTATATGTATGCATTCTAATATTACTAAAGATGCGTTTTTAAGTATCAGTTACAAATTAACAAATTATTCACTAACTGTCTTAGTCTGCATGTACCTTAAAAATTAGTTCTTATCCTCAACTATGATTTAATACCAAAAATTTTATCAATTCCATATTGTGGATATTTTAATATGAAATTGTTAACTTCTATAAATCCGTCTGTGGGGTAAATAATGTGCTACGGCTAATGCGCCAATTCAATATCAAAATGCTGCGATGATTTACAACAAGAAATACATTCCCATACACATGCACACGCCTCTCGACTTTTTATGGATATTACTCGCTTCTTTTTTTCGTTATGTCCAGTAATAGCTGGTCCTTTAAAAGTCACACAACCCCCACATTTAAAAGAGAATTTGTCGGAGAGCGCGGGCCACGGAAGCGCTACTTTATTTGGACTTGTTTTCGAAATGGCTAGTGACAAAGAACTGTTAAAGGCGAGACTTGAGCCTTATTTTATGACGTCTAGTAACTTTCTAAGATGTGGTAGAGGTCTACTCTCACTGGTTTTGTTAGAGGCAATGTTTGCAAAAGATGTATTGGATATCCTATCACAATTTTAGGTCAATGTGTGGGATTACTTGAATATATCAGCGGATATATTGGTTTGCTTACTGCCTCTTACGTAAATAATCCGTGAATATCCAGAGAGTGTAATGTTTTTGTTGTTCGACTCATTGCAATGGTTAATGAGGTTGATTTTTCATGTAATTTTTTCTTGCTAATAAAAAAGCGAGGGACTTCATATATTCCTAAAATAAAAGCCTTAAATAAAAAACGTATTTCATCCTATATTTTACACTAGCTGGCGCCCGCGACTTCGTCTGCGTTGAAAAAGAAAAAAGTAGCCTATCCTGTGTCCCGTACGTCTAAATGTTTATCTACAAATTTTCATGAAAATCAGTTAATTCGTTTAAGATTTATGGAGGAACATACATACAGAAAAAAATTCTAAAAATCGTCAATTTAGTTTCAGTATCATGTATAGAGTATCTCTGAAAACAAAGTAACTTACTCCATGACCAACCCTTACAGATTTATTATTAGTATTGATTGATTGATGAGTGATAACATTGAATTGTCTTCCTTGTTCAGAGAGGATGTATAGAAAACACTACGAATTTATATTTATATAGCTTTGCAAAGGCAAATTATATAACTTCCAAAATATCTTACCACATAACGTGCTCGCTGTAAACTTACCTGAAACAAAAATGGCAATAAATTATGAATTGGACAGAAACATAGTATATTTTATACGGCGAAACATTACTATTAAAATTTGTAATAAACACTCATTTATAATTTGTATAGTTGTATTGATTTGTGTTTTTTTTAAATTTTAAAGAAGTTACTTTGAGGAACTTGGTGGGATAATGATAAGGAATAATTAAAGGGTAATGAATAGGCCTAGACATCCTTACACAATCATAGAAGCTCAATAGCTAGCTTTTATATTTTAGTGGTCTGTATAAGGTATTTACTGCCACCAGAAAACCGCTAAAATATTTTATATATTGTATGTAATGTACTCTAGACACTACAGAAAATAATAATATAAAATGCAGCATACTGGGTTTAGTATCCATGTATATTGTATATGAACTGAAAAAAAGTACTTGTGACTGTGATACATAGTCTTTTATCCGCAAACCAGTACCTCCGAAATAAATCTAAGTAGAACATCAAATACCGCTTTCAAGTTTAACAAGGATTTGAGGCAAGAGGCCACATCTATTCAGCTCAACTAACACTAGATTGTTCCAATATAACTTCTACATTCGGAAGTGGACTCTATGAATAAACAATCAGGTCATATTTTGCTTTGTACTTGTTGCGGTGGAAGTCTCGCATATAATGGTTTCTGTAAAAGGTGACAATTGATAAACTTCCACGGATTATTTTTAGTGGTTTTTCGGATTATTTCTAGTAATATTGTAGATTGTAAGATTGTGCCAGTATTAATGAAATTTAGTATGTATTCCGCGTAAGGTAATGACATTTTACTTTAAAATTAATAAAATGGTTAAATATTTTAACCAAAATATGATATCTGTAGAGCGTTTAAGAAGTTAGTGAGAAGATAGATTTAATTTTTTGAGTGTTTTTAAGGATTAAACTACCTAACTGGTTTTTAAAATTCATTCACCTTTAGAAAGCTATTATACATAATCAGTCAGCAATCATAGACTGTATTTCATTTTCAAAAAATTTGCTTATTAAAGTCTTTATTTGGAGTACGCTGCGAAAGTTATTGATGACACATGAAATAATTACATGTATATTAGTGCTCTTATACCCACAAAATTTTTCATAAGTAACTATTAGTTATACTATCTAACTATTAGTTAGCACTTTTTAAAATTATGTATTCATATCTTAAGATGAAGTCTACGCCAAAGAAGTCGCAGGCGTATGTTAGCCATAATATGTCATATATTGATTTCAACTTAGTCGGTTTCACCAACCTTAGCGTTTGAGCTTTGAATAAAACAATTTATTCCCATCCCCCGCTTGCAACTCAAAAGTTATACCAAACTTCTAACTGTTGGCATGCTGCGGTGGTATAAAATATTAATTCTATTTTAGTAGCCAACGCGAAATTAGGTGGATTGTCCACCCTAGATGAAAATTATTTTGCCTGTCAAGTCCGGGTGCAATTAATTTTAGCTCGTGCCGCCATCGCCATGAAATTTTAATTTAAGAGTAGTGTGATTTTACATTCGTACAGCATTTGTTAATGTCACTACACTAGTTATGCTAATTCGTTACTTTAAGAATTATTATTAAGCATGACTTACTATTTGTTGACTCACCTGATTTTTTTTAGTAGCCACACGCATTTTGAGGAATCCATTCATCTATGTCAGCATCTACATCATTTCGAGCTTCAGGAATTCTACATCATTTCGTATATTATATTGAATACTATTTATTTACTATATTTCTGTGTGAAATTAATATTTATCTATACTATAAGACCAAGACCTTGTCATTAACAACCTGAACTCTTACTGACAATACCACTTCTTCCTAAATACAAGCTTTTGTAACTCCTTTGATCTAACCGTCTATCGAGGTCTAGATATTAGTGGAGGTTTTTCACTAGTAATACATTTCCATATTATTAATGTCATAGGGATTTATTACAAAGATATTCTTTCCACAACGTTGACCAATGACCTAATAAAGGCAGCGGGTCCAACGATCTATTCAGGTTGCTTCTGACTGGTCCTACTGCAAAATTATGGGGAGACTTAATATGTGCTGCAATGGACGTCCTATGACAGATTATGCTGATGATAAATTTTCATATTTCATAAAGCCAGCAAGAAGGCTGATAATCTGCTTGATGGTGGATTGTTCTGCTATGCATTGGTACAACAGTACCAGGTCCACTTTAAGTCCAAAGTTAAGAAGTAAGAAATAGGTGATGGGATTCGGACATACCTTAAAAGCACTTACGAAGCCAAACAAAGCTAAAGCTATTATTTCGGGATCGAAAAATGAATGATTATTTCTGGCTTTGATTATATATTCAAAATCAAAAATTATGTGTGACCAATATCATAAAATATTGCCGGACTAGCTACGGTAGAAAAAATAATCGTAAAAGTACAAAAAATATAATATTATAAGGGCATTCAACTTCCAAAATCTGCAACATAAGCGTATGTATAATAAACAAGGTAACCGTACAACTCCTTGTTTCCCCAAAACCTTACGCGATAGTTTCCAACTAAAGGACATAACTGACTACAAAAGCGGCTACTTTCAAAGAAGTGCCTCAGCGGAACATTACAAAGTGTTATATAATGAGCCACCGCCTTCTCGGATACTTCAAAGTGTTTGCAACCCACTTTTTAGGGAGGCCACACATGGAAACTTTGACGACATTACACTAAGTTTTTACCGCTGAATTTTAATAGTGGAAGGATTTTTATAATATACTAGTTGGCGCCCGCGACTTCGTCCGCGTTGAAAAAAAAAAGTAGCCTATCCTGTGTCCCGTACGTCTAAATCTTTATCTACCAAGTTTCATGAAAATCAGTTGATTCGTTTAAGAGTTATAGAGGAACATACATACTTACATACATACATACATACATACATACATACATACATACATACATACATACATACATACATACATACATACATACATACATACATACATACATACATACATACATACATACATACATACATACATACATACATACATACATACATACATACATACATACATACATACATACATACATACATACATACATACATACATACATACATACATACATACATACATACATACATACATACATACATACATACATACATACATACATACATACATACATACATACATACATACATACATACATACATACATACATACAGAAAAAAATTCTAAAAATCGTCAATTTAGTTTCAGTAGCATGTATAGAGCCTATATACACGATATTTCTGGAAACAAAGTAAATTACTCCATGACCGACCCCTACAGATTTATTATTAGTATTGATATTTCAAGTATTTTATTTATTGTGACCAAAAATTGTTACTATGCCACTAAGTTACTAAGCTAAGTTACTACTACTAACTACTAAGTTGACCGTCAGCCTGCCTATGAATCTTTATAAATGTATATTGCTGTGAGTTTTTGGATGACATTGACATTGACATTATAGACTTGACTTGAAATCTTAGGTTGCTAGTTTTGGTTGTGGCAAGACGTGGAAGCTTAAACCCTATTCTGGGCTTTTTGAACTTTGTCTACAGAAATCAGAACAGCTCTGTAGACTATCGATTTGACAGTACAGTCTAATTTATCTATAGATTCCATTACTTCCTAATTCTTTATCCTTAATCACAATACATAATTATAGATGAATTAATGTCAGCGCGCTTGCAACACCTGTGGCGTTGCCACCTACCATTAAATTGACCGTTAACCTGTCTGACGACCTTACCATAAAAAAATAAAATTCGTGTTTTGTCTTTAGTCTATTAATCTACTTAGTAATTATATTCAACGCAGATATATTATTTTGACAAAGCATAATATTATCGTACAAGCAATATTTTTCGTATAGGTGCAATGAATTACAAATCACACTCTACATTCACAAGTATAGAATTGGCTTTATTTTTTTTTTTTATTGAAAGCTACAGTAATGAAGGCAACGGCACCACACAATACACTACCAGCCAACAGAAGAGATATTTTTATGACATATTTTAAATGAAAGGATGACAAGGATTCTAGAAAAGCCTCAGGCTGCTTCATTGTACAGATCTGTTGAACGTACAGCTTTTTTTTTAGAACATAATACATTTTTGTTAAAAAATATTTGAAAAGTAACAGTAATATTTTTTCACCATATCCAACATGAGTGTCATTCATTTAAAACAACATATTATTGCGGAAAAAAAAGCAGAGAAGTTTTAGTTAATATACTTATGCACAAAAATAAGTAGGTACATGAGTTATTTATCGTGTTGGTTTTATTTTGGTTTTTCCAAAATATTAATATTTAAATCCGACTGCTAGTTAAAAAGTTAAAAGCGCTCAACCAAACAAACAAATTCTGACTTTTTCTTTATTATATTAGTATAGATTTATTTCTGATTATTACTGAGTAGGTTTTATACTGATTACTGTTAATAATTAATAATACGATTCCGTGTGTTTTTTCAGTCATTTCCTAAAGTCAGGCGGTCAGTTGATGGTAGGTGGTTACCGTCGCGTCGCCTATAAACACAAGTACACTGTCAGGGTATGCAAATGCGCTGTCCAGTCCAACCTAATAGGATAAAGGATAAGTTACAAGGTTGGGATAAATGGTATTGGTGCGTGATTAATAAAGCACAATTGCTAAAACAGCACAAATGCTGTTATTTCAAGGCAGTCTCCGGTCAGGAGGTTTGTTACTGCTGCACATGGGTTGCACATGCACAGTTTATAACTGCAGCAAGAAATGTGCCGTGATACTATTAAATTACTTTAAATAATTAGGCCACATTAAATAAATGCAGTAAGTTGGAAAATAACTTTATGAATCAATTTTCTTTTTAGCGACTTTGTGACGATTAAGTTGGCTACCCCTTTAAGTGGATTACTTAATTTAGATCTGTCCATTAGTAGTAGGTTAGCAACGACGCGGTCGATGAAGCTAAACGAAGTACGAACGAAATGAAAAGAAGAATTAGGAATTATAGTATTTTCGCTGTATGATGATTTCCGTGACAGTTCTCACTTTTTCATGTCACGCATACTGTTTTCAACTAAAAAAAAAAACTGGCACAAAAAAAATTATAATTAAACAAACAAATGTATGGAAAAAAATTATCTATTCGAAAAACACAAAAGGAATTATCACTTTTATAATTATTTTATTGTTATAATAGGTAAATGTAATAAAAACCATATATTTTAAAAGTGTCAAACGCGTGGAACGGAGCGTGTGTCAATAGGGATTGACACTAGGCATATTCACTTATATTCGATATATCGAAAGTACTCTATGTTTGTCATAGGATATTCGGATTTAACTAATATTTTTTTCTATTCTATATATTTATAAAAACGTCGTAAAGCTGACTAATAATAACAATAAAGTTATTCGTTAAGTGTTAAGTTTTTCGTTCTGTTATTATTGTTGTTATTATTTTCTTTTGTTGTTTCTGTTTATTTGTTCTTTTGTTATTCTTATTATATTCTGTTTGGTACTTACAATGCCGAAAAAACAAAATAGTTCGATTCCATTTGCTTTGCTAACTGATTCGATATATTTAAACAATCGATTAAATGTCGGTAGGTTGCATCACTAAAATTGTCAGTTACGAACTGTCACGCATATCATCATACAGCGAAAAGAGTATAGTAGAGGCTTACATTACTTACAAAGGCCTTAAATCTTACTTATATAATAAATTAGCTGTTCCTGCAACTTCATACGAGTACGTTTGGTTATTATACGCTTGGTATTTTGGTATAAATTTTTGTTTTTGTTAATTCAATCTTATTAATTCGATTTTTCATTGTTTTCAATTTTCAAATAACCCAACCTTAGACGTATTTGGGATCTATACAAATTATCTCGAAATAAATGGAATGTAGACCGACAGACATGAATTGTCGAGAATATTTTAGCCTTCTATGTATTTAGTTTTTACGTGCACGAAATCACAGACAAAATGTAGGACCCAATAGAAAAAAAAAACAAACTAATGGAAAAAAAATTCATTTCAATAGATAATCGCCAGAATCGCCTTTTTGTCTAAATTAATGACCATTATTATATTTTGAAATAAAATTGTAACGTTATCGATCGACCTATTTGTTAAGATGAAATGTTAAACTTGTTTTATTATTATTTAACAACGTTAAAAGCTACTCTGTCAAGTTTTAATTAGGGAAAGATAAAAGAAAGATGAGAAGCGATTCCCCCTGGGGTAAAAAACTCAGCGTTACATTCCTGTGACCTTTTTTATCTTTTTGAATGAATAATTTCATGTAATTCTTTGCCTGACGGCAGAAAATGCGTAATATAATACTTTTTGTGTTCTCATAAATTATGTTATTTTTCGATTGTGGTTGCGTTTCTTGGAAAATCGTTCCTTGGGACGAGTAATAATTATTATAACGGAACTTTTTCATTCTATATTTTTTGCAATATAGTGCTATGTTTTATAATACCGAGATAAAGGTATTCTAATATATATTATGTCTTAAATGTGCATCAAGTTTCGTCAAAATCCCTTTCAATTCACAACAAACATTCAAAATATTACTCGAACTTTTTCATTTGTAATTCAATAAAATTTGCGCGGCACCTTGTTGGAATGCGAAACTCTCGTTCACAACCCCGCGTTCAAAAAGTCCAAAGAGTCAAAATGTCCATTGTTTCAAAATTACCAGTCTTTCAAAATATCTAGTCTCAGAATGTCCAGTGTCTCAGAATGAGTATTGGCCCAGAATTGGCCAGTTTCTCAAAATGTCTAGATTTTCACAATTACAAGTTTCACAAAATAAAATAGTCTGCCACGTGGCATCTTTTAGTCGACTTCATGTTGTTTTAGGATGTTGTGATTGGTACGTAGTAAGAAGACGTCATTGACGCGAGGTGCTGAATTGATATGACCACTATAATATTCACTAGTTTTATAAAAAGAAAATGTAGCCTATCTTGTGTCCCGTATGTCTAAATATTTATCTACCAAGTTTCATGAAAATCAGTTGATTCGTTTAAGAGTTATGGAGGAACATACATACTTACATACATACAGAAAAAAATTCTAAAAATGGTCAATTTAGTTTCAGTATCATGTATAGAGCCTATAAACACGATATCTCTGAAAACAAAGTAACTTACTCCATTACCAACCCTTACAGATTTATTATTAGTATTGCTGATAACCATTTCAAATTGTAGGTAAATGTTTTGTATACCTGTAATTGGAACTCACATCAGACGATGACCGAATGTAAACTTTGTATTATTGTGTTTTCTGATGGTGTGAATAAATAAATAAAATAAAATAAAAAAGGAAATAGATTGTTTATCGTAAAACGCGTTAGATATTTCATAATTATGTTTCGTTTACTTTGTTTTCATTTATATTCGTTTGAAAGATTGTAGTGGCGTTTACCTAACCCAGTTACAGTATACTTGAATCTAAGTATGTTGTTTCACATATAGAACAGAATACAGCAGCGTTACATATAACTATAAGACTTGACGACAGATACGTGATGGCGCATTACAAAGGCGACAACCAAGATATAACGCAACTAAATAGCATTCTCTTACTACGAAAAATTTATTAAATAAACATGTGTTTGCATTTCAAAAAATGTTCCTTTTTATACCCTATTTATAAATAGTCTGCATCTCAATTTTATGATACTAACAACCCGTGTCCGGCTTCGCAAAGGTGATTTTATTTTCTGCAAATTATATAAATAAACCTTCCTTGTCGATCGCTCTTCCATTAGTGACAACATATCAAAATACGTTAGGTGCTTTAGAAGTTAGAAAAGAAAGAACAGAGGCTAGCAGCGATTTTGTGTCATAAATAATTTGTTAATTTTTTTTGAACGCGCTTATCTCTGGAACGTCCGGTCGTATTTAAGAAATATTTTTTTCAATTTGATAGCCCAATTTTTGAAAACGATTATAGGCTATTTATCAAAACGCTATGACCCTTAAAAGTCAAGAAAATAGTAAAAATGCTAAACGAAAACAAAGTAAACGCGCATACGGGAGATAGCTGTGATGCGTTGGGTTAGGAGGTTAGGGTGGTAGCCGACTAGAAACGAGCATTACCGAGAAGGGCCGACATGTATTAAAATGTTTAATTTAAATTAAGCCTCCGGTGAACCACGACTGGTTATTAGTAAACATAAACGAACAAGGAAGTGACGATGGCTCGTAGTAGGGGCGATTATTCTGACATTGGCTGTTGGTTCGCAACATGTCTAGACAACATGACTCAGTCACGTGCAACGATAAAAGGAAAATAGCGAGTGAAAGGCACCAAAATACACGGCTACATGATAGGTATCGAACAAGTTCGGTGTCACTGAACTGTGGATGTTTATGTTTATCTTGTCATATGTATTCGAGCGGAATATATTCTGTAAAGTAGGTGTAAAATTACGGTTGAAAAGTTTGGCGAGAACGTTGAAGAAATATATATACTTTTTATTTTTTTAACAACTAGCGACCTTGCTTCACACAGTTGCAATTTTTTTCTTAAAATTATATGCAGTAATCTTCACGGTTTATCGCTCTTTGCAATAGTGAAAACTGTATTCAAATTGGTTGTATGGTTTAGAAGAAATAAGCTTAAAAACAATAAAAAAGAGATCACAATAATAGACTACTGCAGCTAAACTGACGTGTTTCCGTTTAGGTACATAATAAGCGTTTGTCTTATACATAATAAATATAAATATTTAGTTCATGCTGTTATTATTTAAAACGCTACTTATTTAAATAAAGATTAAATATTTTACGCATATTTTGTTAATGCGAAAGTAACTATCTGTTTACGGCTAAACTACAGCAGAGATTTTATTGAAATTTCGTTTTGAAATATCCTGTACACCGGATGAGGACACTTTTCTGTTCATATGGGCATAAAATAGTTTGAACCTACAGAGAAACACTGGTGTCAGTTTATAAAGCAAACACGAGAAACAATACAAATTATAATAGAATGATTTAAAATCTAATTCCATTCGATCCCATTTAAATAACAATAACCCTCGATACAGTTTCAAATGCTACCGAGTCGAGAGCAACAATTCCAAAGGAATTACAACTGTGTAGTCTTGGATAGCGTTCTTAAGACGCCAGGATCGTACTTAGGTGTGCTAACGGTCAATAAATGCCATAAATTACCGACCGAGACCGAGCTCTAGACCACATTACTTTGAGGTAAAAGTATGTAGACGTGGCACAAATACTGAGAGAGCAATCCGACATTTTTTATTATCATCATGAAATCAGTCAACTCATGTCTATTGTAAGCAAACGGATTTTCTTGTTTCTTATAAAGTGCCACCCTCATGGGAGCTTCCGCTTTTACTTTTGTGGCCAGACTCCTGTCGCTTGTGATTTAAATAAAATAAATATCTCGTCGCTTTTTCAGTCGGCGTACAGGTTCAGGTATATGTGCGCGCCCCTAGTTGGTTTATATATCTTTGGAGTTTTACTTTTTATTTTTTCCCATATTTGTTTATCCTTCATTAACCGTCGGGATACAAAAAAATAACGAATTTGCCCTGTTCTAGTAAACCATTGGACATTTTGTACCATAATTATATTAGATGCAATCGAGCATAAAGCTATAGATAGTACATCAGTTTAACTGATATGCATTTTAATTTTTAGGTGTTTCGTAGATTTATACAGGAACTAAAATCAAATGTGGTCTATCACGGTGCACTTAGTTGTAGGTACCATGTGCATTATTTTCCCCGGTGGTCCAAAAACATTTTATGATCAACGTCTTCCATCGAATATTAGAGGCAGAAAAAATAGAAAATATTTCTCAAGTTTTACTTTAAATACTTTTTGCATGCAGCCTTTTTCTTCGTAAAATTGCATGTAATATGCAGCGTTCTCTGCCAGTAAATATACGGTGTAGCAATCGAACGATCGATGGTCCTGACACGGACGATAAGGGGAACGAACGAGTTTACGACTGCGACATGTGGCACAAAATGTCGACTTCGCCAGTTACGTGTCACAGAACTTGTGACGAACGGCCCTAGTCGTATATTAAAGAATTATTATAAATTCTTTGTTATTATAAAATGAAATAACATCTGAAAGTATGGTGTTCAGAGTTGAAAATGTGAAAAAACCCGGACTTATGTAGTAATGGATTTCGATTTAGTAGTGTGCCTTAAACTACGAATAGCAGTCATACTGGGCAGTGGATAGCTAGTTTAGAAGACATTAACCATCATATCTCTAGAGAAGATGGTGTAATAGGCGACAGTAGCTAAATACCATCAAATGGAACTTCAGCCTTTATGGAGACTTCCTGTATCTGCTTCGTCCCGCCGAACGGGTAGCCGAGCGTCCTACTTATTGGGTTGTTATTACTTTGTTTCTGATATCAATTTAGTGTCTACTCTAGTGCAATTCTCTAGAACATTTCACTTTGCCTACAAAATAATTTTCCTCCATACGAGTGTTACCACAAAATTACGTCGAAGCCTAAACTTTAATGCTTCAAAGTGGACCGCGTGAAACATTACCGCTCAGAAAGGGCCGAGAATTTCAATTTAAGGTCACACAGGCCAAGGAAGGGATTGGACAGCCTTCTCAGAGGCCCTATTACAGTAACCCTTGACAAATATCGGCTCTACTCTCCCTCGTATAAAAGTAAAATATGGGGCCGTCTCAGAGTTCCTGATCTCCTGGTACATGCTAATAGTATGGTTAAAATTTCCTATATGAAGCCAACGATATAAGATTTCCTTCCACGATCGTCTCTGAAAATACTTTGTTGAATAAACTTGTTGGTGATTTGTTTTATTTATAGTGTTATTAGCGACACTTTGTTACAGTTGCACAAAACTTTGTATATACCAAAATTATGCAATATCGTTTTAACCGCAATGTGTTATTGTGTATGTTATCAATATTTATGTATTTAGCTGTACACTGGGTCTATTATGGCTGTCCACGTGATCTGTTGTATTCCAACCACACCGGAACAATAAATTGGTTATTCAACACTGTAAATTGGACAAATTTATCGATGCCTTTGAACGCTTTTTTATCTATATCTATATCTATATCTATATCTATATCTATATCTATATCTATATCTATATCTATATCTATATCTATATCTATATCTATATCTATATCTATATCTATATCTATATCTATATCTATATCTATATCTATATCTATATCTATATCTATATCTATATCTATATCTATATCTATATCTATATCTATATCTATATCTATATCTATATCTATATATCTAAGTCTAAGTCGCTGTCCGCTTATGTTATTTCTCTTCTTAAGAACCATCTACCGGATTTTGAAACAGTTTTTACTAAAGGAATGAGCTATGAACGAGGAAGGTTGTGTTTGTTTGATATTCATACAATTTATATTTTAGAATTATATTTGCGAGGTCAATCAGTAGTATTCTGAGCAGAACTGTTTTATACCTATATTCGTGTTATGATAGATTAAAAATCAATTTAGTTTTAACTAAAAATCAAAAACTATAAAATATAACAATTTCATAGAAATACTAAATTAATTTGATATAACTTCAATGTATTATTTTGGCAAAGCAATTAGTATTATTCAATAAATAATGTAAATATACAGCCACCTTAAAACCTTAAATTATATAACTGAATGAACTGTAACTTCACAGTCGCTGACGTTCGCGTTCCGAATCATTATGATGTTATTTGTGCAACATAAACCACAAAATTTATTATGAAGATTAAAATTTACTATTTGCCTCTAATAAATTTGCGAGTTCTTTTATTTTTACATAAAATTCTCCGGTAAA
This sequence comes from Synanthedon formicaeformis, assembly GCA_945859745.1. Classification (NCBI taxonomy): domain Eukaryota; kingdom Metazoa; phylum Arthropoda; class Insecta; order Lepidoptera; family Sesiidae; genus Synanthedon; species Synanthedon formicaeformis. The sequence goes on along the minus strand of OX243968.1, from coordinate 1,782,689 downwards.
CCTATTTCAGCAATCAATCTATATGTGACATTTTCATTACATTCATCCGGACCTTCTTTATATAACGGAAGTTTGACATGTCAGTGAAAAACACCTTTACGACCGAGGCGGGAACTTCCGTGAGCAATAAAATAACTTTAATTGAAATAACCCATCCCTTTTGGGTTTTATGATCTATTTTGGGCCGTGAAACACCGCAAACCATTTGTACCTTGCAACTACGAAAAGGTATTCTTGATAGTAAGAAAGTTTGAATTGGTTTAAAATATGAAAATTAGTGAAAATTTTACTGATGTTCAAGTCAGCCAAGTCAAGTGGTAAGAGATTGAATACAGTTGAAAGTAAAACCTGGGGGATATGCAAGTGAATTGTCTACTCTGGTACGATTGAAGGTTTTGGGAATTAAGGGCTGAGATAAATGTACGTATCTAAAAGCTCATTATTCTCTTAGTAAATTCAATTATGAAGTATATTCTATACATTTTATAAAATAAGGTGGATTTGGCAATCAAATGGATACAGTTTAACTCATGGATTCGCGATTTGAGCGAAAACCTGAAAAAAGACACCTTCTCCATCGAAATAATATATCTTTGCACCTTCTCAAATAACTTTATCACAACTCATCTGACATTATTTGATCGTGGGAGTTACTGCTGTCAAACAGACTTGTCTTTTTCCCTTACGTCGCTTTCCCAACCAGTTACTTAATTAACCATATAAACCATAACATATATAAAACATTAAAGTTTGTATCCTAAGCTAGATTTTATAATGTTACTAAAAGTTGTCTCAGTAATTATAATATGTCATGGGTACAGAATAACATAGGTTAGCGTACATACAGGGGGCTGTATACAAATCAGCTAATTTGTAAAACGCAAGCGTGCTCTTGCATAATGTTTAAGGGCTTGTTCAAGTTGACTGGCGGGAACACGAGTTAGTGTAGTCACAAAATATACAGTCACTATAAAGACATAGATGCTAACAATAATAGGAAATTGTCATTTTAGGAAATTGTCGTTGTCACTCTGAGATAATAAAAGTACCACTAACAAATCAAAACAATATGTGGTGTATTTTATTGTAATGTAAGAATAAAATATTCAGTAATAAAATATTAAAATAAACAAATAAAATTATTTAAGCTGCAAGTAAATTAAAAATAAATCAGTATTATCTTCCTATCAAACATATTTTTGACTGCAAATTATGTCCATATATATATTAGAAGTCTTTTAAAAAGTATTTAATGGAAAGTTATGGAAAATCATTTCCAGCAGTGGACGTTCTACGACTGAGATGATGATACAATACTTAATTAATGAAACACTATACATAGAAATATCATAAATAACACAAATTAATCATTTTTAATAACTAAATACATAAATCTAATATTCTTGTAATTTTTGTGACACTCGTGTTCATCATCATAAAACGCTGATTGAGAAGTCGTAAAAACGTCTAAGTTACCAAAAGTTCCTAAAGTGTCGTTGAAATTTGATATACTACAATAAGTTAATTTTTTATTAAGTTACAATTGTGTGGTCGAATAAAGAAACAAGATATAGAATTTTACACATAAATCCACTTCGAATGCACGCCAGCGTATCGGAGACGTTTTATTTGGCCGGAACTCACTCTTGTGTGGCAAAGATTTATTGTATTAATACAGCACATTTCGTTTTGACGACGATGTATTGTGGCGATCCGATAAGGGAATTTAACTGTTACGTACATTGATATAGATTCGTGTTTTCAACTTTCATACATTTCAGCTTCCACTTTGTTTTATTGGTAACAACTCTGATTTGTGTTAAAATAAATTCTATTTTAGCAATATGAAATAGTATGGTCTATTGGCATTGGAAACTGCTAAATGTATTTATATAATGTTTACGAGAACGAACAGGAGACAGGCTGATTTTTTAATTGGTGATAAATGACTAGCTAGGCATAGAAGTAACATCAGAAGGATTGGAATTTTTCTGCTAAACGCCATAAGGGATAAGAGAATATAACCACGTGCATTGGAGTCTCTTACTAACGAAACGTTGTTAGTAAAAGTTCAGATTCAATAATAGTTACTTAAAAATAATACTACTTAGCTTATGACTGCAATACGCAGTAGCAACAACTACTAAAATATGTTTGCCGGTGATGATATATGGCTCTGAAATGTGGTCTCAACAAAGCTAAGGAGAGGGCTATGCTCGAAGTATTACTACGAGATCGAATCAAAAATGTGGGGATACGTAGACGTATGAAAGTTACGAGTTGTTTAAAAATTTTCAAAATTCAAAATTTTCTGTTTCATTTCATTATTTATCTTTATTATTTATTATTATTATTGTGTGTTGCAATAATTTTAATAAAATTCGTGTCTCGATATAAATAGATAAGCTCAGTTATTTAGATAATGGTTAAAGCCATAAGTCTTAAGCCATTGCTTCAAAAGAGGTTTCTGAAAAACCCGAAGCAATTACTAGTAAACCTTTATATTTCTTTTACTAAAGGATAAAAAATCCATTGTTCACTCTTAAGAAAAAGTATAACAGTTCTTATTCAACATCAGCAAATATGCAAGTAAACGACATTCTCTGCTTTTATTTTACCTTCGTTTGAAGGTAAATACTTTGTTTATATTTTCTTTGTGAACTTGCGTAAAGGGAAACCAGAGTTGTGGAATAAAATTCCTGTAACATTTTTCTTTCGTATTCGCCTTTTAAATAAAATTAAACTTCGAATCCTTTTAATTAAATTCTGCATAATTCCAAAGGAAATAATATTTCCACTAAATACGGTTAGTTAAAATAAAAATAAAAATTAATAAAACTATCAGCCGTAGAACTTCACTGTACGTAAGAAGTGAATAGGCCATTTTCATTTTTTTTTAAACTTGCCAAGGGATTAATACTTTTTTTTAAAAGACGAACTGACAAAGTTGGCTTTTCAACCATTCAGTTGGTCATGGTTGAAAAAAGATTTTCAACCATGACTCAATTAAACTTAATTATTTTTTATACAAAATATTAGGACCATTTTCTACTATGTCATGTTGTTAATAGGTCCAGCTTCTATAGGACAATAGACCGTTTTGCTTATAGGACGTTCTGCTCATAGGGCGCTTTACTTAAATGTCCTTTCGATACGAAGGCCTTAGAATCGTCATAAATTACTGGAAAACTGTGATCCCAATGCCCAATTTTTTTCTATTTTATTGTAATTTAAACATTTAATTTATTTTATTGTAATGTAAATAAATTATAATAACGCGACTTCGTCCGCGTAACTTTATAGAATAAAACTAAATAAAGAAAGAATTTTTAAAATCGGTCCAGTAGTTTTTCAGTTTATTCATTACAAACAAAAATACTCTTCATAACATTAGTATAGACAAATAAAATTATTGAATAATTACGCTTTTTCTTTAGTTCAATGTTTGTTTCTTTACGATAGCCATAAATAAGTGACTGTGCATTCACAGGGATACGTAGTTCCCGTAGCTGTACATTTTGTTCGGAACGAAACACGCCACTGCAAAGTATCCGCATTGCACGTTTACCCTTATCTTTATCTAAATAGGTAATAAATTACACACTTCATGGTTCACGTTAGGAACCAGACGGTTTAAACATAAATAAATATTAAATTTTTTTCTGTAGTAGATCCGGAGTTATCATAACTTTTCCAAAGTTGTATTACCATTATTATTTTTTAAAGCTATAGAACAAACATAATAAAAGCTGTTTTTATTCAAATTCAAAGAAAGAATATAATTCAATATTCAATACATAATATGTTTTTCAGTGTTGAGAATTATAAAAACAGGTCACCATATAAACCGACGCAATGGATCTCTTGAAGATTCATGGTTACCGCCATTTAACGTCTTCCGCACTTGCAACAACAGAGGCAATGCAAGTACGAAGGAATGCAAGGATAAATAATTTTAATGGAATTGACATCCTGTTCAATATACTTCACTATGGTATTTTTTAAGAGTGTGGTTACTTTAGTCAGATTGACGTCCTAATTCACATTGTATTCCTCACAATTTATAAGCGAAAGGAAAAATATGTGAGTGGTAACGCCGAACATCGTTATCGCTGTGACGACGGTGGCATCGCAGCGCAACGGTGGCGCCCAATCCGTACTAATCCACACAATTTATTTTTTATTTTTTATGTCTTATATAGCCTATGTCTTATTCTGATGTATAAGCTATATTATTGTAAAGTTTCATTAAAATCCACTCAGTAGTTTTTGCGTGAAAGAGTAACAAACATCCGTACATTCATACAAACTTTCGCATTTATTATATAAGTACGGATATGGAGCTACCTCAGCCATGTCAATATTTATTACAAAAATTACGTAGCTATCAATTTTCATAACTCAAAATTTTAAAATGATCTCGAATTGGTTAGTATAAAAGAGCGCTCAAGGTTTAAAATAGTTAACTGTAAACTCAACGTTTAATTAAAGTGTACACGTAGCAAAAAGTCTTGCCATCAGCTAGAAATTTACTTCGAAACCTAACTAATTAGTAGAAGTTGGTTAATTACCGAAATGCCCGTGTTGAAAGGGGTAAATTCCTGAACACAATTTCAGCGACTGATGCTCTAAGTTAACGGAATAAATTGACTCATAGAATTACAAACTTTTGGAATAATCCTTAGTTTACTATTTAAATGGTCAATGCGTACTACGGGACGATTGCCCTTTGAAGAAGCGAAGAATTTTGCAATCTATTTACTTTACCGTAAGGTTTAATATTGTTGAGGCTGCTCAATTAATCTATATTTTCATAATAAGAAAATAATGGGCTATCTATATCTGCAATACACATATCTTCTTTACATAGTAAACACAAAGTCGCCTCAAGCCGTCTATCCCTCTGTAAGTACGTTTAGATCTTTTAAAGGCGTAACGGATTTTAATGTTGTTTTTACTAACGGAAAGAATGTTAAAGGAAAAGGGTTTTTAATTTCCGAAATTTTTTCCGAAAAAATCCGTGGGAAGCCGCTAGGTATAAAATAAAGTTGCCTCCTGGCTCACTTAGTTTCTCCGTTTACTTCTAAACTCTCAACGGATATTTAGAATAGAATAGAATAATAATAATATTAAATCATTTATTAGATGTAAGTTTTTTCACAAAACATTTATCCTCGACAACATTCTTTACAGTTACAAACTACCACCGGTTCGAAAAGCTGTTTCTAGGGGGAATAGAAAACATTTATTTGCATACACATGACACACACGAATACATCTAAAGATAAGAAAACTATATATATATATATATATATTTTTACATTCTTAAATACATACTTAAATAAAATCCCATTGACTGTGCGCCATGGCAGCAAAAAGGTATCTAACTCAGCATAAGCTGATTGATACGGTTTTCATTAATGAAAAAGTAATATACGAGGACAGGATGTGTACATAATTTGCAGAAAAAATTGGAACCTTGTGAAGCAGGAGGCGGGTCGCTAGTAATTACAAAATAAGTCGCTGTTCGCCTATGTCTGTTTCTCCGCTAACTTCTTCTAAATAACCGATTGGATTTTGATACAAGTTTCACCAGTGGAAAGAGAAATAAACGAGAAATGTTGGAATACATACCTATAATTTGCAGAAAAAAAATGTATCTGTGCGAATTCGGGAGCGGGTCGCTAGTGATATATAGTGTGAGGCATCAAAATATTAAAATGAGGCAGCACAATGCTGAATTTTTGAAATATTTACCTAACTATAAATCGCCTTGATTAACTCAAATTACTTGCTTTTTAAAACCTTACTTTTATGAATACGTAATTTTACGACACTTTTATAACAGCAGCTACAGGAATAAACTATAAATATTATAGCGTAATTACATGCATGAAATATATGACTGGCTCATAAAAATTTAATCTAGACGAGATGGTTCGTTTAGGTTCAGGCGCATCACCTAGCTTCTCGTTCGCAGAGACTTATTCAGCTTTTGAGGGCAACGAACTCAGATGTGTAAAAACCCGAGCAACAACTACCAACTTTTTGTTCGCCATGCGTCTACAGATATTCAGAAATACTCTCGCATTGCATTTTAATGCTTTGTTAGGGTTGAACCATACTTTCAATATTTAATATATTTTGTAGTTACCTATATCTAATACGAATTCAGATTTTAATCATTTGTGAATTATAGAAGAAAGAAAGATACAGAGAAATATATTTTTGCTTAAAATGTGAGAACTAAGGAAGTTTTTAATTTAATAATATTATCTTCAATTAATAAATATAATATTGTTCTGCAATTAATATTATTTATTTTTTAAAATTAACAATTACTATTTTACATTACATGCCATTTATGTCCTAGTATATAACTAATTCCTCTAATCTATAAAATCATTATATTTCTATAGTAAGCATTTTTCTACATATCGTTATAATTATGCAAGTTTTATTACGATAACTCCTGACTTCTACAACGTTGCTTGATTTTTTGATTCAGGTGTGTACCATTACGGACGGTAACTTGCCTGCCGGTTATATATTTCACTAGCTGCTGCCCGCGACTTCGCCCGCGTAACTTTGTAAATTATATACTAAAACCTTCCTCGAGAACCATTAGTGAAAACAGCATGAAAATCGGTGCAGTAGTTTTTGAGTTTATCGCGAACAGACAGACAGACAGACGCGGCGGATGACTTTGTTTTATAATATGTAGTGATTTTCAATGCGGACAAAGTCGCGGGCAACTGCATATTAAAAAATTATTTTATAAAAAAACTGTGTATTTTTTAATGAAACCAGGCGTAGTCTACGCTTCAGCTACGACAATAATTATTCTACATGTCGTAGCAAATTGATTTGTTTACGTAGCGGTGCTACGGCGGTGTTTGCTACGACATCGCCAGTCCGAATTTTGGCTGCAATTTTTGAATATTTCTCGAACATAATATTATGAATGTGACTATGATATTTGTTAGATTTTTTCAAGATTCTTTTAATGGTTTTTTGTTACTTATAACACAAATTTCATTAAATAATTGCATTAATAGCGAATTTAAGAGTATTCACTATTTTTGTTAATTTTAATTTGTAAAAAATTAAAGTGTAGCAAAAAATTGTGGTTTTTCTTGACGTATTGATAAATATGAAAATAAATTTAAACGCAGTTATAAAAATCAAATAATATAGGTTAATAAAAGGTAAAATTTATGTTGCACATAGAGTTAGGGATAAAAACTTCGTGGCAATTTTACCCATTTTATTACCATTCGTCCATCATATAGAGAAATATATGTGTATCCAAAGTAGTTATTTTTTATACCGTGCTAGGTAATAATAATAATATAATTCTCGGTACGGGAAAAAATTGCATTAAAGTTCCTTTTTACGAAAAATACATATATGAATGAATACATTAAAATTCCTTTTACAATTCTGTATTGCGTGTGTATTGCGTTTTGTGTAATAGAAGACTTGTTGATTTTACTAAGTCTAGTTCGTTGTATAGCCATTTTTATTCGGAAACATTGAAAACTCGATATTCAAAACCCAAAACCCAAAACGAAAAACACATGTGTACAAAAAACTGACACCGAATCACAAATATCATGTTATTAAAATAACAGAAACAAATTATTTCAATTAAAAATAATATGACTATTCAATAGTTATCCATACAGATAAAAGTTGTGCATAACATTGAAAGTTATTGAACGATAAATTCAAAAGAGACCAGCGTATTACATCAAATTATACGGAGACTCGAGTAATACGGAGTTATTTGTTGCCTATAAAAGGTTATATGATGCCAGCGTACTGCCCGTATTATTTTGATTGCACAACGTATAGTATATATGTGTATGTATATGTATATGTGTAGTATATGTGTACGCATATAGATGCGTTTCAGCTGTGTTTCAGTTATTGGTCGCGTTTTTACATCTAGTTCTCATACAGATACTTGTTTTCTTACGCTTGTTTTCCTGTTTCACCGCGACTCCCATAAACTACTCTCTACATTTTTTTTATTGTTAGTTTGGAGATGTTTTGACTAAACAGACAGTCAGAAACATTCCTAATTTAAATTGAAAGCAATAAGTCATTTCAATAACGATTTTTTATATTTTTATTTTATTTTAGTTATAAACATATAACTTGATAAATTTGGAAATTGGTTGAAACATCACTATGCAACTTTGGAGAGGAGATTTAATTTTTTTTATTAAAAAAGTATCTATTCTATCATAAAAATTTTACTTATGTAAAAATTCATGTCTTACGTATGACTTGTAGTTATAATTAAAAATAAACATATTAAGTAAAGACTTTTACATGCACTTAGCAGCTCATCATATTATTTTTAATTTAACAATTACCATGCTATAACTTTGAATGCTCTGTGTCACAGTAAATATATTTTATAGCTATGCAAAATATATTTTCTTAAAAAGAGTTCGCGTCTGGCAGAACCGTCACTATAAAAATCTAATATTAATCTTCATATACTTGGAAGACTGTACATAGTACTATTTCGAACATTGTTCAATATTACGAGAAACGTCACCCGGAGAAAATTTTCACCTATCTATCTCAATAAATTCTTTTCGCAGACACAATTTGGAGTGTCATTTTCAATATCACAAAACAGTGAAAAATGACTCTTATTATAAGGAAAAAATGACACAAGATAGATCGCGTTCCTAATTCTGACATATGAAAATTAATTACCAGCTGTCGACTGAATGGAATGAATGAATATGTGCCCAATCGTTTTATTATTACTGAGTTTATTATACCTACAAGCGATTTGGGAGATGTACTAAATCTTTTATCTCTAATACGAAATAGTCGCTGTGAGTTCAGTAATCTTATACAGGACAGTCCGATTGGATGCAGTAATACACAAATATCAACACATTTTTTGTTTTTCGGCGAGTCAATAAAGGGTAATAAAGTCAAATTCCCTATCCTCAACTTGTAATTAGTTACTAGCTGGCGTCCGCGTTGTAAAAGAAAAAAGTAGCCTATCCTGTGTCCCGTACGTCTAAATATTAATCTACCAAGTTTCATGAAAATCAATTAATTCGTTTAAGAGTTATGGAGGAAAATACATACTTACATACATACATACATACACAAAAAAAATTCTAAAAATGGTCAATTTAGTTTCAGTATCATGTATAGAGCCTATAAATACGATATCTCTGAAAACAAAGCAACTTACTCCATGACCAACCCTTACAGATTTATTATTAGTATTGATTGATGATTGATAGCCTATGTTACTCGCAGTCAGTAGCGTTGTAATAGTAGAGTTTTAATTCAGTTAATTATACTTAGATTTGCTGTTTGACGTTTTAAGTAAGTACTCACTAACTTAAAGACTTGTATGAAGTAACTTTAGAAAATATATAACACATGAATGCGCTATTGTACCTTCATTTTCTGAACTTTAGTAATTATTTCTGACAGATTTAGGATGGACCTGACAGAGTAGGTACGAGTATTATGTAAAGTTGATTTATTTTGCTTTGTTTTATTATCACTCATTTCTGAGTCTTCATATTTCGATGTGAAATCCACATCAAAATCTGTTACTTTTGAAGAATTTATTAACACCCAATACATAGTTTTTTTTAATAATCTAGTGGTCAAATATATTTTAAAGACCTACCAGATTGTTACACAGTGCTAAATCTTTACCTTGGGTCTTAACTGCAGATCTATTGACATTTAGTTACAAATGATATATCTTATCATATCTTATCCTATATTTTATCATATCTTATCCTATGGAGATCATAGCTATTACAGCTACTTTAAAATCAAAATGTATATCTTACAGGTATTAAAATACTCTAAACCCAAGCTATCCTATATATGCATTTGCTAGGAATATGCACTTCTACTCTAAGATGTGCATTGTGCAATGTACGGTTGTACATTTCATTTCCTGTAGTTGATGCTCGAATGGAAATATGCCAAATTACGTTGTAAAATTTTAGAGTGCCCCAAAGTCATCCGAGTGCCATCGGTGTCCATAGCCAGTGAACCGTGAAGGCTTGCTAATATTACTGGGACAAACCTGAGTGCGCAGTATAGGTGAGATTCAGTAGGAAACGCGATTGGCATCTCTCAGAATAGAGGCGAAGTTGCTTTCTATATAAATATGACATTTTAATTTTTCAATAAAAATAAATTAATTTTAATACTTAGTTTAATTATAAAATAAAAATTGAAGTGAAATGAAGAGTTTGTTTATATAAAGGATAAAATTTAATGAATAACTTAACTAATGTATATTTGTTCCATTCAATATATAATACAAATATACAAGGTACATAACCTTTTCAGTAAGGTATCGTAAGCTAGACAACCCTATAGGTAGCTAGACCCCCTTTCCTCTCAATAAAATGATTTTCCAAGTTTCCATACTAATAATGTCCTTGCACTGTGAGTGGTTGAAAGGATTTTATTTTAGAGATGTGTCGTGAATGTGCTCGCTCGCTATTGTCTACCGTCAGATGATATTAACGTTTCATGCGCCTTCTTCACGATGGAGTGCTTGAATACTTCCTTGGATTTTTTCGCAGACAGCGTTATTGGAGAATTTTATTGCGGAAAATTTATTGAAGTGTTAATAATTGTATAAAATTTGAGAGTTAGGAGAGAAATAAGAAAGAAAGAAGCCACTAGTGGTATCTACACAAAGAAATATATTTATCAGGAGTTTTCTCCTTACTTACTTTTGTACTTTTGTATTACATAATTATTGTATTGTATTGCACTCAATAGTTTATATCCCTAGTTGCTTTGTTTATTACAATGCTGAGTTGAAGAAAAACTTTCCGTCCATAGATCGATGTTTTTATTTCATATGATTTAAGTATTGAAATTGGATTATATTTTCCGTATAAATTTAACATCTAATATTCATTTTTATTGTATTAGTTTTTTAAATAGTTTTATTAGTATAGATAATATGTATGCTAATAAAGAAATATTTCATTCAATGATTTGTTATTAAGTTAAGGTAGCACTGAACTGGATCCTAAAATTTAATCTGTCTTCATCGAAAAACAATAACGTTATTTTTATAAAACTACTTGCTGGTGCCGGCGACTTCGACCGCGTTCTGGATGAAAGGTATCCTATGTCCTTTCTGGTGTCCCAGACAACGTGTATGCAAAATTTCATGGTGATCGGTTTAGTAGTTTTTGCATGAAAGCGTAACAAACAAACAAACTCACATTTAGATTTATAATATTAGTAAGGATAATATTAGTAAGACTAGCTGTTGATAGAGTCACAGTTAACACAATCACAGTTAATAGAAAAATTCCCGAGAGAAAAACAACACTCTTTATATTTTAAAAATCGATCAAATCATAGCCGTACATTCGAGAGTTTATAAAAACGAGTATGACTTGCGATCTGGGAAAACAAAGTGATTAAATTACACTCAACCCAGCGAACATCTAAGAAACTTTTTCCCTATTATCCGATCAGAATTACCCTCGGTAATCTCGCGTCGGTGCCCTTACCAAGAATTGATGAAAACTTATCTTTATTGTGACAGCGTTGATCCCGTTCCGTTACTAGCTAATCATGAAGTATGGGCGCGCCGGAAAGTTTTCATCCCAGAACAAACTTAACTTTTATTAGATCTAGCCACCAATATTAAGATAGGTTTAAGAAGTTCATTTGTAACTAGAATTAACTTGCTCGGATATTTCGTACTTGTGGGTGAAGATAAATTAAAGAAATACGTACCAACTTTATTCAGAAAATGGTTTTACTCATCGTCGTCCTCATAGTCTCTATCTTGTGGGTAGCCTTGCTCTGTTTGCCAGTCTGTGATCTTCATTCGAGAACATTCTGGCCCGATCGATTGTCAGCTCTTTACAAGCTCGTTGTGACTTAGAGCCTCCTTAGAAGGCCCGTAAAAAGAAACCGTCATATAATTATATTAAACACCCATAATAAGGAGACACTGAGAAATTTTAGACAAAGACTCTTTGAGATTGATGAACACTTTACAAATGTGATCAAAATTAGTATTAATTGGTACTTAATTAAAAGCTTCACTCATTATATTTTCGAAAGAAGGTCGGGTCTGCATTTGTAATTTAGTTTTCGTCCGCAGATTAGAAATATTGATCACTTGGAAGGAATCATGCATTTCTAAAAGGTCATCAAACTTCTAACACATATCCAAGTTTCTACTATTCGCAGTAGACTAGAGTGGTGAACAATTTATTTTATTTCTCCTGACTCAGGCACTCTGGGAATTTTTTTCAACAAAAAAATATTGATGGCACAAACATTTACAAATAACAAGCACAGATTTTTTAAATCATAAACTGTCAAATATATAGCAACAAAATTATATTAAAAAGTTCAACGAAGTAAAGTAATTAGAAAAAAAAACCCTCTACAATTCTACACTATTATTGTTATGGGAGTAAACTTCTGGACAGTTACGGAGAACTGAACTGTATTTTAACTGGTTTAAACTTGGCGTTGTTTCAAGAATTAAAGGATGCTATGCAATTAGGCTTCAGTTCTTTTCAAGTAAAATGAATAAAAACACGGAACACACAAAGCCCTATTCAAATTGTACTGAAAGCAATTGTGTTGATTTTTTTTTATTCTAGCATTTTTTTTTCTGAATGTTATGTGTTGTGCAAGCGGTTATAGTGCAGCATATAACGAAATGATGACATATAAATCTGTCCATTACACTATATTTAATATGCTGGTGGAGACAAGTAAAAAAAAAACAATTATCAGTATCAGTGGGTATACTAAGTAGAAACAGGTGGAACATTAAATAATTCTCGCTTTGAAATCAAGGCAAGTGTGGCAAGCCATACGTTGCACACTTTTAAAGAGACACTTGAGCCCTTACTGGCTATTAGTTTTTTTAAAAAATAAGTACTAAAGTCTTTAGACAGAGCGTTAAGGCAAGTGCCCTTTTTTTTTTTTTTTTTTTTTGTGGAGGGGAAATGACTTTTACGCACTATCCCTGTCGACAGGGACAGCCGACGAGGGGAGTGTGGGACTCGCCTGGCGAAGTCTATCCCCAGGAATACCCACTAAAACCCCCCCGCGTTCCACCATCAGCGGTGAAAGTGTGGGTCCGAGAGCACAGCGAGGCCTTGTTCTCGGATCCCTACACACCGCTACGTCCTCAGCGGACTCAGCTCAGGGCAAAACATTTTTTTTATTTTCGCCTCACTTCATTTGTTTGTGGCGGTGCACTGGAACGCTGTGAGCCGCCACGCGTCTTTGTGGGGTATATCAGGACGTCAGATGTCCCTTTCTGGCGCCCTGACGCAATTTACGCAACGTGCGCCGCGGCGTATGCCCGGGCACGTCGGCCGACTCTTCGGCGCCTGATTGGATCGGCCTGGGGGTCAACCTCGCGGGACCGCTCCCTGGCCTCTTTGCCACTCATAGCCGCTTCACAATACTTCTTGACGGCATTCCAGCCGTCAAGGCTACCAATCATAGCTCTGACGACAGCGGGTAAGGACAAGTCCTGTCCCACGACTGCCGTCAGAGCAGCTCTCTCTGCGTCCCATTTCGGGCACTCTTCTAAAGTGTGTTGGGCCGAGTCGTTCGGCGCCCCACATTCATGGCAGACGGTGGTTCGCTCCCTCCTCGCGATGTTGCACAGGTACCGTCCGAAGCAACCATGCCCCGTAAGTACCTGCACAAGCCGGAAAGAGAGCGAGCCGGCCCGCCTGCTCGTCCACTCTTTTAGGACAGGCGCGATTGCAGCTATCGTGCGATGACCTGAACTTGGGTCCAGCAGCATATCGCGCCATTTGTCCAAGGCCTTGTCGTAGGCCTTTTTCCGCCATCGTGAAATTGTTTCTGGGAGTGGAGCCACATTTCGGGCCTTTGCATTCGCAGTTTTGCGAAAAACTACTGCAAGGACCTTGGCATCCAGCTCCCAGGGAAGTGTTCCGGCTATTGCGCACGCCGCCTCCCACGAAACAGTTCGATAAGCCCTGATCACTCTGGCCGCCACGACCCGCTGCGGTCGCCGCAGCAGGATCGCGTTTCGAGTAGACAGGGAGTCTGCCCAGATGGGCGCTCCATACAGGGCCATCGAGCGTACCACCCCCGCAAAGAGACGGCGGCATCCTCCCTTAGGCCCTCCTAAATTTGGCATTATTCTGGCCAGCGCCATAGAAGTTTTCACCAATTTGGGAGTCATTCTTGCGAAGTGCTCCCTGAAGTTCCATCGGCTATCGAGAACGACGCCGAGATATTTCAGCGTCGACCCGATGCCAATGGCGACTCCGCCTACAATAATAAGAGCGTTTGGCGGTGGCGCCTTGCGAGGCCCGTGGAAGCAAATTGCTTCGGACTTTTCAAGGGCCACCGTCAAGCCCAAGCGCCTGATACGTGCCACCACTTGCGCAACTCCTGCTGTTGCCAACAGGGTCGCGTCGCGAAACGTGCCACCGCGGGCGGTTACGAGGGTATCGTCCGCGTAACACGTGACTTCAACCCCGTGCAGGTTGATGCCCCGCAGTACCCAGTCGTATCCGATGTTCCACAGGAGCGGCCCGAGAACCGACCCCTGCGGAACACCGCACGACACTTCTCGTCGACACATGCCAGCGCTTGTGGGGTACACTACCGACCGACCCGATAGGTACTCGTCGATAATTCGGCGTAAGTACACTGGGAAGTCGTGGTATCCCATGGCCTCCATAATTGTGGTATGCGGCAAGGTGTTAAAGGCGTTAGATATGTCGAGGGATACCGCTATGACAAACCCGCCTTCCCCAATTTCCTTATCCGCAATTGACCTCACCCTGGCAATGGCGTCCATGGTGGACCTACCCCGCCGAAAGCCGAACTGGGTATCAGCCAGATTCGGCCCCGTCTCCTCTAGGTGTCGAACGAGACGATCTGCTAGAACGCGCTCGAACAGCTTCCCCGCCTCGCTCAGCAGCACTATTGGGCGGTACCCGGATGGAGAGTCCACAGGTCGCCCGGGCTTGCGGATGAGGACAAGTTTGCCCTCTTTCCACTCCTTGGGGAAGTGGCCCTTGGTCACGCAAGTGGTGAGTAGGGCGCGAAATCTTTCGTTTATGCCGCCTTCCTTGAGGGCCAAGACCCACGCCTTTCCCGGAATGCCATCAGGGCCAGGTGCTGTGTTCTTCGCCTGGAGGCGAAGAGTCGCTCTGTCCAGCTCGCCTTCTGACACCTCAGGGGGATCTTCGATCGAAATCAATGGCCTCATGCGTTCCAGCTCTATTGGAGCGTCGCTCTCCGTCCTGGCAGGAAACAGACCCTCTACTATATGCGCGAGCGTACCTGCTTCCATGGTAGATGTAAGCGGGGGGGCCCATGGCCGAAGCTTGTTCATGACAAGCCTATAAGGCCTGCCCCATGGGTCCCGCTCCAGCGAATCCAAAAGCTCCTGCCAGGCGCCCTCTTTGGCTGCGCCAATTTCAGCTCGCAGGGTTCTCTTGGCCTCTTGGAAGACGGCAAAAAGTCTCCTCTGAGTGGGTACGTCCCTGTTCCGTTGCCGTGCGCGGGTGTACTGGCGTCGAGCCTTTATACAATTTGCTCGGAGCTGCTCGAGCTCCGGCGACCACCAGTACACCTGTCGACGGGATGGCGGTTTGGAGACGCGAGGCATGGCCGCGTCGCAGACGCGAGTCATAGCCTCTCGGAACCACCGCGCCCCCAGGTCCGCATCGGTCACATCCGGTGAGTTCCAGCTCTCTACGAGGGACGCCTCTATCAGAGTGTCTCTGTCCAGCTTTTTTATGGCCCATCTTGGGCCGATTTCCGTTGGTCTTCGATTTTGGTTGATTGGGTTGGCCGAGTGAGGGGAGACGGAGAACCGGATGTACCGGTGGTCCGACAGGGTCTCAACCCCTTCCTCGACTACCCAGCCCCGAACACGGCGGGCAAGGGCGGGACTCGCAAAGGTGACGTCGATGACAGAGCCGCCCTGATGCCGCACGCACGTGTTCGTCGTACCTTCGTTTATAATTGCCATGTCGTTGCTGGCGAGCCACTGTTCCAGAAGCTTTCCCCTCGCGTCAGTGATAGCGGAGCCCCACGCTATCGATTTGGCGTTGAGATCCCCAGCTATGAGGACCCGATTCGGCCGGCACCAACCCATGAGGACGTCCATCTCCGCCAAAAATCTCTCGAAATCCGAGAGGGGGCGATTTGGCGAGAAATAAACGCCTACGAATACGACACTGCCGTATAGAACGGCGACGAATCCGTGCCCTCTAAACGCCCGTCCGATAGCGGGTGCTCCCCCTCCTGTGGCCAGAATTATGGCGACAAGGCCATCACGGTCGCCGAACCAGTTATCCCGGGGGATAACTAGGTACGGCTCCGAGACGACCGCTACCTGTATCCTCCACTGCGCCAGTGACTGGATAAACAAGTCCTGGGCCCTGGCGCAGTGGTTGATATTCGCTTGTAGGCACCTTATGGACATATTGATTATATGTCCATGGATGTCTCAGCGGTCCCGTCCAGTGGGCAGGGCGGGGTATCCTGGGTCGGAACCTCAGAACCCACCGTCCTTCGTCTGTCCAGTTTATGTTTGGGGGCTGGACATTTGTTGCTCCCCAAACGATGATTATGCCGTTTGCCGGCCTCCGCACAAAGTGCGCATCGAATATCAGACCGACACTCGGCTGAGCGATGGCCCTCTTGGCCGCACCGGTAGCATTGCCGGCTACGGTCGACGGCCGCAGTGCACTGTTCCCGGACGTGCCCTGACTCAAGACATCGGAAACAGCGAAGCTCGCGGGGCTGCAGCAGCTTTACGCCTGCTGCCGTCCAGCCGACCAACAGTTTTCCAGCCGCGACTTTCGTGGCGGCTGCAACAGGGCAGCTCGCCCAGACTCTGCCCATTCCGTAGCGTGAATGGCGAATCGCCCCTATTTTGACCGAGTCTCGGGGACACTCCCCGATCTTCGCAATGGCCGCCGCCACTTCCTCCGTTGTGACAGAGTCGTCCAGGCCCGAGACAAGCATCTCGGTGGCCTTGACCGGTCTGGAAACCCGGACCAACTCTGCGTTCGGAACCTCCTTCAATTTGGCGGCCAATTTGTCCGCCTTGTCATTATTTTCTGTTCCAGAGACCTGGATAATCACGGCCCCCGTAACCGCGCGCCGGAAATGTACAGAAGGTATTCCCAGCGCCTCCAAATCTATGATTTGTTTGGCCTCCCCAATGAACGAGCCATAGGTTACTCCCTTTTTAGCTGCACCTGGCAGTAGGGTGACGACCACGGCGGCCGTCTTGGGGGGCCGGGCAGTCTTCTTAGGCAGCCTTTGAGGCTGCGTCTTTTGTGCCGTCCTATTGTACTGGTCGGCGGGACCCTCTCTATGTTTTCCCCCCCTGGTCACCACGTTCCATGGACGGTCTATGGAGGTGGGAGCAGGAGGGAGTGGGCGCGGCTCACGATGAGCAGATTTTTGCTTAGTTGCCGCGCGACCTTTCGTACGCTTGCGCCTTCGTTTATTATTATGCCCCAAGGTCTCGGCTGTCTTCGCCTGCGGCTGCTCGCTAGCGGCGGGTTTTGGCGTAGCGGAGGGAAGAGGTCCGCTCTTCTCAGACATTGGCCGTGGCTGCTCCTTTCGGGCCGCCAGCCGAGGGGATATTCGCGGAGCCGGGTTTAGGCGCGGCTCGAGGTTTTCGAGTCGCGCGCTGATTCGATTATGGACTTGGTCCATTATCGCCTTCTCGAATTTTTCCAGTATATCTGGCGTGATCACTTGGCCGGAGGAGACGGCGGGAGCTTCTTTCGTTTTTTGAAAGGAGCTTTTTATCTCCGCGATCTCCTTCCGGAGCTCCGCATTTTCGGCGCGCACCAGGGAGATTTCCTTTTGAAGCGCCTTTGTCTCTTCCGAGGCACCTCTAGAAGCGAAAACCTCGTAGTTAGACAAGAGTGAAGCTATGGCCTCCCTCAGAGCCTTGAGGTCCTTTACCTTTCCAGAGGTGCCAGCCGCCTTCTGTATGACGTTGATGCTGGTCAACACTCTAGACCTAAGTTTAGAGGCTGACTCCGCATTGTCAGAGTCGTTCAAAGAGCCGGTAGCTCGAGCCTCGGTAGCCGAGGCGAGCATCTCATGCTCGTGGGAGAGAGGGCGACCGCGTACCCGCTTATGGATTAATCCAGTCGCAGGGGCGGATCGGTCTTTTCCTTCATCAGATGACTCCGGAGAAGGCTCTGGAGGCTTCTTGCTCCTCTTCCGCAGGAAGCGGGTTCCTGGTCTCGGATCAACGTTGTCGCCGTCGTTACCGTCGGCAGACATAACTGTGTCTCTACCAGTGGATGAGGAATCCGAAAGATTGTGTTCCTCTCGGATCCTTACCAGCCTCTGCGAGCTAGGATCAGAATCGACCCTGTCACTCGCTGGGCTATCGTCTCGTGGCGACGCAAGAGGAGTCACCTCACGACTGGACAAAACCACGGGGCTGAGTGCCCTCTTGCTCCCTCCATCGGAAGGATCGTGGGTCGACCCGCCCTTCATTCGCGCACGTGTGCGCACTCCTGACGCCTCGGTAGCAGATTTCACACCAAGGGACCCGGTCATCCCTCGGCGCCGTTGGCCAGACGGAGCGCATTGGCCGCTCGTAGTATATTTCACACTCGGAGCCCGAGCTAGCTCCGAGCGCCCGGCGTCAGCGGGATCACAAGACATATCCTTTTCCTTATTTTCCATTTTCCATATTGTTTGGGAAGGAACGCCTGCGGCCCTTTCCCAAGGGGCCGCAGGTGCGCTTGGGACTGGGTCCCCCCCAGCCATTCAACCCCTCGGCACGCCTACCTTGGATTTAGGGTAATTTTTTATAGTGGTTTTCTTCCACGCGGCCCGACGCTCAGTGCGCCAGACCCCCGGCCTCACAAGGTGCGAGGTTACGGGTCGCCCGACGGTGACCTAAGGCCACGCGCCGCGCCCGCGGACCTTACCGGACCGCCACCACGAGCCGAAGCTCCGCTGCCCTTTACGGACCTTCACAAAGGCGCTAAAGCGTTGTGCCATAATGGCGCCTCCACCACAGCCGGCGAAAGCCGGTCTGCCATCCCACGACCCACGAGGGTCACCATGCGACAGCGTCTGGCTTCTTAGGCAAGAAACCATAGCTTCGTCCTAGGGGTTATTTTTTAGAGAGGTTTTCTTCCTCGCGGCCCAACGCTCAGTGTGTTGGACCCCCGACCCCATTCAGAGTGGGGCTACGGGTTCATATGGCTGTGCAATGCTTGCCCTTAAAAGAGCAGGCAGCCACATGCCAGTTTTGTCCGCGCCGGCCGCAGCCGGTGCCCCCCATATCTGGGGGACGTTCCCCTATCCGCAACCCGGGGACGCGTCCGATGGCGGGACTGGAACCGCACACGGAAAGGCAAGTGCCCTAACCAGTCATCCAACGTCACACTAAAGAAGATATTAATCTTATAACATTTTTGGAATATAAATGTTTGGAATAAAGTCATTCCTAAGAGGTAATTTTTATAAATACAAATTCTTATATACGGGACTTCCGTCTCCTTGGCCTGAATTTCAACGTTGAATCGTGAACTCGCGAATTTGGAGGTCGAGCATTCCCAACTGAATTATAACGCTTCGCCATAACGTGGGATAAAATATTTAATATTTAAATGCATACATTAAAACAGTATTAATTATTTATTTAATATATAAATAATAATAGTTATCTTCAAACAAACACACGTCCAAACTATATTAAGATATTTTGTTTGGACATGCTGTGTACACATATTTTGGGCCTCTGTCTAGTTCACTTCGATGTAATTATATCTATTCAATATATTTAATATCAGTGTCCTGTTTTGTGTTTTAAATAAAAAAAAACACCTTAATAAATAAATAACGCGATAAGCGAGCTCGTCAAAATAGTATAAAATAAAACATTTATCCCTATGTGTGCTTAGTTGCTTAGTCAGCTTAGTTTATCCGCTTAGTTGGTACAAAATAAAGTAAGAAAGTTCACTTTTTCAAATCATAGTATGTAACAGCTTTCATAATGATTTGGTAGTTCTTCTGTTATCTGTGCCCATTTCCCTATCATTTATACTTGTCCCTAATATTTTATCTCATTAAAGATAGCATAACACTTCCATTTCTGCCTATTACTCAAGTTCATTGAGCGGTATCCACCTACTATCAAATGGATTGTCAATAAAATTGACCATAAAAGTATCGTTATTTAATAAAAATGTTGATGTTAACCTCCGATACTGTTTTTAATGTGAGAACTATGAAGTTCTATTACGGTGTACACATTACAACGCGCGCTTTTAGCAAAGCGCGCCTTCGAAGCTTCGGAAGCGCTTTGAGATACATGGGTCGCCATTTGGTTGTGTACATTTGAACGCGCGCTTTCGTGTAGAGTGCACACACGATGCATACAAAAATGGAAATTAACCATTTATATACCGATTTCTTTATCGACGAAATCCAATTGGAATTGGAAAGTCCAAATTATAAAAATAAAATATTAAAAAATCGTAATTAGGTGAGATAATTGCATTTTTTGTGAATCTGGAAAAATAACTAATACTGTGGTTATTATCTTAGTATTGGATGCACCCAATAATTCTCTTTGTCTCTGTCGTCGTCTTTTATAGCGACGGTAGAGAAGCCACACACAAGAAATCACTTCGACATCAATTTCAGAAGTATACTCACACTGCTAACGCTCGTCGAGCGCCTCGCTAGCGCCGTGTATGTACATTACCAACGCGCGCCTAACGCAACGCCAAGCGCTCAATGTGTAGTTAGCTCTAAAGGTCTTCAGGCAATCTGACGGTCGACTTCGTGGTAGCTACCGTCGCCTATAACAGGCCTATAAATGCTACAGGTGCTGTAAGTCCGCTGCCGAACATAGGTGGATTAAGGATAAAGTAATAGGAAGGTATAGGGAAAGATCTCTTAAACCGAAACAGGTTAGCCGTCAACTTCCTGAACCGGTCCCTGGCAAGAGTCAACTGGAATAGCTGGTTATATATTTTATAACCAGCTCATTAACACACTGATGGTTAATAATAATAATAATAATAATAATAATAATAATAATAATAATAACATCTCGACCAACATCTCAAGAGGCTCTCACTAGATGGCTGGATCAAGGGTCAGATACAGAAGGCGGTACTTCTGGACACGGCACGAATTGTCAGGAGGTTCCTCACCCTGCAGCCCTAACCACCGGTAGGGCTACTAGTGGATGTCTAGTTTTAAGTTTTTTATAATATATATTGTTTTTTTTTTTTGTATTTATATAAATGTATATTGTAAAAAATTTAAAATTAAGAAAATTAAATAAATAAGTGAGATAATAATAATAATAATAATAATAATAATAAAAATAAAGCTTTTTTATTTCCATAGCCTATAACTAGTAAATTACAATTACAATATATACATTTCCTTTTTTTTTTTAAACCATGGACCCCTTCTGGGTAAAAGCCTCCTCCAGCCCTCTCCATTTCTCTCTGTCTTTAGCCAACACTCTGTCACACACACACACACACACTGATGGTTATATATTATTAAATTAAAATAAAATTTGAAAAATATATATTTGAAAGCATTGGTACGAAGTGAGTGGATAAAAAATATTCTCTGATAACAACAACTCAAGAAATATAATACGGTATAAATTTCCGACGATCCCCTGTATACTTCTTAAGAAGCACTTAGAACAAAACAATTATTAGCGAATGGAAATATCAATACTAATAATAAATCTGTAAGTATGTATGTATGTTCCTCCATTACTCTTAAACGAATTAACTGATTTTCATGAAACTTGGTAGATAAAAATTTAGTTGTACAGGACACAGGATAGGCTACATTTTTCTTTTTTAACGCAGACGAAGGCGCGGGCACCAGCTAGTTCTCAATAAATTCTATACGTGTCTAAGTTCTCTCACTCTCATTATTTCGAAGCGAGAAAGGGACAGATAGAATGTCTTCGAAGTCTAATTTCTAAAACGAAATACAAATACTGACTCTTGAATTATAAATGCAAATTCTGAACAAGAGAAAATCTAAATTCAATTATGGATTTTTGCAACTAGATCGTTAGCAGACTGTGAAATGTAGAAACTTTAATGTAATCAAAATTCAAGATCAGCGTTCTTTAATTTGATTATATACTTTGTCTGTACGGAGGTATTGATTTTATACGATAAAATTCCGCAGGCAGACATGATGGTAAGTTTACTTGATGGTAAGTTGCTCGTCGTTTAGAACGACAAGCAAAATCGCTAGGATACGAGTATAATACTTATGAGAGACAAACAAGCAAACAGTTATTTTTAGACCACAAAACTTCAACGATATGTCATTAATTCCAGCCAATTGTAAGTTAAAAAGCATTTTAAGTGACCAGCAGCAGGTTCTAATATAGTATTTGGTTGTAGACACACACATACGTCAACTAAAAGACAGACACGGTATACAAAATAATGTGTAAACCATTGAAATACTGCACATATTTGAATTATAATTCAACAACGGAATACTATTGTGGCCATAGATTTAGAATATACTACCATTTCGTTATTGTGACCAAGATTGAATCAATTCAGTGTGACATTGTAAACGAACCCATATCTGCAACTCACACATTCGAAATTCCTCTTCGATACCTGATAAATAGTACTCACTAGCTAACTGTGCATCTGACAGCGGATTAAATCTTATGCACGTATGCGTATAATCCCGAAACAAAGGCCTGTTTGAATGTTCACTCATACCATTCCATTTTGTGCTTTTATTTGTTGATATAAAGTTGGCAATTCTCGCAGAGCGTGTGGGCGGGCGGGCCGTCGCGATGACGTCACAGTTAACCTTCACAGGTGCTCGAGAAACAGTACGTTCATAAAACGCACAAACACCCTAGTTAGCAAATACCTTAACGGGGTCTCACTTTTCAGTTTCTGACTGGTTTACATTGCACTTCTGTAGTGTTATCTCTGTAAAATCTTACTTACAAAACTTAACGCCAGGTTATATTTAGTTTTGAAAATTTTTAAACTTGACAAGCTGTTGATTTATCAAGACTCTTGGCACATTATTTTGGATTTCCGTTCGTATTAGGTAAAAAAAAAGAAACCTCACAGACGTAGACGGTCTTTTGCAAAATAAATCGTTATAAAATCACTATACCATACATTTTTGAGTGGACATTTAATAATCATCATAGTTTTAATCAAATAATTCTTGTTTTATCACTGAAAAATTAATAGCGATTTACTTACCAACATGTACAGAATGTTACAAAAATTTAACTATAATACTTCTCCGCCAACTCTTCTATTGAAAATTTTGATTTTCATATATTCAATAGATTTCGATACTATTGAAAATAACGATAAAAGAAGGTTTGTGTTGTAATTCGCCGAATGTTATAAATTAATTTTATTATTACCACATACACAAAATATGTGTTGAATACATAAAACCACATTTTAATGTACATATTCAGTATGATTTGCTTGATAAATTGATAAATTTTCTTTTCACTGAGATAATAATTAGCAATTTTCTTAGCTGACCGAGAAACCTTGTTAAGCCTAGTGACCCATACGAAAACCTTGCGAGGTTCAGAAATTAACTTCAATTGCCTAATAAAGTTAACAAATATAATTTAAAGCACACACCTTTTAAAATACCCTAAATATTTGTACTGTTCAGGTTAGTTGAAATTCTGTGTTCACACAAAAGTTACGAAATTTGCCTAACGACCCCCACGTGTTTCGACCATAAAATCCTTATCTAGGCGGGTTCTGTGTATCACATAATAAAGACTCCAGTGACTGTTTAATTTCTTTTCGGGTCAATAAACATTATTTTTGTTATTTAGTATAAAACGAATATAATATTTAAAAAATACCTTAATACCTAAAAACATTCAGGAAATTACATATTATAAAGAGAGAAAAAAATGTGTCTTTGTTTGTAATGAATAAACTCAAAAACTACTAGTGATTTTAAAAATTCTTTCACCTATAGAAAGCTACATCATCAGCGAGTAACATAGATTATATTTTATAAAATTACGGGGGCGAAGTCGCGTGCAACAGCTAGTAAAATCAAAAACTAGCTGAACCGGGTCACACTTACAGTACCCGATACTCAGGGATATTTGCTAATACACGAGGTGCTACGTATTTCTTTATGCAATACTCCATACAGGAATAGCATCTCCGATGCTTGGAGTGCGGGGTATTGCCGACACGTTCTTGAAGGAAGGTAGACTGCCCAATGATGAGGCGTAGCATGTAACTGTCAATATATATACTTAAGTATTAGTACTTAACTGTCAATGTCAATATACATATAAAATTACTTAAGTATATATATGGCGCCACTTATATATACTTAAGTAATTTTATATGTTTTGACATAATATGTATGAAAAATATAGTTGAAAATTCCAATACATACGAGTGCATGTAATAAAGTTTTACTATTGTTATTATCGATACCTAATAACACTTTAATAACAAAGTACGTTTTATAACAGCCTGTGAATAGGTATAGGACTATTTGAAAAATAACTTGAATTATTTTCAAATGAACTTGAATACTTTTTTAAAAGTAGCGACGAAAATCGTTAAAAAATAAAATAAAACTCCTTACTGTATTGCAAGGAATGTGGCCATGTATCGTCGTAATCAATTTGGTTGGTGACAATGGACGGTTTTCTGCAGTCATGCATCACAGCGCATGGCGCTTTTATAGCTTCTGTGTTCAAAGGTGGCGCCATACCAAATGGAAGCGATTCCCTTAAGAATGGGTATAAAGCAAACAAAATTTGTAATTTCACCCGCGTGGCCCCTTGGACATGACAGTGACACAAAATACGTACAACTACGCACAACATGCGACGGAAGATAGCGCAACTCGCTCAATAAACATGTTATAAGTGCCAAAAGTATTAAATATTAATTATTCGTAAACTACAATCTCAAATGAAAAATTGTTACATAAAGCCTTAGATAATATGTGAAGTGAAATTACTGATACACTTTTAGCTTTGTAATGTGTGTCATTTTGAAAATAAAACTAAAATCGATGGAAATGAGAGCTCACTTGGTGAATTTTTTCTATCGAGAAAATTTCATTATATTATGTTTTCTGTTACAGACGTCACTTTCATTTATAATGTATTTATCTATTTAAAAAAATTAATTAAATTAGACTTTGTTTACTTAGATAAAATTCAAATCTAGGATTGGCTATTTCTCTTTATGCCCGCTCTTAACATATTGGTTATTTAAAGGCTTGATAGAAATACCTTGTGACCATGTATTATTTGTTTATTATTTTGTGGATTCTTTAACATAAAAAACTTAAAAACTAATTATTTTCAAAAAATACTTATAAATAATTTTAAACCTATAAAACCTTTGGTAGAAGGAAAAGTGCCCAGAATGCTGGCGACATCGCCCCGTTGATTTTTTTAAAATATAATTAGTTTTTAAGTTTTTTATGTTAAAAAACCCAAAAATATTAGTCATGTAATTATATTTTAATTTATTGATAAGTACCTATAATTTTTTGTATATAATATATAATATTTTGGTGACTACAGTTGCCTAGGTGACTGTAAAAATATATATACAGAACGTTCTAAAAAGCCATATACTTATTATAAAATAAAGTAGCTTCCCTCATCTCTGTCTGTTTTCCGCTAATTTCTTGTAAACCATCCAACATATTTTGATATGGTTTTCACTAGGATAAATTAGTAAAGCTTCTGTATATGATTTGCAGAAAAAAAATTGTAAACGCGTAGGCAAGGATGGGTACTCGTAATAATTATATTTCATTATTTTCAAATCTTTCCTAATTTATTTTGTAATTCTATACTTATATTAAATTAAATTCGGAATGATTTAATTTCGTTGAATAATAGATAACAAGATAAGAAAATTGTACTTCAAAATCAAAAGAGCAAAAAAATTCTATGTTCTATTAAAAATCACTATTCCTATTTCCCATATTTCAAAATAGTAGTAAAAATACACAGTGAGGTAGAAATCCTTAACTGTATACGCAACTATACAATTATGTCATATGTGTATTTACGAGTATCTGTGTATTTATACGATACGATTCGAGCAGCGTTTGACGGAATACCCAACAGTAATGAAACCTTTGTGAATGTTATAACGAATTGGCGTCAAATCCGGACGTTAGACATTCGATATATTTCAATTATTCTGTTAGATTTAAAAACCACTAACCCTTGTAAAGTTTACAAAAACTTTTTCATTAAGGTAATCCATTATAGAGACAGGAGATCTCTTGGACATGGATATATATTTTTTTTTCAAAATAATATGTTTCCGTAAGATTAAAATTTATTTTTAGTAAAATATTTAGTAAAAAAATAATTTAAGTACCTTAACTTAGTGTCTAAATTAAGTACAAAATTGTATAAAATATTATAATTGTTTTTAAATAGCAGAATGTATTTAAAAAACCATGTAAATTTGTCATGTAAACATAATTTTTTTTAAGCCATTAAAGTCGTAAAATGGGAATTCCCCTTTTAAACCAGACTCTTGTACGCTTGCATGGATGAATGAACAAAATATTCAAGACGAGCGTTTGACTGCGTCGCTGAAGCGAGAGATGATTGCATAACTATAATTGTAAACTTTAAAAAAAGTTGTTTACAATGTTCCTCTTTTAATCTTTGTTCCACATAAGCGAAGCAGAATTAATAGCCCTCCATCCACTGGAATAAATTAATCAGCGGAGTCACGATCGCCAGTAACGACGGCACGGACGAGAAGAAAATATAACTTCGACAAAGAGGCAACTTTGGGAAAACTTTCCGACGAACTTGTCTAAATGATACCGAGGAGTTGCGATGTTTTATCCGAGTTTTTGCGTACTTCTATCGTATTATGATGATGTAAAAGTGTTTGTGGTTTATTTTGTTGCTTTACTAAGGAGTTTTGTTGTAATAAATAGCTTATTATGTACCTATTTTTAAGTAAATGTTAATTCAGCCTATATGCATATTATATGGTATATTCCCTTTATGTCAAGTCTCATCTTAATTTTTAGATAGGTAGTTAGTTCCCTATAGTGGAATATTTAGCCTAAGTTTGTACATTCTGAAATTCTATTCTGCCTATTGGTGAAAGATTTTTTTTAAATCGGATGAATAGTTTTGAAGATTACCTCTTAAAATACAAACAATCATACAAATTTATCACTGTTCGCGAAAACTCAAAAACAGATTTCATGCTGTTTTCACAAATGGATAGAGTGGTTCTCGAGGAAGGATTTAGTATATAATTTACAAAGTTACGCGGGCGAAGTCGCGGGCAGCAGCTAGTCTATTTATAATATTATTATAAATTTACTAAACCAGGAGAAGAGTACAATTGAATCGGTTATCAAAAAGCGAATAAAAATCATCTTTCGTAGCTATAAATTTTTTCGCTATGAAAAAACTGGACCAAACCGATTTACCTCTCCTATTTATGTCGAAATTTATTTTGAGCGAAAAATGAACATTCCCCAAAAGTGAAGCAAACAGTAAAAAGTAAAATATTCTAAATTCGGTAATTTTCTCAAGACAATCTTGGGTGTTAATATAAATTTCATGAGTCGGGCCATCGTTATACTGCTGTTTTATTAACGGTCTGTTCTTTAGCCTCCCTTCATATTAAAACTAATCTTGTTTTACACCGCATGTTCTGAACTCGAAATATGAATTTTGAAACAATATTTTCGATAGATACAATCCTTTTTTTTATTTTTATTTTTTATGTGAAGGTCGACAGACAGGCTGACGGTCCACTTGATGGTAGGTGGCTACCGTCGCCTATAACACAAGCAACGCCACAAGTGCTACAAGTGCGCTGTAGACCATAGGATTAAGGATAAGGGATAAGGAAGGGATGGGGTAATGGTAATCCTAGAAGCGTAAATAAATAATTTTAAACATATAAGGTCGAATCAGCCACATAATATTTTATTTTAGCTACAATGATATTGGATTTCTAAGTTTTAAAGTTCTACTACATTATAAATCTATTTTAAATATGAAAGTATCTTTGTCTGAGTGTTACTTTTTCACGTCTTAACTAACCTAATGAAATCAACCAATTCTAATGAAAGTTTTCATACATGTTGTAAAAGAATTTCATTCATAAAAAAGAAAGATCATTTAAAATAAAATAAAAAAATAACGCCTGTACAGTGTTATAGTAACAAGAGGCCAAGCGTTATATTGCTTAATATATTTTTCATTTTCTATACAAAAAAGTCGCTGTTCGCTTCCATCTGTTTCCCCGCTAACTTCTTCTAAACCACCCAACGGGGTTTGATATGGCTTACACTCATTGATAGAAAACGATAAACGAGGAAGGTTAGTGCTATAATGTTGCAGAAAAGTTTTTACATGAAGAAATTGGTGAATTTGTGCATAAGAATTTGAATACAAATAGTAAAAAAAAACATATTTTCTCAAGTGAGACCTTTATTGTAGTTAAATTACACTATTTTGAAGATAAAAATTACATAAAAATAAAGTTAAACACCTATTAAAACTGTTTTAATGAATTTTTCCACAGCGACAAGTAAGTATACAGTGTAAATGAGGTCAAAGTCTGTGGTCGAAGCATCGTCCACGGTATAACTTATTAAGGGCTCAATGTTAAGCCAGTTGGTAATTAGCCATAACTCGCGAGATGAGCTTGTACTCGAGGGAGAGTTAAAGTGGCACTCATCAAGGCTTCGGTGTGATAGACAAACAAATCTAATGTTGAGCGTGTAATAGTATAACAATGTAAGTTCTTTTTTTATATTCCATTATTAAGGTTTCCCAATGTGTGTCTACGACCGATTTTAATTGAGTATTATAATCATCAATAGATTTCGCACGCCATACAAAAACACTACGAACTTTATGGAACAATTAAAAATGACATAATAATACCTATGCGTAGAGCCATCTGTCATTGAAAACCAACCAAACATCTGTCGTTTAAAGAAAATGTGACTACGTTAACACATTCGAGTTAAAAATGAATAGTAGCACGTGGTCGTTACTACCTTTTACAATCGACGCGCAAAGACAAAACTCCGCCATGATTCCGTTTTAGGCGTACTTTTTATGTGCCGTTTTGGCATTTGTGACGCAAAATCCATAGTTGTAGTACATTGATGATTATAAATGAGTATATCCATATGTATGATGTATTCTTTTTCTATTGATCAAAAACGTAAACAAATATAGCGTCGCCATTGTCACTGGACTGTTTTAAAGATGGAATTTGTACATTAGGCATTATCTAAGAGAGTTGACTCAGTGATTAACTCATTTAGAATTTGTTCATATTGTTTGTTTAGTTCTATATCTTGAATTGTTTGTTTACCTTTTTGATCAATGAAAAAAGAATAGATCATAGGTAACCTATTCTATCGCGTTCACGACTAGAAATACTAAAAATATTTGAATTGTATGTTCGAGTCTAATAAAACTAGCAAGTAAATGAAATTATGCAACTAAGTGTTTCTTTCATCACTTTCTTCAGTGGAATCGAATTCAATTGTTCTGTTCTGTTTGAAGAGTAAAAATAAATAATTCAAATAGTTTGGAACATTGGGAGTGGCTGGAGTAGATAGATAGATTGTATCCAATTGCCGCCGTCTCGGATGCAAAATGATTGAATTTCAATGAACCCTTCAAGTGCTAGATCTGTATCCAGGTAGTTTATTTCGATGGAATTGTCTCATTTAAAATGAGTTTGTTTCAAGTAATTGTATCTGATATTTTTGTTCGCGAAAGTATACTCTGTTTGTTAGTTTCAAAGTTTACATATTTGTTTTTACACGTAAAAGTCCCAGTGAATAGGCAGTGAATTTGACACGTTAGGTCTAGTGGCTTACTAGCCACTAGCTGTTAAACAAACCGTCGCGGTTTCGAATCCCGCTAAAGGCAAATGTTTATATGTTAACATTTACCTTTGTACCTGAGTCATGTATGTTTGTATCTATAATATGTATGTATTTACAAAAAAAGTAATCTATGTAGTATATCAAATGTCTGGTATCCATAATACAAACATATAGTTGCTTAGTATGGAACTAGATGGTGCTGTGTGGAATGTGTGAAGATATTTATTATTTGTTTATTTATCTTCTGCAAGTTGTCTCTTGTTGCCATCATTGGCCTCTTATTTGCTGCACGGCCAGATGCTGGCCAAGAGTAAATCCATTATTAATGAAAAAAAAGTAAGGACATACCTAATTACCTATTACTTATCACATTACCTCTTCCATTTGCCTATCCCTTCCTAATCGCTACGGTCAGCAGCCCACTTGCAGAACCTGTGGCGTTGATTGTGTTTTAGATGACGGTAGCCATCTACCATCAAAAGGACCGTCAGCCTGACTGACGTCCTTAAGATTTTTTTTATTTCCAAATTATTTTTTCATACGAGAGCTCGTAATATGTACTATGTTATTGGGAATATCTATCAAACGTTTTGTAGGTTTTTTTAACGACACTAATTGAAGATACATAGTTCCGTTTTGACATACGAAAATAATAGATATATGTATAACATTTAGCGCCTCTTTCACCAACTAGTAGTAAAGTGTTGATTAGTTACTTTTAGAAATCATTTTCTGTTTTATTGAATTATGCACTCGGATTACTGCATCATTCGATAGGCGATTTTTTTTTTAATTATTTTCTATTTAATGTTTGGGACGTTTACTGTACAAACAAAGGTATACTCGTATATTAGCTAAATTATTCCCGTTGACAGGTGAATTTAAGTGACGGTTTAGCCTACTTGACGTTGGTGAAAGAGGCGCTTAGAATATAATAATAATCTATATATAAATTAAAATGAATCCCTAAATGTGTTGCTAAGCGCAAAACTCGAGAACGGCTGGACCGATTTTAATTATGTCTTCACTCATGGATAGAGATTAATCAGGGAAGGTTTTTACCTAAAAAAAAGCACCCCGAGCGAAGCCGGGAGCGGGTCGCTAGTATATAATATAACGTACGACATGATATATTTTAAGCTCTTACTCGAAATTAATTTATTGCATTTGAGATTTTAGAAAAATAATTACAAATTATATTGTAGTGTAAAATAACAACAAAAAAACGTACAATTACTAAGTGTGTAAGTTTAACAAATACTTTAGAAGGTTGGCGATCAAAAGTTTGAGAAAACTTTTGATTGACGGAGTGTTTGACAATCATGTTTTAAGTATAAGTCTGTGTTGGTCTCAATAGTCAATCAATCAACGGTAAGATATTGCTAAGTCTTCAACTTTTCAAATAAAGTGAGAATATTTTAAACAAGAAACAAATAAAAAAGTTTTATATTATATTAGAATTTCAAGATTAAGTTGAAATTAATCTCTTAAATTTTTTTAACAATATCCAGAGTTTTGTTGTAATAAAATGACGTGTTAAAATCTGCCAATGCGAGGTTCACTTATTGGTATATAATATGTTAAAAATTTACATATACTTAGGTAAGTATGAACATTTGAACATAAAACATAAATTTATAAACTATCTAATAAAAGAAAGAGCCTACCAGTAAGACATGGGTCCTCCGTTGCTTTGTCATCGACAGATCGAAACTTACCTGAAAAGAGAGAACAAAAAATATTAACATTCATGCACTACTTTGTACGAGTATCATTTGTAAATTCCTTACGAGTAATGACGCAATAAACAAATCGTAGTAGTCGAATAAGTCGTAAACGATAAGTGATAAAAAAAATTATTGGACAAAAAAGATAGGAAATTTATTTATCTACAATAAAGGTTATTACCATTTTTGGCCTCAAGTACACGGTTACGGAGATATAGGCCGAAACGGTTTTCGTCAAAATGGCGGCACTTCCGCCCGCCTAATTTGTAAAGATTTTGTGCATTTAGGGTCAGTACGTGATACTGAAGCTATTTATAAAAATAAGAGTAGTAATTTTGTGCAGAAGAATTCATTTCTCGTGAATTTAATTTATGGCACATCCACAAGGAAGTTTGAAGTCCTATTGATTAATTGTTGAACATGACTTACAACAATATTACTTCGAGCATATTACGTTCAGTTCAACTTTGTATTACTTATTAGAAAAGATAGAATTTCAGGGAATATGTGTACGTATAGTTTACAGTTCATATAAAATTGTATGTGTTTCAGTGGAAAAAGTTTGCCAAAGCCTATCTATATTAAGATTACCTATATAAGATCTCATCAAGGTCGCCTGCTAACTTAAACCAGATGAGGTTACTTGTGAGTAGTATTCATGTTACTCTACGAGTATCTTCACTTAAGATAAAGAAAAATAATTACTTATGAGATTGTTTGGTAAATTTTCAGAAAGCAATGGCATTAAAAGGAAACTCGTAAGTATAGACTTTACCACTAACGCTATGCTAACGTACACTTGAAGTTTTCACGTAAGCTATTTTCGCACACTTCCTACCATTTACAGACACCATGTTGTGTATTTTATACACACGAGCCATTTTATGCCGTTTTTATTGTGAGGTGAGCAAACGATTTTGTCCCTTCTGGTTATCGTGTTTTGACTTTAGCTAAAAACGTAAGAGTTTTTATGTGATATTTTATTGCGCAATTTGGAATGTTTTTAGATCGTTTTGTGGGACAAAAATGATTATTTGTATTTCATTTAATAGCCTCTTTGTTATAAAGATACGGGCTCCTGAACAATGTACCTATCTACATAATAATATATATTATTCGTTTGAGACTTTATATCTTTTTTTTGTATAGCTTAATTTATGATGGTTGTGTATAAGTATAAAAAAAATATATTTGAAGATGTTTCTATTTATATTTTATTAGTGATGGGACTCAATCATAAGCAATCAGGTGACAAACTGAGCAGATTGCTCAGCATATTGAGCAGACGATTTGGTGGCAGTAACTATTCTGCAAAAAACCCGTTAAAATCATGTTTGCTTTTGAAGTTTCGGTGATTAGTTCTTGTTTTATCATCACTATATAATTATATTATAGTCTTTATTGATACCTTGAAGTACTTATTTTTGAATTAAACAAAAAGAACAAATATATGATATTCTGAATATGATATGCTAAGCTAATACTCAAAATTAATTACATTTATGGCACCATTTGATACATTGCAATTTAAAAATTTTCAGCATGCGCAACAACCTTTTCTTCTGAGCATGCACAATCGCACAGAAAAACAGATTCTAAAATTCTAAAAACTATGATTTTGGCCTCGGTAAATTAAGTAGCTACAACTTTTATAAATCATGTATTTTTTTTTATTTAATTTAATATTTAATGTACAGACACGGATCAGTTACTATATTGATTGATATAACAATTTTTCCTCTTTGCAATATTAGCATAGATATTATCAACATCAAATCTCAAATTATGTCCATCCGTTTAATATGTCACCGCATTTATGGCCGTCATCATCAATCTAAGTGTAACAACGTATAATAAAGACACTTAAGTAATTATCTGTTCGTGAGTGACAGACTTCGCTGGCGTTCTCTTAAGATCCATTACTTGAAGGGCCCTCCACATGTGTCTTCAACAATTACAATAGCCCGTTCTTTGTCCTGGTTGACGGAAATTAATCGACAGTAGGTACGCTTGCCCTTTAATTGATAGCCAGTCGCTGGCAGATGCTCTTGTATAATTATGTTTTATACACAAGCGATTTGGTGATTAAATCTCAAGAGAATAGATTTATTTTTGTAAAATGGTTAAACATAATGATGAGAAAAATAAAGATACTATACTTATTTATTCAAAACAGCAACAGCCTAGCACATAACATTCTAACCCTATCGCTTAGAATCTAGGTCCAGTGTGCAAGCCAATTAGAGCTGAACACATTATTCAATTTTGTACACAAACTCAAATAAATAAATTTCAAAAATTCAGAATAATAAAATAGAAAAAAAAAATCCAAATAACATTAATCCCACACAAAAACAAGTCAAACAACCAAGATACATACAGATTTTTCAATGCAGAAATATTTCTTACTAACAAAGTAGTTTCGTCTTGTAACTAGCTGACAAGAGACGTGATTTGAACTAGTTCAAAAACAATTTGAATAGATACTTTAAGAGCTCAATTGTAGACGCACCAGCGAAAGCTGTTAATCTATCTATAAATGAATAAATCATAGATTAAATTCAGTAGGATTAAACTGAGCAGCGGTTCTGAGGGTACTAACCAGCTTTTTACGAAAGATCACCGTGTAATAAAAGCACCTGTGCTAGTCTCTTTCTAAAGCCGATTCCTAGTTTTTACGTAAAATGTAAAGAGAAGTCAGAATTGTAAGAGTTAAAAAAATTCTCGTGTTGTACAACTATAACGTAAACCCTCTAAACTAATCCAACTCGGACGTCATCACGTAACAAAGTTGAGCAGGCAAATTCAAACTCAACGCTCAACTAGTTACTGCCTTTTTCCAATGCAGAAAAGGAACTAAATGTAATTTGCTAGACGCTTGCAAACTTGCCCTCTCGTATGTAGTCGTCTCGTAAAATTACTAGACCATGAGTAGTTAAAAGTCGAAGCAACCGCTCATTTTTAAAGTTAATTTAAACAACTCTTCAAAATATTTATCTTTAACAAACATTTTTATGTAATAGAATATCTTTAACAAACATTTCAATTAACAACTTTAACAAACAACACAAAAAATATTGAAAATACAAACACTGCATGAATTCTTATTGAGGACAAAAATATTATCGTAAATTTTCTGCAGTACTCTGTAACCTAAATTTTCCAATACAGACAACCGCAATTACATAGTTATAAATTTCCTTTGTATATCAAAGTCGCTACCAAAAGCTAGTAGGTTTGTAAAATAAAGGTTCCGACTAAAAACACAATAATATTTTGCATAGAATAGAATATTTTTATTAAAAACCTTTCGCAAGCCGGTCAAAATCCTACGGCTAAATAATAAAATGGGACTTCAAAGGTTTCATGTGTATTTACATTATTAATTCTCTTTTGTATTTTAATATACATTTATTTTCAAAACTATATTAAAATAACATTGTTTACCCAAGTTAAATTTTATTTTGAATAAAATTATGTTTTCCTTTTGAAATACGTAAAACCAAACATTTGTGAAATTATAAATTGAAAAGGGGAATTTTAAATTTTAATGGACTATGTAGTTTTTTTTATATAATATTTTATATATTATATGTGTTGTCGGCAGGTAAGGTGACTTATTAGTTCCACTTATTGATAAGTTGTTTTTCGCCTCTTAACACAAGCAACTTCTTGCTTATCTAATATTTATGCTGTCGATTTTATAGGATTATAGACTCCGAGAAAAGTAAATTAAGAAAACTATAAACGAATAGGCTCTGGAATCTCTTACACACTGAAAAAAAACCCAGCACACTTACTGTTGAAACATATATTAGGTTAGGTTTTAGAATTTTCATTAAATTAATTTCAAAAGAAGTTTTTCACCAAAAAAAAAATGTATTTATAGAAAATATACCTCTACCTCTACTTAATCTCATACCTAGTGTAAATTCCCCAAAATCGTACTTCCGGATTCAAAAGAATTCCTCTCCAACGACACTTCATTCCACATAAAATTTATAGTTATTATAATATAGTCTAGCTAGGTAAACAGAGCTATTTAGTGTTCAAGAGAAAGTTTAAGAAGTACTAAGTACCATCACACGGTTACTTTTAACTTGAATTAGATCGAAAGTTGTTAATGTCTACTTCGCCAACTGTTGTGAAAGTTAACGAAATGCAGTTATCAAGCGCATCCCTTTAAGGCGGAAATAGTTTTCAAAATGTTTGTATATTCATTTCAAAAGGTCCAACGTTTAATATTAAATAGAGAATATTATTTTAACAAATCGAATTTACTATTTATTTTATTCTAGCAAGTGACCGTGACTTCGTCTGCGTTGATAAATAAAAGGTATGACGCCTTACAAAATATTGAAAGCAATAAAACGCCTGATATTACCTATACTATTGGCAAGCATTTGATCAGAATGGACATAGGATAAATATTCCACGCGGGTGAAACCGCGGGCAACAGCTAGGTCTAAAGCCTTTCTCGATAAATGGATTATCCAACACAGTTCGAACCAGTAGTTCCTGAGATTAACGCGTTCAACCAAACAAACAAATAAACTCTTCAGCTTTATAATATTAGTACTAGTATAGATTATAATGCACTAGGTCAGACTATACATCAAATATTTCTCGTTGCTACAATGGACTATACTACGTCGATCTGTGTAGTTCATGGACAAGTCCGTGCTTTAGCTGACATTTTATGACCACGATGAGGGATGCAGCTTCGCTTACGATCCAGCAAGGATTTGTCTACGGCAACACATTAGAAGGGAGATAGTTCCAAAGTTTGCGCGTTCGTGGAATAAAGTTTCCACCCATACATTGTATAATCAGTAGAACAAACATAAATCCTATTAAATTAAGTGGTTCTATCCATGTTATTTGAGCAGTGCATTCAGAGTGAGTGCAGTACTTCTCACCAGGCCGTAATGTAATTTACAGTAAATGTAAATTTTAAAATATAGCACAACATCAAAATCAAAGTCCGAAAATCGGCAAAACAAAAAAAGGGACGACTTTTCGCAAACACTTTATCACCCACAATCATTTATCAGAATATAACTAGTGGGGCGGAATGGAATACATTGCTCTCGACAGTTTGGTCGCTGTACGGTTTTTGTTGGCGTTTTTTGTTTGTTTCCCACGTCTGAGTGCCCATGTACCACTTACATATCTCTTAGTAAGCAACTATACCACTATGTGTGTATCTGCAAAACCTTATATGGTCACATTATTATATTCAGTATCATTGCGTATGGAAATATGGAAAACAAAATCACCATCATCAACATCAGCAGTGTCTCTCCACTATATGTAGGCCTTTTCCAAAGCTCGCCATCACGCACGGTCTTTTGTTCACATCCAGCCGCTTCTTGGGACGCCCTTTAGGCCGTCTGTCCATTGGCACGTCCGCCACCTTCTCTCCTAACCGGGACCCGGGCGATAGTCTTGGGGGAAGTCTCCCCGGCCGTCATAATGTCTCCCGAGATTGCCGGCGTACCTCAACTCTCGGGTACGCCGAGGTTCTGACAGGGAGCTCTGGATAGCCGTGGCGGGGCACCGAAGTCATCTCATAACGTCTCCGCGACCCCGCCCATCAACGGCCGCGCTAGAAAGTCATTGGGTTTTAGCCGGTGCGAATCGGACATAATGCCGCAGTGTCTCCTACACTGCCGGGTATCCCAACGTTAATAAAAAATTAAAAAGAACGTCCCACGCTGCGCTCAAGTATTAGGAGCGCAGTGTGGAAAATAAAATATTAATAAGAGAAATATTATGCCCGCGACTTCGTCCTTCAGAAATTCATATTCCAGAAATAAATAAATTCATAAATAAAATTTAATTATAGGTTTACAAATCACTATGACAAATCGAATTCCAAAGTTGTTGGCAAGAGCTAGTACGATATCTCTGTGTTAAGTATAGCTCGATTGTTCGTGATATCGTCGAGCTAAAATCCGTCTTGACATAACAATATTACGGACAACAGTTTTTAGAGAAAAGAGGTTACATCATTGAGGCGAAAATGGTCTGTAGTCGAGCGAGGTTTGTTCACAAGTTTTGAAACTTCACTCCGCTATATAAATCATAGTAAAGAAAAGGACTGCAACCCAAACAGCGGAAAGTTCGTACATAACTTTGTTATGTGTCTTGGTCACAGCTTGGAAATGTATCCTATAAAATCTTAAGTCACTTAATATTTATATTTTAAATACTTGCTGTTTGAATAGATATCTTTTTAAATATATATAAATGTTGATGGTTTGTGTACGCTTCAAAAACTCGAGAATGGATAGACTGATTTTAATTCGGTTTTTACATATTGAAAGAGGGATAAACGGGTAAGATTTTTTTAAATATAAAAAATGCACTCCAGGCAAAGCCAGAAGCGAAAATTGCTCGATAAAATTGTTTCCTTGAGTTTGTAGAAATGTATTTTAGAGTTTATTATTTTATTATTATGATATAATTGGTGTCAATGATTATAATAATGGTGTTTAAATTAAGTAAGTAATTGCAAGGTAATTATGAAGCGATGTTACTCGCCAATAATGTAGCTTTCTCTATGTGAAAAAAATTCTAAAATCGGTCTAGTAGTTTTTGAGTTTATTCATTATAAACAAAAATAAAAATATTTTCTCTTTATAATGTGAGGTGTAGGTAATACCACCACAAGTCATATATCACAAGTGCATATTAATTCAAGTTTAAACATTAAAATACGAGTAGATTGGTTTAGGTAGGTATTTATAACTTAATGACGAGCGCACCTATAATTGGCTGGCATCTCAAATAAATAAAAAATAAATATGTACACGCCATTGCCATTGTACAAATTGACAGAATCAATACAATTCTCTTTCCTGTTTCTGCTAGCAATAATGTGTCACTTTATTGCCATAATAAAATAGTAGTTAAGAGCGTCATAATTATCTCTTTATTACTTGTTTTTCACGAAGTAAAATGTAACAATTTTGTTTGTGTAAGATACTTAAGCGGTTTTGTTTGCTTTCTGTTTTTCTCACCATTTTTTTATTTACTTATAAATATACACTTTACTGATAGGTTGTGACTTTAAATAATGTCAAAGTTTAGTAAATCAATAGATCGTTTTGTGAAAATTATGTATTGCCACCTTAAAATATTTTACTTACATACTTTTTGAAGAAAACCTTTCAAATATTAAAATAAATTGTAGTTTGTTAATAATTCGAGATATACAATATTAAAATTCTCAAATTATAGAAATAATTTTTCAAAAAATCTAAAGGCAATCCTAAAATTTCAACGTAATTGCAATCAAGATCTATCCCGCCGGCACCGGTTCAAGGCAGCAACAAATCCGTGGTAATAAAAAGAAAATTTCAACTTTCAATCATCGGTAACTACGGAAAGTTTCCGAATAAAACTGTGCCGCTCAATTTTGCTGATAAAAACGTAGGCATTAATGATTCTTATGTCTATGGTTTTAAAGTACAAATTTGTTCGTAACTTGATTTATTCAAATGCAATATTAACTTGGCTCTCGTGAAAGGAGATCTCGTTGTGTTTAGGAACTTGTAATGCAAGAGGCTCACAATCAAACCAAATTGAGACAAACTTTGTTCAAAAGTTATGTTCCTGTTCATTTCTAATTTAATATTTTCAGTTCCCCTAGAAAATAATTACATCAACTTTTGCAGTTGACTATGTTTTAATTTATAAAAATAAATAATACTAGTTACGGTCTGTTTTTTAATCTCAGAGACAAAAATGACACATGCAAATGTCAAGTTTGCATATAATGATACCATGAAATGACATGATTTCATGTCATACATACATTTGTATGTAATGCATGTCAAATGTAATGTCATTTTTGTCTCTGAGATTAAAAAACAAACTATAAAGCTCGGTTTGGTAGCGTTCGGGAAGCTCAGTTGAACTTTTACTCAGTATCTTAGTGCCTTAAAACAAAAGTTTTCTGCCAATATGTGTTGCGAGGGATATGACGCTGAAAAGTGGTCTCTAACTATGGGCCCCTTAAGAAAACTCAAAGTTCAATGAGCTATGGAGAAATCAGAGATAATTCAGACATACAATTGAGGTTGTCAATATTTGTACTTTTTCCTATTGAATTTATTATTTCTTTGAGTCACTGTCACTAATATTCTAGAGAGTAGAAATGCAGAAATTTGTAAAAATCCCTTCATTTTCTTTCATGGTCATTTTTAATAGTGATAATGTAACGTAATGTAGACCACATAATACAAAACATAATTACGTCAAACGTAACATACATATCGCTGCTTAAAAAATAAAGGGCCATAAAACAAAAAAAAAAACAAAAATGTTTTTATTGCAAAAATACAATCACAATCCTTCATATTCTATGTTGCAAAAAGACTTATTCAAAAAGGTTGTTTTATTCCATATCTAGTATATTTTGATCATTTTTTATATATTATTATATTAAGGGCCTCTTTCTCCAACTACAAGTAACGTGTTGATTAGTTACTTTTAGAAATCATTTTCTGTTTTATTGAATTATGCACTCGGTTCACTGCATCATTCGATAGCTGATTTTTTTTTATTTTTGATTTAATGTTTGGGACGTTTACTGTACAAACAAAGGTATATCAGCTCCATTAACTCCGGTTACCGGTGACTTTAAATGACAGTTTGGCCTACTTGACGTTTGTGAAACAGGCGCTTAGTATTTTATATTAAGTAACTTATATGCTTATATCTCTTCTAGTATTCAGTTTAATATAAAAGTACTTAATGCTACTTAAAAATACGCTTCTAACTATGTATAATATAGTGCATATGTTTGATATTTATATCTAATAAGAAAAAAAATAGACAAACATAATTTAATTTTTGTCGATTAGCTCTCCAGTTTTTAAGGCCCTTCAGTTTTTAAGCAGCGGTATATGAATATACATATAAAATAGAATTTATAACACACAATGAACCAAAATCCGCGATGTTCGAGTCACGTGCCTAAACTAATGACGTCACGCTTCCAAGACTCAACTCCAACGAACGAATTATACTTGCCTGTCATGCTGCTATGTTATTGTGGTTATGTATGGATTCATATTATACTTAATCAATACAAGTTTCTTTTGGAGCACCACGAGGGAACTTGTTTATCACCAATTCAGCCTTCTAGACAGCATAGTCTCTAGAAGAAATCATAAATCATAATCAAGCGGTTTCAAATCGGGTGTAACGTATAGGACAGCCAATCTTAAGCTCTTATGAACCCAGTAACTTTCCAAAATTAAGTAGGTACAGCTGAGAGAGGTAATCACAAATGATGTCGAGTGTCATTAACTATAGGACTATAATGTGGGAGAACCAAGAGAGAACATAGATGGTATCGCTCTACTATTACCTACTTCAAGACTAGACTAGACATGCATACTGTAACCTATACTGTTTTAAATTATTGCATTATAATATTATTCAAATAGGGAACTATATTTCAGTTAGAAAGCAAGAGACTACATATTTTATGTTAGCTGATTCGTTTTAATTCTATATTATTCGTTCTAGTGCCTCTTTACGTAGAGGTATCATGCGTATGGAAAAAAGCGTCGCAGTAACAATGTCAGTAACGTAATGTATGCCACGTACCAGCCCATTATTTTGTTCGCAGTGACATCGCCGACGTAAATAGGCATCTTGTTAGACATTTTCTATGCCCTTATCGTACTGTTTCCGGTGACTGATAACAAATTCAATCAGTTCATGGAACGAAGTCGAACTTTATTGTAAAAGCTGGCGCCCGCGACTTCGTCCGCGTTAAAAAAGAAAAAAGTAGCCTATTCCTGTGTCCTATACGTCTAAATGTTTATCTACCAAGTTTCATGAAAATCAGTTAATTCGTTTAAGAGTTATGGATACATACATACAAACATACATACATACAGTATATACATACAGAAAAAATTCTAAAAATCGTTAATTTAGTTTCAATATCATGTATAGAGCCTATAAACACGATATCTCTGAAAACAAAATAACTTACTCCATGACCAACTCTTACAGATTTATTATTAGTATTGATATTTGCTGAACAAAAGATTTTTCTCAAAATAATGTACTTAATTATTTTTTTTTTCAGTTTTATAACGTGATAACTATCATCAATGTTGGTTGGATACTTTTAAAACAAAATTAGAATGTAATAATTAAACATATTTTAGTCACTCCAGAAATTTACTAGATAAAAATACAGACATGATGATTTCATTTGGTCATAGTAACTCTATGTGTTCATTCATAGAGTAGCTCCTCATGTTTTGACTGACAATGACAATGACAACCTGAATGCAAAAATGTTCAAAACTTTCAAAAATATATAAATTTTCAAGTGAAAGCTTAATTCGAATAATAGTGTAAGTGTAAAAAATTATGTACTTAGATTTTTCAGCAACTATTTTAATCGCAATCAATGTTGTACAAATGACGACAATTCTGTTCCTACTACTGCCTATTTTTGACATAGTATCTCTTTCAAAGAACATAAAAATATACACGGATTCTTTTAAAAGCAATTACGTTTTCTTAATAGCTGCTGGTGTGTACGGATTAGTCATATTCTCTTGTGGAATAATAGAGCCTACGAGAATTTTAAACCGTCCGAAAATTGCCCAAATCCATGAAACACCACAACAAAAGTTGATAAGAATAACGGAAGTTACAGATGCATGCAGAAATTACTTATTGGGTGTATTTTCAATTTTCTTCTTAATTGCGACAATCAGATTGATCAAGTATATAAAATTTACAGCTAAACTGCAAGAATTTTCTGACTTAGTAGCAGATTATGATTTAGTTGATATATCACTAAGTAATGATTCAGAACATGCCGAGAGTGGTTTCGATGACAATTCAGACTTTGAGGAGGGTAATATACGTTGGCCGTCTGTAGTCCAATTAAACAGAGGTGAAAAATTAAGACTGAAATCATTCTTTAGAGAGATGGTATACAAAAGAGTCGAATCGAGTGATCGAAATCCAAGTGACGAGAACAGAAAGTAGAGTGTGAGTGTGACGCTTATGCTGTTTAAAAATATGATTAACATATTCAGCGCATTTGTCGGAATTTTTCTACTGACTGAGGTGCTGTTCCTAATGGCGCTCTTGAAACCTTTAAAAGAACCCTGTTACTTTAGAGACTTGTGGTATAATTTACAGGATTTTTCGCATCCACCAAAAATTTTAGTAACCGTTACATTGGGTCTGATGTTTAACACTTTTCTAGAAATAGCTTTTGAGAAGCATTACTACAGAGATATATTGTATCAAAATTCAGATTCAACAATCCAAGCGCAATTTTATTTTAGCAAGATATCTCTGTCATACACTTTTTTTCTATACGCTGTGTACCTTTTGATATTGATTGAAAGAATAATTGAATTTCTCATCATGGTTGCAAGACTTTTGGAATTTGAATTGATGTGCAGACATTCAATATTATCAAAAAACATAGAAATACAAACATCAGAGATGAAATATAAGAATGTGCAATAATACTATTTATTTATTTTTGTAGCAATATTTTGTATTATCTAATAATTCGCTTTTGGAGTAAAACTTAAATGAATGAATAAAGAATATTAATAATTTAATTGTTTATTTCTTTCCCACGGAAAATATGAGTAACGTATCTACATAAATACAAATTTTAATGGTGGCTTTAATAATAATATAGTGAAACGCAATATTCTCCAATCTCCAGTCTACAGTCTCAGTAATGTTTGATCCGAGCTATCAATAACTAATAACAGCTTGCGTATGCATCATAGACACCACACCTGAAAATCTTTTTGTAAATTTGTATACAATATTACATTATTATTATTATTATTATTATTAGTACAATACTTGTAAAAAAAGGCGGTAAATTTTAGAAAAATTCTTGTAGTGAAGTGTTTAGAATATCAGTTTTTCATTTCACTAAACTAAGGAGCACTTAGAGAATTCCTATTTTAAGGAATTGTAAACAGCTTTTGGTCTGATCTGATACTAAAACTAATTAAATTCTATATAATTTCACTTTTAAAATACTTATAAGTGATCCTTATAAGAATTTTAAAAGTAAGTTTGGGTTAACTATTTGTAGTGGTTTATTTTAAATCGATTAAAAATAATATTGTAAACATCTTTTAAATTGTGCATATTGGAGTATATATTTGCAATCGCTACCAGAGATAGATTTTTATAATATTAAACCTCTATGAAGGCAATAAAAAGGATTTATTAAAAATATCAAATATATAACTTATTTACAATGTCATAAGTATGTCATTATTTATCATTGCTTGTCACACATCTATAATGACTAACATTATAGATGACTAGGATAAAATATTAAAATGTAGTTGCATTAAACGCACGATGCGTTAAAAGAAAATGTGACAATGTAGAAAAAAAGGAATATAAATAAATTTAAAAGTTTCCCAGTCAATGTGAGTAACAAAACCTAATTTACAATAAAAATGGACATCGGCAGCGTAATTTTATCATGTGCTATATTAGTACAAATGGCTATAGTTTTAGTCATATTAAATCCGGTATACGACTTGAGAAAAATTTCAAATTATTTGAGGCACATATCCAAATGTTATAAACGCTATTACATTACAATTACAACAATTTATCTTACATCTGTCATCTTCTATGGAATGTACACGCCTCTTCAAAATATACATAAACTAATATTTTGCAAAACTCTAGACGAATACAAGAAGCTACAGTTGCTAAGTAATGTTGAAAAGAACTACATCATGGC
Organism: Synanthedon formicaeformis; assembly: GCA_945859745.1. Classification (NCBI taxonomy): domain Eukaryota; kingdom Metazoa; phylum Arthropoda; class Insecta; order Lepidoptera; family Sesiidae; genus Synanthedon; species Synanthedon formicaeformis. The sequence continues at coordinate 1,738,202 of OX243968.1, read as the reverse complement.
TGGCTTCTCACTCTTTCTTGTTGTAGTGCTTTATGGCCTTGGAACTTTGGTTAATTACACAGCTAGTCTAATTGAAGCAAATGCTAACAAAGATGAGACATTTAATGTCAACTCTAAGGCTTATATAAATAGAATTGACATTGCTAAGCATCCTCAATTGGTGCACGAATTCTTTCTGCCGAAAGTCAGAGTAAAGCGATCAATGTCGTGTGACACCATACTATTCACCAAAGACATACGCACTCAACTGGAAAACATAAATAAAGAGCTCAACTACTCACATAGATATCAATAACATTATTGCTAATATATTGATAGCAAACCATTATAAAAATCAATATTATAAAAGGTGAAGAATGTTATTATATTTATTACTCAAGAAATAAACGATGAATATGACTAAATGATGTTGATGGCATATTAGAAAGGAACTAACAGGTTATTATTAAAGACTAAGAACGCCATAACACTGATCATGGAAATTTATAACTAGTTGGAAAGTATTAGAAAGAAAATATTCAATTGCAAAATCGATTGGAAAGATTTCGAAAATATTGGATACTAAAAAAGCGTAACCACTATTTGACTTATGCTGCTGCTTAAATTATCCAGTGAAACTAAGTGTTTTAATACAACAAATTCTACAGGATACAAAACTCTAGAATTAATTTCTTTCAACAAAATTACATTTTGTAAATTCGCTCCAGTTTTGTGTTAAGGAAATACTGCCAAGTGTTTGGAAATTGTTTGGAATTACAAAGAGTCGAAGAAACGGAAAATATTTGGGAAGAGCAGGGCTATAAAAGTAAAATGCTGGTACAAAAGTAAGGGAAAGAAAAATGTCAAACATATACTCGTGTCGGGCTAGTGTGTGTGCGGGAGCCAGTGTGAGTTTAGGGGAGAAATATTTTGCCTTGGAACGAGTATAATTTTTTTTGTATACGTTTTCCGGATTTTTCGATTACACGGATTCGGGCCAAGGATGTATGTACATTGTTCTTTATTTGAATTCAACAAGACAGTTTCTATAGCTTACTGTGGTAGGTAAATTATTTCATAATATCAATAAAAATGTCTCATTTTGCAACAGAAATAAATTTAATTTTTTGACTGTTGCAAAATGAATAATATAAACTAAGATTTTTTTTGCATAATTTTCCTAAAAAAATATTAAAATCTGGTGAGTCTCAGTGGTATAGAAGAACTGGACTTATTCTATTATTTTTTATAAATGTTTGTAAAAAGTATGAAGGGAAAAAAATTGGCGTTGTGCCCGGAAATTGGTAAATAAAGTGAAAAATTAGGAATTTTTGATTGAATGAATACCACAACACCCCATTCGAAAGAGAGATAATATGAATTAATTCATTAATTTGATACATCAGATCTACATCACCTTCTAAGAAAGTCTTCTAAGAATATACGAGTTGATCGCCCAAAGCTTTTACTTATTAAAAGTAGGTCTCTTTCTAATTTGGTGTAATCGCTTTCTTCGAAATTTATTGGACGGCCAGAATATGATATACATACGATACGATTCGTGGTCAAAATATTCATTTTTAAACTATTCATTATAAATTATCAGGGGAAGTCACTGAGACCGCGTGGTCCGACTGCTTTGTCTGGACGGCGCGGAATTTTTACACAGAACAAATATCATGGTCGTCTTTTGCGCCCTTATGCCTTGATTAAAAACCAAAAGAAAAAGGAAACGAAAGTAACAATTTTTATCAACTTGATAACCAACATTCCATTTTAATGCTTTAAATTACCAGCATAGAATAAAAAATAGATTCGTTTATAGCAAAACATCCTCTTTTAAAAGTTTAAATGATACACGGAACACAATCGGCACAAACTTATTTGCCAACTTGTTAAGAATTACAAAGTAATAAATAAATCTAGAGAGGATGTAATTATTAACAGATTAGCAATACATTTGTACCAATTTGTATACCAATAGGCAGCGCACTAGCACTCCCTTTGGTGTTGCTCGTGTCCTTAGGCGGCGGTAACCACCTACCATCAAGTGAGCCGCCAGCCCGTCTGCCACCTCTTTATTATAAAAAAAAAATACCAAATAAATTCATGGCGAAGACCAATTATCACGATTTCGACCAATGAAAATCCGCATTTGAGTCTAAGCGACGTTTCGTAGAAATACACTTAACATTATGTATATTTATAACAAAATCTTTTAATCTTGTAACACCTTCATTTTCAAATAGGAAGTCACGTTAGAGGGACTTCACCGACACACTAGTTTTAATGTTTTTTTGAAAGTTTTAGCTGATGTACTAATATTCGAACAGATTTTAAGTTTAAAGGAATCACAGTGAACAGATTTTAAGTTTAAAGGAATCAAGGAATAAATGCAGAAACAAAATTTAAAACAAGCTTTGACCAAATTAATAGTTTTAGAAGAAGCCATTGCAAAAACCTTCGGTTTTATTATTCGAATCGGCATAAAAATAGTAAGGAGCTTAAAACATTCCCTAGAATTGCTCACATAAACTCGAACCGCCAAAGACATGCGTACATGAAGGGGTCGCGCGTTTGGCACCGATTCAAAATGGCCGGCTCGGCGCCGACTGTATCAGGTATTCAGGGAGTCTGAGACCAGAATTAATGTACTGGAGTTTAAATATAGCCTCGTTGCGGCTAAATATAGGAGTGTAGGAGTTTTTTTTTCGCTCTTATGCGGCCATTCTCATTTTCTCGTTGCAGATTTCAGCACTGATTACGCTTTATGCTTTACTGTTATTGCGTAGGAGGATACTCATAAGAGGATGCAGTCTCCGTATTAAACTTTTATTTCCTTTTTTCGTGTTTATGTATTTCTATACGGCGGAATTATAACTTGTGCGGACTCGTCTTTTTTATGAAGTAGATTACATTTTTAAAATATTTGAGTATTTATTTTTTATTTCATATTATGAAATACTTTTATACTTATACACATATATTATCATATAATTATTGCCATATAATTATATGCCGTAACAGAAGACATCCCATGGTCCGACAGTAAAAGTAAAGGTCTGTTATTATAACATGTAGTCAGTGAAACTGGAGCGGAGCGGAGAGAGCAAAAGCGGAGCCAAGGGTACTTAATAGCTAGTTCAAAAAAAATCTTTAAAAGGCACATTTCTGTCCTTGTGAGCTTATAAAACAACTTGTTATTTGATATTATGTTAATACGTTAAACTGTATAAGGCGTCTACTTAATTTAAGGATTCACAAACAGTAGTTCACCAAATTTCCCATGTCTCCGATGATTGCTAGTCTCTTCAAGACTACTCATAAAATACTCATAAATGCAGATTTACTCATAAAATTTCTCTTTACTGTTAGAGCCGACGATAGTCATTTCTAATCCACCCATAAAATTGAACAGAGTCAGAGATCCAGTGTCCCATCAAGATTCAAACCTGCATTTGTAGTTCGTTTCTTTGAGCTATCACTGACACTGATATGGGGTGACTGACACTGGGTACTTTTTTTAAAGAAAAAAGCTGAATTAAATGCTGAATTAGCTGAATTAAAGTCTGAATTAAATGGAATTTGCTTTCAGTTCGTTAGGTATAACTATCAGTATATAATAATATGTAATTTTGTGCTATACGATAAATAACATTGCCTGATGTTGATTTATAACAAAAAAATTCTGTTTTTGGAGGAAAGATCATAATAATTGAGGAAATATTTTATTAAAATCGTAACCAGTATTAAGCCCGCTAACTGAGCCAAGTGTCATAACATAGTCAGCAAAACTGGAAAATGCCGCCAAATGTTAATTAGATAGGCAATTAAGAGCAAGGCTAAAGAAATAAGCGAAGATTCTTGCAGACTATGATCCTAATTATTAGTTTGAGAATATTATGATTTCAGCAAAACCCCATGTGGCTTACGTAAACTAGGTAACTTGAGCTATGATATAATTTAATAATTATGAGGAATAGCTGATGCAGGCAAAGTACTTTTAAGGTTGATATTTTTTGTGCTACTTTTAGTGACGACAGTGAAACTGAAATTGAAGGAGACTGAATGAATGACTAGAGACGATTGAAAAGTTCTTCTATTATAGAGTGATATTATAAAGAAGTTAATGCTAGCATATTACTTGGGCTCGTAAGTAAGCTCATTGTCGCTCAACGAGCCATGGAAAGGGCTATGCTCGGGGTTAAACTGCAAGGAGATCCGTAGATCAAGAATCAGGAATGAGGAGATCCGTAGACGAACGAAAATTACCGACATAGCCCGGCGGATTAGTAAGTAGAATAGGTAGTGGGCAGGACACACAGGGGCCAAGAGGTTCTCGAATAGAGCCTAGAGGCCAAGGACTGGCAAGCGCAGCGTAGGACGTCCACCTACAAGGTGGACAGACGACCTGGGGCCCTAGCCAAGAGCAAACCAATGCAAACAGGAGCGTTGCGTATTTATGAAACTATAGAAAATAAAGCCCGATGTGGTTGTTGTAATGCCCACATAAAATTTTCACCAATCACCGGGCTTTATTTCTATCGTTTCGTAAATACGCAACGGTCCCGTTTGCACTGGTTTGCTCTTGGCTAGGGACCCTGATAAGGGCCGCGTGTCGACGGTGCATCCAGGCTGCTTTTGACCGTTCCTTCTGGAAATTATAAGGAGGCCTATGTCCAGCAGCGGACATCTTACGGCTGAGATGAGTTGAAAATTATTGTTTGAATTTATATTTTTATTTTGTCAAAATGAATTGACATGTAAAAGCAAAAGCCAGATAGTTGAATACTATACATAAAGCTGCACGATCTCGGTACCATTTTAAGCGACGTTAGAATTTATTATTTAACCAACGCAATGCGTGTGCGGAATCCCCTGGGTAATCTTGGGGTCACAGCAGCGTGTTGGTACCTTTCCCTACGTCGAGGTCAGGTTCGGTAATTATAAATAGGCCTGTCGGCGGTGAAATGTTTAGGTGCCGGTGGGCCAATGGTCAGTTCGCTTCCACCCTTATTACAATAGCAGCAACGACAATCTATTTATTGTTTAATTTGATTGCGGGTGTATTCTTTATTACTTTATACTATTATTTATATATATTTAATATATTTCTTAATGCACGTACTTAGGCAACGTCATAAATGAGTATGACCAATCATCAATACTAATAATAAATCTGTAAGTGTATGTATGTATGTTCCTCCATAACTTTTAAATGAATTGACTGATTTTCATGAAACTTGGTAGATAAATATTTAGACGTAAAGGACACAGGATAGGCTACTTTTTTCTTTTTCAACGCGGACGAAGTCGCGGGCGCCAGCTAGTAACGAATATGACGAATGCCTAATGTGGTAAAAAGCGAATGTGACGAATGTCTCGTAGGCCTTTATTTTGCATAAGCAAATAAAGCTAGTGAATTTATTAATTTTATCTATGTTTATTCAGTGAAGGCAGCTGTCTATACATAATATATCTTCTTTATATAAAAAACCTATCGTCGTTCGTTAGTCTCACAAAAACTCAAATATGTAAACAGATTTAATTATGGTTTTCAATTGGAAAAGGGATAAACATCGAAGGTATATATTTTGTAATTGCACCCCGGACGAAGACGGGAGTGGGTCACTAGTTTTAAAATAAAGTCGCTGTTCGCTCCTCTTCTAATTATCAATTTTTGATGTAAAAAGAAATGAAGGCGATATTCGTCACTTTATAAGTACACAGTGGTATATTAAAAATAGAATCTAGATTCAATACATTATCGAACTGAAACCTTAGCGGAAAGCTTCCACGAACTGAAGAAAAGTTTCAAAGGCAATGGCGGTCTAAATCCGCCTCTTTGAATCCACAAAGAAAAGTATTTTCCATCGTAATTACGCTGGACAAAACTATCGGACAATGTGGCCTTAAAGATTTATTTGATCCTTCGAAATCCTTCGTTAGGACCCTTTGGATAATAGTGAGGCAAACAAAAACCGCGAAAATGCCTTTTAAAATTATGGCCTGTTTAAGTCGTAAGCGATCGGCGTTTTGTTATTTTAAACGGTAGGATATTTAAATAATAAATAATCAGCAATAAATATTGCTGATACAAAAATTAAAAATAATATTTATCTTACCAAAATAACTAGCTTTTGCCCCCGACTTCCTCTGCTTGTTTTTTTTTTATTTTTTATTTTAGATGATCCTTCGGGAAGTAATTTCTTTCTGAATGAAAAGAACCCAATGTCCTCTTTGGTGTCTGTGAAAAAGTATATGATGAATTTCACGATGATAGGTTGAATATTTAATGCGTGAAAGCGTATAAAAACATAATTACTTTCGCATTCATAATATTAGTTAGGATTCAAGTATTATATCGTATTAAGTAATTCGGGAAAATTCTAATTTGTATGTATTCTTCATATCCGTTTTAAAAGTAACCTAGTCATCTAACCATTGTTATTGTTTCTATATTATTAAGAAATTGTCATTGTTACACTGTTTCCCTTATCGTTTTACGTTTTCTACTTAGCAACGAATTTTCCCCACCTTTCCTAAAGAAACCGCAGAACTTATCTCACAAACAACATCTGAAATCTTTTTATCTCGATTAAACTTCCATAGATTTATTCTATTCACGCAAATCCTTTGATCTGGCCATCACTAAAACCCTTCAAAATCCCCGTATTTATAGGGTTTCGAAGTGTTATTTAATGCTTAATGCCATCTTATCTGATAGATACTCTCAATATAAAATATAACTAACTCGACACTTTTTTATCCTGTTTGGTATAAATAATGTATACATGATAATATTATTTTAATGAGTGAAATCGTGAAAATTTTGTAGTAAGCAACGTATATTACAAACTGGTGAACTAGACTAAGCCTTATGGGAGTGTAATAGAGATTAAACTGGTATGAACGTTTCTTAAGTGTTAAATGTTTTGATGAGCTACGAGTAATTAAGCGGTAAACAAGAAATTGCCAATACAGTTTTTAAGACTAATATTGGTTTGTGTTCTAGAATACTCTATGTACAAAATACAATCAAAACCGTTAGATTTTCCTGTCCTAATGTAGAGCAATAAACATAAATACAATGAGAACTCCTTATTGAGACATTTTCCACATGAACGCAAAGTTTAAGTGTTTTAACCCGGCCGAGTAATGAAGCTGGAAAATCTGAGAGAGATAGTTTAATGGGAGAGGGTTTCAAATAGAAAGAGACAGATATAGTGGTACTGTTAATGGGCCCAGGCGAGGCTTAAAGGCGGTACTCATAAATAAATGAGAATGTTGTTTTTTTCTCATATACCCACACAGTGGGTCGCGTGCTTCTGCTAGGTACTAACGTGCAACTAGGTTAGAATTGTTCGCTAAACAACTGTTATGAGTTGCTGAAGTGTGCCAATGTTTGTCTTGTACTGACTGGAGAAATTGTTTTCTTTGATTTTGCACCATAAATATTTTGTGTAGTGGCGTTTAGGGTGTTTTGTATTTATATTTGATAGCTAAGTATTAATTTTATGCCAAAATTTCTAATTATAGCCACATGTTATCATTCTTATGGTCTAAATTCTTATCCATGTTTTACATTCTTATCGAAAACTCAAAACGAAATACTTAATACAGAATTCAGAGTACTTTTTTTCTATAAATGATGACTTAACATTGACCAGTGTGTGGAAATTTCAGGGCAGTTTTTATAGGAAGGTTTGCCCATGACATCACTACGACATTTGAAATATAGTTGTTTTGTACATTAACATAACCATTTCTCATATCGTGGCAACGGTTTTGTTACAAGTTCTCATCACAATAAGCTGAATTGGGAGTGTACACGAACGCTCTACGAGACACAAAATTTATCCCCCTCACACTTTATTGCAGCCATTTTCTGGACGCCCCATTGTTGAAAGGAGGGGGAGAGTGCTTTGTAGTTCGTGACCGTGCGGCGTCGGTGTTAGGCGTGTGGTACAATTCATGGGAAGAATGTTCATTATACTCGTATAGTTATTGATTTGTGATCGACATTAAATTATTACAGAAATTTAAGAAAAGTTCAACTTTAAAATATCAGCAAGGGTGCAAATAACGGATGTTACAGTCTTAATGTATTTTCATTGTTTCTTACCCTGTGCTATTAATTTTCTTGCAGATTTTTCGTGATAAATAGTACTTGTTACAAAGATGTGATACTCTACTGTCTTTGTAATAAAAGTACTGAACAAATTAAAATGGAAAAGAGATTATTTAGCTTTAAAATTAAGAGCAGCATCTCTTGCTCTTGCTTAATTATGCTTAATTTTTGACAAAACATAAAAAATAGTATTGTTACTTGAAAGCGGTATTATATGCCATTCTGTATTTAGTTTTAATATATAAAAAAATATGAAAATTTAAAACAAAAATACTATTTATATTAGTTTCAGCATCAAATAAAAAAAATAAAAAAATAGATTCCGCTTAGTGTTTATGGATTGTGCCACTCGGATAGCCGAGAAAACGAACGTCAGGTCCGAGATCCGATAACTCCTCACGATACAACCTTAAATTTTAATGTTTGATCTCGTGTTTACCAGTATCTAGCGCTTGTTATCGTATTGGATATCAAAACGAAAACATCACTTGACAGATGATTTAGAAGAGACTATACTAGTTATTGCAACCGACTTTGCTTTTTTGGGAATTTCTATGCCTACGTTCATTCGCTAGCTGATTCTCATTCAAAGATAAAATTCATCATGACCAGTTTTATTTTCATTAATATTTTCTCTTCAAAGTTCCAAGAAACTTTTCTTAAGGTTTTTGATTGTTTGTTTTATTTAATATAACTTATTACAAATTATATTAATTTAAATTGATTAGGCGAACTGACGGTCCCCTTTTTATGTGATGGTAACCCATGATGGGTTACCATCACATAAATTAATTTATTTGGAAGGAATTTAATTCCGAAGCGGTGGTAACACTCAAATATGAATGGTGTAACAAAGTCGTGTTTGATACACCATTTATAACTCGAGATAAGGCTAACCAATTTTTATGATCTGTGATTTGTTAAACTTGTCTCCTCCCCGAATAGCATAATAACTAATAAACAAGGGAAATATTCACGAAAAAAAAATGAAGAAAATTTTCTCATACATTTTTGTATGAAACGGCTATTTGAGGCAGTATGAAGTTCGCCGGGTCAGCTTGTTGTAATCGTATTGCAAGAGATTTTTATAATACGATAGTTTGAGCATCTGCAGTCACCTCAACAGCTTCAAAATCATGCACAGAGCCACAACTACAAGAAGTACAGCAGCTGTTTTCCAAACAAATAAACAATATCAATAAATGCAACCCAATTATTTGTGCCAATAGAAATATCAATAAACCCAACTAAAGCACACCGCAAGGGCCGATTTCGGAATCTTTCGCTACAAACAATAATTGACCCAAGAAGATACAAATTACCGGTGTCGCCCATCATTAATAATTTAACCGACACGCCTGTAGGGCGTTTTCCAACAAGACACTTTGGAATATAGTAATATTTTTTTACAATGTTTAGTTGGTATTTGTTACTGTTGCTTGTTTTTATTTCTTTAATAAAAAATCGACTGGTGTTTAATCATTTTTTTATAAAGGCCTGTAAAATTTATGCGTTGTAAAATATATTATGTAAATGTTTATAGTCAAATAGCTACTCACTTGGTTATTTCTTTGGTTATTCACTTGGTGAGAGTAAGTTATTTCTTTAAAATTAAATTAGCTCAATGTTTAGGAGTGATTGGCCTTATAATAAAATTATAGTTTATTAATACAAAAAATATAAAATTATAAGTACATAGTTGTTGTGATAAAATTATCAGGATCACCTAAAAATAGGGTTAATATTATATTCTATAAACATTATTGAATAAAGTCTCTGTTGTTTTTTGTATTTCCGCTAACTTCTTCAAAACCATCCAACCAATTTTGATACGGTTTTCACTAATGGAATGGAAATAGCGAAAATCGATGTAGTTTTATGTATATATTTTTGCAGGATAAAAGTATTTTAATAATGTGTGTATGTATGTTCCCTATGAACTCAAAAACCGTCGAACCGTTTTTGATGAAATTTTCAGACAATCTTCAGATTAGTCCAGCGTGCAGCGGGTGATCCTGTGAAGTTTGGTAGCGATCGGACAAGGGCGAAGCCGGGAGCGGGTCGCTAGTAACAAATTATACATCTATTGAACAATAAAATAATATTCACCGAAATTATTTCTAACGAGAAATATTTTCCATGTTATGAACAAACCCCTCCGTTTTCATTGTTAAGATTTCATTTTCAGTTTTCAATTTGACGAAGGGTCACCGTAACAATGCAATGTCTAGGGCTTTCCGAATCAACTAAGCTACGCTGTCAAATGGTAGACTACTCCCCACCCTTTTTGACGAAGGTTGATAGTTTTCCGCTTTAAACGGATATTATTAAAGGTCACGTACTTACTTTGTTTTTATTTTTAATAATATACATGTAGTGGTAAAAACGAACTTGGATTAATCCAGAACCTCACTGCAATCCCATGGGAAAGTTCACATATGGAGATTTTTTAAGGAAAGTTTAGTAGTTGTCTTAGGTGTTTTAAATTACGGTCCGCCAGATGGCACATTTCCAGTTACCTATTTAGTGTTTTTTCCTCAGAAACTATCAAGTGGTATATCAAATCAAAGGAATGAGCTGATTCTAAAAAATATGCCACACCAAAGTTTCGTAAAAAATTAAATACATTTTCAAAGCACACCCAAGTTTGGGCTCTTCCTAATAATTAATAAAGACCAAAAACGCACACCCCCCCTTTTTTTTGAGGAGAGGAAATGACATTTACGTACTATCCCTCGTCGACGGGGACAGTCGACGAAGGGGAGTGTGGGACTCGCCCGGTGAAGTGACTTATCACCGGGTTATATAATACCCACTAAACACAACCCACCCCCAGGTTCCTCCACCATCAGCGGTGATGTGTGGGTCCGAGATGACAGCCGAGGCCCTATTCTCGGATCCTCACACACCGCTACGTTCTCTTCGAACCCAGCTCAGGGCGATAGTTTCGCCTCACTTTAAATGTGGCGGCCCACTGGATTGCCGTAAACCGCCACCCGTCCTTGTTGGGTGTTTTAGGGCGGCAGACATGTCCCCTTCTGACGCCCTAAGGTTGTCGCGGCATACGCCCGGGCACGTCGGCCTGCTCTTCGACGCCTGAGTGGATCAGCCTGGGGGTCCGCCTCGCGAGCCCGCTCATTGGCCTCTTTTCCACTCAGGGCCGCTTCACAAAACGTCTTGACGGCATTCCAGCCATCAAGACTATCAATCATTGCCCTGACGGCAGCGGGTAAGGACAAGTCTTGTCCCACGACTGCCGTCAAAGCCGCCCTTTCATTGACCCAACCTGGGCACTCCGCCAGCGTGTGGTCGGCCGTATCAATAGGCGCCCCACATTCGTGGCAGGCGGTGATTCGTTTTCTTCTAGCAATGTCGCACAGGTACTTTCCGAAGCATCCATCCCACGTAAGCAGCTGCACAAGCCGGAAGGAGAGCGAGCTGGCCCGCCTGCTTACCCACTCCTTCAGCACCGGTGCGATCGCAGACGTGGTGCGGTAACCCCAACCCGACTGCATTGCCTCGTCGTGCCATCTCTCGAGTGCCTCTCCTCCTGAGCCTGTCTTCTCCATCGTGCTACCTCTTCTGGGGGTGGACTCGCGCCGCCGGCCCTTGTATTTGCCGTCTGAGATTTTTAAACTTCAGAGATGAGCCCGTTACTTTAAAAGTTACCAGATCTAATGATTTTTTCACTGCTGTTAAGGTGAAATAATATCCGTGAAGCGGAGCCTTTTCCATACAAAACTTGATGAAAAAAGTAATTGACATATATTGTGGTTTAACATAAAGCCCACGTGAAAATCGCTCAACAATGGATCCCGAACATTTCTAAAGATCCAAATTTATAAAAGTAATAACGGAACGCGTTTTGGTATTACATTGTATTTGGATTTTATTCGATTTCAATACGTGTTTTTGCGTAGGCGTACAGAATTATGAAGTGTTACATTATGGAAAAATAATATACATATACAACACGGCACACCTTTGTCGATTCTATCGGCTTTTAAATTATTTAAATTGCCTAACATTTTGTGAATTCTTTCGCATTAAAAATATTTTTGTATGCAAAATCATACAAAAATCACACAAATTTGCAACACACATTGGTCGAAAACTTTTGTTTTGAGAGACTAGAGAATTTTGGACGAGAATATATTATCTCGGAGCCCCAAACGCTGCTCATACGAGCTGAATTGTAGATTGACCTTCTTCTTGAAGTTGGCTCTACCTAATTAGACTGTTTGTCTCAAGTACCATCGGTGGCCAAATTATTAGGGACAGTGCTCATATTCATGTAATCAATGAATGATTCCCTGGTAATGACAACTACATTTTTTTGCATGACTCCGCACCGGACAGAAGTGTACTGCACTCTTGGCTGAAAAAAAATTTTTGACTTGGCCAGGGAATTCACCAGACACGACCCATCGAACACATATTAATTCACCAAACGGGCGATGCCAAAAGAACTCATTACCACCAAGCGCCAATTCATTGAAACTCCCATCAGAGATTGGAATCATAACTCCACATTCCAAGAAAATGCAAAAACATGTATTGAGAGCATGCCCCGACGAATAGAAGCTCTTATTTCAGCAAAGGAAGGCATCACTAAATGTTGAAACTTGTTTTATTAATTTTTATCTATATTAATATCAGTTATATGAAGAATATAAATTTTTGTTGTTTTTATGAACCCAATAAAATGCAGATACAAATAAAAAATACATAAGAGACCTTCAACCAATCATTTGTTAGAGAAATCCAATTAGATAAGAAAATTAAAAAATCTCAGTAACTGTCCCTAATAATATATTAGTCAACTTTTACTGGCTTTTAATGGGATGTAAGGTAGTGTTGTTACACAAATTATTCTTTGTGCATCTCTAATAATAATAAAAAACTAATAAGTTGTAGTTTCAATAATTGTAAACTGGACACGTAAAACGGACAGTCTCAAAATACGGGTGAACAATAATAAAATCTCTTCTTCTTTCTATTTTTAAACTCCAATTGTACGAAGTGCGAGCCAGTGAATGAGTGAGCTATTATACAAAGTGACTACGCTGCATCTCTCGCAAAATGTTTCCGTCGTTTCAATGATGATGTAAATTAAGAATAGTTTATTTAATTTATTTGACTTCAAACTAAATTACATTACAGCACTTACATTCTAAGAAGTCTTTAAAGTACGCTGAAAAGTTCTTTGCATAGACTTTATGTTAAGTAATCAAGCAGGTAGCAGAAACAACATGTATGCCATGTTGTGGCGTTACCTTCCCTAAATGGACACTGTATAAAATTTGGTCGAGGGTCCCTTCTACCTAACGGTGTAACCCAAATGGAGAGTAAAGATTTTTTACAAAAAAAAAACTTGAATTTTTTTAGACTGCATTTAAATTCTGAACTCGTTAGGCCCTACGCTAAATTTTAAACTTAACAGTTTAGAACACTGCCTAAAAATTTAAGTGAAATTGTGGATATTAATATTTTAGGAATTTTTGCTTCGCACATCGTGACGCCTGTCATCTATACCAATATAAAAAAGCTGAAGTTTTTTTTGTGGTCTTTTTGTGTTCTGAAAAATCTTTTTGTGTTGGATAGTCCATTTATCGAGAAAGGCTATAGGCTATAGAGAATGCGGACGAAGTCGCGGGCACCACCTAGTTTATTATAATTATTATTGATACGGCTGATACGGTGGTAGCTACGCCATTTGATGCCAAAACACAGTACCTTTTTTTACAGTACAGTGATTTTGTAGTTTATAGCTTTACTAGCTGGTGCCCGCGACTTCGTCCGCGTTGAAAAAGAAACAAGTAACCTATCCTGTGTTCCATACGTCTAAATGTTTATCTACCAACTTTCATGAAAATCAGTTTATTCGTTTGAGAGTTATGGAGGAACATACATACATACATACATACAGAAAAAAATTGTAAAAATGGTCAATTTAGTTTCAGTATCATGTATCTCTGAAAACAAACACACGATATCTCTGAAAACAAAGTAACTTACTCCATGACCAACACTTACAGATTTATTATTAGTATTGATGATATTTGCTGTTGTAAATTGAAAACTATTCGCCACGCCTTCTTTTCCGATGTCTGTTCTAGTTAATTAGCTAAAAGGTGAATATAGGTTCATCATGTTGGACTAATTGACGTTTCTCGTCATATGAATGTTATCTATGTATGTTTCGAAGAGACCGATGTACCTAATTTTTGAAGTAAAAATTGATTTTGAAGGGATTTCACTAATTTCCACATGTTCGATTGATACGAAATTTGGCATACTGTAACAAATATAAAAAATATATATTGAAAAGTTTAGTTTAGAAGTGTACAAAAAAAAACATGAAATTAAATAAACCGTGCTTGAACTGCATTTTCTTGTGACCAACTGCAACAAAGTGGGTCCTCAGCCTGCCTGCTGCCTTTTATCAAAAAATAAAATAAAATTGATGTGATATTTTGATACAAAACCCACACTTTCCTCGCAATATATTCAGTGGAAATTTTAGAGAGGAGCACATAAATGTCATGCCACGTTGTCCACAAAATAAATTAGGGAGCAGAGGAAGACCCTCCATTACATTATTGCGGTCGTTCGGTATTGCTTGCTATTGTAAATTAAACTTTACGTGGTGAATAATTAAGTTCACGAGACCAACTTTAAGCGTAGGTACTTGAGAGAAACGATCAATATATTAATGTAATAATATTGAATCTCTTAGTTACGATGGTTCACAAAGAACACAAAATTAAAAGATACTTGTACATTTTTTGTAGAGAAACCGAATTCTTTTTAATCAATTTTATAAATTCCTTCCATACAAAACATTTTTTTTGTAATTTTCAGCCCATGCAAGTAGGTAACTATCTAACAGCTTAATGAGATTAGCAATTTTGATGATCATAATTATGATGATTCAACATAATATCATATATTTTCTACCTTTATATAGTGAAAACTGCATTAAAATCCGTTTAGCCATTTTCTAAATTAGAGTACACAGGCAAGTTACTAGTTATTAAAAGGTACTACTAGTGACCTAATTAACATAAAGACAACGTATTCAAATTTTTTTTTTAATTACACGGCTCGTTTTCGATTTTATTATATCCATAGATTATTGTGAAATTATGACTCAACTTTTCATTTCAATATTTTGCACCCAAAACAAAGGCGAGGGCAAAGGCACGCAAGAGCAAAAGGTAACGTAAATGTAAAATGTACACCTACTTACGATATGAAAACAAATATATCTTGTTAACCCAGTTATTTTTACACCATTAAATTACAAACATATAATATCCATTTTTAGGTCAATGAGTGCTCATCGAGCTTCGTTACATAGTGTTGCGAACAAAACGTAGTATGAAGATAACATGGTTCAAAATTGGCAATCAACCAATTTGCATGAAAAACTCACAATAAGAAAATCATTAAAAATATTAATTAAGGAACAACTTTATTTTATTGTTTACTATTTAACTGTATAATAATTAATAAAAAGACCTACAATTATTTATTGTTAGTAGGTTATGGAAATATAAGGCTTTATTCTCACTATCAACAAACCTACTAATAATGATAAATGTTATTGGAACATTACGAGTAAAATAGGATTTTTTAAATATCTGTAAAGTCTGTTTTTTAATCTCATGACACATGCAAATGTCAAGTTTGCATATAATGATACCATGTAATGTATGTAATGCATGTCACATGTAATGTCATTTTTGTCTGAGATTAAAAAACAAACTTTAGCTATTTTATTTCGAAGCTTCTATATATATATATATAAATGTTTTTATCTCACTATCGGCTCTAACGGAACGGTTTTACAGCCTACAATGCTGAGTTGAAGCCGGTTTGTGGCAATATTTGTGTGTGTCTTTTTAAAGTAAACTACTGTAGGTACCTATTTTAATAAAATTTTGCACACTGTGTGCATTTGATCCAACCAAAAAGATAGGATAGTTATAGGTGCTGTTAGTCTGTTTGTCATTTAACTGAAGACCTTTGCATAAAAAAGGCCACAGCCAATTTTAATGTGGCACAATTATATGAAATTAATTTCATCTCCATACTTAAACGTTCAGAAGCATGACATCAGTTAATTAACTAAATTAATTGCTGTCGTAAAAAATTACGGAATTAACTTTCCCAAAATTAAATTTCGTTTAGCCAATAAACGATAGTAGGATATTTTTAGAGCAGCTATTTTGTCTGTAACTTATTTCTTTTATATTGGAACAAAAATTCTCGCTTGAATTCATTAATGAAGCTTGCGAAGTTACTGAGCCTCCGACATTTGTTGCGTGCTTATAGATACTTACAAAGTTAACAACATGGAAAGAATAGTTATCGACATTACCATTTTTAATTAAAGTAAGCACTACTTAATAATTTCCCTAAGAATGATAAAGCATAGTAACTGAGATTTGAAAAGTCAGTTGGCTACTAATGATAAACTGGTGAAAAAATACAGTCTGTTATGGAAGTTACAGACTTAGTCTCCCTAAAACAAATAAATCATTACAAATTTTGTTTCACTATTTGTATTTGGTTTAAAAATATGTTTAACAATATGTAAAAAATAGAGCTACTAGTTTTTTGTCTCGCCTCAACTTTTATAAGACCAATTTATAAATATATAAAGATTTCAGCGTCAAATGAAGTAGCCCTGTATGTTTTAATGAAACTTATTTATTAGTCTTGGGTTTTTATTGTTTTGAAAATAACTATTAGTAAAAAAAGTCGTTTTTTTTTTCTCGCACTTTCCTCGCGTATTAAGCTACTCACTTTAGTGGTAGGCACATGAAAAAAACTGTATCCTCCATGTTATATTCTATCAATCTAACTGAAAGGTATAACATTTGCACACACTATGTTATTGATGAATTTACATTTGATTTTTTATATAAACACACTCCCAGTGTTTACATGTGATTCTCTAAACATTGGATTGTTATATTGATATACAGGCCTGTTAGCAATCAATTGCATTCGTCATACTAGACTCATAGAAATCCATTGAATTGATTAAGTCGATATCTAACTAGCAAAGAACACTATTAAAGGCACATAATTTTACTTCATATCAACTGTAAGGGCCTTTGCAGAAGAAGGATACTTGTCCTCGGTGGACAAAGATATCCGAAGTGTGGAAAAATGGCCTGCGCAGTCGAGGGACTTTTACGTCTGCGTAAATTTATTAAAAAAACAAGGTGTGAATTTATTCCTCTATTAAAATCAGATTTAAATCGAGAGATGCGGCATTACTAGCGAAAGTGTGTTACAAAATACAAAATACATTATACTAAAGACAAAAGTATAAAATACATACTTTTGTCTAAACACACTTTTAAACACAGACAACACATTCCTTACTTCAAACGTGACTGTGACGATAGCGACGCTCTCAACAAGCGATCGTCACTCACTGTAGCTGGCTTGCAACTGTAGTTGGGTTGAGCGCCTGCTCCCAACCCATTGTTAAGAATTTTCGGAGTGTTTTTAGTATGGCGCGAGGAGATCACGCCGCATCTTTCGATTTAAATCTTTGATTAAAATTATACAATCTATATTTTAAGCGTTATCGTTCATAGGTAACGGCTAAAAATCACACTCAGGCGCTCGACGCGGCCAAAAATCCGCTGAATGCGTTTATTGGTTATTTCTATTTTTTTCTGGGACTCCCCACGTCTCTGGGTCTCTCGTTGTCTTCGGTTATTCTGGGAACTTTTAGTACGCGGTACTCTTAGGCCTATCGCCCTCTAGGCAGCCTGACTGCGGCAGCCATGCTGCGGCAGCCAATTGAACTTATGACTATGTATGGGAGCCCGCGCACTTAGCAGCCACAAACTCCACTCGCTGGTCGTAGCAACCAGACGTATGTCCCTTGGCTTTTTCATCGATTTGGCTGCTATAACTGACTGCCTAGTGGGCGCTTAGCCTTAGTCCTTATTCGATGCAGTTTTAAGCGATGGATTTTGACGAATAAAATAGTACCCCGATAGCTGTCCCTCGTCTGTGCAGGTCCTTGTTGCAATAAAATGGCAATAAAATTTACCATTGCAATCGTAACCCAGCAACGAATACTATTTCCACTCTTATTTAAATACGAGTAATGTGAAACAAAATATCAGGTAACATCATACACGACCCAATTTCATGGCTAATCCCGTTTTAATCGGATTGCAAGTTTTTTAATCCATATCTGCGGATCTGCTAGTTTTGCGGTTGGAACTGGCGTGTTGTACAGTCAGGAACATAATTAAAAATTCCCTTGTTGAGTTTATTTTCCTAATAGAGTGTCGAGGCCTGGATTTAAAAGAACTATGCATGTCGAAGGTTTTATAATACAGTATAATTTTAAAATACAGTAAAAACAATTTTCTCGTTGATAATTTATTTGTTGCGTACTCATCAATACTAATACAGTTTTTCTTATTGTAATAATAATATAATGTTCTGGTCTGGTCGATAAAATTATTTCGTACTATGTAAATCACTAAATAAAAATATAAAAACATTTAATATCTCCTGAAAGTACCACATAATTTTCATGTACTAAATAAATGAATTAACTATTACAATATTGTATTATAATAAATCTAATAAAATATTAGTCTATTATATTCAAAATATGGAGAACTTGTTGTTTTGCGATAGCCATGATCATATATTTTTAATTGTATTGTGACGACGACTGTACCTGAATTAAACGGATAATTTCAGTTGTAGTTACGTAATATTTCAATTAGGCTAGTAATCAAAAAGCATTCGTTGTGAAATTATATAATGAATAATATAACGTAATGTATTGGAACGATCATATTAATCATTTTATTATTAGGAATCAAGTAAAACCATAGAGACGCAATTGAGGACCCTTACAGAAGAAAAAAGACCCTGGTAAAGGATAAGGAACAACATGAGAAGATAGAAAAAACTTGTGGATAGAATCATATGTGACAGGGCCCGTAGCCATGTATGCTTTCTACAGTCGTTTACGCTGTCTACACTAAGAGAAAACTTTGTTATTGGTCAAAATTTTATTTTCTCTTAGCGTTCTCTTTTCGTTTCCGAAGTACGCAACGAAGCGTTTGCGTTTGCATCTTGGCTAGGCCCCCTGAAATATTGTGACAAGATTTTTATAACTTGGCAATTATTCATTTAGGAAATTCAACTTATTATTTGAATAACTAAATCGTCCTGAACTAATCTAATAAATAATTTTGATTAAACATAACTAAGCATACTTTACCAATTACCAATAACCATACAACTGACAAGGGGGCAAAACGCAGCTCATCAAGAGCCAACTTTATAAAGTTTATTTGCAAAGTTGTCCCTGTCGAAAATCAAACCCCGGACCACTACATAAGTCAGAGCGCTAAATGGCATAATCATGGTTAATGTACACATATTTCTAAATATTGATTCTTTGTGTCCAAATAAATCTAGATTAAATGATAATTATATTTTTACGTTGATCATTTTTTTTTAAATATATTACGCAATTAGTGACAGCCCTGTGTTTCAGCAAACGATCAATTCTTCATAACCAATTACCGAATGATCTTTTGACGTCGAATTGAATTATAATCAACACAATCAGTGAACACAAGTGCGAATGATCGATACATCCGGTGAAGGTATACGATTTCCTGGCCCCACTGAGCTCGGATCCACTTCATTTCCTTACATTCCAATCGGTGGGGGATCCGTAACGAGGTATCCGGTATTAATTTGCACTAGTCAACGCGAATCAATCGATGATTTGCGATATCGAAAGGCGAGGCGGTAAAACTTTATGAAGCCAATCGAGTGCCGCGAACTCGAAAAGGTGGGATATTAAATCGAATCCAATTTTTTTCTTTTTTTTCTCTTCTAAACTTGAAGCGGCTGAATTTTTCTTCGATGAAACCTCACTCTTAATTCTGTTGCTCAAGTAGAAAAAAGTCTTCGCTTTCTTTATGACTAACAACTTCTTGGAATAAAAACAACTATAAGCAGGAAAGAAACAATACAGAAAATCTTTTTTAAAATTTTTGTTCAGGTCGATAGACAGGCTGACAGTCTACTTGATGGTAGGAGCTACCATCATCACCTATAATACAAGCAAAGCCATAGGTGCAGCAAGTACGCTGCCAACCATAGAAGGATTAAGGATAAGGAAGAGGAAGGGATGAAATGGGCTCCATATCTCCAAGCAACCTTCTTAATTCTCTATTAGGTCTCAAGGAACATATTTTCCTTATAACAAATTAATCATAATATTAAATTTTGTTCAATTTACAAAAATATACTCGTTTGTAATGAGAGAATTAAGCAGTAGTGATAGATGTATTGCTATGAACTTTTAGTATTCTTATACTTGCGTTGTTTAGCTGTGTGAAAATCATACTCAAACTAATAATGTTATATTTACATAATATTTCACAAATAATATATTTACCAAGCAGCTGTTTTAATGTATATAGTAATACATCAAACTTTTAAATGGTTAACAAATTCACAAAAATTACTGTCATTCGTGGGAAAGATAAAAAAATATGGTGTAATTTTCATGGAACATGTCGCGCTGAAGTTTATGCAGCGAATGTCAAAGTATTTTCTTGATACTTAATATTTAAGTTTAATATAGACATTCCATTATTGAAAGCACAAATTAATAAAAACGATTTCACAATTTCATTCTTGTTTCGTACATTTCAGGTATATCAGAATATATCAAAGAGACATGACAAAGCTTTTATCGTATTGAATTGATTCAGTATATTACTGTGACGTTTTTACTTAATAAGTAGAACAGAGTTAATATAACTGTTATTGTATCGTATAGATTTAATTTAGTATTTATATAATAGTTCACTATAAAAAAACGTACTTCAAGTGCATAAAAATACATAAAAATCAATAAATATAACTTGATTATCAATTTTCATCAAGAGCAATTGTATAACAATGTCAATTATCAGACCAATAAATACAAAAACAGTAAATAAATTTACAAAAATGACTGTTTTAGCGGGAAAGAGCAAAAACAGGGTGATTTTCGTCAAAACATGTCGCGCGGGCCACAGCGAACGGAAAAGTCGATGTCACAACAACTGGGAGGGAAGAAACGTTTTGGGCGAGTGGAGGGGATGATTTAATAAATATTCAAATAAAGGAAGAGGTCCGATGGACTAAACGACTTACGTAAGCCTGGAACCTGTCACAGTATTCACACATTCCGTAGTGTATCTGGAGTATGTACATTGTACATATATATCTATAATACACATATAATAGTTAAATATCTGTTTGTAATGTCAAAATAACAGATTTTTACTAAAAGTATAACAAAGTACCTATACACAAAAAACATATTTTTTTCTGTTTGTTTGTTTCGACTAATCTCTGGAACGGCTAGACCAGTTTTGACAGAATTTTTACTAACAGATAGCTGATGTTAGAAAGAGTATAAACTTAGTAGAGTTTGATTTTAGAAAAAAAAAATTTACATGTTTATGTTACTGGACTGTTTAGTCCAGTAGTCCAGTGCTGTTCAGGAGTGTCAGCTAGTTTTGAAATAAAATCGCTTACCGCTTTTGTCTGTTTCTCTGATAGTTTCTTCTAAACCAGCCAACAGATTTTGATAAGGTTTTTGCTAATGAGTACTTACATAAATTGCAGAAAAAAATTTAACCTTAGAAAGTCTGGAACGGATCGCTCGTACAGTAGTATAATGTTATACTTTAGAAATAGAAATGAAGTGGAAGAAATACTATTATTTTAAACTATCGCACTCTTAACTTGCTTTGTAAACTATCAAAGCACTCGCACTCGGTCCTTTAAACAATACAAAGGTCTTATAGTAAATACCTAATGTTACTATTAACTTTTTAAATCTATTGAGTTCGAGTACTGTTTCAGTAACGTTTCATGTCACTGAGAGCATCGTTTACAGTATTTTAAGCGAAAAATGCTGTGTAAAGAGTGAAATGTATTTTCAGGCGTTTATCAGGAATGTTTCATCATTTCCATTATTTTACGGACGTTTATGTTTTATATAAATAAAATAAAACGGTATGGTTGAGTTTTCGTGTGTTTTGCTTCTACGGAAGCTATTAAACTTTATCCACTTGAATTTTTTACCTGACAAATATCTCAGAGAAAATATCAAATGAAATGGTTTATTCTCACTTTTTTAATTGTGAGAAAACTTGTATACTTAGAACTTTAGCAGTCAGTGCTACCTCAGTATTCAAAAAAGTTTCTTGCTTTTTTTTTTTGTTTCTTTCTATTATAAAATAAGGTAGCTTCCGCCTTCGATTTCTTCATTAATTCTTTTTAAGCCACTTAATGGATTATGAAAAAGGTTTCTGTATATAATTTGCATCCATACGAAGTCGGGGGCGGGTCGCTAGTTTAATATTTTTTTTATATTCATATCTTTTTATATTTTGTGATTATACTTAAAATTTATATTTTGTGATTATACTTAAAATTTATTTTTTTGTAAGTATAAAAAAATTAAAAATTTTGAGACCTTAACATACTTTAAGATACAGTAATAATGTTCGCCTTATGAATCAGTTTCAAGACATTTTACTGTCTGTCTCGCATGGAAAATCCAACAATAATTTACATAGGTCGATAAGCAAAGGATCCATTGGTATTTCTAATTAGATCAATAGTTGAGGCAATGTCATTCCAAGATCAAAGTCATGGAAATGTTATTTATAATATATACAATGTTTTATGAGATTCAAAAGTTTGTTTAATTTTTTTTTGCAATAGTCATAGAAACACACCGGTTCTGTAGTTGCGAACTAAGCTATTCTTATGATTCAGAAAACCGACTAGATACCAATCCCAGTACCTACAAAACAAAAGTAAAACAAAAGGCCATGTAAGTTTTCAATAGCTAACTTTACCTGGAACGAATCTGATAACTTTGTATTAAATCACTACTCAACCATTCTTCAAATTATCCTTTTGATTATAATCATGTCAATTATTTTTCGTATGAAATTTTTAATCCCCTACCAAGACATCAATCGATATCTTAACGTGAACGTATTGTTACGACCGAACATTCTCGAAGCGTTTGTTTATCATAAACAAACAGCGTGTTGTTGTTTATCATGAGACCTGGGCGTATGGAAATTTCCATACGTAGAAGGAAGCCCTCCTGTCTCAGAGAAAACGGTTCCTTATGTTCGCGACATAAGGTTCACATTCCCTTAAGCCAGAGAGTTGTTTACGATGTTTGTTTTTTATGACTTGTTTACTTGTGTACGAGCTTGTTTACCTTAAAGTTTCTAGTGTTTTCCAAAAACATCGCGGCTGACTGCGCGTGTATAAATACGGGTGCCATCGCTCGAGTGGGACAGTTCTGCGACAACAAGCGATACGAAAACAACTCTTGGGAGCTTTTGCGAAGATATTTGCGACAGTGCATTGTTGACACATAGAGTGAATTATTTACGACTTTTGGCAAGTTTTACGGTTTAATTGGAAAAGCTCTGATATTTTGGAAGTCATCTTGGTCTGCGTAATAAATCGTGTTCTTTCGACCATTCCGTCAGACTGAGGATGAACTGGTGTCAGAAGCGGAATGCCGTTAATGCCACGGGACGAAGGAACTCGTACTCCACGGACCAGGAGGCAAGTGGAGATGGATGCTGCGAGACAACGAGCACATGAGGAGCCGGAGGAAGGCACCGATGCTGATTTGCTTCCTACGGCAGTACCTACATCGAGCCCGTCGATGGACCTCGCTGCGCTGCTAGCTGCTGTACAGAGCATACAGGCTAGTCAAGAAGCCGCTCGCCGGGAACAGGAAGCCGCTCGCCGTGAACAGGAAGCTGCTGTGCAGAGCATACAAGCCAGTCAGGAAGCCGCTCGCCGTGAACAGGAAGCTGCTGTACAGAGCATACAGGCCAGTCATGAAGCTGCTGTGCAGAGCATACAAGCCAGTCAGGAAGCCGCTCGCCGTGAACAGGAAGCCGCTCGCCGTGAACAGGAAGCCGCTCGCCGTGAACAGGAATCTGCTAGCCAAATGCTGCTTTCGAAATTGGACACAAGCCTTGAAGTCATCTGCGATAAAGTTAAAAAGGTAGAGTCCGAAGTTAAAGGGGTCTCAGTGAAAGTCGAAGGCCTGGAAGAGAGACTCGACCAAACCGACACTCGCCACCAGGCGCTCGCCGAGAAAGTGCAGAAGTTGGTGACGAGGGAGGCAGTCTTCACTGCGCCGGTACCTACACAAGGTAGGCTGGACTTGCCACGGTTTGATGGCACATCTTCCTGGACAGCCTATAAGTACCAGTTCGAAACCCTCTCTAACTGCAGCGGCTGGACTGAGGATCAAGCATTCATGGCGTTGACTCTAGCCTTAAGAGGAGACGCCCAACTGATTCTGGAGCGACTTCCTACAGAAGGAAGATCTCTGCAAGCCCTACTGGAAGCTCTAGAGACACGATATGGTGACAAGCACATGGAGCACACGTATAGGGCTCAACTACGCGATCGCACGCAGAAGCCCACGGAAACACTCCAGCAGTGGGCTGACGAAATCGAGAGATTAGTTCGTCGCGCCTATACATCAACACCGAATGCAGTAGAAATAACTCTACTCCAAGCTTTTGTGGACGGGATAAGGGACGGCGAAGTTCGCGCAGCGGTACGTTTGGGTCACCACCAGACCCTGAAGAGTGCACTGGCACATGCTCTGGAAGTGGAAGCTGTGCGGCGTGACACGAGGCCATTCAAGGTCAGGGAGCTGGTAGCCGAGGAGCGAAAGCCTCGCTATGGCCCGACCTGCTATGGCTGCGGTGAAAAAGGCCACATAAGGCTGGACTGCCCAAAGAAGAAGAGAAAAAGGGTCTCAGAGATGGAGACCCAAGTTGACGAGGGGCAGTTAAACTAAGCGTTGCCAGGGCCGCGGGGCAGGCGCTGGCTGGGAGAAGGAAAGCCCCTGCTATTACTATCAGACAAGCTTCTAACGGAAACAGTTTAAGCATCGAGGGTACGCTGAACGGTAAAAAGTGCAGGTTCACAATAGACACAGGAGCATCGCGCACCATTGTAAGACCTGAACTCTTAAAACGAACTATCTCATGGAAGCAACGATCTCCAACATGTCAGCTACGAACAGCAACGGGCCAGCCAGTACCTGTCCTCGGTGACTCAGACGTGGAAATTGGAATTGGTAGTCAGTTGTACTCAAACTCAGTGCTGATTGCCAATATTACTGACGACTGCATATTAGGACTGGATTTCTTAAAAAATCACCGTTGTATTTTGAACGTCGACCAAGGAGTACTCGAATTTCCTGATCAAGAAGTTTTCTTAGAAGGCTCGACCCCATGTACACTCTATTGTTTAAGGGACGTCAAACTAGCTCCCAGATCAGAAAATCTAGTAATGACGAAATTCTCATCCAACGTCAAGAACGGGTTATGTGTCATTGCGGAGGATGAAGGAACACATCCTAATTGGATAATGGCCAGAACACTACTAATGACAAGCAGGATAGGCAGAGTAAGAATTTTAAATCTCAGCAATGAAGAGGTACAGCTCAGAAGAAACAGCGTAGTTGGAAAGTGTCAGGAAGTGAAGTATTTAAGACGTATAAGCAGTACAACAAACGCAGTAAATAGCACAGACTACCAGGTATCGCAGTTATTGGATTCGCTGAAAGGAAATTTGTCGTCAGTTCAGTTGAGGCAAGCTCAGGATCTTTTAATGCGGTTCAAAGACATATTTGCCGTTGGAAATGATTGCGGTAGAACAGGACTTGTGAAGCACAGAATAGACACCGGCGATTCAAGACCTATACGACAAAGACCTCGTCGAATCCCGTGGGCAAAAGAAGCTGAAGTTGCGGATATGATAAGGGATATGGCGGCAAACAAAGTCATCGAACCATCTACAAGCCCTTGGTCGTCACC
This sequence comes from Synanthedon formicaeformis, assembly GCA_945859745.1. NCBI lineage: Eukaryota > Metazoa > Arthropoda > Insecta > Lepidoptera > Sesiidae > Synanthedon > Synanthedon formicaeformis. The sequence continues at coordinate 1,712,132 of OX243968.1, read as the reverse complement.
TGTGGTACTGGTGAAAAAGAAAGATGGCACAACCAGGTTTTGTGTAGACTACCGAAGGCTGAACGACGTTACCAAGAAAGACAGCTATCCTCTACCGCGTATTGATGACACTTTAGATATGCTCAGTGGAATGGAATGGTTTTCTACCGTTGATCTTAAAAGTGGGTACTGGCAGGTGGAAATAAGTCCAGAGGATAAGGAGAAAACAGCATTCTCTACGGGCATCGGAAATGGACTTTGGCAATTCAATGTCATGCCGTTTGGTTTGTGTAATGCTCCCGCAACGTTTGAGCGCCTTATGGACAGAGTTATGGTGGGTCTTCTGGGAGATGTTTGCCTGGTGTACCTGGACGACGTAATCATCATGGGTCGTGACTTCGAGGAACATCTCCAGAACCTTGAAAAGGTGTTCAACCGTCTACGCGAGGCAAACTTAAAACTAAGTCCTAAAAAGTGTACCTTCTTCAGCAACGCAGTTAGCTATCTGGGGCACATAATCACTAAGGAAGGAGTTCAAACAGATCCAGAAAAGATCAAAGCTGTAAAAGATTGGCCTACACCAAAGAATAAAACCGAAGTCAGATCCTTCCTTGGCTTATGCGCATATTACAGGCGCTTTGTCAAAAATTTCTCAACAATAGCCAAACCCCTCCATCGCCTGACTGAAGATAAACAGGTGTTTGCTTGGGACGCAAATTGTGACAACGCTTTCAAAGAACTGAAACAGCGTTTATGTGAGTCCCCGATATTGGGCTATCCGACACGGAATGGAAAATTCATTGTGGATACGGATGCCAGCAACACGGGTATTGGTGGAGTGTTGTCACAAGTGCAGGGAGACAAACAAGTTGTGATTGCGTACTACAGCAAAACGCTTTCCAGGCCAGAGAGAAACTACTGTGTTACACGTCGAGAGTTGTTAGCGGTAGTGAAGACCTTGCAGCACTTCCACAAGTATCTCATTGGACGTGAGTTCACCTTAAGGACGGACCATGCTGCACTTAAATGGCTTCTTCAGTTTAAAAGTCCTGAAGGACAGGTAGCACGGTGGATTGAGCAATTGCAGGAATTCCATTTTGCAACAGAACATCGAAGTGGTAAAGGTCATGGTAATGCTGACGCTCTATCGAGAAGACCATGTCCTGAAATCTGTAAACACTGCAGGAAACAAGAGTCTCAGGAATCAGTAAAAATTATCCGTACCCAAGGATTAGACGATGACTGGTCTGGAGAAAATATGAGGAAGGCGCAAGAGGAAGATGACGACCTGCGATTGATCTTAGATTGGATAAAAAAGGGAGTGAAACCTGAGTGGGCGGATGTATCAGCTTCCAGTCCTGTTACAAAAAGCTATTGGGCTCAATGGGATAGTTTGACCCTGGAAGGCGGAATCTTGTGCAGGAAATGGGAGTCTAATACCGGACATCAGGTGACTGTACAGGTTGTAGTCCCTCGAAGTAAGGTATCTCCTCTACTACGTCATATCCATGATGGGGTGTCTGGTGGTCATCTTGGAGTGAAGAAAACCCTTTTGAAAGTGCGACAGCGGTTCTACTGGGTCCATTGCCGGGAAGACGTAGAAGATTGGTGTCGTAAATGCAACGCATGCGCTTCAGTCAAGGGACCACAGACAAGAAGTAGGGGAAAACTGAAGCTCTACAATGTGGGAGCACCATGGGAACGTATCGCTATAGACGTGGCCGGACCATTTCCTGAAACTGAGGATGGGAACAAATACATCGTTGTAGTGCAAGACTATTTCAGCAAATGGCCGGAAGTGTTTGCGACCCCTAACCAAGAAGCTAAAACTGTTGCCAAGAAGCTAGTTCAGGATGTAATCTGTCGGTATGGCGTACCTCTGGAAATACACTCCGATCAGGGGAGAAATTTCGAATCAGCCCTATTTCAAGAAATGTGCAACCTTCTCGGTATACATAAGACCCGTACGACACCAGCTCATCCTCAGTCTGACGGAATGGTCGAAAGGTTTAACCAAACATTGGAAAATAATTTGGCTAAAGTAGTCGACTCACATCAGAGAGACTGGGACCAGTACATTCCTCTTTTCTTGTTGTCTTATCGCTCCGCTGTACATGATAGTACTAGTTTTACCCCTGCCAGAGTGAATTTTGGACGAGAAATAAGACTACCAGTCGATGCAATAACAGGGTCTCCGCCGAATTGCCCAAGACTTGTGACGGATTATGTCAGCGATCTTCGAGAACAGCTGGATGAAGTGCATAAGCTAGTTCGCGAGTGCAGTCTCAAGACTGGTGAAAAAATGAAAACTCGTTATGATAGGAGATCAAACATCAACGGTTTTGAAGAGGGAACTCTCGTATGGCTTCATAATCCCTTCAGGAAAAAGGGCAAAAGCCCAAAGTTGCAAGCACGATGGGAAGGACCTTACAATGTGGTTACAAAAATCAACGACGTCACCTATCGAATCAAAAAGGGGCAAAGAGGAAAACCGAAGGTCGTACACATTGACCGTTTGACAAAGTATCACGGCACGAATGATGATCGGGACGATCATAACTAAGAGGGGGGTAATGTTACGACCGAACATTCTCGAAGCGTTTGTTTATCATAAACAAACAGCGTGTTGTTGTTTATCATGAGACCTGGGCGTATGGAAATTTCCATACGTAGAAGGAAGCCCTCCTGTCTCAGAGAAAACGGTTCCTTATGTTCGCGACATAAGGTTCACATTCCCTTAAGCCAGAGAGTTGTTTACGATGTTTGTTTTTTATGACTTGTTTACTTGTGTACGAGCTTGTTTACCTTAAAGTTTCTAGTGTTTTCCAAAAACATCGCGGCTGACTGCGCGTGTATAAATACGGGTGCCATCGCTCGAGTGGGACAGTTCTGCGACAACAAGCGATACGAAAACAACTCTTGGGAGCTTTTGCGAAGATATTTGCGACAGTGCATTGTTGACACATAGAGTGAATTATTTACGACTTTTGGCAAGTTTTACGGTTTAATTGGAAAAGCTCTGATATTTTGGAAGTCATCTTGGTCTGCGTAATAAATCGTGTTCTTACAACCCTAAACGGCATTTTAACTCACCCCGCACGTAACAGTATTATCTAATATTTCGTCCCTCACATTTCTTTGTACTGGGGACCGTTTATATTGGACACAATAAAGTGTGGCCCTGCTGACTAAACAATATACCCGACGATAAGGATAAGTGTCCTCGAAAAATCTCATATTTGACAGTTGCCCATCTCTGCCACTCGGGCATCATCTGACACTGTACAAATAGATACTTGTATCTTGGGGAAAATTTCACTTTATTTATCAAAACTTTTTTTTACTGAAGATGCTGACAGGCTGACGGTCCACTTGATGGCTACGGTCGCTTTTTAATACTAAAAACGTACACCACTATTGAACTATAAACAAAAAATCCTGCCTCTAGTGAACAATGCTCAATTTTAAAAGAAAAAATACAAAAATTACTGTATCAATATTTCTTTTTCTCTCTCTCTCTCTACCCTACATTACGGTGGTCTACTGTAATAGAATATGAATATAGAATTTCTGCAGAAATAGAAATCCCTAACAGTACTGTTCTTGTAGATTTCTATTTCTATATTCTTATATAATAAAAATCAATCGCCGTGCATTAGTCCGTAACTACTTCTAAACCATCACCCGGATTTCATTTCGGTTTCCACTCATAGAAAGAGTGTATTGTCCGTCTATCAGTCACTGTATCACAGAAAATAAATATAACATTATTATTTCCATAAATCCTGCAGTTTACTTACTAACTTCAACCTAATTTAGAGCATTTTGAAGAGAAAATAAAGATTTTATTCATTACTTGCAAATTTATTTCAAAAATGTATGTAGCTACCGTAGCTACAAAGAAATGTCAGTGAATTCATAAGATAAGCTAAAAGGAAATTAAAATAGAATTTTTACTAGATTTTTTACATTTTAAAACATTGTTACATAACTCGCTTCACCCCAATTTCCGCGGCAAAGGCGTCTTTCCTTTAATCTAAGTATGTGTGCGTAGCTTCCTTTGGTTCTCGCCGCGTGCTTAAATACGGGTATGACCTACATTTGAACATTTTTAAACTTTATAATTCAATCTTGCATTTTTAACATTTGCTCGCATGCAAATTATATTCAAACAGTTCATTTTTGCACTGCGTAAACATCGTGAGTTTTTTTAATTTTTTTAATTTATCTCTATGCCGTAATTAGAACTGTAGCCTAATTGCAAACTTGGTCTTTCTATTTTAAATATAATATTTAATTATTTTATATAGAGATAAATATTATTGTCTACATATGAAATGATCAATTTATTTTTAATATTTTAATATACTAATAAAAAAAAAATTTTTTTTTTTTCATTTTTGTCTGTGCATTTGTGCACGCTGATCTTAGAAACGGCTTAACCGATTTTAATGAGACTTTTACTAAGTGTATTGATGATTGCCTGGATTAAACTATGTGATACTTTTTATACTAGGAAAATGTTAGGTTTCTGTGGGAATTTCAAAAAACGAACTACAGCGCGTACGAAGTTTCGAGCGCCAGCTAATGTAATAGTAAAGTAAAAATTAGGTTGCACCAGGCAAAATTGAATTTGATTCGTTTTTTACATTCACTCCTGTTAACGTTCCACAGAATAAACTACCTAAAACAAACCGTGTTAAGGTTTAATTTTTAATCAGCAAGTAATTAATTACGTGTAGTGGTTCTCATTGACAGAGCCTATTGAGTTCAAACGCTCGATGTTGATTGGTTGAATTGAGCGCACACAATGGATGTTCCAGGTTTGAATGCCTCTCACCCCACCTATGTATATTGGTCGTCGAACCACGTTTACGTGCCTATTTTGCATCTTAAGTTCACAATATTATGTTTCTATGCATTCATTGTTGTTTTGAATATAAAACCTAAAATTACACCAATTTACACTATGAATATGATTATTTAAAAATGGCAGGAAGGCTGACGGTCAACTTGATAGATGGGCTATCGTCACCTACCAAAGCAAGTGCGCTGCCGAATGAAGGGTAAAAAATAAGGAGCAAGGTGGGTATAGGAGAAAGGCCTTTAGCATTTATTTTTCACACAATGGCTGTTATTTCATGGCTGGCCAGTTTGACTGGCTATGTAACGCAGTGTTCATTGCCTCTATCAAATATTGCAAATTAAATATATTTCACTTCAGTCATTTTTTTTTAATGTAAAGTGGATTTTTTTTAAAAGACCTGGAATATATGCGTTATGTAGTACACAATGAAAGTATGAGTGGAAGAAATATTTTTTAAATTTATTATTTGCTGAAATTGCTGAAAATAATTCATGAACATATTTTAAAAATAAAGATAATATAAAGGATTGACATAAACACTTAAAAGTTATTGTTTTGTTGTTTTTGTATATCTATAAACAAACAACAAGGGATTCATATGATTTAAAAAAAAAAAAGTTTAATTAAAATATTTTCACCAAAAGGGACATTGACCTAAAGGCAACCTTTGCCATAAAAAAGCTTGTAAGAGTGAACCTAGGTCGCATGCAAGTTTAATGAACATTTCTGTACGCTAAACGAAGGCTACACGTCGGAACAATACAGCCTATCTCGGTCTTGAGACCGTCGACTCGCAATTTTTTCCTCTTAAAATAAAAGTGGCGTTTTTCCTCTTTAGAGGACCTACTGACCTCTTAAACCCATACAGGAGACACATATGACTTCTGCGGACATAGTACGCGAAATACTGTATCTATAACTATTACGTCCGTAGTTTGTGGGGTATGGATCTGATTCAACAACAACGATAGCCCACTGCCTGTTAAGACTTCACTTGTCTTTGAAAATGGCTCTTTTCTCATTCAAGTTTTTCATTACCTTTGCTATTTTTTAAATAAAGGTCAGCAGGCAGGCAGATAGTCCAATAGTCCAAGGTAGGTTGCTAGTCTATCGCCTATTAACATATCAATCAACGTCATAAAACTTGTACGTGTACTGTAAACCTTGATAGGATCTTTAAGAATATGTAGGCTCTGTCATTCCTTACTGAATCACTGAAACCTTCTGAATCTTGAAATCTGAACCAATGAAATCTTCTGTAAGAAGTTGTTTACCACCGCCAACTGTGTAACATAGTGTAACATAGTGTAACGTAGTGTAACCTATCACTACTATATATATAGTTATTTGAAAAATCACCTACCGGTTTCGATACTTTCATCTACTCTGATAGCATATTAGTTATAGGTATCTAATGCTGATTCCAGGAAGCAATAGGATAGAATTAAATACTTACAAATTAACTAATTTCTTTAATCATAACTATTAATAAAATGTTTTTTTTTTCTTTGCCGAATTTAACAACATTGGGTCTAAATCGGAAATGAGTCTTTTGAAAGTATACAAAAAATATATATATTTTATATAACTATAAAATATCAATTTTTCGATTTTTTTTTTAGTATTATAAAAAATAGGTAGTTATGCCAATTTCAAATAGTTAAATCCGAGCCTCCAAATACCTGGGAATGATAAATTTTACTACAGGAATTTGAACCATGTGAAAAATTGTTGAGTCTATTAATGGTTATATTATAGAATTAAGGTTATATTTACATTAACAATTTATAGCAGTTGTAACCGAGACGTAGTAGACATTTTACAAAAATTAAAAACCTTAGTTTTTGTTATTCTTAAAAAACATTCTTAAAAATGTAATAAGATCTTGTTGGGATAATGTATTCAGTCTAAAAAAAGTTTATTATGGCAGTACAAATTTTACAACCACATGTTTTGAGAGGTCATTTTCATGCTCAGAATCCGTACGTGTGTTGCCTTTTCCCCCCAGTAGGTCACCCAGATTTTCATGGCTGTTCAGACAAAAAAGGATCTCATGCTCAACGTTCTCTCATAATAACAAACGTAGTTTTTAATGATCATTATAATTGTGAGGAATAAATGAGGTAATACTCACAGTGTAGTGCAAAGCGGGCACATAGCCGAGAGCGTACGAGAGCCCGCTCGTCGCTTGGCCGCGCCGCCCGCGTCGCGCTACCGACGACGCATCCCGCCAGCTCGCCACGGCCTATGCCGGCGCGACGAGCCCCGACCCGCCGCGTGCTGATCTCGCGCGTACTAGTGACCAAAGCTCCCGCGAGAAGACCCCGCGTGCCCCGCGAGTCTCGCGTGCCCCGCACGTCCCGCAGCCGCGCGTACAGTCCACCACGTTGTCCACGTACCGCACCGGACAGTCCGACTGTTGACAATACACACTCGGTTAATACCCGTAACGATCCTACCGCGAGACCAACTCTATACCACTTAAATATTGAATGAAAATTTTGTCAGAACGCGTTTTCACGTTGTCGCAATGCAGAGCATTCCATCCAGATACAGTGCGGCCGGATACTTTTACCACGTTTTCGCTTCTCTAAAACGTTACAGTGAATGAATTTCACTGCCATAGTGATGGATTTGTAATTTCACATGGATAAAGCGCGGTTTTGTGCGCGTTGTGGTCGATGTGTGGTGTGAGTACTCACATTAGCATGCCAGCGTCGGCTCCTACTAATCAACTGGGCTTAACGTAAACAATACGGCACAGAATCATTTTGTTGAGTGGCGCGGCGCGATATCACATGCCGGTTAGGCGGATCGAAGGAGCTAGCGGTGGGCGCGCGGCCGGCGAGTGCCCGGCTCAGAGCATCGGCCCGGGGGCTCGACGCCGCGGGGCTCCAGCCACCGCCACCACACCGTATGCGGCGTTTACTTGCAAAATGAGCGGATTAGGTGTGCGCGCGGGGCGGAAGTGTCTGAAGCGACACGCGCGTCGTTGCCACTGCAGGCCGCCACTGAGGCGGGGCGGCCCGGGACAACCGCCCTCCTCACCCCGCTACACCCCTCGTGTCGCCCGCCCGCTTACCGCCCCAACCCCCTGCCGCCATGTGCCCGGAGCGCGCTCAGCCTCTCGCCTCGCAAAGGGTTGTCGGCAAAGGGAAATTGCTACTGTCGTCTTTTTTCCTGACAATTGGCCGAGCTTTGGACTTCTTTCAGTCCGCCGCTTCTTTGACTTTCTCCGAAACAAATAACTGTTTTTTTTTCGTTTTTAATTAACATAAAACTACTTGAAATTTTAAATTTGTTATACTATTGACATGTGTCAAATTCGATTAATATTTCGGTAGGTATTTAGAATTAACGGAGCATTTAAAGTTTTAGTAGGATCAGAGCGGCTGTCGGAAAACCCGTAACGCAGCCCTTAAATTTCTAGTGAAGTGTTACGAATGAGGTCGAAGTTTCCCGAGCCTAGCCGAATGTCTCGGCTCGCCGAGATCGTCCGAACGCAAGCGACCGGCGCCGCCCAGTCGATAAGGCCGTCTCTACTCGCCGAACAAAGACACTAACCTATAATAATTACATTTAATTAAGGATAACTGGACTATTTTGTTTAATAAGTATATCGCGTTGCAGCGCTAACGGTCGGATTTCTAGTTTCAATATTACAAATAGTTTTTAAAACTCTACAGTTTTGCTACTTCCATGAACAATTGTCAAATTCTCAAACACTTACATATAAGATTTTTCTTAATGTAATTAACTCAATCGTATAAAAACTTACTTTAAATCAACAATTTATATATTATGTCGATCTGCTCCCTCCCGGCTTCGCACTTATGCAATTTTACAGGCATTTTTTTTGTTTTTAAATGTTTCTTTGTATCTAATCTTAATTAGTTTTAGGTAATATTCGAAACTACTAAACTGATTTTAAAAAAATCCTCCCAATAGTTAGAATAGATTTCAGGGTGGATATGACTAAATATTCCATGTGGACGAAGCCGCAGGCATCAGCTATCAAAAAAAAATATAATGCTTTACATATTTTGCGCACAAAGTAGCTAGCACCAACTAGTATGATATATTTTATATAATTTATATAATGTTATACGTTTTTGATTATATTACATCAACGGTTGTTTATGTATAAAACAAATTTGAAATACTTTTTTATTTTATGTCTAGTGACCTTGTTAATAAGTCGACAAACAACACATAGTTGAGCAATAAATCGAGCTGTGATGTATTTATTTGAAATCAGTATATCCTTACATACATTTGTTGCACAGAACAAAGTTATTGATGCGGGAATTCCGGTAGCAATGTTCGGAACAATAATGCAGACAACAAGGTTCAAGTTGTCCCGATCGCTTACATTTGTAAGATTGTGTTAAAGAAAAGATGGATAACATAACACAACATAACATGAACAACAGTAGATATTGCTATGTCAAATAGTTCAGTAGTGGGAGATTACTTTTTGAAGTGTTCTGAGTGGGTGTATCATTACATTTCTTCTGTGGGAAAAACAGTTGTTTGACTATTATATGAATATTAAATATGTCTTACTTAAGAATTCTTAAGAAAATTTAATATATATTGTAAGTTAAGATACTGTATCCATAATAAGACATTTATATATTTTATATTATTTCTATATATTAAATTTTCTAGTTTTTGCTTTAACATTTATAATATGTATGCCATATAGTAATTTTACTCATTATCATTCAAGAGATATATATATATATATATATCATGTACCTTAACATTTTTCTGAAATGTTTATATTTTTTATGTTAAAGATCGATAGGCAAGTTGACATCAAGAGTCGCCTCTTGGTGCCAGCTTTTGACATTATAAACCAGCAGAAGTAAGAAAATCTGTATAACCTATTATAATCGTAGCCTATTATAGGTAATCGTAACCTATTAATATACCTGTTATAGGAAAATCGGTACAAAATACTAGATCGCAACAATTATTTTAGAGCCTTTTAACACCATAAATACCTCGGAAAACAAATACCAGAAATTAAAACAGAACAGTGCCAACCGAACTATGTTGGCATTACTTCTGCGATATATTGGCAAGGAATTTAAAATTAAATTAAAACGTGCGATTCCTCTTTCGTACCAATATTTCCTACTTGTACCAACTTTGTTGAAAAGTTAAATTGCGTTTAAAGTTTTTTTCACCCGTAAGGCATACGTTTCATGACCTAATTGAATCGAGAATTATGCTAAACTATCGGAATTGTAGCTATTTGAAAAAAAAAATGTAATACACGTAATTTACCATTTTTTTGTCCTTTTCCAATCCCTTAAACCTACTGTAGTCGGCAGCGAACTTGCAGCACCCAGTGGCTTGTTTGTGTTATAGGCGATGGTAGCCATCTACCATCAAGTAGACTTCTATCATCAGCCTGTCTGTCAAGTTTAACAATAAAAAAAATGAAATAAATGTCATAAAAAATTTTTTTAAGTAGAATTATGTTTTCTTTTAATACAACGGATAATATTTCAAATAAAGTATCCCAATTTTAATGGATTAAAATTCTAAATAATTTGGGAATCAATTTTCGTTCAGAAATTATTGGTTCTTAGTTGAAACAAGTAAAATTGTCTTGGCAGACCCCATTTTTACAGAGCACGCTCAATTAAATATTATCAATTAGATTATAAGGGGTCGTTTTTTTTCTTCTTTGTAATTCTAAATCCTTTTCAATTACCTATTCTTTAAAGAGAGGATTTATTTCAATTTCAAATATTATTCAAAACTTTATTTTCATGAATATTTTGATTCGTCTGGTTAAATGATGCGTTTAAATTAATATTTAGTATCCTGACCTTAAAATCTACTCAGAAATTATCAAAAGAATAGTCAAAGAAATTAAATATAAGTATAAAATAATAGTAAATGAACCAAAATATGTAGTACAAAGTGCTTCGTAGGCGTGCTACGGACTCGTAGCTCGCTTAGCATCTACGACGTAGCCGTTGAAAGCACATTCCATAATCTCGTGGTCGATAAGTACACCGCCGACGCGCCTCGACGTACCCTAATGGACAAATTTCTAAAGCCTGGTTTACATGGGATGCCAGGCTACGTTACCACTATACCGAAATTGCCGAAGAGGCTGTACAATTCTTATGTGAACACCTCCGTGCGGGCGTCGTCGGGTTCCGGCAAATCTGCCGTTTAAGCGAAGAACAGAAGACAGTGCGTTTCCTTTGGAAAGGCCTACATATTTCTTTCAGGCAAAGGCTTTCTCTGAAAAAAAAAATGTAGAAAAAATAATAATAATTTAAATTACTATAATTTTTGGCATCTAAGAAAATGAACACATTTAGGGCCTCTTTCACCAACTACAAGTAAAATGTTGATTACTTACTTTTCAAGTAACGCTAATTGTCGAGTACTCGAAGATGGTGAAACTCGTACGCTTTTTACCGGTGACTTTAATTGGCGGTTAGCCTACTTGACACTTTACTCAGAGATGGTGAAAGAGGCCCTTAGTCATTTAGGGCGTATGAATACGCCCTAATACTTGCTAAATATTTTTTGTAACAAACCTATCGACAACACAAGTTTCTGTTTCGAAAAATCCATTTACACTGTTTACTGTACCAATATTGATTTACAACTTCACGATTGAACTTGACGATACACTTGAGTGTATTGAATGGGAACGTAAATAAAATTGCTAAAACAGTCCGCTAATGGATGCTACCGTAATCCGGCTTCCGAATTGATTGAAACAATTTAATCGAAATAAGGAATTCCATGAGCTGATTCAGGAGCCAATCTTTTGGTTAAACGATTCCAATCTCTAATAATGTTTCGGTGTTTATATTGTGAAGCATTGTTTCGTTTGGTTAAATTCTACCGTGGTTATTTACGTAAATTCAAATAATAGACAATATTATATTCATTTAAGTAAATTGTTATTTACAATTGGTATTTGTATTTACTTTGGTAGTTCGTTTCACAGTCGTTAACTGTGAAATAACATCTTGTTAAAAGATAAAACATATAACATTTTATAAAGTAATTTATAAAATGAAATATGTTTTATTTTGAAGTCTGTTTCTCCGTAAAAAAAGAGATGCAGAGATACAAGAAGAGGCTTTGCATGCGAAGCCGGGGTGGGTCGCTAGTATACCATAAGTAAATTAATCAATATATATTAAATAATATAATATAATATAAAATTTTGTTGCTCTCCCCAATTGTAAGATTTGTAAGTAAATTAAGTTTAGAAGACATTTTATTACAATAGTGTCATAAAACTTAGGGTTCTATTGAAACAACATTAGTGATAGAGATCAAAATGCTGTACAAATATAATTATAGTAATATTCTTGAAACCTATGTAGTATACTGTACTGGTGTTAATACTTAATTGAACAAAGTATTTGATAAAAGCTGCGTATTTAAAAGTTGACAGCACTCCTGCAAAATCCATGGTTAGATGGGTCCTCTCCTGCGATGGTAGTTAAACCAACTCTCTGTCGCTGTTTAAACAGTCTAAGTCTAAGTTTAAACAGTCGCTGTTTAAGACTGGCCCACGGCCAGTCTTTTGTAAGAGTTAAACTCTCGGCTTACAGAAGAGCTTCATGCTAAATTCAATGAAAAGCTTTAGTTTAGTTTTAGTTTTAGCCTAGCCTGGTATAAATACTCGTAGTAGGAACCAAAATATTTTCACAATTGGAAACCATTTTCTTCAAACTCCTCTTTTTGTGTAAAGTTTTTCACATCTTACCCGATGGAAATTCCTTCCACAATCTGATATAAAAAACCTTTCAACATCAACAAACTGTCAAACACTAAGGGGCTAGGGTGACCATGATTTTAACAATAAAATCGAAATTGTAAAAACACCAATTTAAATTCAATACTAATTAAATTTATAATAATAAAATCTATATTTCTATACTAATAATATAAAGAAAGAAGACTTGTATGTTTGTAATGAATAAACTCAAAAACTACTGGACTGATTTAAAAAATTCTTTTACCTGTAGAAAGCTACATTATTACTGAGTAACAACAATCATCATCAATACTAATAATAAATCTGTAAGTGTAGGTATTGTATGTATGTATGTTCCTCCATAACTCTTAAACGAATTGACTGATTTTCATGAAACTTAGTAGATAAACATTTAGACGTACAGGACACAGGATAGGCTACTTTTTTCTTTTTCAACGCGGAAGAAGTCGCGGGCGCCAGCTAATATGTGAGTTTCATTTTCAAGTCGCTGCGCCTCACAAAGTATATACCTATTCCAGAATATTCAATACGTCAAAGTCACCCTCTTAAATAGGTCGCTCATAGATTGGATTCTGTCATTCATGAGGGTTTTAGTTAGTTCCTTGTATCGATTAAACGTGAAACCATAATAGTTACTGACTAGCCGTGAGTACATCTCCGATAATATTATTCGAAATTGTTGATAGTGTAACGTGCATGAAGGCAAGTCAACACTGACATAATAACATTGGAAATTTTAACGAAATATATTTCGAAGTCTTGGTGAAATTGTTTCTTAAAATATGTGCATGTAATATTTTTGAGTTTATTATCATAAATACAGTTTGAAGGCTGCCTTTTCATAATTTTTTTACGCTAAACAATATTTTCGGTTTCAGATTTCTGTGTAAGCGTTTACGTTTAATAAATTAAGTACCCAATGACTAAAAAAAAAATATTAAAAGTAAAAAAAAAAAAAAACAAGTTAAGTAACCTAATTAAAGTAAATAACGTAAAATATAGCTATAATAAACTATTATATTTAATAGTCAAACTAATATCAAAATATCAAATGTCACAAACATTTATGAAAATATTTTATATATACATAGAAATATAATAATATATTTACCCGACTTCTTGGTGTTATTTCTCCCAAAGGGGGATGGATATTTGTATCCATTTGATACTAACCACCTGTTGTTAGAGTGTTTGACAGTTCACCCCCTCGAGACCGCCAACAACAATATTTTGACCGATAAACTGAATCCAGGTACGTGTTGAAAATTAAGTATTCGCATTTGATATTTGTTTGAGGATGGTGAAAAGATATCACTGCTTAAAAACTAAAGTGCCAAAAATCAAAATTACACTTTTTACAGGAGAGCTAATTGAAAAAAAAGCGTATTTAAAAAAAAAAAGCATCGTTAGAAGCGTATTTTTAAGTAGCATTAAATGTTTCAAGTACTTTTATAATAAACTGAATACTAGAAGAGATATAAACATATAAGTTACTTTTGAATATATAAAAAAAATGATCAAATATACCAAATATGGAATAAAACAACCATAAATCTTTTTGCAACATACAATATGAAGGACTGTGATTGTATTTTTGCAATAAAAACATTTTTGGATTTTTTGTTTTATGGCCCTTTAGTTTTTAAGCAGCGATATGTTCATTTTGCCACGTGTGCCCTGTCAAGCGAATTCAGAATTCCTGACAAGAATTTAATGAGAATAGTTATAAGTATCTTAGTGCAGGTGATATCCATATATATACTAATACTATAAAGAAAGAAGATTTGTATTTTTGTTAATAAATAATGAATAAACTCAAAAACTACTTAACCTATTTTAAAAATTATTTTATCTAAACAAAGTTAAATTATCAGCGAGTAATATGAGCTATAGTTTATATAATACTTAGCTAGTAATATTTCAAACTCTGCCCCATTACAGAACATCATTTTACGAGTAAAATAACAGATTTCAGAATAAAGTGTAATAACCAGATTTCAGAAGGAATGAATTATGAAATTGTCGAGTAACGATTACTATATGTAAATATTAACTAATAAAATCATTTTAAAAACTTCTTCTTTCGACAACTTCTTTCGTAATAAACGCTCTTTCTGAAAGTGCATGGTGTCAGTATATTTCCAACTAATGCACTTTATACGTCATATTCTATATTCAACGCGAACATAATACTGCAATTTTCGCAAAGTTCATTCAAGGGCAATATGTATCGGGTTAAAGCGACCTTATTCTGTTGGTAGATACTCCTAATAATATGATGCAAAATTATAGGGAAATAGTAAACAAAGTAAGACAGCGAACGTAAGTACAAGCACGTACTAGTTCACATTGCCTTAAGGGGTAAACAAAGGCTAAATCCTAAAAAACTGCATTGTTTAATAAATATGTTACAAGAATGTGTTAAGGCAATTGGTTTGAAAAAAATATTTATGTTATACTTAAACATGTGAAGAACAAATCGAAGTAATAGAAACCCCACAATAATACATCGAAGTAATAGAAGAAACCCCACAAAACATACTTAAGAAGAATTTGACTAATTGAAAACTAGTTGGCGCCCGCGACTTCGTCCGCGTTGAAAAAAAAAAGTAGCCTATCCTGTGTCCCGTAGGTCTAAATGTTTATCTACCAACTTTCATGAAAATCAGTTGATTCGTTTAAGAGTTATAGAGGAACATACATACTTACATACATACATACATACATACATACAGAAAAAAATTCTAAAAATCGTCAATTCAGTTTCAGTATCATGTAAAGAGCCTATATACACGATATTTCTGAAAACAAAGTAAATTACTCCATGACCGACCCTTACAGATTTATTATTAGTATTGATTGTTTCGAAAACGGCTTATTGCGCGCAAATGATTCCTGCACCGATTAATAAGTCAACGTCAGTTAAAAAAAAAAATATTGTTTTTATTTAAATATTGTTTTAATAATTGACAATTTTGCTTTTTTGTATTTACACAAAAAACCAAAATTGTCACGCCTGTTGAAATGTCTCTGTCACCTGGGAGCTCTAAATGTATGAAGCTTTAGAGTCTCAGTGACTACGTTTGTGTTTTTCGTGCGGAATTAGTTTGAAATATATAGACATTTTTAAAGTCAAATCGTCAATGTCATTGGCCTATGTGAATCCCTTAAGCTTATATAGGACAGGACTTAGCCTTAAAAGGGTAAAGTTTATTACGCTAGGTGTTGTATCGTCTATTATATTGTATCAGCCGTAGGACGTCCACTTTTTTCTTATTATTTCTTATGTTAAGGTCGACAGACAGGCTGACGGTCCACTTGACGGTAGGCTGCCAAATGACTGAGAAACGTAGTAGCCCTGCCACTGCTGAAAATTTCATATGTTCAATTAGGATTTTGTTAATTTGTATGAACAATTTGATCTAAGTATAACTCAAAATAAATTTGTCCCAAATTGCAGTTAGGTCATGGTTAATTTAATATATAACAATCCAATTTAAACAACACTGTCCCAATTTTCCAACATAATTTCTCTTTCCAGTTCATAGAATTTGAATTGGTTTTAGTGGGAACAATATACAATATAAGTCTCGATAAGCTCATTGGTTGATTGGTGTTTGTCTTGAAGCATTGATTCAATGGTTCTCAGATCGACTCTCGGTGGAAAGTTAGTAACTTTGAAAATGAATATTTCAGTATTGCTCCTTATCTGTATAGCTGCTTGGTTTTGCCAAGGGCTTTCTAGAGAAAATTTCTTTTTGATGGAGAGTAAGCTAAAATCAATCTATGGAAAGAGCGCTAAACTAGGAAGGATTTTATATATATTTGCAGAGAAATAATGACTAGGAGCGAGTTCATTGTTTTTCTATAAAACTGAGCCTTATTAAAGAAAACTGTATTTTATAATACTGCAAAACAAGCAATCAAAGCGTAGTCAAGGCATGTTTAAATAAGAAATTCTTCACTTGATCTTCTCTTTTTTCTAAATCAAATCATGTTTTTGAATGTTTTATTGGTCTCCACGAGACGCGGGCGTTGTAATTCAAATAAAGCATAACATATTACTACTGCATGCGTTTCAAATGAATTTGAACTCAATTTCTTTAACATTAAAGTCTTGTCTAATTATTTTACAGTTGTTGTAAGTAAAG
This sequence comes from Synanthedon formicaeformis, assembly GCA_945859745.1. Lineage (NCBI taxonomy): Eukaryota > Metazoa > Arthropoda > Insecta > Lepidoptera > Sesiidae > Synanthedon > Synanthedon formicaeformis. The sequence continues at coordinate 1,695,361 of OX243968.1, read as the reverse complement.
CGGGAGTGTTGTATTCTGTCGACGCGAATGCGACACGGCTGGCATACATTAATATTGTATGCGTCGGCGATGTAAGTACATGTTATTTCTCAAATTTTTTTATTAGGTGATAACTAGATGGCGATTCAGAAAAATTTGATTTCATATCTAAGCATTGATAAAATATATTTTTGTTCTTATGCCGACTGATACTCTTTTCGACGGTCGACGCTTGGACTAAAAAAGGTTGTTTACAGCTTACTTATGTAACTTCCCGTTGAAGCTATATAAAACTTGGATAGGTTGCCCTCCTTTGCTTAATGTGTCCTTAGGCCAAAGTAGCCACCTAAAAAAAGATTAAGCGCCTCTTTCACAAGAGTCAAGTAGGCCAAACTGTCATTTAAAGTCACCGGTAACCGAGGATAATGGAGCTGATATACCTTTGTTTGTACAGTAAACGTCCCAAACATTAAATAGAAAATAAGAAAAAAAAACGGCTATCGAATGATGCAGTAAACTGCACAGCAACAGATGCAGTAACAGAAAATGATTTCTAAAAGTAACTAATCAACACTTTACATGTAGTTTGTGAAAGAGGCCCTTAATGTATTATTAAGAACTAGCATATTGCATTAATGATTTAAATGTAGAATTAATACAAGTATGGACACTTTTTTTCCTGTTGTTTTTCTGGTTGTATATAATGTTGAATTCTAAAAATGTTCCAAATTTTCAAAGTTCGAGTGAATAGGCATCTTCTGGATGAGCTCGCTCCATCATAAGTCTCATCCTTGCTATACAACTGGTTGTTGGCTAAGAGCAAACCTATCTCTAATAAAAAAAAATTATATTTCTAGTAATTTTTTTATTAAAATTTCTTAGTAACACCCTTTTATTTTCCAATCGGACTTCTTTATAGTTCTGTCTCCGTAATAATCAGAGTAGAATAGAAATCCCCTATTAATATACTAAGAATTTTCCTTTACATTATAGTTCATTTTATTCTATATGAATTATAGTTCTTCCCCTAGAAAGAGCACAAAGAGGAATACTAAAATTTTCCTTGGGTAAACCAAGACGATATTCAACAGATATTCTCTATAAGGAGGCACAAGTCTTAAGTGTACGGAGGCTTTATTTAGCAAGAGTTACGACCTTTGTTCACAAAAAGGTAGTAAAGTTAGATAATTATGAGGACATGTTACATAAACGCATTTTTAAAGTGCCTAACGTATCTGTCAACACTGCTTTTGCAAATAAGTTCGGTAATTTCATTTTCCCTTTCATCTATAATAAACTAGTAAACGTTTGTAAATTTAAAAATAGCACGGTTCGAGAAGTAAAAGAAAAAGTCTCAATGACATTGATGAGATGGTCATTTGATGAAGTAGAAAAATTTATAAAAAATATTAAATGAGGTTAATTTTACAATATTTTCAAATTTTAGATGTCGCTCATTCACATACAAACAAATACACACACCACAAACTCATTCATATACATAAATTTCATACACACATAAAATTTGTTCTCACAAATTTTAATTTACTTTATCATATTTAATTATTTCCAAATGGTGCTACTATTTGTTTGTTTGTTTATTCTGTACATATAATAATTGTTTTAATTTTTATTTGTAATTAATGTATATAGTATTTAATTTACTTATAATCTTATTTAATTGTTAATTAATATTACGTTGACGACACGTTTGGTCTAGTGGCTAGTAACCCTAGCTGTTAACCAAACGGTCGCGGGTTCGAATCCCGCTAGGGGCAAATGTTTTATGTGAACATTTTACCTTTGTACCTGAGTCATGGATGTTTTGTATTTATAATATGTATGTATGTGGAATGTGTGAAAATATTTATTTATTTATTTATTTATTTATTTATTTATTTATTTATTCATGAAAATCAGTTGATTCGTTTAAGAGTTATGGAGGAACATACATACTTACATACATACATACAATAGAAAAAAAATCTAAAAATGGTCAATTTAGTTTCAGTATCATGTATAGAGCCTATAAACTCGATATCTCTGAAAACAAAGTAACTTACTCCATGACCAACGCTTACAGATTTATTATTAGTATTGATAAAACGCGGACGAAGTCGCGGGCACCAGCTAGTGTAACCTATATATTAGACACTTCAAAGTGGCGTCGTGACATCAGAATTTGCGACATTTACAAACTGCTGGCTCGCACAACATCGTCTAACACAATTTACAGTGCAGGTTTGCCGCACCACTAAATGGCTTATAGCAACTTTGTTTATACACAAAGTATATTGGAACTGTGAACAACAAAGTGTAATGTAGGTTGGCGCGTGAAGAAGCGCTATCTTGATTAGGTGCACAAGTTTTTGAAGCGATCATTAGTTATCTTGGGAAGATTGAGTGTTCCAACAACTATACTAATTGAGGTACGAGTAGTGCCTTGCTTGTGTGTTATTAGTCCTGGGGGCGTATTACGTTTTCTTAATCCGAGCGTGATTCGAGACAGTTATTTTCAACGAAAACATACTTCCAGAGTCTTTATAAAACTATTATTTAATTAAAAACCTAGTTTAAAAGTGTTGAGCAGTGCTATACATAATAACAAGTATATAATAAGTACATAATAAGTAGTATACATACTTATATTTATTCGAAGTTCCTCTTTCTTCGAATTTACTATATGTACATATAATTGGTGTAATTGTCTTTTAATTATTTATTAAATAAGTAATTTAAATCTTTGGGTATAACTAATATATGTCGGTACATTATAATAAAATCGTAAAGGAACCGTGTCTGTACACTAAATTATTTTTAAAAAAATGTTACCGAAGACAAAAAATTGTTTTTAGAATTTAAGGCACACAGACAGTTTATTACCTAGCTTAACATATTATTTGTATAGAATACCTACTTTTAATTCTGGAAAATGTTAAAAAATGGGCGCCACTGTCTCCAGTCAAGCGGTTTTATATTTTAACCGCACCTGGAAGGAATGTACTCGAATTATGGTTTCCTTTCACATAATTTACATTTTATTGTTAGAGAAATTTGATCTTTTTAACTGACTCTATCGATTTATGCCATAAAAATAAATAAAAGATTTTTTTTCAGATTTTAGCTTGTTCGATACCCTAGTGTATGGCAAGTGTACTTTCAAAAATATTTGAATGCAATTTTGCTTCTTTTAAAAAAATGTAGGAAGTTAGTAAAAAAATAATAATAAAAAATTACTATCTCCAATATTTCTTTATTGCCGTTTTAAAATTTCACCCTGTATATAATCTTCATAAGCCATATACCTACATAAATTTTCATTTTGAGTTGTCTTCTACAATAGAAAATCGTCGTACGTTACGGTTTGTCATCGTAGTTATAATTCGATTTCCACGCCTTCAATAATGTTGATATAACACCATGAAACAATAATCGGTTTATCGCGCTGCCTTTGATCTTAGTACAATGAAGCTGCCAAGAATTGTTTAACACAACCTCTAATATCGTTAGGAATAAGCTATGAGTTTATGGGTAAGATATTTACCGTAATGAATTGAATTTGGTGTTCTATACGAGATATATTATGCTAAGAAGAAAATACTTAACTAACGATATTCAGAACAATGAGTAAATGTACCATTGTTTCTGGAAAGAAAGGGTATTTTTTTATAAATACTGATATTAGGCGTAAGAATATTAGACCAACTCCTTAGCAAGGTTCTTATGTAGAGAAAAATTGGGAAATTTACACATCCATGCGAAGCGTCCCTGCTCGCGATTCGCTAGTAAAATAATATTATTTTATAAAAAAAAAACCAACTTCATATACCTACATGTATAAAATCAAACTAAAAAGTTAAAAAATTGTCATCATTTGTAAAAAATGTCAATACATTTATATGACAAAGACAATAAAATATAAGTTGAAAGTGTTATTCTTAAACCTCCAACACTTACTTAAAATTGGATCACGAAGATTTAAGTTTTAAGCATAACCATAGTAAGTACACGACGTTATCCCGCATTACTATTACGTCGGTCGGTTTGGCAAAGGCCTCGTCAGTTATTGGCATCAATCCAACGATTCTATTCGGAGGTTCGGGGGCTCAGACACACTGGCAATGCATATTTTAATATTTACCCGCGATCTTAAACTTAGTCCGCTTTCTAACAAGATTAGAAGAGGAACCTTGCTTGTGATTTCCTACCGAATATATTACTTGTAAACATTTTAATATTTACCATTGCCTCAAGGAGAGTTCATAGCTGGATTTCATATATACCGATCTCGGCACATTACCTACAATCTCGGCACCCACAAATGAGAGTCGTTTGCATTACATTTTTTTCTATGAGTGCTACCATCTATACCTATCTATAATATCTATACATACATATCTATATTACTAGCTATAGTTAAAATTATTAACTAACCCCTGCCTTTCTATTAAGCTCAACCTCGTTATATCTACTGTAAGCTACTGAGGAGTGGAGTGACCCGCAGACTACTTTTTAGTATTACATAGTTAAAATTATTAACTAACCCCTGCCTTTCTATTAAGCCCAACCTCGTTATATCTACTGTAAGCTACTGAGGAGTTGAGTGACCCGCAGACTACTTGTAGTATTACATTGTATACATTCTTAAAAACAAACTAACTTTGAGATACAAAATACAAATAATACAAAATAATTTATTAACTTTCATTAAGCCTAGGTACAAAAATTGTGTAGGGGCACTCCTATTATTTTCTATTTTCTAAAATGTAATGATTTTAAGACACCCATCGAATAAAAAAACCAGACCAAATCCTAAGCAAAGAAAACTAACACGATTTCTTAATTCCGTCCCTACATAGCCTGCGGGTAACGTTTCTGAGAGGTTATAAATAATATATCAGATATCCGCTCAAATAAATGAAAAGCGGAGCTAGTTTCTTTTCAAGCAATTCAGTTCAAACTTACTTTGTTCGTTTTTGTTTCATCTTATTTTGCTTGTTTTAAAAAATATTTCTAATATTGTAAAATACATTTAATAAATCCAGACTTTCAGCTACTCGCGTTTTCGCTTTGAGTTTTGACAAAATAATTGCCTAAATATTTATAAATAAAGTGAACTAATGTTAAAGGCGACGGTAGCCACCTACCGTCAAGTGGACCGTCAGCATATCTGTCGAGTTTAGCAAAATAAAAGTGAAAATAAAATGGTCCGAATGAAATAAATCCAAAACTAGCCCAGGTTAACAAAGGAGAGAATTCAAACAAAATGATTAATGAAAAGCTAACAAGTAATTCTCAATCGGTCAATCGTATCACGAATGCTGCAGATGCAAGGCCGACTCCAATTACTGACCAGCACGAAATGGTCCGAGGCTGCGACCGCGCTCCGAGCGTTTTTAAATTGAATCTCGAGGAATTACGACACGATTTTCGGAGCAATCGAGAAATATACGCGCTCAAGTTTTGCTACTTTCCGCTGTGGCTCATATTTAACCGCATACTTCTGGCATTAGTTTACATTAGTCGCTTGCAAATTGCTGTCGTGTTTCGGTGAGTGTGTAAGGGATGCCCCAGAGCCCATTACCCCATAACTTCCTTATTTCTTATCCATAATTCGTCAATGGTCGGCAGCGCACTTGCATTGCCTATGACTTTGCTCATATGACTTTGCCCTATGACTTTGATGATCTTAATATAAAAAAAAATTACATTAATTCAAATGTTAAAAAAAATAAAAACCAAAGACGGCTAACTACAATTTTCTAACTTTTTGGGAAAATGATCCATTTTTGATATAGTGTATCTCGGGATATATTTGACATACAGAGCTAAGGTTACACTTAAATTGTAGAAAATTTTATCTTCTTTAAGAGTGTCTAAGATGACTTTTCCTGGGAATGCAATTTTCAGAAGTTATAAGTGAAAAACTGAAAAAAGTCTGAAAATTTCGAGCTTTTTCGAGCAGCGTGCAGTTAGCACAGGTCTTTCGAAACTGCAAATTTGGTTTTACACTACTGGTATCTATCCTAACAACATCCCAAAAAATCAAGACAGTGCAATATATTGCGGCCTAACGGGATTTTTTTGTCTTGTATGACTGGCTTAAAATGTCTTAAATCCAAAAAAAAAACTCGCCCAATAAAATACAATAAATCTAAAGTGTGTTTGTTTTTTTCTTCTTTTGACATAGTTATTACGTTATTAGCTTTTGCCCGCGACTTCGTCTGCGTTAAAAAAGTTCTTTTGACATTACAAATCAACACTTAAATTTATTTATTAGTTTATATTATTCTTATTTAAAATTAATTACAGCTAACATTGCAACGTCGCAACGACACTGAACACAAAACCGATTCGTGTGTTTCAAAAGTTTGCAATTTTCAAAGTAAAAATTGTTAAGGTATCGGATTTGAGATTTTACAGTTGGTTTATAAATAACCTATTGCTTGTTTTCTTTAATTTAAGTTGCAATAGTGTTAGAAAACAATAAGTTTTATCCATAAATAGCTTAGTCTCTCACCCCCGGCCTCGCACCAATGCATATATGCATATTGTTATACTGGGCAACCTCCTTTTTTAACGTTGGGAAATTCTCTTGGATACCCGACAGTGTAGGGTAGGGGACACTGCGGGGCTATGCCGAATGCGTACCGGCTAAAACTCAATGACTTTCTAGCGCGGCCGTTGATGGGTGGGGTCGTGGGGAACTTATGACACGACTTCGGTGCCTCGCGCGGGGAGACGCTACGCTTCCTATCAGAACCTCGGCGTACCCGAAACTGGAGGTACGACGGCATCTCAGGGGACCTTACGACGGGCGCAGTACGGTGACAATCTTCTTCATAATAAAAACCACTCCGAAATAACATGATTTGGCAGGCTAATTTCATAGCTCCTGGTGTTTATAATCTACATAAGTCGAAGTAACCATCTAATGTAATGGACCGTCAGCCTGACTCCCTAAAAATGGCACAAAAATGAGGTCAAATGCAGCAATTTCTTTCAAAGTTTGACGGACAAATTTGCTATTGATAGTCACGGATTTCATGATCGATAATCATTAATTCTAAAACTTAGAATTCCACTGACTTCTTTCGAATTCATTCGAATGCAAAATTCAAAAGCAATTGCTAGAACCCAGTTGACTATTAAGAGCCATTTCTTAATTGGATTGAATTAAACCGTTCAAAACAGCAAATAATTAAGACGGTGTGTTCAATAGTTCATTCACCACATTTGATTTTTTATTAAATGCGCTTGCCTATTATTAATTATTAATTCATATTAATAATTGATGATGACAAATATTCACAGAATAAATAACCTTGATAAATTATAAGCAAGAACTCATTTTCGAGTTGTTTTTGAAATGAGCTACGAATTCCCTAAAGCAATTTAAACTTGTTACTTGCAAGGGAATCGCAAAGAACTTTGTATTTAGTATATTTTATCTACGAAACATAATCAAGAAGTTATGCTATGTTGCTTATTAGCAAGTTTTGAGACTTTTTTTATTAATTAAACTACAGTAATTCAAATAAAAATATATAGATAATATTATTGTAATTAATTTCATTCAAAATTCAAAGAAATAAATCTAAGATCTAAACTACACAATATAAAGGAAAAGGTAATCTGAATCTGTGATTTTTTAATTTTTATTTATGACTTAAGTACTGTTTTTTTTCATGTATGTTTGTTACTCTTTCACGTGAAAACTGCTGAATGGAATTGGAAGAAATTTGGCAAACAGATAGTTTATTACCTGGATTGATGTATAGCATACTTTTTATCCTGTAAAAATATTAAGTTCTCGAGGGATCATCTAAAAATATAATTAAATTGGTCGCTATTTTGCTGTGGCGGCGCCACCGTTATCACAGCTATAAAGATATTAGATATTTTCTCATGTGTTTTATATTTTTTATTTTTCTAGAATCTCGGGCATCAGCTTATAAATAAATACAAATACTCTGATAATGTTGATCTATATTTGTTTAATTGTATGGAAAAAATACTCACAATCTACTTGTCTAAAAACGCTAATAGGATAAGGATACCACTTAGGTCGTAATAGGTGATAAGACTCACCACTTTGAGATGGGTAATGGTTAATTTTGATTATTTCGAAAACTATGAATAATGAATGAATGAATGAACTATGTTGAAAAACGCTAACGGTTCTGCCAGGCATTTGTTTACAGCTTTCTTAAAGAGAATCGCTTTTTAGCGGATGGATAGAAATACATTTTGTTTGTATTTTTGCGGGAGAAAATATTTACACGTCAGCATCTGCCTATAGCTTCAATAGTGCCTAAGGCGCCACGTATATTATGATACCTTGCATGGGGAAAGCATTAAATCGGAAATTCGTTACATCACTTTTTGTTGTACAGCAGGTAGCATCCTATATAATATTTATTTGTTTGTTACAAACAGAAAGCGAGTTTATTGTTTGTTACACTTTCAAGATGTAACTATAATAGACTGGATTCTGAAGTTAGCAAGCTAACTTCAGAATCCAGTCTATTGATTTAAGTAAAAACCTTCAATATTTGATAAAAGTACGGTAATTTAACATCTTAACGGTAACAGATATATAGAGCCAATGGTAAAGCAATCACCGCGACTTTCTCACGTACAAAGTTTTTAACACACATTTATGAATTCGACAAAGATTAAAAATATAACAGACACGCCACATCAAGATGCACTTCCAATATTTTGAAAGTCATACACAGATCATCATACTTCAGTGACCTTTTTATCGTAGTGTTAAACTATATGAGCTCAATTACGTATTACACCTTGACATGTCAGGAACAAGTCAGGAATAATAATTAATATTATTCTGAAACGAATAAGCAGTAATAATTAATACAATATCAGTTGACTTTTTAATCATCATCGTCATTATCATTAGCCTGTATCTCTCCACTGCTAGATGTAGGCCTATTAAGGCCTTCTATTAAGGCTTCTGAATATTCAATATATTAAAGTAGCGACCCGCCTCCGGCTTCGCATGCATGCAATTTAACTGCAAATCATATTTACAAACCCACCTCGTTTATCACTCTTACCATTAGTGAAAACTGTATTCAAATCCCTTGGGTAGTTTAGAAGAAATTAGCAGAGAAATAGACAGAAGTAATAAATTGAATACTCGTACATGAATGTTCCGCTGTATACTATTTTAAGAAAAGCATTATCGATTGATTTCACAAATAACGGAAGTTATTAATTTTCACACATCAAACAAGTATGTATAATATCCCAATTCAAACATACAAAATATTACCATAATCTGCTCTGCCTATCCTTTCGATCTATAACTTGCAAGGCGATATAAAAGAACGCATTTAAGTTCTTTAAGCGCTTACTCATAACTTCGCATATATTTTGCAATAACAACCTTTGTCTGAGATCATTTCAATAATATGCGAAGTTTAATAGCTACCTAACATTTCTGTGGAGGGTGTGTGAGGTGGGGGGACGTCGGTAATAAAATTTAACGTGTCGTTACGAGTTTTGTGACTCCACGTGGATTTATTGCTAGAACTTTTTCACGCAATCCATTTGTTAATCTCGGAATTGCGTTCTCTCTCTTTGAAAAATGCGACTGGAGATATGTTTCGCGTTTTTTATTCACGACTTGTACAACTTGTACGTGGATCGGTGGCAATACGGCATATTCCAATATGTTTTCAGTCATTTATTTACAGTTGGAAATACCACCATGATATTTCAACTTTTTGGTGTTATACCTCATTTGTACACTGTTGCCACCCCCCGTAACGCCCTAATCGCGAATGATACCAGCTTTTCATTACAATAAGAGTTCTTATGACGAAAATATCTTCATTTTCACTTTAATTCCCTTTTCCTGGCATGACAAGTAATATTTTCTGGTGGTAATAGAGCCATTAGAATGACTACTAAATCCATATCTTTCCAACAACAGCATCTTACACATATATTATTGTATTGGTACGTATAACTGTATAAATTATATTTACCTGTTTAGCATAAAATTTAAATATTACGTAGAGGTTCTCACGTTTGCGTTCTCAGAAACTTCGATGAGTTCAAAAGTTTCAAGGATTCTTACACACCATACAGGTGCGTATACGCTATGAGCCAAAGACTATATAAGTATATTTGTACATCAATGCTATGAGCCAGATAATATGCATTATGCATATATGGAAAATAGATTGTTTAGGCCTCTTTGCGCGACAACCGTCGAATCCTATTGATTGTCTATTTTTATATGGCTACGGTAGCCACCTAACATCAAGTGGCCCATCAGCTTCTTTGAAGATTTTTATCTAAACGAAGACAACTGATAGGCTACTGTCACATTTTTAAGTTAGGTAATTATTAAAGTTATTCACAATAAAGTTTAAGGTAATTTCAAGTTAATCGTTATTTATTTTCAAGTTAATGAATACCCCCAAATTTCAAGTAAATAATAATTATTTAAAAAGAAGTTATTCCATAATTCCATAAGTTATTCCGTATTGAGTGAAAAGTCCTCGCACTATTTAAGGTCATGTGGCGCGTTTTCCTAGTTCCATTAATAATTTAAGAGGTAGAGAATCGGTATGTATCAGACACAGATTCCGGTATCCGGTTTCATAATCCCTTTACGTATTACGCTAATTGTATTTGAAAACAATGACGTCCCAAATCCATCTTCCCATTCAAGACCCAGTGTCAATATGAAACACGACTTGGATAGCAAAAAGAAAATGTAATATAGATTATTAAATTTAAATTTTGCTCGAATTTCGTCGTGCTTAAGCCTTAAACTAAACTTTATAATAACATTATATTTTCATATCTTCTCGCACTAACAAACTGTATGTATATATTCAAGTACAAAGTATAAAGTCTCCGGATCTCGGATGTTCATACGGCGACGGTGCAAGGAATAAGAGTTTAAAGATGAAATATTATTTATAGTCAAAAAGTATCTAATACACAATATCTTAATATTATTATCTTACATAAATGTATATCGTGCATAAATGTTATAATACTTAAATATAACATTTATGCACTTCAATGTCATCAAAGATTCATATACTGTAAGTAGTCCAAGTTAGCTTTTAAACTTGCTATCTTTAAGGTGAAACAAGCCAACGGCCCGAACTCATCGGTCTCATTGCTAAAATGCGTCCTCTCACACAGCACAAAGCGCGGGAAGATTCATACCAAAAATAAAATCATAAACAGACCTTTGGGCCAATTCTCTTTTTGACAAAACTACTGCATATATCTATTTCTTGTAAAGTTATTTGAACTCTTGAATAACTAATCAATGTTTATAAGCAAAGTATTTTAGTTTTTGTACACTAGAGTGACCTATTCAGCCTCAAATTTGCATTAAAACTTGTGTTAAAATATGGATTTTTCAAGGATCATATCTTTTAAATTAATACTTTTTTTTAAAGTTTGTATGCATTCGAACCTAGTTAACGACAAGATAAATCGATATCATGCTTACTTTTGTAAATTAAACATAAAACAGCGGAATAATTAACATTCTACGGTTTCTATGGAGGAAAACTGACTTGTATTACCTTAAGTACTCAAATGGACTCAAAATTATGGTTTAGTAAGTAGTCGTCTCGCACAATTTTATTTCGTACGAAATGTGCGATAAGCTTATTTTAAATTTAAATATATTTTTAATAGACGTCTCACACACTTTGGGTTGCAAGTAATATTGGTTCACAATTAATAGACTCGCTCGCGCTCTCATGCATTAAGCTGTCCTCTTAACAAAGTTCCGAGGTGCATTCATCTCAGTTTACTAGCAACTTTTAACTGGCCAGATGCGACTCGGCCTCCCGGGGTATGAATCTGATTTGCTTCTACATTAATACAAGAAAACTTTTTTGTATGTTTACAGCCAAGTTTCGGGAAATCTCTGAAACGAAAACTGTAGGCCTTAATTTTTTTTTTACATGTATCAGTAAACTTATTTAAAATAAGCGTTTGAATTTGTAAAATCTGTTACAATAATGGTGATTATGATTTATTCTAGTGGCTTTTTACTTTTGCTTTGTACTTTTTACTAATTATATAATAATAATGCAATGATCATCTAATATAAGACGTAGTAGTGTTATGTTGTATGACTTGTATGTTATACAATACACAAATAAAGTTTTCTATATTATATAAAACTGGATAAACAAAACATTTTCGTAGGTTAGAACTTGTTGGTACAAAGGATCGAAAGCCTAAATTAGGTTAGGTATATTAATAAATAAATAATTAATAATCTATATTCTATATTTAGAAAATATTGAATAAATAAATTATTGAAATTTATTTACTCACTAAGTCTTAAGTAATTTATTACCGTAGACAAACTGCTTTCCAGCTTTAAGGGACAATGTAAATATTATTAACATTACTTTTCATGTATACATATTAATAAATAAATAATCGCGTTATGTTATAATAAACCTATAATTGCACAATGAAATAAATTATTTGTCTTAGTTTTGGGAGGTAATATAATTTTTGAAACCTTCAAAACTCATTTCTACCAACTTATTTAACATTTAGGCTATTATTTTTATGTAAACGAATTTCCCGAACAGTTCGGAGACAGTGAAACTTTCTGAAACTTGATCCTATTAAAACTCCTCGAGGAACCTTCGAGAAATCATCTCTGACTTTACAATTTATTGAATGTTCGAGAAATGTTATAATTCCTTACTTTCTTTTATTCTTTGAGTTTACTATAAAAATGAAACATACCTGGGAGAATGTTGGAGATGAAAGTTACTATTTTTTTTTAATTAAGAAACACAAGCAATTGATATTTTATCCACTTGTAGGCGTTATTATTATTATTCCCAAATTTTCAAATATACATAGTTATATTTTTAGGAGCAAGCCAGAACGGAATTCGAACATCTTTACTTTTGTGTCAGTCGAACGTGCATCACATTAGACTATCTTTATTTGAAACTAGCTGGCGCTCGCGACTTCGTCCGCGTTGAAAAAGGAAAAAGTATCCTATCCTGTGTCCCGTACGTCTAAATGTTTATCTACCAAGTTTCATCAAAATCAGTTAATTCGTTTAAGAGTTATGGAGGAACATACCTACATACATACGATACCTACACTTGCAGATATATTAATAGTATTTATTAGTAAGAGTATTGATCAATGCGAAAGCATGTTAGTAGTTTTTTAAGATTTCTTCATTTGTCTATCAGAGAGCGAGTAGTATTTAGCTCTTATATAAATAAGGCTAAGCGCCTCTTTCACCAACGTCAAGTAGGCTAAACCGTCACTTAAAGTCACCTGTCACCAGGAATAATTTAGCTGATATACCTTTGTTTGTACGGTAAACGTCCCAAACATTAAATAGAAAATAATAAAAAAAAAATCGCCTATCGAATGATGCAGTATAACTAGTGCATAATTCAATAAAACAGAAAATGATTCATAAAAGTAACTAATCAACACTTTTCTTGTAGTTGGTGAACGAGGCGCTAAGTATCATTCACCATTAAGTAGAACGTCAGACTGCATGCCACCTTTTAATTTAAAAAAAGACAGTGTATTCAATTCAAAAATTCATTCAAAAACTTACAATGAAATTTGTACATTTAATTACTTAACTAAATCAAGAATGAGAAGTCACCATAAAGATCTGCTCGCAATCTAAAAAAGCTCCAAGGAAATCCTAACACATAGTCACATTAAGTACAACGCTTTAGTAACACCCGTAGAGTGGGTCCCGATCTTCATACATAATACATGCGGGACCGTGAACCCAATAATATTGTGTATTGTTTGACAGAAAACGCTGTATTGCCCGGAATTATGATAAAATGGACCCAAGCGAGCCCGTGTGAAATATTATGGCTTCACAACTTTCGGAGCGATCTGATATTAAAGATTTACACAGATCTAAAGGCTGAATCCTAACTGACCTGTGTCCGTTCAAGTGAAAAGATCCGGCACGAAGGACCACTAATTTGTATAGGAAGTTGAGTTAATTAAAACATTTCGTTATTTACTGAAAGAAAATCATTTTATTGTTTTCTTGTTTTACTTATTTTATTTATTTTTCTTGAAAACATTAACAAGAAAGTGATTTTGTCGGCTTAACTTGGGAGAATCAGTAGGGTAGTTAAATAATGAAACGACCTACAAGGGAAAGTAGAAGCTATATACTTGGGGATTTCTAAGTCAGATGTAGACGCACCAGTGGAGGCTCTATCCATAAGTAGATGAATGAAGGACATGATGTGTTCGTGCTTGGTGAAAATATTGTCTAGAAGTGTGACGTCACTACTAACTAAATGGTTAGACGACAGGCTATTTTCGACCAGTCCTATTTGAAAATTATGGCAAAATCAGTCTGTGGTACGGTTCCAAATGAAGACATGTTGATTTTCTTTTCTTTTCTGTTGCAAATACGACCCATATGTGTAGTCGTCAATTTACCATAATCGTTTTAGAACATCGCGGCCTTTAGAAAGGCGCACACCGCTTCCATGCGTTCGGGAGCGCTATAAAAATCGCGCCCGGGTTGAAAACGTCGTTCAGGATAATTTATCTTTTAGACAGAGAGCCCTTTTCCATTCACACCGCTCCTTTTACCCGTCCGTCTGTCTGTGACGACATAATCTGAAATCTTGAGAAATGCTCTTATTTTGAGTCTTCATAATGTATGCACTCCAACGTTTGTGATAAAATATAATATGAATAAAACAAAAACAAAAGTAGTTTGATTTTTAATTCGATGATTTTGTGAAATTTTAGTTTTCTTTAAACTTTTTAGTACATACATGTTTTTAATAAAATAACGTTTAAATTACATTTAAATGCATATTTATTTTATTTGAATTTTTTAAATGTAATTTAAATGTAATTTTTAGATAATCCCTCGGTAATTAACATTTTTATAGGATAAAAAGTATCCCATATTTTAATCCAAATAATAAACTGTCGGTGTGCCAAATTTAATCAAAATCCATACATCCATACACACATCCATGCCAAGTGTAACAAACATCCATACACACATCCATGCATCGATCCATCCCCATAAACTTTCGTATTTACGAGTATAACATTAGTAAGATTATACTATATCCCAAATGCTCTCACGCAAAGTCTAGTTGAGATATAAATGTGTAATTAGTGCTAGAAATATTTAACAACAACCTAGACGCAACATTACAAGCTGCTCGAGTATAGCATTGTTGTAAAAATCATGGCTCCCAGGTGTTCTAGTGCAGCTGGTGGCGGAAACACCTATTATCCGACCGAGCGGCGGCGTCCTCTCTCGAGCAAACTGTATTATCTTCAAGGAATCTACGCCCGTTTCACTTACAATTTATTTTATCCTTAGGTACATCTCTTTTATTTAATTGTACCTTCTCATTTGAACAACTAAAGGATTTTATTATTTTTCATCCAATAATGCTCGCTATTTATTTTGTTAAGCGCCTATTTCACAAACGTCAATTAGGCCAAACTGTCATTTAAAGTCACCGGTAACCGGGAATAATTTAGCTGATATACCTTTGTTTGTACGGTAAACGTCCCAAACATTAAATAGAAAATAATAAATAAAATTCGGCTATCGAATGATGCAGTAAACCGAGTGCATAATTCAATATAACAGAAAATGATTTCTAAAAGTAAGTAATCAACACTTTACTTGTAGTTCGTGAAAGAGGCCCTAAGAATTTTCTTTTGAGCGCCGAAGCCAGCCACATGTGCTGTATTTATTTATTTATTTATTTGAAAAGGCTTACTAACCAAAGACACAATATACACAACTACTTAACAATATACATAACTGACAGAAAGTAACATTACAAGTATGAATTTAAATTATAGGAAAGCACCGCATTATTAAAAATTAGTTAAATCAAACATTAATTAATTAGTTAATTAAACATTAATCGCAAAGCACAAGAAACCGGTGTATTGCTACCATATTTATTTTCGCTAAAATAAACATATATAATATAACGGTCTAAAGTAATGTGCTCGCATGTGTTCTGGGAGTGCTCAATTTAATCATTGATGTGAGGGACGGACAATCAAAGCTCAGGTTAACTATTTTAAAAAGAAAAACCATACTCAGAAACTTTCCGCCAGTGGAGAGATTTCATGCTAAAGAAATTTAGTCTACATATCATCGTAAAGTCTGTTTTTTAATCTCAAGCAAAAATGACACATGCAAATGTCAAGTTTGCATATAATGATACCATGAAATGTATGTAATGCATGTCAAATGTAATGTCATTTTTGTCTGAGATTAAAAAACAAACTTTAGTTGTGGACTTAGCGATGAATTCGCTTGTATATACACGTTTGTAGAAGCGTATACAGTGAACATTATTAAATCCCACTACTGGGCGCAATTTAAGGAGATGAAATCACACAATAGCTAATGTAAAATTCAGATATGGTCCACAATAAATTAGTTTAATCTCGAAGTAAAGTCGTAAGTGGCAACATAGCCCGCATTGCGGCTTCGCAGCTTAAATTGCATAACACAAACGTGTCAGTGGTACCGCCGCGATATATTATCATCAAGAGAATGCAACTAACTTACGTGACATACAGCTTCACAAATCATCCAACAACAATACGGAGAGTCTTTGAATTATTCATTACTAGCTGCTGCCCGCGACTTCGGTCGCGTAACCTTGTAAATTATATACTAAAACCTTCCTCGAGAATCACTCTATCCATTGGTGAAAACAAAGTAAAAATCGGTGCAGTAGTTTTTGAGTTTATCGCGAACAGACAGACAGATAGACGCGGCAGAGGACTTTGTTTTATAATAATATGTAGTTATATCGTTAGAACGATTTTCGAAACGTTTATTAACATTCGAATGATATTCGAAGATATGACTAAAAATTGTGAAAAGCAAGTACTTACTGAAAATTAGACGTTATGACTTCGTAAAAAAACCAATACAACACCATAACAATCACTCTAATATATATTATTATAATATATAATTTTTTTTTATGTTAAGGTCGACAGACAGGCTGACAGTCCACTTGATGGTAGGTGGCTACCGTCGCCTATAACTCAAGTAACGCCATAAGTGCTACTAGTGCGCTGCCGACCATAGAAGGATTAAGGATAAGGGATAAGGGATGGAAGGGGTAATGGGCTCTGGCATCCCTTACTCGCTCACCGAAACCCAACAGCACATAATGCTGTTATTTCACGGTGGTATTCTGTAAGGTGGTGGTTACTGCCGCCAGACGGGCTGCCCAAATGACTGCGAAACGCAGTGTGCCCTACCACTACTTTTCAAGTCCAGACCAGTCAATTTTGAAAATTATATTAAAATTTCCAAAGTTGACCCCGCCGGGAATCGAACCAGGGGCCCCTGAGACGTTAGGCAAGCACCCTTGCCACTCATCCAACGGGCTCGTCAATATATTTAATATATTAATATTAATTAGTCTAATATAATTATTAGACTAATTAACTAGGACACTGTGGTTTGCAGTTATTTGGACTGATTGTATTGGTGGCAGTAACTATGTACCTCCTCATAGAAAACCACAATGAAATAACAGCATATGTGCTCTTATTTCGTTGTTTACAGCGAAGGAGTTAAACACTATAGGGTTTTTTTCTTTCAGGCTTATTACTGTTAGATGGGTTACCTTATTTCTTTTAAACTGCTGAGCAATAAAACTACTACCTACTACTGTACTGCGAGTATTTTTAGTATTGAATACTTTAATTTTTTTTATCAATACATTATTATAAATTTTATCATCATAATTATCATTATCTTTATCGTCATCAACTTTAGCAGTAGGACCTCCAATGCTGGATAGGCTTCCCGCACAATCAACATAAATATAGATGTAGCTCTTACTAATATGTCCGTGTGTGTCATTATACTATAAAACTTTATAGTATACTAAACTAAACACTAAACTTAGTGTTTAACGCGTTTTGGTGTTTTCCCCAAAATTACCTATTTTTTTTAATGGTTGAACTACTATCGCAAATAAAATTAAATTAAATGACAGATGCCTTTGATCATGTCAGGTCACCTGGATAAGTGGCCTACCCAGTCACTAATTTTAATTAAAGAAAAATGTATATGTTAACGAAAGAAGTTTAACGTTTGTTTATTAGATCCTGCATTTCTATCCGTATCGCAAAATTTTACAACCTCACCATCTGTCACGGAAAAGCAATTCATGTGCATCTACGGAGCTGTTTCAGCGCGTATGGCTCACTTAATATAGATGTTATGAAATAAATTTGTTTGCATCTCTATTACTGTAATATAAAAATTTTCTATTACTTGCAAACGTCCAAAATTTCTTAACTCTCTGTCTACTGGAAATACCTGACGTGCCAATACAGTGAAAGAAGCTGTTATTAAAGCTCAACTATTAAGAAGAATTCAACTAATCGAATTGACAAAAGATGTATTAAATTGATGCCTGTTGCATTTCTTTATAAAAAATAAATATAACTACTCAGAGGAAGAATAACATACGTGTAAATCGGAGTCATCTATACTTATAAAATTTTTAGTCCGGAATGACTATCAACGTACAGCCAAAAATATAAAATCTATAATGTTGACATTTAGGATCACCCGATACGAAAGGATTTTTGAAAATTACAACTCACAATAATAAGCCGAAGGCGGTTCGCACGGATATTATATTTAATGTGTTTAGTCTTGGAAATTTGTTGTTATTGTTTTTCTTTCCCCAGGTTTTGCTTGCATATTAGATGTGTTTTTTTACTGATGAAACAATTTCTTTAGTTCATAATTTAAACATCTGTATGTATTCTAAGTGTAACGGGTAATACAACATAGAGAACTCTGCTACAGTGGCAGGTAAAAGTAATTACAAACTTCGAATTTCCTTCAACTCAATTCGAGCGAATTGAAGATCGAACTCTCACTTTCGGGTGTAATTAAGTCGAAGTAGGTTCAAGAAACTTGTGCATTCAGAGCAGGTGCCTTCTATATGCTAGAATTTTCTACTAAATTTTTCTTTACACCTGCTAGCGATTGTTATTGGCTTCTCGTACAAACTTTCTGAGAGAACTTGTTGCTCTTACAATTTTTAGAGACCAAGTATATGTTACGTAATTACGCTACATTTCACTGCTACACATTTGAACAATAGGAAATTCTTTAGTAAGGTTTCTTTAATTTTAATTAGTACAATTCACGCAGTATGTGAAAACATTTACAGAATGTAACCTATTTATGCAATACTAGCGACTTGCCCCCGACATCGCAAAGGTATTTTTTTTTAATTATTTGCCAGTATATAGGTATACTCGTACAAGCTTTCCAGACAAAGTTTTTTGTTGTTTTTTTTGTTAGTTTTTTTTTTAATATTTTAGAATTTCGTCTGTGTATGCACGCTAAGCTCAGTAAATACTTAACCGATTTGAATGCGGTTTCCTGTGATGTAATTTATGATTACCTATAGGGGGTCTTTTATATTGGAAAAATGTTCCTGTGGGATTTTCAAAAAACGAACTACAGCGCGTACGAAGTTGCGAGTTTTCTGGTTATAAACTCAATAAGAACATTAACATAAGATGTTTTTGTTTGTTTCATTTCGAAGCTATACAAAAACAAAAGAATGCGAATTATCTTCCCCGAAGTGATTTTTATTTAGTTTTTTAATACATACCTATGTTGACTTTTTCGCTGCGAAATTTATGACTGTGGAACGCAGTGTGTTTTACCACAACAATAGCGTACACAAATTACTCGCTTTAAACTTTTTAATCGTTCTTTGTCTTGTTACCGTTCTTCGTCTTTGTTCTGAATGCAATAATTAAACCAAAATGCACGACATCGCTGCGGTATTATATTCTTTTCGGCTTACGTACGTGATGACCAGGATTATCCATTCCTTGCAGAGGTAACCACCGCATCAGTAGTATCAATTATGTACAATATGTGGCCGAGCTACAAACCCCCCAAGCGAGTTAGTAAAAATTTGTAAAATGTTATCCACAATCTTCAGACCGTATCATGAAGTTTAGCTTACGACCTGCGAGGATATTAAGGTGCGTCTAAACGTTCGCGCCACTTATTGAACTCTCGAAAATAATAAAACATATGCCAGAAATTCCAATATTTTAGAAAACCCTTTATAGATGATACCCCAATTCTAAATCTACATTATAGCTAGGATGTTTTTATTGACTTTTAGTCAGTAGTTACAAGAATTCAACCCGCGAAAATGTCACAATTTCAGCACATCTTAGAAATTAATTATACTAGATATGAAATTAATTTCAGTTTTTTTTTCCAAACGAACCCTCATTTATGTCTGAGAAATATCATGATTTTGTGTATTGCTACGACCAATAACTAATAAGTAATCATGGAATTACGTAGTATGGAATTGGTAAGCTGCTCGTGTTGGAAAGCCCTCGACAAAACTTGATAATGGACCCAACTAGGGCAAGCTACGCCACTTATTGCCTAAGTATATACCTCACTTTGCGATTCTATTGAATAAAATAACATGTTTACAATATGATGACGAGTCCGTTGGATGAGTGCTAAGGGTGCTTGCCTAACTTCTCAGGGGCTCCGGGTTCGATTCCCGGCTGGGTCAACTTTGGAAATTTTAATATAATTTTCAAAATTGACTCTGGTTTGGATTAAAAAAGTAGTGGTAGGGCACACTGCGTTTCGCAGTCATTTGAGCAGACCGTCTGGCG
Source organism: Synanthedon formicaeformis (assembly GCA_945859745.1). Classification (NCBI taxonomy): domain Eukaryota; kingdom Metazoa; phylum Arthropoda; class Insecta; order Lepidoptera; family Sesiidae; genus Synanthedon; species Synanthedon formicaeformis. The sequence goes on along the minus strand of OX243968.1, from coordinate 1,674,631 downwards.
GCATTAACCACCACCTTACAGAATACCACCGTGAAATAACAGCATTATGTGCTGTTGTGTTTCGGTGTGTGAGTAAGGGATGCCAGAGCCCATTACCCCATCCCTTTCTTATCCCTTATCCTTAATCCTTCTATGGTCGGCAGCGCACTTGTAGCACTTATGGTGTTACTTGAGTTATAGGCGACGGTAGCCACCTACCATCAAGTGGACTGTCAGCCTGTCTGTCGACCTTAACATAAAAAAATAAAAAATAAAACTACTAGCTTCTGTCCGCGACTTTGCCCGCGTAACTTTATAAATTATATACTAAAACCTTTCTCGAGAACCACTCTATCAATTCATTAAAACTGCAGGAAAATCGGTGCAATAGTTTTTGAGTTTATCGCGAACAGACAGACATACAGACAGACAAACGCGACGAAGGACTTTGTTTTATAAAATGTAAGGATATGTAAGGATTTATGTGTTTCGGTAAGTGAGGATGCAAAGGGGTGCACCCCATCCCTTTCATATCCCTTATCCTCAATCCTTCTATGGAGCGGTATCGATAGCCACTACCATCAAGTTGACCGTCAACCTGTCTTTCGATCTTAACATAAATAAATAAAATGTAATATGACCAGCACCTGAAGAATATAAAGTTGAAAGAATTCCCATCGATACAAGAGCGGCGTTTATTACACGAGTCGTTCATGCATAAAACACGGGATCCAAAAACTAATAAGAGTTAGGCGGCGCCTTGACAGCTACCCGTGATATTATGATAAATAGCATACCCTTGTCAGCTTGCTCGCGTAGTAGCCAGCGAAAAACTGGTGATGTATGCCACTGAACGCAAATGGACAAATTCAGATGAGGCAATTCTTCAAAAGTTACATTTCTTTACTTGTAATTACAATTACAAAAGGTGATCTTAGTCTCATCATCATCATTCTTCTTAGGTCAGAAGGTATGGTTGGTATCACACACGAGAAGCACAAAACACAAACTCATGCAGATATACACTGGCGGACTCATAAACTGCATCAAAGTAATAGACGAATTTGAAATAAATATTTTAACCAAGTATGCAAACTTTCTATACAGATTTAAATTGAAACCTCTAGATTGGTTCGTGAACTTTAAAACAGCGTATCCTTAAGTTTAAGTTTGTGTACTGGAAAGGACCTTAAGACTTTTTTGAAGAAAAAACAGAAATTTAAGGAAAATTGGTTTTATAAAAAAATTGGTTTTAACAATAGACACAAACTTTATGCAAGGGTTTATTTATGTTTTAATAGGGTGTATTACCCCCACGTGCCCTTATTACGGATTCTAATCGGTTCAGCATAGATTTTATTAAGGTTATTAAAAGATCTTGCGGAATATTGTCCCATTCTTCTGAAAGTGCTGTTCTTAGTGCTGCCACTGTCGTGGGCACAGGATTTCTCGCATATACAGCTCTTTTTAAATTGTCCCAAACATGCTCAATGGGATTAAGATCCGGGCTGCGTGCTGGCCAATTCATTGTACGTATCCCAACCTCTTCGCAATATTGTCGAACTTGTGCAGCAGCGTGCGGCCGGGCATTATCCTGCATTAAAGTAAAATTTTCGCCTATGAATCCCAGGTAAGGCACCACGTGATCTTCTAAGATCTCTGTTATGTAGCGATGTGCAGTCAAACCCCCTCTATTACCGTTTTGACGGACCATGTCTATGAACACAAGTTCTGTTCGCCCGTTCATAGATATGCCACCCCAGACCATACACGAACCGCCTCCAAAAGGAACACTCTCCTCAATGCAACTTTGAGCATATCGCTCCCCACGTTGACGATAGACTCTTCTGCGACCATCTGCACCATATAAACATGTCCTACACTCGTCCGTGAACAATACGGAGGCCCATTGCTCTTCTGTCCAATTTAGGTGATCACGCGCAAATCTTAAGCGAGCTTGTCTGTGAGCTACAGACAACTTTGGACCATTTGCTGGTCTAAAAGGGGTGATATCTGCTTCCTTTAACCTTCTTCTTATTGTTCGTGCACTTACATTTACTCCACGCACTTCATTAAGCTCTGTTTTGATGTTAACTGACGTGAGGACACGATTTCGCAGGGAAGTTGTAACAATAAATCGGTCATCACGACCGGTGGTTGCTCGAGTCCTGCCTGTACCACGTCTCCTTCTGTAAGAACCTGTCTCCACAAACCTTCTGTATATTCTAGAAACCGTAGACTGGTTTAAATTTAAATTTCTACCAATCGTTCGTTGATCCAAGCCCTCCCGCACCAGTGCTACAATTTGAGCCGCTTGTTCGGACGAAGTATCCATATTATGGTTCAAAAACTCTCGATGAGTTAAAAAACTAACCCAACAATTCTGCTGGTAACAATAATTCAATTGAAAAAAGAATAAAAAATCAATGCGAATCAATTTAAAACTTTGCTTTAAATAACACGCAAATCTGATACTACGAGTAAATTTTCTTTTCCCGGCTATATTCATTTGTTTTACTGCAGTTCTATTTTTAAATTTTGCTTTTTTTTAAGATTAAGAGCCAGTCTCTCCATATTTATATAATTTAATCTAAAAAGTTTGCATACTTATTAAAAAAAAACATTTCAAAGTAATCCTGAACTTTGATGCAGTTTATGAGTCCGTCAGTTTATTAGTATATATTGTATTATTTTGATATTATTACTATACTATTACTTGACGACTTGCTATACTAATTGAGCGATGTTAAGCTTACTTACGAGGTCACTAAGACCGCGTTTCAGTTCAGCGCCATTTGTCATCACTGGCAACTCACATCTAAAACTTTTGTTTTGAAGCAGTGAAGAATTATAAAAAAGAGTAAGTATACAATGTTTTCTACATCTGAGAAACTAACGTTTGTAAGATTAAAACTTGAATAATGTATAACCGCGTCATCCAGCCGATGTAGAGATACGAATAACATTGATTTGTAGGTATTGGCGCAAGAAATACATTTGCTCTTACCTTCTTTTTATCTGTCTGAAAATGTTTAGACACTGTTTAAAAATGTTTAGAAATAAATATTTGAAAACCTTTGAATATAGCTAAGGAATTTGATCACAGACTGATATTTGAATTTAAATACGATTAAAATATTACAATTATTCTTAAAAAGGTCGTTAAAGCTAAAACAATAATTCGTGAAAGCAGAAAATTAAGACAAATAAAATATGTATTATAACATCTACATTCTGACCAGAAACGTTTGGACTCTCCTAGTATATTATACTAAGTGTTGAATTCGTTAAAATTGTATTTTGCAGTCTTATTTTAGATATATACAATAATTACCAGTAAAAAAAACTGTCAGTCGTAGGACTGCACGTCAGAAATGAACACTACGCCATCTGTTAACATCTTAACAAACTATTGTCGATTATTATTATGAACCAAGAACTACGTACTATTCCTGTAGGTGGCGCTCATTTCATACATTTAACTTCACTGAGGGTGTCACTCACAGAGCGTGACGGCGCGAGTTCACTTTTACCCCATATTAAAAGTGCCCAACGCCTCTTAAAAAAGTTTTTATTTCAAAAAGAGCCAATTTTTAACAGTGGAAATTTGTTGACTGAAAATTTGTGATAATATAATTTAATTAACATAAAAAAATACCATTCAGTCAGTTGTAACCAAGACGCAAGACGCTAGTGAAGTTATGAATTATTATAACTGGTACGCGTAAACTTCTAAATAACATGAGACCCAACCTATTTTACTTGTAAATCGTATAATCCGTTACATCTAATTTTAATATAAGCCTCGAGGGTGTAAGGGTTATCATGGCGGAACAAAATGGTGATTAATATTTACTAGGCATCCATCCCTGTTTTATATGGTATTATCCCGAAAGTCAAATGTTAAAATATAATAATATCAACACTCATTTCCTTTACTCCTAAAGAATGTGTGTTGGCATAATGAACGTCATAGAGACAAAGGTTCTCTAGGCAACCTTTGATAGTGGCAGGGCTCACTGCATTCTTTAGTCATTAAGGCAGCTCCCTCCAAATTTTGTCATACAAGATCATGTGAATTTTTTTTTGTGAATATTGAGCATAATATCGTCTAGTCACCTTTTGATACACGACTCATACACTTGATATAAATTAAATCCTAAAATAACCCCTAAAAAGGAATTTCAAACAAATTTTGCTCATATTTTCTGTATGAATCTTTACAAAAAATCAAAATATTAAAACATCGATAATGAATCGAAAAATATTTTGACAATTTTAAAATTTAGGTATATATATAAATTGTATGAATATATAAATAAATAAAAAAACAAAAACTTTGTCACCATTGGAAAATTTATCCTTTATCATGTGAATGTCAGAATTGTATGAATTTTGGTAACCCCTATAAAATTTTTTGACGATGGTTAAAAACTTATGTTGTTAATTTATTATATTTGTGGGTTTACAGCTTTGAGCTTGTATAATATAATCGTGAGTTACAATCTGCTATGAATTGTGCTTTATTTAAAGCGCTATCCGCCTGCGGGTTCTCACTGATATAATTTATTTTTCTACAACTATTATATACAAACCTTCCTCGTTTATCGTTTTTTTAAACCGTACCAAAATCCGTAGAACAGTTCTTATAAAACGCATTTAAAAATTAAAATCGCCTGTCATAACTATTGAAAAATATAATTTACCTTAGTGTTTTAACTGATAAAACATGTTCTACAGTATTTATTTAGCCGTTTTCAATTCGTTTCACTTCTTGATCATGCCTCAGAAGGAATGTAAATAGAATTAAAGGTATACCCAAGCGCTCAAGTCTATTGCCAAAGACTGCATTGCGGACGGCGCCCCGATGTATAGTTTAAATTATGTATGTCTTACAAGTATCCTGTGTTTGACTGGCACCAGGTCCATATTGCTTTAAAGGTTCGAACAATTGGTTTCTGTTGCAAATAGTATAAATGATATGATAATATAAATGACACCGTATAAATTGGCTACTTTTTTTATACTTTTTTTACATAAATGAAAATTCCTTGCCTGTAATCATTCTATGGCCGCATGCACCAAACACATCTTTGATTATTTCTTTCACTACTTAGTCATTGAACAGTAAAAATTGTTCAGGAAATCTTAAACAAAATTTCATACCTGACAAATGCGCATATCATAGTGTATATGTTAGTGTATTTATATGTAGTGTCCAGTCCACTCCTGGGGTCCTAGCCAAGAGCAAACCAATGCAAACGAGATCGTTGCGTATTTACGAAACGATAGAAAATAAAGCCCAGTGATTGGTCAAAATTTTATGTGAGCGTTACAACAACCAATCACCGGGCTTTATTTTCTATCGTTTCGTAAATACGCAACGCTCCCGTTTGCATTGGTTTGCACTTGGCTAGGGCCCCTGGGTATGTCGCAACAAAGACTTCTTCGCCTGTAACATTTCTTCCCTTCACACATTATGATTAGCCTAAGCAGCATACTCGTATGTCTTTGTGTCTTTTTGTCTAAGCACGTGGTCAAGTTATTCAATCTGGTGCATTTTGATGGTTTACTTCATTATCCGGGGCATATAGTAGAGTAGCCGTTAATAGTTAATAGATGATAGAGAGAATGTTGCTACTCCATATGTTTTTTATTAAAATTAATATTAATAAAAATTAAAAATTAATGTTTTTTGTGATATTACTTTCTGTTAGTGATTCATACCCTCATTCATACCCTCGCAGTAGCTGACCACTAAATAACTGTATGATTGTGATTTTTATATTAAACTAGCTGGCGCCCGCGAAATTTTTATCTACCAAGTTTCATGAAAATCAGTTACTTCGTTTAAGAGTTATGGAGGAACATAAAACATACAATACCTACACTTTTTTTATTAGTATTGATAATACTTATAAATTAATTTAAAGTGTTACCAACTACGAGTATACAAAGTTGAGTCCCAACAGGTAGTTTACTACCGCGTTCAATAACGGCGATAACAAGGAAAGACCTAACGAAGCAGTCACCCTCAAAATTAGAAATTTTATAGTTCCCCGTATAAAATACATGGTGGATTGTAAAACTCGAGCGAGTCTGTGTACCTCGAGCCGAGGACCGAAAACGTTTCAACGGTTAAATGTGCGCATAAAACGAGACGGTTTCGAAACTTAAACGAAAAACTTTTTGCATCTTTCAAATCTGAAAACGTAGTTTCGCATCAGTTTCTACTCCTGTTATTGACTTGGGTACAAGAGGGTTTCACATAACCGTTAATGGAACGCGAATAAATAATTTTTATTATAAAGCACTTTTATTTTCTAAATATTATAAAGATAATAAAAATAATAATTTTATTTTATTTTATTGGTTATTTTTTTATGTTATAATTTTTAAGACAATGAACACTGTGGCAGTTGTATATGAGTGGTGTGTGATAAACTTATATATGTGTATATTGATTGTATGTGTAATTTTGTATGTTATATATATGTAATATGTGAAGGTGACTTAATTTTTTTCTTATTATTATTTTTTTAATATTTCCATTGTACCTACAAATCTAAAATCCTTAATTGACTGTTATGTATATTTTTGTTATTGTCTGTAAATTGTATGTTGAGAGCTTTGGATTTTGAGTAAATTTATAAATAAATAAATAAACTTAACTTTTTTTTATTGTTAAGGTCGTCAGATAGACTAACGGTTCACTTACTGGTAGGTAGTTACCGTCGTACATAACACAAGCAAAGCCACAGGTGCAGCAAGTGCACTGCAGACCATAATAGTAAGGATAAGGGATCGGGAACATATAGGGCCGCTATGACATCCCTTACTCTTTGAAAGAATCACAACAGCACATAAAGTGCCTAGCCATCACTATACTTAATCTTTTAACGCTAGTTAACTTAATTGATTGTACCTGACCTCGATGCTTATAAGTTTCTCAACTGGTGTCGAATGTGGTGAATGAATCAAGCGCTACGAGGTATGGAAAGTTTTAGCATATCATTATTGAATAAACTAATACTCTATATACTTACCTACTCTGAGTTAATATATAGTAACTAAGTAGTTGACTGCAATGATCCAGTCTTCTATTTGTTTACGAGTAATATGTGGATTTTTTTAATATTAAGGTCGGCAGACAGGCTGACGATTCGTTTGATTGTAGGTGTTACCATTGGATATGGCTTCCCTTGCTCATTTACCGAAAAAGAAAGTGTTGTTCGTTGTAACCATCGAAATACTACAATGGAATTAGCGTCACAAGTGCCAAAGGGGAACATAAAAAGAACGCCTTTGAAAGAATCATGGCGGACTCTTGCTTTCACGCGTCAATGGTAAAAGATAGTAACGATCAACTTCTACTATTTCATTTTAAACTCAAGTGGGTTAACGTGGTCACATTTTCTTTAAATTACGTACTTATTATTATGTTTGTTTTGTTATAAATGACAGTTAATGCTCTACGCATATATGTCACTTTTAAATGTTCCATAAAATTCGTTGTGTTTTGTATGGCACGCGTGTTCCATGTTGTAGTATTTTGATGTAGGTTTAGGTGATAACTAAAGTACAAAAAAAATTAACATTGATTCACCTTATTTGTAGCGAGATGATATAGTTTTTATGCAACTGTGTTGTTTGAAGTATACTTTTTTAAAATTAAATTTTAAATATAATAACGTAGGTGATGAATAGGTTACAAAAATATTATTACAATCATTATTGAAATTAATTCTCTCTCTAAACCCAATAACATAATTGATTTGATACCGTGTTTACTTATTATGCCTCTTATTTAGTTTAGTTAGTTTATTTAGTTTTAAAATATACGCAGCTCTCACAGATATAGCAATATTTTAAACAACCTAATACACCCAGGGCCTCTTTCACCATCTGACAAGTAGGCTAACTGTCATTTAAAGTCACCGATAACCGGGGATAATGGAGCTGATATACCTTTGTTTGTACGGTAAACGTCCCAAACATTAAATAGAAAATAATTGAATAAATTCGGCTATCGAATGATGCAGTAAACCGAGTGCATAATTCAATATAACAGAAAATGATTTCTAAAAGTAAGTAATCAACACTCTACATGTAGTTTGTGAAAGAGGCCCTCAAACTAATAAGTAAAAATGTCCATATGAAATGAAGATAAATTCGCAGAACGTCTAAATATAACCCGCATGACCTACTTACATAGCTGAATTAATCATAGAGCTCAAAACAACAACCGAAAATATGTAGCGTCCCCAACAAAACATCGGAACGCCATCTCGCGGTACGCATGCTAAATTAGAAACGCACCGTAAAATGGTAAAACCCATGAATGAGCCAAAACGCATGCGTACTTCACATCGATCCAAAACCGACATGTAAATAATGTATTCGAATTTCAAATGCGAAATAGTCTCATTATAATATTTTTGACTGAATGCATTCGAGCCTTTATTAAAAATGTTAATTAAAAACATAAAACCTGATTATAAATATTTCGCTTGTACCTAGATATAAGTACATTATTTATAATTTTTTTTTTTTCATTTTATTGTTACGGTAATATTTATGTTAATAAAATCTAATTAAGTTTCAAAAAATTACGATATATATGTAGCTAATTTAATGTTTTTACAAAACAATATAGCGTGGGCTTACCGAGTCGGCGCAGATCCGCCATCTTTTTCAAAGCTTGTTGAGCGAGAGAGAGGCGTCTCCGATCGCTACCAGTTTGCGGGCGTAGCTGTCAAATTTAGAAAAAAATATACCTTTCTAGCATTTCAAGCATCAATTTTCATTTAAATAATCTTTTTATCCACAAATCGGATGTTTTTTGTCAACGTTAAATAACTAATCCGTGAAACATAACCTATAAAATGGTTGAGTGATTATTTTTGAGTGTTTAACGCGATGTGTCGCACAATAATTCTTGTTTCACTATTTATAAGTGTTTGTTACTGTAATCCAGATGCGAAAAGGCTTTACGATGACCTATTAAGTAATTACAATAGACTTATAAGACCTGTTGATAAGAATAATAACACAGTTTTAGTGAAACTAGGCCTGCGGTTGTCCCAGTTGATTGATTTGGTAAGTTTCTTTTTGACACAATAGATATTCTTAAATATTTATGATTTTCTATGATTTGTTATTGTTATATTAAATGTAGCATATAAAAACGTTTTTAGTTTGTTCATGTGTTTCCATTAATATTGATTTAATAATTTTATAATGACTTGCTCTGTCGGTGACCTACATAATTTGAGAACCTGAAGGTTTTTGTACAATTAAAGAAGAACAACGAAACGATACGAACGTTTACAGGATATATATCCTGAAGGAAGATACTTAGGCTTATTATTTTCGGTTGTGGTCATCTTTCTGAGTATTTATTTGTACAGACATTACCAAGTAGCCAGCATCACTTACTATAAACTGGCCACTAGATAACATTATATTAGCGGTAGGACGTCCACTGCTGGATATAGACTTCCCCCATAATTTTCTATAATAGGACCGATCAGAAGCAACCTGGATCCACCGTGTGACGTGATACCCGCGGCCCTTATCAGATCGTCTATCCATCTTGTGGGTGTACGTCCCACGCTGCGCTTGCCGGTCTGTTGCCACCCCTCAAGAACGGCTGGCCCTAGCTGCCCTTAGATCAAATCAGCTATAAGGTATCACCAATGACTTCTATATTACTTCGTAAGGACAAGGCTAACGCTCCTAGTACGTGGCACTGACGCGCCGGTGTCAAAATTGGAAATTGACACCAATGACGGGTGTTCATTCGTGCGTAGAAAGATACGTAAATGCCTACTCACCAGTGATATGTCCAACCAACCAATCAGAACACCTTATAATAACAGAACACGCCAATCAATACTAATAATAAATTTGTAAATGTAGGTATTGTATGTACGTATGTATGTTTGTTCCTCCATAACTCTTAAACGAATTAACACACAGGATAGGCTACTTTTTCTTTTTCAACGCGGACGAAGTTGCAGGCGCCAGCTAGTAAGAAATAAAAATACATATTAAGATGGCAATGAAAACAAATTATTTTTAGTAACTAGATGTGCAAATTCGAGGACCATTTTTTGTCACTAGTAGTGTGGTAAGGGCGCATCCTGTCTTGTTTAACATATCACTGGGTATCACCAAATAGATTCTGAAGTGCAGTACTTAATGTATGTACCTACTAAGGTTCTCGAAAATGGTGTTAGAAAATGAGAGAGCTCCATAATCTCGAACAAGACTATTTGTCACTAACAAGTTTGATATGAACACCCGGCCTCGGCACCTGGCCTAGTCAATCATCCGCGACGACCACATGAGGTGGAGCCCGTCTCTCCGGCTGCTATGGAAACCCTTTGACACACTTTATGCCGTGGTGAGCTGCCACATGAGCCACATGCCACATGTCAAGTGAAAAGATCTTGTAAGGCCTTTTGTTAACGGCACCTTTACGGTTAACAAAACGTGCAAGCCTGTACATGGCACGGCAAAGCTACCGGTGGCGACAACGGCCAGGTGCGGTTCAGTTGATATTTTTCTGTTCCAAGCTACAGACGTCCAATTAAATATTGAAATATGGGATTTATCTGCATAAAGATCTCTTTCCAGCAATCATACTTAAGCCGCTTATTTTTATAGTCTTCGATAGTCTTATCCCAAATTACAGGTCTTTCTTGAACTAATATTCTTGATTTATGATCATTTTACTCGATAAACAAAATCAGTGTATATAATCTGTCACGAAAACGTGAAAACGTCCGGCGTCGTCGACACGTTCGCTTAGAACGCGATACAACACTGATCAAAATCACGCCGTACGTAGACGCGGCGCGCCGAGGGGCAGGCACGGCGAACACGGCGGGGGCGCCGTGAAGTTGCGTCGCCGTTTATGTCAACAAGCTCCCACAGTGATCCATACAACACTGACAACCGTGCCTACACACGGCAAATTAACCGTAGATTTTTACGCCGAAAAAAACGTGTGTGAACAAGAGGCCTAATTGTGACTTAACTATAATAGGTATATTGCCTCGCGAACTTTTTCTCTTTTCATTTCTCATTAGTACTACAGTAGAGATTAAAGCAAACATAGTGTATACAATACTAAGCAAATATAGAGATAAATACACTTTTATATCAGAGTAATACACACTACCGAGATCATTATAATACAATAAGTTAGAACGCCTGAAGCTACAAGCCAAGATACAACAGCTTCTGAACGAATGCAAATTAATTTGAAGATCAAAGTTACGTTGAGATAGAAAGGGGATTGGAGGAATGAGGGGGGAGGGAAGACAACATGACTGAAATAGTTTATAATTAATCGAGAGGGTAGAACGGCTGGCTTGTTACTGTTGACAGGTGTTGTAATAAAGAGGTTATTTACATTATGACATAAGTAATCAACGACTCGTGAGTTTGATAGAAACCGAAATTGAAACGCACGAGTCATAATGAACTCATTGGCGGTTATCTAAAGTATTTTATAATATACCCAGTGACGCGCTCCAGGCTTCGCACGGGTGCAATATTTTACTGCAACGATTTATATATAAAAATGTTTTTGTTTACGTTTCAAAAACTCGTAAAGTTCTGCAGCGATTGTCTTTATTTATTTTTTGGGTCAATATAATTTTTTTGACGTCGTTAAAATAAATACAACGTGTAAAAATTGTTTTTGTGAAATAAATGTACAGACACGCCTTGTTTACGATTTTATTAATAAATTCAGCTCTCTATCGAGGTGCTATCTATGATGCCTTAGTATCAAAGTGCACTGTCAATCTGCCTGCCATCCTTTATCATAAAATTATTTATCGTAGATAACTAAAATTTAATTCATTTCACTAATAACTAACTCGCACATAATAAAATAACTCACACATTTAATTCATTTCACTAATCCTGAAATCAGTACAGTCTGGTTGTACGTATTTCAATCTTGTTATTCGTGTCCCTAGTATACACTACCTCGTTAGCAGGTCAAACACAAATAAAGTTTAATTAGCGAGCTACGGCGTAGCAGCTTCGTAGACCCTCGTAGCACGGTAGCAGATCACGTTAATAGCCTTTGAGCGTTACGCCGCTCTACATTCGTGATAGATAACCTAATAAAGGAGGATACCATTCCAAGGTTTACTTCTTTTTAACACATAAATTTCGTACACTTTTCGACATTTTGTAATTTCGGCCGTAACTTATAAATTAAAAAATAAACTGTGAATGAATTCAAAATTGAAACAATTTATTTACTTTAGGGGTAATACAGTCACATAACAGTGAAATATTATTATTGTTTTTAAAAATCAACAGAACCACATATGGACTTCAAATATTTTCAGGCATAACTAACTAAAGTTAAAATAAAAATATAACTAATAAAAATAGTTCTATCTTTAGTCGTAAAAGAAACTTAATCATTGGTTTCTTTATAGATAAAATAAAATCAGTATCCTCTATTGATTCTGTAAATTAACACAAAAAATATACGCAATATTTAGTTATTTTACAAAATTGTTTCCTAAAATTAGGGCCTCTTTCACGACCTACAAGTAAAGTGTTGATTACTTACTTTTAGAAATCATTTTCTGTTATATCGAATTATGGACTCGGTTTACTGCATCATTCGATAGCCGATTTTTTTAATTATTTTCTATTTAATGTTTGGGACGTTTACCGTACAAACAAAAGTATATCAGCTAAATTATTCCCGGCTACCGGTGACATTAAATGACAGTTTGGCCTAATTGACGTTTGTGAAATAGGCGTTTAATGACAAAAATAAAAACTTTTACTAGTTGTAATCAAAATTTCCTCCACGAATTATATGAACGTTGTGGATTATGTAAAATATCTCTGATAAACTTTTGTACTGTTAAGGTTAAATCATTTGTCATTTATTTCAATTCTGCAATAGAAATAAATTAAATTCTCATAAAAATATTTTTTTTATTTTGGGATATTCAATTTGATAAAGACTTTTTTTAAAAGTATTAAGCATATAATTTCAGGAAATTTGAATATTCTATCAATTTTTATATCGAAACTTATGAATTTTAAATATTCAAGATCTTTGCCATTGTTCTTCAATGGTTATTCATTCGACAAGTAATTCGACTTCATATATTTACATCAAGTATTTGGAATTTAGTTAAACCAAGAATTAAAAATATTTACTGGTATAGTGTACTATATATTACTAGTATTTACTGTCATAAATTCGAAAATTTAGTTTTCTTGATAATTTAGCACGTATAATAAATTAAACAAAACCCAAAAAAAAAAAAAACATTCAAAGCAGTCCTATAAAAGACGGTTTCTTTGTGTGTTTCCAGTAATGGATTAATTTACCGCTTCAGTGTTAAAGAACACTTTTAAAAGTTCTTAGTCAAAAACCAAAACAGGATAACTCAATTATGAGTAAAAACTCCATCGTCCCTCATTAAAAAATTAGCAAACCCTTGAGCGGGAGAATAATAAGATAAAGACCCAGGGCCGGACTATTACCATTTAAATTACATTAAAACTTATACGACAGGTACGGATTCCGTGCGTAACTCTTTAATGTAGCGGTGTGCGAGGAATTTTAACTAAGCTATCCTGTAAAGAGAAAACACGATACAAGGCGCATATGAAATTAATTATGTTTAGAAATGCTTATTTATATATTGTATTAATTTTGATAATACAGGTAATAGAGCCGTTGGACGAGCCCGTTGGATGAGTGGCAAGGGTGCTCGCCTAACGTCTCAGGGGCCCCGGGTTCGATTCCCGGCGGGGTCAACTTTGGAAATTTTAATATAATTTTCAAAATTGACTCTGGTCTGGATTTGAAAAGTAGTGGCAGGGCACACTGCGTTTCGCAGTCATTTGGGCAGCCCGTCTGGCGGCAGTAACCACCACCTTACAGAATACCACCGTGAAATAACAGCATTATGTGCTGTTGTGTTTCGGTGAGTGAGTAAGGGATGCCAGAGCCCATTACCCCATCCCTCCCTTATCCCTTCCTTAATCCTTATATGGTCGGCAGCGCACTTGTTGCACTTATGGTGTTGCTTGTGTTATAGGCGACGGTAGCCACCTACCATCAAGTGGACCGTCAGCCTGTCTGTCGACCTTAACATAAAAATTTTCTAACATAAAAAATAGAGAATTTTCTTCTGCACTAAATTACTAATGTTATCGTAAAAGTCGAATAAGTCGTAAACGGTAAGTGATAGAAAAAAAATTATTGGACAAGAAAGATAGGAAATTTATTTATCTACAATAAAGGTACCATTTTGGACCATTTCGTTATGGAGATATAGGCCGAAACGGTTTTTATCAAAATGGCGGCACTTCCGCCCGCCTAATTTGTAAGGATTTTGTGCATTTAGGGTCAGTACATGATACTGAACCTATTTTAAAAAAGAAATAAGATTAGTAATTTAGTGCATTATGGATAAGAGTAACCGGATCCTTTATTGCCTGTATTATGAGCTTTCTACAAAGATTTAAATCTTTGGTTTTCTATACTTATATTAAAAAGAGAAAATATTTGTATTTTTATATGTTTCTAATGAATAATTTCAAAAACTATTGGACTTTCACCTTTAGAAAGCTACATTATGAGCGTATTTTATGAAAATTGGTTATATTTTATTAAGATATATAAATTACATATTGAAAAATGTAATTTATATGTTGATAGTGATTATTAATACATCACTATCAAAAGCTTCATCTGACCGAAGCTTTGTACGGACTTATTTCTGCAAATTATATACAAAAACCTTCCTCGTTGATCGCTCTTTCCATTAGTGAAAACCGCATCAATCCGTTTGAATGGTTTAGGAGGAGTTAGTGGATACACAGATAGGCGCTGTAAACGACTCTCAATACCTATGGATGGATAGAGATTTCCCCTTTTCTGTACAATTTATTTTCCACATAAGAAAGTTCAATATGTTAGTCCGTATTGGCAGATCACATTTCACATAAACAGGGTAGTATCGTTGGACGTGTTTGTGCTTTTACAGTCGTGTTATGTGATGGCACTTCCGGTTCAATGCGTTTGAAATTTATACGAAATTTTACAGTTTTAAAATAATAAATTTCGTATTCTCGACATAAAGATGTCAATTTAATGAATCCAGTCAAGTTTTAGTGTCGCTCTAAACTAGATCTGTCAGCGATTTCAAAAGTACAAAACATTTGGACATCTATGCAATTTGAAATAGACGTTCCTATTGTCTAAATAAAAAGTAAAAGTGAGTGTTTTAAATGCTAGGTTAGCCTTGAAAGAATTTGACCTTCAAATGGAAGTAATATAGTAAATTTAAATAAATATAATAATATTAATAAATAAAAGAGATATTCAAACTTTTATAAAACTACAAACATTCTTAAAAGTAATATTAAAGCCCTGGAACCCAGACATCATAATTTATTTATTTTTAATTTCCGTTAGATTATGTTTCTTAGGAAATTTTCATAACGAAACTTCTGTGAAGCCTCTTTTGATGTTTGCTTTGTCAACAACAACAACAATTGTTAAAACAAACAACAAACAAAACAAAATTTATCACTTTTTCAAATAAAATATTAGATCACTTCGTTTCCTAGTGTAAATATTTATAACAATTTTGATTTTAATCTTTTGTTTCTTAACTTTAAATTGAATCAGAGATGCCGTTGTCTAATAATATACGTGTCAAAGGAAAAATACTCAAATCGCTCTAAAAAAACGGACACATTGGCATTTTGCGAATATAATTATAATGAGCAGCCATCACTTTACAAAATACCACCATGAAATAATCCTTTATAAGCTGATTGTACTTGTACATAGCCTTACCTATTCGAGCTGCTTGTGTATATTTTCGAAAAAAAAAATTCAATCACTCAAAAATAGTGACACTCACCTACATTAATACGAATTTTAAAGTGGAAATAAACTCAACCGTCGTCGGCACTAATGTTCGCATAACGTTGAGTCGTTAATGACTCGAGTTGCAAGGGGCCCTTAATTGAAATGAAATAGACGTTTACAATTCAAGTAAAGGCATTTTAATTGCTGTGCAGTTGCCACGTAACATTAAAGTACGAAATGAACTGGCCACACGTTTGATTTAGAACTTTAAGTTTTATGTCTAGAAGGGTTCAACCGCAATTTGATGAAATTTCGTTTTGTTTTCTTGTGTTTATGGATAGATTTAATACTCGTTATCTCGTTGTGAATCGGCTACGTTCACCAAAACCTTTAATAATTTTGGTGCCTTAATTTTGTTGCTAATTTATTTAATAACTAGCCGTTGCACGCGACTTCGCCCGCGTAATTTTATAAAATATAGTCTATGCTATTTGCTGATAATGTAGTCTTCCATATATATGTGAAAGAATTTTCAAAATTGTTCCAGTAGTTTTTTAGTTTATTCATTACAAACATACAAATCTTCGCTCTTTATATTATTAGTAGGTATAGATATAGATATATATATAAGTAGATATAGATATAGATATAGATATAGATATAGATATAGATATAGATATAGATATAGATATAGATATAGATATAGATATAGATATAGATATAGATATAGATATAGATTGATAATTTATTGTACTATAGTGTAAATTGTTTTGATTGAAGTCACATTCCTAATTTTTTGTTTTTTTTGGGGAATAGAACTAGTGTGAGCATTTTATTTATTGGTGCATTTTGTTTGTTGTACCTACTGTCTCATGAGGCTCTAAATAACAAACACTGGAGTTTGTAACAATAAAATTTAAAAAGGGTACATTGTTGAAAGTGACAATCCAAAATTGTAGCCACATACTTACACCACAATTGTTTCATATTTATATACACAAAATATCACACTTATAATCAGTTACATTTTCAGTTACATAAAAATTATGTGATAAATAAAAAACTTTTTTTAATAGGTAACGTATGTGATAAATTATAAGATTGAAGTTTGTGTAAGCAATGGTTAAATCTGATTTGAGAATTTATGGGATTCTTTAAATAAATCATAGGGTGGAAAGCATGAGTGGAAATAATTTGGTAGCTCATTAAAATACTTACAGTTAGAATAAGCAGAATAAATGTTTCAAAGTTCAAAGCGCGGCAGGAAATATTTAAAGACAAAGTAATGTCAATTATTGTGTCGCATTTTCAAACGTTCAAAACATTCTTTGCACCTACTAAGTGACTTTAGCTTTTAGCCAACTGCTCTGAGAGCGTGCCAACATGCCCGTATTTATTTCGCTCAGACAAATACATAAGTAATCTGGTTCACTTGTCTTTATAACTAGTCGTTGTAAAAATACTTGACCCACGTCTGACTTTTCATGTTTTTATGAAAATTATATACTCAAATTTTCCTCGTTTAAAGCTCTTTCCATTATTTAAAATATTAATAAAATCCGTTCGGTGGTTTAGAAGTACTTAGCGGAGAAATAGACAGAAGCGGGAAATGTATTTATTCTATGATATGTTTTAATAGATAAATAATGTATTAGGGAACTTATTATTAATTACTTAAATATTGTTAGTTAAATTCGTATCATAATCAAATATTAAACGACAAAATTGCATATTTTTTGATCCAAAATCACAATTACGATGATCGATAAAAAAGTTTAGCTGTCTTTTTTATTTTTATTTTTTCAAATTTCAATATTTTAGGTCACCTATAAATACAAGTAACGCCAATTAGGGAGAGAAAATGCGCTGCAGATTTTGATAAATAGGGAGTAAGGAGGCGATACAGCAATGAATCCTGGCTTGGCACCCCTTACTCAACAGCACGAGTGCTGTTATTTTACGCTTGTTTTCTGTAAAGAGATGGTTACACTGTTGTCAAACTGTCTAACTAAACAAAGCAGTGTTCTATGCCACTGTTGAAAGTAATTTTATTATATAAATTATATATTAAATAATAGTAAAATACAATGTATAATATACTAGCTGTTTCACGCGACTTCGTCCGCGTAACTTTATAAAAAATCGCCTCTGTTTCTCACTGATAATGTATTTTTCTATAAGTAGATGAAAGAGTTTTTAAAATCGGTACAATAGTTTTTGAGTTTATTTGTTACAAACATACAAAAATACAAATCTTTTCTCTTTATAATACTAGTATAGAAGTTTGGATAAATAAATGCTATTTACTTTCTAAATTGTAATTTCACAAAAAGTTTCAGATGATTTTATGTACTATACTTCAGCTTCACATTTGACAAAAAAGACAAAAAAAATTTTATAGTCGACTTAAAATGAAATAATTTGTAGCTTATTTCAATATCTATTATTGTAATAATAATCGCGTCAAATGATGTCCAAGTGTTCATATAAAACTATTTAATGATCATAACTTCTTCGAATGGCCGCTAACCAAGTCTGCAAAGCACGTTTTGAACAGTGGAGTAATAAAACTTTAACTGGTTCCGCTTGTGGTGAAGTTGTAAAATAATTATTACTAAAATTGGTTGAAGTTGCTTTCAGTCGACTTGAAAATGTAACTTCTATAAAACTATATATGGTCAAGTTGATTAAGACAAGGACTAAAGACAAGGATGAACAAGAAAGGTTTATTTTAATCGCCCATTTCCCTATCCCATAATTATCCTTAATCCTAACTATGGTCGGCAACGCATTTGCAGAACCTGTGGCGTTGCTTGTGTTATAAGCGACTGTAGCCACCTACCATCAAATTGACCTACCATCAACAGAGACATAAAAAAGAGAATTTTATTTTAATACTAGCTGGCGCCCGCGACTTCGTCCGCGTTGAAAAAAAAAGAGTAGCCTATCCTATGTCTTGTACGTCTAAATGTTTATCTACCAAGTTTCATGAAAATCAGTTGATTCGTTTAAGAGTTATGAAGGAACATACATACATAAATACAGAAAAAAAATCTAAAAATGGTCAATTTAGTTTCAGTACTATGTATAGAGCCCATAAACACGATATCTCTGAAAACAAAGTAACTTACTCCATGACTTATAGATTTATTATTAGTATTGATATCTTTTTTTAATATATCGCACCTTCGGTAAGACAAGGGCATAACACAATTTTTTTTAAATGAGTTAAAATATATGCAGAAATGTCTTAAAAACATTATTAAATTAAAAAAATATTTACAAGACTATGGGGCCTGTTTGATGAAGAATTGTTTAAATTATTTATTGAATTTATTGAATGCAAAAAAAAATAACTTTAAATGGCTCTCCTGTAAAATTACAAAAAGTGCAGTTACGCCCTTGTCTTGCCGAAGGTGCGATATATTGAGACCTGTTCAAATTTATTAATTGCAAATAACTTCTTCGTTTAAATACATTTTATCCTATTCGAAATATTTAAACAATTTTCTTCCCACTGATTGGTCAAATGTTATTATTGTGACGTTAATATACGACTGTAGGAATAAAACTATAGCGAAATTCAGTTGGTGTAGGCTTCTCAGAGGCCGTGACCCGTTGCATATCGAATAGCTCAAGTTACATCGTTATAACATGATTCGAGACATCGCGTGTCACCTCCCCGGGGACATAGTGGAATATTCATTCACTTTGGATTGATACGGTCAGGTTATGCGAACAGGGAGTTGAGAATACATACTTTATTAACTTAAATAAGTAACTATAATTATTGAGCAGATCAAATAAAAATTAGCTGTTAAATTTTTTTGAGATATTTTGGGAAAGACACATTGTCATGTGCATATCTATTTGGAGTGAATCGATTTACATGTATATAAGCCCGTGGTATAAAAATGGGTGTAAAATCAAAATTGTTACACGAATGCGTTATGTTTATGCGTTATATTTACGATCTATTTTTTTTTTTTTGAATAGTTTAGAATATCTGAAGTTTCAGAGATATTGCGCCATGTTGTTATAATTGTGAAAATTTAAATTTTATAATCGTTCGTAAAAAGTAAAATCCAGTCGGAGCTGACACACACAAAAATGTATTGTTTTATTTTTTGGATAAAAATGAGCGAATGACCATACAAGCTAATCTGTACACTATTACGTAATATCAATAATTATAAAATAAATAAATAAATAAGGCAAAAGAAGAAAATTTATTTAGTTTAAAAAGTTGTGACCAAGAAGTTCAATACTTTATTCTTATTTTATAATTATAATATTCTTATTGTTATGACAAGGGAGATAGCACAGGGAGTGTTTGAATTTCCTTTCATCGTGGCTTAACTTTGACAATAATCGATTACACTTTCGAAGTGCAGCATCTTAGCAACTAAGCGTTCCACTAAACATTGTAACAATACACTATCATAATGTTACTATCTTTGAGGAGAATGCCACGTTGAGATAATAAATAGCTTGATATTGTTCATTGAAAATTGAATAGGGGAATATAAAGTACACTAAAAAAAATAACTACCACGTTTACAAATTACTATTGTGGTTGGTTGATTGGGTAACTAAGGGTTTTCCTATGCCCTTCATACCCTTTATCCTATCAAGGTCGACAATAACCCCATATGATTGTGTTTATAAAGGACGTTATCCACCTACCATCAATATTAACAAGATTATTAACTTGATAAATGTTTTGGAAATAAATTCTCCGACATATATACGGAAACCAAAACGAATGAAGACAAATGTGAGTAATCACTGATAAAACAGCAATTTTACACGTTTATCGGATGGGGCAAAATTCTATATAGAATATTTGGTGATGTCATTTGCCTACATGTTATTATTGAAATACACGTTAATTTTACCATCAAAATGAATGTTTGGTATAACTCCTAAAGTTATGCAAATTATTTCTTGGTCATCGGCTTGAAATTAAATCAACTCAAATCTAAATTCATAATTACAGTAAAATTATTAATTAAATACTATCACAAAATCTGTAACCACCATTGACGACACGTTTAGTCTAGTGGCTAGTAACCCTAGCTGTTAACCAAACGGTCGCAGATTCGAATCCCACTAGGGGCAAATGTTTTATGTGTTAACATTTTACCTTTGTACCTGAGTCATGCATGTTTTGTATTTATAATATGTGTGTATTTACAAAAAAAAAAGTAATCTATGTATTATCTACTGTCTGGTATCCATAATACAACCATTACTTGCTTACTTTGGAACTAGATGGTGCTGTGTGGAATGTGTGGATATTTATTTATCGTTCTCTTAATTTAAATTCATGACATGGGTGCTGCAAAACTAATCGTTTTTAGATAATCCACAATTCTACATATTCAGGCCGTTTCGCGACACCGTTCACCATGGCACATTCATTTTGATGAGCCAGGGGAATTCCTTGGCAGAGGTCCAAGTATATTGCCTATCGATCCATTCTGACCAAGGTTTGAGATGCGTTGCGGGGGTATTAACATTGAAACGAACTTCCCAGTTTGTATTTGTAATGGAATGACGGTCGTACCCATTGTAAACAAGCCTAACTTTTGAGGCAGCTATACTACATAATATTCGAATGGCCCTTATGCATTAGTTAGTGAACAGGTTTTTTTCTTAATATTAAATGAACACATTTTTTTTATTTGTCAAAACGCTTGATCGTTATAACTGGTGACTAAAGAGCCTAGATATTACATAGATCAGTAAAATAACTCTTGCAATACAACTAGGTGATGGCAACCAGTATACTTGATACCTAGCCAGGGTGTTCCTTTGATATGATGTTCAATATATAAATCATTTTGAATATTGATTAATTATAATTTTTTTGAGTTGATTTTTGAATTCCTTCTGTGCCGCATACTTACTGAAAATTTATAATGTTGTTGCTTGGCATGATCATCATAAGGAGCCTGTATTTTTTCATTTTGACTTACAGTGTACATGAAATTTTGTACCACCTGTGTGTTTACAGCTTTATCGAAGGCCTCTTTCGCTGAAAGAGCGTACTTTTATCTCACAGTGTAAATGGATACATTAGTCGTCTACTGTTACTACTCATATCTCTTTGGAAATACTGCTATGAAATAATCTTACGAATGGTATGGTGAACTATACATGAAAAGAGAAATTCTTAGTAGACGATTATTATAAAATGAGACCCATTAAACTGATTTTAACTGATTGCCGCAAAAAAAGAATGAAAGGGGCAGATTACCTGGCTACACAAAAACAAGGAGTGAAGGGCATCAATACAAATAAACAAGTTAGTTTTCATATTAAAAAAATATGATTCTGGGAACTATCAATGTTTCGTAATAAAGCCGGACAAGAAGACCAAAACGAAAGCAGCTTTATAAAAATAAAATATTGGATTTGTATTACTTGCTTGTGATTACAGTTTGCGAAACCTATTTTCCAAGACAAGGGCGCCATAATATTTTCTATTAAAAGGGAGTTTGTAACATTTTTAAAAGTATCAAAAACACTTCAACCGAGTGCTATGAACGTTGATTTCCAGCCTGAATGCCATTGTATTGTTGAATACCATAGCTATCATATCGTTTGTGGATATTCTAGGAACGATTTGATACTTTTTACAAAATGTCTTAGTTACAAGAAGGTACAAAATTTGTACCTTCAAACGTCAAACGGACCTCAAAATCACACATACAGCGTAAAATAATTCATAATTGGGGTATCCTGATACCAATAATGAAAGAGAATAGATTTTTTGATTAGTATACAGATCACTTGCAGTGCAATCTTCATTAATTTGTATTGTTATAATTGAAGTAGGGTCTCAAGTGTTTTCGTTATTATTAAATGTAACAAACTATACTACCCAAAGCTTTTCCAATATATTTTTGTTGTTCAAGCCGCTGCCATTCCTTTCTTCCTTCCTTATTGCACTCAAGCTATAAACCTGAATACTATTCCCTTCGAACAAAGCAACAAATAAAGGACCCTTGGGAATATTAATTGCCTTCACTTTATTGTCTCTCTTAAATTCTTTCCTCTTTAATTTACGACTCATTCCTATTAGTAAATTGTACATTGAACCTTGAATGCTCGAGCTTTGTACTTTTTCAATTCTACTATAGATAGACAAATCTTAAGAACACCAAATGCTCAAATCGCCAAAACTTGAATTTCAAGTAATACCTATCTACATCTATAAGAGTTGGTTACATGAATTGGTTTGAAGTATATTCTTTTCTTTATGTCTTCATATAAATATTTTTTTTGTTTCAGAACCTAAAGGACCAGATATTAACAACAAACGTTTGGTTGGAGCATGTAAGTGATTTTATTAGTTTAGATCAATTAGTTGAGCTTGTACTTGTAGTTGTTAATTTGTATATAATATTTTGATGACCAAATAACTACTTACTGACTATTAACAAAATTAATCATACAAACTCGTTGCGGATCTCTAATTTCTTAAATTATTCAAATAAATTATACTTGCAGTCCTCCTAAAGTTGCTATTTCAGTTTCATTCATAGATTTTGTTCATTTATAATTCATAGATGTTAACTATTTCTGAGGGATAGTATCACACTAAATACTCATGACGTAAATGTTCTTTCTTTTTATTTGCTTGACATATAGTCCGTTGGCCCTACGATCTGTATACTACTCGACCTTGACTTTATCTATTAGGATTCCGCTTGAGAGCTTACTTTATGTTTTTGGGGTCGAGAAATCCCAAAAACGTGATCGCCCCCTCGAAATCTGCATAAAGTGGCCCAAATATGGGAAAAATTGCACCCAAAATTGGTTTTTCGCGAATATCTCAAAAACAATTGCGAATTTCAAAATGCGGTTTGCGCCATTAGAAAGAGCGGAAAATAGCCAAAAAAACATGTTCAATATTTCAAGGTTCACAGATAGATGGGTGGTCAATATAACGGCTTTTTTTTTGGCTTTTTTTTTTTTTTTTTTTTTTTTTTTTTTTTTTTTTTTGAATTTTTTTTTTCAATATAATAACAACATCTGTAAACCATTACTGGTTTGTCTAGACATTTCATTTCATGACACACTTATATAATTATTATACATTCCAATATACATAACAACACTTAACAACACTACACCATAAATATATTCCAAAACATCAACATGCCTAACCAACTGAATTGCATAAAAGATACAAAATGCAATAAAAAATGAAGAAAACCGCTCGAGCGAGGCATCGGTACGCTCCGTGTGCGTGCAACTCGCTACACAGGGTGTCCCATTATGCAGGCATTTATATTCAGATCAGAGGATAGTTATATTTTATTTTAGGTAAAATTTTTTTAAGGTAAGCTTAATGTTTTTTTGTGTAATTTCTTTTTTTAGATTAATAGGTAAGTTATTAATTAAACGGGGAATTATATATTTTTTCTGCTCTTTCGATTTTTTGAAAACAGCATTTTGAAATTTGCAATAGTTTTCAAGATATTCGCGAAAAAACAATTTTAGGTGAAATTTTTCTCAATTTTGGGCCACTTTGATGCGGATTTCGAGGAGGCGATCACGATTTTCGGATTTCTCTACCCCGAAACCATAAAGTAAGCCATCAAGCGGAATCCTAATAGATTAAGTTATTGAATTTTAAAAATAAAATTGTTATTTTCTTTTCTAGAAATATAGTTCAGACTAGAAATCTCTGGATATTTGAAAATGGCCATTACAAGTAGTCAGTTTAGGAATTTTCGATTTCTTCTCATTTATTTACTTTTACTGACATTTATGAGAATAATCTGAAATCCTCACATATTATTTAAAAAAAATTCCTCCGCTGCGTCTGTCTGTCTGTCTGCCTGTTCGCGATAAACTCAAAAACTACTACACTCATTTTCATGCTGTTTTCAACAATGGATAGAGTGGTTCTCGAGGAAGGTTTTAGTGTATAAATTTACAGTTACGCGGGCGAAGTCGCGGGCAGCAGCTAGTAATGAATATCTCAGGGACACCTAGAGTACGAACAATAAATAATTGTGTAATTTGAACAGGAATGGGAAGATCACAAGTTCAAATGGGATCCCTCAGAGTATGGTGGACAAAAAGAGCTGTACGTTCCGTCTGAACATATTTGGTTGCCGGACATCGTATTATACAACAAGTAAGTTATTTTTTATGTGTTTCTTGCTTTTTTTATATACTTAAATGTAGTTCAACATTATTGATATGTGTAAACGTATCCAGAAAAACTGTCTATGTCACACCACCACAAAAAAATAAGTGGTTCGTTTCATGGATGTTAAGGGAATAATATTCATAGAACTCTAATAATCGAATAAATATACCATGTAATCCTTTTAGATAGTTTTACTTACCTAATGTTTTAGAACGGTGTCAGTCTAATATTTGAAAAGTTTATTAGAACTATTAGTACGAAAAGACTACATTTGTTTCTCTATTATCTATTGCCTTTTAGATTTATGTTTAACATTTGATTTCAAGTGTAAATATTTAGTAACTTTAATCCCTCCACAATACTCGCGAAGTTGGCCGAGGCGAGGCGAATACGAGAGTGTGGACGTGCACCTCGCCTTACCTCGAATGAGTGTTTAGCGACGCACTTCATACTTCGGTCAACTTTCCCGAATACTTCGTCGAGGAACTTCGCGAGTAGTGTGGTGGCGGGGTAATAGTTATTACTTAAATATCAATGTAGGTACTGAAAGCACCTAAATATTATTATTATTATATTAATACATAAGTTACATTTTTAGTAATATGTATAAGTGTGGTTGTACAGTGAACCTTACCGTCCGCGCAGGTAAGCGCGGCCCGTTGACGAGTTTATGCCCGCCTTCCACCGCGAGCGGAGCGGACTCCGTTTAACTCGCACGACTCTTTTTGCTCGCTGACTCCTTGCGTTCGCCTATTTGTTGGTGGAAATACAAGTATGCAGTTTAGTCGTGCGAGTTTAAACGGAGTCCTTAATGGGTCCGCTCCGCTCGTGGTGGAAGGCGGGCATTAGAGTCGCGCGGTTTGCTATCTCGTACAGTCGTCAGCTCGGCCCACCTTCAGCGCGGGCCATCAGCGCGTGTTAGTTAAACTATGGAAAACGATCCAATAGACGCATAGTTCCTGGCCCGCGACGCTTACCAACCGCGCTGGCGAAAGCGTCACTGTAAAACCACCCTTAATACACGCATCAATTTCACGAACCTAGACATAGATATAGTCTCGAAGTTGTAATTATCTTGTCATGTCGAGTAAGAGTCTTGAAGGTCTCTCGATATAACTCCATATTGAACCTTCGCCTCGATTTATCAGTAATCCGCATTAGTTCGGAAACTATCAAAAGAATGAAGTAAATATGATAGATAAGTGAAATATTCTTTCATTCCCTTTTAAGGTATTATGAAATAATTATAGTATACTAGCTACACGCTCCCGGCTTCGCCCGGGTTCAAAATAAAAACTATCCTATCTTTAAAGTTGGACCAAATTACACATAGTTACGAAGTTTTATCAAAAAATATTCAGTAGTTTAGGAGTTCATCGCGGACAAACAACGTGACACGAAATTTTTATATATTAAGATTTATCGAATACCTAATTATGTTTTTTTTAATCAAACCACGCTTGATTTTTTTATGTTATAATATTTATGTTTAATTTTGTTACAAATCAAGTTATATAGCCTACAGAACCTTCAAATGTTTGTCTATTAAATGCAAAAAGATTTTTTTTTGGAAAACGACTGGTAGTGCCAGAAATTAACGCATTATTTAAACAAAAAAGAAACACTGCAGCTTTATTATATACTCGTTAGTATAGACCAAAGCGTGGTTATTTTTTTAATGTTTCCCCTAAAGGCTACGCCACCCCTATAAGCCGTTTATTGACAGTTTTTTTTTTATTTATTTTTTCAATTTTAAATCTGCTCTGGTCTACACTTTACTTGCTCTAATGTTTTTGAGCATTGGAGTGTAATATATGTACATAATAATATAATATAGGGTGATGTAGATACAGCCATAATAGTTATTTTTTTTTTATATTATAAAAATAAAAAATAAAATACGGAATTAAACACTTCTATGTCGAAATAATTCCCAACATGCAAAGTTATTATTGTTCTAAATCCGCATAATTATCGCATCTAGGGGAAGTTATCCGCTTCTACTGTGCAATTTAGTAGAATTTTGCACGGTATGTAGAAGGAAATAGTAGTGTTATTTTTGTTCTAAAAGGAAAATCAATTATTGTTTTCTGTATTAATTTAGATGACTTATCTCTTAAACATTATGGGATTTATTAAGTATGTACTTTAATTATATAATAGTGGAATTTTGCTAACCCCAAAAATATGTTCTATAATTTATTTTACCAGGATTAAAAACAATATTTACTTGCAAAGTGAATAAAATCTTTCAAGTGAAATAAAATCTACCAAGTGAAATGTCTACAAGTAAAAATCTTTTCAGTGTATAAAATTTTAATACAAAAATCGTATAAAAAAACGCACCCAACATTCTGAACTAAATACTCTTTTTTTAATGTATAATGAAGTTAACTTACTTTCATTCGAATACACGCGATAAAGCAAATATATTTACGTTTGCGTACTAACTTAGTCTAGTACTGTTATGCTCAAATTAATTTGCCCATTACTCCTTCGTTGCCGGATGTCATCTATACGAATTGGATTTACTGGCACTCGCAGACTAATATTAAAATTAAAAGAACTAGAATTATTTCAAACTTAATTTGCAGACATCAGAATGTAAGAGCTTGTGATTAAAAACTAAAATAGTACATTATGCGCGGTCAAATGATTTTAAACTAGCGAACCGCCCCGGCTTCGCAAGGAAGCTGCGATTTTTCTCTTCATAATAACCTTCCTTCAACTTAAAGAAATATTTAGAAAAAAAAAAGCTAAATTGCGATTCATTTTTATTTTTAAACTGCGGCTATGAAAAATACGATTACGAGATCGGGCTACTCACACGAATAAGTTCGCATTCGAGGCGGAAGAATCCGTGAGGCATAACTAGTGACCTTGAAAATTGGTTCGAATCTTGAAATAGTATAAAAGAAAATATGCATCTGTTTTTTTATCGCTCGGATTTAGATGTGGTTTATTGTATACTATTTAGAGAATATTGAGATTAAACAACTCTAAAGCGAGGCCAACGAGACAACGCAAAGAATGTAAACAAACAATTGAAGGGTTGTCAAGATGGCTTTCTATACCATGAAACAGATAGCGCCGGCCGCTTCGTGTGAATGAAATGGACAGTGGGGTCTTACATTGTTTGCAGTGTATCCCTGGCTTTACTATAGGTTAGTTAACCATTAGATTGGATACCTATATCCTAAGCGCCTCTTTCACGAAGGTCAAGTAAGCTAAATCGTCACTTAAAGTCACCTGTCATCGGGAATAAATGAGCTGATATACCTTTGTTTGTTTTAGATAGTGTTTTTTTATTTTTTTTTATTGTAATTTTCTTTTTCTAAAATTGCCACATATTAGCAAAAATAAAGACACATGGGCATCTTTGGGAGGAGGCCTTTACTCAACTCGAGGTCCTTGCAGAGGATAACTAACAAAAAAAAAAGATAAACATTAATTAACAATCTACAAACAAATAAAATAAATCATTATAAGAAAACTAACCCGCTGAAACTAAGTTACATATTAGAAATAAGTTAAAATTGTAAAAAAATATGCAAGGAATAAAAGGCTTTTTTTTATTTAATTTTTTTTTTTCTTATTTTTTTTTTTTATTTACCTTTGTTTGTACGGTAAACGTCCCAAATATTAAATAGAAAATAATCAAAAAAATCGGCTATCGAATGATGCAATAAACCGAGTGCATAATTCAATAAAACAGAAAATGATTTCTAAAAGTAACTAATTAACACTTTACTTGCAGTTGGTGAAAGAGGCCCTTAATCTTGTTAAATTTACCCTTCCTCTAGTAACTGTATAAAAATATAAATTTGAACTAAAATTGTAAATAGATTTTAAATTCATCGATATTATACTTCAGAACGACGTGTTCTCATCACTAGTTATTGGACAAAGTATCGTTTATTACTCCACTGTATCGGTAGTTCGCTTGAAGAATGCTCCTATAAACCGAGGTTTATCCTCTCTAGCTTTATATTATGCAATTTTATATTTTCTGCTGATAGAAAATTCCGACCGACTTTAGCACTAGCTTTTGAGAGGATGCCGCAGATTCGTTCATACGTGACATTGTTAATATTAAAAATGCATTACTATGGACTAAAGAAATATTACCAAGCTCAACAATTTATGTCTGAATATAAAATTCAAATAGTTTCGCTGTTATATTTACATTTTTTTCTATTTGTGATGTTTTAGAACGTATTAAAATTGTGTCTTTTTTGTACAATTTTTTTTAACTATATTCTTTTAATATTATAAAATATTATCGAATGATTGTTTTTGGCTGAAAAAAATTCTATTCATTATTACTGGATTGACGTTTTTTTATGAATTATTAAAAAATATGGGTATAGATAATTTTACTAAAAGATTTGGCCAAAAAGATTTAACTTACTACGAATGAAAAACAAGACACCATGTAGGTAATAGGTACTTTTATTATATGTAACTTTTATGAACTTTGTATATTAGCAAGCCTTAACCTATTTTCGCATCCTGGTCACCAACTAACACGACAAATAAATTTGATAAGTTTTTATGCGAGTTAGATGAAATACAGTCACGAGACACGACATCGTTGCGTAGACCTATCGAGAAAGTTAATTGATTGCGTCGATCGGCAAGAAAGCGTTCAGAAATGATACATCATGTTGTGTCAAAACAGACCGGCGCCCATTAATCAAAAGCTGATGGGAGACGCACGTGCGACTAATCTTACGCTGTGCGACCTTAAGCAGCACAAGTCACAAGAAAGAATATCTTGAAATTACTTCAGCTTCGTCACGATAGTCATCTCTTAAGAGCAATTTTATGGCTGTCTTGGACCATCTAAGAAAAATAATTTCGATTTAGCAAGCTACGATAAAAGATGGGTTTGTTCTTGGCCAGCACCTAACCGTGTAGCGAAGATGAGGCCTATGATGGAACGAGCTCACCCAGAACTTTGAAAAAATTATATTATTGAAAAAAATATTGAGACCCTTCAAAACTGTCTTACATATCCTAACATTCAATCTGTATTAGCACATAAAATTGGTATGACGAATTATAGACATCGACATTCGGAAATAAGAAATTAAAAGCTTATCAACAACTCTTTGTTTCCTATGACTTTTTTAAAAGTTAATGAATTAATCAAATTTCCTGTTTCATCGTTACCATTCATAACTTAGACCACAGTCTCCGTTGGTCCGTATTACTTCCCGTGTGACTCTTGATATATTTATGTTAACAGCCAAGGCAACGGGATAGCTTCCGTATGAATCTCAAAGCATTACAAGAAATAATTAACCACATTTGGTTCAACTAACATACGTAACTCTAGTTAAAGTTTCTTCGAAAGTTGTACTGACGACGTCTGTTTGTAAAATCTTGATGCTTCACGTAGCTTGAAGAATTCTCCATGAAACAATTTCTCTAAAAGTTAAACTCCAAATAGAAGTTGTGTGTTAGTTATCAATCAATTAATCAATCTAACATCAATCACTATTATTGTATATATTTTTCTAATAATCGTAACTGAGTATTTAATATCTTAACAGTGCTGACGGCGAATACGTGGTAACGACAATGACGAAGGCAGTTCTCCATCACACCGGCAAGGTTCTTTGGACGCCGCCAGCTATCTTCAAGTCCTCGTGCGAGATCGATGTGCGATACTTCCCATTTGACCAGCAAACTTGCTTTTTGAAGTTTGGATCTTGGAGCTACGATGGTGATCAGGTAAGCTATAGAACATTCAGACAGGTTTATGCCCGTTTTCACCTACATTGACGGCAGCCACATTCACACTCCTACATGAATCGCCGGACTCTAGGTATTCTAGTAACTCTAGGTGACTGTTTTCGAAAACAGACATAATATTAAGTCCCTTGAAGGCAGGTACCTACCGTCGTCTGTAACACAAGTAACGCAACAGGTGCTTCAAGTTTAGTGTGCTACCGACCATAGTAGAAACTTTTAAATAATTACTTACTTGAAATATTATGTACTTCTAAGATATATGAATAGTTATTGTTTTTTTATTCACAGATTGATTTGAAACACATAAACCATAAAAAGGGAGATATGGTTGATGTTGGCATCGATCTTCGGGAGTATTATCCTTCAGTCGAATGGGATATACTTGGAGTGCCAGCCGAGAGACACGAAAGATATTATCCCTGTTGTCAGGAGCCATATCCCGGTAAATACCCTTTTATACTATAAAATAATATGTATAGAAAAATATTTCGGTTTCTGCGGCCAGGTGAGCTGCCTAACTTGTAACTGCGAAACGCATTATGTCCTGCCAATTCTATGTACTCAGATATAGATAAGCTATGTTCAATGTTCATTATGTAAAATAGATGATTACGTCGTTAAAGTTTATTTATACATTGTCTAACATGACAGCCATAAAATCCGTTGAACGCGGGAGGAAAATTCTCATAAAATTTAACAACAGCATTAAAGGCAAACTCAAACTTGTATATAAAATTCGGTTGATTTGTAGCACGTCACAATCAGCATTCAGAACGCAGCGATACTACCGCTTAACTTGTACAACTCGGCAGTTAAACGTACTAACTTTGCATAGATAAGACTCGTCTCCCCTTATAATTTACAACGTTTGTACTCGAGATTAGCTCAGCGAGATTGTTGCTCTGGGAACTGTAAGATCTCCAAAGGATTAGTCGAAAATATTCCAACTTTCAGCTGTTTAGGAAAAAAGTGGCTCATAATTTCAACAATATGCCTTTGTTGGACAGAGAAAAAACGGTGAGGCGAAATTTTAAATTAGCAATAACATAAAAGCTTGTGCCGTTTTTCGTGCTGGAAATTCATAGTTTTGGGACAAATTACTTTTGTTGTTTAGTATTGCTAGCAAAGCAGTATTAAGGATGATTCACATTATACTGTGCAGGAGCGGATCGTGGGACTGACGGGGAAAATTATATCGGTAGTATACTTTTGTATGAACAAATTTATCTTCAACAAGACCGAGTGTGAAATAACGTTGAGTATTTTTTCCCCACTCCGGCCCGGCCCGATCACGATACATCGTGATATATTATAATATATTGCTATACCAGCTCAAGTTGTGAAAATTGCATTAATAATAGTAGTACTTAGTACTTAGTACTTTAGTACGTCTTATTAATAAACCGGAAAATGGAAAATAATGAAAAATAAATAAAAAATGATTCAAATGGAGACACTTGACAACACTCACAACATTCGCAGACAAGACTTGATCTTGCAGCAATGAATGACTAGCATGAATGACTGTCCCAGCGAACGCACGGCGACATCCTTAAAACACCTAATTAAATACATTTTGTAACTAGCCTGGCAGAGGAAGAAAGAGAAAGACAGAGAGTAGAAATCAGAGTGTACCCCTTATCAGCGCCATAGTTTCACGAATGAGAATGTGATACATATTGTTCATAAATGACTACGTACTACGTAAGGTGTACGCATAAATTGTTTACAATGATAAATATTTAGAAATGAGACAATAATGTAATTTGAAATTGTCTCTTGTTTTCACATTATACTTAAACGAAGCTTAGTACAGAAGAAATTAAAATTATGTATTAAAAAAATCATTTTTACTTGTTACTGAAGGTATTTTGCCAAAAAGTAGACGACATTGTTCGTAAAACAACTAGAGAGTTTGCAATGAAAATAAGGTTTCTGCTTCAAATTTTTGCCTCTCAACAAATATTTTTGCGTTCTCGTGGTTACAGTATAAGCAGAGCGGATTTAATATTGTTTAGAGGCGGCATATAATATGCACCCTCCGGTGTTGTGTTTTTAAACGATGGCAACTACCTACCGTAGACTGTTGGGTTCCCTTCCATGCTTTATAATATAAAAATATAATTTAGTGTTGTTAAAGTATTTCGTCCGCGTTGAAAAAGTAAAAAATAAATTTGACAAAATATATGATGAATATAACGCGTGACATAATTATTTCTGTAATACTTTTGCCAGACGTTTGATTTCTATTTTTAGAAAATCCCCTGGGAACATTACTTTTTTAATTAAGGATAAAAGGTGCCCTATGTCCTTTTCTGTACCCATGTGTATGAAAAATTTAATGATGATCTTTAGGTTAGTAAAGGCGCGAAAGAATAGGTAAGACAGAGATATATTCATATTTTTAATATTGGTATAGATTGGATCTTAAATACATGACAAAGGACTCAATAAGTACCACAGTGCTGTCATTTTAAGTTATATAATAATAATATCTCCCAATTTCAATCATTTACCTAAAGAATGTTAAGAAAAAATAATAAATCTTCAAGATCGTCTTAAAATGAATTAACTTCTAATTATTAAAAATAAGTTCTTTAGTTAAAATATATTCTAATTGAAATACTTCAACATAGTGATTATTAGATTAAACTTTAACATGACCAAAACGCATAATATATAGTAAGTTAAGTATAATATTATAGTTATAAAAGCATTCGTAAGATTCCTTCAGCTCATTACTCGCTCTCACTGACGCCATACCTCAACATCCTTAGTTAATTCCGCGTCGCTCACCGTGTAAATAATTTAATAAACAGTCATATATATCACGTTAGATAAACACATTTGAGTTCGTAATGACGCCTTTTTATTTAGCGCCCATTTAATTCCGTCCAATGGCGCCCGGGAGATATGTGAACTTTTTGTTTATGCCCATTTCAGGGATCCTTTCATGCGTTGTTAATAGGCGTTGGTTTGTTAATCATTTTAATTACGCGAGACTGTATAACCGCTACCGTTTTATAATACATGTATTTCATTACTTTTTATTTTATAGTAATTAATGAGTACCGTCTAAGCGGAATCAGGTTGCCTCAACTCGACGATCTTATTATTGTTAAAAGTAAAGGTATTCTATATGTTATTATTATTTACATTCTAGCTGGTGCCCACTTACCATCAAATAGACCGTTAGCCTGTCTGGCAATTTTAACATAAAAAACATGAAATTTAACATATTATCATTATGCCGCCTTTATTAACAGAGCTACACCAACTGTTGAAACCCAATTAATTTTGAAACATGTGTTTTTAAGTGAATACAAAATATATATAATTCAGCCTATAACCCTCGTCCGTCTATCAAAAAACAATTTGTTACTTTCCCAAAAAGTGACTACTACGGGAATCGTATAAAAGTAGTTCGCAAATTCAGTGAACACCCCCAGAAACCCGCGACAGGTGTCACTTTGACGAAGAGATGTGAAATGAACTAGCATTGTCAGTTGGCAACGGCCCTGCCAGCCCACTTTATTTGCAAAATACCCAACGAAATCATTGAAATTTTTTTCCTCTGACCCCTACAATTTTGTCTGTTTACAAATATGTAACAATATCTCACCCGGAAAACGTCGTTCTGCCAAAAGCTAATCTACTGTGGCAGCTGATTGTAATTTAAACAAAAAAAAAATCTTTGTAAGAACATTCCTTGGGCTTCAAATTAAAATAGCCGAGAGTTTTACATAGATTTTTATAGGTTTTTGTTCTAATAATACACCAAGAAAATGATTAATGTACGTAGATAAGTAGTCACTGTGGAAGAATTATATGTGACTTCATTACAATAAACATAGAATGACGTTACCTAGGGGCATTGTTAAACCAATTTTGAAGAACACTCAGCTTTTCTCTTTTTTTTTATATATATTAAGGTCCTCAGACAGGCTTGACGACCACAAAAGATACCTACCATAGGTACCTATCGTCGCCTATAACACAAGCTATATAACGTGCTAAAAGTACTTTGCCGAGCATAGCAGAATTGAGGAAAAGGTATAGGGTTCTAAGTCCAAAAATGAAAATTCATTTTCGAAGTTAATACAGTATATTCTTATTTTATTAAGTGAAATCGTAATTAAGAATAATTTCATGGTATGAATAAGAGCGAATAAGCTAACATATTTACATAAAATTTTCCTTTTGCCACATAAAATCGCGCGCGTGTATTAATTTATTTGTTTCCAAATAAGCTCGCCCCCAAGAAATGCGAACGAATTGTTCCTTCAAGGAAAATTTATGAAGATAATAAAAGTCGACATGTGTTACCTGTGTACTCGATGAAATTTATATCTTAACTCAACGCAGTAAAGTCTAATTTACATTGAATTAATTGAAGAAGATTTAAGATCTTATGGATTTCAAAAACAAAACCAATCACACAGTGCCGTACACAAATTGCTTCGTTCACTCTGAAAGAAATCTGCAATTCAACACATGTAATGTTTAAAAATCATTGTTATAAATATACTTATAATATGGAAAACAAGAACATATTTTAATGGGCAGGACCATTTTTAATCCCTATTAAGCTAGTATTTACTTGAAACTGCCAGAAAAAGAGAAAAATAAAACACAACGAGGTTTTTAGTAGCTGAATCAACTTACGAATATATTAAAATTTAGATGCATTGAAACGCCCTAGGTAAATCCTCAGAGGGTATTTTGGTGTTAAAGATTAGTGTGTAGATTCGCCTAATGCATCAAAGATCAAAGCCCAGAAGAAAAGCTCTTTTCGTGACTGCAAAACGCGGTGTGCTCTGCAATTGTAACCACACAGAAAAAAAAGCTTGAAGGCCTTCAAGCTCACCAGTGATACAAAGGGCCTCTTTCACCAACTACAAGTAAAATGTTGATTAGTTACTTTTCAAGTAAAGTTTATTGGGGATTGAATGTTACGAGTATCTTGTGTCAATTTCATTGAAATTACCCTTGAGTAATGCTACTCGAAGGTGGTGTAACTCGTACGCTTTCTTACCGGTGACTTTAAATGGCGGTTAGCCTACTTGACACTTTACTCAGAGATGGTGAAAGAGGCCCTAAGGCTAATAAAGAACCAGTAAAATTTAGGCTAATACTAATCGAAACCATTACACGCGTAGTTACCGTAGCTGATAAAATGTAGGCAGCATTTAAGTAGCATTTACGCGTATCGTCACCATTAGTGTTAGGAACTCAAATTGCTCCCAATCCACACGACCTCCATTGCGGTTGAGGAGACACCAGAGCACGAGTAATTTATCTAAAACGCTTTCAGATAATCTAACTCACACCATTACGTAACTAAACACTTTTACTTACTCAGTGACGAATTCAAAATTGAGCTATTTTTAACCCTCCATGCGCCACTTGGGGTTTAAACGAATTAATTTGAATAGCCAAATCTGACGTTAATAATAAAATTATCACATAGTTTTGTAATGGAAATAGTTCAATATTCCTCTTCTTCTTCTCTTTTAATGTCTTGGCTCCATCAAATATTCTCCGATGATTTTGCCAGTGTCATTAGTAAAAATAGCAATTTGTTAGTTCAATATTCAATGGTGTGTGATTTTTTGATTACTTTTTTAATGTTAAGGTCGGCAGACAGGTGTCAATGTAAATTTAGACGTGGGCGAAGTCGCGTTCTACAGCTATTCTCTAATATTTCGCTGTTTCTGTCAGTGTCAAAGTGAATTTATTACATTGAAATGCGAGGTCAACAGATATATTACAGTACGGTGTCAAAATGTTCCCAAATAGCTTTTACACACGTGTAAATACTGTGTAAGAGGGACAATTTGTCACGTGGAGGCGAGGTTTAATCATGATCAACGTGCCAGACCATGGCAATTGTTGGTGAGGCGTAAAATTGACTGCATTAGACTACATTTGTGTGTATTTATACCCTCGGACGGTAAACGAGCTGTTAGCTCGATTCAACTGGGATAGTGTCAGCAATTTTGGATTGACAGCCAGTAGAATTTAAAATTTAAATATATTTTGTAGGTGAATATTAATTTACTTTCTGTCTCTTGTAGAAATTACGTTCGTTTGCAAAATGTACATAATTATAACGACTAATTTTGCTCGCGACTTTGTTTGTTTTAACTGTTAGGCATTTACAGTTAATGAAGGGTTGAAAGCTGATATGAATATGTGATTTATTTTTATGTTAAGCTCGACAGACAGGCTGATGGTAGGTGGCCACCGTTGCCTATATGCTGACCATAGAAGGATTATTGATAAGGGATAAGGAAGGGATGAAGGTATTGGGCTCTGGCATCCCTTACTCACTCACCGAAACACTGCAGGAGTGGTTACTGCAGCCAAACGGTTTTCCCAAATTATTGCGAAACGCAGTGTATCTTATCACTTCTTAAAACCACTTCTCAACCATTTCTCAAAGATAAATTCTCAGGTGTTATATTTTTTATTTTTCAACGCGGACGAAGAAAGAATCACACCAATTGTATGGCCCCCAATAATAATAACTTTATTTCAGACAAATGTCCATAGCTTTGAAAATTTATAAACTAAAATATTATGTTAAAATAGACATATTTACATATTATACAAAAATCTATTTTTATTAAGGGTGACCCAATGTTTAAATATTGGGCAGTCCACCTTCCCAGCAATCACCTTCAACAGCGTGTCTGTGCTGCCTCGCACCCTAGTCATTCGTAATATAGCATAATAATCTGCAATTCTTGCATTGGCAAACATCCCTGATGCACTACAGTAGCGCGGCAGCCCCAGAAACACTCTGAGGGCATTGTTGTACTGGACGCGTAGGGCATTAAACGATTTGTGAATGTAGTTAATCTATAGGCTACATGTATAAAAAGACTGACAATATGTCTTAAATTATGTTATTTTAACGTCACTAGAACAACGCGCAAACCTGCGGGCCATCATATTAAATCTCACTGCCAAAGCCCTACGTTCTCTCGCAATATCCCAGTGGCCCAGGTATTTGAATGTTGATTTTTGATTTGATTTCATGCAAATTTCTGCATGAAAGAGTAACAAACATAATATCGACACAACCTCACAAACTTTTGCATCTATAATAATAGCGCACCGATATACTGAAATAAATTTCTCTACAGTGCCAACGATTTCCCATTAAAATGATTTAGCAAAAAATTTGCAAAACGAATACGCCGAACAAAATGAAGTTACGTACGATAGAATTCAACAAACAAGGCTCGATTGTGTCGGTAATTATTGCATTTGCATGCACCGACGTGTTCCGACTTGTACAATCTGTATACATACAAAATGATGAAATTGAAATTTTATCTATACGGTTTAACTGCATTGTTTTAACCCAGTTAACCCTTTCAATGCTGTGAGAGTTTTCCTTTTCAAACATTTCATGTGTGTTCAGATTACAGTTATCGTGTTATTTAGCAAATGAAGCAAAATATTTATAAAATCTCTCGTATAAAGTTTTAAAAAAGTAAGAGAGAAAGTTTAAAATATGGAAATGTTAATTAGCAACATCTTGTTAGTACGTATTTTAATTTTCATCATCCCTAAGTCTGGACTATAACTTAATGAACCGTGGAAGCTTCATTTAGAAATCTTATTTAAGTAAAGTTTATTAAGAATTTCACACGGCTGTATGTTGGTCGTATGTCATAACTTGCTAGCTCTAATGAGATTTTTATACAAAACTAGCGACCCGCCCCCGGCTATGTACGGAGTTGAAATATTTAATAATTCTTTCTTAGCTAATAAGTACTTACTTAAGAATGTTACAATAAAAGAGTTTAAAGTACCTATATAGTTATACAATATAAACCTATGTTTCAAATTTCAGCTTTTTAGATTTAGTAGCTAGAACAAACTAACGATTTTATAATATTGAAATTATTGGTAACTATTTTTTTTTTATTTGACGTTGGTTGGTTTTATTTGATGGTTCTGTAACTTATGTGTTAGCCTAAACCGCGCACTAGGCAGCCTGGTTGCGGCAGCCGCAGCGGTTAGCCTTAGGGCCTCTTTCACAAACTACATGTAAAGTGTTGATTAGTTACTTTTAGAAATCATTTTCTGTTATATTGAATTATGGACTCGGTTTACTGCATCATTCGATAGCCGATTTTTTTAATTATTTTCTATTTAATGTTTAGAAAGTTTACCGTACAAACAAACCTATATCAACTCCATTATCCCCGGTTACCGGTGACTTTAAATGACAGTTTGGCCTACTTGACGTTTGTGAAAGAGGCGCTTAGACTAAGATTTTGCAAAAATAAAACAGTTTTGTACCTGTACTAATTATGTCGCTGACGTAACTCTCTAAATAAATAATTAAATCTATACTAATATTATAAAGCTGAAGTTTGTTTTGTTTGTGGAACTACTCGAATTGAAAAATTCTTTTGTCCATTTATCGAGAAAGGCTAGGCTATTTTACAATCTGAACGTACAATCTGAACGTGAAAGTGAAATCACTATTATTAATACGAGTTACTACTCGCTGGAATTTATCTCGCTCGAAGTTACACACTTTACTACAAAAAAAAAAAACAATGAACTTAGTTTATAAATAACTTTTAAAGAGTTTTAGCCAGAATTACTCTCTTCCTGCAATATATACCTGTATAAATCTCACATATATTTTTTTAATTTGTTACAGATATCTTCTTTAACATAACACTACGAAGGAAAACTCTTTTCTACACAGTAAATCTGATAGTACCTTGCGTTGGAATATCCTATCTCTCTGTACTAGTATTTTATTTGCCAGCCGATTCTGGAGAGAAAATTGCGCTGAGCATTTCAATACTACTTTCTCAAACTATGTTCTTCTTGCTTATATCAGAGATCATACCTTCGACATCGCTTGCTCTACCATTGTTGGGGAAATATCTTTTATTCACTATGCTATTAGTTGGTCTATCTGTTGTAATAACTATATTTATATTAAACGTCCACTACCGAAAACCAAGTACTCATACAATGGCGCCATGGGTTAGAACATTCTTTATTACGAAGCTGCCTAAGTTACTACTGATGAGAGTTCCCAAGGATTTGCTTAGGGATTTGGCAGCTCAGAAGATTGCGGGCAGAAATTTGAAGAAGGATAAGTTTAAGGATGCTTTAGAGGCTGTCGATCAAGTTCATTCGAACGCATCGAGTCCTGATTCACTGCGTCATCATTTGCCAGGCGGTTGCAATGGACTACACACCACCACAGCTACTAACAGGTAAATCTCAGTCGATTTTGATCACTCTTCTTTAGTGGAGGCTTTTTACCGTTTCCATTGTCCTGTGTTTAAGTATTATAAAGTACAATAACATGTGTATCCATGGCATGATTTGACAACATGGATGTCATGGTATTGTTCAGGTCCCCAAAGAGACATAAAGAAGGATGCGCAAAATTTTCCCCAACCCCGGCGTAAAAGTAACTTATGTCAGAATTTTGAATATTTCAAGTTTAACAAAAATAAATATATGTATGTGATAGGTTCCTTTTGCGCCGGGGCTGGGGCAATTTTGTGTAAAATTTGCGCATCCTCCTTTGCCACTGAAGCTCAAATTTTTCCCTTCGGCCGCGTACCTAACCTGCGCTTCGTAACCAATTACGATCGACTACTTTTTCAGCTTTGTACGAAACAAGTTACGATCGAAGACTCCGAAGACTCTTAGTCTTAAAATTACTTCACGTTAGTTTAAATCCAACTGCTGCAGATGTCATCCATTGGCGTTTTATTGTTAATTGTTAGTTCATTTTTTTTTTCAGAACTCTTTATGAAGAGTAATAATTGTACCTATTTGTTACACTAGATTTAGCGGGCTTGTTGGAGCATTGGGCAGTTTAGGTGCTGGTTACAATGGCCTACCTTCTGTGATGTCTGGACTAGACGATTCCCTCAGCGATGTGGCTCCTCGTAAAAAGTATCCTTTCGAATTAGAGAAGGCGATACATAACGTGATGTTCATCCAACACCATATGCAGAGACAGGATGAATTTAATGCTGTAAGTTCTAGATTATGTTATATCACATGCTATCGAAAGTCAAACATATTCCATTTTCTATAATTTTATTATTCAAAAAATGTATGAGTATCAAATAGTAACGAGAACTTCTAAATTCAATTCGAGCAAATAGTTGTAAATGTATGAAATGCTTTTAACAGGAAGATCAAGACTGGGGTTTCGTGGCAATGGTTTTGGATCGTCTTTTCCTCTGGATCTTCACAATCGCCTCTATAGTTGGTACTTTTGCTATTCTTTGCGAAGCGCCGTCCCTCTACGATGATACGAAGCCGATTGATATGATGTTGTCGTCGGTAGCTCAACAACAGTTTTTGCCCGTTGAACCCATGACTAGCACAGCTGCAGGGACTATTACTCCAGCATTAGTTGGAGATGGGGAATAGGGAGTTTGATGTGTTCGAAATTTTACTTTCATATATCTCAATTGCAAGGTCTTTGCAGATCATTAAAGAAAAAATATTTAAATAAACCAAGGGAAAAATATTTTTTAATGACATCGCTTTTCAAAAAGCCATAGATACAATACAGCCCATTGGGTGACAAAAGGAGCATTATAAAAACATGATTTAAAAAAATGTGTGTGTCAGCTCCGACGCCCGACTGGAGTTTACTCCTTACGAACGATAAATAAATAATTTAATAAATATAATTAAAACATATTAATATGATATATTATATGTATTATATTATATTAATATGTATTGAAGCATATTGTAGCCTGTAACGCGTAACGTGTGACATGTGACATTTTGATTTTACTCCCATAAATTTTCATACCCTGGGCTTATACATGAAATCGATTTATGATAAGTAAACTCCCTAAAAAATGCCTTTTGTTGACGTTATCTTAATAAGTAAGCCACAATAGGCTGTGAATGTAATTTGTATTTAGAATAAATCCGTAGATCTTTGTAGATATTTTACATGTTTCTACTCTGTCTTCTATAATTGAAAGCTCTATTCTAAACTCTTGATAAGTCTCTGTTTTACGTACCTAACTATGATATTGAAGTCTCATTCTGTAATAAAGTCAAGCGTAGAATTGATAGAATACACAAGCTATTGAAGTCTAAATATACATCTTTTATGTGCTACTTAAGATATTGCGACGAATTCATTTTTTAATACAATAAAAATGCAATGACAAATACTGTATTATTGACACTGTAATGTAATGTAATATAATATACCTACATACTTGTTTTTTTTTGTATTTTGCATTATTATAAATATTGTTTGTTTAATGTTGAAAGGAAAAGAGTTGGTGAGAGTTGGTGACATTTGTGACACTTTGGTGAACTACGATATTTCCAATAGTTCACTATTTTTACAATAATAGAAAAAAAAAAAAACAAATTATGTAAAGTTCAATAAAAACATCACGTATTTATAGAATTTCAGTGCTTTTAAAGCAAGAAAAATCGCTTGAAATCACTTGAAATCACTTGAAATCACTTGAACTCACTTGATATATACTTTCATCACCGAGTGGTCGGAATGCATGAGAAAACAAAATGGCGTCCATTTCGCTCTTTCAACATCTTGAAAGTGAGCCGTGGAGTGCTCAAAACGCGTGGAATTTTTAATTAATTTCAGTTCGGTCTCGTCACAAAAAAAGATAACACTAAAGAATGAACTTCATTCCGTTTGACATTTTTCTTTTGTGTTTTCATATCTAAAGTGGGTATAAATTTCATATGCCAAATTGGTTGATTTCAATAACAAAGACTACATTTATTTTTTTTCTTAAACATGTTCCAAATTCACCAAACTTTTAACACATTAAATCTTTAAAAAAAATACAACTAAGTTACAAATAATAAAAATTTATATTTACAATTTTGGTTAAATTTTAAAAAAAAAATCAGGGACCTCGTGGAGAACTACTACTAGTAGTATGACCAGTCGGTATGAGTCAGTGAAATCTCAATGCGGTGATTGCATTTTTTGATTTATTAATTTTATTTGCACAATATAAATACCTACAAAGTTAAAAAATGTAATTAGGTAATAGAGAGTACAGTACCTTTACCATGAGTTTACAATAACCGCACTCGCTATCGAGAGCGTAAAATATTTATATGGAAAATTGTCAAAACAGTTGACAGTTTTTCATATAATTTTTTACGGTCTCGCTAGCGAGTATGTGGTCATTATAACTCAAGGTGTAACCCTCTGCTTTTTGCATTGACACGCTGTACTGTACTGTCAAGTTTTAGGGTCCTATACGTTATAATGGTAGAGGTAACTACAGAAGTAAAAGTGTAGAATGTCACCACTCAATAACTCGAAAAGTACTCAACGGAAGTACTGCGCAGTAGCTATAAAAATATTTTTATTATATTTGTTTATTTGTAATCATTCATTAATTTTAATATTCATGAATTATGTACCTATTCAAAGAAACAGTGTGCAAATCGAAATTTTATTGAATAGAAAAGTTTTCTATTCACAATCGAACACGATTATGAAGATTTAAAATTAGTGTTGATTTTATTGTTAATAATCATGATATTAAATAAGTGTTAATTTTTTTTATATGCTCAAACATCTGTGCCAACTCTTTGAAATTTAACTTCCTACTTTTGGATTAGAAAAATATTATATTAGGTAATGGCTGTGTTAGATGTTAAATATTCGTATGTAATTTTAAATTATATTCAGCGTTGCAATCCATGAAATCAATTTTCGACTTTATTGTCTATGTAATAAGGCACAGATTTTTAGCGTTCTACTTATTATACCTTATATGAAGCCAATTTTATTCTTTAGCAACTAACGTATAAGCCAAAAAATGATAATAAAAATTAGCTTTAAGATTAGTTTAACAATTTCGATCAAATAAATATTCATTTAACTTAACCAATTTTATTGTTGATTTATTGAGAAATTAGATAATATTTATAATTATTAAGTATTTCATATTTTAATTAGATTTCATTTTAATATAAAAGTCCGTGTTAAATTAATTGAATTATTGAAGTTTAAAAGTAACTGAACTTATTTGATCGAATCAGAAATTTACATGGTCAACGGGTCGTTTTTAAAGAAATAAATTTCCTATTAATTTTTCATCTATAAAATAAACGAAAAACCTAAAATGTTAATTTTTTTAAGTTTGAAA
The DNA here is from genome assembly GCA_945859745.1 of Synanthedon formicaeformis. Lineage (NCBI taxonomy): Eukaryota > Metazoa > Arthropoda > Insecta > Lepidoptera > Sesiidae > Synanthedon > Synanthedon formicaeformis. The sequence goes on along the minus strand of OX243968.1, from coordinate 1,630,653 downwards.
ATATGCTCCATGACGTGCATTTAGGGAGGCCGCACATTGGGTAATATCGATATCGATAGTAGCTCAGCGATAGATTACACAGCGACAGATTCTGAAGCGACAAATTACACACACACTGTCGTACAAAACAGAATTCTGTCTTAGACGACCTTAGACGAAACGTATTGCTCGCGCAATAATAGCCAATGTGCGGCCTCCCTAATATTAAAACGACCCATGACTATATTATCAGTAGGTTTTGTTCATTAATCTTAAATGATTGTACAAGCCATAGTCAATTTTGTTGTTGGCTCTCACTTCGAGGGCAAATCTAGTTAATAGGCAAAGTTGTAGTCGTTCAATGTTGAATCTGTGTTTTTGCGTGATTTTATCATAAAGCTAATAAATTGCTGAAATATTCACAAGTTATTTTTATTTTTAATCACCTTCTTCAGGAAGAAAAATCATAATTGTTCTTATTATAGTCAAGGAAGGAAGCTTGCGTTACTCAATTTTAAATTGTATTGAGCCTGTATTGAGTTTCGTGAATAGGCAAGTCTTTTACATAAATAAATATGAATCGCCAATTACTATGTAACTTACAAATATATAAAAGAACTTGTCCTCTTTTCTTCCGGTCATTGAGGAAGCGATTCCAGAGTCTACAATATCCCCCTATAATCAAGAACATTCTTTAGATGCTTATTCAGTTTATAGCATATTGTCATAAACAGTGAAACATTTGTCATACGTACGTAAAACATTTTACGTACTCGACGGTAAGGAGTTTTTTTTTTCTATTAATACCTTCACCAGTTCGTTACTTTACATATAATTTGGTAAGTAGTAAATTTGTTTATACATAATGCATTGCGCACACTATCCATCAGTGGTACGAGTCAAAAGAAAGAGGATACTTGTTCATACACTACGTAATTCATGAAGACACTGACCGATCGTCGTTAAATCACTAAAAGAAGATAAACCAGATGTTCACTTAGCAATTCAATAAGCATTAAACTAACAAGCTCTTTGGCTCTTATACTAATATACGTTAAAGGAATGTTTATTTATTTATACTAATCTATACTTTACTGAATAACTGAAAAATTACTTGGCCGATTTTAAAAGTTCTTTTACCTATAGAAAGCTAGGTACATTATCAGCGAGTAACATCGTCTTTGAGAGAAGATTTGTATATTTGTAATGAATAAACTCTGACGAAGCCGCGTGCAACAGGTAGTATAATATGTATGTGTCTAGAGTGAAGTTTCTGAGTTTTTGGAGCCTTAATTTGTCACCTAAGCAGTTAGTTTCTTATTACACTATTGTTAAATTATTATTTTTTATGTGAAAGTCGTCGGACAGGCTGACGGTCCACTTGATGGTACGAATCACAACAGCACATGTGCTATTATTTCACGGTGGTCTTCTGTAAGAACCACCCTGGTTATTGCTGTCAGTCGGGCTACCCTAATGGTAGCTATAATATTGCAATGTTCTTTGCTACCATAACATAATTATAATGTGAAAAGGCAGTTATCCCAATATTTCTGTTAACTGTTGAAATTTCTAACGCGTTGTGAATAAAAACTGGATTGTGTTGCTACTTGCTACCAAACGATTTGGAATAGTGCCAGTCGCGTGTACGCTGGCTCTGAACCTACGACCGGGGGTATTTAATCACTGCACTGTCGGCGACATGTGATAGAGTGCCTTGATAGCAAAAAGTGTTGACGCATTTGCAAACGTAGCCATTTTGTATGATTCTTTTTTCGTCTATAATTTTTTTACTGTGCGTAGAACCGTAAGAATGCAGTATAATATTCACTTATTGGTTACTATTACATATAAGTAATACCGGTTAAATGCGGTATTATAAATGCGAATGTAGTTTGGCTTGTTTGTTACTCTTTCATAACGACTCAACCGATTGTCATGAAATGCTTACACGTTTGTCAGTGATAGAGAAAAAGACATAGGGTACATATCGTCTAGAAAATAGTACTGTAATTACCGAGGGTAACCCAGTCATAAAACAAATTAAACTCCTGACCAAAATATATGAGCAACAAAGATTGATTAAATGTTTAAATACCTGAAAAAAATTTGCGGGGACGAAGTCGCAGACAAAAGCTAGTTTTTTTAATTTTTTTTATAGTAAATATCACGTATGCAAATCAGTGATGGACAGGATAAAGAGCTCTTTTATCCTGCCAAGGTTGATTATCCATAAACCTTAATACTTATTTCTGTATTAAGGTTTAAGGATTAATACTTATACCTGACAACTTTGTCAGACATACAATCTTTTACCCAGAAAAAAGTCCCCGACAAATTCCCAAAGATTGAATAAATGTTTTAATATCCAAGAAAAAGGGGCGCGGATGAAGTCGCAGGCAAAGCTAGTCTTTATTATCTGTGAAATATTGTTAACTCCTGTCTTCATTCGCGTAAAAATTTATTAAAGTAGACAACGTTACAACCTCTTAGTGAAAAATAGATGTAACCTTTTTTTTAGAGTTTTTAAGATTTGTACTATGCTAAGTGCTCTGATGAGCTTTGCGGTTCGTGTTATTTGGATAAAGCAGTTATTACACTTTTCAATTTGTAGGAAAACTATTTAGGAACCTAAGTAGTGAACTAGTGATCACATTAAACTAAATTGATTTCTAAATCGAAGATATAGAATTGAAAATAAATAATAGAATCTAAAATCTAAATTGGATCCAATCTGTTCTAACTACAATTACACCTTCCGATTTCCTAAATTGGATTCCTACAAATTGAGTAGTGTAATAACCGCTTAAGACGCAGCGTACTAAACGAGTTGGTAGATTATCTCGCAGACGCGCTAATTCATCCATATTTGGATACTAAACTTCGTTCCACAATTCGATGGAGTAATTTGACATTTCCTGGGTTGCAGGTTTTCTACCATACAAAAATAGTGATGTGACCTAATCGAACTTATTAAAAAACTTATGGTTTTATAAAACCGTAATCAATGCTTTATAGAACATTAATTAGTTTAGAATTAATACATATTATTATTCAATTGTTTAAATTATATTTTTTGCAGTCCGTTCTACGACTGCATATAAATTGTGAATTGTTTTTTTATTCATTCCAAATCGACTTGGTCATTAGTAATCGTGCTTTAAATGAAATTCAAATCTTAAAATAACAATTATACGATGTTAAATCAATAAAACAAGATCAAAAATATTTTTACTGTAAAATATAAATATTTAAGTAAAATCGATATTAGCACATCACTACGGAGAAAATGTTGGTCACATTGTTTTAAAATTTGACATTAGGACCTGTCAAATTACTCCATCGAATTATGGAACGTACTATATGGATGCGCGAACTTTAGAACAATCTCCCATCCTGATGCGTTAGCTAGCAAGATACAAAACAGCTTCTTAAAACGAGCAATATAAATACGAGCGAGGAGTGAGTGTTTTTTTTTTAAGTAGTGACAGCGGAAGTCAACACCTTTTTACAGAATACCACCATGAATTAAGAGCATATGTGCTGTTGTGTTTCGGTGAGTGAGTAAGGGATGCCAGAGCCCATTACCCCATCCATTCCTTATCATCTATGGTCGGCAGCGCACTTGCAGAACCTAAGTATTTCTTTGATTGTGTTATAGGCGACGGTAGCCACATACCATCAAGTTTACCGTCAGTCTGTCTGTCGCTCTAAACATAAAAAAACTATCACCAAAGTCATAAATTGCTCAAACAAATGGGATTCCGGCAGTTTTGCGTTAATTCTGTTAATATTGTGATAATTATTCCTTTTGATCCGTCAATCCTCAGTGTAATTATTTTATAGACTACAATTATTCAACCAAAACAAATACAGTAAAACGAGCCTTATTAAAATTCTTCCTCCAAGTTGAATGCGATGCAGCAATGCAAACCATATTGGAGCCCGCTCTATTGGTAACGGCGCATTGTACGTGCCCTGAATCTCAATGAGGGATTTTCCATCGCTGAGCCCTTCGCGAATGAAACCGTACTTCTTTTTGGAGCTCTGCTGCATGTACCTCAAAAGAATAAAATCCTCAACCCTTTTGGGATATTATTGTTATTTGTCCTGTCCGATTCCATATCGAATTCTCTTTTATGATCTCTCGAAGTATGTGAGGTGTCTTGCGATGTTAATTCGTCATAGAAGCAGCATTATTTCACAGCTATGATATTTGCTTTAAAACATTTATGACAAATTAGCTGCTTTATAAAATATACCTTATGTCCTTTTTTGTGTCCCCAGACAACGTGTATGCAAAATTTCATGGTGATTGGTTCAGTAGTTTTTGAGTGAAAGCGTAACAAACAAACAAACTCACATTCACATTTATAATATTAGTAAGGAAGTACGGATTTATTTGTTGTTATGTTTCGGTAAGGAGTAAGGAATGACAACTACTATAATCGGCAGTACCACTTGTAGCACCCATGGCGTTGTTTATGTTAAAGACGACAAAAGTCTAACAACCTTTAAATAAAAAAAAATGAATGAAACATAATATTCCACACTCGTTATTATATTATACGAAAGTAAGAATATATCTTCGTAAGCATTATGTTTTTTTGTTTGAATTTTAATAATGGTTTTGCGGATGTATAATGATCAAAGCTTTGTTACAAACGAGGGTAGCGAACGTGTACCTGATTTTGCTTCCTTGTTACTTAATAGCCTGAAGTCATAAATATATTAGGTGTATTTAAAAATTGAAAACGACCTTATTGGGTGGCACAAAGTACACTACGCTTGAAATTAATTATTTTATAAACATACATCATTACGGATATAACAGCCAAGTACCTGAGTAGTTTATTTATTTATAAACAAATGGTTGCAATACAATGAAATGGTAGGTAATGTGAAATGTCTTAAACCGTCGGACGAACTTGGAGACTCAAGTTCGAAACCTGGTCGAACAACCACGAATATTTTTTTTTATTTCATTAATTAAAAATTACTTGATCATGAGACCTGATAATCTAGCAAGAGTAGCATTCATACGGTTTTACACGAATGTAAGTTAGCGAAGAAACAGACAGAAGCGGACAGCGACTTTTGACAAAACGAAAAAAACAAAAACGGAGGAGGTTCTCAATTCGACGCGTATATAATCACACAAACTTTTTACAGAGTAGTCCGATTTTGATAATTCTTTTTTTTATTTGAAAGCGTGTAACCCCAAGGTGGTCCCATATGAATTTGGAAAATAAATTCCAACCCTAAAGGTAGGAACACAGGGAATAATTGATTGTTCACTCACTGATTGTAGTTTATGATCACGCATAACTTTTTACAGAGAGTACTACGCCAAACAAGCAAATTAATTAATTACTTAAAGAGTGATGCGCGGCGGCGACTCAAAATTACTTAGGTGTACTTACTTTAGTTTAAGAACTTAGTTTTTATAAGGTAAGGTTAAATAGAATTATTTTTTGATTTTCAGTTTTTTCGGCGGTAAAATTTTTTGTTAAAAAGTTTTTATAATGCGATAGATACTTCCTCAAACTTAATTTTTATATTTGAATATACATGATTCTGTGTTTTAAAATTTCATATCGCTGTAATAACCCACGTATCCCGGATTTTAAATATAAATCCTCTAGTTTTACCAATCGGCACGTTCAGTGTATATGTTCTTGGTTAAATGACAGGATATAACATATTAATTTTTTTTTTTTGTTATGTGTAATATATGTGGTGTAAGACATGAAAGAATAAAATAAGTTATGTGGGTAACCGCAGGATTAATCATCGTTACAGGGATACACTCGTACTTATATACCCATGGTACTAGATTTTCATAACAAACTAAGTTTATAATTTTTCAAGCCCGTCTAGCGATGTTAACATAAAAAACATGAAATTTAACATTCTTCTGTACAACATATCCCACCCTATTCCAATTCACTATTCAATCCCACTATGGTCGGCAGCGCCCTTGCAGCACCTGTAGTGAAGTAGTGATACTTGTGTCATAGGCGATGTTAGTCACATATTATATCAAGTAGACCATCAGCCTGTCTGACAACTTTTACATTAAAAAAATACATTTGTGCAAGACTTCTTTTTTTTTTAATGAGGTTAAGATTCGAAAGCACCAGGGGACCATAGATACGGTGATCTAATTTATACGTTTCATTGGTTATTATTAAATTTGTCTGTTGAGGCGCGAATTAGCCGAGACGTTTTGACGTTAATAGGAGCAGTATGGCAAACCAATACAAAACAAACTTTATTTTCTTTCGAAAACCCCCTTAGTAACCTGAGCCTTCGCAGCTTTTAAGCGGCAGGGCGGGTCAAGATGAACTGGCACCGATTTTCTTTTAGTTTCTAGGGCGATCCGGAAACTTTAAGAAACGCGACAACGAGCTTGATAAAAATGAGATTTGACTCATCTATCTATGGACTTGGAAATTTTTATGAAAAAAGATGTGACAGTTTCCCTAAGACTGCAGGGATTAATATAAGTGAATATACTTAATACTATTTTTCATATAATGGTTGACAGTCAGGCTGACGGACCACTTAATGGTAGATGACAACCATAATAAGGACTGTAATGCGTTGCCAACTTTGATAGTATGAAGCTGCTGTTATTTCATAATTATCTATTATAAAGAGATAGTTAATACTGCTGCCATGAGGACTCCTCAGTTTATAAATGACTGCTGAACGCAGTGTGCTCAAAACTTCCATAAACGTTGTAACTATGGCTACTGAGTCACAATGGACTGATTCATTTCCATAGGCATAGCCAAGTAGGCGTAGCCAATAACTTATTGTTGCTATATTAATACTGTCACATTTGTCGCAGAGCGGATAACCGATGGGGTAGAAAGTTCTTCAATGTAGGAAAGCGAAGTGAGACGCCCTGTCCCAGGAAGCAGCTTAATGCGAATAACAGAAGACTCTGCGTGGTGGCGAGCCTTAGGAGAGGCCTAGATCTAACAGTGTAGTGACACATGCTGGTGATAAACCCTAATAAAACAGATCAATAAGCAGTCATGACGTTGCTTGCGTTAATAACCAACAGAATCTTATCATTAAGTTCACCGTCCGCCTGTCTGCCAACTTAATATACATCGATTTGACGACACGTTTGGTCTAGTGGCTAGTAACCCTAGCTGTTAACCAAACGGTCGCGGGTTCGAATCCCGCTAGGGGCAAATGTTTGTGTTAACATTTTTCCTTTGTACCTGAGTCATGGATGTTTTGTATTTATAATATGTATGTATTTACAAAAAAAAGTAATCTATGTAGTATATCAACTGTTTAGTATCCATAATACAAGCATTAATAATTGCTTACTATGAAACAAGATGGTGCTATGTAAGAATGTGTGAAGATATTTATTTTTATTTTTATTTTATAGATAAAAATTGTGTTCGTATCTACGAAATAAGAAGGTTAAGACACATAATAGTGGAATTTAAATGGGTTTAAATTGAAATACACGCGTACAAATTGTGAGGCTTGAAGTTATGAACAAGTTACAAAACCTCGCGAACACTATACTATACACAGGCGATGAACTGAAACTTGGCAGAGATTATACTCGATCGCGTCTGTCACTCAACAAAGTTCGCGACAAGGGATGTTCGCAGTTTATATCGCCAACTCCCGGATAGGAGTTATACTTTATATGCTTCTGCTAAAATCGATGGTTGTATATGACACTTTCGAGTTTTATAGTAGTCTTCAAGACTGTACCTAGTACATGTACAATTGTACATATTTAAACTAAAAAGTCAAAAATAATATTTTAATTACGTACTTCAAATCATACTTATATACCTATTTACAATTTATAATCAGTTAATTTTTGGGATTCGGTGTCAGCCAAGGACAGTTTAATTCTGCGACTCTTAAACCTCAATTAAATCACATGTGCTGTTATTTCACTGTGGTCTTCTTTAAGAGGGCAATTTTATATTCAAACTAGCTGGTGCCCGCGACTTCGTCCGCGTTCAAAATGCTATATAGTCTAAAGCCTTCCTCGATATATGGACTATCCAACACGAAAATATTTTTTCAATTCGAACCAATAGTTCCTGAGATTAGCGCGTACAACCAAACAAACAAACAAACTCTTCAGCTTTATATATTGGTATAGATTAAAATGGATTTGAAAATTCTTGCGTGAATTCGAAATTTAAATTACAAAAACCAAATTCGCAATTCAAAGCAACAAATTAGAGAGTTAACAAGCTTAATTAAAAAGTGGGAGTTAAAGAGGTTGTTAATTAAAAAACAAAGAGCCCTTTAATCGGGTCCAGTGCATTGCATAAACATGGCCGCATCTGCAATTCAATTCCGTCTAAGTTAAATTGCTTCTAGATTCGGAAGCAACATTGAATTATTTGCCGGCTGCTATGAACTGCCCATAAACAAGCTATGGCAGATTTATTTAATACATAAATTTTAGCTTTAATGCCGTTATTTAATAATAATGGACCGGATATTGCAATAACTGTTTTCCTTTACAATAACTAATGTTTATAAGAGAAACTTTTTTAAATTACAATTTTGTAGGTCTATTAAAATATACATAGTTGCTTTGAGACATGTTGTTGTCCCATTATTGTAAATCCACATGATAAAAAAGCTCATTTTGTAAGTTTTTTTATATGTTTAATCTTCTGAACCTCTATACCTACTTAAGTACATATTTCAATTATTTATTATTTTTTACTAGTTCAAAGTTATATTTTTCCATCTGGATTTAACCTATGTTAAATTATATCCACATATCGATATATATTTACTAATTCTGCCATTTGTACAGTCAAGGGCAAAAATATCTGTACGTTTCCAAAGCGGCAAAAATATTTGTACAGTTGAGAGGCCAGAAATATATGCTCGATAGTTCGGTCAGAAATGTGTGAGCATTTAAAGGGTCAAAAGATCTAGACGTTCACGTGGCCATAAATAAATGTACAATGTCAGTCAAATATATGTAGCCAAACAGGAGGGCATAAATATCTATACATGAAACTATCATTAACATTCATATGAGAACAAAACGAATTTCTAATTTTGAATTATGGCAATCATCGAAAAGAGTACCATTCTGTCATATAATCGGTTTGTCCCTTTCATTTTGGTCGTGACGTCATTAGCGTAACATTTGTTTCACCTTTCATCCTATTTTTTAGATTCTGCTTCACAGCGTTCACAGCTATCATATACGATTTTCATGTGGCTTTTCTCGTGAATATTATACAAGGGTTTTTTTTAATGCTAAATTTATGTCAGTATTATATTAATACTAGATGTAGCGATGAAACGGAAGATATTTATTCCGATGATAAGTAATTTTACTATATTAGTACGAAAAACTTTCGGTTACGCTAATGTATGTGATTTTACGAATGTGGCTTTGCCATTAAAAAGAACACTTAGGTTTTTACTATATTTTCTAGTTTCTATTCCTCTTTGTGGTGAGACTGACGTTTATTTGACCCGCGACTTCGTCCGCGTTGAAAAAGAAAAAAGTAACCTATCCTGTGTCCCGTACGTCTAAATGTTTATCTATAATAAATACCAAGTTTCATGAAAATCAGTTAATTCGTTTAAGAGTTATGGAGGAACACTCATACATACATACATACATACATACATACATACATACATACATACATACATACATACATACATACATACATACATACATACATACATACATACATACATACATACATACATACATACATACATACATACATACATACATACATACATACATACATACATACATACATACATACATACATACATACATACATACATACATACATACATACATACATACATACATACATACATACATACATACATACATACATACATACATACATACATACATACATACATACATACAGAAAAAAATCATAAATGGTCAATTTAGTTTCAGTATCATGTATTTTGTTATATGTTCAGTTGTGAGTTTTCGAACTTGACATTCGACTAAATTATTTTCAAAATATGTACGAGTAAGTGGCCAGTACCTAAACAGAAGTGCCTCTTAAAAATAGTTTTAAAGCGAATGCTAATTCGAATTTTGTGTGTTACTTATCTCAATTGATTAAGATGCATATTTGCATACCTATGTGAGGCTATGTGGTAAGTTTTGACTATCAAATAGACGTATAGATAATTTTGGCACGCGTTTTGTTCTCGTGTATATTATAATTGCGTGCTGTATAGAAATTTTTGACACGCTCTTTGTTCTCATGTATATTATAATAGTTGCGTGTATAGATATTTTTGGCACCCGTTTTGTTCTCATGTATATGATACTTTCATGTATAGATATTTATGCCCTCCTATTTGCCTACATATATTTGACTGACATTGTACATTTATTTATGGCCACGTGGACGTCTAGATCTTATTGACCCTTTAAATGCTCACATATTTCTGACCGAATTATCGAATAGATATTTCTGGCCTCTCAACTGTATAGATATATTTGCTGCTTTGGAAACGTACAGATATTTTTGCCCTTGACTGTACACGGACGATGCGGAGATACGTAGGTCTAGTGTAAAATATTGTTTTTTAGAAATAATAAACTTATATTTTAGTTGAAACTCAAATTGTTTTGAAAAATGTAATGTTTTAATTGTTTTGTTATTTTAAATTATAATAAATTAAATAATAATTAATTTTAAATTTTTGTTTGTATCAACATTTATTTAGTAATAGCAACATACACTGCAATGTAAGCAATTTCGAATTTGTACTTGTAACAACTCTTTTTTATATCTTCGTAATGTTGAGTTGTATATATGAAAAGCGAGCCGTATTTCTCTGGATATTGATAAACGGACGCGCCCGCCAACTTTCGTTTTTTGCCTTTTAATGCTCACAGCCCTAAAAATACAGTTGATTGAGTCGAGTGAAGTCAATGAACAAATTTCATACTCCAGTGCCATTTTCCATCAATTTTTCTTCAAATACAACGAGTGTGGAATCCACGTGCCGATTGACTTCCATTCGAATAAGAACGGATTAGAACACAATTGGTTTATTGTGGACTAACTAAAAGTATAACCTAAATAATATTATAACATTATGAAGCGCCGATAATTGACGTTCACTCTATTTTATGATTCCAAGTTCTCTAAAATGCATGTACATCACAATAATTCATCACAATTTTATTACCTGAAATGTTTTTTTTGCATTTGATATACCCAATTCTATGACCCTTAGAAACTGAGCAAAAAGAAAGAAGTCAAAAAGAATCCTAAGCAAAAATGAAGTAATATCAAGTACCGATTATTATAATTATTATGTAACGTTTTTGGTCTGGGACAGAAGTTTGACGAGAAACAAGTTTTTCCGACACGAGCTGAAATTATGCACAATACGAACAACTAAATATCTTCTATGCAACAAAAAAAATACCAAAAATCACATCTTATAATTCGCTAACCGAATCATAAAACGTTTTGAACCCGAAACAAAGTTTTAGGGCGTGTTTACAAGAACCCTCGATACTTTACAATAGCAACTGAGACTTCAGATCCCCGGACTAATAAATATTCCGTTTCTCCAATTTGGCCAACTGTAGAATCTTTCCGATGGGAGCTGTACATTAGCATACCGCTCTGAACCACGTCAACTAAGACAATACACCTTTATTTTAAACACAATAGTGGTTAGTTTGAACTTTTTCAATGGAAAAGTTAAACATGCGAAGGTTTCCCAAGGTTGTGAAACAATCCTTCAAAAGCGCTCACCTTCTTGAATGAAGCTTGTACAAAGTTTGTCTAGCTCCTTTTAATTTATGCGTTTCGTCTGTGCTTTCCTCCATAGAGCGAACATTAATTAGAATAGACTTGAGCGAAAACTATATGATCTTTGACCATCATGCTGGTCTATGCCAGCATCAAAATACTGAGTCCCTTTTTGTAACTAGTAACTCTTTGTTTTTTTAACGTTACTGTTTTTTTTTTCTTTATGATCGCATGTTACTAAGTTGCCACTATTGCCCACTGCCACTTCAACTCACTGATCCGCCGGTTTATGTCGGTAACTTTCGTTCATCTACGGATCTCCTAATTCCTAATTCGATCTTGTATTGTAACAACATATAAGTTATAGTTCGTTGAGCGACGTAGAGCTTTCTTACGAGGTCCATATTAAGAGACCGTGGTCTCGCCATATTTCATCATAACACACATCGGTCGAACACTTTTGAAATTTTGAATGAATGACACGAAAAATAGCAAGAAATTAGATATAGTAAGGCGTTTTGCAGTGACATTAATTGTCCTTTTCCTATAAATTACAGCCTAAGTATGTATTATTCTGAGCTGGCATTTTTACAAAGTTTGATTAACATTTTTTTTCAGTAGATTTTGTCTGAAACAACCGTCCAAACATGCTCACAAAATTACGGATTTATAACATTATTTCACGAAAATGTAACATTTTGTTGTATTGGCGATACAATATTATTCACTATACTAAGTCTATGGCATCGTCTTAATTCTGTGAGGGACTTGAAAGGCGATGAATTTGATTTGAAATCCGGACAATGCAACTTGAGAAGGGAATAATTTCCTTTCACTGCTGTCTCGGTTGATTAAAACAATTCATGTAATTTATTTGATGATTGTTTAAACTGAGGACGACAAAATCGCTTTGTTTACATATTACACTTGATGTGAGAGACGATTAGTAAATACATGAGCTATCTTCGTTATTATATCTTATCTATATTTAAAGCTTATATACTTAAATTTAGAGATAAAGAGTTTGTCTGATGGTGTTAATTTAATAATTCAAAATGAATAACGTGTTTAAAAACTGTTTAACTGTTAAATTTATTTAATGCAGGTATAGTTACAGTTAAAGGCGAAAGTTTCTCTTGTTTTCTAAATGTGTACTAGTATCAATAAATTTAATTTAATGATATTTACTGCGCAAGTATCTTGAACCCTGAATAATATGAAACAAATATTAACAATTTATAATAATAATTTTTACTCAATTGCCTATTTGATGTCAAATCATAATGACATTTATTATATTGTTTATTATTTAAAAGAAATTATAGCAGTCTTATCACTTTAAGGTTTAACAAGTCACTTTTCCTCCATACAAACGTTTAAGGTAAATTACACCGCTGTTTTATGTTTAATTTACAAAAGTAAGCATGATACCGATTTATCTTGTCGTTAACTAAGTTTCTAGGCATACAATCTTTAAAAAAAAGTATTAATTTAAAAGATATGATCATTGAAAAATCCATATTTTAACACAAGTTTTAATGCAACTTTGAGGTTGAATAGGTCACTCTAGTTTACAAAAACTCCAAAATACTTTGCCCATAAACATTGATTAGTAATTCAAGAGTTGAAATAACTTTACACGAAATAGATATATGCAGTAGTTTTTTCATAAAAACGATAATTCAAGATCAGTTCAAGACTCATCATAAAATTCAGAAGCAGCAAAAAATTCTATTTTTAAGTCTTTCTATTCGATACAGTTATACCTATATAATATTGGCACCAAGATCATAATAATGAACTTTAATGTTCCTATGAAGATTTCGTTAATATTGCGTTGAAAGAGCTTCACATACCAAGTTTCATGGCGCGTGCTAAAAGTTATACATAAAAGTATGACATGCTCCAAGTAAGCTGTCGTCTTTGATGTAAACGTACGCTAAATTTTCGGCGTTCCACAGATTTTAGAGTGGATTATGCTGAATAGTTTGAATCCCTGAACCTTGCCGACAGTGAAACGCGTTATAGGTAAAGTGTTTTGAATTTTAAAAAAAAAATATATTTTTCAAAAAATATTTAAAAAAAAATTTTTTAATTCAACTACCACACGTTAAATACGTAGTCAGTCAACTAACCACGTAGTTTTATTAAAATTTATTTTTTTATGATAAGGTTGGCAGACAGGCTGACGGTCTACTTGTTAGTAGATGGCTAAATGATTTGAATATGAAATAAATTTAAGTTTTTTGTTTCCATCCAAACCTTGATATTATATCACAAATATAAATTATCATGTTTGCTAAGACCAATAACCGAGGAGGGATCACGGAGTTATGTAATATGGAATTGGTAAGAAGCATTGGCAAGTGAGCTCCTTACCACTCGACCAATGTGTTCAATCATCATCAATCAATACTAATAAATCTGTAAGTGTAGGTATTGTATGTATATATGTTTCTCCATAACTCTTAAACGAATTAACTAATTTTCATGAAACTTGGGAGATAAACCTTTAGACGTACAGGACATAGGATAGGCAATTTTTTTTTCTTTTTCAACGCGGACGAAGTCGCGTAAAACGGTCCTTCCACTTGGATCCACAGCTTGGCTCCACATGTGAATCCGCGGATACCTTTATCTCCTCTTAAATCCACCATTGAGGGGATTCAAGAATACAATCAATTTTATATGCCACTTGGATCCACAAACGAGGGGATCCATAAATAATAATATTTTTCTATTCCACTTGAATCCACAATCCGCTAAGTGGATCCAAGTGGAAGGAGGCACTATTAATTTAGGACCTTTGTTCTTTTTATCTGAAATATTATTCTTATTATTGATAAAATTTCCTTTTTTTTTCTATTAACTAGTGTATAAGCATGACAATGACCGGATCCGAAAATGTTAATTATTTCTCACCACAAAGAAGAAAAATATTGCGTCTGATGAAGATTGATAATGTTGTGATAGTTTTCTTAATTTTGAAATGATCCCTCTGGAACAGAAATACTAAAATTTCTTAAAAATACTGAGTCAAATATTTATTTAAATATTTAGTATTCGTCAAATACAAAAAGCTCTTAAAAAGCTAAGCACGTAGAAAAATTATGTCCACGATTTGTATACAAATAAAATGCTGACTAGAAACATACAAAATGACTGGGATAAAGTAATGTATGTATGCTTCTTACAAAACCTTACTCCGCAAAATGAATAGCAGTATTAACTATAAGACTTTATGACTTGTCGTCTTCTATGAAACAGAACATGACTAAAATAATACAAGGATATCTAGTGCAAGAAATAATATTTTATTTCTCCTTCACATATTTATAATAAAAAACTAAGATTTTGTCCGCGACCACTTTTCTTACGTGTGTTAAACCATTTATTCAAAATATTCATTTTTCATATATTTTTGTCAAACGTTGAATTATTTGTTTATTTTGAGTAATTTTTTGTATAAATTAATGTGCCCTATTTTAATACCGTTTTCACGAAAGAGTGATAAACGATGAAGGTTTGTGTATATTTCAGAAAAAAATCACATGCAAAGCCAGCGGCAAGTCTCTAGATTCCTTATATGTAAAGCTTACATTTAAATGGCAAAATACTCAAATGAAACCATCGATTTGACCAAATTTCCCTTTTCGCGTGATTTCTACTCGTACTTACAAAGAAACGCTTGTGGCAGTACTATTTCGTTTGACGACGATTGGTAAGGGTGTAGATGCATGGTGTAGGGAATAAACAGGAGATCAACTGTATAACATGTGAATGAAGTATAAAATACTAACTGTTACACGCGACTTCGTCCGCGTTCTGGATGAAAGATACCCTATGTCCTTTCTGGTGTCCCAGACAACGTGTATGCAAAATTTCACAGTGATCGGTTTAATAGTTTTTGCGTGAAAGAGTAACAAACATCCATCTATACAAACTTTGGCATTTACAATATTAGTACCGGATGTTACTCGCTGATATTGGTGAAATAATTTTTAAAATCGGTCTAGTAGTTTTTGAGTTTATTTATTGTTAGTGTACAACCGAATCTTCGGCTTCGGCTTCGGCCTTGGCCACCTTCGGCCTTCGGCCCAAACCCCAGCCGAAGCCAAAGCTTTCGCTGAAGGTTTTAACTAAGAAGTTCTTTAGGGAGAATGCTTAGCGAACTTCACTTAACATGATCTAATTATAATTATAATTTGTTGTCGATAAAACAGTAATTATATGAATATATTTAAGATGAGACTAGTACTTAGAATTTGTTTGTTTATTTATATCTTTGATACTAGGATAGCAGCTTGCGCTGGTGCGTTTTCTATTTTTTTTTACTGTTTCATAATGTTCGCTGAAAACACAATAACTACTCTGATAGAGAAAAAATGGTAATATGGATTTAAATTTGCCATACCTATCACTGCATGATTTATGTTTCCTGTTTGTTAGACGATATATTTAATTCTGTTCAAGCACAAAGCAATGCTGATTTTTTAATCTTGTTGACTACTACTTGATATGTATACTGTTTCCATCGAATTTTTCCAGTTCGTTTACTAATTTATACCAGTTTATTCGTTTAGAACTATGTGAATGTGTGAGTGGGCAGGAGCTTGTGTGCGCAGCCGAGTTCACTTTGAACTATATGTTTCTTTGAAACGAACCATTTACATTAATAAACATTTTTATACCTTTTAAACATTTTAATGGACCTGGGCAGCAAACGGATAAAGTTGCACTTGATAGTAGCTTGCTTTTTAAAATTTTCTGTACATAACTCGTTTTACATATTTTTATTTTCCAAAAAGGTCTTAAATCGTCGATCTTAAGGGCTGTAATCATTTTTATGGACATATTACCTTCATCAACGCAAAAAAACGAAATAACCCAAAAATGCAACATATCACCTTCATCCACTCACGTCTTCAATTGTCATAATTTTATGTGTATTTTACAATTTACTCTAACATTTTCTTAAGAATAATAAGTCTTATGTATCTATATAGAATAATGGTAAAGAGTAGGTAAATATTTCTTCCTCTTTGTTCATACGAATACTTCCCCTAATACGGCCAATAACCCTCGGGCCCTCCGTAAAGAGGCTAGAATATACGGACTCTTTATCAAAGGGTCTAATGAACCTAATATAACAAAAGAAAAATATATCGATGGATGTATCGAAGTTTCGCTTCATATCTATCTTATATTACAATGGATAAGTAAATAAATTTACAGTGTAATATTATTTGAAGTCACTTGATACCATAATATTATAAAAAAATAAAAATAATCTTTATATAAATCTTAAGTTACTTTGTGTACGCTACAAATACTCGAGAATGGGTAGACTGATTTTCATTCAGTTTTCACATATGGAAAGAGGGATAAGGCTGGTTTTACAGTGACGCTTTCGCCAGCGTGGTTGGTAAGCGTCGCGGGCCACGACCTTTGCGTCTCTTGGATCGTTACATAGTTTAAGGCTGGTTTTAGTGTCACGCGGACCGTCAGTACAGAGCGGTTCGCGCGTACGTCCTCCGCGCGGACCGTCCGCGTATGTCGTTTTAGTATCGTCCTGACCGCCCCGGAGTACACTCGACTCGTGTCAACATCGCAATATCGACTCGCCATGATTGTACTCCGCCGACGCGTGCGCTCCGCGCGATACTAAAACGCTCACTACAAGCAGAGGCGCGCGGACGGTCGTCCGTACAGACCTGTCGGCATTACTCTAAAACGCTCCCTAGCTTTAATAAATATTTATCCGTGCGGAGCAATCCGTACTGACGGTCCGCGTGACACTAAAACCAGCCTAACCAACACGCGCGGATGGCCCGCGCTGACGACTGTACGAGGCAGCAAACTGCGCGACTAAACTCGTCGAGCGGGTCATCTGCGCGCTTACGGGCCGCGCTTACCACCCGCGCGTACGTAAGCGTCACTGTAAAACCAGCCTAAATGGGGATTATATAAGTTAAAGTTAATGTATGGGAAAATTCGAACTTACTGTAGAAGAAAAGAAAACCTATTAAATATTTAAATAACTAGGTACTATGACTTATTTAAATGCGAATCTACATTTCAATATCTAGATACAAATTATCTAGATCAATATCGATCAATAACGACTTCATAAATTAAGCACAGCTATCACTTCATAAATTGCCTTTTAATGAAGTTTCAAAATGTTTCATTAAATAAGAAAAACTTAGTCTGGTGGAACGGATCTAACAATATTTTTACTCATTTATTATATTAGGACCAAATTCAGCAAATGGCAACGTCTCGAATATGACCTCGTAAAATTGATTGAGAGGTCTCAGAGCTTTTTTGTGACATTGCAGTACTGAAGAATATTATGATATGTGTCTCACACATACGTCACAATGATAGAGCGATTGGTTTAGTTAGGGTGTTCAGATAAATTGAACTCATTTTAGAAGCAATTTTGATGAAAGTGACAAGATAATCGAAATTCAAGACAATTTTACTGCAGTAATAAGCGTAATAACTGCTTATTACTTTATTGCTACGCTAGCGACTCGCTCCAGGCGTCGCACGAGCTCGTTAATATTTTGAGCAAACCTTTATCTTTATTTTCATTAGTGAAAATCATATCGAAATCCGTTTTTTGGTAAAGAAGAAATTAGCGGAGAAACTGAAAGAAGCGGACAGCGTCTTTATTTTATAACTAGCTTTTGCACGTGACTTCGCCCGCGTAACTTTATAAAAGGTGGGCTATGTTATTCGCTGATAATATAGCTTTTTATAGGTAAAAGAATTTTTAAAATCGGTCTAGTAGTTTTTGAGCTTATTACCTACAAACATACAAATCTTCTCTCTTTTTAATATTAGTATAGATATTAGATATGTTGGAGGCTTACAAAATTAACTGGCATATTAACCGTTAGTACATACTAACGGGCTTAAAGTTTGATTGACTTTGTAGAAAACTTTGTAAGTATTTAAATTTTGCTATTCCAAGATTTTATAAGCAAACCATAACAAATGAATTATTACAAAACACAATCATCTTCTTTGTTTACTTAAGAGCGCGTACAAAGGTACACTAGCGCCACTCATTTAAAAAAAATATTATCTCATGACTAACAAGGAATTATTATTAACGGCTCCATAAGGCCCTTAATAATAATTCCTTTCATTTCATATTTAGAAACGAAGCAACAAAATTCGATCCAAAGAAAAGCGGCCATATTCCTCTAGATCGCATTTTGTTGCTTCGTGTCTAAATATGAAACTTTATAAAAGGTATTAAAAAATTGTAGACATACTTACCGAGAGCCTTATGGAGCCGTTATTGATAATTCCTTCTCAGTCACGAGATAATATTTTTTCAAATAAGTGGCGCTAGTGTACCTTTGTACGCGCTCTTAACAAATTTTAAATTTCCAGTCGACGCACAATCCGAGACGCAATTACTCGAGAGGCATTTATGCCCTCGCCTCGAGTGCTATCTAGAATTGCCAGAATTCGAGCCAAAATTCAATTACAATAGCTCTTAACATTAGCGTTGACAAGATTAATAACTTAACTTGCCGATATTAAGCTTGGTGTCACCGTCTCGCGGTCACACAAAAGTCAATTGTGGTGGCCAAATTGTTAGTGGAACAGATTTTAGTTTGCACCAACTGTGTCCTAATGACTTGGTGAGTTCGTAAGGGTTGGCCGACAACACAAATGTTCAAGATTGATGTAGTTCTGGTAGCGGAAGTGAATTATCATTTGTCACATATAAGTGTTGACTGTGGATAGTTCCTGTTGGATATGTGGGAATAATATCTTGATATTATCACACACGCACACACACACATTCGTATATAATGTATAATATGTTTATATAATTTATAGATACATGTAGGTATGTACTTTTTTAATTAGGTACTAGCACTTTATTTGTACATATAAACTTTAAGATGCCTAACCTTGTAATAGGCTATATAAAAATTTAATTAATCTATTATATGTATTTGTAAAATATTAAATGCTGTTAGGTTAGCCATTAAATAAATAAATAAATATTATTACTGTTTAAAAAAAATGCAACTTTATTTTGTAGTTGACGATAACATCACGTGTGCAGTTAGGTTCTATATTGGTATCTATACCAATGTATAAAGCTGAAGAGTGTGTTTTTTTTGGAACTACTGGTTCGAATTGAAATTTTTTTTTTGTGTTGGATAGTTCATTTATCGAGGAAGTTTCTATATCCTATATAAAAATTTCGTGTCACATGTTTGAGCTAACTCCTAAACTATACTGAACCCATTTTAATAAAACTTCGTAACTATATGTAATTTGGTCCAACTTAAAAGATAGGATCGTTTTTATTTTGAACCCGGACGAAGCGGAGCTAGTTAAGTATAAAAAAAACACAGAAAGACACAGAAACATTTTCACAAGAGGCCTCATGAATGAGAAATACCTGTTTTTCTAATTTGATAAGAAAAAAATCTTTAATTGTTTTACACTTTCTTATACATTACTAGTGTATGTCAGTACAAAAAGAAAAACCTTTTTAGATTTTTTAGCTCCGGGCTTATCTCTAAATGGTAGGTTTTCGTTGCGATGGATTCGTTTCTTCGCTTTTTATAAGACATTTTGGAGGCGATTACCCGCCGTTGTTTTTATTGTAACCGTTTTTACTGATAAACACTTTGTTCTGGTAAGCTCGGAAATATGTAAATTAGCCTTTAAATTAGATTAAGATTTTGTATTTTTTACCACAGTCTTTCTTTCTAAGTTCTACTGGATATAACCTAAAATATTCTATAAGTACCTAAATGTTTACACAAAATATCTAGCGAATGTTGTGCATAGCTATTCTCTATGTGAGGGAGATATCTATAGGTATATCTATTTAAAAGTAAAAAGCGCAGTCTGCTTCTGTCTTTTTCTCCTCTAACTTCTTCTTAACTTTCCTTAACGGAATTTGATACGGTTTTCACTAATCGAAAGAGTGATTACGAGGAAGCTATGTGTAAACTTGCAGTAGGTATTTTTCACACAAGTCAATCTCCTCAAAAACAGGTGGTCTTATCGCATTAAACATTCAGATATGCAGATCAGAGCTTTGATTAGCCAATGATATAAATGTCATTGCTTTATAATTACTATATGATTACTATCACCAATTACTTTATTATCATTTATAATCTAAACAATCCAATAGCTGTAAACACAAACATTTAAATATTTATGCTAATATTACACGGGAACTGTGAGATTTAAAGCCGGCGAGGTCTCGTTAATTTGCACACGAAATTGGCAAATCATTGAATTTATGACAGCACAGCACAATAGTAAAATCAGCGGCAGTTCCGTTATCGGCAATAACCGAATACCAGAGCATCATGAATACCCGTGCGTGCATTCTAATGTCCAACCGCGCATTACAAACACATACCACAGTAGCCTTACATACGTACAGAGTGCGAACTATTTTTACGATTAAGAGTGCGTATAAATAAAACAAAATTTTTAATTTAACCCGCGTGGGCCCTTGGACATGACAGTGACACAAAATACGTAGAACTGCGCACAACATGCGACGGAAGATAGCGCATCTCGCTCAATAAAAATGTTATAAGTGCCAAAAGTATTAAATATTAATTATTCGTAAACTATAAAGTCAAATGAAAAATTTATACATAAAGCATTAGATAACCTGTGAAGTGAGAATGGCGCACCTGCTTTCTCTCGTACAAATGTTATAATTGCGTCTCGCTCATTCAGTGGCTTCCCTATCTCCGCGTCGCAATACAGTCCCAAAATCGGTTACTGCGCATATTAATTTGACACGTGACATCACCAGTGCCCATTAGGATTTGCGCCGATTATACCAGTCATCAAAGTTTACGACTTGTGATCAGTTGTGTATATTAAGATTGTATGTGTAACCTCATGACGTCATAGTCAACATGTGAAACCAAAATCTATACTTACTAATATTATAAAGCTGAAGAGTTTGTTTGTTTGGTTGAACGCGATAATCTCAGGAACTACTGGTTCAAATTGAAAAATTCTTTTTGCGTTAGTTAGTCCTTTTATCTAGAAAGGATTTAGGCTTTATAACATTTTGAACGCGGACGAAGTCGCGGGCAACAGCTAGTATGTTATAAAATGATAATATTAACTGAGAACTCAACTAAACCAAACAGGTTATATTTTAGCTACATTATTAATTTTAATTAAACAATTATGAAGAGCAATGAAAACAGTGGACTGTATTAAATATAATGAATTTATTAAAATATTTACAAAAATGAAAAATAAAGAAAATACAACTTCTATGTATGATGTCTAAAATAAATGTGTACCATCTTTTTGTGACAGCAAAGCAAAAATTAATTTTCTTTTAAATAATTTGAAAAATACAAAATACATTGAAACTATTAAAAAAGAGGTTGGAATACTCGTACATACAAGGAGTTCGCAACAAATTATTTTAATTAAAATTATATTAAAATTATATCTAGCCCAAAATAAAAACGATAGTAAAAAAGTTCCAAAGCATTTTTTTCTTATTCATGGATATTATCACCGTTATTTTAGTATTTTAAAAGAGTTAGAAGCTCTGGCTCCCTAACTCACTTACTAAAATTCAACAGCAAACATGCTGTTATTTCACTGTGGTCTGGTGCGAAACGCCTTGTGTCCTGCCACTACTTAATAATAATAAAAACTACTACTTCTAAAGGGCGGCTGACCTTTACATGAAGATAACTTACGGTTGTAACAAATCTAATACTGTTTTTAAATTATACCGTGACAAAGCCTCGACAAATACGTTGGAATTGTCCAAAGACATTTGACCCGCCAAACATCAATTTTGGTTGTTCCCGAAAATAGATTCACACTTCAGCAATGCACAATGTGTAGTCACTCGTTTCAATTAGATATTAAATTATTATTCAACTTATTATAATTACGCACAAACCTTCTTCGTTTATCTCTGTTTTCTTTACTTAAAACCGTATCAAAATTCTATGGGTGCTCTACATAAAAATAGTGGAGAAATATACAGAAGTAGACAGCGACTTTTTATTTTATAATACTTATAAAATAAAGTGGTTTAATCATCAATCAATCGAACGTTTTGGAGTTTGTGAAAACACTTCGTCAACTAGGAAACGGGCTGATGGTCTTCAAACGCCTGAATAAATCTTCAGAAATTATAGCTAAGAACGATCCCGATCAGGCCAGCTTTGGTTGAGTAGTTAAGGCGTGAAATCGTCACAAACAAACACATACACTCACTTACTTACATGCAATTATAATATTACTAGCTGCTGCACGCGACTTCGCCCGCGTAACTTTATGAAATATACTCTATGTCCTTTCTGGTGTCCCAGACAACGTGTACGTATATGCAAAATTTCATGGTAATTGGTTCAGTAGTTTTTGCGTGAAAGCGTAACAAACATCCATACAAACTCGCATTTATAATATTAGTACGGAAGTTAGAATTTGAGATTGTTAATTCTATAACAGAGAACATTAGAACAGAATCTATGAATTGCATATTTTGTCCTATACTTTATTATACTTACCTACAGGTTAGTTATACGTTACGAAAGAATTTTAACCAAGTCACTAAATTCTAAACTGAAGACAAAGTTACCCCAATAGAACTATTTGGCACGATACAACATACAGAAGACGTCAAACTCATAATCGACTTCTAACAAATTTCTCCGTTATTATATCCGAAACTTAACGTACATAACGACATGGATGTACGAAATCACTCGATATTAACAAAAGCTGAAAATTATTCATGAAATAACTTACTCTGTCAATAATTACGAATACAAATTTAACTTGATGATACTCAAATATTATTTCAGTCTGATTTTCGTAGATAAAACTATTGTTTAAAGTTAATTATTTTTTTAAATTAATGTTTCATGTATTACATAATTTACATAATTTTTTTAAATTATGTAAAAAAGGCGCTAGGTGACGTGCGAGTCGATAAAGGGCCGCGCTCATTGGCTGCGCGCAGCTGCCGTCGCATTCGCAGTACCACCTCGCCTCTCACAGGACATCTTTATTATAAGAAATACACAGCACACAGAACATATTAGAAAACATATTATTTCTAAGAGATTATCAAAACAATTAAGTGTGGCTGGGGTGGGTATCCTCAACAGAGGCTGAATGCTTTGCTGTCGTCCGAAGTAGTAATACATAGCCCCGGACGACTGCATAAGGAGCACTATTGCAGGAGGGGTTTTTAGCCCGTGAGAGTCGGCAAACGTCCATAATGGATTTACCTCTCCACATAAAAAAAGACGTCTATCCCGTCCAATTCTCTTATCCTTAATCTTATTTAGGTCGGAAACGCACTTGAAGGCGTGTGGCGTTGCTTGTGTTATAGGCGACTATAGTCACTTACCATCAAGTGGATCGTTAGCCTGTCCTATGATATTTACCTATGTAAAAATAAAAGAGTAAAAAGGATTGTTCACCTTCCCGAATCTAGCACATTTTGGTGTTTAAACCACCATATCCATTTTTGCAAGCATCCACATTTGTCGAAGACAATGGTTTAAGTAGTTTTAGAGTTATCGCATACCACACTGTCACACCGACCTCAATTTGGCAGGCTTTATTTGAACAGCTCGTATAGGTTTAGGTATAGACTTTAGGTCTTTAAGTCTATCGTGTGAGGTTGTGTAAGAATAAAACAAGCATTGTAAGACAACTCTTTTATTTAATTATCCCACACCTACAAAGATAATTTCATTGGGAATTAAGTAGTGATTAGGGAGGGAAATGATTTGTTACATCCCTCTCACTACCCAAAAAAAAAACAGTAAAAATGCTGTTATTTTACGGTGCTTTTCTGTAAGGGAATTGTTACAAATGAGTTGCCAAATTTATTAATGCGAAGTGCAGTGTAAAACTTTGAAAAGTTTATTTCCTAAGGTGACCCTGCCGAGAATCAAACCCCTCTGAGCGGTAAGACAAGCACCCAACCATTTGACCAATGGCTAATATTATAAATTAATTGGCTTAGTGAGGTTCATATGCTTACTCTACTTAACAAAAATGAGTTGATTTGTTTGTCATCAAAACATTTTATTTTTCAAAAATGTTTTGACTTGACCAGGGAATTCACCAAACATGTTGACTCACCAAACGGGTGATGCCGAAAGAACTGATTACCACCAACAGAAAAAAAACCCTACCAAAACTCTCAACATAGATTGGAATCATAACTCCTCACTCCAAGAAAATGCAAAAACATGTATATTGAGAGCATGCCCCGACGAATTGAAACTCTTATTTCTTAGAGAATTCTTAGAAAAATCCAATTAGACAAGAAAATTCAAAAATCTCAATAGCTCTGTCCCTAATAATATGGCCACCCACTTTCTAACTTGTTTTTGTCTGGTAACTGTTCCAACGTTGCTCGACAGCAAAGATTTAAATCGAGAGATGCGGCATTACTAGCGAAAGTGTGTTACAAAATACAACATACATTATACTAAAGACAAAAGTATAAAATACATATACCTTTGTCTAAACACACTTTTAAACACAGACAACACATTCCTTACTTCAAACGTGACTGTGACGATAGCGACGCTCTCAACAAGCGACCGTCACTCGTTGAGCGCCTGCGCCCAACCGATTGTTAAGAAATTTCGGTGTGTTTTTAGTATGGCGCGAGGAGATTACGCCGCATCTTTCGATTTAAATCTTTGCTCGACAGTGATATTTTTATTTGAGACGCATTTTATGTTTCGTATTTTATGTGGAACCGGTTATTGAAGATCAACTTTATTATAACTATAGGTACTTTACCTGCTACCTATCGTCACATATTGTCGTGTCCTCATCATTTGCCTGCAAAAATTTGCTAAGAGTACATCGTTGCATATTTGAAAGATTGTGTGCTTTGTGGATATTTATTTAAAAATATTGTGAAATGATAGTTTATATATAAATTTACAAGGATTTTCTAAGGAAAATATACTCTAATACCTAAGTGGTTTAAATTTTGAAATTAAAAAAATGTTACACACAATAGTAATTGCTATTGCCTTTTCTGCAGGTAATTTATTTACTTATTTTTATATTATTTACATTTATTTAAAATTTGTTAATTTATTTTATGAATGTAAGTATTGTTCGGAATTAGTGTTCACTTGACAAAATATAAAATATACCTATGTGTGATTTAAATGTTTAAAATTAATATATTATAAAATTAGTTTATATTGTATAACAAAATTGTTTTCTAACCTAACAAGAAGAAAAATATACATTGTAAATACTGAATTTTGTTACAGTATTAAAAGAAGCTGCAAGTGTAGATTTAACAAATTTTAACAAAAAAAATAAAACTTTTACGAAGTATTTAAGTACACGAATTAAACGGGTAAGTAATTTCCCTTTTTTTTTTCTAACAAATATTTTTATTTATTGCACTTTACCAAATATAATCATTTTCCTTGATATTAAGTAGTCATTATAGTCATTGGAAATTTCCATAGAGTTTATCCGCTAATTGCGGATAAATTTGTTGTTATATAATATTGTTGGTAAGGAATAAA
Organism: Synanthedon formicaeformis; assembly: GCA_945859745.1. Classification (NCBI taxonomy): domain Eukaryota; kingdom Metazoa; phylum Arthropoda; class Insecta; order Lepidoptera; family Sesiidae; genus Synanthedon; species Synanthedon formicaeformis. The sequence goes on along the minus strand of OX243968.1, from coordinate 1,604,306 downwards.
TTACCCACATGCATATAAATGTTAATCAAATGGTCTGACAAATAATAAATCAAAAGGCGTAACCAAACTAAGCTAAGCGACGTATTTTCCTCAAAACAAGGAAAATGTAAAGATTTATTTTTAGTCCATTTAAAGTATACTTAACGGTATATCTTACAAATTGTCTATTTATTAAGAGCGGGCATAAAGAGAAATAGCCAATCCTAGATTTGAATTTTATATAAGTAAACAAAGTCTAATTTAATTAATTTTTTTAAATAGATAAATACATTATAAATGAAAGTGACGACTGTAACAGAAAACATAATATAATAAAATTTTCTCGATAGAAAAAAATCACCAAGTGAGCTCTCATTTCCATCGATTTTAGTTTTATTTTCAAAATGACACACATTACAAAGCTAAAAGTGTATCAGCAATTTCACTTCACATATTATCTAAGGCTGTATGTAACAATTTTCCATTTGACATTGTAGTTTACGAATAATTAATATTTAATACTTTTGGCACTTATAACATTTTTATTGAGCGAGTTGCGCTATCTTCCGTCGCATGTTGTGCGTAGTTCTACGTATTTTGTGTCACTGTCATGTCCAAGGGGCCACGCGGGTGAAATTACAAATTTTGTTTGCTTTATACCCATTCTTAATATTTAAAAATGTTTAAAACGTTATTGCGTTATATGAGGTCACCGGTTTTTATAACATCGCTGTGTGCTGTTTCACTAAGGGTCGGTGTACATTGGAGGACGGCACGGCAATGTATTTAAAAATTTTCTTAGAATTTTGAACCTTAAATTATTTTAATACCTACATTTCAAATTTTATTGTGCTATGCTACCGCGGAATGCCACAGGACGTCAATTGTTGTCCTAGCATAATACAATGAAATTTGAATTATACTAAAGGTCGTGCGATTTTTTTATGTTAAAGTCGAATATAAAATTTTTAAACAAAACATATTCGGTGTTTCAGCAACAAGAGGATAGATGGTCTTGGGGCATAGATGACGTTGCAGTAAGTACTACAAGTTTTAACACTACGTTAGTAACTGCAGGGTTAGTTTAGCAGTTAGTTACCAACATATGGCGATGCTTTTCTTTTAGATTACATTACAGCTATTGTCAAAAAAGAACGCTATACTAAATAGTGGTAATGTTATAAATAATAAACTCCATTCGTCGCCAGTCATGATATTTTTTGTGATAAGGTCGTCATACAGGCTGACGGCCCATTTGATCGTGGCTACACAGTCTTGCTTGTGTTACACACGTTGCTTGTGTTACAGTCGCCTCTAACACAAGCAACGCCACAAGTGCTGTAAGTGCGCCTCCGAAGTAGGGTCAGCGCCAACCGACGGAGTGGCGGCGAAGAGACTAAAGCGCTATCAATTGAAAATCGACTTTAGTTTCTTTAGCTGAAGGTTCACTGCGCGCCGCTCGCCCGCGCTTGCCGACGCGAGAGTATTTTTTATTATTATACCACTTTCAATCACATACTGAAGTAACTAAAGTCGATTTTCAAATGATAGCTCATTATAGACCGGCGGTGGAATCTCAAAAGACGCCTGCTTTCAACGGTTAACGGCATTTAGTGAAACTTTTTGTCACCGGGTCTTTTTAGACTAATTCGAGCTTGCTGATCACGATTCTGCCCGGTGTCAACCCCTCCCCCGCTCCCTTCCCCCCCTTTCCTCCCCAAACGTGTCCCGATCTGCGGTTTTTTCAATTTATTTCGGAATCTATTAGAGATAAAAGAAAACTGTCCATGACAAAAACAATCTGCACTAAATTCTCTACAAAATGTGTATATAAATAATTTGATAGACATAATAACTTAAGAAGTAATGTGTGTCGAAGCTATGTAAATTTTTATTTTTTTCAACATTTTTGTATTTGCTGTTAATTTATCCAAAAACAAACGAAGATGTGATAAAGTAGTTAAGGAGTGAATTATTCTTGATACTTTTAGCTAAAAAACAAGACCTTACTTACCCTCGTACGAGTATTCGTTCACGATTTATAGGTCGTAGCGCAGACGCAGCCATTAGACTTTCGAAAAATCTCAAAAAGCGCCTGCTTTCAACAGTTAACGGAATTCAGTGAAACTATCTGTCACCGGGACTTTTTAAACTAATTTGACCCTGCTGAACACGATTCTGCCCGGTGTCATCCCCTCCCCCGCTCCCTTCCCCCCCTTTCCTCCCCAAACGTGTCCCGATCTGCGGTTTTTTCAATTTATTTCGGAATTATTAGAGATATAAGAAAACTGACCATTACAAAAATAATGTGCATTAAATTCTCTAGAATATTCGTATATAAATCATCTGACAGGCGTAATAACTTAAGAAATAATGTCTGACCAACCTATACAAATATTATTTTTTTTAACATTTTTGTATTTGCAGTTAATTTATCGAAAAACAATCGACGCTGTGATAAAATAGCTAAGAAGTGAATTATTCTTCATACATTTACCTACGAAACAAGACCTAATTTACCCTCATACGAGTATTCGTTCACGATTTATAGGTTGTAGCGCAGACGCTGCCATGCCGCGCACGATACTCAAGTACCTACACTATGCTCGATACATCACGTACCTACTTAAAATAACTATTTTTATAAACATTTCGTCATCGTCATCATCTCAGTCAAATGACTTTCACTGTTGGACTTTAATTTTTACTAAAGAAAATCGGAGACCACGAAGAAACAGACACAAGGCTGATAGTATACGCTTTGAACAGTCCGTTTGAGGGCGTTATTGTATTAGTGAGGGGTTCTGATAACTTTTTCTTACTTCTACATCATTGGGGGATGATTGCCTCCAAACATCTGTGGATGATGGCACAAGGCTGTACTACCTACCAGCCTTGTGTCTGGTTCTTCGTGGTCTCCCGTTTTCTTCAGTAAAACTTTAAGTACAGCAGTGGAAGTCATTTGACTGAGATGATGATGAAATGTTTATAAAAAGTAGTTATTTTAAGTATATACGTGTCTATGTGATGTATCGAGCATAGTGTAAGTACTTGAGATTCATGGGCGGCATGGCGGCGTCTGCGCTACGACCTATAAATCGTGAACGAATACTCGTACGAGGTTAAGTAAGGTCTTGTTTTGTAGCTAAAAGTATCAAGAATAATTCACTCCTTAACTACTTTATCACATCTTCGTTTGTTTTTGGATAAATTAACAGCAAATACAAAAATGTTGAAAAAAATAAAAATTTACATAGTTTCGACACACATTATTTCTTAAGTTATTATGTCTATCAAATTATTTATATACACATTTTGTAGAGAATTTAGTGCAGATTGTTTTTGTCATGGACAGTTTTCTTTTATCTCTAATAGATTCCGAAATAAATTGAAAAAACCGCAGATCAGGACACGTTTGGGGAGGAAAGGGGGGGAAGGGAGCGGGGGAGGGGATGACACCGGGCAGAATCGTGTTCAGCAGGGTCAAATTAGTCTAAAAAGACCCGGTGGCAAAAAGTTTCACAAAATGCCGTTAACAGTAGTTTTTAAAAAAAAAACCACTGATCTATTATAGTCTCTTCGCCGCTACTCCGTCGGTCGGCGCTGACCCGTAGGACAAAACTTGCTATAATTTATATTAATATGAATTATAGCTACATATGCGATGGCCTTCACTAATAATTTTATGCGATTAGTAGTAAACTATAATCGACTTAAATAAGTTCTGATAATTTCTTTATATTTTTTAAGGCTCCTAGAACTACTCAAGGTCCTACAACTACAACAACCATTACATATACGCCAGATGATCCGTGCTCACCTCTTGTAGTAGAACCTCCCGATTTTAGAGCACAAGGACGAAGTTTAAGCCAAGAAAGTGAGTACAATAAGTATTTTTAACTTATCGTAAAAAGTTATACCTTTAAAATCGTTTATCATATTATATAAGCCTGGGGTATGAAAATTGTCACACGGTATGCGTTACGTTCTATTTTAGAATATCTCAGAAGTTTCAGATCTACACGCCATAACGCCATCTACACAATATCACTGAAACTAGAATATGTTACGTAATAATACATCCTTGCGAACAGAGATGGCGCTGATATTAATTCGTTATGATAAACGTTTTTATAATTTGTATTATGTATTTTATAATCATTCGTAAGGAATAAACTCCAGTCGTGCGTCGTAGCTGACACACACACTTTATTTTTATTTTTCAGAGTGTATGAAGTATATTTGGGATGCGAAACAAAGAATTGAAGTTGGAAAGCGACATCAACTATGTAAGTTCAAAGTTACCCTACTCTATTGCTGCGCAATGACACAGTAATTGTGACTCACGCCGAAGACCTTCTTGTTACCCCAGGAAAATTTACTAGCAATAACAAAATTTGAGTAGGTTCAGTACTTTTTTGGCATCTAAATTTCTTGAAGATTTTTAAGTGCGATGTGGTCATTTACTCCAAAAAAAAAACATTATATTCTATTAAGCGTAATGTGTATTTTTATTATATTTTTAAATTATAAAAATATTTTACAAAATACAGAAATTATTGAAAAATTTTTTTAGCAAAAAATGTTAAAAATGTACATTTTATGCAAGATAAAAATATTTATTTGTCATTTTTTATTGTTAAAAATAATTATTTTTTATTATAGGAATTTTTTATTTTTATTTTTATTGTCCATTTTTTGTATAATTAGGAAAAAACCAAGAAAAATAAACATTTTTCTTCCACCCGTTCTATAGGATAGAATTAAATATACTAAACCCATTCAACACCCATTGATATTACTAGACTTTAAGAAACTTGCCCCTGAGCTCAGATTAAATAACAGTTACTGCCTGAAGGACTACTACTTGAATTGTTAATAAATACTACTGGAGTATGTATATAACGTATACAATAATTATGTACTCTTACTAAACGCACAGTGTTTCAAAGGTAAACAAAAAAGAAGAAAAGGTGGTGGTGGTCACGCCGTAGGTGGCCGTTCCACATACAATGGAGAGTTTCCTCATATGGTAAAATTTATCTATTTTTTCATACATTTTTCTTTTTTTTATATTTTTTGCTGTATGTTTATATTTTCCGCTACCAGGGTGCCATAGGCTGGTTGACGCCTGAAGGGACGTACGCATTCAAATGTGGAGCTTCCCTGATAAGTTCCAAATTTGTTCTGACAGCTGCACATTGTACCAAGGCATCAGACAGAGATTCCTCTATAGCTGATCCATTACCAAAAATAGTCAGGCTTGGTGACAAAAATATTAAGAAACAAAATCATGTGAGTTCCATATGTGTCGTTCATTGTAAAAGTGAATTAATCCTTGTAACTGAATTTTAGAATAACGAGCTTTTTGCGAATTATAGTGTAGGAAAAAAATATAAGCATTCATTCATTGTTTTCATCTATGGGAATTTAATGCAACCATTGGAGTTACTTCACTTTTATATTGAAAGATATGACTAAATGTGATACCATTAGGCAAGAAAATATGGTTTTAAAAATAGGGAGTTACACCACACTTACGAGTACAATGAACGATATTGAGAATACCTTTTTTATAATAACTGCTAGCGCAAAAGATTTAACTTTATTTTACTAGTTACTAGTGAGCGTCTACTGGGCACAATTCGACCATAATGCATTTTTTTTATCCAGTACACGAGTAACTTATGAATTAAAACAATTCTGGCAAGTATAATTTTTTATAACCTTTTACTTTACAGCGTTTTCAGAAATACACTCTAACGGACGTGAATATTCTTAGAATAATCATACATCCTTCCTACAATCCACCCAAAAAATACTTCGATATAGCTTTAATGGAATTGGAAAGTGAGGTGACTTTTGGGCCACGTATTCAACCGGCATGTTTATGGCCACATAAAGATACTACTGAATTAGGAAATGTAGCAACTTTGACGGGGTGGGGGGTCACGGAAGTAGGTAAGAAATGTTGTGTATTCAAATCTACAAACCATTTTCATACCGACTGTAAATGGGCTTATAAACAACCTATTTAAGTGAATTGAAAAGTAGGTACAACACTTAGCGCCTCTTTCACTAACGTCAAGTAGGCTAAACCGTCACTTAAAGCCACCTGTCACCGGGAATAATTTAGCTGATATACCTTTGTTTGTACGGTAAACGTTCCAAACATTAAATAGAAAATAATAATAAAAAAATCGCCTATCGAATGATGCAGTTAACCGAGTGCATAATTCAATAAAACAGAAAATGATTTCCAAAAGTAACTAATCAAGACTTTACTTGTAGTTGGTGAAGGAGGCGCTTACTCTTATTCTTAATAAGGGCCTCTTTTACAATCTCCCAGTAAAATGTCAAGTAGGCTAACCGCCATTTAAAGTCACGAGTAAGAAATCGTACGAGATTCACCATTGAGATTCAAATTGACACAAGATACTCTTAACATTTACACGCCAATTAGCGTTACTTTAAAAGTAACTAATCAACACTTTACTTGTAGTTTGTAAAAGAGTTCCTCACCAACTATAAGTGTTGATTAGTTGCTTTTAGAAATAATTTCATGTTTTATTAAATTATGCACTCGTTTTAGTGCATCCTTCGATATAAATGCATATTTATTTTATTATTTCCTTTTTAATGTTTGGGACTTTTACCGTACAAACAAAAGTATATCAGCTCCATTAGCCCCGGTGACCAATGACTTTAAATGACGGTTAGCGTACTTGACAGATGGTGAAAGAGGCCCTAACCCTATAAAAACTTTCTTGTAATATAGAAAAAAATCTAAAGTAAATGTCTTGTCTGAAGTAAATGTTTTCAGTTACTAAAACTACAACTCCTGAATTGCAAGCAGCCGATGTGGATATAGTAGACCCTGAGACATGTGATAATCTACTAAAAAATTCGTGCAATAGGCTGTGGTGTGGTCTTCAGGAGAATCAAATTTGTGCTGGGAAGTTAGCTGGTGGTGTTGATGCTTGTCAGGTAAAATATACTAGATAAAATATATAAAATACTACTGTTATCATCATGTACATATACTATGTAATAATAATGCTAACGTGCTAATGATGACATCAGCCAAGAGTTAAGATGTTAAGTGAAACTTAGAAAATTAATATTTTTAAGAATTACCAAATAAATTATTCCTTAAGGCATTTGTCTTCAAAATAGTAGATCTGTACTTCAGAAAATGCCAGATAGATTTCAGTTGCCTATTAGTTTTTTTTTTATATTATAAAGTTTAGAAATTATTTTTAGTGATGTCTTAACATCTGCTGACGAATTATGAGACTAGCTTTTTTTACCACCGACTTCTTCTCTTGGAAGACCAGTGCATACAAATATGACAAAAATCAAAGTCTTATAATATATATAAAGGTATTAAGGTTTGAAATATTTTTACAGGGAGATTCCGGAGGACCATTACAAGTGAAAATTAATATAACTGAAAAAGTAGATAGAGCTATACACTATATCATTGGCGTGACGTCTTTCGGTGTTGGCTGTGCTAAAGAGAACACTCCCGGAATCTATACAAGGGTTTCCAGTTTTATAGAATGGATTGACGGAATTGTTTGGACACAATAATTTACTTTTAATCATATTTTAAATAAATTTATTTCGTATTGATTCGTAATAGAAAAAATATGTGAGTCTATGCAATGGAATTTTTTTACATACATATATATATAATTCAAGTACGTATGCATTGTATATCATGTATGTTTATTTACCAAAATTAAAATGTTGTTATTATATTTAGGTAATTAGTCTCATTAGAAGTGGTAAATTATAACAATTAAATTTATAAATGAAAAAAGTTTTTCTTTTTTCTGTTACCACACATAGGTTTAGCACATATACCAATTTTAGCACATAAATAGATAATATCTGTAGAACTTTTAATTGATTAATCAGTTTTGTTTTATTAAACTTATTTTATATAATTATTGATAAAATAAATAAACTTATTGACAGTGAATTGAAGTGTTATTTTTTTAATTTAATAGTGTTTTTTTTTTCATGCCATGCCATAAATTATAACGCTAGTGCCACACGTTGGCCTCAATAATATTCGTCCAACATGTGGAACTAAAAAATAGCATTGGGCGTGCCGTGCCGTGCCGTGCCGTGCCGTGCCGTGCCGTGCCGTGCCGTGCCGTGCCGTGCCGTGCCGTGCCGTGCCGTGCCGTGCCGTGCCGTGCCGTGCCGTGCCGTGCCGTGCCGTGCCGTGCCGTGCCGGGCCGTGGCTAATGGAAAACCGTCCAATCTCTGTGCTGTAAGGGTTGTTGTACATATAGTCGGGCCGACATAGCCGGGCGGTAGAATCGAATATGTGTAGATGAACGTTCGATAAATTTCTATACTTATAGCCGCGTCGGCAAAGCCCGGGCGGTAGATACGAATATATCGCACCTTCGGCAAGACAAGGCCTAACTGCACTTTTTGTAATTTTACAGGAGAGCCATTTAAATTTTTTTTTTTTTTTGCATTCTTCTGCTTATATTGCTTTTAAACTTTTTAAGCAAAGATTTAAATCGAGAGATGCGGCATTACTAGCGAAAGTGTGTTACAAAATACAACATACATTATACTAAAGACTAAAGTATAAAATACATATACCTTTGTCTAAACACACTTTTAAACACAGACAACACATTCCTTACTTCAAACGTGACTGTGACGATAGCGACGCTCTCAACAAGCGACCGTCACTCACTGTAGCTGGCGTGCAACTGTAGTTGGGTTGAGCGCCTGCGCCCAACCCATTGTTAAGAATTTTCGGTGTGTTTTTAGTATGGCGCGAGGAGATTACGCCGCATCTTTCGATTTAAATCTTTGTTTTTAAGCCCCTAAGGCCTCTGCCACACTTGACGGAAATTCCGTCGCGGATTTTCCGCATCGAAACGCGACGCGACGAAGTGACCGATCTTCCGCGGAGTGTGCCCATTATTAGTCATTTTAATGCAATAACATTTATTGGCGTTCCGATGCGGAAAATCCGCGACGGAATTTCCGTCAAATGTGGCGGAGGCCATAGTCTCGTATATATTTTTTAATTTAATAATGTTCTGCATATATTTTAAGTTTAACTCATTTAAAAAAAATTGTAAGTTATGCCCTCATTTATATTATTTTCTGTGTTTGTAGGTATATATACAATCTACTTGGGTCACGACTTTCCTCCTCCCAATCATCGGGACAGGTTAACGCTACAAAATGAAATAAGGTGAAATATTAAACGTCAGTCCGGAACATGAGTGATTTATGAAGCCAACAACCACTTTCATTTAGACGGATTGTTTAAGCAAAAAATACAATCTTTATGTAAACAAGAACATTTGTTACAAATTAGTTAATTCAATTAAACAAGAGGGAGCAATATTTTTAACTTGCCTCCAACACTTTCTCGGATGTATAATTATATTATTTTTTGTACAACAATCATAAATTCAGTAATCAATTTTAAATTAATTCAGAAAAGTGGAGCAATTCATAAAGATTATAAAAAAATAGATAAGATCAAATAATAAGATGATATTTAGGCATTAAGAATTTCTATTTAATATAATGGTATCAAGAAAAATCTTTTAAATAAAAGTAATTATAAGGGTAGGTAATTGCTACATTATATAAATCATTAAAATTTTCATATTGTATATTTCATGATGAAAAAAATTTTAGTTTATGTTTTAACACAATTTTATTATATTTAATTATATAATTAAATTTAGTTTATAACCAGCTATTTTACTCTTTTTATATTTTTACAACACTTTTGATGACGTCAAAGAAAACTTGTTTCTCACGTGGCTGGACAACATTTGAAGACGCCTACTTCGAACAGAAATAGAAATATAAGGCCAAACGGGGTAATTATAAGACGAAAACAACAACTTTTAGATTTTCAAGATAATAGCAATACTTAAAAAGATCTTAGAAAGCTTAAAACTATGCACTCCTAAAGTATCTATCTTGCATTAGATTCACATATGCTATTAAATGTCTAGAAAGTAATTTTTTAACACAAAATATGTGTCTCATTTTTTTCCTCTACTACGGGGTAACTATAAAACACCATACTTTAAAAATAAGACATCGAATAACTTCTATGCTGTAGATGTTTTTTAACTGACAGGGTTATCGTAAGATAGAGTGACAAAAAATGATACAAATAAATAAGAAAACTTTCATTAAGTCTTTTATTTTCTCAGAAACTTCTTAACAAAATTAAAACACTTTATTTTACTATGCTTAACATAGATAATCTTTGGAATGTAATTACTAGGTTTTTAGTACGAGTAGTTAAATCACTGTCACAAAATGTACCACATAGGCATGAGATCACAATTATTCATAATAAATGGAAAAATGTCCACAAACAAAAAAAAATGCATAAAAATCAATTCAAGTACAAAAATGAGACGTTTTAGTCATCACTACATAGTATAAAACAAAGTCGCGTCCCGTTGTATTTGTCCCTATGTATGCTTATATCTTTAAAACTACGCAACGGATTTTGATGCGGTTTTCATCAATGGATTGAGTGGTTCTCGAGGAAGGTTTTACTATATAATTTACAGTTACGCGGGCGAAGTCGCGGGCACCAGCTATCTACTAAAAATAAAGATACAACCCCGGAAAATTTTATAACAGCAAAGCGGTCAGGCTTTATATTACTTCTTCTTCTTCTTCTTCTTCCTTACTTAACACTGTCTTTCTGCCTTGCTTCGATGTGTTATAGTTGTGGACTCTTCTCCATAGCAACGATTTTTCAATTTTATACTTCTCTTCTGCTTCTTTGTATGACAGCTTACCTTTTTGCAGTTCTTCTAAAGCTTCTTGTAATTTCAGTTCACTATAAGTCTTCAATTTTGGCACGTAATTTCGTGGCATTTTGATATGTGCCAATAGGTAGTCTGTCTTATATTTAAACGAATCTTGTCTTATATTTTCCCGAAGACGCGTCTTATTTTTTCCCACAAAAATAAACCGTTTTTACCGTGCGCTAGCGAAAGACAGACTAATAATACCGATTGTTCCTGCAAGTATTGCTCCCGCCGCATGCGCGGCGCAGGAGCGGAAGCACGTAGGTATAATGTCTGAGCGAGCACTAGAAAAGTTTATGGACCCTGATTAAAAGTTTTCGCGCCAAATTTCTCAACTATTGACAAATTGTTCTCAAAGTAGTTAAAGTTACAAGAAAAGGTATCAAAAAAAAATTTGGACGTTATTGCTTATGAAATAAGGAATATATTAGTCTATATAAGTAACAGAAATTCAATTTCATTCGAGGTTTTTAAACAGTGTCTTATATTTACCCAAAATATCGGAAGTCTTATTATTACCCCGTTTGGCCTTAGTAATTTTTTTTGTCAAAGAATAAGTAGTTATTTCAGTAGTGTTTGGCGTCTCGCCTCCTTTGACTGCAGCCGTCTAAAAATATCGCTCTGAAAATAACATCTCACTCGTCCGTCGTAAAATGAAAAGAAACAATAACAGTGGTTGGAGCCTCGCGGATGTTTGAGGATGTAGGTTTTAAACGAGATATGTTTACACCGTATTGTAACATTTGTTGTTCTACATCGCGATTTTCCCAATCGCTTTGTTTGCAGGTTCCAGAGCTTAAGAGTTTTTAAACCCTCAAAGTTACGCTTTCAAAGTCCTACGACTCAAAACTACGAGTATAAGCAAACCAAGAGGGGTTGCTTATGCTGTAAGAGTTCCACATACCAATTTATTTTTACTGTCTTTTTTTTTTGCTCTTTTAATTTTGTAAAGCGTTGAATTTTATATTTTTATTGTAAATGATCCCTCAAAAATAGTACTTTTTTGGGATAAATTTACCTTCTCGGAATAATAACTTTTCAGTACCCCAAAGTGTGCAAAATTTCACGATGATCGATTCATTAGTTAAAGCAGACAGATACTTTCACATTTATAATAGTACTGGTGCCCGCGACTTCGTCCGCGTTCTGGATGAAAGGTACCCTATGTCCTTTCTGGTGTCCCAGACAACGTGTATGCAAAATTTCATGGTGATTGGTTCAGTAGTTTTTGCGTGAAATCGTAACAAACTCACATTCACATTTATAATGTTAGTAAGGATAATAAGGATGGTTAGTATGGATGATTAGATAAATAAAATTAAAAAAAAAAACTTAATTTTCAATATTAAGTTTCTAAGTTTTTCTAAGTAAAAATTAAACTACTTAAGAGCGGGTATAAAGAGAAATAGCCAATCCTAGATTTGAATTTTATCTAAGCAAACAAAGTCCAATTTAATTAATTTTTTTAAATAGATAAATACATTATAAATGAAAGTGACGTCTGTAACAGAAAACATAATATAATGAAATTTTCTCGATAGAAAAAAATCATCAAGTGAACTCTCATTTCCATCGATTTTAGTTTTATTTTCAAAATGACACACATTACAAAGCTAAAAGTGTATCAGTAATTTCACTTCACATATTATCTAAGGCTGTATGTAACAATTTTTTATTTGGCATTGTAGTTTACGTTCGTTTCGTCGCATGTTGTGCGTAGTTCTACGTATTTTGTGTCACTGTCATGTCCAAGGGGCCACGCGGGTGAAATTACAAATTTTCGTTGCTTTATACGCATTCTTAATTTGCATGTTTACGCTTCGGTGTGTCAAAACTCCAGCTTTACGGTAATCTTCCATTTGAGGGAGCGATTTGTCTACTAGACGGATAGCAGTAGTCTCTTTGAAGCCGCACTGATCCACGGCCATTCGCTCGGGACGCACCCGCTTATTGCAATTGTATGTGGAACTGATGTACGGGATTACTCCGCTTTGAACGGTTTGTTCTGCTGTGATTGATATTATTTTTATTGGACCACCTATAAACCTTATGCATGCCTAGTTATGTCACATCTTTAACAACAAAGGTATTGAAGAAAATGTTTTAAGAATCATTTAAAAACTGTTTCTTTGATCTAACGGACTCTGAATATCAATTGCGAAAAGAGAATTTGTAGGTATTAGCATTAGCATATAAGAAGTACATAGTGATATATGTAATGATGTACGGAATTACCCGCTTTGAACTGTTTCAGTGAGTGAGTCTTATCCTCACTCCCTCACTATGGTCGGTAACGCATTTGATGCTTCTGTGGCGTTGCTTCTGTTATAAGCGATGGAAGCCATCTACCATCAAGTGGAACGTTAGCTTTTCGATCTTAACGTAAAAAAAAAGCAGTATCCGGTTACGGACCCCCGTGGCGGAGTTGCGGAAGAGTGTTCGTCCGACCTCGCAACTTTGCCTATAGCGGTCGAGGAGGACGCCAAGAGGTTTAGTCGGTAGGACTACCCCACTACCATCTCGGGGCAGGAGTCCGACATAACCCAACTGTCTGTCCCCAGGCCGATGGGTATCCATGATGGATCCCTCTTATAAAAAAAGGCGTCGCATGATTCAAACACACTTCGGTTAATAACAACAAAATATAAGCACTAGTAAATATAATTTCAGGGGAACTTAATTCGACTGGGGTAACTACTGAATAAAATATATTGTTTTAAAATCATTTTTTATTAATATCTATAAACCTAAATCGTTTAAATTATATAAATAATCTACTAGAATTGTAGCATATAAACAGTTTCAAGGCCAAACTATGTTCTCGATCCAGTCAATAAAACTGGACACCCTTGTGTAGACACCAGGAGTATTCTCTCGAGCGCATCCAATCCCGAATGACGTCACACCTATGACGTAATATATAGCTCCGTCCACCCATTCAGTTAACTTGATCATCACTTGCAGTGGACCACCGGAGTCACCCTGTAAATTATTTTCAGAATATGTGTACCATAAACAGCTTACTTTAAAAACAATATCTTTTTGGCCTGAGGAGATATTAATTAAGTCTATATTAGGGTTGTATTAAAATCTTGAATAAAGCATGGGATATTAATAAGAATTACCAACATATGTTTGTGCAATAAACATGAAATACCTGACAGGCATCTGCACGACCAGCTAACTTTCCAGCACAAATCTGACTCTCATGAACACCACACCACAACCTATTGCATGAAGGTCTTAGCAGATTACCACAAGTCTGGGAATCCACTAAATCCAGTTCAACTGCTTGTAATTCTGGAGTTGTTGTTTTGTTCACTGAAATTATTTTCGGAGAAACATTAAATTTAAACGATTAACATTAATTGTAAACGATAACATTAAACGAAATATAATTATAAAATAAATTTTTAGCGTGGCATTCACACTATAACTTACGTCCAAAATGTTGTCCATTTATCTCCGTCTTAGTGCTTAAAACGATTATTATAATAATATTATTATATGCCTTTATAATAATAATATTTCTTACCAACTTCCGTAACTCCCCATCCTGTAAGCATTGCCTTAGTTCCCAATTCACTAGTATCGAAATGTGGCCACAAACAGGCCGGTTGAATACGTGATCCCATTTTTACATCATTTACCAACTCCATTAATGCTATATCGAAGTATTTTTTTGGGGGATCGTAATAAGGATGTGTGATTATTCTAAGAATGTTCACATCTGTTAGCTCATAAGATTTATCATGCTGTAAGAAATTAAAAATGAAAAGACAATGTATACATGAATTTACAGCTGGAATTAAAAAAAATATGATTTCCAAAAATTCTATTTACTCACGGATACGCTTCTATGAATATTTTTGTCACCGAGCCTAATTATCTTTGGTACTGGATCAGCAATAGACGTGTCCCTGTCTGATGCCTTCGTACAATGCGCAGCTGTCAGGACAAATTTGGAACTTATCAAGGACGCTCCGCACTTAAATGCGTACGTTCCTTCAGTTGTCAACCAACCTACGGCACCCTAGTATTTATAACAAAAGATTTAGTCCACCAAGATACTAAGATATAGTCCGTGCCAAACAACTATCGACCTCTGAAGATGGTTCCGGCGTTAGTTCGAGCAAGTACAGTCAAACGTGCGTTCCTGCTGATTGTCTGATAACTGTTTCAAATTTCTTCAAATGTCGATAGTTGTTTGGTGCGACAACCAAACAAAATATTCCAGATTATAATTCTTGAATACACATTAACTGACCATGTGAGGAAATTCTCCATTGTATGTTTCACGGCCTCCAATAGCTTCATCGATTTCGTGTCCACGATGTGCATCATTATATTTTCTTGTTTCACCTTTGAAATATTAGAGTCTGGTTAAATAGGGCCAATCAAGTTACTTGTTATCAAATTTATTCTTATTAATTAGCAAGTTGAAGTAGCATTGGGCTGGTCACATTTTTTGCAGATCGGATAACCGATGGGGTAGAAAAGTTCTCAAATGGAGGCCACGAATTGGAAAACACAGTGTGGGACGCCCTGCGGCCAGATCATCGACTTTCCAATCTCATCGACTTGGGTTGGAAAGTCGATGGGTCAGATAGACAGATGACCTATAGTACTTCGCAGGAAGCTGGATGCAAAAAACAGAAGACCGTTGCTGGTGGCGAGCCTTGGGAGAAGCTTACATCTAGCAGTAGAGAGACACAGGACACAAAAAATATTCTAAAAGATAAAACAAAAAACTTACATTGGGAATCCTTAATGCTAATATCAACTCGTCGTTTTCCTTTCCAAATAAATTGTAAACACTCTGAAAAATAAACAAACAGAAAATATTGCGTGTCGTTTGTATGACGAATATGGAATATGTTTGTTCTCACTTTCTTGGCTTATTCTTCGCCCTTCTGCTTTGAAATCCGGTTCTTCTACTGTATCAGGGTAACATGGATGGTCAACTGGATACGAAAAGGTTTTAGTTTTGGTTTTAGTTGCTTCGGTAGTGCTTGTTGTTTCAGATCCCTTAAATTCATTATTAATATATTAATAAAATTCCAAGTAGTGCTCTGTTAGATGAATGGTGAAGATGTAAATATTATTTTATACTGTGGTACGTGGCCTGTATGTTATTAAAATAAATCTACACGTTACAGTGATATTGAATAATTTATGATTTCTTTTATTTTCAAACTGAACGATTTTGTTGAATCACGTTATATTAATAGGTCTGACTCAATAATTGTTGAGGTAAATACTTTATTCCATGTACTCATAGTGTGCTCATAGTATAACGAGAGCTGCAGCATGTTAAGGAAATAATGAATTGAATTAGTATCATTACAAACTTACATTACAAAATAATTTAAGAAAGAAAATCTATTTTTATTTATAAAAACATTAAGTTGGTTTGTATATGCTTCAAAAACTCGAGAATGGGTAGCCCGATCTTAATTCAGTTTTCACATCATGGAAAGATGCATGCCGGATAAATCCGGGAACGGATTGCTAATAATTTATAATAACTGAAGTATGTTAATTAATAGTGTTTATCAAACATATCGCAGTCATTTGAGCAGCCCGTCTAGCGGCTGTAACCATCCTTTTACAGAGACTACAGTGAAATATGTATGTGTTTGGAGGCCAGGGGCCCGTCAAGAGCATACCAATGCAAACGCTCCCTTTGCGTACTTACGAAACGATTGAAAATAAAGCCCGGTGATTGGTTGTTGTAACGCCCACATAAAATTTTGACCAATCACAAAAGTTTTCTCCCAGCGTAGCGTAGCCTGAGCGTAGCGTTTACGACTGTAGAAAGCACTGCGTTTGCTCTTGGCTAGTGCCCAGGAGGCTTATTTTAAAAACGATAACGAAGTTTAAAAAGAATAAAATGACGTATGGGATGTATCACGTGATTTAGCGACGGCATAAGTCAATCCCATACATTTTATTGTTTTCGTACTTTTTTATCGTTTTAAATTATTACTTAGACTAGGACCCCTGGGCCCCTTTCCCTGCCCCTTCCGAATGCCTAATCCTTAACCCTACTATGATCGGTAGCGCACTTGCAGCTTCTGTGGCGTTGCTTGTGTTCTAGGCGACGGTAGCCACTTACCATCAAGTGGACCGCCAGCCTGTCTGTCAGACCTTAACATAGAAATAATGATAAAAATTACACAAAATACTTACTTCTACATAGCCCCATGACCATCGTTCGTCTTGCTAAAATCAGTAAAAAATTATACATCGTATTATAGTAATACTCTTATATTATATATTTTTTAAATAACAATAAAAATACCATTCATTAATTTCAGACATGCAAAAATGGCCCAGATTAAATTATATTCTTAAATTATATTAAATTTAAATAAATTATTGTATTGAAAGTGTTCGTTATATTAAGATCATTCCGTCAGAATTTAAAATATATTATAGATAAATAAGGAAAATTATGAGAAAAACTTAAAATAGGTAAAGTCACCAAGCAACAGCCAAAATTATGCCTAGAGCTATAGTGTACATTAAATATTGGGATGTCAATAGTTACTATTTATAAAGTTTTTCTAAAATATTGGAATTGCTGGCGTATGTTTTATTATTTTGGCGAGTTGAATAAGTGGCGTGAATGTGTTGCGTCGCATTCTGTCTCCGGTTATTCGGATTATAGATTATAGGAGACAACAAATCCTCCCAAATACCTATTACTGAGTTTCCACGCTCATCCAGCGCCATCTTAACACTCCGTCTCAGGGGTCCCGGGTTCAATTTTCTGCTGGGTCAACTTTGAAAAGTTTACATTACGCAGTTGTTTGGGCAGCCCGTCTGGGGCAGTAACCACCATGTCTATAACATGTGTAATAACATGTGTGCTGTTGTGTTTTGGTGAGTGAGCTAGGGATGCCAGAGCCCATTTCCCTATAATAAACCATTACACTTCATTTAATACAATCGTTTAAAGATGGATATTAAATGCGTTCAAATTACCTTCGTTATTATAAATATTTTAAATTTTAACGAACGCCAGTTTTATATCACTCACAGGTTTTTAATAAATCACAATATTATCTAGTGTTGTAAATGAGCACATGTTATAAAAATAAAAACAACTTACCCGTTTCATTCTTGCATTATTATAGTTCCAAGAGTCATTATTTATTTTATTATATTTATTGAAGTTCATGTCATCACAGAAAACTTCTCTCAATACTGCAAGAATGTTACTATAAATGAATTACGTTTTTTCGCATTGTAAGTATATTTTTTTATAAATAAAGTAAACCATTGATAGATAATAATTGGATAATGATATTTTTTTCGGGATAAAAATAAATAATAATTATTTCAATTAATTACATTAAAAATTAATATAATTTCACTAAAAAAATGCCTTTACGACACAAAACAATTCACACACAGCAATTCTACAAAAGTTTTCAAAAAATATATTGTATAGATACTCACCTGCAGAAACAATAAAAAATATTTGTAGTTTAAACACCATTTTCACAATTTTCACTGTTCATTCACATAAGAATTTACCCAATATAGTTAATTTATTTTTAAGAGAACTATAATCATATATTTTTATTTCTACGATATATTAGGTTAAATATAAATTGTTTACTTCCAATTTGCTTCCAATAAATGTAATGGGCAGAGATACGTGGTGAGTTAGTCAAAGCATGGTATTGGTAAAAATAACTTTATTCAGATGTTTTGACATTGTCGGAGTTGACGAGTGAATCGACTGATTTTGATTCTCAGCTAATTTTAAAGGGCCAGGCAGGAGGATGCGTCACAGGTTGACTTCTTTGCTATCGCGAAAATTCCTGAAGAATCGTGGCGACAAGATACAATCCTTATTTACTGATATTGTTCATTTTGGGTTTTTACAACGTCGGTACATTCGGTCAAAAAACGAGAATTAATTACGTTGATAACTCGGATTCCATGTACTATCAATTAAGATTTCAGAGCACAAGGTCGAAGAATAAGCCAAGAAAGTGAGTAACAAGGGTTCTCAATTTGTTTATAGTATAAACACATAACTAATTTTCTCTTTGATCATTTTCAGAATGTTATCAACATATTTGGAATGGAAAAACTCGAATCGAAATTAGCATCAGGCATTTACAATGTAAAGTTTATGTTATAAAACTATGGATTTTTTTTAAAATGTCGTGAACGACTTTAATTTGATGGTTTCGATAAATTATATAGATACAACTACATGCGTGGACTATTCCAATATTAAAACCCCATAGCTACTACTATTCCAATATTAAATACGTTTAGGTAAATATAGAAGGAGATATACCTACAAAATGTATTCAAATGGTAACGTGTACATCTTAAACATCTGTTATGTCGAGTGTTGTTCTAGCGACTGAGACCACTGGACTCAATTTATAAGGATCAGGCAAGAATAGTGAATCACTTAAAATTCTATGTAAAATATACCTAAATATCTTCAAGGAGTTTTGATTTTTAACAAAATAAAGTGTGGTATTGAAGTGAACAGCCTACTTGACGCTTGGATACTATAGGCTATGAACACAAATAGCTATACAATCATAAGGGTAAAATTTTACATTGACTAGGGTAACCCCTAAATAAAATATTTTCACCAAAAGCAAAACTTAGGTAATGGTTTATTTTCAATAGTAAGCTACTAAAATTAAAGTATCAGTATTATTACATATATTCTTCATTACCAAGAAAAATTTCAAGGCCAAACTATATTCTCGATCCAGTCAATAAAACTGGACACCCTAGTGTAGACACCAGGAGTATTCTCTCGAGCGCATCCAAGCCCGAATGACGTCACGCCTATGACATAATGTATGGCTCCGTCCACCCATTCGGTTACATTGATCTTCACCTGCAGAGGACCACCAGAGTCGCCCTGTGAAATGTTTTCAGAATATATGTCATAAACAGCTTACTTTAAAAACAATTGTCGCGAGTATCTTTTTAGCCTGAGCTGAGAAGATAATTAAGTATATATTAGGGTCGTATTAAAATCTTGAATAAAGCATGGAACATTAATAAGAATTACCAAAATTATGTTTGTGTAATAAACATGAAACTTTACCTGACAGGCGTCTGCACCACCAGCTAACTTTCCAGCACAAATCTGACTCTCGTGAACACCGCACCACAGCCTATTGCACGAAGGTCTTAGGAGATTATCACAAGTCTGGGAATCCACTAAATCCACGTCAACTGCTTGTAGTTCTGGAGTCGTTGTTTTTTTCACTGAAAATAATTATTTTAAATTGTAAAATGAAACATTATATTGTAAAGTTATAATTTTTATAACGAAACACAATTATAAAATATTTTTAGCGTGGCATTTATACTATAACTATAACATCCAAAATGTTGTTCATTTACTTCTCCTGGCGGACTTAGTGCTTAAAACGATCATTATATAATAATATTTCTTACCAACTTCTGTAACCCCCCACCCTGTAAGTGTTGCCTTAGTTCCCAATTCACTAGTATCGTAATGTGGCCACAAACAGGCCGGTTGAATACGTGATCCCATTTTTACATCATTTTCCAACTCCATTAATGCTATATCGAAGTATTTTTTTGGAGGATCATAAGAAGGGTGTGTGATTATTCTAAGAATGTTGACATCTGTTAGCTGATAAGATTGATAATGCTGTAAAGTAATTGAAAATTAAAAGACAATGTATACATGAATTTACAGCTGGAATTAAAAAAAGTTAAAAAACTTCAAAAAACTAGATTCAAACTTAATAGCCAAAATTTACTCACGTATTTGCTTTTTTGAATATTTTTGTGACCGAGCCTAATTATCTTTGGTACTGGATCAGCAATAGACGTGTCCCTGTCTGATGCCTTCGTACAATGCGCAGCTGTCAGGACAAATTTGGAACTTATCAAGGACGCTCCGCACTTGAATGCGTACGTTCCTTCAGATGTCAACCAACCTATGGCACCCTGGTATTATAACAAAAGATAAGCACCAAGAAGAAACTCTTTTAAGGAAACTAAAAATTTCCTGATAAAATAATTCCTGGTTATATTTTTACTTCTAGATTATATTTTTTTTACTTTGAGGATAAATAATGTTAATTTAAACCAACGAGAATACACATTAACTGACCATGTGAGGGAATTCTCCATCGTATGTATCACGGCCTCCAATAGCGCCACCGATTCCTTGACCAGGATGTGCATCGTTATATTTTCTTAATGAACCTTTAAAATATTGGAGTCGTGTTAAATAGGGCGAATCAAGTTACTCGTTTTAAATTTTATTTTTAGTAGCAAGTTTAAGTGGCAATGGGCCGGTCACATCTGTCGCAGAGCGGATAACCGTTGGGATAGAGAAGTTTTCGAATGGAGGCCAGATGGACATACGACCTAAAGGGCTCCGCAGGAAGCTGGATGCGAAAAACATAAGACCGTGCGTGGTGGCGAGCCTTAAGAGAGGCCTACATCTAACAGTGGAAAGACACAGGCTGATGACGATGAAAAAAATTATTCTAAAAGAAAACAAAAAACTTACATAGGGATTTCTTAATGCTAATTTGAACTCGTCGTTTTCCATTCCAAATAAATTGTAAACATTCTGAAAAATTAACAAATAGAAAATTAGTTGCGTGTCGTTTGTATAACGAGAAGCTCGGTGGAACACAGGGCTAGGAGACTCAGGTACGCTTTTAAAAACTAAGATGCAGAGCTCGGCACATAGACGCAAAGTTGCCAGTCTTGTCTTTTATAAGATACACTTCGGAGAGTGTGCTCAGGACCTCCATGAGCTCATACCGCCTTCCTCTTTCTACCATCCTCATCTGAACTAGCGCCATCATAGGCCTCATCCTTGCTTCACAGCTGGTTATTGGCCAAGAGCAAACCCACTTCTAATAAAAATAAAAAAAAAGTTTGTTCTCACTTTCTTGGCTTATTCTTCGCCCTTGTGCTCTGAAATCCGGTTCTTCTACTGTATCAGGGTAACATGGATGGCCAACTGGATACGAAACGGTGGTTGTAGCTGCTTCGGTAGTTCTTGTTGTATCAGATCCCTTAAATACATTATTGATATATTAATTCCAAGTAGATACTAACAGCAGTACTTAGCAGTAGAGTCTATCTAACAAGATGACTGGTAAAGATGTTTTAATTTTTTCTGTGGTACATTTTTATTGCCTCCAGCGGCCTGTGATGTTAGGTACTGTGATATTTCGTATACGATTTTCTTTGAATTTATAATTTCTTTTATTTTCACACTGATTTATTTTGTTGAATCACGCTATATTAATAGGTCTGACTCAATTTGTTGTTGAGGTAAATATTTTATTAATGCATTTAAATGTACTCATAGTTATAACGAGTGCTGCAGCATGTTAAGGAAATAATGAATTGTATTAGTATTGCCACCATTACAAAATAATTTAAGAAAGAAAATCTATTTTTATTTATAAAAACATATTATTAAGTTGGTTTGTGTACGCTCCAAAAACCGTCAGCCTAGACTGTCAGACATTCACATAAAAATAATGATAAAAATTACACAAAATACTTACTTCCACATAGCCCCATGACCATCGTTCGTCTTGCTAAAATCAGTAATTATCGTATAGTTAGTAATACTCTTATAATAATTTGTTTTTTTTTTTTATTAATAAAAAATAAATAAAATCATTTAACTGAGCCATGTAAAAATAGCCCAGAGTAATGTACAAATTATATTAAAATTAAATAAATTATTGTATTGAAATTTTATGGTTGTTATATTTATTTATATAGATAAGGAAAATGATGAGAAAAACTTAGGTAACCAAAATTATGTCTTAAGAATCTATATTTATCTATCAAGGTCGAACCCGTTGGATGATTGGTTAGGGTGATTGCCTTTCCCCCTAGGTGTGCTATGACCTTGACGCGGTGGGGGAGGGGGGCAATGCAAGGGTCGGTGTTCGCCTTCGCTTTGACTGATCGGATTGTCGTTGGGGAACGAAACGAAGGAAGCACAATATGCTCCAAGCGGGCTCCGAGCTTTATCGGAGCTCGTGGCGGAGCATCAGCTTTGAGGCTCCGTACTCGGCCCACGCGCGCATTGGTCGGTGGAAATTTTTCTTACGCAAAAAGGGTTGATTAACGCACCGTCTCAGGGGTCCCGGGTTCGATTTTCGGCAGGGTCAACTTTGAAAAGGTTACATTACGCAGTTATTTGGGCAGCCCGTCTTGGGGCAGTAACCACCATGTGTATAACATGTATGCTGTTGTGTTTTGGCAAGTAAGCCCCTTACAGAAGACCACCTGTTGTGTTTTGGCGAGTGAGTAAAGGATGCCAGAGCCCATTTCCCTATAAAAACCATTACACTTGTTTAAAGATAGATATTAAATGCGTTCAAATTACCTTCGTTATTATAAATATTTTAAATTTTAACGAACGCCAGTTTTATATCACTCACAAGTTTTTAATAAATCACAATATTATCTAGTGTTGTAAATGAGCACATGTTATAAAAATAAAAACTACTTACCCGTTTCATTCTTGCATTATTATAATTCCAAGAGTCATTATTTATTTTATTGAAGTCCATGTCATCACAGAAAACTTCTCTCAATACTGCAAGAATGTTTACTATATATGTGAAAAATATATTTTTGCATTATATCTATTTATATGAATTGAATTGAATTGAATATTTATTTATAAATATAGTAGACCATTGCACGATAATAAAATTACGTTTTATTTACAAAATATTAAATGATATATTTTTTTATAATAAATTATTATATATTAAAAAATATTATAATTTATTTTAAATAAAATCCTTTTACGACAAAAAACAATTTTCACACAGCAATTCTATAAAAGTTTTCAAAGTAAGACAAAATAATTTAGATATTCACCTGCAGAAGCAATAAAAATTATTTGCAGTTTAAACAACATTTTCACTATTTTCCCTGTTCATTCACTTAAGAATTTACACAATATAGTTAATTTATTTTTAAGGGAACTT
Organism: Synanthedon formicaeformis; assembly: GCA_945859745.1. NCBI lineage: Eukaryota > Metazoa > Arthropoda > Insecta > Lepidoptera > Sesiidae > Synanthedon > Synanthedon formicaeformis. The sequence continues at coordinate 1,580,476 of OX243968.1, read as the reverse complement.
TAATCATATATTTTTATTTCTATATTATGGTTAAATATAAATAATTTACTCCTAATTAAGTTGTAAATACAAAAACACAGCGGTCGCTTGAAGATAACTTTGTCAAATAAGAATGAAGTTATAAACAAGTAGAGACTCAGGTAGAGGTGTGGGGGATATAATGATGGAAGGTCATTAAATGTCATTGCTATTCAAAACCGGATCGAAAGAACATTAGATTATCATCGGCATTAAAATAAAATTAAAAACAAACTGTATACACTAAAAATGTTTTGTATGTACATATATTATAATCTCTGCTAATTTATGAAGACTAAATTATAAAATAAATTAGCGATATTTCTAATTTCCTCGCATCTCGTAATGCACTCACCTTACCTGGGTAATAAGTCATATTGTCAGTGATTGTCAGTAAGGTAATATTGTCAGTGACAAAAAGAAATAAGTTGCCCTTAAATAAAATGAAACTGTTGATAATCTAATATGTAACAACATTTATTAATTCTAAGTTTACATATGATATAAATTGTACAATAAAAAATATTATATTTCCGCAGAAATTTCTCAATCATGTCATATTTTGATCATGAGCAATAATTATTAAATAACATATTCTGACACCATAACAAAATTAATCATAATATCGGCACTACGTACGTTTTTAATATTAATGTTTTATTTTGATACATATTTTGAACAAAAGTGAGATATCATATTAATCCAATTAAGTGAATCATTTCCAAACAATGTCCTCGATCCAATCGATAAAACTAGACACCCTAGTGTAGATTCCGGGAGTATTTGCTCGAGCGCATCCAATCCCGAATGACGTCACTCCGATAATGTAATATACATTTCCCTCCTCACTTCCGGTAACATTAATCCTCACCTGCAAAGGACCTCCGGAATCACCCTGTAATTTTTGTTCACGTTATAGATATACACTACATAAGGGGTGCTCAAACGGAGACCTTTTCGAGTCGGAAGGTTTGTATTTACTGATACCTGACATGCGTCAGCACCGCCAGCTAATTTCCCAGCGCAAATCTGACTCTCCTCAACACCACACCACAGTCTGTTGCATAAAGGTCTTAGAAGATTGTCGCAAGTCTGCGAGTCCACTAGATCGACATCAACTGCTTGCAAATCTGGAGTTATTGTTTTGGTAACTGAAAACATTTATTTATTAGTTACCTAAACAATATGAGGGCAACGCTAGAGTTTCGTGTCACAACGACCTTTTGTTAGATATCCTCTTATTCGGTGTTTATAATATTTCATCAATCAATACTAATAATAAATCTGTAAGGGTTGGTCATGGAGTAAGTTACTTTGTTTTCAGATATCGTGTTTATGTGTTATAGGCTCTATACATGATACTGAAACTAAATTGACCATTTTTAGATTTTTTTTCTGTATGTATGTATGTATGTATGTATGTATGTATGTATGTATGTATGTATGTATGTATGTATGTATGTATGTATGTATGTATGTATGTATGTATGTATGTATGTATGTATGTATGTATGTATGTATGTATGTATGTATGTATGTATGTATGTATGTATGTATGTATGTATGTATGTATGTATGTATGTATGTATGTATGTATGTATGTATGTATGTATGTATGTATGTATGTATGTATGTATGTATGTATGTATGTATGTATGTATGTATGTATGTATGTATGTATGTATGTATGTATGTATGTATGTATGTATGTATGTATGTATGTATGTATGTATGTATGTATATATGTTTCTCCATAACTCTTAAACGAATGAACTGATTTTTATGAAACTTGGTAAATAAACATTTAGACGTACAGGAAACAGGATAGGCTACTTATTTCATTTTTAACGCGGACGAAGTCGCGGGCACCAGCTAAACATACATATATTTTTGCGTGAAAGCGTAACAAACAAACAAACTTGCATTCACATTTATAATATTAGTAGGGACAGCCTATGTTACTCGCTGATAACAAAACTTCCTATAGGAGAAAGAATTTTTTAAATCGGTACAGTAGTTTTTGAGTTTAAACACTTAAACTTCTCTTTTTATAATATTAGTATCGTGAACACATCACCGCGATAAATTTATGAGCAATTTTAGCAAAAAGGCACACGTTTAAAAATTATGATTAAAATTACTCACCCGTTTCTTTCTTGCTTTATTATAATTCCAAGAATCATTATTTGTTTTATTGTATTCGTTGACATCTGCTATGTCATCACATAAAACTTCTCCTAATACTGCAAAAATCCATATTAATACCTACTATAAATGTGAAAATAACTCTGCCTGACTATCTGTTATCTTTCCACGCCTTAAGCGTTACTTTCTTCGCCTAGTTTGACTTCTTAGAGTAAAATCACATGTTTGATAGAAATACAGTGAATAGTAGACTATATGGAAAAAGTTTGAATCGGGCAGATTTATAAAAAAAAATCCATTTTCTGAGAAAAAAAATTAAGTGAGGGATACTGGGCCATAATAAAAAATACTTAAAAAGTATTCTGTTAACCAGGCTGACTGTACTTTTAGCTATTTTTTAATAAATTATATAGAAAAAAAATTATACAATTTAAAAGAAAACACCACACGACCCAAAATATATACCCAGTATTTATACTCAGCATATCCTCACAGTGGCTTTCTTAATAAAAACAAATATGTAGGTATTCACCTGCAGAAGCAATAAGAAGAATTTTTAGTTTTAACATTTTCACTATTTTCACTCTTCATTCACTTAAAAACATAACCAATTTATTTTTAAGATATAATTCTTTATTAGTTTAGGCTGTCTTAATATTATTTTTGCTTCCAAACTATTTTATTTGTAAATACAAAAGAACACAGCTGTCTCTTCAAGGTATATTTGTCGAATAAAAATGAATTTATAAACAAGTAGATGATGGAAAGGTCATCATGACATAAATGTCATTCAAAACCGGTACCAAGGAACATTAGAGCATTATCAATGGCACTAAAACAAAAACCGAAATCAAACTCGTAAACCTAATCTCTTCGAAAATCGTGGCATAAAAAAAACTAAGGGTTGTTATACACATAATCGGGCACATTCGGCAATTTTGTTGAAGCCGATCCGATGAACTTCGATTTGATTCTTATTCGGCTTAGCCAAATTCGATTATGCCGAATTAGTTATGCCGAACAAACTATTTTCGCCCTTATTGTCGAACGTTCATCTACATCTTTATATGACCCACGGCTTTGCCACACGGAGGGAAAGTACCTTAAATATGTACTGTAGATAAGTAATATTACTGAAAGAAGACTTCATTTTTATTTTAAAAACAATACAAACTGCGCTCAAGGAATTTAAAATAATCGCCTGTCTGAACCGGGAATCGAATCCGCTAATTGTGAAAAAAAAATCTGTAATTACTGTACCGATCGAAAGGCTCTACTGCTCGGGTGTGTACAGCAACCCTGTTTCCAAAAAAAATGGACAACACTAATGGTAAGGGACCCCAAGAGGGGATTTTGGGATTTACTCAAGCGCGTCAGATATTGCCTATGTATATTCCCCACGTGTCTCCTATAACGGATATGTATTAATCTGCAGGTTTGGTTGGTGGGGTTGGTGGGGGGTTGGGATAAAATTTTAAATACAACTCGAGCGCGTCAGATTTTCAGAGGGGATGTTAAGTGAACCTAGACTAAGCTCCCATTTAAAATTCAGATGATTCGGATGTAACGCAAGCTCGTGGCAGCTTTTTAAAAAAGCAAAAAAAAATTGACGATTGCCATTTTCTAATACTCGAGCGCGTCAGATTTTTATACAGACGGTTCAGTATGAATTCCTGATCGTGCTGACTCTTAATCTGACGATTATATGCAGAATTTTTTTAAATACACGCCTGCAAAATTTTGAACGCCTGTAGACGCCACCCACCCCACCGCTGAAATGAAAAACTGCATATAACCTTTAACTGCTCGAGTGACTCCACATTTAGCATCGTGGGCTCCCCTACTATAAAGCCCATCAACAGACTTAATATTGAAAAAAAATCAATTGACACACAGAAGAGAAAATGGCGATTTTTCTCTTCTGTATGTTTTTACTTATTTAGATATAAAAGTTCTAATAACTTTAAATTTGACTTACTTTAACTATATTTGATTTACGACTTTAATAACGTGTCAGGTGTGTTTTCTTTTAGATAGATGTTTTCTAATTGTTTCAAAAACAATTAGAATCTCTTGATAATTTAAAATCAGAAAAGAGGGGCAATGAAAATTCTCATGAATTATTTATTAAATATAGTGCATACAAAAAACAATTTTCAGTTACTAATTATACTTTTATTAGTATTCTTATTCCCTATACTAGATCTATCGTTGTACGGTATACATATACTATACTAGATCAGTCAGCATATTGATACTGACTGAAATTCAACTCCAAACAATATTTTCAACCCAAGGAAGAAAACTTGTTACATTTGATAATATAGTGGGTGTGTTTGGACGGGCACAGCCAGCTCCGAACGAAATCACACCTATTACGTAGTACACAATTCCTTCCACAATAGGTGATAAATTAAAACCAAATTGCAACGGTCCTCCGGAATCGCCCTGCAAGAAAATACCTAATGTAATATAGTACTACTTAAAGCGACAGACAAGCTTAAGGTCTACTTGTTGGTAGATGGCTCTACTGTCACTGCATTTGCATCCCTTGAGTATGAACTCTGGGGATGCAAATGCTCTGCCGAATCTGATAGAATAAAAGGCAAATTTAATCATATTATCTACTATCAATCTACTATTAATAATTCATTTTATCAATGCCCATTTGAATACATTCTGGTGTAGCTTGTAACCACAGGCCGCCTATAATCAAATAGACTTTAATTTAAAAAAAATCCAATATTATTTACATGGTGAATTCCCTCGTGTTAACAATACCTTTACTGTTGCACGCAACTCCAACAGCGTAACTTTATAAATAGCCTATGTCACTCGCTGATAAAGCTTTCTATGGGTGAAAGAATTTTTAAAATCGGACTAGTAGTTTTTGAGTTTACTCATTACAAACATACAAATCTTCTATTTTTATCAATACTAATAATAAATCTGTAAGGGTTGGTCGTGGAGTAAGTTACTTTGTTTTCAGAGATATCGTGTTTATAGGCTCTATACATGATACTGAAACTAAATTGACCATTTTTAGAATTTTTTTCTGTACGTATGTATGTTCCTCCATAACTCTTAAACGAATCAACTGATTTTAATGAAACTTGGTAGATAAACATTTAGACGTATGGGACACAGGATAGGCTACTTTCTTTCTTTTTCAACGCGGACGAAGTCACGGGCGCCTGCTTAGTCTATTAGTATAGACTACAATTTCACACAGTCGTTGTGTTCATCACATGCAAAGAAAGGCTAAAAGACCATACACATTGAAACGGAGCAAAAAAGTACCTGACAAGACCCAACTCCACCGGTCAATCTTCCAGCACACATCTGGTGACTCTGAACGCCACACCACAATCTGTTGCATTGACTTCTTAGCAGTTCCGAGCAAGTGTTTAAGTCAACGACATCCACCAACGCCGAATGTAGACCTGAAGATTTCTTATCTTCTCCTAGAAAATGTTTGAATGTGTAGGTACATATATAACAACCTATAATTAATCATTATTATTAAATTAACTAGCCTCCAACTCTCTATTGAACCCAAACGGGTTAGTCCAACTACATAGTTCTACTATTTGTTCCACGGTAGAACAAATTGGACAAAACAATCGAAGTATAGTTTTACTGCAGTTGCTATATCTGCTGTAAGTTGCTGAGGAGTTGGGTATCCCTTAAACTATTTGGTGTTGCATCATCAAGTCACTTTTCGGTAAAATAATTGGTATACATACTTATAATATGTGGTTATACTTATATGGTTTAACAGTATACCAGGACAATTCTCAAAAAAAAAACCAGCCCCGGCGCAAACGAAATATAATTGAAAATATAGATAAATATGAGGTAATTAAATACTGCATAGGGGCATCACGAAATCGATGGCTAAATGTGTGAAATTGCTATTCACAGATGATACACAGATACACAGAACAAACATAACCCCTCTTTTGGTCGGGCGTCGAGGGTTAAAAAGTACAAATTATTAAAGAGTGAAGTTTAGTCCCGGAACCAGACCAGGAAAAACTTTGTTAAGTTTGTTTACATAGACGACCCTTGAGCCAGTGAGTTCCAACATCTTAACCACTCGAGGATAAGGTTCGTCATTAAAATTTTATAGATTGTAAAACAGATTTAACTTATTATTCAAAATGTTTATCGTCCACTTCCATTACGAAATCCAATTCATTTTCTTAACCCGGAAAGGTTAAGACAATTTTATAATATTATGTCTTAAACCAATGCACTATGTAGTAGACTAAAAAATATAGGGCCTCTTTCACCAACTACGAGTAAAGTGTTGATTAGTTACTTTACAAGTAACTATTACGAGTATCTTGTGTCAATTTCATTGAAATTACCCTTGAGTAATGTTACTCGATGGTGAAACTCGTACGCTTTCTTACCGGTGACTTTAAATGGCGGTTAGCCTACTTGACACTTTACTCAGAGATGGTGTAAGAGGCCCTAAGTAGACTAATAATGTGTTGGTTTGTACTTAAATCACCTGTTATGACATTATAACCAATTAGGTTAGCCTGGCTTCCGATGACGCTGAAGTCAGGGTTATTCCAAAGACATGCTGGCTGTATGTATTCGACACAACCCTCCAACTGCATAAGGGCTACATCGTAATATTTCTTTGGTGACTTATAGCGCGGGTAAACAAAAATTCTAGAAATGTTTACGTCAATTACCTGAAAATATAAAGCACAATTGTGTTTAAGCCCTATAGGCCATTGCAGCCTTGCAAATATAAAAGACTATAACGTCTTGTAGGACATATTTCCAGATTCCCTAGTTTATTTCTTTCAGCGTGAAGTAATAATACGAGTATATTTTTATTAACCAAACTCTTTTAAAATGTAAATAAAAATTATTTTTGGCAACTATAGGGTGTTCTTTTATATTATTTCTTGTTACCTTTGGTATGAAAGCAGTACTGCCGCCTTAATGACAAGTATTTCACTCCCGAATGCAGTGTGCACTTTACACTTTTTTTTTCTAATTTCACGTAAATAGGTATTATCGAATAGGTAGGTATACTTTACATTTTTTATATTCTCTCCATGGCCAAATCTTACAATCTTCGGCGAGGGATCAGCAAGAGATGTATCACTTTCTGAACTAGTGCAATGTGCAGCTGTTATCACAAAACTAGGACTAATGAGAACACTTCCGCATTTGAATATCCATGTTCCTGATGAAGTCTTCCAGCCTACGGCGCCCTAGAAAAAGTTTTTCTTGGAATAGCCAACACACTTTTATTTATGAGATAAAAATTATTGTTAACTTAAACTCTTAAACTAAAGCATTCCTTGAATAATATTTTTGATAAAATCATTGACTAATAATAAATCTGTAAGTGTAGGTATTGTATGTACGTATGTATGTATGTATGTATGTATGTATGTATGTATGTATGTATGTATGTATGTATGTATGTATGTATGTATGTATGTATGTATGTATGTATGTATTTATTTATTTATTTATTTATTATCTAATACAAGTTTACACACAATATAATAACAACATCTGTAAACCATTACTGGTTTGTCTAGACATTTCATTTAATGACACACTTATATAATTATTATACATTCCAATATACATGTATGTATAATAATGTATAATATAATAGTATGTATGTATGTATGTATGTATGTATGTATGTATGTATGTATGTATGTATGTATGTATGTATGTATGTATGTATGTATGTATGTATGTATGTATGTATGTATGTATGTATGTATGTATGTATGTATGTATGTATGTATGTATGTATGTATGTATGTATGTATGTATGTATGTATGTATGTATGTATGTATGTATGTATGTATGTATGTATGTATGTATGTATGTATGTATGTATGTATGTATGTATGTATGTATGTATGTATGTATGTATGTATGTATGTATGTATGTATGTATGTATGTATGTATGTATGTATGTATGTATGTATGTATGTATGTATGTATGTATGTATGTATGTATGTATGTATGTATGTATGTATGTATGTATGTATGTATGTATGTATGTATGTATGTATGTATGTATGTATGTATGTATGTATGTATGTATGTATGTATGTATGTATGTATGTATGTATGTATGTATGTATGTATGTATGTATGTATGTATGTATGTATGTATGTATGTATGTATGTATGTATGTATGTATGTATGTATGTATGTATGTATGTATGTATGTATGTATGTATGTATGTATGTATGTATGTATGTATGATTTTCATGAAACTTGGTAGATAAACATTTAGACGTACGGGACACAGGATAGGCTACTTTTTTCTTTTTCCACGCCGACGAAGTCGCGGGCGCCAGCTAGTTACAAATAAGAATATGTAAAAATTGCAATAACAGAAAAATATTTTTACGCTTACCACATGAGGATATTCTCCCGGTAACGCACTTCGGTCTCCTGTAGCGATGAATGGTCCGTTTGAATATTTAAATTTAGCCAAACTCACTGTGCCTTGAACATAAATTAAAGGATTATAAAAAAACACATAACAAAATAAAATCTAAACTATTATCTAAATTGTATTCTTTTTTCATTGATCAAAAAGGTAAACAAACAATTCACGATATAGGACTAAACAAACAATACGAACAAATTCTAAATGAATTAATCACTGAGTCAACTCTCTTTGATAATGCCTAATGTACAAATTCCATCTTTAAAACTGTCCAGTGACCATGGTGACGCTATATTTGTTTACGTTTTTTATCAATGGAAAAAGAATAGATCATGTTACAATATATTAAGCAAAGAATTTGTTTGTTTGTTTGTACGCGCTAATCTCAGGAACTACTGGTTCGAATTAAAAAAATCTTTTTGTGTTGGATAGTCCATTTATCGAGGAAGGCTATAGGCTATAGAGAACGCGGACGAAGTCGCGGGCACCAGCTAGTATAGAATAAGATATGTACTTTGATAAACTTACACGATTCTTGCACACTTTTCGGGAGAGATCGACATTTAGATTTCCATGTATACTGTAGACATTCTAAAAATATTAATAAAATTAAACTGGTTCGTAGAAACTAAATTAATTAACTTCTACTAATGAGATTGATAATTTGAATGCATACTTATTTCACTGATCCTTTTGCCTGTAACATTGAATTTTGGAAGATTGTCGCTAACCTGTAATTTAAAAGAAGTGTAACTATTTTTTAAAATATTATGTACTAACCTATTTCACTGTTCACTTACCGTTAATTTCTTCAAATCTTAAAAAAAAATTAAGAAAAGAAATCCAAAAAAAGACCAATTACCATCGTATTATCAGCACTGCTACTCCAAATCCATGGGTGTTCATCCTGAAAGTTGTAATTTCAAGCAAAAATTTGTATATTTAGTAGTAGAAGGAAAACTATATATACCGCAATCACAAAGATTACAGGCAAAAACCCCATAAAAAGTAGTATAAAAGTCATAAACTGGGTATTCATATTCAGCATATATAAACTTTGTATGGCAATGGCCACCTCTACAGAAGGCCACCTGTCCTTTCTCCTATTTCCTTATTATCCTATTAAGATCGGCAATTTTGAATCCCTATAATATGGCGTTGCTTTTGTTTATAAATGACGGTAACGTCAAGTAAACCGTCAGCCTGCCTGCCGAACTTAACAAAAAATAGTATTAGGATAATAAAAAAAATAACAAGGATAATAATAACATTGAACAACAATACTCACAGTTGAAAGACTTACGATTTGGTCAGTATGAAGCGTCTGCGCTATTTTTGTGCAAAAAACTGTAACAAAATTAGTACAAACAACCAAATTTACTAAAATAGTGTACTAAATATACTTTTGCTGAGGATAGTCAAAAATAAAAATAAAAATTTCATAGCCTGACAAAAATAAGAATATGAGAAAAAAAGATTGAATAAAGCTACATCTAAGACAAAAGAGCGCGGACAAAGTCGCCGACAAAAGTTTGTTATTTATAAGAAAATAAAATAAAAAAATTTAAACTCAGACGAAGTCGCGAACAAACTTACTAGAGTTTTAAGTGGAATAGTCTTTTATAAAAGTAACAAACCAGGGTAACAGAACTTACCAACAAAATATGTCAGCACTGACAACATTTTTCTCACAAAATTCAACATTTCAAAACAGGTATCACACACCGAAACGATACTAAAACAGGTCCTATAATTATAAAAGAAACAAACTAAATAAAAGATAATTTAAGAAAACATAACAACAGCACAAATACAGGAATAAAATTACGATACAAAATAATTATTCATTTAATTAATGTTTCACGGTCGCATAGAAACATACTTAACTCGTAATAGTACAAGTCTTGTGAATCCGACGTGCGTTTTAATTTGCACGTTGAAAATAAATGACATCAACAGAATTACCGCAGCAGAAAAATACGAATAAATTATCATATTAATTATTTTTTACTTGAATTATATTTGATTTGTATTTAAAATTCATCCTGTTTTCTTTATGTTTAAGTCGATAGACGGCCTTATGCCTTATGTCCACTTGATAGTATATTGGCTGCCATCAAGTGTCTGCCAGTCTGAAGGACATAAATTCCCATTCTATAAATAAAATATAGAAAAAACTATAATTTTTTCATTAAATCTTAAACTCGGCTAACTTCACTCAAGGCAGCTTTTGTAAAACTTTCAAGAAATGATCTAGATCTTTAAAGAAATACTAGGAACACATAACAAGGTCTGGTTAAGACAAAGGGGCAGGTGTGTTCAATTATGAATGGCACTTGTTGCGCGCCCATGAATAACGTAGTGGACTGAGCTAAGTGCAGAACTTGACTTGTAAAGGCTGCTATTGCTAGCAATATACGGCAAAGTTACCTCCTTGAAAACATAAAGCCTTGGTACTATTGAACAAGTAATTTTTGACATGCTTAACCATCTAATTAATTAATTATTAATGTTTGAAGCGTATAAGGAAACATTTTTTCCCTTTCATATTTTTTTTATAACGCTATTGAATGTCCATATTATGCACCTTGCACATGCACAATATAATATCTCGTATCCCTATCAAAATAACAAAACATATCTCTAGATCTCTCTGTATCTCTTTAATCGCTAGCTAGTATACTAATGACAACTCAAAATATAACCATTTTTAAATAGTTTTTAATATTTCTTCTTGAGTTTCAGTTGAGTAAAATATAAATTTTCGAGGGTTTATGAAATGTAGTAAGTATTTTTTTCTGCATTTAAGAATCTTCTTCTTTTAATTCTCTTTCCATTAGTGAAAACCGCATTAAAATCCGTTGCTTAGTTTAAAATATCTAAGCGTACATACAGATAGATGGACAGACGGCGGGAAGCGTCTATGTTTTATACTTCTATAAAAATTTCCTTATACTTTAAACAAAGTTTTTTAACAAAATCAAAAATGTTAATTACCCCCGGCAATTGTATTTTAAAATTAAACAGTGTGCTGTTCAATCGGGGAGATTTAATGCGGAATTTCATATCGGGATCGGGGATTCGGGCGTGACAGCCGCTGGATTTAAGCCACGGATTATCCCCACAACCGAAATGGCCGGAAAAACCGAGGAAATTATTCCGTGGAATAATGATGATGACTCAACGCGAATGTATTCGATTGTTTCTTATTTTTGAGAAAAAAAGAAAAACGCAGTTTACATACATATACTTACATATTGGTATGCTCAGCTGATTCCTTCCCCCCATCAATTGCCTTATTCTATCGATGTCGGGATTCCTTTTGCATGCACTATTCGCCGCCCGACGCAAAAGAGGGGTGTTATCAATTAAACCTTTGTATCTCCCAAACAGATGGACCGATTTTGACTCAGTATTTTTTTTATTTGAAACCTGACGTGAACGAGGTGGTTCTTAGCTATTAATAGTTTATGAAAATTTTCAAATTTCCATTTTATTGTATAGGCATTCATAGTTGCCGAAGGGATACCCACTTTCAGGTTTGATTAATATCGAAAATTTATTCTTATTTTAATAATGAGTCTATTTTTCTTTATAAAAAGTAAAAATATGAGCTTCGGACTTTGACTTCGGATTGACAAGACAGATTACAAATTAATATTTTATGTAATTATTACACAATAGGGGAAAAAAGAATAAATTAAAAAGCTCTCCTCGCTATGAAAGACCGCATTATGTAAAATGCAGATTCGCGGTCCGGTTTTTTAAATATTGACTAAAATTAACACAATGTAAAAAGAATAATAAATGAGATCGGCACATGCCTTAAAAGTAAGTTATATAGGTCCCAAACGGCATGACCGTGACCGTAGCCTGGATCCAGGGTCTGCTTCTGAAACCAGGCAGCTTATCACCGGTCCTATCCTGGTAAATTATGTAGGAATCCTATGTCCAGAGGGCCTATTGCGAGTTTTACTTGATTAAACGCGCCTAGCGCGTAAACGTAGCACGTAGCGCCACCTAGTGGCTAACAAGCGCTGCTTTATTCCTATACAATTTGACGTCTACCGCGTTTGATGGAGTAAAACTCGCACTACTCGCTGCAGTGGACCCCGTACGGCCGAGATGACTATGACGATAACTATGACGCAGACTATGACGCTACGTAACCAGTTACGTGACAAGAATTGTTTTTCTTGCTACGAAACCAGTTACGTAGTAGGAAGAACTGGCGAATTTTCATTTTTTCAGTGTCTACAGGCAAACCTGCTTAAGGATTCCCTTGATATTATACACTGACCCGAAACAGTTAATTTACGCGTTCCCCTAAAAATGGCGCACTTTAAATTCTCTCTGATTTGCATTTTTTCTTTAAAACACATGTTGATGTCCGCATTTGCATTGTAAAAAAATTTCTATTTTTATGTGTGTCGTACTAATATATCATGTTAGCAATTTCGGTATTACCACTTTTTTATGTAAATGTCGGCAGGCAGGCTGACGGTCCGCTTTATCGTAAGGGGCTATGTCTACCAGGCAAGTAGGGGTGCTAGTGCTTTGTGGAACTTGGTAGGATAAATGATACCTTTCTTTATGCGGGCGAAGTCGCTTGCAACAGCTAGTAAAATATAAAGACAAGAACCAAAACGTCTACTTAGGATATAAAATATAATGTATGTAGGTTTGTACATAGTTTGTTTGTGTGACTTTATTGGGAGATTTTGCTGTGCTTTTGTCATTACCATTGAATAAAATAAAACAGTTTCGTCTGACAATATTAATTTCTCAGTCAACTATGTTTTTAAAAGACTATGAATTATTAATTTATTAACAGTCTATCTCGTTCTCTATTAATTAAAAGTGTGCTATAAAATTTTAACACCGCAATATAATCAAATCATTTCACTTTAAACTTAGTCTTGGCACCTATAACATGCTGTATCGTTTAAAAAGCAGCCTTATGCACTATATCTTATGGCACGAAGTTAAATAAACACTTGTTTGTTACAAGTGCCACCTACCAGTCGTAAAGAAAAGGTAACGAGGAACATTAATGAGCCCAATTCGATTAAACGCAAGTAATAAATGACTTTGGAGCCTTCGACGCAAAAATTTAGAGTAAGTAATATCGTTTTAAAATCTGATAATTAAGTGTACAGTGACTTCATTTTATTCATACTGTAAAAGCTTGCAAGAACTGTCTTTTTTTCGTGTTTTCATATATGTAACTGACAGACTTTAAGAAAATTATAATTTACACTATAACATGATGGGGCTGTGACATACCTTTGTAAGGTAAAAGTATCAAAAATTAAAAAGACTGTTACGACCTTTTTGCTGACCGCTGGCCGTTTTCTATTTAAATTACTTCTTTTTTATTTGTTTGTCAATTTTATATTTTTTCATTCACATTTTGTCAGATTAGTAGGTAAGTCTTTTGCATTGTAAATACATTCGGTTTTGCTTTAAATTATCTTTTCCTTCTTCCGCCCTATTTTAGCTTTTAACATTTGGTCCATACGAGTCGGATACTAGTAATGATAACCAGGAGTAAAAGTAATATGCGTCAAGAGGAAGAGGCAAGGCGTATCGACCCAACTAGTGCGGGTGAAAATCCCGGGGTCGCCTTGCCTCAGGTTGATATTACAGGAGCAGATGAGCGTCATGTCTTACCAAAGGTATGTTCTCTTGCTAGTATTACTTCACACCAGGCGGGGAGAGCTTCCTTTGAGGATGCCGCCGGGAGTTTAAATACAGCTATTAGTAGCAGAAAGAGCACGATTGTCGCTCAGCGTTTGGCTGCAGAAGCACGCCACGCTGCCGCTCTTCTGCAGCTAGCAGAAGAAGAGGATGAGATTGAGCTGAATGAGGAAAGGAAGAGGGAAAAGAAGAAGGAGGAGATAAGACGTTTGAGAATTGATGTGCAGCACCGCAAATTAGCGGCAGAGCTCGCTGCCATCGAAAGTTCTTATTGTAATAATAATTCACGTTCTGTTCTTTCATGGGTGAACAGTTTACCCGACAATTGTGACCCTGTTCAAGGAGCTACCACGAAGGAGAACGAACCATCTTTATGTCAACCTAGAGTGCCTCGCTCACCCGGCCCCCTGTCTTCGGCCAGAGTTGAGGAGGTTGACAGTGCTGTTGAGAGGGTTCAAGATTCTCATGGTCAACCTGGAGTGCCTCGCTCATCTGGGCCCCGGTTTTCGGCTAGAGTTGAGGAGGTTGACGGTGCTGGTAAGAGGTTTCACGGCTCCAATAGTTACATTTCAAATAAACATTCGAATGGTAATGTAGATATGACGTCACACGAGAGTAGAAATGACATTAAGGATTTAGCAAAAGCAATTTTATCCATAGGTAGTAGTAAAACTAGACATATAGAGCTCATTCCGTTTAGTGGTAGGGCATCCGAGTGGCTAGCTTTTAAAAGGACATTTGACAACACCAGAGGTAACTACTCCGCCAATGAAAATTTAATTAGACTTCATACTGCACTTCGCGGTGAGGCAGCACAAGCCGTGTCCGCATTGTTATTAACCGCTAGTGAACCTGATGTTGTCATAGAGGCCTTAGAGGAGCGTTTTGCCCGACCTGAGCTTATAATTTTAGAGGAATTGGCGTCAGTACGAGCTTTACCAAGGTTACAAAGTGATTTAAAAGATTTGAATTTGTTTTCATCTCGTGTTCATAATCTTGTAGTTGTCATTAAACATTTAAATCAAATTGCGTATTTATACTCTCCCGAAATTTATTATACATTACTAGGCAAATTAACACCCTTACAGCGTGCATTATGGACGCGCTATGCGGCCGAGCGTAGTAGTGAGGCATCTAAATTAGAAATTTTATCGGATTTTTTACGAGAGGAGAGTAAAAATAATATACAGTTTGGTTTAGTTTCCAATCAAATTCATGAATCGGTAATTCAAAATAAATATGACAGAAAACATTTTGTACATGTCACTAACATGTCTGACATATGTGATTACTGTCAAGAAGGTAGACATAGTATAAAGGATTGCATACATTTTAAAAATATTTCAGTTGACCAAAGAGTTGAGTATTTACGCAAAAGTCGTAGATGTTTTAAATGTTTTAGTAATCGTGAGCATAGTTGGCGTCTTTGTCATATTAATCGGAAATGCAGAGTCAATAATTGTAAGTTTTCGCATCACCCATTGCTTCATGGTGCTAAAATATCACGCAAGGGTGTATCCACACTAAATTCGGACCCACTTAAGGTAGATCGCATCCACAGTGGGGAAAATATTGTTAAGAGCGTTTCAGTTCCTAGTGCGTCGTCTAGTTCTAATCAGCCAGTTTCGGATTGTGTAGTTGACACTCCAGTTGAGGACAACGCAGCATACGCTTTTACCGTATTTAAACAACAGCACCACGTATTTTTAAAGGTCTTACCGGTAATAATTAGTGGACCTTTAGGTGAGGTAGAGACATTTGCTTTGTTGGATGATGGTTCCACCGCCACTTTAATTGACTCTGACGTAGCGCGTCAGATAGGTGCTCATGGTCCTGAAGGCCACATTAGAGTTCAAGGTGTAGGTGGTATGGCTCGCGAGCATAAAATTAATTACGTTTCTTTTCGAATTCGTGGCAAGAATATGACAAAGTCGTTCGCTATCCGTAATGCTAGATCTATATCACAGTTAAGGCTACGTGAGCAGTGCATATCTGAAGAAGAAGTTTCAGTGTATCCGCACTTACAGGATATTGCTGATGATTTAATATATAAAAAGGGGAAGCCAACTGTTTTAATCGGTGCTGAGGACTGGTTTCTTACCATGTCACATGAAACCAGAGTTGGCACAAAGTCTCAGCCTGCAGCAACTCTTACTGCTTTAGGGTGGGTTTTACACGGTCTTTCTCATAGTAAAACCAAAGCAGTTGATTTTGTTAATTACACTGACACACAACACTGTGATCAAGTAGATAATCTGGGGTCTTTGATAAAAGAACAATATAAGATAGACTCAATCGGTATTACTAAAGATATAGTGCAACCTTCTTGCACTGATCTTGATCTGAGAAAATGTAGCTTTTTGCGATTTTTCGGTACTATAGGTTTACTAACCTCGATGTCAATTCACGGGAGATTTTCGCTTCAGCGTACTGTAAAGACTGACGGAAATATCAATGTTGCATTTATTTCCAAAAAAGCATGCGTCGCTCCGCTTGCAGCAGTTTCCATACCTAGATTTGAATTCCAGGCAGCTCTCGTAGTGGTTCGGCTGGCATTTAATATCGGATCAGAACACGAAGTGACTATATCGCAACGCTACTTTAGTTTTGATTCGATTAATGTGCTCGGTTGGTTGCGAAGTGAGGCACGGGTTTTAAAGCCTTTTTTTGCCAACCGAGTAGGGGAGATTTCGAAGACCATGAGCGTGTCCGATTGGAGATGGTTACCTACGGATTTAAATATGATTGATGAAGCTACCCGTTTATCTGATGGGTGTTTGTTTGATGGGTGTTCATCTCATTGGTTTTCAGGACTTAGTTTCCTTTATAAAAGTGTGGACAAGTGGCCTTCGAAAATCTCTCAAAATGGGTGGTTACAAGATGATCGATTTAAGAAAGCAACACTTGTAAACACTCATACTACTGAAGTCAACTCTCAATCTCTTGAGTTTCTGTCTTCAGTACCAGATCCCTCGCGTTCGCGTTTTAATAGTTGGCTACGGATGGTTCCTTCGATCGTCCGTGTATATGAGTTTGTCAAAATACTCCGTAGTCACATAAAATTCAAAATTGGGATCGTTTAAACGTTTTGGCTGGCTTTTCAAAGCAATCATATCATCACGAATATCTCATTTACCATCTTCATCTCCATGTTACATTCCATTAACGTCAGAAGAGCTTCAAGAGGCAGAGTTGTCAGAGAATCATTTTAATGAAGAATGTAATAGTCTCCGTGACTAAAAGCCGATAGTTAAGAGTTAGTTAAGAGATAGTACAAGTCGGTTGCTTCGGAAGAATAATGAATGGCTGGAAGAACCTCTGATGTAAAAGACGTACCTGTTACCACCAGACCACCTACAATACTTGACGGGCAAAACACCCAACGTTTCGCCTATTAGTGGCGTATTAACATGTAAGAACGATGCACAGTTATACCGCTCTACTTGGATTTTAATTTTGCTTGGATTTAACTTGAATTGTTGGATTTTGCGGTTAAAAGGAGTTAGTTTCGAATATTGGCCAGTTCTACGCTACAACGATTTATTTCTCGACGTGGGACTCCATACAATGGCACTGATTTCGTTGAGGCAACAATTTGTTGATGAAAACTTACTAAGAACAGCTTTCATTGGATCATTGTCTCCATGTGATCCAGTAACAAGAGAAGTGGACGACGATGACATTCTCCCTAAAAGCGATTGGAGAATGTCTCATCGTTTGGCTGCCATGTTTTGGTCAAGATGGATTCGAAAGTACTTGCCAATCCTCGCTCCACGACCAAAGGCAGGAATGAAACATCAAAACTTAGACATCGGAGACCTGGTTCTGATCGCCGATGGAACACTCCCGAGAGGGTTATGGCCGCGTGGACGCATCACCAAGGTGTTTCCTGGAAAGGATGGTGTTGTTCGGATAGTGGAGGTGAATGTTGGTGGTGGAGTATTGAAGAGGCCGGCTGTAAAAGTGGCAAAGATGATGACTCCTGATAGATGTGGCTAATTGATGACGCCTAGAAGATGTGGCTAGTTGATGACACCTGGCAGATGTGGCTCTGCCACAGGAGAGGGGAATGTTACGACCTTTTTGCTGACCGCTGGCCGTTTTCTATTTAAATTACTTCTTTTTTATTTGTTTGTCAATTTTATATTTTTTCATTCACATTTTGTCAGATTAGTTGGTAAGTCTTGGCATTGTAAATACATTCGGTTTTGCTTTAAATTATCTTTTCCTTCTTCCGCCCTATTTTAGCTTTTAACAAAGACTATAAAAAACCGATTGCCCAAAGCTTAATACATTTATGATAACTTGAATAATCTAAATATATTAAACTTGTTTTAACTTAAACTACATATTTGGTGTGTCTGAAATATCATTAAAAACAACCTATATTGCACTTCATTTTTCTTAACTGGCAAGCAAGGCCTTTCGTTCCTAACGCACTAAACTAAAAGCTTTATATTTCAACTGCTACCAAAATACTGAATTTTAGAATAAGGTGTTTGAAGTTGACAATCTGTCAATAATGGATTCAATAACGACCGAGATCCGCGTATTGAAAACGAATCAAAATAAAAATCACATCAAACGAACATATGCCAATAGTTCCCCGCTTATCCGCAGACAAAACTATAGGCAAAGCAATAAAACAAGATATTTTTCATACACTATATTTTTTGTAGACGGTCATTGATTGGCTGTCAACGTCAAAACACAATACATACCCGCCAATAACAGGGAGGGTCCTTTATTGTAGCGGGACGTAAAAGACGTGCGCTCACATTTTATTTGTAGGTATTTTTGCGTGGTACAAATCAAAGGAGACGAGCGGGACAAATATTATTAGTATTATTAGTATGTCTTGTCACTATAAATACTTGATTCCGTAGTCATCAGCAATTGAGTACTCCGTCTGGAGAAACTAACCACCCCTTACAGGAAAATAGGTATTCTGGTGTTGAAGTCAATGAGTAAGAGATTTCAGAGCCTATAAAGGTCCTATAAAGGTTGGCGGCGCATTTGCGACTTCAAAGGCTTTGCATAAAGCAAGCCTTAAATCACCCATTATTACACCAACCATTATAGGTGACGGTAACCACTAACCATCTAGTGAAAAGTCTGCGAGCCACCATTTACATAAAACACAAGATGATTTTATATTCCATTTAGTCGCATGGTCCATGGTGTTAGCTGGTTATAGCTGTGGTATCAATTGACACTTAGACAAGGTCAAAAAAGGATATTTGAATGTTGAATTGTGGTACCAAACTGTAATGTTTAAAAAGTTTTCGATGTATGATAATATAACGAAAAACAACTAAAAATGCACAATTTCAAAAAAATTACATTTATATTAAAAACTCGAGTGTTTACCAACCTGATGAAAATTAAAAGTATTACATTAAAATATTCCCACTTTTTTAATTTCATCTAATATTTGTCTGTGGCTTTGTCACAGAGCTCCATCTAGCCCCTTAAGCAGAGCTTAGGTACACTCCCTTAAAAATTGGGTGTTTGTTTTATATAAAAAGATATATATATATATACATTTTTTTACTTCTATTGACTGTATGTTATTACTTAATAACACTAAATTCATAAGTATTTTAACGTTATAGAAATTAAGTGAATGAATTAATCACAATGAATGAACCAATTGGCAAATTGAGTGCATGCGCTATCCGCTCCTTTTGTGGTTTGTACCATAGGGTTCAGTGCGCTCTCCCAGTAAGGGAATTAATATATTTTTATGGAACAGAAGCAAACCAACGAAATTGAATAAGAGACGTCCTTGACAAATGAAATTTAGGTTACGTGAAACGGCCTCTGCCGAATCACAAAAATGTTTGACAACAGTTATTTGATCTAGTTTTTTTAGCATCTTTTATCTGTTAGTATCTTTTATAATAAAGGCTGGGCACATTGCATTTTGCAGTTATAAAATCTAGCAAACCGTTTGATCGCACCACCGCCTCCTTACAGAAAACCACAGTGAAAGAACTATCAAAGTTTCGTTTCCTTCAGCCTATAAAAGTTCGTAGCGAACTTATCAACGGAATAATGAATGCTGTTGATTAACCACCATCAAGACGTGGACCGTTAACCTACACTCTGTTCTTTACATATTCTTATAGTCTTATTTGAGATTATTCAATATACTAACGAAATATTTATTTAAGTAATACTTATTTTTAATATATTACTAGTAGTATATTATATTAAAATTATATGCCATCCAGAAAAAAAGGGGTGTTCCCGAGGAATCATCCAAAAATGAAATAAGTAAATCAAACGGCTGTCAAAAATATATGGGCAATTAAGATTGAATTTTTTTAACACCTAAGAAAAAGAAGTCCGGATGAAGTCGCGAGCAAAAGCTAGTATATTGATAAAAGAACATAATATTCTATGGTTCAATAAAATAGCAATCATCTTGCATCTTGAATATACAGACTACAAAAAATAATAATTTCTCCTTGAATATGGTAAAGATGTATAAAAGCATTATTCATTGTGGTCTGATTCATTAGTCCCCATTCAAAACATCTAAACACAAATATAAATCTATGTCGCGTTTCTAAACTCGCTTGAATCGCAATCTGTCTTCAACTTGTCTTTACTTACTTTAACTTGGGCTCTACTTACTTTCGGGGTATGTCGGGGCACACCTATCATTGCCTAGTGCTTAAGAACTTGCCGCCTATGACACCGTCAATGAAAACAGCATGTTCTATGTTATGTTAATATTATAGTTAGTGTCAAAAAATCATTGTTTTTTTTTATTATTCATATCTAATAGTTAATAAAAACATACATTATTATTTTCTTAATAAAAGACCTCAATGAATAAACTAATTCAAGATATAATAATTCAAGACAAGAGCATACCGTATTAGAGACATTTTTTATATGTACATAACTTACCAAATATTTTCTAATAAAAGAGCAAAATAAAAATATATAATTATCTAAATGAAGGTGAAATATCACACCATATAGAGACGTTGTATTCGTATAATTTACCTTAGATATGATACTGCACTACATTATAAACACACCTACCATGTACTAGATTTTACTGTGTTCAAGAAAACTGTACTGTACTCAGTATACCTCATTTACCACAGTTCTAAGCACCGTAAAAAACAATGGCGTTTTCAACCTTTTTATAGTGAGAAAATTATATTATATTAGCAAAAAACTAGCGTAAAATATTGTATCGTTATCAAAATAAAGCAAAACTTGTAGTTAGGATAGCTTTTCCTCAATTTCCTCAAATTCCCCAACATGAATATTTTCTTATTAAATTATTGTTTTAAATCTATTAATTTTAATATGTCTATTATTATTTTTTGTCTAATAATTGCATGTATTAAGGGCACGTATTTAAAGAGAAAAAGCCAATCCTAGATTTGAATTTTATCTAAGTAAGCAAAGTCCAATTTTTTTTAAATAGATAAATACATTATAAATGAAAATGACAGAAACTGAAACTTAATATAATGAAATTTTCTCGATAGAAAAAAATCACCAAGTGAACTCTCATTTCCATCGATTTTAGTTTTATTTTTAAAATGACACACATCACAAAGGTAAAGGTGTATCAGTAATCTCACTTCAGAGATTATCTAATGCTTTATGTATCAATTTTTCATTTGACATTGTAGTTTACGAATAATTAATATTTAATACTTTTGGCACTTATAACATTTTTATTCAGCGAGATGCGCTATCTTCCGTCGCATGCTTTATACACACTCTTAACTATTATATTTAAACGATACCGTATGTAGATATGTGTAAAATAATCACCATGTGAAATATAGTCATTGGAAGCACAATATTATTTAAAAAAATCAGTATAAAATTTTTCTGTTAAAAACCTATTTTTTCTGTTACGTTGCAGTGTGATAGGAGGAATCACGCACCTTCCTCGTGATCGCGTGACTCCGCATACATTAACGCCCTCCGACGGCAGTTTTGCGAAACTTGGATTAAATTTTAACCCCCGCTTAACTTTAATAAGCCTACAACATGGATTTTGTTTGCTAATGTGTCAGTTTTGTTGTTACGCTACATTTTATGTACAGCGAACAAATCCTTATATTTAGATTCTAGAAAGCTACAAGACTAATTATATGGCTAGATTACCGCATTGTTTGTCTGTTTGTAACATCAAAATAACTGCTTTTTTTACTAAATAGATATTAAAGTATATACGGTACTCACAAATAAATAACAATTTTTAAATTTTTTGTCTGTTGGTTCCAGCTAATCTCCAAAACGGCTGGATGTTGACGCAATTTTCACTAACAGATAAAGGAGTAAATGTCCAGTAAAAGCACTTATTATTACATTACATACAGACATTAAATTTTATTTATTTATGTATAGATTATGTATATATATTTATGTATGTTTTTTAAAACTTTTTCGTATGTATGAAAAAAAATAAAAGCGTACTAGTAAATATACTGTAAAAATAAAGCCTCCAATGAGGCACGGATCGCGTTCAGTTCGTCCTAGGTCACGTATGAACGCCATTTGCTCAGAAATGGAAGAGAGAGGTCCTCACTACGTGTCGTCGTCTTTATTACCAACATTATTTTGGTAGAAATAAATGTGTAATTTTTGAACATATTTTATTCGCACTCGTAAAATTCTCTGCAGTTTTACATTGTAGCTCCAAACGAATTGGGGTTGGAATGGCTCACCAATGAAATCATAAGAACGAAAATTTATTATGCATTCCGATTCCAAATTTTAAATTTGTAACTAGGTAAGCGTCCATAACAGAAATAGTAATAACAACTAGTAGCAATATAATATCGTCCAAAATTTCTCAGTGATTTAAAACAAAAGCTTTCGACCAATGTATGATACCAGTGTTGTCGCTGGTACCAGTGATGGCATAAGGCTCTGAAACTATCTAACTATGATCCCGGTAAATGCTTTGATGAACTTAGGTATAAAAAGACAATTGAAACACTGGCGAAGGACCAGGTTAAATCTTGAGGGTTTCTGATGCGTTAGGGCAAAAAAGGCTGTTAAATGTTATGTTGAATGTGACAAAAATATATAATATTTGTCCCACATTGGACAAATCCAGTGAATCGGAGCAACACATAATCGTTGTTTGTCCAGCTAATGCCGAGCAAGCGGACTCGACAAACAGACTGACAATCGATTATGTAAATACCTTCAATTCATATAGAGATTTTGTGTTTTCATAAACTTGACTGTTGTTCGATACACATTTATATACTTATAGCTGGTGCTCGCGACTTCGTTGAAAAATAAAAAAATATATTACGCCTCACATATTTATTGTTTCTGTTATACTTTTGTAATGCGTTGGATTTTGCTTTTTCGTTGACCCTTCGGGAGCAGTACTATTTTTTCAGGATGAAGGATGAAGAATTTCAAAGCGAGGTTATCTTAGCATCTAGACGACACACAAACAGCTGAAACTATTAAAAACAAGCTAATCTATTCTAATCTAATCTAAGCTAATCTGAAGCTATTAACAACAAGTGAATCTTTAGCTGACAAAAATGAGCTTAGAGGCCCTAGCGCGAGTTTTACTCGATCAAACGAGTCGAACGCGTAAACGTCAATAATTTGTATAGGTATGAAGCAGCGCCACCTAGTGGCTAACGCGTAGTGTGGCTAAGGCGTGATCGATGCGTTTGATGAGTAAAACTCGTACTAGGGCCTCTATCGTTATTACTAAGTGATGTTCTGTAATTGGATGGTTAAGGAATTATAAATAAAATAAATCAGTATGAAAAGCCATTCTGTACAAGTAATCTACATACAATACAAATTATCAGAACACTAAAATAAGCTTATGGAACAAACAATGATACATTTTATACAAATACATTTTACTGTCGTTACGCAGATCGGTACTGAAGTCTTACGCTTGTATCAACTGACATTGAACTTGGAACGTGAGCTTTTTATGACACATGATTAATGATCTCTGCACGTGGTTCGCACGGTAACAATGTAATCAAACTGAGTTTATAAAATGTACATAACTTATACGCAATTTATAATTGCATTTTTTTTTACATTTCAAGTTTTATTTTTCAAAATTTCATTTGAACACATAAAATAATTTGTGTCACTTATTCTGGTAACGTATACTTTGACCATAATTCTAAGGAGCCTGGAATAACGAGATGTTACTTTCTATAAGACATCAAAATCTTGTGTCGACATTTAAAAAAAAATAAACACCAATTGGTAATGTACCTAATTTTTAAAAATGCATATTCTATATACCTAAAATTGTCTGGAATAAAGGCCTCTTGATGAGCAAGTACTTCGTGTTGAGCAAATCTGTTGTATAAGTATAAGCAAGTTACAAAACAAATAATATTTACAAATAGTATACAACATACACGTTGCATAACTGAAATGTTTCTGGGCAGCTTAATCTGTGCAACAGTATGCAACAATCATAATAAAAAGAGGTGCAACAATGCGTTCCCAACTTTGCTCTCACCTCTTATCAAGACACATTGCTGTACAAATGCGACACACAGCCGTAAAGGACCGCTAACTTTTTCGTAATCGACCTTTTGTCCAACACACGTGTAATAAAATTTAATCATAGTCATCATCTCAGCCGCAGGACATCCACTACCTGACATAGGCTTTCCTCATAATTTTCCAATAGAACCGGTCATAAGCAGCCTGCTTCCACCGTCGACCACCTTATTAGATCGTTTGTCAACCTTGTCGGTGGACATCCACAAGGTTGACAAACGATCAATTAAATAGTTAAATTTTAATTTTAACTTTTACATTTTTATTTGACTATTAACTTTAATTGAACTATTAAATTTTATTGATAACAAGGTTTTGGCCGCGACCTCGTCTGCGTCCGATCGCTACCAAACTTTACAGGATGACTCTCTGCACTAATCTGAAGATTGTCTGAAAGTTTCATCAAAATTGGTTCAGCTGTTTTGGAGTCTATAGGAGACATACATACACACATCGACATTTATATATAAGATTTAATAGTTAAATTAAAAGGTTAGTTTTCTGACCGACGGTTAGCCGACGACTACATTAGTGCTGTAAGTGCGCTACAGACCTTAATCGGATAAAGGATAAGAGATTCGGAGTAATAAATATGTAAATATTTAGGTAACATTTAAATATTTTTTACCTGGTTTCTGTGTATATTTTAAAAAAAACCTTCAAAAATATATTGTTTTTTTTGGTTTTTTTTTTACGCAATTCATAGACGCATAAGTGATTATTGAAATAAATTTCTGCCATACCCTTTATGACCGAATTTAAAGAATTCAGATATTTATTTTTTTATTTCACAATGATAAATTTAATCATCAAGATAATGTTTCCAACCGCTGAAACCGTGTGTATAACAAAAGTAACCTCACTTCACGGACATTATTCCGCATCCACTAAAAGCCTTTGCATACGAAACTTGTCGCATAAAACTACACTAACACCGGCTTTAATGGCTTTCTTTGTGTTAGGTTATTAGTTAGTTCACATTATTATATTGTTAAGTTATTTCAGTTATTCCCTACCTACATACATATATCAGAAAATTTAACAAGTATTTGGAAAATTAATAATAATCTAATATATAAAATTCTCGTGTCACAGTGTTAGTTGCCATACTCCTCCGAAACGGCTTAACCGATTTTGATGAAATTTTATATGTACACTGAATAGGTTTGAGAATAGGTTTTTATCAATTTTTTTATACGCGGGCGAAGTCGCGGGCAGCAGCTAGTAACAATATAAATAATATACTGTTTTTATTAATATTAAATAATCAATCATCATCAATACTAATAATAAATCTGTAAGGGTTGGTCATGGAGTAAGTTAGTTTGTTTTCAGAGATATCGTGTTTATAGGCTCTATACATGATACTGAAACTAAATTGACCATTTTTAATTTTTTTTTTCTGTATGTATGTATGTATGTATGTATGTATGTATGTATGTATGTATGTATGTATGTATGTATGTATGTATGTATGTATGTATGTATGTATGTATGTATGTATGTATGTATGTATGTATGTATGTATGTATGTATGTATGTATGTATGTATGTATGTATGTATGTATGTATGTATGTATGTATGTATGTATGTATGTATGTATGTATGTATGTATGTATGTATGTATGTATGTATGTATGTATGTATGTATGTATGTATGTATGTATGTATGTATGTATGTATGTATGTATGTATGTATGTATGTATGTATGTATGTATGTATGTATGTATGTATGTATGTATGTATGTATGTATGTATGTATGTATGTATGTATGTATGTATGTATGTATGTATGTATGTATGTATGTATGTATGTATGTATGTATGTATGTATGTATGTATGTATGTATGTATGTATGTATGTATGTATGTATGTATGTATGTATGTATGTATGTATGTATGTATGTATGTATGTATGTATGTATGTATGTATGTATGTATGTATGTATGTATGTATGTATGTATGTATGTATGTATGTATGTATGTATGTATGTATGTATGTATGTATGTATGTATGTATGTATGTATGTATGTATGTATGTATGTATGTATGTATGTATGTATGTATGTATGTATGTATGTATGTATGTATGTATGTATGTATGTATGTATGTATGTATGTATGTATGTATGTATGTATGTATGTATGTATGTATGTATGTATGTATGTATGTATGTATGTATGTATGTATGTATGTATGTATGTATGTATGTATGTATGTATGTATGTATGTATGTATGTATGTATGTATGTATGTATGTATGTATGTATGTATGTATGTATGTATGTATGTATGTATGTATGTATGTATGTATGTATGTATGTATGTATGTATGTATGTATGTATGTATGTATGTATGTATGTATGTATGTATGTATGTATGTATGTATGTATGTATGTATGTATGTATGTATGTATGTATGTATGTATGTATGTATGTATGTATGTATGTATGTATGTATGTATGTATGTATGTATGTATGTATGTATGTATGTATGTATGTATGTATGTATGTATGTATGTATGTATGTATGTATGTATGTATGTATGTATGTATGTATGTATGTATGTATGTATGTATGTATGTATGTATGTATGTATGTATGTATGTATGTATGTATGTATGTATGTATGTATGTATGTATGTATGTATGTATGTATGTATGTATGTATGTATGTATGTATGTATGTATGTATGTATGTATGTATGTATGTATGTATGTATGTATGTATGTATGTATGTATGTATGTATGTATGTATGTATGTATGTATGTATGTATGTATGTATGTATGTATGTATGTATGTATGTATGTATGTATGTATGTATGTATGTATGTATGTATGTATGTATGTATGTATGTATGTATGTATGTATGTATGTATGTATGTATGTATGTATGTATGTATGTATGTATGTATGTATGTATGTATGTATGTATGTATGTATGTATGTATGTATGTATGTATGTATGTATGTATGTATGTATGTATGTATGTATGTATGTATGTATGTATGTATGTATGTATGTATGTATGTATGTATGTATGTATGTATGTATGTATGTATGTATGTATGTATGTATGTATGTATGTATGTATGTATGTATGTATGTATGTATGTATGTATGTATGTATGTATGTATGTATGTATGTATGTATGTATGTATGTATGTATGTATGTATGTATGTATGTATGTATGTATGTATGTATGTATGTATGTATGTATGTATGTATGTATGTATGTATGTATGTATGTATGTATGTATGTATGTATGTATGTATGTATGTATGTATGTATGTATGTATGTATGTATGTATGTATGTATGTATGTATGTATGTATGTATGTATGTATGTATGTATGTATGTATGTATGTATGTATGTATGTATGTATGTATGTATGTATGTATGTATGTATGTATGTATGTATGTATGTATGTATGTATGTATGTATGTATGTATGTATGTATGTATGTATGTATGTATGTATGTATGTATGTATGTATGTATGTATGTATGTATGTATGTATGTATGTATGTATGTATGTATGTATGTATGTATGTATGTATGTATGTATGTATGTATGTATGTATGTATGTATGTATGTATGTATGTATGTATGTATGTATGTATGTATGTATGTATGTATGTATGTATGTATGTATGTATGTATGTATGTATGTATGTATGTATGTATGTATGTATGTATGTATGTATGTATGTATGTATGTATGTATGTATGTATGTATGTATGTATGTATGTATGTATGTATGTATGTATGTATGTATGTATGTATGTATGTATGTATGTATGTATGTTCCTCTATAACTCTTAAACGAATCAACTGATTTTCATGAAACTTGGTAGATAAACATTTTGACGTACGGGATACAGGATAGGTTACTTTTTTCTTTTTCAACGCGAACGAAGTCGCGGGCGCCAGCTAGTATAATATAAATTCATGTTCATGTTGATGATCTTAATAATATTACGATATATAATCACATGTTATTATAATATAGTAAACCTACGATAATATTATACATGCTAATATATAATTAAGGGCCAATTAGGGTATAATTGGAGAAGATCGTTATACTGATTGTCTGAATTTGTTATTAAGTATATGCCTAATAGGTAAATATTAGGCATATACTTAATTCATTTTATCCCATAATGAGTGTCTTTTGTCTTTTTCTTTATGTTAAGGTCGGCAGACGGTCCACTTGATGGTAAGTGGCTACCGTCGCCTATATCATAAGCAACGTTACAGGTGCTGCAAGTTCGCTGCCGACTGCAGTAGGATAAGGGGATTTTGAAGGGAAAGGGAATTGGGCTCTGGCATCCCTTACTTACCGAAAAATCAAGATTTACAATTATTTAGATTATCTAAATAATTTTATATCCAACCTGTGTTTAGAACTCTGTCTAGAATTAGATCTGTTAAAGCTGTTAATGGATTCATAAATATCGCTGACTTAAATCTTTACAAGGCAATCAGGGAGTCAGCTAAATTAAAGATATATTAAGATCAAGATCAATAACTTATATTAAGGCTATATGCCCACTAATTCTGTTTTCGTAAAGAAATTCTGTCTTCTGCAGAACTGCCAGTAGCAGTTTTAATCTTTTCGTTCCGCGCCATTAAGAACAAATCGGGAAGAGTGTGGTTATAACACGACCAGTCAATACGGATCTACACTAATGTCTCTATTGTCTCCTCTCTGGTCACATATTCAATACTACAGGGGGCGAGGGAAGGTCTAAGTTAAATGGATGCAGCATAGGCTCTTCCACACGTAATAAGCCAAAGATTGTATCTAGTTGATTCATGATGGCTCCTTTATCAGAAGTGAACGACCATAATTTCTTTTAAATAGCGCTTTTTGAGCTAAACTTTTACAAGGGAAATCCGTGTCACAAAATAAAACTATAAATAAAAACCTAACCTGCCTAAACTGCAGGTGGAACCGCGGGTCATAACTACCCTTACATATTATAA
The DNA here is from genome assembly GCA_945859745.1 of Synanthedon formicaeformis. NCBI lineage: Eukaryota > Metazoa > Arthropoda > Insecta > Lepidoptera > Sesiidae > Synanthedon > Synanthedon formicaeformis. The sequence goes on along the minus strand of OX243968.1, from coordinate 1,550,586 downwards.
AACAAAGCCCTCTGCCTCGTTCGCGATAATCTCAAAAACTACTGCACTGATTTTCATGCTGTTTTCACCAATGGACAGAGTGATTCGACTAATGGAAAGAGGAAAGGAATTTAGACACGAGGAAGATTTTTGAAAAAAAATTTACATCCGTGCGTAGCCTGTAACGTGTCGCTAGTACTATATATGAGACTTATCTATACTACTTAGCGCCTCTTTCACCAACGTCAAGTAGGCTAAAACGTCACTTAAAGTCACCTGTCACCGGGAATAATTTAGCTGATATACCTTTGTTTGTACGGTAAACGTCCCACATTAAATAGAAAATAATAAAAAAAATCGCCTATCGTATGATGCAGTCAACCGAGTGCATAATTCAATAAAACAGAAAAATATTTCTAAAAGTAACTAATCAACACTTTACTTGTAGTTGGTGAAAGAAGCGCTTAATGTTATAAAGCGAAAACATTTGTATTTTAGTTAATAGTAAAGTAGTAGTTAAACTTTACAAAATATGAAATTTTTTATTCGCTCTATGTTATTTTAATATTATAAATTAATCAAAAGTACTATCTATATAACTAAAATAAATATAATATTTACGACAAGTTCAATTCGAACAACAATCAATGTATTTAAAATACACGAGTCCCATGAGTATACATTCAATAGGAATTAATGATGCTTACCATGGTTTGTTTACGTAAACGAAAACAGGTCAACAACGTCGGAAATCAGGAAGACAGCCGACCTTTAGCTTTAACAATTACACAGAGCAAATAAATACACAAAAAGCGTCATGTACCTATCGGGTAGTGAGTAAATAGTTAAATAAATAGAGGATCGCAATATCGTGTACGTGACTGGTGACATGCGTCGACCCTTGTCCTGCTCCTGTTAATTTCGCTTGTCGACCAAACAATGCGGCACAAGTGATGAGCGTAAGAAGGAAATGTCTTTTGGAAATGAATTTTGAATTAACCTCAAACAAATCTATCTTAAGATATTGCACTGATTCTTGGTCCTGGCAACGTTTTCAGTCAGCCTTAAAATACCAGTTCAGTAATATACACATCACCCTAACGCGAAGTCACCGTCGTCAACAGTCATGCGCCGGCTGCTGGTAGTTCTAATGGTTAATTTATCACTAACATTCAAGTGAAACACTATAATTGCAATCACCTAAACGAGGAAATATTTTAAGGTCAATAAGAAAACCGGCGTGTAGTAAGTTTGTTTATGACTTCGTTTGGCATTCTTCTATTTTCAACATCTCAGCCGCAGGATATCCACTGCTGGACATAGGCCTCCTCAATATATTTTCCAATAAGATCGGTCAGAAACAGCCTGGATCCACCGTCGACCCGCGGCCCTCGAATCTCCTCATATTTGATATAATCTCGTAGTGTAACCCCGAGCATAGCCCTCTCCACAACTCGTTGAGCGACATTAAGCTTTCTTACGAAGCTCATAGTTAGAGTCTACATTTCAGCGCCATATGTCATTACTGGCAACACATCGCACCTTTATTCGAATACCGTCACTAAACGAAATTCTTCAAAAATTTGTTTTTAACGCCATTTATTTTCTGAGCACTAATTAAAATATTGCTTCGATTCCTAAACTATAATTTCTAGTCATTGATCTATAGGGCGCTGTTAACCTATCGACACTAAACGAAAATTCCACTCCCTTCATTCCTAAAACGACACTAAAATAGCTCTCTTGCATAATTTGCTTATTAAGATAGTGACGGTATTGGAATAAAGGTGCGCCATGTGTTATACTATTATATTGATATAAAGTCATTGGCAAAAATACATTGGCCAGAAAGCAATAAATAAAGCCAAATTAATATGTATCATTTAGAAACCTTCTAAATAAATAATATTATTAATTGAAATAAATGAATGAAGATTATTTTAAAACTTCAATTTGATTTTAATATATGTTCTACTGCTCCATTTGTATTATGTTTGTATTTGTATTTCTAAAATAAAAACGCTCCGCTTCACTCTTTGTACCAGATCACACGAAACGCGAAAAATCCTGTTGCTTCCACACTGAATTTCAACCATTGTTGAGCCACTAACATTTTTCTGTTATATTTTTTAATATACACACGCTCATGTGCCTTCCTTTTGTTATTTTAAAATTTCAAGCGATTTTTGTGGAATCTGGGTTAGAGAGATTTTCATGTTTTCATTATATATCCGATTCTCTTTGTTTTTATTAGGTAATCAAATTATTTTTCATTTTATGATGAACTCCCTCATTATGTACGAGTATGTATGTAGTATAACTAGTTGAAACGAATTTTCTCATTGAAAACATTGACATCATTTTTTATTTTATATGTATATTAATTGTGTTTTATTGTATTTAATCTTAACAATAAACATTTTTAGTTTATACACTCAAAATTCGTGCTTTCACCGAAAAGTCTTTTTTTCCTTTTAAAAAAAAATCTACATTCCTTTTTATCCTCGCTTCAATTGCAGGGCACACCCTCCATGCACTTTTCCAATTTTATTGGTATCCTTTACGTGTAGATTCCGAGCTGTGACTAGTTTAACGTGTCATTTGCAAGTGAGGGCTTCACTCGCTTCACAGAAACCGGTATTCTGAACAGAGATAAATGGTATAATCCGAACCAAACTTTATGGCGGCTCTGAACATAGATCAACATGGCGTGCACAACGCAATATTAGGTACAGGGGCTATACCTGCGCACAACAGCGCTCGCAGCTAACTTCCGAGCCGCCATAAAGTTTGGTTCGGATTATACTTCACACCAAGGTAGCGCCCTAACTCTTTGTAAAGTTCCAACAAGAAACGCTCTCAACATTAAAAAAATAAATCCTTACTCCATACTATATATTTTTTCTATTTAATTTTTCTTTTTAGGAAGTATTTATTTGGTTTCCTTTTCCGTGTCAGCTTGCCTTTTTGCAAAGGCCTCCCCTAGAACTCGTCACAATACCTTGTCCATAGCCTCCCTTCTCCATAGTTAACCTGCCGTTTCCCTTCTTTTTCTTTTTTTTTCCTTTTATACTACCAAAATAAAAAAATGGATTACAAAAAATTGTCTTAAATAATCAATATTTTGTTTTATTTTAACAGTATACTCGTACACCAGTCGTTTGTAAGCATTGGAACGCGCATTGCGTAAACCTACAAGACTCATAAAAACGTAATCAACTTTTATGAAAGAACAATCTGTAAAAAACAAAGAGGCATCGATTCACTTTATAGAACACCTGCGTCTTTTATAACTCTGGGCAGGCAATAAAGGGAAAAAGTTGAGGCAATTATGGAAATTGATAATGTCCATAACGGAATATAATAATAATGAAGGGCCAGTTACATTTGCTATAATGTTTCGCACGTGACCGGCTCGGCTTTCCCTTAATAATTTTATTATCAATTGATTTATCACCTTGTAGAAAATTCTACCTATTTCTTCTAGAAAGGCATAGGATGTCCATGAAATTGAGTCTTCTCGAGAGGGTTTTTTCATGAGCATATAAAGCCATGATCACCTTGACTGAATTAACTAAATATCATATGTAAAAGAGTATTGGGTTAAAATTTTATAATCGTGTGAAAAATCCCATATTAATATTAATTATAGTCAGCGTTAAATAGCGAATCATTAAATTTTTAGCTACATGCAAAGTTTTACAAGTAATTATAAAATGTTTGCCCACTGTGCCAAATAAGACCACATTATAAAATACGAATCTTTAGAGCGAACTTCTGAAAATTATCGCCAAACTTCTTCTTGAGGGAATTTTGAAAATGAATTAAGTTCAAGTTTGTGAAATACATTAGTGAAATCTTTTTAACTTTTTGGTTTAATAGAATCTATACCTATTAAAATAATGAAGAGAGGGCGGATTTTGTATGTTTGTTTAACATATCAAGGCCATTCCATTATATTTCCTTTAAAAAGACTAAGAAAAGTACGATATTCTTTGATATAATTTCACTCAAAAGTTTAGGTTATAATTGTCTTACTCTCTAGAGTAGTGATTGATATGTCCTTTATGGATATTTTATATATATATAAAAAAATCATTATCAAAAAGTGTGCTTACCAAGCCTATGAAAATGCAAAAAGCACTACTTTTTCGTTTCAAATAAAACCATCGTTAAGTCAACAAATTATTGAGAGCGAAGTCCCTAATGAATGGCCGTTCCTTTTAAAAATCTTTCATCAATTCTCAAGCAATAAGTCTCGGGCACGTTTCGTTTCGCGTTATTTTTTTAATTCGTTTTTTATCGTTCAATCATTCATCACACCTGGAGAAAAGCTCGCTGTTAATGTCGACACTCATTTTTCATTGCGATCCTCTGATTGGACAGGAACGTCAGGTGACGTCATAATTTTGGCCGTAGTCGTTAATTTGCAACTGGAAACGAGGTTTGAACTTCGAACTTTTGCTCTCAGGTTGGCAACATTGATGAAGGTAGATTGTTTATTTATTAAGTACTAGACAGGGTGACCGAGCTTCGCTCGGGCCAATGAAAGGTTTAAAGTTTTTTACATGTAAAAAAGAAAATCCATGAAACATTACCTATATATAAAAATTCAAGAATACTTGAATTAATAATTAATAATTCAAAATATTATAAAACGAGCAAGTAATACCACTTTTGTAACCGTTCCATTAAAAAACTATCTAAAACGAATTTTGTCAAAGATAAACCCCTGACAGGCCGATTTCTATACCTAAAAAAACCTTAGGGTTTTTCGTCAAAATCGTTAGAGCCGTTTGGGCGATCGTCGTGGTATGTATACAAGAATTCCTCGTTTAGTATTATAAGATACTAACACTTCACAACCCAACATGAAACCTTTACAAATATATACACAAAAAATATTGTCGCTATTAATAATATTGTTTTTTTTTTTAAAGGCAACACGTATGTACACAATAAGGGAAATGTCTATAATGTGTCTATATTGTTTATTGATCCCATAAAAAGCAGTCAATTATTATAATAATTATAAAAAACGTACAACCAAAGTGTGCGAAGAACTTAATTAAATTTACTATAGAATTCAGAAAATGTACCGAAAGCTACATTTCGTATAAAAGATAAAAATGATGGACAAAATCAGAAAGGGTTCAAATGGTGAATAGCTTCTCAAAAGAAATACAAGAAATAGTGACTGTATAGTTAGTTCTTTTAGCTTTTAAGCACTTCTTTAGTGTATCGAATAAGACCTCTCAAAATGTAACGTCTTAAGAGGTTGGAACGAAATTTATATATCACCAAGAGCTGCCCAATCGAATGAATTGGCAGGACCGCGATTCGAAATATCTTGTTTCTTTTCAAAAAGGGCTCTTTGAACAAAACAGTCTTCCACTAAGTGCATTTTATTCTGTTAGCTCCTTTGAGAACGTCCAGGGCTATAACTGAACCAGTCGGGATGAACTTTCGACACGGCCTAGACCGCTTTGCGAAGAGAATTCGCAGTTCACCGACGCGGCTCAAGTTATTTTGGTTGAAGTCGACGAGAATTGGCCCAAATTCGATTATTCGAGTGGGTCGTCCAAGTATGAAGTGAGGCCCCCACTTAGGTGTGTTTCATTCACTCGGAGGGTCTCGCTCTGATTCTGTTTATTAAACTTCAGTGTCTAGTATTAGGTAACTAGATTGCTCCGTGACCGGAACGACGATCAACATGTACAGTATTATATGTAGGTATAGACAATATCTAAATCATCAATAAACCGATATTCTATTGTCACTCATGGGCGATTGTCGTTAATATAACAAAAGACATAATAATAAATTGGCTATTACATCGAAAAAGCTTGCGAAAATCAATTAATCTTTTATAATTATGTCTTTGAGTGTGCCCGCGAAAATTGTAATTATTGGAGAGAGTACTCGCTGTATACGCGAAATGCGTACTGGTTTTTAAAGCAAGCATCAAAATCAAAAATGTAGCAATAAAAGTGCAATAAAAGCATGAAAAAGGTTGCGTTACTACAAACAATAATAATAATTACTATATAACTTACATATTCATATGTAATTTTAATACATATAATATTAGTTTATTTTCTACTGACTGTTAATCTCGTCCATTTAACTTTGCCACACTGTTAATGCATAGAAGATAACTTCTGGCTTCAAAGCTGGACTCGGCTATTACTGCTTTCTATTTTGTAATGACTTTGTAGACGTGATAAAGTTTAATCTATAAACACCTGTGCACCACTAAAACGTTTAGTAGCTGTAAAACGTCCGGACCAAGTTGATAACTCGAGACCGCAACTTACACAAAAGACTTCAAGTTTTGACTCAAATCCCAAGTTAAGGATCTTAGCGTCGGATGCAGTTGGAGATCTAGTGTCATTAATTTCCTCGAGTAGAACAGAGACAGAGCTAGGTGCGCTGCATACGAAAGGTTGTGTACACTATTAAGCAGAAGTTACAGTAGGTAAACCTACTTTGAACTCCTACTGATTTCAGCCAAACAAACTTTTGCGTGTATTGCAGGTGGCTACTATCCCCAGTAGGATAGGAGTAAACAAATGTGTGAATAAATATATCCCTAGTAGAATAGGAGTTAGGTAAAGATTTTGATAGACAATAACAGCCAATAGAAAGGTGGTCCATTCGTTAGCTTGTATAAGCGTAAAGTTTTGGACTACTGGCAGAAGCTAATAGAATTTCGAAATAATATCTTCTCTTACTGCTGAATAATGCTCTCGTAATAATTTTCATAATCACATTATAATACTCTGTGATATGCTCTTCTAGAAACCCAACTCTTTTTAGCAGACTTGAGCAGTTCATCACTTCATATACTATGCTGCGTTTATATGCAAACGTCTCCTTATCTGTTCCGTCGTCCACAGACTACGAGCAATATTACCTGCCTACTGCAGTTTTTTAGATTCAGTTTTTTAGATTAAGAATAGAATTAATTCAGGTCACATCATTTCTTCCTTTAAATCTCTCTACAGATCGCTGGGCAACTTGATTTTTATGATTGATTTTAATAGTTGACAGTTACAATACTGTAAATTCTAAGTACTGTGTGAAGACAGTCATCTAGAATCCTTTATAATGGTAACCAAGCTAAGTGGAGACAAAGGCATTCCGTTTCACTTTAAATTTGGAATGCACAATAGTGTGCGTTTTGATACTAGGATTTCTATAATATTTCACTAGAAAATTGTTTTAGCAGTCATATTATAATACAATTTTGCTTTTACAACTCCCCACAGTTCTACTCGTACATGATCTTAATGCATATAACAGCTCTTACAGTACAAAATAATATGATCTATTAGACAAGGGCATGCAAATGTTTTTATTTTATTGTGTTATTCTATTGTAAATTTTCTTATTTTTCTAATAATTAAATTTGTGTTTTATTATTATAGTATGTTTTTTGTATAATTTATGCAAATAGTTCTAGATATGTTTTAGATAGATATGAGACCAGTTTATTACGTATTATTGAAGGTATTCGAGATATTTCTAATAGATTTTTTTTTACTTTAGACATAAATTATTTACGTTACGGGTTTTCGTTTCATAATTTCGCGTACTAATTCACATTTAAACCCAAACTAAGGTGCCGAAATGTAGCAGATTAACAAGTTGGAGTCACACAATAGACTAAGTTTCAGTCAAGTCACTGAGGAGTGACTGAAAACTGGAGCAGTTTGTCGGTAGATTTCCAACTCGTTTTGAACATTATAAGTTTAAGTACCCAAATAGCGATTGTCACAATTTACTTATCTAAAAGGAATAGAATATATTACGGGGCTTAATGTAAATTTTAATCACGTTAATATAACATTACTTAATATTTTAATAATTACAAATTTATATAAGTAATACTATTTTATGTTACTTAAAGTTACTAATAAGATTAAAAGTGCAAGAAATAGTAATCCTTCTTACATATTATAAAACAATATCTGTCTGTCTGTCTGTTCGCGATAAATTCAAAAACTACTGCACCTATTTTCATGTTGTTTTCATTAATGGATAGAGTGGTTCTCGAGGAAGGTTTTAGTATATAATTTACAAAGTTACGCGGGCGAAGTCGCGGGCAGCAGCTAGTACATAAATAATGACCAACTTCATGTCAGCAGTTACAGTTATAATAAATAACTATAGACATGAATATTTTAATAATAGTTGAGAAAGGTATGCAAATTATTATTTTTGTTGCATCTGCTTGTGTGTGAAGTCTTTGAAGCTTCTTTTTTGGTTGGTAATCTACACAAAAGATTTATTTTATTTTAGAGAACACAACGCCTTGAAAGAAGATGAATAGAGAATTGGATTTCTTAAATAATTACTTTTATAACGCGTTAAAATTTTATCTAGAGCTGCAATAAAGCTGTGGCTTAACTAAACAACCCTTTAGTGGCTATAAAACCAGTACGTTTTCTTTGTCCGAGAGCATCTTAAATCAGAGAGCTGTCGTCGGCACGCAGTGTGCAATGCGCTCAACGGATTTTATTAAAGCTACACCACAACATACATTCAAACTAGTATCTGGACTTAGAAAAACTCTTAACCCTCTTAATCTCTCGTCTGTTATTGACACAGATCTGTGTCAAGCGCCTCGTCTGTCACGTTTCACTCGATTTTTAATATTATGGGTATATAAATAGGGTTTAAAATTGAACAAACATAATGCCAAGTAAATACGCATACACGCAATCTAGAATCTGCCAATCTAGAAACGCAACAAATAAGGAGTTAAGCCTCTTGAAATTGGCTCTTGAATACTACATATAAAAATTATTAATATCGATAATATTGCTAAATATTGTAAATGTTACAGTAAATTACTATAGAAGTATGTTATCATTGTAAAAAAAAGGAAAATAAACTAGTCCTGAGGGTGGTGTAACCTTTAGGGGAAATCCTAATAAGAAATAAAGCAGAGCGATTGTGAAACAAGGATAGCTATCGTGCATACATAGCGCGCCATCTAGCGGCGAGAGCAGAGAAAGAGAGGCAGTCGACAAATGAGATTGTTGGTATCTCCATCCAACTTATTTTGAGAATAGTAAAACTTATTTTGAGTATAATAATATGTACTATTAGAGTATAATAACAATTCTCCAGCAAAAGTATTGTACAACGTATGCTAACAATATTTAGAGAGTTTTTATTTCTATGGTTCAATAAATTAACTGTTGAACAAATTTTTGTGGGATGTAACAGGATTGGAAGCTACGTCTACCGTTTCGTTAGGAAGTTGAACGGTTATCCTACTAGGCATAGAGTAGACCAATCTTGCTTCGGTAGAAACTTCGAAAACTTAATTGTGCAGATTGATCGACGTATCCAAAGTTAGTATCAAAAATATATAATAATAACAGAATGGAAGTCATTGACTTTTGGTGCGAATTTTTTTTATGAATTCTATAAAAAGTAAGACATTTTTCTTAACTCTACCTTCTTTGTTATCTGTATACTGTGTCCAAGTTGCAATAGAACGCAGAACTATGAAATAGTTTCCCAAGTAATTTTTGTAAAAACGTTCGAATGCTAATCGAATTTAGTTACCGTACTGTTTTTAAATCAAAGTTTTACCAATTACTGACCTAGTTTTAAAATTCGTCTAATAGTATTTTTTTTTTTCAATGTAAATTCATTATTACATATATTTTTGAATTATCATTTCCAATATAATACAAACTTGGACCAGAACTTGGATACTGTGTTGATACAGTAGATAATATGGAGAAAAACCATAAATGTTTAAAAAAAGATGACATAACTTGAATTTTTCGTATGTGTAAAACAAAATGATTATTTCGTTTACCTAGTGAGTTAACACAATAAAAATATTAACGAAGCTTCGTGAGCGAGCAGTGAACTGTGATATCGAACCCGTACACAACACTGTGTTTATATTCTAATAATTTCGAACAAAGTTTAAAAATCGCTATTGTTACCGCTTCAGCTTTACCATAACCCAAAAATTGAATGTTCTTTTTTTTATTATTTTGCTATGCTAACGGCCCTAGTGTTTTCATGGGCTTTGTTTTATAGCCGTCTTGTCAGCTTTGTGCTGAACAAACAATACAGAAAACCTGTTCAAAAATTTCTAAAAACTATTAAGTTTTTAATACTAATACCAATTACTAATTTACAAAATATTGCACTAAGTAAAAATTAAAATTAAATTAAAATATTAAATTTTCTATTGAAAAATTATGGGGGAGTCCTATGTCCAGCGGTGGACATACTGCGGCTGAGATGATGATGATGATGAAAATATTAAAATATTGCGTAATTGCAGTAATACTTGCGCAAAATGTAGATATGCGTCGAGAAAGTGTTGCAATCTCATTTTCTTTAAAGAATCCTTCGCCCTTCGTCGAATTTGATATGTATTTACATAATATATGTTGCTACATATGCAATAGACTAAACAAGAGGGATTTTGCGTGCGAGATCCTCTGCTTGGTGGTTTGTTACATTGATTAGGAAACTTAATTTAAAAATTGGATATGGAAATATTATTTTTTAAACCTAAATCATCAGACATCCCAATGGCCCACTTGATGGTTGCCGCACTTGATGGTAGTGTTTGGCTTAAAGGTCTAGTTACCAGGCCATAAAATTCCAAAAAAAATGATGGTAGTGTTAGTGGGACCCTTGACACAGCCTGTTAAGATAAGCACTTCACCAATTGACTCAACGTATCACCTCAAAACGTATACGATACAAAATAGATACTATACACGAGTATTATGTGATTAAATCCCTTAAAATTTAAATTAAATTTTGTATTTGTAGTAGAAGAAATTCGACTTAGATAGTAATTTTTTTGAAACTTGAATTTTTCACTTACAAATACGAAAAAAGTTAAAATGTCAAGTAAGTATGTACTGAAAGGAACTAATACGCAGTTACCATATCCATCTTTCTCAATTATTTATGCGTGAATGTTATGAGTTAAACACGTAGTAACAGTTTGTTTCCATACATGCGGGACATTTCGGGCCCTGCCGAGAGATATTATTGAGCGAATACCTACTTGTTTATGTCCGCATTGTTGGTGTAATGTTTTGATGTTTGTGGTCATGGCTTTACTAAAAATTGGAAATCTATATATATCAGATAATTAGTTAACAAAAAATAAATGTATTTAAATTAAAGAATGTCTAATAATACCTACGTATTAGTGAGTTCCTTGTAAAACTAGCCTCTAGTAACAATCTGACAAGTCCCGTAGACGATCCCAAGAGAATTATTTCTCAATCGGCAGCCTACATGAATATCTAAAGGCAGTCGGCTCATCAAAAATGAATTGGTATTTTTCGCCTCTCCGATATATATCGATTTAATGGCCGCCTCTTTTGACTGAGGTTCCTTTGAAGAAAATAAGCTCGCAGAGGATTTGACTCTTAACACTGCTCAATTTGGTATTTTAATGATGAATAGGGTCTTTACTTTGGGTGTTATATATTGAAGTAACTGCTTTTACTTATGAAGTCTGGATATCACAGTTGAATGTTACCACTGTAGACTTTTTAATTATTATTTATTTCATGTTGTCACAATTAGTAACTTAATGGTAACTAAACTAGTAACATAACCAAGAAATTATTGTACAATTTTGCATTTTATTTCATTAATATAATGTAGAAATGTAATAAAGTATAACATTTATAAAATGTAAGTTCATTTAGATTGGATTTCGTTTGAAATGAGAATCGCTAATTACTCGGGTTATCCGCCGTCCGCCGCCGACACCCGCGGGACTCGGGAAAGGGTCAATTCATCGGGTTTTAATTAGAAAAAAACTTATTCCAACCGAACGGGAAAGTTCTGGAATCATTGTTTTGCTCCCACTGGCGAGTGTTTGTCGATTAATAGCGGCAATTTCATTTGGATTGTTTTTTTGGATAGATAAAATGCCTTTTAAGGGTTTTTTTTTACTGTATGCAAGAAATACCGTACCGCATGTAGGAACTTGCTTTCAGAAGTCATAAATCGGGCATGTGTAACAATGAAAGAGCAGCACGTGTGCTGTTGTGTTCCAGTTAGTTAGTAAGGGATATTATTTATCTATCCTCATGTTTATTAATTAACCTTAATCCTATAAATTCATTTCTATTTTATTTATACAATTTTTTTTAATCTAAGTATACTATTATATAAAGCTGAAGAGTTTGTTTGTTTGGTTGTACTTCTGGTTCGAATTAAAAAAATAATTTTGTCTTGGATAGTCCATTTATCGAGGAAGACTTTAGGCTACATAACAGTTCGAATTGAACGCCGACGAAGTCGCGGGCAACAGTTAGTTAATCATAAATACTCTCTCTCATAAATAGATCATAATATCTCTCTCTCTCTCTGGCATCTCTTACTCATAAATAGGCACACATGGTGTTATTTCACAGTAGTTTTCATGTCATAAATAGCACACATGAGGTTTTCACGACAGGGGCGGTTGTCTTCTATAGGTCTTAATAGTATTCGTGTAAGGATAGATTCAGTTGTGAAGAAAAATAGTTAAAATTTCGAATTTCTAATTTTCACACTCATATGAAAAACCTCATAATATAAGGTTCTCATATTATGAGACAGAAATAAGAGAAAAATCTAAATTCTATCATTTGATTCGTGTGCAGAAGCAAGTTCTTGTTACATTTGTGTACAAGTAGAGGACCGGACAGCTAGCTACCGCGTAGAAGTATGGCTCGAACTGCGGTTACCTCGTGACAGAATACCACTAAACTACGTTGTTTGAATGCTACAAATCCATCGGTAGGGTTACCAAACTTTTTAAAAAAAATATTGGATTATGACTGCATGTTATCACAAGGATTAGCAACTAATGCCAAGCAATAACAAATCACTAACAATTAAATGAAATCAATAAGCGCCTCTTTCACCAACTGTCAAGTAAACTATCTGTCATTTAAAGTCACCGGTAACCGGGTATAATGGAGCTGATATACCATTGAGCTGCAAAAGAGGCGCTAAGTCTAAAGTAATTCTGGTCCCTGGCCAGGGTAGCCCTGCCCTAGTAATGTTGTATTACAACCTTCAGAAGGTAAAGTAACTCCCTCTGATGACGTCATAGCGAATGCGTCTGTCAAAAAGGGGAGATCGACCATCGTAAGTTCCAAGTTTATTTCTGTTTTGTATTAAATCAGCAATATTCTGTGATATTTTTACTGAATTTGTTAAAGTGCCTGTTATTGGCTGAATTGCCTGTTTATTTACCGCCATCATCCAAATATACGTGTTTAAAGTATGTAATGTATTAAATATTCCGGCGTCGGGCAAGCCACGAATATTACCATATTGTCCGGCAGAAAAATATTGCATTGTCACCGCAAACAAACTTGATTTGCATTAAACCGGTCTGGTGCCACAAAATGTTTCGGAAATTCAACTAAATTTATGGACACTGCACGCACTTTTGTCGACAGTTTATAGCTTCTGTGACAATTATGGCTTTTTGCGATTTATTTGCGTTACTTCAATAATCGCTTACAAAATCACTTGTTTTATCATTTTATCTATTTCCAATATTATTTAACATTGTATATTTACAAATTTATATATTTCTTGGAAAACATTTGAAATGGACAATAATTTGCATTTCAATTTTTCCTACATAGATTACTTTTTTTTTTGTAAATACATATATACAATACATATATTATAAATATTATAAATAAATGCAAACATCCATGACTCAGGTACAAATGTAAAATGTTAACACATAAACATTTGCCCCTAGCGGGATTCGAACCCGCGACCGTTTCATTAACAGCTAGGGTTACTAGCCACTAGACCAAACGTGTCATCAAACTATGAACTTGACTTCACTTACTTCAATACTAGCTGCTTCCCGCGACTTCGCCCGCGTAACTTTGTAAATTATATACAAAAAAAACCTTCCTCGAGAACCACTCTATCCATTGGTGAAAACAGCATAAAATTCGGTGCAGTAGTTTTTTGAGTTTATCGCGAATAGGCAGACAGACCGAAGCGGCGGAGGACTTTGTTTTATAATATGTAAGGATATTATTATTTTATTATCTATATATTATCAATACTCAATATCAATATCATATCAATATCAATATCACTAATAATAAATCGGCAAGTGTAGGTATTGTATGTAGGTATGTCCCTCCATAACTCTTAAACAAATTAACTGATTTTCATGAAACTTGGTACATAAACATTTAGACGTACAGGACACAGGATAGGCTACTTTTTTTCTTTTTCAACGCGGACGAAGTCGCGGGCGCCAGCTTGTACTAATAATAAATCTGTAAGGGTTGGTTATGGAGTAAGTTACTTTGTTTTCAGAGATATCGTGTTTATAGGCTCTATACATGATACTGAAACTAAATTGACCATTTTTAGACCTTTTTTTTCTGTATGTATGTCGTATGTATGTAAGTATGTATGTTCCTCCATAACTCTTAAACGAATCAACTGATTTTCATGAAACTTGGTAGATAAACATTGAGACGTACGGGACACAGGATAGGCTACTTTTTCTTTTTCAACGCGAAGTATTATGTATATTCTGAGGCCGGGTAGTTCTCAAAATTTATCCTAGTACTCATGCTACGCACGGTTTATTTCTTTTATAAACGAACCCCGGGTACATTTTCTAATGGCGCTAAAGTGTATGGGTAAATAGATCGAGGTGCGCTTTTAGCGTATTTGAATAAGACCTCCTTGTATTGCGAGACTGAATGTGCGAGAAATAGGAAAATACCTTTTTAATGGAACGTCAGAGTTTGAAATTTAAATTAATTTGTTTTTTGTAATAGTGTGTGTGTGTTAATTTCTTGAAAAAAGTGTTTTGAAAAAAGAATACTTTTATTATTATGTCTGAAAAGAAACAGAAATAAATGTCGTTAATTGCATATTTGCTTATCAAAATGGCCAGTGCTAATTGCGCTACTAAAACCAAATGTGTATCTCAGCGCCTCTTTCACCAACGTCTAGTAGGCTAAACCGTCACTTAAAGTGACTTGTAACCGGGAATAATTTAGCTGATATAACTTTGTTTGTACGGTAAACGTCCCAATTAAATGATGCAGTAAACCGAGTGTATAATTCAATAAAACAGAAAATGATTTTTGAAAGTAACTAATCAACACTTTACTTGACGTTGGTGGAAAGAGGCGCTCAGACTGAGAAAAACTGCTTTTTAAGAGTAGGCCTGGATTCAGAACAAAAGTGATAGAAATCTATATTATATAAAGAGCAGAAATCGCTTCATACTTTAGATACATTCAGGAGAATCAAATAGTTAGGTCAATTGATAGATAGAGATTATAGATAAAGAATTTACCTACTTCTAATAATCTACAATTTTGTACACGATGTTCCACGGAAGCAAGTCATCGACCCAAATGCTGCTAAGTTCACAGTATGTGAAAATAAAAGTAAGGAATTCTTCTTATTGAACATTTGGATCTTAATAGAAATATTCTTCTTTATTTATATTTTATTCTTTATTTTATTTTAGAAACGCTAAAAGCACACGTACTTAAAATACATAACATATTATCATATATTATCATTAATAAGCAATTATGACAGCTAGTATTTATGTCAGTTTTAGGTATCAACAATTTTGGATGCCTATAATTGGCCTTATATATTATAAAGAGCGATGTGTGCATGTATGTATGTATGTCTCTATAGACTTCAAAACCGCTGAACCGATTTTGATGAAACTTTCAGACAATCTTTAGATTAGGCCACCGGGTGTTCCTGTGAAGTTTGGTAGCGATCAATTGCGGACGAAGTCGCGGGCAAATACTAGTTATACATATAATATATTATAGGAAATTGTCAAAAACAGTAAGAAATACAAGCCATCTTTCTTTGAGTAGGTATTATTTCGGTAGAATATGGTACAATTTCGTGGATACCTAAGCACTTATAAACATAAATCAAACAATATATTGCACTTATTATGACTTAGATACGATATATATGCGGATTTACAAGATTGAACTCTGGCTTAGTGTTTAAATAGAAAAGACCGTGTACGGACTATCTGAAGGAATTTCCAACCGTCGCCAT
Source organism: Synanthedon formicaeformis (assembly GCA_945859745.1). Lineage (NCBI taxonomy): Eukaryota > Metazoa > Arthropoda > Insecta > Lepidoptera > Sesiidae > Synanthedon > Synanthedon formicaeformis. The sequence continues at coordinate 1,534,506 of OX243968.1, read as the reverse complement.
TTTGGGTGCCTAATTACAAAAGTGTCATGGCGGCGACACAGGCCCGCATTCCCACACGCGTGCCCCTCAAGATTTACACGGAATGCCTGAATACCTCTCTGTGTCTTAAACGTCCCCAAATCTAGCCGCCTTCAAAGTTTCAGGAATTTTCTTGCTACACAATTTTCTTTGAAATTCATATATTAAAAATTATGTTTTTCAACTTTATATCCTGTCATATTATTTTGTGTTTACATCTTGCACACCTTGCACAGTAAATTACTAAGTTTAATCTACGAGTATGTCTGTATTAATATTTTAAAAAAAAAGAGTAAGTTGCTGTTTTCACCATCAGTTAGATAATTTTTCAATATTACCTAGAAGATAACTTAATTAAGTTTTTACCTTATTTTGAAAAATAATACTCTTAGCTTACGTAGGCTAAACCTTAAGAGATACAGAAAAATGATGTATTTGAGAATTTTAGTTCTCATAACATATTATTTTGCCCATATAATATACTATATGTTGGACGCTACTTCGTCCGTGTCTTTTTATAAAATATCTTTTATAAATAAAGTTTTTATAATTATTTTTTAATTTTTTTATATTAATCGCTGATAATGTAACTTCCCAACAATGAAAGAATTTTGCAAATCGGTCCAGTAGTTTCCAAGCCTATTCAATGCAAACAAACAAACAAACAAACAAATAAATACAACATTATTCATGCAATCCGTTCAGCCGTTTTGTATGATTGAGTAACAAACCTCCAAATATTTAAACTTTCGCATTTATAATATATTTCTTTATAGACGACGAAAGTTACTTACCATCAATAATAGACTTTATTCTTAAGATATTTTTTTTTAAACTAGCTGGCGCCCGCGACTTCGTCTGCGTTGAAAAAGAAAAAGTAGCCTATCCTGTGTCCTGTACGTCTAAATGTTTATCTACGAAGTTTCATGAAAATCAGATAATTCGTTTAAGAGTTATGGAGGAACATACATAGATACATTACCTACACTTACAGATTTATTATTAGTATTGATGATTGATATTGATATGATAACACGTTGTCATATCGCTGCTTAAAAACTAAAGGGCCACAAATGAAAATTACACTTTTTACAAGACAGCTAATCGAAAAAAATTAAATTATTTTTTGTCTATTTTTTTCTTATTAGATATACATATATCAAATATATGCATATTTATTATACATCGTTAGAAGCGTATTTTTAAGTAGCATTATGTTTTAACGAATTTTATAATAAACTGAATAGGTACTAGAAGAGATATAAGCATATAAGTTATTTTTGAATATTTAAAAAATGATCAAAATATACTTAATATGGAATAAAACAACATAAGTCTTTTTACAACATACAATATGAAGAATTGTGATTGTATTTCTGCAATAAAAACATTTTTGGATTTTTTTTCTTTTATGGCTCTTTAGTTTTTAAGCGCCAATATTAATTCCAACTAAATTGTTATGTTATTCTGAATAATATAGAACGGTGTTGGAGTTTAAATATTGATTAGTTCAGCAATAATGCGGTCTCAATGCTCACAAATATGAAACAGTAGCCGATGGTCGATTCGATGGACATTATTCAAATTGATTTAGTTTCGACAGGGCATACTCATAGCATTACTGATCGAATAACTTTGTTCAAATGGATTACATGAAATGCCAGCATATTTTAATGGAATTTTTAAACAAGAAAAGAAATAATTGAAAAGGAATGAAGAAACATTTTTTTAACAATTTTATTCATCACTTATGCGGTCCCTTAGCGACTCGTCCCTTGCAATATTTTTTCTGCAAATTATATATAACAAACCTTCATTGTTTAATATTTTGCATATATAATTTATATTATCATATTTTACACACCAAACGTAGCACCAACGTTGTAGTATTTATGATATTATCTGGTTTTACACCCATGTACAGGCAAATAAATAATTTGAATTCGATTTGAATTTGAATCCGTATCAAAACCTTTCAATTAGTGAAAACCGTATACAAAAATCCGTTGGTGGCTTGGAAGCTACTTATTAAATAAATTTTAATATATATTTTGTTACATTAAAATCATGTTGTACGAATCACACACCACATGTAAGTGACTCAGTATTTTTCTTGATAAAATATGAAGTTTGCGTTGAGTCGCGTTCATTCAAACACCTCATACAACTTTTCCTATTAGTGAATGCTCGTCAGTCGACCCATTCCCTTAATAATTAAATCAGCCATGTTTGCTGAACTAGGGGGTCGGGGGAGATAAGGGGTGGAGAATTGTTGACGCGACCTTCGAAGAATGTTGTAACTTTGCCGCTTTACATAATGTTATGAAAGTTTTTTGACGATTTTCGGAGTTATAAACCAGTACTATAATCGAAAACTTTTACGTTTACAAACCTACTATAGCCGTAATATTTCCATTATTTATTGTCGTGTCATTTCCACTTTATCTGGTTTTCATATAAACAATATAGTTTAATAAAACGATAAATAGTAACAGTTTAAAAATTTCTTAAATCTACATACAACGGTTTAGCGTAGCGTTTTTCTCTTATTCAGAATCTCTTAACTTCTCTTCTCTTCTCTTAACTTGAATTAGAAAAGACAATAAACTATATTTTTTTTAAATCGTACTCCCCTAAAGCATGGCTCTTTTTTTTAGTTTGATATACATATATTATACCACGGCCCAGGCAACGCCGTTTTGTCTATTATAATAATGACATTACTAAATATTGCCATAAAACATAATTTACACAAAAATAAAAATATTGTATAAAAATATTAACATTTGTATATTGATTAAGCGAATATTAATTAAGGGTAAGATAAACTCTCCGCAGCTTCAGAGATTTAATGAAAAGTAAACTCAGCGATAATTGAAAGTCTGCAGTGAACGATGCGTTGTGCCAGTTATTAAGGCAGGGAAAGGACACGGTACCGGCGTGTCGCCAAGCTGCTTTTGCAAAATGGACAATGTGCTTGCTTTACTATAAAGGAGCATTTTAATCAAAATGCTTGCACACCAGTGTTATAGGTCGCGCAATATTTTAAGGTTTGAAGGCGAAACTAGTGGGGGCAATCGGCGCATGTATACAATTGCGCACAAAATTGCTAAGGGAAATGAATTTTTTTTCTTAGTTCGTATTTTTTGCACCTCACTAACTTAACATTACAGGCAGTGAGAAGAAGGTTTTTTAGGCATTTTTCACTATGACGTATTAATAATACGATAAAACAATCTGTACGCAACAAGAGACACGAGACGCGCGAACGAAGTGCGGGAGGTGAAGAGCGACTGAGTCTACCAATAACGTGTCGGCACCAACGCGCACCCGCCCCCCACGCTCCTCTGCCCGTCAAACAGACCTAAAAATTGAATTCTGTACATGCCCCCTCTACATTTGCCAAAAAGTTTTAATCCGCCACGCGACTTATAAACCTGTCTGTTAAATAATCTTCTAAACACCAACACAAATAATCGGCTTTAAAACATCCTTCATAATGGGCACTGTCAAGGATTTGAAGTCCTCCCGACGTCTGTGTTCATATAACCCATTTTTTTTATTTTATTTTTTTCAAATTTTGAGTGAATAGGCATCTCCTGGGTGAGCTCGCTCTACATCGGCCTCGTCTTTGCTACACGACTAAGACCAAAGATTTAAATGCTAAGACGTTGTGGCACATGTGGCCAAGAGCAAACCCATCTTCTTCTTTCTTATATACATATAAAAGACGATGTGTGTATGTATGTCCCCGTATGTCTCCTATTGACTCCAAAACCGCCATGGGGTGCTAGTTCATTACATATTCCGTCATCAATGTTCACATGAACCATCAATACTTTCCTTATTGTATACAAAAAATAGTGCTTTTTTATGAGCACATATAATGTTCGTGTGCATTAGAAGTACATTATGCTATGATGCTATCAACACACTTTTATTTATTGGCTTATCAAAGAAAATTGACATTAGATTAAATAATCTTACGGTACCACAAAAGTGTTTAAAGCTCTTAAAAAGCCGGGTCTAGTCAAAAGTAGTGTTATAGGTATTCCTCAGTTAGCAGCGGATGTTGAATAACAAAACTCAATTCGAGTTAATTTAGTTTGTTTCGCGTATAGTCACTCAGTGCGTAACAAGCTTATATATTAATTTCCATTATTGCTGTTGCGTCGCTTTTACGTCACCTTTAATGTTTCATATTGCACAGTGTGTACTGAAAACTATTAAGGGCAAGTGACACCTTCAGTTTAAACTATACTTTTACAAATTTCACGAATAGTAGGGTCATTTGGTGCTGTAAAATTTTGAGAATTGGTGATTCAATGTGCTCATTCCGAATTTCTACTTTGCACCTATCTTTGCCATATTGGAAAAATGGCGTCTAGACACAGTTTTTTTTTTGACATAAAACAGTATAATATAATAAATTAATTAAAATAGAGAAAATTTATTATAATTTATGTTATGACCTTTTTTTTAATAGTTTCAGCGTATGAGCTAAGTACTTCAAGCAAAGTTTACTTCCTAATAAAAAAAAAACTATGAATCTTTTTAATTTTTAAACATATGAAAATAATATAAAAACATATACATATTACAATAATTTATGTTTTTAAATACCTTTGTTAAACGAAATACCTGAGTTCAGTTGAAATAGTGAAGCAAACACAAAATCTAGCTAGAGGTATACAGAATCCAGTTAAAACACAATAAACGGACCCGAACACATGAATATTTAAGTTTACAAAGCCATACTTTATATTTGTCCCGCATAATTTATTAGAAGTACAAGGTCGAAACATCACGTAGGTAGTACATACTGCACGCCCTCAAATGGCCGAGCCTTAACGACCGAAACTCAGAGTTGTGGACATGCCAAATATACATTATTTAGATGCAATCGGGACTTAACATGACTCAACTTTGCTAATTCTAAACTCGTAATATAATATACTAGCTGTACTATAAAATACTATAAGCTACTATAAAATATGGCCTATGTTACTCGCTGATAAAGCTTCCCAACAGTGAAAGAATTTTTCAAATCGGTCCAGTGGTTTCGGTCGGAGCTTATTCAATGCAAACAATCAAATATTTCCTCTTTATAATACTAGTACCTAAGTATAGATTATGAGCTTTTATTTTTTCATTTATATAATATCCTCCATTGCAATGTTATAACAGTCTATACAAATATTTTGAAGAGATAGAGAGCAGGTTCTATGACTGCTTATTTGCGAAGGTATATATCTGAAAACCGGAGTTAAGATTTAAAGCAAAGCACATTTTTTTATAAGTTCAAATAACTTAGATATTGTCTCTCATTTTCGTTAATAATACTTAACAAAGTGAGAACCTAACCTAGTCTCGACTTGAATAAAACTGCTCTTAAGAGGCAATTTAAGTTGGTCTACAATTCAAGCGTCTATACGGAACGCAAGCTACGTTAGCGAAGATTTTAAAAACGTAATTAAAACTAAATTAAGTAGAGTTTAATAACACGAATCTCTCTTAGCACTTTCTTAGTAATACTTTGTAAAATTACGTAAGTATATAACTATTACTTCCCAGCCTTAGGACGTCCACTGCTGGACATAGGCCTCCCCCATAGCTTTCCTAAAGAACCGGTCAGAAGCAGACCTGCGGCCCTTAAGAGGGGACGCGGGTACAGCAGAATTTGAAAAATAGGTATTTGAAGAAACTATTGCCATCGCGGTGCCCTCCAGCCTTCCCCCGTATTGTGTGATAGGGACAAATACAGCTCAGACCGATTATACCTACAAAATTTTTGACTAAATCGTGGTTTCGTATTCCCCTGTTTTCTCCTCGAAATATTGAGCCTATCGAATAATTTTTACACAAATATTTTCAAGAAGAACGAATCTATGTCCCTATTATTATTTTTTTATGTTAAAAGTCTTTCAGATTTGTTTTATAGTCTGATTAGGGTGACATAAAAGGGCTATTATTATGATTTTAGAGAAGTCATATTTTCTTATGTAATTAGTTGGTGGTAAAAAAAGAAATAATAGGGTATAGCTTTAGTAGACCTACATTTTATAACAAAAAGTTTTTGCTCTAGAAGAATTATCCAGGGAGAAAACAGGGGATTACATTTGTATGGAAAAACGCTGGTAGCGTCACCTGTTAACAGGTTCTCTGTCCACCTTGTGGTTGGACGTCCTACTCCGGGTCCTGTCGGTAACTTTCGTTCGTCTACGCATCACCTCATCAATCAATACTAATAAATAATAAATCTGTAAGGGTCAGTCATGGAGTAAGTTATTTTGTTTTCAGAGATATCGTGTTTATAGGCTCTATACATGATACTGAAACTAAATTGACCATTTTTACAATTTTGTTTCTGTATGTGTGTATGTATGTTCCTCCATAACTCTTAAACGAATTAACTGATTTTTATGAAACTTGGTAGATAAATATTTAGACATACAAGACACAGGATAGGCTACTTTTTCTTTTTCAACGCAGAAGAAGTCGCGGACACCAGCTAGTCTAAAATAAAATAAAAAACTAACGCCTGGCCAAAGTGTTATATATAACAACAAGTAGTCAAGCGTTATATTGCTTATTTATTTTTTTATTTTTCAACGTGGACGAAGTCGCGGGCACCAGCTAGTTCCTAATGAGATCTCGCAGTGTAACCCCGAGCATAGACATCCCTATAGCTCGTTGAGCGTCGTTGACATTTCTTACGAATCCCATAGTTAGAGACAGTAACTATTACCATCTATTACTAACTGTCTTGTAATTTGAAGTCTGGTACGAATTATGACTGAGTTTTTATTTTCTACTAGCGGCCCGCTCCCGGTTTCGCCCGGGGTGCATTTTTTTACGTACAAAGCTTCCCTGATTAGCCCTCTATCCATGAGTGAAGACATAATAAAAATCTACTATATTCTAACGCGCTTTTGTTTTTTTTTATTGACGTCAAATGTTTGATAGCTCTGGGGACAGAGTGGTTTGAATGGGAAAAGAAAATTGTTGTTTTTAATTTTTCCTCGTATTTTTTTACGTTTTTTTCTCTCCATAAGAACCTTCCTCAGACTTCATCAAACACAACAAAAAATAAATCTTATTTTATCTATATTTTTATTCATATAGATATCACTATCAATCTAGTTTCTTGTTATTATTGTTTAATAACCATGATCATATATAAAATACAGTTACGTATTGAAACGTAATAAAAATGTAGAAATTGTAGTTTAGTAAGGCAATCATTTATTGAAGCGATAAATATGTGTCATAATCAAATATCTAGAGAGACATCAGCTGGCTTATATTCGGCTAGTTCGTTAACTCGCACTTGAGAAAGTCCCGGCTATTCGGGAGCAGTCTGCAAGAAACAAAACTAATGGCGTTGGCAACACGAGAGCCCAAAACAACCGGCCTGCTGTAAGATACAAGCTAAAGGCTGTATCATATTTTTACACGTAACATTATAAAGCTAAATAATCTAGTAAATAAAGGTAAAATAATATATAATAGCTAAATAATAATAATAAGCTAAATAATATGTCAATATTTGCATTTTATATTTTTATATCAAGTTAAAGGTTTTTCCAAGTTCCTTCTATATAATATTTTTAAATAGAAATCCGTCGTATAGTTTCGAAAATATTGCATTCGCTTTTGCAAATAGCAAATACTTAAAAAAAAATCCCAGGCTCTTCCTAATCAATGGATTTTGTTATTGATATGAAAATGTGTGTGTTTTTATGTGTTCACCTATTTCTAAGTCCTAACTTTACAAAGATTAGCCTCAGCAACAATCTGAAAATTAGATTTTTTTTGCATAAGTTTAGATTGAAAATTGTTGCGCAATTTTCGTGTATATACGAAAAAATTGCATCAACGCAAGCCGCTGATCGCTAATGATATCTATAGGTATATGATATGAACGTACAATGAGTTTTGCAGTCACAAACTGGTACGAGATTATTCTAAGTATGATTTCTACCCTCTATGTACCGGATACACCGGGGTGCATTTGAGTAAAAGACACTCCCTCTAACCTCTTGGACGATTTCGTCTAAGATTTACACGATTTACACGATCAGTCCGTCGCGTCTAATTGACTGACGTGAAGCCAAAACTTGATCGTGAATGGTAAAAACTGATGGTTTGATGTCAAACACTGGATTTCAAATCGCGCCGTTGCGTCACGTCAGTTCATCGCGCCAACTGCCGCGCTTTCGAATCAGAGCTCATGTCAACGTCACTCGACCCGGTCAAACGCATAAATAACAGAAAATTGGACTGACCGTGTGTAGGCACAATGTTTGGCGTCGCTCCATTCGATCTAAGTCGTTTGAAGTCATGTCAAATGATTGATCGTGTATTTCGTCCATAAGCGTTATCACTTGGACCGCGTGTTAATTTATTACAGGACGCTAGGATGCGAAGGCGGCAATTAGCTGGCTTAACGAACGCTTGAAATAAATATCATTTCGTGATTAATTGCGCTCCTTGATAAATAACTTGTATTATTCATTGGAGATCAAGTTTTTTTGTTGTCCCAACCAACACAAGTGTCCATATTTTTGACAGTTTAAAATGACATCAACATTAAATTGCTGATTTAACATTTTTAAGGCCTCTTTCACCAACTACAAGTAAAGTGTTGATTAGTTACTTTTCAAGTAACGCTAATTGGCGAGTAAATGTTACGAGTATCTTGTTTCAATTTCATTGAAATTACCCATTGAGTTAATGCTACTCAAAGATGGTGAAACTCGACGCTTTCTTACCGGTGACTTTAAATGGCGGTTAGCCTACTTGACACTTTACTCAGAGATAGGGAATTAGGACCTTAGAGTAACAAAAAACAAAATTGGATTGACAGTAACCACCCCCGTACAGAAAACCACCGTGAAATAACAGCCTTACCCCTTTCCTTCCTTAACCACTTGTCAGCAGCGCACTTGTAGCACTTATGGCGTTGCTTGTGTTATAGGCGACGGTAGCCACCTACCATCAAGTGGACCGTCAAGTCCGTCAGCCTGTCTGTCATAAAAAAAATGCTATGAAACACAGTCACCAATATGATCAGAAAGTTACCCTAATGTACAAGCTATATCGACAAGAAATTTCTCCAAAATAGACAATGAAGTTACATACATTACAGAATTTATAATACATAGTAGTTGTAGGATGATCCCACAACTTAGTGCCTGTTTAGTTCTGAAGAGTTCGCGTCTTGGCTTACACCCAGCTGATAAGCTACATAAAGTCTGCGAAATGTTACCCGGCAACGATACGTGGACGAGTTTAAGACGAAATAACGACGTAGTTTATGCGACGCTTTCTTGGAACATTTACATTCAGTTTATTGAATTAATGTGTGATAGAGGACACACAGATTATACGGATACACAGATATATCAAACTAGCGACCCGATCCCGGCTTCGCCCGCGTCCGATCGCTACCAAACTTCACAGGATTACCCGCTGGACTAATCTGAAAATTGTCTATTCATTAAATCGGTTTAGCGGTTTCGGAGTCTATAGGGAACATACATACAAACATCGCCTTTTATATAAGATTATATACGATTATTTAATAAATGTATATACAGTATTTTGCAAGATATTTTTTTATGTTAAGGTCAACAGACAGGCTGACGGTCCATTTGATGGTAGGTGGCTACCGTCGCCTATAACACAAGCAACGCCATAAGTGCTACAAGTGCGCTACCGACCGTAGAAGCATTAAGGATAAGGGATAAGGGAAGGATGGGGTAATGGGCTCTGGCATCCCTTACTCACTCACCGAAACACAACAGCACATACACTGTTATTTCACGGTGGTATTCTGTAAGGTGGTGGTTACTGCCGCCAGACGGGCTGCCCAAATTACTGCGAAACACAGTGTGTCCTACCACTTATAAAGAATATTGTAATGTATTGTAAAATTGACTCAGGTTTTGTACGTGTAAAAAATCATATTTGTATCTCGTTCTTATTGTAAATAGTTCGCCGATTGCAACTTTGGTTTAAAAAGCTAATCAAAAATAGTATAAAGCTCTTTTAGAAATCCCTCTTTGTACTCGTCAGTAAATCGATTTAAGTTCACGATGTTCTTCTGGCTTCGTTCCAAGAGTTCCGTATAGGTTCTGCTTCTAAAATGCACTCCCATTAGGCCTTGCGGCCCCTTGAGAAATCTTCACAGATCAACCCTACAAACTAACGTAGAAAACTTTAAAATTCCGTTTTCTAGTAATGTCTGATTTATGTTCATATTGTTTTGTGTACAATATTTTAAATTTGGTTTCGATATTCGCAAGACACTATGTCGAAATTAATGACACTTTAAATAATGAAATAAATTAAATAAAGGTTAATAGAATACGTAAATTATGACATACGCGCTGAAACGTGGTCTGGTCTGTAACTATGGACCTCGTAAAAAGTTCAACGTCACTCAACGTGCTACGAAGAAGGTCATTTTTGAGGTTACTCCAAGAGATAGAATCATAAAAGAGGGATTCGTAAAAAAAATCGACATAACTAGGCGGATCAGTGGGTAAGTTGAAGTGGCAGTGGGCAGGGCACGTAGACGTAAACGAAGGACCGACCGCCGCTACGGCTCTGTTGAGATTCTCGAATGGAGGCCACATATCGGCAAGACCCACAACCATCGGACCCACAAGGATAACACGATCTAATGAAACCCACAACAATCGGACCCACAAAGATAACAGACGATCTAATAAGACCCACAAGGATAACAAGATCTAATAAAACCCACAACAATCGGACCCACAAAGATAACAGACGATCTAATAAGACCCACAAGGATAACATGATCTAATAAAACCCACAACAATCAGACCCCACAAAGATAACAGACGATCTAATAAGACCCACAAGGATAACACGATCTAATAAGGGCGGCTGGTCAACGGTGGATCCAGGCTTTTTTTGATTGGCTTTATTGGAAAATTATGGATAGCCTATGTCACTTAGTGGACGTCCTATGGTCGAGATGATGGAGTAAGTATAGTAAAATAAAGGTAAGTGAGAACGTTGAACTTATTCCTCCCTCTTTCTCTATTTGGGTGTGTGTGTGTGTGTGTGTGTGTGTGTTAGTAGCTTAGTTGTCCTAACCTAACTACAGCTCTGCTTATCCCTTGGACGGCTATTTCATCAAAACTTACCTACCTAGCGAATATTTTTATATTCGTCGGGTTTTCAAAATCGGATTGTATGTACTTTTATCTGACTTATCAGCTAAAATTCCGTGAGCTTACCTATTTATTTTTTTACATTGAGGTTCTGGCAAGAAATAAAACGACGACATTTCCTTACAATCGTTTTTAATTAAAAAATACAAAAGCACTCCAACATAATAATACTCTTAAATTGATTATTAGGTATTGTACAATTTAATCTTGGAACGAAACGCAAATATAAAAAGTCGAAAAGCAATTAACTAGTCCGCGCGAAATTGGATTTTCAATAATTGATTGATTAAAAATCGCTCACTTTCTCGTCGAGTTACAATCTAATTCTTTTATTAGCGATAACTACATAGAAATGATTGGTTTATATCGGTGCTCAAAACGATTACTATACCTACACAAAATGAATAAACCACATATAAGTATAGGCATAGAGTAAATAGTTACTTAACCAGTAATAGAGGCGAGCCCCATTTAACTATGGTAACTACTTACTCTATGGTATAGGTTACCTAGATATTGTGCGTCCGATAGAATAATTTTAGAGTATTGTAAGTACTAACGCAGTAGAGAAGCTATCCTAAGTATATATTAGTACATATATATATGTTTTGCTCTATTTTGATAATAGTTAAAACTAAATACTCTGCAATGCTAAAACAATAATTATGAAACCTTAATCAAATGATACATTCTATGCTACATCGCTTCTAGGACATAAAATTCTTGTGATGCTCTTATCCTGCTATAGGTCGCGCATTGTATTAAGGTCAGACAGCGAACCTAGTGGGGGCAATCGGTGCATGTGTACAATTGCGCACAAAATTGCTATGGGAAATGATTTTTTTTCTTATTTCGTATTTTTTTGCCCCTTTTTTAACATTACAGGCAGTGTTGATATTCCTTCCATTACATCATCGTTTAATGAAGTTTAAGTTTAATGCGATGTTGAAGAAGGTTTTTTTATGCATTTTTTATTATGTGGCGACCTCCTTTAACAGCCTTTTTGTTTTGTTTTTCTGTTTCTTTATTTAAAAGAATTATAACGAATATGGAACAGTGCACATCTGACGCAGCTACAGAAAGCGCGGGCTATCTCACGTCATGTCATAAATTGTAAATACGTGTGCTCGCTTTTGTACATAATGTATATTGCAAATTATTATATAACGTTATATAAATGTAAATAGTAAAATGTGGTGTTCATCCTTTATTCCAACGCACCATAATTACTATTACGATAAAACAATCTGTACGCAACAGTACCCTAGAGACACGAGACGCGCGAACGCAGTGCGGGAGGGGAAGAGCGACTGGTCCACCAATAACGTGTCGGCGCCGACGCGCTCCCGCCCTCCTCGCTCCTCCGCCCGCCAAACAGACCTAATTGAAAACTGCGCATACCCCCTCTACTTTTGCTGAGAAATCTTTTTTTAGAGAAATCTTTTATTTTAATATAATTTTCAAAATTGACTGGTCTGGATTTGAAAAGTAGTGGTAGGCACACTGCGTTTCGCAGTCATTTGGGCAGCCCGTCTGGCGGCAGTAACCACCACCTTACAGAATACCACCGTGAAATAACAGTGTATGTGCTGTTGTGTTTCGGTGAGTGAGTAAGGGATGCCAGAGCCCATTACCCCATCCCTCCCTTATCCCTTATCCTTAATGGCGGTAGCGCACTTGTAGCACTTATGGCGTTGCTTGTGTTATAGGCGACGGTAGCCACCTACCATCAAGTGGACCGTCAGCCTGTCTGTCGACCTTAACATTAAAAAAAAACTTTATCCGCCGCGCGAACTATACAGTCGGGAGCGCACTTGTAGCAAAGCGGTGTTGCATGTGTTATAGGCGACGGTAGCCACCTACCATCAAGTAGACCGTCAGCCTGTATGCCGATCGTATAAAAAAATATTATTTGTGTGATATGGTTACTTCCAACATTTTTTTACCAACGACGCCCGACGCAAAAGAAGACCGTAGCTACCAAGTTTCATGAAAATCAGTTAATTCGTTTAAGAGTTATGGAGGAACATACATACATACATACACATACATACATACAGAAAAAAAATCTAAAAATGGTCAATTTAGTTTCAGTATCATGTATAGAGCCTATAAACACGATATCTCTGAAAACAAAGTAACTTACTCCATGACCAACCCTAACAGATTTATTATTAGTATTGATGGGTTTGCTCTTGGCCAACATCCAGCTGTGTAGCGAAGATGAGGCCTGTGATGGAGCGAGCTCACCCAGAAGATGCCTGTTCACTCGAACTTTTAAAATATTAGGGTTATATGAGCTCGGAAACACAGACGCCGGTAGGGAATCCCAAACCTTGTGCGTGCGCATTATAAAGGATGATTTAAAACGCTTGGTCCGAAAAAGAGGGATTTCGACAAGATGAGGATGGTAAATGGTAACCAGCCGTACGTCTGTATGTCCGATGGACAAAAAAATCATCAAATTATGTCCTAGTTAACGAAGGGATCTCACTGATTTCCACGGATTATAGATTTGGAATTTGGTCTACTGTGCGTTCTTACTGATTTAATCTCGCAGTATTCGTTGAACGACTCTGAGCTTGGTGTATTACTAAGGTATACAAGTTCGCTCCCGCCATTTTTCTATAGATGGTGTTAGCGACAAGTAGACGTCGAACAAAAACATTATAGCCAGCTTGCAATACTCTTTAGTATCTTGTGAACATAACCTGATAGCACAAATAGTTGATTTGTGTTTATATCATATAATTATTGCCGATTGAAAATGTCAGTTTATGAGCCAAATTCTCGTCATTTGCGGGAGGTGTTAATATATATTTTTTAATATTAAAAAATCTGCGGCTGAGGCTCACCGAATGCTCTCAGAAGCTTATGGTGAAGCTGCTATGAGTGCAAGAACATGTCGCGAGTGGTATCAACGCTTCAAGAACGGTGATTTTCACGTAGAAGACCGACATAGTGGTGGAAGATCAAAAGTTTTTGAAGATGAAGAATTAGAGCATTTGCTCGATGAAGACTCGTGTCAAACTCAAGAGGCGTTGGCAAGATCATTGGGAGTGATATTGAAAGAAAAACGGCCGCAATACCTCGAATGACACGAAAAAGTGATTTTGCAACATGACAATGCTCGGCCTCATGTTGCAAAAGTTGTCAAAATAGACTTAGAAACGTTGAAATGGGAAGTCTTACCCCACCCGCCGTATTCTCCAGACGCTGCTCCCTCTGACTATCACCTATTTCGATCGATGGCACACGGCCTGAACGACCAGCACTTCCGGTCTTATGAAGGAGTCCAAAATTGGATCGATTCGTGGATCGCTTCAAAAGATGACCAGTTCTTTCAACACGGAATCCGATTGCTGCCGGAAAGATGGGAGAAAGTAGTGGCAAACGATGGCCAATACTTTGAAACATGAATGTATAATTAGTTTTTTACAATAAAGCTTTAAATTTTGAAAAAAAAAACGGCGGAAGCAAACTTGTATACCTAATACCATTTGTTCAATTTATTGATCTAATGAGGTTTTTTAGTGTCAGTATGTAGTTCAATTACATTATTTAATTGAACTATCGAAACGAAAGTGAGTAGTTTAATTGACATAATTATAATTGGTTAAATAAAAATGACCTTCTCGAAGTTGGCTCTACCTAATTGGACTATTTGTCCCAATATTAATTTCAATTTCCATGTCCTCATTAAATATGTTTTATCCGAAATAAAACAAGAATATTGATATAATTAAAAGTCATATAATCAAGTCATTACAATAACTATTAAACGAAGAAACATTACAAAGATATTGTACATTATGCAATGAAAAAAAAATTCTATTTGTTTAAAAATAATATACATCTATCCGGTTAAACATAGTACACTAAAATGTAGGCACATTATTTAACGTGTTTCACAGGCATTTTTGGCTAAAAACCATTATTGAAAGAGGATAATAAGTCAACCAAAACTATTTTATTATTAATATATTACTATTATTATTACATATCCACACAAAATTTAACATAACTTAGAAATCACAACGGTGAAAGCGCCATTAGACCAAAAAGAATATTAAGTTACCAAATAAGAATAATTAGGATGGTCATAAATATTAACTTTAATAATTTCTTAATACAACCCCGTCTCTTTCAAAATGATTTTTAGGCATTGCATTTATAATGGCGATAGCAATAAGCCACTTTGTTTGAATAGTAACTTCAAATATTGATTATTTATTGCCGTCCTTATAATTAGTTACTAAGTAAGAACGAGACATGTTAATATACATGAGATATAATTGCTATTATAGATCATATTACGCTTAACAATAAGTCCATTTCGCTTTGTCAATACCTCAAGCTTACTATTTTAATTTAATATAATCCATCTCTTAGAACTCACAAATTTATAGTTATTTATTATGCATGCGGTATTTCTTTTTTTATTATTTTTAAGCTGAAGTGTTAGTTAGTTAGGTCACAAATAGATGCAAATACTTAAGACCCTAAGCCATTATTCATAGTGCGATAAATTACCCAAGAGTTGAACTAATGTTGATATTTATTTATATTAAATTTATATATAAAAAATAATTAAATGGTCATATTAAAAAGATAGCAAGTAAATCAGAACTAACTTACAAACTGACGTTTAAATGTTTTTCTTTGAAACTAATTTAGTGAGTGATTCTGTTTCACTAACACCAATTTTTGGCCAGACCTTTAATTTATATATTGATCCAAATAATAACAAATAATAACCAATAAAATAATAACACAATTTCACAACTTATTATTATTTTTTTAATTTCTTAATAATTTATTGAAAATGTAAGGTAATTGAAACTTGTTTAGCTAAAACTGAACTCAATGTATTATAATCAACCAGTAGTGAATATCGCAATTGTTAGTCGTAAAACCCAAGAATTAAATTATCTCAAAATCTGCTTGAAAACATGTCTCGAAAACAGCTACTCGAAAATATAAAATTTAATTAAAAGTAAAAATAAAAATATATATAATTTTAAAGTATAGTTTGTAAAATTAAATTTATCATGAGATTAAAAAAAAGTTAAAATTAGGTTCACATTTGTATGTGCGTTACATAATTGGCTACAAAAAAGATTTATGTCAACCTTTAGCAACTTAGTACTAGTAAGTTTAGAAACATTTAGTAACTAGTTGCAAAACAAGAATATATTGTCCACTTTCGTAACTGTTTTCGTAACCAACCACATACATTTCTTAATATTAAATAAAAGTTTTGCAACAAGGATGTATGTTTATTTCAAACAATATATACAAAAAACCTTTCATATAGTTGATGACACAAACGAGCTATGAAGTCCACAAAATATTCTTGTTTAGTAACTGGTCAATAAATATATGTAGTGAAATTCTTTTTATATAGCTAGTTACGAACTAAGGTGGCTGGAAGATATTATGCATTATATTCATATACAAAATTTATATAAGAATCACTTAAACTATTTGCATCGATTTGACCGTTTATTATTACATTTTATTATTTTAACCTTTGGTTTAATATTATTATCTGTTAAGACTGGTTTTTTTCAAACCACCCATCGACAAAAGAAATGATACATTTTTTCCTGAAAAATTTATGGCCACAAAGAAAAATAATCTTTAAAGTGCGTTAAAACAAATTCTCAATTCGTGAGATTCAACGGCAAATTAGCTTGAATAGGTATCGAAGTAACGCCCAAAAGAAAATTAAAAATCACAGATGTACAAAAATACACAACATTATTTCACCGAAGCCAAATAATAGACAAGTCAATGAAAATATTTTCATTGTACGTATACATCAAATTTAAACTTTGGCTAAATATAAAATTAATCAAAAGGGATACACAAAATATACAGTTGTACATGGGATCAACTTACACAATTACGAGACAGGATAAAAGCGTAGTCACATAATATTCATATAGTGCAAGGGCTGCATTATAATCTCTCATCGCCAGTGTGATTCCTATTGCGGTCGGCAACGCACTCGCAGAACCTGTGGCGCTGCTTGAGTTATAAGCCTGTCTGTCGACCTTAACATAAAAATAAAAATAGACTGGCATTTTAATTACAAACAAACGACAGGTCGGCAGGCAGACTAGATGACAGTTTAATTCGGAGGTGCTCAGACTTGAACTGCTAGTAGCGATCTGCTTCAATACTGCGATCGACTCAATAAATTGCGAGCGATAGACTCAATAAATTACAAGCGATCGACTCAATAAACTACGAACGATCGACTCAATAAACTACAAGCGATCGACTCAATAAATGCCGCGAGTGAGAAGTGTACGCGGGTCCATAGGTCAAGGTATCGCGTAGGTAAGTCGCTGCCAGAAGTTTCTCATCGGCGTGAAATGAAATACGCCTACATTGACAAATATACCGCATTTCTCAACTATCAGAGGTTAATTATTTCTTTCTATTATAACGATAGTGTGAATCTAATTACTAAGTGTTATTCAAATTAAATCATCATCACACAAAATTTATGAATCGACCAATATCCGAATAATTCTCGAGAACGATTCAAAATTCTTAGATCGCGATCTACCATTTGAGCACTAATGTTCAATATACATATATTATATGTACAAGCAACGCCATAAACAATGCAAGTGTGCTGCCGACCTTAATAGAAACATAACATTCATACGGAATTTATATTCGTTTTATAATTTAAATGATATTCACCGATTGGAATCGCGCTGGGATTTAGAGACTTTAAAAACAGCCGCGTCTCTTGTATTAATATAAATGTTTTCTGTGCCTTATTGACATAAAGACGTGTGTACAATGTTTTAATAAGTATTTATATACATACACATTAATACAAGCGACTGCACAATGATTCAATAATTTATAAGTCAATATATTTAAATACGTACAGTATTTAATTAAATAGGTATAAACTCTCGTATTTGTTGTAACGTTTCCTTGTCGACCGATTGTACTAGACGGTCGAACGTTTCCAATCCCATTTGAGCTTTCAGGGTCTTCAGCTGTAAACATTTTTAAACTAATCAGAACTATAGTTTATTAATTTTTTAACAAACGAGTACCGAGTACGTCTCGCATATTTACGATACTGACAAGAGAGATGGGTCATTGTTAAGGCCAGAACCCACAAAGTATTGTTCATTGTTGTTCTTGTTTCGGCCCCTAACAATGACTCATCTCGATCTCGAACAACGAACGAACAGATTTACCCGCCAGACACCCGTTGCCGTGTATATGGCTAGCTATAATTGACTAGTTTCGTCATTTTTGAATACCTCCACGCGAGACAGGCTTAACAGTGACAAAAGTCGTGAGCACTTTTGGACTACATTCAGCGCACGAGTGAGGAGATAGGGCATTGAGGTGTTTACCTGGTGGTCCAGCACGGCGCGCAAGTCATGCGCGTGCGCGGGGTGCTTGGCGGCGAGTGCGCGGCGGCGGGTCTCGTGCGGCGTGCCCTGCTGCGAGCCCCCCTCCCACCGCGCCTCCGCTTCCGCCCCGCGACCCTCTAGCGGAGACGCCGGCCGCGACCCGGGCGCCATCATCAGCACGCTGCAACCGGACAATCGCTTAACACAAGAACTTTCTTAACACAAAAGTACGTTCTAAGGCGCATCAACGCACAAAGCTGTTTTAAGTCCGCGTTGAGCGCTCCAGAGTACCTATGCACCATGACGCTAAGTTCTCCAAACTTCGCAGGTTTTGTCTTCAGTGAACAAAGGTCTCCAGTCTGCACTGGCCCTAAGAAACTAGAATAAATTGAAATGAAATAGAATATAGAGAAAAAGTACGTACTCAACACAAAGTCCATTGTCGTCGGTCTTCATGATATCGTTCAACACTTCCGTCAGGCTCAACAATATGGCAGGGAACCTTTGGATAACGGTCGCGTTTTGAGTCGTCAACAGTGCAGCCAAACCCAGTCCTGATCAATCCAAATATTTAAATACATATATCGTCATTACAACAATATGAAAAATGTTTAACGATTTACAGTTCACATTATAAATATAATTTATAGAAAACCAATATATCACATAATATCTTTCACCTTCACAGGTGAAATCTCAAGTTTTTTAAATCTCGAAAATTAAAAAACTTTGACAATTTGCTGCATCGGCAGCTATGCGCGCATCCCACTATAGTTTACCACTTTGAATTGCTTAGCTCCGTTTGAACGATTCAAGATTTTGTGCGTATGGCTTGTCTACCTAAATTATAATAGAAGTCTTTGATAGTGATGAGGTTGACAATTGTTTTTTTCTCTTGCAGAATTAAAAAGTTTAAACTCACCGACAACCTTCCACCTCTCGACCTGCGTGACAACGTTCATCCTCTCAGTCCAGACGTGCAACACTCTGGCCAACACTTTGACTGGGTCGCATTCGTAATCCGCGCAGCCGGCGGACGATTCCTCCACCAGTTTGTAGAATAACTCTGACGACAGCAGAATCACTCGCGACAACAAGCACAGTTGTACCGAGAACACCATCGGCAAGTCGTCGCCCTCTAATAGTGAACTGCAAATGGGATATGCAAATCCTAAATAAATAATATTTTAACTAGTTTAATTTGTAAACTATAAGGTATATATTTATTAGATACTAATTTGTTGCACGCGACTTTATCCGCGTGACTTCATAAAATATATATATTCTCTGATAATGTAGCTTTCTATATGTAAAAGAATTTATAAAATCGTTAGTCAATTTTTTTTTTTAAAAAAATAGTCTAGTTCAAAAAAAATATGCACAACACTCACTGAACGACCCTCCTGAGAATTGGCCAAATGACTTTAACGCCTAAGAGCGCGTTCCGCTCTGGATACGTCACGCTTATACAAATCTCCGCCATCTTGAGCACCGTTATGACGCCTTCGGTCCTCATGTCGCTCAACATGTCCTCCAGTGTGGACATGCACTTATCGCCCGCGCCGAGGAAGAACGTCTCGGGACAGAGCAGAGCGTACGCTTGCATTATGTACACCACTATGCGCAGATTCTCTGTCGACTGCTCCAGAATCGGATGGAGATTGTCAGCGAGGCGCACCAACGCAGGCTCGAGCTCGTGCGAAGTCTCGAGCAGGGCGAGCCACAGCTCGAGCGCGTCCTCGAGCAGATAGACGTGCGCCGGTTCAGAGAGGCGCGTCGCTTCACCGATCACGCCAACGATCCAGGGTCTCGCGTCGTTCGCGCACGAGCCGAGCGCCTTGACAAGGTTGACGAGCGTGGCGAGGGCGGCTGCGCGAAGCATGTAGTGGGTAGCGGCGTGCTGCCACAAGTGAGGTAAGTAGGCGAACAGAGCTTGCGCTCCGCCGCCGCGTGCCGTCGCTTCGCCGCACCGCTCCGTCACGTACGAAATCACGTGCAGCACGTGCATCTTCGTCTCGCACTCATCGCACTCCACCTGACACAGTGCACCGAACACATTAATAACTAACATTAAGAAAAGCAGTAATACGCAACAATAATAGTTCCCAAACTAGTCAAATAGTTTTTGCCACTGCTGCTTCTATAAACAGGGCGTGATAAACTTCTAAAAACAACAATCCTTACTTGTAGAATTACAGTGGAACCTTTAGGCTTCGTCAAACAGAAAGCGTACTTAGCGCATGTCAATGTGACTCATCGCCGTAACGACGCGTAGAGACCGCACACAACTATCGACCTCTGAAGTTGTCGCATGTTGAGTCACAATAGCTAAAAAACTTAAGACTAGTTATATACTTATGTAATTTTTTGGAACAAATAAATAATACCTATATTCTAATGTAATATTTTATTATTATTTTTAATAGCTAAAAAAATATCAGCCAATCAGCGGAAACGTTCGTTGGCTGTACTTGCGCGACCTAACGCCGGAACCAACTTCAGAATTCGATAATTGTTTGGTGCGGACTATCCTTTTTTTTTTATTTAAACGGCTTGAATGCTCAACTCAATTTTGCATTTTTTTTCTTTACGATATCCAGCGACTAAGATGAAGATGAGTTTGATACCAGATCATCCGTTCAAGAATGTACCAGGAGACCAGGAGGTGGTAGATTGCGAGGTAATGGGTTACCAGGAGATCATAGAGCGCGGCGAGTGCGTGCTCGGCGAAAGGCGCGAACTGTTCTACGTCAAAGTTGAAGTCGTCGATGGTGGAGCGCAGCGCCTCGGCCGCCGCCAGCTTGACGGCGGGGTCCTCGTCGGAGCGCGCCAGGGGCTCGATCAACGCGGCGTACATCGCCGGCCGCAGGGCCTGTGACGCGCGCACTCTGCTCCACTTCCCTGTACCACACCATTTGCTTATATGTATACCGTGTACACAAACCTTCCTCGTTTATCCCTCTTTACATAAGTGCAAACAAAATTAATATTCCATTGTTTGTTTAAAAGTAGTTAGCGCAGAAACAGAGATGATGGTCTTGTTTATAATAATATTATTGAACAATTTTCAAAAGAATACAAAAGGATCTTATTCTACATTCTTATTTTACCATTATATCAAAAGTATATTTTTTGGATTAGGTCGTTTTCGTCCTAAGAGTGCGATATGTAGATATTTAAAGTTTTAATGAAAGAAATGATTAATGTGCGTCAATTATAACAGATAGATGTGGAGGAGTTTTCTTTAGGAATTTAGAACTACAAATGTTTATTAAGGTTTAGCCTACGAAAGCTATGTAAATTTATTTTTCGGCGACTAGCCGACCAGTTGGTTCGGTGGTTTTTAATTTACCATCTATACTGATGGTTTGTACAGATGTTACTGTTTGTTAGTTCATAATTATGTATGTAATTTTATAAGAGTTAAGTTCCTATAAATGGACAAGGATTTAGTATTAATTTATTTAATATTACAATGAAAATAAAATCTCACCAATCAATTGGCAAACTCTCCTTCTGATTATCCTGTAGTTATCGTCCTTTATTTTTAACTCTTGACTCAACACGTTCGTAAACCATTCGTCGAAATCAACCTGAAAGAAAAAGCATTAAGGCGATATAGTACAACAGGAAATTTTCCAAAATTCAGTCACTCTTTTAAACTTGAATAACAAGAAAACATCTTCGGTTTTACGCGAAATTGCCCTAAAAGCTGCAGAACGACTGATACACTTGAAGGTATGTGGCATCCATCACCTGGGGCATAAAGTGATGAGAGAATGAAATTTTTTTTTATGTTAAATTCGACAGACAGGCTGACGGTACACTTGATGATAGATTGCTACCTTTGCACCGCTTATAACACAAGCTTTTGGCATCGCTTACTCACTCACTGAAACACAACAGCACACAAATGCTATCATTTCAGGTTAGTGTGTGTGTGTGTGTGTGTGTGTAAAAGTTGTAATTGTTCTGAAGAGAGACCCTTTAACACTTGAAAGTGAGGTGAATGTGAGGAGATGATGGGGAAAACAGTCTTTGAACTCACGTCATCGTACATCTCGAAGGCCACTAGCCCCACGGCGTTGTAGATGGCGTCCTTCTTCAGTATTCCCTGAAGGTCTCCGGACGTGAGCGGCAGTTGTTGCTGCGAGGTCAGCAAGCGGACAAGTTCCGGAGCCAAGACGCTGCCGAACTCGTGGAACATCTTTATCAAAACCGCCTCAGTACACGGCTGAAAATGGGCGAACACAATTTTTTTATGTGCAACATCGTACCGCTCGATTTCGTGGGAGCAAAATCGTGCGAATGCAACGGAAACGTGTTACAGGAAGCCGAAATTTGTTGAATTGACAAGATGCCAGCAATAAATCGATAAAATTTTATTAGAAATAAAACAAGGATATATCGCTGCTTAAAAACTAAAGGGCCACAAATCAAAATTACACTTTTTACAGGAGAGCTAATCGAAAAAAAAAATTATTCTTTGTCTATTTTTATCTTATTAGATATATATCAAATATATGCATATTATACATCGTTAGAAGCGTATTTTGAAGTAGCATTAAATGTTTTAAGTACTTTCATAATAAACTGAATACTAGAAGAGATATAAGCATATAAGTTACTTTTGAATATATAAAAAATGATCAAAATATACAAAATATGGAATAAAACAACCACAAGTCTTTTTGCAACATACAATATGAAGGATTGTGATTGTATTTTTGCAAAAAAACATTTTCTGATTTTTTGTTTTATGACCCTTTAGTTTTTAAGGAGCGATATATGTTATGTTTAATAACACTTCAATTGTACACGTGGTAGTTAGTAAAATCCCTTCGTCGATTAAGAAATGGGTTGATGATCTTCAAACGCCTGAACAGATCTTCATAAACTATTATAATCCAAGAACGACCCCGATTGAGTCAGATTTCAAACAAATAAAAAAAATGGATCGAAGTCTGTCTATCCGTTTCTAAGATTCCATAGACAGACATAGACACGTCAAACTTATATCAACCCGTTTTTGCATCGGGGGTAAAAAATGAGGGAGGCTTTTACCTATAGGGGAATGCACAGAGTAAACAAATATAATTGTAAAAAAAAAATTGTTACAAATAAAGTTAATAATAAAAATAAATTAAAATTACCCTTAAGCTATACTTCCACGACTCGCCAGCTTCGTCTGTGGCGAAGGTCTCGGGTTCATTGTCCCAAAGCGCTAGATCGTCGGCGTTCAGTAGAAAGTAATGTGTGACAAGGTGTCGGCACATGTGACAGACAGTATTCTCATTGAACACTTCCATCTTTATCTGATGCGCTTGCAGAGTCACTGTAAGTTTTATTTTATAAACTCGAAAGTGCAAAAAGAAACTCCCCTATTGGGAATAGCATCACTTTTTTAAAAAGAAAGGCCGTCCCACTAACACAAGCAACGCCATCATGAGGGTTACAATTAGTGCTGAAGGGATGCCAAAGTCCGTTTTCTCAACTCTTCCTAATATAATATCCTTAATCCTTATAGCACCTACGGCGCACTTATAGCACCTACGTCGCACTTATAGCACCTACCGCATTGATTCTGTTATAAGCTCATGTTGTATCATTAGTATATTATTGTTCTTGTATTGTATTGTATGCAGTTTTTTTTTATAAAAATTAAATTAATAAACGTTGGACATTTATTATTCAGATATAATATAAATATATAGTCTATACTAGCTGTGCCCGCGACTTCGTCCGCGACCAATTTTTTTTTTTAATACAAACCATTCCTGATTATCCCTCTATCCATAAGTTAAGACAGAATTAAAATCGGTCCAGCCGTTTAGGAGGAGTTCAGTGACATACGTTTAAGCGTTAAGCGAGTTGTGAATGAAGACAAATTACATAAACTATAACAACTAGCGACACCCGTACCAGGCGTACTATTCAATGAGTCAATGAGATGCGAGTATAAGACGGCTGCTTGTAATAGTAATTTGTACAAGTAATAATACTATTTTTATAAATAGTAATAATATATCTATTACTATTTCTTAATTATATTCAAAACAACTCGAATACACTATGGTTAAGCCAACTTACAAGTCAGAAATGAATACTCACATGGCTCCTTAACCTCATCGGTCCTGCCTCCCTTGGGCAACTTGTACTCGGCACACTGCAGTATCCCCTTAACGAGATTGAGGCACTGTATCGTGAACCTTTCGTATGTGAGCGACATCCCCTGTTCGGTGAAGCAGTAGTACAGGGTGAACTCCAATGAGGGCCGAATCAGAGGCACATAGGAGAACGGATGAAAGGCGAGGACCCCCAGCGCCACCTTCGTCAGGTGAATTATGAACTTCTCGCACAGTTCCAACGGGTATATGCCGCGTCCTTTTAACAATTTCCCTGAAAAAAATATTATTATACTTAGCAATTGTCGGTTCCACATAAGAAAGTATAATAACAATTTCAACGATACGCGCGTCTTTTTTGGAAGAATTTCGGAACATAATTGTGATTCATGTAAGAATAATATAAACAAAACAAAAATAGAACAGAATAACACAATTCTACATAATTGACTTGACGACACGTTTGGTCTAGTGGCTAGTAACCCTAGATGTTAACCAAACGGTCGCGAGTTCGAACCCCTCTATAGGGGCAATTTTTTGTGATTTTACCTTGGGACCTGAGTCATGGATGTTTGTATAATTATAATTTGCATGTATTTATAAAAAAAAGTAATCTATGTAGTATATATGTAGTATATCTGGAACTATACTCGCGAGCAAAAGTATGGAATCACTTACTTGAACATTAAATTAATTTAAAGTTAACAGTTTAACCTTTAAAATGGTGCCATTTTTATTATTATTAACAAATTATTCAGTACTCAGGAACGCGCGGTACCAATTTCAAGTAAGTGATTCCATACTTTTGCTCGCGAGATGGTGCTGTGTGGAATGTGTGAAAATATTTATTTATTTTTTTACACATTTTTCAATATTGACCAAGCCTGGTGAACATTTGCGAAAGTGTATAGTAATGTAACGTAATGTAATGTAATGTAATGTAACGTAATGGTAATGTAATGTAATGTAATAATGGTAATGTAATGTGTAATGTAATGTATGTAGTAATGTAAGTGTATAGTATAGTAATGTAAGACAACATACTGCACTCCAAAGCCGTCTTGGCTCTGTCGAAGACAACATTGAGAAAGGCAGTGGCGTCCTGACTCTCGTGCGTCCTCTTGAATCCGTAAACCGTTAACTTCCTCAGTATCCTCAGGCAGAGGAGGGCCTTCGCCAAATGCTCCGTGATGAGCTCGGTGGCGGCGCCCTCTTGGATGTGTCTTAGGAACAGTTCTGTATTCTCGTGCCACAGGTTCAGTATGTAAGAGTATACCGAGTTAGTTAGTTCCTGAAACGTGCATTGCATTTTCATATTAAATGTTGTTAGGTTGCTAGCTCAGGGGATGACATCAGGGAGCCTTACATACACCTTTGTAAAGTAAAAGTTCCAAAAATAAAAGATTATATTTGACAAACTTTTGTTAAGGCAACACAATACAATACTGTAGGGTAGAGAATACAATAAACTTTCATTAGATAAGAATTTCTATTAAATAACTTACTAGTGACCCGCCCGGAATGCTTTTTTTTTAAATAGGTACACACAAACCTTCCTGTTAAGAGATGTTAAAAGTACAATACATACTATCAAAGGATTATCTAATTTTTAAAATAATGACAATATTTTTTAAGTACATAATTGGCTTTAGATGGATTGTTCAGAGAAACCTCAATTGTTATATACAAATTTATCTAAATTGTTACAACAAATTCTATTCAATTCTATAGTACAGCCAAGGAGACAAAGCAACCCTTCAGTTTGTTTACATTCTTTGCGTTATCTCGTTGGTTGGCCTTACTTTAGTATTTTTAAAGACAAAAAAATAAATCTAGATATACCTGGAAAGTCCTCCGATCGCCAGACAACCTCTTGGAAGCTAATTCCTTGACAACATGATGAAATATCAACAACGATCTGTGTTGTATGAGTGGTTGTGGCGCCTTCAATGCGCCAACTAAATCTGGCACCAAATTGGGCCAGTTCGCTGGACAATCAAACCTGTTAAAATAAAAATCACTAATTAGGTACTAAGTCTGTATAAATAAAAAAAAAAACAATTGCCACATGTATGAAGGAGCATCACTGGAGAACGCCAAGGCCGATTTTGATTGATTTTTTTCGTAACTGTCAGGACGAGGTTTGTATGAAAGAAAATTTTTGGAAAATCCACAGGAAATGTCCGAAATTTGGACGGTATTTTCATATGAAACCAGCTGATCTGACGAACTTCGTACCGCCCAAACCCGTTCCATACAAGATGTATGAGAAAATAAATTTTAAACAAAACAGTTATTCTGCTATTTGGGGCAGAGACACAGTACTTTTTTTAAACTGAACAGTTGACTTTTGAAGCCAACTGACACATGTTTGAAATGAATTTTGGCATCCTGATGCAAGCAAATGTCGACTAAGGTGACAAACCTTTTCTTACCCTGACTGTACTATCGCAGTCAATGGAGCAGACCCACTTTTCATACAAATTTGTCTAACGTTGAATTGAGGTTGTCATAGTAACGTAAATGTTATAATACGAGTAGGTATTTGAAGTAGGAACAAAGATAAATACAAAATTTGCACACGAAATTGTTCCTTACTCTGGGACTGCTCCCTTGACCGCGATAGTACATACATACCTAGCGATTTTCGCTATCAATACAGCTTGTTGTGCAGCTATTTGTGTGAAGGGCTCACTCAGAATATTTGTGCTCAATAAGCCCAGTCTCAGCTTTTGCTTTTCGTCATCTAATATTGCGTTGGGTGCATTCCTTCGCCAATACCTATCAACACCATTCTTAAAACACATCACAGCCAGCCATCGCACATTTACATCTAAAGAATGATTGGATAGAATATCCTGCAACAAAAAAAGTCTTCTTATTGGTTGATTTATTATTATTATTATAAACTAGCTGGTACTCGCGACTATGACTGTGTTGAAGAAGAAAATATATGGGTAATATAAAGCCTGAAATCTTTATAACTGTGACAGCAATGAAGCCCAGTTTATTTATATTTTGAGAGGATCCCTAAGGACGCTAATTATTTATAATGAACTAGGTATCTGTTGCCAAATTTGTTTAGCCGTTAAATGTTGGGAGGCAGGCTTATGGTTCACTTGATGGTACCTTAGCCTATAACACAAATAACACTGCTGACTCAGCAGGAACTTGTTTATGGCTCGCTTGAAGAAGCCCAAGTATTAACTAGGTAGAGTGGAATCACCTGAGAATGGAAATTGTTCTAGAGTTTACCCACATCATAGTTTCTACTCGCAGTAGACTGTATGCAGTGGCACCTTATCCAAGTAGTTAATGAGGATAAACTCAGCATCCATGGACTATGGTTGTAAAAACTCAGAGTAGCAATTAATTGCAAAATTGTAAAGGAGGCAATCTTGGCTCATTTTGAGGCAAAAGATAAAAAATATTTTTACGATGGTTTAGAAAAATTAATTCATAGATCTAATAAATGTATTCAGCTTAAGGGTGATTATATTGAAAAGGAAAAATAGATTTATTGTTTCATTTTATTTAAAACCCTTTCATTCAACGAACTTTTGGACCTCCCCTCGTATCTCCTACAATTTCTTATCAAATTCCCCTAAGAAATTATGTTTAAAAGAGAATAATCATGATTTTGTCTGCTTAGTTGATGACCAAATCAGTCTCCTAGTATATTTTAATCTATAAGTTATCAACATCATAATGCAGGCAACATGCATAGCATAGCTAAATAAATGACTGTAAGGGACTTTAACTCGAAAATCTTTTTATCTTTATTTCTTCACAAGCTCACTTACAATGATGTAACTCAAAATAATATTATAAACTAGCTGCTGCCCGCGCCCGCTTAACTTGTAAATTATATAATAAAACCTTCCTCAAGAACCACTCTATCCATTGGTGAAAACAGCATGAAAATCGGTGCTGTAGTTTTTGAGTTTATCGCGAACAGACAGACAGAGGCGGCGGAGAACTTCGTCTTATAATCTTATATGTAAGGACAATACTTAGTAGTTATATTTACCATAAGTACAGAATAAAAGCCAGGTTCTATCTCCCATTCTTGAAGAGTCTTTTCGGCAGGTTTCAATATTTCAGAATTTTGGCTGGTCGCACGATTTAACGTGTCCAAAACTAGAGCGTAAATGTTAGGATCCATACTGGAAATTTTACTGAAAATTTTTAAATATTATGTAATGCAAGTTAAAATTTATCTCACAGAAATATTAAATTGATTCAATGCTATTTCCTAAAGATATAGCGTAATTACTTACACACTTACACTGTATTAATTTAGTATGATCAAACTAAACGACGAAAAGGTACTGAGTAACTAGCTGTTCATAGCTTCATAAACATGTAAAATAATTATTTATTTGAGTAGAAATTAAAAATATGTTTGTTAATATTGTTACATTTAATTACTTGAACAATTGAATGAAATAAAGAAAAACTTACAGTTTCGCCGCAAAATGACGGAGAACACGGCATAACCTTACCTAATGTTTTTCTATTGACACATTTTTATGATTTTAATGGCATATTATTTATGTTCACATATTATAATTTCACGATTTTCACATATTATAAAAGTAAAACAATAGAAAAACAACTCAAACTAAATACGTATGAGTATGACCAATGTAGACAGAATAAAAATTAAATCAAATCACGAATACGAAGTGATCAAATTATCAAAAGGTGATCAAATCAAAAGTGAAGTGAGTGAACTAGTAAGGTGAATTTGTCTCGAATTTCGAAATGTATATCATTTAAAAATCGAATCGAATCGAATTCGATGTTTTGAGTTTTTTTTTTTTTTTGGAATTTTATGGCCTGGTAACTAGACCTTTAAAGTGCGTGTGTGTGGGTGTGTGTGTATACAGCGCCAAAACCTAAATGGCGTATTTCGAATAGGCATAAAAATAGTTTGACAGCAGCCTTTCCAGTGGTATATATATTACAGGTCAGTGGTATGAGGGCCTCTTTCACCAACTACAAGTATAGTGTTGATTAATTACTTTTAGAGATAAATTTGTTTTATTAAATTATGCACTCGGTTTACTGCATCCTTCGATAGGCGAATTTTTTTAATTATTTTCTTTTTAATGTTTGGGACTTTTACCGTACAAACAAAGCTAAGAAACAAAGGTATATCAGCTCCATTATCCCCGGTGACCGGCTGACCGGTGACTTTAAATGACAGTTAGCCTACTTGATAAATGGTGAAAGAGGCCTTAAGTCCTTTTGCTGCAGTTATATAACATCTTAGACCTTATAAAATGCATGGGAATCCTATTTTACATGTTATGTTTATACTGAGCTGGAAGTTGTCCGAATATTGAAATAGATTGCGAGAGCATGAACTCAATCTTCACGATTATCAGCAATAGCAGAGTTTGTAAAAGAAATCGTACACGAGTATATCTTAATATAATATTATTTTAAGTAATTGATTTGAATATTTGATGGTATTCATAATTGCAATGATATAGTATAACTAGCTGGTGCCCACGACTTCGTCCACGTTGAACAATGAAAGGTAAAAACATACCCTATGTCCTTTCTGGTGTCCTCATAGATCTTAGGAACGGTAGTAATACTAAATCTATGTGTGTATGTGATCGGTTCAGTAGTTTTTGCGAGAAAGAGTAACAAACATCCATACATCCATACAAACTTTCGCATTTATAATATTAGTACGGACCAAGGTTATTGTGATATGAATTTCATCATCTATCGATTTTACCAGTTATTTAATTGACAAATAAAATTAGTCAATTAAAAAACGGGTAGAATCGATAACGGTAGGATAAGTAGGTAGTTAAAGATGTCTGTGACTAATTTGAACAAAAAACGGTTTTACTTATTGTATCCATTGTTAATAAGGCCACTTTTAGGCGAGGTAATCAATTAGAAAAGAAGGTTAAAATAATTTACAAAGAATATTTTTAGAAAAGAAGATAATAAAAAATGATATTATTAAATTTTTAATAAAATAAAAATTTATTTTGAATGAACACCAGCACCACACAGATAAAACTTTTCTTAAACTATATTACCATTACGTACCCAGCTTATCTGCTTAATTGATTGATAAAATAATTATTTTTATCATCGTCGCAACTGATTAGAACATTTTAGTCTGAATAATTGTTTCCAAAATAATGTTATCCTTACACATTGTTGACTGTTCGCTAAAATGCCGTGGGACAATATTGCTTTATCATTCAATTGCAAAAATTTTAAGGCATGTTTTCACAGTGGAGACGTAATTACCGGAAACATAGTTTTACAATTCTCACGAAGGCAAAGAATAGAGTGTAAATTTTAGTGTTCTCTACATATATTTTTGTAATTATTGCCATTGTTACAGACCAAAAAGGAATATATGCATTTTTGTTATTATTTTTCAGATGTAAATTTTCAAGTTATTGGAGTGAGTGAAGCTCAATGGACCAGACCAATGCCGACTATGCCTTTTATAAAAATATACTCCGAAAAATATAAAGTTCTTGACGTAAAATTAGACATTTTCAGAGAATTAGAAGGTAAATATGAGCAGTTAAAGAAAAGTAAACAGAAGTAAGTTGTTTAGCAAAATTTTCCATATAACATCTCCATGGTAAACTATTGTACTGTTGATAAATCAGTTCATTAGAAGACCAAAAGGTTTTCACGTTTTATTTTTGCAGATAAAGTTATTTCATCTGGACTTTATACATTTCATTTTCATTTTCTGCTACCAGAAGACTTACCAAACACATTTCAAAGTTCTATTGCAAAGGTGCAATATTTTGTCAAAATAAAAGGCAAAGCTGATTACAGATTCAAGAAAGTTAAGATAGTACCGTTTAGTGTTGAACGATATGTTAATCTAAACGGTATTCAAGATTTTTTGGTAAGTATAGATATACATAATAATATGTATAATCTAGTCAGTGATATATTATTTTTATTAGTACGTTACTATTATTATAAGGCCATTAGATTATACTTATCTATCAGACACATTTCATTATTCTAGTTTAACTTAGTTTACAGAATTTCGTATTTTAACAATTCCAGGATTTCATAATCCTTAATTTCGTAATTTAGTAATTGTTGTAGAATTATTTCTAATATGTGGGATATTAGAACCTGAGATTAGAACAAGTCAATGGTTCACCAATTTAAGCACGTTCTTTAAGAATTACTAGAAGGTAATTACCTACTTTCTAGTGGTCGTTTGTCTCGCGAGTATGGAAGTGCTAATATCGAATTTTCGATCCTAAGAGTTTCGATATTGATTAATGAGAGTTAAGGAAATATTTGGTGAAAACTTTTTCACCAAAATATCGGTGATTTAATTACTTAACTTACATAATTATCTACTATTAGCAAAATTTAAAAATGCTGCTAATAGCTATACCTACTTTAATTGGCTCGCAATCGAGAATTTTTTTTAATGATTTTAATTTTAAAACTAATTTTAATTTCCTAATGTTCCAATTACGACACACTTTCAAACTGATAAGTAATAAAAAAAATATATTGGTTAAGGTTTTTTAGGTTCCATCGTCTACCAAGGTATACAAAAAATTTTGGAATTCTCAAAAATTTTCCTTAAGTTTGGTAACTTATAAAGGATTTGCTTTTGATCAAAATGTACCTATGAAAATTGAAATTGAAAATGATAATCAAACTATCATATCGAAATTAAACGTCGATTTAATACAAGTAAGTGTGACTAAATAAATTTGTTATTTTATTTACTAACTTTAAATTTTCAACTATTGTCTTTAGCCGAACAAAACTTAAAATTATCCTGCACTTATTTATTTTCTGAAAAAAATATAACTACTTTCTACCGAATGATTATGTTTCAGCAACTTGAATATTCTGTGGCGTCAGGTTACGCCAATGAAGAGAAAAACGTTTACCGAGTAAAATATGAGCAATTTTTAAACTGCAAAAAGGAAAATATTAGTCTTTTAATGCAAATACCTCATACTCTACCATCTAGCATAAATGTTAGCAATCATATGATTAACATTTCTTACATCTTAAGAGTAAGTGTATTACGATGAAAGGATTTTTTCATTTTTTTATCTTTTAGTAAAATCGACTTACGTATAGTTGTAGGCAACGACGCGCACCCGCCCCCCACGCTCCTCTGCCCGTCAAACAGACCTAAAAATTGTATTCTGCGCATGCCCCTTCTACATTTGCCAAAAACTCTTAATCCGCCGCGCGACCTATACAGTCTGTGAAAAAAGTGTAGAAATTACAAAGAGGCAATACTGTAGTGTTGTTACGTTCTAACCATGTAGTTGATAAGAAAGAGACAACACTATAGTACGGCCACTTTTTAATTTCTACACTTTTTTAAAAGACTAAAGTAAGGAATAATTTAAAATGCGTTCCATAATTTCGAAGTTTCTAAGGAGTAATTTGCCTGATCCTAATGTCAAAATTTAAAATAATGTTACCAGCGTTTTTTCCGTAGTGATGTACTCGGATTACTTCGGATTAATATCGGTTTTATTGAAATAGTTATATTATTTTACGGTAAAAATGTTTTAGATCTGGTTTTATTGATTTATCTTTCGTATTATTGTTATTTTAATGTTCTATAAAGCATTGGTTACGGTTTTATAAAACCGTAAGTTTTTTAATAAGTGATTAGGTAACACCACTGTTTTTGTATGGCCGAAAACCTGCAACCGAGGAAATGTCAAATCACTCCATCGAATTAAAAAAACGCAGCAGGTATCCTACGTAATTTGAAAATTTATTAATTTTTGCAGGTGTCCGTCGTTTTTCGTTTTCACTCAACATTATACCACGATGTCCCAGTTACAATTGCAAGTGTTCCTGTACTTCATTATGAAATGGATTAAAGCATTAAAGCCATTTATCAAATTAAGCAATGAACTAAGTTTTAGTTAAAAAAGCTGTAGAAAAGTTGTAAAATTAATAATAAATATGTTTAAAATTAAAATATACCTGCTTAATTTTTCAAAAATGAAAATGAATAAACCTATTTAATATCTTATTGTTTTTCCGCGGGATCCCGTGGGTAGGACATTGATATACAAGAAGCTCAACACCGAAACCAGAATCCGCAATTGCAGATAAAGACAAAAACGTCTTATTAGATCAATTCTTACTAAGCGCCTCTTTCACCAACTACAAGAAAAGTGTTGATTAGTTACTTTTACAAATAATTTTATGTTTCATCGATACGGCTATCGATCGGCTAATTTTTATTATTATTTTCTATTTAATGTTTGGGACGTTTACCGTACAAAGGTAGGTATATCAGCTCCATTATCCCCGGTTACCAGTGACTTTAAATGACAGTTTGGCCTACTTGACATTGGTGAAAGAGGCTTAATGATGTATATTTAATATAGGCAATTTAATATCTTTTGTTATTTTCTCCCGATTCTCCTCTCAATGTGTATAATATAAATCCCCGTAGGTTTTATGACTTATGACATTGCGGTAATGCTATTAACGCACCTGAGGGATAGGTCATATTACTTCATGTACACGCCACAAATCTAATTTCATTTTCTTGCAATTGTGATAAATATGATTATTTAAAACCCATCTAAAATCTCTTTACGTATAAAGTACTCTTTGTAGGCACGACATTGAATATGCGCTGTGGTTGAAGGATGAAGTTAACAGTTGTCTGTGCTTAGGCTAATTACATTTTGTACTCTGACATTTATTATAATTGTTAATTCATACAAGAATGGTAAACAAAATCGATTTATATTTCTAAATTTGTTTTCTAAAAATTTAATTTTATATTTTGATATTGTATTGATTTCAATAAAATATTTAAAAATGCTGATCATTACTTATTTGACCTGGCAACATTTAGTGAAGCGCCATCTGAAGTTAAAAGTGTAATCAAGAATATAACTTTTTTTAGATTTTCTCTAAATAAACACTTGGTATACTATATCATTATACCAAAATTCATTTAATTTTTTTCCATCTCAATACTTGTATTATAATTATACAATTTTTTAAAATATTTTATAAAAAAAGAAATATAGTATTCAATTGACTACTTCCGTTCACCCTGACTTTTAGATACCGGAAATGGTTGGTCCGCCATAGTTGACTAGTCGTGTGGGTCTGTGCTTGTGTGGTTTGGGTGTCTTATACCGGTGCCAACCATTATTTTTAATTAGTAGTAAGTTATGCGTATGAATCCTGACATGGACGATGACGAGAAGGGGTAAGTGTGTTATAATCTATTTTTGCTAATAATTAAACTTTTCTTGCGATGGAAACAATAATAGGTCAAACTGCATGTTCGCTTGGTGTGTCGCATTTCATGGCATGGACAGCCAGCGAGGCTTCGGAGATAGCGTTATGTGGTTATTGGTAGTTTCTTAAAAGCTATCATTTACAATTATCTAAACTATGCACAACGATTTATATTTGTTTGATTCTCTTAGCTGTCTGCTATATACTCAATTAGCCTTTTACCGGCGAGCGGACACCGACCCCAAGCCTCGCCGAACGACTTGCGTGAATGCGATCATGGCAGCTATTTGCTTTCCTATAAAATCCAAACTTTTACTATTGAAGTTTTTAGAGCTTATCTAGGTACCCTAGAAAGTGTTTATATAACTGAATGATGCTCTTTCGTTAGATTGTTATAAAATCGTAGTATCAAAATTAACCTTTCCATAATGAATCGTAGCTTTCTCTTATCTCAAACTTCACATAGTACTTCATTTGGTACCCTATGTTTTTAGCGGAGCTTCTTAAAGTAGTTTTAAATACGTCAAGTAAAATGAGGTTATTGGAGTTGTACACGACGCGCGATGTCCAAAGTGCCGCGTAGCTTGATCTCGATTCGAGACGCGGAAAACGTGCTGATTCATTTGCATATGGTTACATTATTAAATGTTGCACGCACGAAATAATCATGTTTTCGAATATGTAAAAATACATCTAGTCTTAGAAAAACTTCAAAATCATATTACAACGTTATCTTACATAGGTTTGTAGGTTGTTAATTTTTATTTGCTTCTTTAACGACAAGACTTCAGGCCTAATATGAAGCAATCTAGAAGTTTTATTATTATTCAAGGACTATACTTAAATTCAACCTACATTTCTTATCAATATCACCAGTTATAACTAAGAGCAAGTTTAAATAATTACTTGTGTATAGTAAGTAGCATAATAAATTGTCACTATGTATGTACAGTACCAAATGAGTAGGCATAAATGGGTATTTTTTTTTTCTTAAATTTATTTAGAGCATGACTATAGTAAAATTAGAATCGAAACACGAGCAAAACTGTAACCAGATTAAAGTGAATGTTCCTTTCACCTTTTCAAGAAATTGTACTTTCATTAGCAAAGTGCCATGTACCCTATACAAGGAATAGGTGTAACATATTAATAAAAAAACGCAAGGCTCTTTTTTTTTAAATAAAAAAATCATAATTCTAAAAATGAATAACATAATGAACAAAAAGTTGAACTGCATAGAAAAGATGAAAAATATCGTAAACTGTTGTTTTTTTTTTCTTGTATTGGGATTGACTGATTGCAAAAACCCATACTGCCATGGTTAAAAAAAATTGTAGGTACAATCCTTTTTACTATATTTTCCCTGTAATATCATATTGATATTTCTTTTACAAGAATTGTTTTATACAAGAATTGTTAAAAAAAATGAAATTATTTATTACTGGAAAATTTTAAAATGACTAATTTGGTCACAATTTTGTATCAGAAATAAAAAAAACTATCAATTCTATTAAATTCATTAAAGATACTTTCAGATTTTTTAATTTTACCTAAGTGACTGACCAAAAAACCTGATATTTAAGTTTGATATTTAAATATGTAGGTATTATTAAATAAGCATCAAAATTAAGAAAGTCTACTCATGTTTTCACCCACTTTATTATAGATGTCATAATTTTAATAATACAATGACTCAATCTGTGTCTTATATTAATTATATTGTCTATATCATGTAAATAAGGTTAACCCCATGGTGATGGGCTACTTGAAGGTAGGTGGCTACTGGCTACCGTCACCTACATGCAATTGCAATCCAACCATAATAGAATTAGAGATAGGAGATTAAGAAAGAATAGGGACATGAGCTCTGGCCATTACTCATACCCCAAAACACAACAGCACACATGCTTTTATTTCACGGTAAGAGTGTGGCTACTATGTTGCCCAAATACTGCGAAACAGTGTGCCCTGCCACTTACTTTCAGATTCAGACCAGAGCCAACTTTGAAGTTCCTTTCTAAAGTTGGCCCTGCCGGGAATTGAACCTGTTAAAAAACCTTAAGTTAAAAAAGTAAGACTCTTTTAACTTAAAGAAATATCTAAATGGTAATGGCTAAACAGACTGTCCTTTTTGAAAGAATGATAAATGAGTAAGATATAATATTATAAAAAAAGTACAAACCCACAGACATATAATAAATTATTAAATTTATTAATATGTAATTAAGTGTTCTTATTTTTTGTAATGAATATTTTCCTTTCAACCTTATTAGGTATTCATGAGATTTCATGAGAAAATTTCTAGTTGTCACTTTATACTGTTAATTTATATCCAGGTCACTACTTAATTATGGCAATTTTATTAGTGAAATATATATATACCTAAGAGAATATGTGAAGTAATCTGATCATAATAAAAAGTACAAAATAGAAAAAGAAATAAGTAGCAAATAGCCCTGGTGTTACTAAAAATAGCTTCTCACACTTTCCCAAACTATGACCATCATTTTAAAATAAAAAATAAATGCTTATTATAATACAACATGGATTATTACAGAAAACTCTTTGTGGGTGGTCTATCATGGGAGACGTCACAAGAGAACTTGCAGCGCTATTTTTCACGCTATGGAGATGTCATCGATTGCGTTGTGATGAAGAACAGCGAGTCGGGGCGCTCAAGGGGTTTTGGTTTCGTCACCTTTGCTGAGCCGACGCTGGTCAATGTAGTGTTGCAGAGTGGCCCTCATCAGCTTGATGGCAGGTAAGGACTCACTGATCATCAAGATTATCCCCGTAGATGTCCCATTGATTGAAATAGACCTACCTCATATACCTAGTACCATAGTGCCCCACCAGCTATCTGCATCCTCTTATAGCTCTTGTATTACCGGACAACCTAGTTGATGCCTGTTAATTGTAATGTCTCTTTGCTCCATGGCCAGAAGCTGAAGGTAAGGCATAAAATTTGTAATGTTTATTGAATGTGATATTTTTTCCAAATAAAATGTTAATATTAATAGACACACATGTAGAGTACCCTTAAAAAATATTTAAAAAACAATGCCTCATAACTCTTAATAAATTATTATACATTATGCATTTACGACAATTATCTTTATATATTTCTTCTGTGCGTGTGTATGTCACCGAACTCCTCCTAAACGGCTGGACCGATTTTGATGAAATTTTTTGTGTGTGTTCAAGGGGATTCGAGAATGGTTTGTATTAAAAAAAAAAAAGTCGCGGGCACAGCTAGTAATTATTATAATTTTTGAAATATTGGCTAAGAAGCCAGATTCATCGTATACCTTTTCAGTTACATCCTTTGAGGGGAGTGGTAACATTTCAATTAAAAATGACTACTTCTAAATCTCATTATTAAAATAAATCTTAAAGTATTATTCTTTACTGTAAATGACATAAGCCATTTATGTGAATGTATGTGTCGTTAATATGTCCCAACGATTAAAGGCGTAATATAACCCAAATAAAAGTATCACTGGCACACAAAAATAAATGTTTATCAACCTTGACACTATGAAAATAGCCAAGGAAAATATTTACAGGAGAACTGTTAAATACTAACATTTCACAACTATGTATTGTATTTCTGAATGTAACTACTCCATCAAAGTTTTAATTCATTAGTTTATTGGTATTTAAATAAAAAAAAGTACTACCACATTTTAGGGCCAGTCGGTTATTAATTAAGTAGTTGGAATGCTGTTTGTGCACTACTAGACACACCCCTGTTTCTATCATTACATTTCCATGATATTGCTTAGTACTGTAGTGTAGCATAAAATACATTACTATCCTGTATTTAATAATTAGATATCTTATCTTACTTAACTAACATCCTGGTCTGATTTTTAATGACTAATTTTTAATATTCATTTATTTATTTATTCAAAATCCACAGCTCTCGAAAATTACTGACAAAAACAAAAACCACCCTTCAGCCAATTATGGATTTTACATTTATAAATTGTAATTTTTGTAATGAATTTCATGGACAGTGTCTCAACTCATATTATTTGTATTCACAATTATGAGAATTGAACACTTTAAGTAGACATTGTGGACCTGAAGCCGCTCAAGGGAATTATTCAAGTTTGCAGCCTTTTTTATATGTGTCGTTCATTGTAAAAGTGGTGTAACTCCCTATTTTTAAAACCATCTTTTTTTGCCTAATGGTATCACATTTAGTCATAACTTTCAATATAAAAGTTAAGTAACTCCAATAGTTGCATTAAAATCCCATAGATGAACACAGTGAATGAATGCTTATATATTTTTTCCTACACTATAATTCGCAAAAAGCTCGTTATTCTAAAATTCAGTTACAAGGAGATAGTTCACTTTTACAATGAACGACACATATGTATGTCCAAGGTTACTGCTGGCTGACGAAACTGCTGATTTGACAGCTGGTTTCGCCTTAATGGCATCAAATTAAAATTATAAACGCGACTTATATTCTTTCACGTCATTATTGGAAGAAAAGAAAGTAGATATTTTTTTAATATCTCTGCAGTTGCAGTAAAACTACAATTGTCTTCCAATTTGATTCTAATGATGAATTTGATTTATTTGATTAAAAATAAACTAAAACAGTTAGCGCCTGCTTCTCAAACGTCAAGTAGGCCCAACGGTCATTTAAAGTCACCGGTAACCGGGGATAATGGAGCTGATATACCTTTGTTTGTACGGTAAAACATTAAAACATTAAATAGAAAATAATTTAAAAAAATCGGCTATCGAATGATGCAGTAAACTGAGTGCATAATTCAATATAACAGAAAATGATTTCTAAAAGTAACTAATCAACTATTTACAAGTAGTTTGTGAAAGAGGCCCTTAAACTTTAATGTACAGCGGCATCTATACGTAATTAACATTCTAAACTATGAATATTATATCACGAAAAAATAGCGCCATCTAGCTTTGTATGTATGTAATGGCTATTCTGTTCTACAAGCATTAATGCTTCAATTTAAACATAATGTGTTTTATGAATGAGAAATGTTTAACCATGTAAATTGATTTTTATAATACCACAAAATAATAGTGATTAAGTCTGTCTAAAAAGTGACCTAGGGTATATTTAACAAATATAGTTAACATAACCGAAAAAATATTATAACCGAAACCATAGAAAAGAAAGGAACTTTTCTGACAGCATAATATTATGAAGCAGAAATGAATGGATTTTTCGGTCCTATTTGTTTAATTTTGCGCATTTACGTGCCATAAGTTGTAAACTATGTTGAACGGTATTTGTTCAAACATACTGCTGTTCAAACAAATTTACACTTCTTGAGCCTTTTTATTTAATTATTTCATAGAAATAACTTGGTCTTTTTTATTTACACTTTCAACATTAACAATTTATTGATTTACAAATATTAATTTCACTCAACTCTTTATGCTCCAAAATTTTATCCAAAAGAATGTTTTGGATAAATTATTACTTTTGTGTGCTTATTTATATATTAATGAAATTTCTTTTAATTTGCATAGAATAGATTGATTTTTTAAATCATTTAATTAGACTAACAAGAACAAAAGGGAAAGTATTTCTAATTTCGTTGCCTACCTCAAAACTTCCATAATAATTGTTATTCAAGTAATAATTCAAGTAAGTTAGTAAATAAAAATCTTATCAGTTGGACTGATAAGACTTGGACAAGTATATGGACATAACTGGTAATTAAATATTCAGATTAATTTATTCTTTTAAAGAAGACAACGTCGTCAGAAAAGATAAGAGTACCTACGAGATACTATTGAAAGACAGGCAATTTCTACCTAGGTGAATAAACCTGTAGGTAATTAGTGCTGCGCGACCTGAATTACACTGTATAGTGTCGAACCAAGAGTCGCTGTTTATTTGAATGACTACACGGAGTGAATCTTCTGTACTTTGCTATTATTGTAATCTGTGCTTGTACTTGCAACAGTGTGGGACTTGCTGCTGTTGTCGCCATTCACATTTAAGTGCCTAGTTCTAGATTTACCTTATACCTTACCCTCTATCATATCACCGTGTTGGTCAGCGCATTGTCATCTCCCATTCTTGATAGTAACCATCTACAATCA
The DNA here is from genome assembly GCA_945859745.1 of Synanthedon formicaeformis. Classification (NCBI taxonomy): domain Eukaryota; kingdom Metazoa; phylum Arthropoda; class Insecta; order Lepidoptera; family Sesiidae; genus Synanthedon; species Synanthedon formicaeformis. Next base: position 1,493,376 of record OX243968.1, on the reverse strand, counting down.
AATGGACCTCAACCATAGTGCTCACATTTAGTTTGATCATTTTTTTTTTAATAGGACCATTGATCCGAAGCCGTGCAATCCACGGACTCTGCAAAAGCCAAAACGTGGCGGCGGCTACCCGAAGGTATTCCTCGGAGGTCTACCATCCAACATTACAGAGACCGATCTGAGAGTTTTCTTTGGAAGATACGGCAAAGTGATGGAGGTCGTTATCATGTATGACCAAGAGAAAAAGAAGTCTAGAGGTAAGAAGTACATAGTTTAATTTTTTTTAAGTAGCAACTAAGATTACTGTTAGGCAAGACCTTCATATCCTAAGGTTAGATAGTTTTATTAGATTATTGTATGACATTGTGATTCATGTGCTATGCTACCTTTCATATTATGCTTTTTTTATGTTGGTACAATGTGTAAGAAGTTCCTTGTAAGAAATGAAACCGAATAAAAAGAATGTAGTTTAAATATTTATACCACATCCAGGCAGTGCCTTCAAGCCTATTTTGCTTTCGGTACGTTCAGATGTTTGTGGTATATAATGATGCAAGTTAAGCATATACTTTTTATTCATTTGAATAGAGAGTCTATAAAATTTGCTACAAATTCGATTTTGAAATTTTTACTTGTTCAATTAAAAAATTTATTGCAATTACTAATGATAATAATGTATTGTTTGAAAGGTTTCGGCTTCCTTTCCTTCGAAGAGGAGATCTCCGTTGAAAGGGTCACTCAGGAGCACTTCATTAATCTTAATGGCAAACAGGTAAGAGTGACGTACTAAACTGTCTTTAAAACATTTAATACTTTAGGAATGATATTATACTACTGCTATAAGCTAATAAGCTATTTAAATTTTTTGTATTTTGAATAACATTGAGTCCAATTTAGAAATTGGTTGCCCCAGCAATACCTAGATACAGGTTTTAAAACATGTAGTTAATAATGGCTGTAGGAAAACATCGAGAGAAAACTTGTCTGTTTTGAGAAGACAGAAAAATTTCAACGTATTTCCAGTCTTTAAGTGCAAACTAGTCGGCGGCTCGAACTCATCGGTGCGTGTAGCTAAAATTCATTCTGTCTCACATAGCACAATGCGCGGAAAGAACAGTCGACTGAGATGCATTCATACCAAAAAAATATATCATAAACAGACCTTGGGAAAATGCTTTTTTTAACAAAACTACTGCATATATCTATTTCATGTAAAGTTATTTGAAATCTTGAATAACGAATCAATGCCCGTGGCTAAAGTATTTTGGTGTTTTTGTACACTAGAGTGACCTATTCACCCTCAAAGTTGTATTAAAATATGGATTTTTCAAGGATGATATCTTATAAATTAATACTTTTTTTACTAATTTGTATAGCAAAGATCCTAGTTAACGACAAGATAAATCGATATCACGCTTACTTTTGTAAAATAAACATAAAACAGCGGAGTAATAAATATTCTACGTTTGTATGGAAGAAAGCCGACTTGTATCGCCTTAATTTACAAGTACAAGAGGTAAACCAATGTCTACTAGGCATACAGAGGAGATGTACCTCAAAGTGCGATTATAATCTCATTCATATTATGTCTGACGAATTATAGGAGGATAAACAATATAAATTAATTGACATACATTAACAACAAGACAATGCGAATGTTAGGTGGAGATCAAACGTGCCGAGCCGCGCGACGGATCCGGTAAACTGGGAAGCGGCGGTAGTGGCATGGGAGGGAGCGGCATGGGCGGAGCTCCCGGGGACCAGCCAGCCGCTGGCCAGTGGGGTCCCCCGACCGCAGCCCCTCTCAACATGATACAGGGGCACAACGGCCAGATGGGCGGGCCACCCATCAACATGCCCATGGCGGGACCCAACATCATGCAAGGGTATGTTTACTTTTTCGGTTTTCCTTTATTGCGTCACAGTATACAAATATTTTATCTTATTAATATTAGTATAAATGTGTTATTTCATACATTTATTTACATACAAAGCAAAGTTAAAATAGTTTATTGCGAAGTGCCGAGAAATTTATTTACAATAATAACTAGACTTTTATAATAACCAGACTCTGTCTTTTCGTTTGAAGATTTTCGTCAAATCCTCATTCTAGTAAACAATTATAATGTTTTCAAGAAATACATTTATACCACATCCAGGCAGTGCCGCCAAGCCTCTTTTGCTAACGGTACGTTCAGATGTTTGTGGTATAGAATCATGCAAATGAAGCATATGCTTTTTATTCCTTTGAATAGAGAGTCTAAATAGTTTGCTACAATTTCTGTAATATTATAACATATTTTTGTTCACTTTACATTATAAATTATGATCTACTGTGTAGATGTGAAATGTATTGAGTAAAGCAATCGCTTTGTCGCCGTCAGATACCAAGGCTGGGGTACTTCTCCGGGGCAGACGTCGTACGCGGGGTACGGAGCGGCGGGTGCGGGCGCGGGCCCCGCGTCGTACCAGGGCTGGGGGGCGCCCCCGGCCCCTCAGGCCCCGCCGCATGCCCCCGGCTGGCCTGCCACCAACAACTACACCCAGCACACGCAGCCCCCGGCCCAAGGATACGGTAGCTACGGTACGTTCCAACACAATTAACTGTTTAAGTATTACCGAGTACAGTAGCACACTTGATAAGGCGCGTCGTGAATCTTCGAAGCAGGAAAGTAAGTAGCTTAAAACTTACAAATTAACCTTAGATACAATAAATTTAAGGTTCATAATACAATGCAGCTGTTAGTTTTGTCGCACTCGCACGAGCGTAACATGCCTCTAACATGGCGGCAGCTGGCAACCAATAGCGGTACTCGGAAAAGCCGCGAAGTGTGTTGGTCGATAGCATTTCCCATGCTTTAAAAATTCGTCTTCTGCGCAGGTACATCCCTAAGCCGTACCAGTTGGGTACTACTGTAGTAAAACTATGACACTCGGAAGTTTACTATTAATATAAGAGTTGTTGCAGATATTCGTATACTTACCAAAGCTCCAAAAACAGGCACTTGTAGCAGTGTGTAAAGTTTCCAATTCTAAGCCCACTGTAAAATGTGTGTATGAGGTGTGAGCAATGATGTTTATATGTTTAGTAATAAGAGGTAGATACGTGATACGGTACCGCAAAACTCACGTTAAAACACATCTACTTTCCTGATAATTATGTCCCATCACCACGCTTCGCTGCGGCGCGCCCATGAAGCGTCCGCCTTCTTTGACAAAAATTGTGATAAGCACAAATATAATGAAGACATTCATGAATTATACACATAAACCATCCTCACAAATTCCACTTTTTCCATCGATATAATCAGGAATAAAATCCGTTTACAATTTTCCTATATTAGCCCATACATACAGAGAGACAGAAAAGGGGGGATATACTGGTATCCGAATGTCACACAAAAATCATATCTATTTCCCTCTTTTTACTATAACATGATGGGGCATGAGTGAGAAATGTATGTTGTATTGTATGTGTGCAGCCAACTACAGCTCAGCCCCAGCGGGCGCTTCTGCAGGCGGCACCTGGAACAACTGGAACATGCCCCAGAACTCCAATTCCACTGGCTCTGGTGAGTTCCATACTCTATTCAATCCCCCACACTTACTTTTCACCCGGTGAACGTTTCGCTGGTCGCCCATGTTCCCATTAATTCATCCCTCGTTCTAAATGTTTTCCAGGTCACACAAGTCACATAGCAAACATCCCCAATCTTTTCTTAGTTTTATGTGACTATATTGACGCATAACAGGTGCTACTTTCAACATGCTATAGAACATACAATCCCATCATTCAATAACTACTCGTGTAGAAACATCATATATTCTTGGTAAACTGTCTGATTACATTTCCCATCAATTGCTACTAGGAACTATAAAAATCTTAGGCTACAAATTTGGCTATGCCAGTTTGTCCGAACAAGCCTCGAGTGTGACGATGATGACGTGTCGGTTGACAGGTTCGTACGTGCCGCTGTCGGAGGGCGGTGAGATGTACGGTCGCGGGGCGGGAGGCGCGGGCGGCGGGGGTGCGCCGGCGTTGTCGGGCGCTCTCTCGTCGGCCGCGGCGCTCACCAAGTCGTCGTCAGCCGACTACTCCACCTACCAGCAGTACCCGCCCGCCTACCAACAGGACCAGGTACGCCACAACACCGACCACACCGCCACTTTGATCACTTCTCTGCAAACTGTTTCCTCTACGCGGTAGGGTTGAACACACATAAAGATGCACCATAGTTTGACCGGAACCGCGTTACTACTCCTTAGGTATGTGCGCGACGACGCGAGCGTGCCTATGTCGTCTATGCTCGCCTGTATCAGATGCAAAAGAGATAAAATCTCAAAAAAGTTATCTCGTGATAACGATATCACTCATGTGAGCTCATGCTCTTTCCTCCCGCCTCACCCCGCTTTCCTAAGGAGTGGTACAGTTGCTTCAGTCAAACTACTTGTGATATTGACAAAGCATGACAAATTTGTGTTATTTTTGTAGGCATATATTTGCCTTTGAACCAAATAAATAAATATTAGTTATTGTTCCTGCTACAAGTAAGTCATCTCGCGATGGAGTTCTTAATGACACGACGAAATAATCTGATCGCAGCATAACACATGTTTCAACAAAGAATTGAATTGCGTTTGTTACTATTGATAAATTATATACATATTACTATGTATTAATTTTGGGATATAGTTTGCAAAGAACTGTTTCAACACATTCGATTTAAACTTCCTGTGCTTAAATTGCTTAAAAACTCGCCACTGAATTGATTTCTAAGTGAAACATTGCATGTACTGAAAAAAATAATCCAAATGCAGAAAGGGCGGAACAAAATCAAGATAGATTATTTTAGAAAACTATAAAAAAGCAAAAAAAACTAAGGCCGAAAAATAAGTCAGCGTAACTAAAGGTAGCGTTTTTGTGTTTATTATTTCATACAGTGAAATGAAATACAGTCAAATATGTTGGAGCTAGTCTACAAAAATGCCCATTATTTATATAATGCAAACCTGTACATGCAATACTTTGTTTAGAAGTGTCATAATTTAGGAAATGTGTATAGGAGTTAGTAGAAAATTACTCTAAATTTTTTATTTTTATATTTTCTGATATAAAAATATAAAAATAAAATTCCTCTAATACAATTCATTGCTCTAAACATTGTATACTTTTTATTAACACTTTCTACAGTAATAAATTATAAATGTTTGATACAAACAATGCTGGTATTGAAAATTTCAATATCAAAATAAGATTTTATGACTTTATTATTTACCACAGCATTAAATAAAAAATTGTCTAAGAATTTGGTGATATTTTTAGTTTTTCTTAAATTACAAAACTTTCTTGTAATTTTTAATTTTGTAACTAAAGCTTTTGCTATAAAATTTTCACTTAAACTGAAAATTATCATCAACTTTCTAGACAATTAAAATGATTTTCTATTTGCTTGTCTGACCTAGCATGAACCATTTTTAAGACTTCTACCAATATTGAATGTTTTGTCCCGGGTGGTGTTGGTTTGGTTTTTGCTAGGTTTGTTTTCGAATTGCATTTAGTATATATTTAAAAGTGGGTTTTCATTTAAATATGGGTGAGGTTTTGTCACATTTTTCAAATGATTTTATACTCTGTGTCAATGTGCCTGTAATAATGAACTCAAATTGATGGCACAGTAAAATTCAATTGTAATAAATACTTACATCATTTTCTTACTATGTGAATGTGATTTTTAATAAGCCAATAATTATCGAAAAATGCTACAAACATTGCTTTCCTGTGTTTGTGTTTATTGTAGGATTTATGTTCTAAATAAAATCTCAAGTCCAACAATAAAATCGCAAAAAATTATATTTTGAGTTATACTGCTCTGCTACATCTTGGATTGACATATTTGATTAAATATTATCAGAAAACTGCTTAGCTTCAAAGACTAATATTAATATGGGTCAAAAAAAAGGTTTTAAGCCTTTCATGCATTATTTGATATATTTAGTGTGATTGTGCTCTGCGATTAATTCAAAGGGTTGCTCGTAATTTCCGAATAATTCCAACCATTATGCATCCAAGGCGTAGTATTTGAGCAAAGGTCATGGCGTTTTGCGCTTGCCATGAGCCTTTATGTGCATCATCATGAAGTACAGCCAAGTTGATGAAAAGAGAACATATATTATTTGCTAATCCCACGGGGCTTGCAATCCTTCCATCCCAACCATATTCGTAATGTCCTCGCTTTGTTCTTTCTTTTGTTTTTGTCCTGCATCTCTAGACTGTGTGTTTGCTGCGGGAAAAACGAGTGCATGATACACATATTATCGTAAAGGTCATCGCTGTAACGAGTGTATGTAGGCTTAGTGAAAGTGAGACGTTGTCTAACTGTGTGCAATGAATGAATGAGTGAATGAGTGCGTGACAGGTTTCGCGCCGGTGAACGAGCGAAATTCAGCGAAAACAAAGCCGATCCGCGATATACATAGAGCATGAATTATATTAGAACCATTTTAGTACGCCTCCTATATTGCATTTTGTGTGCTGTGTTCTCTGACGTATGCAACGCTTGTTTACAATAACGTAATAAAGTTAACGCGGAGACAATGACGTCGATCAGTTTCTCTGCATGTTTTCAGTGGTGAGATTTAAATGTGCGATGTCTTTTTGATTTTACGAGCTATGCTGCGGTAACATTTGAGCACAAATATTGACTGCGGCGCTCCATAGTGAAAAATCAAGGAGATTAGTGTTGTTATCTATCGAGTTTCGCTGAAGGTCTCTCATCACCGCCTACCATCCACACCTTTCCCGCCCCTCTAATAATCGCCTAATCTCTGACATCATCGTGCCCTATGGGATATTCACACGCTTTCTTTCACCCGGTTCCATGTTTCACGCGCTGAGCTACTTACAATAAAAGCTAAGGATTCCGAGTACATTGTGGCGAGAGTGGGACTTTATGTCGTGTATATTCTTCTTTTCCAGTTGGTCGAACAGGGCCAAGAGTGGCTCATCCAGAAAGACAATTAGAGTAAGGGCGGGTCTCGGATGAGAGGGGATTGTCGCGAATCTGGGGATTTGTCACTGTGGACGGTCGTTTCGTAACCCGACTAGCGACGTTTGCGCGCACTCATCAAAAAGGCATCGCATCGCACTAGACTTAAGGCTTTTTTAACCCCGTCGTTCCGTTGTATGCATATAATCTTTATGCATATTTATAGCAGTACGAGATGGACCAATCGCTTGATCCGTCTCAACACTTGTAAATTGGCATTTAAAGTACAAATTAGTAAAATTTGGATTTTTCATATTGTTACAGGTTCATTAACGATAATTATAATCGATAAAAATAATATTAAGAGCTGTACTTTAAGTGTTCAGAGATTGAAGTTCAACTGTTCTTTTATTATGTAAACGCAAGAGTAACGAACTTATATATGTTAATTTTAACTATTAATTAATTAATTTTACTATATATAAATAAATCATGGGGACATCTGAAATGCGGCACTATTGATTAAATTACATTTGGATAAATTCAACTAGTGTGTCTCATTTGGATGGTCCATGAGTGAACCGCCGAAGCCTCAGCCTCGGCTCGATAGTGTATACGCGGCAGTGAGACGTGTAGTGCCCGTCGCGTGCGTGGGGTATAGTGCGCGTCAAACCTAATCACGTTTTGACGCGAACTGTATCGCGTAGAGGTGCGTGAAGGCGCGTAGTGGCTCGTAGCTCGTAGTGTTAGCGCGGGGCGAGGCTGCGGCTCGGCGGCTAACGGCTAAAGGTGGCTCACTGGCTAGGGCTCGACGTACGGCGGCGGGTCGCGCGGGTACAGCGGCGGCGAGTACCACGGCGCCGCGCCCGCTCCCGCTCCCGCGCCGCAAGCGCAGCCCGCAGGTGTGCATCATCCGCACCACGCGCCCAAACACTTCAACGCCAACGAGTTTAACAAGGAGTGGCCCGCCGCCTAACCACCTCGCACCTCATTCGCCTCACACCCCACACACCTCGCACCTCGTTTGCATCATACCATTGAATGCTCAAACTATTCTTTAAAAATATCTCATCAAACACACGGACGCTTATTAAGTGTTTAAAGAAAAAGCAGTAAAGAAGCATTTGAGTAATTCTAATGTTGACGTTCCCCTTTTAACGGATCACACGAATCATTTTAACCAGAAAATTCAATGTCACCTTAATGTAAAGATGGAACGTAAGCAAAATGGCTCGATGAAAACTAGGTGTGTCACACTCACACACATATTCATACATTCACATTCACTCACACGCATCAACTCACTTCCTCAAACACAACACCACGGAATCGACGTATCTATTTGACATGAAATGAATTTATGACATACCATTTCGAAATAGTTTTTCTCGCTCAGAGTAGCCGTCTCGCCACTTGCCACTTGCCACCCTCCCCCCACTGACGAACCGGAGTGAGTCATTATTAGTAGTAAACTAAACTTCTGTTCGACTGTTAGATTTTTAATTAAAAACGCATAATAATATGTAATTTTGAACGCGCCAAACGGGCGCGCGTTTGTTATACAAAAATTTTAACTTTTTTATTATAAAGTCTCACCGATACTACATTAACACAAACCCACACGCGTAAGTAAGGACTTTATAATTTAAATTGAATATCTTATTATAAATGAATAGTTGTAAAAAATAAATGAGAAAAATATAAATAAATGTAGCGTTAATTGCCGTTGAGCTTTGTCGATGTGTTACTAATGTGCGTTACTCGTGTCGTGTTTTTTTTTCTCTTAGTAGTTGAATGACGTTGACGATGTATTTCGGTGTCTGAACGCTTTTAAGGCCCCCTGATATTAATTACACACATAATATATACTTATGTGGATGCGTTTTCCTTTTTCTTATACTCCTTTAATAACACGCGCTCTTTTTATCCTTTGCTTTTTAATGTTAATATTTTTGGATGTGGGCTTTTCACGTGACATGTGTTTTTTTGAAATATTTAATTATAACTTTGGTATATTTTTCGGATTACCTCTTCGGTTTATTTTTTTCCTAGCGATTCCTTTTGATATGATGTTATAATGAATTGTTTGTGATTAGTTGCGATTGCAGTTTATCGCGTAGTTGATGTATAGTGTATCGTATTGAAAAGGTTTTCGCGTTTCGGACGCGCACAAACATTTGACAGACAACGTTAAACAAAGCCAATTTAGGGAGAGTACCTAAAAAGTTTATGACTTAAGCTAATTCACTATAAATATATAGTATTGTATGTATCCTATATGTATGTTTAATATTAGAAGTTTCGGTTATTTTAACACACACTTAGGACTTAGGTAATAAAAAATAAAAACGTTAGAAATATAATGAGATAATTATTTGTTAATTATTTAAACTAAAACAGTGTGACTGATTATATTTTTTATCCCGTTTACGTAAGGAGTGAAACGGATTCTTTATAATTAATAAATAATTGTATTCGTAATTTATAATTTTGTTTTTAGTATTTGCATTTTAAGTTTTGTACTGCGTTTCTTTTAAGTGGATAATAATTATGAAAATTAAATTTATACTGTACTAAATAAATAAATAAATGAATATCTGCCAAATTGTAAAATGAGCAAACGATATAGTTCGCGTTAAGGTGATAAAGCTCAAGCATTTAGGATATTATAGAGACGTTCGGGTATTGGACCGCAAAGTCGTCGTCGCCCCCTCGCAGCGGACCCCCCTGTACATATATATTTAATGTATATGTACATATATAGACGCGTATACATATATATGTACATATAGTTGTGTGTAAAGCATAAATTAAATTTTCCTTTGTGATTGCCAAATGAATATGTTTAGGGGGCTCCGGTCCGACCGCCGGCGGTCGCGTCGCTCGCTCCGTTTACAAAGTGAGTTATAATTTAAAATAACAATGTTAGATTAAATTTAATGTTAGTACCCTTACTGTGTATTGTATAACTTATATATCGCTCAATGATTTGACCGATCGACTGATTAAAATTTTAGTGATAAGCTAAGTGTATTTAGTGGAGCGGTGCGCGTGCGCCGAGGTCGCGACTCATCGCCATTTCGTTGTATATCTTAGACTTGTTCCTTTAATTTATTACGAGTATAAAATACGGTTAACTAAACGAGTATAATAGTTCAGCGCGATATAAGATTTGTTGTAATGAAAATTTAAAAAAATAATCTTTTCTACCTAGACGAATTGTTGATGCATAATTTCGAACGTTTAGAATTATAGGCTTATGTAAGATCGCTCCGTAAGTAACTTAATTTATCTATTGTGGTTAATGAAGGTGTTAATAAGCGAATTTGTTAAGTGTCGCGGTCCGCGTCGCGGGGGTGCGGCGTCACGTATTAAAAAAAAAAATAGTGAAAAAAATTTACTTAAATGTTAAAAAGAAGCCTTCTACATTGTGATCTCGATCGGTACATTTACTAGGAGCTCTATATAATTGTAACATACTCGACTGAGGCCCATTGCCTGAGACTGCCCATAGATATTAACTACGGTCGTGTTCGCGTCGTACCACCAACTTTCGTTCTGCGTTTACCTTTTCAGTTAGATTGAATAAAATAATTAACTGTAGTTTTAATATATACAACCACCGATGATGATGATGCGATGAAATTGTTCAATACTTCAATCTTTATAATGTTAGGAAATGATGCCTTACAAAAAAAAAAAAAAAAAATTAAGTCGGATATATATAGATGTTTTTATAATTATGTTATTTTTTCAGTGATATTTGTATTATTGTAGAGCACTAAGGTGTTTTTAGAGATGCGGGCGTCCGTCGTCCGAACGCAAAAGTGAAAACACAATTTGGAACAATTTTTAAGGAGTTAGTTTGTAATGAAACACATTCGTGGCAATCCTCTAAGTAACAATAAATATATAATTTATTTAAAGTAAAGTTATTGAATATGTATTAGGGAGTTTTAGATTTACACGACCTTAAACTTAGTGCAAATTATTGTGGATATCGATTGAAAAACTATTTATAATGGGTTTTTGATTAATTAATTATTATATAGAAGATCATTAAAAATATTGGATGAATTTATATTAATTAAAAATAGTTAGAGAAATAACGCTAAGACTCGTTAGAGGCTCGTCTGTCAAATGTGCGCGCGTCGGTAGCGCGGCCCTCTTCCCCTTCCTCCCCTCCCCTCCCCACTCCTCCATCCCCTCTCCTCCATCCCGTCCCTCCCGTTCCTCCACAACCCCCACCCACGACACTTATTTGTACAAACCGCAAGTGGTCATGTAAACACTTGCGTCCGTTGCACTTAGCATTTTAATATTACACTGATAATATCGGACATAAGATATTGTACTGTATCTTAATTCATAAAATAATGTTTATGGTAAAATAATAATCTTGGCTTAAATGTAGTTTTACCTACTGTTGTGTAGTTTAAAACCTTTCGTCTCTTTTTGTATTACTTTATATTTACAAATAGCGTACGCGTTTTTTATATATATAAATATATGGTATATATATATGTATGTATGTTTATTCAGTAGTAGTGAAATAAAGGATCATGTTTGTGTAAAATTGATTGTATTTTGGTATATGAACTAATTTAGCCGCACATAGCACGGGTCCATCGAGTGGTGGACTATTATTATTCAACAATTATAAATTACATATATTATACTAACCGTGCTACTACTACATAATTAATATTTATAATTATGATCGTAATTGACTAATTATGCAAATAATATCCCTAGTGATAAAGTTAGATTAGCTGGATAACATTTTAAGTTGGAATTATACTTATATGCATTTACATTACATTGATAGCGGCCGGTAATGTCATTTTATATACACTGTAGTCCTCTCGAGACTTAATTGAACCAATGCAGGTATATTTATAATAGAAGTTAATATTAAATGTAATTATTAAAGACCCTTTTATCGTAATAATAAATATGCACGGGCTTTTTTACGATTAATTATAACATTAATTAATTAATTATTAAACACTTAGGGCAAGTTGTTATTTATTTCTGTTTATAATTAAAAAAAATGTGTTGATTATTTTTAAAGGATATTTTTTTATAATTGTCGATCTATTAGATTACAAAATTGTTAGGTGAAGCTATATCGACTGATGTACAATATTTAAAGTAATTTACTTATGGCAGTATATAAGTTTTACTTTATATCGTCTCTTATATAATGATATTGATATGACAGAATTCCTAAAGTGTAATTAATTGGAAGCGGCATGTTACGAATGTAAGACTATTATCTAGATGTGTTGATAGTTGATGCCCTCGCTTTATGTTCCTTATAAAAAGGGAAATTATGATAGTCTCTGTACAACACGAGCGTCCTTGTTGTTTCTTTTTAACACTAATACCTAATGATAATTAGTTAATTACGGTTCTAACTATTAATCTTAACCGAAGCTGGTTTCGAGCTTCTTATGTATCAACTATTTTAATGTAATAATAAAATTAAAATGTGCTATCGCAATCGTACGATCACTACTGGAGTTTTAAAGTAGAGAAATATATTATAATTATGCATTATTCAGTTTAGGTATTTTGGGATTTATATTAGTATATAGATTATAACTGGTATAACATAAGTTTAATGTAGATGTAATGAATAAAAACAGTTTGTCGTAGTTTCTTATTATTGTGTAAGCTTCTTCTACATTAATTAATTAAATAATACTACTGGTTGATTAATATTACAACTGCAAATATTTGAAATATCTTATGATTGAATATTTATCTACTATAAGGACATTATAAACCGTAGATAATTAAAAGAAAACAAAAAATTCAAAATACCAATGGCATTTTTAATGTTTGATCTCTCCACCCTGTTTCCCTTGGCGATACTACGACTCCTCCAAAATATTTTATCATAATTTTTGTTTTTATATCGCGACATAAAGTCGGCGCTCAAAGTGATAGTCTTACTAAAAACCTAACTTTTAGAAGCAGATTCAATTAATTACATCGTCCGAGCAGGTTTCCCAATAAACACTCAACAATTCACTAACATATTAACACAATTCAATAATACCTATTACATATATTTTTCTAAATTCTTTTTTACCCAATCTTAGGCCTCGCTACTGTAACTTCAAGGTTCACATTTTACTATAAATATTCAACTTTAAATAATTAGAAAAAATTTGACGCAATTTAAACATTAATTATCTCTTCTTGAAAGAGAGTAGAAGAGTTAAAATCTGCTGATATTTTTATTTTAAAGTTGCAATGGCAGTAGTATGTTTTCACAGTAGATCAATCAGTACAACTGCAGGCATGTCTAAAAAATACATTATTATTGCTAGATGTTGAGCTCATCGGCACGTAAACGGGGCTACAATTTATTTTACGTTTTCGAAGCAATTTTACGTTCGACCGTTTCCTCCTCTGGACAAATTGAAACCAGAAATGTTCCTTGGGTACTTATCAGAAACCAGAAGTAGTTTTTTCTTTCTAAATACATACTTATTATAGCAATTTCGGTTGTGCTAAAGGTTCGTCAGTCAGTGTCACAATGATTCCCTAAAAATAGTTATATATCTTTAAAAACGTTCTCTAGTTGTCCAGTTGTAATATAACCAATAAAATGCTAACAGTATACACCCTCAAAACGTCGCCATTGTTAATACCTTAATATTTTGAGTTATAGTTATGAACTCGATTATTTGGAGGATTTTTCTTTACAGCTTCTACAAACTTTTGAACGTCTGTAGACGTTCTGGAAACATCATATAACCTTTTTTTCTTCCTACCATTTAAACGCTCGAGTGACTACATTTAGTATCGTGGGCTCCCCTACCATCCCCTTGAATGAAGAGGAGGAAGCTTTTAGTTTATCCCGGGATAGGCACAGTCACGGTTCCGTGCCGGTGAGCGCGAGTGGTTCAGCAGTAGTCTACTGACTGTAATGTAATTTAAGCCTGTAAAAATTAACCATACTTAATGACAGAGGGCGATGGTGTAGCCACTAGAGGCGGGAGTCCAAAGTTCGTGAACGCGACGCAGATGAACGACGGTGTTGGAACACCACCGCAGGTTATATATTATGTAAAAAGAATATTATTGACAACTTTATTTTTACTTATTACTAGGACCCTCACTTTTGTTTTTAATTAAGTACAATGAAAAGTAAAATAGAGAGAATTTATGTATTGAAAGTTTGTGAAAGTGATTGTGAGGCGTAAACCATTGGAGGACGCATTTGGATAGAACATTGCGAACGGTTAAAGAAATATCTTTTTGGTCCCTGTAATCGAGTTCCCGTGGGATAATAAGTAGTGGTCAAACATATTGTTACAGTAACAGTTGAAATATTTTCTTATCCAGTTGTAGTTGTTTGATGATTATAATTAAGCCGTTTTGTTGAAATATTTTGCCCAAAATGCTACCTTGGCAATTTGCCAACGTATTTTCGATGAAGTGAATCATTAGCGTCAGCGCCATCTCGTTTAGAATCAACTGAACTGTATTAGCTTGTCTAAAACATTTCAATTCTATTGCTAAATTTTCATTTCTCACTCGTCGATGCTAGTAGTTACAACAGTAGCACTAATCGGGATGAACCCGATGCAAAAAATGTATCCCAATAAGTACGGCTTTCACAGCTAGAGAGAGCTTCCTAACGCAACTACATGAAGACCTTCTTTGAGTTCCGAGTTATATGATTACTCGAGCTTCTTCCGTCTAGTAGCTGTAGTTCGGTTGTTAGTCCGGTTGATCGAACTAGGGCAACTTTTGGGCTAGCAATAATTCGGTTGAAACAAATCATCGAACTATTGCTAACGGAAATGGAAAACACTCTTTTTTTAGTGCATCTGAACATGAGTTTGCAAGAATTACAATATTCTGAGTATTTGGGCTGTATAGTATCTGTAACGCAACTATGGAATCCCTATCTAAATTATCGGTTGTCCATTCACATAAAAAAATGATAAATGTGTCGGTCTTTGTCGTCGGTCGAATGTCGCTACGTTTGGAATGCCTCTTAAACACGACCACACACATAAGATGTGTATTCGACAATTCTCACGATGAGAATAAATCTTCGTTCTCATCTCAGCAAAACAGCCTATATTATACCTTGAAACTGTGTCTGTGTTAATCGCAAGAGACGCTATTGACATTTTTCTCTCGCTCTCTCATTATGATTGCGCGGGAACATTAAAGAGAGTTTGAAAAAGTACCAATTGCAGTTGGAAAACACAGTAACTACTGAATATTTGATAACTTTGATAATATTGCATAGGTAATATAATTAGTGATGGAACTGTCTTATTATTACTTGGACCGTCAGCCCTCATAATACACCATTCCATCACCTACATTCTTCACGACAGACTTTCAATAATTAACTAATTTAAATTATTCTAACATTGGAACTTAATTTTTGATCTATTTACAAAATAGCCTTTTACTTTTGAATTTGGAATTTATAATTTAACATTATACGACAGGTCCCAATGATGTATTGCGGTATGGTATCACCTCAGCCGTCGTTCTGTAACGTTTCTGACATATCTCCGAACATATCAGGTTTTTTTAAAAAAAATATTAAGTAGATAGATTGTGTTTAGGGTAATATGGTAGTAGGTATCATCTTTGATTTTCTAACTAGGACCGAATAGGCTAATTAACTTGTGAGTAGTTACTAATAAAATGTTACATGGTATTAGATTTAAGTATTTTTTTGGTTAGCTACTTATTAAAGCATCGAATAGGTAAGTATTTAGTTGGAAAGTGAAAAGGGCTGTGGTGCGGTAAGTAATTATTTATTTTATGTATTTAAAAAGTGTTGTTGATCCCAAGTCCTTTTTAATGAATAATGCAACGAAGACGCAAGGAATAAGACAAACTTATTGAATGCTAGAATTGAATCCCATAATTCCACTTAAATATAGCTTTCGTTTGTTCATTACTCAGTACATGTGAGTACATAGGACAAGACCTTACCTAAACTAGACTTCTGAGAGAACATGAGTCAGGTCTTGAAGTGGAGACCACCTGTTCGCCGGTCCCGTGCCCTCGAGGGATCGGCTGGCAGTGGTTGGATGCTAAGGGCGGAAGGTTGTACGTGGTGGCTCTCAAATAAAAAGGCCTATGTCCAACAGTGATGATTATACCTAAGTTGTTGATGAATAAATATATAGTCACTTTGCCACTCTCCTCTCGAAAGAGTGAGAGCGTTTTTGTTGCCTCTTTGTGATACTAATAGCAATGTTAAAGTGTATTATGTGTATTAGGCGATGATTACGAATACACCGGTGGTTCCGGGGACGGTTATCAGCGGTCAAGCAAGCGGAGCTATTCCAGCGGGACCGCTTCTGCATCCTCATTCCATCCGTATAGGCGCTAACGAGTGAATTTGCAACTACCCACATCTCGACGCCACTCTGCGAGCCCTGTAACTGCGAACAACTACTGAACACCAACTAGATGGACCTTTGACGTTTCTGTTCCGTATTTCGGCTGCAAACTTCTCCGTTTGGAGATCTTTTACGGTTGAAGTGGAGTTAACATCCGCTATAGACTG
Organism: Synanthedon formicaeformis; assembly: GCA_945859745.1. Lineage (NCBI taxonomy): Eukaryota > Metazoa > Arthropoda > Insecta > Lepidoptera > Sesiidae > Synanthedon > Synanthedon formicaeformis. The sequence continues at coordinate 1,476,837 of OX243968.1, read as the reverse complement.
AGGTGTTTGTAAGCGGCCGACCGTTAGTTACAGCGCGCCTGCTCCCGTTTGAGAATCTTGTAAAATATAGTTCGTATATTATTTTTCTACTATGTAACACAATCGAGTTTGTATTTTTTATTGACACGAGTTCTGTAAGGACTTTAAATCCCGAAACTTTTAAACTCAAAGCTCCCGACGCAATATTTCAATATAGGTAACTAATAGTAGATAATAAATGTATATCGACGCCATGTGAATGAATGATAATTTGAAAGGAATTTTAAAATTTCTTAAGAACTCGTGCCACGTTTCCTAGGTTAGTTAGCTTTATAACTTTTGAATAATTTTTATGACTTAGAGATTGTTAAGGTGAACGTATGAATTCTGAATACGTTCGAAATTGTTTGTTATCAATTCTGGGTCATTCTTATGCATGCAGTTTCACAGGAATTTTAAAATATACATGTATAAACTGACATACATACATAAATAAATGATTGCATCCAATATGTTCATAAATATTCGTCTGATTGATGTATCAGTTAAAATTTAGGCTTGACTTTATAATATACATTCTTAGTAAGAGGTAACACTTTACCATATACTTACCTACCTACTTACAATAGCTGTATTTCAAGATTTTATTAATGAATTAAATTGTGAGATTAATTTCACTTTCACATTTCACAGAGTTTTACAATCTTGTATATCATAGGGGGTAGTAGCAAATTTTATTTTTGTTGTCTACCCTACGGATTTTTAAATATTCTCTTTCTTTATATCAACATAAAGAAATGAGATTTCCTTTATTGTCGATATTCCCTACAGTTTTCCATTCAATAATAATTTTTGTTTTGTTAATCGGCTCGCTAATGTTTTTGACGTGTTTTATTTTCATTTCGTATCGATTGTTCATCACACGATGTTTTATTTTATTTTTTTCAAAATTAATGTTTGTTTACCGTAACGTGTAATGTTTATATAAATACATATAACTTTAAATAAAATCTCTAAACGTGATAAGTTTTTATTAATTCACCGATAAGACTGGCCGACATAATCCTCACCCAAAGAAAATACGTGTAGGTTCATACAAATAAAATAAATGTACCTAACATTACTAACTGTAGATCACGTAAATTAGTATTACCTATATTTTTTATAAAAACACTATATTTTTTATTAGAATTTTTTTTAGTATAGCATATCGCCGATTTTGGATGGCAGGGCTTGTATATACAAGTTAATTATTAGGCTAGCTAAGTACAACTGCAAATGGTTCACGTAAATAATAATTGTAATAACTGTAATTAAAATTAATGTTTATTATAAATAATTAATATGCATATTATGTGTTAAAACATAGAATATTAAATACTTAATTAGTTTTTATTGAAAACTCTGGGACCTCATTGAAATGGATATGTAAGAAAATATGCTATAGTTACGTTTTTAATTTTTTTGGTTAAATTTTAGACTGTAAAAATTACGAGGTTAAGCTAGAAATCAAGTTAAAATATTTAGTGCGCAATAGAATTATTTTTAGAAAACTTACTTTAAGTGATCTTCGGTTTAGTATAGACACGCTTATGAAACAGTACATCCGGGTTTAAATAAAATTATTTGTATGTTTGGAATAAATAAAACCTTTAAGAATTGATTTTATATTTATTTTACTTATATTATTAAATAATAATTACAATGTCTATTAAAATTGTCTAGAACACGCATAGCATGATAAGGTAAAAATATTTTAAATCTTTGGTAAAAAGGTAGTTTAGATTTATAAAAATGGAATATTTTATTCAAAGTATCAAAGTATCCACACAGTTTTGCCATTTTTATGGCAATAAATGACGATGCCAATTTTGAAATTTGCCAGTTTTGATAAAATCTTGATAATATCCTGTGAGTCTGCATCGAGGAAGGAATCGTGTCTGGAGAGTAAGGTGAGATGGATTTTGCATAATAAATGGTGGGGTTTGAGTGTTGTTGAGCGATTAACCAAATTAATAATTCTACAAATATAATAATTCATAATTCTATAAATGTTTCTTCTTTTAGAACTATATAATATACCTACCTAAGTCCGTTCAGTCCACAATATTTCTTGATAGAACCTACACTATTAAGGTTCTTACTTTGAAGGTTTGATTAAATATTAAAAATTATGATAAATCACAATGAATATTATAAATCAAAATCTGTATGTATCGGTAATCTTTATTGATTAGTTGACAAAAAATTATGAAATATATACTTAGCTATTAAACACCCACATATTTTTTTAGTAAGTATTTCACTTTTTATTACTTGTAAATTTTAATAATTGCAAATTCGTTACAATAGGTAAGTATGTACTATCGCGGTCAATGGACCAGACCCACTTTTCATCAAATTTGTCTAACGTTGAATTATATTTGCCTACTCTTTCTGACTACATTATAAATAATACAAATATTGTCGTCAATATGTATAATCACCTAATATGTATAAGACGAGGTTGTCATAGTAACGTAAATGTTATAATACGAGTAGGTATTTGAAGTAGGAACAAAGATAAATACAAAATGTGCACACGAAATTGTTCCTTACGGTGGGACTGCTCCCTTGACCGCGATAGTACATACAACGTTTTATCTAAGATGGAAATTAATAGAATAATATATGTAAATAACAAAGGTGAATTCAAAGTTAAAAGGCCCTAAAATAGTGTGACATACGAATTTGAGAACTTTTCGAATATTTTACAATGATTATTATCTACAAAATGTTTTCCAAAATATCTTGTAACAACACGAGAAAAACAAAATGCTATTTCGGCCTCCCTCCACTTGGCTCCTATGTCTAGGATCGAAGCATTCAATTTCTTTCTTTTAAAACGTGCAAGCCGAAGTAAAGAATTTACATTACACAAGCAATGAAGCATTTATACAGAGCCTTATTGTGCATAATAATTAGGTTTTAAAAATGCTATCTATAATACGCAGCTCAAGGCAAGCCTAGATATTAAACCTGATAATAGGTGGGTATGTAGTACAGGTAAGGCACTGGGATAGAATTAGAAAAGCGAATTGATACGAGAATTGACGGAGTTGGGTTCCACTAAGTACCTACGACTGATGGGATGAATTTAAAACTATGTAGAAGAAATAAGCTAAAAATTAGTCGTGACGCCATGATCGTTATGTCCGTTTGACAACTGAAACCGCTGGTATCGGTGTAGTTATGCAGATTGTTGGACGAACAGTGAGCTGGTCTCAGGGCTCGTTCGCAGAATGGCGTCTCGAAGCGCAGTTTGCGCACTCGCAAGGCTTTGGTGTAGCGTCGTCCAATTCGGGTAGGTGCGCATAAGCAGCGCGATAGCACAGCTCACGGTATCGGGCACATCCTGCAACGAATGTTTTGGCCCTCTATATTATTGTTATATGTAGGGTATGTATGTATTATTTGGTCAAAATACTTAGTATGTCCGTATGTCAGAGAGATTCAAATTAGCAGCCAGGTTGCCGCGGCCACGCGAGCCTCACTGTCCGGACTAACGAGTAGGTACTCTCTCATTGGCCGACTAAACTAAAGCAAGAACTCATTTAAAACTTGAAATTTATTTTTATGTGTGTAAATTTTTGGCTTACAAGAGAATGTTAGTGTTTTGTTTGATTTACCTAAGTAGGTATGTGTATGAAATGCATAATTAAATGATACTGTAATGGTTGACGATTATTAAATATTAAGATAACACCAATCACTCAATTGGATCACTCCAATTAATATTAGCGAGAGAAGAAATGATGAAAGAAAAAGATTGTACCTGTGGGCGGCAGAGCCAGCCTGGTATCCGTAGCAAAACCGCGCTGAGCCAATCGATCCATCAGAGCGGAGGCTGACCATCACCGTTCACTGCCACCCTCGCTACCTGAAATAATCGACTTGTCTTCTTATTACGCTTATTGCCTAAACTGACTAACTTGTATCTACGTAATTACAAAAATTATCTTACAGTTTTGTTTCAATTTGAATAAAATTTTAATTGTTTCGAAAGTTTATAAATTAAATATATTAATTTTTATAAAGTACCTACTAGGCGACCCGCTCCCGACTTTTCTCAGGGTGCAATTTTTATATTTAAAAATTTTCCCCGTTATCCCTTTCCATAATTATGTGAAAACGTTTCGATCTAAATTTTGTTATTCAAACTGATTTATTCAAGATTCCAATTACATATTTAAGAAAAGTTAAATCACATTTCTACATACCTTCAGCAGCAGCTGGCGAATGTCCTTCTGATCTATCGGTGCGAGGTGATATCGACCCATCGGAATGATCCTGAAAGTGAACCAAAATTTCCATAGGCATTAATCTTATGCCATTATAGTCGCAGTGCTATGAATCTTATGGACCAAATACACGGTCAAGCGTTTGACGTGGCTCCAAACGACTTAAATCAAATGGAGCCACGCCAAAAAATTTGCGCACACACGGTCAGTTCAATTTTCTGTCATTTATGCGTTTGACCGGGGTCGAGTGACGTTGACATGAGCTCTGATTCGGAAGTGCGACAAGATGCCACGGCGTAGTGTTTCTACCAAGGAGGATAGAAATGTATTCTATCCTCCATGGTTTCTACACTCACGATCAGTTGGCGCGATGAAGTGACGTGATGCAACGGCGCGATTTGAAATCCAGTGTTTGACATCAAGCCATCAGTTTTTACCATTCACGATCAAATTTTGGCTTCACGCCAGTTAATTTGACGCGATGGACTGACCGTGTATTTGGTCCATTATAATGTATTCCTATTTGACAGATTGATTGCCAAATTATCTTTAGTGAAGATTGCCTCTTAAATAATGCATGGCTTTTATTCGTTTAATATTTTAAGTCATTATTTACATTCAATTGCACGGGTCTCACCACTTTTTATTATCGTTCCACCCGATCAGAGAAAGGTACTCGTATTTATAGTAATATATATAAACAAAAGTGTGCAGTATACTGGACGCTACGAGTGGTTTCAGTAGCAGTGGCGAATGCTCTTGTACCATCAGTTATCGAAACCTTACTACCAATTTTTCAATGAGTACTATCGCTGTATGTTAATATATACGATGGGGTTTGAACCTTGATACATCGGAACGCCTTAACTTAGTAAGACCGAGCCGCCACGCCACCGAACCAATTCCCAGCTTAAGTAGGTACTGCGAAAGATAGGTACAGCCCACACCGCTAGTGGTCCTAGGTACTTGGTAAGTTGTGCAATTCACACTTAGCCTATTTCTGTTGGGACCTTCTTTATAGAGTAGATAAGTGATTGTAGATTTTAATGGCCATAATTAAAGTAGGTATAAATAATAATATCATTCGACATTAATGTTCATAATTAAAGTATAATTCGACAAATAAGTGGTAATTTTTTTAATTTCTTAAATATAGGTCAACCAGCAGCTATCTGTAATTTACCACATATACTGCATAAACACATAAGTGCGGCATAAACATGGAAAAGGGACGGGAAATAAAACAGCAACGCAATGACAGCAAATCGCCGATACTTGACATGAAAGCTTTTAGTTGCTCTTTTGCTTTTGCATTATTAATTCACTCATGTCATGACCCATGAACTTTATAAATAACTTTATTTTAATTTTCCTATACGAGTGGGAAATCTTTTGTAGGTATAATAATCCCTATGCTTAGATATGAGCCTATCAGGATGATAAAACACAGGCCACATAACACTCATACAATATCGTGATGTGAGATTCTTATTCACTAAAACCTAACCTCGTAATTTTTTAATTGCTTTTGTTGATAATAACAACGCAAGTAGCGAAAGTTTGGGAGCGTAACGGATCAACAATGCACCAATGTTATTTTCCTTTTAGCTTAAATCCCAAGATCCTGAAGAACAATGATGCCAAGACAAGACATCATCTCCTGCCTGTGAGCCTCATGTCAGGTGGGAGAGTGACGAGAGGCTCATTGATGGTAAATAAGATGAATCCATATCCATACTTCCATACTATAATATATTATTATTTAATCAATTGGACCATTAGCCTTTATAAAAAAAACATATGACGCTGAAACTTATACTGCTATCGTCGTCGACGGCTATCTTCTTCTTCTTCTTCTTGCAGTGCCATCTCCTATCGGAGGTTGGCTATCATCATGGCTATCCTAACCCTCGAGGCGGCGGCTCGAAACAGCGATCTGGTACTCTGGCCATACCATTCGCGGAGATTCTTGAGCCAGGAAGTACGTCGTCTGCCCGGCTTGCGTCTACCTTGTATTTTCCCCTGCATGATCAGCTGCAGGAGATTATACTTGTCGCCGCGCATGATATGCCCAAAGTATTCCAGTTTTCTGACTTTTATGGTTTTCAAAACCTCAACCTTCTTGTCCATTCTCTGCAAAACCGTTTCGTTCCTTATCCGATCTGTCCAGGACACCCGTAGCATGCGCCTATATACCCACATCTCAAAAGCTTCTAAGCGTCTGGTCATTGTATTGGTGAGTGTCCAGGCCTCGACCCCGTACAACAAAACAGGGAATACGAAGCACCGGACCAAGCGCATACGGGTCACAATATTGAGCGAACGGTTGCAGAGAAGGTGGCTCAACTTCATGAAGGAGCTGCGTGCCTGTTCTATACGACACCTTATCTCAATACTGTGATCCTCTTGATCATTCACTATGCAGCCAAGGTATTTGAAGGAATTAACCCTCTCCAATGGCTGAGCACCCACATAGAGTGGAGCTGTGTACCGGTGATTAGGTCTGCCTACCGTCATATATTTGGTCTTCTTGGCGTTTATATTCAGACCATACTTTATGCTGGTTTTGTAGACACGATTGAGTAGATATTGCAGGTCTTGCTGCGTAGAAGCAAGGAGTATAGTATCATCAGCATACCGGATGTTGTTTATCGCGCGACCATTTACAATAACCCCAACCCCACACTCATCTAGAGCCTCAGAAATGACTTCCTCAGAATATATGTTGAAAAGAAGAGGGGAGAGCGTACATCCCTGCCTTACACCTCTTAGAATCTTCACCCTCTCAGATAGCTGTCCCTCCACTCGCACTCGTGCTGATTGCTGCCAATACAAATTTTGTATAACCCTTATATCCTTACTATCGATACCTATTTTCTGTAGAATATTAACCATTTTCACATGTTGGACCCTATCAAATGCCTTTTCATAATCAATGAAAGCGACATAGACATCACTACCCATGTCCCAGCAGCGCTGCATCAAGACCTGATATCCAAACAATGCATCTCTTGTGCCCAAGCCATTTCTGAAACCGAACTGAGTATTCGAAACATTACTGTCTATTATTTTGTAAATCCGGTTATGAATAATCTTCAGAAATATCTTTAGAACGTGGCTCATAAGAGAGATGGTGCGGTATTCATTACATCTTTTAGCATTGCTAGTTTTAGGCAGTGTTATAAAAGTGGATTCAAGCCAATCGTCAGGGATGATTCCGCTGTCATAGATACTATTAAAAAGCTGTACAAGTATATGAATATTTTCGTCAGCCAGCAGTTTCAACACTTCAGCAGAAATCTCGTCGGAACCAACAGCCTTCCTGCTTTTAGCCGAGTTTATAGCTTTAACTACTTCTGACTTTGTTATTGAAGGTCCACTAAGTTCGTTTAGGTCTTGTTGGAGAGATGGTCTTATGTCATCGAATAGCTTTTTAATGTAATGTTCCCATAGTGACAGCTTTTCTTGCAACGTCATGGCTGGTTTATTGTTGTCATCAAATAGAGTTACAAATTTATTTTGTTTGCGATTACCCACGACTTCTTTTAGCTTTCTGTACATATTAAAATAGTCATGTCTTTCTTGAAGTTTCTCAATCTCGAAACACAGGTTATTCATCCAATCCTCTTTAGCTTTAACACACATTCTACTAATGTCTTTGTGAAGTGTATTATATTTTTGGATATCCCTTCCCTTCACTTGACGTCTCTTCTCCATAAGTCCCAATATTTCTTCCGTTATCCACTCACTTCTCCTCACACAAGGCAGGGGTGACAACAATTCCTTCGACGCCCGAACTATTGTTGTTTTAATCAACTCCCAGCTTTGTCTCGGATCCTTTGGCAATAAGAGTTCCCCTTGTTTGAGTTCAAATAAATCGTTGTTTAGCCTACAGTAAAAATTATCTTTGGTATTTTTATCACTCAAGCGAGTTACGTCGATAATGGATTTACGATCTGATTTTAAAGTTTTCTTTACTCTTACTGCTATTTTTGCAACAACCGGGTTATGATCGGAACCAATGTCTGCTCCGGGGTATGTTTTTGCGGCTTTCACGCTGTTCCTGAATCGCTTGTTTATAAGAATATAGTCAATTTGGTTTCGAACTATATTAGATACCGTATGAGCAGGTGAGGTCCATGTATAAAGTCGGCGTGGTGGTAATTTGAACATAGTATTTGCAACAACCATGTCATTTTCCTGGCAAAATTGTATTAAGCGGTCTCCGCGTTCATTGCGATCTCCAAGACCAAACCGGCCAGTGATATTTTGGACAATAACCGCCCCCACTTTAGCGTTAAAATCGCCCATAACAATATTGCACTCATGATGTTTTAGTTTTCTTAGGGTATTCTCAATCTGTTGGTACAAGACCTCCACTTTTTGGTCATTACAAACTTCTCCTGTGGGCGCATATACTTGGATGATATTAATATTAACCGGTTTGGCCCTAATTTGTAGTAACATTACACGGTCCGATATTGGCAAAAAGTTCAGTACCGATCCTTTCAGGTGTTTGCTCACCATTACAGCTACTCCATTCCTATGTTTACTGTCATCATTTCCACTGAAAAATAAAGTGCTATCCTTAAGATCTTCTGTACCACTTCCCATCAGTCTCGTTTCGCTGATTCCGATTATGTCAATATCTAGTCGTTTGGCCTCTCTTTCCAAATTCAAAAGTCTTTCTCTCTGAAACACACTGCGAACATTCCATGTCGCTATTTTTAGGGGCAACCCGGGGATTCTTAGCACCCTCTGGCCACTGAAGGCCTGCCGGGGACTGAGGGCCGTTATTAAAGGATTTCCTGCCATAATGATTTTCCTGGGAAAAATAATGTGGTGGTTTTCCCTTTGCCTTCCACATCGCGGTTTATTTCCAGTTGGAAACAATATTGACCCATAGCTGTTCCGATCTCCCTGATCTCCACCCATGGGCTTACTGCATGCGCCGCTGCTCGCATACAGGGATACAGTGCTTATTTGATGGCGGCACTTACTCGCCATGACGCTAATGTCATCATCGGGTCTTTGTAGCATTTTATAGGCTACCCCCTTTACCTGGAAGGTATCCACTACACCCTCAAACACAGCCGCTGTTTGGTCGGGGACTGCTTCTGCAGCTAGCAAGGATATCTCCAAGCCGTTCCATGATCCGCCACCTATGGACCCCGGTAGTAGCCTACAGCTCCAGCCCTACCGGCTATCGTCAACGTTAATTCGAAAACTATAATTACTCTGTGTTTTCAATAAAATTAATTTATGGGAAACACATAATTATAGAACAAATACCAAAATATAAAATAGTAGGTACACCTACCTTATATTTGTTGAATGAGAGAAGATTGTTCTTTTGTAGATTAATGTAAAATTGAAAAGGGTCTTTGCGATGCGTAGGTATAATAATGGGGTTGTATGTTTTCTGAAAAGGTTTCTTGTTATTGTTACCTAATGATAGCACTTTCATACATATATAGGAATTTCATACATACATTGAATTTCAATTCTTGGTGTAGGTACCTACTTATATGTGAAAATTAATTCTAACAAGAATATCTTACTTAGCAATCATTAACAGATACCTAATGACGAAACCCTGAGTTCATTATTGCGTTTTATAACGTGTTCAATATCCAGATTGAGAATGAAATGGATTTTCTCATTCTTCTAAAATATATCAGAAATTATTTTGCATTGCTAGGCAATTTCATGTTACATACGTTATTCCTATCAATATTAAAAAATATTTTTATTCAAAATCTATTTTTTTTAAATATAGTAGTGACATTGTAGTCACTGAGCCTAAAACCGCCTTATCTGTACCTATACTGTAAAAGAATTGAAATAAATATTGTATTGCTAATTATTGTTAAATTTTTCAGGTCAGAGAATAAATATAAGTAAATGCGCTTTCATTGAATAATAATACTCAAGTTTTAAACACCCCCGAAAAGGTCAGAAAATACAGGTCTTACTAAAGATTTAAAGCTTTGGGTCTTACCATTTTACTGCGTATTCTATCAGGAGTATCGGTCTCGACGTACGGCGTGAACTTTACAGCGTTCTAATGTAATAGAACTCCCACATAGTAATTATATTACGAAGGGTAACCCTATTTATTGACCCTAATGTACCTACAGTCGAATTAACAGAGAAATATACGAAGGCACTTGCAAAATTTAAGTGCCATCTTAAATTTTGATCTTAAATCTTAATTAATGAGAGAATTAATTAAGATTTGTATGTTTGTAATGAATAAACTCAAAAACTGTTAGGCCGATTTTAAAAATTCTTTCACTTATAGAAAGATAAATTATCAGCGAGTAATTAGGCTAGATATATTTTATATAGTTACCGGGACGAGTCGCGTGCAACCGCTAGTTATTATCAATACTAATAATAAATCTGTAAGGGTTGGTTACTTTGTTACTTTACTTTGTTTTCAGAGATATCGTGTTTATAGGCTCTATACATGATACTGAAACTAAATTGACGTTTTTTATGTATGTTCCTCCATAACTCTTAAACGAATTAACTGATTTTAATGAAACTTGGTAGATAAACATTGAAACGAACGGGACACAGGATAGGCTACTTTTTTCTTTTTCAACGCGGATGAAGTCGCGGGCGCCAGCTAGTAAAAAATAAAGTTTGTCAATTTCTATCAACAGATAAACATCTCCGCTGATTTCTTCTAAATTACCGAACGGATTTTGATACGATTTCCACTAATGAAGCCGGGAGTAAATAAATGTGAACATTTTTGCACTGCGAAAGGTACCTAGTGTAATAATAAAATTAAAGAGTATTTTGAGTAATATAAATATGTAAAACTCAGGAATAAGTAGGTAATGGAAACGTTGAGATTTTCACATAGGTTTCTGACGATCTCTTAAACACTTATAGGATAATATTAAGCATACACGTTTTCAGAGATAGCGAAAAGGACATAGGGTACCTTTTAACCGGAAAAAAGTTCTTACTATTCCAAAATTATCATAAAAATAAAAATGCAACACCTGGCATAAATATCAGCAACAACGTATGAATAAATAAATCTCATATTTTTGGCTTTGAATTTATAAATTTTTTCAACGCTCTAATAAAGTGGGCTGACTGAAGTCGCGAGCAGAAGCTAGTTATACAATATTTCCTTTACAAATAATTACTATTATTTAAAGCCCTTATCTCAGTCAGACAGCTTCGTTAATGTTGTAAATATAATTATATACTTACTTACCGACATACAACCAAGTTAAAAGTTAAAAAAACCAAAGCAATTTCCTCTTAATTGGGATCCTACTTCAGTTATCTTTATTATTCTATTATTCGAGTCTTTGTTATAATATCTTTGTTCCTTTGTGAACATAAAAGCGGTGGTCGTCAATGTTTTAAACAAAAGGTTTGTTATAATTAGCTTAGCGGCTCATTATTTTAATAGTCTGATGCTATAGTGAATTAAGTTGTTTATGCAAAGTTTCAAGCAGTCATGTTAATACTAAGTATAACTAGGTATTCCAGGTTTCAAGCATATCTAAATGGTTAACAAATATAATAAACTAGCTGGTGCCCGCGACTTCGCCCGCGTGACTGTAAATTATATACTAAAATCTTCCTCGAGAACCACTCTATTTATTAGTGAAAAAAGCTTGAAAATCGGTGCTGTAGTTTTTGAGTTTATCGCGAACAGACAGACAAACGCGGAGGACTTTGTCTTATTCAAGACGTGAGTGGATGAAGGTGTTGTGTCGCATTTTTGGGTTATTTCGTTTTTTTGAATTGATGAAGGTGCGAGTAATATTTATTTATTATTTATTTATTTAGATTACATACAGCCATATATGTCCATACTTATATGAATGATTACAGACCTTAAGATCGTCGATTTAAGACATTTTTGGAAAATAAAAAGTTGAAAAAGGTATTATGTACAGTTAATTTTAAAAAGAGTGCAGAAAAGTTTACTTTTGTTAATGGAAGAGGGAGCTATCACTTTTTTTTTTAATTATTGCTATCATACTATTAATATTTTAATTAATTGCTATCATACTATTAATATTTTAGGTTGTTTACACAACTTTGCATCATAATTTAGTACAAAAATCAGTTCCGTGGCGACTTATCTCAAAAATTAAAAGTAAAACTTTAACCTCGATTTATTCAAAATTAGAATTGTGCGACATACCTTCATCCACTCACTAAAGTATTTTAATTTTCTTTGCTTTTTCTTTTTTTATTATATTAATGTGTAATAAAGCCATTTATATAGTTACTTTAATATTTATTAGAAGCACAGCTACACAAGAGACTAATCTGGCCGAGGTTATTAATAGGGAAGCGGATGCCCGACAAATTATTCAACATGAACCACTTCCGCTTTGAGTTTCCGGCTGCTCCTGTACGAGTTTCTCTGTTGTGTGATATTTTCTCTGTTGGCTTCAACCCTTGTACAATTTCTACCATTGTACAAGGGAAGTAATTACAAGGAACACTGAAGAGAAGGAACACTTTTAACTGAAATTAAAAGGACACACCTTTCACTCACTACTCCCAAAGGGCTCATCTAAACTAAATATTTAACGCCTGACAAAAATATAATTGAGCATTAAAGATTTAATAAATGTTTTAATAAGTGTTAATACATTTAAAAAAGGGGCGCGGACGAAGTCGCGGGAAAAAGCTAGTAGGTACTATATAGGTACTCATAGAAAAATGTATTACAGAAATTCTTACATTCAAATGTACGAACTAATATAAATAGATGTTTTAGCTTAACCAATTTTCAGTTACCTATATTTTTTTTAATTGGATGCTGTCTACGCAAACGAGGCCGATATCGAGTGACTGGTTAATTGGCAATCTAAATGAAGTAGAGTCCCATTCCATCTAGATAAGAGTATACTTGAAAAATCTACGTATTTAAATGGGAAATTTTTAGTACGAACCAAATCTATCGGCGAATATAGTCTTTTAGAGATTAGGTTAAATAGATTAAGCGCCTCTTTCACCAACTACAAGTAAAGTGTTGATTAGTTACTTTTAGAAATAATTTTCTGTTTTATTGAATTATGCACTCGGTTTACTGCATCATTCGATAGGCGATTTTTTTTATTATTATTTAATATTTGGGACGTTTATTTACCGTACAAACAAAGGTATATCAGCTAGTTTGTGAAAGAGGCGCTTAGTATTTGATTTTGAATCAGATTTTGTTTTAGTATCTGTATCTACTTATTTAAATACTTTCAATAGTTTTATGATTACTTTTGAAATAGCTTATGTATGTTAATTAAATAGATTAAAAAAATAATAATAATAGGTAACAGTGATCACAAGTAAATATCCAGCCTCCCTTACGTTAAAAAAGAAATTTAATCACATAAAAAAGTTCTATTTTTTATGATACTATAATGTAATATCGAACATTGTAATCTAAGATTGTAACGTAAGTGGTTGCTCTTGAAATGGTAACAAACTTCCTTTCATAACAAGTTTAAAAGTTAGACCATTAAACTTAGACGGTTGGTTTTGAAATATTCACCTGTATATCACATGGGAGACTGAAAACATGTTTTTCATCTACGGGTAAGTAGGGCATCTGACTTAATGTAAATAGACTGGGAAGAGTATTCCCAACTATGAATGATATATGAGCATTAAATTTTAAATAACTTCATACGAAGCTAGATCAAAACATTCGTTAGTCTCATATAGACATGTTGGCAGAAATAATTTCAAAAGTATAAACCACCTTCATTATACGGAAAATCTTTGGCAGTCATTATTTAATTGCTGTCGATTACCGAATTCGTTTTATTGAGATTTTTATTTTATTAGGATTTTAATTATCTTCCTTTATTACCTACAAATTTGAAGGTTTATTAAGGCTGAAGGGACGTTTGTGCGTGTGTTTTCTATGTACCCACTCAAATTGTCTCTTTGTTGCAAATAAAATATATACTATTCTATTCTACTAATATTTAGGCTGACATAGATACAGCTCTAAGTACCTAATATAGATCGGAATCACTAATTCGAAGCTATAAAGCTATGTCACCTGGTGATGATCCACGTTTGTTGTAGCCGTCAGCAAATCCAGTATAGCCGAGAAAGACCCTCTCGCTGCCCGTCGATAACCCTCTGGTGGTATTTCGGCAGCACTTCCGGCAACGCTCACTGGTGACTGCGACCACTAAAACACATTTAAGGAAGTTATCTCTTCAAGGTCCCATGCTTGACGCAAGTCTTTAGAACAGGACACAGGATGCGGTACTATTTCCTGTAAAGCACATTAACTTACGTTCGATTTTCTTTTAAACACATATGTATAATTAATTCGTATAATAGACATGTGTAATGATTGAAATCCTTATCCTTACATAGTCTGTCTGTATATCTGCTCTTAAACCACGCAATCAGTTAGATAATTTTTCACAGAAGGTTTATTTATATAATAAACCTATTTAAGTTTTTAAACAAGTAGATTTTTTTAATAACAATCTTAATTTTGAATTTATAAAATTTACAAAAATATTTACTGCTAATAACATTTTTTAGGCAATAAACGAACTCGTGGAATACTTTTAGAAAATTCATAAAGGTTGCCCTTCAGGTTTTGTTAGCAGACAAAATAATAACTTTGTTCAATTAAAAAACTTCGTGAATGTACCTAATGCTTGTTGATATAATATAAAAGTACAGGATTCTGGACTGTTTATTCGAGATTGTAGGAGAAATTAAAACACAAAAAAACGTTACAATTATTATATTTCTCTGAGTTATAAGCTATGCAAGTTAAGCTTTAGGAATCGAATATTGTTATGGGACAAACAAGGAAATTTATAATTACGAGGTATAAATTTTAAATTAATATAGGTTAGCTAAATTAAATGTTAAAGCCATCAAACTACTACAACATGGAACACGCGTGCCATACAAAACACAACGAATTTTATGGAACATTTAAAAGTGACATATGCGTAGAGCATGAACTGTCATTTATAACAAAACAAACATAGTAATAAGTACGTAATTTAAAGAAAATGTGACTTTACGTCAACACATTAGAGTTTAAAATGAAATAGTAGAAGTTGATCGTTACTACCTTTTACCATTGACGCGTGAAGGCAAGAGTCCGCCATGATTCTGTCAAAGGCGTTCTTTTTATGTTCCCCTTTGGCACTTGTGACGCAAATTCCATTGTAGTATTTCGATGGTTAAAGCACCAAATGGTACATAAACTGTCGTTTATTGGGCGGATAATACCTATCATATTACAGAAAATAGTCAGCTTCCAAAAGTACTATTTGTTACACAACAAGTAAATTTATTATAAGTACCCCTTTTCAGATTTGTTTGTTTGAAAGTTAAAGTGAAAACGTATGTATTACGCAACTTTAGATGAAGGGTTGACGATCCCAAAACTTTTGTCAACTGTTTCTCGTGAGAATACTTTGTTCATTATCCAAAGAGAATATAATAATTATATTTTTCATCATTTTTAACGCCCGATGCAAAACGGGGTGTTATTATATTGACGTGTGTATCTGTCTATGGCATCTTAGCCAAACGAATGTACTGATTTTAATCCGTTTTTTTTTTTTTGTTTGAAGGCTGACGTGATCGGAATTGTTCTTAAAGTCTGTTTTTTAATCTCAGACAAGAATGACACATGCAAATGTCAAGTTTGCATGTAATGGATACCATGTAATGCATGTCACATGTAATGTAATTTTTGTCTGAGATTAATAAAAATCAAACTTTAGGTTGAGACAAAAAAGGAGACTTAGAATAAGGCCAAATAGAGACTTTTTCTGGAATTTTTATTCATCCAGAATAAATTTCTATTCTCCAGAGACGTGGAAGAATTCGCTGGTAAAATACTACTGTATTATGTAAATATTTTATGTGAAGGCATGTGAAGGTGAGCATAAATATCAGATATTATTTTTCCCGCAGGCGTTCACTATAAATAAATGAGTTACTTTGCCCTGAAGTTGTTTTTTGCATTGTCATTCGATTAATGTATGAACCAAAGAATTTAAAATGTTTGGTATGAACAATGTATTTTTATTTTGCGTCTCGAGTTTAGCTGTGAAGATTGTAGGAAATTAAGTTATACATGTACTATAATACAATTATTTTTTAGAGAATTTAATTCCCTACAACTTGACCTCCTCATGAGCTCTGTACGATAATTTGTCACTGGGTTATCGTCGATCAAAGCGAAAAAGTTATTTTTGACTGATAATTGATTACTCGGGCAATAATGGTCGTACAGAAAATTAAACTGCAAAAAATATCTACAAGATGCTTAAATGGGATTTCTTCCAGATTCAAAAACAATAATTCCGATTATCAATATATATATATATAAAACAAAGTCATCCGCCGCGTCTGTCTGTCTGTCTGTCTGTTCGTGATAAACTCATAAATTACTGCTCCAATTTTCATGCTGTTTTCACCAATGGAAAGAGGGTTCTCGAGGAAGGTTTTAGTTAATAATTTACAAAGTTACGCGGGCGAAATCGGGTGCAGCAGCTAGTATAAAATAATTGAAAAGAATTTATCAGCAACAGCGCGAAGTATTTACTCATACATGAGTTATCAGGGCATCATAAACTGAGCGGAGGTGTATCTACTGGGGCTCGAGAACGAATGAGAACTCAATAATGCATGGGACACTGGTTGCCCTCTGTTTCATGGACCACATACGTGTAGAACTTTGGAATAGCCTGTATCTATACTAATCTATACTCTATACAGGTAAAATACTCTTTCTTTAAGAAGACAAAGCCAACCCTCTTTTAGTAAGAGAACTAGTGACCAGCTCCCGGCTTCGCACCGGTGCAATTTTTTTCTGTAAATTATACACATTGTAGCTTTCTTTTCTCGTTTATTGTACTTTCCATAACTGGGATTTATAGGGAGTTACAACATCGAATTTTATTTACAACTAACCGACCCGTTAAACGTTGCCGTGTCTATTTCATATAAAATACCATCTAAATTCCAAAAGTATTATTAATCATCATCATATTATGTTGTGTAAAAATTATTGCATGCGATAAAAGATAAAAGGAAAATGATATTTCTAGTTCTAAAGTAATAACTGTAAAATATAAATGCACATTTCAACGAAGTCTGTCATCGGGGATATAGCTCAGTGGTAGAGCATTCGACTGCAGATCGAGAGGTCCCCGGTTCAAACCCGGGTGTCCCCTTCAGATTCATTAGTTTTTTTTTAAATGGCTTGATTTCTTTTTACAATACCTTAATTTTATTATACCCTTTGCGTTTATATAAAACTAACTTTTGCCCGCGACTTCGTACGCGCCCCCTTTTTCTTATGCGATCGCAGGGCTAATCTGGAGATCGCCCAAAGTTTCATGAAAATTCATCGGTTGAGCCGTTTTGGTGTTCATAGGGAACACACATCCATTTTTAAACCGACTTTCAAAAAAGGAGGAGGTTCTCAATTCGACTGTATTTTTTAAATGTTTGTTACCTCACAACTTTCGACTGGGTGAAATGATTTTGATGATTCTTTTTTTATTTGAAAGCTGGCGCTTCTCGTGTGGTCCCATTTCAATATGGTCTAGTTCTGACAATGGCATCCATGAGAAAACGGTTTGAAGTCGGTTTTTTTTTTGTTAAAAAGAGTTATTTTATATAACTAGTATTTTGCTTCGCCCGAAGATGATTTTTGTGTATAAGTACCTTCCTTTTTTCACCCTCTTTCTATTAGTGAAAACCGTCCAAAAATCGGAAATTTGTAAGTAGTTAACAGACAGACGCGGACAGTTTCGGCTCCTTTGTTGCAAAATATAGTTTTTTTTTATTTAGTACATAAAAACCTATTAGGCTTAAAAATTATCTAACTGTTGGTAAAAAATGCATCAAAATGAGTTCGTTGTTGAAGTTGGCGGTTAAACGGACAGACAAAAGCGGAAAGCGACTTTTGTATATAAAAAAAAATTAGAAGCTAAAGATAAAAAAAAAGAAGAGATGTTTAGTGATGTACCTGGTCAGTGACAGCTGGATCGGCTCCATGTCTCAGCAGCATTTCCACAATGTCGGTAGCGTCAGCAGCGCAAGCTGCATGAAGTGCAGATGACCCCACCTAAACAGTTTTAGATCAAGTCTCGTATTTTTTTTATCTTTTAAAAAAACATTCATTACGTAGTAGGTACACCTACATTGAGTTATGTTTTGCTATACTTGTCTAATCTTAAAGTAATTAATATTTTCATGCTTGTTTATATAAATGTTTAGTGACTAAAAATTATTCAAAATCAATGATAATAAATAATCATTTGACTTGCGTACATTAATTATAAATTTGTGAAATGTATTTTAAGATAACCCGTATTATAGTACAATAACCTGTACTTATCTATACCAATATTAAAGCTGAATAGTTTGTTTCATTGTACGCGCTAATCCCAGGAACTACTGGTTCGAGTTGAATAATTCTTTTTGTGTTGGATAGTCCATTTATCGAGGAAGACTATAGGCTATAGAGAACGCGAAGTCGCGGGCACCAGCTATTATAATTGACAGGCGAGTCACAGCACATATTAAATTGATAATTTTTAGTTCTTACGTCATTCAGTACAGCTACGTTGGCGTTATGAGCGAGCAAATCTTGAACAATTTGATTGCAGCCTCTGGCCGACGCCATATACAGTGCCGTCAGACCTTTCTGCAAAATGCAAAATACCTTGCTTTGTCCGCTCTTGCACATCCAATGATTTGACATTGATGGAGCATGCAGGTTTATGTTATACTATGGTACACCATTGTAAACAAGTATACCCTACAAGTAGTAAAGAGAACACTATAGTTTAAATATAAACACTACTTATATTACAAGTTTTTCATGAATTTTAGTAGTGGCAGGGCACGCAGTTATTACCTACAGCAGTCCGTCTGACAGCAGTAACCAGTTACAGAAGGTCAAAGTGATATAATAGCATGTGTGCTGTTGTGTTTCGGTAAGTGAGTAAGGGATGCCAGATTCCGTTTCCCTATCCGTTATTCTTAATCCTACTATGGTCGGCAGCGTACTACTAGCATCTTGTTGCTTGTGTTATAGGCGACGGTAGCCACTTACCATCAAGTGGACCGTCTGCCTGTCTGACGGTCTTAAAATTATAAAAAATTTAAGAATGATATACTTAGGTTTATAATAAGTAGGTAACTAATAGATGTTCTCCCCACTCTCCCCATTCGGGTCCCATTTCCATCCAAGCGTATAGGAACAACACATCCTACTATAATCCCTTGGTTAGGATGTGTCGAACTTTTAATGACGTGGTGATCGGATCTGAGGTGGATATTGATATATTTGACAATAGGTTTTCTTTATTTAAAAGTAAATTGAGGCTAATATTTAAGTAGCGTTAGTGTTTTATTGTTTTAATAATATTTTTAGTTAAGATCATTAATGTTTAGTTAAAATTAAGTTAATCATGCTATGTACACTATTTAGGACTACAATTTAGTAAATTACCATATACACATATCTTTTGAATTCATGTAAATAATTGTATTCTGTCTGTGTACTTTATTAAATAAATAAATAAATAAATAAATAGATTTTAACCACATCTCTGCTAGTGTCATCCTTTGGAACCAAGTGTTTACTTGAATAAATAAATTAATCTTAGTGGTCTTTCCTTTTAAAGATTTTAGCGTAAAAATATTATTAATATTATTCAAATAGAAATCTAAAATTATCTTAATAAACCGAAAAAAAAACTTGATGGATCAATGTATACTTTTTTGTTATTTAAGGAATGAAGATTGGGTCACATAGAATACGCGAAAATATAGGTTTTTCCAGTTTAAATTGTTATCAATCAATATTTTCTAATAGAATTTCATTAATATACTCGTACTTACAATGTCAGTAGCGTCTACATCGCACCCGTTTTCCAATAATATTTTAACGAGTTCCGTCTGACGATTTAGCGCTGCCAGGTGTAGTGGCGTTCTTCCCGAATTGTCTCTGGCATTCTTTGCAGCGCCCCTGGAGAGCAATACAGAGACTGCAGCTGCTTTTCCCCCTTCTGATGCGACGTGCAACGCTGTGCGACCAACCTGTATAAATAACCCAGGTAGACAAAATATTACATTTTTTCACCCATATTTACTAGCTACTTTGACCGCGTTGAAAAAGAGAATATGAGTTATAACGCCTGACATCGTTATCGCTGTGACGACGGTGGCGCCGCCACGCGACAGTGCGGCGCTCGATTCTTTATATTTTTAGACAATCACTCCGGAACAGTACTTTTTTCTGGATGAAAGGTACCCTATATCTGTTCTTGTATCCCAGACAATATGTATGCAAAATTTCATGATGATCGTGTATGAAAAAGTAGCGGACAGCGAGTTACTTTCGCATTTATAATAAAACTAGCTGATGCCTGCGACTTCGTCCTCGTTGGACGATGAAAGATACCCTATGTCTTTTCTCGTATCTCTGAAAACGTGTATGCAAAATTTCACGATGATCGGTTCAGTAGTCTTTGCATGAAAGCGTAACAAACAAACTCATATTCACATTTATAATAACTCATTGTATATATTATATACTCGTAATTTTCTCGTACTAAAAGAAAATATTACTCGTAATGTACCTACTCGTATTCACGTAAACACACGGCCGTGTCTACGACACAGTCACACCCCATTTTTTTTAATCCCATAACGGTCCACTTGACATAAACAACATTAGGGAAAATGCCAGTGCCGACCCTGAAAGATTTGTTTACAGAACGCTTGAAGTAGAGAAGCACCTCGGATGGATATTGTTCCAAATAACGGGTATGAACTTTGCATGTTTGGTGATATATTGGTACATAGAACATACGTTTATTACCTGGACTAACATATAGAATACTTTTATCCTCGAAAAATATTTGTTTCCGTTGTTCCAAATTGTTATGTTTCCGAGAAATTGTCTAAAAATATTTAAAAAAAACATACTCCTACATCGTCACAGCGATAGAATATCAAATATTTTCTCGTGTTATTTTTTCAACAAGAAACAAAACAACAAAATAAGGCTTTTGCAAAGCAAATATTCCAAGACTCGTTACTCGTATGTCAGGTATAATTTTTATGTTTTACTTACTTAAACACATAAAATTAATTTACTATAATAGTTTACTAAGTAACTATAAAACATTATAATAACAAAATTAACATTAAACCTATAGTTATTAACAAGTAGGTATAATTATAAATTATAGATAGATAATTTCCAATTGGATTGTGTAAAGGTTTAATAGGTGTTTTTAAATAACAGATTAAACGTAATAACATTAAAATTATAACAAAAGTTCAGAAAGCAATTAACGCAATAATTGTAATATAATTTTCACTAAAACATTAAAATTTATAACAAATGTTCAGAAAGCAATTAACGCAATAATTGTAATATAATTTTCATATAATGTTATTGTCCAATATATACAATTTTGGCTAAGACTGCCGTAAATAGCGATGGAAATAATAATTTCCGAGGGATTTGTTTAGAACGCCTCGGCGCGTTTGAAGAGTATCCCTATTATAAGTAAATAATTTGCTTGTGAATACTAGATGTGCTCCGCGACTTCGTCTGCCTCGGAATTTGACAGCATCTTATATATAAAGTCGATGTGTATGTATGTTCTCTTCTATATACTCTAAAACCGCTGATCCGTTTTGATGATATAGCATAAGTATGTTACTCGCTGATAATATAACTTCCCAACAGTGAAAGAATTTTTCAAATCTGTCCAGTAGGGTCGGAGCCTATTCAATTCAAACAAACAAACAAAGAAATCTTTCCTCTTTATAATATTAGTATAAATTGGAAAAATGTTTTGTGAACCAACGTTAGAAGGCTGACTGACAATTTTTTGAAAATTATTTCTCTACTAATAATAAATCTGTAAGTGTAGGTATTGTAATTGTAAGTATGTATGTTCCTCCATAACTCTTAAAAGAATTAACTGATTTTTCATGAAACTTGGTAGTTAAACATTTACACGTACGGGACACAGGATAGGCTACTTTTTTCTTTTTCAACGCGGACGAAGTCGCGGGCACCAGCTAGTTCTGTATAAAGATGTATCTTTTTTAAAATTGTCACCTTATTTGCGGCATCTATGTCGGCTCCTTTGTCTAGTAAGAGACTTATGACGTTGTCGTGGCCAGCTCTGGCTGCCAATGCCAAAGGGGCGTCCCCTGTCGCATCGGTTCCTTGGATCTTCATCCCCAGAGTGAGTGCATACTCCGCAACATCAACAGAGCCCCGAGAACACGCGCATTGCAGTACATCGTTCTGCTTCTGCTGGTTACAAAACAACACATATTCTTTTTTACATATACCACCATTACACATTCCACACAGCACCATCTAGTTCCACAATAAGCAACTGCTTGTATTATGTCTGTATTATGCTTGTCTTGATATAATACATATATTAGTTTTTTTTGTTAATACATACTACATAAAATATATATATAATAAAATAATATATAAATACAAAATTCCGTAACTCAGGTACAAAGGTAAAATGTTAAGACAAACATTTGCCCCAAGCGGGATTCGAAACCGCGACCGTTTGGTTAACAGCTCGGGTTACTAGCCACTAGACCAAACGTGTCGTCAATTCTTTTGGTTTATAATCTGGCTAGTAGTACAGAGGGTACACTGCGTTTCACAGTAATTTGGACAGCGTGAAATAACAGCAGTGAGTGAGTAAGAGATGCCAAAGCCCATTTTCTTACACCTTCCCAACCCCTAAATTCAACTGGGGTTGGCAGAGCACTTTCAGAACCTGTGACGTTGCTTGTGTTATAGGCGACGGTAGCTATCTACCATCAAATAAACAGACAGCTTGTGTGACGACCTTAATATAGAAAAAAAATATCTATTTATTTTTTGATAGTTATTGTGGATCGTTTGGTGATTTTTTGTAGTATCTTATAATTTCCATCATTTAATTTTTTTGAATATTCTATAAAACCATTCCTTTAAAATAATTAATTTATGTAGCCTCGACCTTCAGAAACTCAAGACACCAAGATTGAAGAAAATAAATAGAAACAGGAAATTTAAGTTTTTACTGAATATTTTATCAAAAGTTTACTTATATAATATTTATTTGGGTTTATGTAAATTTATACACTTAGAAATATCTACTATCTATGTAAATGAAATGTAAAACAATGTTATTCTTGTAAATAACCTTAGCTGCTCGGAGTCTAGTTACCATAACTAGACGCTTTCACGCCCAACTTGCTTCGTAACCTTTAAAAGTACTGGGAATATCTCTTTCATTTTTTGTTCATTTATAGAGAAAATTTATTTATACTTATTTAAGAGTTAACGGTTTGATCCAATGTTCAGATTATTGAAAAGAGGTCTACTGCTATTACTTTGGTTTTAAATGTATAACCTATAACTGTACATGTAATGTATAACCGCGCGGAATATAAGGTACCATATGTGCTTTTCTGAAACCCTGAAAACCTATTGCAAAATTTGAAATCCATAGAGAACATAATTTATACTATGTGGTTACTTTTGAAATTGTTCATGTGCTACTGACGTTGTATGAACACCATTTCATGTCTGGGAAATAATATGAAACTAACTTGTTTTATCCCCAATTTCAAGTTTTTAAATAGCGCTTTTATCCCAGTGGAGAAATTAAAATTAAATCTGAGAAAATAGAATTGTTACATACTTTAGTATGTATGTTTGTATTATTATCTTTTAAGATAATAACACATACATACAAAAAAAGACTAAAATTGCATTTTATTTTTGAAAATTATATACTTACACAAACCTTTCTCGTTTATCGCTCTTTTCATTTGTGAAAACCGTATCGAAATTCGGTGAGCGGGGATTTGTACAGAGTCACATAGTGACTTTATATTTTATAATATTATGTATAGAGATACATATGCTATTTACATACATTTTCTGTTGACGATATACCAACATGATAATTAATTATATTCTGAAATTCAGAAGCCTAAAGAGATTAAACATAATGTAAGAAAATCCCTTTGATGTAGAATGTAGACAAATCATAATACACATACGATATTCGTCTACTTCAAATAGCCTTAGGCTGTATCATGTTCCAAATAATTTCACATAACATTTATTATTAATATCAAACAACCTACTTTAAATAGACCCTGTGTTTTTTACGATAAAATTAGGCAGGCACTAATGGCCCTCTTTACATAGTATAAAAAAAGTCGCTTCCCGCCGCTTGTCCCTGTGTTTAGATTTATTAAAATACGGAACAATTTTTAATGCGGTTTTCACTAATGAAAAGAGTGTTAAACGAGGAAGGTTTCTTTAAATAATTCAACCCGGACAAAGTCGCGGGCACCGGTTAGTTAAATTATAAGGCACAGTCCCTATGAATGCAATTACCAACTCTTTACAAAGGAACACAGTAATAAACAGCACATCTGCTGTAACGTTTCATATGTGTGAGTGAGTAAGGGATGTTAGAGCCCATTCCCATATCACCCCTTATGTTTTTTCCTTCATGCTATCAAAATCGAAAAATCGCCCAAATCGTCGAGTGCATAGACTAATCGCCCGAATTTATCTCGCCCGGGTCGAGCGACTTCTCACGTAATTTATAGACGCCCCCTTACGGTGTGAACACTCTTAGCAATATTTCCAACTGTACCTTGTTAGTTGCAGCTAGACATGCCCCCGCTTCTACGAATCTCTTGACAGCCTCCAGATTCCCGTGGTAAGCAGCCATCAAGATAGGTCGCATGCCGAACTGCAGTAACAAAACGTTTTAATAATAATAAAAAAATATATATTGAAGACAACAAGTTTCACTTGTATTTTTTTATTGCATTTATTCAGTCAATTTATTAACATATTTAATCATGTTATTCATTTAACCTCGAAAAGATCTCTGACCAGAACTTCAAAATTAGTCGGGGTACCATTTCTTCGCATTTTTTTTTTATTTCTCATTTCTTTATTTCTTTAAAATTTGTTGGCTACTTATAATAAATTAACCTTGTCTGTCGCTTCTACATCGCATTTAGCGTCGATAAGTAAGTTTATGATGTCCATATTTCCACGGCTCGCTGCCCAGTGGATTGGTGCTCTGCCAAACTGCAATAAAAACAATTTATAAAGAGATATATAATCATTAGCCGATGTCTCTTCGCTGCTGAATGTAGGCTTCTCCCAAGGCTCATAAATAAATAAAAATACATAACGGACTGGAAGTTAAACTCAGTATAAAGAGAGATGGGCTGCTTTGTCAATTTTTTTACCAAAATAATTGTCCCAGCCAGGAATCAAACCTGGCACTATATTTTGGTTTTTGATGCTTATAAAATTAGGAAAAGTAAAGTGCTTTTAAAACTTAAATAGATTCTATATTATAGGTCCGGTAAATATTATCTACAGAGAGAAATTCAGAGAGATACTAACATTGTTTCTGCAATTGACATCTGTAGGCCGTTGTAACGCTTCCCGGACTGCATTAGGTTCATTTGTGATCACTGCCTCGTGAAGGAGCATATCATTGTGTGGAATTCGTGGCATCTGGAACAAAAAATAGGTAGGTCAATTCATGGGAGCTATATTATAATATGTAGGTATATAATACACACACACACACACACACAAATTGATCATACCCTACCCCAGATCCCTTCCCCATTGTTTAGAATGAACAATTAGTATTCAATTTATACATAATTTTTAATTTCTACACAATGAAACCCTCTAATTGGCAATGTAAGTAGTAATAATGTGTCTATTGTATGTTATTTTGTTTTGCTGTTGGGTTTATGTTCAAAATAAATAAATAAATAAATAAATAAGTATATAGGTACTTATCTATACACTTCGTGTGAAATCAATACTAATAATAAATCTGTAAGGGTCGGTCATGGAGTAAGTTACTTTGTTTTCAGAGATATCGTGTTTATATAGGCTCTATACATGATACTGAAACCAAATTGGCGATTTTTAGAATTTTTTTCTGTATGTATGTATGTTCCTTCATAACTCTTAAACGAATTAACTGATTTTCATGAAACTTGGTAGATAAACATTTAGACATACGGGACACAGGATAGGCTACTTTTTTTCTTTTCAACGCGGACGAAGTCGCGGGCGCCAGCTAGTGAAGAAAATAACGAACCTCAAAATCACAACATATTTCATAACTCATACAGCGGAAGATCAATCTTCTTCTGATGTCAATGGTGATAGTTTTTCGACGAGGTTTTTTTTGGATTATATGTGCGAAATCTGGGAAAATAGATATTTTTTGTTCACAGTAGGTATTCATTTTCTTGCATTGTTATATTTGAAGTAGGGCCGGCCTCAAGTGTTTTTACAAACTATAGTAGAATCAGCGTCATACCTTTGAGTTTCGAATTTGTTGAAGGAAATGTTTTATTCATGTGTAAACCGCTAAAGGTTTATCGGGTTTTGCATGAACATTTTTGCTCCATTTACTGCGCCAAAGCTAGTTTTGTACTATCCTCTTTATGTATTCAAAAGAACTAGTCTACGGTTTCATAAGTGGATAAATTCCACTGCCATGTATAAAAATGTAGTTTTGTTTTTTAAAAATATATAGTTTAGGCCTTAAAATATGTATAAATTCTCTAAAAATTCTCAACATTATTGGGATAGGTAAATGGGCTTTGACATCCTTTACTCATTTATCGAAACAGTATCTTTATCTCTGTATTCAAGTGACGGCGAAGTATAATATATTTTTTTATACTTAGCGCCTCTTTCACCAACGTCAAGTAGGCTAAACCGTCACTTAAAGTCACCTGTCACCGGGAATAATTTAGCTTTGTTTGTGGTAAACGTCCCAAACATCAAATAGAAAATAATATTAAAAATTCCCCTATCGAATGATGTAGTAAACCGAGTGCATAATTCAATAAAACAGAAAATTATTTCTAAAAGTAACTAATCAACACTTTACTTGACGTTTGTGAAAGAGGCGCCTAATATGAGAACCATGGACAACGGAAACCATTATGAGAACCTATGTAATTTTTTAACTTTCTTAATATATATCACCGGAGAAAATGTGTAGCAAGAGCCGTTTCAAAGTTTTTTTATTAAATAAATGATTAACAAAAGATAACTTTCTCTATTACCTAAATGGTGATAATTAATTCCAACATATATATATATATATATATATATATATATATATATATATATATGTATAATTTTCTCAAATAATGGTAAATTTCGCCTTAAGATATGCTTATACCTATTAAAGAACGAAATTAATGAGAAGTAATTAGTCTAATTACAGGGCATTGTTCAAACATCTACTGTTTTGGCGAAGTTTTGGGTTTCAAACAATCTTGTATTTCAAGTTGTTCTGTGGAGTATTTAGGCGGCGATCCGTAGTGACTTGTTCTGCTTAAAATATTTCTGAAACATCAACTTCAATCTATGTTAAAAACCTTCATTTATTTTTGTGGATGGCATTTTTATACTGTTTTTATACCGTCCGTGTATCGTACGAGTAAGTTTCAAAAGAGTTGTTTTATTTAAAAAAATATATACAAACTTGTGCAACTTCTTTAAATATCAAGAAAAATGTATGCAATTTTTCCAATTTATCTTTGAATATTTCAATATTTGAAAAAAAAAGTCCATGCGTTCTCGAGTTTTGCAGTAACACCTGTAGTGATTCAATTTTATTACATTTGAAAATATCTATATTCATATAATAGGATGGAAGAAAAAGCGTAGTTCAGTTTTATTCTTAAAAAAATAATACATTTGAGGAATTATTTTTACAGAGCGAACTTTATTTATATAATTTTTGTCTTCTCATAAATAAGTAATTATATTACTTAAAAAGCCAAGTCTATGGCAAGTCTATATCTATTTTTATATTTTATTAGCAAACGGTAGATTAAGATAAACGTTACTATTAATACCGAATAAAAAAACTTACTTTTCAATTCACTAATACCAAAGATATCTAATATTTATGTATCTACTCGTTATAACAAACAAATGAACTTAACAAACTATTCTTCAAAGTAAAGCTATTAGGCAAATAATATTCAATAATTTTTTAACTAATAAACCTGTGAACTTTAAAATAGTACATCTCAGAATAAATGTGGAGAGGTCACGTAATTAGAACGACCACTAGATACCGTCCATACGTTTGATATTAAACAGTATATTCATACGAATAAGGTTTAATTTTCATCGACAAACAGGTTAAAGGGAGAAAATTTATGATGCCAGCGAATTTTCAATATAAACACGCGTTGTTTTTCCTTATAAATTAATACTGAGGATATAAGAGAATTCTAAAATTGAAAATACAACCTTTTTGAACATATTTTATTGAGAAATACCACGAAACGCTAAAAATACATTCTCTACAGGTATTTGTATATACTGTATATAGGTATATTGTATTTGTAATTGTATATAAAATAAAGCCGAGAACAGGTCGCTAAAATATATACAAATAAACTCGTTGTCACAGCTTCTTTCTGTTTCTTCGCTAACTTTATCTAAACTACTTGATTTTGATACGATTTTCACTAATGAAAAGAGCGATAAACGAGGAAGTTTTGCTACTTGATAATATAATGAACTCAATGAAAAATGTGTGATTAAATTTATTAAAAATGCGACATACATGCACCGAAAATGCATAAAAATGTCAAAATATGTATAAAATGCTTAACAATTATGTGAGTGATATGTTTAATAAGAGGTTTCTTCACTTAATACATATTATATTGGATTAAAAATTAAAAAAAATTAATAAATAATTACATAAATACCTAGTTAATTTTATTCTTATATCTGTGTCACGTTTCAACCTTGTCTATCCATGCGACAGTCGTAACCAGAATATTTGTTTTACGACCTTTTTACTGTTCTGGTAAACGTCTAGTATAGTTAAGCCGCGTCCTCACTAGGGCCGCACGGCCACATCAGGCCGGCCGCTCGGCCAGGCCTTGTATAGTGTGTACGCGTGTAGTGTGTACAAGGCCTGGCCGAGCGGCCGGCCTGATGACTGTGTCCGTGTGGCCCTAGTGAGGACGCGGCTTTAGGTACCTACTACACATAAAGGTGTAAGTCACATTCGATAGTCATCAAGTGTTCCTAACTTCTAAAATAACATTAAAAGAAAAACAACATATTTAAGATTTTTTAAGGGGTGACGGACGGCAGATGTTTGTTACTCTTTCAAGCAAAAAAAAAAAACTTTGGATTCAAATAAAAGATAGTTTTTCACCTAAAAAATGTAGGTTCTTAGTCTAAAAATATTAAAAAATCGGGCGCCTTTCTCGTCACAGGGATAAAGATGACAGGCGTTAACACGTTAATTGCCACATAACGCGACGTCGCGTGGTGTTGCCTTACAATAATGTACGAACAATAAAATAGCTGCCGCAGCGTATTAGATTCTGGTATTTGTTTTGGCGCCTAGGGAAAATACATTCAATGATTTTATAATTTCGGCCATCTAGGTTCAGTATTTCGGCTTTTGGCAATTTACGTGTTAATTACTCATATATTTTCTTTTTCAACGCGAAGTCGCAGGCACAAGATCAACCTCACTATATTGTTATCTATGTGAATGTGGTCTTGGGTATACTAAGATACATAAAATATAGTGTTGCGTGTACCTATTTGTTGGCCGTAAGGTAACCCTCGTCCAAGTGGATTGATGTTTTTGACGAAACTATGTAGTGGCCGCCACAAATTGCTTTTCGGATAATCGGAATTGACACTCCACTTTAGTTGCTTGTCCGTACATTTGAATGTCACATATGACCAAAATAACATTTTATCTGATGGTTATTTGTAGTTGACTATTAAAGAACTTGTTATTATAATGGATAAGCATTTATATGTAATTATAATTGCAAATATTTTTTTATGTGAAGGTCGTCAGACAGACTGGCGGTCCATTTGATGGTAAGTGGCTTCCGTCGCCTATTAACACAAGCAACGCTACAAGTGTGGTAAGAGTGTTGCCGACCTTAGTGGAATTACTTAAGGATAAGGAATTAGGAAGAAATAGGCTTTGGCATGACGGTCTTTTGTATGCAGTGCATGCTTACTGCTGAATGTATAATGTGCCTTTACACTAATAAAACACCAAAACCATAGCTAAAGTTAAAAAGTTAATTTCTAAATTAGACCTTGCCGGGAATCGAACCACGGACGCCTTAAACGTCAAAAAGCACCTCAAACACTCGACAATGGGCTCGTCAAAAACGGAACATTTTGTGTCGGACCCTTTGGACCCACAACTTTTGACCCTATACCTACCAAAATGATGACCCGCTAGTCTTTTGTATGTCCCGTTTGACCCGATTTTATTAAAGGTACAGTCTAACTAACAATAAGTCACGATTGAAAGCGTTTTTTATTTAGTTCTATAATAATTTTGTTTATTCATTAAAATAACTGTATGTTTTGTAGGTTTAGGGTTACCGAAGGCACTTATAGATTATTGGATTTATTGGGTGTCTACGTCTTTAGTCTGAGCTAAATTGTCTTCAGTAAACACTCCGAAATTGACGTCACAAATCCCCCCATGCCCCCCTCAACCGACCTTTCCTTCACACACAATTGAACTGAATAGAGTACACATGATTGAATCTGTGATTTATGCGCAATTAGATTGGATTAAACGCCTCTCATTATAAGTGATTCTATACTTAGCTCAGGCATATATGTGTAGTCCAATTTTAAACTATAATCGTATGTTAAACATAATTTCTATGAACTCCCCCATGAAATCTATGCGATGACTAACAAAGTATCTTTATGGGTACTACGATGAATACAATGGGTCTAGCATGAGTTTATATTGAGCGCACAGTTGTCAATATCAAAATGACAGTTCTCCATATAAATATATCATGCTCTCGCTAGCGAGTGAGGTTATAAACTCATACTAGACTCACTGAATGCTGCGTTGAATACAAATGAAGATAATGGCAGGGCACATTGGCACCCCCTTACAGAAGACCACCTTGAAATAACAGCATATGTGCTGTTGTGTTTCGGTGAGTAAGTGACGCCAGAACCCATTACTCCACCCCTTCCTTATCCCTTATCCTTAGTTCTTCTAAGCGCACTAAAAAGTCATAGAAGACTTCTATGACTTTGCTTGTGTTAAAGGCGACGGTAGCCACCTACCATCAAGTGGTCCGTCAGCCTGGCTGTCGACCTTAACATAAAAAAAATACAGCCTTGGTTCCTATGACGGTATGGCAGAGCACGGCATGACAAAGAATGTTTCTTGAACACATAAGTAAGTACCTATTATTTTTTAACCTTTGTTAACGACCTTTTTGCAGCAACACTGGCCGTTTATAATTTATTTTAATTACTGTTCTTTTAGTTGTCAATTTTATATTTTTTCATACACGTTTTGTCATATTAGTTGGTAAGTTTTGCATTGTAAATACATTCGGTTGGTTTTACCTTAAATTATCTTCCTTCTTCCGTCCTATTTAGCTTTTAACAACCTTATTCAAATGATTAGCACTTACAATCCTTTATTTCAATTACAAGAGGCCGTAACGTTGCGTGTCATGCCGAAGCATACCACAGTATACAATAATACAATGGCATTCATATTATGTCGGAAATCACTCAACCTTTTGTTTTGTTTATAGCATCCGTTAAAAATTACCTTTTAAAATGTTACAAACAAAACAATTAAGTACTGTGTTATTTATATGTATGCATATACACATGCAAATTGCAAGTACGGGTCGGATGCAAAAATAACAATAACAAATACGATCGCCAGCAAAAGCCTCGGTTGTTTTTTGCCAACGAGGCAATGCCAATATACTGTTCAACACGGTTCAGCGGCAACTCACGGTACACAATGAAATACAATAACAGTTGTTTTAAAAAAATACCTATTCGCCGTACGTTAGGAAAACTGTGACGTAAATGTATTTTTAAAATACTAACCGATAAAGAAGCAGTAAGCGATAAAAAAATTATATCTTTTACCTACTTCAGGAAAATGACGCTTACAAGAACATATAAATAAATAGAAAACGAATTACTAAATGTGTTGCTAAACGCTAAATTGGCTGATTTTTTTATTTTGAAAACCGCAGACAGAATGGCGGTCCACTTGATGGTAGGTGGCAACCGTCACCTATAACATAAACAACACCACAGGGCTGCAAGTGATTTCACTATGCTCCTTTGTAGTGTTGGTTACACTGCCACTACTGAAATAATCCTTACTAATATTATAAAGGTGAATGTAAGTTTGTTTGTTACGCTTTTACGCAAAAACTACCGAACCGATCACCATGAAATTTTGCATACACGTTGTCTAGGACACCAGAAAGGACATAGGGTACCTTTCATCCAGAACGCAAACGAAGTCGCGGGCATCAGCTAGTAATACTATAATTTCAAATAATAATTCAAGCCGAGGTCCGAAGAATGTTCTCATGATGAGAAAAATTGGGGAAATTGGCCGGAAAATTGAATCTGTGCGAAGCCGGGGGCGGGTTAGTAATTTAATAATTCCCATTTGATATTGTGTTTGGATTTGTTTTTGAAAATAGCAATTATGTAAGACAGAATGTAATTTAAAAGTATCTGTCTGTTTGTCCGGCTGTCTGTTACCTTTTCAAACCTGTGAGGGCTTTGTTTTATATAAATATGTAATGATAGTGAAGTCTCGTCAAAATCGTTCCAGCATTTTTGGAGATTAGCCAGAAGTAACAGACAGGCATATTTTTTAAATGTATTTTGTTAAATGGAATCACCAAGGTAGATAACATTGATTGTGTTCTGGCATCGTGGACATGCATATATGTAACTTCTGCATATTAATGCAGAATGTGTGGGTTATATATATAATTATGTTTTTGTATTATATGTATATAAATTGATTTACATACTCGTACAGTCGGCCGCAAAAGTCGATTAACACATTCAAAAGTGCAATACAACTGAACACTCAACGCGCCATAAGTTGTCACGACTAAAGAACAAAATAAACTTCACGTACAAACGATCGTAAAAAGCTTCAGTAAGTTAGTAAATAAGTAAGTAAGTTGAGTGTTCAGTTGTTTTGCACATTTGAATGTGTTAAACGACTTATGCGGCCGACTGTACATAGCATTTAGTAAAAAGTAGTTCTTCTGATATTACAAACAAACACACATACTTTTTATTTATTAGTAGATATAGATTAAATACACCTTGTTTCCTTAAAACTCACAAAAAGTCTCTCTTTTAACTCTGTACCTGAAACATTTTATCAAAAAATTATGGACATCGTCAAAATTATCATCACATTCATCATCATTTTTGGCAGAGAAAGAACTGAAATACACGAATTTTCAATAAGTCAGAAAAAATTTAATTTGTTCTTGCAAATTTTGCTTCGTTAGTTTCGCATTTGGAGGTTATTTACTTCCAATGACGACCGCAAAGTACAATGTTATAAATTTTCCCCCGAGCGATTCAGCCCTTACTTGTACATCATACTCGAGAGGGATTTCGAAGAGGATCTTTTAATGTCAAACATTTTAACTTTAGCCTCTTGTATAGCTATTATTATAAAAGCTATTATTATTTATAAGGAAAATCTATAATAAATGTAATTTTATGTAAGGTTAAGGATACTTATTGCCATTGCGCTCTCTTATGGGTCCCATGTTCGATTCCCGGCAGGGCCAACTTTGAAAATTAACTTTTGCAATCTGGCTCTGGTCTGGATCTAGCAAGTTGATAGCAGGATACACTATATATTTCGCAGTCATTGGGAATTTTTTTTTGAGTGTTCAGAGAAGTATTTCAAAAAATTCAAAAAAGTATTTGACATAGTCAAATAAACAAGGGGTTTACATTAATTTAACTTTTACCCTTAAAAACATGATTTATTCAAAGAGAATCCTCTATGGACTGCAGTTTATTTAACAAGGGTTTTATTTAGTGTGGGTCATCATTATCAAGTTGAATTGTTGGAGCGTGTTTTGTCAATTTATTGGGTACTTTAGCCCTCGGGACAGTTATAAGGCGTCATTCACAGTGGAGAATACAATGTCATAGTATCTTTTATATATGGACAATATTTACATCGACGGTAGCCATTATCGCAACCCATTATAATATATAAATATAAATAATATTTTCAGACATTCCACACAGCACCATCTAGTTCCACAGTAAGCAACTACTGCTTGTATTATGGGTACCAGACAGTTGATATACTAAGTAGATTACTTTTTTTTTTGTAAATACAATACATATTATAGGCACAAACAACCGTGACTCAGGTACAAAGGTAAATGTTAACACATAAACATTTGCCTCTAGCAGGATTCGAACCCGCGACCGTTTGGTTAACAGCTAGGGTTACTAGCCACTAGGCCAAACGTGTCGTATAGTTGTCAATTACTAAAGGTCACAACGTACAGTAACTTTGTGAATTTGTCAAAAGCAACTCCTTGATTGGATTGTGTAATGATTTTCTCTATGGTACTAAAAGGGGGTTTCTAAAGCCGAGTTCAATTCTAAATCTCATTTTATATAATACTAGCTATTGCACGCGACTTCGCCCGCGTAACTTTATAAAAGTAGCCTATGTTATTCGCTGATAATATAGTTTTCTATAGGTGAAAGAATTTTTAAAATCGACTTATTAGTTTTTGAGTTTATTCATTACAAACATGAAAATGTTCTCTTTTTATAATATAAGTATATAGATATTTTTTACCAAAGAAAATATTAAAATACTAACTGGTGCCCGCGACTTCGTCCGCGTTGAAAAAGAAAAAGTAGCCTATCCTGTGTCCTGTACGTTTAAATGTTTATATACCAAGTTTCATGAAAATCAGTTAATTCGTTTAAGAGTTATTGAGGAACATACATACATACATAAATAATACAGAAAAAAATTCTAATAATCGTCAATTTAGTTTCAGTATGATGTATAGAGCCTATAAACACGATATCTGAAAACAAAGTAACTTACTCCATGACCAACCCTTACAGATTTATTATTAGTATTGATATTAGTATATACACTGGCGGACTCATAAACTGCATCAAAGTAATAGACGACTTTGAAATAAATATTTTAACCAAGTATGCAAACTTTCTATACAGATTTAAATTGAAACCTCTAGATTGGTTCGTGAAGTTTAAAACAGCATATCCTTAAGTTTAAGTTTGTGTACTGGAAAGGACCTTAAGACTTTTTTGAAGAAAAAACAGAAATTTAAGGAAAATTGGTTTTATAAAAAAATTGGTTTTAACAATATACACAAACTTTATGCAAGGGTTTATTTATGTTTTAATAGCGTGTATTACCCCCACGTGCCCTTATTACGGATTCTAATCGGTTCCGCATAGATTTTATTAGGGTTATTAAAAGATCTTGCGGAATATTGTCCCATTCTTCTGAAAGTGCTGTTCTTAGTGCTGCCACTGTCGTGGGCACAGGATATCTCGCATATACAGCTCTTTTTATATTGTCCCAAACATGCTCAATGGGATTAAGATCCGGGCTGCGTGCTGGCCAATTCATTGTACGTATCCCAACCTCTTCGCAATATTGTCGAACTTGTGCAGCAGCGTGCGGCCGGGCATTATCCTGCATTAAAGTAAAATTTTCGCCTATGAATCCCATGTAAGGCACCACGTGATCTTCTAAGATCTCTGTTAAGTAGCGATGTGCAGTCAAACCCCCTCTATTACCGTTTTGACGGACCATGTCTATGAACACAAGTTCTGTTCGCCCGTTCATCGATATGCCACCCCAGACCATACACGAACCACCTCCAAAAGGAACACTCTCCTCAATGCAACTTTGAGCATATCGCTCCCCACGTTGACGATAGACTCTTCTGCGACCATCTGCACCATATAAACATGTCCTACACTCGTCCGTGAACAATACGGAGGCCCATTGCTCTTCTGTCCAATTTAGGTGATCACGCGCAAATCTTAAGCGAGCTTGTCTGTGAGCTACAGACAAATTTGGACCATTTGCTGGTCTAAAAGGGATGTTATCCGCTTCCTTTAACCTTCTTCTTATTGTTCGTGCACTCACATTTACTCCACGCACTTCATTAAGCTCCTTTTTTGATGTTAATTGACGTGAGGAAACGATTTCGCAGGGAAGTTGTAACAATAAATCGGTCATCACGACCGGTGGTTGCTCGAGTCCTGCCTGTACCACGTCTCCTTCTGTAAGAACCTGTCTCCACAAACCTTCTGTATATTCTAGAAACCGTAGACTGGTTTAAATTGAAATTTCTACCAATCGTTCGTTGATCCAAGCCCTCCCGCACCAGTGCTACAATTTGAGCCGCTTGTTCGGACGAAGAATCCATATTATGGTTCAAAAACTCTCGATGAGTTAAAAAACTAACCCTACAATTCTGCTGGTAACAATAATTCAATAAAAAATCAATGCGAATCAATTTAAAACTTTGCTTTAAATAGCACGCAAATCTGATACTACGAGTAAATTTTCTTTTCCCGGCTATATTCATTTGTTTTACTGCAGTTCTATTTTTAAATTTTGCTTTTTTTTAAGATTAAGAGCCAGTCTCTCCATATTTATATAATTTAATCTAAAAAGTTTGCATACTTATTAAAAAAAATCATTTCAAAGTAATCCTGAACTTTGATGCAGTTTATGAGTCCGTCAGTTTATAATACGAGTATAAAAGAGTTTTTAAAACTTTTTATTAATTTTTAAAAATGACATTTAATAAAAGTGCTTCAAGTTCTATTTGGTGTTGCTGAGGCCTTAACGCCAGAATGTTTGCTTTACTGATTGAAACACAACTTCATATAGTCCGGATAAAGTGGTTTCAAAGTAGACATCTTCTCGTTTAAATATATTAAATACTCGCTTTCGCCCGCGACTTCGTCCACGCCCCTTTTTATTAAGCGTTGAAAAATGAAAAATTAACGCCAGAAAAAATGTATGAGCAATAATTTATTTCATCTTTTTATTGTATTTTTTTGAGTATTTCTGGATGAAATGTTAATTTCTGCTACCTTACAACGTGTATGCAAAATTTCATGATGATCGGTTGAGTACTTAAAGAGTGAAGCGTAACAAACAAAACAAACAAATAAAAATTTGTTGTGATCAAGTTTGATCAACATGATCGTCAAAATCAATTGCAATTTTAATGTAATATTATAATGGTTTTTTTAACTTGCGGAGCGAATTAAGTCTGAAAGTTTAACGTATAAATTTTTAATGAACGTTTAGAAAATTTTCTTTCGTGTCCAAGTTGTAAAAGTTTGCAATTTGCTTCATGTTTCTAAGTGAATCTTTTTTTCTTTTTCGTTAACTACTTGAAATTTATTTTCAAGCTGGCAGGCAAGCTGACTGTCTACTTAATGGTAGGTAGCTACCGTCGCCTAAGGACAAGCAACACCTGTGAGTACAAATGAACGTACAAGTGAAGTACTAGAAAAAAAAAGAGGTTTACAAAGAAAAAAAATGAAGTTATAATTGTCAAATCATAATAATAATCAATTGCATTTAAATGCGGTTAAATGCAGGAAGGCCTTATTAACAATTATGAACTCTGCTTCGTATTTGCCACTAGAACTTTGCTGTTACTATTCTAAGCGTAAATTAAATTGACTTAACTTACCTCTGAGGAAATGATATGTGAAAGAAAGATACACAAAGTTTCTTTAAATTCACTCAATTTCGACTTTAAAAAGTTGTACAAAAAATTGAGCACTGAAAATAAATTTTCAAAACGAACAATGGTAGGGGTACGCGGTCCACACGAGCTTGCTACGCCGTAGCTCGTAGCGCACTGGAGACCTGTAGAGCTGCGTAGCATTGCTGGACCCGGAAGAACATATACGTACACACATACACAAATGGATACTTTAATTAATTAATTAATTAATTAGAATGCTTAATAAGCTGTCGCGTTAAATTATTTCAACAATGTTAGACGTATGAAAATATTTGTTATATCTATATCTATATCTATATCTATATCTATATCTATATCTATATCTATATCTATATCTATATCTATATCTATATCTATATCTATATCTATATCTATATCTATATCTATATCTATATCTATATCTATATCTATATCTATATCTATATCTATATCTATATCTATATCTATATCTATATCTATATCTATATCTATATCTATATCTATATCTATATCTATATCTATATCTATATCTATATCTATATCTATATCTATATCTATATCTATATCTATATCTATATCTATATCTATATCTATATCTATATCCATATCTATATCTATATCCATATCTATATTTATATCTATATCTACAGGTAATTTATGACAAGACATCGTCATTTTTATCTTTCGATGAATAGTACCTAACGTTAACCAGAGTCTAATTGACTGTAATTTTTCTAGTCAGATTTTGTGGCCATCTCTCTATTTCAGAAGTAAAAATCGTTTTATGTCTAATTGCAATAATTGTGTTTCGTTGAATAAATGTTTAAGATTCCCCTATACCTTATTCTTTGTTTTATCTATGTTGGCAACGCATTTGTAACCTCCATCACAAAGAGGAAATCCATTATGTAGTTAATGTAAATTATAATTACCTACGTATGCGCGTCTAACTAGTTAAATATATTGTTAGTGGAGTGTATGTATAAGGGAAATTCGCGATTTGTTTATTTCCTAGTCATTTCATGTATGTATGTATATCAAGAAAAAAATTTAAGTAACGTTTTTATCAGTCAGAATCAGGTCCTTGACATTTCTTTTTTTTTATTCATAAGTTAATATTATATGGCCTTGCATCTGCTATTTTATGAGGTGACCAGAAATTGAGATCATTCTCTTTAATGTACTAGCAATTATTGAAGACATGTCAAGTGACGTCCGCAGAAGCTATCGTGGTGGTAATCCACAATTCTCTCACACTGTGCAGGGCACCCTGCGTGCAGTCATTTGGGCAATCCGCCTGGCAGCAGTAGCCACCGCCTCACAGAAGACGGTGAGTGCTGAAGGGATGCCAGAGCCATTTCCCTACCCATTTCTAATCCCTTAACCTTAATTTTATTGCGGTTGGCAGCGCACTTGTAACACCTGTTGTGTATATTGTGTTATAGGATGCCATAGCCACTTACCATTTTCAGCCTGTCATAAAACAAAACAACATAGAGGAAAGATCTGTGCCCTGCAATGAGATATCATAATCACTAAATAGTATAAAACAAAGTCGCTTCCCGCTGCCTGTCTATCCCTGTGTATGGTTTTTTTAGTAGATAGTGTGATTCAAGAGGAAGGTTTTAGTATATAATTTTCAACGCGGGCGAAGTCGCGTACACCAGCTACGAGTATCTACTGAAAATAAAGATACAACCCCTGAAAATTTTATAACAGCAAAGATGCATTTAAAACACATCCCTTACTTTTAACGCGGGCGAAGTCGCGGACACCAGCTAGTATGTTATAATATCCATATAATATATAGGCAAAGTTAAAGCTAAGTTAAATGTAAAAGATATAAAATGTGTTTATATGTTGTGTATTCAGCTGAAAGTTTTACGAGGATATAAACTCTGTATAAAGATATCTGTATATACTGTTTTATTATTCGGAAGTATAGGAATGTCAAAACTCGTTTAATGTTATTTTAGTTATAAAGGAACGAGAAAGACTGTGTGCTTACGAAATTTTCATAAAATCTACTACAAAATGCAAGAAGATTGTAACGAAGCGTTACATGGTTCAAATAAAAAATAATAAATTATTTAATAAAATTTAAAATTAATAAAAATTCGTAAGTACATGCCAGGAGTGCAACAGGTGAAACTGCACCGGTGAGAGGAGGCAAAAAATGTATGGAAATTTAGAAAAACTTAAATGAAAATAAAATAATGTTATTGAGACAATGATAGTTTATTATTTGTATTAAACTGAAATCTTTGTTGATTATTATTGATTTTTTTTCAAATACATTTATGATTATATCCACATTCTATCAGATGTCAAAATGAATTTGGTAGTAAGACCATTTTTTTTAATATCGAGTAACACGCAACATAAATCTATGTCATTGAAGTATCAATATTGAAATCTATTTGTTCTACTTAATAACATTATTTTGTACTACATTATAATGTAATACTTATACAAAAAAAAAACATTTATTATTTAATTTAGTATACTGCATCCTCCCTTGAGCTGTTTGTATTTATAGACGATGGTAACCACTTACCAAGGCGAGTTCTTGATGCGGGATCAGCCGCTTGGTATCAAATATATTTGCTAGAATAGGATGACAGGAGTCAGTGATGGTGGGTCGGCCCCAGTTAGCTTGGCATGGCCATTGTCAAGAACTAGCTCCGACGCGTTACTTGTAATAAAAGGAGGAGGCCTTGTTTTAGAGTGAGCTCTTGGTGCGGGATCTTACCCGCTTGGTTGTAGTTAGGTTGTAGTGCCTGTTCACAATTTTAGACCTGGACTTATAAGTACAATGTTTTGTTGTGTCATCGTTATCATGACTAGTCATAACATCACACAAATAAAACAACGAAATACACATCCATTTTATATTATTTATATCATTTTATATTATTTTATTTTATAAATGTAAAAAGTATTACAATATTATGTAATATCACAATAGAAGCCTAGGATGGAACTTCAACCACCGTCAGTCAAAATTACAAAAATAATTTATTCTTTAAAAAAACTATACTATATTTATTTAAAAAAATATCCATCCATATTTAAACTTTAATTAAGTAACAGTTAAACTTATAATTTTTTTTTTTTTTTTTAAATCAAACTAATAAGAATCGAATTTCAGGATGGACATTGGTCAACGATTCCATGGGGGCGAAGCCGCGGCAAAAGTATAAGTATGTCAGGCATCAACGTGTGTCAGGCATTATATCATCATCATCATCAATCAATACTAATAATAAATCTGTAAGTGTATGTATGTATGTATGTATGTATGTATGTTCCTCTATAACTCTTAAACGAATTAACCGATTTTCATGAAACTTGGTAGATAAACATTTAGACGTCCGGGACACAGGATAGGCTACTTTTTTTTACGCGGGCGAAGTCGCGGGCGCCAGCTAGTCTTTTATATTTCAACACGGACGATGTTGCGGACGCCAGCTAATAGACATTTATACAAATAATTATGTTACTCCATTTGCATTTTCCCATGGTGTGGCTTGTGTTTATAAGTGACAGTATCATCCTGCCATAAGCGACATCAAGCATACCACTTGCCACATACCATCAAGTGGTATGTACTTCTGTCGATCATTACATGTTTAAAAAACGCAATTCATTCCTTTATAACGTAACCAACCGCTTTCATATCATCGTCGAACTTTTGATCGCGATATTTTTTTATCTTCTGTAACCATCGCCCAAAAGACGCGTGGTTCCTACACGTCCCTCCGTATCTCACCGGGAGACACTCAGGCCTTATGTGTTTCTGCAGAGACTTAAGGTCATATCTGTGGAAGAAGATCTTGTCATTCGCCTCCTGAGGTATGAATCGTTTGAATAGATAGAAGAATGTGTTCAATATCCAGGAATAGTTGATTAAGTGACAGCTCCTCAGGCGGCCAGCTGTCACCAACTGAAACATTTTATTTTATTCTATATACGTGATTTGTAATTCACCATTAGAGAGGCCATTATTGAGAATAGGCCGACAACACGCATGGTCTTCTACCCTTCGTGCGATATCTTTCATGTCGTCTGTTCACCTAACCGCAGGACATGCTAAATGAAATTGCAAGGTCAGTTTGATTTCACTGAAATCCTTACTAAACTTAACATGATATATAATTATCTGAATTAAAATAATATTCGAGTATTGTAAGTGTTAAAGCTTTCTTTAGTAAATATAATTTACCGCAACAAAGATTAAAATGAATGTCGAACTGTTGGTAGGTATGTCTCCCTTATAATCCTTCCTTACATATTATAAAACAGTCTTCCGTCGCGTCTGTCTGTTCGCGATAAACTCAAAAATACTGCACCAATTTTCATGCTGTTTTCACCAATGGATAGAGTGGTTCTCGAGGAAGGTTTTAATATATAATTTACAAAGTTACGCGGGCGAAGTCGCGGGCAGCGGTTAGTTTTATATAAACAGTCATTTAAACAGCTCTTATTTTTAAATTTTCTTTTGCATAAAATGAAGGTAAATTATGATAAGAACCAAAAACTATCTAATAATAACAATAATATTGTTGGTACTTATATTAAGGTAAAATACCAACCCCCATCAAGCAAACAATCTGGTAAGCAACAGTCGGTGTCAATGTGGCCACATGTCTTAAGGTGATGCCTTCCAAGTCGACTAAGATGGTGGCTCCAAATACCTGCAGCTTCGGCTGGCGTACGCCAATCTCTGTCATTGCCATTCCAGCCTTGACTAATTCATCTATTGGGAATTCGTTAATGTCCCATGTACCTGAAAATTTTAAGATACAACTCGTAAAACTTATGAGCCCTTTTGCAAAGTGGTTTCAGTTTAAGCTGTTTATGACAACTAGTGTTCGTCCATTGGTCGAAATTCGACCTTAATACTCCAGAGGCGCTACAGAGCCCATGTAGCACCCGTGTGCAATCATTACACACCCCCCCCCCCCGGCGTCTTTCTGCCACATTTCAAAAGAATAAAATAACCGATTCCATTTTTTTATCAATATCACTAAAGGCAAGGAGGATAGAGATAAGGAGGGCAATCTGAGTATTAAAAGTGTCCGTCGAAAGACGATAAATTTATGGCGCTAGTGAGGCTAGTGACAGTAAACAATTCAACTAAAATTCAACTCGACGCACTTCACTCCGTCAACTACTGCTACATTCATTCCATACTCTCCATACTCTAAAACTCTCTATACATACTAGCGCCACTTAATTTATCGCTTTTAGTTGCCACTTTTTCAGCTTAACACCCATGTAATATTGCACTCCTTTAACTAAAGGCCTGCGCAGACGCGGGACAGTCCTCGGGATACCTATACAACCGCATCGATTACGCACTACACTAACTAAGGATATTGAAAGATAAAAGTATTTAGTACCTACAGCGGATTTTAGTATATTTTTTGTTATATTTAATTATTTTTTAAACAAAAAATTAAAATCGGTTCGCAAACACCTCAGAAAAAGGGATCCAAAGGGTTCACTTCACACATTGTGGTTATAGGTATTGTGTTGTATTTAATAGTATGATACATGTAGTTACATTTTGTTATACCTACATACTCGTACATAGTAGTAATTACTTACCAAATCTAAATATAGTCAATCTTCCAACGTCAGGATGGTCAAACATGCAACCTTCATAGGAATCTTTTACTCTCACCAATGAAAACAGATCTACACCCTTATAAAGCTGAGGATATTGCTCCAAAAAATTGCAGTATCGCACTAACTGTAAATACAATGAAAAACATGTGTTTTTAAAATCATAATGCTAAAAATTGTTCTCAAGTAGGAATATTACAAAAATATATGATTTATTTTCACTTTATAATCATGATTTATTTTTAACGGATAGGAGTTAATTGCAAATATATCTAGTAGATGTCGTTGAGTACGATATATAGGCAAAGAAATTTTACATGTAATTGACAGATGGCGCTGTACGAGATTGTTTGTGACGTATTTGTATAACAATTAATAGATGTCGCTGTACCAGGAGGTTATATCGCGGTATCGTTTCGTTCCTGCGTTTCGGTGACGTCCGTGCCTTTTGCAATGTCCGTTATCGCTTCTCGGCCTTTTGGCTAAGATCAAAGTGTAGTATCTGTTCTTTTCAGCTTAATATCTGAAAGTTCCCTCATCGAGGGACCAGTATATTAAACTGATTTTTGTAACCAGACGGGATGTTCGGGGCTCGCTCCACTCCCGTCACGGGTCGGCCCGGCATTGCAGTGCCGCCGGGATTGGCCCACATAAAGTTGTTTAAAAGTAAGTAGAGGTGGGTTGGTTTGGTACGCGATTTTGCGGTACCAAAGAGAAACCACACGGAACTATGTATCGCCGCTCAATACGGGGTTTTGAAACTGTATTTTAGTAGTGGGCTGTACTAGGTAAAATTGGGAACCTGTTCCAACTGTTCCGGTGACATCGAAATAACAGTTCCATTTACCTGTTATTAAAGAACAGCCTGTTATTTTTTACAAGATAGTATTTACTTGACCTGTTCCAAACCTGTTCTTGTTTCACTACTGCTACCACATGTTATACATGCAACACACATTTGACACATTGGACTGAAAAATCTCCATGATTTTACAGGCTTAGGACTGTCAGATTTATAATTTAAACTAATACTGAAACTAGTCATTAGGTTAGGTACAAATATGGTTTACACTACTAGGGACTTAAACAAAGGCACTAAACTAACTAGATATTTACAGTTATTCTTAATTACACAAACACATAAAAACATTTAAGGACAATTTTTTTTAATGAAATATGAAAAATTAATTTACTCAAGAAAAAGAAAATCAATAAACGAAATACGAATGAAAAATTTAAAATTGAATTAAAAATATTGATTGACATAAAATTGACGTTCGGATACATTACTGTAATCATAGTTCATTATCTTTTTGCGCTATTACGCAATATATATATATATATATATATATATATATAT
The DNA here is from genome assembly GCA_945859745.1 of Synanthedon formicaeformis. Lineage (NCBI taxonomy): Eukaryota > Metazoa > Arthropoda > Insecta > Lepidoptera > Sesiidae > Synanthedon > Synanthedon formicaeformis. The sequence goes on along the minus strand of OX243968.1, from coordinate 1,431,840 downwards.
ATATATATATATATATATATATATATATATATATATATATATATATATATATATATATAAATAAAATAAAATAAATATGAACGTGAACTTAATCTACGTTATAATGTTCAGGTTCAGCTTTATTATTAATTTTATTTTAATAGATATAATAATATGTATTGCATACTAGCAACCCTTTTGCTTGTTACATTAAAATATTGTTCGAGTTTCCGAACGCCATCGGCTGTAATAGGTGTATCTCTTTTTAACTAAGGTAAATTGAATGAGAGACAGCTTGTTCCGGAACAGGTGAACAGTGAACAGTTGGATACTTTCATATTCGATCTATGGAAGTATCTAACTGTTCACCTGTTCCTAGTACAAACATGATAGAACCACAGATAAAATTAACAGGAACAGTTAAATCGGCTAAGACGTCACAGTTCCAACCTGTTCCTTTAAAATATCTGTTATTTTTACCTGTTACGATAAATACGCCTCACTCCTACTGTATTTTAAAAACTATTTTGTCTCTTTTCTAGCAATGATTATGTAATGTAGCATAGCAATGAGTGAGTGAGTGAGTTGAGTATGAGTATTACTATTAAAAGAAATTAAAGCTTTACTACGATACGAGTACGAGTACTAACTCCGAAAGGTATTTTTTCAATTATAATTTTAAAGAGTATAGGTACTTACTCACATGTTTATGTGCTTTCCGAACTATGAAATGACGCGCCCTCAAAAATCTCAATAAAAATTCGTCGTCCATCCTGTAAGGCAGGCATTCACCACGTTCTATAAAAAAATCACACATTTCAACCAAAATTAAAAATTAGAGTATGTTTGTCACATAAAAATTGCTGAACGGATTTTGATGAAACTTTATAGTAATATAGTTTATGTAACAGAATAACACACACTCTAATGTATGGATACTTGTTACTCCTTTGTGCAAACTACTATTAAACAGATTTTGATGAATTATCTACTTTTATAGTGATAAAACTTCAGAATATCTCATATTTATAATGTATTTAAATTGAAAGTTCAAACAAAAATTGATTCATTAAAATTTATTAAAAATTTGTTCATTAGTTTTATTTATATTTTATTTTATTTTTTTTTATTTTATTTTATTGAAACACCAACAGCACACAGAATCATCCAGGTCATATTCATAAGTTACAAATTACATGTTTACATCTGTGCGCCAATTACTGGTATCTACAGCTATATCTACACAATAATGTCTCTGTTAAAAAATAATAATTTAGAACAAAAAAAAAACAATAATTAAATCAAAACAATAAAATTAATGCACAATAACATATAAGGACAAGAAGCAGAGCATCCACTCAATATTAAATTAATTACACAAGTCAAAGAACAATAAAAATCAATATAAAAAGTCACATAATTATTATTATTTACATTATTAGAACGATTATTAGAATAAGAATAAAAATGTCAAAATGGAAGCAGTCAATCTATACTTTTAAGCTTTAAAAGTTTCATTTTAAAACGATTCAAGTTGTCATGGAAAATATCCACCTCCACGTCAGTTTGAAGAGAATGGTAATTAGAAATCATACGATTGACCGGGAAGAACTTGCCCAAGTTTGTGCGTATTATGTCATACGAAAATATCCTCGTAAGAGGATATCTAGGTATAGCACGGGGTACCACCACAGATAGAAGATTCAAGACATCAGGTGCCGAGATAATAAAATTCCATTAGCTATTTTATGCAAGGTAACCGCATCCGTAATCTCGCGACGTTTCTCCAAAGACTGAAGTTTAAAATGTAGTAATCTAGAATTGTAATCCAGAGAAGGGGAACATTGTTTATCCTTATGGGCCAAGTATCTTGTAAAGCTGCGTTGAATACGCTCCAGCCTCGCTATATGAGACCGATACGAAGGGTTCCAAATTGGAGAAGCGTATTCTATAACACTCCTCACCAATGTTTTATATAGATATATCACCGTATTTATATTTGTAGTCACGGCTGTTTCGTTTTATGAAGCCCGATAGTTGAGAAGCTTTTTTAGCTACAGCGTCTATATGTGAGATGAATGTAAGTTTGGCATCCAAAACTACCCCTAGGTCACGCACCGTATGGACCTCTGCTTATATTTATATTTTTATATGACAATGATTTCTAATTAAAAATCCACTTCTTTTACAAGATTTCTTTTTTATATTGTAAATTATAATTGTTAATAGCTAGCCTGATAAAAATCCAAATTTTCGAACTTGAAAGGCTCATTGACAGTTAACGAGTTATAAAACAAAAGACGGATTTTGGGATATTCAAGAGCCTTTATAAAAGACTAATAAGAGAAGGCTAACCTTTATTAAGGATCCAGATCTAAACAACATATCGCACCTTCGGCAAGACAAGGGCATAACTGCATTTTTTGTAATTTTACAGGTAAGTTTATTTTTTTGGATTCAATATCGTGTTCTTCTGCTTATATTGCTTTTAAACAATTATTCATCAAATAAGCCCCATAGGTCTTGTAAATATTTTTTAATTTAATAATGTTTTTAAGACATTTCTGCATATATTTAAAGTTACAATTTTTTGTAAGTTATGCCCTTGTCTTACCGAAGGTGCGATATTATGTCAAAACGATTTGTACCCCACGATTTTGTATGGCTAAAAGTACTTACAGAAAAGCGAAATAAATACAAAAGAATTGCTAACCGTAAATCAACTTCCTAAATTCCATGATTGTAGATTCCCTGGTGGCTGGATCTTCATCGCACATCTGTGGCGCTAACGCCAAGAGTTCTTCATTCTCTTCTGTATTTATTTCTGCCTCGAATGCAATCTCTAATAACTGCTCAAACATGATTATGTCCTGGTACATAAAAGTGCGATTATATTAAATTAAGATTGTAAATTTAATTTTACTTCCAATTGATGTCAAATTTGATATTCACCTTTGAACATTAAATAATTAATGATATTGAACCTTGACTCTTTAGTGCGTAAGCGTTTCGGTAACATAAGCATGTTTTGGGTTTTCTCTATAGTAATTATTAAGCATTATGCCATCTCTGTTGAAGTTAAATCTATATTTTTCTATACAATATTATAAAATAAAGTGGCTGTTTCTGTCAGTCTGTTTTTACACTAACTTCTTCTAAATCACTTCGAAAGAACGATAAACGAAGAATTTTTGAATACATAATTTGCAGATTATTATATATTATACTAGTGACCTGCTCCCGGCCTCGACCGAATTCAAAATAAAAATCTTTTATGTTGGAACAAATTACACATAGTTACGAAATTTTATTAAAATCTGTTCAGAGTTTGGGAGTTCATTGCGCACAAACATGTGACACACACAGTTAAACAACCTGAAAACAACACATACAGTTAACCTATCAAAACACATTATATCTAAAAGGAAACTGTGTGTGTTGTTTTCAGACTAATTCTAATATTAATTTTTATGATTATCCTAGGATGAGGCCTATGTTGGGGCGAGCTCACCCAGAAGATGCCTGTTCACTCCAACTTTGAAAAGATTTGGGTCATATGAGCTCGGAAACACAGACACTGGCAGGGAGTTCCAAACCTTGTGCGTGCGCATTATAAAGGATGTTTTAAATCGCTAGGTCCGTAAAAGAGGGGTTTCGACAAGATGAGAATGGTAACCATTTGTACGTCTATATGTCCGATGGAAGAAAAGGGAAGGCAATATGAGCTCATGCAGCTCCTGAGCACAAGCTCCGAAGTACATCTTATATAAGCCACATAGACTGGCAACTTTGCGTCTATGTGCCAAGCACTGCATATTAGTTATTAAAAGTGTACTGTCGCCAATGGTCTCCTAGCTCTGCGTTCCACCGAGTCAAGTGCAGCAAGTTGGTATTTGGCTGAGCCATCCCAAAGATAGGAGCAATACTCCATGCAAGATGATCATGATGTTGATGATCGCAATAGCTGACTCATCAGTCAGACGAGCGACCTCGACCCTTAGCATACATGTCTATGTATGCTAAGGGTGGGTTGCAACATCTAACTTTAACGGTAACCATATCCAATCCAGCCGTTAAATCTTCGCTTAAGCATAATATGCGTTGCACCATTTTTACAACGGTTAAAATGGCGTCATAACAACGATAACCTTAACCGCTAGCTATTGGCCGGTTAATGTTACTATTTCGGTTAAGTCAACTGTGACAGTTTTGAGACAGGTGACTTTGAATGTTGCCATATTAAAAAAATATTACTACGACAACCTAGGAGAATTACATTATTTTATAATGGCAATCCCTTTAACTTTGACAGTGACGAACAATATAATGGTGCAACGTGCGATTGTTAATTTCGACTGTCACCGTTAAAGTTACCGCTAAAGTTAATTTTGACCGTAACAATAACCAAGTCTACTGTGCAACCCACCCTTAGTTACTTAAGTTTTTGTTAAGTAAAAGTCACGAAGAGTCGAAGACCTAGTCTACTTATTTTATAAGTATAGAGTGACTTCCTTCCTTTTTTGGAGTTTTGTTTATACAATACTTATATATATTGTATTTTGTTTATATTATATGTAATAAATGAGTATAATTAAGGAATTCTAGTAAGATAACAAGACAAACCTTCATAAATTTATATATAGTATTTCATACAAAACTACTTTAATCATAACTAATATTTTAAAAGCGAAAGTGAGTTTTGTTTGTTACGCTTTCACGATCATAAAATTTTGCATACTATCAGAGATACCAGAAGAGGCTCTGTTTCCGAAGAACACGGGCAAATTCGCGGCCAAAACCTAGTTTTATATAATTTCCGTAATGTATTATATTAACTACTAACTGATTAAATAAGAGTTACCTGTTCATCTTAACAGGTAACAATAATATTTACTTAAATGATTTTTCGCAGTTTACAAGGTTACTTCAAATATAAATAATATATTCTTTTGTTGCAGTTTATTTACCTACAGCATTAGTATAGTGTATGTAAGTATACACAATGTGTCTATGTATGTACGTCTGCTAATGAAACTGGTATTTTGAAAAATTTTGACAGTAAGGAAAATACTCGTAGTTCACCGAGATAAAACATGAACAATAATATTGATTGGAATACTTCCATCAAGTCTATCAAGATCACCAGCTGTAGTGCTTAATAAAGATAAATAGTTTTTGTTAAAAATCTTAATTTTATATTGTTATTGTTAGGGCCTATTTCACCAACTACAATTAAAGTGTTGATTAGTTACTTTTAGAAATAATTTTATGTTTTATTAAATTGTGCACTCGGTTTAGTGTAGTGCATTCTTCGATAGACGAATTTTTTGGGACTTTTACCGTACAAACAAAGGTAAATTATGCCCGGTGACAGGTGACTTTAAATGCCGGTTAGCCTACTTGACAGATGATGAAAGAGGGCCTTAAAGTTTTAATTTTTTTTTTACTTTTTTTAAGTAAATATACCGCGAATCGAACCCGGGGCTCTGAACCTGAGACAGAGCGCCAAGTGGTCAAGTACCTTAACCACTTGGCCAATTCATGTTTATTTTTTTGTCGAATATTTGTGTTTACATAAAACAACACAGACTTTTATTTTAATCAAACGTCAAACAAGATTAATGATAATTAATGATAAGTTATTTCAATGTATTTTTGTAGAATCCAATAATTAGCTGATAGTAACGATTTAATACAATGAGTTAATTGACTGTCAAGGTTAATTTCTTGTGTCATCGATCGACCAAATCTAGTTTATTATGAGACTTCTATTGTATTTAAATGTTTAACCTCTCACAAAACTTTTAACGTTTAAGAGTGCGTATAAAGCAAACAAAATTTGTAATTTCACCCGCGTGGCCCCTTGGACATGATAGTGATACAAAATACGTAGAATTACGCACAACATGCGACGGAAGATAGCGCATCTCGCTGAATAAAAATGTTATAAGTGCCAAAAGTATTAAATATTAATTATTCGTAAACTACAAAGTCAAACGAAAAATTGATACATAAAGCATTAGATAATCTGTGAAGTGAGATTACTGATACACTTTTAGCTTTGTAATGTGTGTCATTATGAAAATAAAACTAAAATCGATGGAAATGAGAGTTCACTTGATGATTTTTTTCTATCGAGAAAATTTCATTATATTATGTTTTCTGTCCGAGTCTTCACTATCATTTATAATGTATATATATTTATCTATTTTGAAAAAGTTTTTAAATTGGACTTTGTTTACTTAGATAAAATTCAAATCTAGGATTGGCTATTTCTCTTTATACGCGCCCTTAATATAATTTAACTAGCGGTCCACCCCCGGCTTCGCATGGATTTTTTTCTGCAAGTTATATATAGATACCTTCCTCCTACTCTCCATTACTGAAAACCACATTAAATCCGATTCGTAGTTTAAAAGATCTAATAAAAGCGGTACCAGACGGCGCGATGCGATTTTTTTATATTATGTATAAAGACATTAACAGATCTATACTAATATTATAAAGACGTAAAGCTTGTATGTTTGTTTGTTTACATGTACGGGGTTATCTTCGAAAGGCTAAATATCTCCCAAAGAATACCACATTAAATGTGGTTCTGAATTCTAAATTTTAGAAGAATCTTTTGCATACGAAGTATACAAGACATATTATGATAAATGAACATAAATATATATAGTTATTTTAAAATGTATGCCATTATAATAATTGTTTAAATATTCACCTAATTTTGTATAACAATTTTTATTTAAATTTTTACAGAATTTTTTAGCTTTATCTAAGCAAAACTAAAACTTATACTTTTACTTTTACTTTTTTATAATTGTTCCTTGACATGTTGCAAGTTTTACCCATACATAATTGAAATAAATATATAGATGTAAATTATATTTATTTAATAATATCCTTACCTTTTAAATGTAAATTAATGTATTGCCTCATGTGCCAGTTCACTGCATTTCCAAATAAACAAAAATAATTCTCAAACACAACGCGCTTCTTTTCTGGCGTCAACACAAATGTAATAAAAATGTGGTCTAATCGTACTAGCCGCGGGCATAACGGTGTGTTCTCATTAGCATAATTATCATTTCAACTATTAAAAAAAATTGAGACCGACCAGTCCAACTAAATACTTGGTTATTGTTTAGAGATGAATATTTTAAACTTGAAGGTTACATTAACATTAAAATTAAACATTAAATTTTTAACATTAAAATAAGTTGGCTTTCCATAGAAAAATTCTTACGAAATGAGTTATCATAGGCTTCTACATGAACAATGAGTTACAACAGGCCAAGGAAGATACCTACTTGGCAGCCACCTACCATCAAGCCTTATGGCCTCTACACACCGAAGCTGCCGGCACTGGGCTTGTTTTGCGATAATCGTGCCTTATTTTGCAATGTTCTTAACCAGGCGACCTCACCCACAGGCCACAGGGTGAGGTCTTTACGTAGAGTTCATTAATTTCTGGATTTGGATAAGGCACGCACCGTCCGAATGACTTAGAAGTTAGACGTTAGAACAAACTTCCTTCTGATTTAGGCTTTTACAGGGGAGCAATTCTATGACATTTGCATGGATTTGCATGAATTGCAGAAAAGGACGTGTACCTTTCATGCAGAAAAAAGTGCTCTTCCCGAGGGATCATTTAAAAATGAAAAATGAAAAAATTCAACGCCTGACAAAACATATGAGCAACAAAGATTGAATAAATGTTTCAAGTCTAGAAAAAAGGGCGCGGTCAAAATCGCGGATAAAAGCTAATTTTTCAATTAAAAATAAAATAAAAAAACTAAAAAATGTAGGCTAAATGAAAATTATTTTTAAATAATCATCGTCTTAATTTACCATTTTATACTAATTAATATTTTATTTTTAATAATATCTAATGAAAAATCAAGCTATTGGAAATACACCATATCTAAAACGGTTCTAAGCTAGTGTCGTGTTGTGTAACATGTAAGTATAAGTCAGCGAGGCCACTGTCATTCTCCTTGACTCGGACCTCTGTATACAACCAGTCCGTTTGGTTTTATGATCGCCTAGTATTCCATTAAAATATTACTTTAAATTTTAAATTCCAAAAATTTAAATATAAAATTTTATTTGATAAATTTTTTCTAGGTCATTAAAATTATTAAACATCTTAAAATATTTTAAAAATAAGTATAAAAATATTAATTGATTCTATTTCGGTCACAAAAGATAATATAAAAACAATGAAATGATAAAAAGATACAGTTTTGTATGTTATCTTTAAAAAAAAACATGGAAAAAAACGTGGTGATTCACGATGGAAACCAGTTACTCAAAGATCAATAACTTTCTCTCAAACAAAGTTACCACTTTCGTTACATAACGGTTATTTCGTAATCGGAAATTATGTAAGAGCCAAAAATAGTTATGTGGCATACAAAAACAAGCAAGACATTTAAAATATGTAAAACTAGTTGTTGCACGCGAGTTCACCCGCGTAACGGGTAAAATAAATAATCTATCATTACAAATAAGATGAATTACGTACCCATATAAAATTCGGGGTTTTTATATATTTTAAACTGAATACTTTTACAATTAATATTGAAAAATAAAACTATTTAAATATGAAAATTTTCAGTGTCAAAAAAACAACTCTTAGCGCTCACGGCCAAAATCCGAATGCGCCAAAAACCTCTCTCTGCGACGAAGCAAAACAAAAACCAAATATTCTAGAACGGAATTTTTTAAATATAGATATCAGTGAAGGAATACTAATTTTAAAAAGGTTTAATAAATAGGTATAAACAGATAAATAAACAAATAAGGTAATATAACAAAATTAGTAACACTACGTTACAGTAATGAATACTCAAAAACTACTGGACCGATTTGAAAAACTTTTTCACTGTTGCGAAGCTATGTTATCAGTGTACTAACACAGGCTCATCAATACTAATAATAAATCTGTAGGGGTCGGTCATGGAGTAATTTACTTTGTTTTCAGAGATATCGTGTTTATAGGCTCTATACATGATACTGAAACTAAATTGACCATTTTTAGAAATTTTGTATGTATGTATGTATGTATGTATGTATGTATGTATGTATGTATGTATGTATGTATGTATGTATGTATGTATGTATGTATGTATGTATGTATGTATGTATGTATGTATGTATGTATGTATGTTACGCGGGTGAAGTCACGTGCAACAGCTAGTATGTATATTATAAAATAAAGTCGAATTTGTTACACCATTACACCACGGCTCGAGTGATTTTTATAATCTTTGATTTGTTGAATTTGTTGTTTGTTTGTTTGTTTTGTTGAACTACTTGGATTTTTTTGTCCATCTATTCTATCGTAGAACTAATACTAAAACTAGTTGGAGTAACCAAAATTTAATATTACTAAAATGTGAAGAAAATTCATTTTCTCATACATTTTGTATGGAACGGATTTTTATTTTGAGGCGGTACGAAGTTCACCGGGTCAGCTAGTTTAAAAATAAATAAATTGTTACTAACCGCAAGCCTTCAATAGATTCTATGCACGCAATGTCATTAGTGTTATCGTAAATTGCTTTATTACTTTGTTATAAGAAGTTGACTAACTGCTTACTCACTTATGTTAGATTTTTTATGTTAAGGTCGACAGATCTTAAAGGAACGTGAGTTTTTTTATACGCTTTCACGCCTTAACTACACCGATTAACATGAAATTATTCATATTTGCATACAGGGGTAAACCAAAGGACTTATGGTATTTTTCATCTAAATAAAAGTAGTGCTCCCGAAGGATCATCTAAAAATTAAAATTTCAAAGTCTGACATAAAGTATATAAGTATATGAGCAATAAAGATAAAAAAGAGCAATAAAGAGCAAAACACTTTAGAAAAAGAGGCGCGGTTAAAGTCGCAGGAAAAACATAAATAACTAAACAGTTCAGTACATTTTCCTTGATTCTTTGTTATTGTTTAATAGCTAAGTAAAAAAAGTATTAATAAGATATATTATTTTATATTGGAAAAAAATTCTACTTCGCAATGATTAAGATCCATTCGACTTATGGGAGAGCACTAGTTTTTCAAAATGAGCATTCCCAGAGTTTTCGAGTATGCTCTAATGTACTATCGCGGTCAATGGAGCAGACCCACTTTTCATACAAATTTGTCTAACGTTGAATTGAGGTTGTCATAGTAACGTAAATTTTATAATACGAAATACGAGTAGGTATTTGAAGTAGGAACAAAGATAAATACAAAATGTGCACACGAAATTGTTCCTTACGGTGGGACTGCTCCCTTGACCGCGATAGTACAAGACCATATAGAAAGGTAACAGACGCAGACAAAACCGTACGTAAAAGCGCGTTCGAATTATGAATTAAGAACTTGTATCAATATTTTATTGCCTACTATATTGAGGTTGCGGCGAGTGTAGACCCGAGAGTTGTTAGACCTCGACCTAGCTCCTCGGTCATTATAATTGCCTAGTTTACACACTCTTGCTTCCAATTAATTTGACATTATAACCACATAAGTTTTACTTAATTGGCTAGAATTCTGCAGAACATTTTATTACTGAACAAATTACCTCTTTAATTGTATGTCAAAGAATTATATTTATAAACTTTGTAATACTTTGTAATTCTTCTTCTTCTTGAGGTGTACAACAGTGAATGTTGGCAATCAGGCTGGAAAAGTCATCTATGTTTCTTGGTCGAAACAGCTCAACTTAAGTTAGCTGGTTCACACTCGATGTCTAATGAAAATGTGCATGCACTGAGACGTCGTTAATAAATTTGGATGCAAAAAAAGTCTGCAGTTTGAACGTTAATTATTACATGTCGGTATTGCAATGATAAATAATAAATAAATAAATAAATATCTTCACACATTCCACACAGCACCTAGTTCTAAAGTAAGCAAGTAATGCTTTTATTATGGATACCAGACAGTTGATATAATACATATATTACTTTTTTTTTGTAAATACATACATATTATACATAAAAAACATCCATGACTCAGGTACAAAGGTAAAATGTTAACACATAAAACATTTGCCCCTAGCGGGATTCGAACCCGCGACCGTTTGGTTAACAGCTAGGGTTACTAGCCACTAGACCAAACGTGTCGTCAAAATGGTTGTGACTAAAGGTTATCCAATTTTTAAACTGCCTTCTACACTGTCCGTCTGCAATAATCATCTCCGATAAAAACCATCTTGATGTATGTGTTTCGGTGTTTTGTAAAAGATGCTCTAGCTAATTCCTCTAGCCTCAACTTGTCCCTAATCCTTTCAGCATCGCCAAAGCATTTTCACTATCCTAGTGTTGCTTGTGTACCTTGTGCTTGTTATAAGCGGGTCATCGGCTTACCTGCGGCATTTATCCGGGATGGGACTATTCGTCGCCGCCGATTCGCCGCGGCCGATTCAGCGCCAAGCCAATTCAGCGCCGGCCAATTCGACGCCGGCCATTTCGTCGCCATTCGTTCTTGTCTTTTGTTTATTAAGCGCAGATTGTAGAAAGCAAAAGAATTACTACCAGTATAGATGTTTATTGTCAGAAAAGTTCGACATTTAATGATTTGTTGTTTTTTTTAGCTATCGAAACATATAACATATAGCATGTCGAATAACAACCCTGTATTGTATACTATGCTATCCTTACTAACACAATAAATGTAAAAGTATGTTTCTGAGTTTATCTACCCTTTATGACCCAAGCAAACAAGGGACAAAACGAATTGATCTATTTTATTTTTTGTAAAGAAATAATTAGGTCAGAAATTAATATGTTACTTTTTATGCCAGCCAAATTCATGAAACTCCTGGAATAGAACTTCGTTTATAAATTCTTTACATGAAAGCGTGAAATGATCACGTTAGTAGATATAGACGTAAATTGTTTCAACATTTTAATTTTAACAGACAGTAGAGCTTAAATAATTGAGAAAATTAAGTTCTATTGTAAGGACAAGTAATTTGTAATTTATGGGTGACTAATGGGGCGTTTTGCTTTCGATTTCTTTTTTTGACTATTACAAAGCGTGAATGAAAATTTGTAGAACATATTGATGTTATTGGCTCTGTAATGGAATAGAACTTTTACTGGAATGGAATACACCCAAAGACATGAGATGTGAGCATGACTCAGTTTTACATATATACAAAGTGATTCAAATTTTTATATCCCGTTATCCTCTTTCCATACGTAAAAATGAATTAAAATCGGTCTAACTATTCTGGAGTTTTTGAAGCGTACACAAATCAACATATAATAAATAAATCATAAGAATAACTTTTTTGCCTCTTGAACTTAAAATTTTTACCTTCATTTTTGTACAAAGTGACAACACAAATGTATCATTTAAAACATACTTAGTTTTAAAAACAAGTAGACAATAATTGACAAAACAGTAAAATAATAAAAAGTTGTTTACCACGCCACAAAACTCAGGTTTGTTACATAAACGAGCTCTAAAATTATTCATAATTGTATTTGTTTAAAATCATCGGCCATGGCTTGAGAATAAGGCTTGGCACCTTATTGTCCAGACAAAGAGATGTAAAAAACTATAAATTGTTTAAAAATATGTACTTGTTTCTTTGGTCAAATTTATTATTTTTACTCTATTTTTGTTATTTTCTGGTCACTGTACGGATTAAAAGTTACGGATTTAAAGTACGGCCTTGTTATAAGGATAAGCCTATAAAATTAATTGTCATTTTTTTGGCTCAGCCGATTAAGGAATAAAATATTTTTTAATTACTTACTTAAATTTTCTATTAAATCTACTACTTTTCCGTTATACTCGTAGTATACCTTTTTCGCATAAATAAAAATCATATCAAAGATTTTAACTATTTCATTTTAAGTTGTTTAGTCCCGTTCTATTACTAAAATTCTCGTCATAAAATGGTATCGTAAAGCAAAATACTCAAAGCTTTAAAAAACATGTGTAGGCAATTCTTAAGATGGAAAGTGTAACCCTTGTATTGTTTTCTTTCTAAACTTGTTAGTTTGTAAAAAAATTCCCTTTTGGCACGTGTCAGGCAATAAATTCCATAATAACAATGAAAAAGGTCATTTTAGCGCTGACAATGCTCCTTTTGTCGATACCCTGTAGAGCTATAAATTTTAATTTGTAACCGAACGTTTTAATTTTTTATCGCGAACAGACAGACAAACGCGGCGGAGGACTTTGTTTTATAATATGTAGTGATAAACTAATTTAGAACTAATGAATTTTATATCAAAACACAAGTTTGAAAATGTAAACATTTATGATAAATTATTACAAATTAAAAATTGATAGAAATCACAGAAACAACATAGGTATTCAATTTTGACTGCGCCACACATTCTTACTAATTTCGCATTTGTGCAATTCTACATTAGTAAACATTCCTCAAATCGTCTTCCCCATTTATAACGATTTAAAAAGAAAAAAAAAAGTAAAAGATATAAACTTCGAATTTGGTTCATACGAATATAAACAATGAACATTGAAAATAAAAATAAGGATAGAGGTTAGTACACTTGATCAGTTACTTATATAGATCAAATTTATAAAAAAAAAATGGAATTATACCAACTCGGATAATGCACGAATGCGGTCCGCATTCGCACGATTTATGTTAAGGATCCGGATAAGTAGATAACTGAAACTAAATTAAACGGCGATGAAATGGCCGGCGTCGAATCGGCCGGCGTCGAAACGGCCTGCGGCGAAATGGCGGCGGCGAAAGGGCGGCGACGAATTGGCGGCGGCGAATTGTCCTAGACCCGCATTTATCATAGATTTATTGCCTTACTTAATGAGCGAGATGAATTATGAACTCAAGCCTTTAAAAATAACTTGGTAGTGGTGTTATTCAGATCCAAATTAGAAGTTACAGAAATTACGTGCTTCGTAAGAAACCTCAACGTCGCTCATCGAGCTAATGGAGAGGGTCTTATGGGATTAAATTTCTTTGTTCCTTCAATATCTTGGCATTTTCTTTAAATAATTAACACTTCATATACATCTTCTCATAACAATTTATTTATCTCCTTATCTCCTTAAAACATGGTACCATGGTACAAATATACTTATAAAACATTATCCAAACATTTTCAATAAATTTTACTATACGTCTCAAAACTTCATTCTACATTTTTCATTATTTTCAAATCAATTTAATATTTTGAACTATTTTATATTAAATTCCAATAATAACTATGTATTTCCAACAGAGGGCTATGCTCGGCTCGGGGTTACACCATAGAGTAACATAATATATATACGGAAAGGTTAACTGGAAAGAATCAGGAACCTGGAGATCCGTAGACGAACGAGTTACCAACATATCATTGAAAAACGTAAGCATCCGCTAAGAAAAGATTTTTGGAAATTTCTTTTTAAAACGGGAGATGGGAGGAGATTTGTTTGAAAGTTTTTTTTGGTCCCATAACGTTAGTTTTCGCCTTGGAAGTTAGCCACTTTAAAACCTGAATAACGCCTAACATTATAATATTCGTAACCTCTCATGAAATACGAACTGTTGCTATGCGAAAAAGATTAGGCGTTAACTTTTTACGGTTATCAATTCGAAATATTTTTTTTAATAAAATGATATTTATAGGTGGAAGTATATTACGTTTAGCACTCATAAATTCGGCAGCACTCATAAATTGGTCGTAACTTACGGCTGAAATTAATAACCTATCCTGATCCGTTTTTACCCATTTAGGATTGAAAAATCAATCTTTTTTGTGTGTGAAGTGTGTCAATAACGTATCCACGGATTGATATTTAATCTAAAACATGAAACTATCTTTGGGAGGACAGATCTCACATTAAAGATCGACCTCTGTTCGTAATTGACAGTTTGGGTGTCTCAATATTCAATCCGTACATTTTGACATAGCGCAATCGATCTAGATTTGCAATCCCACGAATTTCACGGATTGATATCACAGATTATAAGATAAACAAACAAGAATTTAAAATATTTTTATTAATTGTATTAATAATAAATAAAATTATTAAATTGTCCCATTTCAATCGTATAGTTGTTGTGGAGTACGGCGACATGTTGAGTTTTGGGCGTTAAATGCGTCGTAGATTCGACGTCATTCCTCATTTTTTAATTTGTTGGTACAGGCATTGCTAGTTTTATTGTTTATACTTTTGCTATGCTCAATAAAGAATTACAAATTTTTCGTTTCGTCTTTTGTAAGTGGTTTCATCTTGATCTAAAATAAAAACAATAAAATCTTTATCACACCTCAAAAATAACAAGAAATGCAAGCGCCCCAAAAAACAGTGACGCATTAAAGAAATATAATTTACTTACTGTTTCTGAATTCATTTTATTTAACTATTAAATTATTCCACTATTTATTAACAATAATAAAAATTGAACACAACAAACATAGAATTGTAAACTGTCAAGTGTCATGCCATTCGTTCCTTTACTATTCAGAAAAACGAATGTATGTATATTATTATTAAAAACAAAATGATGTAGTACGCTTATAAATAAATAAAAATAAATTGAACTTTAATTACTTTATCTTTTAATTTTAGCTAATTCATTATTTTCACATTTTAAATATGCATAAAATTAGAAATTTAAATTGTCTCGTAAGTAAAATTTTAATAGTTAGCATGAAAAGGAACGGCGTGGGAGGAAATGGATTGCCTACCGATCTATCCTTACTATCCAATCGCATACACACAAATTAATATTGGCACACAGATCGGAGATCGATCGGCCGATGGGAACAAACTGGAGATTGTTTTCAAGATCGGATTGTAGATACATTATTAATTTCGGCCGTTAGAGGACCATTGTGGTACACGTGAAAAAAGGCCGCTTCTGACTGGTCCTATTGGAAAGTTATTTGACGTCCACAAACAAATTATTATAATGTTATTTTTATTATCAATTCCATCTCAGGTTAATAGCTGTCCATGTTTTTAACGTATTGATTGTAAATAAAATCAAATTAAATTGAAATCTGAATAAGTAAGTATATTGTGAATCAGCTTTACCTATTTCACATTTCCCTTCAAAACAATTCCAAATAATATTATGTCATTTTATTAAATTGTGATTTTTTTTTATTACTAATATTACAACACAAATACACCCAGTATAAAAAAAATTCTAGAAATGTTCTACCTATTATAGTTTACCTAAACTACGCTGTAAAAATGTATGAGGTGTTAATGA
Organism: Synanthedon formicaeformis; assembly: GCA_945859745.1. Taxonomy (NCBI): domain Eukaryota; kingdom Metazoa; phylum Arthropoda; class Insecta; order Lepidoptera; family Sesiidae; genus Synanthedon; species Synanthedon formicaeformis. The sequence continues at coordinate 1,415,645 of OX243968.1, read as the reverse complement.
GTAAAGTAATGACAGCATGTCGGACAGACAGGTAAACATAATTATAAATAAAATAATTCATAATGACAGAGTACATTGTAGACATGAGTCGAAGTAAAGTCAATATTTTACACGGAGAAAGCAACGGAGGAAAATAAATAGAGAATTTCTCCGTACACACGAGTTTCCAAGTACACTAGCAATTGATGATTTGTGACAATGGAGGAAGAAAGTTGACATACGTTTAGTACTTTTTGTAAGAAACAAAAAGGTTTTTTTATTGCGCAGTTATTTTCCATTAATAGCTAGAAAACTGTGAAAGTATTACTTCAACTGCATGTTGAATTTCGTATAAGAAAATCTATAAGAAAATCATAAATGTTTGTTGTATTTAATTAATAAATAAATTGTTAAAAAAATGTGTGTGTGTCAGCTCCGATGCACGACTGGAGTTTACTCCTTACGAACGATTATAAAATATATATTTATGATACATGATTACCGGTGCCATCTAGTTTTCTCAAGGATGTATTGTTACGTAACATATTCTAGTTTCAGAGATAATGTGTAGATGGCGCTAAAATTAAAACTGACGCGTAACGCATAACGTGTGACAATTTTGATTTCACTCCCATAAGTTTTCATACTTATATAATAATATGAAAAATCTATTCTTATGGGGTAAAATCCAAAAAAAAAATACTGTCCCTGACAACAGTACATTGCGTTTCGCAGTCATTTGGGCAGCCCGTCATCTAGGCGTAGATACTAAAAAATGGAAATTATTTAAAAAAACTAAAAAGCATTGTAGCTTCGCTCCATATGAGTTTTACTATGAGGAAAACTTCTCATATGAAGCACATTTACCTACATCCTAATGAGTGCGTTTTGAATGCACATATCTATTACTATAGTCCCGTGGTTTAGTTTGACAAGTCGGCTCTTCTCGGTAATTTTCGTTTCTCGGCCCCTTTTACCCTACGCTATGCATCTCATCACCTGCAGACGCTATTACTTCGTTTTGCCTTCGTTCTTTCTGATTCTTTTCCTTTTTGCTCAACTTCTAGAGGCTCTAGCTCCAGCTATATCCATATAAAAATAATTTTTCTCTAACCTTATGAATTATGGAATACAAACATTTTTTAAAAATCTGATCCACAGTTTATCGCGTTCAGTTAAACAAACTATCAACTTTATTAATTTACCTTGTATTATAGATTACAATATAGGTCTAGCTACTACGTAATGACAATTGGCACCATTAGTCTAGGCTAGGTAGACGGTTAAATAGCAATGTTTTCGCTATTAACAGTAGATACCTAACGCTTGAACTCCACGTTGAATCTAGCAGCAGTTTGTGTTTTATTGAACAGTGAAAGGGAACATTTGTAACAGTTCCATTGGTTGGTGGTATTCCACAATATAACCTCAACTCTATGAAACAATTGGCAAATAGAGGAAATAGAAATAGATTGTGATTATTATCTGTTAAATACATTTTGTATGTTTTGCTGCATTGCATGATTGCAAAGCATAGATTTATTCTACCATCGGTGGCCAAATTATTAGGGACAGTGCTCATATTCATGTAATCAATGAATGATTCCCTGGTAATGACAACTACATTTTTATGCATGACTGCACCGTGTCACAAAGCTAGAAGTTTACTGTAGCATTCTTGGCTGAAAAAAATGTTTTGACTTGGCCAGGGAATTCCCTAGAAATGACCCATCGAACACATGTTGACTCACCAAACGGGCGATGCTGAAAGAACTGATTACCTACCACCAAACGCCAATTCATTGAAACTCTCATCAGAGATTGGAATCATGACTCCACACTCCAAGAAAATGCAAAAACGTGTATTGAGAGCATGCCACGACGAATAGAAGCTCTTATTTCAGCAAAGGGAGGCATCACTAAATATTGAAACTTGTTCTATTATTTTTTATCAATATTAATATTAGTCATACGAAGAATATAAATTTTTGTAGTTTTTATGATCCTAATAAAATACAGATACAAATAAAAAATACATAAGAGACCTACAACCAATCGTTTGTTAGAGAAATCCAATTAGACAAGAAAACTCAAATTCTCAGTAGCTACTGTCCCTAATAATATGGCCACTCATTGTATATTGTAATACATGCTGAACTACATATGTAGATGACGTATATGATACACATGTATCATGAAAATCACTATATATTTTTCATGTTCTACAGGTTGACGGTCCACTTGATGGTAGGTGGCAACCGTCGCCTCGCTGGTCGCTGCCCACCACAGTGGATTCAGATTGGAAAGAGGTAGGGAAAATGGGCTCTGGCATCCCTTATTCACTCACCGAAACGCAAAAGCACACATGCTGTTATTTCACGGTGGTCTTCTGTAAGACCACCTTATTGACGCCACATCATCTTGTACTTCCTGCTTCTCTGATGGCTACTTAATATGAAAAAATATTGTACAAAGTTTATCTATCAGAAAAAGTTAGATTGCATATCGAGAACACAAGTTTACGTAATTACGCTATCGACTTAGCCAATATTTGGTCACAATAATGAAACTGTTATTTCTATAAGTATAACGGCAATTTACACTCAGGAGCATTGCAAATCAAATGATTTTATCGCTTCTAATTCAACTTAGCACCTTTTTACGAGCCCATTAATTGAGTACTTAAGGTGCTTAGCGCTCTCAAATTTAAGTGTTCCCTGCAAGGTCTTTGTAATTAAACTCCCAGAGTTCTCGTTTTACAACCTTAACAGGGCAGCCCGTCTGGTAGTAATCACAGAAGACCATCGTGAAATAAAATTATGCATACTATTGTGTTAACATAAATGAGTAAGGGATGCCAGAAGCCATTTGGTTCCTATCCATTCCTTACTAATGTTATGGCGTTGCTTGTGTTAGTAGGTGAATGAAGCCACCTAATAAATAAAATACATAAGTATAGATTCGGCCTACAAAGATATTTATAAAAAATACGAATGTAAGTCTACCATAGAAAGACACTGAAGCAATGAATGTTTTTTTGGGAAAATTTGTGATCACAGTAAGTATATACTTTGTCAGGCGTTATATTTTCAAAGAGGCGCGGACGAAGTCGCGGGCACCAGCTAGTAGTATTATTATAAAACAAAGTCGCTGTCTGCCTATAGATGCGAAGCCGGGATGGAACACTAGTTGCAAACTGAAGTATGCGTATGTCATTAAAAATAAAGACACTTTATTTTTACCCACAGACAACTTTTAAAGCTTCTCTGTCAAAAAAGCCACTTTGCTTAAGTCTCTTTGCTCTCTTTAACATTTAGTTGGCAATGATTGACCCCTTGGATTGCCAGTCTAGTTGAAAATGCCTTCATATGTCCATATGTTTCCCTTTGCCCTCAAAGGTTCGAAACGATATTGTTTCATATTAAAATACTATTTAGAATTTAATGACACTCTTCCATCAAATAGCGTAATGGCTATCATTAGATACTAGCGCAACTTAGCAGTTAATAGACCAACAAAGCATTAGCGCGTTGATGTCTTTTACATGCAAAAAAGAAATTGCTTTTCGTAAATATTAAAGCTTTGTAAAATGAAATTAATAATTAATTTTTGGCATTTAATATTTCTGTGTTTTTAACGTATATATTAAATTTCGTAATTACAATAATATTTCATTATTTTTTATTTTTACATCAATCTCGTTATAATTCTTTCAATAAAGTAATTGAAAACAAGATTGTGCACACAGAATTAATGACTGAAAAGGGAAAACATTTTAAACAGAAACTGTTGCTATTTAAAAATATCACTTCATCATCATCATTAGTCATCGTCATTCCAGCGTCGACTGTTAGACACAGCCCTTTTCAATTGAGCACTACACTTTGTCCTCCTATCGTCGTATACTCGTATATCCATGCTAGCGCCTTTTTTGAGGCCATCTGTCCAATGAGCCAGTGGCGGGACGTTTCTACCGAAATCGCTATCAAAAGCTTCAACTTAGGTGCTTTAATTAAGTAAAATTATACATTTAATATATTATAGGAGAAGGCAATCATATATAAAACATTATAAATTGTAATTAATTTTTTATACTATTCCTCTTTTTTCATATATTAAGGTCGACAGACAGGCTGATCCTTTTGATGGTAGGTGGCTACCGTCACCTGTAACACAAGCAACGCCATAGTGCTCTGCCGACCATAGAAGGAAAAATGATAAGGAAGTGATGGGGTAATGGCAATCTCTTACTAACCGAGACTACATCACACTTGCAGTTATTTTACTGTGGTCTTCTGTAAGGTTATAGTTGACTAGCTGGTGCCCGCGACTTCGTCCGCGTTGAACGATGAAAGGTACCCTATGTCCTTTCTGGTGTATGCAAAATTTCATGGTGATCGGTTCAGTAGTTTTTACGTGAATGAGTAACAAACATACATACAAACTTTCGCATTAGTACGGATTTTTAAGTGTTGCAGAATCACACGATAAACAGTTTAAATGTTATTGAAGTGTTGTGTTAAGACACTAGCGATTTTGTAACCGAATTTCTGTTTTGTTGTAGATTAATTGAGGGGTATACAATCAAAGTTGGTAAAGTCCACATTGCCAAAATGTTCAGCAAACGATAAAAACGATTATTTTAATAATTACAGGTAACTATTCTAAAGTTAAACATTATTTATATGCAGAATGTAATACATTATGGAAATACAAGTGTTCATCACGTTCAGTTACTTTTGAGTAAAACCTTAAGTATAAGATGGACTTTCCCAGTTTTGTTACCAAGTTTTGGACTTTGTTTGGACTTTACTAAGTTTGTAACTGAATGTTTAGGACTTTCCTATATTTGTTACCAACTCTCTGGACAGGGTTGGATTCGGCCATGACAGCTGTCAGTGAAATGGAGGCAATGGAGCCTTCCTATTGGTCGAAAAGGACTTTACGCAAATTGAAACTCAACTCACTTTGACTTTACAAACAAACCTAGCAAAGTCCATTTTCAATTTTGAAATAACAGTCGAGATTTCTAGAATTTGTATAAAATTATTCTACGGGGTAAACATAGATACGGAAATAAATGTGTTGTAATTTAAATCTCACTTTTAAAATTTTGTGGACTTTACCAACTTTGATTGTATATTCCTGAATTGACAGGTGAATTTTTAACAAAAAAAATATATTTGAAGTAGTCTTGTATGATTAGTTCTAATTTCTCGCTAGCTCTTATGACAGGGTCCGTTTTGTTCCAATCGCTGAGAATGCACGCAGTGCTTTTATAATACAGTCCATTTCTGAACCATTCAACTCACGCACGCGCTATTAGCATTGACAAAATATGTAATAGAACTATTAAGAGAAAATTATTATTTTTTGTGTTAACGTATAAGGATTTTCTAAAAAAAAATTTACACATTTTGTTTTGAATTTTAAAATTTCATGTGGAGAAAGTGCATTTTTTTTTAAATTGTGAGTTAGTGCATTTGTGCAATAACTAAAGTACCAGGAAAGCAGATTCGAAAGGCGATATAGGTAATGCTTATTTATGGCTAAGACCTAGTCACGAATAACGGTAAGTTTATAGTGTAGGCAATAAAAACTAATTAGTAAACATTATTATTTGTTTCGAAAATTTAATGTCAATCTTTTTTAAACCGGAATTCAATCAGTAAATTATAAAATTGAATTTCTAATAATTTATCCTTTATAATTATTTAATTATAAATTGTTATTGTATGGCCTAGATGGTTTTGAAACCATCTAGGCCATAATCTATATCTATATATTATGTCCTATATCTTTCTATTAGGAACAGTTTTTTTTTTCAATTTTCTGTGCAAAAGATATTTAATTCTAGCTATTGCACGTGACTTCGCCCGCGTAACTTTATAAAACATAGCCTATGTTACTCGCTGATAATGCAGCTTTCTATAGGTGAAAGAATTTTCAAAATCGGTCCAGTAGTTTTTGAGTGGCGTCCCAAAACTATGCGACATGAAGGGAAAGTACCTTAAATATCATAGATAGGATATTTTGCTGAAAGAAGACTTTATGTTATTTTTAAAAGTTAGTAATACTACATTCAAAGATTTTCTAAAAATTACTTGCTTCGTCTGGGAATCGAACCGACTTAAATGTGAAAAAAATAACCAGTATTTTTATGATGCCAATCGAAAGACTGGACAAAAATAATAATTCTTCTTAAGTAACATAGTATCTTAATAAAAGGAAGGAATAACGTAAAATGTTTGATTCAAATTTCAAGAATATTATTTAACGCCGATGACTACGTTATTTTTAGAAAATCTTTGAATGCAGTATTTCAAAAATAACATAAAATCTTCTTTCAACAAAATATCCTATCTACGATGTTTAAGGTACTTTACCTTCATGTCGCATAGTTTTGGAACACCCCGTTGATATTTTTATACAAAGAAAATACTAAAATATATGTTACTTTCTATATTAATTTTAATAGAGTTTTCAAAAAATGTTATTTATTTTTAAAAACATCAGCATTTCTTTATCTATACATTTAATGCGTGTAAAATCGCAGTACACGACTAGTTTGCAGCTCATAAAGAAATTATAAATCAATATGTGTATGAAAATTAAATTGTATTCTGTCAGAATTTTAATCATCATTGGAGTAATGATGATTAAAATTCTCACAACAATATCTTAACTACAGAACATAAACGTTTGGAATGAGACTTTAATGACTTCGAATGTCCATTATACATTATAATTAAAATAATTACTGCACGTTAAGATGAAAAGTAAACAGACACTATATACCTAATAGTTAGAGCAGAACATTACTATTTTGTGTTTGAGAATATTTATTTACGAGTATTTTTTATTTATTTATAATTTTAACAATTCTAAGCGCCTCTTTCTCAAACGTCAAGTAGGCCAAACTGTCATTTAATGTCACCGGTAACCGGGAATAATTTAGCTGATATACCATTGTTTGTAAGGTAAACGTCCCAAACATTTTTTTTATTTTTTTATTTTTTTTATTGGTAATATTAAACTTATATTGTCGTTTCTTTGATTAAACTTACAAAGCAACACAATTGCTAATTTTTTTTATTTTTTTTTTATTTTATTATACAAGGCCCCCAACGAGACAGGCATCAAACAATATCGCAATGTTCAAAAAAAATACGACATACTTACGCAAAGAAAATAGTTTCAAAAAAGAAGACAATAATAATAATAATAATTAATAATAATTTATTCACAAATCATCGTTATAAACATACAGTTCAATTATGTTTACATTAAATAGAAAATAATAATAATAAAAATTCGGCTATCGAATGATGCATTAAACTTACACTTTACTTGTAGTTCGTGAAAGAGGTCCTAAGGCTAATAGTATACATGTAAAATGATAACACTAAAAACTTCAGGTTTAATCTTGTGTTATCATTTGTAATTATTACTAAAATCAAACTATATATGTAGTATTAATTAAAATTTAAAAAAATTGTAAAGCTAACATCTAGCTAAGCTAAATATCTTTAATAACCTTTATTAAAGATAAATAAATTTCCTATCTTTCTTGTCCAATATTTTTTTTCACTTACCGTTTACGACTTATTCGACTTTTACGATTTGCTTTATGGCCATTAAACAAATCATAATAGTCGAATAAGTCGTAAACGGTGACAGAAAAAAGTTAATACCATTTTGGGCCTCAAGTGCACTGTTATGGAGATATAGGCCGAAACGGTTTTTATCAAAATGGCGGCACTTCCGCCCGCCTAATTTGTAAGGATTTTGGGCATTTAGGGTAAGTACGTGATACTGAACCTATTTAAAAAAGAAAATAGGAGTAGTAATTTAGTGCATTATGGATAAGGGTAACCGGCTCCTCTATTGCCTGTAGAGAGAAGTATGTACTCAAAATCGCTCTCAAAGTGTCCTTGAATTTACTTTGTAAAATGAATTGTGTCAGTCCAAAGGTGTTATTTTTATTCGAAATTTAAAAGTCAATGTTAGTTTACCCTCCGTATTTACTCCCAGTTTTTTGAAGAATATTTGCATATTGACACATCGAAGTGGGCTGGCGTGTTCGTATTGTGGCAACTGAGTCAACTTACCAAAAAAAATGTTTACCTACCTTTTTACGCAATGTTTGCTTTAAAAACTGTTTTCGTTTAATTTTAAAAACATTAAAGATAATTATAAAATATCTATGTACCGGCTTCGGCCTGGATGCAATCACTACATCATCAATCATCATCATCAATCAATACTAATAATAAATCTGTAAGTGTAGGTATTGTATGTATGTATGTATGTATGTAAGTATGTATGTTCCTCCATAACTCTTAAACGAATTAACTGATTTTCATGAAACTTGGTAGATAAACATTTGGACGTACAGGACACAGGATAGGCTACTTTCTTCTTTTTCAACGCGGACGAAGTCGCTGGAACCAGCTAGTATTACTATAAAACAAAGTCCTCCGCCGTCTGTCTGTCTGTCTGTTCGCGATAAACTCAAAAACTACTGCACCAATTTTCATTCTGTTTTCACCAATGGATAGAGTGGTTCTCGAGGAAGGTAGTATATAATTTATAAAGGTACGCGGGCGAAGTCGCAGGCAGCAGCAGCAATCTTCTCCGTTTACACGCTTTCCATATGTGAAAACCCATTCTAGACAACAACAAAACCAAGAGATGTGTTTAATTTTTCGTAACTGTAATTAAAGGATCCATAAGCCGTGACTGCCGTTTGACATAATGACGGATGGACGAAAGGAAATTACGACAAAAAGAACTTCCGTTATCGGCCTTTATGATTAGACTAGCTGGCGCCCGCGACTTCGTCAGCGTTGAAAAAGAAAAAAGTATCCTATCCTGTGTCCTGTACGTCTAAATGTTTATCTACCAAGTTTCATGAAAATCAGTCGATACGTTTAAGAGTTATGGAGGAACATACATACATACATACAGAAAAAAAATCTAAAAATGGTCAATTTAGTTTCAGTATCATGTATAGAGCCTATAAACACGATATCTCTGAAAACAAAGTAACTTACTCCATGACCGAACCCTTACAGATTTATTATTAGTATTGATTAGGAAGCTCCTTATAGAAGGCAATAAAACTACAAGGTCTTTTATTGAATACTAATAGGGTTACCTATGTGCCATTAGTCTTTGAATTTGTTTGTTTTTTGTTATAATAATTGCATTCGCCCGCTACTTTTCTCGTGTGTAGATTTTCACTGTTTAGTTACCATTTGAGTTGAAAGTAATTTGAGTTTGACTAATATTCCAATTATAAATTAAAATTTATATAAATAAATATAAAATTTCAGTTCAGCAGTTTTAAATATTATCACAGATAAATAAATCGACAAACTGACACATTAAGAAAATCGTACTTTTGTGTGTTTCGTAATGTGTAATCATGTAAAAAACTACGTTTACTTAAGGCACTACAATTTGGCCAAGTGTCCTTGAACGACACAAAAATATTTTTAATTTTTAAATTGAATTTAACTTTACAGTTAAACTGACATACATTTTCAGTAATACATGCAGAGATTTATAAACTGCTTCTGCAATCCGATTATAAGACATATTCTTTAATAAAACATGGCCCATCTTGACATTTATTAGAGCCACGGCTTGACTCGACGCTGTAGCCAGGTTAATTTTATCTGGTATTTTGAAACATTATGGAGAACAGAGAACAGAAACATTAAACAGTGGAAAAGCCTTAGTTGAAATGATAACGATGGAAAATAATTTTAAAAATAATTTCAAAAATTAAATAACATGTTACTCAGAAATGACAGTCAATAATTCTGCCAAATTGCACGCAAAAATTTATCGAGTCTTAAATTTTATTAGTGAAAATAATATCATTTAACTAAAAAGGCACAAGTAATAAGTGTACACCAATTTGTTTTTATAAACTCTGTCATATTGTTTGACCGACATAACGGAATTTCACGTAGTTATAATTCCGGAGAGATACAAACAAGACAGGCAGCGTACCGTTTGAAATTCTTCGTAAATCAAAACTATCTCGCGTCACATCTGTATGAGAAAAGATATAAATCAAAGTGAAAGAGAGTGGTCGTTGCTCCGAAATAAAATAAATTGTAAACTTGTTGCTTTTTTAACTTGTGTTACGTAAAAATATTTACTGCAAAATCGACATGATTTTATTAATTAATGAACATATAATTTATTAGTGCAATCCACTTTATAATTGGCGAACGCATCATTTGGTGACATCATGACAAGGTCACTTAATAATCGTATTCATATTATTAAAATAACTAGCTAGTGCCCGCGACTTCGTCAGCGTTCAAATATTTACTTAGACGTTAGACTGCTTTCAAATATCAAGGTTGAAATAGACTTCTAAATATCTATTTGTATCCTTTTTTTTGTCATGTACATATGTCATCACACTTACAGATGTGCAACGGTTTGAATGTTTTAAATTTATAAAATAAACTTTCAATATGATTATTGTTCGAGATCGCTTTGGCCTTGCCCAACCAGCGTGCTTTTAACTGGAACTTTACCTAAGCACCAAAGCTAGCTAACGGAACGGTAGTAATACTAAATCTATGGAAGCTAGATACAATAATTTGTAAATAATTTAAAGCTCTGATTAAATACTAACTTAATAAATTTAAAAAACCAATTAACTCATTATTCATAGTTAACTCAGAATTAATATATTTTAACTATTATTTTAACAATTGATTGTTAGAATTATTTTATGAAATAAATAACTCCAAGTTACAAATATACTTATGTACATTTTAACGCTACTTTTTGAAATTTTTCTCATCTCATTTCCATTGAAAAAAAAAACAAAGAGAATTCTCATTTTCGCGCTAATTGGATGAACTAGTAAAAAATTCAATTTAACATATACCTGTAAAAAACCTCGAATCAATTCGCCATACGTGAATTGATTCACTGACATGCTGCGAATTCAGTGCCAAATGTGAAACTGGATTTTATTAAAAAACTAGCTGGCGACCGCGACTTCGTCCGCGTTGAAAAAGAAAAAAGTAGCCTATCCTGTGTCCTGTACGTCCAAATGTTTATCTACCAAGTTTCATGAAAATCAGATAATTCGTTTAAGAGTTATGGAGGAACTTACATATATACAATACCTACACTTACAGATTTATTATTAGTATTGATGATGATGATATTATTGTTATCATACTCTTATACCCTTTGGCATTTTTTATGATTGTTATCATCGGCAGACAGGCTGATGGTCCACTTGATGGTGAGTGGCTACTGTCGCCAATAACACAAGCAACGCCACAGGTGCTGCAAGTGCGCTGCGAACTATAGAGGGAAAAGAGAATTGGGCTCTGGCATTCTGAAACACCTAACACTCGCACATCGAAACACAACAGCACACATGCTGTTTTTCAGGCGGCCAGTCGCTACTTTTCAGTTTTAGACCCTGAGCCAACTTTGAAAAGCTCCAAGTTTGACCCTGCCGGGAATCGAACCCTGGAACAGAGCGTTAAGGCAAGCACACTTTACACTTATCAAAATAATTATTTCTGAATATATTGAAAAAATAAAACTAGGCTTTGTTTTTGGTTACGCTTGCTTACTTTCACTTGTTTATAAGATACTTTCACGTGGCAAAGGGACTACTCGGTTCACGTACTACTAAAATCTAATTTTAAGATTTTTAGAGCGAAAAATAAGAAAGAAACACGTTAAAATTGTTGACACTAATGTACGCACCTTATGCGCTGGGAATAGAGGCTATATTTAATTGTACTATTTTTTAGTTTGTTGTTTACTGTGCGCACTCATGCGCTACAGAATAAATGTAATTGTGTATTTTTCAAGGTTATTTGACAATTTTTTAATAGTAGTTTTAAAATAGTATTACAATAACTGTTAGAATATGTTTTTAGATTTAAACGATAAACACAGACACAGTTTTTATGTGTTTTCCATGAGTGAAAGAACCCTTACCCTTACAACTACCACATTAGTATCATTCGTGTCAGATTTATGCTACCTTAGTTTAAGTTTGGTTGACAGCTGTATTTTCTTCTTACATATAAAAGTCGATGTGTGTGTATATATGTTCCATTATGTTCCCTATGGACTCCAAAACCGCTGAACCTATTTGATGAAACTTTCAGACAATCTTTTGATTAGTCCAGCGGGTAATCCTGTGAAGTTTCGTAACGATCGGACGCGGGCGAAGCTGGGAGCGGATCACTAGTAATCAATATAATATATCGTCCCCTTAATGCAAAAACCAAATAAGTGTGCTTATAGCGAAAATGAGTTATATATGTTACGGTTACGGCTAAAGATAGGTGTGAACATAAACTTAAGTTTAGCCGGCTAATCTTAAGTTTATCTTGGAGAAGCAGCTAAAGTTCGATAACATGTTAGTTTGCGTCGTGAATTTCCATCTTTAGTCGGCTAATGTGCACATTAACCGAAACGAAACGGCTAAAAATGTATTCGATGGACGCGCTGGGGCGAACATGTTGTATATTCTTCTTCAAGAAAAATATTACATCATATTTAATTATGTTTTGGCATGTTTCATGTTTGAAGGACAGTTAGGACTTAATGTCTGCATAAACACAATAAACATTTATATTCGGTTTTTGCAGTAAACTATACGTAAAAAAATTTAAATATTTTGTCACCAGTGACACACTTTAATTGTTTTTGTAATTTCACATTAACTACTAAACTAAAAATAAAATCAACAGCTAAAACAGATTTATTATAGTATATTAGGTTTTGGTTGTAATATTTTTCTTTGAACCAATAAAGTCATTCAGGCAAAAACGCATCAAAAGGAGGGCGAAAAGTGAAGAAACAACCTTGTGAACAGTGTGAAATAATTTGCAGTATCATGAATTTTTAATTTGACAACTAGCAGAATTGGCTATTTGATAAGATTTAAAATATACTACAAATGGTGGTTATCCTATCAGAAAATAGCGTAAAGAAACATATGTCACTTTATTTTACGCTAAATTATGTATATTTTTTGCAAATTATATGAAAAAAAATATCATAATTTTTGAAATTTTATCTTGGCGCCGAAACGCCCTGTGACTGGTTGCAACTCTGATGACGTCATACGCTAGTAAACATATCAGACATAGAGTAATAAATAGTGTTTATTCACTTAATATTAGTTCTCTGTGACGTCACACGTATCAAAAACCAGCGCCATTACAGAAACAGCGTTTTTGGCGCGGTTTTGGAAATTTAAACTTTAACATTGTTTTTTATTAATAATACAGTAGATCTCCCGGAAATATCAATGTAGTATGCTTATTATGTAATATAGAATAATTTAAAACGATTTTCTAAAATTAGTCAAATAGCGGATTAGTATAGTGAACAAGAATGCATTAAGCGTTACACATTATAATCTTATGTGTCCAAAAAAAGCTATGAAATTAATTAACAGTGTTATGAGACAAAAGATTATAATTCACGAAATTATGTACAGGCAAAAACGTTTAAATGCAGTGATTGTTTCCAAAAAAAGTAGTTTTTTTGGTCATTCACTAAAATGTACTATCAAACATATCAATCAATCAATACTAATAATAAATCTGTAGGGGTCGGTCATGGAGTAATTTACTTTGTTTTCAGAAATATCGTGTATGTAGGCTCTATATATGATACTGAAACTAAATTGACGATTTTTAGAATTTTTTTCTGTATGTATGTATGTATATATGTATGTATGTAAGTATGTATGTTCCTCTATAACTCTTAAACGAATCAACTGATTTTCATGAAACTTGGTAGATAAACATTTAGACGTACGGGACCCAGGATAGGCTACTTTTTTTTTCAACGCGGACGAAGTCGCGGGCGCCAACTAGTTTATAATATGTGTTAATAATAAGATAAAGATTTCAAATATACAACCTGTTTTAGGAGAAATTTAGGCATGTAAAATTTCATTTTGCACTTAATTGATTTTTGCAGTAAGGGGACAATATTATGTTGGTTAGATTTATATGTTCATTATTTTAATGTTATCTAGTATTACTTTACACGGGAGCTACACGCTCCCGGCTTCGCACGGGTGTGAAATAAAAACTATCCTATCTTTTAAGTTGGACCAAATTACACATAGTTAGAAAGTTTTATCAAAATCTGTCAATTTGATCTATACATTGTCAATTTAATTGAACCTCGAAAACGTATATCTGCTAAGAAGCTGACCTTAAAAATCACTGATGGTTTGCGACCTTACACCGCATGTTGACTGTGTTTTGTAAGGCAACAATTACTTAACATTCATTTGTAAATTTTTACACGAGCATGTATTTATATCAAGGTACTTACAACGACTAAGCAACCGATCAAACAAATCTATGTAAATTTATTTAACATGCACTAAAAGATTGTAATTCTTTACACCTACCGTTCATAATTCATCATCTACATATCGCTCCTTAAAAACTAAAGGGCCACAAATCAAAATTACACTTTTTACAGGAGAGCTAATCGAAAAATAATAAATTTTTTTTTTGTTTATTTTTTTCTTATTAGATATATATCAAATATATGCATATTATAAATAGTTAGAAGCGTATTTTTAAGTAGTATTAAATATTTTATGTACTTTAAAGAGCATATAAGCATATAAGATACTTTTCAATATATAAAAAATAATCAAAATATGGAATAAAACAACCACAAGTCTTTTTGCAACATACAATATGAAGAATTGTGATTGTATTTTTGCAACAACAACATTTTTGGATTTTTTGTTTTATGCCCCTTTAGTTTTGAAGCAGCGATATATCTATATACAATATAATATCCTTTTATATTGTATATAATTTTCCTGAATAAAAATTTCGTACGAGTAATAATTGCTTGGACCATATTATATGCATATTACATATATCTAAAGAAAACAAATATACTATATATACAAAATAAAAACTTAGATCCTATAGCTATCGAGTGATGTAATATAATATCCGTACTAATACTATAAATGCGAAAGTTTGTATGGATGTTTGTTACTCTTTCACGCAAAAACTACTGAACCGATGACCATAAAATTTTGCATACACGTTGTCTGGGACACCAAAAAGGACATAGGGTACCTTTCATCGTTCAACGCAGACGAAGTCGCGGGCACCAGCTAGTTTACAATACAATACAACAATTCAAATGACCATCTCCTACTGTGCGTGGTTCAGCGAAGGAATGATTTAGTAATGAACTATTCATTACCTGACGGTTAGTTTTATTGCACATATTTCAAAGTAATTAATGTAAACAGGTAGCATAGGTCATAATTCGCAGCTAAAAATTAATGATATTATAAATGTTATAGTTTGAGAGGATACATGTTTGGATCCTCTCAAACTTCGAACTTCAAACTCAGAACGAATTAAGATGAAATTTTACAATAACATAGCTTATACAATAGAATAACATATTAGTGATGTTCCGGATATCCGTATCCGTATCCGTATCCGTATCCGCGGATATCCGAGGAATTAGAAAGATCTGTATCCGTATCCGTTAGTTTTTCAGTGATCTTTTTTTACGGATCTTTTACCTTATTAATTTTTAATTCATAGCTGTAATCTATACATATATAGGTGATTAGGTAGCAATGAAAAACTATTAAATTCAATTCAGATTATTTTTTATTTCTTAAAATCAAACATTTGGCACCTTTATGAGCCTTTATAATGCAATATCCGTATCCGCGGATCTACATTTTTAACGATCCGGCACATCACTAGTAAATAAACATATAAAAGAAATAAATTTCTGTAGAAATTGTTTCCATAGAAACTCTGGTTTAAAACATTTTTATTTTTCACCAGGTCCGAGATGCCGTTCGAAGAAATAGCCTTTGAAGCTGAGTTGGACCGCCACGAGTCTTTGGAGTTCGCGGAACAGGCCTTCATTCTGTGTGGGGAAGACCCCAATACTAAGGCCAAGAATATACAGGAATTAAGAAATCTCATATATGGTGAGAATTAAATTGACATTTTTCACAATGAAGAGTTCATTATGAACTAAGTAAGTATTAAAAATAGCAGTTGCAAGGCACACAGCGTTCAGTAGACGTGTAAAGCTAGCACTGTCAAATGGGCAAAATTACTTTATTTTTAGTTCATCATTTAGTGCTCATTTAATGCTCATTTAGTGCTAATATAGTGCCAAAAAAATAAAATTCGTGCTCGCATTCGTGTGACAATTTTACTCCCATAAATTTTCCACGGGCTTATATAATATTATGGCAACACTGATGGTGCTACGATGGATGTCGTACTCGTAAATAACGCGATATTTCAAGTTTCCCATTTTGTAAACTGAGTGACGCAAAGAAAAAAACCAAAAGAGGAAAAAACAAATAAATTACGGTTTTCAAAACACAGAAGTATGAGTAAATAGCTGTACAAATTTGAAATTGGAATTCCTAACCAAAGAGGAGATATTTGAGATCAAAGTGGCCAGTACGACAAAACGCCAATTTCATATGTAAGGACCTAAATAAGTTTAGTCTTAAGGAGTAAACTCCAAAAATCATTAATAGTTCATAGAACTGGCAGCAGTAACTATATATTTACTTCCGTAAGGAAAACCACCTAGAGAATTACCTTGCGACAACACACTGCACCCCTCCTTGTTGTTACCTACCATCGCTTACCATCAAGAGGAACGTCAGTGTAGTTGCCGACATAAAATACATGGACAAGCATATGATACTCGTAGATGACGAGAAGGTATGTGTCATTTATCTGGAATAAGCTTCAAGCAAAAGGTCACATCATTAGTGTCTGGACATATATTACCTCCACAAATGTTGTGACATACGAAATCATATACTCGTACTTATATTGATAATGGAGATACTAAATGACTGTGTCTCAACGCAATTACGTTCAGCGTATGAAACGAATTTGCGGTCAATTATATATTATTATTATTCAATTTTATTTCTCAATCTTAAGTTTTTTTCAATATGTATGATAGAAAAACTTAAAACTAGTTTACATAGTTTAAGAATGGTTGTCTTATGTAAGGTGGTGGTTATAATAACTTTATAAAATATAGCTCATGTTAGTCGTTGAAATTATAGCTTTCTATTATAGGTGAAATAATTTTTAAAATAGGTCTAGTCATTACAAACAAAAATACAAATCTTTTCTCTTTATATTAGTATTTTAAAAGCATCTCGCGAATATAACCGAAATAAAAATGTTTTATTAATTTATTATCATATGTTGTAGAAAGAGGTGAATGCTTCCCTCATCGTGTGGACGACGCGTATTTGTTGCGGTTCTTGAGAGCTCGCGGCTCGATACCAGCAAGAGCACACAGACTGGTAAGTTGCTATTTCCATCAAGCTGCAGAGATTTCTATTCTATTCTATTTTTCACTCGACTTTATTATTTATAATAACTTAGTTACTAACAATTTTATGCAAAAATCGCTGTTTTTTTTTTAGTTTTTTGCTTATAAAATTGAAACTATCAGGGCAATCATGATGGTATATAAATTGTAGAGAATGAAAACACGAAGAAAATGAGAGGTCGAATGACTCGATCACACCGTTAGTTTAGGAGAAAATCGGAAAAAACCGGCCAAAATGCAGTTTTTTCAAAAATTCATACCTCAGTTATTTTTTGGAGTTGTAGCGTAGATATTCCGGCCAGTATTAATTATCAATATAAGCTTTATATGTGGTAAAGGCAGACACTGTCCGATGCATAGTTTTCGATCCGTGGCCATTTGAATTTTTTACTATGCAATTTTCCAGCAGGCCTGAATGCGACAGGTATGTTCCAATTTCTATTTAAAAAAACTATTTCGAAAGTAAAATTTTCATACTTCAAAACGTATATCTTGGTTTTGCATTAAAACGCTGAGAAGTATGTTAGAAATGAAGCTGAACATCACGAGAAACGGTCGAGCGCGCGAGAGTAGTCGAAGACTGGGAGAGAGTAGCAGGCGACGAGCATATTATACCGCGCGTATTTCATGATCTTTTAATTTGAATATCACAGCAACAAAGGCAAGCAAAATGTCAAAATTGTTACACGAATGCGTTATGTTATGCGTTATACTCGTAGTTAAGTTCTATTTTTTTGAATATTTTAGAACATCTGAAGTTTCATAGATATTGCGCCATCTACACAATATTATTTAAAAAAAGAACAATGTAGTTTTTGCGGCGTGTTCGAATTGTGAAAATTTAAATTTTATAATCGTTCGTAAGGAGTAAACCTGTCGTGTGTGGGAGCTGACAATTTTTTTTTACGCTTAACAAAGGGCTAGGTGAGCCTTAAAATTATGTTAAAATGACGCGTTGTTGAAATGTCGAAGTCAAAATATTTTAGGCCGGTTTCACTCTCCTGACGGTCAGTCCTGACGCACGACCGACCATGCGACCGACGCGCTTGTCATTTGTATGAAAATTCACAAGTCGTTACAGAGCTCGCCTGACCGTAGGCACACGTATTGCTACCGCGGTCGGTCGTACGTATCGTCCGGGCTGACCGTCAGGAGAGCACTGAAACCGGCCTTATGTTATGGTACGCTGCGGGCCATTCGGTCCATAGCAATTCAATCCACGACCAACTCATTTATGTCACGGAAACATTTTTATCATTTTCCCATGAAATTGTTTTGTGTCACTAACGACTGCTTAATGGCTGTCATTATTTCTATTACATGCAGCATTTCTATAAACAATAGTACATATTTAGATGTCGTAAGCCTGTAACATACATACAATAGGTAACTGCACGCTTTAAAACTTCAGTAAATTTTTGGATAAAACTAACCCAGATGGTTATATAAAAAAACTAGCTTCACCCGCGTAACTTTGTAAATTATATACTAAAACCACTAACTCATCGAGAACACTATCCATTGGTGAAAACAGCATGAAAATCGGTGCAGTAGTTTTTGAGTTTATCGCGAACACAGCGAGACAGACAGACGCGACAGAAGACTTTTTTATTAGCTGCGCAAATATTAGCTGCGCTATCATGAAAAAGTTTATTTAATTCTAAGTTAATCAAGTTCAAGTTATCTTTCAATCTTCTTTCCATGTGAAAACTCTTAAAACAAATATTGCAAAATACCCAAACCTTTTTAAAACAAATGAGGCCCTCAATTGGTACTTATTTTAATCGAGACTTGTATATTTCTCATAGGCAAAAACATACAAAGTGACACAATTTTATTCATGTTAAAAAGTTACAGTAAGCGGCACTTAATATGGCACATCGGGAACAAGAGCGAGATGTACGGCTAAAAACGGCTATAATACGAGTATTATTACGTGCCTACTGTGTGCCTATATTACCATTTGACAGCTAGACAATGATAGATCCATACTTTTGTCAGGTAAAAATTTTAAATAACAACTTATAAATATGTAAAAACGTGATTAATATTCGTTAATTCAAACAGATGTACCTAAATCGTGACCACAACCCTAAAGAGACTTCACGTGTATTGTGTTTCTAAAAATAATGATTAATAAAATGATTGATTTCCCCCTACAGATGGTGCGCTATTACAATTTTCGAAATCAAAATGCTCATCTTTGGCGAGATATCGACTGGTTTGGATTATCGAGATTAGGACGTATCTTCGAGGGTGTTCTGTTTGACAGACCAGATGTTGGCAGGCTCATTTTATGCAGGCTTGGTGAGTGAGTAATAATTTATTTTATCACCCATAAATGCGAGCTTCAAACGTGAACAAAGAGAACAATTAATTATAGCATAGCATAATAATTATCTGATATTCTGATCTGTATTATTTATAGTATAGTAATCTCAAGTCAGTCAGTTCAGTTCAGTATGTAATATAATAAATATATAATTAGGACTTAGGTTAGTATAGCATAGAAGTTAGTTAGTAGTACCATAGAGTAAGTAGTTACCAGTAATAAGTAACTATTTACTCTATGGTAGTACTTACTACTACTAGTAGGTATAGGTTAGGTATGTATTAGTTACTAGGTAGGAGGTAGGAGCCATTTCAGCCATCATAGGAGAAGAAAGCTGGTAGGTTACTAGGTTAGGTGTTGAGGAGTTATTTAATTCAAGAGTTTATGTGGGCCAATCCCGGCGGCACTGCAATGCCGGGCCGACCCGTGACGGGAGTGGAGCGAGCCCCGAACATCCCGTCTGGTTACAAAAATCAGTTTAATATACTGGTCCCTCGATGAGGGAACTTTCAGATATTAAGCTGAAAAGAACAGATACTACACTTTGATCTTAGCCAAAAGGCCGAGAAGCGATAACGGACAATGCAAAAGGCACGGACGTCACCGAAACGCAGGAACGAAACGATACCGCGATATAACCTCCTGGTACAGCGACATCTATTAACTATTATACAAATACGTCACAAACAATCTGGTACAGCGCCATCTATCCGCACATTTTGATAAATAATAAATGTACCGTAAAGTGACATCTATCATATCTCGGTATAAACTGATGTTCACAGATATGCAACTATAATATGTAAAATATACTGCAACCAACTGCATGCAAAACTAAATAAAATCCAGTTTAATAAAAAAAAGCTGCGTTTTAGAAATAGATATAAGTTTTTACAACATATTTTATACCTTGTTTTATATCAATTAAATTGAGATAACTAAAAAAGTTATTCCAGAGATTTTTTAGACTTTTTTTAGAGCTATACACTTCTAAACGAAAAGTGCGGACAAATATTACTTGTAATTTTGATTTAATATTTAAAACTTTTAATTCCACTTTTTAAATCAAATCAAATCAGATAATTTATTAAGTAATTGATGTATTTAATTTTTCAGGTTTATGGGACCCACAAGAATTTCCCGTAGAAGATCTTGTTCGTGGACTATTAACATTATTGGAGGTCGGTATCATGCAGCCAAAACTTCAAATACTCGGTGGTACCGCCATGGTGGACTGCGAGGGACTTTCCATGAAACACATTAGACATTTCACGCCATCTGTAGGGTCACAAGTTATTAATATTATGGGGGTAAGAATTTATTACAATCTGTATTATTTTTTACCCCCGACGCAAAAAAAAAACTTACACCAGTTTAACCTGTGTATCTGTGTATGGGTGTATATGTCTGTGGCATCATAGTACCCAAACGAACCCAGCCCAGTTCGAAAGCTGATATTTCTTTTCTTATAATTTATAGATCTGTTCATTCATTTAAATATCATCAACTTATTTCCTAGTAGCCGAAGGAATCTCAGTAACTTCCACGGGTTCGATTGATTTGAAATTTGGTGTACTGTTACTCCATGACATTGTATTCAATGACATTGTATTTCCATGACTTGATCTACCTACTTCATAGTACTTGATGCTCGCAGACTACTGATTAAGTAGTCTGCGAGATACCCAACTCTTCAACAACTTACAGCAGATATGTGTCGTTCATTGTAAAAGTGAACTATCTCCTTGTAACTGAATTTTATAATAACGAGCTTTTTGCGAATTATAATGTAGGGAAAAAATATAAGCATTCATTGTTTTCATCTATGGGATTTTAATGCAACTATTGGAGTTACTTCACTTTTATATTGAAAGATATGACTAAATGTGATACCATTAGGCAAGAAAAGATGGTTTTAAAAATAGGGAGTTACACTACTTTTACAATGAACGACACATATATAGCGTGCGGGGGTTAGTCTATAACTTTTAATTATTTCATAACAAGAATAAATTATAGTGTTAAAGAAAAACTAAATATTTTGTAGTTCGCATTCCCTCTCCACCAACGCGGTGTTCATGTTATAAATTGCTCAAGAATGTTCGAGACAATATTTCATTTATTTAAGAGGATAGCACCTGCTGATGAGCTCTGGAAAAAAGTGCATTTTCATGGATATGATCTTAATTCTTTACACAGGTATGACCCCTCAATATATTTTTCAAATAGCTGGTGCCCGCGACTTCATCCTCCTTGAAAAATGTGCACAAACACCCAACGCAACAACGCAAAACCAAAACTTGCATTACACGGGCATCATAAATTAATTACATATTATAATTTATCACATTTTTAAGCGGCACCTATTAGGAAAATCCTGGACTTGCTGATACCATTAGCAAACTAGTAGATACTAAAAATGGTCAACAGACGTCGCATTACATGATGTACTCTTCATAAATTACAACAGATGTGAAGTCGAGAAAGCTATTGCATAGATGTCGCTGTGCATGATATCATTGGTTTTTAAAACACACTTTAATGCTGCGGCCACATTATCGGGATTCGGCGAATGTTCGCCTTGTCGCGACATGTATAGCCACCAACCGGCGAATCGTTCGGGCAAACTCGAACTGTGTTCGCGCTTCCGTCGGTTTTCACGGCACATCAAAGGGATTTATCGCAACAAAGTTCGTAATCGTGCAAGTGGCCACACTTCAATACTTCATTTCAAGTGTAACATTTGTTGAAGATATTCAACCTTACGCCAGATCAAGAATATTCGTATGTAGTTCGTCCGAAGCTTTTATCGCGACAATATGTGGCCACGTAGTTCGGCGTAAAAACGAACCAGAAGTTTTGTTGCGACAACGCGACACGAATCTTCGACCGATAATCTGGCCGTAACATAAAACAACTTTATTTTTGTTACAAACTATAACCAAACTATAACGTATTTATACGTTATAGTTTGGTTATGCTTAGTTTAAATATCAAAGTATATATTATGTAGGTACATTTTTATCTATTATTTACCCTTTATTATTTATTAGTATAAATATAAACTAGTATCTAACTATCTATATGTAATCGGTTAAGTAATTGAGGCGTGAAATGGCAACAGACAGCCAGACAGAGTTACAGTCACATTTATAACTAGCTGGCGCTACGCAACTTAGTCCGCGTTGAAAAAGAAAAAAATAGCCTATCCTGTGTCCTGTACGTCTAAATGTTTATCTACCAAGTTTCATGAAAATCAGTTTATTCACTGTCCAAACTGTCATTTAAAGTCACCGGTAACCGGGGATAATGGAGCTGATATACCTTTGTTTGTACGGTAAACGTCCCAAACATTAAGGGCCTCTTTCTCAAACTACAAGTAATGTGTTGATTAGTTACTTTTAAAAATAATTTTCTGTTTTATTGAATTATGCACTCGGTTTACTGCATCATTCGATAGCCGAATTTTTATTATTATTTTCTATTTAATGTTTGGGACGTTTACCGTACAAAAAATGTATATCAGCTCCATTATCCCCGGTTACCGGTGACTTTAAATGACAGTTTGGCCTACTTGACGTTTGTGAAAGAGGCGCTAAGAGTTATGGAGGAACATACAATACAATACTTACCTATTATGATTAGTATTGATATTAGTATGGATGTAAAAATTGTGACTTGAACTTCTTATGTTAATTTTCAGATACATAGCGCCCGAGTGTTTACCAGAACGGTATGGAGGGCTTCGTCGCGAAGTATCTCTGGAACAGTGGCTTACAAAAATAAAACAATACAAAAACAAGAAATTCGACGAAGATATGAGAAGCATGGGTTATATAGCGGATTAATTAATCAAGTTTGTGATATTGTTATTTTAGAAATTATTTTTTTCTAAATATTAGACTAAAATATTCAATGAATAGTAAAAAAGGAAAATGTATTGAACCGCCTCCTCTTCCTATCAAGTCAGGCACTTGCATCCTTTAGCTTGTTATCAGCCTGCATTTCCTACTAAAAAAATTATAATTTAAGGTACAACTTTCAAGTTGTATGTGCTGTCGAAATATTTTTTTTATGACTGGATCAGGGTATTATCGATAATTAATTAATATCTACAATATTTAAAAATACTGTGCGTGATTATATATAAAAGGTACACTATTAGATCAGAAGATGATCTAAGTTTGAAAATTGTTATTTTAATTAATTTGGTTTTCATGAGCACTTTTAATTTAAGTATAACAAAATAAGTTAAAATAAATAATACGATAATGTTTCACAAATGCTTTATACAAAATTTGAAAAAATTCTTTCATCCAAAACAACAGTTTTCTTTTTAACTTGAGTCATAGTCCAGTCATCTTAGTCAAAATTAGGTAAGTATCTCGGAATTTGAGAAACCCAGCTATAATCTCGTAGGATGTACGCGACTATTAAAATCGAAGGTCAAAGGTCACAAAAATTCCTTAATTATTTTTTAATTTTTAGGAATCGGTTATAAGTGTTATTGAATATAGATATTAATTTAATGAAAAAATATATTAAATATAATGTTATAGTTAATAAGAAATGAAAATTATTAATAATTATGTTTATCAATAGTTAATAAACTTTATATGGCGTGTTTTTGACCGGGACTACCGGTTGACCTTAAATGATGATCTCGAAAACGATTCAACGTATAAAAAAAAATTTTGAAACAAAAGTTGTAGGGAATTTAATCCCCTACAATATTGATAATAAATACAAATAGCGAGAAACCCATAGGAAACGAGATATTTGCAAAAAATATGCAAAAAAATTGTGACCTTTGACCTTAGATTTTAATAATCGCGTACGCCTACTAATTATGTAGGTTTTGAGACAACTTTTAGGATGTCAAAATACAAGTTTATGCGAGTTTATAGCTAGGTATCTCAAATTCCGAGGTGAACTTACTAAGATGATCGGACTAATAATAATATTGAGTCTTACGTGTGTGTCTTTTCAACTTAAAACACTGAAAAATTCCTAAAAGTTAACACTGAAATTTATCGGTGCTAAGTAATAATGTCATAATTTAAGAATTCAATAATAAGTAAGAATATCATAAAATAAATAATAAATAGAGCTTTGAGCTGTTTTGCTTGTATTTTATACACATATTATTAATACGATAAAATTAAGGAAAATTTGTGATATTTTTAATTTTTGATATACTTACATAATAAACAGTATTTTTAAAAAAATGTTTTGTTTTGTTTACATACGCCGTCCGTTTATACGGCAATTTTTCCAATTTTCGTCTTCCTAACAACCTTCCTCGGACTTGAACGAATAACTTATTTGAAAAAAGAAAAAAAAAATCCGAGTTCCCCAGTTTTGTGCTAGCACACATTTAACTATTTCATTTTATTTATTTTATAAATAATGAATTTATTTCATTATTAACTAGCTGTTGCACGCGACTTCGTCCGCGTTGAAAAAGCAAAAAAGTAGCCTATCCTGTGTCCCGTGCGTTTAAATGTTTATAGTCAATTTATTTTCAGTATGATGTATACAGACATACATACTTACATACAGAAAAAAATTCTAAATATCGTCAATTTAGTTTCAGTATCATGTATAGAGCCTATAAACACGATATCTCTGAAAACGAAGTAACTTACTCCATGACCAACCTTTACAGATTTATTATTAGTATTGAGTATTGATATAGTCTATGTTACTCTTTGATAATGTAGCTTTCTATCGGTGAAAGAATTTTCAAAATCAGTCCAATACTTTCGGAGTTTATTCAATGCAAATAAACTAACGTACAATCAAATCTTTCCTCTACATTTAGTATTGATGAACTAACTCATTGTTCTGATAACTGTTTGTTTTGATTCCTCGCCAACTTAGTGCGTCCTTCGGACCTTTCATACGGGTAGTGTTATGATTGTAGTGCACTCGTGCGCACATGACGTGATTTCAGACCAAGCGTCTACGCACTTATAGATTTATCGACGTATAAATTAAATACTGGCCTATATTACCACTTGAACACTAATTAGATTTACGATAACAGTTTCAAACAAGAAAATGGTTTCAACTCAGTTATGTTTGTAGTAATCATCAAAAATTATAAACATTTTTGGGTAAGTTGATATTTTTTAAAATTTTTAATTTCTTTTAGCGCCTATTTCACGAACGTCAAGTAGGCCAAACTGTCATTTAAAGTCACCGGTAACCGGGGATAATGGAGCTGATATACCTTTGTTTGTAAGGTAAACGTCCCAAACATTAAATAGAAAATAATAATAAAAATTGGGCTATCGAATGATGCATTAAACCGAGTGCATAATTCAATATAACAGAAAATGATTTCTAAAAGTAACTAATCAATACTTTACTTGTAGTTTGTGAAAGAGGCCCTTAAAGTAATAACTTTTTAAAATATTTGATTTGAATAAAATAAATAACTTTAAAACTAAAACTAAACTGATGTGATACAGAAAATTTTGTTTGTTTAAATAAGAAAATTAAGATACAACTGCATCTTTATTTTTATTGTAGTCATAGAAATTATTATTATTATTTATTGTGGGGTAAGATGGTTTTTTAACATTATTTTTGTTTCTTTTATGAAATAACTATGACATCAATAGAATATTTGATATCTAATATTTGATACAAAAATTCAATCGGGCCCTTAAGAGGGAAGAATAGTACTCGTCCATACAAAAAGAGAAAATGTTTTTCCTCTTCTAAGTGTTTTCCAATCTCCATGTATTTTTTGTATGTTATTGACACAAACAAAGACTATGTTTATATGTTTTCCTTTTTTCAAAATTTGCAATAGATTCAAACTTATAGGCACCTCAAATAATTTAATTTTTGTGATTAAAACTTTGTCGTATTAAACCGTTTGTTTTATAACAACAATCTATTTTTTTTGTAAAAAGCGAAACCTTATAACTAGAATATATTATTCTGAAACGATCGACATGAAAATCAAAGTGATTTGTTTAGATTTAGTTAGTGGAAACTGTTTTCTCCGGAAATGGAAATTTCATCAAAAAAGTGCCTATTGTAAGTCGCGAGCTGCAACGCTCTCTATCGCACGATTGCCCCAAGGCAAGAGCGCACGAGCGATAGCATGTGTTTTCCTAAATACCTATTTCGTTAGGATCGCAAAGCTATACTTTCCTCTTAATTATTCCTTTTTTTAAATATCTCGAAATATTCGAAAGTAAAATCGTGTATTACAAGCAGGTACACAGCATAATATAGTTACTGTTCCTGTAAGTATACCAGTTTGGAAATACTTTTTACTTGGTACATACATAATTATTAGATACTTTTTAAAAACTCAGAAGAATAATGTAGGGTAAAATAACATTAAGGGCCTCTTTCACAAACTACAAGTAAAGTGTTGATTAGTTACTTTTAGAAATCATTTTCTGTTATATTGAATTATGCACTCGTTTTACTGCATCATTCGATAGCCGATTTTTTTTTTATTATTTTCTATTTAATGTTTGGGACGTTTACCGTACAAACAAAGGTATATCAGCTCCATTATCCCCGGTTACCGGTGACTTTCAATGACAGTTTGGCCTAATTGACGTTTGTGAAACAGGCGCTTAGTATCAAAAGTTTTGTATGTTTTAAATTTAAAAATGTACACATTCACTGATATATTTTACAATGAAGTAGACTTATGCCCTCATTTTAGATAAAACGAGGCGGTAAACATTGATAAATATTATCAATAATTTCAATAAAATTTAATGTTACAGATTAAAAATGGCGTTTCTTGATATAGCATACCAGGCGGACATAAGCAGATATGAGGATTCAGATTTCGAAGAGTACTCCAGAAAGAATTGCAATGAAGATCCGAAGACTAGGGGCAAGATCATCGATGATTTGCGTCGTATGATAGCAGGTCAAAGGTCAACTTTATTTTTTTATGTAAAGGTTTAATGGGAGGCAAGGAGGCTGGCGATCCATTTGATCGTAGGTGACTACCATCAAATGGATAGGTGGCAATACAATACAATAACATTTGAATTATATTAAAAGTACTTAAGTATGGAAGATGTGTTAGGCGACGACCAAGCAGTGAAATTCCTTTATTTTTCCAGTTTAATTTTCGAAAAACCTCTTCCAATACCGCTATGAACAACTTTGGTGACAATTATTATTATTATTATTAAGTATGGAAGATGTATGTTAACTCTGATTTATTGTCTCTGATTTTAACTCCAATAGTAATAATAATAAGGATGATAGTAATAACAATGACTTCAATATTACTTCGTAAGGAGAAGGCTAACGCTCCTAGTACGTAACACCGACGCGCCGGTGTCAAAATCGAAAATTGGCACCAATGACGGGTGCTCATTCTGTGCGTAGAAAGATACGAAAATGCTTACTTACCAGTGATATGTCCAACCAACCAATGAGAACACTTTGCAATAACAGAATAAACCAATAAGAAATAAAAATACGTATTAAGATGGCAATGAAAACAAATTATTTTTAATAACTAGATGTGCAAATTGGAGGATCATTTTTTTGTCACTAGTAGTATGGTAAGGGCGCATCCTGTCTTGTTTAACATATCACTGAGTAAATAAGGACATTTTAAGAACTACGATTTTATATAATACTTAGACTAAAAAGTAGGTAATTTTATTTTAACCGAAAAATGTAATGCTGATACTAGCTTGTTGAAAATGAAAAAAAGATAACACCTTAGAAAATATCTACCTAACAATATTTACAGTTTTGACGACGGTGGCGCCGCCACGGTCGGTGACGCCACCGCTCGTATATATAAAAAGTATCCTATATGTTAGTCCAGGTAATAAACTATCTGTGTGTGTGTGTAGTATTTTTTGCTGAATGAGTCTATTTAAAAAATTATCATGAGTGAGGCCAATATAATACGTAATAAGTATTGCGTTACAGTAATTCATAGTTTGCTATGCAACTAATAGGCACTGCTGTCCACGTGCCTGCATTAGTTAAGTAGGTAAACCGTTGATGAAAACCGTTATTAGGAGTTTCTTCACTTCTTACCATTCCAAATTTAAGAATTACCTTACTTGAAAAGGAAAGTAGTAAGTCTACTGGGATAATAGAAATGTTATTTCTTATTAATTTTATGCTTTGGGCTAAACACGCTAACCAACCACTTATAGAAGACCAATGTTGTGTTTTGGTGAGTGAGTAAGGGACGTCCTTACTATGATCCCTACTAATCTATGTCTGTGATGATCCCATTAGCGCACTTGCAACATCTGTGACGTGGCTTATGTTAGGTAGGCACTTCACTTCTTACAATTCCAAATTTAAGTCACCTTACTTGAAGAGGAAAGTAGTTAGTCTACTGGGAGAATAGAAATGTTATTTCTTATTATTTTTTTGCTTTGGGCTAAACACGTTAACCAACCACTTACAGAAGACCAATGTTGTGTTTTGGTGAGTGAGTAAGGGATGTCCTTACTATGACCCCTACTATCTATGTCTGTGATGAACCCATTAGCGCACTTGCAACATCTGTGACTTGGCTTATGTTAGGTAGGCACTAGGCTAGTGCCATTAGCCCATCAGGGGCCCTACTATCAACTCTTAATACGATTTAATTTAGGATCTAAACTGGATTACATTTGCTATTTCGTACCATCAACTTCGTTTTTGTATAAAAGCGATTTTGTTTAGGAACCCAAATTAAACTGCTCTGGATTAGAATCGTCTTTTAAAAGTTATAGTAAGGCTCCTGGTGGGCCGTTAACCTGACTGACAATAAATCAATAAATCTGAAAATATTAACTTGATTTTTTATTTTCAGATAAAGGCGAATGTGTACCTCGTCGACTAGATGACGCGTACCTCCTGAGGTTTCTGCGTTGTCGAAGATTTATCCCTGCGTTAAGTCATAGATTAGTAAGTAATAGATAATACATAAAATCGTTGTTTGTCTGTGCGTTTGTGTAAGCTAATCTCAAAAATGGCTTACTGATGTATTGCAGCAAGCTCTCCATAACATTCCACTCAGTTTACTAACAATGTTACGCGCTATTCCAGATTATACGCATTGATCTAAACTAATTACACGCGTAAGAAGACGCAGACACAGCTAGTGACTAATATAAAGCCAGATGGACAGCAAAATATTTGGCTTAGTCCAAACAGTTCTACTATTACCTTTAAATAATAATATATTTTCTGATTTCGTCCTAAAAGAGAAACTGTTTTACAAATCTCTTCGTAACAGTAAAGAACAACAAAATTGAAGATGCCTTTATGTTCGCTTTCGCCAAGTTTCGTGGAACTACTTGTTATTCTTTCTAAGTATTCTGTGTCTTGCAACATAAAAACGCGTCATACATTTTAATACACACTTAATATTGCTATTGAAGCCGCGAGCCCATTGGTTTAATTTATTTTTCACTAGCTGGTACCCGCGACTTCGTCCGCGTTGAAAAATAAAAGATAACCTGACAAAAAAATATGTAAAGCAATTTAATGCCTTACATTATAATTTTGCCAAGCGTTGTTAATTAATTTTTAGATATCCTGTTGAAATATTTAGCCTATGTACACATAGAAATTCTATTCTATTGGTGAGATTTTTTTAAATCGGACGAGTAGTTTCAAAGATTACTTCCTACATAATACAAACATAAAAACTTTACCTCTTTATAATATTAGATACTTATTTTGATTCGTATGCATCATTACTAACATAAGCCGATCAGTAAGTTGAAGTGGGTGGGCAGGACACAAATATAGTACGGAGAGTCGACGGCCGTTAGGACCATGGACCGGCAAACGCAGAGCAGGATGTTCAGACAACCTGATAAGGGCGCGAGGTCGACCAGGCTGCTTCTGAAAGGTCTTAGACTTTTCTGTTTTACTTTTTATTAGATGTCCAGACCATTTCCATTTTAGTTGTCTTATTCTATATCCTTATCTATAACTATAACCTTGGTTTGTTTTCTTATTGTTTCTAAACTTGACTTTGTCTCTCAATTTGATATTAAGTATGCTACTTTCCATTCTGTGTTGACAAGCTTCTAGTGATTTCATATTCTTCTCTGTACAACTCGATGTCTGACATCCGTACGTCATGCTTGGTAAAATGCAGGTGTTAAATACTTTCTTTTTCCTTCAATTGGTATGTCCGCGTTTTTCGTTATATCTTTTAAGGCCCAATATCTCTTCCATCCTATGTTTACTCTATTTTTTATTTCTTTTGTTGTGAGGTCCGTGGGAGATATTATTTGCCCAAGGTATGTATACTCGTTTACAGCATACTCCAAGTCAATAGTGTTGTTGAGTTTAATAGGAATTTTTATGTGGTTTGTCATCGGCTTTGTTTTGAAGCTATGGACAGAGTACAGTTGAGCTCCTCGTGAAAATGTTTTAACTTTCCAGTTGGTCCGTTACGAGAAGTTCCGCCGCGACAATCCGTCCCTATACAACTGTGATGCGTTCGGATTAAAGAAAGTGGTCGATGTTTTCGGCGGCACATTACCAGAGAGTCCTGTCACTGGACGAATATTGATTATGAGAATCGGTAATATTTTATTTTTATTTTAAATTTTTTTAAGGATCTAGATGTGATGTGACTAGATTCACACTGTGAACCGGTGTTGCCATGGAGCCGGTTTTAGTTCGCTTCGCTGCTTACGAAATGTTACATTTTATAAGCCCTTTAAATCTTTGTTATAAGCAAGGGCAAATTATCTAAAATTAAATGAGAAAATAAAAATAAAAAGTAATATAATTTAATATAGTCATATGTATTTTGTATAAAGTAATACTTTTCTTTGGGCATATCTTTGGGACTATCACTACATACTTATCGCTGCTTAAAACCTAAAGGGCGATAAAATAAAAAAATTTAAAAAATGTTTCTATTGCAAAAATACAATCACAATCCTTCATATCGTATGTTGCAAAAAGACTTATGGTTGTTTTATTCCATATTTAGTATATTTTGTTAATTTTTTATATATTCAAAGTAACTTATATGCTTATATCTCCTCTAGTATTCAGTTTATTATAAAAGTACTAAAAACATTTAATGCTACTTAAAAATACGCTTCTAACGATGAATAATATGCATATATTTGATATAAATATATCTAATAAGAAAAAAAATAGACAAAAAATAATTTAATTTTTTTCGAGTAGTTCTCCTGTATAAAGTGTAATTTTGATTTGGGGCCTTTAGTTTTTAAGCTGCGATATTTAAAAAAAAAGTTCGCGATAAACTCAAAAACTACTGCACCGATTTTCATGCTGTTTTCAGATGTGTTTGATGTTGATAGAGTGGTTCTCGAGGAAGGTTTTAGTATATAATTTACAAAGTTACGCCGGGCGAAGTCGACAATATATAGAACTTACTAATTTACTAATTATACCTACGATAACCCCTATCCTATAGAGTTCAAATTAGGTATATATACCGTAATTTTATATGCCACTTTTATATACTTAGGTATACTCGTATACCAGCAATAATGTGATAAGAGGTTCTAAGAACTTTGTTTTAATTTTAAACTTTTATCTCACTTTACATAACTTGGTATACTCGTACAGTATTACATTATATTCATAATTTCTCCAATACGACCCAGGCAAAGCCAGGGCGCGTCTTCCTAGCTAATCATTTACCCACCTTCTAAACACACTTGAACAAGTTTACAATCAGAATAAATGTTTTAGGTAAATGGGATCCTATTACTACACCAGCAGAGGACATAATACGGTGTGCACTTTTGATGGACGAGCTAGCAGTGATGCAGCCCAAACTTCAAATACTCGGTGTCTCAATCATTATGGACCTTGAAGGAGTCAACGTATGGCACGCAAGACACTTTTCGCCGACATTAGCGAATCAAGTAGTCAGTCTGATGGGGGTAATGCAGTTTAACAAAAAACCTAATTGTCTTAAAAATTAAAAAACATGACACATGCACCAGTAGTCAGACGTTGATTGGTCAATGGCCATTGCGGTCATGCCACTATCATTATAACACAACTTGTTTTGATAAACAGCTATTATCGATGTCATAATGTTGACAAGTTGACGAGTTGTTTGAACAATTATTTGAAAGGGAATATAAAACTCTAGGTAGATACTTAGCGGATTCATGGGGGGGACCTAAGTTGTTAGAATAATTTCTGACTTTGCTTATAAGTCCCTGAATAAAATATTTTATATTTATAAATTAAGTTTTTAAAAGATAAATACTGCATTCAAAGATTTTCTAAAAATTACTTGCTATGTCTGGCAAAAAAAAACACCCGTATTTGTATGATACCAATCGAAAGAATGGACAAAAAATAATAATTCTTCTTAAGTAACATGTATCTTAATAAAAGAAAGGAATAACGTAAAATGTTTGATAACAATTACAAGAATATTATTTTTTTGCCGACGACGAAGTCATTTTTACAAAATCTTTGAATGCAGTTACTAACTTTTAAAAATAAAATGAAGTAACGATATTTAAAGTACTTTCATGTCCGTCGATCGACTATAAAACGATCGACGTTCATATCGCAGTCTTGGGACGCCCTGTATGTATATTAGTCAATATGTGCAAATAACTAAAAGTAGATGGCGGCCGGAGTATTTTTTGATGCAAATAGTAGTACGTCACAAATTGAGTGAGTTTTTTATAATGGCGTACTTTCCCGGTTAACACCGTGCGGCATTCTAATCCACCGAATGTAATAGGATTTCATAAAATTACAGGTGAATTTCCCTCTCCATCTACACGGACTTCACGTGATCAACTACAGCTGGATCCTAAATTCCCTGTACTATTTGTTCAAGCAGTTTATACCGAAGAATGCATGGGGACGAATACACTTCCACAGTAACATGGCTTCACTCCATAAGCTGATACATCCGGAATGTTTACCGCCTGAATATGAAGGATGTTGTCGTCATGTAATCAAATTCGAGGAATGGATAACAAAAATAGATCAATACAAAGACGATTTCATGGTTAAAGAGTTAAGAGATTTAGGTTATTATGTCAAATGATTGTTGTTTAAAAACTGTAAATGAAGTCTAGTCAAAATTATTGGTAAATTAAAATACATTAAAAATGTTTATTTATGTTCTTTCTTTTAATGATTTAATGATAATAAGATTTAAAATGCATCTAAATCAAAAAGTAGAAAGACAGAGTTGGCGATAGTTGCAACATTCTCGTAATATCGACCGAAGTCTTTCTTTTAATGATTTTATATGAAGACGTCAAGTATAAAATGCATCTAAATCAAAAAGTCTAGTTGACAACAATTGCAAAATTCTCGTAATACACATGCGTACCGACCGAATCGCTCGGTTGAAATCGTCGATGATCGTCGGTCGAAATGTAACGTTTCACGTACTGGGAGAACATAAATAATCGATGCTAACATATCGATGTCCATCCATACTAGACCGATTGGTTCTTGCCCAACTGTCGGTTAAAGGACTAATAAACTGAACTATGATGTATTCTTTTTTCATTGATCAAACACAGACACAGACAACACATTCCTTACTTCAAACGTGACTGTGACGATAGCGACGCTCTAAACAAGCGACCGTCACTCACTGTAGCTGGCGTGCAACTGTAGTTGGGTTGAGCGCCTGCGCCCAACCCATTGTTAAGAAGTCTAATTTAATTATTTTTTTTAAATAGATATACATTATAAATGAAAGCGACGTCTGTAACAGAAAACATAATACAATGAAATTTTCTCGATAGAAAAAAATCACCAAGTGAGCTCTCATTTCCATCGATTTTAGTTTTATTTTCAAAATGACACACATTACAAAGCTAAAAGTGTATCAGTAATTTCACTTGACATATTATCTAAGGCTGTATGTAACAATTTTTCATTTGACATTGTAGTTTACGAATAATTAATATTTAATACTTTTGGCACTCTTCCGTCGCATGTTGTGCGTAGTTCTACGTATTTTGTGTCACTGTCATGTCCAAGTGCCCACGCGGGTGAAATTACAAATTTTGTTTGCTTTATACCCATTCTTAAATCTTTGTACAAATCCCATCTTTAAAACAGTCCAGTGACCATGGCGACGCTATATTTGTTTACGTTTTTGATCAATAGAAAAAGAATAGATCATACTGAACTTGAGACTAAAACCAAAAAATCACAGATGTAGATTTGAATCGTATATACGTACTTGCATTATATTTCGATGTTAATTATTACCAGTGCATAATATAACATAACTATTGAGATCTATGTATATTGGTTACGTTATTTGGCTTACCGATCGCTCGCTCGACAGGGAAGCGCCTGCACGGTCGACAGTCGACATTATAACGTTTCAGATATTAGGAGAACATAATATGTATTAACGGGAGCATCTTTGAAACGGTTGGTGCATTGCTGATTTTTATTGTTATTGTCAATGATAAAAAACTAAAAAGATAATTTCTACGGTTTAATTATGTAAAATTGTAAATAAAAATATTCCAAACTTTTGAATCCTGCAATAAAAATCCGGTTCGTTATAGAATTTGTTTGTCATTGGACAACAATTTGTTGTTAGAAGTTTTTTTCTCAGTAATTTAAATTTTCAACATTATTTTATTACTTTTATAATGATCAGTCCTTAATGGATTTCAAGTTTCGAGAGGCTCACAATATCGCAAAATATCAATTTCATCTACTTATGAATTGAATGGGAGGTTCAAAATGTGTGCGAACGAATTGATCTGTCTGGTAAACTTAGAAAGAAATGTAACGTTTTAAGTACTAGGATACCATAAATAGAGAACCGTTCGTTAACTAATTAACCTATGATGATGTTAGAAAGCGTTGGGAATCTGGGAACCAAAGATTATCTTTGCTGGGAACATGCTGGGAATAAGCTTGCCCAACATGGACATTAGACATAACTTTCGTCTTGTCAACTTAATTATTCTTTTTTGGTTTTCCTTGCTTTGGAATTTATTCAATTATTTGTATATGTCGCAGGCATTTTGTGTGATTCCGCCGTTTACATACGGCGTCGTCAGTTTAGAAACGCTCGCTGTTATGTAATATGCCGAAGGCAAAATGACAACTCGTTCAATTGTTATAATTTCAACGTTGGTTGTAGTTTTAAGGTGACTATGAAGAAAACACAGTTTGGACAA
The DNA here is from genome assembly GCA_945859745.1 of Synanthedon formicaeformis. Taxonomy (NCBI): domain Eukaryota; kingdom Metazoa; phylum Arthropoda; class Insecta; order Lepidoptera; family Sesiidae; genus Synanthedon; species Synanthedon formicaeformis. The sequence continues at coordinate 1,379,765 of OX243968.1, read as the reverse complement.
ATCAGACTTTATTTCAGCCAATTGTCAGTATGCACTTTGGTTTTTATTAAAATATTTAAGTAACAAAAACGACATTCATATTATAAACAATAATTAAACTTCTTAATAATTAAACTTCTTATTAAAATAATAATATTAAAAAACGCACTAACTGTAAATAAACCTAGTTATAATTTTTTTATGTTCTGCTTAGTTCGGTATAATACTGTGCAGGGGTCCTCCGAGAAACAGAGTCTATGGACACCTTAGCATTTTTTAGGTGCCGAATAACCTCAAAAATATTCAATTTGTCCACGCCTTTTTTTATTGCTCCCCCTTGAAGATCGTAAAACTTTTTTAACTCACTATAGTATATGTCTTTAAATTCACAATTATTTTGTGAAAAGTCTTTTGAACACGTAGTATTTGCACTATTTTCAATAACTTTTTGTGTCACAAAACCATTACTTGACGCCATTTTGTTTGTTTTGGTCAACAGTGACGCGCGTGGTAAGAAACAGAACTAAATACTTCAATTTGTCGCGGCATTATGTAAATGGCGTTTGAATCGTCAATCAAATGTTTAGGCATAATATATAATGACACGGCAATATACATTTTGCCTTCGGCATATTACATACCAGCGAGCGTTTCTAAACTGACGACGCCGTATGTAAACGGCGGAATCACACAAAATGCCTGCGACATATACATACCTCATTCGCACAAATACACATGTATTTTTAAATATATTTTATACTAGCTGGTGCTAAAATATATGTTAAATGTTGTTGTTGCCACTTGTCCTGCGATTGAGATGGCAGGAGTTTATTTTGTTGATAGGCTAAGTGATAGGCTATATTATCACGACAAATAAAAAAAACACGCTTGGGCAAATATAGTAACCAAAAGTGTCGCTGGCTCCCGGACGATGCTGGTGTTATCCCTACCACCATAACTGGTCCGGTCCGGTCGTGTGTAGCGACAGTCTAAAGAGCCGGTGGCAAAAAGTTTCACTATGCCGTTAACCGTTGAAAGCAGGCGTCTTTTGAGATTTTTTCTAGTACGGAATCGACATGGGCAAAGTTACGACGACGTAGAAAACATTTTATACCAAGAACACATAAATCCACAGACAGGTAAGAAAATAACAGTCGTCGATATTCGTCGGTGCCGAGATGGGAAGGTGCCGGATACACCAATTGACATCGTAGAAAAATAAAACGTATCCTGATTCTATCTAATTGGGCCAGTCACCTAAGACAAACAAAAATCGGGTTAGGTCGCAATAGATTGAACTGTCGTGATTTTTGTGATGTAGACCTGTGCTAACTGCACGGTTCTCAAAAAACCTCGAAATTTTCACTTTTTTCAGTTTTTCGCTTATAAGTTTTGAAGTGAATTCTACAGGAAAAGTCTTCTTACTCACTCTTACAGAAGCTAGAATTTGCTACAATTTGAGTGCAATCACAACTCTGTATGTCAAACAGATCCCGACATACAGTATACTTCAAAAATGGGTTATTTTTCCCAAAAACTTAGTAATTTGTAGTTAGCCATTTTTCGAAACAAAATATCGTCTAAAATGATCATTTACGAGTAAAATGACAAATGAAGTTGTAGAGCAGTTAAGCTTCAATTTGAGCACAAGCAAAACTCTGTAGGGCCAATAATTCTCTTGTTATCAACTAATAAGGAGTAAAGTATCAGAAATTACTGCTTATATAAAACTCAATATCCCTCAATGGTATGTATATTGTATTGCACTACAATCTCATACACCAACAATATTCACTACTCGACACGGCCGACTGACTGCAAGGGAACAACAAGCCGCTCTTTTATACCTTTTCATAACTTTACCCGACAATATAATATCTTTTTTATAACCGTACCCGACTTTTTCATGAAAAACTGTCGTATTTTTTTTTTTTTTTTTTAAATTTCCCCCGGAGGTTACACCACCCCCGTGGGCCGTATATTTAAATTACTTAGAACATGCATCAAATTAAATAGCTAACATTATGATTGGGGGAATTTCACATTTACCCCTTGCATAAGCAAGGGACCTTGTTTGGCTGATTAGATCTTATCCAGTTATCCAATTATCCAGTTATTTTTTTATTCAGTCCGATCGACACCGTTGCCACTTTGTTGCAGAAGTCTAGAAATTTTTTACTGATATATTTATTTTCTATGATGATGTGCAGATTATCTGCACTCAGATTTATATCAATGTCATTTTCCAGCACGAACCTTGCTCGCGCGAAACTGGGGCAGTCCACTAATAATGCGGAACGGTTTCCGCTACCCCATGCCCGCACAAGCAGTCCGGGCTGGAAACCTTTTTGATCCGGTGCAGATAATCTGCAAACCCACCATGTCCCGTGAACACCTGCACCAGCGTTGGTGACAGCTGTAGTTTACGTATCATCCTGTACGCAGCCTCAGCATCCGGTAAAAACAGTTTGGTGCCCGCAGCAGTGGCGCCGTCTCTGTACATTTCTCCCCACAGGGCGACGGTCTCCCTCCTTAGATGCCCCTCAACATAGGACAAGGGACACCTGTCATAGCTTTTGGAACCTTTAATTTGGTCGCCGCAAGCTTGGCAAGATGGTCGGCCCTCTCGTTCCCCCCAATCCCCACATGGGCGCGTACCCAGTAGAACCGGACTCCCCTTCCCTCTGATGCCATCACGCGCAGATTTTTCTTTATCGCGTGCACCAGAGGGTGGTATGGATTCCGGTCCCCCCTGAGAAGTTCCAGCGAAGACCGAGAGTCACTGAGTATGCCGACCTCCGCCTCTTTTCGATTTTTTGCTATTTCCATCGCCCTGAGGAGAGCATACAATTCTGCCTGAAACACCGTACAGAAGGACTCCAGTGCATACTTCCTTGCAAAGATCTCCGCACCGTCCCTCCAGCAGGAAAGCGCTGCCCCGACCCCGCCGTCGATCTTGCTCCCATCTGTGTAAATCGCAATGCCAATATTAGGCACCTGCGATTCACACTCGATGCTTTCAAAATCGACGGCGACGTCGGTCGCCGGATGGGGATCTCTCAAAAAAGAGACCCTCTCCTCGACTTCCCTGCCTTTTAAATACCGCTGCGGTCTGCCCCTCTTTGCCTCATAGAACTGCGCTGCTTCTGCAATACGCAATTCAAGAGGTAAGAGGCCCGACAATGTCAGAGCAGCATTTAGGGAGACGGTGCGATAGGCTTTGCAGATTTTCTGCGCGAAGCCCCTCTGCACGGCGTGCAGCTGTTTTTGTACGCACCTCTTTTTGGCTGCGGGCGCCCAGACACTGGCCGCGTAAAGGACGATAAGCTCCACAACTGACACGTATATCGTTCTTATGACTTCCGGAGACAATCCCCATGTCACCTTCGCTGCTCGTGCGATTTGTTTATATAAATTAGTAGTTTTTCTACATATGTGGTGGACATGGGGATTAAAGGTAAGTTTTTTGTCTATAATTAGACCCAAGAGTTTAATTTGGTCAACAACCCGAATGGCAGTGCCGCCCATTTGCATAAGTGGTGCATCAATTTTCAGCTTTCTTGTGATAACCATTGCATTGGTCTTCTTCGCTGAGAATTTCAGCTTATTTTTGATGCCCCTCTCATGCACGCGGGCAATCACGCAATTAGCCCCAAGCTGTATGTCCTCCATTTTGTGTCCGGAAAACACAAGAACGACATCGTCTGCAAACGCCTGACAGTGAACATCTAGTTTGTCCAATTCGCACAACAGTGGATCCAGCAGCAGGTTCCAAAAGGTTGGGCCTCCCACGGACCCCTGCACACATCCCTTTGTCCTACCAACCTTTGCAGGTTTTGTGGGCATCCCCTTTCGGCCAGCCGGCACATTATAGCCGGCCACCACGCATTGTCGAAGGCGCCCTCGATATCTAGGGAGACCATAACATAACATTTGTCAAGTAAGTTAGTAAAGCAAATCCCAAAAAAAAACACCGAATATTCAAAAATCGCTTATCGAATTTTTTAAAAAAATGTAGCCCTAAAGCTTGTAAAATATAAAAGACAAGAAGAGATTTAGTGAAAAATTCAGCAATATTTGAATATATATTTATAATTTAATCGTGACGGACGGGTCTTGCGAACGAAATCGTCGGGTACAGGTAAAAAGAAATGTAACGTTTCAAGTACTAGAATACCATAAATAGATGTTGTGTATTTTTAAAGAACGGTTCTCTAATTTGATGACGCTAGAAAGCGTTAGAAAGCGAAGAATGAGCGGTTACGGTTAAAGTTTCATAGGTCATTTGAATATAATTTATGTTAACTGGTGCAACTCATTTTCGGCTTTAACTGAAGTTGCGATTGCGACGTTTTTTAAAGTAAGATGGTGCAACCCAGCAAGTCTGTCGGCATATCTGTCGGGTAGAAATGTAACGTTTCAAGTACTAGGATACCATAAATAGATGTTAGTTTGATATTTTTTTTCTTGATTTTCGTAGGCAATTTTTTCAAATAGTTCTCGCGCGACACAGCAAGGAAACGGAATGGGCAAAGTTACGACGGCGTCGAAAACACTTTATACCAAGAACACATAAATCCACAGACTATAAGAAAATAACAGACGCTTTATGTAATAAATTAAATTCGTCATTCGTCGATGGGAAGGTGTCGGGATACAGTTTAGTTAGATAAACCCAACATTGTAAAAAAATAGGAACTATAGAATCTACCTATTATAAAACGCATCCTATGATTCTATCTAATTGGGCCAGTTACCTAAGACAAAAAATTGGGTTAGGTCGCAATAAATTGAACTGTTGTGATTTTTTGTGATGTAGACCTGTGCCAACTGCACGGTTCTCAAAAAACCTCGAAATTTTCACTTTTTCAGTTTTTCGCTTATAAGTTCCGAAAAGTGGGAAAAATCTTCTTACACACTCTTAAAGAAGCTAGAAGAATTTGCTACAATTTGAGTGCAACCGCAACTCAAACAGATCCCGGGATACAGTACTTCAAATAATCATTCTACGAGGAATATAACAAATGAAGTTGTAGAGCAGTTATCTTAGCTTCAATTTGAGCACAAGCAAGATGACTCCAGATGACGAATCCGCCTGTTTTAGTTTCGAAAGCCGGGAACAAGTGGTATTTATGACGTCATAAAGATGGCGGCCGACGACTTTAGTTTTTCGCAGATTTCTCGAGTTCTATGCAAACAATTTATACATGTAAGGTATTGTTTGAAAGATATTTAAATGTTATTTATCTTTTCCATCCATAGAAATAAAGGCCATAAATGCTATAGGTTAATAAATACTCGTATTCCCAAAAATATGATTTTCTCTCCACGTGCCATTCTACATTTTGCAATATACAACTGGTAATGGACTCACTTTTTTGCTATTTTAGTTTAATAATGATTTCATAAGCTATCTAATGACATATGAAATAAAACATGTGTCTAATGTAATAAATACAAAAGTTATGGACACATTTCTAAAATAAAGTTATTATTATTAAATTACTATTATTAAAATAAAATAAATGCGGATTTATATAATATAAATTCTTTATATTTTGCACTGTTCTTTCATAAAGATCATGCATCGTTTTACGTTTAATAAGTAGATACGTACAATATAAAACACCGATCGATCAAAAATTTGCCTCTAATATTTATGAAATACTTTACACGACATATGAAAAGGAGCTTGTTATAATATTACCTAAAAATTGTAGGGATTTATAATCTTAGGTATATAAATATAAATGAAAAGCTGTTCGATATAAGCTCAATGACTTGAGATTGAGAACGGCTGGGCTGATTTGGCTAGTTTTGTTTTAATAGCTGCGACATGTCCCAAATCAACTTAGACTTACTTTTGATCGAAAAAGTGTAGCCACAAGCATCGATCGCCATCTTATGACTTATAATATCTTTTGATAGATGGCCAAGCAGTCTTTTCGACATTATATTAATTTTCTTTGGTTCTTTAGTTAAAAATCGAATGAAACTCAAAAACTGATCAAGATTGCCTCTTACAATTTTATTCACTCGTCAAAAAAGGTTCTGACCTGACTTTCAGATCCTGACTTAAAATTTATTGAACCGTTTTACAAAGCCGATAAGCAAAAACGACAAATTTTATTTTTATTTTCGAAGAATAATTTATTATTTCAACCGAGAAAAAATTCAAATCGTCAAAGAACAGGCAAAGTTCGAGGCAGTAAACCTTCCATACCAGAGAAACATAAGTATCCAAAAAACATTTCACATTTTATAATGGAGATTGGAGAACCATGGAAGAGGAGAACCATCGAAAATATCTTTTGTATTCAAGTGGAGAACTAAACAATAATAAAAAGGTGGAAAACTTTTCAGTACCAAATTCCAGATTTAAAATTTATTCCCACTTTTACAAAACCGCGCAAGCGTCTGGGCCCTGATTCTGTAACGCCATTTCGCGATTCCTTACTTCAAAACCACGTCACTCATCAGTGGAATTGTCAAATAAATACAATAGTATAGTGTGGTTTCTGTGAAATCAGCACGTGCCATAAATATTTTTTCTTGGGGCATACAGAATAGACATAAGAATTCCGTGACACGACAAGGCAAGACATTGACGTGGTTTGAAAAAAATAAGACAAGAGTGTGGAATCGGACTTGACCTTGACTGCTTTGGACTTGACGGACCTGTTTTGGAAAACTAAGAAAAATTATTGACTTGACTTGACTGACCAGTCCCGGGATCTGCTACTTTTCAATTCAATTTTCAATTTTTTTTTATTTTAAAAAGGCTACAGCCTTTTTTAAAATAAAAGCTATTTTTACTAATGACACTGGCAAAATCATCGGAGAAGACCTGACGGAGCCAAGACTAAAAAAGAAGAAGAAGGAGAGTGTGGAAACATAGTTGTCATACATCAGGGCCCTGATTAAAAGCGGCCGCATTCCATAATAAGAATTTCCATAATTTCGAATATTTTTTTAAAACAAACATCGAACGACGAGGACGGTTCGGCAAAAACAGGCAAAGTTAACCACGAGGCAGTAAACCTTCCATGCCAGGGAAACATAAATCCAAGAAAAATTTGACATTTTGATCGAGAAGTGGATATTTATACAAAAAGGTTTGAAATTGTTGAACCACATCAAAATTGTTCCTAATTAAAAAAAAATTGACTAAGAAAGAAAGAAATGTGCAAGAAAGACGTCGGTGTAATTCTGAAACAGGAAAACCAAAAATAAAAGCTCTCTTAAGCTACCGACTTTACCAAATCCACAGTGACAACAAACAGTTTGTTGTTGATATTTGTTTATTGCTGAATTTGAATTGGGTAAAAAGGAGGAAATTGGGTAAAAAGGGATTATTTGGAAACATAATTTTACTTTAGTGTGTTTAAAACGTTTAAAATGAGCTGAAAATGGAAAATAGTTCGTCCACCGTTTGTGATCAACGACGGATGTCATTTTCATTTTCAGTCGAATGTCATTCCGTTTTAACGCAACCCGAGCTCATCGAGGGGCAAAGTTACCACAGGGTAAAAAGACATTTTATACTAGGCACACATAAGTTACGAGGTTACGAGTTTTTGTCGCTTCTTGTACTTGTTATTCATACAAGCATAGAGCTAAAAATTACTAGTACCAGAAGGGTACCAGTAGTCCTTTGGATAAATATTGCATTATCTAGATTTTGCTCGATGGTGCTAGGACGACCTAAATAGCTTTATAATACTATTATAACTACAATAATATCTACTACACATAAAAATGACTGCCCTATCAGAATTTGAGTTTGACAGCAGTATTTTTTAGGCGGTAAAATTATTTTACTTTGAAAGACCATTTGACATGAAATATTGTCACATTTGACAATTTGGCCGATTCAAAAATTTTAAAATGGACTTGACCTGACTGCTTTGGAATTGACGGACCTGTTTTGGAAAACTAAGAAAAATTGACTTGACTTGACTTGACTGACTAGTTTCCGGATCGCGGCCTCCGGATCTGCTACTTTTGATTTTAATTTCAATTTTGCCTTATTTATTTAAAAAAAAAAGGCTGTTACAAATTGCTATTTTTACTAATGACACTGGCAAAATCATTGGAGAATATCTGATGGAGCCAAGACATTAAAAGAGAGAAGAAAAGTTAAAAATAAGGGTCAGGCAGAACATAATAGCACATGTCGCCCGGAACCGGTATGATCAAATTTTGACCGGATCAAATTATGGTCTAATGGAGTGCTAGAACGGCGGTTATAAGAACAAAATTAGCCTTATCCGAAGAAGTGCAGACAGTCCCGATGTCCTGGGCCAGATCGATAGAGCACTAAGAACGGCAAAGCCACCGGAGCTGATGGAATCACGACAGAGTTGACCAAATTACAGAAAATATAAAATAAAAATTTAACAAAATTCTATTGAATTCTCAGAATCGATTGAGCTACCAAGCTACCCTTACCGACCGAATACCGTCGATAGCACGCCGAATTAACCGGACGCTCGGTCGAAGCATTACGTTTAATGTACTAGGAAAACATTAGTTAAATGGAGTCACATAAATGAAAATTATTTAAGTGCTCGCGAGTGCTCTGTTGAACTTGAGGTTTATAAATAGGTTTTTTGAAAAAAAAAATTTGTAACTCCAAATATAGACTCCAAAACCGCTGAACCGATTTGATGAAATTTTCAGACAATCTTCAGACTAGTGCAGCGGGTAAACCTTAGGTTTGGTGGCGATCGGACGCGGACGAAATCGCGGGCACTCACTAGTTACCTATAAAATTTATCGGTTACAATTATTGTTTTAGAGACATTTTAAATCCCAGTTGGCGCACAATTTAACAGCCCGCGACTTCGCCTGCATAATTTATATACTAAAACCTTCCTCGAGAACCACACCATCCATTGGTGAAAACAGCATGAAAATCGGTGCAGTAGTTTTTGAGTTTATCGCGAACAGACACACAGACAGACGCGGCGGAGGACTTTGTTTTATAATAGGTATGTAGTGATGATAATAAGGTTTTACACACATATTTAATAGAAAAAAAGTTAATCCTTGTAAATATTATTTTCAGAGGGTCAATAAAAGCCCCTAGTATTAATAGTTCCGACTACTGATGATACTTTTTCGTCTCAGTAGTCCGATGATTTAAATCGTCGGACTACTGAAACTTTTAGTCCGATGATAACAGATGTTTGTTAAATCAATTATCTTTTGAACACTTCTTTACTATCAAGTACACTTGCAAGGGTGATTGCCTAACGTCTCAGGGGCCCCGGGTTCGATTCCCGGCGGAGTCAACTTTGGAAATTTTAATGTAATTTCAAAAAGTTGACTTTGGTCTGGATTTGAAAAGTAGTGATATGGCACAATGCGTTTCGCAGTCATTTGGGCAGCCCGTCTGGCGGTAGTAACCACCACCTTACAGAATACCACCGTGAAATAAAAGCATATTATGTACTGTTGTGTTTCGGTGAGTAAGTTAGGGATGCCAGAGCCCATTACCCCATCCCTGCCTTATCCCTTATCCTTCTATGGTCGGCAGCGCATTTGTAGCACTTATGGCTACAAGTGCGCTGTTTGTGTTATAGGCGACAGTAACCACCTACCTGTCTGCCTGTCTGTCTGTCGACATTAATATAAAAAAATGTTTACTGCCACTATAAGGGCTGCTCTATTTATGACTGGCCAACACAATGTTTCTTGACACTACTAAAAACAAATTCCCCATTTCAAGTCATTAGTCGTCGCTCTTAGTGTTCCTACTAGTAAGAGTTGTAATGGCTTGAAATGAGGAATTCGATACCATTCGCAAACCAAATAACTCCTCTGAGGCAAACTTTACAGGGGAGACTAAAAACGTTTTAGTAGTGTCAAGACATATAAATAGAGCAAGCCCTTATTGGTGGCAGTAAACATACCCAAAAGAACACAAAGAAAGAGAGAAGTTTTAAGTGTGCTTGCTTGATGTCGGCAAACCGAAGTAAGTGTGATATTTCTTTATTAATGTTAGCAGTCCTTGCCAATTCAATGAGCTTAAAATGCATTCCAACTAAAAAGTAAACAAGACGGGCAAAGTTACCAACGATGTGCCACGAGTTTGAAAACACTTTATACCAGGAGTTCATAGGACTATAGGACCAAAGCTGTAGTGCACTTTTTTTGTTAATTTTATTTTTTTTTGTTAAAAATATTGTTTAAAATTAAATTTAAATTTTAAAATTTTTGAATTTATCTGGTACAATCTGAAAAATATTTTTTATAAATTATAGCGATACAGCTTGCTTAGCAGGTCTGCTTTATTTTCCACTATTATTAGTTTAAATTGAGATTTAAAAAAAGATAAAATAAGTAATGTTTAAAATTGTTTTTACAAAATTTGTTTTTTTTTTCCAATTTAACAGGTTGCAAATAGTATATAAATAAAAAGTCTCCGGAAGCTTGGAAAGTTTTGTAATTCGGACAAGTTGCCTTCTACCGTTTAACAAAAAGTTAAAAATTGCACCGATCACTTTCATACTTTTTGATAGCGAGGAAGGGAAACTTGCGCCCATACAAAAAGTAGTATCGACATCGTCGTCGTTTGTTATAAAATTTTGACCAATCAAGTTTTCTCTTAGTCGAGCGTAGAACGACGACGACACTTGGCTAGGCCTGCTCGAAGACGTTATTCGAATGTTAGCGTTTCGTTTAACTAGGAAAACATAATGCCACAAGCGATAACTTATAATATGCGGTGTTGAAAATTTTTATTATATCCGTTATCGGTTTTTTAAATGAAATAATTAACATAATATTTAACAAAATTGTTACAATGGTCATAATTTTCAATAAATGTTCCTAATATACTGGTGAACGAGATATTTTTCTGTGATGGAATCTCAGCAATTCCTTTTCAACTTCGGCCAAAATCAATGGATCTACGTTTTCCGCATTATCACTTTCTTCATCGTAATAAGTCTTTATCAATTTGGACAAATCGTCTGTAATAGCATCGGAATCGTCTGAAGGAAAATGATCTAGAATTTCTTCTACATTATCAGCCATGTGTGGAGGCATTTTACTCGTGCCGTGAACGACAAGAGTGACGTTACCAATATCTCCAATATTATTTTCAATAGTCTGAAAAAAAGTAAAATTGTTTTTCTTCATTACATCTGTTAGAAGAAACCTGAAACACAAGTAATAAATGTAACATCACTAACGTTATCTTCTACTGACAATCTCCAATCGCCTGCAGGATTCTCACCCCATGTACCAACAGAGGTCAAAGGCCAATTAACAAATCCAGCAGATGATGTGTCCTTGGGACGTTGACTTAGAAGTTGTATATTTGTACCTGGAACAAATAATGTATTGTTTTAAAAAAAATTAATTCGGTCGAGCCCGTTGGATGAGTGGTTGACGGTCCTTTGTAGGGTTTCCGGGGTCAATTCCTGTTAACCTTAACATAAAAAATAAATTAATAATTATTATTACAAGACTTATTTACCTCCCGGTGAAAGAAGATATACCTCCAAAGCTCCACGTCTAGTATATTTTATATTGACAATTACTTCTACATGTTCCAAATATTTAACCACACAGCTTTCGTCTACATTTATAAATATATTTGCAGAAGTCTTTGAAGAAATGTAATTTTCTTGTTTCCCTTTCCTGAAACAATTTTTTTTTTTTTTAACAGGATTTACAGATGGCATAAGGAAAGATGGATCAAATATTTTTGTAAAAGTCCTATAAACAAATTAAAATTAAACTTACGGCACAATTTTTATGGTACAAATATATTTTTCTGGGACATTTTTCCAAGTTAAGGCTCTTTTGACTATTGCACCAGCGTTGAGGAGCCCAAATCCAAATCGAGAATCAAAGTGTAGACCAACACTAGAAAAAAAAAATCGCAACTTGTAGTACTTATTTATGGGCGCACTCGGTTAATTTTCTATCTAGGTAAGTACTTTTATACTACGATTTTTTTTCATGTCTGTTGCTAAACGAGAAAAGGAAAAAAAGAAAAAAGGCATGTTTAACTTATGTTTTCGTATTAAAAATATATGAAGAAACATGAATTAGATAAAAAAGTATGGCCGTTGGCCGTTCTTAACCTTTTATTTTCTAAAAACAAAAATAAAACTCGTACCTATTTATTTTCCATCCGGGGTTAGCTGATAAAGGAGCGAATTCTGATGTCCATACTATAAGATGCTGAACGTCCCTCCATGTCAAATTGGAACTGGAAAACCATTTTTTTTTGCTATTTTCATCGCGGTAATAGGGCCCTGATTCTGTATGACAACTACGATTCCACACACATCTAGTCTTACTTTTTTCAAACCACGTCAATGTCTTCTTATGTCTCTATTCTGTATGCCCCAAGACAAATTATCTATGGCACGTTATGATTTCACAGAAACCACAGTCAATGAGAATGAGATGGTTTTGATAAGGAATCGCGAAATGGCGTTACAGAATCAGGGCCCAGGTGAGTATCGACAAACAGCTGACAATACTAGGACTGCATGAATGAACAAGCGTAAACTGCCCGCCTCTGTTTATAAGAATTAATTGATACAATACGTACTTAGCTTGTAGAGCGAGAGCGATGATTCCTGCAGCCAATGGTGCTGCAGCTGAAGTACCTGTGTGAGATAGCGTACACTTATCTCCGGTATCTGTTGTAGCCTGAAAGAGACGCATATAGTTTTCTTAATTCTTTCCAAAATGAACTCGAATGAACTAATTTTTGTTGTGTTATGTACTTACAATTTTCTGATCCTTGTAGGCACCAGACGAGTAAGCAGTGGCAAGTGTGGAGGAACATATTTCACCATACCAAGGAAACAAACCTTGTTGAGATGCACTTCCTATTGATATCGTGTAAATACTTGACGAATATCTGCAATTTTGTTATAATAATTTTATCATTATAATGCAACTTTTAAAAGTAAAACTAACGATGGCAAGAGCCCGGACGGTATGAGTTTGATTCCATGGAAGATGGGCCGGGTGCTGGTATGGGATGCAACCTGTTCAGACACGCTGGCTCCTTCCCATCTACATGGAACCAACAACAGAGCTGGTGCGGCTTGTGAAGCGATTGAAAAATCTAAAACATGCAAATACAAGGGTCTAGGCTCCGAATATGATTTTGTCCCATTCGGTGTCGAGACCCTTGGTCAGTGGGGTCCTAGCGCTATAAGGCTTTTTAAAGAAATAGCAAAAAGGTTAGTCGACATCACAGGAGACCGAAGAGCTGGCAGCTACCTCGGACAAAGAATTAGTCTAGCCATTCAAAGGGGGAACGCTGCCAGTATCTTCGGAACCTTGCCCAAAGGGACTCCTTTTAATAATATATTTTAGGTATTATATTATATATTTTTAAGGTTTCTAGTTTTAGGTTTAATAGTAAGTTTTGTTTTTTATTTAGTGTAGTTATTATATTTAATTTTCTGTAATGATGTCTATATGTAATGTTGTAATGTCTATAGGTAATGTAATTTTCGTTTTAGATATTTAAGTAAACAAATAACTTAACCCATCACAGTTGCAATTGTCAAAATTGCCACCGCCATTTCCGTTAGCCCAGACATAGATGTTTCCTTTGCCATTTCTGCCCTGCAAAAATAAAAAGTATAATTATGTTTTCATGGATTAAACCAAAGACTATATAAGTATATTTGATAGTAGGATTAAACATAAAAATTGATAGGAAAAAGCTTTATTGTAGGACTCCATTACTTTGCTACTCAAAAGTGTTGCAGAAAAACTTCTTTCAATTAGGGAAATGTCATTTCTTATCTTAGTACCTAATTCTTTTAAATTATGATATAAAACTAGTTAAAAAATAACCTGGCATCATTCGATATACCTACATAGATATCTGACTATTTACACTATTCACCATTTTCACACTACTACAACGTCTCTACGACGATTATGTATAACCTTAAGCACTCCAGCACTAGGTACCAGGTACCAGGTACCTAATGTACACATTAATTTCAGATTCAGTTAATCAAATTATGCTTTATCTAATTTTTAAAAATGTCAATATGTAATATTTTAAAGAAATGGTTTAAAATTATTCATTCTCGTGTTCAGATCAAACCAGGAAAAGTATCCAACAAAGCCAACACTCGCTCTCGGCCTCATTTGTTTATTTTTGCTTTTTCTATTCTTGACAAATACTACCTGTGTGATCCCACGTTTGAACGCTTCGATCGCGAGACGTCCCGGTCCCTCAACTGTGCGTCCGTCGTCATTAGGACCCCATGAAGCGCTGTAAATGTCCACTTTATTCCAGGCGTAACCTGAAATAATACCATTTGAAGCTTATCAGATATCCTGGTAGTAATGTATGTTCTGGTATGTAGCTAATACCCAGATATCCTCAAATATTTTTTTTAAAAAGGCATACCGCTACCAGAATACTCTGTGGCAGCCAAACTGCGATAAAATGACGTCACTCCCTCTTTAATCTACAACGTTTTGCTGTTACGTCATATTTCACCTATATTATTAAGGCAGCATAAATTCAAAAGGATGTATTGTTCAAATCGGTTAGCCAATAATCGTTGTCGCTCGCCGCCACTCATGCAAATAGCGCTTTACCGCACGGCTCAGTAAGTTGCGAGCGAGAAGAGGAACTATCGAAATTGAGGTTCGTCGAGTTCAAAATGACGATCGAATATACTAGGCAAACATGAAGAGACACAGTACCTATTGCCTCTCCCTCTATCCGGTCAGTAATTCGTCCGTCGAGCATCCGCACTCCCCCCACCTTCACGCCATAAGCCACGCCCACGCCGCATTTGACGTTGTTTGCAGTCATAGCTATCTATACACAAAAAAAATCTTATGATAAGACGGATAAGACCACGATAAGACCGATTGACGATTGACAGACTAATATTTAATATCTATAACATACAATATCAATTTAATGTAATATTTGTACCTACAAAATTTAATTTAAACCTAAAGTTAGAGAAGAAATTAACTTAAAGGTCTAAACTTAAACTTTAAATTAAACAAACCTTTAGTTTGTTTTATTTTGAAAGAAATAAAAATTTACATCATCGAACGTTGGTTTCGTTCAGACACCAAGCGTTAGCCAATTTTGGCGTTAGCATGTTTTTTCTCGTAGTTCTATCGAAATTGATCGTAATTATTAGATGGCGCTTTAACTCTTAAAATAAATAAATATCCTGAAACACTGTTATTTTCAAACATTGTACCTAAAAATTTATTATTGTAACTAGAATTTCTTTTTATAATAAGGTGGTAGAGGGTGGTAGGTATGCATACCTCACCAGCACATCGAGTGCCGTGTGAATTCCGATTAATTTCTTCATACCTCGGTAATGGGTCGGCATCATGATCATTGCAATCCCAACTGATATCAGGATCCTATAAATTAAAATAATTAAATTTAAAAATTAATCTCTAATTACTCGTACTGGGTGGCGCGACATGTCGCGCCTGTCGCGCCGCGCCGCCCCGATCAGTAGCGACGTATCGTCGCGGCATACCGGCCGCGCATTTACCAGGAACACAGAAATTTGAGGAGGCAGCGAGTGTGGAGAACTACTAAAAACCTGCGTAGCGATCGGTAGCGATAGATTTTTTATTTTATGAAAGCATAAAGATATAATTCCAACAAGTAGGTATGAAAGACTGTAATGTTAAAAAAATTACTTATTTCCATTCTGCCTGTTAACTGCAAAATTTGACATCTCACTTGGTTGGGGAGCCCACGATGCTAAATGTGTAGTCACTCGAGCGTCGTTGGGACCTATTCCTGGATTTTGAAGATTAGATTGTAGGAAGACGAAAAGTTTATATGAAATTTTTCATTTCAACGGTGGGTTGAGCTTTTACGGCCTTTCAAAAATGTAAAAAAAATCTGTCACATGGACATACTCGAGCACGTCAGATAATAATAATGTATACGGCCCACATGTCCCTGATGACGGATGTATGTTAATCTGACGATTTGGGTGGTGGGTTCTCCCGTACGGAAGCGTTAAAAATGGAAAAAAAATGTAGTTACTCGAGCGCGTCAGAACCCATGTTAAGTGAACCCAAACTAAGCCAAACTGACGATTTGGATGTGACGCAAGCTCGTGGCAGCTTTCTGAAAATGCAAAAAAAAACGATACCTGGACATACTCGAGCGCGTCAGATTTTCATACCGACGGTTCGGCATGATGCCCTTGTTGTGCTGATCCTTAATCTGACGATTATATGGAGGAGTTTTCTTAATCTGACGGTTTAAAAAATATGTCGTCCGAATGGCCGGCGTGAGAGTCTGTACTTATTTGTTTACACATAATTAGGACGACATCGGGAGTATCACTGACATCTAATCTTATTGTAATCGACAGTCTATCACTACTACGATCGAAATAACAGTAGTTAACTAAAAGCCGAAGGAATGAAGTGCACGATCCCTCTAGGCCATGCGATTCCCATTGGAGCGTGCTCCAGACTGTCGAGTGCCACCGCCCGCGCAGCACTCCCCACACACCCCCGAACCGATGCCAGACGTTTCGTTACACGCACAACCCTCAAATGCACGTGTTGCACCTCAAATAAAACACAATCATACCGACACGGCCTTCCTGACATACGCACGCCCTCGTGCGTTAATCTAAAAGAAAACATTACGTTACTCCACGCTCAATACACCCCATATTACTCATCACCAACGTGTAAGAGCCTACATAGAGCAAAGTTCACTTTTCCAGAGCTTCAGAAATCCACAAACTCAATATGTATCTCGTGATGTCATAATCTACTATCTCTCAATGTCACACCGCCCCTTAACACAGGATCTATTTCTCAATTTCGTATCGCCCCTTAAGTCTCTCAACTCAACATCACCCCGTAAATCTCTCAACTCTCAATATCGCCCCTTACTGCACCCACCACAGCTCCGCACCACCACCTGGGGACCAACACCCATATAGAGTGCGGCAGGCCAGGGGCTTGCGGCCAGTGACGGGAGTACAGCATTCGGCGTCACAACAACACAGTTCTCAAAACTCAACGCGTAACGCATGCCGCCTGGCTAACTCCGCGAGTTACCAGCGCGCACCGTTACCGTTTCCTCACAAGTTGCTCACCGCACGGCTAGCCCCGAGGGCTACCACTGCACACCTTCCTTTTCCCTCTGATTCTCTGATGACCAATCCCCTCTTTTGTCCGACACTTCACCCCCGACTAAATTCTTAAACTCTTGACTAGTAACCTTGCTCTATGTAATCTCTCGCTAATAAAGTCTCATTAATGCATGCTTCCTGCCACTTCCTTTAACAAAGCCCGATCCTTAGAAGCTATTAACGTTTTGAAGTTCACAACGGTCTATTTCTAATATCTACTTTAAATAAGTTTACAATCTAAATGTTTTGATTGCGTTCACTAAAATCTCAAAAACAATATCACCAAACATAGAATTACATGGCTGTATTCCTACTGAATCGTACTATGTCCATAAATCAAGTTGATATTGAAAGCTAAATGATTTAAATTTGAATTTGAGGTAAATCTTAAATTTTGGAGTAGGCTCTCGGTCCGATGCATTTTGCTTGCATTTTATTTCATAAAGATTCCTGAACCCTTTTATCTCTAGTACGAACAAGTCTTATATTTTGTAATTTGTATTACAATTATTACAATTACTGTTTTATTTTACAAAAGCCTATCACAATAGAAACCGGTCTTGAATCACAATAACTCGAGTAAAGTAATTATTATCAAACCAACACAAACGCTTATTTTTAGTTTCTACATACCGGTTCACTATTGTCTATACCACATTACATAGCGCTCTCTGTGACTTCCACTTAAACACACTGTGACTGCCACCTTCACCAGCGACATCACAATTGCTACAGCATCCAGCTACACAACAGTCACTCTCCTAGCGACAAAAACATAATGTGATAAAGTCAATAGGTATCATACAAGACAATCACATCATACATTGTCCACGGGCTCTTGTTTTAATAGCTTCGAGTTATCGGAATCAGACGGCATCCAAGTCCTATTTCGATTAATAAGTTGTAGATTATTAATGTTTTTCTAACAAAAATGCTCTGAATTGTTACATACACCTGTTAATCCACTAAAATTGTTTATCTCAAATTCTCAACCACTTATCTAGCTCAAAACTGTAAATTTTAATGTTATTTAACATAGAAATTCGTTATTATTGTTATATTTTCACTACTGACATACTGACAATAACAACATAAACAACATAATTGAAATATGGCTCAGACAGATGACAGTGACACCTCACTCAATTACAGTCCAAAATTATAAAAAGTTGATCTACGTCAATCTATTTGATCCGTCAGTCAACCAGCCCACGGCGAACGCCAGTACAATACTCTGCCTTGTTTGAAATTGAATGTTGGTACACTACATTGTAATAAAATCTTTGAATATTACTAACAACTGCCCCAGTGAAAGAAAGCAAATGTTAACTATCGATTAACCTTGTTATACCGCGACTTTACCTCAATGATTTTTTTTTCTTTTTAATATTACCATCATCTAATAAAATCATTTTACCATCACCAATAACGATTCACTACTACAATTCAACTAGGTACTACTACACTACAACCATAGTTACGTTACTGACTACAACTCACTATTCATTCACTGATTAAACTCTCTTATCTCTTATTAATAGACAAACGCTTCGTCTTACACGAAATATTGCAACCCCAAGTAGAAATAATAAAAAGACCTTACTTGCGTAACTGTGCGCTTTGCACAGTTTTTTACCTCCTTTATGTTACAATACATATCCAGGGCCACTGCCCCTATAAAAGCAGCTGGGCAGTGAGGCTTCCACATGGCCCGCTCTTCACCGTGGCAGCGTTTCTTGAGACTTGTCACGTTTTTGTTTCACTCGTATCGTATAACAACACTTTAACAATCTTTGACTTTAACATAGCTACCGTGAAGCGTAACATTGTCTTTTTGAAATTATTCAAACGAATATCACTTCCACAACAACTTCACTTATTGTCGAATTGCGTCGAACGTTAGCTAGCACGGTATACATTTTTTTGTCACTTCGCCCGGACTTCGCCACTTTTTTTTGTTATGACGGCGCGGCACGGCAGCCATCTTGTCTTGCCATACGCATTGTATGTGTTGAGTCGACATGCGTAGTTTATTTTCAGTGCAATGTTCGTGCTATAGTTCCGGGTGCGGATCTTGTTTTCCATCTTTTCATCCATCATGGTGGGCTGCATCCCACTTCTGATGTCGTCCGAATGGCCGGCGTGAGAGTCTGTACTTATTTGTTTACACATAATTAGGACGACATCGGGAGTATCACTGACATCTAATCTTATTGTAATCGACAGTCTATCACTACTACGATCGAAATAACAGTAGTTAACTAAAAGCCGAAGGAATGAAGTGCACGATCCCTCTAGGCCATGCGATTCCCATTGGAGCGTGCTCCAGACTGTCGAGTGCCACCGCCCGCGCAGCACTCCCCACACACCCCCGAACCGATGCCAGACGTTTCGTTACACGCACAACCCTCAAATGCACGTGTTGCACCTCAAATAAAACACAATCATACCGACAAATATATATTTCATTTTCATGTCTTTTTAAGCATTGAATGTGATCAAAATCAAAATATGCTCGGAAAATATCATTCAAATAAACATAAATAATACAGCACTTTTTCATTGTTTCCGTACTTTTACAATTTTTTGAGGTTATTTTGTCCAAAAAAACACACACTTGAATATACTGTAAGTCGTTGTAGCAGCTATTAAATTTACACAATTTAATTCGTAGATCTTAAAATACAACAAACCTGCCAGAGCGCTGTACACGAGTGCTGTTATCAGCTGTAATGGCAACGAGACGTCATGGCTGGCGTGTAGGTATGGTGCAAAAGTAAAGAATAGAGAAATAGCGAAAGGGAGACAGAACTCTACGTAGGAAATACATGTTTCCTTGCAGCTGTATGAGCTAAACTTTATTGACGATTTTTGTCACTTCGGCTTGCGCAAATCGTCAGATTATTAAAATGTACACTTTTCAGCATGTAATTAACCCACCCTATCTTAATCTGACGCGCTCGACAATGTCAAGGTCACGATTTTTTTTTTAAACTTTGTGGCCTTCCCATTTCCTTTCGTAACGCTCAAATCGTCAGATTATTAAAATGCACACTTTTCAGCATGTAATTAATCTACCATAGCTTAATCTGACGCGCTCGAGTGACTACAGAAATCCCCTCTTGGGCGTGATAGTGATAGTGGTAACCACTATTTTTACCGAATAATATAAGAACTCAGATTTTACCAAACACACACACAGAGAGACAAAACTTTTTTGCACAGCAGTAGTGTGTGTGGACATTTTTGACCGCAGGGCTTTGTTTTTGTGCGCTCCATCTGTCTTTTTTACTAATCTGAGTATAAGAAGTTAAACATTTTTTGTGTTTCATAATTTTGTTGAAAATGGCATCTATCTTATAGGTTTATTGTCGGTAGCGTACTTCCAGCGCCACTGGCGCCAGTAGTCACTAAAAAAATGAAACTGACGAAATGACGTTTAAAAAAGACGGTTATTTAAATTTATATAATTTACAATGGTTGGCGCAAGAAAAAACCTATAGGATCGCTCTCGATATCAATGTAAAGTATATGTAAACCGGAATTTTAAACGGAAATAATACTTTAAAAGTTTTGTGCTCTAAAAATTTTCAATTTTTTTTAAACTAGAAAGATATATCGATATATATCGATAATATATATTTGCAAGCAGCATGTGTACTACCTATTACGTAATTTTGAATAAAAAAAAAGAGAAAAGGATTTTTTTAGTTCTTCATGGAATATAAAACAGAAAATTTCACAATACCAGGATAACACAAGTTGTTACGAACATAATTGGCGCTTAGATCCGTGTGATTGTATTCGATGCCGTCATCCAGCACCGAAATGCGTATTCCACTACCATTGAAACCCATCGCATACACTGGCAGTACATTCAAATCCAGACGTGGAAGGTTTTCTTGAGTACGTGTGTCTTGCTGTAAACATAAAAATCTCAGTGAATTGATGTCTAGAACATTTATCATTAGAGGACATCGATGTTAGACGATAATTTATGTTGTAAGCATCAGCAACTGGAATCCACCGAGATACTTGTGCAAAAGCGAAAAAATTGTGTAATGAGCTTATTGGCTAAAATGACCACACGGTAGAGGCGTATACCTAGGTTCAGAACCTACCTATAAAACTCGGTAAGATCGGTAAAAAGAGGCGATAAATAAGAATAGGTACAATACAAAAGAAACACCTAATTAATAATTATTAATATTTTTATGAATGTTTTTCACGATAATCTCCGAAACTGCTGCGGTTTTACAATTTAGTTTAAATTTATGTTTTGTTTCATCGAAATTCGATGACAGAAACTATGGTGAGGTGATTTAAAAATCGTATTAGATCTGTAATCTGTAAAAAGTTGGACTCATTGCAAGGTTCGTTCCAAAGCTATATAGGTATGTATGAATTAATTTAGACAAATTATATTTAGTTATGATTATGATATGTTTAATTTAGTCACTCAAAAAGTTGATGCCGCTACTAATTTGAAAGAATCCTTATGAGTTTTGAGTCCTGCAAAATAGAGCGCCATCTACTTTTAGACGTTAGTAAGTGTAAATACTAAATACTCAGTTTAAATCTTGAATGATATGTTTTTCTTTAATATGGTTAGGGAACCCACGATGCTAAATGTGTAGGCCCTCGAGCGTCGTGGGGACCTATTGGACTTTGAAGATTGGATGGTAAGAAGAAAAAGAGGTTATATGAAGTTTTTCATTTCAGCGGTGGGGTGAGCGTCTACAGGCGTTTAAAATTTTGTAGGCGCTGTATTTTAAAAAATCCTCCATATAATCGTCAGATTAAGAATCAGCACGATCAAGACTTTAGGCTGAACCGTCTGTATGAAAATCTGACGCGCTCGAGTATTACAAAATGAGAATCGTCAAAAATATTTTTTGCATTTTCAAAAAGCTGCCACGAGCTTGCGTTACATCCGAATCGTCTGAATTTTAAATGGGAGCTTAGTTTAGGTTCACTTAACATCCCCTCTGAACATCTGACGCGCTCGAGTTGTATGTAAAATTTTACCCCCACCCCCGCCAACCCCACCAACCAAATCGTCAGATTATTAAAATGCACACTTTTCAGCATGTTATCTACCATAGCTTAATCTGACGCGCTCGAGTGACTCCAGAAATCCCCTCTTGGGCTCCCCAACCAATATGCATGTTGTGTACCTAAATTTTTTTCTTGAAGTTTATTTTTTCAGCACTAACTAACTTTGATCAACAGGCTTACGTCAACTAATAAAACATACCTATAGACAAATACACATATTAGATAATTATATGTTTTCCTTACACTAAAGCTTACCAAATACCATTCATGACTCCACAGTTCGTCGTTGAAAATGGGTTGCTTAAACAAATCACGTTTATGGCGACTTTCCGTTTCATTATATCTTTTCACACGATAAAGTTCTTGATCTGAATTTTTTATATCGCGTTTTATACGATATTTGGTAAATAGTTGTTCTGCCCATCTTACCTGTTGCAAACAAATATAGTTTACTATCGATTTTACTATAGTAACGACTAAAGGAGCGTCATCTGACACCGTTGCTTCAAAATCTTCAAATAAAAAATCATTCGTGGAATTTTTTGTTTGGCCTTCAAGGCAAGGAAACTCGGCGGGAGGGGGCGCCGCGCCTTTCAGAACATGCCACGTGTAGTCTAGCTATGTTGTACTAGGATATCAGAAACGGAAGAAGATTGTTGAGAAGGCAATACCTACTCACCCTTCTGTGACTGTTTAATGTGTGCGTGTGTTCACCAGGAGTTCGTCTTTCTTTGTTGTGTTCATATTTCAAAAATGTGAATGTATCGGGGAATCCAATTACCTGTAAATAAATTATAATGGAAAATTAGACTATATTCCAAGAGCTCGTGAACCATCCGAGTAACCCGCGAGGTACAAGGCTAGGAATTTTTTTATTGATGATTTATTATCGGTCAATTAAGAAAATACCAGTCTGGCAGGTATCTCGCGGTTGCGTCGTTATGTAATAAATTTTTGAAAATGTAAAAAAAAATTTTTCATAACCTTCTCGCACAGTACTACACAGTACTTTTTTACCGTAACTATTCAACCAATCGGTATGAAATTTTGTACTTACGTTATTGTTATATATAGATAAGGACATAAGGTACCTTTCATCCCTTGGGTACAGAAAAAAGTACTGTTCCCAAGGGACCACCTAAAAAAAAATTCAACGTCTAAAAAAATATAAGAGCAATAAAGATTGAATAAATGTTTTAACACATAAGAAATCGCACAGTCACAGACGAAATCGCGGTCAGTTAGTAAATCAATAAATAAAAGAATGTGCATTTATATGTAACTATATTAGCACACCCTCCTAAACCCACGGAGAAAATAAAATGGACATTTGAAAGAAGAGTAAAGAAGAGCATTTGTTTTATTAAACTTAGATCGTCACTTTTCCATTCGTGCAAACCAATCATTAAAATAGTAATTCCAGTCTGAAGTTGATGTTGACAAAATGGCTGATTTGTACGCTTCCACAGATGCTTCGGGGTCTTCAAACCGTTGACCGCGTAATAAATCTTTCATTCTAGAGAATGTAAAGAAATCATTTGGGCTTAGGTCAGGACTTTACGGAGGATGGCTCATCAGCTCAACGTTTTCCTGCTTCAAAAAATCATTTGTCTTCCGAGCCGTTTGATGATGCGACGTTTCGGGTTATTTTTTCGGAGTTCGGCATCATTTCTGGCAAACAAACCGTGATATACCACTCGGCGGTAACCGTTCTGCGTTCCTGTAAAGGAATTGTAGCAACATGCCCCTTTTTCGAGACAAACGTAGCGACCATTTTCTTTGACACGCTGCGGGAGCGAACCACTTTCGTTGGTTTGATCTCGTCTTCGAAGACCCAAACTGCTGACTGATGTTTTCTTTCAGGTTCGTATGAATAAATCCATGATTCGTCACCTGAGACGATATTATAAACGGCATTTGACTTCCCTCCGTTGAAGCGTTGCAGAGTATTCCGGCACCGATCTACACGAGCCGCCTTTTACTCTTCGGACAAATTGTGGGGAATCCAGCGGGAAACTAGCTTTCTTACACACAGCTCATTATGTAATATCGACTTAATTGCAGTCATTCCGATACTGATAACAGCTCGAATCTGCTCGTATGTCACATGACGGTCATCTAATATAATAGTTCGCACAGCTGCGATGTTTTTAGGCGTGACCGCTGTTCTTGGTCGACCTGCAGAAGAAACAGTGCTGAGCGACACACGACCGCGTCGGAACTCGGCATACCAGCGGTATATTGTCGTTTGAATCGGTGCTTCAACATCATAAATCGAAACAAGTTCGCTGAGACATTTATCTTGAGATAAGCCACGACGAAAATTGTGATAAATTATGGCACGGAAATGTTCACGCGTGAGCTATATTTCTGTTAACGACGTGTCAACTTTAAACCAACATAGTTTTTGTTTTTAATCATTTTTTTTTATTTGTTTGAATGTCATTAAGATTCTAAGAGGCCAGTATTCAAATTCTAAAAAAGGTTTTATAACTCAATCCGAAATATTCTATTCCCGATCATTTCAGTGTGCCGTCGTATAACACAACTTAAGCAACGCCATTATGCCACATAATTATGCTGTAATTGTGCTGATGAAGGATAAAAGATCGGGAAGGGATAAGGCATTCCCAAGTCTTAATTGTTCCTGACCTGTGTACAGAACTAAAGCTCAGATTAAACTGACTAAAGCACAGAACTAGTAGGAATAAGCCCCTCATCATGCTTAAAGGTTACTCGTACCTTCAAGCATGATGAGTATAGTAGTATGCTGTATTATAGTATGTATAGTGTCGACTCCACTTACTCTATGTTCTTAGAGTATTCACATCTGGTCATCTTTAAGCTCTTAGTATCCTAGTATGTAGTTAAAAAACATCACTTGTTCGTTTTGCTCCATGAGTCACAACAAATAGTGGTGTTTCCGAGGGTTCAGAAACAGGTTATCATGATTGATTACTCTCGATTTTTTTTAACAGACAAGGCCCGTCTGACGACAGTAAGCACTAAGCAAACCCCCTTAGCAACTTCTCTTCTTCTGGAAAAGATCTCTTCTTTTATATAACATCGTCAATTTTGTACTTTTTTTAATATTGTAACAACATAATTTATACAAGCATATAACCGATATTATTAAGATTCCGTAGTCTGAATACATTACCCACCCTTGTATTAAACTTGTCCTGGGAGCCGTCCTGGGGATGTATGCATACCGCCCCAAGAAATGCAACCCTCATATGCATAATATTATAGTAATCCGTTTTAAACTCCTGTTAATTCCGTCGATCCTGGTAAACGACGTCAGAAACAATGGGATGTAGGCGGCGCCCTAGGCACTGCAAGGAACACCCTTTGGGCGGTTTCTAAATTATGTATATCCAAACCTCCAAATTGTTTGCGTTGAGCCATATTAGAGCCATTTTCTTAGTATGAAGATTCTTGCAATAAATAAATTTAAAAGTGTATATCTGTATTAAACCAAATTTTGGTAACTTCTAAAAAATTAAATAAATTAAACAAGATTTTATATAATTTATGTATTCATAAATTATTCATCATTAAATGACTATTTACTTTTTCTTCTAAATTTTACTAGGGGTTATGGCAGAAATGTATTCCAAAAATCATTTCGAATTACGTAAAAACCAAAAAAAAAACATAAAATATTTTTTTAGATTTTTTTAAAAATAAAGACGAAAAAGCCAGGAAATGAACGGTAGGTAGGTACTTATCGTTCATTTCCTGTTAACTTCTTTTTTAACATATTACCCAATAATTCAAAAATCTGGACTCATTGTTTATTACAAAGTTCGGGAACGGATTTCTAAAAAACAAAAAAAGATATGTACCCAGCTGCGCCCCTTTAGATTTCTTATGCCCCCCACCCCCCACACGCAACACTGTTTTCTCTCAATGCACACATGTGAAGTAAAATCTCGGCTATAATTAACCACACACATCCTAATCCGCCACACAGCATCCCACACACATTTAACGTTACACACGGAGCGAAGATAATAAGGTTGCACCAAACATGTGCGACATAGACCCATGTGAGTTTTTAGAGTCACACATGTACCAGGAGTGTAGAGCTATTAAGGAGTTGAAACACATATGCGCCACGTGTGTGAGACAGTGACGACTGGGGGGTTACGTAGGTACGAAATGGGAGAGGCAATTAAATCACATAATATTTTTATACAAAATAATAATAATGGCTAAATAAAACCTTGGTTAGCTTGGCATTACCTATCTATTCGTATATAAATTCATGCGTTATAGTATATGTTTGTGTGCTATTTATTCATTTAATCTACATATTTTTTTTATTATTTACTAGCTGGTTCCCGCGACTTCGTCCGCGTTCTCTATAGCCTATAGCCTTTCTCCATAAATGGACTATTCAACAAAAAAAGAACTTTTAAATCGAACTAGTAGTTCCTGAAATTAGCGCGTGCAACCAAACAAACAAACTCTTTCAGCTTTATATAATAGTATTTTTTAATATTTTTCACAATCTTATTGTTAAAATTTAATCTTTTTTATATAATAAATCTAATATATAAAATTCTCGTGTGACAGTGTTAGTTGCCAAACTCCTCCGAAACGGCTTAACCGATTTGCATGAAATTTTATATATATATATTCGGTAGGTCTGAGAATAGGTTTATATCTATTTTTTATAATTGAAAAAATTAACGATAAAAATAAAAACAATAAAAAGAAAATTACTATAGAAAGAAATTGTACTTTCAAATCGTCAGAAAGAGGCCTGTCATTTGCCTGTCATAGACATAATCTAGCACCTAGCAACCGTTGTTGATAACTTTTTCACTGTCATTAGAAAATACAAATTTATATACATAGATAGAAACTGTCAAATCGATTGGTCTCATGTTGTGAAACAATGCCGCGACTCAGAAAATCTTATCTTTCCCAACAAAGTCGTAATGCAATTAGGCTTCGGAACAACATTTGGAATCAATCCATTGTCGCACGAGAAGAACGAGGAAACTATAAAGCCTAAGAAAGGCCACTGACGGACTTAGATAGTGACACATAAAGTTTTTCTCCCAGAAGGAGTGGTGGGGGAATTCCCGTTTGTGGCGGGTCGCGTAGGGGGTTCCCCGGTGAATTCCAGAAAAATCTGATATCCTCGGTATACCGTTGTGGTAAAAAGTTGGTGAGTTGAGTGGTCCTCGGAAACGGTGAGGGATAGAAGGGTGGGGTTTGCGGAATGTCATAGAGGGTGATCGGCAGTTGCCACAGAAAGAGTCATCTCCACCCCTTTCATACATTTTTTTTACACTTCATACAACTTTTTCTGAGTCGCGGCATTGTTTCACAACATGAGACCAATCGATTTGACAGTTTCTATCTATGTATATAAATTTGTATTTTCTAATGACAGTGAAAAAGTTATCAACAACGGTTGCTAGGTGCTAGATTATGTCTATGACAGGCAAATGACAGGCCTCTTTCTGACGATTTGAAAGTACAATTTCTTTCTATAGTAATTTTCTTTTTATTGTTTGTA
Organism: Synanthedon formicaeformis; assembly: GCA_945859745.1. Lineage (NCBI taxonomy): Eukaryota > Metazoa > Arthropoda > Insecta > Lepidoptera > Sesiidae > Synanthedon > Synanthedon formicaeformis. The sequence goes on along the minus strand of OX243968.1, from coordinate 1,352,033 downwards.
TTTTTATCGTTAAGTTTTTCAATTATAAAAAATAGATATTTAAACCTATTCTCAGACCTACCGAATATACATATAAAATTTCATGCAAATCGGTTAAGCCGTTTCGGAGGAGTTTGGCAACTAACACTGTGACACAAGAATTTTATATATTATATTATATAGACTTCTATTATTATATAGAGGTCACTGAACCAAAAGGAAAATTTTGTTCAAATCTTTCATCGTATACATTTGAGAAACTTTTCTCATCTTTTATGAACGCCTGTTACCACGAAACATTTTTGTGCAAGTTGAGTAAAATGCTTCTTCCTTCAAAATTTCCCATAGTTTTGTGGTTTTCACACGCAGCGTTACACACGCCATCTATAGATTTTATTTGTAACATCCAATCACTGTCGTTTCTTTAAAAAACTTGTTTCAAAAAACGAGCATGTTAAAAATAGTTTTTAAGGCTCTCATTTCGAGTAAGCGACAGGTGACGACTATGGCATCTTATGAGCTCAGAACTTTTTTGTTTCTGAGCTTATGAGAAAGTTCGGAGGGGTTAAACCCAATTTCATTCCTAGTTAAATTTTATTTCAGTACCTACTGAAAGCAACGAAGCGACTGAAGCTTACACATTCCTATCGTATGAATTCCTAGTAGAAGTGACGCTAAATTCCACCGCTAGTCGCTCTTAATTTTCGTTGTAGTAAAAAAATCTTATTTTAAATTTTTTCTTTTATAGAACCAATCTTATTTATAATTTTTGTGTCTAGATAATTTATGTTAATTTGCAAGGAAATTTTATTCAGGCGTTAAGCGTTAGCGTTAAAAATAAATAGCTTTTCTCTTTGAAAAACATCAAGTGGGCGGATGATGTTCCACTTGACTAGGGTTTGTATTTGTATAGTATTTTATGTATACAAGATAGTGGGGAAAAAATTGCGCTGCCGTTGGCTGCGGACCCTGATGGGATAATTTAAGGATAGAGGAAGTTGCCTCTGCCGTCCCTTTAGCAACACAATATTCACTAAAGCGATTGTTATAGGTACTTACTGCTGCCAGTAACTGACTGCGGGTTGCAATTAGACAATAACGACTACGAAATACAAATAAATTAAATGAATACAAAAATACAAATACATATAGTTGTTTATAACCTTCAGGTAGTTTCTATGACAGGGTTCCTCAATTTTTGTGGATTTCGGGAAAGAAACAGGACAGGACGTAGTTTTATCTATATCTTAACTTTTTAAACAATTTAAAAACATTAATTCATATTACCAACAAGTAAAATAAACAACATAGTTATTACAATTAGCGCCTATTTCACAAACGTCAAGGCCAAACTGTCATTTAAAGTCACCGGTAACCGAGAGCTGATATACTTTTGTTTGTACGGTAAACATCCCAAACATTAAATAGAAAATAATAAAAAAAAATTAGCTATCGAATGCTGCAGTAAACCGAGTGTATAATTCAATATAACAGAAAATGATTTCTAAAAGTAACTAATCAACACTTTACATTTAGTTTGTGAAAGAGGCCCTAATCATCATTATTGCTTTTATAATTAAGTATTACTTTTGGAGTTGGCTTTGGATTTTTATTTAAATGTTCCCTCGGGAATACCTGGTACTTTTTTCTAGGTGAAATGAAATCCTTCTGGGTATCCCTGACAATGTGTATGAAAAATTTCATGATATTCGATCGAGTAGACTGGAAAAGGTAACAGTTTTTTTTTGCATATTTATAATATAAAAGTATGGATGGATTGAGACTTGCAGTGCCATCTCTTAGACAACCAAGGAACATACAGAAATATCTTGGTATGTAGTTATTGAACATGCAATAAACAATCCCTTGGCTAGGATGTGTCGAACTTTTAATGACGTGGTGATCGGATCTGAGGTGGATATTGATATATTCGACAATAGGTTTTCTTTATTTAAAAGTAGATTGAAGCTAATATTTAAGTAGTGTAAGGGTGGGTTGCACCATAGACTTGGTTATTGTTACGGTCAAAGTTAACTTTAGCTGTAACTTTAACGGTGACAGTCGAAATTAACAATCGCATGTTGCACCATGATATTGTTCGTCACTGTCAAAGTTAAAGTGCTATCATAAAATAATGTAATTTTGCTAGGTTGGCGTAGTAATATTTTTTTAATATGGCAACATTCAAAGTCACCTGTCTCAAAACTGTCACAGTTAACTTTGACCGGCCAATATCGAGCTATCAAGGTTGTCGTTAAGTTATGACGTCATTTTAACCGTTGTAAAAGAGGTTAAAGAGGTGCAACGCATATTATGCTTATAGTCGCTACAAAGAGCGTTACAGAATCAGAATCACGTTGGAGTGAAAATTTATGATTTTCCGTAGTTTTAGATGTTTAGTTTGTAGATAAGATGTTAACGTTATATTATTTGTAGTTTTTTAATCTATTAAATGGCTAAAAAATATTTTAAAATGAATTCTTCTTAGAACAGTTTTTAAATAGCCTTTTTCAAACTAGCGGTTTGAAAAAAGGCTAGTGTTGATTAGTTACTTTTAAAAATAATTTAATGTTTGTTTATGTTTAGTTCATAGGCGATATTTTTTTCTTTTTAATGTTTGCGACATCAGCTTTATTATCCCTGGTGACCGGTGAATTTAAATGACAGTTGTAATATTACACTAACTTCTCATAAAATGTAAGTAAAAATCACAAAATGAGTAGAGGATTCTAAATAAAATTCACAGCATTTTTTTAGATCAGAAAAGCCCCTCTCACGAGTAAAGTAAGTATAGCGAATGAAATATTTATTCCGTGAACCTGTTTTGTTTTCATTAAAATTGTAATTAATTTCGGCATTACTGTTTGTCCCAGAATAAAACATTACTGTTAAAATTAATTTCAAAATAAAGCTTCTTTGCAGTAAATTAATTAGACTTTTTAAACTTTCCGGTCTACATAAACCTCTAATATTCCATCTAATTTCATGACTTCAGTCAGCCTTCAGTGCAATAAGTATATTAACATGACCATCATAATGCAATAAGTACCTATATTGACTAAAAATTATTTTTAGTAAGTATATATTTTTTTAAGATTTTTCTTGCCATCTCTTTACATTCCACAAATAAAGGTGGTTTTTTTTTCGTTTTCTAAGGAAAAATTCATATATTTTTGTCCAGATGGATATTTTAGATAACGAAGTAAGTATATTCATTCCCATGATTGCACCCAGGTGAAGTATATTATTAGGCCCCAACTATTCTTGTTTGTCTGTTACCTTTTTACGCCTTAACTAACTCAACTGATAATCGTGACATTTTGCATACGCATTTTCATGGATACAGAAAGGGACATGTGATACTTTTTATCTAGAAAAAACCGTGGTTACCGTGGGATCATAGAAGTAACGCCTGGCATAACTAGAAAAGCAATAAGAAATATTTAATAAAATAATGCTCACACATTTTGTAGCAATGAAAAACTATTAAATTCCATTCAGATTATTTTTTATTTCTTAAAATCAAACATTGGTCACCTTTATGAGCCTTTAATATGCTGGGTCAAGTGGCGGGCGTCACCGACAACGATTGAGACAAATAGAAAGTTAAGATCCGTATCCGTATTCGCGGATCTTGACACCAAATATCCGTATCCGTATCCGCAGATCTACATTTTTAACGATCCGGCACATCACTAATGGTTAGGGAGCCCACGATGATAAATGTGTAGTCACTTGAGCATCGTGGGGACCTATTGGACTTTGAAGATTGGATGGTAAGAAGAAAAAAAGGTTATATGAAGTTTTTCATTTCAGCGGTGGGGTGAGCGTCTACAGGCGTTTAAAATTTTGTAGGCGCTGTATTTTGAAAAATCCTCCATATAATCGTCAGATTAAGAATCAGCACGATCAGGACTTTAAGCTTAACCGTCTGTATGAAAATCTGACGCGCTCGAGTATTACAAAATGAGAATCGTCAAAAATATTTTTTGCATTTTCAAAAAGCTGCCACGAGCTTGCGTTACATCCGAATCGTCTGAATTTTAAATGGGAGCTTAGTTTAGGTTCACTTAACATCCCCTCTGAAAATCTGACGCATTCGAGTTGTATTTAAAATTTTACCCCCACCCCCGCCAACCCCACCAACCAAATCGTCAGATTATTAAAATGCACACTTTTCAGCATGTAATTAATCTACCATAGCTTAATCTGACGCGCTCGAGTGACTCCAGAAATCCCCTCTGGGGTCCCCAATAATGCAAGGGTCAAGTGGCGGACGTCAACTGTCGTTTCAAGATCTCGATCACCGACAACGATTGAGACAAATAGAAAGTTAAGATCCGTATCCGTATCCGCGGATCTTGACACCAAATATCCGTATCCGTATCCGCAGATCTACATTTTTAACGATCCGGCACATCACTAGATATTACCATAGCAAAGAAAAAAATCATGTAAGTATGTGAAAACTGACTAAGTATAGATAATATTTGGAATCAAATGGCAACATATATTTTGTTATCTAGAGTAGGTAGTACTTGATATCCAACTACGTAGGTACGAGTATACATATTGGCTACGATTATCTTTTATCTACCGACTCTTTTATATTGGAGTAAATAGAGTTTATCAGATTTTATTAATGGAATTGATTCATTTAATTAATTCAATATAATGCCTGACATTCGCAGCTATTCTAGCTGTATTATCAATTTCTAGAACATTTATGACACTTTCCTTTGTTAGAAACGAAAACTGTATGAGTTTACAAATACCTATTAAATTCATTACTTATAGGTGAATTTAATTAAAAAAAACAATACAATCCATTTGTTATTGTTCGAATATTTAATTTAGTTTTTACCCATCTGTAGAGGATTTAATAATGTTAGCATATTAAACTGCTGATAAGAATGATCATATTGATGATAAAAAAAAAATACCAAAGATTGGTTATGACGATATTAATATATTAGAAACAACAATGGTGGGTATAGTGGATATACTTTGCTTTGCTGACGTCATTAAACGTTTATTTGCGAACTAAACAGTGACAAATGATCTGGAATTAGTTGGGGAACATTTATTTCAGTTTGTGTCGTTAGACAACCGATAAATTAAAATTTTATTTGCATCGAATTAACCACACTAAAGTACTTTGACGTCACGGTGTTTGTAGGCACGAATTCAGCTTACAAATCAATAATTCTTAAACTGAATTTGTAAATTCTCAACATATTCAAATAATTTTATTTCAGACAAATAGTATGGCTTATGTACTTAGCGTTGGGGAAAAATTATATTTTTAATGCTTTTAATTTGACGTTAATTTGACGACTTTTATTTTTATAGTTTGTGGATTTGCTCCCAATGTAACTCCTATAGGCTCTACTACTACTACAGCACTACTACAGCACCTGGACAGCACCAACAGTCCCCAGAGAAAGCATAATTGGACACACAGGTCGTTTTATGCCCTGTCTATATAGTGTAACATTCTAATATTTATCAGCAAATAAGTGCTTAACTTTTAATTAATAAGTAACTTTGATTCCACTTTCAATATCACCGGGATTTCTAAGTTCTAGGACATGCAATAATGAGCTGTGGTTCCCACCGGAACCCACACTGACAGAAGCACTTTATTTAAGAACTAGCTGGCGCCCGCGACTTCGTATGCGTTGAAAAAGAAAAAAGTAGCCTATTCTGTGTCCCGTACGTCTAAATGTACCAAGTTTCATGAAAATCAGTTGATTCGTTAAAGAGTTATGGAGAAACATACATACATACATACAGAAAAAAAAAATCTAAAAATGGTCAATTTAGTTTCAGTATCATGTATAGAGCCTATAAACACGATATCTCTGAAAACAAAGTAACTTACTCCATCACCAACCGTTACAGATTTATTATTAGTATTGAGTATTGATGATATTGATAATTTATTTATTATATTTAAAAAAGAACCAAAAGTAGCATGGCACAGTGAGTTTCACAGTTATAAAATGAGCGGAAATAACCACCTCAGAACTAGAGCCTACCGTGAAATATAAGCTCTTATGCTGTTGTGTTTAAAGAGTATACGAGTAACGGGGCGCCTTTAGAATCTCATCAAAAATTCAGTAGCGCATTTGAAAAGTGAACCGTCAGCCTATCTGACTAAGTAAATGCCTGACTTCTTTATACACATAAATGTAAAGTAGGTACAAAGTAACGGTTTGTTAGGAATTACATTGAACAATGCTTTGCCATCGAGTTCCTTAATGCAATTATTAAAATTTGAGAGATCAACGGTTTACTGGTGGGCCCGAATAAAATATGAGTGTAACCCAATGGTGTAACCAGAAAAAACAAACTTGAACCTATTTTTGGAATAAGAATAATATGTGTCGTTCATTCTAAAAGTGAACTATCTCCTTGTAACTGAATTTTAGAATAACGAGCTTTTTGCGAATTATAGTGTAGGAAAAAAAATATAAGCATTCATTCGTTGTTTTCATCTATGGGATTTTAATGCAACTATTGGAGTTACTTCACTTTTATATTGAAAGTTATGACTAAATGTGATACCATTAGGCAAGAAAAGATGGTTTTAAAAATAGGGAGTTACACCACTTTTACAATGAACGACATATATATAAATAACATTAAATTAAGTCCAAAAGTATTAGCGCCTGTTTCACAAACGTCAAGTAGGCTAAACTGTCATTTAAAGTCACCGGTAACCGGGGATAATGGAGCTGATATACCTTTGTTTGTACGGTAAACGTCCCAAACATTAAATAGAAAATAATAATAAAAAATCGCCTATCGAATGATGCAGTAAACCGAGTGCATAATTCAATACAACAGAAAAATGATTTCTAAAAGTAACTAATCCACACTTCACTTGTAGTTTGTGAAAGAGGCCCTTAGACTTTTATTATATAGGAACCCAAGGTTGCAATCCAGTTACACCGAGACCAAGTCGAACTTAGAAAGTTCTTTACGTTATTGAACTTTATCTACAGTTGATCCAGGATTTGAGAAATTAAAGTCAGTGAAAACAAATTAACTGTCAAATGTAGTCGAAGAAGTTTATATTGCAACATTATTTCACGCTCAAGTGAAAGTTAAGACTCCAAGGTTTAAAATATGATAAGTTAATAGTAGCAGGGCACACCCCTTTACAGAAGACCACCGTGAAATAATAACATGTGTGCTGTTGTGTTTCTATGTGAGTGCATGAGTAAAGAATGCGAGAGTCCATTCCCTTATCCTTAAACCTGCTGTAGTCGGCAGCGCACTTGCAGCACCTGTGGCGTTGCTTGTGTTATAATAAGCAACTGTATTAACTATTCTTTTTCTATTGATCAAAAACGTAAACAAATATAGCGTCGCCGTGGTCACTGGACTGTTTGAAAGATGGTATTTATACATTAGGCATTATCAAAGAGAGTTGACACAGTGATTAACTCATTTAGAATTTGTTTGTTATATTGTTTGTTTAGTTCTATATCGTGAATTGTTTGTTTACCTTTTTGATCAATGAAAAAAGAATACAATATAGTAGCCATCTACAATCTAGTGGACCGTCAGCCTGTCTTAGACCTTAACAATGACTATAAAACCATTTATTGGTTTTATTCTTTTTGGACCTTAACATAAAAATAAAATATAATATTTTCATAAGTAGGAAGCTAGATAAACAAATTGTGCAGCCTACTCTGTTTTCGAAGCACGTTTTCCGTACGGCAGTGAGCAGCGCCTTCAGGGACGACATTGTCACTCTGCCATGTCACCGGGTAATCTTCATTTAACTGTCGTGTCTTGTCTGATTTGTTGTACACAGGTGTTGAGAAAAACATAATTAAACTGGCTAAAGTAAAATTGTTTACATGCTAAATTTATTGTTTTTAATGCCCGCTCGGCATTAGTTATTAAAAATTTTTGTAATATTAAAATGGAGAATGGTTAACAATTAGATTGCTATAAAGTAGGCTTAGAGCCAATTTTAATTGAAAAAACACTCCATTCAAAAAACGCTCCTCGAGTGTTATATATGAGGTTATTGCTGGGTACAATGAAACGTTTTCAGTTTTTTACACAAAAGATCGAACTAAAGGCATTGAAAGCAGTGAGGGAGAGAGTCCGTAAAACCTGTATATAAAGTAGCAAAAAAATTTTCTTCAAAAATTAATATATAGTACCCAGATTAGGACAAATATTTCAAAAGAAATCACTCTGTGAACCTTTTTCACATTCTGGTCATAACTTAGCCCATAGTGAGAAAATTAATTTTTTGTAGATTCCGAAACTGGCCCGATTTTGAAAATTCTTTCACCTATAAAGCTATATTATCAGCGAGTAACATAGGCATTTTTTTAAAGTTACGCGGACGAAGTCGCGTGCAACACTTAGTAAAGCAACGAAATTTAATAAAGCGAAATATTTCTATAAAATATATTTTCGTAATTGTTTGAAGCGCCTTTAAAATGCATTGTTTTGGAGCTTAGTTTATTAAAAATTTCGGCAAGTTTTAAGTTAGATCAAATACCAAATAAGTTGATACTTTTATTTTTAAGAGAATAACTTATTCTCTTATTAATTACTAGCTGCTGCATGCGATTTTGTTTGCGTAACTTTATAAATATAGCCCCATGTTATTCGCTGGTAATGTAGCTTTCTATAGGTTTTTAAATCCGTCCTATTTTTGAGTTTTTATACAAACAAAAATACATTCTTTCTCACTTAATTATTAATTATTATAAATCAATAATAACTTAATTTATTAACTCACCGGGCCACCATAAACATAACCCAGTTCCAGAGCAACCAGTTGTGCTATTTCTTCACCACCGTCCACAACTACTGTCCACTCGTCAAAAAAGCTCTTCGCATGCTCAACTCCATTGTGCACTCCATGGTAACTATGGCCTCCTGGTACTCGATCGTCAAATAACGTGGGGTAAGACCGACATAGCGCCAAACTTAAATTTATTAAAAATAAAATATTTTTCAACAATGACATGATTCTTAATTTAAATCATTTGTGTTTTGATTTATTTAATGCTCGTATGCAAGTTAGAAAATAACAAGGCTCAGGTAAAGTAAAGTAATGTATGGTTGCACTTGACAGGGCCGGTGTCCAAACAAATACTAACAGCTAAACACAGAGCAACATTTAAAAGCTGTGATTTTCCGGTCGGGTGTATACTTGACTGAAATTCAGCAACGCGTCACTGTGATTATTTAACAAAAGAAATATGCTTAGCGCCTCTTTCACCAACTACAATTAAAGTGTTGATTAGTTCCTTTTAGAAGTCATTTTCTGTTTTATTGAATTATGCACTCGGTTTACTGCATCATTCGATAGGCGATTTTTTATTATTATTTTCTATTTAATGTTTGGGATGTACCGTACAACAAACATTTTAAGTGACAGGTGACTTTAAGTGACGGTTTAGCGTACTTGACGTTGGTGAAAGATGTGCTTAGATTATCAAGTTAATTTTCATTTATTCAGTTACATACACTGGACCGCAAATAAAAAGTGTTGGGTAAATCTTTAATATCTTCAAAAGTACCTGATCTAGCTTTTTTTTCTAGGCCCTAACGAAAGGGCGACAAACGAGGTTAGGTATTGCGTATATAATTTTCAAAAAAACCCGAGCGAACCATGGGGTAGGTGGCTAGTGATCTCTATCCTTAAGAAATGCATATTGCTGAGTGTTATAGTTCTTCTGTCTTACGTGTTGGCCACATGACTATTTTTTATCATAAACTTAACAAAAATGACTTTTATAACAGTCTGTTATAGGACTAATGTCACATTATATTAGGGAATAGTTACAAGTAGATTTTTCACTGAATGGGAACAAATGGATTAAGCTCTTAAGATATTACGTAAATTTATATATTTTTATTTCTGAGTTTGTTATCTATTCAACAATATTCAACATCACAATATTCAACAATTTTTTTACAAAATATGCCATTTAGATGCAATAAAGTTATTGTAAGTTAATTAGTTAATTTTTAGTTAATTTAGTTAGTTCATTGATATTAGTTCATTTCACTAAAATAATGCTGAGTAGGTAATGTAATAAATCTATTTCGATTTTATTTATCTTCATTATTCTAATATTAAAGAAATTTTTATTTCAAGTCTTGGGTAAAGTGACTTATTTCGCTTCGCTCTACTAGATACCTAAAAGTAATAGCTCCGTGAATGCGGCAACTTTTTATTGTAGTGTGTGTAAAACATCGTCACTATTTATCACTTTTTACACAGTTTAATTATATTTTTCCACATTTTCACTACGAAATTGGCATTTTATTATGCCCAAAATTTAATAATACATTCGGCACGTACACATCACAGACAGTTTGCAGTGTGGCTAGCTCGGGTACGCCGAATTCGGCGTAGTATTTGTTGCCGAATTTATCAAGTACGGCGGCTGTATTTAGTCGAGCGCAGCGAGACCAATCCAATATCTTTGCCTACCAAGATAATATATAATATGTAACTATATAATATAATGCGATAAGATAAACGTGTTATAGTTGGTTTGCCACAAAGTTGATTTGACACTGTCATGGCATCTATGTGTTTTACTTATAGTTCAAATATAATTGAAAAAAAAAGTTTAAATCATTTACATAAAATATGTGTACCTATGTGGATTATGCATAATTTTGGAGTTACACAACAACGGGCAGTGTGTCAGTAGATCGCTCGTATTCGGCCGTGAGCCACCTACCGGCGTCTGCGCATATAGCCCGGGAGGTTGCGTTGCATTTCAGGTAGTCATTTTACGCCGCTTAATTGTTATATTGTTCGATAGATCTGGTATGCCTAATAAGTGAACCAAGCGTCAGCTGACGCACCCGCGGTGGGTGTGGGTGTGAGAGGCTGCGAAAGTGGTTAAAAAAAATAAAAAATAAAGTAATAGTACGCCTACTGAAACTTTTTTCATAAATAGTTGACGTCTTAGTGACATGAAAAAAAATCGTCAGCTGCATCGCGGAGGGGGGGTTTTGCGTCAGCTGCTAGCATGAACTTGTAAAAAAAAAATTAAAAAAAAGTAATAGTACGCCGGATGAAATTTAACTAGGTTATTGTTTACATAATTAAAAGTACGAAAACAACAATCAGCTGCGTGTCTAGTGGTGGAAAGACCGTCAGCTGACGCAGTAAAGTTTTTATCTCTATAAAACTTTATCGAGAATTTGGTTGCCACCTGTACGGATTCAAAGTGATCAACGATGTCAACGCTACATGAGTATCTACGTTTATAAAAAACACAAAGTTAATGACAAGAACGATATGCTTAAATTGAAAAATCGTATCGATGGAGCAATTTTCCCACCATGTAAATCCGAGCTACGCCAGAATTTATTGCGCACGACATATTGTATATAGCACATCTTTGGAGCCATGCACACCTTCAAAACCCTTCGCAATTATCTCCCACTGACTGGGGATGGGAAGAAAAAGAAAATAAATATATATTTAAATGGTTCGAGGGAGATCAAGTACCCCCATAAATTACCAGTATAACGGACAGCAGCGAAAATATTGAAGATATGGAATTTTTGTTGGTGACACCTTTTTTCATCGTGTGCATCTCGGGTAGCCTAATTTTGACGATTAAATAATTCATTTACAGATAACGGCAAAGAAAAACAAGCAGACATTTGAACGAGATAAAGAGAGCAGTTTGTTAGAAGGCAGTTCTGATGACGATTTGTCAGAGAACAATTATGATAGCGACACAAATGCTAATAAATAATTTCTAGAAAATTACGAATTTCTATATTCCTATTTTTTATATATATTACCTTTAAGTTCGTTTATCAAGTGTATATATATATATATATATATATATATATATATATATATATATATATATATATATATATATATATATATATATTACTAGTGACCCGCTCCCGGCTTCGCGTGGGGTGCAATTTACACCTTTTAAGTTTTTTAAGTTGTATCAAATTGAGGGTTAGTTACGAAATTAGATCAAAATCGGTTCAGCAGTTTCAGAGTTCATTAGGAACAAACATGTGACATGTAATTTTTATATTTATACAGAAATTACTATTATTACTACATATTACATATGTATACACTGTATCATACTTGATATTTCTGTATATCACTTAATAACTTTCGTTCATATACCTACATACATATATATAATATGTTGTATATAAACATATCATAAAATTTTTCATACGATATTATTTTATACACGTAATTCTTTCCGGGTCGCCATTTAATTGTTAAATAAATAACAGGTCAATAATTACGTTTGCGAAAATTAAGCCAATTGCTCAAGACTAGCGGTGGGTGTGGGTGTGAAAGGCGGCGAAAGTGGTAAAAATAAAAATAAAATAAAGTGATAGTAAGCCGACTGAAACATATTTTCATGAATAGTTGACATCTTAGTGAGATGAAAAAAAATTGTCAGCTGCATCGCGGAGGGGGGATTATGCATCAGCTGCTTGCATGAACTTGTAAATTTTTTTTTAAAAATAAGTAATAGTACGCCGGATGAAATTTAACTAGGTTATTGTTTACATAATTAAAAGTACGAAAACAACAATCAGCTGCGTGTCTAGTGGTGGAAAGGCCGTCAGCTGACGCAGTAAAGTTTTTATCTCTATAAAACTTTATAAACTTTACTGCGTCAGCTGACGGCCTTTCCACCACTAGACATGCAGCTGATTGTTGTTTTCGTACTTTTAATTATGTAAACAATAACCTAGTTAAATTTCATCCGGCGTACTATTACTTTTTTTATTCTTTTTTTTTACAGGTTCATGCAAACAGCTGACGCACAATCCCCCCTCCGCGATGCAGCTGACGATTTTTTTTCATCTCACTAAGATGTCAACTATTCATGAAAATAGGTTTCAGTCGGCTTACTATCACTTTATTTTATTATTATTTTTACCACTTTCGCCGCCTCTCACACCTACACCCACCGCTACTTGAGTAGCTGACGATCAGTTCACTGACTGTCGGTTCGAGATCAACTACCGATATCAAAATCAACCGGCTTACTATGATTTGTTCATTTGCAACGCTACCTCCCGGGCTAATAGATATATCCTATAAACAAACAAAATGTACATTCATTCGTAACACCATGTTTTTTTTTTTTTTTTTTTCACGTATAATTTTGAATTAATCATTTACGAATTCGGGATCTAAAATAGCGGCTAATACAGTAATTGTCATACGCTTTGACGAACTAGCTGGAGCCTGCGACTTCGTCCGCGTTGAAAAAGAAAAATGTAGCCTATCCTGTGTCCCGTACGTCTAAATCAAAGATATTTGATTGGTCTCGCTGCGCTCCACTAGATACAGCCGCCGTACTTGACAAATGCGGCAACAAATACTACGCCGAATTCGGCGTACCCGAGCTAGTCACACTGCAAACTGTTTGTGATGTGTACGTGCCGAATATTTTATTAAATTTTGGGCATAATAAAATGCCAATTTGCGCAGTGAAACTGTGTAAAAATATAAATTAAACTTTGCAAATAGTGATAAATAGTGACGATGTTTTACACACGCTACAATAAAAAGTTGCCACATTCACGGAGCTATTGCTTTTAGGTAGGGCCGTATCTAGTCGAGCGCAGCGAGTCCAATCATTTATCTATGGTCTAAATGTTTATCTACCAAGTTTCATGAAAATCAATTTTTTCATAATTCGTTAGTTATGGAGGAACATAGATACAACATACCTACAATACACCAGATTCATTATTAGTATTGATACAATACCTGTCGGCGTCTGTATTTCTGAGCTATAACCCACGAGCTATACGAGTATAACCCAAAATGTTTTCAAAGTTGGAGTGAATAGGCAATCTTCTGGGTTAGCTGATGAGCTCTCTCCATCATAGGCCTCATCTTCGCTACAACCCTGGATGCTGTCCAAGAGCAAACCCATGTGTAGTGTCTGGGTGGCACTGGCTCTGTAGTTTCACTGTATATCCGGCAAGACACGCGTCCACTCCCGGCTCCGGCCCACGCAGCGCCTCAGTGTGACCACTATTCAGTGTGTCCAACATTACATTCGGTGTTGCCCCCATCGGTGTTGCCACCGTCGGTGTGGCCATCATATACAATGAACGCGAGATAGTGTATATAACTATGATTTAGTTATATCTATAACGTATCTATGCACATACACTACACCATGCATCTCTATTAAAAAAATATTTATGTATATTTGTATATGATATATTTGTCACGAGCTGAGATTAAAATATAATAAGTTAGGTATTTATTTTAATTGTTATAATTTTAATATTATACTATTTAATATTGATTTGTATTACGTATGTTAAAATTGGGAAAGGAAGTGTTTAGGTACGAGTATGAATTGTCTTGTACGCTAAAGACCTGAAATTTGGCGATGTATTTGAAATTTTATTATTACTAAATAATTCTATATTTCGTGTTTTTTAATTCCATTTTAATTCAGTTAAAAAACAGTTCATGTTTTTTATTTAGATATTATCTATATTTAATGTTGTGACATTTCATCAAAATTGAAAAGATCTATTCTATGAATACCTTCTTGTGGTCTTACTAAAATATAAAAAAAAACAGATTTTAGAAGCGGTAGTAATTATTATAATAACATCTAAAAATGTGATGTTTGGAAGTGTATAAATTTTTGGTCAATTTGAAGTGGGTAACATGCACTCTCTGTATAGAAATTAACTGGAACTAATAGCTTCTATGCTACTGCACTGCTCCCAACAAATCAAACGACACCGCTACTGGGTAAGTACTTGTTTTTTTTTTGTTTTGTGTTAAATATAACATGAAATATGGTTACACTATAAGTAAGCAAAATCGTCCCTGAACGGCCGAAATATTCTCCAGCAACAAACGCTGAGATTTATTTTAGGATGAGTACTAGACAGTTACCAGCGGTTCTTAAAGTTCAAATTTCATAATTAATAAAATGTAAAATTGTATTAATAAGTTATTAGTAATTTTGTAATGAGTTGTTATGTAGGTAATGTAAACGATATTACCTAAGCAATTATTGAATTTGAATTAAATGACCAAGACAAGTTTTCTTTTATTGTAACGCCTTCGGTTTTCTAAGAAATATCAAATCAAAATCTTTTGTAAACTAAAAATGTCACAAGAAATTACGTAAAATAGTTATTAAAAAAAAATATTTATTTCTGCTAAAGAACATTTAGTGTTCTATTTTCTAACATTTTTCTGTATATTTTTTTCACAACATTGCAAAGAAAAATTCTTTAATAAGTTATTCAATAAATGTTTACAGGAAGTGAAATTAGTATGAATTGTACCCACTTAATTTGCAAGGCAATTAACGACTGAATTAATCATGAACTACCTATGTCTACAAGGAACTACAAGGGCCTCTTGTGCTACAATACTAAGTGTTGTATTGTATACCTAATTCTGTATTGTTATTATGTAATAAAAAAATCACATAGTTGTGGGCTTCTTATACAACATAGTTATTATACATTTTTTTAAAGAAAAAAAAAGACCCATGCATGTAGGTTATACACACTACTGCCTACCGTAATTTTCTTCCTATGCGTGTATATACACCGTAGGGTTTCACCACAATTATTTTTATTTTTATTTTGCTCCTGTAGCCTGTGTATAGGTAGGTGTGTAACTTGTCTACTTTATTAAAGTTTTTTCTTAATCATTTTAAACTAATAAGTATAAAAATTGTCTTTTTAATCTTACAAACTTAATGCAACTTTATACACTATTAATGCAACGAGAAGTTTAATCATCTGCATTATTAAAATCATAATCAACTCTTTATACCGCCCGCATGCATAGTACAAATGGTCCATGAGACAACTAACTGCCCATAACTATGAATGCAACGGCTTGTATACTGCTAATCTTTCATAGTATGTGTATGGTAGTTTGAGGAGTTTGAGTATCTCTGCTCGAAACGCATATCCTCTGTGTACATTCCACGCACTCAGTCGCGATGCGCGCGCCGGTCGGCACTGCGGCCTATGCCGCTTTACTCCTTCTGCATTCTGCTGTCCTGGTATATTCGTATCTAGAAGATAATGGATACCATGCTGAAAACAGTTATCAAGAAGAGGAAGCTATTGATGAGTGAGTGTGTTAGAAATAATTCCTAGGAAATACTTTGTAGGCACTACACACTTACACTAAGTAGGCTCTAAAACCGTAAATCAGAGTTAAGTAGGTGTGATAATATTAATATCATGAAGTCTTCATGATATAATTTACTGTATAAGTATTACATGTAGAATCCTTTTAAAATTTTCATCTAGATAAAAATTAAAAATAATAATATTAATTAGTTAATTTTTGTATGTTTTTTGTTAGGACTAGAAATTATGTAATATTTTAATCTTATGCACATCAGCCATAAAGGTCGATGTAACAGGCTTTAAACATCAAAACTGTATAGATATTAATGAATTATAATTTTTTCCAATTTTTGCAGTTGCAAAGTGTTCATGTAAATATTTGCAATCGGTACATCATTATAATTATTACAAATTATGGCAGCTGGAAGCGTAAAGATAAGATATTATTATCTTCTTTGTCGGGTTCCGAGATGACTGTTGTGTCACTGTGAACACGTCATTATGTCGTCGTTTTATTGTATAGGAATAACCTACGACAAAATATAGGTACTCTAAATACCTATACACAGCCGAAGAAGCTTAATTTTTGTGTACAAACTTAACTAGCTGCTGCCCGCGACTTCGCCCACATAACTTTGTAAATTATATACTAAAAACTTCCTCGAGAACCACTATCCATTGGTGAAAACAGCATGAAAATCAGTGCAGTAGTCTTTATGTTTATCGCAGACAGACAGACAGACAGAGGACTCAGGATTATCTCTAATGTAATTGAGTATTGAGTGTTTTGTAATTTACAGCACGGAAGCGAATGCGACATGTCCATCAGATCGGCTCCTCCGTTCGCGGGAGACTTGTCGCGTGGACGGTTCCGATGTGCAATGCATACGAATGCACTGTTGCGAGAACTACGTCTATATATCGGGACGGTGAGAGCCTGAACAGATGAGGCGTTTTACGCGCGAAGGCATACACGCGTACACACTCACGCGTTCCCGAGATACTGGAGCTACATAATATATCCCGTACAGATGCTGACGCGCGTTTCCTCACTCGCGCGTAAAACGCGTGCAATCAATGAGCGGGACTCTCGACTCGCACGTTTTACGCGCGAGCGACGCGTGTGTCGAGATACTCGGGCACCCAAAGATTTAAATCGAGAGATGCGGCATTACTAGCGAAAGTGTGTTACAAAATACAACATACATTATACTAAAGACAAAAGTATAAAATACATATACCTTTGTCTAAACACACTTTTAAACACAGACAACACATTCCTTACTTCAAACGTGACTGTGACGATAGCGGTGACTGTGACGATAGCGACGCTCTCAACAAGCGACCGTCACGCACTGTAGCTGGCGTGCAACTGTAGTTACTAGTTGGGTTGAGCGCCTGCGCCCAACCCATTGTTAAGAATTTTCGGTGTGTTTTTAGTATGGCGCGAGGAGATTACGCCGCATCTTTCGATTTAAATCTTTGCGGGCACCATTGCTGCGTCCACTGTCCAGTACTACGCGCGTGTTGGTGGCGAGTGGACATATTTGGTGGATAAAATGGAGCGTGATAATTAATAACTGGCAAGGAAACTTGAATCCCTCCCCGCGTAAAACGCGGTATCTGGACGCAATATAAATTGAAACGCGCGTATGCCCTCGCGCGTAAAACGCCTCATCTGGACGGGCTGTGAGTATTAATGTATGCAGGGTCGTAGCTACCCCAATGTAACATCAATGGTGATAAATTGATGGTTTCCAGTTGCATACCATCTTCGGTAGATCCTTGCAGCCTTCAGCTGTGTGAACAGGCTTGTGAAGTACGCGGGGAGCGAGTGTGGTGCACCTGCCATCCTGGCTACAGATTCCACACAGAGAATTACAGAAGAAACACTCAGCCTTTCTGTGTTGGTACGTGATATTTTTAAATAATAAATGATTGATCAAATATGCAACAAATCTATTTGGTCAGCAAGTACTAAGTCAGCCAAATAAAGTTGGTAATCAAAAAATTTTATCCTATTAATTTATTATTTATTTCTGGTACACTAGCTATCGCTCGCGACTTCGCCCGCGTATTTTTAAAAAATACTTGCTGATAATTTACCTTTCGGTACCTACGTGAAAGAATTTTCAAAATTGTCCAGTAGATTTTGAGTTTATTTACAGACATACAAAAATATGAATTTTCTCTCTTTTTATAATATTAGTATAGAAGTAGATATATCTTAGATATGTCGGCGTAGGATCCCGTAAATCGTATTTTCGCAAAAATATTATACATGGGGCTTGAATTGAATCTCGCGTTTCATATTTATGAACATAGTTTAATTTAGTTTAGTTTTATGAATGACCTAATAAACTGAACCGTTTGTTTTGTAACAGTGAATTTTTTAACTATTGCTTGGACAGATAATTTATTTTATTTTCAGAATATTTTGTTTTCAGAAAATGTAATTTTGTGTAATAATTACTATTTCAGATGTGGACGAGTGTAAGAACAGCAATGGCGGTTGTCAGCACCAATGCGTGAACGATCCGGGGACTTACCATTGCGAGTGTCCACTACCCTACACGCTCGCCTCCGACGGCAGGAAGTGTGAACATCCAGTGCCCATTGCTATTCCAGTACATAAACAGATTAATTAAATTTCATTACAGTATGTCGACATACTGCAACAAAGCACGGCGATACATATAAAATTTAATTGCTCTGTACAATACAAACATAGTAAAATTAACTTATCCACATTGAACAGCTATCTTCCCTTTTTATTTTTAATCTGAGTTTAAAAATAGTTATTATATATTAATGCAATTCAATTGAAAATTAGTTTCTTGTGAATAGTTTGAATACGATAAAATACAATAAACAAAGTCTTTACTCTGTAAGTTCAAATATACTCGTACTTAACATTTTATACATATACGTGTAAAAATAGCAAGAAAATACGCTTGATTGGCCATTTACGCCATATGGGCTACTTGATAAAATTGGATACAGGCCCCTTCTAGGGCAACCACGCCACTGCTCATTCCCCTAGCAGATCTGCTTATAGCCCAGGGGATTGACTGCAGATTCCAAACAAAATAAAATAAAATTGTTAGAGAAATTCTCCAGGATCCTGGAATCCTAGAAAATTTTTTGGACAAATTCCTGAACATTCCAGGAGCCTCTTCCACTAATTCGAGCGTCATCCCGCTGTTACGCCCCCTGTGACACCGTCGCGTGGTTGTCGCGAAAGGTGAAGATGCTGAGTGACCAGTTACACACCACACAGTCAGCCCTCAAAAGGATCATGGAAAACCCTCTATTGAAAGGAGAAGGTAACATTATAGATCTGTTGTAGATTCATTCTATAAATTATATTCATTCTAAAATAATTATAATATGTAATATGGAAAATCCTGTATTGAATTGCTGATCTCTGGTGACCGTAACTTCGTAGGTACGTGCTGTAGTTCGTTCTTTGAAAATCCCACAGGAACATTTTCCCATGATAAAATATTCTATAGTATAATTCAGGTAATCAACATCAGTGAAAGTCGCATTCAAATCGGTTCAGCCGTTTTTGACAAACAGAGAAAAATTCAATTTTTTGGTTACATAAGACATAAGGTTTTATTCAAAAAATATTCAATGTACAGACACGGATAGTTTATGATTTTTATTATATTATTATTTATAGCCATTAATTTATTATTTTAGCTACTGATAACCATCGTTATATACTGATACCATATGGAATCCACACTACGATGTATATATCAAGCGTCTGGAGTCTGTACAGAAGCGATTCCTTTGGCACTTGTCTTATGGACGTGGTTTAGCTAGGGAGCTCTCAAGCTATCAGGCCAGATTGATTCACTTCAGTGTCGATTCTCTGCAATCCCGGAGGCTTTTATTGGACGTCCTATTCTTCTGCAAAATACTGAGGGGGACAGTCGATTCGCCTGAACTCTTGTCGCGTATAAACTTTAGTGTTCCTCGTCGAGCGCCTCGACCGGGCAGATTTAAACCTTTCCAACTGAACCATTTCAGAACAAACTTGGGCCGTTTTTCGCCACTCAATCGAATTATGGGTCATGCGAACTCCCTAAGGCATGAAATTGACCCTTACAGCGATGCGTCGTCGAAAATTAAGAGTCATCCTCGTCCGTGGTCCCGACACCTGACATTTTATCTTAATTATTTTTGACTTTATTTGATTATTATTTATTTTATCGATTGTTAATTGATTGATTATTGATTATTATTCATTTAATGGACGTGACATGTAGTGTAACGCTATACAATATATATTTCTATTATTTATTATTTATTCCCTAGATGTTGCTTGTAGCTTTTATTGGTGCATGCTGAGCTCCCTATAATTGCGGCGGCATCCGCCTTGTGTTAATTATTTTGAACAATGTGTTACAGTTGGATGTCTGCCTCGTTGGGGGCCTTGTACAATAAATAAATAAATAAATATAATGTATTATATGTATTTAGGCGGAGATAACTTCGCAGATGGCACAAATACATACAGAGTTCTTGACGCCACAGCGCCATTGGAAGGTGGATATTGTCGATGCGAAAGAGGTCCGAGGGTAAGTCAACCTTATTTTTCCCCAAAAAACAAAAAAACAAAGCTTTCCAAAAAAAAAGAAACATGAGAACTTGTCGATTCAACATCACGACACATTTTGCTTTTTTTCTGTGTGTTTCGTAATTGTCAGGACAAGGTATTATGAAAGAAAAAAAGTAGGAAATTTGAATTTCCTATTGATCTTTGAATATGAATTGACAAGGACAACGATAATGGGTGATAAATTTTAATCATATTACTTTTACTTTAATATATTATTATAGGGTCCTGTCGGTGCACCAGGAATGGAAGGTCCAAAAGGCGACATGGGGCCACGAGGGCCACGCGGCGCTAGAGGCCCCACGGGTTCCTTGGACCTGATGCTTCTGCTCCTTGCAGACATCAGACATGATGTACAAAATTTGGAAGCACGCGTTTATCAAGACGGTGAAAAGTAATTATTTCATCTGCATATTGCAATATAATATAGTGTATTATGTTACACTATGATTGAGGCGCTCAACTTATCTAATTTAATTGACTTAGTTGAAGTTCATCATCAGAGTACAAGCGTCCACTGCTGGAGTTACTTGTACATTTTTAGAGCGCCACCACACAGACTAGAATATGATTTTGTACAAGTTGAAATCCGTACTTCCGTACTTACTAATATTATAAATGCGAAAGTTTGTACGGATGGATGTTTGTTACTCTTTCACGCAAAAACTACTGAACTGAACACCATGAAATTTTGCATACACGTTGTCTGGGACACCAGAAAGGACATAGGTACCTTTCATCCAGAACGCGGACGAAGTCGCGGGCACCAGCTAGTAGTTTCATAAAAAGGTTAAATTCCCATTTTGATACTTGTGTTTATTTTGACAAAATAAAACCAATGGTTTCCAATAGGTTTTGGTATATTTTATAACGGTTTCATCCTTCGTAATAACCAAATCAATAAGGCCAATTGGTTTATTTGTCACTGTCAAGCTACAGAATCAGTCCCACATTGAATCCAATGCATCGGTTTTCCGGGAAAAAATTATCATTTCAACCGCTAATGCCTATTTCTTTATTTTTTAGGCCCGAGAGGTTTAATTTACAAAAAGCATGGCGTCGGCAACGCAAACAAGAACGATTAGAAAAAGAAAGCAAGACTGAGCAAGAACTGGAAGCGTACACTGCGCCGCCAATACGAGGTCCAGAGGGACCAGTACAAATTAAGCCACATGGTTAGTCTACTAGTATTATAAATGCTAGTGCGACAGTTTATATATTGATCTACAAATGGACCTAGACGAAACCGTGGGCAAAAGCTAGTAGTAATTTATAAAAAAAATCGATTGCGTTTTGTGGAATTTTTCACTTATTTCTATGTCAACTTCACGAGCGACATAATTAAAAAAAAATCAAATAAAACTTATTAATTTTCTTGGTACTCGTAACTTCAAAATATTTTGATTAATTTTAAATCTTCCAGGACTTTATGGCGAGATTCCTCACGACTCTGAAACAACCACCGACTGGACATTGGTGAAAGGAGACCCTGAACCTTCGGAGGCTCCGTTCGAAATATCCCAAGACATGGATGAGAAACTTCGCCAATTCCACTTATTGGCAAACACAACTAACCCTGGAGATGATGAAGAGGATACAGATTATGATTATAGTTTTTACTAGGATTACATAAATTAAGGAAAATACATCTTTTAATTCACCTACACACTGATTACGAGAGGACCAAATCTTATTGGTGTTCTCTTTTTTGTCTGTTTGTACTGAAGTTACATTGATGAAACTAGTGACATTAGTTATATTTTTTAGTTGCATTTGACATAATTATTTTCACGAAATCAAAACCATAAGCAGTATTGGATACTCTTTTACAAATTTGCAATGCATTTGAGAATTTTGCTTGCATTTTATATTAAAAACCTCTTGGCAGCCATGTGCTCTTAGTACTTTTCTAGTTCTCGATTGTCAAAAAAATAATAAAAATAAAAAAATAGTGCAATTTTTAAAAACAATTTTTTATATTTTTTGTGTTATAATAATTTAATATGTCCAAAAAGAATTAAATTTTTACGTCAATATCCCTACCAATGTGGATACTTAGTAGGGATGTGGAAACATTTTTTGTTCTGTGACTTAAGAGCGGGTATAAAGAGAAATAGCCAATCCTAGTTTTGAATTTTATTTAAGTAAACATGAAGTAAACAAAGTCTAATTTCATTAAATTTTTTTAAATAGATAAATACATTATAAATGAAAGTGACGACTGTAACAGAAAACATATGAAATTTTCTCGAAAGAAAAAAAATCACCAATTGAACTCTCATTTCCATCGATTTTAGTTTTATTTTCAAAATGACACACAAAGCTAAAAGTGTATCAGTAATTTCACTTCACATATTATCTAAGGCTGTATGTAACAATTTTTCATTTGACATTGTAGTTTACGAATAATTAATATTTAATACTTTTAGCACTTATAACATTTTTATTGAGCGAGATGCGCTATCTTCCGTCGCATGTTGTGCGTATTTTGTGTCACTGTCATGTCCAAGGGGCAACGCGGGTGAAATTACAAATTTTGTTTGCTTTATTGGGTATAAAGCAAACAAAATTTGTAATTTCACCCGCTCTTAAAAGCAAAAGGACATGTTGACAAAATAAAACACCAAATTAAATTATACAATAAAATCTCTATTTAGATACATTAGATTTTTGTTATATGAATTTAATGAAATCGGTTTAACTGGCGACAGACGGTTGGTATTGAGCCGCTAGCCGTTTGAACTCGTTAGTTTTTGCGTTGTATTCCTTAGTGAATGGATGATCGGGATGTGCGTCCATCAGCTGAGCGAGATAACGAGATGACACCTGAAACGTAAGCCAAGGAAACGAGTTACAGTCTGTCAAAACAGTGTAGAAATTATAAATTGGCAATACTGTAGTGTTGTCCCGTTCTAACCATGTAGGTGATAAGAAAGAGACAACACTATAATTAATTAATTAATTAATAAGAGACCACTTTTTAATTTCTACACTTTTTTGACAGACTGTAAAACAATACTTATATCATACACGTTAATCACGCTAGGATTGAAATAAAATTAAACATCCTAAGAACAAACTAAAACCCTTAAGGACATAGTTGCATCATGAAGGACCTTTAGGCCGGTTTTCGAGTTCTCCTGACGGTCAGTCCTGACGATACGCACGACCGACCGTGCAACCGATGCGCTTGTCATTTGTACGAAAATTGACAGGTCGTTACAGAGCTCACCTGACCGTACGCACGCGTTTAGTTTAGTTGTTAAGAATTAGTTGCTTACTGGGACACTAGATGGCGCTGTGTGGAATGTGTGAAGATAATTATTCATTTATTTATTTATTATCCTCAGACCAAACTAAAACACTTTAGAACATAGTTGCATCATGAACCCGATAATATTTTTTTAAAAAAGTAGACATTTGTTCCCTTAAAGTAGTAAAGTATTAAAATAAAGTACCTTACGTTTACATATAATTAAAAAAAATACAAAAGGCTCATATATTCATATATTCGTAGGTTCATATATTCGTCAAGTAATAGTTGTGATACATACCTCAGGTGGTTTAGAGCTGTGACTTGCAACTACGGACAAAGCCAAAAGTAAGTCCGGATTCTGCGGAGAGCGAACTTGAGCTTCAGTCAACATCTGTTCAGCTTCCTCCCACATGCCTGAAGATACACAAACATTATCACTATTTTTAAATTTGGCCTCATTCGGCAATAGATTACTTAGCTTTGACCAAACATTGAATATTTTCTTCAAGTGAAGGTGCAGACAGACATAGTGACGGTCCACTCAATAGAGGGGTAACTATACCTTCATCTATTAATACAAATAACGCCATATATGCAAGTGCATCTATAGGATAAAAAAAAAAACTTTATTATGGGATTCAAATTCTCATAATAAAATCCATAATAATACAATTCATTATGGACTTTATTATTGTCGAAATTTAACAAAATCAAATTATTTTAATTCAAGGGGGTTTTCTATAAAGGGTTTGGTGGTTATATGGGGCAATATATTTACAAATGTTTAAATTTCGATACTTCCAGTATCATTATCTTGAAATTGATTTATCTTGAAATTGTTTCGATATAGTATTTGCAAATTTTTCACTTACAGGAAAATTTGAGTACCTATAGTTTGGTTTCGAGTATAGTAATCAATAATGTATTGAATAATATGTTTCTTGCATAGCAATTTACTTTTTTATAATCACTACATATTATAAAACAAAGTCCTCCGCCGCGTCAGTTACACCCAATAATAAAATTTTATAAAATGAACTATCGAATCGAATCATTTACGTAGGTACCCTTAGGGTACTAATGGTACCCTAAGGTAACTTAATAGTTACCTTAAGGACACCTTCAAATAAGTGGCAATGAGTACCTCTGGATGCGGCTGCCGCGGCTCCGACGGCAGCGGGTCCCGCTCCGAGGGCTCCAAGTCGTTCCGACAACTCCATAATACTGTAGTGCGCATCCTGGACACCCGGACCACCCTGCACACCGTGGACCAATCTCAACATCAAATTTACACCAACAAGGACCACATTGAACACAAGTGTATGTAAGAAAAAAGAGTTTGACGACACGTTTAGTCTAGTGGCTAGTAGTAAACCCTAGATGTTAACCAAACGGTCGCGGGTTCCGACCGACTTATAGAAGGCTACATTATCACGTGTTTTTTTTGTTTTTTTTTTTTTTTTTCCATTTTGAAAAATTGAAATCAGTCTGTCAACTATAAAACTGTCATTATCAGCGAGTAATGTGAGTCAATGTATACATAGAGTGTTTGCAGTTGCATATATTATGCTAATTAATAATAGTCATAGACCCACTAAATAATATTAAATGACAAACGGTCATACAAGTGGACACACCTGCGATAAATTCAACCAAGCCTGGGCCAATTGTGTCAATGTACCGTCGTCCTCTATATCTTGAAGCGCCTTCAGTTGTTTGCGAGCCAAATCTGGTCTGTTCATTGCCAACAGACATTGAAGAGTGAAAGCTCTCAGTTCCAGAGACTCAGCCCCGTGAAGGATCCTATAAATTGCCAATAGAACTCATAAAACTTATGATAAAATTATATAATTTAAAAAAAACAATATGGAAGCAGTGTATAGTGCGGGGATTTAGGGAACATTTCTGAAGATATTTCAATTCAGGACACACACAGTTTTTATGGCTCACACACAGTTAGGGCACACACATAGTATTTTAGGGAACACATACAGGTAAAATCAAAATATTTATCAATAGCAATACTAATAATAAATCTGTAAGGGTTGGTCATGGAGTAAGTTACTTTGTTTTCAGAGATATCGTGTTTATAGGCTCTATACATGATACTGAAACTAAATTGACCATTTTTAGAATTTTTTTCTGTATGTATGTATGTATGTTCCTTCATAACTCATAAACGAAATAACTGATTTTCATGAAACTTGGTAGATAAACATTTAGACGTACAGGACACAGGATAGGCTATTTTTTTTCTTTTTCAACGCGGACGAAGTCGCGGACGCCAGCTAGTTTATTAACTTTGATTGATTTTAGGACATACACACACACACACAGTTTTTGCAGTTATTTGAGCAGCCCATCTCGTGGCAGTAACCACCCCTTTATAGAAGATCGTGGTGAAATAACAGCATGCGTGCTGTTGAGTTTCAGTGAGTGAGTGAGGGATTCCAGAGCCCATTTCCCTATCCTTACTCAATCCCTCATCCTTAATCCTTATAGTCAGCAGCACATGTAGCTACCATCAAGTGGACCGTCAGCTTGTCTGACGACTTTAACATTAAAATAAAATAAAACTTAGATTACTTACTTAAGTGCTGCCTCATAATTATCCTCATGATAGTAGATAGTGGCAGCAACAATTAAAAATATCTCATTTGTTAACTCTGTGCCCTTTGAGACCTGAAATATAACAAAATAGATTGTCCTTTTTATTTTATTTGTATAATAGCTGAACCTGGCCACGCGTCGCTGTAGCTCAGTCAGCAATGTTCTATGGTTGCCATAAAAACAGTCAACATATGAAAAATTATGTTTTGTTATAAAAAAAACGGTTTCCATTCGAATTTTGAGACAGAAAGCTATATAAGATTATTCTTCAGTTTAAATGCAATGTTGTATAAAAATTTTAAATTAATCCGTCGGCTAGTTTTGGAGTTTTTGAAGCATTCACAAACCAACATAACATGTTCATATTGATATGATATATATCCTATGAAACAAAGGTTTCCCCCAGCTATTCACTATCAACATTTGTAAGAAGATGGTTTGCTTATATAATTAAAAAAAAAAAAAAATTTAAAAGAGCCTCTCGCTTCACAGAGATGCAGTTATACACACATATTAGTACACTAAATTATAAGAAATTATTATTAAAACAATTACATTAAATTATTATAATACTAGCTGAATACTAGCGCTTCGCAGTCTTACATTAACTCGGCTGCCATAACAATGGTTAACTTCCACTTTAAATGGGACGGTGGTTCTCGTTGGCGAGTGAGTTCTCCTCGCTTTCGGCAGATGGCGCCATAAAAAAGCGATCAAGATTAGTTTTTGAGTAAAACACAAAGCAATGCAACATTGGTGTATGCATATATATATATATATATATATATATATATATATATATATATATATATAATGTAGATATTTTTTTAAATAAACTCATAAGATACTTACTCTGGCATCAATATCAGCAACAATAGCAGGTTTATTAGCTCCAGGTGATAGATAATCTACAAGAGTTTTGAACGGCTGAAGCAGAGGGTCGGCAGACTTCAACTCTTGTTGAACAATCCTGAAGTTGCCTTGGGCAATGTATGAGCGGTATAAGAAGGCATCACGTTGTAGAGCTATTAAAGGTGTAGAAGGCTGCAACATTTATTAGTATTACTTATAATATTATGTCTTTAACAAACAACCTAACATGACTTCCCAGTTGTCTTCTTTTTAATTGCCACCTGTTGCATGTATTATCCACAAGCTAAATAAAGGATAAACGTTACTTTAATTGAAAATAATTATAACTTATTCTTACATAAATTATAAAACAAAATCCACCGCTGCGTCTGTCTGTCTGTTCGCGATCAACTCAAAAACTACTGCACCGATTTTCATGCTGTTTTCAATAATGGACAGAGTGGTTCTCGAGGAAGGTTTTAGTATATAATTTACAAAGTTACGCGGGCGAAGTCGCGGGCAGCTGCTAGTATCACTATAAATATTAAAAGAAAACGGATTATGTAGAAAACATGAGCGGAAGTGCATACACGAAATTGTCTATGTCAGCAACCAAATGTTTATTGGTTTGTAAAGAGAAACGCTTCAGAAATAGTAAAACAATTGTTAAATTATTACTCACCGACACGCTTTGTGCTTCGTTGATAGTTTGCTGGTAATTTCCAATATAAAATGAATTTTTAACATCGAATAATTCATCAACATCTTGTTGCTGACGTGCCATTTTTGACAACACTGATTCACACACAGCCCACAGAACAGAATATTTACATGGTGATACCATAGAACAGTAGACAGTTAATTTTGACGGTTGTAATCAAAAGACTGGTTATAGCACTATCAATTTTTCAAAATATTATAATAATAATCTTTATTAGTTACTAATTCATTTGTTTGAAGATAGTATTTAATTTACATTTTCTGTTTTTTACCAGAATAATTGAAACATTAATGTAATAACAGTTCCGAAAAATTACGCCTTCTTAGAAGTATTGCAGCTTAACAACAGATGGCACTAGTAATTTACTTATCACAATATGAATTATTTTACAGTTTTATACTCCCGGGAAGCTCCGAGACTTCTTCTCGTCCAAAATTCCTCAGTGTCTCAAGACAAAAGTCAATGTGTGTTACCAGTGGCGCTGAAACGTGGTCTCTAACTATAGGCCTCGTAAGGAAGCTCAATGTCGCTCAACGAGCTATGGAAAGGGCTATGCTCGGGGTTACACTACGAAATCGAATTAGAAATGAGGAGATCCGTAGACGTACGAAAGTTACCGACATAAGCCGGCAGATCAGTAAGTTGAATAACTAAATAGGGATTTTCTTGGTGAGCGCGCTCCATCGTCGGCCACGTCTTTGCTGCACGGCTATATGCTGACCAAGAGCAAAACTATTATAAATAAAAAATCTAGAGGTATCACAATAAATACAAGAGAAAAACTTTCGCCTAAGTCGTTACCTAATTTGGATTTTCAAAAAAGCTCAAATCAATAGGTATGCTGCATAATAACACCTGGGAACTAGTGGTAAATAACACATACGTTTAATAGTTTATTATCATAGATAAGATAAGATGTTTTCATTGAACCAAATGAATAACTGTCGTCGCTTCACACTTTTTTTGAATTTACTTATTGACTTGTGATTTATTTATTTGTGATTTTTACTTAGACGCCATAAAGAATTTATTGGATCGCATTAGCCCATGTTAAAATTTGATTTCATTAACACATTATCAGTATATATAGGTGTTATTGGTTTTAATATGGTTTAAAATGGTTTGATCACTAATCTTACAAAAGTAATAGATTATTAATGCAAAAATAAAATCATTAATTTATTTATTTGTTAACATAGGTATAGGTAGATAGATTCTGCAAAGTACCAACATTAGCTGCCTTGGTGTTTATGTTCAATATATCTTTCAACTATTTTTTGTAAATAAATTGTTGCATTAAAAACATTAAAAAATCTTTTTTATAAATAAATTCAAACAAACAATTCCTTTATTTCGTTATTATTGCGTCACCAAAGCAAAGTCTCAAGTTGGCTTCTTCGACTTATGGAAAATATTTAGGTAGGATCAACTTCGTCTATCGTCATAATAAGAATCGACTCACTTCTCACATAAATTACGCATTGAGTAAAATGTGTAATCAAAAACTCGACGTAGGAATTATTATACAATGCCTACTTGATACCGATTCTGTTAAAAACAATAAAAATACTTGAAATACTCAAACGTCTTTATTTATGGTTCGGTTCTCTTACAAAGTGTAAACTTGTTGCATTCGGGGAAACCAAACAATCGACGTTGAGACGAAATATTTCTTGTTCTGTACTTTCTCAAGTGTAGCCCAGGTAGAGGGTTCGTCCGTCCTAAATATTCACTCAATTGTACAGCCCATACTTACCTACCGAGATAATTCCTGGTTCGAAATAGTAAGTAGTCATAAAATATTTCACGCCTCAACTAGGTAACTTAACCTTTACTAGCCTTAGCTCCTCTTTCACAAACGTCAAGTAGGCCAAACTGTCATTTAAAGTCACCGGTAACCGGGGATAATGGAGCTGATATACTTTTGTTTGTACGGTAAACGTCCCAAACATTAAATAGAAAATAATTTAAAAAATTAGGCTAAAAAAATAAAATTATTTTTAAAAGTAACTAATCAACTAGTTTGCGAAAGAGGCCCTTAACCGTATAACTTACTTAGTTACTAAATTGTATAACTTCATAAAAAAAATTACAATTAAAAAAACAGTTACTTCTAAAATTCAAACTTTAAATAATAAAATTAGTAATTCTTTTAAAAGGTTAAATATACGGTATACAAACTGCGTTACTTTAAAAAATAATATTAATTCGTTTTTTCTCATTATTTTAAATATTATTGAAATTTTTTTTAACAAAAACATTTTATGCAAAAGATTGTTGTTTAAGTCGATTTATTGCTAATATCTAAATTTAAGTAGAATCAAATGTGAAATGAAATGAAAGATCTCGAATTAAATGTTATGTTTGAAATGAAAACGCCGTTTACCGGTCAAAAAGGAATAACCGAATCCTTATTGTTGCTTGCTTGAATGCGTATGCGCAGGACCGGTGCAACGCGGCAGATGGCTGCGAAGGGTGAGAAAGGGCCTCACAATGCCCTTACCTTGCCTTTACCTTAGGGTTCATGTGAACGATTTCTGCAATGCGAAATCTTATCCAATCTTGAGATTTATTTTAAAATTGAACCCATGCGACTAAAATATGGTGGGAATGTTTTTTTGTTATTGAATGCATTTGATTTTGTATTTGGATCAAATAGAACTGTCTGCATTTGTTTATGTATAAAAGATTATTAAAATCAGTAAAATAACCCTGGTTTAAAATTTTTAGTTAAAATAAAGGTAAAAAGTCTTACTATAACAGAAGAAGAATGTGAAAGTCAAGGAAAAGTTTTATGAGGCCTAAGTCGCATCAAAGGAAAATAATACAATCTATGACAAGTTTGGGGAATTTAATTTAAGTGGATTTATTAACTTATCACGACTTAAGGTTAAGTTTGTTTAAATTTGTTAGGTTTATTTTTATATTTTTAATAAAAGATTTAAAAAAAAGACTCAAATAAATGTTAGAAGGTCAAATCCAAATTTAAAATAAAAAACAAGCCACTGTAACTTAACAAGTACTTAATTTTAACTTAACTGTAGCAAGTTTTAAGGCAGGCGAAGCCGCGAATCACTGCTAGTAATAGCATAAGAGAGCCCATTTCCACGCGGGATATACTTTAATGATAAATCAGCTGGTTAGTAATAATTTTTATGACCTCGTTATTTTGATATATTGGGAGTGATTTTTTTGGGAGGGATGGGATTTCTAAACAGCTCATTTGTTATCTGCAGCTTAGTAAACATTTGTATAATAAAATAGCCGCATAGTCCTACAAATTGAGTGGTACGTTTTCCCAGTGCTAGGTTTGGAAGTTTTTTACGGCGGCTAACTCCTTTAGCTACCTCTATCGAGGATTTTCGCAGAGGAAAAAGTTTTTCGTCTCGGCAAACTGAAGCTACTCACGAAGATTCAGCCTGTTAGTAATCAGAAAAAAATTCAGATGAGGGATACTGGACGAAAATTCAAATCGGTCCAGTAGTTTAGGAACGTATTCAAATCAAACAAAAAATCCAACAATTAAATAAAATAATATAAATAGTATAGATATAAAATATAAATCCGTACTAATCTTACAAAATATGCGAGTTTGTATGGATTAATGGGTGAATGGATGTATAGATATTTGTTACTCTTTCACGCAAAAACTACTGAACTGATCACCATGAAATTTTGCATACACGTTGTCTGGAACACTAGAAAGGACATAGGGTATATTTTATAAAGTTACTCGGGCGAAGTCGCGTGCAGCAGCTAGTAATAGATAAAATGTATGTAATATAATATATACTTTGATATATAAACTATTTTTATAAATATTATGCATTATATTATCAGCAAGTAACATAGACTATCATCAATCAATCAATACTAATAATAAATCTGTAAGTGTAGGTATTGTATGTATGTATGTATGTTCCTATATAACTCTTAAACGAATTAACTGATTTTCATGAAACTTGGTAGATAAACTTTAGACGTATAGGACACAGGATAGGCTATTTTTTTTTCTTTTTCAACGCGCACGAAGTCGCGGGCGCCAGCTAGTATATTATACAAGCTATATTATACAGCTGTATATATAATATACAGCTAGTATATTATAGTATAGTATAGTATAGTATATTATACAGCTAGTATATAATTATACAATAGAATTAACAAAATATTCTTTAGTAATATTATAACAAGAGTGGGTAGTAATGCCTGTGGCGCCAGCGAATTTCAGTATCAGGAGCTTACGAATCGTGCTCAGAGTCACGTAGCTTCCGCATTAACTGCGCGTAAAAGTACACAAACATTGGGTGGCTTTTATAATGGATTTATTGTATCTAGGTATGTATTGTACGGTCATATTTTTTTAACATGTTTACTTTTGGTTTTTACCTGTGGAAATTTTTCTAATAATTTATCCTTACAAAGTATAAATTGAAGTAGCTTTCCGCGTTCGGCTCTATATGATGTCCGCTAATTCCTTCTAAACCACGCGACTGATTTTGATACGGTTTACACCATCAGTTTGAAGACTATATATGTATATACACATAATAAAATCTAATTAAATGTTTATGTCAGTAGAAAAAAACAATATTTTGTAACAAAGTCTCCGAAACTGCCCGCATCTATCTGTTTCTCCTCTAACTACTTTTCCGGATTTTAATTCGGTTTTCACTTGTGGAAAGAAGGATAAATGAGGAAGGTTTGTGTATACAAAAAATCCCGGAGGAATACGGGAATGGGTCGTTAGTTATGTATATACTAATCTATGGTTTTCAGCCGTGAGTTTTATGTCATATTTCGATCTGGTCAATGGCGTCTTCTATTGCGTTTCCCGTCTTCGAGTTAGGTGTCAGTCAGAGATAATTGTCTTGTGTATCTCGAAAACTCATATTGTGATCGTTTTCGGAGACACATGAGGCACATACTCTACCAATTTCTGACGCGCTCTAGTAAATCCCAAAATCCCGTCTTGGGCTCCCCTACTATTAGACTGCAGACAATATTTATGTATTTACATATTTGTACATGTAAACAGTGATTGGCAAATTCTACTCTTTGAAGCTTAAGTACTAACTTTTCCTAGTTCTTCCATCATAAGTGATGCTTTACTTTTGTAAATTTATAGATATAGAATATATACTTCGTGTTTGTTTTTTTTTCATGTTATTGTTTTAGGAAGTTTGCATATTCAAAATTTCGGCTTTCATGCTGATCTTTGACATGTCAAGTAACAAAATGGAAAGCTTTCCCGTGGCGTAGCGGAATTGGTTCAAAGTTCAACGAACCCAGCCAGCTGCCTTCAAGGGTATGGCCCCTTTTCGCGAAATCTCCCTTCGAGTTGCGCCACAAGAAACCGTTTTTAACTCTTGTATATAAATAATGTATATACTTACCTACACTAAGTATTTAAAAAAAAGGGCTATGGATTTCGCAGTACATACTTAAAAATATTATGACTTAAATATCTACCATAAATAAAAATGAGTAGGCTTTAAAAACTCGAGAATGGGTAGACCGATTTTAATACGGTTTTCACATACGGAAAGAGGAATAGGGATGGTGTGCATATAAAACAATTTCAACTCGGACGAAGTCAGGAGCATACTTGTCTTGATGCTTTTTTAATGCAAAATTTTAAGATAATTTGATGATTAATATTTTTTATTACATTTTCAAATTTCACTTAGAAAGCTCGCTTAGAAACAATTGCAGATTCCATTTCTCAGACTACTAATATTGATTTGCATTGTAAATGTGTTACAATTATTTAACAAATCTTAAAATATGTGTATCCATGAGCATCGAATTCGAAACACATCCGTTTGTTAAAAAATCGGAAGAGCGCGACGACACATCTCAAAAGGTAGACGAGAGCGAGCAAAAAAGCAAGCACACAAAGAAGCATCTTGCATCTGCTATCCGGGACTTTGTCAGCAGATGTTCTGAAAGAGTCTTACAAAAAATCACTACCTGCGAACACTCATTGTTGTTGGCCGACGTATGTGCGTCTGCGTACTTATTATATGTACTACTTTTGAACTTGAACCGTTCGCATGAAGTGAATAAGAGGGTGACTACACTATATTTCTTATGTGGGAATTAATATGTGGCATTTTTTTTGTTTATTTCAATATATACTAGCTTTTGCCCGTGATTCCTTTCGCGCCCCTTTTCTTAATCATTTATTCAATCTTAATTTTTTGGGAATGAGATAAAAGTACTCTTGTCTTTTTCTGTATCCTGGACAAATGTCATTACAATATGTTCATTGTAAGACGAACAAATTCACCTTCGCATTTACAATATTAGTTGGGATACAAAAATATATTAACTGATGCAATATATAATTCGTTAAATAATATTACAAGAAACACTAAAAATGTGCTAAAATAATGGAATTAATATGTATATCAGAGCTCTCTTTTCTCTTCTCTCCGTAACTATTTAAAAAAAATTGCTATTGTTTTCTTTTAACTGAAAACTGTATTAGACAGAGAAGACATAGATTAAGAGCGGGCATAAAGAGAAATAGCCAATCCTAGATTTGAATTTTATCTAAGTAAACAAAGTCTAATTTAATTAATTTTTTTAAATAGATAAATACATTATAAATGAAAGTGACGTGTGTAACCGAAAACATAATATAATGAAATTTTCTCGATAGAAAAAAATCACAAAGTGAGCTCTCATTTCCATTGATTTTAGTTTTATTTTCAAAATGACACACATTACAAAGCTAAAGGTGTATCAGTAATTTCACTTCACATATTATCTAAGGCTTTATGTAACAATTTTTCATTTGACATTGTAGTTTACGAATAATTAATATTTAATACTTTTGGCACTTATGACATCTTTATTGAGCGAGTTGCGCTATCTTCCGTCGCATGTTGTGCGTAGTTGTACGTATTTTGTGTCACTGTCATGTCCAAGGGGCCACGCGGGTGAAATTACTAATTTTGTTTGCTTTATACGCATTCTTAAATAGATCGACAGAGACGAAAGCTTTTAAGACAGAAGAAGGAAATACATAGTGAGAAAAAACTGCTAGAGTAAGATATTTTTTTTAATAATTTATATTATTAAAAATCATCAAAACATTCATTTGAAAATTAGCTGAATACTTTTTCTATATCAACGCTGAGTAATTTATATTGTACTAGCTGTTGCCCGCGACTTCGTCCGCGTTCAAAATGTTATATAGCCTAAAGCCTTCCTCGAGAACCACTCTACCCATTGGTGAAAACAGCATGAAAATAGGTGCTGTAGTTTTAGAGTTTATTGCGAAAAGACACACAGACAGACGTGGCGGAGGACTTTGTTTTATAATACCTATGTAGTAATAGCCTATGTTACTCGCTGATAATTTAGCTTTCTATAGGTGAAATTTTTCAAATCAGTTTTCGAGTTTGTTCATTAAAAACATACGAATCTTCTCTCCTTTAATATTAGTACATGTAGATATATAAGAAAGCATTGTCACATGATTCTCACCAATTTTGCTTTGAATTCAAAAGATGTAAGGAGAGATCTATGAAATCATTTTGTTCACGGTTGTAATAATAATGAATTGTCATACACAGACAATTCTCAAGAAAGTTACATAACCTTTTTGATCCTCATCTTTTTTCTTAGAAACATGTATCATTTCTTTATTTATACTTATTTATATATATGTTACCTACAAAAGTATGGTCTTTTTTTGTCATTTTGATCTTCAGAATTACAGAAAATAGCCTTATGATAACAGTATAAATCGTGTAAAGTTTGTTGATGGAACCTCCCTAACTGTTAATTTGAATTTTAGCAAAAAAGTTATATATAAACATTTTTATGTAAAACTAAATTATTTACAATATTTGAATTTTTTTTGTATTATTTGAGGAATTTAAAAAAAATCCACCCTTTGCAGGTTGCATTGCAGGTTTAATCGAAAATTTCTTTCACCCATATTACATACTAGATAATAGATATCAAAAATTCCCCTACGTCACTAAAATATTAATTTGTTGGTAAATTTTCCTGAACTAATTAGAGATGTTACTGTCTGTTTCTGTTTTACTAATCTGAGATTATAACAATATGAGCAAATGACGCAAAAGAGTAAAAGGAACAATATTTGAATGTTATAGTTAACTTTTGACAATACAATAAACAAATTAATATCGCAACAGCTCCGATATGAAAATAAAATACACTTTCTTTGTATGAAGCGGTTTCTTTAAAAATACTTACTAATACTGCCTCTTGTTCTGTTCTTTTGTTTCAAATAAAATGAAAGTTTCGTATAGAAAATGGACAACATTGAAAAATTACTAAAAATGGTTGCTGTTGCTCTAAATCTATATAAATAACAATAAATCGCTAAATGTCTTGCTAAGAGCAAAACTCGAGAACGGCTTGACCAATTGGGCAAATTTTTCGTTCTATAGTGAGAGGCAATATTAAAATGCGAAAGTTTGTATGTTTGTTACTCAATTACTCAAAAATGGCTGAACTCATTTGGATGAAATTTGGTACACGTATAGTTTATTACTTGGATTAACATATAGGATACTTTTTATCCTGGAAAAATGTTAGGTTCCTGCGAGATTTTCAAAAAACAAACTACTTACTGCGCGGACGAAGTCGCTTTTACAGCTAGTATAAGTTATTAATGTGTGTCTAATAACATTAACTAGTACCTACATAACATAGTCAAAAATAATAAAAAATTTATAACTCATTGATCTACATTTTCATTCTGAAAACTTCTAGTACTGTCTCGACTTCCGCCCTTTACCTCAGCCCGGGCATTAACCCCCTCGACCTAGTTATACAGGGGTAGCACCAACATACCACTACAATCCCCTAGCACTTTAAGCATGAAGACATAAGGACCGATTTTCTTTGAAAATTTTATCTAACAAAGTTGTATTTCCACCAAAGATACAATGCAATCATTATGATCTCTTTGTTCTAGACGATTAAGTCGAAATTTGTTTGATATCAACAAATTCGTATTGTCAAATTAATGTTTGGGTTTCCTCGATTTTGGTGCTAATTTCGATTTCTTATAAGTATAATTTATCACTTAAAAGGCTGTATGTACCTTAAAAAGGGTTACTTACGTTTTGAGTTTATGGAAAATAGAAATATGACTGAAACCGGGTTGTTATGACTACTCACTTATAAAAAGCAAAAACAGTATTCATAAAGTTATTTTTTACATTAATGACCACCGAGCATTATACTCAGTGTTGTTGAACCTCAAATTCATATGTAGGTCTGTTTGTTTGTAATGTCAAAATACTGCTTTATAGTAATAGATAAGTAAGTATATCAAAAATATCAAAGTACAAAAATAACTAACAATACCTAAAAATCAATTTTTAAAACTTTTGTTGGTCTGTTCTTTTGGCTAATCTCCGAAACGGCTAGACCGATTTTGACGGATCCTGCTGATGAGTAACTTAGGCTACTTTTTTAGAATAAAATGTAAACAAATCCATTATCTATACTGTGCTAATCAGCAAGGTTCAGCTAATCTATACTAATACTATAAAGGGAAAATATTTGTATTTTTGTTTATAATGAGCAAACTCAAAAACTACTGATTTTTTTTTTTAAATTATCAAACTTTTTAAAATTTTAGCAAGTAACATAGGTTATTTTATAAAGTTACGCGGATATATAATATGCCAAAAGTATAATTTGGTTAGTAATCGATTTAATATTGATTATAATTGTACTGGCGCCTATTGCGAGATATCGTTTATTTTCGTTTTCTTATCATTTTCAATAATTAATAAGCGTGCAAGACTTGTAGTTCTGAGAACTTGGCTGACATTTGATCACGCTTCCGGTCAAATTACTTAACCCGATTATATTATTACATACCTAGTTCCTTTTGCATACTAAGAAATGTTTGTGTAAGCGTTACATACGTGAAACAGTACGCCTTATTTAGTCTCGTCAGCTTCCCACGGTCAAGCCAGCAGATAAGTAAAAGAAAATTATTAAATTCATTTTGAATGTTTTTTTTTTTCGAGTGTTGCCAATACAGGCAATTGGGATTCATCTGAGATTACGGATAGTTCGTTAATTAATTAAGGTTTTATTTATATATGCGAACTTTATATATGTATATTGTGGTATTCCGTGACGCGAGCCGGCAATAATTGCCGAGGGAGTATTGTTGAAGTGTCGACGAACGCTAGCCCCGAAGTGCCTAGGCATCTGGTAGTGTAGCTAGGGCGGGCGGAAGCCGCTTTACTTTCGTCAGATTGTCACAGTCAAGCCTGCAGATAAGAAAAAGCGATTTTTTTATTTTTCAGTAAGCATTGGTTTTTTGTTTACTAATTAACTTGTTAGCAACAGTCAGAGTGCGAAATGAAGTGTTACGCGTCACCCCACCACGCGCCGAGTGTACGCGAGCTGGCAATAATTGCCTACGAGGTGTTAAAGTACTGTTGAAGTGTCGACGAACGCTAGTCCCATTGTACCTACACGTAGGTATCTGGTGGCTAGGGCGGGCGGAAGCTGCGAGTTGCGACGCATCCCGCCCTCGTTGCAGTCACCCGCCGCGTCCCCTCCCCCCGCACACCGCCGCGCAACCCGCACCGCAACCCGCACCGCTCCCCCTCCACCCTCTCCCCGCACCTCGGCCGCCGCCCGCCCGGTGCGGCTGCCCTGCCACCCCGCGCTAGAGCGCAACGCGCGTGCGCCCGCCGGCCGGCGACTCAGTTCACAGCCGCGACGCGACAACAACGCACGTGTGTACGCTACACTTGACGCGGCGTTTGAAACGATCGAACGCACTCGCCCCATTTTTATTCTAAGTGACAAGACGAGAGGGAAACCTCTCTTTGACTGACAAAATAGCTTCGCAAGTGGAAATGCCTTCGAGCCTCTTCGGCGATTTGGGTGGCGGAGGCACCAGCCTGGTCGAGGACCAGCGCGCCTTCCAACTGGCCCTAGAACTCAGCATGCTCGGTTTGGGTGACAACATGCCTGCGACGAATCCCCTGTCGAGTCCGCTCGGTTTCGCGCCGCCGCCCGACGATCGCGCGAAGAAATCCCAAAACATGACCGAGTGTGTGCCGGTGCCGTCTTCTGAACATGTCGCTGAGATTGTTGGACGACAAGGTAAGATTGCTCGCTTTGGCTTTGATTTTTCGTTAGGGCTTTTATCAGCTGTTAAGGTTATTCAGTGTCACCGGGGTAGTAACGCCCGCCACCCTTATATAAGGGCGCACGTGTCTGACCGGCCTTCTTTTAGGTTATGTTCGATCTAAACCCGCCCCTACACTTTTACATTGAATTTGCGCAACAAATCATAACTAATCAAAGAAAACTAGCTCTTATAATGCTTTCATTCTGTTATGCTTTTTTTTATTTACACGGGCCTTTCTTACGCTTTTGCTGTCGTTGCGTTGTTTAGATGTAAATAAAAATTCGCATATATTTCTGTTTTTTCGTCGTTATTTTATTCTGTAAACATTCCTGACCAATTGGCCATGTTTTTGTAGTAAAATATTAATAAAATATTACATATATTTTTAAATTTTAAGCCTTATAAATGTAAATTTTCGTGAATTATTAAACTGTAATGCTAGTTGTCATTGCCACAAATTTAAAAAACCAACGGTCTAATAAAATTCGTTACTGTTAAAACGCACTGACTCGAATCTAATGTGTAATAAATGAAGTCAGCATTTTAAAATTAAAAAAGTTAATTAAAGGTATCTACGCCACAGCAAAAAAGATTCAAGGGATGTTAAATTTTTTTTAAGTTGCACAAAAAAATAACCGACAAAGCGTAAGCACGGCGTGCTTATCTTGGTGTTCGTTTTTTTTTTTTTTTTTTTTAAACTTAGATTTATGTTGAGGTAGGTATATGCGTGTCTATGGAAACTCCGTTATCATATCCCATCCAATAATAATGTTTGCCAAACTACCCACTTATTTTTATGTTATATGTATACCTACATGGGTTTAGGTAGGTATGAGCTAAAAACTTTACTGCTATACATATTTATTATAGTTATAGACGGGTAGATTGTTATGTTTCTTAACATAGTATAAAGTTTAAAGTCGCTCTCCGCGTTTAGTACCTAGGTACTTAGTATTTCCGCTAACTCCTAAACCATATAACGAATTTTAATGCGGTTTTCACCATCAGATAATTTTTCACTGAGGTTCATTATACATATATACCTTATAATAAAACCTAATTAAGTTTTTATTTAAGTTTATTATTATCGAAAAAAAAAACATTATATCGCAACCAGGTCCTCGAAACTACCCGCGTCTGTCTGTTTCTCAGCCAACAGATTTTGATGCGGTTTTAACTAATAGAAGAGAAATAAACGAGGAAGGATAGTGCAAATTGCATCCCGGGGGAAGCCGGGAACGGGTCGCTGGTTAGTTTGCACTTACAGCGTGTTTAAAGTATTAAAATTAAGTAGGTACATAACGTCAAACATTGAGAGTTAAATGCTTCTATGCTAATTTATTTTAGTCTTGAATCTTGTTTCTATGTTTTAAAATTAAACGGATTTTTATTATTTTAATAATAGAATATTTAAGACCTATATATATTCGCTGTTCGTAAAAAACAAACATTATTATTGGCCCTAAACTAGCAGCCCCTTTACATTCCCAACGCAGAACATAATACAGCAGGCACAAAAGCGCAGACGAGTTTTTAAAAATGGAACAAAAAACAACTGCGTAGCTTACAACCTTGTCTAACCAGTGGGAACAGAAAACGGTCAACAATCTCTATTCCTTAACCACACTCCTTTAAATTTGACAAGGTGGCATCTCCATAACGTTTCATTTAACATGTTATATATTTAGGATTTGCGTAGATTACCGAGTAAAATACTATTTCAGTAGGAATGCTTTGTATATATAACTAGCTGGTGCCTGCGACTTCGTCCGCGTTAAAAAAGAAAAAAGTAGCCTATCCTGTGACCTGTTGTGTCTAAATGTTTATCTACCAAGTTTAACGATAATCAGTTAATTCGTTTAAGAGTTATGGAGGGACATACATACATATTACATACATACAGAAAAAATTTTTAAAAATCGTCAATTTAGTTTCAGTATCATGTATAGAGCCTATAAACACGATATCTCTGGAAACAAAGTAACTTACTCCATGACCAACCCTTACAGATTTATTATTAGTATTGATTGATTTTGAACGCGGACGAAGTCGCGGGCAACAGCTCCTTTATAATATTAGTATGGATTACTATCCATATATCACGTAAAAACTACTGAACCGATCACCATGGAATTTTGCATACACGTTGTCTGGGACACCAGAAAGGACATAGGGTACCTTTCATCGTTCAACGCGGACGAAGTCGCGGGCACCAGCTAGTAATAGATATAACTATGTGAAAGTAACTGTAAGGGGTTGAAAGGGGGAGGTGAAAGGTTGTATGGAAGTATCGTCATTTTTAAAGCTGTCTGTCTGTTGC
This sequence comes from Synanthedon formicaeformis, assembly GCA_945859745.1. Classification (NCBI taxonomy): domain Eukaryota; kingdom Metazoa; phylum Arthropoda; class Insecta; order Lepidoptera; family Sesiidae; genus Synanthedon; species Synanthedon formicaeformis. The sequence continues at coordinate 1,310,355 of OX243968.1, read as the reverse complement.
CTTTTCACGCCTTAACTACTCAACCAGTCATGAAATTTTGCATACACGTTCTCAGGATACATAGGGTACCTTTCATCCAGAAAAAAAGTATTGTCCCCGAGGGATCATCAAAAATCTATATACTAATATTATAAATGCGAAAGTAACTGTCTGTCTCGCTTTCACGCCAAAACTACTGAACCGATTTAAATGAAATTTGGTACACAGGTAGTCTAAAGCCTGAGAAAGGACATAGGCTACTTTTTAATGCGAAAAAAGGGTTGAAAGGGAGAGATAAAAGGTTGTATGGAAGTATCGTCATTTTTAAAGCTAAAAGATTGAAACTAATTTTTTGATTATTGATCCTTACTAATAAGATATAAATAAATATTAATGCGAAAAAGGGGTTGAAAGGGGGAGGTGAAAGGTTGTATGGAAGTATCGTCATTTTTAAAGCTGTCTGTTACCTTTTCACGCCTTAACTAGTTAACCGATCATCATGAAATTTTTCATACAAGTTGTCAGGGATACAAGAAAGGTACCTTTCATCCAGAAAAAAAATACTGTCCGCAAAGGGATAATCTAAAATAAAAAACTAATGCCTGGCTAAAGAGTTTAGCAACAAGAGGACAAGCGTTATTATATTGCTTAATTTATTTGAACGCGGACGAAGTCGCGGGCACCAGCTAGTTGAATATACAGGTATTGTATGTTTATGGTAGTTGAATATATTGTATTTGTATATATTACATATTTAAGTCGCGAGCACCCACCAGTTTTACAATAAAATGCAATATGCTTTCCAAGAAGCTTTGATTTACACTTATTATTATTAGATAAGAAAAAGTTTGCCGGCAGTTGCGTTTTGTTAACAATAACAAGAAATTCAATATTCTCGGTAGGTACCTATTATTGGGATACTTAAATGGGATGGCACTGACAAACAACGCATTCACGTGTGTTAATTTTTATTTCTTACAATATTTTTTGCTCGATTCTTCCTTAGAAATCGTTCAAAGGTTCGAAATCTAACTCCATATATTTTTTTTAAGTTTTTGTATTTTTATTGCACTTTACAATTACCTACATACCTAACAAAAAAAATTTCTTTCTTAAATTCGTATTTTGACGCTTTATTCTTTTCCGACAGAATTCGCTTTGGCCTTTTTCAAAACTGTATAGGTATAATATAACCAAGCTTATCCTTACATAGTTTAAAAAGTGTTACATGTTTTATATTTTTTTATAATTTTAACAATTTTAAGGGCTAATAATGTATCCTCGTTATACAGTATATAATTTGAAGTCGTTTTCCACGTTTTCCACACCACAGCTCAGATTTTGATGCGGTTTTCACCATCAGTTAAATATAATTTCATGGAGATTCATATATAATGATAATAAAACAATAAAGTTAAAAAAAAATATTTTGCAACTAAGTCGCCGAAACCGCCCGCGTCTTGTCTTTTCTTCTTCCGCTCTACTTCTAAACCACCCAACGGATTTTTATATGGATTTCACTAATGAAAATAGGGATAAACAAGCTACGTTTGTTTAAATTGCATACCGTGCGAAGCCGGATGCGGGTTGCTAGTTTGTAAATATACATATAATAATATTTGGCTCGCATCCGTTGCAAATAACTAGTCCTTGAAGGAACAATTGCTATAAATTAGAAATTCCTGTCAAAACTTTGATACGACCTTTAAAACAACGTTTATAACATAATCTGATACGAATATAAATGAAGTTCTCTTTGCATTTTAATGAAATACATTCAAATATATATGTTCCTTATCTGTAAATACATTAGAAAAAAAATGGCTGTTCACACTAACCAACATGATGTTGACAACGCAATAAGTCAAAAGGATTGTTTAAAATTCACGCGTTTACGCACAGACGTTCGGTGACGTCACGTCCGGTACTCGCGTCTCGAACTCTCGAAACTATCGATATCGATGTCGACGTACACGATTGTCTCGGTGTCGATCGAACCTCCTGTCGGCATGTCTGATGTTTTGATTTGTATTGAGGTGTTGCTCGATGTTTTGCATGTGTCAAATTGGACCTTTTTTAAATGTAGTACCTATGACTTCAATTAGCTTTTGCCGGACAAGTAGATAGGTACTATTTCCTGAATGAAATGTCCATTTCTTTTTATACCCCTGACCTAGGGAATACTATATATAGGGAAAATTTTACGTTGATCGTTTGAGTAATTAAGGTGTGAAAGCGTAATTAACAAACAAACAAATTCTCTTTCGCAAAAATTAGCTGTGCCCGCAACTTCGTACGCATGGTACCTATTTCGGTATTCAGTGTCACTTTATGGTTTAGTTTAGTACACAGATTTGGAATAAAATAAAACACTATGTTACGGATATTACTGGAAGGTTGCTTGATTGATTGATTGATTACTAAACCGTTTGTCAAAATTTAGCCAAACTTTTAGCCAAGTACAAATCGTAGTTAGTCGTAATAATAATAAACTTAATAAAATTCCATAATGTTAGTATACAATTCATCCCCGTCCGTCACTAGCTGGAGTGACGAGTCGTTAGGACCGGTTTCACATCATTGACTACTAACCCCCCCTCTCCCCCTTACCCTCTATTTACTCCTCATCTCTTGATACTCGTGTTTTTGTACACAATAACTCTCGATTTTGACGTTACCCGTCCGTTTCGGAGTTAAAATACACGACTGTGTTTGTAACTGGTTGTCTTATGTCTGAATTTATATGCTCAGAAATTGGTAATTCCTTTTTTATAGGCACAATGCATTTTTTTTTATAGTTTCTTGTCCTTTTAAAACCCGTGGTGTGACCCGTGGTGTACCCGTGGTGTACTTAAATATTCTATAAAACCCATTGTTTTATAGAATGGCTTTACAAAACATCGTTGTATTTATAGTAATGGAGATTAAAAGAATGTGTGTTGCCTGTATTGCGATGCAATATATGAAACTAGTCTGTGTTTAAGTTAATCGATGCAATTTTCGATCGTATTAAAATGAAAGAGAAAAGGAAAATATTGTGAGACGCGCGTGCGAGCGGAATGTACTAAGATCGCAAAGGCGGCCAGGCGATGGCGACTGAGCGAGAATCGGCAAGATTCGCAATGTAGCTCGGTCGGCGTGCGTTGCGGTCGTCGCCACCGTAGTCAGGGTCAAGGCTTCGGTTCCTGCACACTGCTGCATGCCTGGTACATGCATAGGGCGAACAGACTGTCTTGCTCTCTCGGCCGCATCAAGCGGAAATGGGATATGCTAAAAGCGAAACTGATACGACTTTTCCCACGATTGTTTGTTATGTTAAAAAATACTCGAATGTGCAATGTTTTTATAGAACTCGACAGTTTGCAGTTTCGTATACATTCCGCCTCACACAGTGGTCAAATAAATTCAAGAGCATTGGTTCACCGATTCCAAAAGCAATAAAATGTCATCGTCAAATTTAAATGTTTCTCAAACGATCGCTAAATTGGTTGTTAACCGATTAATAGTTATTGCTCTAACGAGATTACACAAATCTCCTATCCGATGACAATTTTTGAATGAAACTTGGTTGGACTCGATAGAAAAAATGCGGGAGCATGTGTCCTGGCGCTGCCGAGACGTCCCAAAATTCCACAGCCCTATTTTTTTGTGTAACTTGACAGATGCATTTTGTAAAGCCGCTAACCGCATCTTGCATCTTTATCCTACTCGTAGATGCCACAAGCAATTTTGAAGGTTTATATTAAGGTGAATTTGTTGTCTCTTTCACTCACCGTGGCGCCATAGCTTCGAGAAGAGGCAGCGTTCGCCTGTGTTTGTACAGTGCATGGTTGCAACGGCATTCCTAAGCACAACTCGTGTTTTTCCAAATAATAATGTTTATATTGCTGAATTGCTCTGAACTAGATCGTAACAACTCGTATTGTAATAAGTTCGATAATACCTAATAAAGTGAAATAACGGCATGTGTGCTCATTGCCTTAATAAACGCTTTTCCTTAATTCTACGAGGTCTGCAGCAAGCTTACATACAGCACCTGTGGCATTGCTTGTGTTAATAGTTGACTGTAATACAAGCAATGCCACAGTCATCAAGTGTCATCAGCCTAACGACTTTTACATAAAAAAAAGGAGTAAACCGAAATGGGTATTTAACTATTTACCCACGCAAAGTCTAAAAATATATAAAAGAAAAGAATTTTAAAGTTTATTAAGTCTGATTTATAATACCTAATAACCTAACCTTCGTCTATTAACACAAGCATCGCAATGCCTATACTTATTATTATTCTTTACGATTTTTTTTTAAATAAATTATTGTTGATATTCTAGATGTTGCACTATATTGAAACTGATTTGCACAAAAATATTAAGATTTATCTTTGTCATCTTTGTAAATAGTTACTTATGGTATTCGCAAATAAAGCTTATTTATTAAGATTATTGTTATTATAACCAAAGAAATGATGTGACGTCACGGCGCTTCGGCACCCCCACGTCTGCGAAACTTAGGGACCTTAATGAATGACTTCCTAATTGCCGCTGCAGTACAAACAAATAGCGCAACGGCTGTCTTTACTGTTTAAAAGTGTGCCTTGGGCCGTTTCGTTCCTAAGTTTCAATTCGAGTATCAAACTTCATGTTGTTTATTACTTGTGACCGCGAGCGGTGACCGGCCTGCACATCGGGCAGTTAGCGTCGCAGAATTTAACTTTAAATTGCAACCTTATTACTAGAGTTTTAAGACATTATTCTCTTCGTCGCTGCCGTGCTTTTGTGATGTTTTTCTATTCGATGTCAGTGGAAATGTTATAGAGCTACAAGTCGATATGCTCCCGCACTAATGTTGACAACAATCTATCTCGCGCTGTCACCCGACGAGCGCCGCGAATTAGACTCACTCCCATTTCGATTTACTTCTCATCCAGAGGCGGTAATAAGCGGGCATCCAATGCGCCGCTTTCATTACATAGTCTTCGTTTTTATTTTACGCGAGAACTATGCGCGGGCAATTTATGTCCGAGATTAATTTATTTGTCGCGGCCTGCCATTATTGTGGAGAAAAAGGTTGGTATTTTCCTTAAGGTTTAATGACAGGATATGATGTTAATGTGTTCGAGTTTAAAGGACGCAGATGTGCGAAACATTGTATGAAAAACGGTTCCGTTGGTGCTTTGTAGTAACATACAAGCCAACATGTGTCCCGACTTTCGATGTTTAACGCGATACTGCGCATCGATTTGGCTAAGAAAATAAATAATTGTAAGCCTGAAAGCAATTACGTAACATAACAGTATATTTTGTGTAAAATGAGTGTATTGCACAAAAATATCCAGACTATAGATCCTGATAAAAGGATTAAAAGGCGGAGAATGATAATTTATGCGATTTCGTATACTCGCTAACAAAAAAATGTCTAGAAAGCTGAAAATTGGAAGTGTTAAGCCGGGGTCGGGTCGCTAGTATCTAATTTATCTATCATGGAGTTATTCTGAAAATACTTCTAAACGAATGAAATTTAGTCCTAAAATTGATATACTTAGTCTGTGTTGATTGTGAAGTAAATAGACTGAAATAAATAGAAGTAAAAAAAAAGTGAATAAGTAAAAGTGAAGTCATTAGACCGCTTAAGAATTTTGTCTGCAACATAAATGTATCCTTATCCTTACATATTATAAAAAAAAGTCATCCGCCGCTTCTGTCTGTCTGTTCGCGATAAACTCAAAAACTACTGCACCGATTTTCATGCTGTTTTCACCAATGGATAGAGTGATTCTCGAGGAAGGTTTTACTATATAATTTACAAAGTTACGGGGGCGAAGTCGCGGGCAGCAGCTAGTTATAATCAATACTTCAATACTAATAATAAATCTGTAAGGATTGGTCATGGAGTAAGTTACTTTGTTTTCAGAAATATCGTGTTTATATGCTCTATACATGATACTGAAACTAAATTGACGATGTTTTAAAAAAAAATTCTGTATGTATGTATGTTCCTCCATAACTCTTAAACTTAAACGAATTAACTGATTTTCATGAAACTTGTTAGATAAACATTTAGACCTACAGGACACAGGCTAGGCTACTTTTTTTTCTTTTTCAACGCAGACGAAGTCGCGGGCACCAGCTACTCGTAGTATAAAATATAAATATGTCGGTATGATTGTGTTTTATTTGAGGTGCAACACGTGCATTTGAGGGTTGTGCGTGTAACGAAACGTCTGGCATCGGTTCGGGGGTGTGTGGGGAGTGCTGCGCGGGCGGTGGCACTCGACAGTCTAGAGCACGCTCCAAGGGGAATCGCATGGCCTAGAGGGATCGTGCACTTCATTCCTTCGGCTTTGAGTTAACTACTGTTATTTCGATCGTAGTAGTGATAGACTGTCGATTACAATAAGATTAGATGTCAGTGATACTCCCGATGTCGTCCTAATTATTGTGAGAAACAAATAAGTACAGACTCTCACGCCGGCCATTCGGACGACATCAGAAGTGGGATGCAGCCCACCATGATGGATGAAAAGATGGAAAACAAGATCCGCAACCGGGATGGCAACCGGAACTATAGCACGAACATTGCACTGAAAATAAACTACGCATGTCGACTCAACACATACAATGCCTATGGCAAGACAAGATGGCTGCCGTGCCGCGCCGTCATAACAAAAAAGTGGCGAAGTCCGGGCGAAGTGAAAAAAAAAAATGTATGCAGTGCTAGCTAACGTTCGACGCAATTCGACAATAAGTGAAGTTGTTGTGGAAGTGATATTCGTTTGAATAATTTCAAAAAGACAATGTTACGCTTCACGGTAGCTATGTTAAAGTCAAAGATTGTTAAAGTGTTGTTATACGATACGAGTGAAACAAAAACGTGACAAGTCTCAAGAAACGCTGCCACGGTGAAGAGCGGGCCATGTGGAAGCCTCACTGCCCAGCTGCTTTTATAGGGGCAGTGGCCCTGGATATGTATTGTAACATAAAGGAGGTAAAAAACTGTGCAAAGCGCACAGTTACGCAAGTAAGGTCTTTTTATTATTTCTACTTGGGGTTGCAATATTTCGTGTAAGACGAAGCGTTTGTCTATTAATAAGAGATAAGAGAGTTTAATCAGTGAATGAATAGTGAGTTGTAGTCAGTAACGTAACTATGGTTGTAGTGTAGTAGTACCTAGTTGAATTGTAGTAGTGAATCGTTATTGGTGATGGTAAAATGATTTTATTAGATGATGGTAATATTAAAAAGAAAAAAAATCATTGAGGTAAAGTCGCGGTATAACAAGGTTAATCGATAGTTAACATTTGCTTTCTTTCACTGGGGCAGTTGTTAGTAATATTCAAAGATTTTATTACAATGTAGTGTACCAACATTCAATTTCAAACAAGGCAGAGTATTGTACTGGCGTTCGCCGTGGGCTGGTTGACTGACGGATCAAATAGATTGACGTAGATCAACTTTTTATAATTTTGGACTGTAATTGAGTGAGGTGTCACTGTCATCTGTCTGAGCCATATTTCAATTATGTTGTTTATGTTGTTATTGTCAGTATGTCAGTAGTGAAAATATAACAATAATAACGAATTTCTATGTTAAATAACATTAAAATTTACAGTTTTGAGCTAGATAAGTGGTTGAGAATTTGAGATAAACAATTTTAGTGGATTAACAGGTGTATGTAACAATTCAGAGCATTTTTGTTAGAAAAACATTAATAATCTACAACTTATTAATCGAAATAGGACTTGGATGCCGTCTGATTCCGATAACTCGAAGCTATTAAAACAAGAGCCCGTGGACAATGTATGATGTGATTGTCTTGTATGATACCTATTGACTTTATCACATTATGTTTTTGTCGCTAGGAGAGTGACTGTTGTGTAGCTGGATGCTGTAGCAATTGTGATGTCGCTGGTGAAGGTGGCAGTCACAGTGTGTTTAAGTGGAAGTCACAGAGAGCGCTATGTAATGTGGTATAGACAATAGTGAACCGGTATGTAGAAACTAAAAATAAGCGTTTGTGTTGGTTTGATAATAATTACTTTACTCGAGTTATTGTGATTCAAGACCGGTTTCTATTGTGATAGGCTTTTGTAAAATAAAACAGTAATTGTAATAATTGTAATACAAATTACAAAATATAAGACTTGTTCGTACTAGAGATAAAAGGGTTCAGGAATCTTTATGAAATAAAATGCAAGCAAAATGCATCGGACCGAGAGCCTACTCCAAAATTTAAGATTTACCTCAAATTCAAATTTAAATCATTTAGCTTTCAATATCAACTTGATTTATGGACATAGTACGATTCAGTAGGAATACAGCCATGTAATTCTATGTTTGGTGATATTGTTTTTGAGATTTTAGTGAACGCAATCAAAACATTTAGATTGTAAACTTATTTAAAGTAGATATTAGAAATAGACCGTTGTGAACTTCAAAACGTTAATAGCTTCTAAGGATCGGGCTTTGTTAAAGGAAGTGGCAGGAAGCATGCATTAATGAGACTTTATTAGCGAGAGATTACATAGAGCAAGGTTACTAGTCAAGAGTTTAAGAATTTAGTCGGGGGTGAAGTGTCGGACAAAAGAGGGGATTGGTCATCAGAGAATCAGAGGGAAAAGGAAGGTGTGCAGTGGTAGCCCTCGGGGCTAGCCGTGCGGTGAGCAACTTGTGAGGAAACGGTAACGGTGCGCGCTGGTAACTCGCGGAGTTAGCCAGGCGGCATGCGTTACGCGTTGAGTTTTGAGAACTGTGTTGTTGTGACGCCGAATGCTGTACTCCCGTCACTGGCCGCAAGCCCCTGGCCTGCCGCACTCTATATGGGTGTTGGTCCCCAGGTGGTGGTGCGGAGCTGTGGTGGGTGCAGTAAGGGGCGATATTGAGAGTTGAGAGATTTACGGGGTGATGTTGAGTTGAGAGACTTAAGGGGCGATACGAAATTGAGAAATAGATCCTGTGTTAAGGGGCGGTGTGACATTGAGAGATAGTAGATTATGACATCACGAGATACATATTGAGTTTGTGGATTTCTGAAGCTCTGGAAAAGTGAACTTTGCTCTATGTAGGCTCTTACACGTTGGTGATGAGTAATATGGGGTGTATTGAGCGTGGAGTAACGTAATGTTTTCTTTTAGATTAACGCACGAGGGCGTGCGTATGTCAGGAAGGCCGTGTCGGTATGATTGTGTTTTATTTGAGGTGCAACACGTGCATTTGAGGGTTGTGCGTGTAACGAAACGTCTGGCATCGGTTCGGGGGTGTGTGGGGAGTGCTGCGCGGGCGGTGGCACTCGACAGTCTAGAGCACGCTCCAAGGGGAATCGCATGGCCTAGAGGGATCGTGCACTTCATTCCTTCGGCTTTGAGTTAACTACTGTTATTTCGATCGTAGTAGTGATAGACTGTCGATTACAATAAGATTAGATGTCAGTGATACTCCCGATGTCGTCCTAATTATTGTGAGAAACAAATAAGTACAGACTCTCACGCCGGCCATTCGGACGACAAATATATTAAGAAATATCACTGACTGTTATCTGAATTGATCAAGTGTGTCGCGGTTGTAAATGAAATGTAATATTGAATTTAACATATTTACTTGTTATCGTAAAATGGAACATCTGCTTGGCGACGCTCGAGGCGGCAACTAGTAACTCGCACCTGCCTCGCCCGCTGCGCCCAACCGTCTTGACTCCTGAGGAATGCCTCATGAGCTAATTATATAACGTATCCTTGAAATGTCACTTCGAAACGTTACCATTCAATGTAATGACATTGGAACTTAGCTTCTATAACTTTATGTAAACTAAACTATATGTAGGTACTTGTACTAATATTGTAAAGAGTTTGTGTTTGTAATGAATAAACTACAAAACTACTGGACAGATTTAAAAATTCACCTATAGCTATAGAAAGCCACATTATCAGCAAGTAACAAAGGCTATCAATATACTAATAATAAAACTGTAAGGGTTGGTCATGGAGTAAGTTACTTTGTTTTCAGATATCGCGTTTATAGGCTCTATACATGATACTGAAACTAAATTGACGATTTTTAGAATTTTTCTGTATGTATGTATGTATCCATAACTCTTAAACGAATTAACTGATTTTCATGAAACTTAGTAGATAAATATTTAGACGTACAGGACACAGGATAACTTTTCAAACTTGGCTCTAGTTTTGGTGTGCAGTAATATCGTAACACAAGTCTAATAGTTTTCTTTGGAGAACACTTTTTTAAGGTTAGGTTAGGTTAGGCCACCATTTTAAGATGCTTGTAATTATAAAAAAAAAAAAAAAAAAAAAAAAAAAACATGAATTTCTTTATATTATTGGGTATTGATATCCCTTCGGCCGCCTACGAAACCAGTTACGTGACAAGAATCGTTTTTCTTGCTACGAAACCAGTTACGTACATTTTTTTACGAAATAGCAATTACGAAACCAACGCTACGTAACCAGTTACGTGACAAGAATTATTTTTCTTGCTACGTAACCAGTTACGTACATTTATTTTTCTTTTTACGAAATAGCCAATAGCAATGCGTGTGTTAACGAAATACAAAAATATATATTATATAATTGTTGAGGCACATTAACACACAGTACATAGTGCGTTAAACTTTAAAAAAATGCGTTTGCATAACTTAAATTGTTTTTAAAGTTGAATTTTTTAATTGGATTAATATTGGTGGCTTTGTGAATGAATATGGCGGACGTCGGCCGACGTTGAAAATAGTCTCGCGTAGTGCACATTGAAGTATTAAAATATATGTGCAGTGTTATTACGAATTACAAAGTTTCATTGCCAATGTGAATTAAAGAGTAAATTGCTTCCTATTTTTGTGTATGTAATGTTTTTATATTTAATGATTATTATCTTAAATTTATCTTCATTATAACGAGTCCATAAAAAAGTCATAATGCGGTTGAAAAATTTCTCGGGAATTCGTGCTTTAATCTTTTTATATTTTTCTGATTGATTTTATTTTACTGTTGAGACATGTACTTAAGAAATTAAGTACCTATATGTTCACAGAGTTTAATACCATTCCAACTTCGATAAAATATTATAGCTGATAATTGTTCCGATAATATTCAAGTAAATTAAATTAATCAAATGTATGAATATTGAAGTTGACTTTTTTTAATCTTAAATTTAGGTTAGCGTGTATATATAGCCTTAACTCACTTGAGCCAAAGTCCTATGATAAAATTTAATAGAATTAGATACAAATAAAACCTGAATCTACACGAGTAACTATTATCCACATTATACACAGCTAAAATTTTCAAATTGCTAATATTAACTAATTAATGAAATATAAATAAATTTTAGTAAACTAATAACTTTTAGAAAACAAACAGTGTTATCTCTTCGCCGTTTATATTAAGAGTCAAGGACAATAATGTAATGAGTTCTGTAGTTGTAATTGAAAGTCAATTTAAGCTCGTTTACTTACTTGAAAAATTGAACCATTCGCGGCGTAAAAGCTCGCACTCGTTGGCCGACAGTAGCAGCTGCGCTTTCCGTTTGAAAACACAAAACGTGCGTGAGACCCAGTCCAAACGATCCAACGGTCGATTCGATGTCTAGGGTTGGCCTCCAACAGTTTATGTCAATACATAAAAATATTATTGCATAGTAAAAAGGATATGGACATACAAAAATAAAAGAATATGACACACCTACATTTTTAAATTTATAATTTGTCTGCTTGTCTGTTACTACTGGAACACAATAATTGTTGAAACTTAGTTTGCTCAGTAAAGGGAAATTTTAGACTAAAAAAGATACATATAAGTAAGCTACTTAAAAAATCGCCTATGTCTAACTCTCAGTCAAAATTGAGTATCGCCCCTTTAATTTTGAAGGTTTATTTTGAAGTATAATTATTATTTTCAATAATTTTAAAATTACCAAAGAAAATTGAAAATATAAAGTAGTGTTCTCATTAATCATTAAAATGTAATTAAAAATGTCTTTGTTTTTAATCTTCTAAAAATAATTTAAATTTATAGATACAGAATTTTGTCAAATACTATTTTCTTTTTCAATAAGTAAATACTATATGGATGCTATATGGACCAGCACAAAATTAAAAACTGGCATAAAATTAAAAAAAGATAATAACTTTCCATTATTTGTTTATTACTATTACACAAGATAAGTGAAAGTTTTAAGTAATTACAGTAATTTAAGGGCAAAGCCAACTCGTAACTCGTAATACTTAAATCGCTTCTTGAATTGTGTTTCCTTTATTAACTTAACGATAAAATTATGATTCACATTGACCAGGAAACAAGGTTATCGCGCCTTTATCATAAAGAGGAAATCACAAGTATATAGGATGTAAGGACACAGGAATAACAACGCTGACCGGGTCTTCATCGTACAAAAGACAACCGTGTGCTTCTTTTACAATGCGCGATCTATATGCCTACCGTCATTCAACATCTTAACAGGGGACGCTATACCAGCGTTTTTCCATAAAAATGTAATCCCCTGTTTTCTCACTGGATAACCCTTCTAGAGCAAAAATATTTTGTTATAAAATCTAGGTCTGCTAAAGCTATGCCCCTTTTATTTCTTTTTTCCACCAACTAATTACATAAGAAAATATGACCTCTAAAATCGTAATAAATGGCCCTTTTATGTCACCCTAATCAGACGGCTATAAAACAAATTTGAAAGACTTTTAAGATAAAAAGAAATAATAGGGACATATAGATTCGTTCTTCTTGAAAATATTTGTGTAAAAATTATTCGATTGGCTCAATTTTTAGAGGAGAAAACAGGGGAATACAAAACCTCGATTTAGTCAAAAATTTTGTAGGTACGAGTATAATCGGTCTGAGCTGCATTTGTCCCTATCGCACAATACGGGAAAGCTCGCGATGGCAATAGTTTCTTCAAATACCTATTTTTCAAATTCTGCTGTACCCGCGTCCCCTCTTAATAACATCGCTTTTGAACTGAGATACATACAAGTTAATAATACCCAATATTGTAGACGGTATAATAAGATTTATTTATTTACTTACATTTCAAAATTTTCTAACAACATAAAATAAAGGACATAAAATATAAGCACTTGCGCTAATGTAATTAAATTTAGAGAGAGTTTTAAATAACTTTGGCCCCCGCTCTTTAAAAACTTTTAGTTCTTCATAACCAATTAAAAAAAATTCAAAGTAAAAAAGTATTTAGTATTAAATTATTAATAAATTAACAAGACATTTAAAGAAAAATCTGTTTTTTTCTAGAAAATCTGCATTTTCTCGTAAGGGCATATAAAAATTAAAAATAATTAAAATCTCGGCAATTGTCGTTAAACTTCAAAAGCTTTTTTTTTCACTAAAACCAATATCTAAACTTTTGTCGTCCAAATGAATAGACACAAAAATACAAAAGCTTGAAGTGTTACATCCTTTAAAATAACTGATAATTTGAAAAGAGTCCCAAAGTTTACCTGTTACGAAATCACACTTGAACAAAAGCGAGCATTCGCTAACATAACTGTACAGGTGCCCACCGAAAAAAAGGCCGTCAAGGCGTCCTCTCATTTAACTGTGGTGGCCTGTAGAGGCCTTTCTCGTGAATCCTCTACCTGCTCCCTTTACCTGCACTAATCACTTTTATCCTATTGACGATAAATTAAATGCACGTTCACGACGGGATTTATGGAGTTTGGACTTCATTATTCCTGCGTTTCGTGTTCATTTATCGCTTATTTTTTAGGGGTTAGTGAACTGATTTGCAAATGAGAGAGAGAAATCGTTGCTGGCTTTCGAGAGCCTTCTTTTTTGATATGTATTTATTTTCTTTTAATACTTTATTATTTTTTACTCTATATTTTACACTTATTTAGATTTATTTATTATTTTAGATTATAAATGATGGCAGGCAATCTACTTGATGGTAAATGGTTACACAAGCAACACCAGGGGATATATATATCTTGTAGTTGCGTGCCGACCAGGATTTCGTTTACAGCTCTTTTTAAGTAGCTAGACGCAAATATCCTAAAACGGAGATTGTTCTAAAGTTCGTGCTTCCGTGGGATAAAGTTAGCCAGAGGACACAGCGGCACCTTATCCAGGGTTAAAGTAAGTAAAAAAAATAATTAAATTTTGGGAAGCAAACCTTAAAAAGACTAGGGGAGTGCGGCTAGCCAAGTTTAATTATTAGGTAACATTATATAGGTAAGTACTAGGTGCACAGAAGCTGTATGGATGTCTAGTTTTGAAAGTACATATTCATTAGCGGTTGTAGGTACTACGCCGAGCAAAGCACATTGGGTGGCGAACTCTCAGCGCGTAATCCGATATTTCCCTCGTGAAAATGTGTTCAATGGCCGGTGTCGTGTTGCCCTTCGCCAAGCGGTGCTGCGTGTCGAGCCTTTAGATTTTCGTCTCGCATGCTGGTACATTATTCGCGTCATTAATTATTGTATATACAGCTTTTTTTGTGCTGACAACCTCTCATATGCCACCTGTCGGACGGAGGCTGGTAATTAAAGATTGCGCGTAGGTTCGCTTGATAAAAGAAGTCCCTCCGGTCGCTCCGGTATTGTCATGTGTACTAGTTCACCTTCGCGAGTGGTGCTATTAAAAACAACATTTCTATAGAGACGGATTAACAAGTACCTATACATTACGAGTAAATAGGCTTTGTATTAACGCTAGGAGCTTTCACGGGCAGTTGAATCGTATAGGGTGGGAGAGGCAGCCTTAGTTCGGTGCGTTCTGTTCCGCTAGCTAAGCGGAGGACGTCCCGCAGCTGGCGGAAAGGCGCCATCTGTCGAACGAAAGCGCCCCGGAAACGCAATTTGTTACGTTTTTTTTTCGTTGGTTTTCATTCGATTGTGAATAACAATTCTGTCTTTAGGTACAAGTAACTAAGTATTACTTAGTAAATCATTCAATTAAATTGATTAAATGATCTTAAATTTCTATGCTAAAATTATTTAAGCCATATTTACTGTTGTATAGAAAGTTAGGTATGTTAAAATAAAAGAAAAAACGTAAAAGGGATAATTCGAATTTTAAAGCCAGACTTCATTGCCCTTTGGCAGTCGGCATCTGCCGCTGCACGCGTTGCACCTGCCGCTTTGCGAACTTCACTTTTTTACACAAAACGAACGCTCGCTTTGGAAGTGTTACCTCACTTTTTATATTCTCCTTGTACCTGTATGACATTAGAATGTTTTAACTCATTGTCATTTTAAAAAATAATAATTTTACTCTGTGCAATTGACACCCGGGAACACAGAGCCTCGCATTTATTCGCCGCATTTAAAGAAAATACAAAAAAAAAGCATTCCGTCTCGGCACGCACTCATGACGATGCCGACCCTATAATTTTAACCTTTGCGAATAATTGAAAAAATATGTCTCAACTGATTGTCATATTTATTGCATTCCACCTTTGGAATTTGGTCGAATATTGGTCATTTTGGTCTGTAATCCGACAGAAATCTGACGAAAATATTTTATACAATATAATATGTATTACAGTTAGCATATTATTTTTGTATTTACTAATAATATTAATAAGAGAGAGAGTAGTTTGGGTCCACCACGGATCTACGTTCTACGAAACCACTGCAACCAACCTAATATTTGAAAAATCCTTAGGTACACTGATTTACATATCTTATTGCGTACGAGTACATGACTACTAAGTCCTAATATTAGCACCCGGGCTAAGTTTAGTCTATGGTAATAGGTATTATAAAGAGAGCGAATATTTTGTAAGTTTGTTTATGGAGTTACTTATGTAAGTTGTTGTTGGAGGGTAATCTCCGGAATCATTAACAAATCTTTCATTATTTCAGATAGGATATCAGATGAACATAGTATATTAAAGTATACCTACTAACCGATAGTCTAACTACCCCAGGAAAGGCCGGGGCGCGTTGGTCCAGTATTAGATAAAATTACAATGTCCATTAAGTTAGCGATTGTTCCTATAAATTGCCTAAAGCAAAGCCCCTTATAAATAAAAATTTAGCTTGTATTGAACAACATATTTATTATAATTGGCAACGCGGTCAACGCTTCTTGGAAATCGGCCTTTTTTCTCCAACGTTTCCAAATAGCCGATCTCGTTTTTGCGCCGGAATCGTTCGAATGAGACCTTTGTTCTCCGCCATATTGTTTATAATGTCAACCATTTAGTAAAATGTGAGCGTGTGTAAAATGAGTGAAAGTTTACTGTATCAATTAATAGTAACGCTAATTAAAAAAAATACATTGGGGCCATAAATATACCTATATACTTATCTACGTGTTTGACTTTAAAAATAAACTTTACTTTAATAATCTCATTCAAAATCTAATTGTCTTAATTAACAAATAAATTTAACTTTTTTTATGAGAAAGTCACCAAAGCTAGTCGACGGTCCATTTAATGGTGCAACCGACACCTGTTGACATAAGAAAAACAATAGGAGTCGAAATTGCACTGTCTATGCCAAGAAATAAATTGATAGCCCAAAATTTATAAAATATCAGATTTCTATTTCGAAAAACATACTAGTTTAAATAAATCAGAATTAAAAAGTATGAATCACGGTTAAGGCCTACGTAGGGGTAGGGGTGTAATGGATGAAGGTCAGTTAGATGTGATAAAAATTGCAACAAGATTCCAGTCAGAAAGGGTTGTGATTGGGATATTGCGTTTTAAAATTCAAAAAAAGAATCCAATACGAAAATGGACAACTGTCAAACGTCATTCAGTTATTGTGTTCTTTTTTTAAATTTGTAATGTTGACACAGAAACACACTCTGTATAATTAGAGAGGGTGCGGTGCAAGAAGTCCTGGGGATCGACCAGCTGACGCAAGGTTCGCTCGACCATAAACACACATTAGTCATACGTAGATAGATACCACAGAGTAGTGTGAAAAGAAATATGTAAAATCAGAGATAAATTATCACTTCAAGTAAATTGTGTCCAAATATCGATTTTAGTTTAACCGCCTTACACAGAAAAAACATGTTTAAAAGAATTTTATGACATATCTTTAGTAGTCGTAAAAGCGTTAAACAAAAATGAAACTCCCATTTCGTATATCAATAAAATGTGCGGCGTACAGTTTACTTGGATCAATTAAAATAACAATAATCTTTGTTCTTGTATTGATTTTTAATTTCTTAAATTTATTATTACAGCTGTTATAATTATTTTTGTTAATTTTTCAATTTTTGACTCGCACATAGGTAAAAAAGAACTTTTCCGAAATATTCGTTGCGTTGGTGTGTAGATATTGATTATTATTATTTATTTGATGATTATAAATGTAATATGTTTTTTAAATAAATAAAAAATTATTATATTTTAATTTGATTTTTTTAATATAATATTTTTTTCATTAAAATATTAAAAAAATGCTTAGGTAATAATATGTAATTTTTATATGTAGGGTAATGTTAAGGATATTAACCGAGCTCTCATAAAGACACATTCCCCCAAACTCCTGATTATTTTTAAATGTTAAAACGACAAGAGCTAACACCAGGAAGACCTTCAGACTTCCTGCTACTCTATACCAGTTATTTCAGTTAATAAATTAAAAATAGCAACTATCAAGATGTAAGTTCCGATCTGGCTCAAAGAAATCAGTATTGTATTTAAACATATATAAGTAACATAATTTACAAGGCGGTTCTCAATCGAGAACATATATTATCGATTACAGACACGATAAATAAGTTATTGGACGTTTCAGGTATGTCGGAATAGTCATTAAAATGCCGACAACATTACTAATACCGAAATCGAACGCGTTCATGGATTCGCCGTTTTCTTTGTTCCTCAATATCTCACGGTTTTTGAATAATTAACCGACAAGCTAACCGAAATTTGTTTAACCATTTATCCAAATCTACATCTCGATATCGCATTCTTTTAGTTTTTTTTTAATTAATCGAATTGCAATAGGTATTTTATTTTGTTTTATCAAGATGTATATTGAATAATACGGCCATCTCTCGTCACAGTCGTCACGGCCTTAACATTTTTAAGCAAATTAAATTTTATATATTCATTATAATAACTTTACACATATTCTGTTTAGCAAGTGACTTAATAACAAATACATATCTTGTATGTATGTATGTCTTGTCTAAACATAAACAAAAAATGGTCACTCTTATCTGCAAATCTTCGACATTTACAAAGTCTTATTTAAACTTTAAATACGTATGTTGGTAAATATTTTTTTGTTTTCCTTAATCAGTTCTAAGCACACGATCAAAGCGATTCAGCCGATCGGTTGACAGATATTTTGATATATCTCGTGCAGATTAATATTAATGTATGCACGGATGGCTTACCCGGTGCCGGTGGCCTGGTTTTTTTTTTACTTGCAAAGTTACCTGTAAGTGACTTTGGGCCCGGTCGTGCTACTCGGTGGTCTTCCTCCACCTGGCGAACCCGGAAAGTGAAATGTCAATATAATGTCGCCAAATAACGATGTTGAGCAGAAAACGCTCCAGAATTGAAAAACATACCAACTTTAATTAAATACACGTAGACTACTTCATACAGACATTGGAAGTAAATAAAGTACCTACTGTTTATTATTTTAGCATACAATTCAGCCATAATTGTCAATCACAATTTAAGAGAGAAACATTACCACTGCAAAAGATGGCGCTAAACAAATATAAGTTTCAAAAAAAGTTTTTAAAGAACTCAAAAGCATTAAATAATAAAAAATAAAACATTTCTAAATTAAATTTCATATGCAAACAGGTCAAAGTGTTATGTATTTTGTTAGTTTTCATAAAGTGGACGAAAATGTATGTAGTCATGACGTAAAAATTAAATTTAATGACATTGGCTGTCAACGTCAGCTGCGATTCCTTTTATTTCCCTACAAACACTACATTGAACATTGTATAATTTTGCCATATTTTTGTCCAATAAATATATTGAAATCATTAGCAAGTGACTAAAATAGATTTTCGTTTTTTATGCTAAAACAATAAACAAGTCAAGAACACTCCACAATTTCCATAACAACTCGAACAATGTCAATGTGACTCTAAATTAGCTTTAAGGAGGAAAATCATTATAAAGAACCAATTAATTTAAAATCGTAGGTCCTTCAAATCGTTTCATTTGGAGCATAAATAAGAAAAACAAAACCGAATTTCCTCAACATTAACGAAACTGCAGTTCGGAATAGTAAACAACTTGACCGTATCAACAAACTTTTAATTGTAATTTTATGGAAATATGCTCACAGTTTTTGACTTTTAAAAGTCCTTTTCATCGAAATATGTAAACTAATTAACGATTTAATCGAACGCTCCCAATTTGAAATGCATAAAAGTGTGACGCGATCGCTTGATGCTAAAATACCAAATAATTTGTTTACGATGCATCTAAAGGCGCTTCACTAACGTGTAAGCTAGACGATATTTTTATAGCTTCATATAATTTCCAGTTTAGGATTATCGTTTGTATTGTAACATTTGTAGACTCTTCTTTATTGATCATAAAATTACTTACTGGGATAAAAAAATACCCTGTGTAAATTCATAACGTTCACTCACTCAAAGGTTCACTCCAGAGACATAGAGACACAGCTACATTAAAAATCAATAAAAATAAAATTAGTTTTCTAAAAGAAATAATCAATTTTATTAAAAAAAAACTTTATTAAATTTAATATTAATTTATAAAAACATAAGTTTTATTTCAATTTTTTTCGCAAATTACTAGCTTTTAGTGTGTCCCATTTTCGTTTTGGTGTGATCCGAATTGATATTGAGTATTTGTTCCGCGCCTAATGTTGCCAGTTGCCACCCGAAACGGTCAGTTCCCAGTGCGTTGCACTCGGTTACAAAATAACTTAATGTCTTCGTCATTGGAGGCGACTTTTTGCATCGTTTTGCCACAATTAAATGCGCATTCTTGAACCGACCCCCCACTTATTATCCTAAGTAGTTAATTAATTTTAAAACGGGTTCTTTATTGAAACATTTATATTTATTATAACCCGAAAATGTAACGGACTTAATTTATTCTGTTTATATGAATTAGTGGTCGTAAAAGCGGCGAACAAAAAGCGTTTCGCGCGCATTCAATATAAACTAGACTAGTAAGGTCAGTTATTAAAAAAAATACATAATACGTGTGTTATTATATCGGCTTCAAACACACGATTCTTTGTAATGTTTTACGACACCGTCCGTTCCGGGTGACCCCTGTAACCTAAAGACGACCTATTGGGTACAAAAATAAAGCCACCCATTCACACGACATCATACCACGACCTTGGACTAGTTAAACCGGGCGGGATAAATCTACAAGACAAGGCATGGTAACACCGGCCACTTAAAAAAACCGTTTCCTCGTATCTGAAGCAGACGTATAATTATCTTATTATATTATTTTTGTGTCTGAGTATCTAACTGTTCAGCGTTGCGTCAGCGTTGCACCGAATGCATGCTAGGGTCGCACGCAAATCGGACGACTCACGTACGACTTATAAGGGGGTTAATTATGTAATACTTTGGTATCACATAGAAGTATCACATAATTAACCCCCTTACAAGTCGGGAGTTATCCAGTATAGAGGGAGGGGGAGTTATCCAGTAAAATCTCATCTCATAGAAAAACTAGTATAGATTACAGTATACTAGTTTTTGTGTCTATGTTTATGCAACGTGTATGCAAAATTTCACGGAATTAGTTTAGTAGCTAAGGCGTGAAAGCTTAATAAACAAACTCACTTTCGCATTTATAATATTAGTTTTATAAATGCGGATTATAGTATTACAATAAATAAAAAAATGTTTTACTTCAAATATTTTCGTAATAAATGTTCGATAATTTAAAAAAAAGTAAAATTGAGCTTTCAATTATTTTTAAATTTAAATAAATTCGTTAGATATAGAACGTTCTATTATTTTATATTGCTTTATTAAAATCAATTTAGTCCTTTAACAAATATAGCGTAAAATTCACATTTTCAAAATTTATAAAAGAAGCTCACTATATTAAAAATTGTAATTCTTAAAACCGAAATGATTACAAAAAGATTAATAATCGATACTTAATCTTAATGTTAACCTTTAAATTTGACTTGATTTCTTTTTATAAACCGATGAATTATTGCGATACAATTGAGCCGTCCCTTTTTTAGTGCTACTAATTTGGTTCTCGATAAATAACTCTCATACTAGCACAGAGCTTAACAGGTATCGTCAACTTTTTTCATTCGTGTGAATAAATAAGTAGTTATTTGTACAGTATAATGACAGGTTCGGTGATTGCTATAACTTTGCATTATAATTAGAAACCATAAACAAAGCGCTTCAACTTATGGGCCCAGAAAAAAAAAACTGTTAAGAACTAATCTGTTCAGAGCAATTAACCTATCAGGCATTATTAGCACTGAAGGTCGTCTATAATAAATGGTTCCTAACACTTCCTATAAATCAAGATCTAGTTTGGAATATCGACAGTGATAAAAAAATATTAATTTAATACTTATTTAAAATTGAAAAATAAAAATATTTTCTTACATTTAGGTACCATCAAATCGGAATGAATGTTTTACGAGAAAAAAAAACTAGCAAAAAAATTACATTCTTGTTGCACTTTTTTGAATCAATTGTATAATAACCAAATTCAAGTAATCATTTTAAAAATATAAATCATTAATATCCTTTTGTACATAATTTATGTTGAACTATTTCTTTTAAATTTATATAATGTTAATTTTAAATTTGAATAAAATAAATAAATCGCCAAAACTAACGCACTAATTATTGTATGGCCCTCAAAGTAAATACTTATGGGCTTTATGGGATAATCATACAAAGGACAGAACCCTACACACCCATACAAGAGTCAACTTTGAAAAGTTCATTTCCGAAGTTGGACCTGTCTGTCTTCAAGTTTCTTAGTACTAAATTGATTTAAAAATTCATTACTTTTTCTTAAATTCTATCTAAATAAAGAAATCCTTTACAGCACGAACAACGTTTTAAAATAAAATTTACTTCCGCCTCGAAAATGCCCTCGCGTGATTGAATTTGAAACCTAACTGTTGACCGTTTTTCCAAATAAAGAACTTCTCATTGATCTCTTAAAATTACCGCTCAACAAAGAGGCTCTTTGTGGCGAAAATGAATTGTGTTTTGACATAATTTCAATACTGAGAACGCTTTTTGGGCGCAGATTATGTAGTGATGTTATGGAGCTCTATATTGTACTCAAAAACGAGCAGCCTTAATAACTCTTTCGTGATTGGTCCGCAGATCTAAAAGAACGGAGAGAGATCTTACATCTGAAAGTTACCCTACACACACATACACACGTGCAAAATATTCTTCTCATGTTCCACATTCAAATCAGCGATCGATCGACATTTGTAAGAAAATGCCCCATAATAGCGAAGCGAATTCCTTTAAAATTTCTCGTTGGCAAAGTGAGCAACAAAAGCGAACCTCTATTCGTTCCTGTACTCCGCATAGACAAACCAGTTCCATAATGTGTAAGCTCCCACACATAGACGGCTTCCCTATAAACAAGCCCTGCGGTAACGACCTGTCCAATAGATCGCTTTATTTGATACCTCCGATGAATACTTGCGGTGCTACTCCACTATGTCATTTAATCACTATATTTGTCTGGATTTTTTCAACACCTGAGAATAAAATATCGACAATTAAAAGTCCCTAAAGTGAGTAGCAATCGTAAAATCCTTTCACGCAGCTCAGTCAGCATCCTTGGACCTTTAAATAAACCAAAAACAACGACAATATTAAACATGTACGCACACCTACATGTCTACATACGAGTATATACAGAGCTTTCGTCCGGGCATGTGCAGCGCGACTCCATTGTCCGCCGGATGTCTTGCGGTCATACGTAATTTCACAATCTCTGCACTCCCTTTATGTTTATGGTGTCCTAGTCAGAATTAATTTACCTCTTGCGCAACATATTAAATTATTATTTTAATTCACCACTGTGAAAAAAAAAACAATTGTCAGCATAGTTTTGGTCTAAATCTTCCTTTTGATCGTTTTCTAAAGTGCTTTTTGAAAAGCAAATCTTTATTGTAACGCCATAATTACGCCCAAATATTTCATTATATTATATAAAATATAATATATCAAATCTTTCATTATTAATTTATGAAATCAACATTAATTACATCAAAAAATTTTGCCATTGTTATAGAATGAAAATTTTATATCATTTCAATATGAACAGTGATTCTTATTAGATCGAATTAGAAGATTTTAGAGGTGATAAACAAATCCAAAAAGAATCTTATAAGACCATATACCGTGCAATACCTGTTAAATGCGAGCAGCCTTATCCAAAGCGTTTACTCACAAAAATATGATTAATCTCACAAGAACTCCATTAAATCCCCAAAATATTTAGGTACCTACCGACCTAACTCAAGACTTAAATTATAAATGAAATCAATTCAAATTTACACATCAATCATTCTTCTGATGTTTTAATAACAAAAACGAATTAGGCGTCGGATTACTGACTAGTTCGTGTTTTAATTTGATTTGATGTTTGTTTTTGTCCCCGACCTACCTCGTTGTTTGTTACGTGGGATGCTGCGTTCTAAAAGTTCATGCATAAATAACCTTATCTGACATGCGTTCGCAGACTCCTTACAATGTTTATAGACGAACGCTGGGTTTAAATAAACAATTGTTAGCAAAATTGTTCATTATTTATTCTAGAATGACATAGAGGATAGTAGAAATTAAAAATTGAAAATTGAGGGTAGGTATCTACAAAATCTAAGAAAAAATTAGCTTACTCAATAACAGAATTTCGGATCCACGTCTGAATCTCATAAAAAATTGTTATATGAATTACCAATGGATAAATTTATCAAAACGATGTCAAGGAATATTTTTCATTTTGTCCAAGTCCATTAACACATTATTATACTTTCTCGTATAGTTCAATATGTCAATAGATAACAATGTTATTGTATTAATAAATAATTCTGCTTCGTTGTCGCGTGGAATTAATTATGCACTGTTAATTTTCACTCAATTTATTCGGACGCGTTCACAAAAAATGACCGCTAATTGAGTTCTCGTCTTATGAAACCTCTAAACCATTTTGCTTTTTAATTTTTTTGTGTGATTTTTTTTTTCGACGCCTACCTTAGTACGGCTGAAATTTTCTGTATTTCTGAGACATATGAATTGAAAATAAAAACGTATTTTGCTGTCAGAGTTGTTTAACTAAAATTCTATTCAAGCATTTGTGCAAGATTTAAATAAGTAAAATCTTGTCCTAGCCCAACTTTTAAAAGCTGGAGTCTTTTTTTGCGATTATGTCTGTGAAGAGTTGGTTTTTTTCCTACGAAACACGCCCATTGTTTCCCAAATTTAACCTTGAGCTTCAAAACAAAACTGGACGTTCGTCCCTATTGCCCTTCATTTGTTTTTTTTTCTTTGATTAGAGTTCACCGGTAACGGTAAAGTGGTTGTCACATTCGCGCCACCGAGGGCCTTGGAGCCCCCCATCTCGGTCCCCACACTCGAATTTGGTGTCTTTTTGACAACTAATAACCCCGATGGGGTTCATAATTTATAAGGCGGTCACACGACCGCTTTTTACGTTGCCCGACGTCGCCACTGTCTGGGAATCCGCAACAAAGAGCAGCCGGGATTCCGTTTTGCATTCCGCAAGATTCATGTGTGCGACGACAAACGACTGACATTCGAAATTGGAATTAGCTAAATCGATTCATGAAAAAGGTTCTCCTTCACGTTTGTGTTATCCATATTCATATTCTTTACGCGCATGTCACTTATATAGTTAATATCCGGTCAGGCAGCAAAATTAATAAGAATATGTAATACACTATAATACAAAAATGTTTATACTCTTATACAACCTATTTAGATTCTTAAATAAATAATTCATATATATTATAAAAAGCTTTCTCCAATGGATACATGTTGATAATTTAAAAATATTCTTGATTTTTTTTCTTTTTTAAATTATAATAATATCTATCTATTAATGCGAAATTTTGTGCGGATATAATATAGAAGCAGTAAGTTTTCGAACTTTAGGCTTTGAGTCTGCTTAAATGAGTTCTTTGAAGTGCTTTAAACTAATTTGGTTTTTTGGTCACCTTTGTTACTTGTACTTACTTACTCGGATGACCCACTTTCTTAACCATAAACTGCCCCGTCGAAATTCGTTTCGGTTAAGCGTTTGGTTGAACTTTTTGGTTTCAGCAACATTCGGGGTCCGTTGCATTCCATTTTTATGACCGACGGCTGACAGAGTGATCGTAAAAGATCAGATTTTATTCCTTATTGTTCGCCATTCGCGAAATCTAATTGAAGTCGAGACCTCTTACGGCTTTACGCGTTTTTAATTTTAAGTTATGTAGGCTGCGATGTGAATTTGTTCATCACGGTTTACAAGACGGTAAAAGTGTTTTGTAGTGAATCGAACGCCGACGTTACCTCCCTTCGCTAAATAGCTCGCGAGTTGCAACTCACTCGCAACCGGGTCGCGCTTCGCAGCTGCCGCGACTTTTTTTCTCATTTTCAATACTATTTTAATAAGGGACAAGTTTATTCCATTCAATAAACAACCTTTGAGACATTGCTTCGAGAACTCAACACGCAAATGGGCACTTCATATTATTTCTATTTGTTTCCATTGAGTTGATGTCTGTGCTCTCCGAACGAGTTTTGAAGGCTGCCCACTCTTCCTAGTTTAAGCCTAGGGCAGTTTATCATGTGTCCGCGGCCAATTATTGGGTTATTAAGTGTCGATAATTGACACAAATTGACTTTAATTTGTAACCATTTTTAATTTTCCAATTTAACTTATTGTCAGATTGTATGAAGATCAATATTAAATTGTAATCAACGAAAGAAAAAAGCTATTTTTAAACCGCGGCTAGTCAATTAGCCCTGTAAGTAACTATAAGTTGTATTTTTAATGACTTAGAAAACTTTTATGAAATTGCTAATGCTAAACGATAATTAGTTTTTGTGAACAACATTTCGAACTAGCCTTTCCTCAATACTTTGTCAAGGTATTTTTTTATGAATTATAAATATGTTGTCTAATATATTGTTTCATTCTAATCTTCAGTAGTTTTTGCGTTAAAGAGTAACAAAAATTCATTCATCCTTACAAAATTTGGCATTTACATAATATTATAAATATAAATAATATGATTTCAGACTGGTAGGATTTGCTATTGTGATACCAATATACTGAAAGTTTCATCAAATTCGTTGAATCGTTTCTGCATAAACACGTCTGTAACAAAAATCTATCTATTCTCACAAACTTTAGCATTACAATATTATTAGTAGAATAAAGTCCCCGAAGATTTATTGTAAGTATGCGCGATCACACTTGGAACAAAGTGCAAGTGATGTTGCCCCGTCAGCAGAGTTCATTGAATGTTAAGGCCTAGTGCACAATTCCCTGGAAGCTGACCCCGGCTTACTGCTAGTGTGTGACTCACTTTATATTCGCCACTCGTACCGCTGCGTCACGCGCCTATCGGAAACGCTAACGGCTGAGCCGCGTATTTAAATAAATGCCTACCATTATAATAGAGCCCCCAATACGCAACAAGCTTACCCGACGCGATTTTGTTTGTCAGCAATCTGAGGGGACGAGGTGGCTCTTGTTAGAGTGGCGGGTGCAGTAATGCCCGCTTATACTTCGGGCCCCACAACACGACTTGCAACATGCCTTCAACACAAACAAAACTATTTCTTATACTCATAAATACTTCGTTAAAATAAATCATAAATATACGCATATTAATGTGTGAATTAACTATTTCAACTTTGAAAACTTACTCTACTGTCTACTATTCAAAAGTTGGCTCTGGTCTTAGGTATCTGTCTGGCCTTAGATATAACAGCATGATTTGTATTTCGATAAAATGACCATTTTCGATACCTAATCCTTAATCCTATACTAATGGTTAGGGAGCCCACGATGCCAAATGTGTAGTCACTCGAGCGTCGTGGGGACCTATTGGACTTTGAAGATTGGATAGTAAGAAGAAAAAAGGGTTATATGAAGTTTTTCATATCAGCGGTGGGGTGAGCGTCTACAACAGGCGTTTAAAATTTTGTAGGCGCTGTACTTTAAAAAATCCTCCATATAATCGTCAGATTAAGAATCAGACTGGACTTTAGGCTGAACCGTCTGTATGAAAATCTGACGCGCTCGAGTATTACAAAATGAGAATCGTCAAAAATATTTTTTGCATTTTCAAAAAGCTGCCACGAGCTTGCGTTACATCCGAATCGTCTGAATTTTAAATGGGAGCTTAGTTTAGGTTCACTTAACATCCCCTCTGAAAATCTGACGCGCTCGAGTTGTATTTAAAATTTTACCCCCACCCCCACCAACCAAATCG
The DNA here is from genome assembly GCA_945859745.1 of Synanthedon formicaeformis. Classification (NCBI taxonomy): domain Eukaryota; kingdom Metazoa; phylum Arthropoda; class Insecta; order Lepidoptera; family Sesiidae; genus Synanthedon; species Synanthedon formicaeformis. Next base: position 1,282,947 of record OX243968.1, on the reverse strand, counting down.
TCGGATTATTAAAATGCACACTTTTCAGCATGTAATTAATCTACCATAACTTAATCTGACGCGCTCGAGTGACTCCAGAAATCCCCTCTTGGGCTCCCCAACCATAAAGTCAGCAGCACTATAGCAGCATATATTGCGTTGCTTGTATTAATAGGCGACGGTAACCACTTACCATCTAGTAGTGCGTAAGAATGTGTGACGATCTTTTACATAAGAAAAGAGAAAATAATTAACGCAATCGTAATATATCATGAATATTTGAGAGTGACATTTTCTTGCATGCTCGTATTGTTGTATTTGGTGATTATCACTCAAGTAGGTACCGTTCGAATGCGCGTATTGTAAGAATCGATGTAAATAAAAATACAAAATAATGTACGCAAACACTAAATTCTGTTTGCTTGCATTGTGCGACTCATTCGTCACCTTGTTTGCATTTTTTCATTCATCTCTAAAGACAATAATTGCGTCTTTCAAAAAATTCCCTTGAATTTACCATAAATCATTATTTGTTTCATCATGTTCCCAAACATTCTATGGACAGGGTCCTTTCGGAAAAAGTGCCCTGCTGTGTATTTATACCATTTAAAAGTCAACCAAAAGAAAATTGTAGACATGAATACAATACAATAGTCAATTGTCCATAAATTTTCAGTTTTAAAGTGAATTTGTTATTGATATTTTCTTTGTGAATAACGTTTGAAGGCGTTCATTTTATAAATATAAACCAGTGCTAATTTTATTTTATTTTTATTTTCAGGTAAATATCATCTTCAACAACTCTGTTAAGTTAGGGTCAACCTGTCAGTAAGTAATAGATATGAAACGAATAGTTATTCAAAACTAACTTTGTTCCATGGTTTTGCTCACATTAAAAGTTATTAAGTAGCCTGATTGTTCATTCTAAATATTTAGTAAAAAAAATTGGATATTATTTCCCACATACAAATTTCCGACGTCCATGTATTTTTTTAAAATTATTTGCAGATGTTATTATTTTTATGCTTTATCCTTCAACAGGCATTAAGCTATTAATACCATACCAATTTTCATCAAAATTGGTTTAGCAGTTCAGACGTGAATATGTAACAGTCAAAATGTATATATTCTTAAATAATTTGTATTTTCTTTTTTTCTGTAATTTAATAATGACTTTGCAGTCTTTGTCTTAAAGGTTTTAAAGATAAAATTTGTACAATATACTACAATAACATACATACATACAGACAGCAGAACTTTAAAAATTTATAATAAAATATTTTTTTTTTTCTTATGAAGTAATAAATAAAAGGTTATTATTTAAACTTTATCTAGTTATCGCCATCTCGCTCACACTTTGTCTCCTTTAAATCCCGCGAAGTAAACGATATAAAATAAGTCACAGTTCCCTGTGAAACGAAGCGATTGTAATTATTTTCCTGCGTTTAATAATAATTCAACCATTATTCGAATGACATACGTTCATGTTAAATTAATTTATTTATCACCGGAGATACAGGCAAGTGGAGGTCGACTGCTTTCTTGTATACATCTGCCGTTTTCGGAGAACAAAACGCACCGATACATACGCCTTTTGTTGTCGCTCAACATTATTAAGTTCGTGCACGGCTCTCGATAAATATTAATCAATGAATGTAAATGTGTTTAATGTACGACTACGGTCGTGTACGAATAACAAATCAATTGCGTCCTCAGTAAGACGCAAACGTCTCGGTACAATGACATAATCAAACGAGACAGATTCATAGCATAGCAGATGCAAATGCAACGCACTGACCTAGCCCACGCCACGCGGCGACCAACACTTTCTTCTAAACTCAAAATGTTACCGTAACTATGAGTCGGACGGACAATCGTTTCCGGCGCCCGCCCGTGACGTCACACCCGTCTCGACGGTCGCCGCCCCTACTACGTAACCTTGACGGTTCAGGCAAGATGTGCGACTCGCTCGACACTCGCAGCGATTTCGTTCGCTTGCCGCGTTACCGCGTCTTCACTTTCATTATTATTGAGTTATAACCTCTGTTTGTTTCATTTATTTAAACTACTCTAAAAATTTCTCTCTTTAAAACCTTTCAAAAGTTCTTTTACTCAAGCGACCTGTGCTGTGTAAGTAAGTTTACAGATGCAGTTAGGGCTGACATCATTTTTATACCTTTTGCATCATTTGCCTCCTTCAGGAATGTGTGTTCACGAATCATTTATGAAGAACTCCTCGGGAAGTTCAAGAATAAAATGTATTTTTTCTGGAATAAAATGTAATTTCATTATTATAAAAGAGTCTTCGATCCGTGATTTGAAAAAGAAAAAGTGTTTTGGACTAATCGGTACGTGCGTGCACCGTAGGCTCCCTAATATATTGGACCGGATGCAAAAATTACACATATCGAATGCCACTTATAAGACGAAATAAGAGCAAAAGGTTCGGTAATTTTTCACACGACCCACGAGAGCATAGTTGCCCTAAGCGCGGCGTGCCGGGGTTAGCGAACTTCGCAACCTGTAATTTCGGACCGCAAAAGGAGTAAAACGCATCGAGATTGGTGATTAAAAACCTTTGTCGGTTCTACTAATATTTATATTTTTCGCAATGCGCCCGACATCTAATTGGGCGCTCGTATGTTTTGATGTAGGTACAAGCTGCGGCCGCAGCGGTCGGTGGCGGTTCGACCACCGACAGACAATTTCATTAGTTCTCTTGGTATGGTACATATAAATGTGTTCAACTTTTTATGTCAAACCGTTTGTGTCAAGTCGTGACCCCGTCGCGCGAACGACGCCCGACGCTCCTCGCCGACAAAGACAAGCTGGAAAATTACATTTCCTTTTAATGAAACGTTCAAAATTCGATAAAGACACGACTCGTGCAGGTACAACGCGTTAAAAATACTGACTAAATTATGAATAGCAGGTGGTAGGAACGGGCAACTAGTTTTAAGTTCTCTAGAACGGCCCAAGGTCTGGGATATTGAACCTGACCGGAGCAATAGCACTGCAAGGTCCGCCCAGAAAGAGACGGGTAAACTATCACTCATTGTTATGGGGGAAATGTCGCGGCCACACGCATCAACAGCTCGTTGGACTTCTATGACTATACTTTGCCTCTAATCGCTTCGGTATGCGATGCAAAGCGGCTCGCTTCTTTATAGAGCGATCCCGTAAGCGTGATGCGCACTTCCTCAAACAACGTGACGTGCGAACGGGACAATAGACGCGGGCCGGCGTTTAAATCTCGCGGCGAGAGAGGGATGGAGATAGCGAGTGACAAGTGCTTTCGCCGCGACAGAGATGGCAGAGGTGCATTGCGCTGACGCATCACGATCGTCTGCGCGCTCTTGTCTTTTTTTGTTGACTCTACCCCCGCAGCTTTCGGTTTCAATGCGTTTACAACAACAGTTTCGTTTCGACGAATGTCGTTTATGCCGATATTAATCGGTATAGTAGCAATTAAATTCGCCGGTCGGACCGGTCGTCTCGCTCTCCGTCCGTTCGTTCCCACACTGTTGATGTCATCTTAATTATGAATGTTCATCGCGGCGCTGATATGCGGTGGTCCCGAACTCCGAGACCACTGACCTACTGCTGTGGTGGTGCTGATTTTCGCCTCGTCAGCATGCAAGCTATAAACGCTGAATGAGAATCGTTAACAAATAAATGAATACGAACGCTGCACGAACAGGAAGCGCTTAAAATAAAGGTGTAGTTGCAAATCGAAGGTAAACTTGTTGAGCGTTCATTGGCATTATTAAAAATAAATAATATTGATTTTGGAATGTTAGTCGACGCGTCATCGCGCCCTCCCGCGGAGATTGCATGAACTCTTATCTGTATTAGAACATTGATTATTTTTTTGGACAAATTAAATACTAAATAGTGTTTTAATGGAATATTCGTTGCTATTGTGTATCCAGCACTTTATGAAACTCAATACGCCCTTGCTACAACATCTTGTATAGTACGATCGATTGTCTTGTAATCCATAGATTGTATATTATTTTCCTGTTCTGTTAACCACCTACCAAAAACTTTGTGCAATCTGCTAATTTTTATGTAATTATGTAGACTGAATTAAACGTATTTCATATAGTAACATTACATTAAACTTATGTGCCGCTGATAGCAGAGCACACTGGTGGTTGGCTGCAGAATGAAGACCCTCCTGACAACACGTGCCATGTTAAGAAGTACCTTCTTCTGTATCTGACCCTCGATCCGGCAATCTCTTGAGGTGTTAGCGAGTTTGCCGAATTATTATTATAAAAATTATGATGAAAATATTGCGTAACATTTGTTAGTGTGCCACAGAACCACGTGTCGCGTTATCGCTTATATATTCTAATATGAAGTAGGTATTATTATAAATTCTCACATACGCCACACGTCCGCATTGGATTTAGTATTCGTATGTCCCGGCACTCCCGATCGCACCACCGCGCAGCGCCGTTTTATTTATGCTTAGCAAACACTCGAGATAAGCTGTGAACGGTATGCCTGTGCTTCCCACATCTGCCGCGACCTTGGCTCCTCACGGCCCGTTGTGTAACCTCCTTATCAGTCATGTTTTCCTAACACACATTCCCGTCAACTCAAATCTTATACAATGTTTTCCGGTCTTGATAACTTGGGTGAGCTCGTGTAACTTTGATCACACTTCAAGTTACAGCTTAAATTCACTATCGTTTGGTCTACACATCAAACGACCGTCGGCTCGTTAACATAATTAGTTATAAACTTTGCCTGTCAACCGGTTTCGGTGTGGGCATTTGCTGGGCTCTTGTTATTTTTATAGGAGTTGTTCTAAATCAATGTTAGGCGTTTGTGCGAAACCGAAAGTGAAGTGTTAAATCATTTTCTGATTTAACTCTTATTCCGTATGAGTAAAACTGAAATTCAAATGCGCAAAAATAGTCAAAAAAAATGATGTAAAGAGGCGAGCGAATGTTTTGTTGACACTTTACTTTTGAACGGTGCAGCTTGGATTAGTTATGGGCTGGCCGGACTTTATTATTCCGGTTATAAATTTAACAGTGCTCTTTAATCGGCCCTTTAATGCGTCTGGACGTTGACTCCTGCGAACGCGATTCGATGAATGGTATACACTATGTTCGAAACATTGCTCGGAAAGTAGTAAAATGCTACTAATGAGTGACCAAGACACGTATGTGTACATATAGGATTTTGTCGCACAATGGTGGTCCAGCCGCTTCGACTCATCGGCGAGGAATGTGGTTGCATCGCAGCCTCCCAACACATAAAAGCCTATAGAACCATCTCTAAATATTCACTCGTACGTATACGTTCACGAATAGATATCGACTTGAGATTAATACCAAACTTTTTTTATATAAGTTATTGTTGGCCGCACAGTGATACACTGTTTGAATATTTAGCCATATCCGCTGACTTCACCGCTTCATAAAAAAATGGCGAATAATTAGTCAATAAAAATTCCGTCGATTATATATAGTTGTTACACGGGACGTTACGTAATTGGAGTAAACGACCTAAGAGTTGTTGCTTGAAGGTCTGTCAAGCACGTGGGGCCAATATGGTGATCGTTCTCATATTCATATTAATTTATATACATCTATTTTATATTATATGTATTGTAAAATTCAAATACCAGAACCTCCGCATCAAATGGAGAAGTATTTAACAAATATATCTAATGTTATAATAAGTATCAATTGATTTTAATCCAAAGTATAGCAAAGACCAACAGACCAAAGACAACAGTCAGCTGAATGGGAGAAATAATTAATACTGTAAATTAAAAAATGTTGCTCAACATACGCCCAATATTAAAAAGATATTGGATTGTTTCTAATATGGACCCTGCGATATCCAAATTTGAAATTAAAAACGTATTATTTAAAATTTTTATATGTTACAAAATTTCAAAGATTTACCCATTATAAAACAAAGAAATAAGTGTAAGCCATAAAAGATTCCACTAGTAAAGAAGTGTGGCTCGTTATTCGATGAAAGGTAATTCGCGAAGTTTATCAAGTGACATGTTAATTACATGTCTGAATTTAGTCTGAAAGTGGTACAATGTGTTCATTTTAAATGTGGCCGCTGTATCACCGGTCGAATTAGGGTAGTTGTGTTTTAGGCACATTGTTGTCGAGCGATGGACATCGCCCTTGACCGAGGCGTCGCGTCGCGACGGCGCTCGATGAGGCCGTGTAAACATATTGAATGAATCGCGTACGCTCGCGTATGTACATGTACCATTCATGTGTGCGCTTGTAAACGCATGATAATTCAACTGCCCGTGTGTTTCGACAACATATAAACGTTCCTACTTAACGTGACTGACGAACGCAGCGAATCGCGAACTATTTTTTGAACTTCACTTTATAGAAAAAAATGACAAAATTCAAATCTTATTAGTATTCTATAGACGATTTTTTGAAATACATATATCGTAGTAAGAAAATGCAGAAAAGATGAATTATCACTAAATGGATTTGCACATAGAATATATATCAGTTGCCTATGATTTCATAGGAATGTTTAATATCCTTTATAAATAAAAAGTTATTCACAGTTATCGCTAATAAAGATATTTTTATTAAAAGAAAAAAAAAAAACAAATTAAATAAATAGGTAATATTTGTATCCAAATTAATTTTTGCAGATACTTGTTTGACATGTTAATTTCCAATATTATTGTTTACTAGCTGGTGCCCGCGACTTCGTCCGCGTTTTAAAAGAAAAGAGTAGCCTATCCTGTGTCCGGTACGTCTAAATGTATATCTGCCAAGTTTCATGAAAATCAGTTAATTCGTTTAAGAGTTATGGAGGAACATACATACATACATACATACAGAAATAAATTCTAAAAATGGTCAATTTAGTTTCAGTATCATGTATAGAGCCTATAAACACACATAATACTAATACTAAAAACTACCTATAAATACTAATAATAAACCCTTACAGATTTATTATTAGTATTGATGATAAATCTACCATTAATTGTATAAAGAAAAAGGCAGCGTTTTCCGAACGATAGTGCCGCATGTGTCAGGTTGAACGGAAACCACTTGGAGCGTCACGGCTCGCGAGGCGCCCCCTTAGACTTGCACACCAACGAGCGGTAGGTACGTGTTGCCGACACTGATACCCTTCTAGCTAACTCGGTTCCATCTCATTTGAAGCCATTTCCTCTTATTTACCAATTAGACAATTTATTACTTTGCGGTCTTCCATCAAAGAATAATTTGATTCTGTCTCACAAATTTGCAAACAATACGAGTACATTCTCAAATGCGCTGCCCAGAATTTATATTATCCGTCATAGCTAACGTATATTTATTAAAATAAGAACCTCACTTTTGTCTATTATAATGGACTTAGTGATGCATTTTGTGAAAATAAGGATTCCTAGATGTTTCGATATTATACTTACCACATCGATGTTTATCTACCATAGATGAATATCAATCAATCCATACACTAAGTCCTTCAGAATCAACATAATATGCATGAGAATATTCAGGTAACTTTACTGTTCTCTCTAATGCTTGATGCATTAAGTTCCGGTGTCCTATTTCTTAAATCTTTACTAAGTATAAAACAAAGTCGCTTCCCGCCTTCTGTCCCTCTGTATTACGCTTAGATCTTTTAAACTACCTAACGGATTTTAATGCGGTTTTCCCTAATGGAAAGAGCGTTAAGCGAGAAAAGATTTTATATATGATTTGCACAAAAAAAATCCACGCGCAGCCGGGAGCGGGACGCTAGTAAATAAATAAATGAGTTATTAAAATGGTTGGTGAAGTTAGTAGTGTTGAGTTCGCGGAAGACGATGCATCTCGCGTGGCGGCGTAGTGTGCGGGCGATGCAGCTTAGTGCGTTCGGCCAGCCCTCCAACGCTGGTCTGGCGGAGGCGACGGGTCGACGGACGCCCGCCCGACCGATCGCAGCCGAAGGTCAAGGCTGCCCGCGAGCGATCGAGATCCTACGACTATACACCGCGCCGCACCGCACCGCGCTAGCGTCGAAAGAAAAAGTGACAGCCCAAACCTGAATAGAATGCGAGGACGTATAAAAACGAAAGCACTGTTTATCTTATGCGAGCCTAGTACTATCACCCACTTTTCATTTTTTTCTACACACTTTCGATCGTTCCAAATTAAAACGTTCGATCGTAACGATCGTCGATTGTTTAATTGTTGTTAGTCATTACGGTGACTTGCTGGTTGCTCGCGAAAAGATCTCGATAAAACGACCGTAGATATCCTGGTAGCGGTTAGGTCACCCATTGGCGGTCAGTGAACTCCACGTTACTAGTAATTCGCGTTACAATCACATCTATTAACCTATTTGCGAGGCATTCTGCAACGGATTGTGTGCACTCGATCCAACACTGGTTAGAGACGTTGGCTTCGATGTGGGCCCAAAATTGAAGATAATGCTTGGAAGCGACGGTGTGTAAAGAGCATTTAAAAAAAGTTTTTTCTGCGAAGTTCGTTGGATTGTTGACGGCGGCGGCAATGGCGGTCGTATTATACTTATTTCTCGCTCGCTTTGTCTCTCCAAACTATATCGCATTATACCATACCCTAATTAAAATGTTCAGAATCGGTTCTCTTGCGGTTATGTTTACGATCTGTATCATTTTTGTTTAATGGGGTTATTTCGTCCGTAGTCGACTATCTGCTAATTATGTTTGGTGTCTGGCCGAACGCCTTTTAACCACTTATCCCTTATTTTATCCATATTCGTTTTATGACTGCTCAGACGTTTAAAGACTCCGTTTAATTTAAATAGCAATACCTCCACGATTGTCTTAATACACTAATCGTGAGTCTATGTTAATTTAAACAGTGCTTAATTTGTTCACAGTTTAATATACAATTGGCCACGCGTCTTGACTTGTATCAGACCACGAATCTTGCTAAGACATTTGGAATGTCCGCTCTTACAAACATTAATACAACATCCTATTTAAAATGTCCATAGTTTTTGGTTATATTCGTAACACACAAGAGCTTTTTTCATTTCTCCAAAGCATTTTTGTAATATAACTAATATTTTAATTAATTATTAATGATTGATCTTTGGATGCTTGTTCTAACTCACGCTTAAATGTAAGACAGAATTATATAGAACTTAGCACGCTGATAGATCATATCCTTGGATACTTTTCATCCCGGAGTAGTCAACAACGTATGTTGACTGCAGCAACTTTTTTAATCCGACTTGAAGCATCCCGGGTGAAGCTGGGAACGGATCACTAGTAATTTATAAAAACCTCTTTTATGCTGCAAGTTTACAATAAATTTTATTGTTCACTTTATTCGAGCCGTGAACCCTTGTTCGAGATAATTCTCGAGCATTTGCAAGGACCCTCTAGTTGTATTGTCCTATTCATAGTTTGTCTCGGATGCACCTAGCCCGACTAAATGTCACTCGGTGAGCCCGCCGCCGCATTTAGTCGCTCCAAAATAGACTTGGTCGGCGTTCATCAACCTCTTACATTCGTCATCAGTTCTCGCGTGCCGCTGTTGACCTTTTACATTGATGCTCTTGTTTCAAAGCTGAACGTCCGCTAACCAACAAACATAGCGATACACGAGGAAATATGCGATCGCGCCGTCCACAATTCGAACGCACAAAAAAATATTTTCTGGTGTTTTTCCGCCTTCCACATGCTAAGTCTCGCAGTGGTTCGTTCGTCTCGGTGAGGATTCATTGTAAAGTAATTCACTGCTGTCAAATCAACACTAAAATTAATTGAGTCTGTCGATTGTATTGGGTTCCACCGACCGCATCGATATGCAATATCGGGTCCATCGTAATGACCGTGGCAAAAAAATTTGACACATTCAAGGCAAAAAAACAAACGATTATTTAATCACGATTCGAGTTTATTTGCCGCGACCATATCGGTCTCGTTAAAATTCAGGATATTGCGTAGAGAGCATCTCATCTCAATGGCAAATGGTGTAATAAAGACCCAGACAGAAGATTAATCTATTAGCTAAAGGAATTAAAAAAATTAAGATAAATTCTTAATAATCATCATCATGAGCCTATAAGCGTCCACTGTCTTTCGGACGTCAAAGAGAGAAATAATGACTTATAAGGATAAACTCGATGTCCTACTTCCTAGCTCCCAGGCTCTTTAAGTAATACTTTTAAAGGTATTACGATACTATACGAGACCAAACTTTGCATAGCGACTATTGATAACTAAACTTAAATTATTTATCAAAAGAAAATTGTATGAAGGCCTAAAAGCCTACTCTTATAGTGTAGCAAATATCTTGCTCACAAAACGATTTGAATTAAATTTTTTTATTCCAATTATCACTGTCTTGGCATTGATGTATAATTGTTATTATTTTATTGATTTGAGATTTTTTTTAATAAAATCATCTATGGTGGTCTCTTACCGGATTCTCCCACTAAAAAACATTTTACCGAACCGGTGGTAAATTAAATTTATTGTATTGTGTTTGGACGATCTATATACGAGTAAGCTGTAAAATTTTGTATAGACGAATAAACAAGTATCGAAGGTCCCATAACTGAAAGCCGATGAACTCTCGATGGAAACTCACGACCGAATGTTTGTAAACATCCCTAGTAAGTACAATTTAAACTTTTTTCATACCGCCCCAAGCAGCTGCTTTTTATTACACAATCACAACTTTTATTGCGCCTACATCTAGAACGCAGGAAGTTTAACTCCTGAAACGTGCTAACCGCACCTGAATCATTAAAGTTCGAAGTGTTAGTAATCTCGGTTATCTATTAGTCGGGCCGATTAGCAAATCATCGGTCACTGCGTGCGTACACTGCAATCTGCAATGGACGCCGACATTTTCTGCCACTCTGTTATTTCTAGCGAGGCGTTTGTCTCGGGCGCCAACTTTAGACTAGATACAGGGCTCATTTGCATTAGTAGGCGTTATTTGTAGAACTTGACGTTGTCCATTCAGATCCCGAGGGACATGGCTTCTTAGCAATGGACACTGAGTATTTGTGTTGAATTTTTTTTGGTCTTGAAGTAAAAATTTAGGAGGCGGAGAAAAACAAGTGGCGATTACACCTTTGGATTTTTTGTATGGAATCGACCTTTAAATGAATAAATTCTATCAATTTCCTTTCATATCAGATTCAAATAGAGCCTTAAGCTGATCTGTTTTTAAAAAAAAAATACAATAATAAAAGTAGTTTTAATGAAAAGTAGTTTTTTATTAGCAAATTTGAATCAAAATCAAAAGTATATAACATTTTAAATTTATTTGAAATATCTTCATTAATAAAAACGTACAATACACAAATATAAAAAGTGCTCAAAATATGCTAGAAGACCTGAAAATAGTAAAATAGTAAAATTATGCAGGGAAAGATTTCTATTTCCAAAAAAATGGAAAGTGTCAACTTTTTTTTCTCATCCACAATTATCCCTGAGTAATATTAAAAGTGACGACGAATTTTTAATAAGTAACAAGGTTAAAAATTGTTTATGTTGCTGGAGGATTTAACTTATGGCTGATGGAGCGATAATGGAGATTTTTAAGCTCGCGTTTCTCTGTCACGTCGTAAACGCTCAGCGTGAGGTGTCCACCACGTCTCTTATATTAAACTTTTAACGTATGCTGCACAGATATAAAAAGGCTTCTTAGATCCACTTTCTTCTAACATCATAAAATATAAATAATGCCGATCTTATCTGGTGTAAAAATCATCTTTTCATCTTGAACTTTTAATACCACATTGACTTATAATATAACCATATCAAAAATCATCTTCAAGACCTCTCAATATAAATCAATAAAACGTTCGTTCTATTTAAATTAATTTTCTGTTCTGATTTATTTTAGGTCAATACCGAGCCGACATTATTTACCTTATTTCTGCGGAAACCTTATCCTGTTAACCTTTGCCATTATTCATTTATGACGGCATTCACGTTGTAAAAAATAACAAAGAGGCTACCTATACAGGCTCTTTGTAAATTCATCATTCGAATATGAGATCAGATTAGCATCGTCGATTCGACTGATTAAAATTGTTTGTGTACAATATTATATTTCCACTTCGAATCGTTGTTATAAAAACATTATCCTTTAGTAGCCTTTGCCCGCGACTTCGTCCGCATCCCTTTTCCTTAGGTGTTAAATAAAACATTTATTCAATCTTAATATTTTGTCAGGCGTACTTCCCTCGGGAGCGGTACTTGTTTTCTGAATGTAAAGTACTCTATGTAATGTTCTATGTTCTGATAACGTGTTGCAAAGTTTCATGATGACCGGTCAAGTATGGCGTGAAAGCGTAATATACAAACTAATTTTCTCACTTACTTATATAATATATTAGTTGGGAAACTCTTGAAAAAAGCTTCTATCTCTTCTAATAGAAATAAACTAATTTTTCCAAATACAAATACATATTCTTGTATAATATTTTAGCCTTCTTTGTCGTCGAGATGCATCAATCAAAAAACATCTGCATTTTGAGGGCGTATCCCCGAGTAACTGTCTTTTGTTTTCGGTTAATAATATGTGCAAATAAGTTCTCGTCTCGAAACAACGGTACTGCCTAAAATCATTCACTGCGTAAATCTTAGGGCCCAAAACACATGCGCTCAGTTATTTCTCCGACTACCTTAAATAATCTAAATAAACCTTGAATGTGGTAAATGTCTATTTTATTAAAATTTTCATATGTGGTGTCAATCTTCTTTTACACCAGTCTTGTTAGGACCTATGACACGTGACACACAGAAATCAACCCTTGACCTTTTTTCTTCATTTACTTATGATTGACGGCGATTTCTTTTCTTTTCATAACATCTGGTTGTTATAGTATCATTTTATGATTGGCAGCACTATAATAACATCTTGTGTTTATATGCGGAAACCATCAACTTCTCGGGAAAAATTTTTCATTAGCATTGTACATCCAAAAATAATAATATGGAAATGGTTACATTTGTTAAAAATAAAATTGCCAATATGATTGCCTTCTTTAATTATCTTTTTTTCTTTAATAAGAAATTAGCCATTCAAAATTATTAATATTGAAATAGTAATTGTGAATTTTAATTTTGTTAATGGCTACTGAAAAGAGCAGAAATAATATCTATAATAGATTAAATATATTTGGTAGGTTATAGTTTTACAATTTTTTTTATTTTTAAAATAAAATTCCAAAAATGTAAAGTCTGGTGTCCAACAATATAAATAAGGTGTGTTGTCTAACTATGGGTTTTCTTAAGAAAACTCAACATTGCTCAACGAGCTATGGAGAGGGTTACGCTCGCCTTTACTCCGCTAAATCAGATAAGTGAAGGGATACATAGATAAACCGGAAAATCACAGAAATAACCCGGCGTACTAATAATCCTATCTATCCGGTATAATAATAAAATTGATACGAAATTCTGTGCATTCGGGTACAGTGTATACTCGCCTTTATAATTACGTGATGTGACACATCCTTTTCAAACTGTAAATAACGGGTGACTGACAACCAACAAATTTAATGCAACTTAAATATTTATGTTGAATAAATTTTCAGGGATTTAATAAAAAAAAAATCGTATTTAATTTCATGTGTCTACCTTGTCCATCCAATTAAACGTTCTCCAATTCTAAAACTGAAAAATTACTTATCATGTACAGTACCAGGTATATAAATATGTATGTATAGTTACCATATTCACATACAGCTTACTCGAATTTATATATTCAATATCAATTACCTAACATTATGGCATTCCAGTAATATTTTTCTAGATTAAGAACTTTCTAGAGAAGTTTAAAGCATTTAGTTTCTGTTATAGAAGTTTCTAGTTTAATTGAAAGTAGCCGATATTCCATAACCAAAATATCGTCCAAAACTCCAAACAACAACACTACCTGAAATTGAGTATAAGTAAGTAACTAATTATAATTATGAATACGAATTCAAACACGTTCAATACTGATTGTTTGGGCATTAAGAAGTATGAGTCCGTTTCATAACAATAGCATAATTCTTTCGATAACAATTTAATAATACAATAAAGTTCATAATCGTCCCCATTCATAGCCTCTGACCACGTGACTTTGGCGGTTAGACGTACGCGCAGGTCATTGTCGAATCGCACTCTCAAGGCCGAGATACTACCGCGATTTGCCAACTTAGAGTACTTTAACTAGGCTCTTAACTTATCGTATCATTTATCATTTAAAAAATTGTTTCAATCTTGACAATAGAGTGCGCATTTTTCTTCTTTTGAACATGCGTCAGTGAAATTCTCATAAGATCAACCGATTTTAATGTTTTTTTTTATATGTGTTTGTCATTTAAGTGGATGTTGGATAGAAAAACTTTGCTAAATGTTTCTTGTTTATTAATAATTTATTTATTATAATATATTTATTATACATATATATGTATATGATGTATTATTTCTTAATGTAATATTTAATATTCAAAGTGTTGACCTACCTAAGATGTTAACTTTGATTTTATAAGTTATTTTGTTTAATTTAATTTCTTTAATGTCTAGGTCGTTAATTAAATAATAATGCCGTTAATAAAAGTCAAACCAAGTCAGCTACCATTCTATAAAATATAAAATAGAATGAGTATAAAAAGAATTGAAGAATTTACTTTAAAAGTAATATGCTTCATTTCGCTAGCATATAATTCTGTTTTAGCTTTATAATATGTATTGAAGAGTTCAGAAAGTGCACGATGAAAGCGGTTCGTAGAAAAACAAAGTCCACAATATGAAGGCGTCTGCCTCAGATACTTTGTGTACGTTGATCTTTTAAACGGCGTCGTTTACCGAGCGTTGACGTCGCTCCTAGCTTTCGTGAGGCCCTTCCAAGCGTTACTGAATCTTTCGTACTTGTACAATCTTTAAACCAGATTAGAAGTACGGATCTCATTTGCATATCTGTAAGGCACCACACAAAAATAGTATTTTACGTTAAATTTTACCTCGTTTAAATATACGAGATGACATAATTACGTAAGATCGTTTTAAGTGACCTCACGTTCTTGCAAATGTTAGCTAGCCGGAAACGCTGAGTCCAAATATTCGGCAATGAAAGAGGTCGTAGGCACTAAGTTGCCACAATCAAAACAACTCTGCGGTCCTGGTACTTAGGTGGTGTGGCCGGTCCAAAAAACCGCCTATGGAACCCACTTTGATATTTCGCCGGCACTTTAATAAAAATATTACGTGACAGAATCTACAAATATTTGTCTTGTTAATCTGAGTTAATTCTATGATTGTATATCGCTTAAAATAGTCAGCTGTTTTTAAGTTTAAATTGAAAACAAATTTTGTTTAATCGTTAGCAAACAAAACACAGGAAACATGTATAATTAAATTTAAAATCATTGGATAACTAGGTACTTAGTGTTTGCGAATTATCTTGCTTACAAATAAGCGTGAAAATAAACAGTTTTTGTTCACAATAACACTGTCATGACATTGTGATTAATTTGTGAAATTTAATATTTTCTTGGTAATTGAAGGTTTGAGAATCCTTTCAATCAGCAAGTTTATATAAAATGAATAAATAAAATATCACAGACATTTAAGGGACAATAGCGCTCCTACATCTGTCGTTAGTCGTCTTACGTCCTAGATTAAGCACATTAATTATATTTTGTGTTAATTAAATAAAGGTCAGTTGTTACATATTAGTGTATCATTAGCGAGTACTAGGAAAACAGCGAGGACATAGTTTAGTTTCGTATAATCGGGACTAGGTAACAATAGTTTAACGAGTGTCAGGCGTTTATAAGCTATCAGGAGCATACTAACTGGCGAAGAGTTCAGTGATTAGAAGCGTTTACCGTGGGATTTGGCTCTGGGCCAACCAGGCCATACCGGTGCGTTCACCCAGCGTCACACACGCCGTAAAAATACTTACAAATTGTGTCTTTACACTACGCTCGGGATACCCCAAATGTTTATAATGCTATCGAGATTCCATTGACGAAATTTCACTTTTATAATTTTGTTTGTCCTCATGACCTCAGTATACCATGACTTTACTCATTACGGCTGCACTTCCCCGGTGTTAATAATGATCGATACTCTTATAGGTATTATAATATTTTATTACGAGGCCGTTTGATCGAAGCAAGCGTCTTAGTTCTCTGATTTGGGACTCCCGGGTTCGATTCCCGGCTTTGTATTTGTAAAATTTAATCCAAAATTTTTTTAGCCAAAAAATATACAATGTATATTATACATTGGGATACATTTCATTGGAAAACATATAAGTAATTAATATATGCCATAAATCTTTGGTTTTTAGTGTTAGACGCTTAGTGAGATATCCACGCTTAGTGAGTTTTAGTGCTGATATCCACTAAAATTATGGAGCGATTTTTTTTATATAATCAATTTTGGTTTCTATTCCACAATCGTTTTCAACTCCTTTTCTAGCTCATTTTGTGGTTTGTTTAAAAGTAATTTGGTGTTCATGAGTCAATTATTAACAATTATTAACTCGTTCACAACAGCATCAATAAGTTTTCGTTGACAGATCCTTAAGAGTGACGTCGTACTTCCAGATGTTTCATCTCTGCCTGGTAACAAACTGGCTTACAGAAAAGGTACCCCAGTTTGACAAATACAATTCGACAGTACACACTGTGCCTTCAAGCGATGTTTTTTTTGTGTTAAGACCTTGATAAGATTTTTACCTACATCAATTATTATTACCATTGTTGTTAAGTGGTCATAAGTTTTGTCTATGTATAATAACCGTATAATACAATACCAGTATAACGATGAATGTTGACCGACATAATTCGTAACTAATGGTTAACAAATATTTCTCCGTTGCCATTGTAACAATTAGCAGTTATATTTAACACTAGCTTGTACGTGGCATTATTTTGTCACCTAACACCAAACAGTGAACTCAAATATTTGCAAATTATATTAACCACATTAATTTCAAATCAGCACATTATTGCAAAACATGAGATACATTTGATTTTTCTAAATTAACTTTGTTATACTTCTTTGAGAACGAACTCGTAACAGACATTGGGTTTGCTAAAAAACAAACCAGATATAATCTAATTGTTCACAAAAAATCCTCTATGTCTTTCAACTTTAGCCTCCAAATTAATCTCTATGGATTATCTTTAGTCTCTAGGAGTTACGCGGCGAAACGCTATCCTGCAAAGCTTACGCAACATTCGTTTTATAATTCGAAGACTAGAATAGGTACTTGTGTATTTTTTCGCTTAAAATATCTAAAAGAAAGAACTATAGTAAGTATAGGCATAGTGTTAACCCAGTCATACAAATAAGTACTTTCTTTACAAATAATGTGATGAAGAAATAGTATGTCGTTCCAGAAAGATTCAGAAACGCTTAACGTAAATAACCAACTTGGTATGTATTTCCCTTTCAAGATGGGTATCTCGGGCAATCAGAGCGGGACAGGTGGCGCTTCCCTCTCGCTCGCACCCACGCGACAATCCCCAGACGCCACGTGTCACTCCTGCATCCCGTAACGTACACAAATGCCTCGCTATATTCAAGCAATATTTACTTTTCACCGCTACACAACAAGATTCCTAACCGTTTAACATTATATTATTACATTAGCCGTTGAGTAATGAGGACTCGTATGTCCGTGTTTTCAGCACGAATTTTAACCTAATTATTTGTGGAATAACGGTTCATTTTCGCTTATCACCTTTGACTTCATCGTCTAAAATGCATATTAGATACAGATACCCAGTAAAACAAAACTATTTGTAGTTTCCGACATTATTTAAGAAACTCGTGAATTTATATATTTTAATTAGTATATTTTGTGAACATTATTAAAACTTAGTAGGACAGAGGAGGCCAGGAATCCTAATTGTTTTACAATATAAATTAGTGCCTATAGGTCTTATAACGAAGCAATCGATAACAACAATAAATTGCTAACCCCGAATTCGCTGATCGTTTCCCCAACTTAAATATGTATACAAATACGTATAGTGAGTGGCCTATGACAAATTGCTGGGCTGAAAACAAATGTCGGGCGTACATTGAACGCTGCCAACTTCACTTCGATAAACCCTCCCCCCTACTCCCCGCACCGTTCACCCACAACATCCACCCGTTAAGACACGTCATTAATCATTTCTCCACGTATACATCTCCTCTCTCTCCTGGTAAGAAAATAAAGCTTTTATTGTCATCAGTTTAAAACCCATTCCGCTATGCGGATAGCACAGATTTACGCCAGTTCGCGTCTCCGTAGTGCGGGCGGTCGGCCTACCTCTCTTTTACCTCTGTACCCCTGGTGTTATGTAAGTCGAGTGCAATGGCCGCTCAGAAAAGCTGTTTTCCTCAACGGAATTTCCTCGGGTAACCTTAATTTAAGGCGCTTTATGTGAATTATGATGATGATTTCGCATTTGCTTTTATGATGTTACTTGGTAATTTTTATAATAAACAACCCCAGACCCCACGAGTAGGTTAAGGATTAACTTTTATACTTTTTTCACATTCAGATATTTTCTAACTTTTTTCTAAATGACATCCTTCTAAATGTTACTTATATCTTACTTATTATATTTATAAATAAACACTTGACCCTAGATAAAATAGTTTTTATCTGTCTTTTTTGGTTTGTAAAACTTACACTTAGCTATACATTGGTAATATAAATAATTTTCGTGATGATTACGCCTATTGAGATGCAAACACAACTTGTTACATAAAAGTTATAATAGTAAATACTTATCTAAAGTTTAATACAAGATATACTTAGTATATCTTGTATTGCATCGATCGTAAGGTAACCCCTAACGCGACCCACATTGAAAACAATGCATATTTTAAAGTAATCCGCGCGTAAGGGTAATTATAGCGTTGCGGAATCCACGCACGGTTGAATGTGGGTTAAAATCGCCAATGCACCTACACACCGGTCGCGGACCGGTGCCGGGGTCGTCGACCGGTATCGATCGGGGGTGCGACACGGCACGCGCCCCTGCCAAGCCTCGTCCCGCGCACCCCGACGCACCCCGCCGCACCCCGAAGCACCCCGACACCCGCACAACTCCACGAGGTGCGCCCAAGGAAACACTTCTTCTACCGCATGCGACATTTTACAACTTTTCCCGATATCCACTTTCTTATGGACTCGGAAGCGAAGTTTAGTGGCAAATATTTGAGCGCAAGTATATTTGAATTGCGCCAGAGTATTGACACTTGTTTAAAGAGTTCATTGCAGTTCAGTTCGGTGAGCGTTGATCTGTCGGGATGCGTCGCTGGCGCACCGCCAAATTGTATGACGAGAATGATCTGATTCCGCTTCACGCTCAACGTTTACTACATCTCGTCAACAGTCGAATACAGACTATAATAAGGTGTCCACTCTTGACACTTAAAATTAATATTCAGTTACTCTGTAATTTGTAAAAAAAGACTAAGATAATCACAATACAATGATGACTACCAAAATATATAAAGTCTCTAGAAAGATGAAATATCAGTTAAGTACGAGTCTACTCCTTTTATAGAAGAATTGTGAAATCTTCTTTTGCTCTGTAAGGAACTGCAGAGGAAAATATTTTTAGAAGGTGGAGTATCATTGTTTTTGATTATTACCTATGGTTACATAGCTAAGGAGACATGGATGTTTTTGAAGACATTTTGAAGTTATATTTTTTGCAGTACAGACAAAAAATGAAAACTGCTGATTATGACACATGTATACCATAAAATCAACCACTGTTAATAGTTGACCAAGGTTTATCTATCGTATCTTATCTTTTCTTACGATTTATAGAATCACGTTTCTAAACTTCCATTACGGGCAGGAAGTGCTTTATACTCAGCGTTGTATAGCGAAACATCTTCAGTTGCTAGGGCGCGGGAAAAGTTGCCTTAGATCGGGGAGGGATTGTTCCCTCCCTTGCACCGCCTGTTGTTATAGTGACGTCCTCTGATTTATGTGCGGCCGGTGACTAGACAGAGCCTCTTTGCTTTATTGATTTCGTCATCCGAATACATCTTTCGAGATACACAAAACTCGAGCATTTTCATCACGGAATATTGAAGAATTAACCTAAACTAGAGACAAATTAAAATATATTAATTTTTTATGAATCGCCATCATATGATTGTGCTGTGTACATCGTCTGATATTATTATATTAATTATCATTAAAATCAGTATGACACTAACTGAAAGGTCCCAACTCGTATTCAAGTTAAATTTAATAAAAATGTAAATGAGTAGTAAAACAAGAAATTTAGTACAAAAGTATATTACCCTTTTTCGTGTACTTGTATAGCAAGTTGATGTTAAAAAACAGCTGAGGTTTTTGCCAGTAAAAGAAAATAATTGACTATTGTAATAGTAAACCCGGAACAAACACAAGGTTCTATTTGATCGAGCATCAGTGTAAAGTTGACACGAGATGGGGGTTGCTCATATAACACAAAACGATTGAACCTAGGATAACAAAACACAAAAGGTGTACTCTGACAGCGTGTAATGTTATAGTAACAACTATTTGCATATTATTTAACTCTGCCATGTTCACATAATATAAAATGTGATTTGTTATTACATTCAAAAAGAGAAACTTATTTTTTATCAGACAAGCTTATCTGACGGTAAGCGCCTTTAAACAATAGAAAAACCCAACGCAAATGCGATTTCAACCTTTGACAGGATAGGACCATGAACAAAATTAAATGGCCTTCGGCATCTAATCTGGTTGCTACCGCCAGAAGACCTCAAATATGACTGCGAAGTGTATGCCAAATTTATCAATTTATGAAGTTATTTGAGGATAAAATCAGTTTCAGAAAGGAGGAAAATATTTTTTTTGTTAATTAAATCAGACTAATATTCTGATATCGAACCAGAGATATCTTTAAACAATTTACAAAATCATTGAACCATTCGGCTAAACTTAATAATAATAATTAATGAAACGCGTTTGAAATACATTAATCAAGGCAAATTTCAAACGCAGACGCCAGAAAGGGATGCGGCTATATTGGAGAGAGACAGCTTTAGCGCCGTATAGTACATTATTCAAGATTTTTCTCTCCACTGGTTTTCTTACACAATGTATTACCAACTTGACCTAAATAACATTTTATGTCTGAAGTCTTCCAGAATTCTATTTTAGCTTACCATCTTACCACCACTTTTTACCATCTTCTTTTGGTTGTTTTACAATCATAAATTTCATTTCTTTACAATTAACAACATATAGAATCTATTAACTTGTAGGTGCTTTGAAAGATTAACATTAAGCCATTAAGATTTCAAATTCAAAGTAATTTATTGCTGAATATGATATAATATTGTACAATCTTTCAACCGACAAGCGCTGTGCAAAAAAATAGTTTACAACCTATTCTCAGACCTATCGAATATACACAAAAAATTTCATAAAAATCGGTCAATCCGTTTCGGATGAGTTTGGTTACAAACACTGTGACACGAGAATTTTATATATATAAGATTAATCAATACTTTGTTTTATATTGACTGCATTAATTTCAATGATAAAAGCAACAAAATTTTGTAACACGAACGCTTTGTAAAACTTGGAAACACATAAATCAATATTGTTTCAGAAACTTTCCGCTCTTCAAGTGTCAAAATTCATCAATACAGTTTACAGTACAAAGCGTTACATCGCGTCGTCGGTATGAACGTTCGCTATTATAATTACGGTTACGAATCGTGAGTTACGATAATAAGAAATTAGAAAAGTAACAGACATAAATGTAATATATAGTAATAGAAAAAAAAACTTAATACTTTTTTGTCATCTGTAAGAAGAAAATCTCGCATCTTTGAATTGTCAATGGATAATGAGTACTTTTATAAAAAATTTCTCCTGATTTCTGTACTTTTTAATATATAAAGTAAGGGTATATTGTAAAGGTTGATTGCTTACAACTAGTTGACTAGTTTTCCGAGATATGCATGTTGCTTCATCATGAATTGCATAGGATTCTTTTAAATTTTATGCGAAATTTTCTTTTAGCAGAGAAAGCTTTTTATAATCGGACACTAAAAATACCACAACATTTTATCGAAAATGAGTACAATTCATGTATTGATGTTAAATATTCCGCGTTTTGTAGAATAAAAACGACCCGGAGGCCGAGAGCCTCATTACAGAGCTAGGGCGGGCGGGGAGCGGGTAGCGGTAGGAAGGCGGTATTGTGACTGACCCGGTTTGCTTGCTACGCCGTAGAGTGCACTGCCCGCCCGCGTAGCACCAGCGTAGACGTCACGTAGCACAGCCGCTCGCCGTACGAATTTTTAAATCATTGTCTTGTTATTAATTTTGTTACAATTATGCTAAACGTATCTTTGTTGCTTATAGTATTAAAGTAAAATTTGTCCATTAACACCAATGCTCAGAAGCTGTTTTAAGTTAAGTTGTTACTACAGACGATAGTTTGAATTCCGGCCAGCGGGCCTATTCTCTATCTGTGGTTTTTAAAACGTATCGACTCCAATGTCGACATTAAATTGGAAATAATACTTTGTCAAACTAAAAACCACACAATAACGTGCCAATAACTTCATTGACATATATAACTACGGAAAAAACGTCGTAGACATTTTGACATGTGCTTAGTGAATACCAAAGTACACAAGTGTCGAGTCTATAACCGCATCGAGTCGATAACCACAGCAAAACCACACTTAGAGAATACGGGCCCAGACCAGACACGACTTTTTTAAATGTCGACTATTGCTTAGACCGCAATCCCGCTGTGTGCTCCTGTAGTAAATGACAAACTATAGTTATACTTACATATATAGATTTTTAAATAACATACACCATATTTTACTATTCCCAACCATATATATTTAATATAAAGGCTATAGAAATTAACAATGCAATTATATAACGCTTATTTGTACTGGTATCATGTAAATTTGTCCAGATAGCAAGTATTTGTAGGTTTGCTGGCGCTACGCCAAGTCGCCGTAGCGGCTTTACCATGCGGCCGCAGATCTACGAGGGCTCGCGAACGGCTACGAAACAATGTACCAGAAAATTGGAAATACATAATATAGTAGAGACTAAGCATATTTAGCTTCATGTTTACATTATAATAATATTTTTGTCGACCAATAAATATAATAGTCATCTAGACACGAGAGTTAACTAGCACAGTGGACGTTAATTTTCAGGAAAACCAAATAATAACTGCTGTTTTTTCGCTGTGCTTTTTAAAGGGCTTAATTCATGATGGCGGGACAAAGTTAAAACTATTGTTTTCGAAACCTTGTAGATCATTTCGATTTTTTATTTCGATTCAAACGATTTTTTAATTTTATTTCGAGCACCCCGTAATATAAGGGATATTTATATAAACAGAAATAATTAATGTGACCCGAAAATCCCCAACACCTCGCTTCATTCAATCAATTCTAAAACAATCCATCTAATCATTATGATATCGGAAAACGATACGTCCCCGTTATAAATACCCGACAATTACTTAAAAAAAGGTCTAGAAAATTACAAACCAAATCGTACCTCGATTTCAATATAAAGCTTGCAATTTTTACGATATAGACCTTATTGCGAAGGTGTTGGGTGCAAAATTAGTCGGCCAAGTAAGCCGAGGGGAATGGCCGGGGTCGATAACGCGTGATTCACATAAGTGCTAAACATTACTTAGGACTATCCCACTTATGATTCTCCGGGTTTGGCTAATGTTTCCAGAAAAAGACAAATTAAATAACTGTAATCTTTTTCCAGAAAAATTTAACGGTTCCTTGAATTTAAATCAATTAAATATAATACTTTATTAAGTTATTCTGTATTATTAACAATATTTATTACTTGAGACATTTTTATCTTGCTTATCGGAAAGATTTTGATTTGATGGCATATGGATGATCATGGCATATCAAGTGGATGGATCATTTTTTGAAACAACAAAAATTATTTTCAACATTTGACATAATGTTTATTATCTTATTTGTATACAATAAATGTAACTATTTTTTAATAAATTAAATTCGCGATGCGTGGAGTGCGATGTTGCCATACTGTACGGCTATCTCGACGAATGCCATGTTGCCGTAATATAAACTTTTCAAAGTTAGGCGGAAAATGTCACAACGGCACGAGGCGTCTGTGGCTTTTTAAACTATTAACATTTCTCAACTGCTACAAATTTAATATTTGAGTAGAAAGATTCATAACGAAAACATTTAGTTAAACTAAAATCTACTGATTGAATAAATGAAATTTGCCTATGAACTGAAAGAGGCTTGGTCTTGTATTCGTAAACACTACTTTTATAAATGCTCCAATTTACTAAATAGAAAAATTTGATTCAATAAAAGAATGATTATCTATGGCTAAAGTCCTACAAATTTAACTGAGATGAATATTGGTAGCGCTTGTAAGACAAATGACAATTCACTTTATGCCGCATTGGAGGAGAGAGATGGGATATATCAGAAACGCTGGCGTGAGGCAAAACCACATCAACCAACCAAAGACTACATTTCAATAAATCATCTACACATCACTTATTCATTCATTAACCCATAATAGAATTTATATGAATTTGTAATGGGCGTTTCTCATTACAAATAGTATATTATTAGTAGCCACGTGGTCTGTTGATAAATAAAATTTAGACGAACGTCTACCCACCACCGCGCTCAAGCGCAAAGTGACGTAGCTGACGTACTTATTGAATAGAGTGGGAGGTCTGCGGGGTGTGGGTAAGGTAGACCGGGTAGACGTGACGTTTCACAGGCCACATCGACGGCGCCTGAAAGCAGACCAGGCAACTGTATCAAACCTGAAATTCATTGTTTAACCTTCACAGCACAAAGGCCATACATTTACTGTATATGCTAACTTAAAGCTTGTTTCTATTGAAACTAGAGTCTATATTACATGATAATAATATTTATTCAAGAGTCAGTTTATACTCGCACAGAACTTTAATTACTGTAACAAAATTATTCCAGATATCAAGGCTTGAATAAGCTTTTTAGGTGTCCTATGGAGTATCCTGTGTGTTTTGGAGATCAGTTGCTCCGATACTAATGATAGTCGAAAACACATATCTATATCAGCTAATCTAGTATACCATGATTCACATAATGTACATATTAAAAAGCATACAATTAACTATTTAGTATTATACGAACACATTATATCACATAATATACAAAGAAATTTAGTGCATAAAGGATGTGTTGTAGTTATGCTTATGTTATTAAAATTGTTATCCCAATTTTCCAGTTCAGGTTTGAGCTCTAACATAGAAAGAAACTCAATTTATTGTATCTTTGGCAGGCATACTGTTTGCACAATAAATCCCGTAATCCCTTGGAATATTGAGTTACTGACAAAGTCTGACGAGTGTTTTGTTTTGTTGTTTCAGGATGCAAAATCAAAGCTCTCCGCGCGAAAACTAACACATACATAAAGACGCCAGTTCGCGGTGAGGAGCCGGTGTTCGTTGTGACAGGTCGGAAGGAGGACGTCGCGCGCGCCAAGCGCGAGATCCTGTCGGCCGCAGAGCATTTCTCCCAGATCCGCGCATCCCGCAAATGCGGTGCAGCACCACCGCCGCCCGCCGGAGCCCCCGGCCACGTCACCGCTCAGGTCCGCGTACCTTACCGAGTCGTTGGACTAGTCGTCGGGCCCAAAGGCGCCACAATCAAGCGCATCCAGCACACCACCCATACATACATAGTCACGCCGTCTCGCGAACGTGAACCGGTCTTCGAAGTGACCGGCCTGCCAGAGAGTGTGGAGGCCGCACGCAAGGAGATCGAAGCTCACATCGCCCTCCGCACTGGCACAGCAGCGGGAGCCGCCAACACGCAACCCGAAGGAGAACCACTGGCGCAACTTTATCGCGCGGGATTGGGTTCGCTGCTACGCTCAGAGCAGGAGGCGGCGTTCTCGTCTGCCGGCTCGTGCTCGTCCGGAGGTTCGTCCGCGAGGCTCGGAGATCTGCTAGGCATTTGGTCGTCGACGGAGCGCGACGAGGGTCTCGGCGAGTCGCCGTCGTTCGAATCTCCCGGCGGAGGTGCGACCGGCGTGTGGACTTGGGGCGCGGGACGGCCGTCGCCGGCCGCGTCGCCGGCCCGCGCGTGCGCCGTGTGCGGAGAACGCGGGGTGGCGGCAGCGCTAGTGCCGTGCGGCCACAACCTGTTCTGCCTCGAGTGCGCGCAGCGATTGGCCGCAACGGCCGCGCCTTGTCCCGCGTGCTCGTCGCCCGCGCACCAGGCCATCCGCATTCTCTCGTAAGCGTCCGCCGCCGGCGACGCACCGACTGCTGACCTTTGTAGTTTGATACGTTTTACCGCGGCCGCGGAGACGGGGGCGCGTCCGCCGCCCGACACCGACGGATCCTATCGAGTCGCAAGTTTTTTGTAATAGGAATATCGATCTTTTTTACTTAAATCGTTATAAAAATATTAAAAAAAAAAGATAAAAATCGCGTAATCGAAATCCTGGTGCCAAAAGTCGGCGCCCCGCCGGCACGGCCCGTCCGCCGCGCCGTACCCTATCTTAAGTCGGCAGAGTTATTCATCATATATTTTCTTATTATAAACGTTTTTTATTAGGTCGTCGAGCGTGCAATTGCGCTCGCCGCCTCAGAGAGAGTCGAAGTACGTTACGATAGAATTTCGAAAAAAAAAACATAAAATTTAAAAAAAGTTGTATAATTATTGATATTGATAGCGTAAATGAGAAATCGAAAATTTATAAAGCTTACCTAACGTAATAGCGTAAAGTATTAAGATATAATAATATAATAATAATATATTAGGCGAGGGGACGGTCGGCGCGGGGAGTGTGGCGCGCGGCCTGTTGTCTATTGAGGAGAGTCTAGCTAGTTAAGTTGGTTCGGGTACGTTTATGATAATGTCACGCGACGCCTGCGCCCTCTAGCCAATACGCGCGGCGTCTGCGTCTAGCTAAATGCGTTGTTTATATTATGTAGGTATGTAAGTAATGGTTGTGTATGGACGCGGCGAAGCGACGATGGATCGCTCGCCGGCGATAGTTAATGTAACGTGGACTGATGTCATGTGTTGCTAGTGAATTTCGATTAGGACGGACAGCTGACCTACGCCAAATCTGACCTCATCGAGCGTCGTCTTATTTCCTCGAAAGCGTCTTATTTTTTATTTCTCAACGCACAGGGACGGCTGCGTGAACGTTTTGAGTTTTCTTAACAAAATCAGTTAAGTTACAAGTAATTATCCAATGAATATCTCAATAGTGTAGTAGTTGAACGGGAAGAAGTTATTCTCAAAAGTGTACGCGGATGCGAAGCGCTTCCAGTAAAATTAAAATATTTGTTTTGTTTTCGCTTTTATTCTTTTTTTGTTTGTTTTTTTTTAACTGCATTATTGAATGTCATTTGAAATCATTGTGTGATTTTTTATAATTTGAATCTTACACGTTAAGAAATAAGGTCGATGTTCGTTGAGCACAGAGAGTACGCAGTCAGCTGTTTCCCCCGCCCGCCCGCACCGCTCCCCCGCGCGGCCTGCTCACTTTTATTATTTTTTACTATACGACTATTTGCTTAAATGGATATTATACGTACACACCTAATTACTATAATATTAATATAATGTTTGTTTTAAGTGTGTTTTAATGTTTAGATTTTTATTGTAATGTTTTTATGGATGATTTTTATCTGTACGATTATTAGTTATTATTTAATGTGTTGACCCTGTTTTATTTTGTGATTTTGTGCGCCCGTCGCGTCGGGCCGAGGCTGCTCTAAATGTTCGTTTAGTGGTTATATAATTAATTACATATATATATCGAATAATAAATTTAAAATAAATGATAAAGAAATTATACGATTCATTCTCATTATGATTATTATTATTAATTACTATTGTAGTCTGTAGTACGATATTGACTAACCATTACCTATTGATACTTATTAAGTATTATTATTATTATTATATGGAATAAATTTAAAGAATGCATAATTATATTTCATAGGAATCATTATTCTGTATAACACTAGTTAATTATAACTATAATAAATATTATTATTATTATTATTGTGTATACATATAATAAATATGTACGTGTCGGAGCGTTGTTGATTAATTTGGCGGGGGCTGGTCTTATGGATTAATATTTTTTTATTTTTTTACCGTTAAATGTTTCTTTTTCACTTACTCGTATAAAGAAGCGCACGTTTCGAAACGAACTGCCTATTATTAGAATATATTTTGAAGAATGATGGTTGCGTAAGATCAGTCCTCGCGACGATGTATGTAGAGTCCCAGTGATTTCGATAATTTTATTTTCATAATAAAATGGGTAGAACGCTTTAGGTTCAAATAACGTTGTGAAATTTGTGAAATTTTGTAGACTACATATCTTATTATAAATCTAATATAAACTATAACTTTCGACTTTATCTTTCATTTGAATACCCGACAATCCTATATTTTAAATATTAGGGTTGAACCACATCTCACATACGGGTTTATTGAACTATCTACGCGGTCAAAAGTCAAATATACAAAATTTAAAATAGTTAAAAAATAACCACTACCTGTGCTAGGGGACAGCTTGAGAACAATACCCAGAGCTTACCGTCTTTCCCTCGTGCATGCCGCGAATTCGATCGTCCTGCCCGGTGTATGTGTTTGTTATCGACGTTATTGTGCAATTAAAGAGTTTATCAGAGAATATTTATTTATTTTTCTTGTATTTCTACTAATTGAAAGTAATTATCTACTAATTAAAATTGAATTTCAATATTTTTAGCTATGATTTGCATACACAAATAAGATTTTGTAATACAAATAGGATTTGTATTTTGTAATAGGGAATTTGTTGTACTATCAAGGTAGATCCTGTCAAAATTCTTAAAGCAGTCGAAAGGTTGAAGCTGTGAGCAGTAAATAATTTGAAATTTTGTTGCGGAAAGTCTCGGATAAGACAAGACAGAGTGATTTTTAATGGCCTTCTTTTGAGCGTGACAAAAAAACTTAATTCTTTTTTGCCAGATACAATTGTTCTACTCATCCCGAATCCGAATGACCGTGGTCATTTTTCAGAAAGCGAAGATGAAAATTTGTCTTAAAAATTTTTTCAAAAAAAAATATTTTCAATAAAAATGTCTCGATGTAATATTAGAATCTTTGTTTCATTTACTAATATCGTTTAGAACAAATACGAGTATTGAGCGTAAAATAATTTTGGCCGCGTAGACAGTTCAAATACCCGTGTGTGCACCTGTCAGCGTGTAATTGCATTTTATCATCCTCTAGTTTTTTCTATCGCTCAAAGTCTTCATTTCCTAGAGCGAGATAGATGCAATGACAGTTTGTGGTTCAACCCTTACTGGCATTTAAAGACTATACTATCTTGGGAAACTTTTAATCTGTTCCAATTTCAAATTCTCTTTGCTGAGCTTTAAATGTCAGTATGAGAAAGAAATACACTAAGTAAAAATTTTCATTTCATCTCTTATGAAGTATTTTTATTATTGAACTTAGGTACATGATTTTCTGTACCCATTCAAGTATTAATTTCTGAATGAAAAACTAATTTCTTTTCACTCAATTTTAGATAATTTTTATTTATTAGTTAATAAAGTGAAAATTATCTGATTGCAATGAAAAATCTGAAATGAAAATTGTTTTTATGTTAATTTCTAAAAGTCAAACTTGAAGATGTGATTTCCTATCACTTTTAAAATCTTTATTTATAAGTAAACTTCGCCTCGATAAACCACGTAAACTGGCAAAGTATTTAAAGCTTAGATTATAAGTTCCTTCCAATTGACAACAGTCTCATAGTCTTTTAGAAGATAAATTGATTACTGTTCAAAATGCAAGGGAAGCTGCTGCGTGACTTCGGCTAAGTTCACAGGAGACTAAGTATGTTCCTTTTTTTATTTTATATTATAAAATGTGTCAGACAGGATGACGGTACACTGGATGGTAGGTGGTTACCGTCACCCAAGTACACAGCAACACCAGGGGAAAGGTGCAGATACGTTAATATAACGTATAAAAAAGGCAAAGTGACGATCACAGTTCTAGACATTACCTCGTTCAGCACAGGTGCTGTTATTTTGGGCTGGTCTTCTTTCAGGGTTTCCCAAATCAATGCGAATGCCTTATGACTGCTATATAAAAACAAGAAGCTTTTTTTGGACTATAAATAAAATAAAGTTAATTTTAGTAGAGTTTAACGGGCAACCAGTGCCAGTGTGGAAGCAGTAACCACCTCCTTAACAGAAGACCACCATGAACATAACATCTCGTGTTTTGTTGTGCTTCGGTGTGTGTGCAAGAGATGTCAAGAGAGTATATTTTCTTTTTCTCTCCCATATGTTATCCATTAAGTCAATGCACTTGCCACCTCTATGTGGTTGCTTGTGCATAGAAAAATATAGGTGATATGGATTTTTCTTAACCATAATTCTGTAGCAATTCTACAATAACTTATGCTCTTGTGTTATGGAGTCTCTTATCCTGTCCAAATCGGAAACATATATACCTACTTCTATCCTTGTGTTGATAGGCGACAGTGTGATTTGATTCCTGATTCTCGGCATCTGGTCATTTGAAGCGCAACATAGACCAAATTACATTATATATACTGTCACATACGGGGTAATTGCCTTAGGGTAATAGAGTGTACCGTCAAAAGTATTTGACGGTGTTCAATATTCTACACTTCCCGATTCAGTTTAGATGGTCTCTCATCACTTATAAAATATATTTTAGTTGATCCACTGTCATTTGCGAGTTGCGACCGACGATAAAAAACAGGTCAACTAGGTTTTTTTAGAGTTGTTCAAAAAATATTCAACAATGAACACCTGTGCACTCGAAACTGTAGCGAACATCCTCAGAAATTTAAGACAAAAACGTGTGAGCATGCTCTAGTGGGAGTCTTGTTCATAGCCATATGTGGTGTACCTGGGAAATAGTTATTTGTAAACACCAACCTATACATAACGGTTTAAATAAAACGTGGTAAAAATTTCACGTGATTTTCAACTCTATTCCAAGTAAATATGATCGTGATTTTGCTCTACTTGTTTGTCCAACCGCAGAGAATTGTTGGTTATCAAGGAGATGTATCGAATTTCAAGTAACATCCTGCGTTGAGATGTTTGTATTCAAACAATAGATTTGATGGAGAATCAATTAACTAACCGTGCTAGTAACAAAATAAATAACTCAGTAGATGGTAATGGAGTTAAATTATTTTTTAAACATGGATACCAGAATGTTTATACTTATGTCTGTATCCATTAAAACCCACACAAAATAAAAATGCCCATTAAAATTCAAAATGTTAGATTATGAAAAAAATAATAATCACAATACCAGGAAGTTCTAAAAATTTTACAATATAAATAGTTCATAATAGGATAACACAGTTTTTACTAAAAACTGCCCTCTTGGAAAGTAATAGACATGTAATTATATCCATACTACTCCATACTTACTAATTAAGTATGGACTACATGTTGTCAGAGATACCGGAAAGGACATAGGGTAAGTACCTTTCATCCAGAAAAAAGTACCTACTGTTCTCGAGGGATCATCTAAAATTAAGAAAACTAACGCCTGGCAAAAGTGTAATAGCAATAATGATATTAGGCGTATATTATTTATGTTTTTTTTCAACGAGGACGAAGTCGCGGGCACCAGCTAGTCTAATATAAATGCGAAAGTGAGTTTATTTGTTTGTTTGTCACGCTTTCACGCCTTATCTACTTAACCTATCATAAAACAATTGCAAACACTGTCTCAAAGATTGAAATAGATACACGCGGACGAGATCGCGGGAAAAAGATAGTCAATTATAAGACCTAGAGACCTGTGAAAACCTTAGATTTTTATCAGTGAAGTATTAGTGAAGCTTCAGAAAGTGAAATTCGAAGAAATATATCTCGCTCTTCAAATGTTTCTTTTCATTTATCTATTAAATTATTTATAACGAAAAATTATTCTGTTAATGTAAAAAAAAAAACGATCTAATAACGTACCTAGCAACGTAATGACAAAACAACTAGAACATGGACGGACAACCCTACTTTATTTCTCAAACACAGCGCATATACTAAAAAAAGGTGCAACAATACATATGGAATTTATTTATAAGTCTGTATACTTTATTTTTATAATTTCGCATATAATTTAACTACATTATTAATGATGATGATGGTGAAATTAAAAATTTTAATAATATAAAATAAAGCTCCTATTTTCATACCAATGTATCCCTATGTTCCCCTTCATATATACTGATGTGCATTACTACTCTTAAAATTTCGTTAAAATATGTTCAGCAGTTTTTTTTATGTTAAGATCGACAGACAGGCTGACGGTCCACTTGATGGAAGGGATGGGGTAATGGGCTCTGGCATCCCTTATTCACTTACCGAAACACAACAGCATATATGCTGTTATTTCACGGTGGTATTCTGTAAGGGGTGGTTACTGCCGCCAGACGGGCTGCCCAAATGACTGCGAAACGCAGTCCAGACCAGTCAATTTTGAAAATTACATTAAAATTTCCCCCGCCCCGTAATGGACCCCGACGGGAATCGAACCCGGAATTTTTTGTACGAGAAAGTAACAAAAACACAAACATTTACCATAGCAAAATTTCACATTTATAGTATTACTTGCGTCTCACCCCCGGTTTCGCAGGAAGTTGAAATTTTCAAAAAATCTTTTCTTAGCGGATTTTTACGTTACAAAATAAACCTGTTCCAAATATCAGCTTTCTAGACTTAGAAGTTTTTAGCTGTACGTTGATATTCAACGCTAACAGACGATTTTACAAGTATACATAACCTATTTTGGAATATCTCAAAATTGAAACAGTTTATAGTCAATAAACAATAATTAAAAGTAATTATAAATATAAACCTAAAATGTCATGGAATATAAGAGAGTTATTTGAAATCGAAGTAGGCAATTTTATCGAGCTAAAAATCTAACAAAAAAGTAATGTTTTAATTTGGTTTTAACTTCTTTAGAACATTAATTATTAAAAAGTATGACCGCCATATAATACATTATTGTTACAAAGTCGTAAACGGTTTCTTATTTTATTGGTAACGTCCAATGGTAGTTTGTTCAAGTTGAAATAGTGTTATAATTATTCCAGCAGACATTTATTTATTTAAGGAGAAATAATAACTGCAGTATAAGTAAACATAAAAAAGTGTGTGTGTCAGCTCCGACGCACAATCGGAGTTTACTCCTTACAAACGATAAATAAATAATTTAATAAATATAACTCAACCATATAAATATATATTATATGTATTGAAGCATATAGTAGCCTGTAACGCATAACGTGTGACATGTGACATTTTATTTTACTCCCATAAATTTTCATAACCCCGGGCTTATAATACGAGTATATGAAAATCGTAAACTCCAAAAATCAACTTCAAAAATATAGATTCTTCAAAAAGAAAAATGTGATGCCAGTCTTAAAATTTCTCTGAGATATGAATGGTAGAAAACTTGTAATGTAAATAATTATATGACGTGTGTATTTCCTGTCGAATTTTAGTCAAAACAAATATAAATCCAATTAATGCAATGATGACACCCTTTTTAAAAGTTTACGCTTATATGTTAGTTTGCTTAATCTAAACATATAATAATCTATATCATTAAAGTTCTTGTATTAAGGGGACATAAATATATATTTACCGGAGCAGCATTATTTGTCGAGCGGGAAACGCGTAATTCATTTCTAAAGTAGCCTAATAAGTAGGGAGCCGACACGTCTGCCACAATTCATTTAGAAGCGTAACGGTTCCCCGGTTAATTCCTCTATTACAATACAAACGATAACTTTTGAAAATTTCGACAACCGGTATTTTTAGGTGACTAAACAGTTCACACGATTACAATTAGGGTAAGTGCATGAATAAATAATATATTTTTACATTTTGCGTCATCACAACAAATCACTCTTTACAGAAAAAAGAGTGCGTTTTTTTTTTAAATTTTGTAGGAATTTTTCAGAATTATGAAACAAAGATATAGTGGAGGTATTATCGATCTACGAAATAAAAGAGTTGGGAATAAGGAGATACATAGGCAAACTAAAGTCTGACATAACCCGGCGGATTCCGTACAAAGGAAAAATGTTAAGACAAACATTTGCCCCAAGCGGGATTCGAACCCGCGACCGTTTGATTAGCAGCTAGGGTTACTAGCCACTAAATCAAACGTGTGTCAGTTATGTTTGGCAATGGGTAGGAGAATATAATATAGTACCTACAAGATAGACAGACAAGAGGCCTATGTCCAGCAATGACGCCTAGGGTTGAGATGATGTTGAATTTATAGAAATATGATAGTGAGTCTTGACTAAAATTCGAGCTTAAAAAAACCATTTTTTTTTATTCTTTTTACTATTTGTAAAGCAATTGTGATTATTCCATTCGGTTGGAGCTAGTCACACGCATATAGACAGGTGGTCGAAATTCCTTATGCAACACGCAAAGACTTTGTTCAAATGTTGAACTAAAGAGTTTTTGATTTATCTTTTAGTGAGACAAAAATATTGAAAAAACACTAGAACCACAAGTTTAGTCTTGCGCAACGAAGGCTTTCATTGTTGATTACACTATATAATTTAAAAATTTTAATTTGATGGTTAAGTAGGCCTTGGCATCTTTACTCGATCACAGTTCAGAAACACAAGGACAACGGCGCCATTGTTCGGTTTGTTAAGGTTCTTACCTCTGCCTCAGTGGTCCCGGGATCGAATCTCGACAGGACCTACTTTTGAAATGACTGCCATTACTTACTGTTACTGTCACCAAACGCACTTAACGCCCGGCATCTTCTAAAAGTAGTTAAAAAAGTAAATTAAACCATCTTGAGAATAAGAAAAAGGGTACAACTTCCGAATCGAAATAAAAACTCCATGGAACAAATATTAATCGAATAAAAAATGCTTCCTGCCAGGTCATGGGAATGAAAAAAAAGGTTGTTGATACGCATGGAACGGATGTGTACCGCCGGATGTGACGACCGCAGTCTCCTGCCCGTCAGAGCCTTTCTCTTTGCCCTTTTGTCGAACGAATATACGTCTCATATCGAATATAAATTAATATTATTTATTGACTGATTCATCACGCATAAAGTATATAATGCTGTTACCCAGTCCCTTGCCAAGATCGTTTTTAAAGACTCCGGAAAAAAAACACAAAAAGAAAAGATTCGAATGGACCCTTATGAAAAGAATTCTTTCTTTTCTATAGTAGTTGTTGACTATTTTATTATAAAAGATGTACATAATGATTTATTAATACTTAAGGAAATCACAATATAAGCTTACTTTACTATAGTAGTTGTTTTATTTATAATAATTCATAATAAATGCGCTTCTAAGGGCCTCTTTCTCAAACTACAAGTAATGTGTTTATTAGTTACTTTTAAAAATAATTTTCTGTTTTATTGAATTATGCACTCGGTTTACTGCATCATTCGATAGCCGAATTTTTTTAATTATTTTCTATTTAATGCTCGGGACGTTTACCGTACAAACAAAGGTATATCAGCTCCATTTACCCCGGTTACCGGTGACGTTAAATGACAGTTTGGCCTACTTGACGTTTGAGAAAGAGGCGCTAAACCTAATAGCGTCTAGGACAAGGATCAAAGACGTTAAAGATAAATAGATTCAAGACATGCTTATTTCCTTATTGAAACATAACACACGTGCTATTTCAAGGTTCTCTTTTGTTTAAAAAGTGACGGTTACTGAACCTAATTGGGTCCCCTTATTCTCTACTGGAATCCGTTACTTATTCACCGAAACACAACAGCACACATGCTATTCTTACTTGTCAGAATCAGGCTAGAGTTAACTATGAAAGTTAATTTCCATAGTTGGCTCTGTAGGGAATCCACCCGAGACTTGTTTTCGAATATATGTATAGACCTATAAAAGTTTTAAGGGAAAGTCATTGGCCCTTATTTGACACATGACCCGGGTCAATGCACATTCAGCGCTAAAAGTGGGTAAAACTCAAAAGCCGAAAGCACATTATTAGGTACATGCATCAAACTACTACAACATGGAACATGCGTGCCTTACAAAACACTACGAATTTTATGGAACATTTAAAAGTGACATATGCGTAGAGCATGAACTGTCATTTAAAACAAAACAAACATAATAATAAGTACGTAATTTAAAGAAAATGTGACTTTACGTCAACCCATTAGAGTTTAAAATGAAATAGTAGAAGTTGATCGTTACTACTTTTTACCATTGACGCGTGAAGGCAAGAGTCCGCCATGATTCTGTCAAAGGCGTTCTTTTTATGTGCCGCTTTGGCATTTGTGACGCAAATTCCATTGTAGTATTTCGATGGGTACAACGCACGACCAGCAGTGGCGGATAATTTAAAGTTCGCGTGTCGATTTATACGACGATATCATCGTCCTCACTGAAGTAAAAGATCTGGATGTGACACACGCTTATCGAGGGACAAAGATAAGTCTGTTTTGTTTAACTACGATTAGTCCTTATCCTTACATATTATAAAACAAAATCTTCACCCGCGTCTGCCTGTCTGTCTGTTCGCGATAAACGCAAAAAATATACTGCACTGATTTTCATGCTGTTTTCACCAATGGATAATAGAGTGGTTCTCGAGGAAGGTTTTAGTATATAATTTACAAAGTTACGCGGGCGAAGTCGCGGGCAGCAGCTAGTTTTAAATATAAAAAGAAATATTGTAAGTTTACGTGGTTTATATTACTCGTAGAAATAAATAAAAAAAATATTAACATAATATGAAACTATGTACAATACTTGTTTAACGAAACACGAAAGGTAGAAAAATTCAAGAACATTTTATTTACGCCCTTAAACGAGTATAACATTAAATTAAAAAACTATTTTAATTATTGCCAATACTTTTAGATAACGCTTCCAGTTTTTCTATAGTAATGTGATATATCATTTTGCGTTATTTTAGGAACTAAAAAAGAATCTTTATTTCCTTGTCTAAATAGTCATAAATATAAAAATATTTTAATGTAAATCAGAGGTAGATAACTTCATTTATAAATTGCGAAAATCATGCAATTATATGATGCTATGAAACTGATAATGTTCAAAATAATCTGTTTTTTATTTTAATATCTCAGATAGTGCTTTGTTGGGTTTAGTTTGAAATTTTGCCCAAAATGTTGATGAGATAATCAAATTGTTTGACAATAATGTGTCAACGCAAACCTCATAAGCAAGCAAAGTACGAGTATGTTAACCAGTAATATTAAAAATGTAAAAGTAAGTTTGTTTATTTGTTACGATTTAACTACTTAACCGGTCATCATGAAATTTTGCAGGAAAGGACCTCTCATCCCGAAAAAAGTTCTGGCCTCGGACTAAAATAATAATATTTTTCAAATATTTCAGAAATTTTTCAGGAATTTCAGTAGTGGCTATAAGCTCAGTGTTCTTGGGGGGGAAATTCTTTCACTATTTCAAATTATTCCTGATGATACTTTATACCACGTGGACATGTCGCTCCTTAAAAATTAAAGGGCCACAAATCAAAATTACACTTTTTACAGGAGAGCTAATCGAAAAAAATTAAATTATTTTTTGTCTATTTTTTTCTTATTAGATATATGCTCAATATATATGCTTATTATACATAATTAGAAGCGTATTTTTAAGTAGCATTAAATGTTTTAAGTAATTTTATAATAAACTAAATCTAAAAGGAGATATAAGCATATAAGTTACTTTTGAATATAAAAAAATATATCAAAATATTTTAAATATTGAATAAAACAATCATAAGTCTTTTTTCAACATACAATATGAAGGATTGTGATTGTATTTTTGCAATAAAAACATTTTTGGACATTGTTGTTTTATGGCCATTTAGTTTTTAAGCAGCGATTATGAAGGTGCCATTTTAAATGTACTAACTCTTCCAATAAAGAATCACAGTTTTGGGTGAGTTGTCTATAAAAATAATAGGTAAAATAAAACATGAAAATTCGCCCGGGCGAAATAAATTCGGGCGATTTGTCTATTAACTCATTGTACCCGACCGAAATCGGGGCGTGCATGCAGTTCGTTGTAAGAGCCGTAACACACGTTCGGATTTGGTTCGGAGCGTACCAAATCCGCCGGACCAAATCCGAACGTGTGTTACGGCTATAAAGTTTGTAATATTTGTGATATTAAGATACTAAGCGTGTAAGTTGTAATGTTACTTAACCAAAGAAATACAAAAGCACACACGCAATGGTCTTCTGAGCGGGAATGGTTGCAGCGGCTAATATTTACGTTTCTTAGCAAAATAGATATTCTAATCAGAATAAGTATATTTGATACCACATTAACCCATGGCAATGATAGAAACGAACGTTTAGATGGGATGGATGAAACATGAGTAGGGGATTAACTATGAATTGATATAGTGATCAAATTTAAAACAGACTTCATGCCCCCGAGTCTAGATTTGAATAAAGAGCAACGAATGACCTTTTCATTGACAATATAATTTAATTTATTAATAAGATGTCAAATTGTATTCTGCTTTATGGTGCTTCATAAACATTTTTATTGTTTATTATAATATACAATTAAACCATTTATACATTTTTCCAATAGAGTTATATTTAAAAGACAAAATATATGATACAAATATTTATTACTAGCTGTTGCACGCGACTTCGTCCGCGTAACTTTATAAAATATAGCTTATGTATGTTAATGTTAATAGCTTCCCAACAGTGAAAGAATTTTTCAAATCGGTCCAGTAGTTTCGGAACCTATTCAATGCAAGCAAACAAACAAACAAACAAACAAACAAATCTTTCCTCTTTATAATATTAGTAAGTATAGATAATATTATAATATCACTATAATCACGGACAGGACTAATAATTAATTGTCGTGTTTTATTTTACCTATTATTTTTATAGACAACTCGCCCACAACAGTGATTCTTAATTAGAGGATAGTACACATAAAATGGCACCTTCATAATCGCTGCTTAAAAACTAAAGGGTCATAAAACAAAAAATCCAAAAATCACAATCCTTCATATTGTATGTTGCAAATCTGCCAATACCAAAAAGTTACGACCAAGAAAATTTCCTAAGTTGGTCCTGTCAGGAATTGGACCTGGGATCCCTGAGACAGAGCAATGAGGTAGCTAATTGGTGTAGGTAAATATAGAAAATGGCAGAAAAAATCGCTATATATTATAGTGTATTTTAAATAATTCTCGAAGACGACATCTTATATTTACTTGTTACATATTTTATTTATATTTATTGTAGATAGAAATAAATCCAGATGACGTCAGTTAGAGACGAGACGTTTCCTTCAGAATAACCTTTACTATTCTTTAAATAGATCACTCAAATAAAATAATTAAATTTAGACCGTTAATAAGATAATTGCTAATAATTAATTGTGCAGCTACAAATAACTTATTAATAAGTAACTTTTGCATGCGTTTTTGTCTGCACCCATTTCTCTTAGATGTTTAAACATTAACAACACCTTTGCATTTTGCTTTGTCTATACTAATATTATAATGAGAAAAGATTTCAATTCCATTATATTTTTGTAATGAATAAATTCAAAAACTATTGGACCAACTTTAAAAATTCTTTCACCTAACATTATTAGCCAGTAATATATTCTGTTTTAAGTAAAATGAAAGGCCTTCAAATAAATTTAAAAGCTTGTTTCTTTTTGCAATAAAACATTTAGGTATTAATTATTTTTTCATATAAAATGACGCCTCCAGTTAAATCCTCCCCTAGGAGAATTAACAGTCGGGTGATCTCAGCGTAGGTCTGGTAAGGTCGTTAAAAGGTTGTCACCGACACCGAGTCGTAGGTGCATGACCCTGTCGCGACATACAGACGGACATATTGACTCCGTAGGACCCTTACCCTAATGCTAATGTGATTGCACTTTATTTCATTTATTTCGAATTGTCTCTGTATTCTCTGAGCATGACGTCATACGGCTATTCTCTACAAGTCAACTTAGGAGGCAAACAGAGTTACAAAATATTGTTTGAAAATTAGAGAAAATATTTGTTTTAAACTCATTGGATGCTTTTTTGAAATTGTTTTAATCGTACTATTTGTAGGATTAAAACTATTGAAACGTACTATTGAGGATATTTGGATGGATATATTTTCTGTTTCTATGTGAACGAAGTCGCGGGAACTAGCGGTACTTCTATTTATGATAAAAACATTTACATTAATTCTTTTAGAAGAAATGTCTAAGTATATTTACGCATTCACGCTACTCAATTTTATTATCAAAGTAATAATTTTAAGACTTGAGTAATCTCTACAAGATAATCGATTGAAGATAAAATTTAATGAAAACTAGCTGGCGCCCGCGACTTCGTCCGCGTTGAAAAAGAAAAAAAAGTAGCCTATCCTATGTCCCGTATGTCTAAATGTTTATCTACTAAGTTTCATGAAAATCAGTTGATTTGTTTAAGAGTTACGGAGGAACATACATACTTACATACATACAGAAAAAAATTCTAAAAATGGTTAATTTAGTTTCAGTATCATGTATAGAGCCTATAAACACGATATCTCTGAAAACAAAGTAAATTACTCCATGACCAACTCTTACAGATTTATTATTAGTATTGATAAAAACCGAACAGACAATTGTTTTTTCCAAATATTTTAAATTTCTTTCTAAACACCTGCTTTTCCATAAATTAAAACCTTTGGCCGAAACATCCCACTTTTCTAAGGAATCCCTTCTACGACTTTTCCGAATGCAATCATTGCATCTTCTTGGCCTATAAAGTGATTTTCTCTGAGTGTGTCTTTATACTCGTGGTGTTGGGATTAAAAAGATGTCACGAGGTACCATGAAGAGATTGTTAGGTAAATTTATACCGCCCGTTTTCAGTAATTCAACTGAAAAGCGAATATTGTGTGACATAGGCGCTATCTCGAACTCTTTTAACGCCCGAACAATTACAAACATATCAGCATCGAAATAATATATCTCTGCGAGCACATATCAGTCTATTGACAACACGTTTGGTCTAGTGGCTAGTAACCCAAGCTGTTAACCAAACGGTCGCGGGTTCGAATCCCGCTAGGGGCAAATGTTTATGTATTAACATTTTACCTTTGTACCTTAGTCATGGATGTTTTGTATTTATAATATGTACGTATTTACAAAAAAAAGTAATCTATGTAGTATATCAACTTTTTGGTATCCATAATACAAGCTTACTGTGGAACTAGATGGTGCTGTGTAGAATGTGTTATTTATTTATCTTGTCTATTTATTTAATTATTTTCGTAGGACACCAGAAGTACAAGATTGATGTCCTTCGTATAGTATATTGTTGAAGTATATGTTACTGAAGTTAGGTACATATTTGTAAGTTGATGTGGCCAATGTTTGCTACATTGGGAATGGAAGGTTGTCGAGTGGAGGCCACGGACCGGCATGCGCCGCGTAGGACGTCTACCCACAAGGTGGACAGACGATCCGATAAGGGCCAAGGGTCGACCGGTCCTATTGGAAAATTACGGGAGAGGCATATGTCCAGCAGTGGACGTCCTAATGATTATATGTTATTAAGGTTGAGAATTTAGAGTATGCTATTTTAACTATATAAAATAAAATAAATTGTTCTTAAAGTGAAACTATATACAGTCTGTTTTTTAATCTCAGAGACAAAAATGACACATGCAAATGTCAAGTTTGCATATAATGATACCATGAAATCCCATGTATGTAACGCATGTCAAATGTAATGTCATTTTGGTCTCTGAGATTAAAAAACAAACTATACTTAGTTCCATTTCGCTTGGAAACTTCCTGTAGTATGTTTTTGTTGCTACAGATTACTATAGAATCAACCTTTTTGTTTATCTAAGAAACTTATAAATACGTTTTATAAAAGATTATTTGTATGATAATTCATTGTAATAATTAGTAATATTAATTAGCTTACTCTTTTATGTAGTATATTTAAAATATTTGCACACCCTCGAAGGGTAGAATGTAGCGAGAAATATCTATTGTAAAACCATTGTAACATATATTCAGCAAATGAATGATTATTATTGTTATTAATATTATTATTAAAAATAAATATATTATACTAGGGATAAAATTGTACGTTTTCATTTTAAAACTTGCGTTGCCTATAAAGAACAGTTATTTTAAAATTAATAACGAAAAGATCCCTAAATATCCGCAGATTCGGCCAGTCATCAGAATCTTGTCAATATAATTTCCCCTTGGAACTAATTAACAATCAAAAAACAACCTTAAACATGTTCAATAAAGCCTATTTCAGTTTATTAAAAAGGTTGTGTATATAATTTTCGCTCCCTCTGTTTGTTGAACGTTTACCCTCAAAGAAATACTTTTGGAATCACGTTTACGTACTTACTTAGCTATTGTTAGCATACCTACCTATTTACGTTATTTTTTAGGTATATGAACGAAGATGGAAATCATTTAAATAAATAAGTTATTTTTATATTTTCATGTACTGAAAAGTATGTCTCGAAAATTTTGATTGTTATTTTCAACTATATGACTATTTCTATTGGAATCAACTTTCCCATTAGCACATTATTAATCAAAACCGCTGCATTACTCAGTAGCAAAACAAACAATAGCGTCACTTTGTGGCACACACAACTGTACGTGCGCATACAGCCAACCAATTCACAATTTCCACAAGTCGACGCTGGAAAATGGAACGCTACGCCTGCACACAATCACGCCGTAGCACACACGCACAATGTCCGGGGAGTCTCGCACACACACAAACAAACAAGTGAACCAATTCAAGTTGAACCGTGTGGTAGTGTTATTAGATGGTGTTGAGAGGTTTCATGTTATTGGAAGTTTGCAGAGCGAGCGAGGTATACGACCGTCGGTGTCTGTCGCGTCTGCGTGTGCAGGTAGGTTTCCCGGGCCGTAGTACTAGAGACACATTGATCCAAAGGCGGCGGCAGAGCGTCTGGCATCATCGATTGTGCAGTTTCCTGCAACCGGCCGTCACCATGGCAACCGGTCTCCATCTGCACCCCGCCTTCACAACGTAACGTAGCAACTTTACCGGCGAACTCTATTCAAAGCTACCACTTTGTTGGGTCTAGTCTCTCATAAAGCCTAGTGTAATTTACAAAAAGTACGAGCTTATATAGTAATTTTTGTAATTAATAAAATTAATTCTTAGGTATATATATATTCTTTTTGGTATGTTTTTAGGTAATTATTTTAACATAAATTACCTCCTAATGTCCAACACCTTTTTGCTGATATTTTTTTAACTATTTTGTTGTCATTTTTTTAGAAATGAATTTTCCGAAATTGTCAAGAAATACAACACTAATCGTAGTATCAATGCTGTAAACAAATTCTTGAAGGGTCGGCATCACCCCTAGTGTTTTTGTGACTTTAGGAGGGGACGGTAGCTACTTACCATCGAGTGAAACTTCGGCTTGCCTCCTTTTAATATAAAAAAATAGCATCATTAAGCATATATACGTAGTTTCAAAATGTTAGTTGTTGATAAACGATAACATATTTTGGAAAAATTTAGAAAATTTGTTAAAGTGAGTCCCGATTAAGATATAATATTTCGATGAGATTATATAACAAAATATATTATAAAACAAAGTTATATAGCATGTTTTGATATGTGGTTATCTAAGAGCGACGTGTCACGTAACGACGCGTTGCTACGCGACGCATGCGTCGCTTACTATGGTTATTTGCTCGTGAGTCACATCATCACGTGTCAATATATACACGTGATGACGTGACGTGTCATGATGCGACCGAGACTATGGTAGGCATTTTAGAAAACATGTTTTATGTTGTATTGTTTTATGTTGCAATGTTATACAACAATGTTATTCACAGGCTGCTTCTAATTGGTCCTACTTAACGATATTATAAAATTATAAGGGAAGCCCAGGTCTAGCAGTGGACATCCTACGGCTGAGGTGATGACGATGAATCTTGGTAGATTTAGTTCCCTAAATCTGTCTAGATTATTATAGTGCTATAACAAGCATTATAAACGCTCGCAGGTTCCTTTGGGATTATCTTGCCGCTGAAATACTTTAACGCAACGGATTTTAAGCATAGGGTACATTTCAGTTCCCGAGGGATAATCTAAAAATATAAAAATTGTGACGGCGCCACCGTCGTCACAGTATTAAAGATGTCGGGTGTTATATTATTCATTATTTTTTCAGATGTTCTGTATTTTATTATTTTTCATTGCGGATAAAGTCGCGGGCACTAGCTCGTTTTAATATAATATCGTATAAGGAAAAGAAAAAAGGGCAAATTTTAATAGGGGTTGAGTGTGAGCTTGGTTCCGAGTTACCGACATAAGAACATGTATAGGACCACCCTCGTTCTTCCAATAAGTCTGTGTCAGGGGTCGAAAATACGACTGACTAAAATTACATTCTAAG
The DNA here is from genome assembly GCA_945859745.1 of Synanthedon formicaeformis. Taxonomy (NCBI): domain Eukaryota; kingdom Metazoa; phylum Arthropoda; class Insecta; order Lepidoptera; family Sesiidae; genus Synanthedon; species Synanthedon formicaeformis. The sequence goes on along the minus strand of OX243968.1, from coordinate 1,238,432 downwards.
TATAAAATGATAATATGATTCTATTTAGAACCACACTATGGTTTGGTTCTATTACAAAAAAATTAGAATTATTGCAGTAAACATTTGTCAGCTATAGAATTTTGACTATATAAATCACTTTTATATATACAATACAATCCAAACAAAACTGTAATCACTTTTTGTTGTTTTCTTTTACCTTTTATAGTATTTTTTTTAATAATGTGTCTAATTGTCTCTTTAGAAATGGTATTCACCTGTAACTGGTTGCCACACTTTCTTATTAAGTGGTTAGTTATGTAAGTGTATATGTGTGAGCAAATGTTGGTGAATCTATTGTAAAAATAAAAATAAAATATAAATTAAAAGGTTAGAATATATATAGCAATTAAATTAATGAATTTGAGCTATCAAAGAGTCCTGATTCCATTCATCATCGCTCTATCTGCGGATAGACAGATAAAAGCGGAATACATAAAAAGAAACCAGTTATTCATTAGCGAAGTGCTGGTAGACTTGCAGACACAAAAGAACTGTGAAAACGCCCGACGGCTACAACAGATTTACTTCTGTTCCACTTTGAACTGGTTGATTTGAACCAAGAATTTGTATGTTTGTGAAAAATTTTCTTGTAAGTACCTTATTTATAGTAAAACCATCATTATCATCAGCCTGTGTCTCTCCACTGCTGGATGAAGGCCTCTCCTAAGGCTCGCCACCACCAGCCGTTTCCTGCGAAGCCCTTTAGGTCGTTTGTCCATCTGGCCGGAGGGCATCTACGCTGCGCTTTACAATCCGTTAGAAAACTTTTCTATCTCATAGGGTATCCGCTCTGTTACAGATGTAAGCGTCCTATTGCCCATTCAACTTGCTAATTCTCTTGACTATGTATATTAGAAAACTTTGGTATCGACAAGTTCGACAAAGCACCAAAGAAACTCCGAGCACAGCTCACTCCATAACACGCTAAGCCTCCCTAAACTTATGTATCAACCTGCTGTGAGATGTCACGTTATGTAACTTATATACTAGTAGACGCACTGGATTATGTAACTTAATCTTCAAACATTGCGTAGAACCATGACATCATTAATTCTTGCAAGCTTTTTAATCATTTTTAATTCGAACATTTTTTTTTCTTTTATTACCTAATAATTGTCTATTGAATATTACTTATATTGTAATTATACTATAAACATACATATTATTTAGTTATCTCACATATTGTCAGTAACTATCATAATATTTCATAAATCATCTTTATCTTGGGAACCATATATGGGAATATATTGGGAAACATATTGTAGTTAAATGTCTCAAGTAGTTTTTTGCAAATAGTAGCATAAAAATATTCATTTAACTCTTACGGACCCAAGTGGAATAAATCAGGATTTGTCTGTCTGGATCTGGTGTTCTGAACTTAATTGGTTTTTCAATATTTCCTTATATTCAGGGTAGGCTTAGGGGCTTCTGCTAATACCGTCTCGTCATACAAAATTGAATTGTAGTTACATTATTCGCAAATTCCATATGTCACAACGCATAGGTAATTATTTATTTTTAATCTTATGAGTTACGTCAGGCAAAAATAATGTTTACATAATTATTACAAGTCGACTTAAAAATTCAAAACTATTTTTAGGAAGTCCAAAAATCTTTTAATTATTTTAACTAAAACATCTGCCGCGATTTGAAATACTACTAATTACATGTTTACTTAACCTTTTACTATTTAAAATTAAAAATAGCCTTGTAAGGCTTTTTTTGGGCTTTATTTAGTCTACAAGATAACATCCATAATTAACTTTTTTTATAGAACAAAAAAATCTTACGTGCTAATCATCGTAAACAATATAATTTATCAATAACTAGCTACACGCTCCCGGCTTCGCCCGGCTTGAAAATGAAATCTATCCTATCTTTTAAGTTGGACCAAATTACACATAGTTACGAAGTTTTATCAAAATAAGCTCAGTAGGAGTTCATTGGCCTCAAACGTGTGACGAAATTTTTATATAGAAAGAGATAAAATTTATTTCATCAATACTAATAATAAATCTGTAAGGGTTTGCCATGGAGTAAGTTACTTTGTTTTCAGAGATATCGTGTTTATAGGCTCTATACATCATACTGAAACTAAATTGACCATTTTAAGAATTTTTTTCTGAATGTATGTATGTATGTATGTATGTATGTATGTATGTATGTATGTAAGTATGTATGTTCCTCTAAAACTCTTAAACGAATTAACTGATTTTCATGAATCTTGGTAGATAAACATTTAGACGTACGGGACACAGGATAGGCTACTTTTTTTTTTCAACGCGGACGAAGTCGCGGGCGCCAACTAGTCACGTTATATAACATTATGCAAGAATACCCCATAGTGTAAACCGATCTCTATACTAATGGATTTACAATGAAGATGGTGCATTAGCTTATTAATATCGAGGTGGCTTCCATTACATTACATACAACACTGGATATTTTTAGAACAAAACATCTTATAGTCTGGGCTTTCACTATTGTATATGAAAGTTCCATTTTCCCTTTGTCTGCTTCACTTTTCTTGGAATATTCAGCAAACTACCATTCTTGGGATGTTCTGGTCAAACTATATTAATAGTATAGTGAAACTATAGAAATTCAGGAGCAATCTTATAAGGAGATAAGGAAACCAGGAAGGCTGACGGCTTGCTTGATGGTAGGTGGTGACTCTCAAAGGAACACAAACAAGCCAAGTGTGCTCCAAAATGCGAGGGGCTTGGGGAAAGAAACAAGTTGAGGATAAGTTTTTATTTTACTTTTTTTTTTATTAAAAGTACCTTTACACTATCTCTGACAACGTGCATTCAAAAATTTTCATATAGTTAAATCGTGAAAACAAAAAAAAATAGAAATAATCTAACTTATGCATTTATAATATTGGTTGGGATTAGAATTTAGGACGGTAGTAATTTTATTTTTATTTATATTTATTTATATTATAAACAGCACAGTCTGTGCTCTAACGCGATATCTTAATGAAATCAAACTTTTTTGTGACCTTTTTAGGACATTTTAGTGCGCCCTCTGAATCAATTTTCCTCTTATGCGTCATAAACAGCCTCTCAACGAAAACAGATACAGGACTTATTAATGAGTGTTTTCGCCTTAATTTTCAATTAACAAATCATGTTGATCGTGTCAGTCAATCAGTCAGTCAGTCAAAGCCCCTCATCACATAAGTCAGACTAAACGGACAGATAACTGAGGTGGGTAGAGAGAGCCCACACACCTAGAGACTAACTTGTAGACAGTTTTAACACCTCAAGTTAATATTTTTTATTTTATTTTTATGATAAAAGTCGCAAACAGTTTAACAGAATATAAATTCTTTTTTATTTTTTTATTTTAAGGTGTTCAAAAAGGCTGACGTTCCACTTGATGGTAGATGGCTACCAACACAAGCAACGCCGCAGGTCTTGTAATTCTTTATTATTTTTAATACCTACTAGTCTTATTATGTAGCACCTTGGTACGAGTATATTATTGTGATAACGGTTTATAACATATGGGAGTTATATTATAAAAGGCGATGTGTGTATGTCTCTATGTTTGTTCCCTATGGACTCCGAAATTTTTAGACAACCTTCAGATTAGTCCAGCGGGTAATCCTGTGAAGTTTGGTAGCGATCGGACGCAGACGAAGTCGCGGGCAAAACCTAGTTAGCAATAAAAATTGTGTTCATAATCCGTTTCAAATTCAATGTAAGAAGTATGTGCTAAAATAAACTAAGTTTGTTATCTCAGTGAGCCTGTCAAATGAAAAGAGATATGAACATTTTTACAACGCATAGAAGCCGCCCACCAATTGTGCAACCGCTGCGGACGCTTCTCGCTGCATTTTCGATTGCATGCATTTTTAACTAGAGCCACCGCTCCGTGCATTATTCACCAACATTCCCCATATACGACGTGTGCATATTTCAAAAACACAGCTCACTTGCAAACGCAATCAAAACGGATGAGAAAATCTAAGTACAAAGCAATTTAATGAAATTATTTGAAAAAGCATTAATTTTTCCTAAAAAAATATTTAAAATTAAGGTAACTTGATCAATATTTAAGAATTGTTGTTTGATGTACAGAACACCAAAGCACTGAAATACAGTACAAATACTAAAAAAAAATTCCTAAAAGCAAAAATAAAATATTTAACAATAAGGAATCTATATGAATATTTTAAAAAATTGTTGCTTGATGTACAGAACACCGAAGTATTGGAACACAGCACAAGTGCTGTTTTCACAGTGATATTAAGTAAAGAAGGTTATTGGCTATTTTATCATCACGCTACTACACTTACAAGCCGAACAAAAACAAAAAACAGAAAGAACGCTTGTATATAAGTAGAAATTGTTCATTACAATTTAAGCAACTGTCCACATGTCTCTGATGTTCTTTCTGAGAGAGATACTTCACAATAAAATAATATGTAATATATTTTATAAATATTTTTCAAATCATATATTTTATAAATATTTTTCAAATCATAAGTATTTCAAAGCAGATTATTTTATATTGCATTTCCATTTCAAAGCAAATCATTTATTTAGAAGGCATGAATGAATTTAACAAAAAAGATGATCTACTTAAGAGCGGGTATAAAGAGAAATAGCCAATCCTAGATTTGAATTTTATCTAAGTAAACAAAGTCTATTTTTTTTTTTAAATAGATAAATACATTATAAATGAAAGTGACGACTGTAACAGAAAACATAATATAATGAAATTTTCTCGATAGAAAAAAATCACCAAGTGAGCTCTCATTTTCATCGATTTTAGTTTTATTTTCAAAATGACACACTTTACAAAGCTAAAAGTGTATCAGTAATTTCACTTCACATATTATCTAAGGCTGTATGTAACAATTTTTCATTTGACATTGTAGTTTACGAATAATTAATATTTAATACTTTTGGCAATTATAAACATTTTTATTCAGCGAGATGCGCTATCTTCCGTCGCATTTTGTGCGTAGTTCTACGTATTTTGTGTCACTGTCATGTCCAAGGGGCCACGCGGGTGAAATTATAAATTTTGTTTGCTTTATACCCACTCTTAATTATTTATTGGATCACAAATATCTCTTACAGAGACAAAGTATTTTTATACTTTTACAGGCAACGTTCATGCCAAATCGATACTGCATGCCAGACGAACAGACATAACATCCTATAAACGCAGGCTACATATCTACAGCACCGACACTGTTACCTATTTCGGTACTTACTCAACAAAATTGCAGTCTAGACTATGATATACATAGCTACACATAGACGTTGTATGCACTGCCAATATTTACAGCTATCATAGTCCGCAGTTTTCACTCATGTTAAATTTGGTATTCACGCCAGGCCAGATTACAGTAGAGCCTAAATTGTTGTCTGAAAAAACCTCTAGCTGATTATGAGTCTCGTGAAATTAGGTTGAGCATTTTAAGAGATTAATCCGGACAAACAAATACGCAGTACATAACTTGAATTTTCTTTCTTTATCAGTCTATATACATGATGATTTTTTAGTTACTGTTAAATTTTTCAGCATTATAAAGATAAATATCACCTAAAGAAAATATATTGTAATTTTTTTTTTCATGAAAATACGGTAACTGATGGTAACCTTTCATATAATAAAAATTAACTGACATTATAAATGACTGTCCATCTGTATGTCTGACGTGAAAGTTTTTATTTATTTATATTTAATATAAATATAAACACACACACACACACATAAACGCACGCACACGCACACACAATCACGCATATGTGTTTATACGAGTATCTATGTATTCGCATATAATCTATGCCAATATATAAAGCTGAAGAGTTTATTGTCTTGGTTGTACGCGCTAATCTCAGAAAGTACTGGTTCGAAGTGAAAAATTATTTTTGTGTTAGATAGTCCATTTATCTAGGAAGGCTATAGGCTATAGGAAACGCGGGCGAAGTCGCGGGCATCAGCTAGTTTATAATATGTCTATATAATTTATAGATACATGTATGTATATTTTTATCATTTTTTAATTACTAGCACTTTTTTTGTACTTATAAACTTTAAGATGCCTAACCTTGTAATAGGCTGTATAAAAATTTAATCTATTTTATGTATTTGTTAAATATTACATGCTGTAAGGTTAGCTATTAAATAAATAAATTTAAAAAACACAATATTGTAAAACATTTTTTGCGCGTAATATTTAAGGGGATAATGCGATTACATTATCAAAAAATTACAAAAAGGAACAAATATGTATATCCAAAGTATGATTGAAAAGTTTACCAAAAGAAAAATTTTGCCGAAATAACTTCCATTCATATATAAATAATAATATGTATAGTAAAAACCTTCGACTTAAAATTTATTGTTCAAGTTTTTTCTAAAAACAACGACCTCACTTTAGTACTCAACTTTGAATTTCGTAACTTCAGTGCGTAAGTAAATATAACCTCAAGTTTATTTTCCCCGGGAAGTCCGATAATTTGGCTGCGCGCCCGCTTTAACAATCTCACCTTTTCGTTTCGTAATTTTAAGTAAGTTCTCGTACATTGCGTTTTTAGTGAGTCCAGGGAAAAGTTATTACAGCGTCAAACAGCAATGTACTTGAAACAAATCGTTACGATGCATTTAATTCGTTTATTTGTCGTTCTGTTACTAGAGGTTGATGTCTCGACGCCTCCTTATATTGGCAAGCCAGACCTACCCCAAGATGAAGTTTGTTGCACTCCTCCCAAACATCCCCACCACTCACAAGCCGCAGTCTGGTGGTAGGTATAAACAATAAATAAAATGTACCACAATGTAGATTATTTGTTGTTGATAGACGAGAAAATATAATATAACTAATCAATACTAATAATAAATCTGTAAGGGTTGTTCATGGAGTAAGTTACTTTGTTTTTAGAGATATCGTGTCTATAGGCTCTATACACGATACTGAAACTAAATTGACGATTTTTAGAATTTTTTTCTGTATGTATGTATGTATGTAGGCCTAGAACATCCAGCAGTGGAGACACAGGCCGATGATATACATATAATAAAATTGTAAACGAGCCGTGACTGTACATTAAATATTAAAAAAAAAATTACACTTTGTAGTTACGTTACCAAGGTAAAAAAAAAATAGTTTTTCAGAAATTTGTCTGTTGGTCTGTGCTTTTGTGCACGCTAATTTCAGAAACGATAAAAGGCACACAGGTAGTTTACTATCTGGATCAACATAAGTATAGGATACTTTTTAACCTGGAAAAATGTTAATAGAATGTATATTATATAATGTATGTATGTATGCATGTCTGTACAAAGGAAAAACTTAAAGAAATTCTATTCAAGCAAATTAATTATTCAATACAATGTGCCTTGACATTTAATTTAAAATAGATACTCGTAATAAGCAGAAATAAGCTCACAAATAAAAATATAATTTTTATTTCAGAGAAATGTTGCTGAGATAAATAAAATTGTAAGTTCGCACTAGTGAACACAATATCCTGTTTTCTTAATTGGAGTTGACATTTTAGTTATGTGACTATCAGAGCTGGTACACACTAGGCGTTTTGAAGCGCGCGCTTTGCTAACGCGCGCTTTGATAACTATAAGTTCTTAGAGCGAGTACACTGAGGGCTTGGCGATTCGTTAGAACTTCATAGTTCACAAAGCGCGCGTTAGCAAAGCGCGCGCTGCAAAACGCCTAGTGTGTATCAGCTCTAAAGGCGTTAGACCTACTTAGACATAGAGTCCGAGGACGCGGTGCTTGCGAGTCCGTCAACGGTCCACGAATTCATTGTATAATATAGACAGAAAGCGTTGGGCGGTTTTAGAGAAGTTAGCGGTGAATCAGACAGAGCCGGAGAGCGATTTTGTAATTAGTGAAAATATATAATAGATAGGATAACAAAAAGAGCCTGAAATACTATTAGCATAGTAATATATAACATGGACAGAATATATGATAATACATATAATGCATCGCTATGCCAATTACAGGTTTAAGTATAAACTAACTTAAATAACTTAAGAAAAACATAAACACACAAAGTTGTTACTTAGATAATTTTTAAATTTGTGTGTGCTTATAAATAAATTTATAATATGTGGTGAGTGGTGCTCAGTCGAGGGAACAAAATATACTTATTACCAAGGAGCTGTTTCTCCAGTACACTCCCAAATAATATTATAAACTACATACGTCTAAGAAATGTCATATCTATTTATATCATTGAATTTATTCTCATACGTTATCGCAATAAAAATCTATTTCAAGCTTGTTTAGAACAAGATAAAAATTTAATAAAACTATGAATATTACATTTTTTAAGACCCCTACATTATTGGCCGCTTGCATGTAGGAAATTAGTAATTATTTACAACACATTGAAGGTAAGTTCCAATCAACACGATGGTTGACTTATTTTACACAATGTCCAATAAAAATAATAGTATTATGGTCACATGATTGGCCAGGGTTACAAGCTGTCGATCGGTGCACTGCTGTGGCGGTGGCGGCGCATCCGGCGGTCGTCATGGTTACCCCCACCCACCACGACACCTCCCGCACACCCTGTTCACCTGGTAGTTCCCTTGCAGATTGTTAAGTATTACATAACTACTGAGTTATTTAAACTATACTAGAAATATTTATTTTCATGTTATTTTCAAACAAAACATTAATTAATTTATATCGTCAACTTAATTCATACTTATTAAGCTTTCGAGTTGTTGAAGTGCGAACACAATAAAATAAGTTATCCAATAGCTTACTTGAACTGATTTTGTTATAACTTCTAAATGAGTCATAAAGAAAATATTCAAAGATACTCGTATCTAAGGTCCATTCTTTTTTCATTGATCAAAAAGGTAAACAAACAATTCACGATATAGAATTAAAGAAACAATACGAACAAATTCTAAATGAATTACTCACTGAGTCAGTTTTCTTTGAAAATGCCTAATGTACAAATCCCATCTTTAAAACAGTCCAGTGACCATGGCGACGTTATATTTGTTTACGTTTTTGATCAATAGAAAAAGAATAGATTGTAAATCAGTGTGACATTCTGCGTATATTTGACAATATTTTTTCTAAACAGTTGCATTGAACTAGTATAACGGTATCGTTTACGTTTTTATTATATGTATGTAGATATAATAAGGTTTTGTATCGGTTAAGCAAAATAATGTTTTATTCCAAAATTGTGCCTCGAGAGTTAAATAAAACCACTTTATTGTATTATACATAAAATGCATCTATAGACACTTTTTGTTCTCTTGGACATATTTATCACAAAAACTTAACTTTAATTCCATTTAAGTGCAACCAATTAGTGAATACAAAGTGTACTTATAAACCAAAAGTCAGCTTAATTAGCCACTTAATTAGAATAAACATTTAAAAAATTATTATTTTATATCAAATAATATAATTATTCTTTATCATTATAGAAATTTTTAAGTTTTATAAATATTTCTTTATTTTAACTAGGTAGGTACCTATTTGTTTTATTAATAAATTTTTCTCTAAGGGCCATTCCTAATCCCATATCCTTAAATCATACTATGTTCGGTAGAGCATTTGTGACTTGATTGTGTTATAGGCGACGGTAGCCACTTACCATCAAGTGGACCAGCCTGTCGGTTTATCTTAACATAAAAAAGTATGAGAACAAAAGCATTGTTAAAAATTTATTTAGGTAATTACATGAGACATTAATAATATATCAATACATTAGCGTTTCAAGAAATTATTAAATAATTTGATTTCTCAATTTTTTTTTTTTCAGTAAAATAATCGGATTCTTTTTTCTCAACTTCTAGATGATTATGAAAAGAATGCCAAGCAGTAGGCTAACACTAGTAAATGAAATTTCACTAAGCCAGAACTGTATAGGTAATCAGTTCAAAGCAATTCGTATCTCTACTACGTCGATTTTACAAAGGACAGACAGAAACGTAGTTTACATTTATTAAAGTATTAAAGTGTCGTTTAGACGACTAGCACTTCTGTCTAATAAATCAAGAACGAAACTAAACGAATGCGCCCCATTACCCGTTACCCCTTACCCCGTCTGCGTCGGCCTGTCTGCGAACGAGCCCTCGCTGTAATCCTGTCTGCGAATGCTGATTGTAATTAGCGAATGGGTGACTTTTCAAATACCTTTCAAAAGAATTCACACGTCAGCTCAGATCATGAAGGACTTATGCGACATACCTATCAACTTGTATTAGGTAAAATTGTACTCTTGAATTGAAACAAGAGAAGATTGTACAAAAAAATTACGAGTATACTCTGAACCGAATTTCCCAAAAGGTACGCTGTATGAGGAAGGAAATGGTATTGAGAGGCGAAGTAACAAGCTCTAAGTAAGTAGCTTCGTCTACGAGGTGGCCGTCATGTAAATGCTTAGAGTATACATAAAGTGTAAATGTAATTCATCATGTAAATGTAATGTAAATGTAGATGTAATTTAAATGAAATGTAATGTAAATTCGACAATCATTGTCCCAATAGTTGTGTCATTGGACAGTGGTATAGTGAAGAACTTAGACCACAACTTCAAGAAGCTTTTTTTAAGTATAAATATTTGTTATTATTTATGAAAATTTTGTTGAAATTTATTTTTAGAATACAGAAATCTTAAATTAATTAGCAAAAATATAAATAATTTAATTTCAACCAAAATAATATTTAAACAGTATGTCTAACAATTATTTAGATGCAGAAACCACTTGTTATAAATACATAAGCCACTTCTATTTTGAATTCTATTGCCGGTAATTAAGCCCTAAATTTCTAATAGAAATAGAAGCAGGCAAGTTTGAGATGGAAGCAGATGCTTGGCGCATTTCCGTGCTGCAGCTTTTCCGGGCGAGCTGTCAAAACTCCCGCCCACGGTTCGGCAGTTTCCGTCATAGATCGGAAGAATTCGGCGCCACGATCGGGACTGACCACTTTGTATTGACCCTCAATGTGTACTCTTTTATAGTTTAAAACGCTTATTTTTAAATAACACGAGAGTTCTTAGTAAAATGGTGACCAAACTCACGTGTGTATTGTTGGACCCTGTCGATACGGTATTTCTATATATGTGTGCATCGTACTAGTGAACTTTGATAATGAACCGTGGGGCGATTACCCGGGTATGGAGGGGGGTTTAGAGCGGGTGGAGGGAGAGACTTTTGCCCCCAAAACCCCCCTATTACGTCGGCCGGGATGTGCAACGACCTGCAGCTACTTCCTAGTAACAAAACCTTAAATAGCGTATCAGAACTCTCATTAGGCTTGCTGATGCCCAATGTTTGGCTGCTGTTACTGTTACCCTGGTACCTTAACGAAGGAAAAGAAAGATTTTTTTCCAAAAAAATCACACGCTTCCTTCCTATGAAAAAAGATTAATTAATAAGTAAGTTAATTAATATAACATTTTTAGATTTCAAAAAATGTAAAAAAATAAAAAGACATAGACAAGGAAAGGTTTAGACTGCTAAAGTGCTAACCTTCAATAATGGGAGGTATAGAAAGAACATTAAAATAAATGGATTATTTTACAGACTACGAAAGTTCATTACGGTGAAAAAGAGATATTATTCTCTTTTTTTTTTCATTGACTGTAATAACAGAACGTGTCATAAAATCAGTTTAAAAGCTATTATTTAGAGCTTTTAAACGGAGAATTAAACACCTTTTACCGTAACCGATAGACCGATAGGCAACCAATTAAAACTGCACCCATTCGATTGTTGCCCTGTTGCGTTCTAAGACGACTGTAGCCATACATACCAACAAGAAGCCATACATACTAAACCTAAATCATAGAAAAAAATTAAGTATAATAACTATATTTATAAAGCTTTGCATATTTTAAATTATAAAATGCAATTAATAAATTATAAAATAAATTTATAAAATTAAAAATAAAATTATATCTAAATTTATTTATTAGACACTGGCACTATGCCCCCGACTTCGTCCGCGCCTGACATTGTTATAGCTGTTTACTTTTGCCAGGCATTGGATTTTATTTTTAGGTGATCTCTCGGAAATACTACTTTTTCTGGATGGACATCCCTGACAAAATCTATGCAGAATTTCATGATGATTGGTTGAGTAAAGGCGTGAAGAGGTAACAGGCTTACAGACAGATAAGAGAGGCGATTTCATTAGTCATTTTAAAAATTTGAGCATATATCATATCATTCTACAAGTTTGTCAATAATCGCTCTAAGCGTTAACTTAAAGCTTAGTTAAGTACTTAAATTAAACACATTAAAGAGTTTTGTGCATAAATATTTACTATTACTTACTTAAATTTATTTCAAGACCTTCATGCATGCATAATAGACCTTCTAGTAAGTATAAAAGAGAAAATTCCCATACAAGATCTATCTATAATAAAGTCACTAACAGTGATTAAATATTACATAAGAGCAACATTTGAAAAGCATTAAAATTAATTTTGTCTCACGACATCCATTTAATTGTAGTTTTTAATGCGGAGTCAAAAGAGTTGGATTTACATCGAAACAGGAATATCAAAGAAATTAAATAACGCACAGTAAACGATAGAGGGTTCGCTTTATACTTTGAAAGCGAGGGGTCCAGACAGAAAAATGCACTTCGAACCCCACGTCTAGACTGTAGACTGTGTAGACTGTCTGGTGCGCGACCACTGCAACTTGAGACTTAATACTTTTTACAAGAATGTTAAACACTAAAATATTTATATCCCGAGTTATTTGCAAATTAGCTGGTGCCCGCGATTTCGTCCGCGTTGAAAAAGAAAAAAGTAGCCTATCCTGTGTCCTGTACGTCTTAATTCATTTAAGAGTTATGGAGGAACATATATACAATACCTACATTTACAGATTTATTATTAGTATTGAGTATTGATTGATGATTGATATTGATAGCCTAAGTTACTCGTTGAGTTTTCAGACTAGTCTGATGGACTAGTCTGTAGTCTAGTCCATGGATAGACTACAGTCTAGTCCAGTATGGATAGCTGATTTCATCTTCAGAAGGCAGAAGTCACTCAGAGCTGGCAGTTTAAGATAAGATGAAATGAGAGCTCTTGTGTTTTATTGAGTAAGTAGGTAAGACATGCCAAGATTCCTCTAACTAACCCCTGTTTATCCGTCATTCTATTAAGGGTGATAGCGCTCTTGCAATACAGATGACGTTGCTTTTATTAATATAGGTAACGGTAGCCACCTACCATCAAGTGAACCGTCACTCTGCTTGCTGACAGCAATTATTTTATTTTATTTTTATTTATTTGAAAAGGCTTGCCAACTAGACATACTGAATCACTATAATACAATACTGAAAGGAGCATTACAAGTATGAATTTAAAATTTCAATATAATAAAAGCAATAAATTATGCGTAAACTTAAGAAAAAGTCAAGTCAAATGTTATATTCTTCTGATAGGCTCGAATGACGTCACTAATTAATTAATAGCTAATTAATTCACAACTACAAAATACAGCTAACAAAATTGACGGTACTGAGTGTATCACGAGAGTACGTCACCAAATTGGTGGCCAGGCACCAAATTTGCGGGGCTTATGTTGAGCAAAAATATACAAGACGAGATCATATCTTGTGTCAATCAATTGTCGTTAGTATGAAAGAGACAACCAAATCTTTTTGAACAATATTTGAAATTACATACCTTTCTCTGTTTTTGTGTGTTCGCGCTTGGGCTTGGATTCCGTTAAGAAAATTGAGCAACTGTCGATAGTAACATACACTATTTTGAAAGAGCTAAGGCTAACAGCGAGACATGACCCGCCCTTCGAGACAGGTTTTGTCCGAAGTTGACAGTTTATGCATCCGAACTTCCCCCACAATAAACCTAGTGGTGTATAATTTAGTGCTTGTGTACCAGTCTGGCTGGCTATAGATACCATATATACGCGGTATGGGGGCAGTCTGGACGCAATGCGCCGTCGGTAAGGGTAGGTCAGGACCCGACTGCAATTTTGTTGAGCTGTTGCGTTTTGCTGCATTCGATTCGCGTTGCAATGTTTTTAGAAGAACTTGTGCCCATATTGACCTGTGCTATGATAAACTTCTCTAAGTCCAAATTAAAAAAAAATCATTTCGAGAATTGGAATTTTTATATAACCTTTTACTTTTTTCCTAAAAAAAGTATTCATATGTCTATAAGTAAGCAAGTAAGGTAATTTAAAAAAAAAAAACAATGAAAATAACATGATATTCTTCGTTTATTTTTATAAACTATAAAGTTATAAATACTTAACAACAAAAGTTGAGTAAGTTATTTTAAATAAATAAACAAAATTTTGAAGTTTTGAAACGATTTTAAATTTAATATTTACTGTTACCCGAAAAAGAAATACTTTATTACTTTACCTATATTAGTAAGAGGCAGAGATATTAAAATTTTGATAGGGAAACACCAGAGCTTCCTCGTTTATCACTCTTTTTTGGCGGACCATAAGAAAGGACAACCCACGACGAGACTTAAGCAGTGACGTCATTAACCGACTAAAATATTTAATGCTATCAAATTTAAAAACAAGCATGGATGAGCTTTAGTCAGGTGTAAAAAATATTTATGAGCTTTTAAATTTATATTAAGTAAAATTGGCCATTGTCAATAAATTGCAAAGTTAAAGCACAGCATGGCTATGCCTTAACTTGTTCAGCATAAATTATTGTGTTAAAAACTTTTTTCAGTAAGAATTCTTATGACGAAACTGCCTTAGAATTTCGTCATTGTGAGTTTAGAGTGGACGCTTACCCCTTTCTTTCATCCCCTCAATTTTCAATTGGAATTCCTACTGATCTATTATCTGATATGCGGAAAATTTGTTGTATTGCAATTGCATTTTTTAGGGCTAGATTTACTCTTTATTGTACTATTTTTTTACCATCGCATGGACCCATGAAAACGTATACTCTTCTGCGTTACGTGCAATAGCCACCACGTTACATAAAGGTGCGTACAGATTAAATAACATATTGCATAACTTTTTTTGTATAACACGTCCATAACGTAGCAATGTTTTCCAACACGTATGTCTTGATCGCCTCAGGAGTTATAGAACTTGTGAACTACACTAAAGATTGAAGAAATGTCTTTTGTCTTTCCTGGTTAAATTTCCTATGTAAGTACGAGTATTTAATTTTGTCACACAAATGAAAGAAATATGATTGCAATAAGTTCACCCATTATATACCTATTTGTGATTTTTTTTACACAATTTATCTTAAACGCTGGTGAGAGGGGGCGCCATTAACAAGTTTTTGCCCCGGTTCAAAAAATTCGTAGATTCGAGGCTGCGCCGTCTAATAACAGCATGACGTGCTTGTTATGTTTCTTTGATTTAGTAAGGGATGCCAGAACAATTGAAAAAATATAAATTATAATAAATATATGTGTTGTATATATGTATATTATAATTATATGTCTGCAGAAAAAAAAGGAAGAAAGAAAAGGCTGACATTGGTTGAAAAACAAAAGGTGTATTATTAATATTTCGAAAAAAAAAATGGTCGATCAGTAGGTACTCTGTACCAACACTGTACTGTACAGCAGTACCAAACTTTATAGAGCAAGTGAACTTGGATCGTTAACTCTACTAGCTACATAATGTCTCTGACCCATGTCAGAGGAACCCTAGCCGGATTAAAAAAAAAAAAAAAAAAAACAGGGATGCCAGAGCCTATTTCCCTGCCCCACCCAAATCTCTAATCATAATAACATCGGCTGTAAACTTTAGCCACTTACAGTCAAGTGAACTGTCAGCCGGCCTGCTTACCTTTTGCATAAAAAAATGCTTTAGCGTACGGTCTGAAGTCACAAGAATGCTCTCTTGGATGAGTTTAAGTGGCCACGAAATTCATTTAAAAGCGATTTAAATTCCGCCACTGGCTATTTAGCAACGTAAGCGCTTTTTTTACGAAAACTGCTCCAGATTTTTCTAATTAAAGTGCCGACTTGTTTTTCTATCTCATAATAGGGGTAACACATTTTCGCAGTGATATATCTGTTGCTGCGAATGTCGGAACATGGCAGGTTTTAAGTTTTGCTAGTATATCTTTATGTATATATTTCTTCTGTGCGTGTGTATGTCACTGAACTCCTCCTAAACGGCTGGACCGATTTTGATGAAATTTTTTGTGTGTTCAAGGGGATTCGAAAATGGTTTGTATTAAAAAAAAATTGGTCGCGGACCAAGTCGCGGGCACAGCTAGTATAATATATATTATATATAAAAAGTTGACGGCTAACCTTCAGGACTGAAGAGGCACATGGAGAGACTGAGAGTATGTATAGGGCTAAGAAAATGTAATAGTACAAATATAGATTAACTTATGACAGTCTTATTATATTAATAAGAAATCACTACATATTATGAAACAAAGTCCTCCGCCGCGTCTGTCTGTCTGTTCGCGATAAACTCAAAAACTACTGCACCGATTTTCATGCTGTTTTCACCAATGGATAGAGTGGTTTTCGAGGAAGGTTTTAGTATATAATTTACAAAGTTACGCGGGCGAAGTCGCGGGAAGCAGCTAATGTCATATAATAATATTGCATCCGCGGAAGATCAGCGTCGTAGCTCACTTCAAGACGTGCTTGACGGAGACTACTTTGGTACCTATTTTTATTGTTTATTTTGTAGATTTTTTGTAATTTTTTCGCCTAATTCCTTCTCCTTTGTCCTTCTAAGGTCAGCAGTGCACTTGCAATACTTATGTCTACTTCTGTTAATAGGTTGTTTTTAATCAAGCCGACTGTCAGTCTGCCTGTTGAAACTTTCATAAAGAATAAAATATTATTTTTGTTGTATGTAATGTGAATGTATCAACGAAACAATTTGTCTTTTTCTTAATTAGTGATTTTTGGTTGACATAATCCTAAGATTTCGGACATTCACAGTAACATATATACCGACTTATGTTACCCTAGTAATCAGTCAGCGTCATTCACTCGATTCCGGGGTGCATCAAGTGGATCTAGTTATGACTGCACGCGTATATGCACCCCTTAATGAGAGCTAGCGTTGCACTTGTGAATTTCAATTGATTATACAAAAATATAAACCTCACGGAAAATGCGAAGTGCCCATTATATATGGGAAAAATGAATTTCTATTCAAATAGATGACGAAGGCATTTTTGTTCATCCTAATATTTTCATTCTAATTAACCTGATATAATTAAAAACTATAAACTAACCCCCGACGTTCCATTGAACCCAAACACGCTATATCTGCTATAAGTTCATAAGGAGTTGGGTATCCCGCAAAGATACCATATCATGGTAATGCCACCGAAGTAACAGTATACCAAATTTCACAAAAATCGAACATGTGGAAGTTAATGAAATTCTTCAACAACTAGGAAATGGGCTGAACAGATCTTCATAAATTTATTAAAAACTATTAAGATCACATCAACTCACAAAAAAAAACAAAATCGGTCCAACCGTTTGGGAGCTACGATGCCACCGACATATATACACAGACATATAAACTCACAGGTCAAATTTATAACACCTCTCTTTTGCGTCGGACGTCGGGGGTTAAAAGGTTTAGTGTTTTGTTTACACTGTAGCTTATGATAAATGCTACGATATATATA
Organism: Synanthedon formicaeformis; assembly: GCA_945859745.1. Taxonomy (NCBI): domain Eukaryota; kingdom Metazoa; phylum Arthropoda; class Insecta; order Lepidoptera; family Sesiidae; genus Synanthedon; species Synanthedon formicaeformis. The sequence goes on along the minus strand of OX243968.1, from coordinate 1,220,791 downwards.
CTAAGTAAGTATAGCAAAAATATATTCCTGATTTACTGCAGTGTGTGAACTCCGCTTAAGCAATCATAGCTCACGGCATGAGTAACTGATTTCTCACATATAGGTACTGTTGGGTTTTCCCACTTTTCCCGTAACTTTCACTGTGTCATCATTCCGTAATATCACGTATTTTTTTTTACAAATTAACACACAAAATCACAGTCTGCCTTTAGTGAATTTAAAAAATTGTCAATTAGTAATTAATATTATAAAGTACTGATTGATATATAATTGTATATGTATTACTTGTAAAGTTTTCATCCAAACCCGTTTAGTAGTTTTTGTGTGAAAAAGTAACAAACAACGTATATGTTAGGATTTTTCCATTATAAAGTGTAAAGGATTTAAAGGCATATTTTAAAAATTGTCTGTGGTTGTGTGCTATTTAAACCTACATAAAATATATTACATTTATTTATAGTCTATTTTAAATTTTAGAAATTTTATTTCCATATACATAACTCCAGAACTGCTGATCCGATTTGCATGATTCGTCTTTGAATGTTAAACTAGATTGTCTGTCTAGGTTTTAACATAATACTCGTATAGAATTTAGTAATGATAGGTTTAAAGGTGTTCCAGGGTTAGCAGTTATTATTAAAAATAATATGCAAAGCTAAGTTTTGGCATTGGAACTTAGTATCAGGGTACCAGAAGGTTGAGAGGTTGAGGTTGAGAGAATGAGTGGTGGTCGTTTGCTGAATGCATCAAGCCCTGTGAACACTAGAGAAGAAAACTTTTCTTAACATGCTCAATATGCTCTTTGCAGCATCGAGAAAGAGAGATTGATATGTTTGTAGCAGCGTATGATCGTGTTCTCAACTTAATGAAAAGACGTGGTGCTCTACTTATTGCAAGATAACTTTGTTCAAGATTACCATAGGTGTACAGGCGGACCTTCCACTTGTCCCGGTCCACGGATAGTATGTGAAAAGCTTCGCCTGTTATCAATCAATACTAGTAATAAATCTGTAAGGGTCGGTCATGGAGTAAGTTACTTTGTTTTCAGAGATATCGTGTTTATAGGCTCTATATATGATACTGAAACTAAATTGACGATTTTTAGATTTTTTTTCTGTATGTATGTATGTTCCTCCATAACTCTTAAACTAATTAACAGATTTTCATGAAACTTCGTAGATAAACATTTAGACATACAGGACACAGGTTAGGGTACTTTTTTTCTTTTTCAACGCTTACGAAGTAGCGGGCACCAGCTAATTATAAATAAAAATGAATCGCCAAATGAGTTGCTAAGTAGATTACTTTTTTATTTTTTTTTATTTCTAAAATTTAGAAAAATCGACCAGATGAATGCATCCGTGCGAAGCCAGGGGCGGATCGCTAGTAAATAATAAATTAACTCTCAATTAAAACGAAGATGAAAATATTTCATATTTGATTCATTTGTGACAACTGACTTACTATATAACTATTGTTATAGTAAGTCATAACCGTATTAAAAAAAAAGAAGTTGTAAAAATTAAAAAAAAAATACAAGAGCAGACTCAGAATAGAAAGGGTAGTGTTTTCAAGTGATATATTTGGTTGGCGGCAAGCCAGCGTCAGCACCACTAGAATTCGGACTATTAGTTTTAGCTTAAAATAAGAATGCAATGAAAACTTGCCAAAAACAGAAATCGTTTACTTTTATCTTCTCAGCTCGCTATAAGCAATCATAATAAAAGAGTTGCGAAAGCCCACAGGAATAAACGAAGAAACGCAAACAGAGGTTCAAAATCGGGTTTAAGGCTGACTATTACAATAAAAAAATATAGCACTCGACATGTTAGTATTTTAGTACTTATACTATGGTTTTGTTTCTATTAATAGTAGTAGAAAGACTTCTTGTCGAATAAATATCGCTTCTACAGCACCAGCCTTAGTAGCAAAAATTAGTGCAGCAGGATAAAATACAAAAAGGTTAATATAAAGTCTATAACTCATGCAATGAAATACAGTAATGAATTCACCTAACGGAATATTCTGAATGTTGAATATGAATCTGTGTATAAATATGAATAATTCGGGGAAAACCCGTTTATCACTAGAAAGTAGAAACTGGTCTTTTTGTCTTTAAATGAGTAAGATGTCATGGAAATTTACTGGTTTCAGTGAAAATGTATGAATAATATTATTAATTCTACATAATTTACATGATGAAGCTAATTATACCCAAGTGTTAAAGTTATTTAAATACCCAAGTGTTGACGTCAATTTTGCTTTTATTATCTTTGTTATATGAAATTTATACAAACTTTTCTAACATGACATGTGACTTTCATAACAGTTCATACGTGGCAGACGTCTTCTAACAATTCCTTTGGTGACACAACTCCTTTGGTAGTTAAAAAATTGCAAATCATTCAAATAAATTAGAAATATTCAAGCCAGAATCATCAATTCCTCTGCGTAAAGACTTCGGAAATCGAATTTGGAATCCATCAAGGAACTTATTATACGAAATATTCACGAGAACCTGCACTGAATACAAAAAGCATCTGAATCAATCTGCTCGGGCGGGCGCGGCATATTCGTAGCCGTGGCACGACAGAACGGCTACGAGAGCTACGACGTGGGGCGGCTAGCAACATAAAGACACGTTCACATTGGCAAGATAAATGATAATATGTATAAATGTAACAAACTTTTAATGTTTACAACAATTTTGACCTTAGAAATAAAAAGTAAAGGCAAAAACAGTACGTATTTTGAGCGCTTTTTTTTGTTAGTACCTATTGACGAGCTTTACTTTTATCAATATACAAATTTTCGAAATAAATAATGTTAAAAATTGGATAAATAAATGCATTTTTAATATTATTTATATAATTTTTAATTCGATAAAGTTCGCAGTTTTGACATTTTTTTATTGATTTATCGAACTACGTGTATGTGGTGGTAAATAAGATTAGTGTTTTCTTTCTTGTCTAAAATGAACTCTATTAAAATGTTTTTTTTTTGCCTACCTAAATCTACTTTCGTACAAAACTAAACTGATATTTTTATTATATTTTTTATATTATAACATTTTATTTTATTATTTTTTAATATATAATTAATATTATTTCCTTAAACGAAAGAGCAATAAGTACTAGGGCGGCAGGATATGTACGGTGGTGGTTGTGACGCGGGTCGGCGGCGGCGTCGACCACTGCAGGCGGATGTCGGCGGCGCGGCGTGCGTCGCGGCGCAATGCAGGCGGGTGAACGGCCGGGCATCGATCCAACCCTCCCCGCGCTACCCCCGCCCTAGACACCCCTCGTCATCCCGCCCGCAACTTGCGTAACCCCCCAAGCCCCGCTTATGTAACCAGTGACGCGATCCGCGTGATTGCTTCCGCATTTTTAATTTTTTACATATTATGCACTCAAACTTTCCGTCTCCGCATTAACAAGGACGCCGCGCATAATACTTTGTGGTACGCGTACTGCAATTATACGAGTATTGTGCGTACAAATGCAATTTAATAAAAAAATATAATGCATTTAATTGTAGTAGCAATTATTTTGTATTTTACTATTTTAACGACTCGAACATTTAAAAAACAGAGCAAAATTTATTTATATATCGAGGCTTTTTTTTCTTAAGAAACCAGGATCGCATCAGATTCATTGCATTGCTTATTATTTTTAAATCTATACTTATTATAAAGTTTATAATAATTATAAGGAGGTAAAGTTTATAAGTTTGCTTGTAGGAGGTAATCTTCTACAATCCATTTATCATTCTTTATCATTCCAACGCTTGGCAAAAGTATAATGTTAGGCGTCAATGTATCTTAGGCGTTATATATTGCTTTATATACTTTGTTAGGGGTTATTCGCCTTAGCGAGGTTTATGTGAATGTATGGATGGATGTGTGTTATTTACGCAAAAACAGCTGAACGAATTTAGATCAAATTTTTCACACAGGTACATATAGGATTCATTTTATCCTGGAAAATGTTGGGTTCCCGAGGATCTTCTAAAAGATATAAAAATTGGGCGTCACTGTCGTGACAGCGATGAAATATATCAGACATTTTCTCAGGTGTTATATTTTTAATTTTTCAATGCGCTGGCAGCAGCTAGTGGTTTTATATAATTTATTGCACCACTATCGCTGGATTCACGATGGAGGATGAAAAGGAGCCGTCATAGCCAACTCTTCGGGATTTCTACAATGTTGATTGGTTTATGGACGAGATGTTGTCTCCCCGGCGTCAGTAGAGCGAAAGGGCGAAACACCAAGTTTGCTTGCAAAGATATGTTTAAGTTTGCTTGCAAGATTATTTCGATGGTTACGCGACTCAAGGCATCTTCGCGAGTGTGCCCGCGCGGATAAAAGGCGACCGCGATGCGCAAGACTGGTTTTGCTGTCTCAATTTGAAACGTATTTCGACGCATACTTATCGTTTTGCAAATGTAAATAATGTATACATTATATAACATAATTAACATTATATAACATTTTAGAATTAAACGTATGTCTGTACACCCTATCATGAAGTCTAATTTCACTCGTTTAATCGTTGAGTTCCAAAAAAAAATATCTTCATAAAATGCCTAGACCAAAGATTGGTTTCATAAAAACCAAAGATTGGTTGGTTACATAACTGTTCGCTAGTTTTTTTACTGTTTCAACCGTCCATAGAGTTAAGTCCATTTAAGATCATATAGAAAGTTGAAATCATTAAGTAAGTCAACATTCAACAACATGATGCTGATATCAATCATCATCAATCAATACTAATAATAAATCTGTAAGTGTAGGTATTGTATGTATGTATGTTCCTCCATAACTCTTAAACGAATTAACCGATTTTTATGAAACTTGGTAGATAAACATTTAGACGTACATATATAACATATATATAACACGTAAATTTTATAGGAAATATTAGGTATATGAAATGTATACGCACTTAAAGAAATAACGAAAATATTTTGAAATGGTTTTTGGACAGACGTAAAGACGAATTAATCATGTCCTATCATGGTAGATTAAAATTAGCACTCAAACCCGAAATAATTCAAAAAAACTAATGTACTAATTGCAGTTACAACATTACCTAATTTAAAACAAAAAATATATAAACAAACATATTTCCAACATTCATTATTATGTAAAACTATTATTTTTAAAACCAACACTAATTAATAATCTCCGAGCATACTCCAGATATATTTTTCCCTAAACACGTAGGCTTCTATTTGTATAGCCAACATCGCGTAATAAATCGTGAAACATATTCGTATAGCGAACGTGCATCCCTCCCCTTCATCCCCCATCCCTTCCGCTACCCGCACGTCCGTTATACCCGCTAACATGTCGTGAAATATCGGACCGCATTAATTATTCTAATTCAAGTGAATTCTACGTCGACAATATTATATGGTTTTCTATAAATCCAGCTTATATAATACATTTGCGCTTAATGGTGCTTTCCAGCTAAAAAATATTTTTTAATCTTGCTGTAGGAATTTCGTCTGTTAAGCACAAAGTTCTATTGTATTTTTAAGTGTCACTTGGGCATTTGGTGTTGGACATTTGACCATCCCCCTTACAAAATATCACCGTGAAATGACAGCATATGTGCTGTTGTGTTTCGGTAAGTATCTGCCTATCCCTAATCCTAGCATTGTTTATGTTATAGGCGACGGTAGCCACTTACCATCAAGTGGACCGTCCGTCAACCTGTCTATCAACTTTTATGCTACATTCCAACCTGATATACTATCAAATCTACCACTAAAATCTAATTATACAATCTAATTACTTGCTCACATTTCATTTAAAGTTTGAATTAATCATTAAAAACTAAAAACTGTTTCTAAAATTATATTTAAAGTTATAAATTAATTAATTCAATGCACTAATGAGGAGATTCAGTGAACCGATATCGACACGTGAAGTGAATACCACGTGACCTAATAACTAGATATCAAGCGCTACGCTACGTATTAAAATGATAGAAAAGAGGAAGCTACGAGCCGTAGCTCCGTAGCGGGGTTACGCCGTAGCCCGGGCGCGGTCGGCGACCCCTGGCCGTGAACGGGGGTGCGCCGGGCTCGCCGCACCACGCTACCGCCTCGTCTCCCCCGCTCTCGTGCACACATACAACACTCACAACACACTTCTGCACATCGCACCCTCAACGACCTCTGTACAGGTTGATATTATATCTGCTAACTAGCTGAACCCGGCCAAGCTTCACTCAGGCGTATGGGGGCGCGCGCGCTACTAGACACTGCTTATATATACGAACTAGCTGGTGCCTGCGACTTCGTCCGTCTTAAAGATAAAAAGTAGCCTATATTGTGTCCTGTACGTCTAAATGTTTATCTACCAAGTTTCATGAAAATCAGTTAATTCGTTTAAGAGTTATGGGGGAACATACATACATACATACAATACCTACACTTACAGATTTATTATTAGTATTTATTAATTTAATATACTTTTCTAAATTAAAAGTAGCTTAATTTACTCCTTATAACAAATTTTTTTATAAGAACGTACCGTAAACACGTTTTGTAACTATGTTTTAAAACATATTTTGTTATACAGTCTGAACTCACTTTAAAAAGTCATTGTCCATAAGTAAATACTCTGAGAACTAAATAAGAGTTTTAACCAATTCTACCGTAATTTTGAAATAAGATAATTATTGGTACGTCAAAGTGTATTAACCATAACAGCAGATTTTTTAATAGTACTATTAATAGGTACCACTGTATAAACGTAAATTAAGAATTATAGTTATTTATGACTATGTGTTCACTTGTATATACGAATGTAATCCAATCCTTTAATGGGCACGATAAATTATTCCTTAAAAAGTTATATTCCAACCACGAAAGCAATAAAAAATATTTTGAAAATATCTGATCATACTGTATAGTATCATTACTTTGCAACGAGCGCACACAACGCTTCACAACTTAGCGATACCCACACATAGACACTCGCCCAGTTCTAGTCAAAGCCTACGGTCGTAACACTGCCACACCCCCTGCATCGCAACAAGGCGGCACTCACACTTGTAAAACTGTTGGCGTAAAACTACACTGCGTTTATACACGACTCGTATATGTGTGTGTGCGGGAAAACTGTGCTAATATATACTTCCGCGTGTATTTGTGTCACGCACACACCGAACACTCAGTATTAATTTAAGTTGAGCATGTGTGCGTAGGGTGCATCGACTTCGCTTCCGGTTCCGTCGGGTACAACGGCCCCAATCTTGATTTATGTCTTCTCCTTTGAAGGTTTGCGTGTTATTGTGACTTTTTTGTATCAAACACATTAGTGTCATTGAATTGTTGTATTTTTGTGAACAATTGGTAGCAATTAGGAAGTTAAAATTATTAACACGTACTTGTATTAAAAAGCAGATTACCAATAATTTGAACTTTTTTCAGATGACAAATAAAACTCAATTTGATCTTTTACGTATTAAATGTCCTATGATTAAAATTAAAAATATTTAAGTATAATAATTATTATATAAATTGTAGTACTGCACAAAATTTATATCTATACATATATGTTAAAATATGATAAAATAAAATCGCAGACCGCCTCTGTCTGTTTTCCCGCTAACTTCTAAACCACATGGCCACATGACCCTAAATGGATCTCATCTCAGTACTGGAGCTAGCACCTTTTGACACCTTGCAGCGTCAATATTAAGTTGTTGACGATCCATTTCTGACACAACAACGGTTAGAAGTTAGAACCCCTTAATTTAAGACGAGACGTTCCCTCTCTTTTTGTGTTCTACCGGCTGTACAATTAATGCCTCCGTACTAACTTTTAAACTGTCTACCTTTTTTTATGTAAAGGTCGACAGACAGGTTGACGGTCTACTTGATGGCAGGTAGCTACATTCCCCTATTAACACAAACAACGCCTAGGATTAAGTATCTCACGATAGTCTTCTGTACTTACTGCCACCAGGCGGGTTGCCCAATGCGCTAGATCCAGACCAATGCCAACTTTGAAAAGGTCATTTCTAAAGTTGGCCTTGCTGAGAATCGAACCAGGACCCTTCCAGATAAGGCGCTAAGACAAACACCTTAACTACTCGTCTTGGGGTCAATGAGCTCACTCACTAATTTAGGGTTTGTCATTGGTCATGGATCAATGGCTGCACGCCATTATACGAAGTTCAACCGCATTATTTGGATACGGTATAAGAAATTTATGCACGACACACAAATTTTGGAAACTCTTTTTTCATGTTTCCCACTAGCTACAAGACTTCTTCCACGCTGTGAACATATTCTTTCAAATTCGGCAGAAACCCCTCTGATATTACTTGTGTACTTAGGTGACATCAAGTGAATTGTCAGCCTAACTGTTCTCGCCAAGTACTTACTGCTAAGTCTTGTATCTTCTATATCATCAATACTAATAATAAATCTGTAAGTGTAGGTATTGTATGTATGTATGTTCCTCCATAACTCTTAAACGAAATAACAGATTTTCATGAAACTCGGTAGATACACATTTAGACGTACAGGACACACTATAGGCTACTTTTTTCTTTGAGTTTAATTGAGAATCACTTGAAAACGGCACGACCGATTTTGCTCATTTTCTTTTTAATGTGTTCGTAAAAACTAGGTCTAGGTTGTATGAACTATTTTTTTGGAATATCCAAGTGAGAAGTCAAAAATTTGTATGGTATTTTTATATGAAATTGACAGGGCAATGACTGTCGGGTCAGCTGGTTTCATATAAATTAATTAAAATGGTCACAAATTGTCCTGTGTCTTGATTTTTTTCAATTATATGTGTTTGACATTATACACAACTAACGTACATACATGTATACAACGACCATAACACAATGTAACCACACCTTACATTTTCCTATCTATTTTCCTTAATCCTACTATAAGGTCGGCAGACAGTAGCAGTAGCTGTGGCGTTGCTTGTGTTACAGGCGACAGTAGCCGCCTACCATCATGAATCGCCAGCCTGTCTGAAGCAGTGATATGTTAAGTAAGTACTAGATTGAGCACTCCCTACGATTTCTTGCTAAATTCATGTTCCAACGCGGAACGTCAACGTCAATACCTCAAGTCGTAGACAACTGAATATTAATATGATCGACGCGATAAGCACGTCGGTTTTAACAAATTAAATATTAACCTTTCAATATTAATAAAACTTACCTATGAAACGTCCCACCAGCTGTTTTACCAATATTTTTTGTTGTATTTTTACAATATCTCATCACACAAGACGGCATTTTTATTGCTTTTGAAAATAATAACGCGCCTAATCTCTACGAGCGCGTATGACAGACTGTGAACAGGTAGGACGTCGGAACTCCAATCACTTGGAACACTCATCGCGTCTTGAGTGTTCCATCTAGTACGTAGTACTTAACATATCACTGGTCTGAAGACCTTAACATAAAAAAAAGAATTATGAATTTGGATCGTACCTTAAATTAAAAAAAAAATATTATTATTTTTTTCTATATATTTGCATCATACCGTATGTTGTTGTATAACAGAACAGAGTACAAGTCTAGACTAGTCTCGTCACCAGTCACGCTCTCACCCTAACAGCATTAAAAATTTAATTTAGCTTTTTTTCGCTTCGACTCGCGACATGACCCCGCAAATTGACCTGTCTTATCATCACTCTCACATGCAATAAACTCATAGTTAGTAGATTGGGGGTCTGCGAAGGGATCGTATACATTTTTTTAATATTTTTATTGCGAATTCACCCTTCAGATTAGAGTTTCATTTTTATTTACTCTTGAATATATCCCAATCTATACTAAGAAATAAAATTGAAGCGTTTGTAATGTAAAAAATTAACTATTCAACCAATCATCATTAAATTGTCAGGGCGTAGTACCTTTCACCAGAAAAAAAGTACTGTCTCCGAGAGAACATGAGAAAAAAATCAAAGCCTAAAGAATGTTATAATAATTTATTGTTATTTTTTAATTCATAAAAATGGAGCGCGTTCGAAGAAACTACCAAAAGCTAGTACTATATAGTTTCTCAAATATTCAAGTTGTAAACATAGTTAAAGTGTTCATAATAAAAAGAAAAAATAATTAGTGTTATACTATTACCAAATTGTACATATTTCTAAATTTAAATAGTAATTAAAATAATCTACGCCCCTTGGCTATTGTAACGGAAATAATTTTGACCTCGCTATTTGTCATTGTAAACATAATTTAGTCGACCAATACTTTTTCAACACCAGTCACGGCTACAATTTTCCCACAATAATACCTATAAATAATATCTAGGTAGTTCGGATGAGTCACAAAACTGCGCCAGCCAGCGATACACCCAGGCAGACTACGTGTCAATATTTGAATTGTATTATGTTTTAAGTGCAATGCACACATATAGCTACGCTATACGTAAAAAAAATATAGTCTAATAATTAAATTTAAGATGTAGCTACAGCATAACTGTATCCCCCGATTATGTTATCATCAGTTTTCTAAATTTTCTAAATTCTAAAATTTAAAGACGTATTAATGTCAAAAACAACAAATTACAGCTAGATTGACATTAATACACAAATATTAGAAAGACGAAAGATAAATGTGATAAAATGGTACATGTTCAGCTAGTCAGATAGATCTAGTCTCAGAATTTTCACAATAGATTCATTGAGGCAATCCACCAACCATCGACCTTTACGTATGAGGCTGTAAGTTAAAAGATTGTGGGTAAAAATATAAAAATATACAATTAAATAGATATATTTAAAGGAAAGAAAAATTACTCAAGTGACACATTTTATGACGGAATTTCGATTATATCTGGCCAGTATTTTTCTTAAAAACAACATAAGTAATACTAGACAGGCTGTCTTCATAAATTGCTTCCATCCGTTATTGTGAACAAGAAACTAAGTTGTTCCCTGCAAATTTAATAGCAAAATACGAAGACGTTTCTTAAAGTTTTCCATATCTAAGTATCTAGATGTAGTTATACCATATCTAGCATATGTTAGCAACGGACGCTATTTCGATAACCAACATTATTATGTATTATTTATATAACGAAAAATATTTTAAAATTAATAAATGATTAATATTGACAAGCTATACAATAGCAATAGTATAGCTTTCAGTGTACACAATGTCAAGCGGTGCAGGATCGATGTACAAAGGGCCGGCAGCTCGTCGTTTACTTAGTAAACTTCGCAGATGCACTTTTAAACTTCCCAAGAGAATATCGATGCCTCCTGCCTCATCTGTTATCCTGGTAAACAGTTTGTATTTCGCAAATATCAAGTTTTTCTGAATTTAAAAATTTTCCAGAAAAAAAAGTATCATATTTGTTTTATCTAGGTTTATCAGTCGTTTCAGTCGTTATTGCATGATTGATTAACAAACATCCAAACAAACAAACTTTAGCATTTTATAATATTATGTTAGTAAACTAACATGCTAGATTGATCACATCACTCAAATTTCAATAAATACAGACTTGAAAATAAAAAATAACTACAATAATGACAAAAAATGTCCATGTTAGAATAAAATACCTACTTAAATTAACAGTCAAAACCAAAAAACATTTAATAAAAACCTAGCGGCTTGCTGCGGGATTCGAAAAGATGCAATTTTTTAATTGTTTTTTAATTATAAACAAACTTTTTACTTTTATAAGCTCTTTCCAATCGTGAAAACCGTTGAAGAAGTTAGCGGAAAAACAAACAGTTGCGGAGAGCGAATTTATATAGAATAGAATAAATTAAAACACATCCATAGAATGATAGACAATACAAAATACATTCTAATTTTCGACTTACAGACTCCACAGTTTGTCACGGCTACAGAATAACGGACGTCCGATATTGTGTTGAAAATGAATGAGGGTTTGCGAGAGACAGGTTGAATCACACATAAGCCTACTCTGACGGAGGTGCGTCTACTTCGTACAATGTTCTATAGTTTTTGCAGTAACCAGTATCTACATGTAATTACCTATGTTTTCATTATTAATTAGTTTTTGTGCGCGAAACGCAGTTAAAAAACGAACCAGCCACTACAATTATTATCATTCAACAAACTAATATGAACAATAATTATTTTTTTATGTTAAGGTCGACAGACAGGCTGACGGTCCACTTTATGGTAGGTGGCTACCGTCGCCTATAACTCAAGTAACGCCATAAGTGCTACAAGTGCGCTGCCGACCATAGAAGAATTAAGGATAAGGGATAAGGAAGGGATGGGGTAATGGGCTCTGGCATCCCTTACTCACACACCGAAACACAACAGCACATAATGCTGTTATTTCACGGTGGTATTCTGTAAGGTGGTGGTTACTGCCGCCAGACGGGCTGCCCAAATGACTGCGAAACGCAGTGTGCCCTACCACTACTTTTAAATCCAGACCAGAGTCAATTTTGAAAATTATATTAAAATTTCCAAAGTTGACCCCGCCGGGAATCGAACCCGGGGCCCCTGAGACGTAAGGCAAGCACCCTTGCCATTCGTCCAACGAGCTCGTCAAATATTTGTTTATTAATATCTTTTTATGTTAAGTTCGACAGACTGTCGGTAACTGGCTACCGTCGCTTATGACACAAGCAACGCCACCAAAACACACGTGTATGCTGTTATTATCTCAGAGAGTAGTTTCTGCCCCCACACGGCTCAAACTCAGTGTGCCCTACACTGGAATTTATTATTATTATAAAATTAATTATATATTAACATGAATATACTATTTAATAAAAAAATATGAAACCCGCTCCCGGCTCCGCCCTCTCTATCATTGAAAACTTATGAAAAACTGTTGAGTGGCTTAGAAAGTTAGAACAGACGGACAGTTTCGGCGACTTGGTTGAAAATTTGTATTTTTTTTCTACTTACATAAAAACTCAAATTAGGTTTTTATTGTATACTAGCTGCTACCCGCGACTTCGCCCGCGTAACTTTGTAAATTATATGCTAAAACCTTCTTCGAGAACCACTCTATCCATTGGTGAAAACAGCTTTAAAATCGGTGCAGTAGTTTTTGAGTTTATCGCGAAGATAGACAGACGCGGCGGAGGACTTTGTTTTATAAATAAACTTCTGTGAAACATTATCTATCTGATGGTGAAAACTTCATCAAAATTCGTTTAGTGCTTTAGGAGACTAGCGATATCCATTTATACTAGGAATACATACATAAAATACAAGTTCTCATATGAGTATGTACTTTAGAGTAATCCCAATTTTACTCTACAGTACAATATGTGTGTACAGTCGCAAACTAATTACTATTTAAAATCCTCCTTTAATTTATGTATCTGGGTGCGACAGCGGCCTCTGATTGATCAATAGCATAGCATACACACACAATCAAAATTACGCACCGCGCGCACACTAATGAAAATCGCTCCGTGATTGATGGCATGAGGTTGACGACCTACGTTAGGGAAGTATGTTTTAGACTTTGCTTTCTTTTACTAATGCAAAAGATTTATTTATAAAAAAAACCATATCATTTAAGATTATCAACATCCAACACAAACGTAGTAAAATATATATGTACATTTCACTGGTATAAAACATAAAGTTTAAAAGTCTAACTTTAATCGTTATAACAAGATAATTTTAATTCACACGAAGCTATGAAATTATTACATATTTAGAAATTTTAATTAATTAACTTCGTTGCAAATTTTTACTTACTAGCAGGTGCTCGCAACTTCGTCCGAGTTGAACGATGAAAGGTAGGCCTATGTCCTTTCTGGTGTCCCAGACAACGTGTATGCAAAATTTTACGGTGAACGGTTCAGTAGTTTTTGCGTGAGACTAACAAACATCCGTAATCCATACAAACTTGCATTTATAATATTAGTACGGATTCTTGTTTCTCTAGAATAGTCTAGAATATTCTATAGTATATGTTTGGTATTTAATATTATCAAAGAAAACTAATAAAGTTAGACAAAATAGAAATAGAATCTTATTTTGTTCGTATAAAACAATTAATTATTTATTATTGAATCTCCTCGGTATATTATAATTGGATAAAGTTGTTGATAAATTGATTAATTTCCTGTATGCAAGAACGTTGCATACAACATATATGTTTCACTAGCTGTTCCCGCAACTTCTTACGCGCTGTAATTCAATTTTTGAAAATTCCACAGGAACTGACATTTTTTCAGGATCCTGTATGTTAAAAACTGAACGCTCGAAGTAGACAAGGCCATGTCAAAGTTTGTAAAGGTCATTGAACAACACCGACTGAATACAGAACTGCTAAGATGAATGGCTGAGTTTTGATAGGAAGTAAGTACCGCCTGGAATATTTTGATATTTAGGCGAGTAGTGGTCCATTCTGAGAAAAAAAAATTGTGGTGTCACTACTTCACAACCACGACAAAAAAAATCTTTTTTATATTTATATATTTTTTCTTTTCTTTCTATGATAACCAATATTAGGTTTTTTAGTGGTGATGTAAAGCTAAATAAAGAACATAATTTCAAAGTTTAGAACGAATCGCTTAAATAGATCCCGAATAATAAATATTTGAAAAAAAAAAAATTGTTAAAAAAATCATAAGTCAAAAACTGTCACAATTAGGATGTTGATAGCATAAATATGCTCCATAAGAAGTATTCAGAAAAAAAATCTAGAGTCCATTATGTAAGGGCGATTCACTATGGAAAGCCGACTATGGCCCTTCATCCAAATCTGTTGCCGTTTCTGAAATTAGCATGCACAAAGAGAAAAAAATTCTGAAAAAACTATTTTTTTTGACCTGTGTAACATTACCTACAACGTGTACAAATTGTTTTTTTTTTTTATATTTAATATCTGAGAAACGGCTAGGTTACGATTTTATTATATGTATATAGAAAGGAACATAATAATATCCTCCATTGGGATAAAATAAAAAATTAACTATAAAAAAATTATCATTATCCTCGTGTGGTGTACGTACCAACCCGGAAGGGTGCAACGACCTCGACCTGATTACAACCCTCCACGACCCCATGTACCAGGGCACCATGAAACGCGACTAATACAATTAAACACCACAACCATACTGCTACATTATCCATTGTACATAAAACACTGTGAAGTACCTGTTCACCTGATCTGGAAATTCCAATATGATTCACAATCGCTTTACTAAGCTCACAAACATTACCGAATTTTCTATGAATTTAAAATAGTACATCTATATTTACTAACGATCTGGTGCCCGCGACTTCGTCCGCGTTGAAAAAGGAAAAAGTAGCCTATCTTGTGTCTCGTACGTCTAAACGAATATCTACCAAGCTTCATGAAAATCAGTTAATTCATTTAAGAGTTATGGAAGAACATACATACATACATACATACATACATACAGACAAAATTCTAAAAATGGTCAATTTAGTTTCAGTATCATGTATAGAGCCCATAAACACGATATCTCTGAAAACAAAGTAACTTACTTCATGACCGATCCTGACAGATTTATTATTAGTATTGATTGATAACAGGCGAAGGTGTTCACATACTATCCGTGGACCGGGACAAGTGGAAGGTCCGCCTGTACCTGTGTGTGGGGTTGGTCCCTTACAGATATTTATTAACAGTATTGATATTATAAAGAGGAAAGATTACGTTTGTTTGTTTGCATTGAACAGGCTCCGAAACTACTGGACCGATTTGAAAAATTCTTTCACTTTGGGAAGCTTTATGAGCGAGTAACATTGGCTATATTTTGTAAAGTAACTTACAACAGTATTTAGTAACAGTACTTAATAAATTAGTTATCCATACCATACTGTCTGTCTGTCTTTTTTATTAGACATGGGTTTACTCTTGGCCAGCATCCAGCCTATGATGGAGCGATGCTCCATCATAGGCTTGCTTGTTAACTCCAAAAGATGCTTGTTAACTCGAACTTTAAAAATATTTGGGTTATATGAGCTCAGAAACACAAATACCGGCAGGGAGTTCCAAACTTTGTCTATAACCTTAGTTTTCACGCCTTAACTACTCAACCGATCAATATCGCATACACGGTACCTAATTTCATAACGATTTAAAGTATCAAATGTCTCTATTATCTATAATAATCTCATAATAATAATACTTAAAGCTGATGAGTTTCTGTTTTTTTGTTTCAGTATGATAGTATAGAATTAGATCCTATGCGGGCTACTTAGATGACACTTAAGTGCTTAAAAAAATTTAACAATGACTTCAAGTTTGAACATGTTTTCAAAAAAAATTTAAAAAAATGTCCTCTTTATAGTCATTTGTCTTAGGTACTACTTAATTCAACTTACTGTAAAGCTTAGTGAAAGGCAAATGGGATACTCAAACGCTAATATTTCTCTTTTTTTGCTTGTGGACGCAGTGTGCCCTGCCACTACTAATATATCTACTCCTATAAGACATTTCTTTACATTGATTACATAAACTTGTAATTTTAAGGAAGCATTAAAATTCGTCTCATAACTAAACACTAAATACTAGCTGGTGCCCGCGACTTCGTCCGCGTTGAACGATGAAAGGTACTCTATGTTCTTTCTGGTGTCCCAGACAACGTGTATGCAAAATTTCCTGGTGATCAGTTCAGTAGTTTTTGCGAGAAAGCGTAACAAACAAACAAACAAACTCACATTCACATCAATCAATCATCAATCAATACTAATAATAAATCTGTAAGGGTTGTTCATGGAGTAATTTACTTTGTTTTCAGAGATATCGTGTTTATAGGCTCTATACATGATACTGAAACTAAATTGACCATTTTTACAATTTTTTTCTGTCTGTATGTATGTATGTATGTATGTATGTATGTATGTTCCTGCATAACTCTTAAACGAATTAACTGATTTTCATGAAACTTGGTAGTTAAACATTTATAGGCTACATTTTTCTTTTTCAACGCGGACGAAGTCGCGGGCGCCAGCTAGTATTTAATATAAATATAAACACACGCACACGCACACACAATTACGCATATGTGTTTATATCTATGTATTCGCTTATAATCTATGCCAATATATAAAGCTGAAGAGTTTGTTTGTTGGCTTGGTTGTACGCGTTAATCTCAGGAACTACTGGTTCGAAGTGAAAAATTCGTTTTGTGTTAGATAGTCCATTTATCTAGGAAGGTTATAGGCTATAGAGAACGCGGACGAAGTCGCGGGCATCAGCTAGTTTATAATATGTCTATATAATTTATAGATACATGTATGTATATTTTTATGGACGAATTAACTGATTTTCATGAAACTTGGTAGATTAACATACAGACGTACAGGACACACTAATTTTTTCTTTTTCAACGCGGACGAAGTCGCAGGCACCAGCTAGTTTATAATATTAGTAAGGATAGCGCAGGGGTGGCGAACCAATGGCACGCGTTATAACGTATACGAGTAATATATATAATATAATATAGCGAATCTATTTTTAGACAGAATAAAAGGCTCCGCGTTTCCGATAGCACTTTCCAAGGCATGAACACATTATTTTTCCTGCCTAACGCTGATGACCTGGTAGCGAGGAGGGTGCGTGTTATAGGGGAGAATGACCTAATTTCCACCATGGTTCCTGCACCATCGATCCATGGGGGTGACAAATAACTGACATGCTATATTTACCCCCATACAGTAAAACCACACGCTTGCAGATTCAAATTAAATACCGTAACTGTTTTTAATGATTCCATTGCGACAGTTAACAGGATTATTTTAACATTAAAACTTTCAGTGGTTCAAGTTTATGTCAATTTCATGTAAGCAGTAAGCAGTAGGCTCGTCTTCGTCTTATAAGAACATATCTACAGTGGATTTCTCTTATAACGATGAAATGATGAAAGGACCACTATATTACGCTATTTATATACAGAGATAGAAAGAATGAAAGCAAGCAAGAAAGAAAGAAAATCATATTTATTGCCAGACAATCGCCTAAGTAATGTCTACTTATTTATGATTCTACGGATGAATCTGTGCGGTTGTTTGTTGACTCGGTCGCAATATCTGCATGGGATTTCTAGGGAATTTGTTACAAATGGTTCATTATAAAACTAATCGCTTTACCAGAGATATTACCTAAATGTATACAGTCAGAAATATGTACCTACATATTATTATCATGTTGATTAATATAACTCGGTAAATATTTGATACAAAAAAAAAGAATATCAAACTCGCACGTTAACGCGCCACCCACACACCTGCTCACAAATCTTACAATATCGAAACAGCTGCCGCTACTATACCTTAATCTTCCTAGACGAATGTGACGATCCTTGCAACTCCTTACTCAATAGATAAATAAAATAACAAAGGTTCACAACAAAGGATGAGCGATGCGGGCAACAGCTGTCCCAACAGCTTGCGCCATAAAAAATAGGCCAATAACTTCGATGGCGAAAAAAAAACTTAAAGAAATTTTAAAGATGGCGGCAGATGCGTGCCGTCAGCTGCTCGAGCACCTTTGTAATTGTAATGATTGCTTTGGGCCCGACCACGTTTTGTTTATTCCAGCACATGTGGAGTAAACATCGCGAATTTATTTGCAACAATCATACAAAATCTAGTGCAAAAATCAAAATTATACTTACCTAAGAATTTAGATATTATCAGCGTACGTCTGTATATTATGGCCGCTAACTCCTCCTAAACCACACAACGTATTTTGATGCAGTTTTCACTAATGGAAATATATAATTTGCAGAAAAAAATCCGTACTAAACCGGAGACGGCCTGCCAGTAGAAAATAAATTATTTCGTTAACAAATTTCGTAAATTTATATCACTGTAATTTAACAGTGATAACCATCGAAATACTACAATGGAATTTGCGTCACAAGTGCCAAAGGGTCACATAAAAAGAACGCCTTTGACAGAATCATGGCGGACTCTTGCCTTCACGCGTCAATGGTAAAAGGTAGTAACGATCAACTTCTACTATTTCATTTTAAACTCTAATGGGTTGACGTAAAGTCACATTTTCTTTAAATTGCGTACTTATTATTATGTTTGTTTTGTTATAAATGACAGTTCATGCTCTACGCATATGTCACTTTTAAATGTTCCATAAAATTCGTTGTGTTTTGTATGGAACGCGTGTTCTATGTTGTAGTAGTTTGATGGTGATAACATAAAAGTTGTTATTATCACTTATAATTTCGATGACCTTATATCCATATGCTATTTATTATTTTATTTGAATTATCTTTTGCATACCTTAAACTGCCATTTATTGTGATAAAATCCGCTACAATCGCATTGGTTATGCCTATGCTGTACTTACATATGTGTCAATGCATAGGAGAATGAACATTACATTTACTTAGGTTTCCGCCATTGCAAGGCTTCATTTATTGCTATGTGGGATCGTACTTGCTCTTTTTAAAAATACCTGATGTTAGGCTATAAAATCACCATGAAATAACAGCACATATGCTGTTTGTTTTATTAAATAAGGGATGGATACCAAAGCTCATTACTTTATTCCTAATTCTAAGTATGTATTAAGGTTGGCAACGCTTTTGCTTCACCCCTGACATTTTATTTAATTTAGGTATAGACATTAGCCATCTACAATCAAGTGGACATAAAAAATATTAATATACTACCTGGTGATTGAGACTTATCCGCATTGAAAAATTAAAAAAATATATAAGCAATATAACGATTCACCTCTTGTTGCTATAACACTTTAGCTATTCGTTAGTTTCTTATTTTATTTTTAGTTGATCCTTTGGGTTGGGAACAGTACTTTTTTCTGGATGAAAGATACCTATCCTAAGTCTTCTATAGTATCCCTGATAACGTACCTATATGAAAAATTTCATAATCGGTTGATTAATTAAGGCTTGAAAAGTTAACAAACAGAGAGATAGACAGAGTTACTTTCACATTTATATCTATCGACTAGTAATGGATTTTATTAATTTACTAGGTAGGTACTTTTCCAGTTAATTAGTTGTAAGATATTTAATTTTAGCTGAGTAGGGCTAGTGGGAATGCTATAAAATTGGTTCATATACTGGACAGATGTACATTTTAAGTATATGATACCTACTCAAATCACTGCGAAAGACGGTTGCATAGAGCAGCTGTAAAAATGTATAATATTTTATTGTTTTCATTAAGGTGGGTATACACCAGTCGCATAGTTGTAAATGTATTGGTCATTAGTGAATGTTACTGACCCACCCGACCAAACGGGCACGCGTTGGGTCAACGCACGTGGTTCGCATCTGCCGGGCAACGGCTAACAACATATGCATTTATACACCTGTCAACTAACCTTCGGGAGACGGCTTTTAAAGCCTTTTTGATACAGTATCATTATTCACTGTGATTTCGATATTAAGTAATATATATTATTTGTGCATTAGCCGATAAACAAATATCAGTGTGCAGGTAACAGATATCCCAAAAAATTTAGGACAAGCGGTGAAATAAAAAATGGATTTAAAGGGGAAGATTGTCGGCCTCTTGTGAGGATTACCCCTTTTGTTATTAATGACTAGGTATAATTATATTATACAGGTACTATGTAGATATAAACCTTGATGTTTCTGCCGCTCCTGCGGCCATCTACTGATTACATGTGACGAACCTTTTGTCGAGGAGTTAAGGCCTTAGCGCTATGAGAAGTACATTACGATTTTCAGTCATTTGGGCAGCCCGTATGGCAGCAGCAACCACCCACTTACAGAAGACCACCGTAAAAAAAACAGCATGTGCTTTTTTGGTATAAAATATAAAAAATTCAAACTGCAATTTCCAGTTTTTCTCAAAAAATCCTAGCCATCTCATATGAAATTTTTCGGCTGCAAACAAAAACATATTGGTAAATTTATTATTGGGTCATAAAAAAAAAAAACAACACCTTTATTATCTCGTCTATATTTTAACGATTAATATTTTAATATAATATTATGTACATTACAAGCATACAATATACACTTTCTTGTTTAATTTCCACCACTTTTTGAACCACAGGACCAAATTTAAAAACAGGCACTCGATCGTATGTAGTGATAGCTATTATGAATAAATAATGTTACCAAAAAAAAAAACGAAATATTTAATAATAAAAAAATTATATCCTTCAGGCCTGTGTTTAAATCGTACCCCGAACTTCAAATTTCTATCACGCCCTATACTTTATCTACTTAGGTAGTAGTTTTCGAGAGAATTATATATTATAAAAAAACGTTAAAATAAAATAACTCCCGAAACAACACCGCAGACACATTTTATTAGACATTAATGAAATGTATTTTTTTTAAATTCACAAGCCCCTACAATTAATAGAATGTTGATGCTGAATTTTTTCACAAGTGTAAAATGAAAAAAAAAAAAATGTACTTAATTGGATTTTTTTACTATCATGTCACAAATTAAAGAATAATAGGGAATTGTGAATTAACTTTGCGAACTATGAAAGCGTGTAAATTATAACGAGTTCACAAGATGTGTTGCCCTATGTAAAAAAAAAAGTATTTAAGCCGTTACACACTTTTTTTTTTAATTATATTAATTATAGTCAACGTTAATCTAACTGCATTTTTTATTGTCATATAAAAAAATAATTGCAATAAATTAATATTTGTATTATTTTTTAAATATTTTGTTGAATATTTTTTACAGATATTAACCTTTTAACCGCTTGGTTTTTGTAGTTAAAAATAAATAGAAGAATTTTTCGTATATATCCGGCTCTGGCGAAATGGACACGAAAATAATTATTCGACTCGGGCGGCTAAGGGTCAGCGCCGACGGACGGAGTGGCGGCGAAGAGACTAATGCGCTATCATTTGAAAATCGACTTTAGTTACTTCAGTATGCGATTGAAAGTGGTATGAAAGTGGTCGTCGGTAAGCGCGGTCGAGCTGCGCTCGGTGAATCTTCAGCTAAAGAAACTAAAGTCGATTTTCAAATGATAGCTCATTAGTCTCTTCGCCGCCACTCCGTCGGTCGGCGCTGACCCTAAAGGGTTAGATAGGAACTGAAATTTGGTTGAGAAGCCATGGTCTTGAAAATTTTCATGCATCATGAATATTTAAAAAAAAAAAAAACAGTAATCAAAAACATCTATTAGTGTTATCGTTATTTTTTTATTTCATTTATAATCTAAATTCCCCAGAGGAACACAGCGATACATTACTAAATATAATATATCCAGTCTAGTGTGTAAACGACTAAACAGCAACAAGACTTAATAATATATATCAATATTTACAAAATTTATGTACACAAAAATTAAAAAAAAAAACACCTATGCTCAGCGTGCTACATAGTATTAATAGTGTTTGCAAGATGGGGGTCTTTCTGAACTTTAATACAAATATATCAAAAGAACGCAATGTTGAGAGATTTGTACAAAATATTAAATAACCTATATATGTAAATATATTTCAATCAAATCACTACATAATTATTATAAAACGAAGTCCTGTCTGCCGCGTCTGTCTGTTCGCGATAAACTCAAAAACCACTACACCGATTTTCATGCTGTTTTCACCAATGGATAGAGTGATTTTCGAGGAAGGTTATGGTATATAATTTGCATCCGTGCGAAGCCGGGAACAGGCCGCTAGTTTGGATTTAAAAAAAACTGAAACATTTTTGGGGAATAAATATGCGACATTTGGACTAGGACCTTGGACTATAGCTCCATATCCGCATCGTCATCAATTTAAAATACATAAATTTAAATACGCGAACAGCGCCATCTGTTGTCGCCCTGTAGCACTACATAATGTCTTTTACGATGACTGGCGACATCTGTGAATGATTTTCGAAACTATTCCGTAGTGATACAAATTCAAACAAACAAAAAAAAAATTACATTTCATAAAATTTCACAAAAACATTTCATAAAAGTTTTCATTGTTCCATAAAGGCACGCGACTCGCAAACACTACATCCAATAGATATCTAGATTTAATCAATTTGAAAAACTAATATCAAATACGATCCATTTAATGGTTGCCATTAATTTAATAATTATTACAACTAGTACATACAATTATTACTATTTTTTTAGAAACGCAAAGTGTAAAAATAAACGTGTCCGAGTCCCAATTGTAAGGCACGAATCAATCGCGCGTTAAAATTGAGACCGGGACTAGTATAAAAGTTTATCGCATTAAAAATAAATAAAATAATGTATAATAATATCCACACACAAAATAAAAATAAAAATCTTTCCGGTAGATTAAAATAATAAAGTGTTATGTTATATAAATCATGACAGATTCGTTTCGAGTCAGGCCATATTGGACCACCCTACTCTGTGAACCGCTACAATGAAGGTTGAAATATTTAATTTTTACAATACAAATGCGTTAAATATATGATTTAAAGGAAAACAAACATCCCATACTTCTTACTTAGTGATAAAATTATAATTTTCTATCTTGAATAATTCTGAAATCTGTTTAACTAGTAATAAATTAACTAAAATGCTTCAAATCAATAAAAAATTACGAGTTTATGTATCAATGTAATTTATGTCTGCCTTAAAACGAATCTGTCATAAACTGAAACTGTGACTTAGGCCAATATAATTTTTCTTTTAACACGAATTGAGCCTTAATTTAATATGGGATCATTATTTTAAAAGAAACGTACCTCAAAGTTAAGTGAAAAAAGAGAGAATGGATACACTGAACATTTATTATTACCTAGACAACTTTATTTTATGTTACATTTAATTTGCTACAAATGTTGATAAGTAAGAATGTCCAAACACACAATTCTTTATACATTCACTTCGATTGTGAAACCGATATATTGTTTCTTATATAACTGTTCATAAATATGCAGTAATTTGACATTAACATTTCCAAAAAAATATTATCCCATATAAATAAAATATAAATATAAAGACCTGTAATATCACTGGTATGGAAAAACCTTAGAAGGTGTTATCTATGAAGATTAAAGGTACAGACAGACATGCTCATTAGCATAAATTCATATTACTAAAGAGTACGCACATACAAGCTACGGTCATAATGAGCATGCTCAAACAGCTCAAAAATAAGAACATAACAACCTGACTTTTTTTTAACAACCCCAGATTCAGCTTCAGGAATAGGATGAACAAATATTTTCTTATTCATCTTCTCATCTAAATCCTAAAATTAGTAAAAAAATGTTTTTTTCTCATCATCTGAGCAAAACAGTGATAACTTTGGTAGTTTCAAGCACTTTTTTGGCTTTTACACTTTTGATATGTGCGAGACGTAAAGAACAAGCCAACATTTATTTACCAACTTCTAAAAGTTTTGAAAACTTTTGAACACACTTTTTTTTTGGAATTTTATGGCTTGGTAACAAGACCTTTAAGCCAACTTGAAAAATAATTATTTGTTCTGAGGATGATACTATTGTACGCGCACGATTCGAGTGTAGTCTGGGTATCCGAGCGCTTCAAGTTCGAATTCATGTTATTTAAGAAAAAAAAAAATCTATACCTAATCATATTATCGACATTGAAACCTTAACCCCCTCGTGTGCCGAACGCCAGCGAGCCGAGTTACCGTTGTATGCCGGAGCGTAAAGTCACTTGTGATACATACAGTAGGCGCAACGCGGATCCGCGTTCCGACACACGAGTGGTGCAAAATTATTAACGCGGATCCGCGTTTCCGGCATATACCACTAGTTTTGTTGCAGCTCTAAGCACATTCCTCAGAGCTGCATTCAAGTCGCGCGCGTACTATGGTTGAGCATGCTTATAATTTTAATAGTGATACTAAACTTATCACAAAATAAAAGGCCCGTTTTGACAGTCCACGCCCATGAAGTTCTCTATTTTTTACCGATCGAAATGTTCTGAAAATGATTGACTAAAGATTCACTTTTTCTCGATTCTTTTTGGGATTGAGTTAATGTTATTGTAACAAAAATATTAAATGAAATAAAATTGACCTTTCGTAACATTGTATCATTTCAAAATACATACCTACAATATCAAAGTTTAACTTAAATTTTCTAATCAGAACTTTAATCCATTGCACTTTACAATACATATTCAAATCGATCAAATACTCATGCAAACTTGAATCGATTTGTCGTGAGTATCGGTACTCACGATAAATCGGTATCGAGTACCGAGTCCGTATGGTTACATCACTATAGTTACGTTGCGAAGATAAATGTCAAAACGGGCCTTTTATTTTGTGATGACTTTAATGAACACGTATGTGCATACCCTCACTTTGTACACCACATTTTTTTTTTACATTACATTATAAATAACGGTTTTCACTATGGGAATTTAACACAGAGCTTAAAAAGTTTCAATGCCCTTTCTCGTTTGGAGGTGCAAACGAGGCGAATGAGAAACGCGCTCTCGTTGTCTCCGAATGAGAACGAAAAGGCGATGGCCACAAAGTCAATCCGCCAAGTCGTAGTCGGGGTTTAGGAAATGCCGGGATCCCGTATGCAGTGTGTTGTTTCATCATTTTAAAATTTTACACTTTTTCAACACTAATCCGTAAATCTTGTGATATTTCACCTTAGAAGCCAACAAATGTAACACTCAATTTATATTTAAAAAAAAAACACTTATTATTCTGACTGAACCCTAAGTGTAAAGAATATGTTCAGTCCTTTAACCAATTAATATTTATTTATTTGGTACTAATAAAAAATCTTTAAGATAATTTTGTTAATTTTCAGTATAATATTGATAATTTGTAATTTTAATGAAAAAGTAACTTTTATCCAGTAAAAGTTATAAACATGGATGAAGAGAAAAACAGTTTTTTTTTAACATTCTTTTTAAATTTACTTGATAGGAATGGAGGCGTTTTATCATTTATGTCCGTATCCAGTTTAGAACTACATATTATGTAGTTGGCTAATGAGGTTTACAAGTTTCCTTGAATTTATTCATGAAAATTGCTACTAGACCTTAGCAAAAATATAATGAGTGGATCCCGGTGGTCCGTCGCTGTGGTCTTAGGTCGCAGGTGGTAGTCCTAGTCGTAGTCGATGTCCATGTTGTAGTGGCGCTCGACGTCCATGGTGGAGTTGAGCGAGGCGGATGAGGTGGAGGAGGCGGTGTCGGAGGGCGTGGAGGGGGCGGCGTCTGGCGTGCTCGAGCTGGACAGCGAGGAGGCGCTGTCGGTCGGCGGGCGGGAGCGTCGCGAGATCCGTCGCAGGACGAGTCTTGGCGCGCGCAGGGGCAACGGCGTGCGCGTGTTGCGCAAGAGTCGCACGCGCGCCCGCGTCTCCGGCCCCTGCGTCGCCGCCGCCGCCGCCTCGCCCTCGGGCAGCAGCGAGCGCCGGCAGATGGGGCACGTCGCGTGCAACCGCAACCACGGCTCTATGCAGCTGCTGTGGAACACGTGCGAGCACTCCAGCCGCGAGATCCGCTCGCCTGCAACCATTCACACAAACCCTTACTCCTATGACCTATGAATTGAGGTGCATTATTGAAATTTGAAGGTTTTTTTCTTTAAAAAATGAAAATAGAACTAAAAGTTGCAGTTTATGATTATAAAGATAGCCATTCAGGAAGAGTTTGAAAAGTTTGCTATTACGTTTTTAGTTTGTATTGAATTTGTATGTATAACATAACATTATAGATATCCAGCACTTTACACTGCTGATGCCATTATTGAATTCTTTATGAAATGTCGATGTGTACCTTCGCTTGTAAATAATTGTATTAATCCATGGTAATATAGGTCTTTTTGTTTTTTATTTTTTTTAGTAAATAACAAGTTCTTTAGTATATTGTAATTTTCCCCACAAGTTTTCCGTCATGAAAACACTACATTCCCTGTACGATAACTATCAGTAGCAAAATAAAACAGTGTCAACCTTCCATGAAGTTCTCCCAGCAGACTGAACAAGAGGTGTTGGCGGCGGCATGCTCGCTGGTGACCTCCTCGCTGGGGATGGCCGCGATCTGTTCGCGCGGCAGCGGAGGTGGTCCCGTGTTCTCCAACTGTCCTAAAAGCTGCGTCACAACCGCGTCCAGCCCTGGAACAGGATCAATACAATACTTACACTATGTTCTATTGGATATTTGTAATTGTTTTAATTTATTACAAACTACCTGTTGCACGTTATAAAATATAGCCTCTGTTCCTCGTTGATAATGTAGCTTTCTATAGGTGTTTTTTTTTTTTTTTTTTAGTTTAATCATTATAAACAAAAATACAAATCTTCTCTTTTTATAATATTAGTATAGACTAGTGACTAAAGGTTTGCACCGGAGCAGCGGGCTCCGGTGAATCACCGGTACTATACCGGTGAAACTAATCGAGTAAAAACACCGGAGAAAAACCGGTTTAAACCGGTGATCGTATTACATTTTATGTCTCTGTAAAATATGTGTTTTTATTAAAATTTCTAATGAATAAAAAAATCTAGGAAACATTACACAAAGAAAAGATTCATTTGACAATATTTTTTTATTATTTAACTAAGTATATTTATTACAACTATTATTTAATTTGCTTCATACGGAATGAATGTGTGCCAATTTAAGGGTTAAAAATGTATTTTAAGTATAAATTGAAATAAACTAGAGTTATACGCGCACAAATGAGTCCTCATACATAGTAATATGTTTTGAAATTAAAAATAAATATTATCTTATGCCCTGTTGCAAATCACCGGTTAATCACCAGAGCCAAAAAACCGGTGGAAGTATCCGGTCCAAACCTCTACTAGTGACCCATTCCCCGCTTCGCCACGTTTATCATCTATACATGAAATCCGAATTAAAATTGGTCTACTCATTCTCGAGTTTTTGATTATAGATTTTTTTAATTTTTCTGTAAACTATATATGATTTATTGTAATAAATAGTTGAAATAAATAACACGTTCAGTTCAATTCAATTCTTTTGTTATAACAGTAACAGTCTAATGACAATCTGTCAAAATTATTGAAAATAAATATACAAATAACAAGCAATAGCAGAACTAATACCTTCTCCGCCAAAGACGTAGTCGCCCGGAGTGCCGACCAGCACGAAGGGCGCCCCGGCAGTGACCGCCCCAGCGCCCAAAGCGCCCCCCAAATTGTCACCTATCGTCCACACCAGGTGTTCAAACACCGATTCTGAACGAGGCGCTGCTGTCGGATTGCCAATACCGCCACTATTGTTCCCAGCCATCCTCCTGTGCAAAAGCACATTCATTTTCAAATTGACAGTGGCCAAATTTCATCCAAATCCGTTAAGCCAAGCAAAAAATGCTTACCTCAAATTACCAGCTGACACGAGAAATGCTAAGTCATTCAGCATTGGATGACTGGTACTCTGCAATTTAAAATACAAAATGTCATAAGTCATAACTAAGTCTATTTAATAAAACATCATCATCATTCGACGCCCAGTGACGGTTCTAGTCCCCTCAGGACTGAACTATCGAGTTGGAGTTCTAGTGCGGTAAGAATCCCACATAACCTTATGCTATTTGCATTGCATGCGGCATTTGTCATAAGGTACTTTTTGAAATTTTCTTCGCTCGTAAAAAAAAAACATCATCATTGCAACCGTAGGGATGTACAAAGCTGGACATAGGCCTTCCCATAATTTTCTAATGGGACCAGTCAAAAGCACCCTTTGAAGAAAACTCTGAATAACAAGCTTAAAAGAGCACAGAAAAGTTAAATGAAATTAATACAAATGGAGGTTTGAATGCCTTTTCATTTCATGTAAGAAATAATTGAGATGTCCACCCGCGACTTCGTCATGCCTCTTTTTCCGAGATGTTAAAACTTTTATTTAATCTTTATTACTTAGTATGAATTCAATAAGCATTAACTAGACATGTGACATTTTTTTTTTTTATTCCAAGAAAAGGAATTCTAATTAAAAACAGATACAGTGTACAAAATGTTGTAAACAGTGTCTTTGTTAGCTGTTATAGGGTCATAGCTGCTTATCGTGATAAATTGGTAGCATTAGTATAACAACACCTTTATCTTTTGAAACATAAAATATTAATCTGAATGAAAATTTAAATTTCATAATTAATCCTGTATAAAATTTCTTACGTTCCAAGTTTCTATCCTCATTATTTTATGCTTCCATAAATAAATAAAATCTTTTCAAATGATGCAAGGATGATCAGCTACTAAATATTATGAAAAAAATCCTAGAATTAAACTGAATGCTGTTAAAAAGAGTAGTTATATTTAAAAATAGTGTAATTATAATATTTTGTGTTGGGTAATATTGCACAACAATTTACTTAATAGAGTAATAATAACATAATTTATAATATGGACCTCACTATATGGAATGTGTCTAAATTATCAACTGTATTCAAAGAATAGCAAAAGAAATACAACTCATGCAAAATACACATATAGTTTTTATATTTATCAGTGAGGTGGGAAGATAAGACTATCTATCACAAGTTTGTGTGTACGTCACTTCACATATTTGACAAATTGTTCTAGAAAATAAAGAATACTCAAGAAACAAGACAAAAAATGGATCTGAACACTTTAATATCAAAGTGGAAGGAGCTTCAGCAAAAATTAACATTGAAGAGCAACATCAACCAAATGCTACAAGGAATAAAATTTTAAACAATCCAAATAAAATTTATTTTAAGCAATTTCTCTTGTAGTTTTTCATCAGAAGGAAAAAAGAACTCATTATTTTACCATAGGTGCTGCAAGTGCACTGCCAACTGCAGTAGGATAGGGTACCATTTACCAAAAGACAACCTCACACATGCTGTTCTTTCACAGTGGTAAGGGGTGGTTATTGCTGAATTTTGATTTATTAGAAAATTGTGCTCTGCCACTACCAAATCGATTTAAGTGATGTTATCATTTGAATACAAGTCTAGTCTATGTATAAAGATTTGTATAAGAATCAGTGACATAAATTGAAATAATAAAACAAAATTAAAATTACATCCTGTTATATCTATGCTATCAACCATTATTAGATATTGGAGATTTTAAAGATTAGCAACATATTTAATCAATGATGTGTAATTTGCTATCAATCATACATTACATTGCTTTGTAAACAATCAATGTTTTTCAATCACAAAAGTGAAAAAAAGGTCTTGAGGTACCCTATGTCCTAGTGGTAGACATGTCTGTTGACAATTTACCACTTACCCTTTCCACTTTCTCTGAAACATAAGTCCAGCATAACATAAACATACTTGGTTATCCTCTGAATCATCAAGGTTACTCATGTCTGCATCATTGAAGTCCACTGTAGAAGCTGTTGAGCTACGACTCTCATTCTCAATCTGCTCAATAAATCCTCCGGCACAATATGGACATGTGTAATCCTGAAATAAATTGTTCATAATATAAATAGGTTTTAATTTTAATTTGAAAATTAATATCAGGAAGACTTAAAGATACTGTAAACTAATATAAATTGAATCATGTAATGCTAATGGAAAACAACATAAAAAAATTTTTAAATATCACTTTTTAACATAATTTAATTGTATGAACATGAACCTTTGCACTTTGCTGCAATAATTAAAAATTATAAACTAACTGTGTACACAGGTCAACGCAAAAAAAACATACCCCTCTTTTGTGTCGGGTGTCGGGGTTAAAACCAGTGTTTACCATTGCAACTAGTTAATTTTTTATGCATACCTTTTTTTGTCTGAAGAATTGTTTTTGTAAAATAAACTCTATTCAATGACAGTTTAATTCTGATAAAATAAATAAGGAATATTCTGAAGTCATTTTTTACCCCCAACATACACAGGTCAAAAATCATACTAATGAGGCTTCCGGTCCACTACGACCAAATCCCAAATTGCCTGATTCCCATTTTGATTGAAATTCAAATTACCTTTCCCATTACAACCAAATCCCAAATTGCCTGTAAATTTGAAGATTGAAAATATTATTAGATATTTTATGCGTGTTTATTGTTTATCAGAGGCAACTATGTTTTTTGCAAAGTTGCAATTGCAAAAAAGTTTGTTTGCAGTTGACACTTCTTTTTCTTTCTTTTTTGCGCAGGAAAATCTACGAACCAGATCCCCACTGACTATCGAGTGGACCGCCCCAGTCTGTCTGTCGACCTTAACATAAAAATTATAAAAATCAAAGACTTGTGCAGCTTACCTTAGTAATTAAAAATTAAGGCAATTTGGCATTTAGGCGAATTGGGATTTAGTCTGTTTGGGATTTAGTCAATTTCAGATTCAGTCGATTTAAAATTCAGTCTATTTGGGATTCAGGTGTATTCACATTTCAGGCAATTTGGGATTTGGTTGTAATGGACCGGAAGCACATTATTGTGTCAAATTAATCTAGCAGTATTTTTTTTCTTTTGCTTTTATGTTAAAAATATCTATCTAGCTTAGCTAATTACTTTTCAAAATACACAAAGCTCTTCCATGAAGAAATTTTTAATGGGCAAACCACAGAAAATATAATGTGGAGGACTGCCACTACAAAACAACACATATCCAGATACCTAGTGAAATAATGAAAAAAGTAATTGGAAAAACATTATGTTTACTACATGTTAACTGTTCAAAGTTAAAACAACACTGTGTAACAATAAAACCACAGTACAATAGAAAAATGATGGATGCACTTGTGTACTTTTAGCATTTATGTAATACAATTAATTATTGTGATTAACACATTTATTTATTTATTGTTTATATAACCAAATAAATAATTATAAAATGAACGTTTATTTATTGTACGTTGGATATATGTTGGGGCTTATTACCCAAATAAAAAAAAGGCATTGAAGTTTTTGTATATTAAAATTTAGCTCCCATATGTGTGTGTGTGTGTGTGTCCACAAAACTCGAAAACTAGTTGTAGATTGATTTGAAATTTATTCAAATTTCATTTTAACAGAAGAATGATTTTAAATACTTCTTCTTACAAAATTCCAACGAAAACGAAGAAAAAACTAGCCATAGCAAAGTGTAGCCGGGTTCAGCTAGTATTTTCTATAAAAAATGTATATAGTTTTATATTGATTTTATAATTTTACCAGTTTGTTGGAAAAACCCCTTTGAATAAATATATTAAATGAAACTGAATAAAAACCGGCGAAATGTATTAATACGTGATATAGACGTAGGTAGTGCGTGATATCAGAAATCAATTGCAACAAAGTGCAATCAGCAGTGGAAGGTATCGACAAAATTTGACCTTGAATGCACACTGCATGTGGTTTCATGTAACTCGTCCAGCAATTTATATTTAATCTCGACAATATTACAGAGAATATTGAAATTATCGATTTCTCACCTGCAAAACATCTTCGAACTCAATATTACACCCGTGGCAGAAGAATCGAGCGGTTGGCCGCCGCTCCACCAGTGCGTCAGCCATTCCACTAGTTAATTACGCACAATACACTAGCAGAAAATTAAGTATATTTCACTAAATATTCAAGATTGCACTTTCACAAAACTAACAACAATTTATCATTCGCCATTTTTTATAAGGAAATTGCATAGTCCTAGACCCTAGAAGAGAAGGAAGACCAACTCCAACTTTTTCACGGACTATTGTAGTGTAATGAAAAACAGACTACACAGAGTACTAATATTCGACTATGAAAACATGAAAACTAAGGAGGGTAGAGACAAGGAGGACAATCTCTGAGTATTAAAAGTGTCCGTCGAAAGACGATAAATTGGTGGCGCTGGTGAGGCTAGCGTTCAACCAAAATTCATCTCGGCGCACTTCACTCCGTCAACTACTACTACATTCATTCCATACTCTCCATACTCTTAAACTCTCACTCATAGAGAAAGTATAGACTAGAGAAGCGGTGAGCGTACACCCGATAAGGACGGAAACATAGTACCACATAGTACATACCGTAGAGAAAAATCATAAAAATATCATCTAAAACAGTTGTAAAATTTATAACAAGACATAAATTAGATGTTTACTGAACATGCATGCAACAATTATTGCATTTAACCAAAAAATAAAGCACTTACATATGAAAGGTACATATAAAATACTACAGTTTACCATTATCACCACTTTCAGCAACACGTACCACACCTAACACAATACCCAGGAACTTTGAAAAATGCTTGAAATATGAAAATCGGCAAAAAACAAAGTGCTCCAAGAGATTTGTGTGCCACACTTTCAAGTGTGGCAAACAATAAAAACGCATACGCAAAGAGAGACAAAAAATCAATAATGTGTCTCGCTCCCTCTAAGGTAATAAAGCATAAATGCGTCTCGTTTTCACGACTATTATTATTTTAATGACTACTCTAGTCTATACTTTCTTTATGCTCTCACTGTTCACACTAGCGCCATCTATATTTATCGGATTTTGTTGCCACTTTTTCAGTTTAACACCCATGTAAGATGGCGCTCCTTATCTCTAAACTCCTTAATGAAAACCAATGAAAACTATTCGACGTCAGCGTCGTTAGTCATGCGTTAGTCGGAGTCACTGATCTGTAATAAGGCACTGGATAGGCTGCTGTCAAATTATTTTTATGTCTATTTGAAAACGGCCATTTTGGCGCTGTAGGCTATGGAGTGAAAGTACATGGAACTAAAACTAGAACTAAACTAAAAGCTTTGTACCGCAATTTCAAAGCTAAAATAAAATTACTTTCAGTAAAAAATCTGATTTTTTTTTATTAAAGTTCTTTAATAATAAACACAAATATAAACTTTTGGTATTAACAAAACGGAAATAGTTAGGTAACAATGAAATCCCACTTTTAGACCTTGTCTTTAGACCTTGGACCCACTACACACCTGCCTTTAAAAGGTGATGAAGTGTAAAGTGCAGATAAATCAAGGCTTTCAATGTCCATATTTTTTTTATGTGTTTGTGTAGTGGTCGCGTCTAAGTGTCTTCTAAATTCTTAACAGTATATTCACAATATATTCAAAGGTAGTTTTCTACTATACTGCTCCACTAACTGACTATGCTTTGAGCAGTTTCGATTCGTGGTTGCTTTCTAAAATAACCAGTTAACGCTCATTCTGCGAAGAACTATCAGTTTTCCTCATTTCTCGAATATTCTTCAACTTGAGAGTTGTTTACTAGACAATTGTCGAGAAAAATTATCTACCGTTATAAAATTTGTATTTCATTTTTTAACAAAAAGAAGTAAGAAATAAAATAAAAGTATAAAAAATTTACTTCAGAAAAAATCACGTAAGTACTCGGGCGCGCGGTCCGCTAAAAACACAACCATGCACTTCTGGATCTTGCCTACGCCTATTTTATGATGCGATGAGTGTTTTAGGAAGCTACTAAATGCGTTATTATCGTATCTTAAAATTTCGAGAAATTACAAACGTTTAAATTTGTACTGTGGTCCATATGGACCCCGCGCGAGTAATTAGGGCAAGGAGAATTCAGTAAGGAGGGCAATCTCTGAGTATTAAAAGTGTCCGTCGAAACCGATAAATTGGTGGCGCTGGTGAGGCTAGTGTTCAACCAAAATTCAACCCGGCGCACTTCACTCCGTCAACTACTGCTACATTCATTCCATACTCTCCATACTCTCAAACTCTCACTGTTCACACTAGCGCCATCTATATTTATCGGATTTTGTTGCCACTTTTTCAGTTTAACCCATCCAGTGCTATATTAGAGATCAGTGGTCGGAGTATTCGGCGTACGTACTCTGTGCGAACAAACTTGTTATGAGCTAGCTAGACTCTGCTTTGTGGTCTGAGTTTAAATTAAATTTGTGGTCTCTATTTAAATTGTTACTTTGACTATAAAGCCACTGTAGCCTGTAGTTAATTTTGTATAATATTTTTTTTAAAAAATTGCGTATTTTGGTTTACAGATCTAGTTACCAGGCAAAAAAATTCTAAAAAAAAAGTAGTGTATTTGACGTGTTGATACTAGTGTGACTCAAGTGCTCTGTGCTTGTGACTGCGTGATTTACTGACTCAACTGACACTGACTGTGACATCTTTGACGTTTCGGTTCGGTTTCGACGTTTCGTTACTAACTTTCGTTGTCGTTCGTTGCAGAAAGTGATCATTCATTTCATTAAATAGAGAATTATAGATGATTTCAGTTTCAGTTTGTTCTATTTAAATAAACTGATGCACATTTGATGTAATTGTTTATATTCCTTTTTTTTCATATATTCGTTTTAGGCAAAAATTACCCACGCATCGTATAGTCAAATATTGGGTGATGGAGTGTTATTATGTGATATGATCGGTATTATCAAATCATTGTAAACTTTAATAAAAACATGTGTATTGGATTTGATAAAAATAACAATTGTTTAAAAATCTGTAAGTGTGTTATGTTGTACAGTTTATAGGTAATAATTTCAATTGTAAATAGTAAAGTAGGTCAACATAGTGCTTAAATAACAATGAATGAGAAAAAGGTGGTAGAAAATTTCAAGAGCTACATCAACGTGAACGATAAGGTGCGTGTTATTTCTTTTTTCATTATTTCCGATTCAAAACTAAAATACTCAATAGTACAATATCTTTCCTTCATTTACTAATAATTATAAAATTTACCCTACAAATTTCAATCTACACTCCATTATTTATTTCCATATTGTATTTTTTTTTTCGTGTCCTTTAAACCGAATTATTCATATACTTATATGATTATTTGTGTTTTTTACACTAATATTATAAAAGAAAAAAAAATGATGTTTGTATATTGGATAAGCTCAAAAACCACAACAGATTTTAAGAGTTCTTTCATCTAAAAAAATCTATACCTTACTGGCTGAATTTAATTTAAAAAAAAAAAAGAGATTAATATGAAATTTAAAAATAGGAATAAAAAATTTACACCTGACGAAATCATGTAAGCAATAAAGATTGAATAAATGCTTAAACACCTAAGAAAACGGGGTGTGCACGAAGTCGCGGGCAAAAGCTAGTTAGTAGATAAAAAACTTTTATCTAGATTTTTTTATCCTAAAGACTGACTGTTCTCTTCTACTAAATTATATTTGGCTTCTATCCATGAATCATATCGTCAAGGACCTTGTTTCACTGGAAGGAGGGATTTAAGGGGATGGTAACTGCTTTCAGACTGGCTTCCAATATAAGGAACAGTGTGTCCTAATATCACTACATATTATAAAACAAAGTCCTCTGCTGCGTCTGTGTTTTCTGTGTGTTTCTGTTCGATAAACTCAAAAACTACTGTTTTCACTGATGGATAGAGTGGTTCCCGTGGAAGGTTTTAGTATACAATTTACAAAGTTACGCAGGCAAAGTCACAGGCAGCAGCTAGTTTATAAATATAATAGTAATTGTAAATGTAAGCTGTTGCTTTGTTAAAATAAATTTTAATGTAATAGTTAAATAAATAATGAAATTAGTGTACTATTTATTGTTTTGTTACAGAATAATGAGGACAGAAATGGATCAAGGCCAGAAGTGGACCCAAAACTTTTAAATGGTGAGTAATAGAAATGTTAATTCACAATATTATTTATCTCAAAATTACTTAGGTATACTTACATTAGTTTAAGAACTTAGTTATTATAAGGCTAAAGAAAGAATTATCAAAATCGCACTACTCTGTAAAAAGTTATATAGGGTCATATACTACAATCAGTGAGTGAACAATCAATCATCCCCTGTTTTCCTACCCTTAGGGTTGGAATTAATTTTCCAAATTTATATGGGACCACCTTGGGGTATATATATATATATATATATATATATATATATATATATATATATATATACGCGTTGAATTGAAAATTCGTTTTTGTTTTTTCGTTTTCGTTGGTTGAAAATTTCTAAATCTGTAATATCCAAGGAACCAAGTATGTTTTCCTTTTTGGTTATGTGTTTATGCTAATATATTAATAATAAAACACTTATGGAATTAACAGCTTTTTTGTTTCAAACTTTAATCTTTGGAAGTACAATTTGCATTTGAAAAAAATCTTGTTGCATTTGATAGTGCAATTTTTAAGCAATGTTATTCAACATCACGCTACGATCCTTAAGTCGAGCAAAAAAAAAATCAGAAAGAGCGAAAAAAAAAATAGCGCAGTTGGCTGATATAGCCGAAATAGCCAAAATTTTCATGCTTTTGTCAATTTAAATTAAACGCGAATGAAACTGTGGGGCCCAGCTAGTTCATTCATAAAATCTCATTTCGTATGCATATTGCATCCACTAACTGTACACTCCCATTTATGACATCCTGGTACATTAAGTTTGGTGCCAGTAGGAAGTTGTGTTTCATTCAATAAAATGGTGTGCATTTGTGGTGGTAGGGAAGGTGCTCCTAGATATTTGAAAAAAGGTATATTTTCCTTTTTTTTTTTACTAGAGTGCTCATAAAATTTAATTGTTCAGTATATTTGTTTGTAATATATATTATTTTGTAACCAATATCTTATAGTGTATTTTACCCATTTTAAAAATTTAGTATTTATTGTAAATCTTTACTTGTAAAATTATTTATCCTGATTGACACAGCCAAAATGTCTAGAAAGTTGAAATTATGAATATTTTATTTTATAAAGTAGTGCTAAGGATTTTTGAAAATTTTAATTCCAGTGGTTTTCTAAAAAAAGAAATAATCTTGTTACATTTTTTAAAATCTCTAACTTTTTATATTATAAAAAATGTTATGTAAACTGTAAAACGTACAAGGGGAACATAAAGCTGTTTTAACTTTAAATGACGTCACTTTTTCTGTGTGAGTCATGATATTGAAGTCATTTATTTGCCAATTACTATGGTAGGGTTGTCACTTTCCATTACACCTTTATCGGTGTTTGTTTTTATTTCTTTTGTAACTTTCTTTTAATTATTTTATAAATATTATATTTTTATTCCAATATCTAGACTTTAGATTTTCTCTTATTTTTCTAATTTACTGTTTTCCATAGAAAAAAAAACTATAGAATATTTTTAGTAAGATGCCGACCCTACAGAAGTGATGTAAAAAGCAATTTCTGGTCCAGCAAATCCAATGTCGCTACAAGGCCAATGGAGAAACTCCTTTAACAAGCTCACTAGAATCTCATTGATAGTTGAATTTCAAATACTACAGTAAAATGCGTTATTGTTAAACATAATTATGTATTTTAATTTGAATTGTAACACATTTTAATAAGGGTAACATAAGCAAATATACATATATGTATAGTAACTAATAGGGTTGTTATTTATATCTCAACATAATTCTATACTTACCCCGTACATAATTCTATTCTCAGCCCTTGCCACAGATTGATGTACAATTGCTTGGCCACTTATCCCTATTTGTCCCTACTAATATTATAAATATGAAAGTAAGTCTGTTTGTCCGTCTGTTTATCTGTTACATAATATTTTCACGCTTTAACTACTCAATCCATCAACATGTAATTTTGCATACACATTGTCAGTAAAAACAAAAATTCCAATGTCTGGTAAAACCATAGCAGCGATATTTATTTTTTCAATGCAGGTGAAGTAGCGGAAACCAGCTAGTTAGTACTTTGACAAACATGTTATATAGTTAGCATGTTTCAATTATGTGTGTTGACGATTTGTGTTAAATTAAGTTATTTTCTGAAGAGTTATCTTTTTAACATAAATCACATTCAATGAACATATTCTGAGGTCATTTTTAATGCTGTTATTAAAGTGATTTCCAGTGTAAATAAAATTATTTAAATATCATAACAGTATCCACAACAGTGATTCTAACTATTAGTTAATTGTAACATAGTTATGCATTTTTTAACGAGCCCATTGGTCAAGTGGTTAAGGTTAAGCTTGCCTCAGCGCTCCGACTCAAGAATCCTGGGTTCAATGTGTATCAGAGCCATCTTTGGAGAAGAACTTATCAAACATGACTGCAGTCGAGATTATGCAGGGTTTCGCCCCCAATCCGTTGTATGGTTTCAACAAAAAAACAATCCTATAAGTACTTACTCTGGAGACCTTAGTCTTGACGATTAATATTTTAATTTGTATATTTGGAATTCCTTTTTCTCTTTCAGGAGAGTTGGTGGTCGGTGTTGCCCATGATGTGGCTATGCTGACACCATTCAGTGAAAGAGACAAAAGAGCTTCCGTGGTTGACAGAACAGCGCTGTCTACTGACAGTGAATGGCGTATGGGATCCGTATTCGTGACCAATTACAAGCTCTCCTTTGTGCCAATAGATAATTCACATAACCATGTATGTGTTCGACTTCAATTTAACAACTTCATTAAAATAAAATAAAAATATTTTTTATTCCGTAATACTAAGCAATAGTTTGGAAAGCATATTCTATGAGTAAGATCTGCTAAGAAACCTCATAAGCTCTTTTCAACATCAATTCACGACACAAATAAATCACAATAATCACAATAAATCAGTCATCACTCCCAAGCAATCAATCAAAAAACCAAGCAGCTCCATCTCAGTCAAATAATCATTATATGATTTAATAGCCTTTTGTACATAAGTTCCTGTTTGGGCTTGAATTATAAAGTAATGTGTGTTCGTATTAATTAAATATCGTAATATTCATGAAAATTTCCAGGAATATAGTCAAAGAAACTACCTCCTAGGCTCGTACGACGTACCCCTGACAGGGGTAGGAGCTGTATGGTTGACAGACGGTGGGCCTGTGAGAAGACGAAGGCTTATTCCTTATGGGGATGTGCCCGCTAAGGTTAAAGGACTTCAGGTTGTTTGTAAGGTGAGT
Organism: Synanthedon formicaeformis; assembly: GCA_945859745.1. NCBI lineage: Eukaryota > Metazoa > Arthropoda > Insecta > Lepidoptera > Sesiidae > Synanthedon > Synanthedon formicaeformis. The sequence goes on along the minus strand of OX243968.1, from coordinate 1,181,142 downwards.
TACAAAATTGTATAATTTGTTAATGGGATTTCACAAACATAAGGGAAAACTTATTATGGGGGAGATATAATAGCATCTTGCGTGTTTACTTTTTATTGGTTCAAAGTGACCCGAATTTCAGAGATTATCTACTCCTAATATACTTATACAGCCTTTGAGAATATCTCTCTAAACTAAACAAAAAGAATTATTTTATTTATCCTTTCATATTAATCAATATACGAAATAGTTAATAGACAGTTAAAATAAAATAAATTCTGACAGTATGGAATCGTAATTTTCATTATCACAAAATATGGAACTACTACACAAACAAGGAATGTGTTCTTAGGTAATCTGATATGTTACTTATCTTATCAATTATTCAAACTGTGCAATCGTTAAGCATAACAAATAATGCCTCAGCTCTTCAATAATAAAGACGAAAATCACTTGTACTCTCTACCAACAAACGCCAACATGAAATGACATTTTTTTCCAATAGGAGTCATACTCGTATCTCGAAACACTGGAATTAAACCAATGTCCCATAAGCAAAATTATAATCAAGGTTGAAATTATTTATCGGAATAGGGATTAATATTATGATCTTTCGAATTCTGAATTGGTAATAGTTAGACATAGTTAATATACATAGACTCGCCAACTTTTTTTTGCAGGTAATGATGAGTACTATAAACATAAATATCTTACATTATTTTATGTATAATCAATAGTTTTCTCAACGCACGCCAAGTAATTGCACTTTTATAGACGAATTCTTGATCCTTGGTTTACATTTATGTAATTTTGATAGAGATCGCTAATTTGTTAAATTATCGCTGATAATACAATTTTCGTTGATGAAAGAAGTTTCAGTTTAGTAGTTTTTCAGTTTATCCATTACTAACAAAAAAATAAAGTCTTTTCTTTTTATAATATTAGTTTATAACTCTTTATGATTTATAATCTATCTATTTAAAGGCACGAATTGCAATTTAAAAATTATTAAAAAAAAATTAATGAGAAATACTTGTACAATTGTTTCTTGTTGCATGTGTTCTTCATTTTGCTCCTACGAAAAAGCAACACCAGAGGGTTTAAAGGGGAAGTATAAATTTTGTATGAAAAGTGTAGTGCGCGTTGAAGAACGAAACGATAACCCGCCGGCGCAGCCACATCTAAACTTTTTTTGTGCAGTTAATTACTTCTGACTGTGCATATTTCTACGACATATTTTATTTTTGTTTTTCAAAGCGGACAAAGTCGCGGCCACGAGCTAGTAGTGTATAAAATGGAAAAATCTATCTTCTTTTCAGAATATGAGAGTTTTCACATTTAGTTTCGCGAATTCTTCAATAGGCAACGGCAGGAAAGTCGGTATGGCCCTGATGCATCACGCCTTCCCAAAGAGACACGACCTACTGTTCGCGTTCGAATACAAGGAAGTGTATTATCCGACTATTCCGCCCGATTTGAACATGTTCCATAGAACCCAGGAGTGGAAGAGAGAGCTGGAGAGGTGCAATTGTCCTCATTGGAGGATAACAACCATAAATGGGACAGTGGACGCTTTCATGTTGACCGCTGTGGAGACTTTAATAGTGCCTAATAGTGTTTTGGACTGTCATTTAATGAAATCCGCGAGGTACTTTAGATCCGGACGAGTGCCTATATGGGTTTGGGGTAGACCGGAGGGGGCCGCTTTGTTGAGGAGCGGAGAGCTGTTACCGACCGATCAATCGCTGACAGCTGAAAGTGTTCTCTTAGAACAAGTAAGTGATTATTTATTAAAACTATCTCGTCAGTCTGCTTATATATTATCTTTTAGAACGTTATAATCAAATAACTTTAAACAAGCTATTCACAAATCTCCCAAACAACTCAAACAATTTGGATGAAAATTTGTATTCAGATAAGGTTTTGCTTTCTATGTCTTCTGACAGGTGTCTTATTCAGTTGTATTTCTAGTAAAAACGCAATTTTTCACCCAAAAAAAGAAGTTTATTTTGTGACTATTTATTGAAGCGCCATCTCGTAAATTTTGGTGGTACTTATTGCTAATGGATGTTACCTCAAAATTTTGTGAGATAGCGCTATATGAATACGAATATTTACATGCAATAGTAACAATACAATGATTGTGACGATTTACTTAACTAATTAATGCAATTATTATGACCATAATACTTAACCGTCGGGCAGATTTGGATAAAACTAGAATAGATAGAGTTCTACAGAGTGTTTATGACGTTTCCGTTACAAATGATTATGTATACTGTACTAATTTTAATTAAAAACTGTCGTCATCATCATCAGCCTATGTCTCTCCACTGTTGAATATGGGCCTATCCCAAGTCTCGCGGCTTCTGCCTTTTTCATCTAGCCGCTTAAAAACTATCGAAGAATATAATAATATTCTCAAATTGAACTGACCCAAACGCGGACGTATTGTTAGGTAATTTAAATGCTATGAATCGTTCCATTCATGCAAAGGAGCGAAGTGTCATTATTATGGCGTCACATGATGGAAATATTCCGTTTTCATTTGTGTTCCATTCACGAGATTTCTTTTATTTCTAGCGTATTTTGGATTAGAGTTTTCAATCATTTAATGATTTCAATTTTAAATAAGTATAAACATACTAGAGTTTATTATTAGGTCATTGTTACTTAAAAAATTTCAAAATATGCGACTACTAGTCGAAATTCTACCATGGTGATAAACAACTAACTTCCAAATTTTTTTACTGAACACTTAGCTCGACAATAGATACTTAACAATAAATAAATAAAATCGGTTCGCAAACTAATTATTATTAAAGAAAAGCGATCTGAAACTTCCGCGTCACTTATTTATCACCTATATAGGAGTTGTCACTTAGGAATATGTTTTTGCTTAATTTAATCATTATAGACCAAGCGTTTTAAAACACCCTTTATAATGCGCACTGCCAAGGGTTTGGAACTCCCTGCTCATAATTAAAGATAAAGATAAAGATAGCCTTTAATTGCGAAGAATCCTAATACAGAAAAAAATAACATGTTACATTACATTACTTAAATTAAAAAATTCTCTTTTATTATTCCTCCTCGCCTGTCACATGACATAGGCCTCCTCTAAGTTCTTCCATAGTTTTCTGTCCTGTGCCTTTCTCATCCATGTTGTTCCTGCTACCTTCATTATATCATCTTCCCATCTTCGATTCTGCCTTCCTCTTTTTCGTTTCTAAAAACAAAGGGATACCGGCATCAGAAAAAGGCAAAATTCTCAACACATGCATCACTCCATGCTTATCCTATGGAAGCCAAACATGGGCCCTTACCAATAAGAATTTAAGAAAATTAGAAGTATACCAAAATTCAATGCAAAGAAGCATCCTTGGAATAAAAATTAAGGACAGGGTAAGATTGGAAGACATACTTAAGGGAAAAAACAAATGTAATACCCGTTATTAAAACTATAAAGAAACTCAAATGGAGATGGACGGGTCATATGACTAGAGATCCACATAAATGGTCACACAAGATTACACATTGGTACCCTAAAGAGGAGAAACGAAAAAGAGGAAGGCCCTGCTCATAATTATTATAACCCAAATAACCCAAAACACAATGTGAACAGGTGCGTAAGTCTCACCCGAAGCTGACGCCGCCCCACGTGGTGTACCTGTGCGGGAACCAGGTGGCGGGGGGCACGGGCGGAGGGGGCACAGGGGGCGGCGGGGCGCCTCTGCCTCCGCTCGCCCATCTGCACTCCTCCTACAAGAAACTCCTCGAGCTCTGCACGCCCACCACCCTCAGCGGCTTTTGGGTGATTATTTTTCATTTTACCTACTCTCACATTATTCATACACTCTTACGCTACCCAATTATACTACACACTACACTAATAACACGACATTACATAGGATTACGCTAAACAATCACTTTATACTTTTACGATACACTACACAATTACACTAATCCATTAATTAAATATGAGTAATTCTTCATAGGAAATTGGTAATTAATCTAAAATTACCCATACAAATTTATCTAAAATCAGCTCTATTTATTATGGATGGAAATGCTCAGTGATTTTCCTTAACGAGAGTAAACAAACATACTCTGTCACCTTTGAGTCATTATAATGATTCCCATGTGTTGAAAGGTAAATAACCTCTGTTTTCCTTGTATAAAGTATGTGGTTTTTATGTTGATTAATTGACACATTATTAATATACTATCGACCCGCCTCCGGCTTCGGACAGATGCAGTTTTTTTCTACATTTTTTATACACAACCCTTCCTCGTTTATCGGCTCCTTCGATTAGTTAAAATCTTTACAATATCCGTAGGGTGGTTTAGAAAAAGATATATTGTACAGATTACATTGTTACTGCTCCTCTTCTTTAAATATTTCGATCCACTTTGAACTATACACTTTCCCATTTTTTTAAATAATTTTACATAATATTGTATAACTCTCATCTCAACTGGTGTTAAGTGCTCACTCAGCATTTCTTCTCTTAGCACAGCTCTGGTCGAGTTGAAATGAATGAAGTTTGTAATGAATGATCGTTCACATTGAATGAAATAATTAATGTTCCAGGTGCAAGACTCTCAGTACTACTCCATACTGGAGTCGAGCCGGTGGCTGCGTCACGTGGCCAGCTGCATCTGGTTCGCCGAAGACGCGGCCTCACATTTGCAAGACAACATCACCGTCGTCTTGCAGGAAGGTGAGGATTTCACCAATAGATGGCGCTGCTAGTATACTTTAAATCGCGCCAACGCTTCGTTCGTCTTCATATCTAATTATTTACTTACAAATGTTTTGTTACTGTGTCTTTTATTCTCAACTTTGCTTGCACCTAATAACAAATCGTAGGCCATTTAAATGTGTAAAAGTTATAAAAATCAACTCGACGAATACAACTGCTATGTGCTATGTTCTTTTTACTACATTTGGACTATATTGTATCACAGGTGACGGTGTAGACTACTGTGCGGTGGTATCGTCCCTGACGCAGCTCCTGATGGACCCTCACTTCAGGACCATTTCTGGATTTCAGTCTTTGATACAGAAAGAGTGGATCTCGCTAGGGCATCCTTTCTGTGACAGGTATTATATTTATAAACATATAGTATATTGCTTACCACAGTTCGGACATAGTTCATTTCTACAGTTGGCTTTGGCGGGAATCGAACCCAATGTAACTGTGATTTGGTTGATCAGACTCGGCCTCCCCCGTCCCGGACTGCAAGTGTCGAAGGACAGCAAGGAGTCGAAGGAGTCGTCGGTGGCTCTGGTGGCGCCCGTGTTCCTGCTGTTCCTGGATTGCACCTGGCAATTGCTGCAGCAGTTCCCCGCCCACTTCCAGTTCACGGAGACCTACCTCACCACGCTCTGGGACTGTCTGCACAACCACCTCTTCGACACCTTCATCTTCAACTGCCCCAGGGAGAGGGACTTGGCCACTTCCAAGGTGACACATTCTCTGCACCTTATTGAGCCATTGAAATTTCATGAATTTGTAGAAATAGCACAAAATATAAAGCACAAAATGGAACATTTCATTATTTTTTTAACGGTTGCGTTGGGTTAAACTTATAAAAATCGTTTGCAACAAATAAGAGTCGAGAATATTTTTACAATTAGGATATTTTTTTAAAATACATTTCTAACAAATTTTCTAAAGTAAATACTCGTAGGTAACCAAAAGCGTCTTGATAGTAAAATTTAAGAAAATACGAGTCGGTAAAATTATTTTTAATTTTTAATTGCAACAAAAAAAACATTGTGTTGTCCTGTTCCATTTTTGTTTTGTTTGTATGTAATTCGTGTAAAACGATCTGCGTAAGCGTTGAAACCCTCTTTAATATTTGTTTTAAAATTACTATGACGTATTTATATGTATCTTTTTTGCACACTATACCAAAGCGTTAATATGGCTTCATCAACGCAAAGTGCAGAGATTGTTACCACAGAAATTGTAAACACGTCTGACACATTTTATAATATAAAAAACTTAATCGTAAAACTGGTTGGTAATTCTGTTTATAGAACTTCATCTCTCGACCCGTGTGGGATTGGAGCGAGCAATTCTCGGAGCGAGACAAGGCGTTGTTCTACAATCCGCTGTACGTCGTCGACAGGCTCAGCGTCGTCACACCGAACAGGAGATTGTGTTAGTATGATATACTATTCCCCAATTTCCAATTGTCAGCCTGTCTGTCGGCCTTAGGCTGGTTTTCGTGTCGCGCTGACCGTCAGCGCTGAGGCCTCGGCGCGTAGCTGTCAGCGAGTCAGTGCGAGACGCTCGTTTTCGTGTCGCGCTGACCGTCAGCGCCGAGGCCTCTGCGCGTAGCTGTCAGCGAGTCAGTGCGAGACGCTCGTTTTCGTGTCGCGCTGACCGTCAGCGCCGAGGCCTCTGCGCGTAGCTGTCAGCGAGTCAGTGCGAGACGCTCGTTTCGTGTCGCGCTGACCGTCAGCGGCGACGCCTCGGCGCATAGCTGTCAGCGGGTCAGTGCGAGACGCTCGTTTTCGTGTCGCGCTGACAGGCCAATATATGATTGTACTCGTCGGCGCGTGCGGTCGGCGCGACACGAAAACGCTCACTGAAGACAGAGACGCTGACGCGCGGCGCGTACGGCTCAGTACGGCTCAGCGCTGAGCAGTCGGCGTGACAAGAACACCAGCCTTAACTATGGCGATGACTGTTGTTGCAGCGTACACGCCGTCGGCGACGTCGACGAGGCTGTCGCCGAGCACTGGCGTGCAGAGTATGGAGCTTTGGTCGCAGTGCTACGAGCGCTGGCTGACTCCGTTGGACGCTCCGCTCGCGGGGCCCGTCCAGTACTACTTGTACAACTGTCGGGCGTTGCGACAGGTAAAAAAACCAATCCTATGTTCACCCCCTTTATGAAATTGACTCGTACGAGTACATCGGTCCGTGTGTACTCTGACCGTGTCAACGTGGCTTTAGGCTGTTTTTGATTATCTATGACAATATAAAAAATATACTTACAACTGGACAAGTTACTTAATAATTTGTTGAGCGCCATCTGTTGCCAATTTTCAGTAAAACAGTTGCAATGTCATATACTTTAAGTATAAGTCAGTCAATTGACCTGACACTGCGCAATGAAAATATTCGCCCTATAACTGGTGCGTAATATATTTGTATGAATTTTATTAACTTTGTCTACCATAGACTAGGTACCGTAAGTTCTTCAAAAAAAGTGTCTCAAAATGGAATTGTATCGCAACAGGTCCAAGAGTTGAACGAGAGGTTGGCCTCACTCTCGATACTTGGCAACCGTCAGTCGAACGGTGACCGGGATAAGGACAAAGTGGAAGGTCAGGTGAGGACGGTGTCTCGGTTCCATCCGTTCAGCTTCAGCCGGAGTGATCCGGTCCGAGACCTGGACTCGATGCAGGTGAGCCTCATCGATGCCAGTGACCTGCTCGACTCACAATCACTACTCAACGCTCCGGATTAAACTGGGAATCTTTATATATATATATATATTGTTTATTTAATTTTAAGCTTTATTTTTTATCATTAGATAAGTTTAACGAAACGTGTTTTTGTATAACCGTTGAAGCCGTTTTTTTTAATGTTTTTTATTTTGTTGGACACCAAAAAATTAGTTATTGACAGTCAGAACAAAAGTATTATCGATAAGTCATTTAAAAAAATTACTCTAATAAAAATATTGTATATATAGATTTACGAAAATATGTTTAATACTTTGGTTCGTTGCAGTTTCAATTTGTATGTTATCATACAAACGAGTTTGATTTTTGACAAAACCAAAAAAAAATATCACAACACAACGAAACAGTAGACGGAGTTTAGTTGTCTTTTGAAATTGTGAATTTCAATTAGGTGTATATAAATAAAAAATATATGAAAATTAAATAATTATCCCCAATTTGTATATCTTACGTTTGAATTAATTAAAACAAAACAAAAAGGAATTAATAGTAATGTACAGTACTCGGTCGAAAGTACATAATACAAATAGGTCTTCAGAAAGAAACTCCGATTTGCTTCGACATTGTAAAGCGCCATCTGTGTGTATCGTTGACAGAGTTGAGTGTTGCCAGCAAAAATATTAAAACTTTATATACTAAAGTCTGATAGGGCACACTGTTAAATTTGGCAACCCCTTACAGAAGACCCTGTTGTGTTTCTGTAAGTGTCCCCTCCTATCCCCTCCTAATCCCTTACCCTTTCACCTTGTTAAGGTCAGCAAAGCAGTTGCAGTGCAAATAAAATTAAAAAAAAAAACAGTGGCACTCCGGGAGTGCCGACAGAAGTGATAACTAGAACAATTATGTACGTGTTGTCAACAGAGGTGTCGGTTACACGGTTACAGGTCGCTAGTTCAATGGTTTTTTTCCCATCTCGAAAATTCCAAACGCGCCTAAAGATAGTTTTCACTTCAAAAATGAAAAATAAAATGTAATACACACGTGTGATAGTTGATTTTTTTATTAAATGTATGTACAAATTTAAAAAACGTTGTCTTTTAATTAATGCTGGTCAAAAACAACTAATACTGGCCACTCCAGTCTATGCATAAACCCGATTCACTGAAACAAGCTAATATAGCGCTTTCTCTTTCACTCAATTCCATACAAAAGACAAGGACAGAAAATCTTGAGTGGGCGTGTAGAGTAAATCAGAAATACAATAATTGGTGAACGTTCATTCTACGCTACTTTTGGCTTTGTAAACTATAATAAAATATTATAGTAATACCTACGTACTTACCCACAACAACTTCTTATTTTGTATAAACTATTCTAACTATTAAGTTGTGAATTATTTATTAATTAAGATATACATTAAACGTTAGTTAAACGAAATTTAAACCTTAATACGAATTAAAATTAAAAAACGCAGTATAATAACAGTAAGAGTTCTACGAACAGACTAAAAATTACATGTTGTTATCTCCGCCAATGACAGCCGAAAGCTTTATCTCCCTATAAGTTCGCTTCAGTGAATAAGGTTTAGGCAAGACTTCCTGTCTTAAAAAAAACTACACATTAGAATGAAAATTTTAAAAAAATTAAGAAAAAAAAATATATATTTTTTTCTTAATAAATATTTTCGGCTGCGTATGGCCACGTACTGTAATATAGTTTAATAGAACAAATTATGTAAGAGATATTTTTGTAATGAACGTAATATGTATATAAATACCATTCAAAGAGGAAATAAATAATAATTTATGGTGTAATAACCGATATTTTTTTAATAAATCAAAACACGCAATATTAATAATAATTTTCATTAGAATCGAACAAAAAAAAAAGAGAGGGGCTTAACAACATTTTGGTCATTCCAGTAGCGTCTTTATTTTAATTTTGTATAATTTAAAAATTGAAGAAATTTTAATGAATATTACTAATTAATAAATAACATTAATATTTTTTTGTTACCATTAGATGCGATAACTTAAATATTTTTTTGTATGTAAGTTGTATATAGTTTTGTGGCAGCTATTTTTATGTAAAAATTGAAGTTTGATGCATATGCAATACTTATTTATATATTAATAGATTGACAAGTGGCTTTCAAAATATAAATTGCGTAGCTTATTTTTAGATATAGAAATAGATCAACAAATCTATTTCTAAATCTAAAAAAGCTATACTTCAGTGTCGAGGCGGTAGGGTTTAAGCTAATTTTATTACTAAAAAAATCAGATTAAAAAACTGCGAACTATTATTAATCTTAATGCAATGTCATAAGGTTGAGTTTTATTTGTTTCCACAAAGCATATAACAAGTAATATGTATAATTATTTTAGACTAGCTGCTGCCCGCGACTTCGCCCGCGTAACTTTGTAAATTATATACTAAAAACCTTCCTCGGGAACCACTCTATCCATTGGTGAAAACAGCATGAAAATCGGTGCAGTAGTTTTTAAGTTTATCGCGAACAGACAGACGCGCCGAAGGATTTTGTTTTATAAAATATGTAGTGATTCTCGCGTTATAAGCATTTTATAATACGTTATTGTTTATTATATTTTTATCTTCGTAATAAACTAAGATAAAAATATAATGAAGAACTCAGCTTGTTTATTGTTATATTTTTAAGAAATTAGTTTTTTTTTCATAACAACACTTTGCATATGCATCAAAGTTTATATTATAATAGTCGTGTACTTCGTCCATAGTAATATAATAATGAACAACAAGGACTGAAGTTGACTTCCATCAGCCAAAACACTCAGTATTTGTATTCGTCTCGTAGCATCACACACACACACACACACTTTTATAAGTATAGTCATAGTTGCACTTTATTAAGGTGCGGTTCATAGTTTTCGTGGTTACAATTTTCGATTCATTCAACTTGATAGTAAGGGTATATATACAGGGTGTCCCAAGACTATGCGAAATGAAGGGAAAGTATCTTAAATATCGTAGATAGGATATTTTGCTGAAAGAAAACTTTATGTAATTTTTAAAAGTTAGTAATACTGCATTCAAAGATTTTCTAAAAATTACTTGCTTCGTCTGGGAATCGAACTGACTTAAATTTGAAAAAAAAAATCACCCATGTTTTTATGATGCCAATCGAAAGAATGGATAAAAAATAGTAATTCTTCTTAAGTAACATAGTATCTTAAAAGAAAGGAATAACGTAAAATGTTTGATTCAAATTTCAAGAATATTATTTATTACCGACGACGACATAATTTTTAGAAAATCTTTAAATATAGTATTACTTACTTTCAAAAATAACATAAAATCTTCTTTCAGCAAAATATCGTATTTACGATATTTAAGGTACTTTCCCTTCATGTCGCATAGTCTTTGGACGCCCTGTATATAGTATCAACAATAGGAAAACAGTAAAATTAACTATTGCATACAACCAGTTTGTTGGTAACTTATTATATTAACAACAATTATATTGCTATCAAGTTATTTGAATCGTTAATTTTGTTGACTTGTTTATTTTTATTTTATATACCTAAGTCGTATTTATTGTATTCGTTCGAATAATGTAAGTAATAATTAAATTAAGAAATTTTAACTATTGTTGTTATGATTAATGCAGAATATTAAAGTAAGTAGATTACAGAATAAAATAAATCCATCGCCATGTTCTCAGTTACGGACGCCATTTTGAATTTGTCCATTTTTAAACAATGTACAATTTTTATTTGTCCCGTAAAGGGAATATACCTAGTATATTTTATATAATAAAAAAATGCACGTTCAAAGCAATTACTATTTCGTTAGTGTTTTTAAAACGAGTCCTGTAGCGCACTAAAATCTACAGTGTTTAAAATTTTCCACACCGAATAGGACAATATTATTTTTATTTTAACTAGAACGAAAGAAAATTTTTAGACTTTCAAAATCATACACTATTTTTGTGTCACAGTGTATAAAAAATCCCAGCAAGTTGCTAATGTTCAGAAATCTTCACATTAACTTAGACGTGACGTCATACGCAACTAAGAACTCGCAGGCCAGTGTTGCCAACGGTACCGAGTGTGTCACAAGATTACGTCACCAAAATGGCGACCAGGGGGCCTAGTGCGAATTATTACTCTATCAAATGCGTCGAACACGTAAATGTCAATTTGTATGGGAATGAAGTAGTGCTACACATTAGCCACCAGGTAGCGCTGCTTCATTCCCATACAAATTGACATTTACGCGTTCGACGCGTTTGATAGAGCAAAACTCGCACTTAAGGCCCTCAGGCGCATTGCATTAACAATTTGCGAGGTTTATGTTTTTTTCATTTCAATAACAAAGGCTTAATTTTAAAGTACATCGATTAGACATTACAAATTACATATGAATATATTATATACGTTGTGAAGTCTTAACCCAATGAAAGACGATCTCGAGTTCAGAGGCATCTTAAAAATTTAAAAAAAAAAATATATCGGGAGCTCGCGTGCGAACTATAGTAAACGCCACTTTTTGATTTTTTTTTTTTTTATTTACTTAAAAAAATTACGTACCGAACGTACCTATGACCGAAAAAAATACAAAAATAGCCAAAATAGTTAAAGGTTTACATTTTTTATTTGACGAGAAGACATTAAACCGTGCGTATATCTCGACAATAAAGTCTAGTATAATCAAGAGCAGATGTATTGTTAATTTTAAAGTCGAATGTATCTCGACTGATGTTATTAAATAAGTTTTTTTATTTAATGTTGTAATGTTCTTGGTTGTACTTACAGTCTCCTAATGTTGTCTGTCCCAGTGCAAGAGTATTTTTTAATCGACTGTAACTAGCTCTATCGGCGAGTGTACCTGACAATGTGAAATGTTCAAATAAAACAATTATTTGACAAAATTTGTTTCATTTATTTTTGTGATAATAATTGTACCTGTCAATGTTTTTTTTATAAATGTAGGTTAGCTGATGGTGGCTAAATGTGGATGGGGATAAGAAGTGTATTTTGGCATCCCTACAACAGAATCAGAAGCACACATGCTGTTCAATTCTTATTAATAAAATAAGTATGTTACATTCAGTCCTGTGATGAACTACTAAACGTATTTTTGAAATAATGTGGAAAAGGCTTAGGGAAAAGGGATGGATTTTGACATCTCTACAACAACAGAGTCACGTTCATTTATTTATGTGATTACAAATATCTAATTTTTTTTTATAAATATCAGCAGACAGGTTAACGGCTAAGCAAGTGTAGGAATGGAGATAAGGAATGTGTATTTCCATCCCTACAATTGAAACAAGAAGCAAATGCTATTCAAATCTCATTTATGATGCACTTGAACGATAATTAATTTCTCTCCCTGCGAGACCAGTAGCCATACATAGGACTTCACCAACCAAGCTGATGGGGATATATTCCGGTTTACATTTAAAATAAAACAACTGCCCTCTTATACAAATTTGCTCTTTAATTTTTTAATTCGATCTTAAAACTAAGAACAACACACGTCATTCGCGCGTTCTTAACTATAAAACATTTACACTTACCCCTAGCGCCATCTATTGGACAACGCTATTAACAAAGCGTCATCTTTAACAAACCCCATATTTATATGTTCTTTTTTAACAAATTCCATTTTATATGACTTCTATTAAATTTTCGTTGATTATATTAATTCATATATGACTTTTTTAGTTTGTAAACACAGATCTTATTAAATTATCATCTTATGCTCCGACTAAATATTTATTTAAACAAATATGTAGTTTTAATATACTTGATACTATTCACAAAGCCGATCTCGCATCTTCAGCTGCTTTAGCGTCCCTTAGCCTCTTGAGCTTTTCAAAATGTTTCTTTGCTATACGATACCTGTTGAGCAACATCGTCCGGTGCCAACTCCAGTTAGATAGACGCTGTTGAAAAGTTCATTAAAGTGAGAAACAGAAGCATTTGCGTACCATAGACATTAATTTATGTACTATCGCGGTCAATGGAGCAGACCCACTTTTCATACAAATGTGTCTAACGTTGAATTGAGGTTGTCATAGAAACGTAACAAAGATAAATACAAAATGTGCACACGAAATTGTTCCTTACGGTGGGACTGCTCCCTTGACCGCGATAGTACATGAGTGCAGTAATCACGCTAAACGCATTATATTAATTGTCTATTATTTGCTTATGGAACATCCTTACTAATATTATAAATGTGAGTTTGTTTGTTTTTTGTTGTTGCTCACCGTGAAATTTTGCATACAAGTCTGGGACACCAGAAAGGATATAGGGTACCTTTCATCCAGAACGCGGACGGTCGCGGGCACCAGCTTGTTAAAAATAATCAAAAAATTTTGTTCACTGCCCAATACAAAAATAGTTGGACATTGGTTTAAAGGTCTAGTTACCAGGCCATGTTTTAATCATCAATACTAATAATAAATCTGTAAGTGTAGGTATTGTATGTATGTATGTTCCTCCATAACTCTTAAACGAATTAACTGATTTTCATGAAACTTGGCAGATAAACATTTAGACGTACAGGACACAGAATAGGCTACTTTTTTCTTTTTCAACGCAGACGAAGTCGCGGGCGCCAGCTAGTCTATTATAATTTTTATTTTTCTATTAACAAATGTGTTTAAGCGCCTGTTTCTCAAACGTCAAGTAGGCCAAAATGTCATTTAAAGTCACCGGTAATCGGGGATAATGGAGCTAATATACCTTTGTACGGTAAACGTCCCAAACATTAAATCAAAAATAATAAAAAAAAATCGCCTATCGAATGATGCAGTAAACCGAGTGCATAATTCAATATAACAGAAAATGATTTCTAAAAGTAACTAATCAACACTTTACTTTTAGTTCGCGAAAGAGGCCCTTAATAATAATTAATTCATGTGTTTTTTTAAAAAAAATCTTTAGACAACCATCTGAAATGGTTATTAGACAAGGGCCTCTTTCACCATCTCTAAGTAAAGTGTCAAATAGGCTAAACGCCATTTAAAGTCACCGGTAAGAAAGCGTACGAGTTTCAACATCTTCGAGTAGCATTACTCAAGTGTAATCTCAATGAAATTGACACAAGATACTCGTAACATTTACTCGCTATTTAGCGTTACTCGAAAAGTAACTAATCAACACTTTACTTGTAGTTGGTGAAAGAGTCCCTGATAGCAACAGTCTATTAAAGTTCTTGTAAATTTGGGATTCGGCATTCCTTTTATATTATTGAGTAGTTTTAATTTATCCTTTGACTGACATTTTATAAACATTTTTATGGTTTAGTTCTAGTCTGTGTTTTAGACTTTGCCTAGTTATTTCGGACTCTAATTTGCTATATTTGACAAAATACTTTGGATATTTGGAAAATTGCGTAAATGAGGTAATACAAAAATAAAAATGCAAAAATAAAAACAACATCTTGTGTTTATTTATATTTCTGATAACAAATTAACACAACTATACCATTCTGTAATTCCAACTAAAAACACTATTTTTTTTTTAAATCTACTATAGATTCACAAAAATCGAATGCCATGATAACCAAACTATAATCTGTAGTCTGTAAACAGTCTTAAAGTATGGCTTAAAAGTAAAATAAATGCAACATAACTTTTATCTTATTACAAAAAAAGCCCTACAGTTAATCCCAGTACTATATCACTTTGATATGCTTGTGGCACTAAATTGACTTTTTTTTAATTTAAACATTTCAATTACTGTATTTAACTCATAACAAAAACCGCACAATGTGTACCAATAAAGTTAACAATGAAAGCAGAAAGAAATAAAATAATTTTGGCATTAATTTCTAGGAACAAATGAAAACTTAAAAAATTCTTTCATTTATTTATACAAATAAAAACATACCCTCAATTTTTGGTCTTATAATTAATTTAAGGCATGCCATATGCTTAAAATAAAAACAAAGCATGGGATTCTCTAACTCTATGGAGTAAATGGCCAACTCTTGATCTTGTATCTTGAAGGTAAATCAATAGTTCACTGAAGGTTCAGTTTTCAGGTCACAGGGTCGAAAAGGCCTAACACCAGCCATCGAAGTCAGCCCTGTCAGTTGTCCTCTTCGTCATTCTCAAACAAGTCATTGTAATCCCGGGAATGCTCGAAATCTTTAAAGTCCTTGAACAGAGCGAAATGTTTCGTGAGAATGATTAAGATTACAACTTCAAAGTGAAGAGTGCGGGCAATGCAGGAACTTGAGCGATACGAGTAAGGAGGGTAGAGATAAGGAGCGCAATCTTACATGGGTGTTAAACTGAAAAAGTGGCAACTAAAAGCGATAAATCGAGATGGCGCTAGTGTGTACAGAGAGAGTGAGAGTATGGAATGAATGTAGCAGTAGTTGACGGAGTGAAGTGCGCCGAGTTGAATTTTTGTTGAATTGTTTACTGTCACTAGCCTCACTAGCGCCATCAATTTATCGTCTTTCGATGGACACTTTTAATACTCAGATTGCCCTCCTTATCTCTATCCTCCTTGAATACGAGCATAAAGCCACGTTGACACGGTCAGAGTACACACGGACGGACCAATGTACTCGTACGAGTCAATTTCATACGAGTGCGGTAATAGGACGCGGTCCTAGTGCGCTCGAATCGAACTACGTCGTCCGAGTGAGCTCGTAATATCCGGTTGCCATTATTCGAGTAGTGTGCGACTATTTATATGAGTGCGCTCGGTCCTAATGCACTCTGACCGTGTCAACGTGGCTTTCAAAGTACTGACAGACATGCTCAAAAAAAGGATGCTTATAAACATGCTAGTTTTAGGTATACTCCTAAATAAGCATGGGAGGACGACATCTTTCACCCGCACCACAGAACATGCTCATCACTAGCAATATTACACATGCTAATAAGTAGCAATTGCTCAATAATAGCATGCTTTCGTGCTAGTAATGAGCATGTCTTTCCGTAGCACTGAGTGTTATTTAGTTATCTCATTATAGTGGAGTAGGATGTTTTACTTGATCCTAAGTAGCATATGTTGTGTTTGGGTTACAAAAGTTTATATATTTTTTTGTTTGAAAGGTTAATAATAAACTGTAGTTTAAATAAAAGCACTAAAATTACAAGGTAAAGGGGGTTATTTTAAAAAAAAATGGCAATTACCGAAAAAGAAAACCATAAATGTAGTTAAACTACATTGCTTTAGATTTAGACTAATGCAAAATAATTACTTGGTCAGCAATGTTTATACATTCGTCAATACGAGTATAATTTAAATATTTTATAATGTTTATGTTACATCATTTATATTTGTTTATCAAATATAATTATCACAAACAGTTGTGTCTTTGGTTCATTTGTTAATTTAAAGTTTTACATTTAAAACATTTATTAAATATTGCAGATATATTTCATTAGCTGTGAAATTAACTTTATAGCTGCCCAATATGACATTACTTGCTATTTGCTGTAATTTTTATCTACATATTTTGTTCTAATTTTTAACTCGAGCTGACCAGACTCAGTTATGACAAAAATGTTTATCATTTCAATATTACTTATTTTTGTGGCATCATTATTCTTTTTAATGTAAAGGTCTGGTGAATCCCCTAAATTAATTTTGAATGGGATACAAACACTGATCTGTATTAAAGCACTGGATAGGCTGCTGTCAAATTATTTTTATGTCTATTTGAAAATCGCCATTTTGGCGCTGTAAGCTATGGATCCTATGGAGTGTAAGTACATGGACATAAAACTACTCATGTCCGCATGATAGGGACATTTACAGAACACACATTTCTTCATGTTTCAAAATTCAAGCGGACACAAATAAACTTAAACAGTCCCTAAAACTAAGACATCAACAAATAGAATAAAACGTGAACAGAACAGTCACTATTATACTTTTACTATGGATTAAAAATATGCAAACGTCAAAAAAGTATTCTGTAATTTGTATGGGATAACCTGTCCAGGTTTATTGAAGTCAATGGATAGAAAGGAGTGGGTGGAGTGTAAAAGTAAAAAGTAATACTCACTTGGAACATTCCATTGGCGACCGCGTAGCCGGCCATCGCTATCGCAGCGAACATGGCCGCTAATATTTTATTGCGAGTTTGATTTGGAAAATTGGCCACTTCCCTCTCCGACTGAGTGCCCGTCGACTGTTTCTGCGCGTTCTGTTTTAAATATGCTGAAAATACACGAATAAATCACAACTAAAACAAGAAAAGAAAATTAATTTTATCTATCATCAATCGGGTCGGTAGGTTGATTGATTGATGATGATGATGATGGGTTGGTCATGGAGTAAGTTACTTTGTTTTCAGAGATATCATGTTTATAGGCTCTATACATGATACTGAAACTAAATTGACCATTTTTACAATTTTTTCTGTATGTATGTATGTTCCTCCATAACTCTTAAACGAATTAACTGATTTTTATAAAACTTGGTAGATAAACATTTAGACGTACGGGACACAGGATAGACTACTTTTTCAACGCGGACGAAGTCGCAGGCACCAGCTAGTATACTAATAAAAATCAATATAATTATGTGTGTGTATGTGCCCTATGGACTTCAAATGTTTTGACCGATTTTGATAAAATTTTGTAAAATTATTTGTATTCAAAACAACTTTTGTACGCGACATCATCCGCTCCTCTTTTTCTTGGGTGTTAAAACAATTTAT
This sequence comes from Synanthedon formicaeformis, assembly GCA_945859745.1. Lineage (NCBI taxonomy): Eukaryota > Metazoa > Arthropoda > Insecta > Lepidoptera > Sesiidae > Synanthedon > Synanthedon formicaeformis. The sequence goes on along the minus strand of OX243968.1, from coordinate 1,163,054 downwards.
TCAATCTTTATTGCTTATATTATAAGATCACCTTTAAAAAAATTAAGGTCGATTTTTTTTAGAAGGTCCCTTTGGGAACAGAACTTTTTTCTGGATAAAATATAACCTATGCCCTTCACTGTAGCAAAATTTCATTGCGATTGATTTTGAATATTAAAACCGCAAAAGCGCAACAAGCAAACGACCTCACTTTTTCTAATATTAGTTAGGATAATAGAAATATTTCATAGAAAAAAAAATATAAGTAAATAATTCATTAGCTTCTCATTTCTGAAAACTTTATATCTCAAATGTCACAATTACAATATAAATTTATTGGATCATACATAAGGTCACATGGACAAAAGAATGTTGGTAACATACCATCAGTGACATGCCTAAAGTTCTTCTGTTGAATTCTAGAGACGAATCTAGTTAGATTGGAGATCCCTTTGACTAGGTTGGCGAGAGTAGCGCTCGGAAAGGGCGCCTTACTTAAGGGAGCCAGATACGCAAACACTATTGCGTCAAACGAGGACGGACGGTTGCCAAAGAAGTATTCGCTCTCGCCCAATCTGTCCGACAAAGCGTTGAGGCACTTCTCAGCCTCTTGGTACACCTGTAAATCCATTAAAACTTATGATAAAATATCCGTAGTAATATTATAAATGCGAAAGTTTGTATGGATGGATGTATGGATGTTTGTTACTCTTTCACGCAAAAACTACTGAATGGATTTCAATGAAACTTTACAATAATATAGCTTATACATCAAAATAAGAAATAGGCTATATAAGACATAGAAAAGATAAAAATAAAGATATTGTGTGGATTAGTACGGGTTGGGCGCCACCGTCGTCACAGCGATATCGATGTCCGGCATTACCACTCAAATATTTTTCCTTTCAACGGGGACGAAGTCGCGGACACCAGCTAGTATATAATACACTAATATTATAAAGAGAAATTGTATTTTGTTTGTAATGAATACTCAAAATTTGAAGACCAAGGGGGAAGAAAACGCCATCTTGTAGTTGGAAACATAAACTATCATCCCCAATAATTTAAAAAAGCAAATAAAAGTCACAGTCCATACTACAAGCTTTTAGAAATAGGCTTTTTAATGTGAGTAAGATCATAGTCATGGTAACTAAAATTCTTTTTGTTCTTTTCAAACTGCATTAAATTAGTATTTTGCGTAAGTAAATAATATAATTCTTAAGTTTCTTAACATTTTATTTTAATAACGAAACATCATAAATAATATACTCTTCCAAGCTATATCATGTGTTGCAAATATGGAATTGAAATGGGGAAGTTTTTTGCATCTAGCTAAAAATTTACTTCTGTTGACTATGATCTTTCTTCCCCCTTGGTCTTCATTTTTAAAATTATTTCACCTATAGAAAGCTACATTATCAGCGAGTAACATAAGCTATATGTTATAAAGTTACGCAGACGAAATCGGGTGCAACAGCTAGTAGTTTGATTTGACAGTTTAATTAAAAGATCACAAAAATTATTTCTATTAAAAAAATTAAGAATTTTATATTTTTTATTAAAGTATAAATCAAATAAATAGGTTTCTAAGCTACTTACAGTCTTCTCAATATCTTTTAAATCCGTATATTCCCCATACAGAGCATCCAACATTTCTTTTGCCAAATTCTGGTACCGTGAGGGATAGAAAAAGTTAAATGGAATGCGTAGTGCTTTAGCATATGTTGGCCGAGTCATTTCTGTGTAATTTTTCTCATCCACCCACCAAGCAAACTGATAGGCTGGATAAAGTTTATCCCGCAAGTACTGGGTGAACGCGGTGGCCTCGGATGACTGTACATTATTCAGATGAACATCGGTACTGTAATGCTGATGAAATACAAATATGTTACAATATTACATCATGCATATAAATTTTCAGTAAAATATAAACTTTTTCAAGTGACAAAAAGTCTAATGCAGATTAAATAATGATTGAAGTGTTTTTTCTATAAAATGATGAAAGAAAGCAATTCAACTTTATGATCACATGGTTATGATGGAGTTGTTTTGTTATGTTAAGGTTGACAGACAGGCTAACAACACTAGGTGGTACTGGTAAATGGCTACCATTGCCTATACCACAAGTTACAAGTGCTGCAAACAAAGATTTAAGTCGTAAGATGCGCCCTTGCTATACTTCAGGCGGCAGATCATCGTTGAGAAGAGAGAGCTCACTTAGTCTTAGAGAGAGAGCGCCTTAGTCGCTTGTAAAAAGCAGTGAGCGGTTCACATTGCACACAGACATATTACGTGGACAGTTTTCAGAAGCACAGGGCGCATTTTGCGGTTTAAATCTTTGGCTGTGAAGTGCTGTAGGATTAAGGTTAAGGAATTTGGAAGGGATAAGCAAAAGACTAGCATCCCTTACTAACCAAAATTAATATTCAATAGTAGGAGTACCAATACTAGCACATAGCACAAATAAAACAATTGCTCACCAAAGACTTTAAATGATCTACAACTTCTTCAAAGTTTGTTAAAATCTTCCGGCCATCCCTCATCACTGGTAGTTGACCATTTGGAGTAAAAAATGGATTGTTCGACTCTCTAACTCGCACGGGAACACCAATAAATTTCATGTAAGTCTGTAAAAAAGAAAACAAAGCAAATTAATCAAATGCCGGTCAGGATTAGAACGAGAAAAATAGGGTTAGTTCTTACTTACTAAAACTTTTAGACATTCTAAGTCGATCGAAGCTAGACCCCATTCTCCCCGCCATATATCTAATTCTATGCTAGTCATTTTAGGTATTTTTCAAGAAAATTAAAAACAACAAATCCAGAAAATATACATTGAGTTTGAGTGAATAAATAAAATAATTCCTTTCTACAATAAATATAACACCGACTTAAATTAAAACCAATCAAATCTGATCAATGCCTCTGACTGACAAGTGACAGACGACATCAGTGCTGCCAACCCGTGTACCCAATTTTCCCCCATTTTTTTATCAAATGCCCCTAAAAACCCCGTAGTATAAGAACCTTAGGCCCTAGACAAAGTGCATTCGATTCGATTCGCTAAATAAAAATGTATGGGATTGACTTATGCCTTCGCGTCATTTAGCGAAGGCATATGTCAATCCCATACATTTTTATTTAGCGAATCGAATCGAATGCGAATCGAATGCACTTTGTCTAGGGCCCCTTATCATACTAGCGGTTTGCGAGCGGATTCGGGGCGGAGCGGGCGCGCAGCGCATGCGTCGCCAACACGCCGGTATGCGAGGCGAATACGTTGCGGACGTTTTCGTCGCGTGTTTGCAGCGAGTTTACGACGTAAAATAACAAAATGGATTCTGACGAGGAAACACTGCTGTTGCTTTTGTTACTTCGAAGACGCTGGAGACGAAAAAGAAAGCATCGACGAATTTGGGAGCATCCATTATCAATTAATCGTCTGGCAGAGAGCGACTACTTTGTGTTTAAAAAATAAAAAAAACGAATAAAAAATTATCCAAAAAAATTTCGTTCCTACCTGAGAATGTCAAGACCTACCTATTATGAGTTGTTGCATCTGGAACAAATTGACTTAAAACATAAGACTTAAGATTTTTGTACGAGTGTACAAAATGGTGCTATTCGTAGCGAATTCGTTCGTTCGTTGCGAGTCCGCAACGTATTACAAAATCCGCTCGCTATAGAAAATACTTTTAATTTTATTATACTTGGTGTAGTTTGAGTTCCAAAAAACTTGCATAATGGCCTTTTTTATAACAATTACTAGAAAATTTTATTTTAGACTCCTGTCTCATACTACCTATAGCTACGTCTGTGTTTGTTATTCATATTTCTGTTGGTTGATATTGTTGACAAAACTATTTACTTACTCATAAAATAAAACAACTTCAAGTTACAAGTGAACGAATGAATGAAATGAGAATGGATGAACGTTAAGAACGAAGTTGAACTAAAGAGCGGAATAGAACAGTGAGTCAAAGTTCGTATTCGTATCTTATCGTGCCGTCCTTCTCACGGTCCTGTTATCACCTTTTGATTGAAAGAGACAGATGCTGCGTTATGAAGTTCGAACTTTCATGTTGTGTGTCCCGTTCTACGCACAGGGCACAGGCTTTGTTTGATTTAAATTTCAGATTTCCTTCGGAGCCCTTAAAAAAAATCTCCAATAAAAATTTGCCCCTAACATTCCCCCTTTTTGACTCCGTGCCCCCTAAATTTAGGGGTAAAAATCCCTAAGTTGTCAACACTGGCTGGGTCGGTGGTGGTCTGTGCTGTATAAATAAGGTATTAAAAACTGTATAATTGTAGTCTGTGTTATAAACTGTGGGTCGTGGGTCTAGTATGAGTTTAAAATAACCGCACTCGCCATAGCGAGAGATGCGTAAAACTAAGGAGGGTAGAGATAAGAAGCGCAATTTCCATTGCCATTGAAAAAGTGGCAACTAAAAGCGATAAATCGAGATGGCGCTAGTGTGTACAGAGAGAGTTGGAGAGTATGGAATGAATGTAGCAGTAGTTGGCGGAGGGAAGTGCACCGAGTTGAATTGTTTACTGTCACTAGCCTCACTAGCGCCATCAATTTATCGTCTTTCGACGGACACTTTTAATACTCAGAGATTGCCATCCTTATCTCTATCCTCCTTGCATAAAACATTTACGATTTATATGGAAAATTGTCAATTTGACATTGACAAAATGGCCAATTTTTTGTTTTATACAGTTGTACAGTACAAATAATATAATTATAATGTTATTATACATACTCTTTAGCCAGAGAGGTTATCTATTGTTATTTGTTATCTATCTTGTTATTGCATCACAGATCATTTTAAACTTTGGTTATTGGTATGGTAATGGTAATTCATATTTATTTATCGCAAATGTCGTACCAAGCATATGTAATAAATACATAAATTTATAATAATAATTGTAAATCTACACAGTTGCAAGTTAATCAATTTTTTGCTTTAATGATAAGAAAGTGGTAGTTTCACATAATAACTTATTTATAAAATAAAGTTTACTAGACTTGAGGTACGTACTAAAAAATGTCTATTCAATGGACTTTCATCGCCGGATATCTGTATTTTGAGATAGCCGTTGTTGTTATCATGATGCTACCCATAGCCAGTCCAAGAAGATGGCACCAGTTTTTTAAATCAAGATTGTTTTCGGTTTTCCAAACTCGCACAGCCTTGTACTTCTACATATTCCAAGGAGTTCTCGGTCTGTTTCTTGTAGACGCTATAAGAGAAATGAGAAAATATTCCCACACCGGCGATTTCTCGAATGTGCATCTTACAGCTGAAATGAAAGGAAATGTTAAACTTTTCCGTGCCCAGAGAAATTTTTACATAACCGGTTTTGCAATATTTTTAACTTTCGTCATCCGTCGCCTCGTTACAATGATAATGATTCAAGCTGAACTCCTCCAAAAATCTGAAAGGATAGTAAGAGAAGCGGAAGCTGCGAAAAATTTGGCTAAAAATACTGTTTTGAAACAAACAATAGAGTCTTCAGAGGTGACGCATAATTACGATGAAATTAAGAAACAAATGGAAACATTGGAGAATCTGTTGAAAGAAGAGAAAACTAGATGTTTATGGTTGGAACAAGAGGCTGCCAGGTGGAGACTGAAATATGAAGAGTCCGCTGCTGAATCTTCAGTAGCTGTCGGTAAAGGAGATGAATGAAATTTAAAATGAAATGTTATATCTTCTATTGGGACTATTAAAATTCAAAAATTTGTGATTTTTATCGGTGCTAGTTGTTGCATGTTTTTCCATTGGTCAAAATTTGCCTAGTCAATCCTTTGTTGAACTACTTATAAAAAAAAATTGAAGAAATTAATAGTATTTAAGTTCTTTTATATAAAACTACGTTCTTAATAGTATTATTTTGATTTTCATTAATCACATGTGTGCGTTTTTAAGTTAATATAAAATAATCTTTTGTATATTTCAAATAAAATATTAAGTTTCAAAGATTTTATAAATTTTAAGCCTCAATTGGCAACATGTACCCATGTTATGCAATAATATTTCATGATCACTGAGAATATATTGCTAAACTATAGCAGGAAGCACTAAATTCAACGTACTCCGGACAGCCCAGAGACAGAGATCTTACTACAAATATAAACAATCTATGAAGATTGAAAACAACACCTAATCACTACATATTATAAAACAAAGTCTGCCGCCGACCTGTTATGGAAAAAAATGATACCGAAAAAGCAATGTTCTTTAATGAACTTTGTAAAAAAAAATAATTGTGAAGAAGTTTCTTTAGAACTATAACAGACATCGTCAACAGAACTTTTAATTACAGATGTACCTGACTGGATAATTTTTTTGAGAAATATTAACAACATCCTCCGCCGCGTCTGTCTGTCTGTCTGTTCGCGATAAACTCAAAAACTACTGCACCGATTTTCATGCTGTTTTCACCAATGGATAGAGTGGTTCTCGAGGAAGGTTTTAGTATATAATTTACAAAGTTACGCGGGCGAAGTCGCGGACAGCAGCTAGTGTTTGATAAACTCCAAATTTCAATTTTGTGGTTTTGCTTGCTCTGTCACTATTAGTGAGTGGTATCGTTTTGCCCAGTGAGTGATATGGTATGGGTATCGTGTGTCTGCAACGTAATTATATAAGTATGTTAGTCACAACAGTAACTTCATACTTTTTATTACCTATAGTATTTTCCTATATTTCACACATTTAAATAAAAAAGTCTATTCACTTTCATCAACCATTATCTGAAGAAGATTTATATTCCACTGTATTAATTACTAGCTGGCGCCCGGGACTTCGTCCGCGTTCTGGATGAAAGGTACCCTATGTCCTTTCTGGTGTCCAAGACAACGTGTATGCAAAATTTCATGGTAATCGGTTCAGTAGTTTTTGCGTGAAAGAGTAACAAACATCCATACAAACTTTCGCATTTATAATATTAGTACGGATTACGGACTAGCTGTTGCACGCGACTTCGTCCGCCTAACTTTATAAAATATAGCTTATGTTACTCGCTGATAATGTAACTTTCTATAGGTGAAAGAGTTCTTAAAATCGGTCCAGTAGTTTTGGAGCCTATTCAATGCAAACAAACCAACAAATCTTTCCTCTTTATAATATTAGTATAGATGAGACTTCGTTTGACTTAAATATTTTATTCTGACTAAATATGTGTAAAATAAAGTTTTACACATATTTAAATTGTGGTAAAATAAAGTTTTTATAATATTTAAAAGTTGAAACAGGAAATAGGTATGTGTAGTATTTCTAAGGAATTCTAATTTAAGTACCTAAGCTACTCAAAGTTTTGCTTAAATTTTTTTTGATGAATATTTAAACTAAGCCAAAGGTAAGTTATTTCAATATTCCCACATCTACACTTTTTCTATGATCTATGGTTATGGTTGAATGAAATGGCTCTTTCTAATTGGTTACATCACATCACCTAAGCAAGATAACAGTTACCACTGACATAATTGGTCTAGCAAATTTTACTCAATTTGGTTGAAATAAGGTTTAAGTTTCTGTACAAGCTAAAAGAGGAAATACATTTTTATTTTAAAGATGGGTCTGCTCTTGGCCAACAACCAGCTGTGTAGCAAGGATGAGGCCTATGATGGAGCGAGCTCACCCACAAGATGCCTAATCACTAGAACTTTGAAAAGATTTGGGTTAACTATATGATGTTATACGAGCCGTGCGAGTGGCGCGAAAGGGGTAATTTGTCCTGTCTTGTTGTCTTTTGAGTGTTAATATTTGATTATCTCTCTAACAAAGTATAGAACACTTTAACCATGAACATTGCAATTGCATTATCATCTAACTAAGGCTAATGATATTTGAATTACCTATTCACAACGTATTCACAACTTGATATATATAGTGTTCTGTGTTTTTAATAGACTGTGGTGACATATGACATATCTCTCGTGACAGCTCATCTGTCATATAGTCATATGTCATTGCTGAAATCATTATAAATAAATATGTAATTATTTATTGTTGATGAGCTGTCAGTTGTAAAAAACACAAATTGTAATGAAATTTGAAATTGAAATTCTCTTATTATTTACAAACCACAAAATTCACATTGTGGGAAATACAAAATATTGAACGGGGTGTGCAATTATTTACTGCTCGTTACAAACGACTAGAATTGCGGTGCCAGTGTATTTAACCGTTAGTTTACATAAATTGTCCTAATTTATGAATGTGGGAATCTTTAACAGAGTCAATCACCAAGTATGTGCGAAAATCTTAACAGCGATGGGTTTTTAGTTTCAAGTCCGTTTCAAATTATAGCGAAATCTTTTTTTGGTAGAACAAAGACTGCAGTGGAATGTACTCGGAATGGAGTTCCTTGCCTCTGGAGGGTGGTGGACAGGGCGTTCTGGGCGCGGTTGGGGGCCGTGATGTTGTTCTAGCTGTTGTGAGGCAGCTGGCTTCGCACGAACGCAGCAAATTAAATACTGATGCTGAGGTTAGCCAGACTAATAAATAATTTTATTTTAACTCTAGAAAGATACGTCGATTCGACGTGCATAATATTTATGTACTGATTCTATAAAATATTTAAATTTGTGTATTTTATCAAAATGTATGCCATTGTGTAATAAGTAAATGAAAACAGGCTTATTGATACTTTTATTGGGATAAAAAACAACAAGCAAAATGTAAAGATTTTAAAAAATTGATTATGTCGGTCCGATGTAGGTTATCTTTCTAGGGATAAAGTAATAACAATGCCCTGTCATCATTGACGTTTTATAATAAAAATAAAACGTTATTTCAAAGGTGGAATGGGTGCTTGAAGTAATTAGGTATGGCCTGTCTTTACCGCTACAAGAACACGAAGCCCTTCGTGACTGTGTACGTGTTTGCTGCTCGTGGCTGTCACCTCTTCTCCCGTCAGCGCAGCCTCCATCACAGCCTCCGCCCCCGGCCATTCCACCACCAGTTCTTGCTCAACCGAAGCGTTATGCCAGGAAGATTCTCAAACATCTACATAACCTATTTGTCCCGAGACAAAATGAAAGTGAGTACAAAGAATGTATTATATTTATTATACTAAAATTAATGAGTGTGGATTTTTTTTTTGTAATATGTGTCATAAATTTTTAATATATTTTATGAATGATATGAATTAAATATCAGCTTATTGAATTTTAAGGACCAATCAAAGAAAACACAACTTGCATCGCTTGTCTTTTCTATATATTTTGTATCTATATCTATAAATTACTAAATAGTCACTGTCTGGCTGTCTGTGTCCGCTAAATAATTATAACAAGAGGGATTTTCCTGGATAGGTATTAATAATAGCATTATATTATGTTCTTCATCCTGTACTCTAAATTATATTTAAGAATAAGTTTCAAAAAAATAACAAACAGATCAAATTAAAAAAAATTTGAATTGCATTTTATTTTTTATTTTTTAAGAATAAGTTTCAAAAAAATAACAAACAGATCGAATTAAAACATTATTGGATTGCATTTTTTTGTTTTTTTTTAAGAATAATTTCCAAAAAAATAACAAACAAATCAAATTAAAACATTATTGAATTGCATTTTTTGTTTTTATTACTATAGAAACATTTAATCAAATTTTAAATAATGTATAGTGTCTAGGTCGTTAGACAGTCTTACGATCCACTTGATAAGAGGTGGCTACCGTCGCCTATTAACACAAGCAACACCACAAGTGCTGCAAGTGTGCTGCCGACCTTAGTAGGATTTAGGACTTAATTTAATATTAATGCATGTAATTGTCTATGTTTTGTATATTGTAAATAATTTGCTATTGAATTTCTTACAAGCACTCACGTTTATATACCAAATGGATTTGGGTGAGTAGGCGGTGCTATGTATAGCTTTTACAGCTTATTTTGCTTGCATGTTTCGTTGCTTACATAAATTCATGTTTTGAGCAAATTTACAGTTGGTAATATATATATTTTTTATTTTGGCTCCAGTAAAATCTGCAATAAGTCATTGACTTTAAGCAGACGGTTTGCAAAGTTGTGTCGAGGAGGGAAAGGTATACCAGGAAGATTTCCTATATTCATAAATACCCTCAGTTTATATTATAGGGTAAGGAAATGACGTCTTTTTAGACGTATTAAATAGTCCGGTGTTATTAGCCTTGTAGCCAGCTGCTTGGGATGGTTTTTAAGCCTGTCTCTATGAGAAGCAGCCAAAGCTGTGATTTCTTCTCTAACTGTGTTCACCCTTAGTATGTTATGGACTTCATCGTTTCTGAAGAACCAGGGTGCATTGCAGAGACTTTTTCAGTATAGAATTCTAAAGTCTTTGGATGATACTCAAGCTTGAGTCACAGGCGGAGCCCCACAGCTGGATACCGTAAGTCCAAACAGGTTTTAGTAAATCGGAATCTTATTATGTATCTATAGACAACTTCGAATTTCTGCCAAGAAGCCAGTACAAGCATTTGTACCCCAGATTGATCTCCCGTCGTTTAGCCATTATGTGGTTTTTCCAAGTGAGCTTTCGATCCAGATGCATGCCAAGGTATTTGACGGCATCGCTTTGTGGTAGAACATTTTCCACCAACTTGACTGGTAGAGAGTTTCCTTTTCGGAGGGAAAATGTTATGTGGACAGATTTGGAAGCACTAGCTTTGATCCATCACTTTTTGAGCCATTTGTCAATCTCGTTCAGTCCTCGTTGTAGTGTTTTTGAAGCATCCACTGGATTTGTACTGCTGGCAAGAAATGCAGTATCATCTGCAAATGTTGCCATGGTTATTCCGGTAGGTTGTGGCAAATCAGAGGTAAATATAACATAGATAGGTAATTATAATATATTAATTATTTTTATTTAAGAATTTTTTTATATAGGACGTAAATTCTGCTGGATAAAAACAAATATAGGTATAGGTATATACCTATATTTGTTTTACCTATACCTATATTGTTGTATATGAACAACAAAAAAAAGGTCTAGGTACTTTGACAATCTAAAATTTAAACTAACTGTGCTCGCAAGTTAGTACTTATGGTAATTTTTTGTTTGTAAATCGATTGGATTGAAATAACAGCAATTAGAGGGAAGCTTGCTACAGTATATCAATGAAAACCGCATTCAAATCGGTTGAGCCGTTTCTTAGATTAGAGTGCACAAATGCACAGACAATTAGGCAATAATTCTAAAAAGAATTTTTTTCACCTTGATAACTATTCCTGTCTCGGTGTGAGTTTACCAGTGAATAGTGGATCTAGCATGAGTAAATAATGACCGCACTGGCTATCGAGAGGTTCATTACTCGTTCTTCCCGGATGTCATATACTCGTTCACTACTGGAGTTGACGTTAATTCTAGTGAACCTCAATCGTGCACTATTGGTTGCTCTGGGGCTGTGTGTTTGTCTATTCGATTGTGGCTAAGCTGGCTTGCGCGTGCTAGGTGGCGACCTAATCAGCAAACAGGCGGTGCTGTGCCACCGAGTATTGCGTCTCGCTCGCACACTGGCAGACAGCGCTTCGCTGGGAGCTAGCGAGTGGCGTTCGCTGTTACTGCTGCTGCTGTCGGCAGCGAGCGCGCTGCTGTCACCCCCCGCCCCACACCACTCGGCAGCAGATCAGCTGTGCGAGCGGGTGCTGTGCGTCCTTTTCGAAGTCTGGATACTTGCTTGTCATAGGTGAGGCCATATTTTACATTCTAAATTTTATGTAAACTTAGTCAGAAGCTAAAGGAAAGGTTCACTTATTGGTAGTTGGCCACCGTCCTCTACTACATAGTGCACTGACTAACAAGAAAGGATAATGGCTTAGATAGGGAGTATGAACGATTTATTGTTTAGACAAGGTATAATGATCAAATGAAAACAGGAATAATATTCTTTTAAATCAATGAAATGAATGAAATGAAGCAATCAAATGAATACAGGAACTTTTCCATAGTAATAGTAATGCAGCATCCTTTTTATATTATAAAAGGTGGCAGACAAGCCGGGTGGTCTACTTGGTGTTAGATGATTATTTATCGTCACCTGAGGCACAAGCAACACCAGAAGCTCTCTTTGGGCTTGAAAATATTTACTATTCTTAAATCGAACTGACACCATTAAACCACTCTCAGCTATGGATATTTAATGTTCGTAATGTCGTAGATGTTTCCCTTCGCCCCCGCTTTGGCGTACATTGCGGGAGCAGTGCATTCGGTGGAGGCACCGGGCGCCTCTCACCGAGCAATGGACGAGAGCCTCGCTTTGCCTCACCGCCAGGCTGCTCAAACATATGTACGGACCCCTGTTCCCCGTCATGCCAATCAGTGAGTAACCAACTAACTATGAATCTGTACCTTTTATTATTATAGGTTATTTTATGTGTATCCTATTCCTAATATTATCGATTAAAAATAAGATGTCAAATGTCAATTTAATCAAACGTCACCGTACTGATGCTGTATTGTAAAAACTTATCATCAAATAGATTGAATGTGTCCAGGTTTTGAAAATACTAAATCTTGTAATGTAAGTTAGGACTAGAATAGTCCTTTATTATATCACTTGCCAATTAAAAGCATTCCCCACTGTAGGCGAAGAAGACGCCAACCTGATTCCGGCAGACATGAGCGCGGAGGCCGTGATGCAGAGCTGGTACCGCATGCTCCACACCATCGGCAACCCGGTAGACCTCTGCCGACCGCACGTCATCAGCCAGACTCCAGACTTCTTGCAGGTATTGTCACTGCATCCATTAGCTAATATTATGAAGAGATAATAATAAACTGTTTGTGTGCAGTACTGCATAACGCAAGACGAGGGTGCGCGGGACCCGAGCCAGCATCCGTGTCTCAGTGCATTGCCCGCTATCTTCCACAAGGCCATGCGAGGCATCGCTGCCCACGTTGACGCATTCCTAGGTAACCAATACCACTTGCTTCAAATATTGCTCAAAAATATGTTTTGTGCGCAAAACTCAACGCGCATTTTGTGCGTGCTCAATGCGCATTTTGTGCGTGCTCAATTAGCATTTTGTGCGTGCTCAATTAGCATTTTGTGTGTGCTCAATGCGCATTTGTACGTGCTAAATGCGTATTTAGTGCGTGCTCAATGCGCATTTTGTGCGAGCTCAATGAGCATTTTGTGCGTGCTCAATGTTTATTTTGTGCATGCTCAATGCGCATTTTGCGTATTACACATAATCTGTGACCACTAGAAATGAAGCAGAATGATGTTTTTCTTTGGAGTAGTAAATCATTTGTTGAGAAAACTCAATCAACAGATTATAAAGACAATTAGTGTTGATTTTGTTTCGACTCTCATTTCTAGTGCTAACTTTGGTGCTTCATGAATATTTAATATGTTTTGAATTTTGTCAACACTTTTTGCACTTTGAATTTGATATGGAATATGGGATTCACAGCAATAATTTTACTGTATTATAATCGTACACGGACAATAATTGTACATGTTGATATTTTTTTGCTTCATTGAATGAATGCTGAAGTTGAAAGTTTAGTGGTTCAATCAGAATTTGAAATGGTTGTAAATTTCTTAGACTGTTGTGTGAATAGTAGATCTTATGCTAACTCTAATGTTTTTTTTTTTTTTTAATTTGTACTATTGCATTATACTAAACCCTAAATATTATTTGGTGATATTATTTATTGGTGATATAAAAGAGAACGAAATGGTTCGGAGTCATGGTATTCTATTTACGTATTTAAAAAAAAAATAAAGGCAAAAATCCTTACTCGATATTAAATGATGCATTCAGCAGACGGAATTTAAGGATTGACTATAGGTCATTTGTGTTTTTATTATATTTCTAACTGTTGTAGTTTCTGTATTAACGTACAAACATTTAACGGTTTCATAGATGTTCGACACATGTCGTTGACATCCGTCTCGAAACCGACCACGCCTTAACAGTATTTATGGCCAAACTAACATTAGAGACCGTGCACACTGCATATAAGAACTTACACAATATGGCTGTCTCTGGTTGCATCATTTCTAATTCCGTGTGATTCCGGACTGTTTGAGGTCTCTGTAGAGTACACTGGGTTGATGCAATGGGTTTCGGTTGTTGGACGGTTGTCGATCACTTGTCAGGACGCGGTTCGGAGTGGTGGGTAGTGGCAGGGGAGCAAGCGGGCGGGGGGGCTTTGTGCGGGGAGGAGGGGGACGCAACGCCCCCCGCCCACCGCCGTCTCGCCAAGTCCTTCAGCGTGTCCACATCACGCCCGAGGGACAAGCAGATCGAGAAAAGTGCGTCTTTATCATTATATATGTAAATATCCTGTGTGTTAGAGAGAGAATTGTCTTCTTATTGTAAGAGGGCCTTAGAAATATTTCCATTCAAAAACTTTAAACATGCTAATCAAAGTTTATATACAGAAGAATAGAATGTATGTACCTACACGTATTGTCTGTCCGTGAATCCACCACAAACTCGTACAACATGCGACGATTCTCTTTTTACACTGTCTTTACTTTATTAAGGTTAAGGTATGTAAATTTTAGTTAGTTTAATTAAATCACCTGATCAAATAAATGAATGAGACATCTAATTTATTAATTGCAGCGTTACAATTATCATTTGATTATCATTATTAAAATCGCCTAGCTGCCATGACGTTTAGTAAGGTAATATACTAATAAAAGCTCCTTACATACGCTGTTAATGATAATTTTTAAAGGTATTTAGGTAATATTTTGCAAGGTTAATAAGGTTTTCGAATGTCGAGCCCTATTAATAAGGTCGTCGAGTGGCTTGTCTTAGTGTTCTGATTCAGGAACGGGGCCAACTTTAGAAATGATCTTTTTAAAGTTGGCTCTGGTCTTGGGTGTGCAGGGTTTTCGCCCCCTGTCGGTTGTATGGTTATACCATAACATAAGTCCAATAGGGCCCATATAATTTGGTGTCATTAGTCTTGGCGATTTATTTATTTAATTTTTATATCAATAGTCATTGTTTTCCTTTTATAGAAATTAAGTAATTTCCTATAATTTTCACATAACCTAACTTATTAAATCTTTCTAACCTATGTAATCTTTCTGCCAATGTCTAGTTGGTAGACTCTTAAGTTTGCTGTGTGATAGCTTTTTATTGGGTTAAGATCATAGATATCTTCATTACGTTAGTTCTTTGAATGGATTACCTATCTATTTATCTAATAATACCTTAGATCCTAGAGTTTTTTTTACAAGATCTTCTCTGTCTAGCCTCGAGGTGAGAGAATATTATAAGAAAATAGAAACGGTTGTTACCAAAAACATTATATTATTATACAACAGTCGAAAGTCATATCAAAGTTTATTATTAATTCTAACCTAATCCTGTGCTTTTTAATGAAGCGATATCTATAGTAGTGGCTGCACTTTGCAAATTGCACCTGTTATGTATATAACCTAGTACCTACTGGGCCCTGATTCTATAATGGCGTTACAGAATCAGGGCCCTGCTTAATTACAGAATCAGCTAATTACATAGCTTAATTGTTACAGAATCAGGGCTCAGATGTCGTAACAATTTAAGGAATTGACGCCATTTCGCGACTCCTTGAAGTAAGGAATCGCGAAATGGCGTTACAGAATCAGGGCCCTGGTGTGTCATATAATCCCCGCAAATTGCTAATGTGCTGCAACCTTGTCATGTTAATATCAACGTGACTTCATCCGCATCTAAAAACGTGTCGGCCAGTGTTTCCAACAGTACTGAGTGTGTCACGAGATTAGTCACCAAAATGGCGGCCAGGCGCATTAGCAATTTGCGAGGCTTATAGTAGGCGACCCTTGGATTTTAAATGCGCTCTGCACTGACAGATGATGTCACAGGAGTATTAGTGAAGGTGATTTACGTTATTGAAATTGACTGGAAATAAATTTTTCAATAATAAAATCAATGTAAGTATAGATTGTTGATAAAAGAGTATGTACTTATTTTTGTTTAAAAAAAAACAGGTGTTCCGCGAACATCACTAATCGGCTTGACAAGTAGCCGACCAACTAGTGTTGTGCCTACCACACCTCCTAATTCTATTACGTCGCAAGGTAAGTTAATTTTGCGATCACATGCTTTCGCTCAGCGATCTTTCTGACTTCTATTCTTTTTGCTCGGCCTCTAAGGGTGCCTAAGGGCCGTAGCGCAATGATGAGCAACCTATAACCTTCTTCAAAAGTTGGGCTATTAAATGCAATTTTTTAAATCCAAATGCTATAGTTTCAGAGATTAGTGCGTTAAACAAGAAAAAAAAACGTTATTTCGCCTTTGAAGGCCTTTTTCAGAACAGGGTTCTCTATGGAAAAAAATGAGTTTAAAAATCATAGAAGATATGACGTCTCTTTTGCACAGTGATAATTTCCTTATGTTTTCAGTTGGTGAAACAGAGAAGCCACCGTTGACTCCGCTCCGACCGAAGGTGAACTCGATCTTTCACTTGTTTGGGGAGTGGCTGTTTGAGGCGGCGCTTATTGGAACCACGCCCACTTATAACAACAACCAACGTATGATTTTTCTCTTTCTAGCTCTTCCTATATATATTAAAAACTTGCATAATGGAAATTTTGAATCATATTTTTCTTATTGTTTCTTATTGATGATTTCAGAACGTGCCGATGGAACTCCACCGCCTCCTTCCCTATCTGACGCGCAATACAAGCTAAATATGCTTAGCTATCAGCCAGGTACTGACATAATTTGTCAAAAGTACTAACAAACAAAAGTTTTTGTTTTTTTTTTTATTTAAAAAAAAAATACTTATTTTAAAATTTAAGACCCCCGTGCCCAGGAGCCAACTTATCCATATTAGACCGGCGGTGGAATCTCAAAAGACGCCTGCTTTCAACGGTTAACGGCATTTAGTGAAACTTTTTGTCACCGGGTCTTTTTAGACTAATTCGAGCTTGCTGATCACGATTCTGCCCGGTGTCAACCCCTCCCCCGCTCCCTTCCCCCCCATTCCTCCCCAAACGTGTCCCGATCTGCGGTTTTTTCAATTTATTTCGGAATCTATTAGAGATAAAAGAAAATTGTCAATGACAAAAACAATCTGCACTAAATTCTCTACAAAATGTGTATATAAATAATTTGATAGACATAATAACTTAAGAAGTAATGTGTGTCGAAACTATGGAAATTTTTATTTTTTTCAACATTTTTGTATTTGCTGTTAATTTATCCAAAAACAAACGAAGATGTGATAAAGTAGTTAAGGAGTGAATACTTTTACTTAAAACTTTACTTACTTACTTTTCTTACTTACTTTACAATATTCGTATATAAATCATCTGACAGGCGTAATAACTTAAGAAATAATGTCTGACCAACCTATACAAATATATATATTTTTTAACATTTTTGTATTTGCAGTTAATTTATCGAAAAACAATCGACGCTGTGATAAAATAGCTAAGAAGTGAATTATTCTTCATACATTTACCTACGAAACAAGACCTAATTTACCCTCATACGAGTATTCGTTCACGATTTATAGGTTGTAGCGCAGACGCTGCCATGCCGCGCACGATACTCAAGTACCTACACTATGCTCGATACATCACGTACCTACCTAAAATAACTATTTTTATAAACATTTCGTCATCGTCATCATCTCAGTCAAATGACTTTCACTGTTGGACTTTAATTTTTACTAAAGAAAATCGGAGACCATGAAGAAACAGACACAAGGCTGATAACTTGAACAGTCCGTTTGAGGGCGTTATTGTATTAGTGAGGGGTTCTGATAACTTTTTCTTACTTCTACATCATTGGGGGATGATTGCCTCCAAACATCTGTGGATGATGGCACAAGGCTGTACTACCTACCAGCCTTGTGTATGGTTCTTCGTGGTCTCCCATTTTCTTCAGTAAAACTTTAAGTACAGCAGTGGAAGTCATTTGACTGAGATGATGATGACGAAATGTTTATAAAAAGTAGTTATTTTAAGTATATACGTGTCTATGTGATGTATCGAGCATAGTGTAAGTACTTGAGATTCATGGGCGGCATGGCGGCGTCTGCGCTACGACCTATAAATCGTGAACGAATACTCGTACGAGGGTAAGTAAGGTCTTGTTTTGTAGCTAAAAGTATCAAGAATAATTCACTCCTTAACTACTTTATCACATCTTCGTTTGTTTTTGGATAAATTAACAGCAAATACAAAAATGTTGAAAAAAATAAAAATTTACATAGTTTCGACAAACATTATTTCTTAAGTTATTATGTCTATCAAATTATTTATATACACATTTTGTAGAGAATTTAGTGCAGATTGTTTTTGTCATTGACAGTTTTTTTTTATCTCTAATAGATTCCGAAATAAATTGAAAAAACCGCACATCGGGACACGTTTGGGGAGGAAAGGGGGGGAAGGGAGCGGGGGAGGGGATGACACCGGGCAGAATCGTGTTCAGCAGGGTCAAATTAGTCTAAAAAGACCCGGTGGCAAAAAGTTTCACAAAATGCCGTTAACAGTAGTTTTTAAAAAAAAACCACTGATCTATATGTTTTGGGACACATTGTATACTAAACAAAGTTGTATTTGCCTAAAAAGACATATCTGTTAGGCTAAGATTTTTCAAAAGTAAAACAGCGGTGTTTCGCTTACAGGCCGCGCTGAGGCCTTGGGCACCCTCTGTCGCGTGCTGTGCTCGAAGCAGTGTCGTGAGGAAGTGTTGGCGCCGTACTTGGCGCGTTGCTACGCGGCCATCCACCGGGGCCTGAGAGACCCGGCGACCGCCGCCGCAGTAGTGTTGCACGCCAGCGACCTCTTCCGACTGGACCTGGACGGCGTGTTGGTGCTCGTGCCGGACTTCATAACGGCCCTCGACCGGATCCTCTCCGAGAGAGAGCCCAAGTTGGAGTGCGGCGGCATAGACAAGAGGGAGTTGCGGAAGGCCGCCATCAACGCTCTCTTGTCTCTGGTTGCTTTCCCCTACCATTACAAGGGTCTGCCGGTTCCTGAGTTCCCCGGGTGCAATGAATAGTGAGTATGATTAAACTTGAAATTAATTTAAAAAAAAACAAGCAATTCATTTGTATTCATTAATTAATCGGGGTACCAATTATTTTGCTCATAATTTTTTATCAGATATTTTTTTGGGAACAGTACTATTTTATGAATGAAAATCACCCTATGTCCTTTTCTGTATCCCTGACAACTTGTATGTAGAATTTGACGTTGATCAGTTAAGTATTTATTTAAGTCATGATTTGTAATTTGGTGCATAGTGGCGGAATGACCCTGGGCGAATGGGCTCGCGGGCGACTGTCGCTGGTGTGCGTGACAGCCGTGCAAGTGGAGTGGTCCGACTCGTTGGCCGTGCCGCTGTTGGGCGCCCTCTATCTGTGCGTTCGACACAACGCCTACCACACGTCCCACTCGACCCACTCGCCCCGCCACTCTCCCCACCACTCGGCCGCACACTCGACCCACGACGCCCACTACAAGGGCATCGGAGAAGGTACGTACTTTGATTCTACACCGATACACACTTCAACATTAAGGGAGTAACTACATTTATTCAACTCAATTCAACTTTTGTACATAGAAAATAACACTTTTATGTGGAAATGCGTACGCGTACGTTCAGCTTTCCGAGTCTATTCAGCTTTCGCGCCAAACAAGCGAAACTGAGAATCAAAGTGTTTTTTTTTTTTTAATTCACATTTTTACGACAATGAACATTCTCTATGTAGACATTTCTCAACTTCTCGTCAACGAGTGCATAGATTCTCACTCATTCTCTTTGTATTGAACTCGATTGATCTACTAAGGGGTAAATGAATTAGCACATAACCGTATCCATCTAGTATTTGATCTAAAAAGTCTTGACAGAACAATACCCGAACTAGAAAATAAACGTGACACGACAAAACCCTCGACAGAACGAAACCTCTTGATTTCAACACGTACAAAAATCAATTGATCTACTTAATCTTTCATTGCCGCCAATACAAATAAATGAAGCCACATACACTAATCGTCCAACGAAACGCCAATAGGAGCTGAATAAGTGCAGTTACTCCCTTAAGCTATTTTTATTAGCATTTGTTTATTCACACAAGCTACATTTTCGTTGCTCCGCAAGAAATATAAACAAAAAGGCCAAAAATCGTTTTTTGCTAAAAGCCAAACAGCACAGCGTAGAAAGTTTCGAGATTTACTTATTCGTTTTATTAATCTTATAATGTTACACATTTAAATTGCAATAATATCAAGTTATTGTTTATTGGCTTCGCACGGATGCAATTTTCCGCAAGTTATATACACAAATCTTCCTCGGTCGACTTCATTTTATAATATGTATGTATTAATAATAAATTCAAGATCATAACGCTTTTTTTTAAGACATTTAAGACATAAGGGCCACATCAAATTAGGCATCAAATTTCATAAGGTCTTTATTTTTTAAAAAGCATTACTATGCCTAAGTGGCTATTAAATATCAAAGAGAATTACAAAATGGGTAATGTGCCGACTTAACATAAATAGGCAATCTTAATTTATATTGTTAGGTGGTCTCGTAATGCACCTGAAAATATGAAAAAATAAGTATATAAATACTTAATTAGCTAAAACAGATTAAGAAGTAAAATGTGTAGATTTATGGTTTATCGTTGTATTTGCCTACTTACTTACGAAAATATGTAAAATAAGTATAAATTCTTAGTAGGCTGAAACTTATTAAGAAGCCAAATGTGTAGAATTATGGTTTATCGTTGTATTTTCCTACTTACTTACGAAAATATGAAAAATAAGTATAAATTCTTAGTAAGCTGAAACTTATTAAGAAGCTAAATGTTGTAGATTTATGGTTTATCGTTGCCTTTGCCTACGTGTACCTGAAAAATAAGTATAAATTCTTAGTAGGCTGAAACTTATTAAGAAGCCAAATGTGTAGATTTATGGTTTATCAAATTCAATTCAAATTCAAATCATTTATTAGATGTAAGTTTTTACAAAACATTTATCTTCGTCAAAATTACAAACTACCACCGGTTCGGAAAGCTGTTTCTAGGGGGAAGAACTCGGCAAGAAACCCCCTAGTTGCTCTTTTCATAAATCAATTTACAACATGTAACACGTAACAATACATATATATCAATCTAATAACACAATATTCAACTCCAAGGACGTTCATCATTTATATAATCTAATATCCTATAATAACCCTTTTTGCACAGGGTTTTCTTAATATAAACTTTAAATTTATTCAGAGATAATTGTTGTATATTAGCAGGAAGTCTGTTGTAGAAGCGTACACATTGTCCCATAAAAGAGTTGCTAACCCTGTGGAGACGAGTTTTATTCAGTTGAAGCCTATGCTTGTTTCTAGTATTCAAACTATGAACATCACTATTTCTACTGAAAGTGCTAATATTTTTGTGAGCAAACAAAAGATTTTCCAAAATGTATTGTGAGGCTACAGTAAGTACATTTATTTCCTTAAACTTATCTTTTAGCGAGACCCTGGGACCGAGCTTGTAGATGGCACGAATAGCCCTTTTCTGTAACACAAATATAGTGTTTATATCCGCAGCATTACCCCAAAGTAAAATACCGTACGTCATTACACTATGGAAATAGCTAAAATATACTATCCTCGCGGTATTTACGTCAGTAAGCTCGCGAATTCTTTTAACAGCGTTATCGTTGTATTTGCCTAGTTACTTACGAAAATATGAAAAATAAGTATAAATTCTTAGTAGGCTGAAACTTATTAAGAAGCCAAATGTGTAGATTTATGGTTTATCGTTGTATTTGCCTAGTTACTTACGAAAATATGAAAAATAAGTATAAATTCTTAGTAAACTGAAACTTATTAAGAAGCCAAATGTTGTAGATTTATGGTTTATCGTTGTATTTGCCTACTTACTTACAAAAATACGAAAAATAAGTATAAATTCTTAGTAGGCTGAAACTTATTAAAAAGCCAAATGTGTAGATTTATGGTTTATTTGCCTACTTACTTACGAAAATATGAAAAATAAGTATAAATTGGAGGGTTGTTTGTAGCGCGGTCGGAGTCCGGAAGCGAAACTCACTCGTCCCTGGACGACTTCGTCGCCGACTTTAGGGAGCTAGACTCCTCTTCGCCCGTTTTTGGTAATTTGTGTTTCATTTTTTTTTTGTTTTCGTCATCTTAACATTCTTGTTCCACGTCGACCCTTAGGGGGATACGCTAGCACTGTGTTTTCATGTAATCTAGACATTTTATTGCCTTTGGACAAATATCTAGAGATTGTTTATCTAAGTTTAAAATTGGGATTGATAAATTATTTGATTAACTTAATTTTAATTGGTTGACAAACTGTGTTCAAATAATTCCCAAGAGAGATTATAATGGGAATGTAGTTCTAGCGTATCAACCTCAATTAAATAACATGTTATGGCGATTTCTTGTTTATATTCTCAATAATTTTGTTTTTATTAAATATCAAATTTTTAATGTTAATAATTTTATATAAGTATATAGCTTTGCTTAGTTATTACTATACTTTATTATCGCTTGCTCTTGCTGCATATTATTCAAACATTGTTTAGTTCGCTTTTAGTCATTCATGTTTATTAAAACAATTAAAACAAATCGTATCTCTTAAGTAATTGCATGAATTTCGATTTTTTTTATTATTATTATTGAATTAATTTTCAAGTCTTGTGCATTTTTGTATATGCACGTAACATGTTTAAGTATTTTTTTTAATGTACAGAATGTATTGATTATTACAATATTTCAAGTCATAATAAATTTCTATAGGGTTTTTTTTTAAATGATAGGTGCAGCGTTGGTTGTAAGAGCGACGTACCTCGTATGCCATCGATTGATATCCTCGTGGAAAGGTGATCTGCAAGTCTCTTTGGCCGCCTTAGAACTGCTTTCGGGTCTCGCCAAACTGCATTCAGCAAAGCCAGGTTTGTTAAACGAACACTTGACGACAAATTATTCTTGTCTCTCTCATTTCTCTTGTCTCTCTCATTCTGCACCAAAATAAAAGTAAAGCGAGCAACTAAATCATCTATATCTACACTTAATATTATATAAGTCGCGTGCTATACAGTCTATAATATAGATGTTTTGTATTTAAAAAATGTATTAAATTTAACCGTGTTTTGCATGCCAACTAGATTTTGTGATTGGTAAGTGAATTTTCTAGGTAAAGAGAAGTAGGAGGAAGCTATAATTTTAAATAAGATTTCTCTAAATGCTTTTTGGTTTATTTTGTTCAGAAAATCCAATAGAAAAAACAATTCAAAATGAAGAATTTAAAAAGCCATAAGAAGCCAATTATTATAGGTCTTCTATGTGATAACAACATTATTAACATATTATGTGACGCAGTTATATTCAGCCTTTAATTAAATCCTGTCGATTATAATTAAATTGTCTAAGTATATGTCGCAGGGTTATTGTGAAAACCGGTAAATGAAAGCCTTCGACTTGATTAGTAAGCGTGGTTTTACAGTGACGGTTTTACAGGCCGCGCTTACCACCCGCGCGGACGGTATGCGTCACTGTAAAACCACACTAAACATTGACACAATTAATATTAATTTACAGTAAAAATAGTGTTAAAATATACAAATTGGTTTCAATAAGATTATCTATGAATGTGCAGTTTATAATTATCGATGAATACTTTCGTTATTTATCAGTCACTTCAAATAATCTGCATTTTGTCTGTATTAAAAAATGTAATAATTATGTTTGAGGTGTGTAAATGTGTGATGTGCGCAGAGGCAATAGAGCGCAAGCGCGCAGTGCGCTGGATCTGCGACTACATAAGCGTGTTGTGCGGTCGGCCGCCGCAAGCGCACTCGCGCGACCTGCACTCGTGCGTGGTGGCCGCGTACTCGTGCCTCGCCTCGTGGCTCTGTCCCGCGCTGCTTGCCGACGGCGACTGCCTCGCCACTCTCATGGAGGTCGTCGAGCTCGGCATCTCTGGCGCCAAGAGCCAGGGCAAGCCCGACGAAGCTCCCAAGATGAAAGACGAGAAGGAACTGAAGCCGGTTTCTCTGAGAGTCCGCGACGCGGCCGAGTCTTTGCTGATGCTCATTTTGGAGCAGGTGAGTCTAACTTATGCGTTTGCGGCATACTTGTACAGTAGCTCTTTCCATCGATGCAAACCAGAGCATTATGCATCAACATGCGCATGTTACCCGCGTCGTGTACAAAAGCCATAAGTATAACGACGATCCCAATATACCATCGAGTGGTCCGTCAACAAGCAAAACCAAGAGGATCTAAGTGTGTTAGCAAGAGGTGAGATAAATTACTGAAATGCAAGAAACGAAACACAATTGTGTTATTCACTACAGTTTGAGTCAACCTCTTGTAGGTTTTTGACTAGTAATTCTACGTAAAAGTGAAATGTATCGTTTTGGTGGTCAGGTGAGCAACGGCACCAAGTCTCCGTGGTGTCGACTGGACGAGCGATGGCTGGCGGCGTTGGGACACCGCAAGTTGCGCCATTTCGTCGCCGATGGCAATATTCTACTCACTCTGCTAGAAGAACCGCTCGCCAACAGTCAGGAACCTCAGCCGACTCTTATTGGTACTCTTTCTTTTACATACCTACCTCATCAGATTTATCTATCCTCGTAATGATAAGGAAGTGTTTCACTGTCAATTTCGATTGACACGCAAGCTATTATGGGAGGAACATGCTTTTCACTACACCAGCCACATGAAAACAACACATTTTACGATAAACATTTATATTGGACTCTTACGAAATATCAAAACAGGCTTAATTAAATTCACAGAACAATGACAGTGACACCAATAACAATTTGACGGCTGACAGCTCTAGCTGCGTTCAAGATACTGATCGCCGCCACACCACCCCCCCACGGAGAATTGAAGATCAAAGATCGAAAGGACGGGCAAATTTTACCCTACGACCGGATCGCGTTGTATACTTTGGTGAAGGTGGAGAAGGTGTAGTATGATGTGAAGTCTGTGAGTGTGATGTATGTGTGTCTGGACATGAATGAGGAGTCTTAGATGACGAAATGTCTGAAGGTTGAGGAGCGATTGATGAATCAGGAGTGTTGGTAAAGGTAAAATTGTCAGTGTAGGCGGGTTTTACTCGGTCTACACTCACAACAACTTCTCTGTTCCCGACGATGATGGTAAATGTCTTGTCAGTTCTGCTAACCACTGGAAAGGGTCCTGAATAAGGAGATTCTAGTGGTGGTTTCACGTGATCAGCTCGCAAGAATACATGCGAAGCTGAATTGAGCTCTTTAGACATAAAGCAGTTTCTTTGACCATGACGGGAAGCAGGAACAGGGCGTAACTCTGACATTACCCTTCTAAGCTGAGCGACAAACTCAGGAGATTTAGCGGTCTGCCAGTTAGGATGAGGAACCATCATCTCACCAGGAAGACGAAGAGGTTCTCCATAGAGTAATTCAGCTGGTGAAGCCTTTAAATCTTCCTTCACGGCTGAACGCAATCCTAGGAGCACGATAGGTAGAGCTTTAATCCACGGTTCTGCACGACACATCAGAGAGGCTTTGAGTTGCCTATGGAGGCGTTCTACCATCCCATTAGCGCATGGATGGTAGCTCGTGGTGCGAAGTTTTTTGGTACCGAGAAATTCCATGAGTCTACGGAATAGGTCTGACTCGAATTGTCGCCCTTGATCTGTCGTGATGCAAATAGGAACACCGAACCTCGCGATCCATCCATGTAAAAGTGTATCCGCGGTTTCTTCAGCGGTGATACCACGCATAGGCCAAGCTTCAGCCCATCGTGTGAATCTGTCTACAGCAGTGAGAAGATAGCGATAGTCTTCGCACACCGGTAATGGACCAACAATGTCGACGTGTATATGACTGAAGCGGCCAGACGGTGTATCGAAGTTGCCTAATGGGGAAACTGTGTGTCGCGTGATTTTATTTTTCTGGCAAGGTATGCACGATCTAGTCCACTGTCGCAAGTCTTTGCGAATAGAGGGCCAGACGAATCTATCTGCGATAAGTCGAGATGTAACACGAATGCCAGGATGACTGAGGTTGTGAAATTTTTCGAAGTATTTCCTACGAAAGGGCAAGGTAAGAAACGGCCGTGGCTTGCCGGTGGAAGTATCGCAGATGACTTTGACGTCCGTATCGGGTAAGCACATATTTTCCAGCTTAAGAGAAGAGCCGTTTTGAAGAAGTTCTTGTAGCTCTTGATCATCTTTTTGGGATTCAGCAAGTGCTGCATAGTCGTCTTCAAGTGATATGGCCTCGATTCTTGACAACGCGTCTGTTACGACGTTATCTACGCCTTTTATGTGTACGATATCCGTCGTAAATTGCGATATAAAATTTAACTGGTTTAGCTGCACTGGGGGCAGTTTTTCACGTCGCTGTATAAAGGCGTAAAGGAGAGGCTTATGGTCAGTGTATACGGTGCAATGCTGAGCTTCCAATATATGTCGAAAGTGTTGCACGGCCACATACACGGCTAGAAGTTCTCTATAGTAAGCGGGCCAGAGTGTTTGACGATTGGTTAACTTCTTGCTGAAGAATGCTAAGGGTTGCCAATGAGTGCCAACGCGTTGTTGAAGGCAAGCTCCCACTTGTGTATTTGATGCGTCAGTGAAAAGGCCTAGTGGGACATCTGGAAGTGGATGAGCTAGCATAGTAGCCTGGCTAAGGCTCTCCTTGCAAGCACTGAAAGCACTTTTTAATTCAGTTGTCCAAGGCACAGGTTTGGTACCCTTGAGCTTGGAGTCAGTTAAAATATTTACTAATGGTGTTTGCATTTCAGCAGCATGTGGTAAAAAACGTCTATAATAATTGATCATGCCCAGGAATCGACGTAGGCCCTGGACAGTTTTTGGAAGGTCATACTCCTGGAGAGCGGATATTCGCTCTGGTGGAGGAGCAGATCCATCTTTTGAGATCCGGTATCCCAGAAAAGTCACTTCTTTTGCTCCTAAAACGCATTTTGCGGGGTTTACAACAACTCCGTAATCAGACAACCTTTGAAATAGGATGCGCAGATGTTGTTTATGGCTATCTTCGTCTGGAGAATATACTAAAATATCGTCAACATACGGGAAACAAAAGTCTAGATCTCTAACAACCTCGTCCATAAAGCGTTGGAAGGTTTGTCCAGCGTTACGCAACCCGAACGTCATGTATGGGAATTCAAAAAGCCCGAATGGGGTGATAATCGCAGTTTTGCACACATCCTCGTTAAAAATAGGAATTTGTTGGTAGGCTTTTATTAAATCAAGGGTGCTAAAGATGGTAGAACCAGCGATGTTGTGACTGAAATCCCCAATATGACGAACAGGGTAGCGATCTGGAATAGTTCGAGCATTGAGTGCACGGTAATCGCCGCATGGTCTCCAAGTGGAATCCTTTTTGGGAACTAAGTGAAAAGGGGACGACCATGGACTCTTAGAGGGTCTTGCTGTACCATTTTTGATCATCTCATCGAATTCTTTTTGAGCCACCTTGAGTTTTTGTGGAGCAAGGCGACGTGGACGACACGAAACTGGTGGACCATCCGTTGTTTTAATATAATGAACAGTATTGTGCTTTATTTCTCTATGAAGGCCGGGAGGTCGTGTGATTGTAGGGAACTCGGAAAGTATTTTACTAAAAGGTGATGCTGTGAAAATTGAAATGGTTTTAATACTTGGTTGATCAAGTGAGGCAACAGAAGTTGGTGCCGAGAGACCAGTAATGCCGTCTAAATGGCGCTTGTTACGGCAGTCAGGTAGCAAATGGTAATGAGCCAAAAAGTCTGAACCTAATATGGGGGTGCTGACATCAGCTACGACGAATTGCCAACGGAATTCTCGACGTAACCCGAAGTTAAGGCTTAAAGATACGCATCCGTAGGTTTTTATTGTGCTGCCGTTCGCTGCGCTGAGCTCGTAACTACTTGCGGGAGTTTTAGAAGTTAAAATCTTTCGAGGGTAGCAACAAAGGTCAGATCCTGTATCAATAAGGAATCTGACTTTTGAGAGTTTGTCTGTAATAAATAGGCGGCGGCTCGAAGGTGTGCAGTCAGCTGCCGCCATTACTGACTGCGCTTGGAGTTTTCCTGCGTCCAGCTGCATGGACTAATGCACTTAATTGCCTTGGCTTTAAAGTTCTTGTGATACCAGCAAATTTGACCTGCAGGTGATTGAGTGCGGCTGCGAAATTGAGTTTGGCTTCGGCTCCTGGATCGGTTTCGGCTGTGACTAGGAAACTGCTGGGATGTGATAGCAGCGATACAAGCTGTCAACTCTTTCATCTGTAATGCAAAAACTTGCAGTCCCAGAGGGTCGTTAGCGGTTGCAAGCGACGTCGTGGTTGAAATGCCCGAGGCTGTGCTATCAACAGCTGTAGTGGGAAACCCAATATTTGGAGCAGAAGTAGCGTGCACGAAGTTGTGCGCAGTTGTTGCAATTCCAGGAACAACTTCCAAAATTTTATCGGCGTCTGCCGCGATGTTGTCAAGTGAGTCAACCCGGGCTGCCAGAAGAGCCTGAAGATTTTGTGGTAAACGCCGCATGAAAAGTTGTCGAAGGATGCCATCGTCCGTAAGGGTATTACCTGCTAAAGAACGAAGGTGTCTGAGAAATTGCGAGGGTTTTTGATCACCTAACTCAGAGTCTGTTAAAAGTTTTCGAACACGCTGTTCCTCCGACTGCGATAAGCGTTTTATAATTTCGCTCTTTAAAAAATCGTATTTGTCTGTGGCCGGTGGGTTTGTAATTATATCTTCAATTTCATCGGTGATTTTAAAGTCTAATTTTTCTATAACGTGGTCATATTTTGTGAGGTCCTGTGTAATGCCTGCTCTTCGAAAGTGTGATTCGACATGTGCAAACCACATAGCCGGTTTTTGATACCAAAATGGTGGGATTTTTGGTGCGATTGCAGAAATGCCAGACTCGGTTTTAACAACCGGTGGGTTGGTATCGGTATGTGAGGAAGCGGATGGTGGCGCTAGCGATGGCTTGTTCAGATTAGCTCGGAGCGTTGTATTTTCCTGTAATGCCGTTTGAAGTTGTGCCGAGAGAGTTTCCAGCTTAAGCCGGAGTTCAGGATCCATATCGGAAGAATGGGTTTCACTGTGAGACATATTTGAAGTTTCGAAAGTGAAAACCGAGTGGGAAAGTGTTAAAATTGTTCAGCTGTGAAATATTAGAAGGGTAAGGTGTAAACTCGCTAATTGGCACGAGTGAGTAATAACTGTTTGGTGTGACAGTGCTCAGTACCCATATAAAATTACAATCACAAGCAAATTATCCTTAACCAAAAACACCTTAACATTAAATAAACATAAATAGAATAAAATAAAAATAAGAAACAGCCGTTATACAAAACTAACCATTAACCCTAATTTATCGACCATTAAAAGTAAAGAATTGAGAAAATTGTAATTATACATAAAGAAATGGCATATTTAAAAAAATATATACCTATTGAAATTTGTTAATGCAAGTACCTACTATATAAAAAATTTATATATAAAGATTATTCATGCGAACACAGTATGAAAAGATCAAATTTTTTGTTCGTATACACGGATAAAAATATTGTTCATATTGGATTACACAAACACAAAAGATTGTAAAATGTATAGTTAAACAAACACTTGAAATTAATGTCTAATGGCACAACTTGAATTGCGAGCAGTGTAGTGTGTGTCGAAGTTACCCAGCGATTAACATTGACAGGAACATGCTTATGCAGCACCAAACCAGCAATGTAATATGCGTTGATTGAAGCGCGCTTAGCCCAGTGTGTCCAGATGCAGATGGAGGGTTGGCTCGTATCAATAGTGCACCCCAGATGGACTCCAGATGCACTTGTGAATTGTGAATGATGTCGCTATTATAATACTGATGTAGCAACATGCCGACGAAAAACTTCGTTGTTGAGCGAGACTGAGGAAGAAATCGATGATCTCGAGTTTCTTGATGGGTAAGGAGATCAGGTAGATGCGTAGATGCTTTCTAATTTGTCGTTTCAAACACTTTGTTGCGAACGTGCAGAATGAACATCGATGGTGCAGAATGTTGGTCTGCATATACATATTATGTTCATTGTAGCGTTTGGAGTGTTCTGTCGTGGTCACCACTATGGGAGGAACATGCTTTTCACTACACCAGCCACATGAAAACAACACATTTTACGATAAACATTTATATTGGACTCTTACGAAATATCAAAACAGGCTTAATTAAATTCACAGAACAATGACAGTGACACCAATAACAATTTGACGGCTGACAGCTCTAGCTGCGTTCAAGATACTGATCGCCGCCACACTATGTTCCCTTGTTTTTAGTTTGACACTATATTAAATAAGAAGATAAATTTTCCCTTTTTTACCATATTTTTTGTAAATAATAAGTACGGTAGGTAGGTTGATGACTTGATTGTAACTGGATACTGTCACGTAAGGACCCGGTCACGTAGCATCAGAACAGGAAGGTGCCTTAGTAAGAAATTTTCCCGATAAAAGGATAGAATTCCTGCAAGACACTTGTTTTGTATGTGTGGTGTTCCAGTGGTGATTCGGTCCGCTTGGGGCCGGTACGCGTGGTCGATGTGCTCCCGAGGCGCGGCCCGCAGCGCCGGTCGGGCGCCGGCCGCCTGCCCGCGGCCCGTAGACATGTTGGAGCCCCCTCCGCGCGCCCCGCCCCTCTGCCGCCCCCTGCCGCCCGCGCCCGCCTCTCCCGTGGACGCCGCCTTCCCCACCATGGACGCCGTGCTTCGCCAGCTCAACGACCCGGACGCGCCCACGCTCTTCAAGCTCCTCGAAAACCAAGCAAACATCGAGAAGCGCGTGCGCGACACAGAGGACAATGCGGTAATTTCAAACCTCTATCCTATCCTATTTCCATTTTAACGAATCCTTTGGATGCTTTAACGTATAGATCCAGGGTTCCTAAGGTCGGTTTCCGGCAGGGTCAACTTTGGAAATTAACCTTTTAAAGTGGGCTCCGGTCTCGATATGGAAAGTAGTGGCAGGGTAAACTGCGTTTCGCAGTGATTTGGGAACAATCTGAGAATTTTAACGACATACACTAGGAACTTATAGCATAGACGATTTTGGCAACCTTACCTCACGGTTGGCAGACTTAGCTGCGCAGTAATTGCAGAAGCATGACGTTTCAGGTGCCGGAAGAGTACGTCCCACCGGAGCCTGTGACTGAGTTCCAAACAGCGAGGCTGTTTCTCTCGCAGTTCGGCTACCTCAACATTGGCGGTGACAAAAAGGTAACAAGCCATGAGAACATATCAATGGATGATTGGAAGATAGATTCTGACATTTGTGTCAATTAGTTATATCTAGACAAAAGTAATCAATAGTCTTCAATTACTTCGTGAGTATCGGTACTCACGATAAATCGGTATCGAGTACCGAGTCGTATGGTTACATCACTAGTTACGTGGCGAAGACAAATGTCAAAGCGGGCCTTTTATTTTGTGATGACTTTAGTATAGTGATGGCGTTGACAGGGCATCGGCTGTCGCGTGGTTTCGCTGGACGCGTCGCGCGAGGGCTTCGCTGAGGCGCTGCGACGCGTGGACGCGTGCGGCGCCCGCGCGGCCGTCACGGCGCACGTGTTCTGCGCACGCGCAGGACAGAGGCGCGCGCAAGACATCGTCGCCAACGCTCACCGCCAAGACCTGCCCGCGCCCTTCATACGCATGCTCATGGGGTAATCAATACAACGTTTCACATACATGTATAATTCAAAAAGAATTTAATTTTTTCGACGACAGATTATAACGCGCTGTCGTTTCGTTCCTCAACGCGAACCACACTTAGGGCTGGTATTTCAGTCTTTACTTAAGTCTTACACTCAACTAAGCTTCACTTTACCATAAAGCTAATTTTACTCAGGAACGAATTTGTGTTGAGTGAAAGATAAAATACGCTATAGTAAAGTTAAGCCTCATTTAAATTTTATTCCTAAGAATAGTAACAGTTGAAATACCCAACAAGATTCCCATCTGATGTCGCTCCGAATTCATTCGTTTTACCCCCTACCTAATTCCCTATACAAACTGTCCAACTGCGGCTAAAGAAGTTTCCTCACTTCAATAAAGTCCTCCTTTATTTTTGTCTTTGTGTATGTGGTATGCGCTAATCTCGGAATATTGTAAACGGATTTTGTTTTTTCCTATTTTTATCGTTAGAAATAGGAATTTCTGAGGATATTCGTTTTATGTGTATGAATATCTTTAAATATTTGTCGTGTTATCACAGTTTTTAACGGAGTAACCATAAAAATTCCTTTACATAATAACAATTTTACATAAAATTATGGAAAATATTTCAGCCTCGGCAAACCGGTGCGCGTGCGCGGCCACCCCGGGTGGACTGGTCACGTGGACACCAGCTACGACGCCCATCCCCCGTCGGCCACTGAAGAGCCAGCTCCTCCGACACCCCCCGACCAGGAGCCGAAGACACCAGCCGTTTACGACGGCAGGGAGCAGGTAGCTCTCAACTTCATTTCTCTTCTTAGCTCTTTCTTAAACAGCGAATAGCCTATTAGTTCTTAACAATTTTCAGGTGTTGTACTGGTCGGACGCTACGAGCGAGATAGCGTTCGTGGTTCCGTCGGGCGCCGAAACGGAGAGCGACGACCGACAGAACGAGAGCATTCGGTCGGACGTCGACGGCTCGTGTCTCTCCTCAAGGTTCTATATTATTTCTTTCTTTTGATATGTCGTGCGCCTTTCCTGACAACCATCAAGTTAATTCTCGTCCTCATAGTTTTGTTAAAATACAGCGGTTACTTTTACATTTGTAACAAATCTCGTAATTTAAAATTTGCATATGTTCGATGACTCGTTTGGTCTAGTGGCTGGCTGTTAACCAAACGGTCGCGGGTTCAAATCCCGCTAGGTGAAATACAAAAGTCATGGACCTAAGTCATGGATATTTTGTATTTATAAATGTATGTATTTACAAAAATAAAAAGTAATCTATGTAGTGTATTAATTTTATTATCTGGTCTGGTATCCACAATACGAGTACAAGCATTAGTTGCTAAGTGTGGAACTAAATGGTGCTGGGTGGAATGTGTAAAGATATTTATTTATTACTTATTCACAAAAAATAAAACAATTTAACATCACTAATCAAGTCTGTGAAAGTTTTTATAGGTCATCTCGGATTATGATTATTTCTTTCGTTGACGTTTCCTCACGTGGGGAACATATTGAATGGGTTCGTTTTGCAGTACAAGGAGCTCGGATAAGGCAGCGGGGTCGTGGTGGGACGTGTCGGGCGGAGTGGGCGGGGTCGGGGGCGTGGCCTACGAGCGCAGCGTTAGCGAATCGGAGCGCGGGCCACGCCCCCTCGCAGCCGACAAGGCGCGCGCCCTTTCGCTTGAACTGGATCGGCATGCGACATCCGCCCTCACAGGTACAGTGCATTATTGTTACTACAAACGATGGCAGACAAGCTGAGGACTCTCATAGAGATCTGACAAACCTTACCTATTTAAACATAATGAATCAACAAACTAAAAATTTGATTAAGTAATAAGATAAAATTTATAACTCGATTAAGCAAAAATGACTTGTTTGTTACAGGTAGTGGCAGACGAAACAGGGATTATTCAACTAAAATCCTTATAATTTGGTTAGAAGACTTCGAAGATCATCTCAATTTGCCAATCGGTAAGAAAACTGGTTTAACAGTTTAATTAAACGTTTATACAATCGGTTTGGTAGTTGCCGCAAGTATGTGTTGATACATAAGGTAAGTCATAGGTGTAAGTCACTGCCAGGAGTTTTCAAAAAAAATCGCGTCGGGTTTCTCTTTGACAAATGGGTTTTTCTTTTGATAAAGCCGCCTTTCGTTGCTAGCAAGGATATAAAAAAGTAATAAGTGGTTCGTTCTGGTTTAACTTTCAATCAATTTTTAAGTGTCATTGAAATTAAAATTTTAAATCGGCATTTCACTTTTGCAATGCGAATCAGTCTCAACAACCTTTTTAAGCAATTATGAAAGGTTGTTTGAAAGTGAGTGTATAGAAATGACACTGCACTAAGGTGAAATGTATTGTAACTAGATGTCGCATTATAAAATAAATGCCAATGAACAAAGTTGTCATCGAAATTAATTATTAGCCATCTTTTAAATAAATTTAAATAGTCTTGTCTGGTTTTAATGAATGAATAAGTTTTATTAAACCCTGTGCTGTGCAAAAAGTGAAGTTTGGAAGTTAACCACCAGCGAGCCGAATTTTATTACCGTTGTATGCCGGAGCGTAAAGTCAATCTCAAGTGTCTTTCATTCAACTGCTATAATTTTCATACATCTTGTAATTGAGGATTTACACAGAAAAAACGTAAAATATCGCGTGAAGTATCGCAACACGGGTCTGCGTTCCGGCACACGAGTGGTGCAAAATTATTAACGCGGATCCACGTTCCGGCAAATGAAGGGTTAAACTGTGAGTGTGGATATTGCAGACGATCTGCTGCAGTACTGCGGCACTGGTCTGCCGTGGAGGCGCGCGGAGGTGGGTGTGGTGTGTGTTAGCGCGAGGCGATCGGGGCTGGTGCGGTGCGCGTGCCTGGGCGCGGCCAGTGGGGCCACGCCCGACGCGGCGCTGCTGTCGCCGCGCACACTGCCGCACTGCCTGCGCCGCGCCGCTGCGCAGTTGGCGCGCCGCACGCGCCTTAACACGGACCTGTACCAGCCGCCGCACGCGCGCCGCCGCCTCCTCATCCAGGAGCTGGCGCAGAACTACGCCGCGAACCTCTCGCAGTCGGAGCTCTTGGAGGCCCTCTTCCGACCCCCACTCTAAATACATCTACTTTGTTATTTATTTAATTTAAATATACATATTATAAATTTATCGATTAATATAAGACTGCTTTAAAATGAATGTGTATAGCTCGTAATAATATAAATATCTAACTTGAATGGAAGCTTTTTATTTATAAACGTCTTGTCCAAAACTCCTAAAAAAAGTTTAACAAAATGTGTGTAGTCAGTGATGACATATACCGTTGAAACGTGCTCTCTAACTATGGACCTTGTAAAAAAGTTTAATGTTGCTCAACGAGCTATGGAGAGGACTATGTTCGGGGTTTCACTGAAAGAGATCGAATCAATAATGAGGAGAACCGTAGACTAACGAAAGTTACCGACATAAGCCCACAAATCAGTTGGTTGTTTTGTTTGTGGGCATGACACATATTAGGAAAGGCCAAGGGTCGATTTGAAGATTATAGGGAAGATCTGACAATTGTATGGAAAAAGCACCTACATTATCTAGAATCAAAGTCTTCAATCATAACGAATTACAATAAATAAAATTGAAAGAAAACTTACCTACTGTATACAAAGCAGAGCGTTAGTTAAAAATTTGCAAATTTAACTAATAGCGAAGACCGATAGATAGCGCTAGGTGTATGTTTAAAAGTTTTACTTAATTGTAAGGTGGGTCTATCTACTAAAAAATCGCGAATAAGGTGTGTCTTCCATGGTATTTAAGACCAAAGGTAAAAATTAAAGACAGACTTGTTACCAGGCAGTTGTTTTAAAAGTAAATCACCAGTTTGGTTAGTTTACGATAGTAACTCTTATTTAATCTGAGAGTGGGGTCCTTTCCATTGTGTTTTAGATTAAAATCCTTTAAAATACCTTCTAATTAAACAGATAAACAAAAATTTACCTACTTAATAAACATTTACAAAACCTTCTTAATTGCAAAACTTTTAAAATCTATAATTTTTGACAAATTGACAATTCCAATTTTAAACGACTTGTGACACTTTTTAATTTCGTAATATGTCGATGTAAAATTTATATCATAATATATCTATATACAAGTTATTTTTTGAAATTTACAATTACAACGAATTCACGATTTTGTAGGAATATTCTGTCTATAATTTTTTGAGATTTACATTTGTAATTTTTCTTTTATCCATGTTGTGGCAAATATGTTGATTAGTAAAGTAACGGAAGTGGAAAATGAAGTGGCAGAAGGCTTGCAAAGTAATGGCGACATTGACCAACACATTTATCTTGATCGCACTCTTGAAAATAATGATTTTAACGGTAACAAAACATGTTATTATGTACCTAATAACTTTTAGAGTTTAGAGTTTATGTTTTAGTTAACGCTGCAATGGTCAACAAAATTTTAATACTAAGTACTTATATTATAGGTACTTAACGCCTGCACTACTTAACCGATCATTTGCAAAAACTATCTTTCATTTTCATATACAAATTTAAATAAAAACAATTTCTGACAATAATATATGAGCAATAAAGATTGAATAAACGTTTTAAAATCTAAAAAAGGGGCGCGGGCGACGTCGCGGGAAAAAACTAGTATTCTGTTATATTAATTTGATTTTGAATTGGCAAAGTCCAAATGGAGGGTAGATTTTTTTAACAGAAGAAACAAAAACCTCGTGTTAAAAACACACGCACACAAACACGAAGCAATGAATTTAGACTTAATTCGTAGACCTAAAACTCTAACTGTAGCATACGGTCTGAAAATTTAAGTGGAATTTTGATTAGGTAGAAACTTATCTACCTTTTCATTTCAACACAAGTTATAGCTGCTGCACGCGACTTCGCCCGCGTAACTTTATAAAATTTACCCTAATATGTCTTTTCATGCAAAATTTTAAATTTCATGGTGATCGGTTCTGTAGTTTTTGCGTGAAAGAGTAACAAACATCCATACAAACTTTGGCATATATAATATTAGTACGGATTTATATTGTATGCATGTTAGTTTTAATTTATCTATAATAATATACCTAACGTCTTCTCATTTCAAATTTTTAAATTACTTGAATTTTCTTAGTTTTTTTAAAATCTATTACTACCTAATATAATAACGTTGTAGAGTTTGATTGAACACGCTGATATCTACAAATACCAGTCGGATTTTAAAAATTCTAGCCCTATTCCTGAGGAAAGTTGTAGGCTACCGAGAGTTTAAATTAAATGGCGGGTGAAAACGCGGAGCACAGCTAGTTAATTCTTTAGTACATAAACCTTTTGTTTTAAACAATTGCCCATTACAGACCAGTGCCCTTTATCCGGCAGCGACTTAGTATTCTTATATAAAAACATTGATCTGGACACTGAAACGGTAAAACCTGAACAACAAATCAAAAAACGCCCTAATCAATATGTGGAGAATGTTGTCTACAATGGAGATCAGGACTCTGATGAAATGTCTGACATTGACGTATACGGTACTGACGATGTGGAGCGATTGTTTGAAATAAATGACGAAAGATTAGATCTCATAAGTAACATACCATCTATAGAGAATACACTATGTCATAAATGCGGAAATTTAGAGATGCATACGTTAAATCTAACATCTGATTACAATAAACAGCTTTTATATAACAACAGATTCCCAAAAGACAAGTGGGATAGCGAAAAATTAATATCCAAAAATCAATTGGGTCTAAACGTTTTGCCAGTTTCGTTGATGGAATACCTTAGCTCTCAGAAATTGGAAGACACTTACGATTTTTATATGGACAACGTCATAACCTACGTTAAACATACAATTGAACAGCTCAAACGAATAAGCAATGGAGATTATTTGACTGAACGTTTAAGAGAAAAGTGGGTAGAGTCGGACGTCAAAGGGGCCAAAGAGATGAGAGTAATAGCAAGAACTACCAGTATCCCATTACAGATTGCGTGTAAGAATACCGGAAAGATGAGCAATTGGGACGAGGTTATACACTCTGCGATCGATATGAAATCATTATCAAAAGTTTTAGAAAAGAGAATTATTATTGAAATTCCAAAGTTAATACCGCTACCATACAAACTGTTCACTAAACACTGTAATGAAAATTTGGTGGTTAGTTGTAAAATTGATAAGGAATTAGAAAAAAAGGCAAATAAATCTAGACTTAGTGTACTATTTTCTTTGAAGCGATCTGAGTCTGGTCGAGTTTTAAGTAATATTAATTCTCTAATGATCTTAAATACGCCACCAGATTTTCAA
Organism: Synanthedon formicaeformis; assembly: GCA_945859745.1. Classification (NCBI taxonomy): domain Eukaryota; kingdom Metazoa; phylum Arthropoda; class Insecta; order Lepidoptera; family Sesiidae; genus Synanthedon; species Synanthedon formicaeformis. Next base: position 1,125,094 of record OX243968.1, on the reverse strand, counting down.
CTAGGTAAGTTACCGGTGTTGTTAGAACAATATTTATCTGTACCTGTAATTTTTTTTATTTAACTTAATTAATTTTAGATAAACCAAGTGCCTTACATTCGCCGTGTAAACTAATGGAAATTACTCAGGCGCCTAATTTGAGTCGTGATAAAATTGAAATAATAGAACTAAGTGATAAAAATAAGGAGGAGGTTATAATACAGGAAGATGATATTCAAGAAATACCAGAAGAAAATATTGAAGAAATACCAGAACAAAGTGTACAAGAAAACGAAACGTCATTGGATAGCTCTTTATCGGTGAATGAAAATGAAACGGAAAATGATACATTTCGTGATTCAACATCACCAGGAAGCGATGATGTATCAAGTGCTTCAAGTCTGCCATTGAAAGATATTCTGAATAAAAATTCTGATGATCCAAAACTTGGCAGTGCGACATCGCATCGTTTGTTTACTCCTGATGAGTTACGGAAATCGATAGTGAGATTGAACAAGCAAGCTAATTTTCCTGAAGATATCCCCGAGGAAACAGTAATTGATAAAAGCAAATCGCCAAATAAGATCAGAATAAAGTCTCCTTACCAAAATAAATCTCATCTCATCGAGGAGAAGAAACGCAAAAAACTGTTGGAGATAAGACAACAACGCGAAAAGAAGAAATTAGCAATGAATAAGAGTTGCAAAATAAATAAACAGAAATACGGAAAGGGTGCAGCTATTCCGCACGGCTCTAATTCCGTTACTAAGTTGTCCATTACTAATAAATATTTTTATAGTTCTGTTTACGGCGGTAATAATTTGCAAGTTGAGGAGAAACCTTCGAAAATTACAAATCGCAAACTAAAGTTTCCTGATAACTTAGATGAAGATAATGAATATGAGGAGCGAAACGACATTTTAACTCCAGACAAGAATAGCAAGAAATACATTAACAGAAGTTATTATTTGGATGATGCCATTACAGAAGTAATGTGCATGGATATGAAGGAAAAAGAAAGAAAAGATGCAATGTCGGAATCAACGTCTGTTACTTCTAACGATACAAGCGCCAACTTAAAATTTATTACGCAATTTATAAACCCATCATCTACTAATCTAAATGACGTAAATATAAATATGGAAAATGTAGTTCACAATAATACACCAAGGTAAATATTTTACTAGAGACCATTTGATAAATCCTACTTAATTTCATTTTCACAATTAATATTTAAAATGTTTTAGGAAAGATGAAGATAAGAAAAATGATAATGATTCGAGGTTCTCTGAATGCATATGTACTGGGGTCACAAGTAATAGCCCAATCAAGGACGTTCACATTGAAAACACTAAAGATAAAAAAGTACCAGCCGCAGTAGAATGTCGAAAAAGCATTGAAAATGTATATGACTTAATAAAACAGCTTAAGAGTGACCACATTCAAGTGAATGTTAAAAAAGATGGTAACCCAACTGTATGTATGTCAAATAATCGGAAAGAATGTGCAGAATGCAGTGACAGTAATACCAGTTTCAAAAATTATATGCATTCTTTTGAACAAAGTTCTACAAACTTTGATGAACTAAATAAAAAAAGAACTGATAAAATCGCAGGCACAGTTAAAGATTCCTCAAAAACTACAGATACAGTTGTGCCAAAAGTGGTAATTTCGACTAAAAGCACTGCAAAAAGGACCGAGGAGAGTAAAAACAAACGGGAACGTAAAAAAATAACTATTAACGCACCTGTTAAAGTTTCTCCTAATCCTTTAAAAGCTATATCACAATTGTTACATGAGTTCGAAAACATTCAAAATACCAAACAAAAGATTTCCCCTGAGAGAAAAGTAAATAAAAAATCTGATCCAAACCAATCTGAACTGCGAAATAATTTGCAAACTAATCCAGGTATGAGACATTCGAGATTGGACCAGCAAATGAAGGTTAATATTCATCAACGCGATAGGTTCAACAGATCGTCTATATCTAAAGAAATTAAAACGAAGCAAAATCTCGTGGAATCACCAAAGGTTATACATCAAACTAAACCTTCGGAAGAGAAAAACAGTGATAGATTAGGCAGGCGAAAAATTGCGGATATTATAGACGAAGCAAAGGAAGCGAAAGGAGAGGCTGTGCGAGGTCCTTCAAAGTTAGTCTCACGCCTGGAAACATTGGCTCAACCCAAGAAGTGTTACGTCCAGGCTCACAGTGCGGAATATCAGAATAAATATGGAAGAAACTTACTGTCTGATAGATTGCAGAGACTGGCTACAGCGCAGACTACTACCTGCTTAGATGGAAACACGTGGTCAGCCAGCATAAGAAATCGTCGACGCAGAGGACCTGAAGTCACGTCATTAGTTTCAGTCAAACACTCTGCAAAAAATCAGAGTCCAGGTGAGTACAGGCGCATTTTAGGTACGTTTAACTTTAATTTTTTTTTTGCAATGCAAGTTTCACTAGATTGTTCTTATTTGTTCATCTAGGATTGAATTAATATGAAGTTCGAAATATATTACTTTAAAAGATTCTGTCACGGTGATAAAGTAATACTGATTGCATGCTAAATTGTTATTGTTAATACAGAAAGAGTAGCTAGCCCGCGACGATCGTCTAGTAGCAGCCCTAATCGGAAGACAAAGGCACTGAAGGAACAATTCTTGAAACTAGACCACGTTCCAGTGTCACCTAAATCAATGTAAGTAATCCTATTTCTCGAGTGAGATTTTTCTCATTTAATTATGCGTGAGAGGTTTGGAAAGATTGTGATATTTTTGCTCTTCTTTTTTGTGATTAATCTGTGCAAAGATGTCTGCAAAGCGATGTGACACCGATCAATTTGACTCCTATAACTGAAAAATAAGAGCGGTCATTTGTTCCGTTCCTTTTCACTGTGCGTTTCAATGCATACTATGTGAATACGGATTTAATAATAAATTATTTATCTGTAAGAAAAAATCGTCTATTAATTGACTATTACGGGTGCTCGTACTTTAAAAGCACTTTCAATTTTCTTCGTTAAATTACTTATAGGTTCTTTATGCTTGACATAAATATCTTACTCATGTCAATTAGTAGGTAGGCAAGGAATCCAAGGATTGGGCAAATAGAAAGAATGAATATAATTGATTTTATGGCGTTCATGAGGTTGCCTTAAGATTTTTTATGTGCATTAAATCCAATTTTAAATTGCCCACAGAATGAAAAATATGAAAGCAGTAGAAACATATGTAAAATCTCATTATGGAGGTGGCAATTCGGATATCGGCGAGATGTCTCTGGGAGCGTACAAGCCTCCTGCGCGACCTCCGCTCATACCCACCGACATCGAACTCTGTAAGTTTATCTCTTCTTTTCTGCGATCAACGAGGAAAGTATGTGAATGTGATGCAAAAATATTCTCTTCAAATTAATATTTGAAGAAAATATTTTTGCATCCGTGCAAAGCTGAGGGCGGGCCGCTTGTTTAATAAAACGAACATATTAAACTCGAAATACCTAATGATCTTTCCATAAATTTTAGGGTATCTCTCCATAAATAAATAAAGAAATAAAAGTTTTTCTTATTTAAGTATTTAGTTTTTTTCACTCAAATCTGTTATATTACATATTTTTTAAATTTTTCAGTAAGATCTAAACCGCGGCTGGCTTAAAATTTTGTCAACACTTGTCGCATATTCTAAGCTTTCAGTTGTCCCTAAGCAACATGTTTTAGTTAGGACATTTTCCGTTTTATTTCCGTTTCCGTTTTCATATTTTTGCCTTTGTTTTAGCCTCAATATCATCTCCAACCGCCGAAGAATCTACTGCACTTGGTTCTAAACTGCATCTTATCATAAATACAATAGTGGGTCCTGACGTTTTTGCGAACGATTCTTCCGACAATAATAATCAAGATGATGAATTAAAAGTTACAAAGGAAAGTAAATGTTGTTCGCCCTTAAGATATATACCTTTCGTTAAGGGTCCACCGTCGCTCGACTCTGATTTTCCTGTTGACATATTTCAAGATAAAAATGTATTGACAGCTGTTGAGGGGATTGTCGAGGATGCCGATCAAGAAACAAAGAAAAAAGTTCTCGATGAACACTCTAGTGGTTTAGAACGTCCAAATAACTCTAGTACTGGATTAGATGACATAGATAATAATATATGCCGCAAAATATCGCTGAGTAATTTTCCTAAGCGTCTGAGATTTAACAAGTTAACATTGAACCCTAAACACTCACTACAGAGATTGCTTCTCTTGCAATCCGGTGATGCGGCTACAGTTGTTATGAAGTCTCAACACGATTTGGAGATTACATCTACGAAATCGGAGAAGTCGCCAAATTTAAAGCTGTTTCCCACTATGAGTGCTCACATAAACTGGGGCTTTACTAACATACCTATGCAAGTTTCTACCGTCGGTTACTCATTTCCCAGGCACAACAAGAGCTGCACTAGCTCTGAAATAAAATTTACCAAAGACGATGATCGAAAAATCTTGAATAAATATTTTAAAAAGTCAATTCAGCCTGCTAATAAATGGGTGAGTAAAAACAGTGGACCCATTAAAAACTTCAGAGATGAATCTAATTTGCTTGAAGACATTTTAGTCAATAGTAATCACGATAAAGAAATTAATGTGAATTTTATGAATTCAAAATCGAATAGAGAAATTGAAAGTATTACATCAGTTGAAGTAAATGAGACGATTGAAATTAAAAATGCTGAGATTCAAGTAAACACGGAAGTAAAAGACAATATAACGTTGAATGGATGCAACAATAGAAAAGATGATGTGGGTTTTACAGAATCCCTTGATATGTTGGTTGGGCTATTAAATGAAATACAAAAGATTACAACATGTCAAACTCACATGACTAGTAATGTGCCTGACAAAGATTTTCTCGAGTTTCCAAATAAAGCTTCGAGACTGAAGGACGAGATGAAAAATGACTATCCCGAAATGATCCCGTTAACTTCGCTCGATAGATTACGTCAGCTAGAGTCGAGTCCAAGTATTTTATCTTCGTCTGATTCTAACGAGAATAGAATAGATTCAGTCAATAGAGTAGACGCTATGTGCGATGTGGGTTTGGATGTAAATAGAAATGTTATTTATGCAGACAAAGAAGTCGGTACGGGCCTTGCAGAAAAAGAATATTGCAACACATTCACAAATGTGCCTTCGCGATTTTTGCCAATCATGGAGACGCACGGCACAAATGTTTCCAATTCGAGAATCGGCATTATCAGTGAACCGTCAAGTCAATCTTTGCTGTTTAATAAAATTTCGAATCCTCTTTTACAGTCTACAAGGAATATTATCGATAGACAGATTAATAAATTTGTGATAATACATCAAAACTGCGATATCAAGTTGAGGGAGGCAAATGAAATATCGCAAAACAAATTTAAAAATGTGTGCAAAAATCAAGATAATAATATTATTATGATCGAACCTGACCATGCCGTAAACATGAAGAGAGACATATTGGTTACAGTATATTCAATTTTAGTTATAACAGTCTTCGCCGCCTTGTCTATTCCAGAAATGTTACTAACTTATTAAATGTCATGACTATTTTGTTATCCTAAATTGTATCGTGCTAATTGTCTAACAAATATTGTATTTTTATTGGTTGTAATAATAAGATTAATTTGGCTTGAAAAAAAAAATGTTGTCATTTCGATCCTCAGCATCTCTACTAATATTATGAATGAGAAAGTGCGTTTCTTGGATTCGCTTTGGTCTTAATTTCTCAACCGATCAATGAAATTTTGGTCACAAAACTATTCTTTCCGAAGGATCATCTAAAGAAGGAAGCAATTCCATGGCACATGGACTAGACATGGACCTTACCACGTTCGTAACTGAATTTTCGTAGCCAGCTACGAACATGGGATTTTTTCTCGTATTAAAATAACTACGAAAATGGATTTATATTTCTCTTTTCATAACCGTTTATCAATACAGAATTGCCTAATTCCATTTTTCTAACCTAAATTCAATTGAAAAAAGAGTGAATTTTAAAAGAATAAACACTGGAAAGTTTGAAAAAAACCGCTTATTCCACTCGTTCTGTGCTGTACTGTAGTACATACAGAGAACTAATGAGACTTTTGCCGCTTTTGCGTAGAGCGTAGAGAGAGTATAAACTAGAGAAGCGGTGAGCGTACACTCGATAAGGACGGAAACATAGTACATACCGTAGAGAAAAATCATAAAATAGTTGTAAAATTTATAAGAACACATAAATTAGATGCTTACTGAACATGCATGCAACAATTATTGCATTTAACCAAAAAATAAAGCACACATATGAAAGGTTATGTTTTCAACATTTCGCTCTGATCGACTTTTACAGCCTAAAATGCTACAGTTCACCATTATCCACTTTCAGCAACACGTACCACACCTAACACAATACCCAGGAACTTTGAAAAATGCTTGAAATATGAAAATCGGCAAAAAACAAAGTGCTCCAAGAGATTTGTGTGCCACACTTTCAAGTGTGGCAAACAATAAAAACGCATACGCAAAGAGAGACAAAAATCAATAATGTGTCTTGCTCCCTCTAAGGTAAAAAAAGCATAAATGCGTCTCGTTTTAACGACTATTATTATTTTAATGACTAGTCTATACTCTCTCTACGGCGTAGAGGGAGTATAGACTAAGGAGGGTAGAGATAAGGAGCGCAATCTTACATGGGTGTTAAACTGAAAAAGTGGCAACTAAAAGCGATAAATTGAGATGGCGCTAGTGTGTACAGAGAGAGAGTGAGAGTATGGAATGAATGTTCAGTAGTTGACGGAGTGAAGTTCACCGAGTTGAATCTGTCACTAGCCTCACTAGCGCCATCAATTTATCGTCTTTCGACGGACACTTTTAATACTCAGATTGCCCTCCTTATCTCTATCCTCCTTGGTATAGACTTTTGTCTCATTATTTCTGGGGCCCTAGACAAAGTGCATTCGATTCGATTCGCTAAATAAAAATTTATGGGATTGACATATGCCTTCGCTAAATCACGTGATACTTCCCATACATTTATTCTATCGAACTTCGTTATCGTTTTTAAAATGGCACTTTGTCTAGGGCCTGGGGCCCTAGACAAAGTGCCATAACGATAACGATAACGAAGTTCGATAGTTATAAATGTATGGGAAGTATCACGTGATTTAGCGAAGGCATATGTCAATCCCATACATTTTATTTTTAGCGAATCGAATCGCTACGGAGCGAATGCAACTTGTCTAGGGCCCCTTTTCTGTAAAAACTAGTCCACATTTTCAGATCTATCGAATCCGAAGATAATTTCACGTCAGTCTGTACTTGGTCTGTACTCTTTAGAGAGAGGTCTGCACAAATATGATCTGTGGACTATGTGAAATGAAATGAAAGAAAATGTTGACAGGTGAAAAATATAGTATTCTGTGGTTGTGAAAAAAACATGAAAAAAAGTAAACAAACAATCTCACTCACCACGACCACGTGTATTTTGAAAAATATTTATTAAACTTTTATGCTATTTTTTTGCTTACACTATAAGAAAACTTTTTCGGAAACATAATGAATGGGGATAAACGAAACAACGAGGTACCTTTTTAAAATTTATATTTAATGTTAATAAGCCGGATTTAGATATAATGATAAGGTCGACGGCTAATGGTAGGTGGATACCGTCACCTATAACATAAGCAATGTCATGGGCTATGTAAGTGCGCTGCCGATTATAGTACGATCAAGAATAAGGGATTGGGAATATTCATTGAAACTGCTGTTATTTCATGGTGATGGGCTGTCGAAATGCAGTATGCCCGGCCACTACTTTGCAGATCCAAATCAGAACTAATTTTCCTAAGTTAGCCGTGCTGGGAATTGAATGTACCACTTATTCAATGCGCTCCTTGACTATGATTAATTTATTTCTGAAAAAAATTACAGAATCAATTTTCCAGTGGAAATATAAATCCAAGAGAACCCGTAAGAACTCTTCTGGGCGAGTTCTTCCGCAAGAACAAGCAGGTGTTCAACTATTACAGTTTCACTACGAGAAGGAGTACAAAGTGTGCACAAAAGCTTAGATTGCACTACACTGCGCCCGGACATCCCTTGTATGCATTTAGCGATTATTGGAATGGAAAATTGGATCCAGATTACTATGAAAATTTTAACTATAAAAGTACATCACCGAAATATATAACAGGTGCGAGGAATAAAGACAAAAATGATCCCCTGACAGAGTTATTACATTCTAAGTACAACTGGCAGAGAAATGTAAGACAACAATCCCTTATAGCAGGTAATTGTTAAATTTCTCTATACGAGCAAAATTATTAACAATTTTCTGTTTTATACAGATAATGGCGAGAATTTACTGTACAATGGCGGATATGTATTTAGACTTCTAGTTGAATAATTTTAAACTAGTAAGAGATATTGTTATCAAGCGACTCTCCAGTCCTCGCCTGGGATGCAATTTTATACACAAACCTTCCTCATTTATCCTTCTTTCTATTAGTAAAAACCGTATCAAAATCCCTTGGTGGGTTTAGAAGTAGTTAGAATTTTTCAAATCAGTCCAGTAGTTTTAGATTCAGAGCCTATTCAATTCAAACAATCAAATCTTTACTCTTTATTAGTATAGATAAAACCTAATTAAGTTTTAGTCTTTTAAAGTCTTTGTTCAAATATTTGATTGGATCTGGTGCCATAGTAAATACAAATGTATTTATTTATTTTATTTAAATGTCTTGATTATTTCCCAATGAACTTAATATGAGTTGAGTATGCATAAAGATAAAATATAATATGGCTGTTATATTTTCAGTTAGAAATGAGAAATTGGTGGAGAAATATAATGATGTAATGTACTGTCCCACTATCCTTGTGAAAGCGGCGGCCACAATGGACAGTGATCCGGATGTATTCTTCAACAGTATGTACAACTGGTACTACACGGGCAATGGCAACATCCACCTCGTCTCCATTGACTGGGTTGACTATTTGCTGCATTGTGACCACAGTTTTTTGTGTAAGTTCCACAATAATACAGTTTTTACCACACCAAAGTATTATATATCGGACATAGACATGCTGGCGGTAGTTTTTAGGCATTAACTTATTATTATTTTCCTGCTGCTGCCCGCGTCTTGCAGTAGTTTTTGAGTTTATCGCGAGAAGACAGACAGACACAGCGGAGCACGTTGTTTTATAATATGTATAAGGATTACTGTTAGCGCCTCTTTCACCATCTGCAACGTAGGCAACTGTCATTTAAAGTCACTGGTAACCAGGGATAATGGAGCTGATATACCTTTGTTTGTATGGTAAAACAGAAAAAGAATAAAAGAAAATCGCCTATCGAATGATGCAGTGAACCGAGTGCATAATTCAATAAAACAGAAAATTATTTCTAAAAGTAACTAATCAACATTTTACTTGTAGTTTGTGAAAGAGGCCCTTAGTATCATAAAAATTTGCTTTTGTTTTATTTAATTAGGAACTGTTTACTTAGTTAAATATTAATAACTAATGTATAAAAATGTAAAATATGGGTTTACTACTAAATATTACTACAATTTTATTTTTATTTTTTTCAGATATATCGCATTTCAATAAGGCCAATGTATCGGTTAATATTGGGGCAAGCGTGTTCGATTGTGGAGACGGAGTCAACATATACGAAACGTTATATTCACAAGACAACATTGTAGTTTTAAGGACAAAATATAAAATATTTATTTTAAAAATAATCGCGAGTGATGTTATAAAAGTTGAAAAGTTGAAAGTGTTAGAATCCAAGTTGCCGTACACGAGTTGTAATTTTGACACATTCCATAAACAAATATTGTATGTGACGAGTTTGGACTGTAAAGTGATCATAGTGAACCTGCACAGGTTGGTGGGGAAAGACATTCAGATGAAATGTACGGTTTCTTCTCTAGTGGACAATTGGAACTCCGTTGTCGGGTCGGACAGAACAACCTACACTTATGTCAACTATAAAAGACTTACAATGTTCGATAAGCGAACCCACAATATTGCCTACAAATACAAAGACATAAGACATCTATGCGATATGGTCTGCAATAGGATAACAGTTGCTAAACAATGCGAGGACAATCACTCTTTATACTTGGGAACGGAACACCATTTGTTCCTTATGGACACGAGACGTATGTCCATGCATAAGCCCAAAGTCATACAGAGATGGACGCATGGCATGGTCAGCACACCGACTTACATGTCCATATGTAACATGGAAAATAATAAGGAAATGATCAATTTGAGCAGCCAATGGTGTGAAGATAATACTGTTATAGTAAATTATAAAAGGGAGATGATATACGATGAAATGCCAGGTGTGACTATGCCGTTCCGTCTGCCACACGTGTTTGGTTTGCTCCACGAGGCGAGAAATAAAGGTTTATGCTCTGATTTGTACTGTCCCATAGAGAAGAGGTTGGTAACGGCCATAAGTGGTACCGCACTATACGAGAATGGTACTAACTATGTGGTTTTAACACATAACGCCCTGGGAGATATAACATCTCACGTCCTATACCCCGAACGGTTGTCGGCTTACATGGAGGACGAAGGGGTCGAAGATTTGGATGAATGGTGTAAATTGTTCAAGACTGAGGCGAAAGATTTTGATATAACTCATTTGACTGATATTTCCGAGGTTTTGAAAAATTTAAAGAAAGTTCCGGACACTTTTATAACGGAGGAGAGTGAGGAGTTGGTTAGGTTGAAGAGTAAGTTTAGTGAGAAGGAGATAGAAGAAGCTTTTAAATCGGAGTTGGACAGTGGACTTTTAGAAGTGTGGGAGAAGGACAATGATGAATTTGAGAAGCGCTCTTCCGATTGTGAAGAAATCAGACTTTTAGATGAGAATTGTTCAGATTCAGAGTAATAATCTTCTGAAAACATTGTAATTATTTTATTTTTTCCTTGAATCGTCAACATAGATTAGTGTTGCTTTTTTTTTGCAGGCTTATTAAATCAACCATTTTTTTAAATAATTTTCCAAGCAGGGTATTGTACTTTTTTTTAAAGACAAAATGTCAAAAGATTACTGATTTTTTTACTCTTTATTTTTTAATACAAAACTTTCAGAATTAATTATTAAATTTATGACTACCATTAATAGTATATTTATTTAGGATTACACAAAAAAAAAAATGCAAAAATTTAAACTTTTTGGGTATTCCACATTATAAAAAATCGACATTAATTTGTTGACCTGAAAAGAAATTCTTTAGTGAGGTATCTGAATAAAACAACTCCCTATTTTTTAAACAACTATATTTCCTATCTATGACTTGAGTTTTCGTAAACATAGGGCGTAGGTGTACCCGGACCTTTTTCATTAACTTGTATGTATATTATATTGTTTTAACTATATCACTACAATTTTATTACATTATGTTTTAATTTTTGGGCAGATCTCTACGCTCACACAAAACATCCATCGTCATTTATAACATATAAACAATAAAACAATTCACAACACAACAGTTCACAAATGCAGTTTTGAAAATATTATTATATTTTCATAAGAAAAATTGGTGGATATTTCATTTTTTTTTTTAAATTGATGGCTATACATCTCTAATTCAGATATTAACTCCTTATTTGTTGCATTTCTAGATTATTTATTTGGCATTATGTTTGTTCAATTTTAAACCCTATTTATATACCCATAATATTTAAAATCTTTCTCTCTCGTCTGGTATGCAGCGCAGATCTGCGTCAAGTGACAGTCTGTCGTTTCCCTCGATTTTAAATATTATGGGTATAGGGTTTAAAATTGAACAAACATAATGCCAAATAAATACTCAATCTAGAAATGCAACAAATAAGGAGTTAAAGGTCTTTTGTGCATGTTAAGTTAGTAGTTACAGGTTGACATTTTAATACGAACAATCATGCCACTAGATGGCGCTAAACAAGGTCTCATTTGATGAATACATTCAGTAGTACAACAAGGGCCAATAATTGGGTATTTTTAGTACTAGAGAATACAGTCTTTTCAAATACTCATTACTTTATTGTGTCCAGAGTACTTTTAAGTAGAAATTGTTTTACTAATAAAAGGAACAAAAAAACTTCATAAAAGTAGCGACTAAAATTTTAATAATATTAATTTTTTAATATTCTGTAAACGTTATATCAATATTTTAATTATTTTAAAATAATAAAAAAAAAACTATTTATTTACTTGTTCTTTTAGTTAGTAGTTGTAGTGAACTTGCATCATTTACATAATAATATATTTTTAGGGCATTAAGTACTCTTACAGAAAACAACAGATTTCAGCTTCCTAATGAAATTAAAACAATTAAATCCAAATAACATAATAACCGTTTATTTAATACGAAATTTTTATAAGGAAACAAATTCACATTATTTTATATATCCATAGAGGATTATAGACAATTTTTGTCGACTAAAAATTCATCTGTATCTATATACATCAGCCAAAACTCAAAAACACAGTTTTTAACTAAAATACAATCTATCTAGACCATATTATACCAAAAATTCTATTTATATTGAAGAGAAGACCCTTTAACCACCTGACTCGTAAATTTTTTTTATTAATTTTTTTAAGAGAATGCAACTCAATGATTAAAAAATAAACATCATACAAGTAGAGGAATTTGTCGTATCTGACGAAATGGACACGAAAATAATTGTCGGATAAATCCGTCTCTGGCGGTTAAAGGGTTATATTATATATTTATAAAGTGATTTTCACTTCAACTTTTTAAGCAGTGGATTTATTGTGCAAACTTCAAATTATGTACCACTATAAATTACTATAAATAGACTATTTTATTTTATTTTTATTAATGCTATGTACAAAAATGGTTTTAATTTTTTTTTTTCAATACTCTACACATTGGCAGCATTTAAGCGAACTTTTATTAACATACAAACATAGTTCGGCGGTAAAGGGATACATTAGAAATCGGATATAACAACTACTTCTGTTGTTTACATAATCGGTTATAACGACTTTATTAAGGCAAGGTCCCTGACGAATCCCTATAACGAATTAATATTGCTTTGCGACCAATTTTTGTGGTACCTTGAAAAGGTCGCTATAACCGTATTTAACAGTATTAATTATTTATTAATTAATTAATGAGCGAACAAAAACAAAATCATCTTCAATACTCGTCAAGCTGCAAATATAAATAATTGTATTTGACGTTTTGATCAAAACAATTTACACTTTAAGTTAAGGCCGAGGTTACAGAACGAGCGGAGCGGGCGATCATTCGCGGCACATTGTCTCCGGTTCAAGCTCAAAGCCACATTATTCTTGGGGCCACGAAACCAACGCTCGAAGCGATTTCTCTTAGCGCCACAAGCGTCAGCGTCGAGTGTCAAAATTTTCAAAAATTTGCACCGTCTTGTGGCCTCTTAAGGCGTGTTTCTTGCGGTCTTTGGTGGTTTATATTAGTCACCACACAAAAACATAAACACATTTCATCTCCTGCAAGTCTGTGAGAAAATATGTTTCGAGTAAACATTTGCTGTAAAAATGTCTTCAAAATACGTCTGTTGATATCACATTGAGAAGAAAACATAGATTTCAAGTGAGACATTATTATATTGTCTCGAATATTTAATATAATTATGTCAAGAACTGAAAGTAGAAGATAGAAATTAAAGATAATATAGTTGCTAAGAATTACATGAGAAATGACAGTACACTTCAATATAACTTCAACCATTTTTTTTAAACGCTCTACTCTGACGCTTAGAGTAGCGAATTCGTTAGTTTCGTGGCCTAGGGGTTAACTTCATATATACTTTTTTTGCCCGCTCCGCTCGTTTCATAATCGCAGCCTAAGAAATACATTGCAGGGGCCTCAAATGTACGAGGTCGAGTCAACGCCTGGTGAAGGATCTGATCCAGTTCTTGGTGAGCGACGGTTCGGATCCCTTCTCCTCCTTCTCCTTCTCCTCCATTTGCTCCATCAGCTTCCGCTGGTTCTCTCTGAAGGCGGCTATTGGGTCGTCGAATTGACTGTAATAAGTCAACACCTCGCGAACGTCCAAAACGTTCGACATTGCTATCGCTGAAATATTATAAAAAATGAAAGTTACTCAAACATCATCGTGAAATTTTGCATGCATATGCATACATTTTTAAGGATACAGAAAAGGGCACAAGGTATACCTTTCATTCAAAAAAAAAAAAGGCACTGTTCCTGTTGGATATAATCTAAAGTAATAATAAAAAAAACTAACACCTGGCAAAAGTGTAATAGCAATGCAGCAATGTAAAGCGTTATCCAGAAGTTCCGGAAAAAATGAACTGTTTCCGAGGGATCATCTAATAAATAAATATCCAACGCCTGGCAAAACTATAACAGCAATGTTAATTGAATAAATTATTGCTTGTAAATTTTTCTAAAAGACGAAGTTTTGGCACCAGCAAGTGTAAAATAGTAAAAAGGTTCTCACTCTGCAAGAGATTGGCGAGATCGAGCAACGTTGTGTCGTCGTCGGCTCCCTTCCACTTCTTCAGAATTAAAGAGTTCTGCTGTTGGAACTTCGTCGCTTCCTTGTTCCAATCAACGACAATTACCTGTGAACAATCATATCGTGAAGACAACCTAATTTGAACCTTAAGACCCCGAAACACTCGCGAATTTTGGAACAATATCACTTTTGAGCTAGAATATGGGCTTCTTTTTGGAACAATATCACTTCTGAGCTAGAATATGGACTTCTTTTTGGAACAATATCATTTCTGAGCTAGAATATGGGCTTCTTTTTGGAAAAATATCACTTCTGAGCTAGAATATGGACTTCTTTTTGGAACAATATCACTTCTGAGCTAGAATATGGACTTCTTTTTGGAACAATATCACTTCTGAGCTAGAATATGGACTTATTTTTGGAACAATATCACTTCTGAGCTAGAATATGGACTTCTTTTTGGAACAATATCACTTCTGAGCTAGAATATGGGCTTCTTTTTGGAACAATATCACTTCTGAGCTAGAATATGGGCTTCTTTTTGGAAAAATATCACTTCTGAGCTAGAATATGGGCTTCTTTTTGGAACAATATCACTTCTGAGCTAGAATATGGGCTTCTTTTTGGAACAATATCACTTCTGAGCTAGAATATGGGCTTCTTTTTGGAACAATATCACTTCTGAGCTAGAATATGGGCTTGTTTTTGGAACAATATCACTTCTGAGCTAGAATATGGACTTCTTTTTGGAACAATATCACTTCTGAGCTACAATATGGGCTTCTTCAAGCGTGCAGTAAATATATTCCTGCAAGGTAAGTAGTGGTAAATATATAATTTGCAGAAAAAATTGCATATGTGTGAAGACATGAGCGGACCAACCTCCTACATCTATGGATTTCTCACGCCATACAAAACACTAGGAACTTTATGGAACATTTAAAAGTGACATAATATGCGTACAGCATGAACTCTATCATCTGTCATTTAAAACTAACCCCAAACATCTGTCATTTAAAGATGACATTATTATTATTAGACATTATTAGATTTAAGAAAATGTGACATTACGTCAACACATTGGAGTTTTAAAGTCATTAGTAGAACTTTTGTCGTTACTTCTTTTTACCATTGACTCAGCCATGATTCCGTTTTAGGCGTACTTTTTATGTGCCGCTTTGGCATTTGTCACGCAAATTCCATACTTGTAGTACTTCGATGGATATCGGACATTACTCTTTATAAATGTATCTCAATCAAATATACCAATATTGATACATAAACATTCATTAGTCAAACTTGACCTTAATAATCATTATTATTATTATTATTATCCCACGGGTCATACGATGTCAGTAATTATCGGTTTGTCTACAATATCATTCACTGTAAACAATTATTCCGTTTTAAGGATTTATCACAATATTATCGATGACTGAAACAAGACTAGTTACGTTTTGTTACTTCAAAAAGTTCATGTTTCGTATCATAATAAGTATCCATACAATTCACAACAACTAAATGTAAATCATCTATTAAAAGAAAATTGTGTATTAAGGTATAAATACAGCGTAGCAAATTATAATGTCATTATCTACCTATACTATAACGACGGTTAAAAACTATATAATATATAAAGTTTTTATACGAGCATTATAAAAACTTTTAAGTTTACACTTTTTGGCAAAAAATTGTGTTGAGTAAAATATTTGTTTTTGTTAAATTAATCTAATAAGTATTTTATTTAAAATATTTAGAGGTTTACATAACATTTTTTTTACATTCAAGAAACTCAGTGAATAAGTTTATGAACCAACAACCAACACACAAATATAATAGATTACGTATTAGTATTATTTACTACAAGTTCATCTATAGATAACAGAGATATAGTCGTTCCCGAATAACAATTATTAAACATACGCCTGTATGACTAAATATTTTTGTATACCATACGGTGTAATGGGTTAACAATACAATGAGTTTATACAGGAATGTTTTATACCTATGTTTTATTTCTTAATTTTCAATTAAAAATTGTAAATTACGAAACAAGAGATTATATTTTTATAACATTCTATAACAAGTTTTAATGCATCCGACTGTACCTACTATGCCATAGTCAACTAGCCACTCTAGTTTGACGTAAACTGGCTTCTATTTATGAACAAATAGAACAACTTTTATATAGCCAATAGACATGCACTTGAGGCGTCAACTTTTCTTGCTAACAACTCTACTGACTGTATGTTCGGCTCGTATTAAAATACAAATAACATTGCCGACTTTTTACGAAAACATCACATTCGGCGTGCAAGGTTTTGACAAGAAATTGGTTACACAAAATGAAATCGACATATTCAACATAACGAGTGACAATCTAAAGGGAGGCGTTGACGTTCTATTTGGCAGGATACCTGATGACGTGTTTTTAAAAGATCCAACACCTTATAAAAATCTCTATGAAATTTACAAGTGGCCGCAGGTGACGAGAATTCTAAAGGTCGACTCCATAAAATTAGTGGATGCGGTGAAGAAGAATGAAGTCATAACTTTGTATAAATACACAAATAATACAACAACGTCATCTTCGTTCAAGATTAAGGGTGAACTTTTCACAAGTGTTGAACACTTGGTTTCATCGACTTGGTCCGCTGGAGGTGTGCCAAACGATAATGTGCTCTACTATGTTGACTTAAAGTTTATAAATGTAGATTTGTATTACGAAAATAACTGGAAGCACAAAGTGTTGAGGAATATTTTCGCACCGTTTGGCATTTCTAAACATGGTTATATAGAAATTGAACCCGGAAAGACTGTTCTATTCGAATTGTCAGCGACCAGACTAATTGTTCTCGTAGAAGTGGTTTACGTGGCTAAGTTGGTCGGTGATATTGTTATAAATTATAAAAATGTCTATGGGAAATATCATTTTTACTCGCCGGCAGTTGAAAATGTGATGAGGGCCGTCGAGTTGAAAAACAAAATTGTAACGATTGAAACGATCGAAATAAACTGTTTCACTGATCCCAAATTGAGAATTTATAACGACGTCACGGGTGAAAGTTTGACTGTTATCAAACCAGTGAATCCATTGCGTAAAATAAAGTCTAAAACTGGTAAACAAATTGATCTAAATTAAACTTTAGACTTTAGAGTGTATATCGTGTAGTAGATGAAGGTCAAAGGCGATTAAATCATTATGCAAAATTTACTAAAATAACTAGGCAAAATAATTAAGGGGTCTAATACCCCTTAATTTTTTATGGTTACAAGATAGTGTTATCAATGGGAACTTCGCGTCAATATAAAAAAAATGTCTAAACTGAAAAAGATCAAAAAACTGTGATGGATTGTGGTGAAGTTTTTTAAAAGTTTTTATCTTCTTTAAATAATTATATTATATTTTTATTTATTTTTAAAATTTTTATCTACTTTATTAGGTAGTATACATACATAAAACCATAATAAAATATTTCAATGTTAAAGTTTTCTGGCACAGATACTGTAAAAGGAAAAAAAATAGAAAACTTCAAAAACTACTTATTTTTGTATGTGATTTTCTTTTCTCAATAAATAATTTTATTTATTTATTTATTGATATTAATTTTGTGGATTCTTTGAATAGATCCTATACATAAAAAAGTATGTATTCACTATTAAGCCATTATTGACACAAATTACTGCATTATTCAGACCGTCAGCCTGTCCGTCGACCTTAACATAAAAAGCGTGGAAAACATACCTTAGACAAATCCCTATTGAGTCCTTCGAGATTTTTGACATGCACTCCGTCCACAAAGTGAGTTGAATCTCTGAACAATCGGTAAGATATTAACTTATTCTCCGGATCTAGTTTGTCTATGACTGGCCAGATCATAAAGTGGTTCTCCGCTGTGAAGATTATCACCTCGTAATCCGAATTGGCTACGGTCTGTAAGAACTGATCGACTCCCGGACGCTTTTTGAATCTGAAACATTTTTCAGTTTATCTATATGTATAAGAGAAGATTTGTATGTTTGTTTGTAATGAATGGACGGACCTCTATGGATGAGATTGGCTCGGAACAGAAAAGTTAGAGGAGGAGTTATGTGTCAACAGGACACGCTGATATGGAACCGGACTGATGTGCATTATTTATTTATTTATTTTTTAAAACATATGTATCAGCAAATAAAGGCTATTTTATTTATTTATTTATTTGTAATGAATAAACTCAAAAACTAGTGGGCCGATTTTGAAAATTCTTTCACCTATACAAAGCTACATTATCAGCGAACAGTTTATAAAGTTAGTTAGGTCATAGACAGCTAGTTAGTAAGAAAGCAATAATTCGATCATGCGGGCCACTGCGATTAATTTTGTGAGTCAGTTGAAGTTATTGTATGAGATATTATAAAAATAATTAAATAGTTACACAACTATAGAAAATACTGTATCCGTACTCATTTTATAAATGTGAAAGTAACTGTCTGTCTGTCAGCTTTACTAATCAACCGATCATTGTGTAATTTTGCATATACATTTCCTGCATAGGGATACAGGAAAGGAAATAGGGTACCTTCGATCCAGAAAATAAAACTACCCCAGGGATCGCCTAAAATAAAATAAAAGAACTGACGTATGGATGAAGTTTTATAACAACAATAGGTCAAGCGATAATTATATATTTCTTACATATATTTTTCAACTCTGACGAATTCGCTAGTTTTCTATAATTAATAGGCAACTGCACAGCAACTAGCCTGCCATAAAATAAAGTTGTACTTATTCTTAAACTAGCTGCTGCCCGCGACTTCGCTCGCGTAACTTTGTAAATTTATAAACTAAAAACCTTCCTCGAGAACCACTCTATCCATTGGTGAAAACAGAATGAAAATTGGTGCAGTAGTTTTTGAGTTTATCGCGAACAGACAGACAGACAGACGCGGCGGAGGACTTTGTTTTATAATATGTAAGGATAAGGATAGAAATTACCTCCATCCAGTCTGATATGACCAATCGGGATGAACTAACACATCTGTGAACTCTAATACTAATGTGTACGTTGGCTGATACGGTGGTGGCAATGGGTCGGGCAATAATTTCTCCCGTGAGGGCTCTTTTATCATCTGCAAAGTAGTAAAATTACATTTAGGACCTCTTTCACAAACTACATGTAAAGTGTTGATTAGTTACTTTTAGAAATCATTTTCTGTTATATTGAATTATGCACTCAATTTACTGCATCATTCAATAGCCGATTTTTTTAAATTATTTTCTATTTAATGTTTGGGACGTTTACCGTACAAACAAAGGTAGGTATATCAGCTCCAGCAAAAGATTGATCAAATATGAACAAAATATTTAAAGATAATGCAGCCTTTTTAGTAGTGACCTAGCTAGTACTCTTATGACTCCTAAGATGTAAGCATGATCAGTTAGGGAGTCACAACTAAACTGTATGTCATTTCTTAAGTCAATAAGGTCTCTAAGAACTCTGTCAAAATTTTTATTAGACATATACCAACAGGATGTCTCATTATCATCGACTAGAAAAATAGTTTCCAAATAAAAAAATAGGCTCTCATTTTCGGTGTTGACTGAACTTATTGTCAATGAGACAGAATAGTACCTACTAACAGGTCAAAACGAGTCCAAAGTAGTAATATAAATTACCTTTTCGTAGAATGTGAGTTCTTTCCATGTGCGTTTGAGATACTGCACTACTGTGGGCAAGTCGGAGAACTCGTCGCGTATGAGTCTGCCCTCGTCATCACGATGTGGAGCCCCCATTTCCACCACCAGGCATCCACCCATTACAGTCATGGCTCCTCCAAACACTGCAAACCTGTGGATGTGCATTAAATAATTCTTAAGTAGGTTGATTTTTTTAAATGTTAAGATACCCTTTACATAACAGGACTTGGGCAATTGGTCATTTGAGAGTAAGTAGCTACAATCTCCTAATAATAAAAGCGGGGAAATAATGTAGCGTTGAAATGGCATCACTCACTAATCAAAACAAAAACATGCTGCTGCTTCATAGTGCCGCTAGTTGACAAAGGGATTTCCCTAAAATCCATGGGTTCAAAACTTGGTATACTGTTACTTTGGTAGTATTTCTATGACACAGTAACTTCGATAAGATGTTGCAGCATTCAGGCCGAGTGCATCCTCGGCCACTTACTGTTGAGGAATTGAATTTTAATACTGGCTGATTTTGATTTTTGAATTTTAATACATTAGATTTTAAATAGTGAAAAGAAAGAAATTGATTTTAATGACAGTGAAAAATTTTAAGTCACTTGTTTTTAAGATATTGAGATGTTTATAAAGTAATTTGTATTGGATATGGAGTTTATATAGCTATGTAAAATAATGGGATTAAATTTATGATATGAAGATATATAAAAGTTTTCTTATTTAATTATTTTATGGGTACTATGAAGAAGTTAGAAGTAAAGACGAAGATTTCCATAAGATTTACAGCAGATATGGTGTGTTTTGGCTTAATAAAAAGTCAGGGATAGTTTGTAATTTTAATTATATTGTATATAATATCAAGATAGATTGTATTATAATATCAAGATGTGATTTTCCTAATGTGATAGGTAAAAAACTTAATTGATTATTAGACATTTGAATAAAATACATCATGTAATTATACTTCATTAGCAACCAAGCCTAAAGCTTTTTTTTCTGAAAACTATATGGGCATAAAAACATTTGTCCTTAATCTCTGTTTTTATTAGTGAAAATCATATCAAAATCTTTTGGGTGGTGTACAAGAATTTAGCGGAGAAATGGACAGAGGCAGACGGCGAGATTATTTTATAATATCGCACCTTTGGTAAGACAAGGGCATTACTTACAATTTTTAGTAAAATGAGTTAAACTTAAAATGTATGCAGAAATGCTTAAAAATTAAAATAAAAAATATTTACAAGACAAGCAATATAAGCAGAAGAATACGATATTGAATGCAAAAAAATTAACTTTAAATGGCTCTCCTCTAAAATTAAAAAAGTGCAGTTATGCCCTTCTCTTGCCGAAGATGCGATATAGGTGCATATAGATATAATGAATGCCTACTAAATCTACAGTGGTTACACACTAACAAGTAAAATTCTCTAAGAAAAAACAGTTTCTTTTACATCAGCATCAGCTTTATGAAATTACCTGTGTTTTTTGTTTACTGCAATTTTAGCATATTACTAGGTGTTGTTAACTCACCCAAGCTTCATCCGTCGCCAACTTTTCTCATTTTCTTCAGATTTTTCTTTTCTTTCTTTCTCAAATTTCTCTTGTTCCTTTTTTATTTCATGCGCATCAGTAGTACTGGGAGAACTAGGTGGGAAGAATCGACCCAATATGTCCACCTTTTCAGGTTTCCCATCCCTGGGACCTTAAATAGAATTAAAAGTAAAAATAACACAAATGAAATACAAAAAGAAATGATGAAAGTTGTCTGCAAAATGACATACAAATTACATACATATGTATCTACATTTTATACACGTAATGTCTTTAATAATCAGGGAATATTAGTTAAAATAATTGCATTTATCATAAAATAAAACTAACCTATAGAATCGGCAGAATATAACCTGACACAGTTTGAGGCAGTTAACCATTTTTGCTTAGATACATTTTGTATTGGAACTCTTGGCGCATTGCAAAACACAGTTCTTGTACGAAATAGGATTTTCTTAAAAGACATTACTAATTATTAAAACTTTATCACATGAATTTTTTTTTAAATATTACATTTCAGCACTTCTTCAGTAGACAGAATCAGAAATGGACACAGACTAACACTACAGACTACACTAACAATTCAACAATTCTAACAAATAATATGTTCTATATAGTTTAATATTCGGATGACAGCCATATGACAGCGGAAATGAATTTTAATAGGAACCTTCATCATTCAAATGTAACAATTAAAGCATTCATTTAAATAAACTAAATTATTTTTTTAATTAATTTTTGTAATAATTAATAATAAGTAACTTTTGCGAACTTTTATTGCTTGCCAATGAATATAATTTCATTTTACAGTTATTTTCACATTATAATATACATATAATTTTTTCTATATCATAAAGTTCAAGCAAGATCAAATTTATTTATCATTATTTTCAAGCCGCAAGCTGTCATACTGTCATAATCATATGCTCTTTGTTAAGGAGGGTAGAGATAAGGAGCGCAATCTTACATGGGTGTTAAACTGAAAAAGTGGTAACTAAAAGCGATAAATTGAGATGGCGCTAGTGTGTCCAGAGAGAGTTTGAGAGTATGGAGAGTATGGAATGAATGTAGCAGTAGTTGACGGAGTGAAGTGCGCCGAGTTGAATTTTGGTTGAATTGTTTACTGTCACTAGGCTCACTAGCGCCATCAATTTATCGTATTTCGACGGACACTTTTAATACTCAGAGATTGCCCTCCTTATCTCTATCCTCCTTGTTCTTTGTCAACTCTTTGTGATAATTGTGAGTATATAGTGTTCTGTGTTCATATGTCAAGTCAAAACACAAAAAGCAAATTAAGCAAACTGTTCAGTCAGTCAGTCATACAAAAGTTTATATTTTGAAATGTGAATATGATCATCTTTATTATTTTTAATTCGAATAAGTTTTAACGTAGTTCAATTATAATTGTATCTGTACATTCACCATTCACTAAAATCATACATATTTTGAGACCTGTTATGGATCAAAATGATACCGAAAAAGCAATGCTCTATAATGAACTTCGTAAAGAAGAATAATTGTGAAAAAGTTTCTTCAGATATTAATAGAAGGTATAACTATAACAGACATCGTTAACAGAACTTTTAATTACAGACGCACCTGACTGGATTTTTTTTTGAAAAATATTCCCTATACGGAGTTTTTCTTTTTTATAAACAAATTCCACCACAATTTATTTATTATAAATTAAATTAACTTTAGTCATTTTATACGATCCCCTTAGGCGGATTCATTCATCGAAAAAAGTCAGTTGTCATCAACTAATTATTGTCACAAAATAAATAACATAATTTTTTCAGATCATAGTGAAATGCATGTATGTATGTATGTATGTATGCTGTTGGTGTTTCGGTGAGTGAGTAAGGGATGTCGGAGCCCATTTCCCTATTCCCTTTTAATCCCTTATCCTTAAAAATACTAAGGTCATCAGTTATTATACTTCCAGCACCTGTTTAAAATTTAAGTTGTTTTAAAATCAAACTAAATCACATTAAATAGGTGTTAAAATTTTTTTTTTAATTTTGATATTGATTAAATAAATTAATGGTAATTAATTTAATGCAAACAAACAAACAAATATTTACAAAAAACAAGCTCTTAGAGCTGATGTGAGTAATTAAAATCAAATTTAGAAAAAATTGTTTCTACAATCAGTTCAATATCTTTAGGGGGAAATGAAAAAAAACCATAAAAAAAAATTCGGATCCTACATAAAGTGTCAATAAAATCCAAAGTCCTACATATTATAGATAAATAAGTAATATGATCTATTTTTTAAAATATTATCAGCTTATTTTTATTTTTAATCTATTTACAGTAATGATATCATCGAAAACAAAAAAGTGTACAAACCTTTGGGTTTAAAGACCAAATCGTCTAGCAGTAATGTTTGTAAGTATCTATTTTACTTTTTATCAAAACATAGGGCATAGGATTTATGTTACTAAAGTGTTTATTGTTATAATAATTGTTTTCAGGGGTGCCTCCCTTTAAAAAACATTGCCTTGAAAATGCTTCTTCAAATGTAAGTTTCTTTATTTTATCTATGAAAAAGATATGTATTTTTGTATGTTTGTCTGTAATCAATAAAGTCAAAAACTACTGAATGATTTTAAAAATTCTTTCACCTATAGAAAGCTACATTATCAGTGAGTAACATAGGCTATGGGCCTCTTTCACCAACTACAAGTAAATTGTTGATTAGTTACTTTCAAATAACGCTAATTGGCGAGTAAATGTTACGAGTATGTTGTTTCATTTTCATTGAAACTACCCATTGAGTAATGCTACTCGAAGATGGTGAAACTCGTACGCTTTATTACCGGTGACTTTAAATGGCAGTTAGCCTACTTGACACTTTACTCAGAGATGGTGAAAGAGGCCCTTAATGTTATAAAGTTACGCGGACGAAATCGCATGCAAAGCTAGTCTATGCTAATATAATAAAAAGGAAAGATTAGATTGTTTGTTTTTTTGTTTGCATTGAATAGGCTCTGAAACTACTGGACCGATTTGAAAAATTCTTTCACTGTTGGGAAGCTATATTATCAGCAAGTAACATAGGCTATATTTTATAAAGTTATGCGAGCGAAGCCGCGTGCAACAGCTAGTTACTTATAAAACGTTTTAGAAATAAAATATTCAAATTGCATTACAGGAAATATAGGATTTTTTTTTTTATAATACACTATAACATATTATAAAACCATATGGTCTTATTAGAATCTGATCCTATTTTAATTTTTCTAAATATAGGTCTTTTCAATATTAATTATAACATGTGTTTTTAATAATCCTTAATTTTACTAACATATCAATTGCTTATGTTTTATTTGTAGGTTAACAAACCTTATAGTTCTGTTGCAAATTCAGAATTACAACTTTTTGACTTGGTATGGATTAAATTCAAATAATCACAGTTCTTATAATTCGATATTTCAGACTCATGTAATTAGAAATCATGAAATTGTTTTATGTTTTATGGTGTCAGACAGGCATACAATTTACCCAATGGAAGGCAAAGGTTTTCACCAACATCTATGAGTATAATAAGTTTTTGTAATAAAAAAATGAAATGTTCATGCATTACTTTCTTTTCTTTGTTTTTTTTTTTTATATTTATGCTAAGATTTATTTATTTTTTCCATATACAAAGAAGGGTCATTAATGAAAGATTTATTGTCTCCCAAAAATAGTTAAGCTTTAATTTAATTTTGTTTTTAAATGATTTTTCACGATTTTCCATTTAATCAATACTATTTGCTATCACTTAAAATGTGAACTTGTTTCAACAAGTCATAAGTCAATATATATCTCGTTTCCCTCTTATTCTCGTTGATTTTGTTCCATTTGGGAATAGGAATGAGACAATTTTCTATATAATATGCATTAACCATATTAACCCATGTAGTTTCAGTCACAACTTTATAAAAAAAAATAAGTACCATAAAGTAGATGTATAAAATTATTATATTATTACTTACATAATTATAACATGTAATTTATATGTCTAAATAAACTTATATATCTTTCGTATATATTTCAGTGTGTGTCGGAGTACTCCAGAGAGGCATACTATGCGAGTAAATGTAAAACTCCTCCGCCAGAGGAAATAAAAGAGTCCATATTGATAACAGAATCACCGACTCCTCCTAAAAATAATTCAAATAAAAGTCCAACAATTATATCGAGAAGAAAAATCAATATTGAACCATGTACATCACCAAAAACACCCAAAAATGACCTCACTAGAAGCCCAAATAGGAGCCCACGTGTGAAAAGTATTTTGGGTCACTCTAGTCCCAGTAAAAGCAAAGATCCATTGAGAAATTTGAAAATAGATGACTCGATGTCTGATTTTTTAAAAGACATTTCAAATAATCCAGCTTTGATGAGAATTGAAAAGGTGAGGCTTCTTTGCTAGCTGGTAACAGCGACTTCGTGCGCGTTCAAAATTAAAAAATAAATTAGCATTAAATCCATTGGTATACTTATTTTTTTTCTGAATGAAAGGTATCCTAATGGTTTTTCCTGTATGATGATCGGTTGAGTAGTTAATAAATAACCAACAAATATTATAATAAATAATCAACATTAGTTGTGTGTGAATGTGTTATTATATAATTATTTAATTAGGATTTTAATTGCACTCACTTAATTAATCTAAATGGCCATCATACCTAATGTCAATATGTATTATTTTCAGAATAAAATAATTAGAAATAGTGAAGATGTAGATGTGTGTATAAAAATGTACATAAAGTTGTTAGAAAAAATAAGTAACGCCTTTGACAGAATACCTAATTTTATTAAAGAAAGGTTTCCCGGTTACAAAAGTGAAACTTACGCCACAATGAAGGAGTTAAAAAATAAACTAAGATCAGCAATCCGAAATAAGATAAATGACGAATCTGACACTTTAAAAAAATCGGATAATAATAAATTTAACAATAATAAAACATGTGTTTCACAAGACGATATGCTCGAATTTGACTCAGATTTTGAATTTCCTGAGGCACAAAAGTATACATTTAAAAGTACCGATACATCAACACCGGGTCCGAGTGAAACAATTTGTACCGATTCAGCAATTAAGGATATATCTCTAGATAATTCCTCCCTGTGTAACACGCCCAACAATTTACAAACTACAGACACAACTGCAAGTGGTTCAAAGAAAAGCAAGGGAAAATTCGTTTTTAGACAACCGTCCACTAGACTTTCCATGACAGGTTCAAGTGACAAATCCTCACCTGTCACTAATTCGCCATCAATATTGGAAAGAGTTAAAAATGCTTCAGAAAAACTGAAACCAATTGAGCCCAAAGAAAGTTTAAAGTGTGCACCAGTAGCGAATAGTTCCATAGAATTTCAATCTCCGCAGCTTAGTAAAAGCTCTTTAATGAATTTTAATAAAACTTGTCAGACACCAGAATCACTCACAGTGAAAGATGATTCAAATAATTTAGACAAAAACATTGAGGATGATTATTCCGATGACTTTGATTTTCCAATGGAACTGGACTGTACAGATATTCCTGGAATGTCTAATGTAAACGATGTACATATTGTAAATGATTCTTTGGCAAGTGCAAGTAATATTGAATCTATAAGTGGTAAAGCGGTTTCGATCGACGATGACGGATGGCCAGAATATAGGATAGAAGATTTCGAAGATGATTTAGATGATTTTGCAAATAAAGCTTCGGAAGTTACACACGTGCCGAACGATTCGCACAAAGACGCAGAAGTGATTAATTTACTTGATCAAACAGTGATTCAAGATAAGGCGTCTAAATACGAGGGTATGGGTGATTTTCATGATGGCACTCATAACGATGGAGTTACAGGTATATATGTATATGCGCAATCTTGTTTTTTCTTCTATATTAATTATATATTATAACTCAAAAACTACTGAACCTATTTCAAAAATTCTTTCACCTATATAAAGCTACGTTATCAGCGAGTAACATAGACTGCATTTTATAAAGTTAAGCGGGCGAAGTCGCGTGCAACAGCTAAATTTAAATATGCGGGTATATTTTAAAATGCAATAATACTTTTTAGGAGAATTCGACGGGCTCGACTACCCGCATTCCAGCCTCATGTTGGAAATGTTCAAAGAGAAGTTTGGTCTTAAAACATTCAGACCAAATCAGCTCCAAGTGATCAACGCCACGTTGCTTGGACACGATTGTTTCATTCTCATGCCCACCGGTGGAGGTAAGTCGTTCTCTTCATTGCTGAAGGTCGTGTTCACTTTGAAATGCCTTAGTATGTAAAAAAAATCTATAAATTTGACGCTTCAGGTAAATCTCTGTGCTACCAGCTTCCGGCTATACTGACTCCCGGAGTAACAATTGTTATATCTCCACTCAAATCTCTTATTTTGGATCAAGTCAATAAACTGCTGTCGCTAGATGTAAGTGAATACATTTTTTAATTGTTTTTCCTCATCGTTCTGTAGTTTGTATTAAAAAATCATCTTTTTACAAATTCGCGCTCTACCATTGATTTTTGATGATGATTTTTTTAATTGTTATCGTTTTTTCTGACCCATCATTAAAGTTGTCTTTAATATTGTCATCTGTCTTCGTTTATGTAAAAAATATCTTATTCGATCTATTCGATCTTTTCGTCTTGCATTGCATTTTGCCTATAAACAAAATTCGACTGTGTTTTCCACAGATTCCAGCCAGTCACCTGTCTGGAGAAATGTCAGGGTCGAACTCCGACCCGGTATACCACCAGCTCTCCATGCGAGAGCCGCCGATCAAATTGTTATATGTGACTCCTGAAAAAATCAGCAACTCGAACAAGTTCCAGTCCCTTCTGGAGGCTTTATACTCGCGGGGCAAATTAGCCAGGTATTTAAGTCTTTTTTTTGCATTTTAGACCGTAAGAGGCAGCCCAAACGGTCTATTTGATGGGAGGTGGCTTGTGCCTCTCTATTATTGAAGATCAATTTTTTAAAATTTCTGCTTTAATCGAAAATTCGAATAGGACGTTATTGCATGAACAAAATTAAATAGAAATGCGGAAGTTGACATATTCACTGCAATTTGGTGGATTTACGGTACTTGGTCTGGTTTGGTTGACTTAGTACATGGTTTTCGCCAGGTACAAGCGAACACAAGCTACACAAGTTATATTCAAATGCTCCCGGACGACCCTGTTACTTTAAAAATAATGAAGGGATATTATTATAGGAGAGGTTAATGAATGCAAATTCACTGTTAATGGGAATGTTGACAGGTTTGTAATAGACGAGGCCCACTGCGTGTCTCAGTGGGGCCACGATTTTCGGCCAGACTACAAGCGTCTGTTTATGTTGCGAGACCGGTTTCCCACTGTCAACATAATGACGCTGACGGCCACCGCGAACCCGCGCGTGCGCATGGACATACTCCACCAGCTGAAGGTGACGCAGTGCAAGTGGTTCCTGAGCAGCTTCAACAGACCCAACCTGACGTACAGGATACTCGAGAAGAAACCCAAGAGCATCAACGAAGACGTGTGCCAGATGATAAGGAGTAAATTCTTTCAGTAAGTCAACTGACAGTATATTAACTAACTAACTATCTAACAGTCTACTCAACTATTAACTAACTCAACTAACTAACAGTGGCAGTTTTGTATATAGTTCTTCTATTTTGGAATTCATAGTGGCAAGTAGTGCGTTCCACACTCATGAATTGCGCAGCTTGTCTGGCTGTAGTGACTGTTCTTTTAGTGGCAAAAAAAAATGTTCTTGGTTTTTTTACGCTTTGAAAACTCGAGAGTGGGTAGTCTGATTTTATTTCGGTTTTCACATATGAAAAGAGTTTTTGCACCCTGGGCGAAGGCGGTCGCTAGTTTCATATTAAAGGGAGTGATTGCTGGAGAGTTTCTTTTACTGTTTCATCTCTTCCAGAACGCAATTTTGTTTTCGAAAAGATAGTATATTTTTGAAAAATGATTTTGTTATGAATTATGTCACTACTAACGCCACCTGTAATTGATGTATGTAACTTGCGATTTTTTGAAAGATGTTTTATTATGATTTTGGCAGCGTGTCGGGCATCGTGTACTGCCTGTCGCGCAAGGAGTGCGAGGCGATGGCGGAGGAGCTGTCGCGCGCGGGAGTGCAGGCGGCGGCGTACCACGCGGGGCTGGCGGACAAGCGGCGCGAGACGGTGCAGGCGGCGTGGCTGGCGAACAGGGTGCGCGTCATCTGCGCCACCATCGCCTTCGGCATGGGCGTGGACAAGGCGGACGTCCGCTACGTGATCCACCACAGCATGCCCAAGTCCGTCGAGGGCTACTACCAGGAGGCGGGCCGCGCAGGCCGCGACGCGGACCTGGCTCACTGCATCCTCTACTACTCCTACAGCGACGTGTTCCGCTACCGCCGTCTGCTCGAAAGTAAGTTTTATTTTCCCTAAGTGGGTTACAATTTACAAGCAAGGAACAGTAAGTTTACACGCGCACTAGGCGGCTCAACTGAAATCTTGCTTTAGTTCGTGGATTTTAGAATCGCACACACTTAAAGATTTGACTTTTAAGTCGCGTCGGTCACGTATACATAAGACATTTTAACTGTTATACCATTTAAAAATATTTTAATTAAGATAAGTTCTGTTTATTTGTGCTTGTGTAATTAAGTAATTTAACTTTTATAACTGTAATTTTTTTTTTATAATTTTCAATCAAACGGAAACTAACATCACTATAGAGTGCAAACCGTAACGTGGTCCTTCGAGCCGGATATCATCCTTCACAATTCACAAACAAACAACACGGCCGTGTTTTTACAAACACGTAAATAAAGTATATAAACAACAATTCTGTTTTTGCAGTGGAACGAAACACGACACCGGAAGCGAAGCGAGTTCACCTGGACAACCTGCTGCGCATGGTCGAGGTGTGCGAGAGCGTCACTGAGTGCCGGCGGGCGCAGGTTCTAGGCTATCTAGGCGAGCGGTTCGACCGCGAGCTCTGCCGCCGCGGGCCCGCCACGTGCGACAACTGCCTCGCCGCCCACCGACACAAGCCGACAGACGTGACCGACGTGTGCCGCGCACTGGCCCGCGTGTTGCGTGACGCGCGCGCTCAATACACTCTGCTTCACATGGCCGACGCTCTGCGAGGCCTCAAGCACCGCCGCCTAGTGGCGCTATTAAACACTCCCATTCACGGCCTGTGCAAGGATTGGCCTCGTGGTGACGGAGCGCGGCTGTTACGCATGCTAGTGGTGAGGGGAGTGTTGGCCGAGCGGTTGGTCGTCACACACGACATCGCCAGCGCCTACCTCGTGCTGGGACCCAACATTGACAAGTCAGTTTTTTATTATTATTATTAAATGGGTTTAGTCTTGGCCGTACAGCAAAGACGAGGCCGAAAACGGAGCGAGCTAATCCAGAAAATGTCTTTTTAAAGTTCACTCGAACTTTAAAAAGATTTGGGTTATAATTATGAGCTCAGGAACACGAGAGCGAGTTCCATAGTCAGTAATATTTCATTTTTGAAGTGAAAACTTGTTTAGGCGTGCCTTGCACTTTATTTTGTAGCTATTTTATTTATTTACTTATGTTAAAGTCGGCAGACAGACTGACAATTAAGAATAAATTTTATTTGCAACAAAGGACATACCTTACATAACATATAAAAATACAAACACAAACGTCACAATCGGCTCCAACTCAGCATAATGCAGGTTGTAAAAACTTGCGTTGATCTTCCTTTGGAGCCGATAGTGAGGTCACGTACTTACTAAAAAAACATATACATAGAAGCTTAAAACGCTTGCAGGTTGATGAACGGCTCGGTACGCGTGGTGTTCCCAATGAAGTGTGCGGCGCCGAAAGCCGAGCCGCTGCCGGTGCACACGACGGCGCACGAGAGCGCTTTGGCCGCAGCGCTGAAGCGGCTCGAGGAGCGCTGCTTCGCTGACTTGGTGGAGGCGTGTCGCGAGATGGGCGCCGCGAGGGGAGCCTCCGTCACGGCCGTGATGCCCGTGGCGGCGCTCAAAGCGATGGCGGCTCGCGCACCCGAGACCGAGTCGGAGCTGTTGGCGCTGCCGCACGTCACTCGCGCCAACTTCGACAAGTACGGCTCCAAGCTGCTCACCATCACGTCGGCGTACGCCATAGAGAAGATCGGTAAGATGATGTTGTCGATGAGCTTAGATAAGCTACATAGATAAGCTTAAAAACCGAAAATAATAAAGAAAAGAGAATGGAATGTGACTTTTGTTATATTGTTTACGTTGCCAGGTTTATTGATGCAGTACGAAGACGAGGTGGGAGAGGGCAGTGGCAAGGATAAGGACAAGAGGGAAGATGACATTGGCAGCGATTCGGACACGGATTGGGCACATTTGGGCACAACGCCGGATAAGAACACAAAGACGGTCCGACGGACGCGACGCATGTAAGTAATTTTTTTTTTTTTTTCATAGGATTACTTTAGTTTGTTTATTAAAAGGACTTCATAGTACCATAAATGGCTCTTTTTTCTCGGTTTGTCTCGGGTACTTTGACGCTGGTATTTTATAAGTTAAACCGTTTCTTTTAGTTTTAACCGCAGTGGTTACAAAAAAAGAAAATCAACGACAGCCGCGAAAGTGAAAAGAGGGGGTAGTTCGACGGCAAGAGGGGGTGGTTATACGAGGGGGAGAGGAAGCAGCACGAAGGGTAGGGGTGGTAACACTACGAGAGGCAGGGGCAGTAACACCTCGACCAACGGAAAGACCACTAAATCTACTGGTAAGTTTTTTTTTGCGCAGTTTGACCCGTTTCTATATAGACCACTAAATTATTTGCGTCATAGAGTAAATACTACTTAACCTGTATAGAGAGTCAAACGCCATATATCGAATCGAAACCAAATTTATAGTTTCTCACTGACTCACCAGATGTCGCAAGTCGTGTCGAATTGTCGAACATTTATTTTATATTTTGTTAAAAATTTGAATCACATAAGCTACGTCCACACTGTACCCCTTTTTGTTCATCAAGGGCATGCGTAGCGCAGTCAATAGCGCACGTGAGGCATGCCCTTAACGCATGCGCTATGACAGTTGAAAGCGTATAGCGCACGCTGTCGTACTCGTCTTTCCACGTCGGGTGGATTTCTGTGCCACAAAGCATTCAACTTCAAGATGGCGGAAGAAGAAAAAGAAAATACATTAAATTTTATTGAAGATTACAGACGCTTTGCCCAACTTTGGGATCCAAATAATAAAATTTCGAAACATGATTCTTTTTTTTTATGGAATTTCTTATGACCAAGAAAGCTGTACATATTCCACCAAGTAAAATGTTATCGTCGCACGTGTTTCAACATGCTGACAGAAACAACGACTGCACTAAATGACTATGTAGGCGTTCCGTTCGTTGACGCATTCAACAATGAAATGCGCTAAACGATAGTTGAATAGAAAGACGATGAAAGTTGAAGATGAAAGGGCACAGTGTGGACATAGCTAATAAGACATACGTATATTGTCTTATAAAATTTACTAGTGCCATCTATTGTGCATGATGCGAATTGACGGATTCTTAATGGCAAAATACCGCTCCTTAAAAACTAAAGGGCCACAAATCAAAATTACACTTTTTACAGGAGAGTTAATCGAAAAAAAAAATTTTTTTTAATCTATTTTTTTCTTTCTAGATATATATCAAATATATGCATATTATACATCGTTAGAAGCGTATTTTTAAGTAGCATTAAATGTTTTAAGTACTTTTATAATAAACTGAATACTAGAAGAGATATATAAGGATATAAGTTACTTTTGAATATATAGAAAATGATCAAAATATACTAAATATTGAATAAAACAACCATAAATCTTTTTGCAGCATACAATATGAAGGATTATGATTATATTTTTGCAATAAAAATATTTCTGGATTTTTTTGTTTTATGGCCCTTTAGTTTCTAAGGAGCGATATAATCGACAATATACAGAGCCCCATCTAGATTCAAGCGAAATTTTTCTTGCAGCTCAGATTTTTGTTCGTGAGTGACCCCTCTATGTTTATTTATTAGTTAATTTCTTTATTTTTGCAGCTGGCAACAGTTTAGGAAGTATGCCTTTGCCTCGCTCAAACGTAGTTCCAAATGCGAGGCCAGGCGTTTTAAAGGCGAACAAATTAAATATGTGAACGAATTGCGCTGAGCGCAACTCAACAGTAGTAAACATTATTTAAACAAAAACCAATAGTAATACCTCACTGTTATGTGATTTGGTGTAATAATCAACTGTAAAAAAGGTGAATAAGCAAAATTTTTGTATATCATATTACACAAGTATTGTAATTAAATGCAATTTTTAGCTATTAAAGAAGTGCGAGTCCAGATTTCTGCGAGCTCTTGTGATAATCATCGCGTGTAATCGACATTACTTTATAATATCACCACAATCATTTTGTGTAAATTTGTTATCATTTCATGTAATCTTTTTGTAAATGAACCGTTGATGCCTTATTTTATTACATTGTAAATAAATTGCTGTATTAATTTCGCTATTATAATTTAAAAATAAGTTTGAATTTTTTTCATTGTTTATGAAAAAAATTGAATTTGTAAATGCATTTCTGACATAACTTATGTGTGTTTTATTTTGCCTACTATGTTCTCATCTCAGCCTTCACATATTTTTTTATTAGTATAATAAATTAATGCTTTCCAAATATCCTCAAACGTATTTCATTCTTTGAATAAATGAAGAAATAAATAAATAAACTAATCCTTGTATTATGAATACCAGACAGTTGATATACTACATAGATTACTTTTTTTGTTGTAAATACATACATAATATCATTAATAGAAACATCCACGACTCAGGTACAAAGGTAAAATGTTAACACAAACATTTGCCCCTAGCGGGATTCGAACCTGAGACCGTTTGGTTAACAGCTAGGGTTACTAGCCACTAGACCAAACGTGCCGTCACTAGAAAGTGACGGTATTATATAAAAATTAGTCAAAAAGTCATTTGTCTTTTCAAGTTAAGGCAGGACAGCATCTGCTCAGTCCTCCAGCAGAATATACTCGTAGAAGTAAAAGCCTAAGTAAGGGGAATAAAAGGCTCGTATAGTTTTATACTTTTATAATAATTTTCATGGCGGCTCCACTTTTGGCCAACTCGATAGCTTCCTTCGTCTTCTCGAGAGGGAATCTGTGAGTTATGAACGACTTGAGATCTATTGCTCCACTCGCAACGGCTGCCAATGCCGGTGGATAGCTGAAATATTACCAAAAGATTATCATTTCATTACTTTTAAAGCTCCTTAGAGCCTGTAAAACATAAACCCAAAGAGACTACAAGTCCCTAACGAATTTTCACTGGGTTTCTTTTTATTCCCGATGATGTTATACCATTTTTCGGTCAATTTCAACATTTTCCCCAAGCAATTTCAACATTTTCCAAAGCAAATTCAACATTTCCCTTGAAAATGCTTAGGAAAATTTGAAATAGCCTGGGAAAATATTGAAATTGACCGAAAAATGGTATATAAATCCCCCTAGATACTACTCACGTGTTATTAATCCTATAACTGCCTCTGACGTCCACCTCTCGTAAAAGTGCGCCAGTGAGGGGTACGTTCACCATCGAATCTCCGATACCGACAACCAACACCACGCCAGCTGTTTTAGTTACCTGTTAATATCATAACAGAACTTACAAAAATAAATCTTTTATAAGTAGTGGTCAGCAGGCTGGTTATAAGGACACTTGATGGTAGGCGACTACTATACCATCGCCTTTAAGACAAGCGACGCCACAGATTATTACAAGTGCAATGCCGACCTTATAATAAAGGATAAGGATTCATGAAGAAATGGGAAACCGACTGGCATCTCTTGACTCACATTAACCAAAACACAATAGCACAAATGATGTTATTTCACAGTGGTTTTCTGTAAGGAGATGGTAACTGTCTAGCCCTTTTTTTAACATTGGAAACTCCTCATGAACTTTCTTTCTTTCTCATGAACAACGACTTTCTAGCGATAAAAATACATATTGTACCATCAAGGAAACCCTTTGAGCGCTTGGGAAAGCGCATGCGTCTATGGTGACATCAGGTTGACCTCCCAGCAGCCCGACAATGGCATCCACAATCTGTTGGTCCGAATCTTCTTTCTTTGTTAGAAGAGTGTAATGGACACCCAAGCGTTTTGCTGTGTCCAATCGCGATTGTACCACATCTGAAAAACAAGGGCACCCAAGCTTATATTGCAAACTAAATATCGCAGCAAGGACAAGACCGTATCCAAATTGCTTTTGTCTAATTTTCCAATTTTCAAAACTTTCCAGTTAAAACTATGTACTGTAAAATTGTTTTCTAGTTTTTCATGGTGTGTTGAAAAAGAAAAAAAATACGTATGTAGTAGGGAGGTTACCAGTAATGAGTATCTTGCTGACGCCCATGGCTCGTGCCGTCATAGCGCACAGGACTCCGATAGGTCCAGCTCCGAGCACCAACAAACTCTGTCCCAGTTTGACACCAGCGCGGTTGCATGCATGCAACGCGATGGCTAGCGGCTGCACCGCAGCGCCTTCCTCCATACTTAAATTGTCCGGAATCCTATGAGTTTGATCATTTATTTATAACATTATAAAGAGGTAAATTTTGTATGTAGGAGGTAATCTTCGAAACTATACTCATTCTACTTATTTAAGAAATTCTTTCACCTACAGTTAGAATAGAATTTCAGGAGCATAGGCTAAATATTTCATACGAGCCTTTTTCATACGCTTTTTCTCTAAAACGCAACCACTGAGAGCAGACAGACCAACATAAATCAGCTTATAAAAATAAGTACCAGAGTTATTCGCATGAGAGATTCTCATAAAAATGACGGATTCTCAAAAAAGACAAAACATATACAGTTCAACACACTATTTCTTTAACAATTAAAAGCCAACCAAAAAGTAGATCTACTGAGAAGTGTGCCTAATGTTATAAACGTCTAATATCATATACACTTTACTTCATCTCCAAGTTACCTAGGTATCCATGTTTTCAATTATCGTCTCACCTCTAGTCTATATAGTACGGAGAGTACAAGATGTTTAGGACAAAAATAATACTCACTTATGGCAGAAGTCGGCAATATGCTTGTAGTACCGGCAAAGGTTGCCATGTGTGCCGCTCGCCGAGCAGTACAGCGGCACCACACACAGGTTGTAACTGCCTTTCTTGCAATTAACGCAGGCGCGACATGGCTGCGTCGGCTCTATTGCAACGCGATCGCCCATTTTTAAATCTCTTACATTTCTGCCAACCTTTTTGAAAAAAAATCCGTATAACAAATAAATTACACATGGCGCATTTCTACCATTCTTTCGGGAAAAATTATCATTTAACAAATCGTTTCAGGCGCCAGTAAATATGGGATATACGAGTATATACCTAATATGAGGACAGTGACACACAGAGTACCTATATCCGCTAATGGCTCCAAACATCTTGAAATGTGACCTTAATATGTGTCTCCTTAGATAATTACCTCGACTATGACGCCAGCGCCCTCATGGCCCATTACCATCGGTTCTGTCAACTCTTCTAATCCACATTTTCCGCTTGAATACATTTTAACATCCGAACCGCAAATGCCCACGCAATCTATCTTCACTAATACTTCTGCAAAAACATCATTTTGTTTTAAAGTGAATACTTCAATAGTGGGAGGCAGTTCAGAAAAGTGGAGTATAGAGTTTGATGCTGTAGCTACCTATCTAGCTACCTACCTATGTGCAAATTTAATTACACTACTCGAAAGCTAAAGGATCAAAGATTTTTTGGCATATAAATAGTGCCTAGTTATATTAAAATTCGTAAGAAAATATTACTAGTAGGTAATAGTCGCGTATGAATGCAAAACACACGACCGTGTCCATGACACAGCTATAGGTACCTACCCCATTTTTTTATAACCACCCTCTTACAGAAGGTA
This sequence comes from Synanthedon formicaeformis, assembly GCA_945859745.1. Taxonomy (NCBI): domain Eukaryota; kingdom Metazoa; phylum Arthropoda; class Insecta; order Lepidoptera; family Sesiidae; genus Synanthedon; species Synanthedon formicaeformis. The sequence continues at coordinate 1,087,417 of OX243968.1, read as the reverse complement.
TTCGGTAAGTGAGTAACGGATGCCAGAAGCCATTTCCTAATACCTTATAAATATTGAATCATACTATAGTCGGCAGCGCAACTGCAGCACTTCTGGCGTTGCCACCTACCATCAAGTAGATCGTCAGCCTGTCTGATCAATTTACATAAAAATATAATTATATAGCGCGCTGAGTAAACAATGAAACAAATAAATAATAACACTCACCATTCTCGTTTATTTCTGGCATCGGCCATTTTTCCTGCAAGCAAACGTTGTTATGTATAAGTAAGTAACTAGTTTCTAAACCAAGATAGATTATATTATTTTTATAAATAATCTCTAATATAATTAAACTTACAACTCTAATATCATTGGCACTGTGTAAAACTGCCGCGTAGTTCTCAGTCATTTTTATTCAGTAGATTACCTCTCTATAAATGGTTAACTACATTAATATTTGTAACAGAATGATATGACACTGTAGTTATATTTTATCTTTGTTTTATAAACATTCGAGACAGTGTCTCTGTTAGTTTATATCTTTTATCTGCATTCAAACAACAGTAGCGATAGTAATTTACGTAATAGTTACATAATTAATAAGTAGGGAATGTGTTATTTTATGAATAAGTTTTTTATGAATATAAAAATGTGACATACTTAGTGTGACCTCTGAGCCCTCTTATTATCAATTGTTATCAATGTTTATAAAACTGGCTGATGCCCGCGACTTAGGTAAAATCAATCTATAGCCTATAGCCTTCATCGATAAATGGACTATCCAACACAAAAATAATTTTTCAATTCGAAGCAGTAAAATCAAAATCAAAATATTTATTTATCAATTAGGTTTCTACAAGAAACTCTTATGATCGCCATTGTAAATTTAAATTTACCAGGGTTTCGGAAAAAAGCCAAGATGACGATCCTGAGAAGAAACCCCGAAAGAAACTCAGGATACTATTCTTTTTGTCATCATTAAAGTTCCTGTAGTTCCTGAGATTAGCGCTTAAGTATTACTTCTTTACTGCCTTTTGTCCGTGATTTCGTTTGCGCCTTTTTCTTGGGTGTTAAAATATTATTCAATCTTTGTTGCTCATATATTATGTATATTATTTTTGTAACTCGTTGATTTTTTATTTTTAGATGTTCCTTTGGGAACAATATTTACTTTTTTCTAGCTCAAAGGTACCTTATGTCCTTTTTGTATCGCTGACAACTTGTATGCAAAATTTCATTATGATCAATCTGTCTGTCTGTTTGTTCCGGTTAATCCCCGAAACGAGTAGACAGATTTTGACGGGACTTTCACATGTTATAAGGTGCAACTTAGGCTACTTTTATTTTTGAAAAAAAAAAAATTATATATATATAAAATCAGTCTCCAGTGGGGCCGGGAAATAAATTTTAAATTATTAAAACAGTTTTTTTTTAATAAAAGCCATATACTTGTACTTAAAATATAATTTATTTTCAAATAACTATTTCTTTATTTGTGTCTTATATAATTCACAATAAACACTATTAGGCAATATATAATAATATAAAATATAAAAAAAAAAATGGATTCTATGTCAATACTCGTAAAATAATAGTCAGGGAGTAAAAAATGGCGCCATCTTTTGGCATTATTGCTTTGTTGTAGCGTTTAACTTTATTTACATATATAATAATATAATTATCAATTTTATTTATTCATAATAATAAATTATTCCATGTCAATAGTGGGTTTAATGGTTGTTGGTGCCTCTGGGCTGCACGTGGATCATGACCTTGATGCCTTGACCCTGGCGGGCCACCTCGTAAGCCTCCAGGGTCTCCTCCAGGGTGAAGTGGTGAGTCACGAGTTCCTTCACGTCTATCAGACCACTCGCCAACATGGATAGGGCTATGGGGTACCTGCAAAAGAGAATGTCATCAATACTAATAATAAATCTGTAAGGGTCGGTCATGGAGTAATTTACTTTGTTTTCAGAAATATCGTGTATATAGGCTCTATACATGATACTGAAACTAAATTGACCATTTTTACAATTTTTTTCTGTCTGTATGTATGTATGTATGTATGTTCCTTCATAACTCTTAAACGAATCAACTGATTTTTCATGAAACTTGGTAGATAAACATTTAGACGTACGGGACACAGGATAGGTTACTTTTTTCTTTTTCAACGCGGACGAAGTCGCGGGCGCCAGCTAGTCAATAAATAAATCCTTACATATTATAAAACAAATGCCTCCGGCGCGTTGGTCTGTCTGTCTGTTCGTGATAAACTCAAAAACTAGTTATGTTGTTTTGCAACTATCACTTAAGGGCGCGTATAAAGAGAAATAGCCAATCATAGATTTGAATTTTATCTAAGTAAACAAAGTCCAATTTAAAAACTTTTTCAAAATAGATAAATAAATGAAAGTGAAGACTCGGACAGAAAACATAATATAATGAAATTTTCTAAATAGAAAAAAATCACCAAGTGAACTCTCATTTCCATCGATTTTAGTTTTATTTTGAAAATGACACACATTACAAAGTTAAAAGTGTATGAGTAAAATCTTACTTCACAGATTATCTAATGCTCTATGTATCAATTTTTCATTTGACATTGTAGTTTACGAATAATTAATATTTAATACTTTTGGCACTTATAACATTTTTATTGAGCGAGATGCGTTTTCAATTATCGTCTCACCTCTAGTCTATATAGTACGGAGAGTACAAGATGTTTAGGACAAAAATAATACTCACTTATGGCAGAAGTCGGCAATATGCTTGTAGTACCGGCAAAGGTTGCCATGTGTGCCGCTCGCCGAGCAGTACAGCGGCACCACACACAGGTTGTAACTGCCTTTCTTGCAATTAACGCAGGCGCGACATGGCTGCGTCGGCTCTATTGCAACGCGATCGCCCATTTTTAAATCTCTTACATTTCTGCCAACCTTTTTGAAAAAAAATCCGTATAACAAATAAATTACACATGGCGCATTTCTACCATTCTTTCGGGAAAAATTATCATTTAACAAATCGTTTCAGGCGCCAGTAAATATGGGATATACGAGTATATACCTAATATGAGGACAGTGACACACAGAGTACCTATATCCGCTAATGGCTCCAAACATCTTGAAATGTGACCTTAATATGTGTCTCCTTAGATAATTACCTCGACTATGACGCCAGCGCCCTCATGGCCCATTACCATCGGTTCTGTCAACTCTTCTAATCCACATTTTCCGCTTGAATACATTTTAACATCCGAACCGCAAATGCCCACGCAATCTATCTTCACTAATACTTCTGCAAAAACATCATTTTGTTTTAAAGTGAATACTTCAATAGTGGGAGGCAGTTCAGAAAAGTGGAGTATAGAGTTTGATGCTGTAGCTACCTATCTAGCTACCTACCTATGTGCAAATTTAATTACACTACTCGAAAGCTAAAGGATCAAAGATTTTTTGGCATATAAATAGTGCCTAGTTATATTAAAATTCGTAAGAAAATATTACTAGTAGGTAATAGTCGCGTATGAATGCAAAACACACGACCGTGTCCATGACACAGCTATAGGTACCTACCCCATTTTTTTATAACCACCCTCTTACAGAAGGTATTCGGTAAGTGAGTAACGGATGCCAGAAGCCATTTCCTAATACCTTATAAATATTGAATCATACTATAGTCGGCAGCGCAACTGCAGCACTTCTGGCGTTGCCACCTACCATCAAGTAGATCGTCAGCCTGTCTGATCAATTTACATAAAAATATAATTATATAGCGCGCTGAGTAAACAATGAAACAAATAAATAATAACACTCACCATTCTCGTTTATTTCTGGCATCGGCCATTTTTCCTGCAAGCAAACGTTGTTATGTATAAGTAAGTAACTAGTTTCTAAACCAAGATAGATTATATTATTTTTATAAATAATCTCTAATATAATTAAACTTACAACTCTAATATCATTGGCACTGTGTAAAACTGCCGCGTAGTTCTCAGTCATTTTTATTCAGTAGATTACCTCTCTATAAATGGTTAACTACATTAATATTTGTAACAGAATGATATGACACTGTAGTTATATTTTATCTTTGTTTTATAAACATTCGAGACAGTGTCTCTGTTAGTTTATATCTTTTATCTGCATTCAAACAACAGTAGCGATAGTAATTTACGTAATAGTTACATAATTAATAAGTAGGGAATGTGTTATTTTATGAATAAGTTTTTTATGAATATAAAAATGTGACATACTTAGTGTGACCTCTGAGCCCTCTTATTATCAATTGTTATCAATGTTTATAAAACTGGCTGATGCCCGCGACTTAGGTAAAATCAATCTATAGCCTATAGCCTTCATCGATAAATGGACTATCCAACACAAAAATAATTTTTCAATTCGAAGCAGTAAAATCAAAATCAAAATATTTATTTATCAATTAGGTTTCTACAAGAAACTCTTATGATCGCCATTGTAAATTTAAATTTACCAGGGTTTCGGAAAAAAGCCAAGATGACGATCCTGAGAAGAAACCCCGAAAGAAACTCAGGATACTATTCTTTTTGTCATCATTAAAGTTCCTGTAGTTCCTGAGATTAGCGCTTAAGTATTACTTCTTTACTGCCTTTTGTCCGTGATTTCGTTTGCGCCTTTTTCTTGGGTGTTAAAATATTATTCAATCTTTGTTGCTCATATATTATGTATATTATTTTTGTAACTCGTTGATTTTTTATTTTTAGATGTTCCTTTGGGAACAATATTTACTTTTTTCTAGCTCAAAGGTACCTTATGTCCTTTTTGTATCGCTGACAACTTGTATGCAAAATTTCATTATGATCAATCTGTCTGTCTGTTTGTTCCGGTTAATCCCCGAAACGAGTAGACAGATTTTGACGGGACTTTCACATGTTATAAGGTGCAACTTAGGCTACTTTTATTTTTGAAAAAAAAAAAATTATATATATATAAAATCAGTCTCCAGTGGGGCCGGGAAATAAATTTTAAATTATTAAAACAGTTTTTTTTTAATAAAAGCCATATACTTGTACTTAAAATATAATTTATTTTCAAATAACTATTTCTTTATTTGTGTCTTATATAATTCACAATAAACACTATTAGGCAATATATAATAATATAAAATATAAAAAAAAAAATGGATTCTATGTCAATACTCGTAAAATAATAGTCAGGGAGTAAAAAATGGCGCCATCTTTTGGCATTATTGCTTTGTTGTAGCGTTTAACTTTATTTACATATATAATAATATAATTATCAATTTTATTTATTCATAATAATAAATTATTCCATGTCAATAGTGGGTTTAATGGTTGTTGGTGCCTCTGGGCTGCACGTGGATCATGACCTTGATGCCTTGACCCTGGCGGGCCACCTCGTAAGCCTCCAGGGTCTCCTCCAGGGTGAAGTGGTGAGTCACGAGTTCCTTCACGTCTATCAGACCACTCGCCAACATGGATAGGGCTATGGGGTACCTGCAAAAGAGAATGTCATCAATACTAATAATAAATCTGTAAGGGTCGGTCATGGAGTAATTTACTTTGTTTTCAGAAATATCGTGTATATAGGCTCTATACATGATACTGAAACTAAATTGACCATTTTTACAATTTTTTTCTGTCTGTATGTATGTATGTATGTATGTTCCTTCATAACTCTTAAACGAATCAACTGATTTTTCATGAAACTTGGTAGATAAACATTTAGACGTACGGGACACAGGATAGGTTACTTTTTTCTTTTTCAACGCGGACGAAGTCGCGGGCGCCAGCTAGTCAATAAATAAATCCTTACATATTATAAAACAAATGCCTCCGGCGCGTTGGTCTGTCTGTCTGTTCGTGATAAACTCAAAAACTAGTTATGTTGTTTTGCAACTATCACTTAAGGGCGCGTATAAAGAGAAATAGCCAATCATAGATTTGAATTTTATCTAAGTAAACAAAGTCCAATTTAAAAACTTTTTCAAAATAGATAAATAAATGAAAGTGAAGACTCGGACAGAAAACATAATATAATGAAATTTTCTAAATAGAAAAAAATCACCAAGTGAACTCTCATTTCCATCGATTTTAGTTTTATTTTGAAAATGACACACATTACAAAGTTAAAAGTGTATGAGTAAAATCTTACTTCACAGATTATCTAATGCTCTATGTATCAATTTTTCATTTGACATTGTAGTTTACGAATAATTAATATTTAATACTTTTGGCACTTATAACATTTTTATTGAGCGAGATGCGCTTATCTTACGTCGCATGTTGTGCGTAGTTCTACGTATTTTGTGTCACTGTCATGTCTAAGGGGCCACGCGGGTGAAATTACAAATTTTGTTTGCTTTATACGCACTCTTAAGGGGTATTTTTAGTTTACGACCTATTTTCAGATCTACCGACAAAAAATTTCATAAAAATCGGTCTTACAAAACAAACAAAACAGACCAAAGAGATCGTATCTCATACTACATAAGGTCACAAGTCAACTTTCACAAGTCACAAGTCACAACTCCATACAAACGTAGAATGATTACTACTCCGCTTCGGAGTTTACTCCTTAAGATGACACAAGTCATCTTAAGGAGTAAACTTCAAAAATGACTTACTCGTTAACATATCTGAAGATGCCCCTGATGTCCACTTCCCTGGCCACGGCGCCAGCCAGAGGCAGGTTGAGCTCCGTCGCGCCCATTCCCACCAGCACTGCTACGCCACCCGACTTTGTCGCCTAAACACATACGATATCTTATTCTTGTATGCCACGACGATCTTGCAAACGGCTCTAACGATTTTGACGAAAATCTGGGGTTACGGATTTTTTAGGTCTACAAATCGATCTGTCAGGGTCTTATCTTAGAGAAAATTCGTTTTAGTTAGTTTTTTTTTACTAGAAAGGGTACAAAAGTAATACCGCGCGGGCTCGTTTTATAATATTTTGAATTGAATTATTAATTCAAGTATTTTTGAATTTTTTATCTATAATGTTTCATATACTTTCTTTCTTACATGTAAAAAAATTTAAACCAGTCATTAGCTCGAGCGACGCTCGGTCGCCCAGTCTAGTATACCATTATTAAGGGATGTCTTAATATAGGCCTTATAGGCGACGGTAGCCACCTACCATCAAATGGACCATTAGCTTGTCTACCGACCTTAACGTGCAAAAAACCTCTCAATAGAAACTTAATCAAAACACTCACTCTGATGAAATAAAGATGTTCAATTTCATTACAAAAAATTCAAAATATGATAATATTCTTAAATTCCAAATAAAACTGAATGGAACGACTGTTGTTTGTGTTATTTATAGGCGACAGTAGTCACCTACCATCAAGCGGATCGTCAGCCTGTCTGCCACCCTTAATAATATTAAAAGGATATAATATTTCAAAAATCATCCACACGTTGCACATCCTTTTAGAAACGCGTGAATGAGATGCCAAGCCGAGGGGTAAAGCTAGTTGTAAAGTAAGTGAAGGTAAAACTGACCAATAAAGCCAGTCGAACGGTGGCCTGTGCGCCGCTAGCGTCGAACGAAATGTCCGGATGGCGGTCGAGTAACTCGTGAATCGTTTTCACGAGTTGAGCCTCGTTCGACTCACGAGTCACGAGGAGGGTGTGATGCGCGCCAAGTTTCTTGGCGATGTCTAACCGGGACTGCATTATATCTGAAAATTGTTCAAGAAAATTCTATTACTATTACACTTTTAACTAAATGCCTTGGAAATATATCCCCAGGGGTATAAAGTGTGACCGCCTCCTGCGTATGCCAAGACCATAAAATAAAACAAGCTGCTATAAAAACTCCAATTTTGTAGTTTTAAAAATTAAAAAGAATAACATTGAACATGCTCGTCCATTAAGAGGGAACGCTAGCAGCGTTTTTCCATACAAATATATTCCCCTGTTTTCTCCCTGGATAATCCTTCTAGAGCAAAAAATTGTCATAAAATCTAGGTTTGCTAAAGCTATGTCCCTATCATTTCTTTTTTTCCACCAACTAATTACATAAGAAAATATGACTTCTCAAAAATCGTAATATTATGTCCCTTTTCTGTCACCCTAATCAGACCCAAATTTAAAAGTTGTTAATTTCAATTCAGTTCAGTTTGAATTCTGTTAATATTATTACCAAGTACTTTCCTTACCTGTGATTAGAATTTTGGTAGCCCCCATGGCCCTGGCCGACAACAGAGTGACTAAACCAATAGGCCCAGCACCCAGGATCAGGACAGTTGACCCTGAAGTGACTCCACCTCGCCGGCACGCGTGGATGCCCACCGACAGTGGCTCCAGAAGAGCACCTTCCTCCATTGTAATGTTATCTGGAAGTCTAATTAAATAAATAATTAGAATATTATCAACCACCACCTTTTAACAGACTGACTATGGGATAATTAGGTACTCTATTACTTAATAAAGATCTCAAGAACATAAATCACGCCCAGTTGCTAAAATTAATATGAATATCAATACTAATAATAAATCTGTAAGGGTTGGTCATGGAGTAAGTTACTTTGTTTTCAGAGATATCGTGTTTGTAGGCTCTATACATGATACTGAAACTAAATTGACCATTTTTAGAATTTTTTTCTGTATGTATGTATGTATGTATGTTCCTCCATAACTCTTAAACCTATTAACTGATTATCATAAAACTTGGTAGATAAACATTAAGACGTACGGGACACAGGATAGGCTATTTTTTTTTCTTTTTCAACGCGGACGAAGTCGCAGGCACCAGCTAGTGTAATAATATAAAATGTTATATTCATTATATTAAGGGCAAAAAAATATAATATCTATATGAGGCGATATCAAAAAAATTGTACATTTTGAAAAAGCTCAATGTCCCCATATTAATACGGGTGTAAAAAAATCCTATGGTGAATAAATAAGCCGTATTTTTTAAAAAGGCGCTTCAATATTCATTCTTTGTTATATAAATACCAGATCAACTGAATTAGTCCAAAGGAATACAATAAAAACCAAATCTAATGAAGTGAAGTTTTTTTTTGTCATACAAAAAAGTAGTGTCTCCCGTGGTACTTTTAAAAGAAAAAAATAATAACTTTTTCATAATCCATCGAACACAGTTTTTTTTTATAAAGTGTACTTGGAAAACGATCACTGTGCATAAGAAACCTTTTTATTTATTTAGAAACGTTGTAATAAATAAGAAAACTGAAGTAAAACTGATGTCTCCATATTTCATTACCTTGTGTGACGACCGTTGTGTGACGATATTATGTGTCCTGTTATACACTTTCGGAACGCATCCGTATTTTTTTACATCCGGAAACACTCGATTTACCACTCAACCTCACAAAACAAAACGTCAGCCACCTTACTTTTGCTGTATTGCTTTGATTTGTGAGGTTACCGTTTTGTTGCATTGTAAAATATTTACTTGTGTTACGCAATATCTCAGGTAAGTTTAATGATTTTACTACAGATATATTATCTTATGATATTATTTGTAATAAGTAAATCGTGTGATAGACAAGAATTGTGAAAATCTTTTTACTTTGTTTGTAGCGCGTGGTTTCTTGTTTTGTTAGGCTATATTTTGCTTCCATTGGGTGACGCCACACAAAAAAAGGGTGCATACACATTGGCAATTTTTATATTCCATTATGTTTTTTTCGTGTGACAAATTTTTTCGTTTTAAAATGTACGTTGTAGTCTGAATATATTTACGTTGTATATTTCTACATTCAAAATATTAAATTTATATGAATAAAAATTCATTGTGATCCATTAATTCATGATAATTTTGTAATGTTTTTATTTTTTATTTTAAACCGACTAAAAAAAGTTGGTTCTCGTTTATATGTATCTTCGCGATTTTATAAAGAACTACTGATCCGATTTGAAAGCTGTTTTCGCCATTCGAATGCATATTTTTTCGTTTACTTATCGCTCTTACTTACTGTAAAGAAAAACACCGTGAAGAGCACAGTACGAAATTGCCCATGTATAGACTCTGCACTAAAAAGCCTTAAATATAAAAAAGAAAATGATTTTTTTTTTTTATAAGAAATATGAACTTCAAAAACTTACCGAACTAAAACGAAAAATATAAAAACATCAATAGACTTAGACCAGTTTACATTACCTAACTAAATATATACTTTTTCATTTATGTTTAAAAAATCTATTTTGGCATTTTCTTTTCCGTTTTTAATGTGAAAAATTATATAATTATCTCTATTGGTGTATTTACGTGATAGAACCATAGTTACAATTTGTGCTTTCTGGAGCAGAGAGACAATGAAGATATCGACAAAAGTTGAGTCAAGAAAATCCGGAGAAACTGCTATTGTTTTTACTTGCAAAATGTTGCATTTTAGATTGTTTTCTTTAAGATTTTTAATTAGTGATAATATAAATAAGATTTTTAAACTATTTTATTTTTGTTTATTTTTTAAATACCTAACTACCTTAACTATTCTACATAATGTGTTAAACTTTATAGTTTTGCGTCATGTCAAATGGAGATTAGTATAAAATACATTTATTCAAGTCAATTAAAATACAAAATGTAAAAGATAAAATAATGTCCGTAAGCAAATACACTGTTGGTATAATGCACCTTTATATTCCTTTGTGTTACAGAAATGTTAATATTCCATTGTGTTTCTTTTGTGTTACGTACAATTTTTTTGATATTCACTCATATTTTCATCTACTACTAAGTAATAATCTAAATTATTTACAAATTCTATATATCTCTATATATATAAAAACTAGTTTGTGCAGGCACATGGAGACGTGGGTACTATAAATACTCGTACTTGTAACAGAAATCCGCGGCATGTTTATAGTATCTGGCGAGGTTCCCGTGCACCGGAGGAGTGGCGCAGAACAGAATGTCGGGACACAAGTTGTACCGACCGGTCTTACAGAACTCGCAGTACCGACAGGGAACTCCCGGCTCAATCGCCACCCGATCGCCAACTTGTAGGTTCTTCACTTTAGCGCCGATCTGTAAACTTTTCATGTATGAATATTTTTATTATTGGACCAGTTGAATAAGACTGCATTTAAAAAAATATATATTGAGTAGAATAGAAAAACATTCACATATAAATGAAAATACATTTAAATCACACACTGAGTGTGCGCCATGCCAGCAAAAAGGTATCTGGCTCAGCATAAATAAGGTGATGTAGACATATTTACGTATTAAAATTTGTAGGTAATTTAAAATATTAGCTGGTGCCCGCGACTTCGTCCGCGTTGAAAAATAAATACTTAACGCCCGACAGAATGTATGAGGAATAATTTATTTAATCTTCATGGCTATTCTGGTGGCTCATAGCATTTTTTCTAATATTCCAAAATTGTTTTATCCAAAAAAGCTAACACCTTCTCTACTCGACAAGGAATTCGTCAAATATTAAACTCTTTGGTCAAATATATTCACAAGCTAGTTTATTAGTCAAACAAGCATCGTCTGTTCTGTACCGGTTCGACAAGGTATCAATTAAAATATTGATTGAACCTTGAAATTTATTATTATGTAAAAATTTAAAAAGTTATTTGAAGTCAATAATTAAAAAAATATTTCAAAGGTTTCACGGCAAAATGTATTCCTTATGAGCAACACTATCAACTGCGCCCTGCCGTAATAAAATAATTGCTATTTTATAGTTTCAGATTTGTCCTCATTGGCCCATTTGAATTGATCACAAATCACAAATTTTATTCGTCATTGTGGTTTGTCCTCACGTTTTACAGATTGCATTTTGCAATACATACATATAACTGTGTATATAACTCCATTATTATACAACAGAAATAATTATTAAGTAGATAAGTAATAATTACTTATTAAGTACTTACATAAGTATAAAAACCTATATGATTTTTATGAACGAGCTTCAACGTGCTATGGAGAGGAAAATGCTCGGGAGTAACTCTTATTTAATCTGAGGCTCGCGGTTATACCTACACTTCGAGATCGAATCAATAATGAGGGGATCCGTAAACGAACGAAAGTTACCGACATAGCCCGGCGGATCAGTAAGTTGAGTGTTTGTGGGCAGGACACTTATTAGGACGTCCTAATAAGCGCCAAGGGTAGACCTGTCCTGTTGGACAATTATGGGGGAGGCCTATGTCCAGCAGTGGGCGTTCACAAATCTCCAAAAGTAAACATTTCATCGATCGATCACGATGAAGGGGTAAAGAAAATGGCATATTGTGCTGTTCCCAATTCCCAAGGAATCATCTAACAGCTAATATAAAAAAATACAACGCCCAACCAATAAGAGGCGCGGACGAATTGGCGGACAAAAGCTTGTTTTATATAAGTATTAATTAATAACAAAGATATGTAAACGTATTCATAAGTCGTTACGTGTATTATTTCACCTACCAATCAATAGTCTTATGTAATAAGTACGTAGGTACCTATTGCCTTATTTATCTGCACTTATCAAACTTATGTAAGTAATACGCACGATAACAGTAATGCTAGAATAAATAAACACGATCATAAACCATTAATATGATAACTGCTTATCTAAATAGTTTTATGCGATTTAATTGTATTTATTAAACACTGGCTGGTGTCCGCGACTTCGTCCGCGTTGAGAAATAAAAGATATACTTAACGCCTGACACTATACTTTTGCTAAGAGCTGGATCTTTATTGGAATATTTACCCATCCTAAAATTCTATTCAAACTATTTGGTGAATGAATTTTTTAAATCGGAATCGGAGTAGTTTCGAAGATTACTTTCTACATTGAAACAAACATACAAACTTTACCTCTTTCATAATATTAGTATTGATAAAACCTTTTTTTTTATGTTTTAGTATATTACTACCTACTTATGAACAAAATTTTAAATTACTATTTTTAAGAGGGAAAATAGACTTGTTGACTACCTTAGCAACTACGCCAGATGCCTCATGTCCCATAATCATTGGCTCCTTGAGTATGAAGGGGCCGCACTGTCCGCTCTGCCAATAGTGCACGTCAGAGCCGCAGATCCCCACGCAGTCCATTTGCAAAAGCACTTCTGCGGAAACACATCACAAGTGATCAGACCATTAATTAAAATAAACAACCAATTGACAGGTTGAATTATGCATGTATTAATACTCGTATAACATGAACAGTCATGTAAATGACCTACACATATTAATAATGTCTCTCTTGGTGTGTGAGAAAAAATTGCTGAATCTTTTTATGGTTTTTATGGACATTTATGATTTTTGCATCCTAACTAATATTGTAATTGCGAAATTGAATTTGTTTGTTTGTTACATTCTTGAGGGATCATCTAAAATCTAAAAATAAACAAAATAAACATAAGTAGGTAGGTACTTAAAAATTCAATGATTGTCAAAAAAAAAAACTAGAAAAGTTTGCAAGTTAAACAGCGGAAATTATACAGATTTTTTTCATCATTTAACCTATTGTTCATTCCAACTATTATTTCTTGATCTGACAGTAAGATAAAAATGCTATGTTTCCAGATAAAGAAACAGCATTATAACATCTGATAAGAATATAGCAGTTTCATGCAGTTTTTATCAGAATACTACCTATCAAGTGAATTGCATTTTCTATATACACATGTACCTACGAGTAGGTATATTCTTAGTGTTGCCCATATAAGACAACATAGGAGGCCTGAAAAAGAGCTCACGTTATGTTAAGTTGAAAAATGGAAGGGAAGACAAAGGACAAATCATGGTGAAATTTGGAAAAATAATAATAATTTATTTGTCCCACAACGCAAGTAATAACTCAGTTTTGGCAAAATTAAACTCTTATGCAATGACCATATTAGGAGTTTAATTTAAGCATTTACAGAAAACAAATATTGGATGATATTATGACAAATTTATTACATCGCAATGAATTCAAAACTACGGATGTAAGCACAACTATGCAAATAAAAATAATACAAACAAGAAATACATTCAAGAAAATAATAAAAAGAATAAAGAAAATTAGTTAAATAAAACCGTCAAACAAGCAATAATTTGTCGACAAGAATGCTGTCTGTGCGCATGAGTTTATGAAGGACATGAGGAATACGACGTCAACAAATAATTAATTGGTCCATTAACTATTCTTTGCAAACTCGATGTATACAGGGTGTAGCCTGTAATAAGAGCAATAAATTTAAACGATGATTCTATAGAGCATACGCAGTTACCTTAACCTAATCATAATGCTCCAAAGTGCTTATACTCAGATATACATATATACAGTGATGTGTACACATCACTGGAGATATAGCAATTCAAAGTTACAATACATAATCAATGAATTTCATGATCGCCAAACTGTCGGTTATCAGTCGTTAGAGGTCTTGGTACAGGGTACTGAGGCGTAAATGTCTAGTACTCCGACTGGACACATTATGTCTGTAGTAGTACATTGCTGGCTCGATTAATTTTAATAGAAAATAACAGTAAATTTGTTTTTCATTTTAATTAATTGAAACCATTGATTCGTTAAAGGTTCTATATTTTATTTATTGCTCTTATTACAGGCCACACCCTGTATATAATATGCCTAGATAGAACACAAGACATATTAATAAATTAGTTTTACATAAAAGGCTTACGAAAATCAATAAATCTTATATTTTCTGTGCTATGTATATGATAATATTGATAATAAGTAGGTACTTCTATCATGTTTTCCGTATAAATTAATTAAAAAAGAAATAGATGTTTCGATCTATACTATACTAATATTATAAAGCTGAAGAGTTTGTTTGGTTGAACGCGTTATCTCAGGAACTATTGGTTCGAATTGAAAAATTCTTTTTGTGTAAGATAGTCCATTTATCGAGGAAGGCATTAGGCTATATAACATTTTGAACGCGGACGAAGTCGCGGGCACCAGTTAGTTTAAATATAAAATTGCCCTGCAAAAATGTGTGAGAAGTGAATAAATGGCGACCTTTTTTCAGTCTCACAACCTAAATGCGGGGATACACATGCCAGTAAATTTGGAAAGTAGCTGGCATGAAAGTTACGAGTAAATAGCACACTGCGGATACATTTGCAAGTAATAACCAGGTGATTTTTTGTCTGCAGCTTAGTAAACATTTGTATAATAAAATGGCCGCATAGTCCTACAAATTGAGTAGTACGTTTTCCCAGTCCTACGCTTGGAAGTTTTTTACGGCTGCTAACTCCTTTAGCTACCTCTATCGAGAATTTTCGCAGAGGAAAAAGTTGTTCGTCTCGGCAAACTGAAGCTACTCGCGAAGATTCAGCCTGTTAGTTATCAGAAAAAAATTCCTTTGAGGGATACTGGACCAATAGGTTTCTTCCCCATAAAATATTATGAATTTCAAGCGAAATTTAGTCCTATGCAATTAAGAATATTGTTATTATATTTTTTATTAATTAACATATTACTTAAAACAAATTACAAACAAATATTAAATTGTTAAATAAATTACTACCTAACAGGTAGGTATTTGTTTTACTTACCATCGTCAGCGATTTCTGGTATCGGTGTTTGTTCCTGGAAATAAATCGTTATCGTTAATATTTATGTCAGGCATTGAATATTTCATTTATATAAAAAGATCTATTTTTTTTGTATTATTTTGAAGGGAAACTAGACACAAAATTACCAATAAAAACTTTGTTTATCCTATCGCTACTAAACTTGACAGGATCACCGCTTGGCTAATCCGTAGATTGTCTAAAAATGTCATTAAAATCGGTTGAGCGGTTTATGAGTGCAAGAACATACATACATAGATTTTTATGTAGATAAATATAACTAGGCGATGCCCACGACTTCGCCCGCGTTGAATATTAAAATAAAACATTATACTTTTATTACATTCTGAGATTCTACTCATCTGGTAAAAGATTTTCTTTAAATCGGATGAGTAGTTCCGAAGATTACTTTCTACATACATACAAACAAACATAAAAACTTAACCTGTTTATAATATTAGTAATGAAAAATAGATTAGCTAATTATATCACACGAAGCTATGGTACCAATTAAAACCCGTTGTTATTAATAAATAACTCGATAAAGATGTCAAGTTCATTGGCAAATGTATCGATCCGGACACAAACAAGACATTTTTCCGCAAAACTCGATCGAATAATGTAAGAAAAAAGTTTTAATTAACTTCACTTCAACGAGAACTAAACGGAACACGTTCCGGTTCCGGTACGATTTAAATTTCGATTCTAAGTTCTTATTTTAAAAATTTTAAACGTGTGCTCATTTTAAAATTTAAAACTTTTTTTTAAAATATTCAGCATAATATTTAGCGTCGAGTGTCTATGGTTTATGTTATAAAATTCACTTACCAATCTTAAATCTTTCGTTTTATGTAAAACAGCGGTCAGATTGTCCGTAGCCATTTTTTTGACGCGTGCGCGGCGTTCAAGTTGTACGCAACTACTGAATAAACTGAATTATTGTCAATCCAATTGACTTGACAATAGTGAGTGGCTTTGAATTGTATCTTTGCCGTTAGGAGGTGTGTCTTGTATTATGTAATCTTCGATAATTTCGCAAGCGAGCTAATTGTATCATACATTGCTGGCAGTCTACAGTACAAGATCAATTAGTCTGTGACTTTGGCATCGATGCATGCGTGCTAGTGGATTTATGTTATCAATATCTCAATATTGAAAAAATCTAATATTAGGCGGCGTTTACCATAGACGCGTTTTGTCCGATCGCATTTCCTATGTTGAAATGTTTATTTTAGCATTAATTTTAGTTTAGAGTTAATGTTATAGTATTATAAATATATTTTGTTCCGGTTTTGTCAAATAAATGTACTTATTTAAATAAAACATTATAAAATTTTCGGATGCTATTATAATAAACGTGAAACCATATAATAACTATTATAAAAAAGGATTATTGTAAATACCTACATATTTTTGTAAAAAGGCATGGTATAGTCTTTAGTATAGTTTCAAGTTGTAAAAAAGATTACATTTTCAAAAGATCAAAATGTACATAGTTACAAGTTACATTTTGATAAAAGTATTAGTCATTAGTCAGTAAATAAAACATCGATGCTTCCTCCAAAGAGGTTCGTGTTAACAAATTCGTTTACTTACAGTAATGTAATGTTGTGTATACGCGCCTTTATAATCACTGCATGTGTGCACTATGGCTGGAGGCCAGCAGCTGTCCAAATGCCGGCCGGCTCGGCTACAGTGATGTTTTGAACATCTATTTTTAAATAAAGAATTTCATAGCTATTTTTACAAGTTACCTTTTCAGTGATTAACTACTCGACCGATGATATTGAAGTTTTGCATACACGTTTTCAGGAATACAGAAGAGGACATAGGGTAGGTACCTTTCATCCAGAAAAAAGTACTCTTCCCGAAGGATCATCTAAAATAAAAAATCCAACGGCTGGCAAAGCTATAATATTAATAAAGATGTTAGGAGTTATATTGCTCATATATTTTGTTAGGCCATATATTTTTTTATTTTTCAGAGGTCGAAGTCGCGGCGTAGGCACTAGGCTAGTACTCTTATAAAATAGTGTTACGACCGAACATTCTCGAAGCGTTTGTTTATCATAAACAAACAGCGTGTTGTTGTTTATCATGAGACCTGGGCGTATGGAAATTTCCATACGTAGAAGGAAGCCCTCCTGTCTCAGAGAAAACTGTTCCTTATGTTCGCGACATAAGGTTCACATTCCCTTAAGCCAGAAAGTTGTTTACGATGTTTGTTTTTTATGACTTGTTTACTTGTGTACGAGCTTGTTTACCTTAAAGTTTCTAGTGTTTTCCAAAAACATCGCGGCTGACTGCGCGTGTATAAATACGGGTGCCATCGCTCGAGTGGGACAGTTCTGCGACAACAAGCGATACGAAAACAACTCTTGGAAGCTTTTGCGAAGATATTTGCGACAGTGCATTATTGACACATAGAGTGAATTATTTACGACTTTAGGCAAGTTTTACGGTTTAATTGGAAAAGCTCTCATATTTTGGAAGTCATCTTGGTCTGCGTAATAAATCGTGTTCTTACCACCCTAAACGGCATTTTAACTCACCCCGCACGTAACAACTGGTGTCAGAAGTGGGATGCCGTTAATGCCACGGGACGAAGGAACTCGTACTCCACGGACCAGGAGGCAAGTGGAGATGGATGCTGCGAGACAACGAGCACATGAGGAGCCGGAGGAAGGCACCGATGCTGATTTGCTTCCTACGGCAGTACCTACATCGAGCCCGTCGATGGACCTCGCTGCGCTGCTAGCTGCTGTGCAGAGCATACAAGCCAGTCAGGAAGCCGCTCGCCGTGAACAGGAAGCTGCTGTACAGAGCATACAGGCCAGTCAGGAAGCTGCTGTGCAGAGCATACAAGCCAGTCAGGAAGCCGCTCGCCGTGAACAGGAAGCTGCTGTACAGAGCATACAGGCCAGTCAGGAAGCTGCTGTGCAGAGCATACAAGCCAGTCAGGAAGCCGCTCGCCGTGAACAGGAAGCCGCTCGCCGTGAACAGGAATCTGCTAGCCAAATGCTGCTTTCGAAATTGGACACAAGCCTTGAAGTCATCTGCGATAAAGTTAAAAAGGTAGAGTCCGAAGTTAAAGGGGTCTCAGTGAAAGTCGAAGGCCTGGAAGAGAGACTCGACCAAACCGACACTCGCCACCAGGCGCTCGCCGAGAAAGTGCAGAAGTTGGTGACGAGGGAGGCAGTCTTCACTGCGCCGGTACCTACACAAGGTAGGCTGGACTTGCCACGGTTTGATGGCACATCTTCCTGGACAGCCTATAAGTACCAGTTCGAAACCCTCTCTAACTGCAGCGGCTGGACTGAGGATCAAGCATTCATGGCGTTGACTCTAGCCTTAAGAGGAGACGCCCAACTGATTCTGGAGCGACTCCCTACAGAAGGAAGATCTCTGCAAGCCCTACTGGAAGCTCTAGAGACACGATATGGTGACAAGCACATGGAGCACACGTATAGGGCTCAACTACGCGATCGCACGCAGAAGCCCACGGAAACACTCCAGCAGTGGGCTGACGAAATCGAGAGATTAGTTCGTCGCGCCTATACATCAACACCGAATGCAGTAGAAATAACTCTACTCCAAGCTTTTGTGGACGGGATAAGGGACGGCGAAGTTCGCGCAGCGGTACGTTTGGGTCACCACCAGACCCTGAAGAGTGCACTGGCACATGCTCTGGAAGTGGAAGCTGTGCGGCGTGACACGAGGCCATTCAAGGTCAGGGAGCTGGTAGCCGAGG
The DNA here is from genome assembly GCA_945859745.1 of Synanthedon formicaeformis. Lineage (NCBI taxonomy): Eukaryota > Metazoa > Arthropoda > Insecta > Lepidoptera > Sesiidae > Synanthedon > Synanthedon formicaeformis. Next base: position 1,068,178 of record OX243968.1, on the reverse strand, counting down.
AGCGAAAGCCTCGCTATGGCCCGACCTGCTATGGCTGCGGTGAAAAAGGCCACATAAGGCTGGACTGCCCAAAGAAGAAGAGAAAAAGGGTCTCAGAGATGGAGACCCAAGTTGACGAGGGGCAGTTAAACTAAGCGTTGCCAGGGCCGCGGGGCAGGCGCTGGCTGGGAGAAGGAAAGCCCCTGCTATTACTATCAGACAAGCTTCTAACGGAAACAGTTTAAGCATCGAGGGTACGCTGAACGGTAAAAAGTGCAGGTTCACAATAGACACAGGAGCATCGCGCACCATTGTAAGACCTGAACTCTTAAAACGAACTATCTCATGGAAGCAACGATCTCCAACATGTCAGCTACGAACAGCAACGGGCCAGCCAGTACCTGTCCTCGGTGACTCAGACGTGGAAATTGGAATTGGTAGTCAGTTGTACTCAAACTCAGTGCTGATTGCCAATATTACTGACGACTGCATATTAGGACTGGATTTCTTAAAAAATCACCGTTGTATTTTGAACGTCGACCAAGGAGTACTCGAATTTCCTGATCAAGAAGTTTTCTTAGAAGGCTCGACCCCATGTACACTCTATTGTTTAAGGGACGTCAAACTAGCTCCCAGATCAGAAAATCTAGTAATGACGAAATTCTCATCCAACGTCAAGAACGGGTTATGTGTCATTGCGGAGGATGAAGGAACACATCCTAATTGGATAATGGCCAGAACACTACTAATGACAAGCAGGATAGGCAGAGTAAGAATTTTAAATCTCAGCAATGAAGAGGTACAGCTCAGAAGAAACAGCGTAGTTGGAAAGTGTCAGGAAGTGAAGTATTTAAGACGTATAAGCAGTACAACAAACGCAGTAAATAGCACAGACTACCAGGTATCGCAGTTATTGGATTCGCTGAAAGGAAATTTGTCGTCAGTTCAGTTGAGGCAAGCTCAGGATCTTTTAATGCGGTTCAAAGACATATTTGCCGTTGGAAATGATTGCGGTAGAACAGGACTTGTGAAGCACAGAATAGACACCGGCGATTCAAGACCTATACGACAAAGACCTCGTCGAATCCCGTGGGCAAAAGAAGCTGAAGTTGCGGATATGATAAGGGATATGGCGGCAAACAAAGTCATCGAACCATCTACAAGCCCTTGGTCGTCACCTGTGGTACTGGTGAAAAAGAAAGATGGCACAACCAGGTTTTGTGTAGACTACCGAAGGCTGAACGACGTTACCAAGAAAGACAGCTATCCTCTACCGCGTATTGATGACACTTTTGATATGCTCAGTGGAATGGAATGGTTTTCTACCGTTGATCTTAAAAGTGGGTACTGGCAGGTGGAAATAAGTCCAGAGGATAAGGAGAAAACAGCATTCTCTACGGGCATCGGAAATGGACTTTGGCAATTCAATGTCATGCCGTTTGGTTTGTGTAATGCTCCCGCAACGTTTGAGCGCCTTATGGACAGAGTTATGGTGGGTCTTCTGGGAGATGTTTGCCTGGTGTATCTGGACGACGTAATCATCATGGGTCGTGACTTCGAGGAACATCTCCAGAACCTTGAAAAGGTGTTCAACCGTCTACGCGAGGCAAACTTAAAACTAAGTCCTAAAAAGTGTACCTTCTTCAGCAACGCAGTTAGCTATCTGGGGCACATAATCACTAAGGAAGGAGTTCAAACAGATCCAGAAAAGATCAAAGCTGTAAAAGACTGGCCTACACCAAAGAATAAAACCGAAGTCAGATCCTTCCTTGGCTTATGCGCATATTACAGGCGCTTTGTCAAAAATTTCTCAACAATAGCCAAACCCCTCCATCGCCTGACTGAAGATAAACAGGTGTTTGCTTGGGACGCAAATTGTGACAACGCTTTCAAAGAACTGAAACAGCGTTTATGTGAGTCCCCGATATTGGGCTATCCGACTCGGAATGGAAAATTCATTGTGGATACGGATGCCAGCAACACGGGTATTGGTGGAGTGTTGTCACAAGTGCAGGGAGACAAACAAGTTGTGATTGCGTACTACAGCAAAACGCTTTCCAGGCCAGAGAGAAACTACTGTGTTACACGTCGAGAGTTGTTAGCTGTAGTGAAGACCTTGCAGCACTTTCACAAGTATCTCATTGGACGTGAGTTCACCTTAAGGACGGACCATGCTGCACTTAAATGGCTTCTTCAGTTTAAAAGTCCTGAAGGACAGGTAGCACGGTGGATTGAGCAATTGCAGGAATTCCATTTTGCAACAGAACATCGAAGTGGTAAAGGTCATGGTAATGCTGACGCTCTATCGAGAAGACCATGTCCTGAAAACTGTAAACACTGCAGGAAACAAGAGTCTCAGGAATCAGTAAAAATTATCCGTACCCAAGGATTAGACGACGACTGGTCTGGAGAAAATATGAGGAAGGCGCAAGAGGAAGATGACGACCTGCGATTGATCTTAGATTGGATAAAAAAAGGAGTGAAACCTGAGTGGGCGGATGTATCAGCTTCCAGTCCTGTTACAAAAAGCTATTGGGCTCAATGGGATAGTTTGACCCTGGAAGGCGGAATCTTGTGCAGGAAATGGGAGTCTAATACCGGACATCAGGTGACTGTACAGGTTGTAGTCCCTCGAAGTAAGGTATCTCCTCTACTACGTCATATCCATGATGGGGTGTCTGGTGGTCATCTTGGAGTGAAGAAAACCCTTTTGAAAGTGCGACAGCGGTTCTACTGGGTCCATTGCCGGGAAGACGTAGAAGATTGGTGTCGTAAATGCAACGCATGCGCTTCAGTCAAGGGACCACAGACAAGAAGTAGGGGAAAACTGAAGCTCTACAATGTAGGAGCACCATGGGAACGTATCGCTATAGACGTGGCCGGACCATTTCCTGAAACTGAGGATGGGAACAAATACATCGTTGTAGTGCAAGACTATTTCAGCAAATGGCCGGAAGTGTTTGCGACCCCTAACCAAGAAGCTAAAACTGTTGCCAAGAAGCTAGTTCAGGATGTAATCTGTCGGTATGGCGTACCTCTGGAAATACACTCCGATCAGGGGAGAAATTTCGAATCAGCCCTATTTCAAGAAATGTGCAACCTTCTCGGTATACATAAGACCCGTACGACACCAGCTCATCCTCAGTCTGACGGAATGGTCGAAAGGTTTAACCAAACATTGGAAAATAATTTGGCTAAAGTAGTCGACTCACATCAGAGAGACTGGGACCAGTACATTCCTCTTTTCTTGCTGTCTTATCGCTCCGCTGTACATGATAGTACTAGTTTTACCCCTGCCAGAGTGAATTTTGGACGAGAAATAAGACTACCAGTCGATGCAATAACAGGGTCTCCGCCGAATAGCCCAAGACTTGTGACGGATTATGTCAGCGATCTTCGAGAACAGCTGGATGAAGTGCATAAGCTAGTTCGCGAGTGCAGTCTCAAGACTGGTGAAAAAATGAAAACCCGTTATGATAGGAGATCAAACATCAACGGTTTTGAAGAGGGAACTCTCGTATGGCTTCATAATCCCTTCAGGAAAAAGGGCAAAAGCCCAAAGTTGCAAGCACGATGGGAAGGACCTTACAATGTGGTTACAAAAATCAACGACGTCACCTATCGAATCAAAAAGGGGCAAAGAGGAAAACCGAAGGTCGTACACATTGACCGTTTGACAAAGTATCACGGCACGAATGATGATCGGGACGATCATAACTAAGAGGGGGGTAATGTTACGACCGAACATTCTCGAAGCGTTTGTTTATCATAAACAAACAGCGTGTTGTTGTTTATCATGAGACCTGGGCGTATGGAAATTTCCATACGTAGAAGGAAGCCCTCCTGTCTCAGAGAAAACTGTTCCTTATGTTCGCGACATAAGGTTCACATTCCCTTAAGCCAGAAAGTTGTTTACGATGTTTGTTTTTTATGACTTGTTTACTTGTGTACGAGCTTGTTTACCTTAAAGTTTCTAGTGTTTTCCAAAAACATCGCGGCTGACTGCGCGTGTATAAATACGGGTGCCATCGCTCGAGTGGGACAGTTCTGCGACAACAAGCGATACGAAAACAACTCTTGGAAGCTTTTGCGAAGATATTTGCGACAGTGCATTATTGACACATAGAGTGAATTATTTACGACTTTAGGCAAGTTTTACGGTTTAATTGGAAAAGCTCTCATATTTTGGAAGTCATCTTGGTCTGCGTAATAAATCGTGTTCTTACCACCCTAAACGGCATTTTAACTCACCCCGCACGTAACAATAGTATACAAGAGCTATAACTGTCCGACTCAATTGACGGTCTTGTTTACCTCCTGAAGCGGGCGACGCTTGTTTACTTACCATCGTCCGAAATAAAAAGCGAATACGAAATTAGAAATGATTTTCTTTCTTCAAAATAAATATTTACTGTGGGTAGCATTTCTTAAATGTGATAAGGCACAATTTATCATATATTATGTTAGGTACATACATACCTTCCATTCCATATATACTTGTATATGCGGATGTTTTTCTCTTAACGAGCCCATGGCGGAAGATGTTCCCTTTGTGGAATTATAGGTACATAGCATTATTCTGAACTGAAATCGCTTTGATACAGTATTTTTACTATATTATATTGAAATTTCTACTCTGTTCTCAATTCTATATATTCATCATCAATAAATCACATTAACTATTCTTACACGTTTAAAATATACCTATATTTTTTTTTATATATATAAAACCTATTTTTCAGTTTTTGTAAATTTTTGCCTTTGTTTCGGCAAAAGTCGCTAGCACAGTATTAAGTAGATAGTACCTAAGTAGACTAAATTTTTAATTAATGAGAATAATAATTTGGTCTTGATAAAAAAAAATTACACATTTTGTTTTTGGACGCAAATTGCAATTACTAGATAAACATTCTGAGTCGGTCTGTATTTTGAAATTAAAACCGAGAGTGAAATTGCAATATTGTTGACAATAAAATTATCTTATAGATCTAAAATACAAATTTTTGTGCATTTTTAATTTCTCGCGGGTAGGTTGGTTAATAGTTATAAATTGATAGTAGGTACAAAATGAAGCCTCCTACTGTGATCATCACAATAACAAACAGCACTTTTTAATGTATTTATAATTGAAACGTTAAAACGCCATTAAACCTACATTAATATAGGGATGCATCAAAAAATGACTTCCTGTCATCAAAAAATGAGTGCGTACTCATGCCAGTATAATATCAATTTCTTCTTTGAGAACTTAGCATGTTCGCAAATATATTATACTTGACATGTTTTTTTATTTTTTCGTCTTGCAGCCAAGCACCGACCCATCTGTTTGTCACAAGAATAGGCCCCTGCGATGACAAGTTTAAAGGTGTAGTTTCCATATCAGAAATGAGCGTTAGCAGAAATGTTTACGATTTTATTGTTAACGGTTATGTTAATATTTCGGAGGATATAGCTGATGGATGGAATGTCAAGGTAAGGTATTGTAAAAGAAATTCAGCAATTACCATTTTCAGTTGTAACCGCTTTCATAAAACTATGTCCATATCTAAATTCACGCTGATATGATAGAGAAATTTTTTTTGTATGTTTTTATTATAATAATAGATAAATTCAAAATAAGTACTTACCCAACTGATTTTAAAAATACTTTCACATATAGAAAGTTTCATTATGAGCGAGTAACATAAGCAGTATTTTATTTAAAAAAAAAAAAAACTAAATTAATGTAATCAATGCACATCTGAGCATTGATATATTTGCATATGCACGAGTGGAGCCCGAGAGAGAGAGAGAGAGAGAGAGAGAGAGAGAGAGAGAGAGAGAGAGAGAGAGAGAGAGAGAGATGTTAAGAATCTTTCAAATAAAAAAGAATCATCAAAAATTTCACCTTGTCGAAAGTTCTGAGGTAACAAACATAAAAAATAAATAAAAAAATACATCCAAATTGAGAACTTCCTCCTTTTTTGGAAGGTACCTTCTTGTGGTAGGTACCTACCTTCCTACCTTGTGGGAGGTACGTGATATATAGTGATTGATAAAAATAATTTCATAATTATTAACATAATTTAATTATCACTTACTTATCTACGTGTGATTACCTCTCACAGCCACCAATAACATAATATCTACAATCGTTTTTAAGTTATAAGTAAACATAAAAAAAAGTCATCATCATCATCGTCGTCGTCGTCGTTATCATCTCCACCGCAGGACGTCCACTGCTGGACATAGGCCTCACCATAATTTTCCAATAGGAGAGGTCGACCCTTGGCCCTTATCAGGCCGTCTGTCCACCTTGTGGGTGGACGGCCTGCACTACACTTGCCGGTTCGTGGCCTCCACTCGTGAACCTTCTATTCCCAATGTGTGCTGCCCACTGCCACTTCAACTTACTGATCCGTCGGCTTATGTCGGTAACTTTCGTACGTCTACGGATCTCCTCATTTCTGATTCGATCTCGTAGTGTAACCCCGAGCACTGCTTAGCCCTCTCCGTAGCTCGTTGAGCTTCCTTACGAGGCCCATAGTTAGAGACCACGTTTCAGCGCCATATTATGTCATCACTAAGTAACACACATTGGTTGAAAACTTTAAGATACTGAGGAATTTGGGACGGAAAGATGTCTAGGTGTTTCCCGAACGCTGCCCATCCGAGCTGGTTTCGATGATTGACCTTCCTCTCGAAGTTGGCTCTAATTGGACTGTTTGTCTCATCAACAACTTACTTTAATTCATAAAAATAGGTATATGATCTGCTTTATCAGCTTAACGCTTTATATTAATCTTAGATAAATATTTTGTTAATTCTTCAAAAGCTGCTTTCTCCATAAAAAAATATTTTACTTTTAAGGGAACAATGGAGAAATGTCGAGACCTCCGCAACGTGGACACGTGTGATTATTTCAAGACATTCAGTTTAATCAGAAACGGGTGTGTACAGAACGACGACGACGTCGACGGATCGGACATTTACTCCGTGTTCTTCCATTACACAAGCCCACAGTGAGATATCTATTCAACAACTGCTTTATTTGGATATTGGTAAATCTTTTTTTTAAGATAAAAGACGACAGGTAAGCTGATAGCTGATAGGTAAGTGATAGGTAAGTGGTACCTTTTATATGAACACAAGCAACATTAATGTTCGTAGCAAAGCAACATATCATTTTGTAGGAAAGTGACAATTTTAGGATATCAATACTAATAATAAATCTGTAAGGGTCGGTCATGGAGTAATTTACTTTGTTTTCAGAGATATTGTGTTTATAGGCTCTATACATGATACTGAATTTTTAGATTTTTTTTCTGTATGTATGTATGTATGTTCCTCCATAACTCTTAAACGAATTAACTGATTATCATGAAACTTGGTAGATAAACATTTAGACGTACGGGACACAAGATAGGCTACTTTTTCTTTTTCAACGCGGACGAAGTCGCGGGCGTCAGCTAGTACTCGTATATAGATGTAGTTGTAGGTAAATCTACCCACGAAGAATTACCCAGGACGATCTATTTGACGGTAACAATACCGGAGGTTTTTGAAGGCATCTGGCAACAAATTTAAATTCTTAGATATTGTTCTTGTTTCATTAATACATTTATTATCTGAAAAACATAACATGTGTACAATAAAATTATAATCATGATGACATTTTATCTATATTAGTAATAATGTTGATGATAAGAGGAGGGTATCGGCAGATACTAACCCCACACAATACGTGTGGAAAATAACGATATTTTTCTTAAATATTTTGTAATTTTGTATAGAAAAATACTTACAGACTTATTTTCTCTACTTATAATCTACTGGTTTCAATTATGAACGTTTGTGATAACATACAAAATATCACACGTATCTAAACTGTTAAACAAATTGAGATGCAACTTGGTCAATAGATAATCCATGTTTTTGCTAGATTAAAGCAATATCAGTAAGGACGTTTGTTACTTTTTCAATCCTACTACTAAACAGATTTTAATGTAATTCTACTATTTAGGTATGTACAAGTAACATAGTGTATACATTAGAATAATACCTACGCTATAATAAATAGACATAAATTATGTGAAATTTTGGGAATAAAAATTCCAGTAGTTTCTTCGATAGAAACTGGAAAGAAAAATACAAAGTATCCTAAAGGTGCGTACCCACTATGTTCGCGCACCTGGGGCCCTAGACAAGTTGCATTCGCTCCGTAGCGATTCGATTCGCTAAAAATAAAATGTATGGGATTGACATATGCCTTCGCTAAATCACGTGATACTTCCCATACATTTATAACTATCGAACTTCGTTATCGTTATCGTTATGGCACTTTGTCTAAGGCCCCTGGAGCGTGCAACGTTGCACGCACCAAAGCGTGTGCTCCAAGCGGTGGCGGTTTTTTTAGCGAACACAAGTTGTGATGCGCGTAACGTCTACACTTGATTTGTTGCAGGTGCGTGATGCACGATTGATGCACGAACATAGTGGGTACGCAGCATAACACAGCGTTATGCTGTTTTAATCTGAGTGTTCCTATGTTAACATTACTCTAGGGCTGAAATATACTTTTCCAGGATAACGTGTCCCGTGAAAGCCGGTTCGTACAAGGTCCTCAATTATCCATTCTTCACTGAGGACAACTACTTATCAGTCTCCGAAGCGAAGATTTCGACCAGCGTATTTGGTTACACGTTTAAATTAAAAGGCTACAATGAAGACGACGATATGGTTTGCACTTATTTTAATTCAACATTTTATTTTTCCTATCCCTTCCAGTGTTCATTTCCCTATCCCCTATCCTTAAACCTACTGTAGTCGGCAGCACTTGTGCGTTTACTTGTGTTATAGGCGACGGGAGCCACCTATCATGCCGTCAGCCTGTCTGCAGACTAACATAAAAAAAATCCCTGATGCGTAGGGTTCGGACTAGCTGAATACTGAGCTGAGCGCATTTGCTATTTGTTAGAGGTTTGAATTTTATACTGGTGATAAATTTAAGAAATATAATTTGAATTGTGATTTCAAAAAAACAAGTGAAGAGTTTTTTCAGAATGAATGACAGTTGCTTTTAAGATTTTAGTAAAAGTTAGTTTTAGTATGTTCTTTAAAAATTATATTGAAATGTTTGTGTAGTAAATTTTTATAAAGTTGTTTACACATAGCTATAAGCTATGTACCAGTAAATTTAAAATGAATAAATTGATGATGAGAAGCAATATAGAAGGTCTGAGCGCCTCTTTCACCAACGTCAAGTAGGCTAAACCGTCACTTAAGGTGATTCTAAGAGCCGATGGATTTTGCGCGAGTAGGCGGAGCTAAGATGTAGCCCCCGCACCACCCGTACTTAGAGATCGCGTGAAACGAGTCAAAGACTAAATAAAGTAGAGTGGTAACATTTGATATTGAACATATTATGGTTAACTTTTATTTATTTATATATTTTAATAGTATATTTTATTTACAATTCTAGTTTTATATCATATGGCGTGTAAATAGACAGCTAATATTTACTGAAACCAACTATGACATATTTAGCAGATAGTAATGACCGGTTTTATCAAAAAACATAATTATGGATTCCATGTTAATTTTATATTGGATATTAAAAATTAGAAGTAAAATTGAATAATTCTCAGGGAGTTCTTTTTAAGGGAGTTGTCGAGATTAACATTTTCACAAAATAAATGATTAAAATCGGTTCTTAATCAGCGGGGATATAGCGTAAAATATAAAAAATATATAGGTATGTAATAAATTTATCAAAAAAGCTTATTTTAATACTAAATATGAAAACACAAATTAGAAATTGAAATTCATTTATTGTGATCTTTGCTTACAAAGTTTTTGTTCATCCATATTCATAATATGCACATGTTTCCACGCCACCAGTGAGGTAGTGTGTATTTAGCGCGTTTTTTTTACGTGGTTTCCCCGGTAGGCCTATTTCATGATCTATTGTGACTTAGACCTGAAAAACTATGTGTGTTGTGGGGAAATCTTTAGAATCATTTGGAAAGCTTTTAGGGTATTTGAAGACTAAATTCGTTAGGAATGTGTAAGTTTTGTAAAAATATAGTTTTTATGGTGAGGAAATCTATTTACAAATAATTTTATAAAGATTTTATTTAAAACGTAAATTTGTTTATATTGTATATATGTAAATATTGATTTACAATATAAAAATATGTACAATATTATAATATAGCTGTCCAAATTATTAAAAATGTCTGCACCACAAACTATTAACTTCACTTCAAAACAGTGTCGTATCTGTTTATCACCTGCTCAATGATAAAAACTATTCGAAACCAGCGCTGCGACGAGACGCACAACCTCCCCGTACGACGTTCAGCGCTACACTGCCGCCCGTCGCCCGCGCACGGACCCGCTAAATCTTTGTTTAGGTAAAATAAGATAAATATGGATAATGACTTGAAAAACTATTATATTAGGTCATTAATTGTACAGTATATAGGTCTAATCCATACCAAAATTTAAAAAAAAGAATCATGTAAATATTCCTTGTCGTTTAAAAGAAGATACAAGTTTTCAGCCAAAAACGACTTCCATTTAGATTTTTTTTTCACATAGTAGTTAAACAGTTTGACCAGTATTATTTGTACCTTATATAGATAAAATATCAATAAAAAGCATATATTTTTTTCAGAAATTTATGTTGATTTATGAAAGAGGAGTTAGCCTCTGAACATCCCGTTTTGGCTCTTAGTATCGCCTTAAAGTCCGGAATAATTTAGCTGATATACCTTTGTTTGTACAGTAAACGTCCCAAACATTAAATAGAAAATAATTTAAAAAAATCGCTTATCGAATGATGCAGTAAACCGAGTGCATAATTCAATAAAACAGAAAATGATTTCTAAAAGTAAATAATCAACACTACTTGTAGCTGGTGAAAGAGGCGCTTAATGTGGATTTTATAAATTAATTATTAATTAAAAAAACAAGGCTTAACTGTCAGTATTTAAACTGTGATACTAAATGCGAATCCAAATTATCTAGTGTAATTTAAATTTAGAATAGTGATTTTATCATTAAATTTTTAGATGCTGTGTGCACATATATATCTACAGCTGGTGTACATAAGAATTCACGATTGGAATTCAAACAATGAAGAATTGTCACCCTCGCCCACCACAACGACTGCCGACGGCGATCAAGCTCAACTCAATACAGAGGAGACATTATAATATAATATCTTTGCCTGATAATCAATTCTTAGATTTAACCCTTTAACCGCTTGGTTTTGTAGTTGTCGTGCCCCTACCCCTAGCGCCTGACTCTTAATTTTTTTTAAGAGAAAACAATGATTTAATAATAAACAGAGGAATTTGTCGTATATATCCGGCTCTGGCGAAATGGACACATAAAATAATTGTCGGATAAATCCGACTCTGGCGGCTAAAGGGTTACTGTAAGGGCAGTACCTCATACGTATAATTATGAGACTATTGAAGTTCAACAGGGCAGGAGGTTTGCCCTATTTGTAAACCTATAGCAACGCCACGAAATTGTCAGCCGTAGACATACACGTCAGAAATAAAAACTTCAATTAGTAGTATGTGTTGCACCATTTAAAAATCTTGATTAAATGGGCAATTTTTTTAAATAACTTGCCATACAGTACGCATATAATATAACTAGTTTTTGCGTGCTGCCGCGGTCTGCAAGCAGCCCGCGGGGGCGCGGTTGTGAGTTGGGTGGTGTCTTTTGCCATATTTAATTGTTTTTGGTTTGTTTTTGGGTCTTTTGTTTTGTAATTCGTGAAAAATTGGGGGTAAGTAAAGAAGGCGGAGGGAAGGGGGATAGTCTCAATAGGTCACCCTCGTTGAGACCTTTCAAATGATACCCAACACGGTGGGTCTACTTGTAACAGTTGACCGTGGTCTACTGAGTAGGCCGGAACTGAAAAATTTTAAAATTCGGTCTACTCTAAAGAATTCGTCTTTCCGAGACGTCTCCGATGAGTCCAAACACGACCCGGTTGTGACGCGCCGTTTCTGAGTTACGGACGGGGTGTTAAAAGGGGGGATGGGGTGGATTGGGGTCACTGTATCTTGGCTGTGTCTAAATGGCCGAAGTGGATGAACTTTTATGTTGCCTTTTGCCATAATTAATTGTTTTGGTTTGGTTTTGAGGTCTTTGATTTGTTATTCGTGAAGAAATGGGGGTAAGTAAAGTTGGTGGGGGAGGGAGAGGATAGTCTCAATAGGTCATCCTCGTTGAGACCTTTCAAATGATACCCAACACGGGAGGTCTACCTGTAACAGTTGAACGTGGTCTATTGAGTAGACCGGAAATGAAAAATTTTAAAATTTGGTCTACTTAAAAAAACCGTCTTTCCGAGACGTCTCTGATGAGCCCAAACACGACCCGGCTGCGTCAAGTCGTTTCCGAATTACAGCCGGGGGGTTGGAGGGGGGTTCAAATTTTTTATCTTGTCGAGACGTCTCAAATGAGCCCAAACACGACCCGGCTGCGTCACCCCGTTTCCGAATTACGGGCGGGGGGGTTGGAGGGGGGTTCAAATTTTTTATCTCGTCGAGACGTCTCAAATGAGCCCAAACACGAAGCAGTTGCTTCAAGTCATTTCCGAATTACGTGTGGGGGGGTTGGAGGGGGGTTCAAATTTTTTATCTCGTCGAGACGTCTCCGATGAACCCAAACACGACCCGGTTGTGACGCACCGTTTCCGAGTTACGGACGGGGTGTTAAAAAGGGGGGGGGGATGGGGTGGATTGGGGTCACTGTATCTTGGCTGTGTCTAAATGGCCGAAGGGGATGGACTTTTGCGGCTCTCCGGTCACCGTTTCTGCCGCTGCGGCCCTCGAGTCCGGGGTCGCGAATTCCTCGGAGGGGAGCCGGGGGGAGCGGGTCGCGCTGCGCGCTCCCCTATCCCTCCTATCCACCCCTCCTCGTCATCCGCCCCCCCGGCCTCGAGACCCTTCGCGGCGGGTCGACCACCCTCCTCTAAACGTGCAAAATCGCCATTCAGGTGTGATTTGTATGGAAGGGGGGTGAAGGGGGGGAGGTGGCGTGAAGGCGACGGTCTCAGGGGGTGGATCTCGGGGGGTAGTGGTTATCCGCCAAAGTGACCACCCACCTATCCCGGGTGGTTTTGGAGATATTCCCATCCATACAAATGTGAAAAAGCCACTTTTATATGGGAGCGGGATGAAGGGGGTGGGATAGGGGGATTAAACCTATCCCGGCACTTGGACCACCACCATAGGTGATCATCCCTTAAAGACGCCATCCCTCTATCTCCGGTGGTTTTGGAGGTGTTCCACTTTGAAATTTCCAAAAAGTTGTATGGAGTTTAAAAAAAATGTATGAACGGGATGGGGATTAGTGGTCCGGTGGTAAGGGCCGATGACCCTCTATGACATTCCGCAAACCCCACCCTTCTACCCCTCTTAGTTTCCGAGGACCTCTTACCGTCTTTGTACCGGGTCGGTGGACCGAGGGTGCCACAAGTGCCTGGAGATCGGGACTTCACCCACTATCCGACGGGATAAGATAGACCGCCCCGCATTGCCCAGTTCCAGGTGAAACGGGAGCTGTTCAGAAATACCATAATTTTGTATGAAGAGGGGATGAAGGGGGGGAGGTGGGCTAAGAGTGACTATCCCAGGGGGTGGAACTCGAGGAGAAACTGCTACCCCCCAAAGTGATCACCCACCCATCCGAGATGGTTTTGGAGATATTCCCATCCTTTTCGCCGAAAATGCCACTTTTGTATGGGAGCGGGATGAAGCGGGCGGGATAGGGGGATGAAATCTATCCCGCTACTCGGACCGCCACGATAGGTGATTATCCCCCGAAGACGCCACCCCTCTATCCCCGGTGGTTTTGGAGGTGTTCCACTTTGAATATTTCAAAAAAGTTGTATGGAGTTTAAAAAAAATGTATGAACGGGATGGGGATGAGTGGTCCGATGGTAATTGCCGATGACCCTCTATGACATTCCGCAAACGCCACCTTTCTATCCCTCTCAGTTTCCGAGGACCTCTTGCCATCTTTGTACCAGATCCGTGGACCGAGAGTGCCAAAAATGTCTGGAGCTCAAGACTTTACCCACTATCCGATGGGATAGGATAGACCGCACCGCATTACCATCTTCCAGGTGAAACGGGAGCTGCCCCGAAAAAGGGTAAATTTGTATGGGAGCGGGATGAAGGGATGGAAATCCCGAAAAACGGGATAGCTCCCTGGAAGCATCTCACCTAGGGATGGAAACGCGCCATGGACACCACGCACCTATCCCGAAAGGTTTTGGAGATATTCCCATCATTTTCGCCAAAAAACAGATCCTTGTATGGAGCCGGGATAGACGGGGCGGGATGGCGGGATAAAGTTTATCCCAGAAGTTGGACCACTCCCATAGTCGACCCTTACCGAAGAAACCGCTCTTCTATCCCCGGCGGTTTTAGAGATATCCCGTTTTGTATGATTTGTATGGAGTTTAAAAAAAGTGTATGAAAGGGGTGGGGATGAGCGATCCGGTGGTAAGGGCCGATGACCCTCTTTGACTTTCCGCAAACCCCATCCCGCTATCCCTCACACTTTCCGAGATCCCTTGGCCAACTTTTTACCAGATCGGTGGACCGAGGATCCAGAATTTATTTCTCGACAACTTTTCTTCCTCTCCACGAGGAGCCCCAAGGGGGAATCCCCCCACCACTCCTTCCCGGAAAACTTTGTACGTGATCGGTGGTGGGGATTCGGCTTTATTATTGTTAACTAGTGGGTCGCTCGATTCCGCGGGCTTGCAGCCCGCGGGGGGGCGTTGTTGTGTGTTGTATTTGTCTTATCTTTTGCCATGATTAATTGTTTAGGTGTGGGTATTGGGTCTTTGTTTTGTAAATCGTGAATGAATAATTATAAATGACGTAATTGTAATTGGGAGTAAGTAAGGGGGGAGGGGGGGGGGAGAGTTGGCGTAGGTCTAAATAGGTCACCCTCGTTGAGACCTTTCAAATGATACCCAACACGAAGTGTCTATCTGTAACCGTTGACCATGGTCTACTGAGTAGACCGAAATTGTAAAATTTTGAAATTTGGTCTGCTTTAAAAAATTTGTCTTTCCGAGACGTCTCCGATGAGCCCAAACACGACCCGGCTGCGTCAAGTCGTTTCCGATTTACAGCCGGGGGGGTTGGAGGGGGGTTCAAATTTTTTATCTCGTCGAGACGTCTCAAATGAGCCCAAACATGAAGCAGTTGTTTCAAGCCGTTTTCGATCTACAGCCGGGGGGGTTGGAGGGGGGTTCAAATTTTTTATCTCGTCGAGACGTCTCAAATGAGCCCAAACATGAAGCAGTTGCTTCAAGCCGTTTCCGTTTTACGGGCGGAGGGGGTTGCGGGGGGTTCAAATTTTTTATCTCTTCGAGACGTCTCCGATGAGCCCAAACACGACCCCTCTGCGGCGCGCCGTCTCCGAGTTACGACTGAGGGGGTCCGAGGGGGAGGGGCTCAAACTTTTCGCTTTTTCGGTGTCCCGGTAGACCCTTGCCGTCGCTCCGCTTCGCTCCGCGACGGGTCGACCGCTGTCTCTTATGCGAGTGGAAAAATCCCTTTTAGGTGTGGTTTATTATGGAGGGGGGGGCGAGGGGATGGACTTTCGCGGCTTTCGGGCCACCGTTGCCGCCGCTGCGGCCCTCGAGTCCGGGGTCGCAAATTCCTCGGAGGGGGGCCGGGGGGGCGGGTCGCGCTGCGCGCTCCCCTATCCCCCCCTGTCCCCCCTCCTCGTCATTCGCCCCCCCGGCCTCGAGACCCTCCGCGGCGGGTCGACCGCCCTCGTTTAAAGGTGCAAAATCGCCATTGAGGTGTGATTTTGTATGAAGGGGGTGTAAAGGGGGGGAGGTGGGGGGAGGTAGACGGTCCCAAGGGGTGGACCTCCGGGAGAAACTTTTATCACCCAAAGGGACCGTACAGGTAACTGCCACCCTTGAGGAGCTACGGGGCTCACAAAGTCCATACAAGTTGTATGGAGTTTAAAAAAAATGTATGAAAGGGGTGGGGATGAGTGATCCGCTGGTAATGGCCGATGACCCTCTATGACATTCCGCAAACGCCACCTTTCCATCTCCCATAGTTTCCCAGGACCACTCACCAACTTCTTACCAGGTCGGTAGACCGAGGATCGAGGAAATTCCTGAGGTGCGCTACGCCATCCTCTACACGATGGGAGGGGATACACCGCATTAGAAAATCCCCTTCCGGTTGAAATAAATCGCTTTTCCGAAAAACCATAATTTTGTATGGTGGGGGGGTGAAGGGGGTGGAGTGGAGGGAGGGCGATTATCCCGGGGGGTGAAACCCGCGGGGTAATGGTTATCCGCCATAGAGACCGACCACCTATCCCGCATGGTTTTGGAGATATTCCCGTTTTTCCAAAAAAATAACAATTTTTGTATGGAGGGGGGGGAGAAGGGGGGGAGGTGGGGGAATGAAACCTATCCCGGTACTTGGACCACCACGATAAGTGATCATCCCCCAAAGACGCCACCCATCTATCCCCAACGGTTTAGGAGGCGTTCCACTTGGAAGATTTCAAAAAAGTTGTATGGAGTTTAAAAAAAATGTATGAAAGGGGTGGGGATGAGTGGTCCGCTGGTAATGGCCGATCACCCCCTATGACATTCCGCAAACGCCATCTTTCTATTCGTCACCGTTTCCGAGGACCACTAACCAACTTTTTACCAGAACGGTATACCGAAGATATCGGATTTTTCTGGAACTCAGCGGGGAATCCCCTACGCTACCCGCCACCAACGGGAAACCCCCCACCGCTCCTACCGGGTGTACAATTCGATGAGTCGTGAAATCCGCCAGCGGTGATTCGGCTTTATAGGGGGGCGAGGGGGTGAAGTGGGGGGAAGGCGATTATTCCGAGGGATGGACCCCACAGAGGGACACAATCGCGCCATAGACACCGACTTTGCATCCTCTACGGTTTTGGAGATGTTCCCGTTTTTCCGAAAAAATGGCCATTTTTGTATGGAGGGGGGGCGAAGGGGGGGAGGTGGGGGGAGGGAGATCGTCCCAAGAGATGGACCTCGGGGAGAAACTGCCACCCCCCGAAGACGCCACCCATCTATCTCCAACGGTTTAGGAGGCGTTCAACTTTGATGAGTCCAAAAAAGTTGTATGGAGTTTAAAAAAAATGTATGAAAGGGGTGGGGATGAGTGATCCGGTGGCAACGGCCATTGACCCTCTATGACATTCCGCAAACGCCATCTTTCTACTCCTCACCGTTTCCGAGATCCCGTCGCCAACTTTTTACCAGAACGGTATACCGAGGATATCAGATTTTTCTGGATGTCACGGGGAAACCCCCTACGCGACCCACCAAAAACGGGAAACCCCCCACTACTCCTTCTAGGAGAACAATTCGATGAGTCAGTCATTTAACATCAGTGGCCTTTCGGTTTTATAGTTTATTAACTAGTGGGTCGCTCGATTCCGCGGGCTTGCAGCCCGCGGGGGGGGTGGTACTGTGTTTTGTTTTGTCTATTCTTTTGCCATGATTAATTGTTTAGGTGTGGTTTTGGGTCATTGTTTTGTAAAAATGGGTCAATTTTGTATGGAGGGGGGGCGAAGGGGGGGAGTTGAGGGGAGGGGGGCGGTCCCGGGGGGTGGACCTCGACGAGAAACTGCCACCCCCCGAAGACGCCACCCCTCTATCTCCGGTGGTTTAGGAGGCGTTCCACTTTGAAGATTTCAAAAAAGTTGTATGGAGTTTAAAAAAAATGTATGAAAGGGGTGGGGATGAGTGATCCGGTGGCAACGGCCATTGACCCTCTATGACATTCCGCAAACCCGATCCCTCTGCGACTCTTACTTTTCGAGATCTCGTCGCCAACTTTTTACCAGAACGGTATACCGAAGATATCAGATTTTTCTGGAGGTCACGGGGAAACCCCCTACACGACCCGCCACAAACGGTAATTCCCCCACCACTCCTTCTGGGAGAACAATTCGATGAGTCAGTCAGCTAGTCAGTCACTAGTTACGTGAGTGGGTTTTCGGCTTTATAGTGTTTTAACTAGTGGGTCGCTCGATTCCGCGGGCTTGCAGCCCGCGGGGGGGGTGATTGTGTTTTGTTTTGTCTATTGTTTTGCCATGATTAATTGTTTAGGTGTGTTTTTGGGTCTTTGTTTTGTAAAAATGGGTCAATTTTGTATGGAGGGGGGGCGAAGGGGGGAAGGTGGGGGGAGGGGGGCGGTCCCGGGGGGTGGACCTCGGCGAGAAACTGCCACCCCCCGAAGACGCCACCCCTCTATCCCCAACGGTTTAGGAGGTGTTCCACTTAAAAGATTTCAAAAAAGTTGTATGGAGTTTAAAAAAAATGTATGAAAGGGGTGGGGATGACTCGTTCTGTGGCAACGGCCATTGACCCTCTATGACATTCCGCAAACCCGATCCCTCTGCGACTCATACTTTTCGAGATCTCGTCACCAACTTTTTACCAGAACGGTATACCGAAGATATCAGATTTTTCTGGAGGTCACGGGGAAACCCCCTACACGACCCACCAAAAACGGGAAACCCCCCACCGCTCCTTCTAGGAGAACAATTATGTCAGTCAGTCACCCCCGTGAGTGGGTTTTCGGCTTTATAGTGTATTAATATACCTACTATTAAAAAGATGAAGTGTCAAAAGTTGGCTAAAAAGTTATTAACTATGACCTATGACTCAATGAATCGCCGGCAGTGTCGATTAGTATAGTATTGACTTATTATTTTTTTCTGTAGTAAAATTTTTTTTTTTTTAAGTTCTTAAAATTACTAGTAGATGGCGCTAGCAGTACCACGGACAGCCATAACTGCATTCTATAATTTTAAGAAGACACTACATAATGAAAAACATTTTACAACAAATATGAACATTTAATATATAATCATTACAATGCCTTACTAATTAATCCCTTATCCTTAGGGTCAGCGCTGACGGACGGAGTGGCGGCGACGAGACTAATGCGTTATCATTTGAAAATCGACTTTAGTTTCTTTAGCTGAAGATTCACCGAGCGCCGCTCGACCGCGCTTGCCGACGACCACTTTCATACCACTTTCAATCATATACTCAAGTAACTAAAGTCGATTTTCAAATGATAGCGCATTAGTCTCTTCACCGCCACTCCATCCGTCGGCGCTGACCGTCGCGCTAATCCTATGGTCGACAGGGCATTTGCAGCATCTGTGGCTTTGCTTGTGTTATTGGCGAGAGTAGCCTTAACTCACTCTGCCCATCCCCAAAGACCGTGACTTTCTCTTATGGTCTCTCTGTTATCCCTTCTCTGCCGCGTGACGGCGCTGGCTTCTCCCTTCGCGACTGCCTTTTTCCTCTCCATTTTCTTCTTTTTCACATCCAAGTTCTTCTTGACCTGTTGCTTTATCACTTCCGGGGCTATCGTGCTGGCCGATGTGTAACTTCTCATAGATTTAATATCAGACATCGCCTTCTCGACCATGGCCAATCTGTACATGGACGAATTTTTATCCAACCCTTGCACTCTGTCTTCGATTTCTTCATCTGTCTTTACGCTAACGTCTCGTTGCTCTGTGACATTCTGTGTCATCACCAATGTTGGTGCTTCTTCTGTGTCATCATTTTTGTCTATGCTTAAGGTGGCCGTGTTTTTTAAGATTTGCTCTATCGATATCTTCTTCTCGTCGTTTTCAATCGATTTCTCCACCTATAAGTGTATATATTTTTTAGTTAAAATAAAAATAACAAAAACCTCTCTCAATAGTGTAGGTCACTGATGAAATAGACATTAAATTTCACCACATAAAATTAAAATATGATAACATTCTTCAATTCAAATTGAGTCTTAAAAGTGAATGGAACTACAGAATGTCAACGCAATATACAAATTTTAAATAATTATTTATATTTATTGAATTTTTTTTTTTTTTTTATGTTAAGGTCGACAGACAGGCTGACGGTCCACTTGATGGTAGGTGGCTACCGTCGCCTATAACACAAGCAACGCCATAAGTGCTACAAGTGCGCTGCCGACCATAGAAGGATTAAGGATAAGGGATAAGGGAGGGGTGGCGTAATGGGCTCTGGCATCCCTTACTCACTCACCGAAACACAACAGCACGTAGATGTTGTTATTTCACGGTGGTATTCTGTAAGGGGGTGGTTACTGCCGCCAGACGGGCTGCCCAAATGACTGCGAAACGCAGTGTGCCCTACCACTACTGAAATTACTCTGTTAAACCTTCCATTACAATAATTATTTGTTCTAATCACTAAAATAAAAAAAAAACATATGATATCCATTTACCTCTTGCCTGAGAGTTGCTATTTCGTCTTCGGTATATTTGACGTTTCCGGATATATTTTTTTCATCGTTGGCGTCGTCTTCAAGTTCGGATTCATCATCGCTCACTTCGAGACCGATGCCCATCTCCTAAAAAAACAATAAAAGCGCCATCTAGTCAATGAATAAACTAAACTTAAGCGGGTGTGACGTCCCAACTAAGGCCACCGTTTGTCTTTCCATTCCGGCCACACGGTTGGAAAAAAGACCACCCACAAGATAACGCCATCTAGTTAGAATGAGGTGAAGCTATATAGACAGAGTCACGCGACATCTATCGGATTTGTGTTGAACTGCTTGATGATATTTTTAGCTGCTTCGCACGAGTGCAATTTTTTCCTGCAAATCTATCAATACTAATGATAAATTTGTAAGTGTAGGTATTGTATGTATGTATGTTCCTCCATAATTCTTAAACGAATTAACCGATTTTCATGAATCTTGGTAGATACACATTTAGACGTACGGGACACAGGATAGGCTACTTTTTTCACGGCGCGGGCGCCAGCTAGTATTTGTTATATAAAAATGTTGGTCGTGTGTCGGTTTGTGTATCTCTCAAAAACTCGAAAACTAGCCGGCGGATTGACTTGAAATTTTTACTCAATATGTAATTCGATTCAAGGATTGATCTCATCTATATTTAGCGTAATAATAATAAAATAATCTTGATCGCGAGAAAAATACTTTTTTACGGTGCCATCTGCCGAAATTGAGGACAACTAACTCGCCAACGATGACCCCTGTCACATTTAAAGTTGCAGTTAGCCATTGTCATGGCACCCGCTGACCGTTGAATTTGAAAGAAAATCATAGCGAAGCGTGGTCGGGCTCAGCTCAGCTAGTCAATACTAATAATAAATCTGTAAGGGTTGGTTATGGAGTAAGTTACTTTGTTTTCAGAGATATCGTGTTTATAGGCTCTACACATGATACTGAAACTAAATTGACCATTTTTAGAAATTTTGTATGTATGTATGTATGTATGTATGTTCCTCCATAACTCTTAAACGAATCAACTGATTTTCATGAAACTTGGTAGATAAACATTTAGACGTACGGGACACAGGATAGGCTACTTTTTTCTTTTTCAATGCGGACGAAGTAGCGGGCGCCAGCTAGTTATATAATAAGACCTTCCTCGTTCTTTTCATCTTTCCAAAACCGCATTAAAAAGATCTAAGCTTACATACATATAGAGAGGAAAGCGACTGTTTTATAAATGTAAAGATGATCAATACCTGCAGTAAATCGTCGTCGAGGTCCTTGACCCTCTTGTAGCCGGAACAGGCCACTTCTCTGTCCATGTCGTCGTCCCTCTCCAAGTCACCGAACTGCGGGTGAAGGGAACTCGTGTACCCGAAACGCCTCTTGAACAAGTCCCGGATGCACTTAACGTCGCGTTCAAAATATCTAAAAGAAAAACCTCATTCACACGGAACTTTTCTTATACAAATTATCGTCTGGCTTATTCTAGACTAGAGAAGCATTAGCTGATTGGTAGGTAATGGTAGGTGCTACTCACTCGGTGAGCCTTACTCAGGCCCTTACTCACTCGGCGAAACACAACAGCACATGTGCTGTTACTTCACGGTGGTAGTCTGTAAATGTACGCCGCCAATCTCTATACATATTTTGAATATTTTATAATAAAATTTAAAAAAAAACTCAAATAAATTTATGCCACCAATCTCTATACATATTTTGAATTTTGTATAATAAAATTAAAAAAAAAAACTCAAATAAATGTACGCCGCCAATCTCTATACATATTTTGAATTTTGTATAATAAAATTTAAAAAAAAAAAAACTCAAATAAATGTACGCCGCCAATCTCTATACATATTTTGAATAATAAATTAAAAAAAAAAAAAAAAATGTTCAACTTACAATTGAGCATTGGGGTGTGAAGTGGACACCATCTGCGGGAAGTCTATGATGATCGGATGCCCTTCCTCATTGATCATGATGTTGAATTCATTGAAGTCACCGTGTATCACTCCGCAGTTGCCCAAACGAACTATCAAGTCCATCAGTTCATCGTAAAGAGTTTCTGGGTCATCCACTGATGTTACGTGTGTCCTGAAATATGATTTTTATGAGCCCGAAGACACTATATCTGCTTCAGGTTGCTAAAGAGTTGGGTATCCCGCAGACCACTTGATGCTGCAGCACCATGTCATGGTACAAGGTTACCATGTCATGAAAATGCTATCGATGTAACAGTATACCAAATTTCACATCAATAAAATATGTAGAAATTATAAAAATCGTTTCTCCAACTAGGAAATGGGCTGATAGTCTTCAAAAGCCTGAACAGATCTTTATAAAATACAGCTAAGAACCATCAATAAAACTACAAATAATATAAGCTTATAAGCAAAAATTGTTTTTTTTTTTAACCGACGAAAAAAGCTCAATTCGACCGTATGTATGTTTTTTTTAACGCAGTAGGTATTTACGTGGATGCAGCGTTAACTCGCGCGCGTAGACACACATATCGAACTTATAATACCCCGTTATTGCGTAGGGCATCGAAGGTTAAAAAAAAATGGTATAGTGGTTCCAAGTGGAATTGTTATCCACATAGGAAACAATTAAAAATTTTCACTTACAACGGTCCGCCCCTGACCAGTTCCATGACAACGCAATGCCTGTTGAAGTCGACCGGGCGAGGCACGGGGAATCCCCTGTCGTAAAGGGCCTTCATGTAAGCGAACTCCTTTGTGGCGGATATGCGCGACAAGTAAAGCCACGAGGCGCGGTTGCGGTGCGCGTGGTAGTCGCGTTTGCTTTTTATGTTGCGGAAGCACGTTCGACCCAGTCTAAACCACAAAAGTTAAGTTATTTTTTAGTTATTTGAACAAAAACCCTAGAGAAATATAGGAACCGTAATGCTACTAATATAAATTCAAAAGTTAGTTAAGGAAGTTTTCTGTATGAATAATCATTGGTGGACTTGAGAAACTCTGAGAGTAACTCTGAGTTTTATTTCTCTGAGAGAAGTAATCTACACAAGATCACTGCAATTTAACAGCATGGCTCTTCTTTACCTCATATCCTTTACATCTATAGAGGCCTGCAGGGTAATTGAACTTCCTCATTGCTTGTATTAATATGAATAATGTGTGACAGTAATGACATCAGGCAGGCTGTCTGACGAATAATTCGTTTTTTTTTTTTTTTTTTTTGTGTAAATAGTATTACTATCATATGTATACAAATTATTGAATTTCACAGTGTAAAAGCTACATTAATGCCAAAATGCATCAAAGTAAGTCAGTATTTGTGTCGTTCATTGTAAAAGTGGTGTAACTCACTATTTTTAAAACCATGTTTTCTTGCCTAATGGTATCACATTTAGTCATAACTTTCAATATAAAAGTGAAGTAACTCCAATAGTTGCATTAAATCCCATAGATGAAAACAATCAATGAATGCTTATATTTTTTTTCCTACACTATAATTCGCAAAAAGCTCGTTATTCTAAAATTCAGTTAAGGAGATACAAGATACAAGGAGATAGTTCACTTTTACAATGAACGACACATTTGTAACTCAAACAAATATTGAGATGACATAATTATGATATACTAGCTGGTGACCGCAACTTCATCGCATTCTCTATAGCCTTATAGCCTTCCTTGATAAATGGACTATCCAATATAAAAATAATTTTTCAATTTAAACCAGTAGTTCCTGGGATTAGCGCATACAACCAAACAAAAAAACAAACTGAAACAAGCTGAAGCTGAAGAGCTTTATATATTAGTATATATATATGAATATTCTTTACCTATGTAATTTTAAGCAAAGTGGGTTGTGGTCTTCATCGGCTACTGTATAGATGTTCGATTCTTTGCCTACTCCAATCTGGTTGCCAAAGGCCGCTATCACTTTTCTATTGGTTAGGGCTTTGAGAGCTAAGTAGTCATAACCGGAATTGGTTAGGCGGTAGCCATCGTCTGAAACAGATCAAAAGTTATCAGTGAATTAAATAGTTTGTGATAGCGCGACTTTGTGTGCTTAAATATAGCCTATGTTACAATGTGCATTATAAACAAAAACACAAATCATTTAGTGCACAAAAAATAACCTAATTAATAATTCAGGGTTTCAACTGAATAACCATATTGGGTTGTAATCATGTTTGACACATTTCTAACAAAAATAATATTTGTCCAAGTAATAGAACATAACGAAACAAGTGAAACTTGTTATAAATTTTCAATAAAAATAAAAAAATATTTTCGAGAACCCTAAACTTGTAAAGTAAATGCTTAGGTTTGAGTAGACCATAGAGATACTGTTACCACTGAATGGTATTATTACTATTTTCTATAGAGTAGACAATGACATGGAGTAGATGAAGAAAACTTACAATGCTTTCCACGTTCATATGTTAGAAGCCTGTGTTTGCACAATTCCTTCATCAATTTATGGACACCACCATGACGAAGATTAGCAATGGATGCAACAAGTGATCCCGGGACCAGTTCGTGGTTCTTCATACCCATTTCGACCTGAAAACGGTAACAATAGAGCATTGTGATGAGACAAGAGGTTATGTTTATAGTATTTAAATGAATAAGAAAGCTTACTGCGGTCAAAACGCGGAAGTCCTCGGCAGTTAAATAACGTAACATAGCCACATCGAGTTTTCCCATATTGATAAATTATGATTTATTTTTTAATTTATGTTTACAAAATTCTACAAACAGGCAACGTGAATTATTGTAGTGAATGTCAATTGTCATTTGTTTGTTTGTTGAAATTTGACTTTAAAATACTTAATACTTTAAATATGAATGAAGTTGAGTTAGCTTGAGTTGAAAGTTGTGATGTGACTTTGACAGCTTTGACTTTAGTGATTCAAGTGATTATTAAAATTTTACCCAGAGGGCCTAGTCCAGCTTTTACTTTACACTTCCGTAACTCTGGCCAAATAATGCAAAAGTAAAAACATTGTCGATGTAAAATTAATTGCTCCATATAAATTTAATTTTTTTTTAAAATTTAGATATTTAGTGAAATTTTCCAAATAGGAAATGAAAATAATTTTACAGCAGCCTGTCCTGTCCAGTGTTACAATATTATAGGCGATTATAGGTCAGTGCTTGCTTGTCATTCGTTGATTTGATTTCGTTGTCAATTTGTCATTGTATTATGTATTATATTTGTATTGTATTATTTGTATAATTTTAATTTGTATAGGCTTGGTATAGGCTTGTTTGTTATGATATGTATTACATTTATATAGAATAAGAATAAGAAATTTTATTTCAGAATAACTGAAATAAAAGCAGATATAATATTGGCAAAATATTAAGAAAAATGTTATAGCAAAAAATGTAATTGTAAGATAAATAAATCGAGATAACCGCTACGTATTTACTTCTTATTTTCATGTCCAATTAGACTTGGATTCGAGTGGTTTGTTGCTAAAATATAAGTTATTTGCGAAAGGCGAAAAGTCAACTTGAAGAGTACGCCCTCCGTAATTGATTAGGTACGAAATTTACGGTGTACAGTGTACTTGTTATTCTAAGCGGTGTACTACCAACTTACGTAAAGCATACCAAGACCATGCCCGTAACTCCTGCAGGATTTAAAAATGGCACAATCATATTGAATGAGCCTCGTGGGGTGTTCTATCCTGGACAATTCATTTCTGGGAACGTTCATTTTCGATTGGTGTCCACAATTGAGTTTGAAGGTTTGTTAATTAATGTTATTTGAATTTATCGGACTAACCATCTCAAATTAATTTTAAGATTTTTGAAATAGATTACCAATTATAAAAAAACTAGCTTCGTCCGCGTTCAAAATCTTATAAATAGCCTAAACTAAAGCCTTTGATTATCGCGCCCTCTCGCGTTAAGTAGCTGACTTGTTGAGTCAAAATTGTTTGTCTTAATAGTTCTGCCACTGAACAATAGATGGCGTTAATCTAAAAAAGGATATTACAATTTTATTTTTTTAGCCTTTTATGTCACACTAAATAGCCTTCTTCAATAAATGGACCATCCAACACAAAACGTCAAAACCATCTATCCTACTTTTTTTCACGTTAAAAAAGTGACATAAACTGAAGACAGCTTTTATTTGCAATGCTTGTCTAGTCCAACTAGTTGCATTTGTATTCAAAAAATTTATTTTATTGCTAACCATGATTATATTATGTATTACAGTTATCAAAATACAATATCTTGGTGTAGCATTTGTGAAATGGGCAGAGATACAAACAAAGACATCCAACGAGGAGAGCCATATAATGGCGGAACTGTTTCAGGGGAGAGATGAATATTTTGATCATACACAAGCTTTGAGTGGTGGACATGGTAAGAAAACATATCCATAAGCACCAGTGCCGGATTTATATTTTTTATGAGTGTAGGCCACTTTTTTCCGCCACCCCATGTCTAAAATAATAATTTTCCATTTGTAGTTTACTACATTTAGAATGCCTTAGAGTTAAATAAACGAATGAATTAGTCATTAAGAAAGAGTGCAAAAAAGAAACAAGATTTACAATTTTTTATGGGACTTTAATAGCAAAATCATCTATAATATCATCATAGTTTATGGTATTGCTCTCACTATCACTATCATTATCATTGCATATCACTAGTGAGTGATTCATGAGAGCGCACTGCTCTCATGAATCACTCACTAGGTTTCGATAGGAATGAGTTTCTTCTATAGGGATTTATTTAAAGTATAAAAAACCATGATAAAACCAGTTTTATCGTCTGAAATCGAGTGACCGTCCTCTGAAATCTGCCGCCCCTAGGACGCTGCCACCCCTAGGCCGCGGCCTAAACGGCCTATTTATAAATCCAGGACTGATAAGCACAAACTTAGCTATAATATTTATTAAATTTGATATAAATTTTTTAAATGCTCAAGCATAGTAATATTTTTGATCTACATACCTATAGAAAGAAAAAGAAAAAATATGAAGATTGATATTTCACTTAAGCACCCAAAAAAGGGGAAATGGGCTCTGGCATCCATTATTCCCACCCTGAAGCACAATAGCAGACATTTCGTGGTGGTCTTCTGTGAGGGGGTGGTTACTGCCCAAAAGACTGCATAACACAGTGTGCCCTGTCACTACTAAAATAACTTTCTTAATATATTTTTTAAATAATATTTTTTTTATCGATTTTTCATATATAAGCCCGAAAATTTATTGGAGTAAAATCAAATATCACATTATAAGCTTAAATATAGTATTATTATATTACAATATAATATTATTATATTAATATGTTTTAATTATAATTATTAAATTATTTATTTATTCGTTCTTTTGTGACAGACGAAAGAACGAATAAATTTGAGTTTATCGCAAACAGACAGATGCGGCGAAGGACTTTGTTTTATAATATGTAGTGATTTTTTTTTTTCATTTTCAGGCACATCTGAACTTCCACCAGGGGAGCACACCTTACCATTTTCGTACCAGTTGCCTTTCAATATTCCATCCTCATTCAGTGGTGAAAAAGGCCGTATACAATATTCTATCACTGCTTCTATTGAATTCTCTGACTCCTCGATGGACACGGAGACCATGAGTAGGCTTTTCGAGATAATTGGTGCCTTGGATTTGAACGTCAATCCCATAATAAAGGTATGTTAACACTAAGTTTATATTTTCAAGAGAAAAAAGACTATCTAATAACTTTAAACAAGTAATTCTTGATATTAATTATTTATTTCGCTATATATAGTAACTAATATATTTGGATGAAATAGTGTATTTAGATAAGGTTCTGCTTTTGTAAAAACGGAATTTTACACAAAAATAAACTGCTTATTATTGTTGTTGTGACCTATACTTACTAATATTATAAAGAGGAAAGATTTGATTGTTTGTTTGTTTGAATTGAATAGGCTCCAATACTATTGGATCGATTTGAAAAATTCTTTCGCTGTTGGGAAGCTATATTTACAGCGAGTAACATAAGCTATATTTTATAACACGTGCAACAGCTAATCTATATCAATATATAAAGCTGAAAAGTTTGTTTGTTTGTTTGGTTGAACGCGCTAATCTCA
The DNA here is from genome assembly GCA_945859745.1 of Synanthedon formicaeformis. Taxonomy (NCBI): domain Eukaryota; kingdom Metazoa; phylum Arthropoda; class Insecta; order Lepidoptera; family Sesiidae; genus Synanthedon; species Synanthedon formicaeformis. The sequence continues at coordinate 1,039,787 of OX243968.1, read as the reverse complement.
GGAACTACTGGTTCGAATTGAAAAATTCTTTTTTGTTGGATGGCCCATTTATCGAGGAAAGCTTTAGGCTATTTAGTGTGACCTAAAAGGCTAAAAAATAAATATTAATTTTAGATAACTCGTTCAGTGGCAGAACAATTAAGACAAACAGCTTTGACTCAACAAGTCGGCTACCGCGAGAGGGCGCGATAATCAAAGTCAAAATATAACATATATGTTATTATAACATATAAAATATAACATATGCTATATAACATTTTGAACGCGGATGAAGTCACCAGCTATTAGTATTTTATATTGTTACTTATGGATGATAATGCAACTGTTACTTCACAAATTCGTTAGATGGCGCTATTTGAATTACCTACATCCAATAGTAAAAAAATGTTATTATTGTATGTAAGTAACTTTCAGAAACCGCTAGTACTTGAACTGGAAGAGATGTACAGCAGTTGCTGCTTCCTGGATTGCGGTTCAGTTCCTGTCACAGTCACAGTCCGTCTGCCCGTCTCGGGTTACTGCCCCGGGCAGAATATCGAGGCAACCGTGGACGTCAATAATGAGAGCAACTATGAAATTAGGAAGATTGTATTTCAATTAATCAGTGTAAGTAATATTATTTTATTTATACTAGAAACTACTGTGGCAAGCGTGAAATTCGGCTGCAAGATCGCTTGAATTCGCGTGTAGTATTTAATTTACAATAACAACTAAGATATTTATTTTAATTGTACGACATAAAGGGCTATATTATAATGTGTATGAAATGCTCAAGGTAACTAACATATTATATAATTAATTTGATAATGATTTTTCGAAATATGTACCACATTATATGTGACCTTTTTTTATATAATTTAGAATGGTTATAGTAAGTTATCCTTAAAATATAGACATAATATGTCAACTCGGACTTATTTGTTGTTATATCTCAAACGGATTAGGCATCGTTTTCGATGAAAGCTCCAAGATGACTTGATTTTTAAGTTTTAAAAACTATTTAAAATGTTCACATATATATGGACATAGGTACATAGGACATAGGTCCGAGTGAAGTCGGGGCGTTAGAATGTTATAAATGTTTGCAGAGAGTGAAATACCACAGCCAACGGCCCGAGTCGGACTTTGTGCTCCCGGAGCAAGTCCTGGCCAAGACCAAGAGGGGGCCCATAATGAGTGGAGTGCAGCGTCACTTCACCTGCCACCTTCTCGTGCCGGACATCATTGCTCCCAACTTGGACTTTTGTGCCATCATTAAAGTTAAATATTTTATTAAGGTAATTTACCATTATGTACTTTGCTTACAAAACTTAGTTTCCCTTAAAATAAAAGTAACACCTACATTTTCAGTAACTTTTCCTAAATATTGTTGTAAGTATTGAAGATTTATGGGCCTATGTTCAGCAGTGGATAAGCTACGAGTGAGATTTTTTTTGTCCACCTTCAAAATAATTACAGTCGGAACTCGACCAGTGGGTGAACACTGGTTATATTTAGGGTGGGTTGCACCATCTAACTTTAACGGTAACCATATCCAATCCAGCCGTTAAATCTTTGATTAAGTATAATAATATGCGTTGCATCATTGTAACAACGGTTAAAGTGACGTCATAACTTATCGATAACCTTAACCGCGCGATATTGGACGGTCAATGTTATTGTTTTGGTTGAGTCATCTGTAAATTTTTTGAGACAGAGGTGACTTTGAATGTTGCCATATTAAAAAAAATATTACTACGACAACCTAGGAAAATTACATTATTTTATAATGGCAACCCCTTTAACTTTGACAGTGACGAACAATATCACGGTGGAACATGCGATTGTTAATTTCGACTGTCACCGTTAAAGTTATCTTTGACCGTAACAATAACCAAGCCCACGGTGCAACCCACCCTTAGTTATAGTTAAATTTGTCATTGAAGAAACTGTCTAAACATCCCTTGAATTAATATAGAATTTAATTATTATCTTTTGGCTTAAAAAGTTATTTTGTTTCACTCAGGTGACAGTGTCTATGACCGGTTGCAACGACGACATGTGGGACGAAAGCGAAATTATTCTAGGACTTATACCCTTGGAAGCGGATAAGGAATCTTACAAACATCCAATGCAACATAGCCTACCGACAGGGCCCGTGCCCGTACCTGGAACTGCACAAGTTCAACCTTCGCCTAACTCCAATATAGGATTCAAAGTCACCGATAATCTAGAATCTAACCTCCCCTATCCCGCAAACGATCCTTATCCCACGAATATTCCAACTAACACGCCTTACGCTGAAAGTGCTTACCCTTCAGCCGGTGATATGCCTTACCCTTCAGCCGGAGATATGAATCCTCCTTACCCGACCGATATGAATATGAGTCATCCATTGCCATCCGCAAACATCCCATATCCCACAAGCATTCAAAACGCCAACGATGACGACCCTCCCCCGTATTCTTCCGTGGTCCAAAGTCGACCTCATTCTCCTTACAAAGTCACCCCGTCAGCTCCACCGCCAAATTAAATACAGTTCACCCGCGGTAATCCGATTATAGAGTACTGTGGGAAGAAATGATGAACTCCACATTATTATTTTCATACTAGTTGGCACCCGCGACTTCGTCCGCGTTGAAAAAGAAAAAAGTAGCCTATCCTGTGTCCTGTACGTCTAAATGTTTATCTACCGAGTTTCATGAAAGTCAGTTGATTCGTTTAAGAATTATGAAGGAACATACATACATACGTATACAGAAAAAGAATCTAAAAATCGTCAATTTAGATTCAGTATGATGTATAGAGCCTATAAACACGATATCTCTGAAAACAAAGTAACTTACTCCATGACCAACCCTTACAGATTTATATTAGTATTGATTTATAATGATAATATTACACATATTTACAATTGAACAAACGCACGTATGGGCGTTTTTACATGACGTGTGGAGACGCACGTATGGGCGTTTTTACATGATGTGTGGAGACGCACGTATGGGCGTTTTTACATGACGTGTGGTGACGCATGTATGGGCGTTTTTACATGACGTGTGGAGACGCACGTATGGGCGTTTTTACATGACGTGTGGAGACGCACGTATGGGCGTTTTTACATGTGTGGAGACGCACGATGGGCGTTTGTGGTGATGACGAGTGGCGAGAAAGCGCGTGCTTTCTGCAGCAGTATTGGAGGCCGACTGTCTGTGGTTTCCGTGCTTCTTCATTTAAAAGAATGACACCGGAAACTTTAAACGTAAATTCCAAATAGGTTATTGAAAGGAGGTCGCCACAGTACTCTGCGGGAAATTTTCGAAAAAGTGTACCTTGTAATCCAAAAGATAATATTAAAGTATTATGTACCTATTATTACAAAATACTCGCCAAGATTTAATAATTGAAGGACGCACGACAAAGTATTAAAATATTTTCATATTATTTCGTACCTTGAGTTCTTCTAATATAGAGGTACTCGAGTATTACTCGTACTCGTACTCATGTAATAGAGTGTCATCTAAACGAGGCTTTAGCTTTAGACTCTAAAGTCTCATTTAGATGACTCATCTAAAGTTTAGAGGAATGTTGGATTACAGGGGATAATCCGCGCCTGATTACCGCGAAACAACTGTATGTTGAACAATTTCAATATATTTAATATTAAATTCCCAAATTACTTATTATGTAATCCGAAATGGATATAAAAAAAATAATATTAACATTTTCTTATTAGTCATTTAGTATATATTTTTACAATTAGTGTTTTTTTTATTTTTATATGAACGTTTTATGACTTTTGTTTTAATTTTGCAACTTGATGTGCTTTTATATTATATTATAATGACTATAAAATGGCCATTTTAGATAATAAGTTATATTGTCCACATAATTATATGTATAAGGGCATTTTAATACTTAATATACTTACATTACAATATTATATTATAATAAATATAATAAAAAAAGGCACAAGACAATAAAAGCATATGTTACCAAGTGTTTAGCATATGTTTTTGTGCTATCTACAGACTGTGAAAAAGTTTTTTATGCTAATATGGTGCCTATTACAAATGATTATACTACAATAAATTGTTATAAAAATATTTTAAACGATACGAAAGTTTTAATAATGTGTTGCCTATGAAAAAAATATATAAACCAGACAAAAAAAACCAAGTCATTACTGCTAACTTATATATGGCATAGGTGAAATTAACATTTTTTTTTATTATAAAAATATTTATATTTTTGACAAATTTTTATTGACGTTGATTTATAACAATTTTTGATAGTTGATTTATTAGTTTTAAGATTGAGACACATTGATCTTAAAGGAATAAATAATTTATTTAAGAGCTTATTAGTTAGTAAGCAGCCAGTTTCAAATGTGATTGTAAAAATAATGCAGTTTTACCGTAAACTTATGTGATTATACAAAGTTATAACCTTAGATTAATGATTGGTCTCGCTGCGCTCGATTAGATACTGCGCTATCTAAAAACAATAGCTCCGTGAATGGGCCAACTCATTATTGTAGTTGTATACGCCGCTCTCTTCACACTTCCTATCCCTTTCCTCGTCATACGTGCACAACCGTCCAGCGAGAGTGAAGGAGATGGGAAATGAACTTCGACGCGCTTGCGCGGCACGCTTCGCGTTGGAGATACAGATTGTGTTGCAAATTTGATGTGACAACAACCGCTCCGCTTTAAAACCGCTAAATCCGCATATACTACTTTATAATACGAACTCGTTTAAATAACTAAAGATTGTGTACACAAGGTGAAGTGTTTTGTGTGTTCGGATCCAAATATCCAGCCATCAGCGAGATACGAGAGCAGTCGCCACCAGATCCTGACCAAGCCGCCAAATCACGAGGTACGTGTTGTGCATTTAATCCCTACGCCCCGCTACCGCTTTCCTATTTCTTACCGAAAACCTATGGAGATACATCCATCCGCACATGAAGATTTTTCATCTTATCTTCAACCCGCATCAGCATCCAGTGTGCTGTGGTCCTTCACCCGCATCACCATTAGATGGTCCCTTTATGAACCATTAGTTTTTTGGTCCTGTACCATCCAGTAGTGTTAGGTTTCATTAATTTCAAATGAATTTTGTTACATTTTGGATTATTATAAAAGCACTTTATTTGATATGCTAAAACATTAAACTGGCAAACTTAAAAATACGACTTACGCCGGCATTCTGGCTCGGGCTTTCATCGGGAAATGGGAACGGATGGTTCTTGGAAGACAGTTAATTGAGTTACTGGACTTTTAACTTATATATAGTTCCTGTGAAAATAAAATGAATGTGTCATAACCGAAATCCAGCGACCCTCATTACAAACACCTACCTAAGAGTCCAGCTTCCTAACATATCAGAAGTGGAATTCGAACCCACGCCCATCGAAGTGGACTGCGACTACGTTACTAGCTGGTGCCCGCGACTTCGTCCGCGTTCAAAATGTTATAAAGCCTTTGATTATCGCGCCCTCTCGCGGTGGGTGGCCGACTTGTTGAGTCAAAGCTGTTTGTCTTAATAGTTCTGCTATTAATAGTCCGGCTTCCTACAGTAGGGTGTGTAAAAGACATCGTCACTTTTTACATAGTTTCACTATGCAAACTGGCATTTTATAATGCCCAAAATTTAATAAAACATTCGGCACGCACACGTCACAGACAGTTTGCAGTGTGATTGGCTCGGGTACGCCGACTTCGACGTAGTATTTGTTGCCGCATTTGACAAGTACGCCGGCAGTATCTAGTCGAGCGCAGAGACCAATTATTATTTACTAATCTAAGGTTATAACTAATAATATTTGCTGTGCCTATGATGTTTCTACCCGAGTGCATTTATTATCCTATAAGCATATAGAATATATTGTCTTGAAATATTTTAAGAATTGAATATACTAGAACAAAATATATAGTGCCTGTTAAAACTATATAAATAGTCAATTATTCAGATAAGTGAAATAAATACCTCAAGAAAATGTACAATTCTTTATAATGTAGGTACTTAAACTGTTTTTAAACTTAATCAATGGCCTTATGAAAATTATTGTTTCTCTGCGAGAACATTAAATGTTATTTAATATAAATTATAGATTTATAAGGATTATAAAAATATCGCCAAGCGACACTGCTTTTATTACCTATTAATATAGATTTTCCACCATTCTTTTTTTTATTATCTATATTAATTATGAATTAAACTTTACCTGTGATTTGTATGAGTTTATAAAATCTTTTTGTAAATTTTACTCTGAAAGAGCTTGAAGCTTTTACACTTATAAAATGATAATTTCATGGGATCTGTTTACTTAAATATAGTTATAATATAAACATATATTTACTCTTGTTAACGTGCACAAATAAAAACACATATTGCTGTATATAGACATAGTTTTATTTAATCCTATTATATAAATGTTTACAAACTGGCACGAAAATCACATATAAGTAGAACTGAATAACTTTAAAAGTATGTAGAATGAGAACTTTTGAAATTCTTCCGTTTTACTTTATTTTACGACTAGGCGAACTGTTTTACAGTATTTATTTGATTTTTAAATAAACACCTTAAAGGCACATTTTATATCATGTAAAAAATCAATTATATTTTAAAAATAATCGTATTACTAAAAATATATTTTCATGTACTTACCTATACAAATATGATTCCTAATTTATAGACATAAAATACTCAGTTTTCTTAACAATATAACATTAATAAAAAAATATGTGTAAAAAATTTTATAAAATTTTTGTTTCTATAATATATTTAATTCATTTCTTTGAAAAAAAATTATTTTATTTAACAAGATTCATTTTAAACTACATAATATTACAAATTTTATTCTTATTATTATCAATTAATTAATATTCCTTCATTAAAATAAAATCTTAACAGATGGCGCTGAACAAAACACAATAGTAGAAACTTATAATAATACTGGATATAGATTATGTATTTGAAAAACAAAAAAAAAATCGAAGGAAACGATAATGAGCTCAGCAAAATTTCGAACTTATTAAGACTTTACTTACATTTAGCTTACAAGTTACACAAAAGCACCTTACATACTTAATATATACGAGTAATAAAAAATATATTATATAAAATCTTAGCCTAAGTATATAATGGAGATTTATCAATCGACTTCTAATATAAGTTTAAAAAAATCAGATCACCACTCGAGTTTAATAGTTGAATGTATAATTATTAATATTCAATAAAAATTGCACTTTTTTTGCTATTCCTAAAAGGTTTTGTATAAATTCTATATAGGTAACTTATTATTATTATAGTACTTCATGTAAATGTAAGGCACTAATTAACTGAGGAGAAGACACACACAAACTGAAGTAAACTCGACAAATAAAGTGCTTTATCACCCTAAGATTGAACATTCTTTGTATTTTGTAGAATGATATAGTCTGTTTTCCTTTGAAAATTCAGTGACAATTATGTCAATCAGTAATCAATACCTATTTCAAATCTAAGCCTTGGCGAATTTTGAAATGAATGGAATTTGTTATCGAAATTGATAAAGCACTTTTCTGTTCGGCCATACATTCAACATTAAATAAATCTGTTGAACTTAGTTTAGTTAACCACAACAAGTGTCAAGTCTTTGACAATCCCGAAGGCTTCGTTACCTTCATTACGTGTTTTTTGAAGTGAAAAACGTCTTTAGGCGCGTTGGTCATTTTTGAGATGGGGTAAAATGTCATGTTACGTTACCGTTACCAAAATTGACAGCTCTGTATATAAGCAGACAGCTACATTTGAAAGTAAGTTTACTAAATATGATAACAAGGATCAATATCATATACCTACACCTCTGACCAAAGCAGACAACTGCATTTGAAAGTAAACTTACTAGATATGATAACAAGGATCAATATCATATACCTACACCTCTGACCAAAGCAGACAACTGCATTTGAAAGTAAACTTACTAGATATGATAACAAGGATCAATATCATATACCTACACCTCTGACCAAAGCAGACAACTGCATTTGAAAGTAAACTTACTAGATATGATAACAAGGATCAATATCATATACCTACACCTCTGACCAAAGCAGACAACTGCATTTGAAAGTAAACTTACTAGATATGATAACAAGGATCAATATCATATACCTACACCTCTGACCAAAGCAGACAACTGCATTTGAAAGTAAACTTACTAGATATGATAACAAGGATCAATATCATATACCTACACCTCTGACCAAAGCAGACAACTGCATTTAAAAGTAAACTTACTAGATACGATAACAAGGATCAATATGGTATACATACACGTCTGAAGAATAAAATAGTTTCATATCAACATCAAACCTTTTTAATTGAGAATTTATTATTGTCATTGTGTGTCATATATTTTCTCTTGTATTTCTTGCGATCAATAATTTTGTGAGCTGTTTCACTTCTGACGTTCAGTCCAACGACTGACATGTAATTTTTATTTAAATTTGTTTCTGATGCACATTAAAAAAAAAACTTTCAAATTTGAAATAAGTACTGATCATTGACATGCATATACATATATTATATAAAATATTTCATTATATAAATATTACTTGGCATATGAAAATTATAGTTTTGTACACATAGTGAGGTAGATTGAATTGTAGATTGAATTGCATAATTAAAACAAATTTTTTTCACAGTTTGTAAGTTGATTTCTTTTTTAAAAAATCACGCTTAGAATTAAAAAAATATTTTGTAAAAAAATTGATCATTTCTCTTTTTTAAATATAAAATTACGAATCTGTTAAAATTGTAGAAAAATACATTGGAACCAATTAATATAATTATTATAAGTACAAATAAAAATTTATGACAATTTAAAAATAATATAGTAAGGACATACATTATATTTTAAGATAATCTCTTTCTAAATGCAAATACATGACACATAATATGCAATTTTTATAATATGTCAAGCACATAGAAGTAAGCCGTTGCTTTTTTCTTAACTTTTAAGCATAAAAATTTAAACTTATTAAGTTCACAGTTGCCTTGAACTTGTACAGGCTATTTCTTTTCATCCCCTTGTTTATCGAAGTTAGGGTTGTAACCTGGTGGTTTTAAGCCAGTGGTTGCATCTGAGTCTGATGGAGGCTTGTCTATAATAAACAATTTATACGATCTGAATTTTTTGTAAGCTGTTTTTTTATTTCGATGAGTAAAGACAATTTGGGGGGTCTAACCAAATTAAAATTACTTTAGGTCTAGTGGCTTAGTGACCCTAGCTTTTAACCAAACGGTCGCGGGTTCGAATCCCGCTAGGGGCAAATGGTACAGTCGGGGTAAGAAAAGGTTCGTCACCTTAAAGTCGAAATTCGCTTGCACCATGGCAATTGTCAGTCAATGCCAAAATTTCATTTCAAACGTATGTCAGTTGTATGCTTAGTGCTTTAATTTCAAAAGGTAACTAAGAGTCTACGATTTAGACTGACAAAGGAATGAATTTGAAAACTGACGAAGGTTTTCGTACCCCGACTTTACCTGAGTCATGAATGTTTCTAATTAATAATATGATTGTATGTATTTACAATAATAATACGAGTTATATTATTTACTAGCTGGTGCCCGCGACTTCGTCCGCGTTGAAAGAGAAAAAGTAGCCTATCTTGTGTCCTGTACGTTTAAATGTTTATCTACCAAGTTTCATGAAAATCAGTTGATTCGTTTAAGAGTTATGGAGGAACATACATACATACATACATACATACATACATACATACAGAAAAAGAATCTAAAAATCGTCAATTTAGTTTCAGTATATCATGTATAGAGCATATAAACACGATATCTCTGAAAACAAAGTAACTTACTAGATGACCAACCCTTACAGATTTATTATTAGTATTGATAAAAAAAAATTCTAATGTTGACCAGCCACTATAAATCTAGCCCACTAAAAATTTGAGAGAGGCATAATATTTGCCCAGCTGTAGGCTTTGAGACCTAATATATTATGTGAATAGATATAACTTACTGATATCTGGGCCCGGTGTCGAGGGTTCGGGCGCACTTGCGCTTGCGTATGGACTTATCGGCTGGAGGAACAATTAAATCATTAAAACACAGTAATAATAAAGCCACTCTTTAATAAATAAATGATATTAGTGAATGATTCGGTGCTGAGGTTAGTAAGGGCCATTTCTCTATCTCCTATCCTTAATCTTACTGTAGGTGGCGTTGCTTGTGTTATAGGCGATAGTAGCCACCCTACTATCAAGTTAATAAAAAAAGTGCAGTTTCTTAAGTGGCTTGAAAAAAAAAATTAAATTTCTTATAATCATTGTCAATCCAAAATCTGCTATGTGCAAAAAGTATCAAATGTTTTCCTGAATTTTTTTTACAAAGATTTAAGTACTTAAAAAAAGTATTTTATTACCAGTGATATGTTAAACAAGACAGGATGCGCCCTTACCATACTACTAGTGACAAAAAAATGGTCCTCCAATTTGCACATCTAGTTATTAAAAATAATTTGTTTTCATTGCCATCTTAATACGTATTTTTATTTCTTATTGGCGTATTCTGTTATTGTAAAGTATTCTCATTGGTTGGTTGGACATATCACTGGTAAGTAGGCATTTGCGTATCTTTCTACGCACAGAATGAACACCCGTCATTGGTGCCAATTTCCGATTTTGACACCGGCGCGTCGGTGCCACGTACTAGGAGCGTTAGCCTTGTCCTTACGAAGTAATATAGAAGTCATTGTTTATTACAAAACTTAGGGTTGTTATACGTACTTGTTTGTCTTTTAAACATGAAAATTTATTTATTTGTGTATAGAATAAATTTTAAACATAACAGATTCTACATAGCTGCTGAATAGACAACATTTTTTTTTGCACATAGAACTTTTTTTATACGGTAGATTAAAGGCAGTAACTGTTTACTAATAAAAAAATTCAATTAGCAGATTTAAAAATTGACAACGACGATGCTTAGTGTTTAGACTTTAGACTAGTGATCGCCTCATCACACGTGTATAATATCTAAATCTATCTGTCTTTGTAATCCCTACATAATATAAACTAGCTAACGCCCGCGACTTCGTCCGCGTTGAAAAAGAAAAAAGTAGCCTATCCTGTGTCCTGTACGTCTAAATGTTTATCTATCAACTTTAATGAAAATCAGTTGATTCGTTTAAGAGTTATGGAGGAACATACATACATACAATACCTACACTTACAGATATTATTAGTATTGATTCAAGTCGCTCACCGCCTCTGTCTGTTTCTCCACTAATTTCTTCTAAACAACCTCTTTCCATTTCACTAATGTACAGAGCGATCAACGAGGAAGGTTTGCGTATATAATTTGTCGAAAAAAATTGCATCCGTTCGAAGCCGGGGGCGGACTGCTTGTCTTTAATAAATAAATATTAATAAGATATGTAATAATAGGACACATAGTACGACGGAGGAGAGCTTTGGGCCTGAAGGGTTAACCGGTCCTATTGAAACATTATGGGGGGAGGCTTCTCTAAAAAAAAAAAAATGGAGATTGAATCATACGTAACAGTCTGAGATATATTGTGGGGGGGGGCAAAAATGGCCAAACTTAAATGTCCTTAAGTAATAAATGAATGAATGAATGAGCCCTAACATTAGAAAAAAAAAACAACTTACATAGGGTACAGCTGCTCCAGGAGGTAAACTTGGCACAATTCCTTTCTTGAAACCAATGGGTGACTTTTCGACCGCTGGATACGGGGCAGGGGCCAGACTCAGTCCCGGGTAAGGCGGAGGGAGATCATTTGCTGGGTTTGGAGGGGAATATGGCTGAGCCACGCCGGGGTAAGGTGAAACTGTTGGAGGACAAGGCGAATTTGAATTTGAAGTTGAATTTGCACCAAGATAAGGCGACTTTTCAGGTGGATGAGGCAAATTCACCGGTGACTGAGTGGAGTTTGCTGGCGGATAAGGTGAATTTGATGGTGGATAAGGTGAATTCTCTGGGGGATAAGATGAATTTCCTGGTGGATAAGGTGAAATTGCTGGTGGATAAGATGAATTTCCTGGTGGGTAAGGTGAATTTGCTGGTGGATAAGGCGGATTCGCTGATGAATGAGGAGAGTTTGCAGGTGGATAAGGTGAAATTACTGGTGGATAAGGCGGATTCACTGATGAATGAGGAGAGTTTGCGGGTGGATAAGGTGAAATTGCTGGTGGATAAGGTGAATTTGCTGGTGGGTAAGGTAAGTTTGCATTAAAAAACTGATTTTCTCCCATATAGGGGCTCGGGTGACTGGATACGGGCTGGGTGACGATTGCTTGAGGCAAATTCGTGGGCATCTGACTTCTGAGTGGATTTTCAACGTCATCTTGGAATCCCCTTATAGGGACATTCCCGAGTATAAGACGACGATTGTCGTGGCTGTCATCGTGACAACCTTCCGATTCCACCTTTACCTGCAATTTTATGTTTACTCATTAATCTATTTTTATGCCCACAAATTTACATGCTAATTTATTATATCCAAAGTCGCTGGTGCCCGCGACTTCATCCGCGTTGAAAGTGAAAAATAAAATTCTTTCTTAATATTTTTAAACGATCTCTTGAGAACCTAACATTTTTCCTGGCTAAAAAAAAATCCCAAGTATCAGCAGAACGATTTTAAGAAATGATGTAGCGTTTTACGCACACACTAATATCCTATCCCAGATAGTTATCCTGTCAGTACGCCGATACTTAAAAAAAAATGAGTGTAAGAAGCCATATTATACTGACCGACAAGGAATGCTCTACATCTATAAACCGACAGGTGGACACATTGCACACATCTAAGGCGGGAACTTCTATATCAAATTTCCAGTTTCTGGTTGTGTTCGCTGGTATTGGACCTCGCTTTATTTCCAATAGTTTTTCTTCCTGAGTTTTCGTGTCTGGGTTTTTAGTAGCGTGGTACGTGGTCTCCTGTTAAACATTTTCAATTGAATGCAAAACATATTTCCATATTGGGGGCCTTTATTATCTATTATATGTAAATTGATTCTTAAGGAGTAAACCCAAAAAAAGAGATTTCTGATAATAACTTTTTGGGTATTCGTTCTTATTAATTTTATATACTTTTTTTAGATGAAAGCTACATCCGTGTTTATGCTTACTACAATATTTATATTATTAATCAATTTGTGCAATGAAGGGCTCATATTATAATATAAGGCCAAAAGGGGTAATAATAAAACATCCGATATTTTGGGTAAATATAAGACACTGTTTGAAAACCTCGAATGAAATTGAATTTCTGTTACTTATATAGACTAATATATTCCTTATTTCATAAGCAATAACGTCCAAATTTTTTTTTGATACCTTTTCTTGTAACTTTAACTACTTTGAGAACAATTTGTCAATAGTTGAGAAATTTGGCGCAAAAACTTTTAATCAGAGTCCATAAACTTTTCTAGTGCTCGCTCGGACATTATACCTACGTGCTCCCGCTCCTGCGCCGCGCATGCAGCGGGAGCAATACTTGCAGGAACAATCGGTCTTATTAGTCTGTCTTTCGCTAGCGCACGGTAAAAACGGTTTATTTTTGTGGGAAAAAATAAGACACGTCTTCGGGAAAATATAAAACAAGATTAGTTTAAATATAAGACAGACTACCTATTAGCACATATCAAAATGCCACGAAATTACGTGCCAAAATTGAAGACTATAAGTCTGAACTGAAATTACAAGAAGCTTTAGAAGAACTGCAAAAAGGTAAGCTGTTATACAGAGAAGCAGAAGAGAAGTATAAAGTTGATAAATCGTTGCTATGGAGAAGAGTCCACAACTATAACACATCGAAGCAAGGAAGAAAGACAGTGTTATGTAAGGAAGAAGAAGAAGAAGTAATATAACGCCTGACCTCTTTGCTGTTATAAAATTTTCCGGGATTGTATCTTTATTTTTAGTAGATAGCTGGTGCCCGCGACTTCGCCCGCGTAACTGTAAATTATATACTAAAACCTTCCTCGAGAACCACTCAATCCATTGATGAAAACCGCATCAAAATCCGTTGCGTAGTTTTAAAGATCTAAGCATACATAGGGACAAATACAGCGGGATGCGACTGATTTATACTATGTAGTGTGATGACTAAAACGTCTCATTTTTGTACTTGAATTGATTTTTATGCAATTTTTTTTTGTTTGTGGACAATTTTCCATTTATTATGAATAATTGTGATGTCATGCCTATGTGGTACATTTTGTGACAGTGATTTAACTACTCGTACTAAAAACCTAGTAATTACATTCCAAAGATTATCTATGTTAAGCATAGTAAAGTAAAAGTGTTTTAATTTTGTTAAGAAATTTCTGAGAAAATAAAAGACTTAATGAAAGTTTTCTTATTTATTTGTAGCATTTTTTCTCACTCTATCTTACGATAACCCTGTCAGTTAAAAACATCTACAGCATAGAAGTTATTCGATGTCTTATTTTTAAAGTATGGTGTTTTATAGTTACCCCGTAGTAGAGGAAAAAAATGAGACGCATATTTTGTGTTAAAAAATTACTTTCTAGACATTTAATAGCATATCTGAACCTAATGCAAGATAGATACTTTAGGAGTGCATAGTTTTAAGCATTCTAAGATCTTTTTAAGAATTGCTATTATCTTGAAAATCTAAAAGTTGTTGTTTTCGTCTTATAATTACCCCGTCTGACCTTATTTATTCCATACAACTTACCCTTTTGAGTTTGAATTTAATTGTGTCTATCTCGACGGTACTGTTGTTAACACAGCTCAGTTCGACGGGTATCACCTGTCCAGGACAATATCCGGACACCGGCAACTTGACCAGAGTTTGGCAGTTGCCGTTTCCCATGCAACAACAACAGTACGACTCGTTGAACTCCATTGCTATCGGTTCCTACAGAAGACATCATATTGAACTGCTAGAAAACGTTAATGGGCGAAGCCGGGAACGGATCGCTAGTTATATTATTACGAAGTAGATACAATTTCCATCAAGTTTTGGAATACTTTAATAAATAAGCTATTTAAATAACTAAGTATAACATTCTAACAATTTTAATTGCCTGTAGGATAAGCGCCTCTTTCTCAAACGTCAAGTAGGCCCAACTGTCATTTAAAGTCACCGGTAACCGGGGATAATGGAGCTGATATACCTTTGTTTGTACAGTAAATGTCCCAAACATTAAATAGAAAATAATTAAAAAAAACGGCTATCAAATGATGCAGTTAACTGAGTGCATAATTCAATATAACAGAAAATGTTTCTAAAAGTAACTAATCAGAACTTTACATGTAGTTTGTGAAAGAGGCCCTAAGTAATGCGAGTGAATCCATCGTAAATACATAGGTTCTTAGAAAAATTATAACTTAATTCACTTAGATACTTATAGCCATACATGTGTGCAGATAATTACTGTAACTCTGGTTATCAAGGTTATAAAAGCATTGGCAATTGTAAAAAAAACGACCTTGACTGGTCTAGATAGTATTCATTCATGAAGATAGGCTATTATTAGGTATGCGAATGGAACAGTATTACGTGATGACATCATTGTGTTAAGCTTTAAGGAAGCAGAATACAATTGTATCATATTATAATGAATAAATTTGTTAAAAGTTAATTTTGGTTAAACTGTTAAATTCCACCATGTATCTGCACATTTGAGTTTTGGCAGGATGCACTGCTTTTCGCAGTCATTTGGGTAGTAACTACCCTCATAACAGCTTAGAAGACCACCATGAAATAATAGCACATTTACTGTTGTGTATCAGCAAGCGAATGAGGGATGCCATTACCTTGTCCTTGATCCTATTAAGGCTGTCAGCCCATCTGCAACACCTGTGGTGTTGCTTGTGTTAATAGGCAAAAGGTAGCCAACTACCACCAAGTGGATCGTCAGATGGGCTGATAAAGAAATACATAAAAAAGAACCTTAAAATGATCTGGAATCTGAAATACAGTGGACCCCTGGTAATCCGGCCCCTGTCTAATCCGGCGCCCCTTGAAATCCGACATATCTGTACATATTATTATTGAATATTTTTCGAATGTAACCAAGTAATGTTGTCACAATCCCAGAAGCGAAAGCACAAAACTAACAATTTAAAAAAATGATATTTTGGACTGCTTAAATTGTAATGAATCTTTCAGTAGTTTAGCTGGTGAATACGGCGTACCCCAATCTACAATTTATGACATTAAAAAGAGGGTCTTAGGCAGTATTCTATAATCTGACAAATTCGATAGTTCGACACTGCCCTTCAAAACGTTTGTCGGATTACCGGGGGTCACTGTATTTTTAAATGTTCCTTGTGTAAAAAAAAATTAGCAACAGAACAGAAGGTTACAACAATTCAATAAGTCAATGTGTTGTGTCAATTAATAAAAGTACTACCTTCGCATATTGATCCAAGTTCAAATCCTTAAGACAGAATACACTCAGTTGCACTTTTTTCTCTTGATTGAATTTAAAACTTCGATCGATGATAATTTTGATTTCATATCTAATATGGCCATGGGCTCCTTCGACGGATGATGGACAATTGAATGGTAAAACACATTGAAAGGGAATCTCATGATGGCCCGGCTGGAGTTGGTATTCACCTGAAAGGGTTTTCAATAATTAATTATTGAAAGTGGTGAACATCATAAAGGGAAATGAAAATGCCAAAATTTTGAAAATTATTATACTTTTTATGCAATTGTTCATTTGTTACATTATAACAGTGCCACAACTATAACATTTAACTCGTCTCCCCCTCCAAAAGCCAAAATGAGGGGGAGACGGTATTACCCCCAACAGATGCACAGGCAGTCGGGTTCAGGGTGACAAGTACAGAAACCGATGCACTATCCTGGCCGTATCAAGCAATACAGCCTTCTGCATCTATTATTATTGTAATTAATTAATTAGTTTTATTGAAAAGTTGGCAAATAAAGTCTAATATCTTTAAAGTTTGGTAAAGGCCTAGCAGTAGTTGTCTCTGAGCTAATTTGAATTTAAATGAAATACTTACCATGCTTGTTTTCAAGAAGTACAATATCCCGGTTAAAATATTCTTCATATGATTCATGTGGAACTGTGGTGTACACTGTTCTGTTATTAACTCTCGAAGAGTGTGTTGTAGTCCAGTGTACTTTGCAGTAGCCCTTCATGTGTGCATACATTTCTGGTAAATAAATGTTGTTTTTTATACAGTATATATGTTACGGCTAGAATCCGAAGTGCGGCTACGCCTAGTTTTAGCTGGTTAGAACTAGGTGTAGCCATTTACTCTTGGTTAAATCTAGTATAAGCCGATTGTTTCGGGTAAAACTAGGTCTAGCTGATATCATTCCGGCTAGAACTAGGTTCAACCAAACGCTAGTGGCTGATACTAGGTTTAGCCAAAAACATCTACTTATATAAAAAAATGGTGTCTGCTTCTGATTCTTCGCTAACTTCTTCTAAACCAACCAATAGATTTTGATACGGTTTTAGCTAATGAAAAGATAATAAAAGAGGAAGGTTTGTGTATGTAATCTGCAGAAACAAAAAATTTCATCCATCCAAAGCTGATAAGAGGGTCGCTTCTCGCTAGTAAACAATGAAATAACCATTGATGGCACTTCAGACGAATTAATAATGTTTTTAATTCAGATTACACGCGGTTACAGCAAATATAATATTATAATTAATGTTTTTTTTACTTACTTCTAAACTTTTTGGGCTTTTCTTGATCGAATATTAATTTGCCGTATACAGTCTGACCGGAATAATAACATCCAAGGGCATTGTCCAAAACTATTCTTCCTTCATCAAACCCCATTGCCTTACAAAATTATTACTTCGGTGCAAATCAAGAAAGTATACAATTTTATTTTTAAACTTTTTCAGATACAATAAAACCAGAGCCACCACCCACCGTTCCAACTTCCACAAATCCTAGTTCACATTCACAGAGTAACTTATAATATATATGGAAAAACAAGTCACAAGCCACAAGTGACATGAAGTTACAAGCTGACAAATCAAGGAGGATAGGGATAAGGAGTATTAAAAGTGTCCAAAGAAAGACGATAAATTGATGGCGCTAGTGAGGCTAGTGACAGTAAACAATTCAAACAAAATTCAACTCGGCGCTCTTCACTCCGTCAACTACTGCTACGTTCATTCCATACTCTCAATCTCTACACACTAGCGCCATCTCAATTTATCGCTTTTAGTGGCCACTTTTTCAGTTTAACACCCAAGTAAAATTGCGCTCCTTATCTCTACCCTCCTTATGACAAATGATCTGTTATATCACCCACAGGCCAACAAACAGTCCATGATAAACCGCGCACAACCACAGAACTCAAAAAAACTAGTAAAAAGTGACAGTGTTTTTTCAAGTTCCCTATAATAAATGCCATGCTATTTGTAATTCTTACCAACAAAAAAAAATATCCGTGGGGATGGGTGTAATTCTAGTTCTTTGGAAAATGGAACTAATTTTTATGGGGTAACCAATCCGTATTTAGAGATCAGTGTAAATAAGTCACATTCGGACACTGACATTCCATTCACTAAGTGATAATTCTCGCTTACAGAGTACTATATTCCTTGCTGACATTCACCAACACATCTCATCACTCATCAGTCAAGTCAATCAGTCAGTCATTCATCTTTTATATTATATTATTTTTATTATTGTGAAATTGACAACTGTTGGGAAAGGTTGTGTTTTATGTATTATGAGTTTTTCATGCATTTCGAAACTTTGTTATATTTACAAATTTAATAACTTAAAATGAATATTTTTCTAACGATTTCAACCAAGGTGCTAGAGTTTACAATGTACATTTCATCTACAAAGTGTATAAGATTGTAAATAGTGTAAAATCTTAACTTATTTCGAGCTTAACTATCGGCAATTTGGCGGAAAAAATCAAAATGAAATGAACATTTAACCGCAATTGATTTAAATAATCGCAGTAGTTTTTTTGAGTGCGTTTTAAAATCGCCTGATTCCTTTTTACATATTAAAAATGGGTTCTCAAGAGAAAGACATTGAGATGAACCTCGTAAAGTCTGAAACGAACGCGACACCCTCTGGTACTACTCATTCAGGAGTTGCCGACAACTTAACAGTGCCTTTGAATGATGAGGAAGACGTAATAATTGGAAGGTTTAGGAAGATAAGTTCAGCGAAATCCATGGCTGCAACAAATGGTAATATTCAATATCCATCTGATATACCATTGAAAAGTGAGGATGAGGGTTTGCATTTTAAAAAAGGAGCTGGCGAGAAAGATAAGTTATTGTCAGATGGTAGTGGAGTTCCAGTGTCGCCGAAACCACAAGTTACGAAAAGCAGTTTTCGCGATGTTGAGAAACCATCCAGATTTAAGGATCATCCTTCTGCCACTCGTTTCCAGGTATGTGATTGTCATAACAATAATTTTAAGATAAACGTTATAAGCCTACTAGCGGCCTGTTCCCGGCTTTGCATGGATGCAAATTATATACCAAAATCGTCCTCAAGAACCACTCTATCCATTGGTGAATTACTATTTATTATTAAATTATTTATTTATTCGTTCTTTCATATTTATTAAATTACTAGCTGCTGCCCGCGACTTGGCCCGCGTAACTTTGTAAATTATATACTAAAACCTTCCTCGAGAACCACTCTATCCATTGGTGAAAATAGCATGAAAATTGGTTCAGTAGTTTTTGAGTTTATCGCGAACAGACAGACAGACAGACGTGGCGGAGGACTTAAAAAATATAGCATATGTTACTTGCTGATAATGTAGCTTTCTATAGGTAAATGAATTTTTAAAATCGGTCCATAGTTTTTGAGTTTATTCATTACAAACATACAAATCTTCTTACTTTATAATATTACCTGCTCGAGCCAGTTCGTCGGCAAGTCATTGCCTTCGATCCCCATATGGCCAGGTACTCATCTTAGGACTACTTTATTCTTGCACTTATTAAATACTTTATTAAAAGACTATGGTAGTCACCTAGCGGTCAGTTTGCATGTGAATCTTTACATAGAAAATACTTATTTATAGACATTTCCCTCTTAACTATTGCTGCATTTTTGATGATCTTGTAACATCACAGTGCAAAAAATGTCAGACTCTGCATTATATATTTATCAGTTCTGTATTTTCAATAATAATATAACTAAGGTACCTTATTTATCCTATATATATATATATGTAAGTTCTTATCTTGTAACATATGAAATTTGCACAGACCATTAAACTGGTCTGTGCACTAAAATATAGTCTATGTCAATGTAGTATTGTCAATGCCAAAGTCACGTCACCGCACCTCTCAACTGTCGGGGAAGTAGGGGACGTGAAGGGAGGGAGGAATGGTCAATAAAAGTAGGAGAGATACCTACAACAAGGACTCTCAGACGCAAGGACACTGCTTACGTACACGCATATTTTTATTATAAGCTTGGCGGTTAATTTAAATTTGGGAAAAGTACCCACTGTCACGATCTATACCGTGCTACTTCGTCTACTTCGCCACGATCCCTGAAGTCGCCTGTGCGAGGAAGGGAGTCGCCGAGGGCTCTGCGAGATTCATACGCGGGCGTTTTGGACCACGGCGGGAGGAGCTAGTCCGTGCTGCCTACTCAGCACCTACTATCGCCGGCTTCCGGCAACCACTCCACACCGACGCTCGTCTGCACGCTCTTCGCGTTTTGATGGGGTCTACGCCACGTTTCCGCGGGCTGCAGCAGTGGACCTGCTTCAGCGGCATTCCCGGAGCGTTCTATCCAGCTGAGTAGTTTTTAATTTATATACTCATCAGCTTACCCTCGGAGCTTG
The DNA here is from genome assembly GCA_945859745.1 of Synanthedon formicaeformis. Lineage (NCBI taxonomy): Eukaryota > Metazoa > Arthropoda > Insecta > Lepidoptera > Sesiidae > Synanthedon > Synanthedon formicaeformis. Next base: position 1,018,969 of record OX243968.1, on the reverse strand, counting down.
ATAAATTCCCACGTCTGAGCCAACACTGCTCACGTCCTCAACGTGCTACTCTGAATATTATAATCTAATTTAAACTTGTTAATTAGTAACCTGTATCTTACTGATTTTGATATTGCTGATATTGTTATAATTCTTTTATTAAACTTGTGTTGTGGTAAGTCTTTGTTTTATTTCTTAGGCTGCCCTCTTCTTCTCTCTGGCAAAGGCGCCCTATAGTCTCGTGCCTTACTGGCTGAACACTAGTCGGTGGTAACATCTGGTCTGGTGCAAAGCGATAAACAAGCACAGCACGCCAGAGGGTTACAAAGTGGCGCTCCAACTTTAGGGCCTCGAAACCCACGAGTTGCTTACGTCCATAGACTGAGAGCCGAACCCGAGACTAAATATAAATATTCTGCCAGGGAGAGGAGGCAGTAGACTTGCCACACGCAGTTTGTTTTAGCATAGCACTGGTGCATATCAAGTAAATTTCCGTGGAAGGGCGTTAATTTTTTTTACCCACAGGACAGGCCCGCCTGGTGAAATACCACTTCCTTGCTTGGTTGAGTTGGCAAGGAACACCAGTGTCCACTCCTTTTCCTAATTTCCCTTGATCCCATTCAGATCAACACCCAATTTCCTCAACCTTTATCCCTAATCCTTGATTTTGCACCACGCTCAACTTTTTTTTTTTTTTTCTTTTTTTTTTCACTAGTTTTTTATTTAATTTTGGTGTTAACTTACTTTTTATTTATGCTTTAACTTCATTCATTTTTATTTTTTCATACCTACTTATCCCAGCACAAGTTTATCTTTGTTACTTTTAATTCCTTTGTTACATTTGTGTTTATTTACATGTACCGCGGGAATTGATAAAAATAATATTTTTTATCAATTCACTGCAATTTTATTTTTTTCATAATTTTCTAAATACCTCAACATTTTACATAGAGCAAATTGTGTTCTCACTACAATTTTTTTATTAATTTCCTTGTACCCACTGCTCTGTGACGCATTGACTGTCAACTGTCATTTGACAAGTTACGTCACTAAATGAAGTGAATGATCGCCGAATCTGATTGATTGTCAAATTGTCATGTCACTCATGTTTAATTTTTATTTTTTCATTGGAAAATTTGGAAATTAATTTTGTTTTATATCTAATAAGAACAATTAATAGCTAAATATTGAAAAGGTGTTTGTTACTTAGATAATATTTTTTCATATTTATAGTGTATTGTACTTACATACAAGTTTTATCATTTTATGAGTTTAATATTTTAATTAAATTTTTAGCTGACAAATAGGTGAACTTTGTCACCTACTTATTGTGTTTTCTTTGCAATTTTAACAAATACTTTAAAGATGCCACTGTCAACCTATCTAAAATATTTAAAGAAAGACGAGATCAAAACTGAACTCATTCGTTACGGTATAATTTCAGAGGAACCTGGAACTGTAGAAAAACTCAGGGAGCAACTGAAGCAGGTCCTCAACGCTGCGAGACGTGGTAGCTTTCCGAATCCAACTGATTATGAACCAAATGCGGAGTTGGACATAGTATTGGCTGAGGAGGTAGTCGAGTCGTTGGAACTTAAATTATCGGAAGCGACTCCATCTAAACTCAGGCGAATCACGGCTCGGGCGAATTACTGGCTTGATCGACTCTCGCGAATCAGATTGGACGACAGTAGACTGACATCGCTTCGCGCTCGGATAATAAAGGTATTGGGTGTATCTGACCACGGTGAGAGTGAAGTTGATGAATGCAAGGATGCTAACCCCCAACCTATTATTAAAGAATCTGTAGCGTGTACTGACAAATCTTTTAATGTAAATTCTTTAAATTTGAAATATGATGGTACTACTTGTGTGAGAGCCTTTCTGGAGAGGCTGGAGGAACTGAAACTATCCCGAGGGATATCCGACCAGCAAATTCTCAACTCGTTGCCCGAAATCTTAAGCGGTACTCCTTTACTGTGGTTCCGGGCAAACAAAAAAAGTTTCAGCAATTTAGAACAGTTTAAAGCTTGTTTTCAGATGACGTTTGACACTCCCGATTACGACTTTCTACTTATGAAAGAGATACGTTCTCGTACGATGAGTAGTAAGGAGTCGTTGGTGTCCTACATCTCGACCATGCAGGCCATGTTTGCACGATTAACTACTCAACCAGATTTTGAGGATCAGTTGGATATCCTCCGCCACAACATCAGGCCGGAGTATATGGAGCTGGTTGAGGCTCATAGTTTCCATAGCATGAGTCAAGTTCTAGGAGTGTGCAGGCAGGTCGAGATTGTCAAGCACCGACAAGACAGATACCGTGAACCCGACATGAGTGCGTACACGGTAACGCAGGATATACAACCACTCATTGTAAAGAAGGAGAAGCCTGTGGCCAGTATAGGCAAGGAGCCGGTGCCCATAAGTAGCAGGTCTTTTAAGTGTCATAGATGCGGGTCGACCAATCATGACACTAGTGTTTGTCGTAAACGGGAGTTGGTCTGTTTCAAATGTGGCGAGAGGGGTGTAAAGACTCCTGATTGTCCACAATGTAATAAGGTTCCAAAAAACTGATTAGTCAGGACCCTCCCACTAATTGCGAACAGAAAGGGAAGGTCCTGTTCAAAAATGTTGATGATACTAGACCCCACATATGTGTAGCTGTATTGGACTTGAATGTTTACGGATTGCTTGACTCCGGGTCTTTGTGCTCGATTCTGGGTGACAATTCTCATCTTATCTTTCGTGACCATGGTTTTGAAATTAATCGTGTGGACGATATTCATACTATGTATGCAGCGGATGGTTCACCGTTGTCATGCATAGGAATTATGTACTTACCTGTATTATTTAAAGATGAAGTTCAAGTTATTAAATTTTATATTGTGCCAAGCATACGGATGCCCATTACTTTCGGGGTTAACTTTTGGAACCAATTTAGACTAAATGAGGGAATATTCCCTACTACGGAACTATCACTTGGTGAAAACTACATCAATTCGTGTTCATCCGGTGGTGGCTTAGAAGATTTTGACTTACTAAGTTCGCAACAGAAATGTAAATTAAATTCATTAATAAAGAAGTTTGACATTATTGACACTGAAAAAGTAGGTTTAGGCAGGACGAGTATGGCCAGTCACAGTATAGACACTGGGGACAGTCCCCCGATTAAACAACGCTACTATCCTTTGTCTCCAATCAAACAAAAAGCATTGGAACAAGAACTAGATCGGATGCTAGGCTTAGGCGTTGTGTCACCTTCACAATCCCCATGGAATTCACCCGTAGTTATGGTGCAAAAGCCAAATGGAGACTTACGCCTGTGTGTGGATTGTCGAAAACTTAACTCTGTGTCTAAGCCCGATGCCTATCCTCTGCCCTATATTTCCAATATTTTAGATCAGCTGAGGGATGCTAAATATTTATCATCCATAGACCTTAGTGCTGCTTACTGGCAGATTCCCCTCGCTGACAAGTCTTCTGCAGAGAAGACTGCTTTTACTGTTCCTCGTAGAGGATTGTTTCAATTTAATGTTATGTGCTTCGGACTCGTCGGTGCATCAGCTTCTATGCAGAGGCTGATGGACAAACTTTTTGGCGCTGAGTTTGATGGGAAAGTCTTTGCGTTCCAGGATGATTTAATCATCATCTCTAACAACTTTGAGGAACACCTGGAACTTCTGGAAAGGGTTTTTCATAAATTAGAATCAGCTAGCTTGACGGTCAATATGGGAAAATCAGTCTTCTGTAGAAAAGAGCTGAAGTATCTCGGTTATCTTGTAGATAGGCATGGTCTGAGAACCGACCCAGGCAAGGTGGATACTATAGTCAATTATCCCATTCCCACTTCTCCTAAAGAAGTAAAGAGATTCCTCGGCATGTCGGGCTGGTATCGTCGATTCATACCCAACTTCTCTAAACTCAGTCGACCTCTTTCCAAACTAACCTGTAAGTCTAAGGAATACTCCTGGACTGATGAGGCGAATGATGCCTTCAATAATTTAAAGGCGGCATTAGTGTCTGCCCCTATTTTAAAATGTCCTAACTTTGATTTACCTTTTTCTATTTATACAGATGCTTCTGCCTTTGCAGTGGGCGCTGTACTTACTCAAAAATATGAGGATACAGAACATCCCATAGCTTACTGTAGTCGTACTCTTAATAAACATGAAGTCAATTATAGTACTACTGAGAGGGAGCTCCTCGCTGTCCTGTATGCCTTAGAGCAGTTCCGATCTTATGTAGAAGGCCAGGAATGTACTGTGGTGACCGATCATGCATCTCTACAGTGGTTCTATAAGCTCAAGAATCCCACTGGACGTTTGGCTCGATGGAGCATGCGTCTTAGTCAATTCCCATTTAAAATAGAACATAGGAAGGGGAAGGATAATGTGATACCTGACGCTCTGTCTAGAATCCAGGTGAACAGTGTCAGTGTCACGCCTGACGGGGATGAATGGTACTCACATATGCTTGCAAGTGTCAAACGAAATCCACGTAGGTTCCCTAACTTCACGATAGATGGGGATAGACTGTTTCGCCATTCGAAAAATAAATTCGGTCTAACGTCTGATTTGGATTGGAAGTTAGTAATCCCGAAAAAGAATAGGTCGGATTTACTATATAAATGTCATGACGATGTCACTAGCGGTCATCTAGGTATATTTAAAACGCACAAACGCCTATCTGAACATTATTACTGGCCATATATGTACTCTGACGTTGTTAAATATGTTAATAAGTGTGAGACTTGTAAAGCTTACAAGCCTGTCACTACTGGCAGGCCAGGCCTTATGGGCGGTCCCAAAAAGGCCAGCAAACCCTTTCAGGCCATATCTCTTGACCTCCTAGGTCCATTCCCAAAATCCAGAAATCAAAATACTTACTTACTAGTTTGTTCTGATTACTTCAGCAAATATATTATGTTGCATCCACTGAGGAGCGCAACAGGTCAAACCGTGGCACGGTTCTTAGAGAAACAAGTATTTTTGATTCATGGAGTTTGTGAATATATATACATAGATAACGGTCCTCAATTCATAAGCTATCAATTCAGACAACTATTGAAAAAATATAATGTTCCCAACATATACTATAACCCGCGGTATCACCCACAAGTGAATCAAGCTGAAAGGGCCATAAGAAACGTCGTCAACTCGATCGCGTGCTATGTAAAGAACGATCATAAGAGATGGGACGAGAACATTGCTGAAATACAGTGTGCATTAAATACAGCCGTAAATGACACAACAAAGTTCTCTCCTTATTATTTAGTGCACGGTAGGGAATGCATAGTAGACGGTGATCTATATAAATCAAGTGACCAGCCGGTTCCCCATTCACAATTTCAAGTGGGTGACCCACAAGAGCGTAATAAGAATTTGCAAAAATTAAGAAACATTTTTAATAAGGTGAGCGAACACATTAAGCGTTCTCACCAAAAGAATGAGCGCTATTACAATCTTAGGAAGCGGATTATAGAACTAAAAGTAGGACAGATAGTTTACAAGAGAACCTTTTATTTATCTAAAGCTTCAAAAAGCTTTACTTCAAAATTGGCGCCAAAGTTTAAAAAATGTATAATTACGGCTAAGCGCTCACCCCTAGTATATACATTGTCTGACATGGATGGCAAAGTGCTAGGGGACTATCATATAAAGGATATCTTAAAATATGACGACTGAAGTTGTGGGCATGTGTATGACTTCGGTAGCAAGTGTGTGCGCGACCTTACTGATCATCGTTATGATGATTTTTATTGTGACTTGCTCTCTAGTAATGTTACAACACTATTTATACATGTCCATATAGGCATGTCAATTTTATAAACTAATATATGCTTCGGCTACTGTTTTTGAAATGGCACTCACACACTAAAAGTACCATCTAAAATCTTAAGTACACACACCCTCAATAAAACATAATACAGTCACCATATCACATAGGATTCCATACTTTGTTTGAAAATTTGTTTCATTCAAGTTCACTGTTAATATCTATATTACTGTGAAACTATCTATTGACTAAAGTTTCATCTTTATATTTTTACTTTAAATCTTGGAACTACGTTCCCTACTTTATTTGAAAGCTTGTTCAAATCAAGTTCACTGAGATACTTCTCCTAATTTTGAAACTATTAATTTACAAAAGTTTCATCTTTACTTATTGTGCTTAGCTAATTGTTATATACTGTTAACATGCAGCTATGGGACTACGTTCCCCACTTTAATACTAATTTACTTGTTTCTCTTAATTGAGAACCTATTAATTTACTAAAGTTACATCTTTAGTTAATTTTTGTTTTTATGTCTAGTCTACATACAATAGGGCTTAGACAACTTATATTACTTACTTTTTTTGTTTTTTTTATTTTCCATTTATTGTAGTATGTCCTGAGAATGAGTGTGCGAGTGAATGAGACTTGGTCAGGATATACTCAATATACTTTCTTACTTAACTGTAACTGAATTTGATTTCAGAATTCAATATGACCCTTCAGGTCGCCCATCTCCCAAACTGCACGGTTCCTGCTTCAGCCGACAGTATTGGAATTTTCTACGTGCGGGGACTGAAAAATTTCCTCGTGCGTGGAAATTTTTTCCGCAAGGAGGGGTGTGTGTAACATATGAAATTTGCACAGACCATTAAACTGGTCTGTGCACTAAAATATAGTCTATGTCAATGTAGTATTGTCAATGCCAAAGTCACGTCACCGCACCTCTCAACTGTCGGGGAAGTAGGGGACGTGAAGGGAGGGAGGAATGGTCAATAAAAGTAGGAGAGATACCTACAACAAGGACTCTCAGACGCAAGGACACTGCTTACGTACACGCATATTTTTATTATAAGCTTGGCGGTTAATTTAAATTTGGGAAAAGTACCCACTGTCACGATCTATACCGTGCTACTTCGTCTACTTCGCCACGATCCCTGAAGTCGCCTGTGCGAGGAAGGGAGTCGCCGAGGGCTCTGCGAGATTCATACGCGGGCGTTTTGGACCACGGCGGGAGGAGCTAGTCCGTGCTGCCTACTCAGCACCTACTATCGCCGGCTTCCGGCAACCACTCCACACCGACGCTCGTCTGCACGCTCTTCGCGTTTTGATGGGGTCTACGCCACGTTTCCGCGGGCTGCAGCAGTGGACCTGCTTCAGCGGCATTCCCGGAGCGTTCTATCCAGCTGAGTAGTTTTTAATTTATATACTCATCAGCTTACCCTCGGAGCTTGATAAATTCCCACGTCTGAGCCAACACTGCTCACGTCCTCAACGTGCTACTCTGAATATTATAATCTAATTTAAACTTGTTAATTAGTAACCTGTATCTTACTGATTTTGATATTGCTGATATTGTTATAATTCTTTTATTAAACTTGTGTTGTGGTAAGTCTTTGTTTTATTTCTTAGGCTGCCCTCTTCTTCTCTCTGGCAAAGGCGCCCTATAGTCTCGTGCCTTACTGGCTGAACACTAGTCGGTGGTAACATCTGGTCTGGTGCAAAGCGATAAACAAGCACAGCACGCCAGAGGGTTACAATCTAATCATATATTCACAATAGTTGTTTTATTTTTACAAGTTGACACATGTGATGACCTCATATATTTATTTGTTAAACTATTGTAAGTGCAATAATCACACGAAAGATAAGTTTGTCCAGTTAATTTGAAAACAAAAGACCTTTGAAAAATACAATATACAGGAAGTTTCATCCAGGAAGTACCCGGCATCAATTGTCTGTCATCCTTTATCCTACTAATATTATAAATGCAAAAGTTTGTGAGGATGGATATAATTATGTTTGTTATTTTCACACTAAAAACTACTGAACCAGTCTGGTATCCGGTGTAAAAAGCTGACGTCTACAAGCGCTCTTAGGGAATGTTTAAAAATATAAAAACCTGGCGTCACTGTCGTCACAGCGATAAATATTTCAAAAGTCAAAACCCATATTTTCTCAGATGTTATAGTTTTCATTTTACAACGCCGACGAAGCCGCGGGAAGCAGCTAGTAATAAAAGAAACGGTCCTAGCCCCCTAGTCGCAGTGGCCTCTCTATTCTTGGTTACAGTAGCTGCCATGGTAGGGTACAGGTTACAGTAGAAGTTTGTATGAAAAGGAACTTAGTTATAACGACAAGATAAATCGGTATCATGCTTACTTTTGTAAATTAAACATAAAACAGCGGAGTAATAATCATTCTATATTTGTATGGAGGAAAGCTGACTTGTATCACCTTAAAAAAAGCGTAATTTTATTCTATTTCTTTATTTATTTTCAAACAAATTCTCGTATGGCAGTGCATATATAAGTAAATAAATAAACAAACATTTATTGCTGTCACATTGCACTCTACCTTCGCGCAAGTATAAAGGTATAGTTAAGTGCAAGAAATAAGTATGAGTAGACAAATATACAGTAACTACTTACATCGCAATCGGATGTACGGTATGGCAGCGTATAAAAATACGAGCAAATAAACAAATATTTATTTTTATAACTATATAAGATTTGAAGAATTTATTAATATATACCTACTTTGTGGAATTACTTTTATACTAACGTCTAGAAAGAGGTCAGTCATGTGTATCGATATATAGTTTACCTACGTCAATGAAATTGAATACGATTGGGTTCAATTTAAAAATGAGGATGTATTATTAGGGCTTCGCCGCCACTCAACTTACGAGTATAAGAAATCGCCGCGATTTCGTTATATTTTTGTATTTGACTTCTGTTGAATTTTGTGAGTCATTTACCGCTGTCTATGAAAGAAAACTAGCGATTTTTTGAACAAAAATCAAGTTAATTTGCATATTATGGTTAATAGCAAGGGCATTATCCAGCTGTTGAAGACACGCAGTTTATTTGTACCCTACAAAAGACTCTTAATTACTTTTGTCAGGCGACAAAGGAAACGCTCCTCGCCATCTATAGATAGATACCCAATGACTATGACATATCAAGATACTTGTAGGTTTCTGTTTAGAATCTGAAGTAGGCTAATTTATGTTACATCACGCTGTAGTTCGGCACATAACAGGGTCATCCCGTATTATTTTCCCGTGGAACGCTATAAATATCAACTTGCAAGCCAACTTCTTCAGTAGATTGTGTCGTAACTATGACGGGCGTATAGACTGATCGGGGGATTTTCTCAATAAGTTTAACGTATAGACTCAGCAGTGGCTTACATATTATGGCAATCGAACGGTCTAGGTCAGAGGCGCTTGCTTCTACTTCTAATAAATCATAATAGGAATCAATTGGATAAGTGCACGTACGGCGTTTGCTTCCTATAGCCTCGGAGGTGGACGTCTTGAGACTCGATATGGGTGCTGGACCCTAATAAGGCGATGGACACAAAAACAGGCTGAGCGAAAAGCGGGGAATGAACATTTAAATATTGAGTATCATAAGAGAAATGAAACATTTTATTTGGTCATGCAAACAACACACAATCGCGTAACTACCATATTTTCGGACATTTTTGAAGTCAAAAATGAGGATGTTTGCTTTTTGTTTCGGTTTAGTGAGTAAGGGATTGCCGGAGCCCATTTCCCTATCCTTATAAGTTTGGGTGAATTTGACCACCTACAGTGACCGTCAATCTGTGTTTAACGTAAAATAAATAAATTGAAACTGCAAATAAACAGAATTTAATCCTTTATACAATTGCGTGTGAAGCGATACAGAGCGGTCGAGGGAGGAAGTCGGTATTTAATTCAGTAGTTATCTAGTATGAATTTGTTACATAGACAGACAATAACTATAGGCTCAAAAGATTTTTCTTTTGGTTTACGGTAACATTTCCTTTGACTATTCGGGTTAACAATTTTGTACCGTTATCTTGAACAAGATGCATTGTCGATGATGCATTGTCGATACCGACAATCGCTTCTAATTAACATACATACTAATTATTACAGAAGTGGTTTGTTCACCTCGGTTACATAAGCAGGGATATGCCCCTATTGTATTCATAATCTGCCACAGCTTCTCTTGCTCTGTGTTGGTGTGTGTGGGTGGGTGTGTTGGGCTGCATTCGGGAAGCTGCGTCATCTATTCTCGTCACCAATGCCGCAATGTCTGAGGACCAAGTTATATAATCAGTGCGTCCTGCCAGTGATGACGTATATGGTGCCAAAACGTGGCCTCTTACGAGCATCTATGATCAGAAATGATCGGATCAGAAATTCAAGTTTGTTGCCGTAGCAAAGCGGGCCGGAGAAAAGTTGTTCTCAAATGGAGGCCACGAATTGAAAAGCGCGGCATGGAACGCCCTGCGGCCAGGTCAGGACAGACCACCTGAAGGGCTTCGCAGAAAAAAGTTGGATGCAAAAAACGACCTTGGTCTCTTTAAGTTTAGAAATGTGAAATTTGGAACATAGCCTTATTTTATAACGTAAGCATCCGCTAAGAAAGGATTTTTGAAAATTTCAACTCCGTGCGAAGGTGTGAGCGGGTCGCTAGTATAAAATATTTATCTTCATTGGTTCGGTGATTTCATAGAATTACTTGCTTAGCGACCAAACCTGTTATAACTAGTTAGTACGGTTCTATGTAATAAATCGTTGCCGGTAGTGAATAGGTCTGGAATAGGTACTTACACAACTCGAAAATGATTTATTACTAGGGTATCTTCAAGGTTACCTAATCTGAAGCGCTCCAGACCAAGTAGGTATAAGATAATTTTATTTTAAACCATTTGTTTATTCGTTTAGAAAACGCAAACTTGCTTATTGTATAAACTTAAATTTATGAGTAATAGTACTATCTATTTATTTAGGTACCTACGCGGTTTTGCCTCCGTGCTATAGAATGCGTATTAAAAAAAATTACTACTTAGAATGATTTCAATATGCAGAGTTAAAAAATTAAAATATACAGCATGCGTAAGCGAAATCTATTAAAGTCCAAATGTAAAGAAATAAAATATCCGAGGCGCCTACGAATTAGTTTTATTGCTTTTTCATGTACGAGTATGAATCGTATGTGAAGAATTCAAAAGTATAGTACGTAACTGACAGCAGTTTTTAGATATTTGTTTATTTTCCATAAAAATAAAATCCACTATTTTCGCCGTGGATTTAAATATATTTTTTAATATATTATAGATATAATACTATAGTCTGTTTCGCTTTTTCTTTTTTTAATAGTATACGGTCATTCTATGTTTCAGACATACAAATTAATAAAGTTTTGAAACTTGGTGGGTTATACTTTTGGGTCTGCTGATCAAAACCCACAACTCTCCGCCTTTTTTTAAGTCATAGCTAGTTTTCAAACTTTGAAAGTTAGTATGAAAACTGGCTATAGCTTGAAAACCGTCAAGCTAATCAAATAATGTGTATAACATATTTTGTTTAGAATTTAATGAGGATAATAATTTTTGCCTTTGACACTTTTTTGTATCTTTGTAACATTGAAACTTATTAAGCTTTGAAAGTTGGTTTGAAAACTAGCTATAACATGAAAACCGTCAAGCTAATCAAAATAATGTATAGAACATATTATTCATTAGAATTTAATGTGTTTTCAAGTTATAGCTTGACATTGAAGGTTTTCAAGCTATAGCTAATTTTCAAACTGCGAAAGTTAGTTTGAAAACTAGCTGTAGCTTGAAAACCGTCATAGATTGCTTACATAGAATGACTGTATTATAATTTATTTCTTACAGGAAGTAGGACACTAAAAATTCTCAAAAAATATTGGTTTTAAGCGTCTTCACTAAGAAATAAAATAACATACCTAAGTATAATTTAAAAAATAAAACATAGGTACAGGTATAGACGCAAAGAATTTTCTTATCATAGTTCCTTATTTTTTTTTTTAAATTGGTCAAGATTTTGAATAGGAAACTCGTGAATACTCAAATTCTTTATAATCGACATTTATCTTTGAGCTTATTGTTATGTGATAATTTACTCGGTTTAAGGATTTAATTTTTAATACAAATGTTAATAGATTGAACAGGCATTGCAATGGTTCAAAACATTGCATGTTTTTTAACAAGTCGTAATTCATTGGTAACAAAAATGACAATATTTTATCAAAATCAATCTTCGTAACGGTCGGCCAGCAATAAACTCGATGTCTGGCTAACTTGAGACTGTATTAAATTCATGCAAAATATGCATCTTAATGCTTTAATAATAGAGGCCATATTTGGAGGAATAGCTACACAATCTCACTCCAAAAACGCGCTCCGGAAAGATTCACTTACGCATCCAATCTTGGATGCGTGAGCGTTGCTAAATTTAGAGCGAGTCTATTTATAGGCTCATATATAGTCCAGTTAGTTCTGCTTTGACCTTCTTCATCCATTAAGGGTAGAAAAAATATATATTATGTAAGGTGTGGTATATACCGTCTGATAAACATTTTACATTTCGTATAAAATACAAAAGAAAACCATATAATTTTTCTGTGGGTTGTTTCAGTTGAAGTTAGCGGACGAACAGACAAGCAGACAGCGAATTATTTTTTTATTAGGTGTATACATATAGAGCGTAATAAATATGACTTAATTCAAGACTTAATAAATTAAAATATTCAGTAGATAAAGACGGGAAAATACTCGTACTTAATGCCCTTTTAAGAATTCTCTGTTTGTCAGTATAATATTAAAGAGTAGGTATTATGTAAAATCTATAGTGTGACTTACATTTGAATACATAATTGTAGTCAATGACTTCTATATTACTTCGTAAGGACAAGGCTAACGCATCCTAGTACGTGGCACCGACGCGCCGGTGTCAAAATCGGAAATTAGCACCAATGACGGGTGTTCATTCTGTGCGTAGAAAGATACGAAAATGTCCACCATACCACCATACCAATGTCTTACCAGTGATATGTCCAACCAACCCATGAGAACACTTTACAATAACAGAATACGCCAATAAGAAATAAAAATACGTATTAAGAGGGTAATGAAAACAAGTTATTTTTAGTAACTAGATGTGCAAATTGGAGCACCATATTTTTGTCACTAGTATTATGGTAAGGGCGCATCCTGTCTTGTTTAACATATCACTGACTGTAGTATAATAAAATTCATAGTTCCTTATCTAACGGCTATTTGAAGGACACATGCTAGCTAACCTACTGGTATACTGTTTCACTGTTCATGGCTTTTTCTTATCAAAGGTTCATTGAAGTTGTATTTATCTTATACTAACTACATATTTGTCCGCGGTTTCGCCCACACATGTAAAGTTAAGAAGTAGCTCAATTTCAGAATTAACCTTGAAGTTCTTTTTATTTATTTTTATTTCGGGGTTTTTTTCTAATTTTATCTTTGTCATAGAAACTTACAAAACTCCAATCAATGATAAAAGGTTTCACTTTGTAACTATTTCACATTGTAAATAGTCACGTTGTGAACAAAAACAATTTATTTCAACGCATTTTGTCACCAATATAGTTTCCTCACTATAGTGTAGACCTTAATACATAATTTTCCATTGATAAATTATTTAATTTTACTCGTAATTAAGTATAAACAGCTGCTGTGCGTCGTTTGATGACTTATTATAGTAGTAATAACATATTCTTAGCTATTCAGTTGTTTTTGAGTAATTTAATTACAAAAAAAAAAAAAAAAAAAAACAAATTTTATAATGATTTTTAAATTTATTTTATATAAAAGAACTTTGAAAATAGGTCTGATAGTTTTTGAGTTTATTTACTACAAAAAAAAAACATACAGATCTTTTCGCTTTATAATATTAATGTAGACTTGGTTTGATAACTTATTACGTACCTATACGAATATATCTTCAAACAAAATAATTACTTATTTTAGAAAGCCTAAGAAGAGCTAAGAACTACTTTATCTTAATGTCTTAATATGGCGGCGGTACTTTAACGTGTAAAAGTCTGATTGTACGAGGGTTAAATTGCTTCAACGTCAATTTTAAAATGTAATTCTGGACGACACGCCCATATTTCCGTATTCCATTACGCCAGGTACGAGTATCATGGCGTCTAGTATGCACGTAGTTATACGAATAAAATTAATGAGTACTTATGAACAAGTATGAAGCACACGCAAGTGCTCACGTTTAGTTCACTTAAGGCACGTAAGCCTTAATGCGCACTAATGAGTCATTGTTCCCAATTGTTTATAAATACCTATGTTAATTGATTTCGGTTTAAGGTGGAAAACAAACGCTAAATACTAAACCCGAAAAATATACATTGTTTAATGAAGAATTTACACGAAATAAACAACGGATTTTGATGCGATATTTTTTCAGTTTAATTTAGATAGAAGGTTTATACATAAAACAAAAAAAAAACCCAATTAAGTTGTAATATAAGCAAAAAAAAAACAATATTTTGTAATCATGTCTCCTATAAAACTGTCCGCTCCTGTCTGTTTCTCAGCTAACTACTTCTAAACTACACAACGGATTTAAATACGGTTATTATTTATAAAAAAAGGGATAAACGAGTACCTAAGTTTTGTTAATATAAAAAATTGCATACCGGTAGAAGCCTGGAGCGGGTGGCTAGTAAAAATAAAATCAGGATACCCTATCTATACATTGATTGACACATTTTTAGGTACTTCATAATTGTAATAATAAAATCTTCGTGGTCTTAAATTATGTGATCTAGTTGTTAGAATGTTTGTATTAAATCTTTCAGGGTCCTTCCTCTGTTTGTTTATGGAGCATTTTTCGTGAATTCTTATTTATCGTGTCCGACGTTTTAATTTACGTAAAACACCATTGACAAGTGTTTTAAATCTGCCAGAAGGACAAATTTCGTAGAGCCCAGATTTACGTTACTGTACAGTGAATATATCCAGGGCATTTTGTAAATGAAAAACAACTAATATTATATTTACTTTTTTAAAGTATTTAAAAAAAATCAATATTTTTCTGTTCATAATTTTTCCTTCCTTCATAATTTTTTTTTTTACAAATGCGCTGAGTGCATTTTTTACGCGTTGTTTAGGTAAGTTACTGTCTTTGAAAGTGAATATTTTCTAGCAAAAAATAAATAAACATTATTTTACATATTTAAATATCTCTTTCATTAATAATGTTCTTAGTCACTAAACGAACGTCTTGGCACAAAATTTAAACGTTATTAGTAAAATATGAACACATGTTTTTCATTTCCTTTGAAATTCATCACCAGCAAACAACGTGAAAATACCATATCTATGACTACCTATTTCTCTTTAGTTCATTATTCTAAAGTTTTTATGGCTTTGTCAAGTCGCCCAACTTGTTTGTGTAGGTATGTAATAATATTATTTTTGATTACTAAGAAAACTAAATATTTCATGTATTTGGAAATTGTCTTTTGGTTGAAATTGTTCTTTGGAGAAAAAAACGGTTTCCTACTTTTTATTTATAATACTAGGTCGTCTAGCTTAGGCTAATAAACAAAAATATTCGGTTGATAAGTTGATGAACAGCGAAGAAAAGTGCACTGAAGTTTGTCTTTACTTATTCAATTTTACGAGGGTACACATCAGAGTATTAGTCAAAATAAAATTTTCAGCTATAACTATATTTTATATTAAAAAAAAACTATATATTTATAAAAAAAATATATTTTATTTAATTATTACTATAACCTCTTTTGCGTCCTTCAATCCAATAACTAAACGTTATTTTGTAAAAACAATGCAAAACTATTATATATTTAATTACAGATGGAAGTCGATAAAACGGAAGATGAAGCTACAGAGGAGTCGTATGAATCGGGAATGGACAGTGATGATCCATTAACGGCCACAGATACAAAATATGGCAAAAGCTTTAGGTAAGTAGGTACATAAACATTCTAGGTACCTTGGTGGGCATTTTTTTGGCTTTAGGTACCAACGCGGCTTTGAAATCGTGTGACATGGAAGTGGCGTTTTCTAATTCATCATTTCGTTTCGAAATGAAACATTTGTCTACCAACTTGCTTATTGAGGACGATGCAACACGTGATTTAGCAACTCAATCCCCATACACTTTATTGTTTTCTAACTTCGTTATCGTTTTTAAATTGTTACTCCTACTTTGACTGGAGCTGTAAGTTGGCAAAGACTAGAGGTACATAAGTCAAGGGTGTATAATTTTTGACTTCTACAGTTAATAATGTTAAAGAAAACTAGAATTTGGCTAATAATAAAATAATCAGTTCCAAACAGCTCCATCAGTCAAACGATCATTTCTGTTTTACAAGTCATTTTTTTAGAACTCGTTATTAACTGAAGTTGCTCAAAGAAATATGTAGTTTAGAATAAGTTATAAAATTGCAGACATTTCACACGGGAGGCACTTCCAAGGTTGGACAACTATAGAAACGTCCTCTCTCTTCACGCTGCTACGAGGCCTACGCTTGATGAATTACACAACGCTTCTTTATCAAGGAAGGTGAGTGTTTTGTCATATACATACCGAGTAATGTATTTCTACTTTAAAAACTCTATTCAAATTTACAGCGTGTGAGTTTGTGGACCTTTAAATTTGCAGAATTTAGATGAAGTTAGTTAGAATCTTAGATTAAATCTAAAATCTAAGTCTAAGGTATACAGGAGAGTATTCAACACGTAAGAGTCCCTTGAAATTTTCACAAGATAGGAATACTTTGCCTTTCAAGTTCCAGAGTTTAGTAACGGAAAGTTTTCTATAAGTAATTAAAATTTATACTAATATTATAAGGCAGAAGAGTTAGTATGTTTGTTTGGTTTAACGCGTTAATATCAGGACTACTGATTCGAATTGAAAAATTCTAGCGTCTCTTCTACGAAGTCGCGGGGAACAGTTAATATATAAGTTAGTTTAACAGCGGCTTGGAAAATTGTTTTTATAGGGAAGAATAGTTATGTCAAAGATACGGCCCGCGGGCCGCATACGGCCCTCAAGCCTGGCCCGTTACCACATGCCAAATCTTATAAATGGCCCTTTAGAAAAATCAGTTTGACCCCCTGGGGAAAAATATGGCAAGAAACCTCCACAGTTGCTCTTTTTTGTTTTACTTTATTTTAGATCGATTTTACTGCCTCACAATAGTATACCAATACAGTGGATATAACTAAAATTAACTAATCAGTATTAAAGTCTGTTAAATGAAGTTTTTCTAACCGCATATGCTGCAAAGCAACGATTCTCGTAATTGTGATTAAACGCGTGTCCACGTATTCGAGGTACTTACCACCTCCTTGTAGTATCAATTACTCCAATTAATTGCGAAGGTCCATTAGGGCCAATTAGAAGTTACCTGGGGGAATGACAACGTCACTCATTTAATCTGTTGACCGTATTCCTCGATCGTATTGCTCTGATATTAATTGGCTTCTTATGAACTACAGACAAGCAAGTCAACAAGAGACAATATGGCTGTAACATTTTTTTTTACATATTATTACTTAGTTTATTTTACTGTAAAAATGAAAGTCTGGGACGATTTCGCAACAACTTTTAAAATATCGAGAATGAGAATCTAATTTTAAAATTTCCGTGCCACGGCACTGACATGAAATGACATGAATAAAATTCTTCAGAAAAACTAGCTGCTGTCAAATTCTTTTACAGAATTTCGGTCACTAAGACATATAAAAAAGGCTGGCTGACGGTCGCCACATATGACATGGTGCAAATGCACTGCTAGCTTTTTAGAATTAAGGCTAAGAGATTAGGAGGGTATAGATAGAGAAATGGGCTTTGGTTGACTCCTCGAAACTCAAAAGCAAATTTGCTATTATTTCATTTATAATATTCGTGCTATTATAAGGCGGTGATTACTGCGCTGACTGTGTGAAAGTAAACTCTAATGTTTGTTTCTTCGGACTTATTATTTTGAACTATAAAACAATGCCAGTCAACGGAAGCTCTTAATTTTTTTTTGCCTTAACAACGTATTTCATCTATCTACACTTGTGCTTCTTTCTCATAAAAAAAAAGACTTGGGCAATTAGTCGCCGCCTTAGTCCTTTCAAGTCTGAATCATTAATTAAATCGAATTAATGTAATTGACATGTATTTGTGAAGAATGTGATCTCGTTAGATGCGGCCCTAATCTAATTTCAACTAAAGTTCAAGGGACCGTGACCCTATCTATAGATTGCACCATGGGCGTAGGTTGCCCCATTATCGTGATGACTGATGCACCGTTACAGAACAGAAGCACGTTGAATTTTGAATGCATTTTTCGTATTTATTTTGATACCTTTAGATTGTCTAAGACCTTATATGTTAAGGTAGGTAAACAGGCTGATTGTCTACTTGTTGGTAGGTGGCCACCGTAGCCTAAAACACAAACAACGCCATAGGTGCTGCAAAAGCGTTCTCGACTACAGTAGAAAGTTCTCGAAAGGAAGGGATAGGAAAATGGACTGCATAGGAAGTATGAGAGGTAATATTTTTTCAATAGTATTTATACGTTACGTGAAAAAGAAATTAGGTTTTAGCTTTTAAACTGATTTATATGTTAACGCTAATCTCAGAAACGGCTCGACCGATTTGAATGCGGTTTTCACTGATGTATTGCAGCAAGCTTCTTATATTGAAACGTATTTATAGTTTACCTTTTTTATGTTAGTTTTGTTAGATTTATATCTAGATTATATTCGGTCGTATAACCGTGTGTTCAAATAATTTTTCGCTTCAATCGTTCGATCTGAAAAAAGTTTTTGGGGAGAAAATTAAGACACAAATGAATGTTTTCAGCCAGGCCAAACTTTGGAGAAAGACGCAATGGCCCCCATGATAGTGAGCCACAACATCAAATTTGGATGGATAAAAGGCGTGCTGATGAGATGCCTCCTGAATATATGGGGGGTCATGTTGTTCCTTCGATTGTCATGGGTGGTTGGACAAGCGGGGATTGGTGAGTGTTATTCAAAACTCAACTTTTTTTATTTATATTTATATTTTTCGTAAGGGAACATCACAGCCCAATCGAGCACCAAACTAAAATCTTGTACTATCGGTGCTAGACAGTACTAGGTGATAGACTTAGCAGAGAAGCGTTATTTTCGTCGCCTAATTTGACTTCTTACAGTAAAATCACAAGTTACATAAAAATACAGTGCATAATAGACTATATGGAAAAAAGTTTGAATCGGGCAGATTTATAAAAAAATCCATTTTCTGAGAAAAAAAATAGTAAAATACCGCTAAGAAAAACTTACTGTTCACAGTTGTACTATCGGTAATAAATAATTATATACATATATACCAATATATAAAGCTAAAAAGTTTGTTTGTTTGGTTGTACGCGCTAATCTCAGGAATTGAATTGGTTGAACTGGTTCGAATTGAAAAATTATTTTTGTGTTGGATAGTCCATTTATCGAGGAAGACTATTATAGATAGGCTATAGAGAACGCGGACGAAGTCGTGGGCACCACCTATTACTTTATATTTATTGTAAATATATGTATTCATAGAAAATACCCATACCAAGACAAATAGATATATTCATGGGATCGAACCCGTGACTTCTGGCACGGCAGACAAAGCTACACTATCGCTAAGCTAATCGAACCGTGGCATGGCTTGATTAAAACTGAAATATAAAAGGCTTTCTTAGCCTTTATTTACTTCTTCTATTATTGAAATAATATGGTAAAATGGTGTCGTTACTCGACAGCGCAGGCAATGCTTCTAATATTGACGACTTCGGTGGTGACTACGATTACAGCGCTCTCTATGTCGGCAATAAGTACTAATGGAGTGATTAAAGGAGGTAAGGTATTATATATTAACTATAAAATATCCCTATTTTATATTCCAAATCTGAACAGATTGAAATAGAAGTGAAAAATTATTAGCTTCACAAACTTGTAAATATGATTACAAGTTTGTGTAATATGTGTAATCATAATCAACAATATAAATACTTTTGAGACAAATTTATTATGCTTTTGCATCCCCATCTAACGATTTTGTTCTAGAACATTAACCACAGCGCCATCTTACGTCGAAGAATTGTATTTCTTTGGCGACGCTAACGTCATCTCGCGAGTTCAATGTTTTATCCTCGTACAAAATTGTGCCCAACGCGCCCAAAGGGACGTTCAAGTATTACGTAACGGGGGGTCTTGTAAAACGTTACGATGCTTTAAAAGAGTGGTAGGGGAATCCCTCCAGTGTCATTTTTATTTTGTTCTCCCAAGTTAGTTTCCCCTTTTCACGAAAAGCAACCCCTTTCGTTGGTAAAAATGGTCACTTGGTAAACTTAGTTAAAATTACAGAAAAACGTTCGGCGCATAACATTGACGTAACAAAAATGTTCAAAAATTGCGTTACATAATACTTGAACGCTCCCCAAAGCACATTTCACGTCAAAGAAAACACCGCAGTTGCTATACTAAGTTAATGTAAAACGAAACAGGTGGCACTTACTATATGATATCGCGTTCGTTGGGCCCCGAGTTTGGAGGTTCCATCGGACTGATCTTCTCTATGGCGAACGCTGTAGCGTGCGCAATGTACGTCGTTGGCTTTGGCGAGTCCCTCATCACGCTCATACCGGAGTCTGCCTACATGGTCAGCAAGAGCTGGGTAAGTTCTCTTACACTTACTTTCGACTCTGTCTGCAAAGCACTAAGGTGCATTATTGTCTCGCATTTATGTCTTTCAGCGTACATATTTACACTTTTTTATGTTAAGGTTTTCAGACAGTAGGTGGCTATTGTCGCCTATAATAACGCAAGCAACGCCACAGGTGCTGCGAGTGAATTAAGGATTAGGGATTATTAGGATGGAACAGAGAAATATTATAAGAAGATAAAATTTGTTACGTGTAGGGCAAAATCGCCATTTTGTCGTTTCACCACCATGCTACATTTACAATTGGACTAAATTTATTTATTTGTCTATATAAATTTTTTAAATAAAACCTTGTGTTTGGAAGGTCGTTCTTGATCACTGCCATCAAAACATGCCATTCAAATGTTTAAGATCATACATAATATGTTTCGACAGCTTGGATCTAAACTATCCAAAATATTTTGCCTGTTTTGTATCTGATACAGTTGGCCTTTATTATTGATTTGGTAAGTTGAAACTGTACCAATTACAGGACCAAGCGATCTACGGATGCATAACTATAGTTCTTCTCACGGGCATAGTGATGGTCGGAATGGAGTGGGAGGCGAAAGCTCAAATAGTCCTTCTTGTGATACTACTCGCGGCCATTGCGGACTTCATCATCGGGACCATCATTGGGCCCAAGAGCGACTTGGAGATTGCCCAGGGATTCGTTGGATACAATAGTGAGTTATTCGGAAGTTGCATTTGTTTAAGAAAAATTGTCTCCATTGTATATCGTTGCTGATTCAATTTACTGTCGAGTAAAATATAATAAAAAACTGTTTTTTGCTCCGTTAATTTCAGTGTCTGTCTTGGAAACGAACATGCAATCCGACTACAGATATTTTGAAGGCGTACACCATGATTTTTTCTCCGTATTTTCGATATTCTTTCCTGCGGCCACCGGGATATTAGCAGGAGCTAATATATCTGGAGATTTAAAGGTATTGCTGGTTTTGTTTTTTTGCGATAATTACTCTAGTAAGGCTGACGTAGTAAGTAAGTAAGAAGGTTTAATATGTTTAAGTTTAAAAAAATAAAAAAGCATGACGGAATCACATTTCGCACTTAATAAACTTGGAAACAAATGTTTTCAACACGTTTTCAACAATGGAATTTGCATCACAAATGCCAAAGCGGACACGCCTAAAACGGAATCATGGCGGAGTCAATGGTAAAAGGTGGTAACGACCTACTACTACTATTAATTTTAAACTCCAATGTGTTAACGTGAAGTCACATTTTCTTTAAATGACAGATAACAGAGTTCATACTCTACGCATATGTCACTTTTAAAAAAATGTTCCACAAAGTTCGTAGTGTTTTGTATGGTGTGCGAAATCCATAGTTGTAGTACATTGATGGTTTTTCAATAAAAATAAACAAAAATTGAGGCAATGTAGACTAATAACGTCACGCGTGGTGTGAAGGACCCGCAGAAGTCGATCCCGAAGGGCACTCTGCTGGCGATAGCGCTGACGACGCTGTCGTACCTGCTGATCGCGCTGCTGGCCGGGTGGAGCGTGCTGCGCGACGCGTCGGGCGACGTGGGCGACGTGGCCGCGTGGGCCATGGCCCAGTGCCGGCTCAACGGCACGTGCGCCTACGGCCTGCACCACAGCAACGACGTCATTCGGCTCGTGTCCGCCTTCGGCCCGCTCATCTACGGCGGCTGCTTCGCCGCCACTCTCTCCTCCGCGCTCGCCTCGCTCGTCTCCGCACCCAAGGTCTTCCAGGTATATTATTACACTTTTATACATCAAATATTAATATAAATATATAATAAAGAGAGAAGATTTGTATTTTTGTATTTTTTATATATGTATATATTTTCCAGGCTCTATGTCAGGACAAGCTGTACCCGTACTTGGAGTTTTTCGCGAAGGGTTACGGCAAGAACAACGAGCCTGTGCGCGGATATGTCCTCACCTTCCTCATAGCGACTGCGTTCATACTTATGGGTGATTAGTTTTCTTTATAATATATTCTGATAGCTATTGGCTATTGGTGAGCCATAGCGACTATCAACATTCGTTAAATAATGGCTGTGCCGACGACTTCGTACGCGCTGTAATTAGTTTTTTGAAAATCCCACAGGAACCTAAGGTTTTTCCAGGATAAAAGTATCCTACATGTTAATCCAGGTGATGAACTATGTGTATGCCACTGTTGGATAGTCCATTTATCGAGGAAGGTTTCATGCTTATTTAGTGTGACCTAAAAGGCTAAAAAATAAATAAAAATATTATCTTTATTTAGATTAACGCCATCTATCGTTCAGTGGCAGAACTAGATTGACTAGAACAGAACAACTTTGACTCAACAAGTCTGCTACTCACCGCGAGAGGGCGCGATAATCAAAGGCTTTAGGCTATATGATAACATTTTGAACGCGGACGAAGTCGCGGGCACCAGCTAGTAGTAGATAAAAGTAATAATAATAAATGTTCGGTTTCAGGTGGTCTAAACCAGATAGCGCCTCTCATCTCGAACTTCTTCCTGGCCGCGTACACTCTCATCAATTTCTCCACTTTCCACGCGAGCCTCGCCAAGCCGGTCGGATGGCGACCAACCTTCAGGGTAACATTACTTTTATAGTATTGTTAGTCTTCTAGGGGGCATCTAGAATTCCCAGTTGTTCCTAGTTGGAGATATTTGGCTATGACGGCCGCATAGAAGCGACATGTATACGCATAAACATGAAACACATGTAAAAAATATATATAACAAAAATAACGTAAAAAATAAATTAGAATACATAAAAAATTCGCATAAAATATGTTAATGCAATATAGTTTAATATCATTAAGTGTGCGCCATGACAAAAAAAAACTTTCTGGCTCATCATAATCTGAGGCAAAGTCTAGTAGACTATGACCACAGTCCTAGTGGACAATAATAGGATACACATGAAGATGCGTATCCCGCCAAAATACGTATAACGATGCGTATCTCGCCATAATACGTATAACAATGCGTATCCCGCCATAATACTTATAACGATGTATATCCCGCCAACATACGTATAACTATGCGTATCCCGCCATAATACGTATAACGATGCGTATCCCGCCATAATACGTATAACGATGCGTATCCCCGCCATTGTCACGATGAGACATTCACTCACCATACATTTCAATTGTCTGGAGTCAACTTTTGAGTCATAGCTCAAAGGGTTATTAGGGTATAACACAGTTTGATCAAATGGAGCTAGATATTTTTCCCTTGAGCTGTTATTATTAAAGCCTTAAGCTCACTGTTAGAGAAGTTTCCATTATGTTTGAATAAGTGTTGTTTCGTCCCAGTATTACAACATGTGGCTGTCGCTGGGCGGCGCGGCTCTCTGCCTGGCGATCATGTTCGTCATCTCTTGGATCACGGCTCTCGTCACCTTCGCCTTCCTGTTGGCGCTCTATCTGCTCGTCTCCTACAGGAAACCAGGTCAATCAATTACTGTGATGTGTTTGTTTAAAACACATATAAATCTGTGATACACAAACATATAGAGATAAAGAGAGATTTTGTATGCTTGCCTATGAATCGAAGATAAACAACTTTATACATATTATCGGAGGTATAATTTTGTAATTTGAAAATCTGAGCTTTTTTATTAGTTAAGTGCACTTAAAATTAAAATTCAATTTCACATGACAGATGTTAATTGGGGCTCAACAACGCAAGCGCAAATTTATAAAAACGCCTTGAGCGGAGTCCACCAACTGAATAGAGTCACGGACCACGTTAAGAATTATAGGTAAGTCTTATTTCTTCAAGTTATCATATAAGTTTGACGCGTGTGTGTGTCTGTCTGTGGAATCGTAGCTACCAAACGGATGGACAGATTTTGATCCGTTTTTTTCGTTTGAAAGCTGACGTAATCGGGATGGTACTAAGCTGTAATTTTTGAAAATCTCTTCCAACATTTTAAAGATCATTTCCTAGATGACGAAGGGATTTCACTAACCTAACCTTGACCTGATACTTCAGCTTCAAGTAGTCTGCGTAATAACTTTTCAGTAGATATAGCGCGTTTGGACTCAATAGAAAGTCGAGAGTTAGTTTATGATTTTCATTATAGCTTGTTTCAATATTAATTATTTGTTATTCACGTAAATAAAAATGCACTCGAAATATAGTAAATGGCGACTGAATTTAGACCACAGATTCTGGTGCTGACGGGATTCCCCGGCGAGCGGCCATTGCTCACAGACTTCACATACCTGCTCACCAAGGGACTCTCCCTCATGCTCTGCGGACACATAGTGCAGGTAAAGTATTCTGTTCGTTTGTGCAAATACATTGAGCTGTATTTGTTTTGATCATCAAACTACTACAACATGGAACCCGCGTGCCATACAAAACACTACGAATTTTATGGAACATTTAAAAGTGACATATGCGTAGAGCATGAACTGTCATTTAAAACAAAACAAACATAATAATAAGTACGTAATTTAAAGAAAATGTGACTTTACGTCAACCCATTAGAGTTTAAAATGAAATAGTAGAAGTCGATCGTTACTACCTTTTACCATTGACGCGTGAAGGCAAGAGTCCACCATGATTCTGTCAAAGGCGTTCTTTTTATGTGCCACTTTGGCATTTGTGACGCAAATTCCATTGTAGTATTTCGATGGTTCTGATATATGAATCGTGGTGTCGAATGTCGACACAGGGAAGCGTGAACCACCGCGCCCGCGAGGCGTTGACGTCACGCGCCTACTCTTGGTACGCGCGGCGCAAGATGAAGGCGTTCTACACGCTCGTCGACGACGTCAGCGTCAAGGATGGCGCCAGCGCCCTCATACAGGTATTTATAATGTGTTCAGTTCAATTGTTTTTATTGACAACACTAGAGCTCGTTAATAGCTACCAAAAAGAAACAGTTGACAGACGAGAAAAGGGTGTACTGAATTGTTTGTTTTTATTTAATTTTTTAAACTCAAGCTAATCTTTTGAATTGTAAATATTTACACAAGAAAAAATTTAACATGATTAAAAAAACTGGGTATAATTACTCAAAACTTTTTTTCTAACTACAAATTGGGTAAAAAAATCTTTTGACATTTTTAAAAAAATCACATGGGGAAACATAGTGTAGAGTTGTATTAATTTCAGGCGAGTGGGTTGGGCAAGCTGAAGCCCAACATATTGATGATGGGCTTCAAGGAGGAGTGGCCCAACTGCACAAGGGCCGAAATCGACGACTACGTTGAGATCATGCAGTGAGTTTATAAATCACTTAAAAATAACTGTAGCCAGAGCTGGCAAAGGTTTGTAACACCTTCCCCACTGTGGTGCAGTAAGGCGTTGGACGTCCACATGGCTCTGTGCGTGCTGCGAGTGGAGGGAGGTCAGCACGTACCCGACGCCCTTGACGACGACGTGCGGGCGTACCTCGCCGACCAGCGACTCAACGAAAACAGCGCCGCACGTAAGTTTTACTTTAGGAAATAACTTATTTTTATGTTAAGGTCGACACAACATAACACTTAACTTAGACCGTCCACTTGATGGATCGCCTATAACTAACACAAGCAACGTCATAGGCGCTGCAAGTGCACTGCTCAGCTGTCTACCATAGAAGGATTAAGCATAAGAAAGGGATTTTGGCATTTCTTTCACTCACCGAAACACAACAGCACATATGCCGTTATTTCACGGTGGTCTTCTGTATGACTGCCGCCAGTCGGGGTGCCAATAAGCTCAGTTCAGCTTTTGTCCATAGCAGACACTAGACATCAGTGATCAGACAAAGACAGTGAAGTGGCAATGTATGTATGTAGCAGGTATACTGACCAACTTCCAACCTAGTTTTTTGGGTCTAGCTGATAACCAAGCCACTCTTGCACTTGGTAATATACCCGAAAAAGATGTTGATGAGCAGCAAGAGCAACTGAGTTTGGAGGTTATTTCGAGTGTTTTTAACGAAACATGCACATATTTTAAGTGTCAGTTACAAGCACTGATGGAAAAATATTTTTTACTTATTACAGCTTCAGAGATACGTGGCGTATTTATGCATATTATGACGATTACAACTTTTTTAATCGTTATATCTCAGAAACGGTGGTTCTTAAGAAAAAAAAGTATTGATACATTTATTGTAGGTAATTTTATGGTCTACAATTTTGTCTCAGGTAATTTTATGATAAAACTTACCGTTTAGCTGAAAATCGCGAAAAACCCATTTTTTGACCATTGACCTCGAGTCCTCGAGTAATTTTTTTCCATTTATTTATTATTTCACATTCACTCATCTCATTGAAATTAGATTTTTTATTTTTATATTTTAATAATTCAGAAGAAGCGATCCGTCTTCGAGAAAACGCGAAGTGGACACGCACAAAAAATTTGATTCGAAGTAGAATCTCACTAACTTGAAAAAACTTTATACACTGAAACAACTTACATTTCAAGCCGTAACCAAATGTTAGCGCGATATAACCTTGAGAGACGGCGCCATCTCTCGTACACTAGCAGAAACTGGATAATGAACATGACTTCTGTTGGTACAGTGCAGTCAACGAATTAATGCGATCCTGACTATTCCTGACGTCTCTCAGTGGGTCATGACTAGTGATGATTTCTTATTTATTTAACATTAAATTTAGCGCAAAAATTAACATTGACATTTATTTTAAGTTGACAAAATGATATACCTAATTCTGATTAAAATTATCCGTTAGTATGGCAAATAAATAAAAAATAATAATGTTAAATAAAATCATCACTAGTCATGAGAAATCGACAGACGTTAGGATCGCATTCTTTCGTTGACTGCACTGTACTATCTAGTAATGAATAAATAATTTATTCAACACCACACTAGTTAAAATTACCGCCTCGTTTTATCGTTCGGTTGGATGCAGTTTACTCAATCACTCATTGAACTACGCAGTATGATCCTAGATCCTATCTATAGTTGATCCACATTTCCACACCTGTGTGCAAAATTTAATCGACTATAGATAGGATCTACCGTATCCAGGATCATACAAATAAAGCGTTTTGTTAAGTTGCAGTTTTTTTTTTTAAATTATATTGATCAATCAGCTTAGCTTTATTATGTAAATAAATATGTACAATCATCAGTACAATGTACGTCATTCATTTCATGTACGAGACTACGAGAGAGAGATTACGAGATAACGACCTCACTCACCTCACCTTTTGGTAGGGGAGCCCACGAGGGGATTTTTGGATTTACTCGAGCGGTGGTTTGGTTGGTGGGGTTGGCGGGGGTGGGGGTAAAATTTTAGATACAACTAGAGCGCGTCAGATTTTCAGAGGGGGATGTAAGTGAACCTAAACTGAGCTCCCATTTAAAATTCAGACGATTCGGATGTAACGCAAGCTCGTGGCAGCTTTTTGAAAATGCAAAAAATATTTGTGACGATTCTCATTTTATAATACTCGAGCGCGTCAGATTTTCATACAGACGGTTCAGCCTAAATTCCTGATCGTGCTGATTCTTAATCTGACGATTATATGGAGGATTTTTTAAAATACAGCGCCTACAAAATTTTGAACGCCTGTAGACGCTCACCCCACCGCTGAAATGAAAAACTTCATATAACCTTTTTTTCTTCTTACCATCCAAATTCCAATTTCCAATCTTCAAGTTCAAAGTCCAATAGATCCCCACGACGCTCGAGTGACTACACTGACTACACATTTAGCATCGTGGGCTGGGCTCCCTAACCCTAACCTAATTAGTTAATTTAAATTACTTACTTTTACTTAGCTTTTTTTTCAGAAATTTACTTTAGTTAGCGCTCCGTCTTCGACTATCGATCGGAGTGGAACGCACAAAAAATTATCACCGAAACACAACAGCACAATTTATGCGGTTATGTTGGTCTTCTGTAAGGTGCTCTCTAGAAAAACAAATTTACCTGATACGTTTCAAGCCGCGACCAAACGTTAGCGCGATATAACCTCGTGAAACGGCGCCATCTCTCGTACAATTGCTGCAACAAGTAGTACGTTAAAAAGTACGTTTTATTTCCCACAGAGGCGCTGCTGTAGCTCTCTATTACATGCTATTACTTTTTTATTTTATTACTTGGCTTTACTTTTTTATACTATTTAGAAAAAAAGTCTCTTTTCTAAATAATAATAATTTCTTTGGGACATTAGTCCTTAATATAGTAACAATTATAAACTTAAATAACTAACAAAAAATGTTAAAAACGCAAACAAGAAAATTATCTCTTATTTTTTCTCGAATTAATCAAATTAATCAAACGAGGAATTCTTGTATGCCACGACGATCTCGTTGTATGCAACGGCTTTAATGATTTTGAAAAAAATCTAGGATTAGGGGTTATTTAGATCTAGAAATCGATCTGTCTGGTTGTTATCTTCGAGAAAATTCGTTTTGGTAGTTTTTTTTAATGGAACGGTTACAAAAGTATACACAACGCTTGCTCGTTTTATAATATTTTGAATTATTAATTACTCATTCAAGTATTTTTGAATTTTTTTCTATAATATTACACAGACTTTCAACCATGTAAAAAACTTTAAACCCGGTCACCCAGTCTAATGTGTTTTTATATCATGTCAATCATGTTGTACAGGTTCAATGGGTGATAACTACAAGGAGTCAAAGTCAATCGAGAGCTTAAACACACAGTCTATGGGTAAGCGAAAATGCATCTATAAACGTTAACCCCTTTTTTTATTAAAGTTTAGTATGAATAGAAATGAATTAGCAGCAAAAAGGTTGATCTTTGGGATATACTTAAAAATTGTCAATTTTATAGATTTTTTATTTGGCGTTTGGCCTTTACTGTGAGTATAACTTTTTAATCGAACGTAAGTTAAAGGTGGATTTCTGTTAAATTTTATTAAATTCTCCTTATGATTTATTTAGGAAGCAGTTTGTCTGACGTATCAATGGGTACGCCGCAACTTCGCCGCGCGACTGTTTCACCGAACCCCGGCGCAGACAAACAAACGAAAAGTAAAACGCAGAAGCAAACAAAGGACAGGTGAGGGTAGTCCTTTCCTGCAACTGTTGTAACTGTGATTAGTGCTTGTGGTGAGTCTGAACGATGGTATGTTTTCAGTGGCAGTAAAGGAGGAGCCGCGGACGCCAGGCGAACGTCTTCGTTCGCATCGGTGGAGCACTTCACCCGAAGACAATCCGGCACCGTCGATGTCTGGTGGTTGTATGATGACGGAGGTAAATTCTACTTTGGTCCCCACTGATTAGATCAAAAATGATTCCCACCCTATCTATCATTGGTAACCAAATTCTCCCACTTTGTGAAGTGTATGATTGCTAGTGGTTACTTTTTGCGGGCAACCAACCACTTAAGATAGTGCCAATAATTACTAGAATAATTCATTGATTGTTGAAAGTCTGCGATTGGTTTAATGAATAATTTATAAAATTGGTAATATTTGTAAGAGTAAATTGTTTTTGTAACTAGGTCTGACTTTGCTGCTGCCATATATTTTATCTACGCGTCGCGCCTGGTCATCGTGTCCCTTAAGAGTGTTCACTCTGGCCAATAAGAACACAGAACTGGAACTGGAGGAGAGAAAGTGAGTACTCTTAGACTAATACAGCTTATTATATTGCGTTCCTGCATCCTCTCTTGAGACATAAGCTATTATGACTATTATATCGTCTACTCTGACCATAATGATCATAGGCCTTTAAATAATTTCAGCTTATGATAGATTAATTGACAAAAAATAATTGCTAAAATGATTTCTAATGAGTTAGACACATTAAATGTCATTGCACCTTCCAAACTGCGAGTCGTATGGAACTTGAACTTCTTACATGAAATTAATAGTTTTTCATTGATTTCAGTATGGCGTCGCTGCTGTCGAAGTTCCGCATCGACTACTCCGCGCTGAAGATGATCTCCGACATAACGAAGCGTCCGAGAGATTCGACGCTCGCGTACTTCGACAGGCTCATCGAGCCGTTCAGGGACGAAAGCGGGGGCGGAATCTCGGAGGCGGACTTGGTCGCGCAGCGGGAGCGAACGCACCGCCATCTGCGGTTGCGCGAGCTCATCGGAGAGCGGTCGGCGGGCGCGCGCCTCGTCTGCGTAACTCTGCCTATGCCTCGGCGGCGCGCAGTCGTGCCCCCGCCTCTCTACCTCGCCTGGCTCACGGCCATCGCCACGGCCGCCGACCGTCTGTTGCTGCTGCGCGGCAACCACGCCGCCGTGCTCACCTTCTACTCCTGACTCACTCCTCATCGCCTCATCAATCTTTACTCCTGCCTCATCAACTCATATCTCATTGATTTCCACTCGTACCCCCTCGATTTCAACTGGTTTTTTGACCCCGTATTTTTTAACTTTTGTCTACAATAATTTGTTTGACACAGTCTTACAACTGACAGTTTTTTTCAATCTTTATTTAGAGGCTTTTCCTTGAGTACTTAAATACTCATTCGGAAAGATCGTATATCTAAATTATAACATCGGACTTAACTAAATTTTGATAAAAATTCAACCTCTAATACCTCACAAGTACAATTTACCTCGTATTTCGTAATCATTCCTCACTCGTGACATTTCATCGCATTATAGGAGTTGCATCATTTTATTATCTGTTGTAAAATAGTGAATTACAACAATAGGATTTATTTAGTTTTTGTATCTTCATTATCTGGTCATAGGCCTGACCAAAAATTTTTTAGTTTTTCTAATCTTCATTATCTGATCAGAGGCCTGACCAAAAAATTTTTTAGTTTTTTTATCTCCATTATCTGGTCATAGGCCTGACCAAAAAATTTTCATTTAAAAAAAATCTTTATTACGAGACTTTTCCCTCAAGGACATGTAAGACCAATCAGAAGCAGCCTGCATAATGAAAAGGATAAAAATCTCTTCATATTTATTATTTTATTATGTAGGTTAGATTAAAAAAAAAACTTTATAGACACGCACATAATAAGTACGCGCAATCAAGCCGCTCTAGGTTCACCGACCCTTTAGCGGAAGTGCGCCTTCCAAAAGTCCATTTTATATATTGATATTTTTAATACTCAACAATACAAATTATTTAATATTCACAGGAAATAATATAACAAGATTTTTGGATTTTTCAAATTTGCAATATTCAAATGTTAATTTTATCGATCTGAATCTATAAATTATAATAGATCTACACCGAAAGTACAAACTATTTCATAATGAATATCTTTATTTTTAGATCAATTTTTAAACTTATTGATGAAAAAAAAATATGGCCTTAACACAAGTGTCCTAATGTTTTTACAATTTTTCTGTATTAAAAAAAATATTGCGAATTTTACAACGCAATAATTAATAACAGTGAGCCAAAGAGAGTATAATAAAAAAAAAATGTATTTTTATAATGAATATTTTCAATGACTTTTTAAAAACAGCTCAATAGATTGATTAGTTTTTTTAACATTTTATTGATTAGTATTGATGTGAGAGCATTGAAATTAAATTAAAAAAAAAAAAGATTTGTTTTTCTAATTTAAATTGTTTTGTTTTTCGTAAACGTACGTAGGTCTGATTTCTTTGTTTATTTTTTCAAATTTAGTATTTAATGTGGCTATGAATTTTATTATTCTAACTTTTAATAATTTATTGTTACATTAAGTAGAGTGAATTGCATATAATGGAAAATTATATTTTAGTAATTTATACCTTAATTTTGCGGAGGCCTCACATTATTATCGCTTAAGCGATAGTAGCTCAGCAATAGTTGCCTGTACACGATACAACCAGTCACACAAGCGACTTTTCTGTCGCTAGAGCGATTAATTTCCCTCATGAATTCAGTTGCCGAAGCGACTTCTCGGACACTGTCCTGTCGTACGCAATAAAACAGTTGCACAAGCGACTTTTCTGTCGCAAGAGCGATCAATTTCCCTCATGAATTCAGTTGCTGAAGCGACTTCTCGGACACTGTCCTGTGGTACGCAATAAAACAGTTGCATAAGCGATTTTTCTATCGCAAGAGCCATCAATTTCCCTCATGAATTGTTACTGAAGCGACTTCTCGGACACTGTCCTGTCATACGCGATACAACAGTTTCACAAGCGACTTTTCTGTCGCTAGAGCGATCAATTTCCCTCATGAATTCAGTTGCTGAAGCGACTTCCCGGACACTGTCTTGTCGTACGCAATAAAACAGTTGCACAAGCGACTTTTCTGTCGCTAGAGCGATTAATTTCCCTCATGAATTCAGTTGCTGAAGCGACTTCTCGGACACTGTCCTGTGGTACGCAATAAAACAGTTGCATAAGCGATTTTTCTATCGCAAGAGCCATCAATTTCCCTCATGAATTGTTACTGAAGCGACTTCTCGGACACTGTCCTGTCATACGCGATACAACAGTTTCACAAGCGACTTTTCTGTCGCTAGAGCGATCAATTTCCCTCATGAATTCAGTTGCTGAAGCGACTTCCCGGACACTGTCTTGTCGTACGCAATAAAACAGTTGCACAAGCGACTTTTCTGTCGCTAGAGCGATTAATTTCCCTCATGAATTCAGTTGCTGAAGCGACTTCTCGGACACTGTCCTGTTGTACGCGATACAACAGTTGCACAAGCGACTTCTGTCGCTAGAGCGATCAATTTCCCTCATGAATTCAGTTGCTGAAGCGACTTTTCGGACACTCTCCTGTTGTACGCAATAAAACAGTTGCACAAGCGACTTCTGTCGCTAGAGCGATCAATTTCCCTCATGAATTCAGTTGCTGAAGCGACTTCTCGGACACTCTCCTGTTGTACGCGATACAACAGTTGCACAAGCGACTTCTGTCGCTAGGGCGATTAATTTCCCTCATGAATTCAGTTGCATAAGCGACTTTTCTGTCGCAAGAGCGATCAATTTCCCTGATGAATTCAGTTTCTGAAGCGACTTCTCGGACACTGTCCTGTCGTACGTGATACAACAGTTGCACAAGCGACTTTTCTGTCGCTAGAGCGATCAATTTCCGTCATAAATTCAGTTGTTGAACCGACAAGAACGGTCGCTCAAGCGTCTGCATAAATCGCTTAGCGATCGTTTGGACGCCGACAGTAGCCAATGTGCGGCCTCCTTTGGATACATGAAATTCAATTTCAAAAATTGTTTAATTTAATTTTTACTTAATTTTGATGTATTATGGCTATGAATTCTCATATTTATTTTGTTATGTAAAATATGTTTTAAAAATGAATACTAACCTCTTTTCTTCCCCAAATATTTTATACCTAAGAGATAGTTATTTATTTGTGTGAAGTTTGTTGATGCGTGTGTGTGTGTGTATGTGTTAATGTTTGTGGTTTTTCTCTAATATTTAAACAGAAGTAACTTAAACTTGATACATTTTAATATAACTTATAAAATATAATATAAAAAGCGACTATACAATGATTTTTGTTTATGTTTGATGATATTACTTACTTAGGGATTAATTGTAGACGATTGCTATTTATTGTAATTTATACAATATTTGTATTACGAATGAAATAAATGAATGCTGTGAATACTGTTTTTGTTTTACCCTCTTTTTTATAATTAAAGATACGACTATTAAAAAAATTTAAACTTATTTATGGTTATATTTAAAAACTAATAAAAAGTTAATTATACACTACTACATATTATTGTAAATGTGAAAGTGACTTTGTTTGCTACGCTTGCACGCCTTAAATTACTCACTGAAATTTTGCATAAACTTTGTCAGTGGTACAGAAAAGTACTGTTCCGTAGAGATCAATTATAAAAATGAAAATTCAACCCCTAACAATGTTCTAAAACCTAACATAAAGGGGCGCGGACGCAGGCAAAAGCAAGTATAATAATATTATCAATACTAATAATAAATCTGTAAGGGTCGGTCATGGAGTAATTTACTTTGTTTCCAGAGATATCGTGTTTATAGGCTCTATACATGATACTGAAACTAAATTGACCATTTTTACAATTTTTTTCTGCATGTATGTATGTATGTATGTAAGTATGTATGTTCCTCCATAACTTTTAAACGAATCAACTGATTTTCATGAAATAATGTAGATAAACATTTAGACGTACGGGACACAGGATAGGCTACTTTTTTCTTTTTCAACGCGGACGAAATCGCGGGCGCCAGCTAGTAATAAATGTTATGTTGGTTTGTGTATGCTTCAAAAACTCCAGATTGATTTGGTTTTTACTTGTTGAAAGAGGAAACACGAAAGATTTGTTTATACCATTTTTCGGTCAATTTCAACATTTTTCCAGGCTATTTCAACAAATTTCCTTACCCATTTTCAACATTTTCCTTAGGAATTTGCTTGGGAAAATGCTTGGGAAAGAGCAGACTGATTTTATTAGTAAACTAGCTGGCGCCCGCGACTTCGTCCGCGTTGAAAAAGATAAAAGTAGCCTATCCTGTGTCCTGTACGTCTAAATGTTAATCTACACAGTTTCATAAAAATTAGTTTATTCATTTAAGAGTTATGGAAGAACATAAATACTCGTACATACAGGAAAAAAATTCTAAAAATGATCAATTTAATTTCAGTATCATGTATGGAGCCTATAAACACGATATCTCTGAAAACAAAGTAACTTACTCCCTGACCAACCCTTACAGATTTATTATTAGTATTGATGATTGATGACGTCATATTCGTTTTCTAAACTCAATGATCATAATATGCAATTATGTCCACTATCTCGTGGTCCGACGAGTGTTGTTGGTTGTTGGTCAAGCGATAGGTGAAGCGGCGAGGCAACTCTGCAACGAAAGAGCAGTCGGCTCGCGAACGCCTTTCTACTGCTACGTGTTGTGCGGAATATCGGAATTGTCCATTTCCCGCGTTTTCAAACTTGCAGCGCTAAAATAAATAATAAAGAACACTTAAAAATAATAGTGTAAAAGAATTATTGTGCTGAAAAACTGAGTGTTTTCATGTGTTTTTTTTTCTCGTGTTAAATTATTGAGCAGTGTTTGGACTGAAGCCGGATCTAAGGGACAACCAGTCGAGGTAAACACAAGATTGACTTTTTATTTTTAAACATTCACAGTAATCGCGAATTTTACTCTAACCAATCGAATTATAAACTATTTTTAGTTTAATAAGTTAATTTATTTATTTAATTTAATTATTATAATTATTTCATTTTGTAAAAAACATTGATTTTTTTTATTGATAATAACTCTTTGCAATTAAAAAACTGTCATAAGTTATAGTACCTAGCTGATATTTTATTTGATTTATTATAATCATTAACAAATTGAACAATATAACATTATTTTATGTAAATTATCCAACAATACGAGCATGGCTTTAACTTCAGTTAGGTACAGACTATTTTACGAAAGATAACTTATAAACATAGGTGAGTAATTGAAATAAATAGAATGCAGTATCTGAAACACTAAAAATTACTTTATGAATAATGTTTTTCATTTTATATGAATGGAGTTAAACCGTTAAGCGGGTAGGTAAACATTTAAGTTCTAGGCTAGAACTTCTAGCGTTACATTTAGAAATTAAAAAATAAAATAAAATTAAAAAGTTTGTTTATAAGGTATTATTTGTTTTGTTTCAATCTTATTTTTAAATGAATAATTTGATTTTTAACATAAACAAGTAATTAAGTAAATCTATATTGTAACAATAAGCACCTCTTTCACAAACGTCAAGTAGCCCAAACTGTCATTTAAAGTCACCGGTAACCGGGGATAATGGAGCTGATATACCTATTGTTTGTACGGTAAACGTCCCAAACATTAAATAGAAAATAATAATAAAAAATCGTCTATCGAATGATGCAGTAAACCGAGTGCATAATTCAATATAACAGAAATTGATTTCTAAAAGTAACTAATCAACACTTTACATGTAGTTTGTGAAAGAGGCCCTTAATCTAAATACCTATGTTCTCTCTGTGGTCTATATCGACATATATAAATTAATAATCATAATATAATCACTACATTATAATCACTACATTATAATCACTACATATTATAAAACAGTCCTTTGCCGCGTCTGTTTGGCTGTCTGTTCGCGAGAGTGGTTCTCGAGGAAGGTTTTAGTATATAATTTACAAAGTTACGCAGGCGAAGTCGCGGGCAGCAGCTAGTTATGAAATAAACCACTCAACGGATTTGATACGGTTTTTACAAATGGAAAGAGCGATCAACGTGGAGTAAAATCTCTCTTTGATTTCGCTCGAAAGATAAATAGAAATTTGTTATTACAATCCCAATTAAAAAAATCCTGATGAGATTGGTATTTTAACTAATTATTAAAAAGCTGAGATATTTTTAGATTAATGTTGATGTGATGCATTCAATTTTATGATAAATTAAGCCAGTTTTTTATTGAATAAATTTATAATACTTAATACGTACCTATTTACAAAAATAGTAGAAAATCAAAATACACTGGACCGTAAATAAAAAGGGTCTGTTAGCAAATCTTCAATATCTTTAAAACTATACCTGACCTAGCTTTTTTGAAAAAAAAAAAAATAATTAAACTAAATAATTTTTATTTTTATTTAAGCACATTAAAATATTCTTTAATTTAGTCTTTATTTCATAAAGCTAGGTCATGTACATTTGAAGATATTGAAGATTTTCTAACCGACCCTTTTTCTTTGCGGTCCAGTGTATGTATATTGTATTTAAAATAATTTTGGAATTTTACATAAATAAACGCACGTTCCTTTTTAAATATTATTTTTTAAAATAAAAAGTTAATAAAAAATATCGATAGATCGACCCAATATGTAAAAGTTAACACAAGTTTGATTTAAAGGTTGCCTAAATATACTTTTTATACATATTATTATAATAAAATTAAAAATGACATTTTCCAAACAAGTGTATGCCAAGACGATAATATTTAATTTTTTTTTGCATTCACATAGCATTAATAAATTTTCAAAATCTTCCTCAGAAAAAATCATTTAAACAACCGAATCTCGCTGTAGTCCAAATTTCATAATGATTCGGTTATTGCTTCAAAAATTTATTGTCGCCGTGACCGATGTGGCAATGAATTGGGTTTGGCATCGAGTTGGTTGGTCATGTAATGAAAAAGAAAAAAAAAATAAGGATCTTAAAGTAGATGTACCTATACAGTTCTTAATTTAAAGAACAGGTTTCCTTTTGCGCCATTTTATCACCTATATCCTAATTTAATGCTTTGGACAACGTTTTTATCTTTTTTGTTGATTAAATCAGATTCTAAAATTATTAAAACATCCATCACTAAAACAATAATAAATACCTAAATACCTTGATCGCGGCTTCGTTCGCTTTTCCACAGGGTTTTAGTATTTTTGCAGAGACAGATTTTTGGCCTTTTTTAATGTAAATTTAGCCAGGCAGGATGACTCGACTTAATCACGTGATTGGTGGCTTCCGAAGCCTATTCTATTGATACAAGCAACTCTACTCCATGAAAGAACTACTTATTATTTGTTCTGTACTATTTAATCAGTTATTAGAATGAAACGGTTCAGTGGCATTAGGTCTACTGTATCAAAATGTCTACTTCCAAAATGTCCAGTGTTTTAAAAATGACTACTGTAGCAAAATGTCCACTGTATCAAAATGTCCACAGTAGAAAATGTCCACTGTATCAAAATGTCACAGTAGAAAATGTCCACTATATCAAATGTCTACTCCCAAAATGTCCACTGTAGCAAAATGTCCACTGTATCAAAATGTCCACAGTAGAAAATGTCCACTATATCAAATGTCTACTCCCAAAATGTCCACTGTATCAAAATGTCTACTCCCAAAATGTCCACTGTAGAAAATGTCCACTGTATCAAAATGTCTACTCCCAGAATGTCCAGTGTTTCAAAATGACCACTGTAGCAAAATGTCCACTGTATTAAAATGTTCAACATTTATCTTAAATTGAAACTTTAATTAACTTTTCTAATGTAGGTAACTAGGTTTTTGAAGTTGATGTAGACGCGATTGACGGCCTACTACTATAAAAATTATAGCTTGCAATAAAATAAATTTATGCAATAGAAATGTACACAATAAGCATCGTCGGTTCATGGTCGATAGCCCAGGTTCCGCAGTACGAATACGAGCACCGTTAGACACATCAATTAATCTTCAACATTCCATAAATCGCGCATTTTTATCAGCATCCTCATGTTTTTCATCATAATTATTGCCGTGTCCGCTTATTGGTTTAATACAGATTGTAAATGGGTCGATCTTATTATTTACCAATAGCGATCCGTCCCCCGGCTACGCACGGTTGCAATTTTTTCTGCAAATTATCTAACTAAACAAACCTTCGTCGTCTACCGCTCTTTCCATTAGTGAAAACAGTGTCAAAATCTTTTGGGTAGTTTAGAATA
This sequence comes from Synanthedon formicaeformis, assembly GCA_945859745.1. Taxonomy (NCBI): domain Eukaryota; kingdom Metazoa; phylum Arthropoda; class Insecta; order Lepidoptera; family Sesiidae; genus Synanthedon; species Synanthedon formicaeformis. The sequence continues at coordinate 980,100 of OX243968.1, read as the reverse complement.
AGTTAACGAAGAAACAGACAGAAAATAACTACGACTTTTTTTTAAAAAAACATGCGTAAATATAGATAGATGGTAGACTTCGAGAGGTTTTATATTTTCGATTGTAGTTTTTGGCGATTGAAGACTTATGCGATTGATGAGATTAAATAAGAAACAATCTAAAACAACATATTTTTATACTTATAAAAGTCTAGACACAGACGGTCCATTTTAAACCAAAAAGTATTAGGTATGCCAAAATATGGCATGAGACATATGGGACATTTTTTTTTACTTTTACCAACTCAAGAAATGCCATGGGAATATGTTTCCAAGCTCGGTAAGAGAAGACACATAATATCCTAGTACAATTAATTTCTAAAATGTGCAGAATTTGTAATATTTTTCTGGGTTGAATTCTTGTTATTACTGACTAAAAGCCAAAAATATTTTCCATGAAAACATCCGTAGCTAAAATGTTGATATTTATACATTTGAAAAAATTAGGTTGCCTAAACATTGAAACTGCTGGCATGTGTTTTATTATTTTTGCGAGTTCAATACGTGACGCGAATGTCTTGCGCCGCATTTTGTGTTCGGTTATTCGAATTTTAGTACGTTGAGACAACAAATTCTTCTAAATACCTATTAGGTACTGACTTAACTAGCTCATAAAGGATGCCCTCAACCTTCCTGGGCTTATTCGCAGTCATGTAGAACAGCCTCTTGACAAAATTTGAAAAAGGACCCATTTAGGACAAGATAAGCCATTGTAGAGAAGTCACTACTTAAACTTCAGAAGAGATATTAATATTGCCCTTTTTAAGTCATCTGAAGATGAAGAAACATTATTTAAGTTCGCAATGGTCCAATAACTCTTACAATCATCATCAATTACAAATTGTCTCAACATCTAGATCTAATTGGCATTTGCCAACGCTTTATGGTTTATAAAAAAGTATTTTTTCCATTTCATTAATTCTATAATTAGCGATTTCTTGTTGCGTCGACCTTCGTTTTTACTTATTGCTTAAACAAAGTTTCTTTTTGCTCACTTTTTCTCTGCTCGAAGAGTTTTTCTTATGATATTCTTGGTATATATTATTTATTATTATGGTAACACCGTCCTTGTTTTGCATACGATCAAACTTGTTATGCTAATACGGAACTACTTATTACGACGTATTTTATTTGCCGTCAATTTTAGTGTGTCTTCATTTGATACTTAAACAAAACAATGTTTTTAATGAGAAGGGTGACTGTTTAAAATTTAAGATATGTTTAACAACGGTTAATATTTTTTAAATTAATTATTATCAACATAATTATTATATTATTTAAGAAGAGGCAGGGCACTTCTTCTCTTTCATAAGCGTTGAAAAATAAAATAAAAATAAACGCCTAACAAAAATATATGAACAATTCATTCAACCTACTGCTTACATAATATTTCAGTCAAGCGTTGATTTTTTTTATATTTTTAAATGAAACCTGTACTTACTTTTTTCTGGTTGAAAGGTATGCCCTATTATATCCTTGACAACGTGTATATAATATGCAAAGTTTCATAATGATCAATTGGATAGTTAAGGCGTAATAGCGTAATAAACAAACAAACAAACAAACTCACTTTCGCATTTATAATATTAGGTACCTATTTAAATTAAAAAGCATTGATAAACACTTTGATATTATTGAAAAGGTTTCGTGGAATGTTACCCAATATGACTAAATAGGTATTATCAAATTAGACGACGATAAAAGAAAAAGAAAACATTGCCATGTAACATACAAAAAAGGTAAAAAAACGTTGCCTCTATGAAGCAAACAAATAGGTGCGCAAGTGTTGCACGCGCGACTCTGTTACAACGCCAGGGTTTAGAAATGTTTGGTGCTTATTTTTGTCTTATTATTTTTGATTGCTTGTGTTTTATAAGTCTAACCTCAGTGCTGTAATTTTGACAGAGAATTATTATGTCCATAACGAATATGAAGAACATTATTACTATACTAGCTGGTGCCCGCAACTTCGTCCGCGTTGAACGATGAAAGGTACCCTATATCCTTTCTGGTGTCCCAGACAACGTATATGTAAAATTTCATGGTGATTGGTTCAGTAGTTTTTGCGTGAAAGCGTAACAAACAAACAAACTCACATTCACATTTATAATATTAGTAAGGATTAGTAAGGAAAAGGATAATTGTAAATATATATTTTTATGTTAAGGTCGGCAGACAGGCTGACAGTACCCTGAAGTACTTTTCAGATTAAGGCCTGAACCAACTTTGGAAAAAAATTTCCAAAATTGACTCTTTCGGAATCGAACCCGAGAACCTTGGAGCAAAGCGTTAACCGCACCCTAACTGACCGATCATATAAAAAAAATATTAAAATGAGAATGTCATTGTACTTTATAATTGACTTTCTTTGAAATAAAATCACTTATTTCAAACGAATAAGTATTTAAGATGTTTTAAATAATATATTGCTAAGAGCACGTTCAATTTTAATTTATGCCTCGCGAATACATCAAAAACACGTTTCACACATATTTATCTGCAACGTTATTATAATTATTGGAATTGGAACGTGACAAGTATAAACGCGAGGAAAACAAAATTTATACCTAATGTTGCTAACACCTGGCCCCATTGTGAATAGATTTGAATTGTAATTGGTATTCTATTATTGTGTCGGCTAGTAGTCGGCATATTGCGACTATTTCGAGATAGTTTAGGAAATCCCGATTAACGTAACATTATGACTTGTAACTTCTTCTAAAACACCTGACATATTTTGGTACGGTTTTCACTAATGGAAAGAGTGATAAACGAGGAAGGTTTTTCTACTTATTTTCAGAAAAAAATTGTCAGAAACAAAGAGAAAAATACTGGAGAAAAAAACTGAAATTGAGGCAAGACTCAGATGATTTTAAATAGAGCTGAGATGTATAGCATGATTCTTTCCTTAAACATTCACATTATTTTCTAACCACTCATCATTTAACATTGAAAAAGTACAGTACATTTAAATCAAACAACATTACATACAGGTGTAAGGGCAAAGTCTAATTAACATTATTATAATTACAAACATACAACTTTGTGTCACCAATTACATATTATGTAAACATCGAGTGAACAATTTAAATACGAGTATAATGAGTAATCTATATCTACATAATATTACAAAGAAGAATATATATTTTTTTGTATATTTGTAATGGTTAAAACTCTTAAAAAAGTAAAATAATATTTGTGTGAGACACAAATATTATTTTACTGGTTTTAATATTACCACTAATACCAGTTGAAAACTTGAAAACGAACAGCATCGACTTCAATATATTTCAGTTTAAAATTGTAAAAGCCTGTATTATTGAGTGATTAATAACGGAAATAAATACAATAATATAAAGATCACTACCAAAACTGTTTGTGAGAGTGTAGCAGCAAGAAAACAGTTATTTATTAACAAAATACAAAATGAGGATTGAATGTCAAACGTCAAACGAACAGCATCGACTTCAATATATTTCAGTTTAAAATTGTAAAAGCCTGTATTATTGAGTGATTAATAACGGAAATAAATACAATAATATAAAGATCACTACCAAAACTGTTTGTGAGAGTGTAGCAGCAAGAAAACAGTTATTTATTAACAAAATACAAAATGAGGATTGAATGTCAAACGTCAAACGAACAGCATCGACTTCAATATATTTCAGTTTAAAATTGTAAAAGCCTGTATTATTGAGTGATTAATAACGGAAATAAATACAATAATATAAAGATCACTACCAAAACTGTTTGTGAGAGTGTAGCAGCAAGAAAACAGTTATTTATTAACAAAATACAAAATGAGGATTGAATGTCAAACGTCAAACGAACAGCATCGACTTCAATATATTTCAGTTTAAAATTGTAAAAGCCTGTATTATTGAGTGATTAATAACGGAAATAAATACAATAATATAAAGATCACTACCAAAACTGTTTGTGAGAGTGTAGCAGCAAGAAAACAGTTATTTATTAACAAAATACAAAATGAGGATTGAATGTCAAACGTCAAACGAACAGCATCGACTTCAATATATTTCAGTTTAAAATTGTAAAAGCCTGTATTATTGAGTGATTAATAACGGAAATAAATACAATAATATAAAGATCACTACCAAAACTGTTTGTGAGAGTGTAGCAGCAAGAAAACAGTTATTTATTAACAAAATACAAAATGAGGATTGAATGTCAAACGTCAAACGAACAGCATCGACTTCAATATATTTCAGTTTAAAATTGTAAAAGCCTGTATTATTGAGTGATTAATAACGGAAATAAATACAATAATATAAAGATCACTACCAAAACTGTTTGTGAGAGTGTAGCAGCAAGAAAACAGTTATTTATTAACAAAATACAAAATGAGGATTGAATGTCAAACGTCAAACGAACAGCATCGACTTCAATATATTTCAGTTTAAAATTGTAAAAGCCTGTATTATTGAGTGTTTAATAAGGAAAATTAATACAATTATACAAAGATCACTATCAAAACTGTTTGTGAGAGTGTAGCAACAAGAAAACAAAACAATATTAGTCTTGCGGAGTAAAAGACAACATCAGTAACGCTGCATAGTTATATTTTCATATTTTTTTTTACAATTCTGTTTTTTCTAATTTAGTTTAGTTTATATATAATTTTACTGTACAAATATAATTTAAGATTAATTTAATATTTAAATTTAACAGAAACCCTTAAATTGAACTTTTTTTTTTTTTAACACAGCACTTACATGCTGCAGGCCGCGACTCAATCTGGAGATATTACGTCGTCAAACACACATTCATGTCAGTTATGCTCGAAATCCTTTAAAACCAATAGAGGCTTAAAGATCCATATTTCAAAAATACATCGCAATTGTTTAAGTCAAAATGCGCCACCAATAAATTTAGTTTCTAATTTACCTCCTACTAATCAGCCATTCCACGTTCGACTTAGTAATCTCAGGAATAATGTTCCTATTGTGAAACGTATTCCTCGCGGCGCCAGAGTAACCGTTGCTAATCATCTCTCGCATCTGATCCAAAAATGCTATAATTCCAATTCTCCAAACGATTGGCAAAACCTGCTTCTGTTTCCTTATTTAGTCTTACATGGCAAGAAAGATGACTCTAATTTATCTCTTACCCAAAAGATTAAAGATAATTGTTCACAAAATTCAATCCCAAATACCAATCATACTCATTGTACCACACATAATAATATCAAGTTGATAGAAAACAAGATTAGCGACGGTGATCTCAAAGGTGCCGCTCGTTTATTGTTCTCAAGCGACGTGCTATCTCCAGAAACCCCAGACACTCTTTTGGCCCTACAGACCAAACATCCCCCAGCTCCAGCAAACCCTTACTTTTTGGACCCTCCAACAGCAAGCCAGGCTTGCTTGCAGATCAAGAATAGCGATGTAACAAGTGCTATTTTGTCTTTCAAGGCGGGTTCTGCAGCAGGCCTGGATGGGCTTTCACCCCAACATTTAAAGGATTTAACATCTCATTCTGTGGGTGACGCAGGTGAAAACCTAACAAACTCCATTACAAAATTAATCAATTTCATGTATTTAGGAAACGTTCACCCCGACATTTTACCGATTCTGTATGGTGCAAACCTTATCGCCCTCACTAAAAAAGACGGAGGGGTGAGGCCAATTGCTGTTGGAACAACACTTCGACGCTTAGCCTCCAAAATTGCTGTTCGGCATATTTTATCAAAATTACAAACATCTTTCGAACCTACTCAACTAGGCTTTGGTGTTAAGGGAGGTTGCGAAGCGGCAGTGCATGCTCTCCGCACTTTCCTTAACACCACAAAGTGCGAAGTGTTACTAAAAATTGACGTAAAGAACGCTTTCAACTCTGTTAACAGGGATACCTTGCTGTCAGAAATTAAATCTAACATTCCCGAAATATATAATTATTTACTTCATTGTTACGCGGATCCAACTATGTTAATGTACCGATCACATGAATTAACATCAGAAGTCGGTTGTCAGCAAGGTGATCCTCTGGGGCCAGCAATATTTAGTTTAGCGATAAATCCGATAATACGAAATTTGGCATCAAAATTTAATATATGGTACCTTGACGATGGGACCTTAGGAGGTGATGCCAACACTGTACTTTCAGATCTCTCCTCGATTGTGAAAAAATTCAAGTCCATCGGTTTGGAGTTAAATTTTAATAAATGCGAACTTTACATTCAAAATTCCCTTTTAGATATCGATCTTATTAAACATAAATTTAACCAACTTGCACCAAATATAAAGATAGTTGATAAAAATACTCTTCACCTCCTAGGATCTCCCATTTTTGAGGAATGCATACCAGAATATATACAAAATTGTATTACAAAATTTCAAAATTATTCCCATCGCCTTCTAGAAATCAGTCCACATTTTGCATTTTCGATTATGAAATTTTGCCTTTTTGTTCCTAAATTAACTTATGTGCTACGCTGCTGTCCTCTCTGGAAATATAAAAATCTTTTATCTAAAATAGACAATTTGCTCAAAAATAATTTAGAATTGGTTTTAAACATACAGCTAAGCGAGCAGTCTTGGACTCAGGGATCTCTTCCCATCCGACACGGAGGTTTAGGGATTCGCAAAATTTCCAGTGTTGCTTTACCAGCTTTTTTATCATCAGTTCATGCCTCTTTGAATCTCGTAGGTAAAATCCTATGTTCAAACTGCGAAATTCAGGGCCTGGACGATGCTAAAAAAGCATGGCTGATTGCTTGCCCCGGTCAAAATTCAGTGCAACTTCCAAATTCTCAGCGGAGCTGGGACGACACAGCATGCAAATTATCACTGGATTCCCTGCTCAGCCAGTGCTGCACTACGGGAAGAGCCAGGCTCCTCGCTGCTACTACCAAAGAAGCAGGATTCTGGCTCCAAGCACACCCGTCAGCAAGCACTGGTACTTTTTTAGATCCCACAACTTTTAGAATATCAGTTTGCCTCCGCCTAGGGGTCCCGGTCTGCGCCCCGCATCAATGTCCCTGTGGCAGTATAGTCGACCGTCTTGGGCACCACGGACTGTCTTGTCAGAAAAGTGCTGGCCGCTTTTCGAGGCATGCTGCCTTAAACGACATCCTTCGCCGGTCTCTTGCGTCGGCCAATGTACCAGCCATTTTAGAGCCAGCAGGTATATTGAGAAACGATGGTAAGAGACCGGATGGGATGTCTCTGATTCCATGGAGATTGGGTAGGGTGCTGGTGTGGGATGCTACCTGTGTAGACACACTAGCCCCTTCGCATCTCCATGGAACATCTACAAAGGCAGCAGCCGCAGCAGAGGCGGCTGAAAAAAATAAAATTCATAAATATAGTGGTCTCGGCGCCGAATATAGTTTTGCACCATTCGGCGTTGAGACACTCGGTCCGTGGGGCCCTGCAGCAATGGGCCTCTTCAAAGATATTTCGAAGAGGCTTATTGATGCGACGGGAGACCGAAAAGCTGGCGCTTTCCTCGGCCAACGAATTAGTTTGGCCATTCAACGAGGAAATGCTGCCTGCGTCCTTGGTACAATGCCACAGGGTCCATTTTTATATTGAGTTTTAGATTATTATACTTACATATAAATAAATAATAAATAATAATTGTAATAAATTAATAATATTTAAAAAAAAAAAAATAATACAAATACTATAATAATACCAGTAAAATTGGTTATATTTCTTTTTTCAAAAAATCAGAAATTCCTATGAAAATTTCAATAAAGTGACCCAAGGCATTATTGTTAGTTCGCTTCCAACCTTAATAAAATTAGGGATAAGACATAGGGATATGGGCACTAGAATTCTTTAAAAACACAACAGAATATACAATGAAGTTATTTTCTGGCGATCTTCTGTAAAATTTGTCCTGTCTAACCTTACGTTGATCATAAATAAATTTATCAATTACTGACCACGTTTGGTCTAGTGGCTAGTAACCCTAGCTGTTAACCAAACGGTCGCGGGTTCGAATCCCGCTAGGGGCAAATGTTTATGTGTTAACATTTTACCTTTGTAGGTTTTGTATTTATAATATGTATATATGTATTTACAAAAAAAGTAATATCAACTGTCTGGTATCCATAATACAAACATTAGTTGCTTACTGTGGAACTCGATAGTGCTGTGTGGAATGTGTGAATATATTTATTTATTTATTTATTCATTATTAATTTTATCATCATTCAACATTAATAATATCTGGTTCATACTTATTCAACCTAGTTTTTTTTTAATGGCCAACTGTCGAATTACCCATATTGGGGCGTAAAAAAATCTCATGCAAATGTTATCACAATGTCGTAAGCGCAATAGAGTGTAATATCCACTAATCAGGTCATCGTTACAATCGATTGTAAAAAATACGAAGTTTTTTCTTTGTAAGCCCAACGGACCGTTGACTCCTTGTACGAAATCTGATGAGAAATCATCACTACAGCTTATTGTGTAAAAAACAACAGCTCACACAGCGTGAAGGTGAATTTGGTTGCTTCGAAATCCATATTCAAGCTTCCAATTAAAAAAAAAACGAAAAAAAAAAAAACAGAAGTGTGTATTGTGGAATATCTACACAAATTACACACAAGTGCAGATTTCCTGCAAATATATTTTTTGCACTCATGATGTATTCCTTAATAATACCTTGACAACTATTTCCTTTGCAAAGCTTTCTTTTTTAGGTATATCGTTCGAAACCAAGAAATTATTATATGTGACGTTATTGCTTAAACAATCTAATAGAATAGGTAAATCAGTTTTAACAGCTGTCATTAAAATTTGTCAATAATTGTGACTTTATAAAAGAAAAATTGGCAATGACATTTGGTTTAGATTGATACTATGTCTATATATATACAAAACTAGCTATTGTGCGACTTTGTTCGCATAACTTTATAACATATACCCTATGTTACTTAGGGCCTCTTTCACAAACTACCAGTAATGTGTTGATTAGTTACTTTTAAAAATAATTTTCTTTTTTATTGAATTATGCACTCGGTGTACTGCATCATTCGATAGCCGATTTTTTAAATTATTTTGTATTTAATATTTGGGGCGTTTACCGTACAAACAAAGGTATATCAGCTCCATTATCCCCGGTTACCGGTGACTTTAAATGACAGTTTGGCCTACTTGACGTTCGTGAAAGAGGCGCCTACTCGCATATAATATACCTACTTATGTAGCTTTCTATACAAACATTACAAATATACAAAATTTCTCTCTTTATTAGTATATATTATATTATAATATAAAAAATTCGAAATAGTGTTGAAATAAAGACACATTACAAAATAAAGTAGCTGTTATTTCCTGTCTGTTTCACCGTTTATTTCTTCTAAATTAACCAAACGAACTTAATACAGTTTTCAGCAATGGAAAGGGCAATTAACAAGGATAAGGTTATTGTGAATATTATATAATTTGCAGAAATTAATTTTATCCTTGCGAAGGAGGGATGGGTCGCTAGTACAATGTAAACAAAATACCTGATTGAAAATCACATTGAGACGAATCTAATAAAAAGTCTTAAACACGCAAATTATTGTTACTTATTACAATGGATGTATACGTCGTCGCTGTAACCTCGCAATATCCTCCATTATTTTTTTTCTTCATTTAGTCACTGTGACGGCCATGAAAACAATAAAAATTATAGAGCGTTATGTTGGTATAAATTAATATTATATTTTGAGGTTTAAAAAAATCAAAAATATTTGTGTGACAATAAGAATTTGGGTAAGGCTTGGGTGACTGAGGTGACTGAGGTCTCCTTGGCTTTGCAGCTATAGAAAAAAGATGTCCCACTTGTGAAACTATTTATATAATTATTTATTACTAGCTGGTGCCCTCGCACAAAAATAATTTCTCAATTAGAACCAGTAGTTCCTGAGATTAACGAGTAAAACCAAACAAACAAATAAACCAACTCTTCAGCTTTCTTAAACAGTGTTTTACAAATTTTCTTTTAAAACTAGATGACTCAACAGGTGTCGTTCCGTAGGAAAAAGAAAAATGGATTTTTTTACGTTTTTCCAATTTTTATTTTTATAGGAACCTTCCAAGGAATGTGTAAAAATATAAATTAGCCGAATGGGTACAGACGTTCTTGAGCTGTGCGTTTATTTAGCTATTAATTTTTCATTTATTTATATAGGTAGATAAATTTTAATCCTCACGCATCAATTCAATTGTCATATATGTTTTTTCTTCTATATTTTTTATTTATCGTGTACTAAAACGCGTGTTAAACGGTGTCATCGATTACATTGGAAAAAATACGCGTGGGTTTGTACATCAGTACACAGACCGGTCTTGCCCGCGTTCTCTCGCTCCTACTGGCCTACTGACCGTACTCAACATTTTAAATGATTCATATGGAACGAAGGACCGCTGACTAATTGTTACTACGATACTCCTTGTGCCTTGTATGGTACCGTTGTACAGCTTCATTTGTGAAAAAGTTTAAAAACAAATAGCCTTGATGTATTTCACTCAAGATGACCTAGTCTCTTTTTTTAATCCCCAACACCCGACGCAAAAACGGCAAAAGTTTGGCGTGTGTGTGTCTGTGGAGTCGTAGCTTCCAAACGAAATCTTAATTCGTTTTTTTTTTTGTTTAAAAGCTGACGTGATCCGGATTTTCCTTATCTGTTCAGGCGTTTGAAGACTATCAGCCCATTTCATAGGTAACGAAGTGATTTTACAAACTGATTTTACAAAAGTTCGATTTATATGTAATTTGGTATACTGTTACTTCGGTGGTATTCCCATGACATGGACCTTGACCTGGTGCTGCAGCATCAAGTAGTCCACGGAATAACAAACTCTTCAGAAACTTACATCAGATATATCGTGTTTGTTTTTGATAGAAAGTCGTGTTTGGCTTTCATGTTTCATTTGGCTTAGCAACTCAATTTTTTTTATTTTATTTTTTATTACTAGATAGGTTTTGGTCAACATCTGTGTAGCGAATATGAGGCCTATGATGGAGCGAACCTCATTCTCAACCCAGAAGATGCAAATTCACTCGAATTTTGTAAAGATTTGGGTTATAGTGAGCTCAGCTTCAAAACTTTGGCAGTGCGCATTATAAAGGGTGTTTTAAAGCGCTTGGTTCAAAATAGAGAGATATCGACAAGATGAGGATGGTAACCATTTGTTTGTATGTCCGATGGAAGAAAGGGGAAGGCGTTATGAGCTCATGCAGCTCCTGAGCACACTGTCCGAAATACATCTTCAAAAAGACATTATTTACAAGACCAGTTCTCACAAAGATTTTACTGTAAACGAGTCCCCAACTATAACCCCAACAAAGCGACGTTTTATCAATGACGAATGGACAATGTGAACGGGTGCAATGGGTGATTTCTGTGCACAGTTTGAAAGCGCTATAAATAAATGCGATGACCGGTGACCGGTCGTATTGAGCGTATTGAGCAATGGCTGTTCACCGACCGTATGTCAATATCATTATCCATTTTACGCAAGTACTCGAACACAAATACGAATCAAGTTCAACTTTAAGACAAAAACAAAAAGTTTAATTTCTTTCGGATGAGGTTGCAAACAAACAGAGGTGGTACCTATCAACTATTACATGAAACTTTATATATATAAAAAAAAAAATACTCGAAGACATTGGTCTTATTTCTATAATATCTTTAAGTATTTAAATTGTATATTTCCATTAAAGACTAAGGGCCTCTTTCACCAACTACAAGTAAAGTGTTGATTAGTTACTTTTAGAAACAATTTTATGTATTATTAAATTATTCACTTGGTTGAGTGCATCCATCGATAGCCGAATTTTTTTCATTATTTTCTATTTAATGTTTGGGACGTTTACCGTACAAACAAAGGTATATATCAACTAAATTATTCCCGGTGACAGGTGGCTTTAAATGACGGTTAGCCTACTTGACAGTTGGTGAAAGAGGCCCTAAGTAAGTAAGGTGGGGGGGTTATTATTTATGGACTTTAATATTATCAATAAAAAGAAATAAATAATTTTTACACAATAATATGTTGTTACAAAAAAAATACTCTTAAGAAACTGTCAACAATGATTTCAGTTATTTTTGTATTAAAGTTTTTATACGTTCTTCAATGAATAATTGTCAAGCTATGGTTCTCGTAACGCGTCTTCATAGATGACAAACTAAAGGTACTTTGTCCGTCGGCGAGTAATGTGATTTACGCAAGAATTAGGTACCTTTGTGGCCAGGGAGAAATCTCACAGCATGACAGACAGCCATGTCGAAATGCGTTATGAAAGAAAAGTTAAAGCTACGTTTTCACTTGCAATTGATGTGGGGAATTTTCTTCGAGGATGCATTTAGCTGGTAATCAGCAAATTGATGCTTATTTCACAACAGTTCTCTCATGAATCGGATTTTTCGCCAAATGACTGCGATCTTTCCAGATCCAGACCAGAGTTAACTTTGAAAAGTTATTTCCAAAGCTGACCCTGCCGGGAATCGAACTAGGAAACCCTAGAACAGAGAGCGTTAAGGCAAGCGCCCTAACCACTCACCCAACAGGCTCGTCAAAATTCTCGATGTTCTCAATACACCATTACTTGAAAATTCAAGGAAAAAAAAAATTACTTGCGCGCTGGTAAAACAATAAATAAATAAATGAATTTTTTTTCTTATTCAGTATTTTTGTCTTGGTCTTGGTTTTCAGTAGTTTTGTCTTTGTTTCATATTTTGCAGACTTTATATATAACTAGCTGGTGCCCGCGACTTCGTCCGCGTTGAACGATGAAAGGTACCCTATGTCCTTTCTGGTGTCCCAGACAACGTGTATGCAAAATTTCAAGGTGAACGGTTCAGTGGTTTTTGCGTGAAAGCGTAACAGACAAACTCACATTCACATTTATAATACTCGTATTAGTAAGGATAGTACGGACGGATGGATTTGGCATTTCAACTTTGCCAACCTCTTAAGTTTAGACGTTTGTATAACTTAGTTCACTTTGGTTATCTGCTTAAACTGTTTTGGCATTAGAATGGTATACAATATGTGGCCTTGCTCCGTTCCATTCTCCAACTTGCCCTATTCTGACCGTGAGCTGAGCTATGCAAAATTATAATATTTGTCTTGCAATTGTCTCCTTAAATTCAATCTATCATGAGCGATTCTTTTTAAACAAGCAACGCAAATTTATAAATTTCGTATATCTATTATCCATGTTGGACATAGGACCTCCACAATCTTAAAATAGGACCAGTCAGAAGCAGCCTGGATCAACAGTTTATATTATACTAACTGTTTATATTATACTAAATTTATCCTATGTACTCGCTGATAATATAGCTTCCCATCAGTGAAAAAATTTTTCAAATCAGTCCAGTAGTTTCGCAGTCTATTCAATTCAAACAATCAATCAAATCTTTCCTCTTTATAATATTAGTAAGTATAGATATACAACTGCTGAAGTCTTACGATATTACAAGAGTAAAGTAAGTAGGTATATTTTGCGAAACTGCCTTTTAATTGCAAAACAAATCGCTGCTTAAAACTAAAGGGCCATAAAACAAAAAAAACCCAAAAATGTTTTTTTGCAAAAATACAATCACAATCCTTCATATTGTATGTTGTAAAAAGACATATGGTTGTTTTATTAAATATTTAGTATATTTTGATATATTTTTTTATATTCAAAAGTAACTTATATGCTTATATCTCCTCTAGTATTCAGTTTATTAAAAAAAATACTTAAAACATCTAATGCTACTTAAAAATACGCTTCTAACGATGTATAATGTGCATATATTTGATATATATATCTAATAAGTAAAAAATAGACAAAAAATATTTTTTTTTGACTAGCTCTCCTGAGCTCTCCTGTAAAAAGTGTAATTTTGATTTGTGGCCCTTTAGTTTTTAAGCAGCGATATTTTCAACCGACGAAAACGAAAAAACAAAAACGGAGGAGGTTCTCAATTCGACGCGTATATATATTTTTTTATGTATGAACACGCATAACTTTTGACAGGGTGGTCCGATTTTGATAATTCTTTTTTTATTTGAAAGCGTGCACCATCACGGGGGTTCCATTTTAATTTGAAAAAAAAAAAAATCCAACCCTAAGGGTAGGAAAACAGGGGATGATTGATTGTTCACTCACCGATTGTTGCGTATAACCACGCATAACTTTTTACAGAGTAGTCCGATTTTGATAAAATTTTTTTAATGGATAGGGTATACCTCAAAGTTAGTCTCGTATAATTTTGGAAAAAAAAATCCTACCCTAAGGGTGGGAAAATGGGGGTGAAAAATTAAAAATTAAGCATGTAGTAAATATTAGATTAGAGCCACAAAAAAATATAAAATAAAACTATTTAACAAAAAATAAAACCGCCGAAAAAACTGAAAAGCATAAAATAATCTTATTATTTTACCTAAGTAATTTTGAGTCGGTGCCAAACAAGCAAAAATTACGTAAAGAGTGATGCGCGGCGGCGACTCAAAATTACTTAGGTAAAATAATAAGATTATTTTATGCTTTTCAGTTTTTTTCGGCGGTTTTATTTTTTGTTAAAAAGTTTTTGTAACTATAGGTTGAAAAGTAACCACTTGATAATCGGAAGAAGTATTGAGCGCATAACACAATTCGAAGATGTACAATTAGCTTGCAAACAGGAGAAAGCTATAGAGCTATGAATATGTATAAGCTGTCTGATGATTTCTCTGCTTGCACGCCAAGCTGCTTGCGTGCAGGCGCGTATTTTCTGTAGCGCTCATGAAAATTGCTGCCAGGCCAGATGTGTCGTGATTCGGTAACGTTTCTAAATACAATATGTCAAACAAAAGTAAGCGCTAATCGAATCTCAAAACCATAAATTAACATCTGTTGAAATGATGTCCATAATTTCTTCTGCTGTGAATAATTTTTTTCAAAGAAGATATATTGGAATTCGAAAAATAGTGGAAATTCCAAGCTACATCTGTAAGTACCACACGTTCTTGGTATAGATTAGGATAATTGAAATTTCAAAATTTAAAAAATAATTTCTGATGGCATAACCGTCAGCGAAGAAGTCTATGTTTTCCTTTTACGGGGAAATACCTATTTACATTTTAAATTAAGAAGCATATTTGAGTATATTTATTCCTTATTAAAAACAATTTTTTTTTGGAAAAATAAGTTGTCAGTTTTCTAATGAAGAAATTAATATGGCTGACTAATTTGAAGCTTACATTATTAAAATCGATATGAGCTCTTATATTAAAAATCAATTAAAGTATATATTTAAAAAAAATATCTAATCAATAAAAAAAATGTTCAAATAAAAAATTGAAGAGGGCAACGATCTAGGTTTTCAATTACGTTAAAAGTAAAATTTTCGTAAAAATCACCAATATTGTGGTGTTATCTAGAAATGAGTGAGGTTCATTGAAGCGTGGTGTGCATGCTCGATCGAGTACGCGCCAATCGGACTGTGCATGTATCACGAACAATTACTCTTTATGGGGTGCAACATCATTTGTGCTGTATTGGACTGCTTTTTCTGACATTTTAGCAGCATTGTAATTTAATAAACGTCCATTGCCATTTCATACGTCAAATTTTTTTTTTTTTTATTAGAGATGGGTTTGCTCTTGGCTAACAACTAGCTGTGTAGTAAGGTAAGGGCGAGGACTATGATGGAGCGAGTTTACCCAGAACATACCAATTTACTCAAACTTTGAAAGATTTGGGTTAACGTAATAATATTAATTTAGTAGTGACATGGCCTACTATATTTCGCAGCCATACAGTAACCTCCCCCTTACAGAAGACTCAGCATACAATATCAGCACATTTGCTGTTGTGTTTCGGTTGGATATTTATTGGAAGAAGTAAGGAGATTTCTTGCTGTTTTTTTCCGCTTAGAAACAGCGTTACGAACAATTGGTAGATAAATTAAATTTTATTTTGTTTGACTATATTTAAATAAATACCTATAAAAGCTTATATGAATAAATAAATAAATATTAAATAGCCTGAATGATTCTATATCAAAATGAGATTAGTAACTCGTTTTGGGGGTCGGCGACAATAGTATACATACAAATCAATAGCACATGAAACATGTTTCTCAATAAACCGGTACAGAAAGAACGGAAGCTGTTCTGCACCAGGAAAAGAGCCACAGGGTCAAACGCGTTGTAATTTCTCAAAACGAAACCAGAAGAGCCAGTGCATGTCTACTTAGTTATAAATAAATATTGAAGTCATCATTCAGATGATATCTTTTTGCCTTCATATTATTTTCAACAACGTACTCATGTTGCCTTATCAAATACTAGCTGTTGCACCCGACGTCGTCCGTGTAACAATATAAAATATAGGCTATGTTAGTCGCTGATAATATAGCTTCCCAACAGTGAAAGAATTTTTCAAATCGGTCCAGTAGTTTCAAGCCTATTCAATACAAACATAAAAACAAACAACGCTTTTTTCTTTTTCAACGCCTTCGAAGTCGCGGGCACCAGCTAGTTTATAATATAGTATGGATTAAACTAGCCTTATGTTAACTTAAACGAAAAGAATTTCAGGATTTATTTGCCAAATCATTCTTTTTCCATGAAGAATTTGTTCTCAAAAATATATTCCATCAGCGGATCATACTCTCAGAGAGTGTGGTAACGTCAACCAATCTCGTGGTAAGTACCGTATCCTCTCGTTGCAAAACTAAGTTTGAACTTTACGTTCACTCAGATGGGATTAGTCGAAGCTAAACACAATTCAACTTTATTACCAAGAAATACGGTTTTGTATCGTTCGTTAGCATACGAACCGTCCTTATTGTGGTTCCGAATGTTGTAATCAATAGGATTTCTTATGTGATTGATAAGAACAGTAAAATACACGTTTCATTTGATTTTGTGTCACTGCCACAAAGAGCAGTTTATTTCATTATCTTAGTTTAAAGTTAATTGAGACTAACCACTGGCTATGTGCTCGCTGTTGAGTATTGAATTAGTGATAGGCACATTGCATTCCGTTTTAATAAACATGGCTGCCTGTTTTACGGCATTCGGTAGGGGAAGAGATACTGGATCAGATTATGACGTTGCTTGTGTTAATAGGATACGTTAGCCACCTAAGGTGGATTGTCAGCCTACCTGGCGATCTGTAGGTATACTGAGTATCCTATCCTGAGTTTCTTTCGGGATTTCTTCTCAGGATCATCGTCTTGGCTTTTATCCGAAACCCTGGTAAATTTAAATTTATAATGGCGATCATAAGGATTTCTTGGAGAAACCTAATTGATAAATAAATATTTAGTTTTGATTTTATTTGAACTTTACATTTAAAACAAATACGGAAAATACTGTTTCTGAAGTGTGCGGACGAAGTTGATGACAAAAGACAAAGTTGATAATAATATAATCTGTTCTGTTCTGGTTCTGATCTCTCTTAAATGTAATATGTATCTGTGGACACGCTTGTGGAATATGTGTTAATTTTTTTTTTACTAATTTCTGTTTTTGTTTCTGTCTGTGTCCCAAAAATAAAACAAAACAAATATAAAGTATTGCAAAGCCAACCAATTGCACTCAGGCAAAGCTATGGCACATCGATCTAGTTTAGAATAATTAACTTTAAAAACTACTAAATCCCAATTTTATTCGCGTTTTATAATAACTGTGAATGTCTCAAAATGACTACAAAGCGTGGTCGGGTCGGTTCATTAGTCGTACGGTGTACCGTACCATTTAAACTGTTGCTTAACTAATGGGTCTTGTACCGGATAACATTATGAAATACCATACATTAAACTAACTACGCTAGGTTTAACTTATTTGAACAACCGTTGTTTGAATTATAGAGTAGCTTATTGAATAAAATCTTGAAGACTGAACTCTAGGCGTCTATTACATTATATACTCGGTGGGATAAAGTACTTTAACACCTAAGGCTACTTCAAGTTATACACTGTCTTCTCAAGTACATAAGTAACTTTGTTTACTTATGTACTTGATGAACGTAAATTTTTTAAATATATTTTAAATTAAATTGAGTATTTACGAACGTTCCTATATGCTACAAATTCTCCAATGGCATTTTTTTTATAAATTAGGCAATATTTGAAGAATAAAATAAAAAATAAATAAAAAAAGTTAAATTTGCCTAAGAATAAATTCTCACGATTTTAACGTAAAAATAAATAATGAATAGGCTATGAAAAAAAGTTATATTATGTGGGCTACGAGTATCATTAAGTAAATGAAAAAATCTTAGATCTGAACACTATTCAAAAGACGTGTTCACAGAATATTTTTTTAACTGTGTTTGCTGAATCTATATTTTTTATATCTAACAACGACCTAAGATTCAACAGTTTAATGGTTATTATAATTACTAATAAATAATAATAATTATTAACATTACATGACAAAAATATTAACTTTTTTTTTTTAAATTTCTCTCATTATTTCTATTAACTAATATGAATTTAACTTAATGCTCCCACAACACACAAGATACTGTACCTACCAATGTTCCAAGAAAATTATAAAACGAATTAGTTGGCTAACAGCTTCGTCTAGTTCTAGTTAAGCGGTTAAATTGTGCAAGCGAACGTAATCTCCGGTTTGTTTATGTCGCTTGCCGGTTCTCTAAAAATAACTGCTTTACTGGACCCATATCAAATATAAACCTGTGGTGATACGGTGGTGATAAGAAAAGTTGCAAATTTAGCAGTGATAGATACAGCGTTTCGCAATAAAAAAAGTGTGTGTGTCACCTCCGACACACGACTGAAGCTTCCTTACGAACGATTATAAAAAAATACATAATAAAAATTATAAAAACATTTATCATAACAAATTAATATCAGCGCCATCTCTGTTCGAATGTCATCTAGTTTTCCAGTGCCATCTAGTTTTCGCAAGGATGTGTTATTACGTAACATTCTAGTTTCAGAGATATTGTGTAGATGGCGCAATATTTCTGAAACTTCAGATATTCTAAATTTTCGAAAATAGAACGTAATGCATAACGTGTGACAATTTTGATATAAAGCAATTTTATTGTAACAATATTAGAATAACACACTGTAATGTCAATCTTCTATAAGGGGGTGGCTTCTTTTAGATTTTCTTGGGCTATCACTATTCAACATTCAACTTACTTTTTTTTTGCTTGTGTTCTTAGGCGATATTAGCCAGCTACCATCAAGTGGAACGTCAGCCTTGTCAATCATTCTTTTTAATAACAAAAATACAAGAAATTGACACGCTCAAAACTTCACTAGTAACAATTGTCAATACTACATTAGTTGCAAGTTATTCAAATACATAGTTCGTTCATTCACCTTCGATGCCTACTAAATTGAGTATGTAAAATCTATTGCTATCATTATCGAAATAAATTCTTTATCGTATAGGTAATGGAGTTTAAAATGGTACCTCTCTAATAAACCAATTCCAAAAGATCCGTTGCCCTAGAACCATGTCTTTGTAAGGATGAGGGCGTGGATGGGTCAAAATACGTTGGTGATGTTAGGGTTGACTGATGGGGTGTACGTGCCGATTGTTGACATTAGTTCCATCACGCAAAGGTAATATTGAGCACTTAGAGGTGTGTTAGATATTTATGGGGTAACTGAGGTCATTACGGGTCATGAAATTATTATTGTAATTATTTTAATAATGTAGGCTTTACAGGAACTTTAGTTCACGTTTGGATAACAATTTCGACATAATTTATTAGATAGGTAGGTACTCGATTTCGCTCGCGTGGACTTTATATTAAGATATGAAAAAATAAATAAATTATAAACTAAACAAAAAAATGGTGTAAGTAACTATTAGAATAAGGCTGTTCGCTAGCATTTTTACTTCGAAACGAAATGTCCGCTTCGATACATGTACCATCAATTAAATCTGATCAATATGTTATCATATAGTTTTCACAGCGCACGCAAAATAATGACTTTTATATGCAAATTTTTAATTGTCATTATTTAATCTTAATTATATAAAAATTACACATATTCCTCCGCGATGAACTTAATGGTTAGGGAGCCCACGATGCTAAATGTGTAGTCACTCGAGCGTCGTGTGGACCTATTGGACTTTGAAGATTGGATGGTAAGAAGAAAAAAAGGTTATATCAAGTTTTTCATTTCAGCGGTGGGGTGAGCGTCTACAGGCGTTCAAAATTTTGTAGGCGCTGTATTTTAAAAAATCCTCCATACAATCGTCAGATTAAGAATCAGCACGATCAGGAATTCAGGCTGAACCGTCTGTATGAAAATCTAATGCACTCGAGTATTACATAACGGCAATTGTCAAAAATCTTTTTTGCATTTTCAAAAAGCTGCCACGAGCTTGCGTTACATCCAAATCGTCTGAATTTTAAATGGGAGCTTAGTTTAGGTTAACTTAACATCCCCTCTGAAAATCTGACGCATTCGAGTTGTATTTAAAATTTTACCCCCATCCCCGCCAACCCCACCAACCAAACCGTCAGATTAATACAAACCAGTTATCGGAGACACCTGAGGAATATACATTGGCAATATCTGACGCGCTCGAGTAAATCCAAAAATCCCCTCTTGGGCTCCCCAACCATAAACTACTCAGCCAATTTTGATCAAACTATCTGTAACTATCTGTAATTTGGTCCAACTTAAAAGATAGGATATATTTTATAAAGTTACGCGGACGAAATCGTGGGCGCCAGCTAGTTAACTATAATGAAATAATTTTATATATAGTTATTTCAATTTAACATGAATATCTTTGAGACACTTCAGGAACCTTCATATTACGTTATAGATTTTTGAAATTTTAATATAAAAAAACTAAATAAAAGCATTTATCGTTTCAGGTGTATGCCGTGTAGCAAAGATACAAGCGAGGTAAACATTCTTTATTTGTTCAAGTAATTATTTGCACTTTGCACTTCTGATCTATTGTGTTGCATATTACATACAAATTTGTTCTCACGACCTTGCTAAACATTCGTATAACAATACCTATAACCTGAAGCGTGTGTAGTTATTATTTTTAACACCATCATTTATTATTGTGCAAAAATAATGCATTAAAAACGTAAAACATTAATTCAAGATGTGGACTCATTTATGAAAAGGATTTAGGTACTAGGAATTTACAATTACTTGGGGAAATATTTAATACTAGCAGCACAGATGCAATTTTTTTAGCAATTTATATATACATATATACAAACCTTCGTTTATAGCTCTGTCCAATGGTGGAAACTCTATCAAAATCCGTTACGTGGCTTAGAAGAAATAATCGGAGAAAGAGACAGACAGCTTTTTTATTAGTAAACTAGCTGGCGCCCGCGACTTCGTCCGGGTTGAAAAAGAAAAAAGTAGCCTATCCTGTGTCCTGTACGTCTCAATGTTTATCTACAAAGTTTCATGAAAATAAGTTAATTCGTTTAAGAGTTATGGAGGAGCATACAATACATACAATATCTACAATTACAGATTTATTGTGCGTATTGATGCGAAAAACTTTTTTATGCAAAAAACTAGGTTATTTTAATGATAATAAAAAACAATAAATATTGAATTTAATACCTACTACACTTTTTAGTAATGTTTAGTAGACATTACCTTTTAGTAGAGCACACTGCTTTTGTACTTGTATCGTTGTACAATTAAATAGATCTATTAATTAGATGAGGCAAGTTTATGACAAATATAAACTTTGCTGACCCTTTTATTACTTGTAAGTATTGCTATATACATAAATACTAATAATAAATCTGTAAGGGTCGGTCATGGAGTAATTTACTTTGTTTTCAGAAATATCGTGTATATAGGCTCTATACATGATACTGAAACTAAATTGACGATTTTTAGAATTTTTTTCTGTATGTATGTAAGTATGTATGTTCCTCTATAACTCTTAAACGAATTAACTGATTTTCATGAAACTTGGTAGATAAACATGTAGACGTACGGGACACAGGATAGGCTACTTTTTTTCTTTTTCAACGCGGACGAAGTCGCGGGCGCCAACTAGTTTTACATAAAAATCTGTGTCTTATGCAATGTGGCTTTTTCTGTTACATCACTATTTATGCTGTTGTAAACATACGAGTTACAATATATTTTTATTTGCGAATCAATATGTACTAATAATAAATCTGTAAGTGTACGTATTGTATGTATGTATATTCCTCCATAACTTAGCGCCTATTTCACAAACGTCAATTAGGCCAAACTGTCATTTAAAGTCACCGGTAAAGGGAATAATTTAGCTGATATACCTGTGTTTGTACGGTAAACGTCCCAAACATTAAATAGAAAATAATAATAAAAAATCGGCTATCGAATGATGCAGTAAACCGAGTGCATAATTCAGTATAACAGAAAATGATTTCTAAAAGTAAGTAATCAACACTTTAATTTTAGTTTGTGAAAGAGGCCCTTAAACGAATTAACTGATTTTCATGAAACTTCATGATCTTCATGAATAAAAATGAATCCCTAAATGTGTTGCTAAGCGCAAAACTCGAGAACGGCTGGACCGATTTTAATTCTGTCTTCACTCATGGATAGAGGGATAATCAGGGAAGGTTCTTACGTAAAAAAATGCACTCCGGGCGAAGCCGGGAGCGGGTCGCTAGTAACAAATATAATTGTCCGCTTTAGTTGTACCTATGTGTCGAGAACCGAGCAGTGTATCGTGACTAAGAACGGTCCCGAGACGAGAGAAAGCGTAAAGTGTGCTGGACCGAGACTCACGCACCGTGCTGATCATCTCTCGGTAGGGTTGTCACAACGCATTTTTTTAATTTAAATTATTTTATATTTTTTTCTTTGTTTACTGTACACTTTTAAATAAAAATAAAATAAATAAAATAAAATAAGCCTTTATTGCTGTTAGGTTAACAATATTATACATTATTTTTTGCCTACATAATATACTTTGAATACAATATAAAACAGCTAAGAATATAAACATTATCAGGTACATAATATCGGCAATCGGTCCTACAACTCTTAACAGCTTGTCCTGAGACAAAGGCCTCCTCTAAAGATTTCCAACTTCTTCGGTCTTTTGCTAATCTGGTCCACAAAGGACCTGCTACTTGTCTTATATCATCCTCCCAACGTTTAAACTGTCTTTTAAATAAATAGATTTAAATGCGAAAACGAGTTTATTTGTTACGTTTTCACGCACGTAGCTATAATATTATATTAATATAAATTATAGCGATATATAATTAGGTATATATTACGATATTCTATACAAATCTACGTTTGTGACGGGCTTTACTCATAGAAAAAAAAAAAACGATAGGGTATCTTTCGTCCAGACAAAGTACTGTTAAGTAGGTGTCATCTCAAAATATAACGGATTAACAAAATGTGGTAAATTGTATTAAAAAATATTTTCTCTGCATTATTTTATTTTAGGTAATGTTTTCATGTTTTTAACACCTAAGAAAAAAGGGGCTCGGACAAAGTCATAATACCTGCTAGTATTATGAAATTTATTAAAACTATAAAATACATAGAGTACCTACAAAAAAAAAACACAAGCAATAAAATAAAAAATAACGAGAGCAGAACGGTCACAGAGGTCTATGATGGTAGGTAGACCATCACTAAACTAAGTAACATTTAATATTAAAAATTATACTAATAAAGACAAAAAATAAGCACATAATTCATACATAACTACACAGTTAAAATAATAGACCATTAACAATAAAGAGGTAAAAAAATAGAGACAAAACAAATCCGTTCAATGAACAAATTGACACTTTGATTCTAAAAAATGGTTTTTGAGTGGGTGATTTAATGTGCTGTCACTTTTGGTGTTGTACAGATATATAAAAATACGAAATAATGTTTTTATAATAAAGGTAGACAGACAGGCTGACGTTCCGTATAAAATATAGTCACAAAAATTAAGGGATATAAAAATAAAACTGAATTTTTACGTGATTTTCCACAGGCTGTAACTTCGAAAGAAATGGTCGTACAGAGATCATTAAGAGTGCGTATAAAGCAAACAAAATTTGTAATTTCACCCGCGTGGCCCCTTGGACATGACACTTGACAGTGACATAAAATACGTAGAACTACGCACAACATGCGACGGAAGATAGCGCATCTCGCTCAATAAAAATGTTATAAGTGCCAAAAGTATTAAATATTAATTATTCGTAAACTATAATGTCAAATGAAAAATTGATACATAGAGCATTAGATAATATGTGAAGTGAAATTACTGATACACTTTTAGCTTTGTAATGTGTGTCATTTTGAAAATAAAACTAAAATCGATGGAAATGAGAGCTCACTTCTGATTTTTTTCTATCGAGAAAATTTCACTATATTATGTTTTCTGTTACAGTTGTCACTTTCATTTATAATGTATTTATCTATTTAAAAAAATTAATTAAATTAGACTTTGTTTACTTAGATAAAATTCAAATCTAGGATTGGCTATTTCTCTTTATACCCGCTCTTAAAAAAGGAAATTGTGGGTTCATGTCTAATTTTTGAATCCGAGATTAAAATATTTTTCTCTTTAGCGGTTTATGAATACTCTTAAAAATCCTTTATTATTCTTGTTTGTTATCCGTCTGTTTTATTGTTATCCTCCTTGTAATAAATAAAAAAATCCTTTATTGTTACACATTTCCAAGTGTGGGTCCAACCTAATCGCAAAACTTGCAAGTCCACGGTCATTTGGGTCGCGTTTCCTTCAAAAATGTCTAATGCATTGTTATCACGCTCGTTAATCTTACATTCTTCGTGCAATTGGGTTGACAACTGTAATGACGTCATTACAGTCTGGAATCTAGATTAATTGGAGTCATTTTTGTACTATATGCGGCGCGACTTGGTTTCTCAAGCAAATCTGTTTAAACTATAGTACGGGTTTATTATCTTATTTTTGTTATTTGCAATTAAGTCCAATTTGTTATTGTTATATTATATTGTTAGGGTACTTACTTATTTTTTTATTTATTTACCTACTTAAATAAATAAATTTTATTAATAATATGCACGATTAACGAACATGCTGGTTCGTTTTTTATGTTAATTTCAATACAATAAAAATATCATAAAAAAAAATCAAAAACTTATAGACATTTATAAAAATCTGGTAGCTCAACTTACTTGATTCCTTCCGCTATGTATAACTTAGACAATTCCATTGATATCTATGAAATTAAAATTAAAATTTATAATGAACGTGATTATTTTCCGGCTCTAGGAGGTTATATAAAAAAAAACACAGCCAGAAGATTAAGTCAATGGAGTTACACGATTTTTTGGTCCCATGAACTTAATTTAGCCAGGTCAATTCAATCATATCGATGACTTCTCTGACCGAGCGGATCGAGTTCGTCATGGCGTGAATTTACTTTGAACAAATCAAATAAAAACTATAGAAAAGAAATTAAGGCTTATTATGTAAGAAAGAACAGATTGCTACGGGTTTTTTTTTGGATCGTTAAATAATTGTTCGCGTTTTAAAACACTGTCTTTTGACTTTAGTTAACCTACTCAACACCTAGGTGATAAGTTGGATGGAGATTAATTTCTAGATTATATTGTAGTACAACTTCTATGCTCTGCTTATTGCTATGTAACATTAATTTTATTTGTGATTATTAGTTAGCGAATTTTATTTGTTTTTCCTATAGCTTGTCTTTTGTGTTTTCAGTTGAAGTTTAAGTCAGTAGATATTCATCTATACTTCTATACTATACTAATATTATAACGAGGAAAGATTTGTTTGTTTGAATTGAATAGGCGCATTTAATATTTTGAATACTTTGGACATATATTATCATGCGCGGCGAGAAGTATAATTTCCTGCAGCTGATCATGCAGAGTTAAATACAATACAAGGTAGACGCAAGCCGGGCAAACGACGTACTCCTTAACTGAAGGATTTCCGCGAATTGTATGGTCCAGTATCCCTCAAAGGAATTTTTTTCTGATTACTAACGGGCTGAATCTTCGTGGGTAGCTTCAGTTTGCCGAAACGAACAACTTTTTCCTCTGCGAAATATCTCGATAGTGGTAGCTAAAGGAGTTAGCAGCCGTAAAAAACTTCCAAGCGTAGGACTGGGAAAACGTACCACTCAATTTGTAGGACTATGTGGCCATTTTATTATACAAATATTTACTAAGCTGCAGACAAAAAATCAGCTAGTTAGTATACCCATCCATCCCAAAAAACTACTCCCAATAAATCATAATAATAAGGTCATAAAAATTATTACTAACCAGCTGATTTTTTCTCTGCAGTTTAGTAAACATTTGTATAATAAAATGGCCGCATAGTCCTGCAAATTGAGTGGTATGTTTTCCCAGTCCTACGCTTGGAAGTTTTTTACGGCTGCTAACTCCTTTGGCTACCACTATCGAGAATTTTCGCAGAGGAAAAAGTTGTTCGTCTCGGCAAACTGAAGCTACTCACGAAGATTCAGCCTGTTAGTAATAAAAAAAAAATCCTTTGAGGGATCTTGGACTAGTATGGCCAAGGTACCAGATCGCTGTTTCGAGCCGCCGCCTCGAGAGATAGGAGATCCATGATGATAGCTGACCTCCGATAGGAGATGGCACTACAAGAAGAAGAATTTGATATTAAGATTGTTCTTGCTGTAAGTTTAGCAAAAGAGTCAAAGTAGTCAAAGTACAAGGGAAAGTACAATAGAAATCGAGCACAAGGAATTGTACAAACGAAACTAATAAGGAAGTGATGATTTGTGAAGCTACTCGTACCTTGCGCAAGCGCTACAGAGATCTCGACCGCTTCACCATTTGTGGCGGTTTACATTTTATTTTATGCAATTACTGGAACCGATCGCTATTTTATCTGTGAAACGTACACAGAGTATTCCTATATAATTCATTTCTATTCGGTTATTAATACATTTAGAAAAAAAGCAAAGATGAAAATCTACAATAAAAAAAAATGACGCGACCAACCCTCGTTTATCGTACTTTCTATTAGCGTACGATTTAGAAGTTAGCGAAGAAACAGGCAGAGGAGGACAGTAGATTATAAAATAAATACTACATAATATAGTAGTGTTATTGTCCAAATATATTTAAAACTAGCTGGCGCCCGCGACTTCGTCCGCGTTAAAAAAGAAAAAAGTAGCCTATCCTGTGTCCTGCGTCTAAATGTATATCTACCAAGTTTCATGAAAATCAGTTGATTTGTTTAAGAGTTATAGAGGAACATACATTACATACATACATACTCGTACAATATGTAGGTATTGTTTGATATGCCTTTACTTAACGATAAAAATCTCCCTAAATCATGAGTTTTCTTCCAATAACAATTCTTAGACTAAAGCCAATGCCACCATCAAACATTAGCACACTGAAATAACAGCACGTATGCTGTTGTGTTTCAGTGCATGAGTATGGATGCCAGAGACATTCTTATATATCCCCCTATCTTGATCGTTATCGTCTATTAAGATTTTATTCAAGGTTTGTGAACCATCAATTTGTCTTAAGTTAGAAGAGACTAGCAAGCCATCATTAATTAAACAGTCAACCTGATAGGTGAGTTTAATAAACTAGTATAATTCTTTTAACTTAATGGTTAACTTAATGGTTTAGTAAGGATTAACTGTTAGTTGTATTTGCTCCAAATATTTACATTCAGTGAGGTTATTGTGTTCGATTGTCGTCGACAAACGAACTCTTTTGTACGAACACTTTCTCCTGTCATCTTTGAATTGTGGTATTTGGTTATGAGATGTCGTGAAGAAAAACAGTACTAACGCCTATTATTCTAATTTATCAAATGCAATACTTGCACTCAAGTTGTAAAGATTCTCTTTAGGCTTTGGTTTATTGAAAAATAACGGAATACAATTTTCATTAATGGAAGAGCGATAAAAGAGGAAGGTTTGTGTTCATATTTTAAAAAATAAATGCATACTCGCGAAGAAAACGAAATGAAATTTAAAAGTTATGAACGTAGTTGAGAAATTATCAGGCTCATACCTCGAACGAACCGGATACAAAACCCTTTCGTATCTTGAAATTTTGACACAATATTTTTTTTAATTTTTATATTTTTTATATATTAATTATAATTTTTTAAAATTTTATAATATCTTTCATAATTTTTGTGTTTAAAGAACTAATTTTAACTTGGCCCTTGAAAATGCAATTTTATTTACCACGTTCTCGGGATAATTGGTATGTGCGTCTGTAATCCTCGTGATAGAAATAAACACCTTATTGGTAAGGTCATAGGGTCAACAGATACGTAACAAATTGAATCACACGGTCGCGTCAATAAAAAAATAAATTTGTGGGCGTAAGTGTATCACATTGCGGCGTCTGCCATCGTGAATCAGGAATAATTCCAGATAAATCCAAATACGTCATTACAGTGTGTTGTTTTCTAATATTGGTGCACTAAAGTTTTTTTTTTGATAAAATATGACAGACAGTCTGAGGGTTTACTGGATCTTAAGTGGCGTTAAAAGAAGTAGTAGCGAAGACAATGTTAATGCCTTGATGACCTTAACAGGATTAATCTTTAAAGATGACGGTTTTTATTATGATAACTAGCTAGCGCCCGCAATTTCGTCCGCGTTGAAAAAGAAAAAAGTAGCCTATCCTGTGTCCTGTACGTCTAAATATTTATCTAGCAAGTTTCATTAAAATCAGTGAATTCGTTTAATAGTTATGGAGGAACATACATACGTACAATACCTACACTTACAGATTATTAGTATTGATTGATGATTGATTGATATAATGTGACACATAATCACCTCACAAGATGATTACTGCACAAAGCAGTATGCTATGCTATTACTAAATATTATTATATCTTAACTATTATAAAAACACATATTTTGACCTTTTTCTCACATCACTACCTGATCGTGAAAATAAAATATAAAATTATATTTTAAAAAGATTGTGATTAATTACCTACTCTAATTTAGTAGTGGGCAGCCTGCTTGGAGACTGAACCACTCCCTTACAAAATAAATATCGCTATGAAATAACAGCACGTGTGCGGTTGTGTTTCGGTGAGTGAGTGCAGTAAATGTAAAGGTGCGTACCCACTATGTTCGCGCACCAACGCGCGTGGAGCGTGCAACGTTGCACGCAACGTTGCACGCAACGGAGCAACGCAACCTGGAGCATGCAACGTTGCACGCACCAAAGCTGTGCTCCAAGCGGTGGCGGTTTTTTAGCGAACACAAGTTGTGATGCGCGTAAAGTCTACACTTGATTTGTTGCAGGTGCGTGATGCACGATTGATGCGCGAAAATAGTGGGTACGCACCTTTAGAACTTAAGGTCAACTGTGCAATGCTGGTTCCTTTGCCTATTTTGCATTTGTCACAGTTAACATTCCACCAAATGAAACGTTTAGCATGTCTATCATACTTTATCATTTATAATTTTTTACACATTCTTTTTTCATTTGTGTTTTCAAAGTCAGATTCTTTTCACTGCCAAAACAATTAGCATTTAGCATCAATGCCTTAATTAACATTGGTATAATCTATACATGTGTATGCAAGGCAATGTGTATGTGTATGATCTATTCTTTTTCTACTGTTTTAAAGATGGGATTTGTACATTAGGCATTATCAAAGAGAGTTGACTCAGTGATTAACTCATTTAGAATTTGTTCGTTTTGTTTGTTTAGTTCTATATCTTGAATTGTTTGTTTACCATTTTGTTTAATGAAAAAAGAATACATATTATGTATGTTCCCTATGGACTCCAAATCCGCTGAACGTATTTTGATAAACTTTCAGAAAATCTTCAGATTAGTCCAGCGGGTGATCCTGTGAAGTTTGGTAGCGATCGGACGCGGACGAAGTCACGGTTAAAACCTAGTAGTTAATAACTTAATACACCAGAACTAATTATAAGGGTTTATTACTCGTATCACATTTATAATTGAAAGGCTAAATTAATGTTAAATAATTCGTCTAAGTAATCCTAATTAACTTTAATTTAGTGAAAGTAAGTGAAGAAACATCAATTAAATTCAAGTTATATATAATTTCACTTAGAGAACATAGTGTGTATTTTTAGATTTTTTTTTTCTAATTAATCTTATGATGAATTGCAAATGTATTTACTTATATCTGTACTTACTTTCGTTTATTTTAATCATTTTGGGTATCGTACGAATGAAAGTGAAAATGATATTTATCGTCGTGGTGTAATCAGACCGTTAAAATGTTAATATTCGATCCTATCTATACTAAAAATAAAGTAATCTGTGAACTACTATAGTATATATTTGAATTCTAAAAGTTTTTTTTTTGCAATGGATTGATTTGACGACACGTTTGGTCTAGTGGTTAGTAACCCTAGCTGTTAACCAAACGGTCGCGGGTTCGAATCCCGATAGGGGCAAAGTTTACATTTACCTTTACTTTTGTACCTGAGTCATGGATGTTTGTATTTATAATATGTACCTATGTATGTATTTATAAATATGATGTTTTGCGAATATCGTGTTTTACGAATGTGGTCTTTTGAGAATATGATATTCAGCGACGGAGGGAAAAAAATCTATGTAGTATCTCAACTGTCTGGTATCCATAATACAAGCAATTGTGGAATGTGTGAAATAAAAAAAAATGATAGAATAATTTTGTACAGAGGTTATAAGGTTGCGACCCCTAAAGAGCAATAAGAAAGAATAGTCGAAAAACAATAAATACAAATTGCATGTGTAGTTATTTTAATATATTTTATAGTGAAAATAATTAAGTCAGTCACGCGTCATAAATGTACGAAAAAAGAGAGGTGTTCGTTCATAGTGTCCAATAATACAATCTACATATATGTACTAATATTATAAAGAGGAATTTTTTGTTAGTTTGTTTAAATTGAATAGGCTCTGAAACTACTGGACCGATTTGAAAAATTCTTTCACTGTTGGGAAGCTATATTATCAGCAAGTAACATAGGCTATATTTTATAAAGTTATGCGGGCGAAGTCGCGTGCAACGGCTAGTATTACAATAATCCTACAAAATATTATTAAAATTTAAATCGTCATATTAGGGCCTCTTTCACAAACTTCAAGTAAAGTGTTGATTAGTTACTTTTAGAAATCATTTTCTGTTATATTGAATTATGCACTCGGATTACTGCATCATTCGATAGCCGATTTTTTTAAATTATTTTCTATTTAATGTTTGGGACGTTTACCGTACAAACAAAGGTATATCAGCTCCATTATCCCCGGTTACCGGTGACTTTAAATGACAGTTTGGCCTACTTGACGTTTGTGAAACAGGCGCTTAGTATAGTAGTTGGAAGTCTACTAGTACTTCTACTAGTAGTCTACTGCTTCTAATACAATTGTGTCAATGGTTTTAAAAATCGATTTAAAATCAAAAGCAGGGTATGAAATAGTTTATCGAATCGAAAAGTTAATTTTGTGCGTATTAATCGATTTAATTATTGTCTAGACTCGTTGCTAGTTTTGCCTTTAACAATTTTGCAACAAATTGCGTTAGTATCTGTTCGATTGCTTTAAAATAATGAATATTGCAAATATTTTAGAAACAGACAAATCTAGGTTTTGTGCGAATAAAAAAATGCGACAGACTAATTGGAGTTGTGATTTGATTAAAAAAAAATTTAAAACATTGCATAGAATAGAAATAAATGATTCCAATCGATTAATTCAATTCGAAGGTTTTGTTAATAAATTTATCCGGCTATTTGCAGGCGAAAATTTTTCTATGTTTTATTATGGCAATATGGTGAATTTCATTCTAAAAAAATATGCTTTCTATAAAAATTATATTTTTGAATTCAAAAATTTATTAAGACAAGGATTTTTTCTACATAAAATGCAGGGTTTTCCGTATAACTAATTAAAGATCGATGAACAGAATTGGGGCAGTCCTATAGATAGATCAAATGCGAAGATTTCTAAAGCCTTGACTGTACTTGTAGTCGGCTGTTGCAACAGACGGACGACTGTACACTGTGAAGTATAAGGTCATGCTTACAAATTATTCTACTCCGCCGTGTGTACGTCCTTAGAATCACGTCCATGTACAGTCACCAGGAAAATACATTATGCATTTTGTGCAGTAAGGCTTTCTATGAAGCTCATTACATTTGTACGTTACAAAATTTTAGTTTTTATTTGTCTATTTGACTAGGCTAATCTACAAAACGGTGTTTAGACATACACATTGTTATTTATTAATATCGAATCGCCCCTGGCTTCGCAATTATCATTTTTTTCTACAAAGCTATCTCGTCATCACTCTTTATCACATTAGTGAAAACTGTATCAAAATATGGCGGGTTATTTTTTTTTGTATGGGTTTTATGTATTATTAAAATGAATTTAATTTAAGATTAATTAATTTGCTGGGCAACCCTCACATACCCCTTCCACCAGCGGTACCAGCGGTAGAAAATTTGTAAGCGGATTACTCCTCGTCAAAAAAAAATGGATACCAGAAAGTTGATATATATACTACATAGATTACTTTTTTTTTGTAAATACATACATATTATAAATACAAACATCCATGACTCAGGTACAAAGGTAAAATGTCAACGCAAAACATTTGCCCCTAGCGGGATTCGAACCTGCAACCATTTGGTTAACAGCTAGGTTTACTAGCAAACGTGTCGTCAATTTAATTTATTCATCTACTAGCTGGCGCCCGCGACTTCGTCCGCGTTGAAAAAGAAAAAAGTAGCCTATCCTGTGTCCTGGACGTCTAAATGTTTATCTACCAAGTTTCATGAAAATCAGTTAATTCGTTTAAGAGTTGTGGAGGAAGTTACATACATAGATACAATATCTACACTTACAGATTTATTATTAGTATTGATGAAAGTTTTTAAATATTTCATTCCATGTTTATTTTAATTTAAAGAAAACTAAGTTCCGTGTTGTGAAGCACAAATAATTATAATATTGTTCATGAGTGTACTTCTTACAATAAACATAAGTCTGTAGTTAGGATTCGAAGCGCGCGCGTGTCCAACATGCTTACTCTGCCGACGTAATTTAATTGATAATAATAGAGACGGGATATTGCGATGATTATTTTATCGATGTTTGAATCAAATAACTATGAACAATTTGCAAGGAAATGGATACACAAAAACCAAATATTTGGTAATATGGCTATGTATGTGATTAAATATTACTAATATTATTTTCAACTACATATAATATACATACATATATAATCATATCACACATCATCAACATAAAATACAATATTTTGACGATTGTTAAAAAAATCGCATTTCTTTCGTCTTGTAATGTATGGGGGTAAATATTAAATAAATATAATTACTAGCTGCTGCCCGCGACTTCGCCCGCGTATAAAAAATAGATAAAAACCTATTCTCAGACCTACCATGTGTACATCTAAAATAAAGTATGTAACAGTGAAGTTGAAAGTGCAATATTTGTTATTCCAAAACCTAAATAAAACACTTCAATTACTCGTATGTTAAAAATTCATTACTATTCAATATTACTAATAGTAATGAATCTATATCTTTATATATATTCTTCTGTGCGTGTGTATGTCACTGAACTCCTCCTAAACGGCTGGACCGATTTTAATTCTGTCTTCACTTATGGATAGAGGGATAATCAGAAATGGTTTGTATTAAAAAAAAATTGGTCGCGGACGAAGTCACGGGCACCCACTAGTACCAATATATAAAGCTGAAGAGTTCGTTTGTTTGTTTGTTTGTGGGCGCTAATCTCAGGAACTACTGGTTCGAATTGAAAAATTATTTTTGTATTGGATAGTCCATTTATAGAGGAAGGCTATAGGCTATAGAGAACGCGGACGAAGTCGCGGACACCAGCTAGTTTTTAATATTTATCGAAAAGTCTTAGTCTCATCACTATTCGAGTACAAAGCGCAAGCGCATTTTATCACGATCACGTTGCGTGTCTCATAAGACGCTGTTACTTGTATGTTCGTCGTATATTTACATTTCGTCTTTTTTTATATTAATTTACATTTTGTTGAATGGGATTGTTGATTTCAAAAAACTATCTATTAATGATTATAGAACTAAAAGTGCGCCTTTTAATTTTTCTCCCTTAATTTTCATGTCGAGATTTTATTTTAAATAGGTCATTTAAAATATAATTATTATCAGTGACTAGACACTGTTTTGTTTAGGTATACAAAGTATTTTTTTTTCTAAAATAAGTTATACTTACCATAAGGTAACTATTATATTATTATATAATATTACATATTAGATATATTATTTTGATGGTTATAAAACCATCAAAATAATATATCTTTGCAAGCACTAATAACGCCATCTATCTGTCTGTAAAAGTCCCGTCAAAATCTGTTTAACCAGACTATTTTGTTTTGACAGACCGACAAAAATAA
Source organism: Synanthedon formicaeformis (assembly GCA_945859745.1). Classification (NCBI taxonomy): domain Eukaryota; kingdom Metazoa; phylum Arthropoda; class Insecta; order Lepidoptera; family Sesiidae; genus Synanthedon; species Synanthedon formicaeformis. The sequence continues at coordinate 945,682 of OX243968.1, read as the reverse complement.
AAAATAAAAATTAAATTAAAAAAATGTTTTTTTTCTTCTTCTATATTTGTCGCACATAATTAAAGGAAATCAAAAATAATTCTATTAAAGTAAAAAATTAATTGTTTTATTGTAATATTAACACTTGTGTTTATTTCTTAATACTTGTATTAATTCCTTAAGTATTAATTCATATCAGTTCATTATTATTACTTTATTGAGTAAATGACGTTATGCGTCATGGTCGCTACAAAGTTATCGACAAACCCATGTCCCAATTGTAGAATAACAGTAGACCTTAAGAATAAGTGATGTAGTTATCCGCAAATGTTACCATAGGATTAGAAAGTGTAGTTTGTCTGGGGAATGTGGAACACAAGGACTGGTTCGAGCGATTCTAACTAACCCAATTAAGACTGAACGCAGAGTATAGCGCTCTCTTTACTTGCAATAGACTGCGCTAGTTTTGTCTTTTACCAGCTTAGTGGTGTCAGTTGCCAGCAACATTGTATTCATTCATAAAAAACCACACATAAGCTTTGTTCAATCCGGACCATTCGCAAATATTTTAAGCTAGCTGTGCCCAGTGCCGGATTAATGGACGAAATACACGATCAGTCCATCGCATCAAATTGACTGACGTGAAGCCAAAATTTGATCGTCTATGGTAAAAACTTATGGCTTGATGTTAAACACTACTTTATTTCAAATCGCGCCATTGCGTCGCGTCAGTTCATCGCGCCAACTGATCGTGAGTGTAGAAACCAAGGAGGATAGAATACATTTCTATCCTCCTTACTACGTAGTGATATCATGCCGCGCTTCCGAATCAGAGCTCATGTTAACGTCACTCGACCCGGTCAAACGCATAAATGACAGAAAATTGAACTGACCGTGTGTGGGCACAATTTTTGGCGTGGCTCCATTTGATTTAATCCGTTTGGAGCCACGTCAAATGATTGATCGTGTATTTCGTCCATAAGATGCGCGTGGCCCGTAGCAAATTCTATCTAGTGGCCCTTGATTTGTATTAGGATTTCCAGTTTAAGAGATTATGTGGATTTTAAATGTTAAAATATAATATAATTTTATTTAAACTTTTAAGTACATAAAAGAATAACTTTTGAACAATATTTTCTGTAATGTTAATTTCAAAATATTGAAAATTTAGCTGTTGAGATCTGGTACTCGGGGCCACCAATGCGCGAGGCCCGTAGCAATTGATACTTTTACGTAGCTAATTCGGCACTGACAGTGTCCGAAACTTCATACCCACTGTAGACAGTTTTTTGAAAATCTAACAGGAACCTAACACTTTAATTGGATTGCCGATAGCTACCATCTATAAAGATTTTCGTAATATATTAATATCCTATGTTTAATTATTTTCCCGAGTTCAATATTTGCCACTGTCGTCTTTTGTCTTCGATCACTACAGCATACAATACGAGTTCAAATTGGGCAAAAGCAGTGAAATATCTTTAATTCGTGATCTTTATATTGATGATTTAGGAAGATTTTTATCAAAATTAAAATCTATTATGTTTTGAGCAAAATTTAAGTAATATTAAATAAAAGCGGCAAATCGAGACGTGAATCGAATGACACCAATTAAGTTCAGCTATACAGTTCACTGTTTACCACAAACTTTACCATTAAGCTTTTTAACATTTCGAATAAAGTGGTCAAATTTTCTGGACATTAGATTTGTTTGACCCGGAAAAGTGCGCAACAAAATTACTGGTCCTAATGTAGTGTAAGTCACTTTATCGCGATTTAGGTCAAACTTGTAATTAGGATAAGTTTTGACGAATCATTAGTGTATTTTTTTATTCATACTTTCTGGCTTCACACGGATCCATTTTTTTATAAAAAAAGGGCGCGGACAAAGCCAGTATAATATATTTAATATGAATAAAACGGTTCTGTTTTAAAATAAAATGAAATAGTACTTTTTTTCTAATTTGTTTCTGAACCAATTTTTTTTTCTTTTAACGAGAATTATAATTACAAAATTCTTTTACATACCCACATTTGAAATGATTTTGCGCGATATTCTACATAAATCCAGCAATGGGCAAACTAAGCAAAAGTAAAGACTCAGAAATCTCTACCGGATCAAACGCAAGTAGTAATTAAAATAAGATAATCTTGAAAATAAGCGTACAGTACATTATTGTAATAAATATCAATTACTTTCTCTAGATGGCGTTCGTGTCGTTATGTAATTTTATTAACCAGCGGCGTAGCGTGTCTTTTAAACCGATTTAAGATAATGCTAAATAATTGTAGACAATTTTAAATCATTGGTAATAGTTTTTCCTGCTTTCACTACAAAACAGATTATGTGATTTGTCGTTAATTCTCGTAGTCATTGACCATTGGCCGTTTGAATAATAATATTTAATTTGAATAAAGTGTATGATTTAATATTGAATTAATTTACATAATAAATAACATAAATGTGCATTATGCTGTTAATTTTGTTAACAGCAATAACTAAATATTTTGTACTAGATATGCCTATGTTAAACCAGAAGTTTTTGTATATTGCAATGAGGAACAAACATCACTGCAGGAAACTATGTTTAATGAAAATAAGAGGTTCTTAAGGAAAAGAAAAATTTTATGCACAGCGAAAGCACTTTTGGAAATTAATAAAAAATAGACGATCGGGGATTTGGAAGCGAGTGGCGCCATCTGTTGCCGGATGGCGATGGCACTTATATTGTTGCCGATGTCAACTGTTATCTCAAAATGCTGTAAGATGGCGCTATATGCACAGGATATTGCTTGCATTTAATAGTCTTTAGGGTCTCTTTCACCAACTACAAGTGTTGATTAGCTACTTTTAGAAATAATTTTATGTTTTACTATTTTTATGTAAAACTAGTTGGCGCCCGCGACTTCGTCCGCGTTGAAAGAGAAAAAGTAGCCTATCTTGTGTCCTGTACGTCTAAATGATCTACTAAGTTTCATGAAAATCAGTTAATTCGTTAGAGTTATGGAGGAACATACATACATACAGAAAAAAAAAATCTAAAAATGGTCAATTTAGTTTCAGTATCAAGTATAGAGCCTATAAACACGATATCTCTAAAAACAAAGTAACTTACTCCATGAGCAACCCTTACAGATTTATTAGTATTGATTAAATTATGCACTCGGTTTAGTGCATCTTTCGATAGGCGATTTTTTTATTATTATTTTCTTTTTAATGTTTGGGCCTTTTACCGTACAAGGTATGTCAGCTCCATTATCCCCGGTCACCGGTGACTTTAAATGGCAGTTAGCCTACTTGACAGATGATGAAAGAGGCCCTAATTAAAATATAAGAGAGGGGCCTCTTTCACCATCTGTCAAGTAGGCTAACCGTTCGGTGAAAGGGCCTCTTTCGCCAACAAAAAACTTCACAAAAATAATATAAACTAATTAAAAAAAAAATATAAAGAGAAATAATAAATTATGTCTAATTATCTACTGTTGTTATTATTTTGTAGCAAACTTAATAACCAGAACGTGCGATTCGGTTTGCTAGTGAAGCAAATAGTTGGGCCTTTTGTTAAAAGCAAAGATTTAAATCGAAGATGCGGCGTAATCTCCTCGCGCCATACTAAAACACACCGAAAATTCTTAACAATGGGTTGGGCGCAGGCGCTCAACCCAACTACAGTTGCACGCCAGCTACAGTGAGTGACGGTCGCTTGTTGAGAGCGTCGCTATCGTCACAGTCACGTTTGAAGTAAGGAATGTGTTGTCTGTCTTTAAAAGTGTGTTTAGACAAAGGTATATGTATTTTATACTTTTGTCTTTAGTACATATAATGTAAGTTGTATTTTGTAACACACTTTCGCTAGTAATGCCGCATCTCTCGATTTAAATCTTTGGTTAAAAGACATGCCTTGTTGTCGCACTGTGTTGCCTATAGATCGCAACAGTTACAAAAACTAGAGGAAAAATACCTTACATTTTTATAATTATTTACATTAGAAATCATAGTCGGCAAATCGATGATTTCACAGTAGCAACATTTTTATTTCATTTGCTTTGTGGCAAATTTTTCTAATAAAAAAAAAACAATAGTTTGACCAATCATATAAATACGGTTTGATTACAAAAATTTTTAAAAATCAAATCGCACCTTCGGCAAGACAAGGGCATAACTGCACTTCTTGTAATTTTTAACAGGAGAGCCATTTAAAGTTTTTTTTTTTTGCATTCAATATCGTATTCTTCTGCTTATATTGCTTTTAAACAATTCTTCGTCAAATAAGCCCTATAGAGTTGTAAATATTTTTTAATTTAATAATTTAATTACTGCATATATTTTAAGATTAACTCATTTAAAAAAAAATGTAAGTGTTTGTCTTACCGAAGGAGTGAAATATTTCTCATTAAAGTTTTACTTTAATTATTTTGAGTATTTTTATTAAAACTGTTTAAGACCTTTTACTTTTGTTAATAAAGTTTTCTTTAATATTTTCAGATCGAGCCATGAAAAATATTGAAAGATTTCGTTGACCCACTATCACCATAATGAGATAACAATGGAATCACCTGTGAGAATATGCTTAAGTACGTATATAACTAATTTATTAACAATACTACGAGTAATTTAGCTACTAAACCTACTATTTAAAATTTATATATATTTACTAATATTATATAGAGAGAAGTTTTGTATTTTTGTATTTTTTTTTGTAACGAATAAATTCAAAAACTACTGGACCGATTCTAAAAATTCTTTCATCTATCGCTGATATCTATATTATCAGCGAGTAACAGGGGCTGTATTTTATAAAAAAAAGTTACGCGAACGAAGTTGCGTGCAACAGCTGGTACATCCTTATATATATTTCGTGTCACGTTGTTTGTCCGCTATGTGCTCCTAAACTACTAAACCGATTTTGATAAAACTTGGTAACTATATGTAATTTGGCCCAACTTAAAAGATACGATAGTTTATATCTCAATTTTTTATTATTGTTATTTTTATTTTTTGCAAATTATATAATATTATTAACATAGCGGCATCTGTTGTATGCTTACTCAATCCAGCAATTATTTTTTATAATTACGGTATCTGTGAGTTCCATAAGAATCTAACAGATGGCGGTGTAAGGTAATTGAATAAAAAATTGCACCCGTGCGAAGCCGGGAGCGGCCCACTAGTATATTATAAAATATTTAGTTCAAAAGGCTTTTCTCTATTTTCTCAGGTGCAGCATTAGTAGTACTTGTATTACTACTTCTGAGCAGCACTTCGGTAAGTGGTAACGCTTTACCACTCGAAACAACATCGACAACAGTTAAAATCGAAAAAAATAATAGATACGCTAGATTAAATGGAACAACATGGGTTCCCAGGACTAAACCAAAGAATAGCGACATATCTTTAAATGAACTTAATCCTAAGGAATCGTCGTCAGAAGAGAACACTGACAAAAATGCAAAATACAAAGACAGGGGAAGGGTTAAATTTAATTCACAAAAAACTAGCACACCTAGATTAAGAGTTAAAAGTACTACAACTAGCACAACAGAGGCGTCTAAGCTGGAAAATGTTATAGTAATAACTCCCACGCCTGAAGTAAAGAAACCAGCGCAGATAATAGATGACATGAAAACTTACAAAAAAACTAAAATGCCTATGGCAGTTAGTTCCAGCACAAAAGTACCGGTTTCAATTAAAACTGAGACAGAAAATATTGAAGAAGAAGAATACGAAGATGAAGAAGAAGATAAAGAAACTTTCGAAAAGTACACTTCAAACAATTTTCACGATAGCAATTTTTTCACTATACCTAGTTTTAACAGTGACTTTAATAGCAATTCAGAAAATTCCGATATCAAAGTAAAACCAGATTACAGTATCCCATCGTTTGATACCTTTTCTAGCTTATTCCCTTCTAAAGATGCGTCTTTCGAGATAAAAGATGACGATGAGCCCTACAAGTCAGAAAGCTTCTTTAATTTTGAGCTAACGACACCAAAAAATGACTTTTTCGACAAAAAATTTCACAAAATTTCTTCGAGCATTTTGAAGAATTTAGCTTCAATCAAGAATAAATCACCCCCATCAAACGCTACCAATGTTCATAAAATTGTTAAAGAAGATGTGGGTCTTGAACGGTTAAGTAATGGATCGCCGAACAACAAGTCAACTGTAATTATAAAAAATACCAAAGAAATACGACTTTTAGATAATGAAGAGGCAGGTAGTGCAAATAAAGCGCTATCAGACGTGCACGGCACGAGTATATATTATGAAATGTCTGTTCTGTCAACAGAAACTTACGCTATTAATCATTCAAGCGGTGATGACTGCGATAATGAAAAGCTACCATCTGAACCTACTGCAGGGACGTCAGCAGAAGAAGAATTTGCGTCAGTTAAAGCCACTATACCAACTTTATTCCCATTTTCAACAAAACCATTCTTGGATAAGATACCAGATCCGGTACCTACATTATCAACAAGTTTCTTACCTGTTTCGAGCTCTGTGCCTTCACTTTATAATTCAATTAGACCAATACCAATGTCAACTCAAAACAGTTCATTAAGACCGTTACCAACGTCAACTCAAAACAGTTCATTAAGACCTGTCCCAACATCGACTCAAAATTCTATATCATCGACCGAACAAGTATCAAAGGTATTCTCTAGCAATTTCAGTTCTAGAAACAGAAGTTATTCAAAACGTTTGAACCTAACAGGTAGCAAAGATTCCCTGAACAGTGTTACGTCATCCACGGATCAGGTTTCACCGAATCACAGTTATAGAACACCACAACGTAAATTCCATTATACTACACCAAAAATTAAACCAATTTGGATGGCGCCTAGGCGTAATGTTACACGACCTACCAAACCTTCATTGCCATCCACGATATATTCAGAACATTTTAATATAAAAGACAAATTTTCAACAACAAAACAGCCTAATAAAACAGCCTTGACTACAGTGTCTTCGGATATTGATCCTGTGCTGCAAAGTGACATTAGTGGGGTTAAGAAAGTGGTTCATTCGCCAACGATATCCGATAATAGTATACCAACATTATGGAAGCGAGGTTCTACTAAGTTTTCGACTTCTACTGCTGCATCTTCAGAAATCGAGACAGGTGTAAGTGATTTGGAGATTCCCCCAACGCTGACCGCTTGGGCGTTGGCAAGTTTGAGAAGCCCACCGTCCTTGGCGAGTCCAGTGGTGAATGTTACAGGGACGACGCAGAAAAGTGTCGATGAAAATGAATTGCAGAAAGTTGGTGAAATTGGAGGTGTGTATCTAATTTTTATTCTAATTATTTACAAAAAAAAAAAACTATATTTTTAATCTTAATTTTATTAGGTTATTAGTATTATTAGGTTTCCAATGACTCATTTAAAATTATAATGATGGTAAAATATTTGTGTATCATTAAGTATTACAAAATATATTGACATCGAATTAATTGCTTAAAAACATGATTCAAATAATTATTGTAAATTCAATAATAATTCAAATAAAATTTTAAAGTCAAATAATATCCATGAACTAAATTCTAAATTTAATGTGTGGTATCTTGACGACGGAACCCTAGGTGGTAAAGCCGAGTCTAAATTGTAATTTGTGTCTACAGTTTCTAAATATTCTAATTACAAATCTAAATACCTACAATATCCTAAATTATTGGCAAGAATTAGATGTTTTAGTATTAGGAATAATAAATAATATTATTATTTGATATATTTCAGAAAAGCAAGAAACAACTACTGGCACAACTATTGTAACAACCATGAACATTCTAAACGATGATTTACCTAAGAAGGTTACCGATATTGATCAAAATAGATTGCCTTGGAAACCAATACCGGCACCTGTAACATCCAGTCCAGATACTACAACTGAAGTTACAAAAACCGAATCAAAATCTGAGAGACTGCCGGCTGAAAGTAATATTTCCAACGTACAAAGTACTGTTCAAGTAGCAACTACAACTGAATCTGCTAAAGATGCAACGAAAATAATTTATCCGTCTTGGATTCCTGTAACTACTGAAGTGGAAATTACTACAAACGACGTGCAAGAAGACAAACAATATCAGAAAGAAATAACCGAATCTTCCGCTTCTGTAAACACTACGAAGCCAATTTTTGAATCAATAACTAAACTTCCATCTGGTATAACTACTCCTCAAGATGATACACTTGATCAAGATACAGATTTAAATAATAAAATTACCACACAAGTTCCTGCTACAACCGATTATGAAATTACAACTATAAGGTTTTCTTATGTTCCTACTGAAAAGGAAAGAGAAGCAACAGGAACAGAAAGCACCACTACAACGTGGCATAAAATTATACCAACCAGAACTAAAACAACTAGTACAACTCTAAACGATGTACCCATTACTACATATAGACCTAGTTATATGACAACAACTGAAGTAGTCGAAGATAGCACTACGATAATACCAGAAACTTCGTCATTGGAAGTGTCATCTCAGGTGGTCGAAAGTACAACACCACCAACGGAACCTGAAACAACAGAAATGACAGTACAAACTACAACCGAAGAACCTACAGAAGCACCAACAACAAAAACTATGCCTGTTGAAACTACTACAGTAGCAGAGGAAACTACTACGATAACAGTTGAAGTTGTAACGGAAATAAACACAGAACGTGAGAAACCTAGAACTTCAACCACAGAATCTATAAAAGAGATTGAAACTACTGCAACAGGAGAAATATTTACATCACCAAGCGGTACTTATGAAACGAATACTAGTTCCGAAGAAAACAGCGACAGTAACGAAGTAATTACACAGGAGACCACCAAAATGACGACGTTATCAACAACATCATTTAAACCATCAACAACAGAAGCGTCCACGACTACAGTGACAGAACCGACAACCGTATTTGAAATTAGAACCACAATATCACATGTACAATACGGCACTACAGAGATAATGACTACACAAATAATTGATGACAGTGCAAAGATATCTGAGGCTGAGACAACGACGGAAGAGATAGATACAACAACAGATATGACAACTAAATCTGTAAACGAATTGGAAGATCTGACAAGTTATACAGAAGTGACGACAGAAGCGTCATCACGGGTGCTGACGGAACAAGAAAATGGTTCGGGTGCGGCAGTTGCAATTGCTGTTAGTACGATCGGTGTAATAGCGCTGATTCTTCTCATCGGTCTTTTGGTAAGTCATTTAAAACTGTAAATAAATAAGCCTACAACTTGAATAAGGAGTCATGTCAGTTTCGAAACGTGGTATGATATAAATGCGAACTAAACTAACTACTACTACACACATAGCCCTAATTATTTTGTGGACACATAACTTTATTTAAAAAATAGATTAAATTACATTAAAACATTAAAATTATACATGGAAACTGAAAAAAAAAAAGAAATAATTTAAAAATATTCTTCAAAGTAAAATATCATTAAAAATATAAAAAGTATATATTTTCGTTGCGCACCTTAACAAAAATACACTTTATTTTAAACATCTGCCTGATAAATCTAGGCAAATTTGCCTGGTAACTAGACTTACTAAATATACATATATTTTAATTATAAAATTATGTGTCAAGTAAAAATTTAAATAAAAAAAATTATATATTGTGAAATAATTTTACAAAACTGTCACTATACGTTTTTCTCTTCGTTATTTTGACATTGCTTTGCTTCTGTGAATGTCTTCTCTTCAATAAGAAATCTCCGAAGCGGGTCCACAAAATATATCCAAAGTAATGTGCATAATATCTATTGAACTACGATAAATTATGCCCACTGCTTTGGATACCTTTTTAGACATTTGAGCCTAGCTCAGTCGTTGCTTTGGTGAGGCCTGAAACGACACATTTCTTCTTATTTTTTTAATTTTTGCCAATAAAAAATAGTAAAAAATACATCTAACTTTTTTCCCATTCTGTTTAAATTACAAAATTGTTGTAATAAAACTATAATAAAATTAATATAATAAGTAATTTAACATCTCTTCAAAAATATTTTAAAAATATAATTCTTTATCGTAAAATATGAATATATAAAGGTATAGATCACCTGTTGTACTATATTATGTTTGTGAAGATCGAAGTACATGTCTGTTCACACTTCCCCATTCTGAAAATATATAATAAAAAAAACTATTAAAATTAAAAATTCCATTTTTAATATTATTCTTAAAAGTTACAAAAATAAAGTTATAAATGAAAATAAAATATATTACATGTTTGTATAAATTTAGAAACCAAAGTTGACCTTGGCGAGAATAGAACCCGGGACCCCTGGAACAGAGCGTTAAGGCAAGCACCTTAACCACTCATCCAACGGGCTAGTCAAACCTAATCAATGATCCAATGCTTTTCAAAACTAGCGACTCGCTCCCGGCTTCGCCCGCGTCCAATCGCTACCAAACTTCACAGGATTACACGCTGGACTAATCTGAAGATTATCTGAAAGTTTCATCAAAATTGGTGCAGTAGTTTTAGAGTCCATAGGGAATACACACACACATCGCCTTTTAAGATTCAAATATTATCGTCAACACAATGGCGTTTTGTTGAATTAAGACGTTAAGTAATGGTTCCTTATCTTTGCGAAGGCAGCGTGCATCGTATTATGCGCCGATAAAAATACCTCGAGCGGTAACAGGAAGCTTATGAATGTCACACGACTCTGGGGAGTTAGTGTTATCGATCATCAGAACTGTCCAATGTATGTCACAATGATGTCACAGCTTTAAAGAAATTATGAATATTAAACTTACTAATTCGGCCCTTAAAAAGGACTCCTCCCAGATAGTCAGAGGCGAAACTGCTACAATTTATTGTTAATACTAATATATAATAAGCGCCTCTTTCACCAACTTCAAGTAAAGTGTTGATTAGTTACTTTTAGAAATTATTTTATGTTTTATTGAATTATGCACTCGGTTTACTGCATCATTCGATAGGCGATTTTTTATTATTATTTTCTATTTCATGTTTGGGACGTTTACCGTACAAACAAAGGTTCCCGGTGACAGGTGACTTTAAGTGACGGTTTAGCCTACTTGACGTTGGTGAAAGAGGCGCTAAGTGTAGTCTACTAGCGACCCTCAACCCGGCTTCGTCCAGAAAAAATATTAATTAAGTTTTATATTTATATAAAATACGTGAAAAATTATCTAACTGATGGTGATTGGTTTAGGATGAGTTAGCGGCCATACAGACAGAAGCAGAAAGCAAATACTAAAAAAAAATATTATGCCTATAATTTTTTTAATAGGCATTTACAGAATACACTTCACTTTTTTATAAATATTGATAAATAAATACTTATGTAAATGTCATTAGCATATACACTTAAAATAAATGAAATATAGTTGTTATTGTTTATTAATAATTTTAATTAATTATTTACACGAAATTTCATATTTAAAGTGAAATAATCCCTCTTGATAATTGTAATCTTTAAGAAACTATAGCGAGCTGCTCCCAGCTTCGCCTGGGGTGCAATTTTTATATATACAAACGTTCCTCGCTTATCCCTCTTTCCTTCCATATTATGTGAAAACCGATTTAAAATAAGGGTAGATTTGTTCTCGAGTTTTTGTAGTGTACACAAACCAACTTAACATTTATAACACAATATGTATATAGATAATAAGATGACAGTTATTTAAATTTTTATTGCATATTTAATCGCAATTAAAAGCATAATATCTAAATTAAAATCAAATAAGAAAAGCAAAAGATCAACTCACCGAGCTGCAGCAAAGCAGTTTATGCAAGATTTTTTTTAAACAAATTTAGTTTAGTTTATAAATGAAAAATGTCAAATTAACACATAACAAAACTGCAAAATTTATAATTAATTAATTAAAAAAAAATAAAGGAGGAATTAAAAATATTACTATTAAGATTTTATAAAAAAAATATTAGAAAGTTTTCCTTATAAGAATTTTAGTATTGAACCGAGACTTTTGAGTACGTGTTGCTTCTAGTGAGATGCTATGGTGTGTGAGGTGAGCCTGAGCTATGAATGATGGTAGGTTTGTTGAGTACTGGCTGGCGAATTTGTGCGAAATCCCTGATCTCTAATAAAGCACTGGATGGGTTATCCCATACAAATTATAGAATACTTTCGTGTACCTGTACAATTTTGAAGCGCCGCCGTACGAAAGTATGGGAACTAATTTTGACGTTTGCGTATTTTTAATCCATAGATAGTAAATATTAAGTAAATATCTGTTTTATTCACGTTTTATTCTATTTGTTGATGTCTTAGAGACGGTTTACGTTTATTTGTGTCCGCTTGAGTTTTGAAACATGAAGAAATGTGTATTCTGTCCCTGTCATGCGGACATCACTAGTTTTAGTTCCATGTACTTACACTCCAAAGCTCGCCTACAGCGCCAAAATGGCTATTTTCAAATAGACATAAAAATAATTTGACAGTAGCCTATCCAGTGCTTTATTAGAGATCAGTGAGTGCGAAATGCTACTATTGATAAGGTTGCGAGAAAGTCCTGTATGCTAACGGTTTTAAGCGTACGAGTTAATTTAAACTGTAGTTATTAAGGGCCTCTTTCACCAACTAAAAGTAAAGTGTTGATTAGTTACTTATAGAAATAATTTTATGTTTTATTATATTATGCACTCAGTTTACTGCATCCTTCGATAGGCGTTTTTATTATTATTATTTTCTTTTTAATGTGTGGGACTTTTACCCTACAAACAAAGGTATATCAGCACCATCATCCCCGGCGACCGGTGACTTTAAATGGCGGTTAGCCTACTTGACAGTAATCCTAATCATAAAAATGTTTATGTTTGGACCTTTGTTACTGAATCACACGAAAACGGATTTGTATGAAATTTGGTACAGAGATGTTTATTACCTGGATCAATATAGGATACTTTTTTCCTGTAAAATGTTAGGTTCCTGAGGGATCGTCTAAAAATATAAAAAAATGCCCACCGTCTTCATACAGCCAAAATGATGTCAGGCGTTACATTATTCATATATTTTCTCAGATGTTATATTTTTATTTTTCAACGCGTATGAAGTGGCGGGCACTAAGCCAGTAATTTTATAATTAACGAAAAAAGACATAAATAAATAATAATTTTTCACCTTGAATTTGGAGTTTCATAAGTAGCGAAGTGAGTAATAAGCAAATTTTCATCCTCTGTGAAAAATCACTCAATTGCCACCTGAAATTAATAATATACAAAAAAATATAATTTTTTTGAAATACATAAAACCATGACACAAGTCTGAGCCAGATATGATTCTAACAAAAAAACATAGTTAAAGAAAAAAAAATTGGATACACAATTTTATTTTAAATATAATTAAATACAATCGAAACTTGTATCCATACAAAATATACAAGGTAATGAGCGTAATATCGGTTTAACCAACGATAAATTATGTTTACTACCTTTTTTATTTTTTTAGGCATTGGAGTTCTCTTGTTTCATTATGTTGCTCAGTCCTTATTTCGATGTTATCTGCAATTCAACACACTAACAAAAGATACAAGGAAATTCACGACACTAAATTGAAATAGTCATATTATAACAAAACATCAGTAGTTATATTGTAACGAAATCAATACAGTTAATATTTTTTGGCCACCGCATATTTCTTGTAATTTGTTTTCTTCTTCATGAAAATTCTTTGAAGAGTGTCCAAACAAAATATGCAGGTTATTGAGCATAATATCGCTTAAATTTACGATAAATTATGTTCACTACCCCGAAAACTTTGTACGAATTAGAGTTCTCTTGTTTCATTATGTTGCTCAGTCCTTATTTCGATGTTATCTGCAATTCAACACACTAACAAAAGATACAAGGAAATTCACAACACTAAGTTGAAATAGTCATATTATATCAAAACATCAGTAGTTATATTGTAACGAAATCAATACAGTTAATATTTTTTAGCCACCGCATATTTTTGTTATTTGTTTTCTTCTTCATGCAAATTCATTGAAGAGTGTTCATACAAAATTTTTCGATTTAGTGAGCATAATATAAGGTCAAATTCATGATAAATTATGTTCACTACCTCGAAAACTTTGTACGAATTAGAGTTCTGTTGTTTCATTATGTTGCTCAGTCCTTATTTCGATATTATCTGCAATTCAACACACTAACAAAAGATACAAGGAAATTCACGACACTAAGTTGAAATAGTCATATTATATCAAAACATCAGTAGTTATATTGTAACGAAATCAATATAGTTAATATTTTTTAGCCACCGCATATTTCTTGTAATTTGTTTTCTTCTTTATGCAAATTCTTTGAAGAGTGTCCAAACAAAATATACAGTTTAATGAGCATAATATCGCTGAAATTTACGATAAATTATGTTCACTATCCCGAAAACTTTGTACGAATTAGAGTTCTCTTGTTTTATTATGTTGCTCAGTCCTTATTTCGATGTTATCTGCAATTCAACACACTAACAAAAGATACAAGAAAATTCACGACACTAAGTTGAAATAGTCATATTATATCAAAACAACAGTAGTTATATTGTAACGAAATCAATATAGTTAATATTTTTTAATTACCGCATATTTTTGTTATTTGTTTTCTTCTTCATGCAAATTCATTGAAGAGTGTTCATACAAAATTTTTCGATTTAGTGAGCATAATATAAGGTCAAATTCATTATAAATTATGTTCACTACCTCGAAAACTTTGTACGAATTAGAGTTCTGTTGTTTCATTATGTTGCTCAGTCCTTATTTCGATATTATCTGCAATTCAACACACTAACAAAAGATACAAGGAAATTCACGACACTAAGTTGAAATAGTCATATTATATCAAAACATCAGTAGTTATATTGTAACGAAATCAATATAGTTAATATTTTTTAGCCACCGCATATTTCTTGTAATTTGTTTTCTTCTTCATGCAAATTCTTTGAAGAGTGTCCAAACAAAATATACAGTTTAATGAGCATAATATCGCTGAAATTTACGATAAATTATGTTCACTATCCCGAAAACTTTGTACGAATTAGAGTTCTCTTGTTTTATTATGTTGCTCAGTCCTTATTTCGATGTTATCTGCAATTCAACACACTAACAAAAGATACAAGAAAATTCACGACACTAAGTTGAAATAGTAATATTATATCAAAACATCAGTAGTTATATTGTAACGAAATCAATACAGTTAATATTTTTTAGCCACCGCATATTTCTTGTAATTTGTTTTCTTCTTCATGCAAATTCTTTGAAGAGTGTCCAAACAAAATATGCAGGTTATTGAGCATAATATCGCTTAAATTTACGATAAATTATGTTCACTACCCCGAAAACTTTATACGAATTAGAGTTCTCTTGTTTCATTATGTTGCTCAGTCCTTATTTCGATATTATCTGCAATTCAACACACTAACAAAAGATACAAGGAAATTCACAACACTAAGTTGAAATAGTCATATTATATCAAAACATCAGTAGTTATATTGTAACGAAATCAATACAGTTAATATTTTTTAGCCACCGCATATTTCTTGAATTTGTTTTCTTCTTCATGAAAATTCTTTGAAGAGTGTCCAAACAAAATATGCAGGTTATTGAGCATAATATCGCTTAAATTTACGATAAATTATGTTCACTACCCCGAAAACTTTGTACGAATTAGAGTTCTCTTGTTTCATTATGTTGCTCAGTCCTTATTTCGATGTTATCTGCAATTCAACACACTAACAAAAGATACAAGGAAATTCACAATACTAAGTTGAAATAGTCATATTATATCAAAACATCAGTAGTTATATTGTAACGAAATCAATACAGTTAATATTTTTTAGCCACCGCATATTTCTTGTAATTTGTTTTCTTCTTCATGCAAGTTCTTTGAAGAGTGTCCATACAAAATATACAAAATAATGAACATAATATCGGCTCAACTAATGATGAATTATGTTCACTACTTTGTTTAATTTTTTAGGTATTACAGTTCGGTTGTTCCATAAATGGTGATTAGTTCTTGATTTCGATGTAACCTACGTACAATTCAACACATTAATTAGTTATCGTCAATCAAAGCGAAAAAGTCATTTTTGACTTTGATAATTGATTACTCGGGCAATCAATAAGTACTACAGAAAATGAAAGTATATAGCGTTATGTAAACTGCAAAACATTCCCTACAAAATGCTTAAATTGGATTTTGACAAAAAAAAAATTCTCGAACTGAAAATGTTGACAAAAAATAAAGGTAAAAAACTGCAAATTTAATGATATTTGGATAACTTGCAATAACTGTGCAAATAATGCAGCTACGAGAAATATCTTCTATATCTTTTCAACCTCAATGTGTCTTGAAAAAACCTTGAAAGTTTCAAGGAGCTGCGCTTTATTTTTCTTAGTGTCCGGAATGTTTAAAATTATCACTTTTGCTGAAAGTCAAGAAAACGGACAATTTTTAATTTTTTATCCTTTAATTTGAGTTGAAACGGTTTTTTAGCAAAAATCCATATTCTTTTCATTAGAAGCCTTTTATCATTAAAAAATAAAAAATAAAATTGAATTCAGTTTTATTTATTTTTTTCTACACGTTAACGATGTTTTCCTTTAAAAAAATACAGACATACATTTACGGACATACACGCACGCGCGCACGCGCAAAAAGAAGCGTAAATCCAACATGCAACCTCCACTCCTATTTTACTTTCTTAGGGCTTTCAAAAGCGATGAAATAAGTATTTATTTATTTCTAATCCACAAGCATGTGTATGAAATTTCCGCTAGTGCCACCTAAGTATCTCCTCTGGTAGAAACAAGCTCATGTTACAACCTTTGAAGTACTTTTCATCCTTTATTTTACCCCTTTAAGGGTTGGTCCCATATAAATAATTTCATTTTATGAGACTTTCATTCAGCGCTTTTTTGAAAAATCAAAAACAATAATTTTGTAAATTTGTTACGCGATTGTTCCGCCAGTTATGAATAAACATTAAGGGCCTCTTTCACCATTATTATTATAAAATTTATTATTTATAAAGATGTTTATTCATACCATATTTTAAAAGTAAAATTAATTCTGTCACCTTTGTAACCTAACCTTTTTGCTGTGTAAACATTTTCACGCCTTAACTACTCAATAGACCATCGCGAAGGGATTCAGAAAAAGACATAGGCTCATCTAGAAAAAATGCACTCTTCTCGAAGGATCTATATGGCAAAATTTATCCTAATCCTAAGAGGAACAAAGGCTTAACATGAAATCTCACAACTTTTTGTATTGAAGGAGCTGCGTTGCGAGATTTGGCATTTTTTTACATTTTAAGTTTTTGATGGTATTTTTTAGGCTCGGCTGGGCTTAACTTGGCAATTCTAAACGCAATCAAAATTCTAAGGTCTTCTAGCAGCCTCACAAACAGAAAATTCTGAATTTTAGTTAGCCTTTAGTCTATAAATGAAGGAAAAAATTAAAAATCCCGAAAATTATTACTCATTAAATGAATAATTAAGATTTGTTAAAAAGGGGGCGGATAACTATAATATTTTTTAATAAGCCATGAACCGCCTTCTTATACGTTTGCGATTTTCTTTTTTTATAATTCTCGTATTATTGGTTTAATGATTGAAAATCCTAATATACTTATTTATTTACTGATTTTATTTCCATAATATAAAATTGATTAAGAAAATCAGTGGCTGACGGAAAATATATTGTTACCCAAAAAAAGGAGGAAGACCTACAAAAAGAAATGACCTTCTAGCTCCTAACCTCCTCCACCTCCTAAAGGGAGGGAAAAAATGAAAAAAAAAAAAAAAGAATGAAAATCAAATAGGGGCGGTGCTTAGTTACGCTAAGCCTCGCCCCCTACTGCCATAGACATAATATACATACACTAACTAAAATAATCAGTTATTTTAGTTACTACTAATCTACAAGAAACTCACAACTTTTAGACAATTAAAAATTAAGAGCATTCATCCCTTAGAATCATGCTGGAGTCAAAATATATGATTTTTTGTAGTTTCAGATGTTTAGTTTGCAGATAAGATCTTAACGTCATATTATTATTTGTAGTTTAGTTTTTTAATCTAGTAGGTGCATGGCTTAAAAATATTTTAAAATGAATTCTCATTAGAACAGATTTTAAGTAGCTCTTTTTTAAAAACAGAAATATGTCTGATCGTTAAATAAGACGTTTAATATCACGAAAAATTACTAGAAGTGACACTTTTGATTAATGAAAGACTAGCTGCTGCCCGCGACTTCGCCCGCGTATAAAAAATAGATAAAAACCTATTCTCAGACCTACCAAGTGTACATAATTATATAAAATTTAATCAAAACTGTTGAGCCGTTTCAGAGGAGTATGGCAATTAACACTGTGACACGACAAATTTATATATTAGAAGATTATCATGAATAAAATGATAACGTAATAAATGTCTATTATTATTATTTTTTAATTTTATTTTTATAAAATATTGTTTTTTTCTAATTTTAATAATATTTTCTTCAATCAATAAGTTGGAATGAATGATTTTTTCTATTGTTGTAAGAGAAAACTTATGAACTATATACGACACTTACTAAGGGCCTCTTTCACAAACTACATGTAAAGTATTGATTAGTTAATTTTAGAAATTATTTTCTTTTATATTGAATTATGTACTCAGTTTACTGCATCATTCGATAGCCGATTTTTTTTATTATTTTTTATTTAATGTTTGGGATGTTTACCGTACAAACAAAGGTATATCAGCTCCATTATCTCCAGTTACCGGTGACTTTAAATGACAGTTTGGCCTACTTGACGTTTGTGAAAGAGGCGCTTAATTAATATAACTTCTGTATTTCCGAGCTCATATAACCCAAATCTTTTCAAAGTTCGAGTAAATAGGCTTTTTCTGGGTGAGCTCACTCCATCATAGGCCTCATCCTTGCTACACAGTCGGTTGTTGGCCAAGAGCAAACCCATCTCTAATAAAAAAAAACCTACATACAATACATAAAAAAATATAAATAGAATATTATGGCTCACCTGTTCCAGTAGGTACCGAATTCATGATGATCTACTTAAGAAGTGTCTGCTCGCGTTTCGCCATACTGAAAATGCATGTAATAATATCTTTACAATAGTATACTTAGGTACTTTGAAGAAGCTTTCCCCGTCTGTTTACCTGGGCGAATCCGGCGGCGGGTCGCTAGTTATGTATTTTTTTTATGAGCCAAGGGCCCTTAATACAAAGTACATGTGCCACAATGGAGACTAATTATATTCACAAAAGCTTATACAAATAACGGCAAATATTCTAGACTAGCTGGTGCCCGCGACTTCGTCCGCGTTGAAAAAGAAAAAAGTTTACATACAAAGGAAATTTACGATACTAAGTTGAAATAGTCATATTATATCAAAACCTCAGTAGTTATATTGTAACGAAATCAATATAGTTAATATTTTTTAGCCACCGCGTATTTTTGTTATTTGTTTTCTTCGTTATGCAAATTCATTGAAGAGCGTTCATACAAAATTTTACGATTTAGTGAGCATAATATAATGTCAAATTCATTATAAATTATGTTCACTACCTCGAAAACTTTGTACGAATTAGAGTTCTCTTGTTTCATTATGTTGCTCAGTCCTTATTTCGATGTTATCTGCAATTCAACACACTAACAAAAGATACAAGGAAATTTACGATACTAAGTTGAAATAGTCATATTATATCAAAACGTCAGTAGTTATATTGTAACGAAATCAATATAGTTAATATTTTTTAGCCACCGCGTATTTTTGTTATTTGTTTTCTTCGTCATGCAAATTCATTGAAGAGCGTTCATACAAAATTTTACGATTTAGTGAGCATAATATAATGTCAAATTCATGATAAATTATGTTCACTACCTCGAAAACTTTGTACGAATTAGAGTTCTCTTGTTTCATTATGTTGCTCAGTCCTTATTTCGATGTTATCTGCAATTCAACACACTAACAAAAGATACAAGGAAATTTACGACACTAAGTTGAAATAGTCATATTATATCAAAACATCAGTAGTTATAAATTGTAACGAAATCAATATAGTTAATATTTTTTAGCCACCGCATATTTCTTGTAATTTGTTTTCTTCTTCATGCAAGTTCTTTGAAGAGTGTCCATACAATATATACAAAATAATGAACATAATATCGGCTCAACTAATGATGAATTATGTTCACTACTTTGTTTAATTTTTTAGGCATTACAGTTCGGTTGTTTCATAAATGGTGATTAGTCCTTGATTTCGATATAACCTACGTACAATTCAACACATTAATGAGTTATCGTCGATCAAAGCGAAAAAGTCATTTTTGACTTTGATAATTGATTACTCGGGCAATTAATAAGTCCTACAGAAAATGAAAGTATATAGCGTTTTGTAAACTGCAAAACATTCCCTACAAAATGCTTAAATTGGATTTTGACAAAAAAAAAAAATTTCGAACTGAAAATGTTGACAAAAAAAAGGTAAAAAACTGCAAATTTAAGGATATTTGGATAACTTGTAATAACTGTGCAAATAATGCAGCTACGAGAAATATCTTCTATAGCTTTTCAACCTCAATGTGTCTTGAAAAAACCTTGAAAGTTTCAAGGAGCTGCGCTTTATTTTTCTTAGTGTCCGGAATGTTTAAAATTATCACTTTTGCTGAAAGTCAAGAAAACGGTCAATTTTTAATTTTTTATCCTTTAATTTGAGTTGAAACGGTTTTTCAGCAAAAATCCATATTCTTTTCATTAGTTTAATCTTTGAAAAATAAAAAAATAAAATTGAATTCTTTTTAAAAAATTTTTTCTACATGTTAACGATGCTTTCCTTTAAAAAAATACAGACATACACGCACGCGCGCATGCGCAAAAAGAAGCGTAAATCCACCGTGCAACGTCCACTCCTATTTCACTTTCTTAGGGTTTTCAAAAGCGATGAAATAAGTATTTATTTATTTCTAACCAACAAGCCTGTGTATCACCTGTGTACCTAAGTATCACCTATTCTACCAGGGGAAACAAGTTCATGTTACAAACTTTGAAGTACTTTTCATCCTTTATTTTACCCCTTTAAGAGTTGGTCTCATATAAATAATTTCATTTTATGGGACTTTGATTCAGCGCTCTTTTTTGAAAAATCAAAAACAATAATTTTGTAAATTTGTTACGCGATTGTTCCGCCAGTTATGAATAAACATTAAGGGCCTCTTTCACAATCTGTCAAGTAGGCTAACCGTCATTAAAGTCACCTGTCACAGGGAATAATTTAGCTGATATACCTTTGTTTATACGGTAAAAGTCCCACACATTAAAAAGAAAATAATAAAAAAAATTAGCCCATCTAAGGATGCATAATTTAATAATCTAAGGATGCATAACCGAGTGCATAATTTAATAAACTAAAAATTATTTCTAAAAGTAAAAATGATTTAATAACAAAATTATTTCTAAAAGTAACTAATCAAAACTTTACTTGTAGTTGGTGAAAGAGGCCCTGATAAATACACTTACTTCCCAGTTATAATTGAAAAAAAAAATGAAGGTGCTAGCCAAGGACAGTTTTCATTCTGCCAATAACAAGTTCCTTTTGAGAGTTTATAATATTTTCTTTAAACTATATTGACTTCTATTGCGGTAAGAGAAAATTTATTAACTAATTATGACCTTAACTAACTAACTCACACAATACATATTAAAAACATAAAAAGAATATTCAAAAAATATTATGGCTCACCTGTTCTAGTACCGAATTCATGATGACCGAAGAAAGTGTCTGCACGTGTTTCGCCATACTGAAAATGCATATAACAATATTATTTATAAAGATGTTTATTCATACAATATTTTAAAAGTAAAATTAATTCTGTCACCTTTTGTAACCTAACCTTTTTGTTGTGTAAACATTTTCACGCCTTAACTACTCAATAGACTATCGCGAAGGGATTCAGAAAAAGATAGGCTCATCCAGAAAAAATGCACTCTTCTCGAAGGATCTATATGGCAAAATTTATCCTAATCCTAAGAGGAACAAAGGCTTAACATGAAATCTCACAACTTTTTGTATTGAAGGAGCTGCATTGCGAGATTTGGCATTTTTTTACATTTTAAGTTTTTGATGGGATTTGTTATGCTCGGCTGGGCTTAACTTGGCAATTCTAAACGCAATCAAAATTCTAAGGTACTTCTAGCAGCGTCACAAACAGAAAATTCTGAATTTTAGTTAGCCTTTAGACTATAAATGAAGGAATGAAAATGAAAAATCCCGAAAATTATTACTCATTAAATGAAAAATTAAGATTTGTTAAATTTTATAATTTCGTTTGCTATTATTGGTTTAATGATTGAAAATCTTAACATACTTATTTATTCACCGATTTTATTTGCATAATATAAAATTGATTAAGAAAATCAGTGGCTGACGGAAAATATATTGTTACCCAAAAAAAGGAGGAAGACCTACAAAAACAAATGACCTCCTAGCTCCTAACCTCCTCCACCTCCTAAAGGGGGGGAAAAATGAAAAATAAATAAATGAAAATCAAATAGGGGCGGGGCTTAGTTACGCTTAGCCTCGCCCCCTACTGCCATAGACATAATATACATACACTAACTAAAATAATCAGTTATTTTAGTTACTACTAATCTACAAGAAACTCACAATTTTTAGACAATTAAAAATTAAGAGCATTCATCCCTTAGAATCATGCTGGAGTCAAAATATATGATTTTTTGTAGTTTCAGATGTTTAGTTTGCAGATAAGATCTTAACGTCATATTATTATTTGTAGTTTAGTTTTTTAATCTAGTAGGTGCATGGCTTAAAAATATTTTAAAATGAATTCTCATTAGAACAGATTTTAAGTAGCTCTTTTTTAAAAACAGAAATATGTCTTTGATCGTTAAATAAGACGTTTAATATCACGAAAAATTACTAGAAGTGACAATTTTGATTAATGAAAGACTAGCTGCTGCCCGCGACTTCGCCCGCGTATAAAAAATAGAAAAAAACCTATTCTCAAACCTACCAAGTGTACATAATTATATAAAATTTAATCAAAACGGTTGAGCCGTTTCAGAGGAGTATGGCAATTAACACTGTGACACGACAAATTTATATATTAGAAGATTATCATGAATAAAATGATAACGTAATAAATGTCTATTATTATTATTTTTTAATTTTATTTTTATAAAATATTGTTTTTTTCTAATTTTAATAATATTTTCTTCAATCAATAAGTTGGGATGAATGATTTTTTCTATTGTTGTAAGAGAAAACTTATGAACTATATATGACACTTACTAAGGGCCTCTTTCACAAACTACATGTGAAGTATTGATTAGTTACTTTTAGAAATTATTTTCTTTTATATTGAATTATGTACTCAGTTTACTGCATCATTCGATAGCCGATTTTTTTTAATTATTTTTTATTTAATGTTTGGGATGTTTACCGTACAAATAAAGGTATATCAGCTCCATTATCTCCGGTTACCGGTGACTTTAAATGACAGTTTGGCCTACTGGACGTTTGTGAAAGAGGCGCTTAATTAATATAACTTCTGTATTTCCGAGCTCATATAACCCAAATCTTTTCAAAGTTCGAGTAAATAGGCATTTTCTGGGTGAGCTCACTCCATCATAGGCCTCATCCTTGATACACAGTCGGTTGTTGGCCAAGAGCAAACCCATCTCTAATAAATAAAAAACCTACACACATAAGAAAAATATAAATAGAATATTATGGCTCACCTGTTCCAGTAGGTACCGAATTCATGATGATCTACTTAAGAAGTGTCTGCTCGCGTTTCGCCATACTGAAAATGCATATAATATCTTTACATATTTTTACAATAGTATACTTAGGTACTTTGAAGAAGCTTTCCCCGTCTGTTTACCTGGGCGAATCCGGCGGCGGGTCGCTAGTTATGTATTTTTTTTTATGAGCTAAGGGCCCTTAATACAAAGTACATGTGCCACAATGGAGACTAATTATATTCACAAAAGGTTATACAAATAACGGCAAATATTCTAGACTAGCTGGTGCCCGCGACTTCGTCCGCGTTGAAAAAGAAAAAAGTAGCTTATCCTGTGTCCTGTACGTCTAAATGTTTATCTAGTAAGTTTCGTGAAAATCAGTTAATTCGTTTAAGAGTTATTGAGGAACATACATACATACATACAGAAAAAAATTCTAAAAATGGTCAATTTAGTTTCAGTATCATGTATAGAGCCCATAAACACGATATCTCTGAAAACAAAGTAACTTACTCCATGACCAACCCTTACAGATTTATTATTAGTATTGACACACTTTATATAAACATAATATAGATAATTAAGGTACAGATACAGATATACATAACATAACTAATAACTAAAAATTAAATAAATAAGCATAAAATTAAATAGTAAGATCGCATTTACTGAGAAACGCACAAATGCGCAAGCGCTAGTTATGTATACAAAAATGTTTATTTACACAATATTTTAAATGTGAAAGTGACTATGTCTGTCCGTCTGTAACATTAAAAATACGCTTCTAACAATGTATAATATGCATAAATCAATACTAATAATAAATCTGTAAGGGTTGGTCATGGAGTAAGTTAGTTTGTTTTCAGAGATATCGTGTTTATAGGCTCTATACATGATACTGAAACTAAATTGACCATTTTTAGAATTTTTTTCTGTATGTATGTATGTATATATAATATGTATGTATGTTCCTCCATAACTCTTAAACGAATTAACTGATTTTCATGAAACTTAGTAGATAAATATTTAAACGTACCGGACACAGGATAGGCTACTTTTTTTCTTTTTCAACGCGGACGAAGTCGCGAGCGCCAGCTAGTTTGATATATATCTAATAAGAAAAAAATATACAAAAAATAATGGTTTGTTTCGGGGTCTCCTCTCAGGATCGTTATCATCTTGGCTTTGTTTGGAGTTTAAATATTTTAATTTTGATTTAATTTTAGCGATAACAATGTAGAATAAAATTAGGTAAGTAAGTTTAAAATCTATAAACAAAAAATTTCTGCATTCAATTTTGCATTTCTGCATATAATTTCTGCAGTGTTGTCATTTCACTGTTTCTTTCATCACTAAAAGTTAAATTAATAGAAAGAAGGATAAAAAATAATGATAATAAAAGATTTTTACACTGACAGAGCGCACTGGTTTTCGTAGCCATGGATTGGTGACTGTAACCACGGTCTTTTAGAACATCATTTTGAAATAAACCATCTTGAAAGTTTGCTGTTATGTTTCGGTGAGTGAGTAAAGAATGCCAAGTTTAACTAAGGTTGGCAGCGCACATGTACCTGTGACGTCACATGTGCTAGCTAGTAAGTGGCGATAACCATCAAGTAAACCGTCATAATGTCTGCCTATTTTTGCATAAAAATAATAATAATAAAACCCATTTATTTCTGAAATATTGAGTTTCCAGTTTCTTTTACATAGAAAATATTCACCAAAAGCATCGATGACCAAAAGTAAAGCCACCAAAACTTCCGATAAATTGGACGAAGCAGTCGGACCACGCGGTCTCTCAGGGTCACAAAGTAAAACCGCGCAGTTGGAATTAAAAAAAAGGAAACACTTAAAAAAAATCTTAAAAATCTTAGTTGAAATACCTAAATTAAAAATAAATAGAAATATCAAAATTTATAAAACACAAATAAATTACTTAAAAATGCATTTTTTTCAATTAATCAATGAAAATTTAAAAAAATCAACTCAACAAAAGTAAAGGAGCGCAATTGGTATTCAAAAAAAACATTAAACATTTTAAAAATCTAGGTTCAAAAATTCAAAATTTAATTAATGCATTTTTAATTAATTTATAAAAATAAAAAAGATCCAACTCACCAAACGTAAAGCCGCGTTAGTTCGTATTTTAAAAAGAACACCTTTAAAAACTTAAAAAGTCAAAGTTAAAAATTAAAAATTTTAAAATTCAAAAATTATCAAATAAATTAAAAAAAATCACATTTAGAAAAGTATCTCTTTTAAAAAAAAAATTAGAACTTTTGTGCAGCCAAGTTACCCTTAGGGGGTCAGAATCGTGAATGAGAGTGAGAATTGAGATTTGCTACTTATGTATGAGCTAGGTGGGAATTATTAATTAAGAAATGGCTGGCGGCCACATTACCACGAAAAATACTCTGCAAAATGTTTCTATTGATAAGGCTGAGAGTAAGTCCTGTATTATAACGACTTTTTTCAAACTGTCAGTGAGTTAACTGTCTAAAAATTTAATATACTTACTCGTTGTTAAAAATTTAAATTTATAATAATATTTTATAAACAAAACTTCCAATTATTTTAATGTTCAACATATCCCTACTTAAAAACTAAAGGGCTAAAAATCAAAATTACACTTTTTACAGGAGAGCTAATCGAAAAAAAAAATTTGTCTATTTTTTTCTTATTAGATATATATCAAATATATGCATATCGTTAGAAGCGTATTTTTAAGTAGAAGCGTATTTATAAGTATAAAAGTATAAGCATATAAGTTACTTTTGAATATATAAAAAATGATCAAAATATACTAAATATGGAATAAAACTTTTTGCAACATACAATATGAAGGATTGTTATTGTATTTTTGCAATAAAATCATTTTTGGATTTCTTTGTTTTATGGCCCTGTAGCTTTTAAGCAGCGATATGTAGTTCTTAGGTTGGAGGTTGAATGATGTCGATATAAAATCATCTGTGAAAGCTTCATGTTTTCGCAGATGATTTAGATATTTTATACTAATATTTAGAAATTTAATAATAATATTTAGAAATTTAATACTGTTTTTCACAATTTCATTATTGTGAAAAATGTTTGTGATTATTGTGAATATTATGAATTTCAATATGTATGAAATATAGTCCGGATATTGATACGGTTTTAACTAAGTAATGGAAAGGGGGATGAATAAAATAAGCTTTTTCAGCTCCAGTAATTTATCCAAATCCAATTATGAAGAATTCTCTTAAGTACAACTTGGCAACTTATATTGCTGCAGTTTGCTAATTTATGCAGGTTTTTGAAAACAATGTCATTATTTGAATTTATAGTACCGTGATGTAAACTTTTTAAAGTACCTACTTTAAAATAACCAATCAATAGAATACACTTAATAGAAATATTCAACATTTTAAAAATTAACAATAAATAAATTTTAATGTGTTAAAATTTTAATACAGAAGTTCCATATGATTCTTTCACACTAAAATATGTCTCTCACAAAACTCACATCACAATTTATCAAATAAAGTCTGAAACTTAGTTCATTACACTACTTCATGATATATTTGTAATCATCATCATAATCTCAGCTGCAGGACGTCTATTGCTGGATATAGGCCACACCCATAACTTTCCAATAGGATCAGTCCGAAACAGCCTGGATCCACCGTCGACCCTTGGTCCTTATCAGGGCCCTGATTCTGTAACGCCATTTCGCGATTCCTTGAAGTAAGGAATCGCGAAATGGCGTTAAAGAATCAGGGCCTTGCTTAGTTACAGAATCAGAATTTAATTACAGAGCTTAATTGTTACAGAATCAGGACTCAGATGTCGTGACAATTTAAGGAATTGAGGCCATTTCGCGATTCCTTGAAGTAAGGAATCGCGAAATTGCGTTACAGAATCAGGGCCCAGGCCTTCAGTCCACTTGGATGTTCTGCGCTGAGCTTGCCGGTCCGTGGCCTCTACTCGAGAACCTTCTTTCCCCAATGGCGGTCGGCTCTCCGTACTATGTGTCCTGCCTACTGCCACTATAAGTTACTGATCCGCTTGCTTATGTCGGTAACTTTCGTACGTCTACGGATCTCCTCATTTCTGATTTGATCTCGTAGCAACCCCGAGCATAGCCCTCTCCATAGCTCGTTAAGCGATGCGACGTTGAGCTTTCTTACGAAGTCCATAGTTAGACACCACGTTTCAGCGCCATATGTCATCTCTAGGAACACACATTGGTCGAAAAATTATAACGTTAAAATATTTATTCAATACCTTATTCTTCACTAGCTGCTGCACGCGACTTCGCCCGCGTAACTTTATAAAATACTAGTTGGCGCCCGCGACTTCGTCCGCGTTGAAAAAAAAGTAGCCTATCCTGTGTCCTGTACGTCCAAATGTTTATCTACCAAGTTTCATGAGAATCAGTTAATTCGTTTAAGAGTTATAGTGGAACATACATACATACATAGAGAAAAAAATTCTAAAAATCGTTAATTTAGTTTCAGTATCATGTATAGAGCCTATAAACACGATATTTCTGAAAACAAAGTAACTTACTCCATGACCGACCCTTACAGATTTATTATTAGTATTGATAAAATATACCCTATGTCCTATCTGGTGTCCCAAACAACGTGTATGCAAAATTTCATGGTGATCCATACATCCATATACATCCAAACAAACTTTCGCATTTATAATATTAGTACGCATCATCGAATTATATGTAATTCTATGGTACGGATATATTTTTTTAGATGATCCCTCAGAAACGTATTTTTTTGTAAGTGAAAGTTACCTTTTCTCCATCCCTAACAACTATATGCAAAATTTAATAGTGATCGATATAGTACTTTCGGTTTCTTGGACGTTTATTACTTAATCACGTTTGAACAGCTGAATGGATTGGATGAAATTTGGATATACAGATAGTTTATTACCTGGATCAACATATAGGATACTTTTGATCCTGGGAAAATGTTAATTTCCTTTGGGATTTTGAAGAAACAAACTACAGCGCGTACGAAGTCGAGGGCAGTGTTAGTTTTTTTTTTTTTATAAATAGATAGGTCTTTTTTTACATTGGAATTAAACCTCCTCCAAATTTGGGAACGTAATACAATTCCCATTGTATCAATTCGTTATATAAGTTTATATCAAAGGCTGTGATTTTTTCTTGTGTAAGTAATATAATCAGACTTTGCACGATTGAATCGGCTTTTAATGTACTTTTTTTTAAATTGACTTCAATAATGTAAGAGTAAACCACACTATACGTTTTAACTGTACTGAAAAGCTTAATTACATCCAATACTAACACTAATTATATCCGAATAGAAAAACCAATACAAACCTTCAGCATGACTTTTTTTTTTAATGTTAAGGTCGACAGACAGGCTGACGGTCCACTTGATGGTAGGTGGCTACCGTCGCCTATAACACAAGTAACGCCATAAGTGCTGCAAGTGCGCTGCCGACCATAGAAGGATTAAGGATAAGGGATAAGGAAGGGCAGGGGGTAATGGGCTCTGGCATCCCTTACTCACACACCGAAACACAACAGCACATAATGCTGTTATTTCACGGTGGTGTTCTGTAAGGTGGTGGTTACTGCCGCCAGACGGGCTGCCCAAATGACTGCGAAACGCAGTGTGCCCTACCACTACTTTTAAATCAAGACCAGAGCCAATTTTGAAAATTATATTAAAATTTCCAAAGTTGACCCCGCCGGGAATCGAACCCGGGGCCCCTGAGACGTAAGGCAAGCACCCTTGCCATTCGTCCAACGGGCTCGTCTGAACTCGTCTGAACTGAATAAAACTGACTGAACTCTGAAGTATAATGTATAGAGCCTATAAACACGATATCTCTGAAAACAAAGTAACTTACTCCATGACCAACCCTTACAGATTTATTATTAGTATTGATAAAGATTATTATTTTATTTACTTGCCATACTAACGCGTGATTATCTTCAGAAATATATCATTATGTCAACTTAAAATAAATGTTATATTTGTGTGCTAATTGTTTTACAATGTGTATAAGGATTAAGATTAGCCGGGACTTTCTCCCAGCCGTGCCCTGAGGTGTCGCTAAGTTGCTATATCGGACCATAGAGGATGTTTTTGTAATGAGAAATATAAACAATGACTTAGTGACGACGGAATTTTGTATGTTCTCATTGTACGACAATTATATACAAAGATTTGTTGTAACTTATTTCATTGTAGGTACGTCATCGATGTAGGTACGTAGGTAAAATGAATGCATGATTGTAAGAACACCTTGTACAAAATGACTGTAAAAAACCACCTCATCCCAAAACTTTAAAAATCAATATAAAAAAAGCTATTAACTATTTCTATACGAAATTTTCAATATACCATATTTTTAATATTTCTTAACATAAATAGTAAAGAAAAAAAAAATCATACAGTTAATTTTTTTACACCAGACAGCTTTATTGATTTTCTTAAAATTTTGTATTTGGTCTGAGGTGGGTTTTTACAATCATGCATTCAAATACTCTTTTTAAGGGAAACTTATAGGTTAATTGAAACCTATATATAAGAGTTTTTAACAACTGATTTTTAGTTAATAAATAAGTAATTAATGGCAACGTTGCATTCCGTGGTTAGCTCGTGTGGCAACGGTAACCATATTCCCTTAATGCGACCAATATGATGCTCAACATTTCAACCTTTTTTCTCAATTAGTACTTTAATCTTTAACTTATTTGGGTTGGCTAGTGGTTGTAGGCAAAAATAGCCATTTACTATCATTTGGACTGTCAGCCTATTTGCCGCTTATTATCACAAAAAAAAATTCCGACCAGTTTTTCTGACAATCATGTTATTCTGACATTTTATTCTGCTGCATATTAAAATAGAGTAAAATTATAAACGCCCTTAAACTTTTTTTTTTAAAGTAAGTAACCGATTACTCACTAAAAATCTAGAAATCAAATTACCTAGTTTATTTCTTGAAGAGAGATAATACTTTCAAAATTCAGATCAGAGTTAACTTTGAAAAGTTAATATCCGAAATTGACCTTGTCGGGATTCGAACCCGGGTCCTCAGAGACAGAGCTTTAAGGCAAGCACCCTATTGAACCACTCATCCAACGGGCTCGTCAATTTTCTATTTTTTTCCACGAATTTTTTATTAAGACTATTCAAAGCCATTCACAATTATTTTTAATTTTTCTTAACTTTCAATAAATCATACAATCATGTATCGTTGAAGTGACGTGAGAAGTCATTACAAATATCGTGTCGTTATGATTTGGTATAATGGAGATGGATCCTAATCAGGTACTCCATTAATCGGTTTTAAGAATTCAAGTGCGACAAAATACGGACGAGACCTCAAGGGCTGTTATTTATGACATTTTGTAACCGCTTTCAAGTTGTTTCAAATTTCCGTGCCTAATATTTCAAACAACATTTTAACAAATCTTTTGATGTAAATACGCACTAATATAACTCACAATAATATAATCTTTGTGAATACGTTTTTATTATAAGTTTGCTTACATAGAGAGGAAATTCAGAAAAGTAATGTTAACAAAATCGGGGGAAACAGTTTTAATGCTGCCGCTACACTCGATAGCTAAAGGATTAAATAACTTTTTGGTGTAGGTACAATGGGTGTACGTACATTAGAATTTATTGGCTATACATATAGGTACAGTCGGGGTAAGAAAAGGTTAGTCACCTTAATCGACATTTGTGTCGTTCATTGTAAAAGTGAACTATCTCCTTGTAACTGAATTTTAGAATAACGAGCTTTTTGCGAATTATCGTGTAGGAAAAAAAATATAAGCATTCATTCATTGTTTTCGTCTATGGGATTTTAATGCAACTATTGGAGTTACTTCACTTTTATATTGAAAGTTATGACTAAATGTGATACCATTGGGCAAGAAAATATGGTTTTAAAAATAGGGAGTTACACCACTTTTACAATGAACGACACATTTACTTGTAACAGGGCAATTGATAGATTTTTCAGTCATGCCAAAATTTCATTTCAAACGTCTGTCAGTTGCATGCTTAGTGTCTAAGAGTCTAGGATTTTGATAAAGGAATGAATTTGACAACTGACGTACTCCAATTTTACATATCCAATACTAAATATCCTTGCACCTTTGGCTATAGCTCCCACCTTTGGGATAGATCAGCTATTTAGCTGATTTGGCTCTGCTATAGCTCCCACATTTGGGATGGATCAGCTAAATACCTACTTGGCGACAGTACGCTTTTAAAAACTAACATGCAGAGCCTGGCACATAGACGCAATATTGCCAGTCTATGGGCCTCTTTCACAAACTACATGTAAAGTGTAGATTAGTTACTTTTAGAAATCATTTTCTGTTATATTGAATTATGCACTCGGTTTACTGCATCATTCGATAGCCGAATTTTAATTTTTATTTTCTATTTAATGTTTGGGACGTTTACCGTACAAAAAAAGGTATATCAGCTCCATTATCCCCGGTTACCGGTGACTTTAAATGACAGTTTGGCCTACTTGACGTTTGTGAAACAGGCGCTAAGTGTCTTTTATAGGATGTACTTAGGACAGTGTGCTCAAGAGCTGCACAACCTTCCCCTTTCTCCCATCTGACATGTAGACTTACAAATGTGTCGTTCATTGTAAAAGTGGTGTAACTTCCTATTTTTAAAACCATCTTTTCTTGCCTAATGGTATCACATTTAGTCATATCTTTCAATATAAAAGTGAAGTAACTCCAATAGTTGCATTAAAATCCCATAGATGAAAACAATGAATGAATGCTTATATTTTTTTTCCTACACTATAATTCGCAAAAAGCTCGTTATTCTAAAATTCAGTTACAAGGAGATAGTTCACTTTTACAATGAACGACACAAATGGTAACCATTCTCATCTTGTCGAAATCCCTCTTTTTCGGACCAAGCGCTTTAAAACATGCGTTTTAACATGCGCCCTTTATAATGCGCACTGCCAAGGGTTGGGAACTCCCTGTCGGCATCTGTATTTCCGAGCTCATATAACCCAATTTTTTTAAAGTTCGAATGAATAGGCATCTTCTGAGTGAGCTCGCTCCATCATAGGCCTCATTTTCGCTACACAGCTGGTTGTTGGCCAAGAGCAAACTTATCTCTAATAAAAAAAATATACTATAGTTAAGTTTGAGTGAATATATATGCATCTTTTGGGTGATCTCGCTCCATAATTATAGCCAAGAGCAAACCCATCTCTAATAAAGAAAAAATACTAGTTAAGTATTCACGTGAAACACAACGCCGTGTCCATGAATTTTTTTTTATCAATGTAACACTGTGTTAAATTTAGAAAAATTGTTATTAATGTAGGCATTCAGGAAATGAATTTTGTAACCTCAATTAAGTAGGCCAGTATTTTATTTAAAACAATAAGTACATTCTTTCAGGCCACCAACGAGTGGGTATAATGTTACATTATTGGAAACGGAAACATTGTTTATATTATTCGTCATTTCGTTTGAACTAGTATTGTATTTTTACTAATACAAACAGAGAACCTTTTATGGCCAAATGAAATCATAATTAAATATCTTGTTTATACCTAACATTGTTGAGGTTGATAAAAAACGTCTCAGATTTGCTTATACTTTGTTTCAATTCGCAGAAGGCAATTGCAGACAAAGACTTTACATTAATAGATAAGATTAAGCTTATGTGTAGCTTAATTCAGATACAGATTTAAATTGAAGTTTAATTCAGATTTATTATTCTCTTTTACTAATTATTTTTTATTATGATGATTTCGAGTTTCTTGGCAAGCCTCAACTTCAGCATTTCTATCGAGTCAAAAAGCTGGGTATTCTAAATAAGGTGAAGCGATATTTTACACTTGAAAAGCTCCTCTTTTTAAATGAAGCTTAAGTTCAATTTTGCATGGAGTATTGCTCACACCTTTGGGAGCCGATCTAGTAGGCTTATTAGCGGAGTCTAGCACATGGTCTGTGAGTCTTCTATAAGATGTACTTCGGAGAGTCTTCTCAGGAGCTGCATGAGCTCATACCGCCTTTCCCTTCCTTCAGACGTACGGCTAAAAAATATTTTATAATATAGTACTTAGCTGCTGCACGCGACTTCGCCCGCGTTACTTTGTAAATTATATACTAAAACCTTCCTCGAGAACCACTCTATCCATTGGTGAAAACAGCATGAAAATCAGTGCAGTAGTTTTTGAGTTTATCGCGATCAGACAGACAGAGAGTCAAATGCGGCGAAGGATTCTGTTTTATAATTGAAGACGTTAGTGGATGAAGGTGGTATGTCGTATAATTCCAATTTTGAATAAATCTAGGTTAAAGATTTACTTAGAATTTTTGAGATAAGGCACCACGAGACTGATTTTTGTACTAAATTATGATGCAAAGTTGTGTAAACAATCTAAAATATTAATGGTATGATAGCAAGTAGGTAAACACTTTTATTATTTAATAAAAAAAGTGAACATAGCCCCCTCTTCCATTAACAAAAGTAAACTTTTCTGCACTCATTGCTTTTTACATAACACCTTTTTCAACTTTTTATTTTCAAAAATGTCCTAAATCTATGATCTTAAGGTCTGTAATCATTCGTATGAACATATTACCTTCATAAACGCAAAAAAAAACGAAAAAAAAAAAAAAACCTAAAAATGCGACATAACACCTTCATCCGCTTGATCCACTCACGTCGTGAATTATGTAGTGATTATAATTATGTCGATTAATTTCAGCTGGTCGTTCGCCGACGTGGTCGTCGAGGGGTGTATGCTCAGCGTTGCACCCCTGTCTCCTTGGATGCCTACAGTTTGGGCAGCGTCAGCGTTGGGCACAGAAAGGGCAATCAGCGCTTGCGCGCCAGCAAGCGGAGTTACGGAAATCCAGCTTACGATGACGAGGTAATGGACTTGAAACCGAAGAGCTGGCGCTTTCCTCGGCCAACGAATTAGTTTGGCCATTCAACGAGGAAATGCTGCCAGCGTCCTTGGTACAATGCCACAGGGTCCATTTTTATATTGAGTTTTAGTTTGTGTACATATGTAATCAATTTATTATTTTATTATGTTATTATTTTTAACTTATGATTAGATTTATTTTAAATAAGCTTATTTTTAATTTGTATTATATGATTTCTTAAATTAGATTAATAAATATAAACTTTATTAATATATAACAACAAAGAATTTCTAGTTTCGGAACCAAGAGCTTTCAAATTAAGCTACACCATTGAATCGCTCTTATTTAAGAGTTTTTAAGCAATTTAAAACGTTTTGAATTATATTTAAAATGTGAATATTGTTTCGTACTAGCCATAGGCACATTGCATTTCATCCCTAGAGAACTAAAATGAAATAAGAAACAGGTTGAAAACGAACGGAAAACGGTTTGCAGTCGGTTTATTTTTTGTTAAAAAGTTAATCAATATCATATTATATACTAGCTGTCGCCCGCAACTTCGTCCGCTTTGAAAAAGAAAAAAGTAGCCTATCCTGTGTCCTGTACGTCTAAATGTTTATCTACCAAGTTTCATGAAAATTAGTTGATTCGTTTAAGAGTTATGGAGGTACATACATACATACAGAAAAAAATTCTAAAAATAGTCAATTTAGTTTCAGTATCATGTATAGAGCCTAAAAACACGATATCTGAAAAAAAAGTAACTTACTCCATGACCAACCCTTACAGATTTATTATTAGTATTTATAATCCTACTATGATCAGCAGCGCATTTGCAGCTCATTAGGCGTTGTTTACGTTATAGGCGACGGTCATCGATGGCGACGGTAGCCATCTACCACCAAGTGGACTGGCACCATGTCTGTCGACCTTAACAAAAAATAAAACTTTATTCTATCAAGTTTCGTAGCCCACTTTCAACTATTACTTATGGCGTTGTTTGTGTCAATCTTGTTTTCACTTGCATCAAGTGGGCCTTAAGCCTGCCCGCCGTAAAAAAATCTCTAGAGAGATAAAGCTTAAAAACTTTGCTAGGCAACTCAACAAAAAGCGAAAATACATTTTTTTTTTCAATGTGTAAGAAAGCAATAAGTATTCGTTAATTAAGAGCGGGTATAAAGAGAAATAGCCAATCCTAGATTTATCTAAGTAAACAAAGTCTAATTTAATTTTTTTTTTAAATAGAAAAATACATTATAAATGAGTGACGACTGTAACAGAAAACATAATATAATGAAATTTTCTCGATAGAAAAAAATCACCAAGTGAGCTCTCATTTCCATCGATTTTAGTTTTATTTTCAAAATGACACACATTACAAAGCTAAAAGTGTATCAGTAATTTCACTTCACATATTATCTAAGGCTGTATGTAACAATTTTTCATTTGACATTGTAGTTTACGAATAATTAATATTTAATACTTTTGGCACATAACATTTTTATTGAGCGAGATGCGCTCTCTTCCGTCGCATGTTGTGCGTAGTTGTACGTATTTTGTGTCACTGTCATGTCCAAGGGGCCACGCGGGTCAAATTACAAATTTTGTTTGCTTTATACGCACTCTTAAGAATGCTTACATGTAAATAATAAACAGAACGAACATTATGTATCGGCGCAGGAGTAAGAAATAGGAAATCGTTGATACTAGATTGGCTTACGTAAAAATGAGCACTTCAATAATTCGGCCCACCAGCATGTGTATCCGAGGAACGCGATATTGTTTGAAGCTTATTGTTATGAAGCTTATACCGCTGCTTAAAAACTAAAGGGCCACAAATCAAAATTACACTTTTTACAGGAGAGCTAATCGAAGAAAATTCAATTATTTTTTGTCTATTTTTTTCTTATTAGATATATATCAAATATATGCCTATTATACATCGTTAGAAGCGTATTTTTAAGTATCATTAAATGTTTTAAGTACTTTTATAATAAACTGAATACTAGAAGAGATATAAGCATATAAGTTACTTTTGAACATATAAAAAAATTATCAAAATATACTAAATATGGAATAAAACAACCAGAAGTCATTTGCAACATACAATATGAAGGATTGTGATTGTATTTTTGCAATAAAAACATTTTTGGATTTTTTTGTTTTATGGCCCTGTAGTTCTTAAGCAGCGATACATTATTTTATCTTATACTAGCTAAACGCTCCCGGCTTCGCCCGGGTTCAAAATAAAAACTATCATATTTTCTAAGTTGCTCTCTTGTATACTCTCTTTGTACGGTCTTCTGCACCACTTAGGGCTTACTTTTGTTTCTAGGCGAATGTGTTATATACATACTCGTATAAAGTGCAGCTTCAGCTTGCCCATCGTAAATTATCACAAAATAATTTACAGGTAACTTCGCATCCAATGCAGTACGCAGCGTTAGTGAACTTCGCATTAGACATAGATTCAATAGCAGCAGAATTCTCGGAGATTCCTTCGGTGACCGTCCGACCTGACGAGGTGCCGCCAGGCTGCGAAGACAAGAACCGCTATTCGAATGTCCTGCCCTTGCCAGAGACGAGAGTACCTCTGAGTAGGATCGGAAACGATCCCACTACAGAGTACATCAACGCCAATTATATTACGGTAAGTTCTCCTCTTGTGCAGATTATTCTCTAAAATATCATGCAATTTTTGAGCGTATGTCGTTAATAAGTCAGTTGCGACTTTAAGCGCCTCTTTCACCAACGTCAAGTAGGCTAAACCATCCATCGAATTATATGTTCTATAATTCTATGAAACCATCACTTAAAGTCACCTGTCACCGCGAATAATTTAGCTGATAGGTATAAGGTACCTTTGTTTGTACGGTAAACGTCCCAAACATTAAATAGAAAATAATAAAAAAAATCGCATAACTATTGAATGATGCAGTAAACCGAGTGCATAATTCAAAAAAACAGAAAATGATTTCTAATAGTAACTAATCAACACTTTACTTGTAGTTGGTGAAAGAGGCGCTTTTTATTATTTTCTATTTAATGTTTGGGACGTTTACCGTACAAACAAAGGTAGGTATATCAGCTAAATTATTCCCGGTGACAGGTGACTTTAAGTGACGGTTTAGCCTACTTGACGTTGGTGAAAGAGGCGCTAAGTGACATGAATTGCTTTCCGTGCCACTTACATAATGACTAACGAAAGAAGTGCAAATTTTAAACGAAAGGATCTATTAAGAAAATATCTACATAGTTAATATGCCCTATTGGATAGAAATCCATATTATGAAACAAATTCCTCCGCCGCGTCTGTTCGCAATAAACTCAAAAAATACGGCACCGATTTAAATACTATTTTCACCAATGGATAGAGTGGTTCTCGAGGAAGGTTTTAGCATATAATTTACAAAGTTACGCGGGCAAAGTCGTGGGCAGCAGCAAGTATATTACCTATATAAAACTTCGAGACATGTGCTCTTGTAATTAAAGATTAATATTGTTTCACCGTTAAGTACAATGTTAAATTAAAATATATTCATATAGTGCATACTATATTTTATATTTTCAGGGACCTGGTAATATCCGTAATTACTACATAGCATGTCAAGCGCCCTTGCCCAACACAGTCGTAGATTTCTGGCGAATGATTTGGGAGCAGAACTCAAGGGTCATAGTCATGTTGACAGAGTACATGGAAAATGGAGTGGTGAGTTAATAAAGGAGACCTTACCTTTGAATACCTTACTTTAAATCTGAATTCATATTCTATAAAAAAATTCTAAATTTTGAATCACGCTTGCAGCAAGAATCAAGTTTTTAGGCACCAAAAGCAAGGTGAAAAAAAATATTTTCGTTTAATGATGCCACTGCTTGGGTCGTGGTACATTTACACACATTACTGATTTCAGGATATTTCTTAAAACGTCCATGTAACATTTGCGATAATGGATTTTGATAAGGATTCGTATTTTATAATTGCTAATAAGTATCTTCAACTAAACATTACCTTATTATTTAAGATACAAACCAGTATAGTACAAGTCATTCAATTTAATTTAAGGAAAAATGCTACGAGTATCTTCCACCGTCAGAGGTCAGTGATAATAAAAGGACCTTTGGCGATTTCCAAATAATACTGAAGAAGAGGGAACAGCGTGATAAGTACGCCATATCGAGCGTGCAATTCATAAATATGAAGACGCGGAGTTGGCGTGAGGTGACGCATCTGTGGTACTTCTGGCCAGCCAAAGGGGTCCCCGACGATTACGACTCCGTCATCGATTTCCTGTCTGAAATGAGGAGCTATATGAAAATCTCGCAAACTGCCAAAGAGTATGATGAGGACGGTGAGTGACAAATGGTCAAGTCCGTTCAGGTCTGAAAATTCCGCCAATTTCAGTGCGAAATCAAACAGTTATTGGTTTTAAAATACTTTTTTTTACGTGGTAAAACATTAAAATACATTTTTCTAAACATTATTCAGAATCTAGTGATTTTTGCACATATTTTTACGAGCTTTTTAAAAATTTAACACCAATTTGAACTTGTGAACTACACTAAAGATTGGAGATATCTGTTGTCTTTCTTGGTTAAATTTTATGTTACACAAATGAAACAAATGTTAGCTAATAGATTAAAAAGAGTGCAAAAAGTTCACTAATTGAGAATGTATTTGAGATTTTTCATAGAATTTAATTTAAATTAAACTGGTGAGGGTTAAGGTTAAGCCCCTCCACCACTACAAGGGTTGACCAACCTAGGATTAAAAAACACTACCCAAAGTGGAAGAATATTATGACAGCGGTGGGATTCGAACCCACGCCCTTTCGGACTGGTGCCTAAAACCAGCGCCTTAGACCACTCGGCCACGCTGCCTCTATTTGTTCCAAGTGAATATCAATCTCATATTCCTCATTATATTAATTTTCTGTCTAATGTTATCAATACATCTAATGTTTTAAATGCGAAATTGAGTTCGTTAGTTTATTACAATTTCACCTAGCAGGACCTAGCAGACCTCGACCAATCAGCATGAAATATTGCATAAACGTGGTCAAGGATGCAAATTAAAAAAATAAAATAAAATCAACGCTTTAGAAAAGGAACGCAGACGAAGTGTGGGTAAAAGCTAGTATAAAATATTATACGATTTAAAATACATACATAGTATGTTCAATTTTCAATAAAATGTTTCGAGTGAGTCATTGTGTCCAGCTCATGCCCACTTGGATGGATTTTGTTTAGTCAGACTTTTGATTCGTTAGAATGTCTGGTAGGTATGTTAAACGCACAGCTATGTGCTATTGAAATGTGACATTTAACGTGTTGAAAATAAGATACATCTTTTTTGTGGTGTTTATGATAAGCAAACCAATGATTAATTCGCATAAACATTTAGTTAGCGAGAAATATAAGCTATGTGTTTGTAAGATAAATAGTTTTACTTAGTTAGCATCATTATAAAAATTATGATTACAAGTTACTTTATTTATATTACGAGTATAATAAGTTATTAAATAAGATGATAAGTAGTCTACATTCATCAATTAAAGTTATACATCATTTTTTAATAAAAAAAATAATTTTCTAGTCAAATATGATGAAATCTGACTGAGGATTTATTTCTTTATTTATCTTACTAATAAGTATTGTTGCACATATTTGATTATACCTATGTCTATGCTGACTAAGTATACCTATGTATTTTATCAATTTATTGCACTTGCATTTGCAGAGAATTCATTTCAAAGCTAATCAAAACTTCAATATTTGTCAACTTTTATGAATGTCTTTTTTATTTCATTTTGGATAATAATGACCACTGTATTACCTACGTATAATGGAAGACAGCCATTTTCAAAAGCATGTGAATTCCTGCCGATACGAATGTGTCTTACGTATAACATAATATTTTTAACCCCCAAAGCCCGACACAAAAACGGAGTGTTATATGTATGACGTGTATGTCTGTGCAGGTATCGGTGTATCAGGTCCCAAATGGATGGACCGATTTTTATAATTTTTTTTTTGTTTGAAAGCTGACGTAATCGTGATTGTTCTTAGCTGTATTTACGCTTGAAGTTCTATTCAAGAGTTTGACGACCATCAGCCAATTTACTAGTTAATTAATTAAGGGATTTCACTAAGTTCCACGTGTTCGAAAATCGGTATACTGTTACTTCGGCGGTATTTCAATGACATGGTAACCTTGACCTGATGGACAGCATCGAGTAGTCTGTCGGACTCCCAGTACAAGAAATATTAAATGCAAAACATGACGGAAATTTAATGAAGATACTTGTTTCGATAGGTGTAGAAGTGATTTACGGAGACCAGAGCCGGTCCTCGTACAGCAATCTGTCGAAGCTGCGCAGTGACGACAGCAGTTCTGGGAACGGAGTGAACGTCTACTCCCCTAGCAGGGCTGAGGAGCACATGAGGAGGGGTGGGCTGGGTGCTAATGGGACGCTGAGCCGTCTGCAAGCGGAGGCAGGGGCTGGCGGGGTGCGGCCATGCGTCGTGCTGTGCGCTTCGGGTGCTGGCCGCACGGGTGCTCTTATAGCGCTTGACGTATGCGCGCGCGCACTCGCTGCGGCCTCCGCTGACGTGCCAAGGGTTGTGCGAGAACTGCGCGCTCAACGCCCGCACGCTCTTGCCAATAGGAACCACTACATCTTCCTTTACAAGGTACTTACAATTCAAAGGCTGTACACCCCATAGACAAAGAGAATGGACAAGAAATACCCGCACGAAATTGACCACTGTAGAAAGAAAGTACAGAGGAAATAAGAGTATGTGTGCTGTTGTGTTTCAATGAATGAGTAAGGTATGCCAGAGCCTTTTTACCTATCTCTTCCGAGTCCCTTATCCTCAATCCCACTATAGTCGGCAGCGCACTAATAGCTGAGACATAGCACGGATGCAGGTAATCTTTTCTGCAAATAATATACACAAACCTTCCTCGTTCACTCCTCTTTCCATTAGTAAAAACCGCATCAAAATAAGTTGCGTGGTTTCGAATAAGTTAGTGGATAAACAGACAGAAGCGAACATATACGCATAGAATCAGATAGATAGACAATCTATCTAATATGATGTAAAGTTTTAGGTACAAATAATTCTGTCAACGTCTAAACGTGACAAAAATTATTCTTACAATTTTTTTTTGTACGGTCGTTGTACCCTTTGAAAGCTTGAGCTGCTCCAGCAAGGAAATAATAATCCAGTAAGGGCAGAAATTGTAATAATTGTTTCTTACATGATTAAAATTAAGAAAGAACATAGATTAATTAATTTGTCGTTAATTAAAACTAATTAATTAATTTGTTTCAGGTGCTAAGTGAATATGGCAACAGATTGATGGGCGGTGGAGTGGACAACATATAATGTACCATTTTAATACCTACATATTACAGTTCATATAACACAGGAATAAGTTTTAGTTTGAACGTCAAAATATATTACTTATGTTATGAACTTTTTGTGAATGGTACGCATAAATTTCATATGTTTATATACTTGTAGTAAGTATACATACATTACATTGTAAGTACTTATAATTGGCAATGTAATATGACGCTGCAATTCTATAGACTTCAGACTAAAGTCTGTCTAGACTCTGACCTTTTTGCAAAATAAATTTTGCAAATGAAATACGGTATGACTGAAGTAAAACTTCTTTGTAGAAAGTGAATTTCATTCTATGATATCAATTTGATATTCAACCATCACTTTCTATTAAATAATGTATTAGGACTAAAGTCTGTTACAAGATCTCCATATTTTGATCACTCAAAAATATGACAGTATAGAAAAAAGAAATTATTTTTTAGATTTTATTTTAATTACATTATACATTTTTAGTGTATACACTAGTTAAGTTTGTGTAAATATTTTTTTTTTCTCTTCAACATGAACAAATACCTATAATAATGTTTTTTTTATTTATTAAAAAGAACTCGTTACACTAGTCTATTTCTGTTTTATTTTTTTGTAAATATATTTACAATTTGAAATTTTTGATTTGAAATGCTTACTAACTTCTTCTATGTGATGAATTTGTAGTTAATAACAAAAAAATTAAGTATCGTTATTGAAAAAAATTAACTTACAAATTTTTTTTTTGCAATCGTCTAAAATTACAAAATAAAAGTTTAGTTAATCTGAAAATTCAGCCTATATATGTATATTAAAACTTGAAAATAGGTCTGATATCTTGAAAATTATGACGTAGAAATGTAATGAGATCTGCTGTGATTTCTACTAACACTTTAGATTTAAAAATATCGTCTATTTATTTGATATTAAATTGGACAACTAAGTATAAGAGTTTCATAAAAAAACTGAATATATTTTTATCAGTTCAGTTAACTTTTTTTAACAGCTTAGATTTAATTTTCGAATACTCTATAGACATTATTTACGTGTTACAATAATAATTACCAAAATATTAATTTGTACATCTATTTGTTGTTAAAACTATATTAGTTTGGTATATGATTATAAAATATACAGATTTAAATAATACCATTTGCATAATATATTTTCATATTTATTTATATTAAAACATTTAATTATAGTTATAATAATAACTCTATAATAAAGCATTTAAATGATTAGTCTATAGTTATAAAAAGCACTGTTTTGTCAATCACGTAGGTTTTAAGGTGTAAAATTTTATGTTTGGTGTCAAATATAATGTAAAATGAAATGATTTTTCGTAAAAAAAAGTACACTACTAATATTAAAAAAAATGTTACTCTTCTCTCATTAGTTTAAATCAGTATTAAATGACTGCTAAGTTTTCTCTAGAAAGCTTGACGTGTATAAATTATAAAAAGAACCAAAAAATATATAAGTACATACTTACCGATTATGTATATCAGTTGAAATTG
The DNA here is from genome assembly GCA_945859745.1 of Synanthedon formicaeformis. Taxonomy (NCBI): domain Eukaryota; kingdom Metazoa; phylum Arthropoda; class Insecta; order Lepidoptera; family Sesiidae; genus Synanthedon; species Synanthedon formicaeformis. The sequence continues at coordinate 902,103 of OX243968.1, read as the reverse complement.
TTATTAAGAATATAAATTGTAAAATAAGTTATCTCTTTTGTTTTTAAAGAACGTAAATAAATTGTAATTACACAATATAGGAATTTCATTTCAACCATCCTTCATATAAACAATAAGAATTAAGAGTGGGTATAAAGCAAACAAAATTTGTAATTTCACCCGCGTGGCCCCTTGGACATGACAGTGACACAAAATACGTAGAACTACGCACAACATGCTACGCATAACACAACTACGCGCATCTCGCTCAATAAAAATGTTATGTGCCAAAAGTATTAAATATTAATTATTCGTAAATTACAATGTCAAATGAAAAATTGTTACATACAGCCTTAGATAATATGTGAAGTGAAATTACTGATACACTTTTAGCTTTCTAATGTGTGTCATTTTGAAAATAAAACTAAAATCGATGGAAATAAGAGTTCACTTGGTCATTTTTTTCTATAGAGAAAATTTCATTATATTATGTTTTCTATCCGAGTCTTCACTTTCATTTTTAATGTATTTATCTATTTTGAAAAAGTTTTTAAATTGGACTTTGTTTACTTAGATAAAATTCAAATCTAGTATTGGCTATTTCTCTTTATACGCGCCCTTAAACCTGACTGCTAGTTCCAGAGATTAGCGCTTTCAAACTTTTTATGTTAAAATAGTTTATTCAGTTTTCTCCACATAAGCAAGTACTTTGTCGAATCCAGAAGTAGTCGAATTAAGATTCTGACTAGTTACGAATCTGTGGAAAAACTAATTTGTCACTTTATAGACACCTTACCACTGCTAGACTAGTTAGACTTTGTGTCGAAATGATTATTGACTGTTAATTTTCAATACGGCTTTTAATTTAAATGTAAACATTGTTTTATATAAAATATACCTAATTATAAATGGCGTATGTTGCTGCATAATAAAAATAACTTAATCTGCTACCGATCCTTCGGAACTGTTATCAGTACTGGCAAATGCAAAGTGTTCTTTAAAAATGCTTAATTCACTGGAAATTTTAACCTTTTTTGATAATTTAGGTTTATCAATTTCATGAATCATTAGTTTTTTCTGCTGTTTTCCCTCAAATACTGGATTTTTCTCTAAATTTTCATCGAAATTCAAACCACTTGTACTAATAATACTGAGATTCTTTGAACTAGTCGCAATATTAGTAAAACTAGAATATGGTGTAATATTAATGAGCGGTCTATCATTCATAAAATCTTCTTCGAATTTAATTGGATTTGCTTCTTCTGTTGATGTATCATCTATAATATCAGTAAATTTATTTTTCTCTATGCTCATTCTCCTTTTACTTTTAACTCTTTTTGTTAAAGAAAACTGTCCTAACCCTTCTTCATTGTTTTCATCTTTTGGTGAGATGTCGATAAAATTTTCTGTTTCTTCAATTCCCCATTTTTCATCTACTTCGTCTTTTTCATCCACTTCTTCTATTCCGTCTTCTTTGTCTGCTCTGATTATCTTTTCTTCTTCTATAATTGTTTCTGCATTTGACGTCTCTTCATTTACCGTATCTATAAGAAAATAAAATGCCACAAACTTAAATGCATTAACATTAAAATATGACGAACTGATAAAGTTAGCATTTGCGCTACTTATAACTGCTTGCAGTTACTCTTACTCTTGAGTAAATGATTTTATAAAATAACTAACAAATACAACTTACACGTAGATGTTGATTCGAGGTCCATTTCCTGCAAATAATTTTTTTTATACAAATTTCGTATAGATAAACGATAACAATAATATTTGAGTATTATTCTAAAATTTTCAAAGTTAGCTCTAGTTTTGGGTCTTACAAGTACTGCCAGGGCACATTGCGTGCCGTGAAATAAAAGCATCTATGCTGTTGTGTTCCGGTGAATGAGTAAGGGTTGCCACAGACCATTTCCCTGTCTCTTTCTAATTCCTTATTCTTAATAGGTACTACTATGGTCGGTAGCGAATTTGCAGCACCTGTCGCTTGTGTTGTAAGCGACGGTAGCCATCACCTACCATCAATTGGACCTGTCCAAAGTTTTAAATTATGGAATTTAAAAAATAATATAAATTCTTACTTTAATGCTATCTATTTCTTCTAATTCTGATTCGTTCTTCCATTCACATTCCTCAAAGTATGCCTCATAGGAATCCTATAACGAAAATAATAATTTAAGAATACTATAAAGAAAAATATATTTAATGCAAATAAAATGGATCGTTTTTCAGTCAAAATAAATTGATTATATATTTGTTATACAAGTAAAGGTGTCTTGTAAGTTCTTCTGTTAAAAGCATGGGGAAAGATTGTAGGTACGAGTTTTTTTTACTCTACGAATTGTATACTAAAACTTCAAATAATTTCATTTCTTAAATATCTCACTTTAATTTTATCCTTTATACAATGGTATTGTGAATGAGTAGGATTAGTTTTTTTATACAAATTGATAGTTCGACGAGCTGCTTTCGTTGCTACGCTTTCGTCTCCGCTCTCTGAAGAATTCTGTAAAGATACAATATTATTTAAATCTAAATATATTTATCTAATAAAATTATTTTTAAACATTGATAATGCCAGAGTCCATTTCCCCTACCCCTTCCCAATCCTACTTTATACTACTTACTTACTTACTTAATCTTACTGCGGTCTGAAACGCAGCGCCTGTGGCGTCGTTTGTGTTATAGGATTGTCAGCCTGTCTGTCAACCTTAACATTAAAAAAATATTAGAAGCATTTATGGTCCTTATTTCTTCTTCGGACTAGCCAATCCAACAGGTTATTACTATTTTTTAAATTCTAAGGAAAATACTATTGCATCTCTATTATATGTTTTAAAAATTTCGTGTTACATGTTTAACGCCAATGAATTCCTAAACTACTGAACCGTTTTGGTAAAACTTCGTATCTATATGTAATTTGGTAGAATTTAAAAGATAGGATATTTTTTAATTTGAACCCGGGCGAAGCCAGGAGCGTGTAGCGAGTAAAAATCCCATTTTTGGCAAAGATAATTTGGTAATTAATTTTTTTTTTTACTTTTGTTTGACTTTTTTTAAATAATTTTGGATCTCATAAGTAATATTTACCTCATAGAATGTTCTATTATTTAAACTATGCCTTTGAAAAGCTACACGTATAGCTTTTTGAACATCTTCCAACTGTTCTTCAGTTATTTTTGTTTTTGTCAGTAATCTCATTAGTAGATTGTCTTCTTTAACTAAAATAATATTGAATAATATAATAATATCATTTGTTTTTAGTGCAATCGTATACTATTTGAATTTAATCTTTCTGAAAACTAAATACTGACCTTGATCTTTTTCAAAATGTTTCTCAATAATATCCATCGCAGTATCAATATCGTCTTCATCTAAGCCGATAAAACCGAGTTCATCTCTCAGTTCTGGTAAGTGCGTGTTCTTGCAAAGATCGTGGCATATGCGACTAGCAAGAAATAAATTCTCTCGCGTAATTAGTAAGGATGCTAGATATTGTGTTATAAATTTCAATAATTGCTTCGGCTGCTCTCGCAACACCTATGCAAGTAGGAAAAAAAGTTTTCATTGAAGCGTAGGAATAGATCCTCAAAAACTCCCTTCGTTCACGTTAGTAACTAAACGTACCTGACCAGTTACAGATGAAAAGGGAAACATGCCTCATTACCGTGGACTTTTTCAACACTTTATTGATTATTTCGAACTAAAATGTTACAAAAATGGAAATAATTTGATCTACAAAAGTGGAATAATAATTTTTCTCTCACAACTAGTTACAAAACAGCGAAAAAAAATTCTTCTTTTACAATTGGTTAGGTAATTTCAGTTACGAACATGAATCAAGTTGAACAAGTTATTTGTCACTTAATTGGTAAAAATTATTAGGTACTATTTAGCAGTAAAAATTACTGTATACATCAGGAAAATAGTATTATAGGTAAGCTTTCTCTTGGTCTTCGCCCTTTACATCTATTCACCTCTTTCGAGCGTGGTATCCATTCTAGGCCATTTTTTTACGCCCATTCACCCAGCTTCATACAGTTATACAAATTGATTTATTTCAATACGATTTCAATAAACATATATTGTTTTTTTAAACACTACATATAACAATAACATATTATCTGTAACATTACAGGTTAGCACTAGGTATTATACGACTATTACACAGCAGCGCCTATCTGATAAAATAAATACAATTTGATTTTCTTTAGTATTAGGGTATATAAATATCTTACTTACTTCCCTAGATATATCAGACATCAACTCCTTTAGTCCGTTGGGTAAAGCTAATCTGCAATTATCTTTTATTTGCGATCGTAATAAATCTTCCATTTTAATTAAAAAAATATATATTTTACTATTTTTTTTTATTACTTTTATGTAGATATTGACAGCAGACAACGAATAACAATCTATGGAGCTATGAAATTATAAATAAAAATTAAACGAATGAATATCTTTAAAAATAAATGAATATAAGGATAAAATAAGTTTTCAATCATCTTCTTTAGGTGCAGGATCCCCGGCCATGTCTTCAATATCTGTTGCATCACCAGGAGTTTGCGGTGCTGATGGAGATACATCGGCTGCTTCGCTCTCGTCAGTAGGAGCAACTGTAAAATGTAAAACGCCTAAAGCTAAAGCCAATTGACGGAGCACTTGGTGGCTGTCGCCGCCAATCATATTGGGTCTGTTCGTCTGATGGCAGTAACTGCTAGAATACAGAAGACCACCGTGAAATAACAGCACGTCTGCTGTTGTGTTTCTGTGAGTGTCCTTATCCTCAACCCTACTGTATAGTCGGTAGCGCACTTACAGCACCTGTAGCATTCAGTCACTTTAGCGTTGCTTGTGTTATAGGCGACGGTAACCACATACCATCAGATGGGTCCATCTGATGGTCTGCCGAACAACATAAAAAACAACTTCTGAGTGGCACGTTACACCACCCGCTAACATTTCGCCTTCACCGCCGCTTTCCTGGCAATTCATAAGTGACTTTAGATATTACTTTAGACATTAGATAAGGTATCAATTTTAATAGGCACAACATCTCAGAATATAACAACTTTTGTAACATCTCCTGATTTGAAGTCAAGCTTACTTTCAAACTTTATAATAAAGTTTTTAACTCTAATTTTCAATGTCGCTTTAAATACTTAAAAAATATGGTAAAAAAATAAACAAATACCGGCAACATCTTCAGCTACTTCCTGGGGGATATCACCTTCAGGCGCTTCCGCAGTTTCGACCGTTTCCTCTGGAGGTATATCAGCGACTTCAACTGGTGTTATATCGGCTACTTCTATGGCTTCTGGTATTAGCACATCTTCTTCTGCAGCCTCACCAACGTCAGACTCTCCTAATTCGTCCTCAGAAATATCTGTTTGAGGTTCCTGATATAATTATTAATAGTTATAGTTTCAAATATATCTTAAAGTAAACTACGAGTATATATGTACATAATTATTTTTGTTGTAAAAAGGTTTAAGCAATATTTTCACCTCTACACTTTATACAGTTCCTATCTCCGAAAAAGTATCATCTATATCACAAGTTAAAATGATAAATTAGAAATATTTAGACTATCGCAATGCAGGTTCAACAATGCTGTATAACAATATTAAAAAACCCAACAGTATACCTTTTAACTAAGAAGAGGAAGATTGGGATAGGTGCTTAAATAAGAGTACTACACTTACATCACCAAAATTAATTTCTTTAACTTCAGCTTCGCTGAAGATACGGACAGACCTTTGAGATCCTACATGCTGCGGCTCTGTAATTAAAATTTACATACCTATTAATAAATTTATTAAATTTATACAATCGCTTCGATATTTATTTAGTTTTATAATAATACCTACCTATATTAGTTTTTGCCCACGACTTCGTCCGCGATTCTTTTTCTTACATATACTTACTTATATAGTAGCCATATGTAGTTTTTTTAATTATTGAATGAAATTATTAAGGTATTGTACCTTCATTATCGACTGAAAATCGACTACTTTTTAACGCCGCCGTGCTAATTCTACTCTTTGTTTCCACGGTGCTAAGACTTTTAGATGATAATTTACTCGGACGAGATGAAACCACTTTCTCCATTGGCTCATCATCATCATAAACGTGGGTGATTGTCTTCATTGGGTCGTAACGGAGTCCAACTTTTTCAACAGCGTCAACATCGAATAATGCATCAGTGTCTTCATCTTTAACTTGAATGGTCTATAAGTAATTTTTATCTTCATATTATTGATATAATTAGCTAAATTTTGGGCCTTCAAAGTCGAATAATTGTAACATGTTATTTTTACTTAACTAACAACACGATCAAAACTATTTATCTAAGCAGTATTATTTTTAGGTAAAGTTCGGTTTGTAAGCGGACTTAGACATTTTTACTGCTAAATGACCAAAGTCCTGCATTTAGCATATTATTAGACCTATACCTCAATTAGTGATTTTTGACTATGACTCTATGACCTTTAGAAGCCAAGAAAAAAGTCAAAATATTAGTTTTGGGTCAATTTTTTTATTGATTTTATTTTTACTCGATATGGTTTGATATGACGACTGCTTTGGTAAACGTTGGATCTTACAATTATATGACCCAGATCCATTTCTCTAGATTCAGCGATGTCGATTGGTGGTCCAGGCAAATCCACTTTCGGTCCAGCCTTCTTTGGTTTTAAATGTCGCAGAAGTTGTCTACGAACGTGGTAACCTCGATAGGCGGCCTGTAAAATTAAGAGCATATATTTTAAATAGTGCTTTGTTGGCTTGGTTGCTGGAGTTTATGAGTTTCAAATATTTGAATGGCAGAAACGCGACAAGTATCTATAGTGTCAAAGGACGAAAGATATATATGAAAGACACCAAAACGTGGATGCAATGAATTTAACTACAAATGTAAATGAAATAGATCGTATGCTCTACCTGTATCATTTTGGAAGCTCTGTTGAGTTCAGTAAAAGATGGTTTTGTTTTCATATATATTTCTAAAGTGTGGCGTGCAGCTACTTGCCATGGCTCATCGGGTGTTGTTTTTAATTGCTGAAATTTTTAGGAAATATTTAGAATAGTTTATACATCCTTAGACATTGTAAATGGACTTTGCATTGCAAGACAATTTGTAGGCATTGTAACAAGACATTGTAAATTATTTCATAAGAATTGCCAATATTGTCAATTATCTTAGGTCTAAAAACCGTGAAACAACAGCATTATGTGCTGTTGTGTTTCGGTGTGTGAGTAAGGGATGCCAGAGCCCATTACCCCTTCCCTTCCTTATCCCTTATCCTTAATCCTTCTATGGTCGGCAGCGCACTTGTAGCACTTATGGCGTTACTTGAGTTATAGGCGACGGTAGCCACCTACCATCAAGTGGACCGTCAGCCTGTCTGTCGACCTTAACATAAAAAAAAAGATAATGAGATAAAAAAATCTTCAGTATTTAATACCTCTTCTAATAACTTCTTTCTGTACCAATAATCTTTATAAGCGTTTCGAGCTACTTGGCACACTATTGCTGCTACGTCCTCATCGATAGGTTGCTTTTGAAGAATTCTCTTAATCATTTGCATTTCTTTAACCTTCTCTGTAACATTTATAAGGAAAGAAATATAATCACTAAAGCGGTTATTACACTTAGTGATATATATTATTCGCATTTATAATATTTGCCTTGCCACTACTTAAAGTAACTGTCTGTCTTTCTGACTGTCTATCTGTCTGTCTGTTACCTTTTCACGTCCAAACTACTTAATGATTATTGCAATTTTGTATACACATTGTCGGAGATACAGAAAAGGACATAGGATACCTTTCACCCAGAAAAGAAATACTCTAAAAATAAAAGTTAAACTCCTGCTATTTTGATTGTGTCTTGAGATTTTATTTGTATGTACTTAAATCTAATAACCTCCACTTATGGTTCTCAATCGTAGATGGAAGGAATTTTATACTCGTATATTTTAATACCTTTGCCTGCAGCTAATTCAGTAGCTTCTATTTCTTCTTTTATTACTTGTGCGATTGCGGTCACGTTCTCTTTCTCAATACCGAGTTTCAAGAGATGTTCTGATACACTGGGTTTACAATCGCACAAGTCGTCCAACAGTTTTACAGCTAAGATACCGTGTTCTCTGGTTATAAGCAACGCTGATAAATAATCAGCGATGAAATCATTGATTTTCGGCGGTTGTTCTCGGAGTACCTGTAAATTATTTGGTCGGTGTGATTGTCAGCCAAAGGACGTCTACCGCTGGACATAGGCGTTCCAAATGGGACCTAACCATATTTTTTAATAGTATAGTACCTAATAGTAACGGTTTCGTAAGGACGTGGCTAAATCGGAAGCGCACTTATAATCACTTTTTGTTGTGATTGGTACATTGTTAGGGCAAATTTTTATGTGTTAACATTTACTTTTGTACCTGAGTTGTAGATGATGGTATTTATACTATGTATGTATTTACAAAAAAAAAGTAATCTATGTAGTGTATCAATTGTCTGGATACATTATACAAGCCTATATGTGGAAGTTGCTTTACTAGCTGATGCCCGCGACTTCGTCCGCGTTGAAAAAGAAAAAAGTAGCCTATCCTGTGTCCCGTACGTCTAAATGTTTATTTACCAAGTTTCATGAAAATCAGTTAATTCCTTTAAGAGTTATGGAGGAACATACATACATACATACAGAAAAAAATTCTAAAAATGGTCAATTTAGTTTCAGTATCATGTATAGAGCCTATAAACACGATATCTCTGAAAACAAAGTAACTTACTCTATGCCCAACCCTTACAGATATATTATTAGTATTGATTGATTGTTGTTTTTCGCTTTTTTTTTTGGAAACTTTAAAACTTGCAAATTTGCAGAACTTAATTAATTTGGTATCATTATATTTAATATCCTTTTCACGCTTAGCATTAGCGTGGGTACGATGGGTTAAGTTTTTTATGAGAATATGCATTTATCAGTAGGTATACTTCAATAATTAAGACTGGACGTAGTAAGTATTATACTTTGGTTAAGCATCTCCTCTCACCACTCTCTTGATCTCTTACTTACTTCTCTTGTAATATCAGACATCAGTTCCTTTAAACCTTCGGGTACTGTAAACACGTTGGAACATCCATGTTTTTGCAGCAGTTCGTTCATTTCTTTAAATATTACAGCACGACGAATTTCTGTCACAAATGTATTCAACGTTGAATAGTTTTGACATTGAAAGATATAAGAAAGTATATTTTTCTTTGAACCTTTCTCAACAGCTATATAACCTTCTTTTAATGTATAGTCGGGGTAAGAAAAGGTTCGTCACCTTAAAGTCGACATTTGCTTGCACCAGGACAATTGTCAGTCATGCCAAAATTTTATTTCAATAGTCAGGTTTCTGCTTAGTCCTTTAGTTTCAAAAGGTAGTAAGAGTCTACGATTTTGATAAAGGAATGAAATTGAAAACTGACCCTGACGTTTCGTACCCTGACTTTACGTATGTAAGATATATGCCAACACCATCGAAATACTACAATGGAATTTGCGTCACAAGTGCCAAAGGGGAACATAAAAAGAACGCCTTTGACAGAATCATGGCGGACTCTTGCCTTCACGCGTCAATGGTAAAAGGTAGTAACTTCTACTATTTCATTTTAAACTCTAATGGGTTGACGTAAAGTCACATTTTCCTTAAATTACATTTACATTACATAATTTGTTTTGTTATAACATGTTTGTTTGTTTTGTGTTGTCATTTATAAATGACAGTTCATGCTCTACGCATATGTCACTTTTAAATGTTCCATACAAAGACTTTATAAGTATATTTGGGAGTATAGACACGGCGTAGCCCGTAAATAATGGTAGTAGTACAATTCGTCCACTCGAGATTGTCCACACGAGAGAGAAAGAGAGAGAAGTGGACGAATTCGCACTGTCGCTCGCTAGTGCGAGTATGATTTTAATACTACCAAAGATTTCGGGGCTTTCGGCTTGCTACGCCGCATCTATAGTTCAGATCAATGGTTCCATAAAATTCGTTGTGTTTTGTATGGCACGCGTGTTCCATGTTGTAGTAATTTGATGGCCAACACTCATATCATAATAATATCTAATATATGTAGTTCAGATTACAAACATTAAAAATAACTTCTAAAGTTTTTTGTTATTATTGTGCAGAATGTTTTTTACGTATGTAAAAAAGATAGACATAAAAACAAAATAACGGACCGCCCACACGCTCAAATGATTCCAATGTAAATAGAACCTTAACATCAAGCGGTAAAGTGTAATACCGCTGTTTAAAATCAAACGCGGAGTGAGGTAGAACATAATAAAACACGACGAATTAACCAAATTTTAATGTCATCCTTATGTTCTCCTGTTACGTGCGAAATTACGTTGTCTGAGAAATAAATGATACTGTTAATTGTGATGCGTAATATTTAAATTTAATGTTATAACGCCTGTAGTCAGGCATTTGAACGCGTCGCGTACAAGTATAAAGTGTTGTGGGACTTTTCAGCATCGATGATTCAAAACACGTGTGTTTTTGTATCGATAAGGAATTGTGTAAATATTAAACTTGTGATAATGACGCCAGTCGTGTTGAAGAAACCACTCGACACGGTACAGAATTAACGTATATAAGAAAACTATAAGAAAACGGTGAAATAAAAATAAAAATGGAAGTCAACACAGCGAAAGCGGTCGCATCTATTGCTTTGGGATTAGGAAGCTTTGTGACCGGAATGGCGCCTTCTTGTATACCGGAAGGAATGCGTCAGAGAAATCCGCTCTTCATATCTTGCCTCCTCTGCTTCGGTGCTGGAGTTCTTCTATCGACGTCTCTCCTCCACATGCTGCCTGAGGCCAGAGAGAAATACCCAGAATATTCAGAGTTGATGTTGTGCATAGGATTTTTTCTTGTTTATTTAGTGGACGAGGTGGTACACCTATTCTACGGTGCTGTTGGAGAACAGGTACACAATGAGAGGAATTATGGCAGTGTCGAACAGACAAGTCTTCTGAGGTCTGTGGAAAGAGATGGAGAGATGTCAGCAAGAGAAAGGTGCTGTGGCGACGCTGGTAATCCAAGAATGTGTCACGTGAGTCATACAGAACCATGCAACAAGAGTTCGTCAGGAATGGTTGGGCTGCTGTGTGCTCTATTTGTACACAGCTTATTGGAAGGATTGGCGATTGGATTACAACAGAATACTTCTCAGGTAAAACTGTTTCTATACTAATTTATAATGTAACCTAGGTAATATTAGCATTATTTACAGATTTTAAGTGGATAATCTAGATGTGCTCGTTGACAAGCTGTATATATGTTTGTTATGTTTACATTACATTGTTTGTTACATTTTTATCATGACTTAAACCTCTGTCTAGTCACGACAGATAATAATTGGCTAATCTTAATATACATATAAAAAGGCGATGTGTGTGTGTGTGTGTGTATGTTCCCTATGGACTCCAAAACCGCTGAACCGATTTTGATGAAACTTTAGTCCAACGGGTAATCCTGTGAAGTTTGGTAGTTCTCCAATCCGACTGGTAGTTCCATGGATCAGTGCCTTAAAACCATCTTCAAACACAATGTCGAAAGAATTTAAATGATTTTTTTTATTACTATTATAACAATGACATATTACCATAGAAGATTGTGATTACAAAACGCAGTAGTGCCTTGCCAAAACAGAAGTGGAATTTTGTAAAGGTGGTCAGACAGACTTACTACCACTTCATGGTAGCCTGGTAGGTGATGGCTATCAAAGCCACAGGTGCTCTGCCGACTTCCGAGTGAACTCTGCCATCCCTTAAGCGGTCCCTAGACGATCATGCAGCATGACATGCGTTACATGCTGTCATGCACGCATGACCGTTTAATTGTATTGATTGATGTGAATGACATGCATTTAGGTGCTGGCAGTTGATTGATAGTTCCTTTTATTTTTCATCCTGCAAGCTATGATTGACATACACGGCTACACACATGATCGTATAGCGGTCCCTAGACGATTATGCAGCATGACATGCAGCACGATATTCACGTAAACGCATGTCATGGCGCATGATCGTTTGGTGACCGCTTTAATAAGTTTTTGTAAAACATTGTAAAACTAAATAAGTACATATTGTAAGTCAATTTATTAGTTACTAGCAACCCGGTCCCGGCTTCGCCCGCGTCCGATCAAAATATCACATACAAAATACATAATACAAAATGTTTAGAAGCAAAGCGCTGTTATTTAAAAAAATTAATTTTATGGAACGGATGTTACTATGACCTTATCTACTGATAGCTACACCACATTATAGGTACTAAATTATAGCTGGTAATTCAGTAGTTATTTGACGAAAAGAAAATTCATTTATTTTAAAAAATAATAATCAAATAATACTTTGTTATTGTTACACACATGAATGAATCATTATAATTCCAATTTTAATCTGACCTACATTACAACGTAATGCACTCATAAGATAAGAGACAGATAATCAAACATTTGATAACAACTATAATTGAAGACAATTCAATCGTCCTTTTTTATGTAAATGCCCTCAGACAAGCTGACAGTCCACCTGATGGTATGTGGCTAATCTCATCCCATTCTATATCCTAATACTCATATAGGTAGAAATACTGTAAATGTGCTACTGACCTTAGTTAGGAAATAGACTCTGGCATACCTTAATCGCTCATCGAAATGGGCTAAACAAAATCGAAAATAGCGAGTGTAAGTACGTATTTCAAGGCCTTTGTCAAGTTCCCGTCGATCGACGGGGAATCCCCATGTTTTAACGTCACAAATTTTGGAACTTATAAACTACAGTGTTAAGTTACAGTCTAAAATTACCTATTGCTAAGTTACAAACAAAGAACTTCACTACATATTAAAAAACAAAACTCATTTTTATTTTATTTTTAGTACTGAATCTGGTATTAAACCTATTCCCTATTCCACTTTGAAGATAGCAAGGAAGGCTCCATTCTAGAGCACAAAATATTGAATTTATTTCAACCTTGGTATGAGACCTTGGTATAGACGCTAGAAGCGATGTATGTTGCTAGGGGGGCCATAGTCGAAGTAACATTTTAAAAACGATAACGAAGTTCGAAAGAATAAAATGTATGGCGATGTATCACGTGATTTAGCGACGGCATACATATTATGTCACTCCCATATATTTTGTTTTCGAACTTCGTTATCTTTTTTTTTTATGTTAAGGTCGACAGACAGGCTGACGGTTCACTTGATGGTAGGTGGCTATCGTCGCCTATAACACAAGCAACGCCATAAGTGCTACAAGTGCGCTGTAGACCATAGGATTGAGGATAAGGGATAAGGAAGGGATGGGGAAATGGGCTCTGGCATCCCTTACTCACTCACCGAAACACAACAGCACGTAAATGATGTTACTTCACGGTGGTATTCTGTAAGGGGGTGGTTACTGCCGCCAGACGGGCTGCCCAAATGACTGTAAACGCAGTGTGCCCTACCACTACTTTTCAAATCCAGACCAGAGTCAATTTTGAAAATTACATTAAAATTTCCAAAGTTGACCCCGCCGGGAATCGAACCCGGGGCCCCTGAGACGTTAGGCAAGCACCCTTACCACTCGTCCAACGGGCTCGTCAAAGACTTCGTTATCGTTTCATTATCGTTTTAAATTGTTACTTTGACTAGGGCTCCAGGTATTTTGGCCTCTACCACGATAACAATTAGGAAGAATTCAATCGTTGTCCATTTTATCATAATAAATCAACGGTAAATTTTCAATCTGTTATCAATGCGTTCGATGATATCTTATCAACTTAACAATGCACAAATTGAAATGCACCGCTGTACAAACATTTTACGAAGTTATCTTTAACTTATAACTGCATAGGTCCTGTGATTCAATATAATATGTTAAATAATTCTTTTTAGTGATATTTAGGATTGTAAAACCGGTGTTTTGACTAAATTTAAGTAAGCGCTTACTTTTAAGTTACTAACAACGATAATGTGAAAAAGAGTATCATTTATTGCAAAAGTGTAGAGGTATATTTTTTTTTACTGTAGGTACACTGCTTAACAATTAAATATTTTAATTTCTATTGAAAATTTTTGTCTATTTTATTTTATATTAACTAAGTGATCTCAAAATATTCATTTAGTATTTCTATTTAACCAAAGTTAATTCATTCAGTCATCATTATCTATATATATATAAAAGGCGATGTGTGTGTGTGTGTGTGTATGTATGTTCCCTATGGACTCCAAATCCGCTGAACGATTTTTCCAGCGGGTAATCCTGTGAAGTTTGGTAGCTATCGGACGCGGACGAAGTCGCGGACACCTACTAGTTAAATATATTATAACAATTAGTTAATATAGAATAGGGAAAATACTTTAATATTTTAATTTCTCTTTCAGGTGCTGCTACTGTTAGCGGCAGTAGCGTCCCACAAATACGTGGTAGGCTTTTGCCTCGGAGCTGAACTGTGCGCCAGTACGCCTGGCAGGCTGTGTGCACATATAGTATGCGTCGCTCTGTTCAGCGGCGGGTCGGTGCTTGGCATCGCTTTGGGAGCAGGGCTGGAATCGGTCAACTCTTTGAAGGATTCTGTAGCTGTGCCTATTATGCAGGTCGGTGTATATATTGTTACGAGCGGGGTGTTAAAATGCCGTTTAGGGGTGTAAGAACACGATTTATTTTATTAATCGATTATAATATATATTATAATCGATTAATAAAATAAATCGAGTTTTAAGGTTTAATTGGAGAAGCTCTTTTATATAACAGAGCTTCTCCAATTAAACCTTAAAACTTGCCAAAAGTCATCAATAATTCACTTAACGTGTCACTATGCACTGTCGCAGATATCTTCGCAAATGCTCCCAAGAGTTGTTATCGTATCGCTAGTTGTCGCAGAACTGTCCCACTCGAGCGATGGCACCCGTATTTATACTCGCGCAGAGAACCCAGATGGTTTTCGAAATTACTAGAAACTTAAAAGTCGTAAACAAGTCTGCTGAACTTTTCTGGAAGGCTATTGTTGCTAGTGGAATGTGAACCTTATGTCGCAAACATAAGGAACAGTTTGCTTTGACACTTACGGCTACTCTTTTAGGCGGCCAATCGCTACTTGTTTCGGGCGTGGCGTACGCGTGTCACTGGGACTTTCGATACCGCCAGGAACTACTCTCAAGTTTTCGAGAACCTTCGTGAAGAAGTCGTAACAATTTGTGTCAGAGTTCAAAAATTCTACTTTTCAAAAATTATTGTCCAAAATTCTGAAAAAAGAAATATGAGCAAGTTCAAAAACAACCTCATACCTAGGGGCCGCAGGTCATCAAGATCTAGGCTGCTTCTGACCGGTCCTATAGAAGGTCAACATAGAAGACAAACCTATATGTAAGCAGTGGTCAGATAATATTGATTACTTATTTTGGCGTGTTATACAACCTTCACAGTTGACGTTTAATTTTTCAGGCCCTAGCAGCCGGTACTCTTCTTTACGTGACAGTGAGCGAGGTGTTACCAAGAGAACGCGCCCGTTGGCATGAACAACGTCGCAGCAGTGGCATTTGCCAGTTTATAGCAGTCGCAATAGGATTTGCAGTCATGTACCTCTCCACAAAGTATCTAGGTAACTATTATACGACTTAATGATTACACAAATGTATTTGAGGATTACATCAAGGTAGAATTGCCAGGGAACTTCGATTTATCTTCCAATTTTCAATTATATTTATTTGAGTAACAGGTATGGGTAGATCTAAAACTGTTTATAAGAGATTATCGTAAATTTAAAGATTTTTTCATGTTAAGGTGTATTAAATAGTATAGTTGAAGGTCTCTTTCAACTATATAGTTGTCTGTCTGCTTACGCAAATCTTACTTTTATATGTTTGTATTATGTAAGGGTATACCTATGTCCTATTTGTTCAATCTGGTTGATATTTCTGTACATAATTGAAGATTTCCTTTTTATTTTTCAGATCATGACAGTGCCTGATTTAATTTAAGGTTATGTAATATTATTAATAAGTAATGGATAGATAGCTTTATCTATAATTTTATTACTTTCATTATTTCTAAGGACAACGAAAGCGATAAAGCTTTTTGAATGTACTTATAGTTATTTTTAAGTTGTAAGAATGTAACGAAATGTAAAGAACACAGATGTGGTAGGCTTGTGGTAGGTATGTGCAAAAAGGTAAATTTTACAGTAGACATTTATAAAGTTTGATTATTTACGTATTAATTTAATGAAGTTACCTTCTCTTTTTCACAACAAAATAATTGTTGTTACAATGGTAGATTCCAAAGATATTTAATTGATCTCGCTGCGCTCGACTAGATACAGCCACCGTACTTGAAAAATGCGGCAACTTTTAGTACGCCGAATTCGGCGTACCCGAGCTAGTCACACTGCAAACTGTCTGTGATATGTACGTTCCGAATGTTTTATTAAATTTTGGGCATGATAAAATTCCAATTTGCGTAATGAAACTGTGTAAAAATATAATTAAACTGTGTAAAAAGTGATAAATAGTGACGATTTTTTACACACGCTACAATAAAAAGTTGTCGCATTTACAGAGCTATTGCTTTTAGATAGGGCCGTATGTGGTAGAGCGTAGCGGGACCAATCATTTATCTATTGGTAGATTCTTTATTTTAAAGTAGCTGGTGACGCGTCCGCGTTGAAAAATAAAAGGTATAAAACTAACGTACATATAAAATATTATGTAAAGCAATAATATAACGCCTGACATTATAATTTTGCCAAGCGTTAGATCTTTATTTTGACACTTAGCTGGTGCCAAATTTAAATTGGAATATTTTGCAAAGATCTTATTATTTAGCCTGTGTGTGTCCATTATGAATTTAATTCTATTGGTGAAAGAATTTCTAAATCGGATGAGTAGTTTCGAAGATTACCAATTTTACATACAAATTTTACCTTTTTTTTTATAATATAGATAGATAAATGTTACTTGCCACATCTGAGTTTTATGCCATCCTAGTTTTGTTTTTATACCTTAATATATTACTAGTGCCATCTATTGGTGGGAAGATGTATTTTTAAGAAAACAAAAATAGGTAACTTAAAAAAGAAGCAGACATAAAATTATGACATCAATAATTATTCTATTGATTTTATTAAATAATTGATTATGATGAAAATACGTTACATTTAATTGTGTTTGTGTGTGCTCTACGCATCAATGTGATTCTAATCTGAAATTATATTATAAAAAAATCTTTTATGAAAAGCATTTCAAATCTTCATAGAACGGCAACGCCCATCGCCCATACAGCACTTATTGTGGTTTTTTGTTATTTTTTGATATTTGGGGTATCTAAAATATAATAAAATACTTGTTTCTATGTCAGTTATTCAGTTTATTTAAAATTCAGTTTCTGTCGTCAAAAATATTGTAAAATTTTGAGGGACGCGATTAAACAACATGTTTAAATTGATTATTTTGTAGTTTCATTACAAAATTCAGTTAATATTTAGTATTTTATTTCATTATAAATGTGATGAAAAAAATGTGATAAAATATCTATTTATTAAAAATACAATACAATCTTTCTCTGGTACAACGGTCAACAAATTTTACTTAAATAAAAAAAAAACATGGCACTGTTCTGCAATTTATCTTGTAGTCATTTATTAATAGCAGCGCCATCTACTTTACAGGCTATGTAAAGTAATGAAAAGTTTTCATTCAATCTGTGCAGATGTCGCTGTTCCATTTCATCTACTGGCTAACAGATAGCGCTGTACAGTTACAATAAATGCATGACACTACACTTTTGCAGGAAATATTTACACTTTAAATCGTTTATGGAAGCAAACTCACATAATTAATATTCATACTGATTCGGAATACCTCGTATTAAACAGTATAAATAAATGAAGTGATCCTTAGTGAACTAACAATTAAATATAATAAAAAGTATTACAAAATAAAAAATAATACAGATCTTTGACTTGACGCACTTATGTTTACGTGTAAGTACAGTTACAAATTATTAACAAAAATTATATTAAGATGTTATTAGACTTCCAATAAATATTCCTAACTATTTATGGCGAAAAGAGAGCATTGTATATTACGAACGGTCAAATCCGTTCACAAAATTTGTTTTGTATTGAAAATATTTTTTTTTTGTTTGGTTGTGACGTTAACTAATAAAGGAGTAAATCACAGACTGTAACTATCTTACATAATCTCTTTTAATACCATGGAAGAGTTAGATCACCTATAATATGACCTGGGCCAACAGGAGTCCCTAATTTATGCGATAAAAACGGTAAGTAATATTTTTTTATGGAAATAAAACACATATATATTTGGTCTCATTTTACGCAAAAAATATTTGCGACAAAATTGACATGTTTGAATAGCAACTTTAAAGAAAAATCTTTTAGTTTAACCACAGAATAAGTAATAGTACTGCAGCATACCAGCATAGTAAAATTAGTACAGCATAGCATAGTACTTACTCTATGGTATTAGGCTTACTTTTTTAAGGGGAGCTCCCGTTTATCTAAATATCCTGTTACTTATTTAAGGGCCAATATTAATCAATAATTTTACGCGTTTACCGTTCAATATTAAAACATTCTTTATGCTGCTTAAAGATTATGCTTCCATTTGAACTATAACTTATACGCTCACATAATCTTTTGACTTTATTAAGAATATTTGGGGAATATAATATATTCGATAAATAGGTTATTGCGATTAGCGATAATTAAATGTCTTTAATTTTTTTGGAGTTCACTCCTTAAGAATCGATTTTCATATATATAAAGCCCGGGGTGTGAAAATTTATGGGGGTAAAATCAAAATTGTCACACGGTATGCGATACGTTCTATTTTCAAATATTTTAGAATATATTATCTGAAGTTTCAGACATATTGCGCATCTACACAATATCACTGAAACTAGAACTAGATGGCATTCGAACAGAGATGACGCTGATATTAATTCATTATGATAAATGTTTTTATAATTTTTATTATGTATTTTATAATCGTTCGTGAGGAGTAAACTCCAGTCGTGTGTCGGAGCTGACACATACACTTTTTTTTAATAACAAAGAACAACGCATTATTTATTGGACTAACTCGAACAGATTACCTCATTACAATCTGAATTTACCAATTTAGCCATTACTGGGCTATATTAGCAGGAAGGTTCACTGTAGTAACGAAGTAGTACGATTTAACATTATGTAAGGCACTGTAATTACCAATAAGGCATCGATTTTTGCTTTATATAAATAATAATAATTAG
Organism: Synanthedon formicaeformis; assembly: GCA_945859745.1. Classification (NCBI taxonomy): domain Eukaryota; kingdom Metazoa; phylum Arthropoda; class Insecta; order Lepidoptera; family Sesiidae; genus Synanthedon; species Synanthedon formicaeformis. The sequence continues at coordinate 882,794 of OX243968.1, read as the reverse complement.
AATCATCGTTGGACATACTAAACAAGACTAAAACGAGAAGCGTAATTAAAAATACAAATAAAATATCAATATAAATACAAAGATTACATCCGATTGCAACTACAAATGGAAACGAGTCGTTAGGCAATTTTTAACTGTAACCTCTTAGAATGTAAGTTAAAAATTGTCTAGCACATTTCGTCGCCTACAATCAAAACGGGCCTGATGACATTCGGTAGACGGTAACATAAATAAGTAGGCTAATGTGTCAAATACTTTGGTTAGGACTGTGGTGAACACAAAATCAAACGAATTTGTGTTTTAATGCCTAATAATTTAATCATATAATGGATAAACACGTAATAAAAAGGTATAAAATTTTACACACATTCAGATAAGACCATCAGAATTTGAAATTCTTGTCAAAAACCCCATGAGAATAGAGGTAAAAGTACCTTGAAATTTATTATTATTATTTTTAGATGATACACGAATTAGCTATAATAGTAAATTTTCTGAGGATACAATGTTTAAGAAAATTGAAGAGTGTAAAGCAATTGAAACTTAAATTTTTGACTAACTTAGGTTAGGCCAGATTATTGAAAATTGTTATTACCTATACTTAATCCCCAGAAACAACTTAAAAATATTACACCTTAGGTGTGCAATACAGACAATTCTGTCAGATTAAGTCAGGTTTGAATGTGCGTGGCTTTTAAAGTTTAAATAATTGTGGTAATATGAAATTAGCGTGAATATTTCTCGCCAAAGCGGACACAATAGCCTCCTAAAACTAAGTCACTGATAGTGTTCATAATTTGTTCAATGTCCACAATACACTAAAAACAGTCTGCGATCAGGTCTCGCCGAATTCCTCGAACCGTCTAATTTTCTTCCTCGCCCGATGGCGTTCCGGCCTCTTCGTCACTCCGGCCTTCTTGTGGGCACTCCGTCTCTTCTGCGGCGGCGTGATCTGACACTCACAACCTGACCTCACTTGCACATAGTCCAACGACCAATCACCAGATCCGGGCACTAAGACATGTCCGTCCTTTTTGGGACGGTGGTCCCCACCACTGACGGCCAGGTTCCTGACCAACGCGTACGAAAAAGAGTACTTCTGCACACACTTCGACTGGTTGTATAGTCTCGCGTCGATGAAACGACACGGCCTGTCCACGACACCTGGCGCACACGAGATCTCGTACAGCTGCTGTTTGTTCTCGCCGTCCTCGTAAAGCTCCGTGAAGAGTCCGCTTTGGCTTTTGCCCCCCTTCGGAGCGACCATCTCCTTTATGGACGGACAGCACTCCACGTAGCTCTTCTCCTCCAATGACGGCTGACGCAGAATCGATTGCATCTCGCGCCAATAAGTTCGCTTCCACGAATCTTCGTCCGTCCTGGAATATAAAATGCATTTCCTGATTAAATAGTTATAAAACATTGTCTAAAATACCAGACCTGTTTACATTACAAAAGTGACTTGAATAAAAAAAGGGGTTTTTTTCACAATGTTATATCTTAATGTGTAGGTTAGCACGAGGGAGACAGTTAAAACAAATTTATTTTCAATTCCTTACAATTTAGAACAATGGACAGGCAGACTGTTAACTTTATGGTACCTAGGTTTCTCAGTTTCTCACCGTAAACAAAACTATATAGGTTATATTATATATAACTGTCGCTTATAAACATAAGCTATACTTATTGCGAAGATGTACAATTTAGCTATCGACTTTGATAAAATAAAGGGTAAAGAATATGTTCAGATTATGATATGATAGATAAAATGTGGGTTACGGGAATGGGCTCTGATATTTTATAGTTGTATTATGTGAAGTGGTTTATTATGTACTAGCAGCATTAAATGTAGACTTTCTTGTAAATTATGTGAGAAACGCAGTGGGCCTTGCTTTTACTTGATTTGAAGTTTCCTACACAGATTAAGATAGATATGTAAATAAAGCCAAGGACTTGTTTTAGAAATATTATATTTCCATAAGAATGTTTTAAGACACTTGCACATTATAACAATTTGTAAGATAGGTCTCCAGAATGCGATAAAAATATGTCATTTTGTCTTTTAATTCTGTAGCAAACAGGATTATCATCATGAGACACCAAGCATAACTCACAGATCAACACCTCAAAGGAAGCACTTTAAGGCTAGCAAGATTATCGTAACCAAAAGCATGTGACAAGTTCTCGTAATTATGTAGTTGATAGAACGAGTTCGCGCAGTGGGATCAATCATTATTATGGCAACGGATACTGGCAGTTGTGGATTAGCATATCACATGACTGGTGTTGAAGGGTCATGTGATTGGAACGTGTGATGGTAATACTGACATGATGCGGTGAGGCGCGCGGCGTACACGACTCACGTTCACTAGCAGGTCGCCTGCGCTCGCCACTGCCCCACACACCACCTGAAAAACAACAGTTATTAACATTATTACGCAAAGTTATATCTGCTTCATATTATAAGCAAAGATTTAAATCACAGATGCGCCCTTGGCGGAAAAAAATGTGTCATCGTTGAGAAGAGTGAGCTCACTCTTCCCGCCTTAGTCACTTGTAGAAAGCAGTGAGTGGTTCACGTTGCATATACACATATTACATGGACAGCTTTCAGAAGTACAGTAGGGCTGTGATTTAAATCTTTGATTATATGTAATTAACTTAAAAATATTAAAATACAGACAGTCTAATTTTATTATGGTAAACTTAACGACAGACAGGCTGACAGACTCTGATAGTAGGTGGCTACCGTCGCCGATAACACAAGTAACGCTACTGGTGCTGCTCCGAAGATATTTCTTTAAAATAACTTTAAAAAAAGAATCGAATTATGACAAATTCGACTTTTACGCCTATATAACACAAGTAACGCCACAGACACTGCTGTAAATACCAACTCAATAACAGTATATCTTTAGTACCCACATTTTTATGTATATTATAAGAAAATGCGATTGTTAAAAATAATAGTTTTGACTTGAGAAATCCATTTAAAAGCTATAATGTCGCGAGGTACACACGCAGCCGTGGCTATAATGCGACGAGGCGTAATGTTACTAATAAACTGGAATTACTCCGACTGGCCATATTGTGCTGTGCTAGGAAGACTTTGTTTTGTTCCTTTTAAGCTCCCCCCTTTAGTGGAATCTTAAGCTGGATTGGTATTTTCAGTCGTAGTCCATCCATGTTTATTAGAATGATCACATACATAGATGTTGCGTTACAATAGAGATTTAACTGAAAGCTAAAGATCGCATATTATGACTGATATTCGCTGTGACTTGTAGATCCATTTCTAATGATCTTATTCAACTAAATGAGATTATCTTGAGATTTTTACCTTGACACGTGCATGTATTTTTTTATTCTAAGCGCCTCTTTCACAAACGTCAAGTATGCCAACTTGTCACTTAAAGTAGGTAACCGGGGATAATGGAGCTGATATACCTTTGTTTGTACGGTAAACGTCCCAAATATTAAATAGAAAATAATTAAAAAAATCGCCTATCGAATGACGCAGTAAACCGAGTGCATAATTCAATATAACAGAAAATGATTTGTAAAAGTAACTAATCAACACTTTAATTTTAGTTTGTGAAAAAGGCCCTTAATCTAATTATAGGTTTTTGTATATAATTTACAGAAATAATTGCATACATAAAAATAAAAGAATCGTAAATAGCACCAGTGCCTATTTATTCCTGTAATATTTTAAAGTGTATTTTATTTTTAACTTATTTTAAACTGTAATAAGTTAAACAATATTCATACGTGAGAGTTCATCTGACGTTAAAAGTTATAAAAATAATATTGCTTTTTATTATGTGTTATTCTAATAGTTATTCTAATAGGGGATATTTCGCCTAGCACTCGTTGGATTTATCCAAAGTTTACGATCCAGGCTAGACTTTAGAACAACAACTAAATAATGTTTCCGGATTTACAAGCGCAACGAACTGGTCGTAAAATACTTTGAAATCTTTTAAAAACAGTTATGGCAACATTGAATAAAATAATATACCATAATACATTTTTGCAAAAATGTTATCATCAAACATCAATACTAATAATAAATCTGTAAGGGTTGGTCATGGAGTAAGTTACTTTGTTTTCAGAGATATCGTGTTTATAGGCTCTATACATGATACTAAAACTAAATTGACGATTTTTAGATTTTTTTTCTGTATGATTTTTTTTCTGATTGACTGATTTTCATGAAACTTGGTAGATAAACATTTAGACATACGGGACACAGGATAGGCTACTTTTTTCTTTTTCAACGCGGACGAAGTCGCGGGCACCAGCTAGTTTATAATATAATAGCTGGTGCCCGCGACTTCCTCCTCGTTCAAAATGTTATATAGCCTAAAGCCTTTGATTATCGTGCCCTCTCGCGGTGAGTAGCAGACTTGTTGAGTCAAAGCTGTTTGTCTTAATAGTTCTGCCACTGAACGATAGATGGCGTTAATCTAAATAAGGATAATATATTTTTTATTCTTCTAGCCTTTTAGGTCACACTAAATAGCCTAAAGCCTTCCTCGATAAATGACTATACAACACAAAAAGAATTTTTCAATTCGAACCAGTAGTTCCTGAGATTAGCGCGTACAACCAAACAAACATTCAGCTTTATATATTGGTATAGATGTACAAGACCGATTTCGTCCGGACGGATGTAATCATGGAAGTTATTTAACATAACTATTATGGTCATAAACATATTTTTATCTAACATATGTTTTACTATTATTCCATCGAACTACTACAACTATGAAATTTGCGTCACAAATGTCAAAGCGGCAAATAAAAATTACGCCTAAAACGGAATCATGGCGGAGTCTGGCGAACTCTAGTAATATTTCAAAGTTAGAGTAGGCCGTGTCTGTACATTAAATATTTTAAAAAAAATGTACAACTACTTATGTTATCGAGGTCCAAAAAATAGTTTTTAGAATTTTTTTCTGTTTGTCTATATCTTGTCTGTTTGACTGTTATTTGTAAACGCTATACTCAAAAACGGTTTGACGGATTTGAATGCGGTTTTTAATGATGCTTTAATGATTAACTGGATTAAACTGTAGGATATTTTTATCCTGGAAAAATGTTTAGGTACCTGTGTGAGTTTCAAAAAAAAAACATTCAAACAAAGATCTTAATCATCATAATCTCCGAGGCACTTTGCATACACTTTGCTTTACTTGACACAAAGACCATAGACTAAGCTCATAACTCATTCATTTTATTAAACATCATACGCTATTATTGTAAACCTACTTGTCACCTATTATAAGTAATGGCTTACCGAACAATAGATTCTTAAACTAATGAGATAAATGTAAACTAATCCTTTATCATAAAATCTAGTTTGCGAATATATCTGCAAATTACAAATTACTAATGCATTGGAAATACAATTGTATTAAACCCATTAATTTTATTACAGATTTGTTAATGTTGAAAATAACATATAAACATACCTATATATAGTCGCACTGCGGTAGGTCGCAGTATTAAAGTAATATTTAAATGTGTAATTTGCCACTGTGTGAAGATAATTGTAATTCGATTGGGACGTTAATCGATATTGATTCGATTCGTGAAAATCGATTGTTTCGATCGATTGATAGGCCATTGTTTATAAAGTCATTGGATACATTCAAATTCGATTATAAATTCATAAATAAATTATTAAATTCATATTAATAATAATGATACGAGTAAGATTTCTTGAAAAGTTTCACACATAAATTTTAACACTGTATGCGATTGAACTTTACTATTTCATTCGGCTTGTTTCATCTGGCGGACGTGTGAATAGGGTGACCATACGTTCAACATAAACTTTTTCAATGTTTTAGTTTTGATTTTAACCACGTTTAATTTATTAAAATCTATTAATTTAATTTAATAATATTCTGTCCTTATATAGAATACAATTATGTATGTATGAATATTTGTGAATTTTAAATTATTTTATGTTACATTTGTTATATTTTATTATACAAGCAAAAGCTCTATCCTTTTTTTATTTAAAAAATTGTTAACAAATCATTATTGTAATTTTAACAAATATTAAGATACTTGCATAATATACAAGGTATAACTAGTGGATGTGTCATCTCAAGTAGGCGTATTACTGGCATCCAATAATTTTATGGATCAATATATCGCTATAGTATTTGCCATTTATAATATTTTAAAATTTTTTACTCTATCTGTCAACCACTCTAATCTGTCAAACTCAATGACACAGAAAATTTAACGTGACAACATAACATTTTTATATTATTCTTTTATATTCCATAAGATTCCGAGTATCATGGTCACAGTAAAGTCTGGAGCGAGCCCGCGCCGCCGCTTTTAACATATCTCGAGTGTGGTCGGGAATGGCTTCCGATACGGTTTGCTCTCCATTAAAATAAGCGTTTGATTCGGAAATAATCTTTGGCGTGATATACTCAACTGCGTGTCTCGGTCAAAGGCTAAAGGAAGACGTGGGGTATACAAAGTGGGGTATATTATAGTCGTTTTGTATTTAGTTAAACCCACTGTTAAATGTGTAAAAACTATACTATATAAAGATGCATTTAATCGTGTGTATAATAATTTTTCAATGTCCAAAATTGAAAAAAAAAATGCAATTCTGTTTTCTTTTCAAATTAATTCGTAACAATTTTAATTTTTAATTTTATATGTACTTACTTAAGAAAGAAAATATGAAAGTATTTGTTTTATGAATCATAACAACATATACTATAACAACATGAAGTTATAGGTTTTTTTTTATAAATTTATCTACTATTTTCCGTATCTTGGTCTGAATTTTTCAAAATTAAATTCTGAAAGATTTTTCGATTCCGCATACAAACGAAAATTATGCTGTTTTAATTCTAATATTTTCATTATTAAACATTCATCTAACCATAACTTCACGAGAGTTATCTAAAATAGGTACATAAGCACAAATGCTTTTGTAAACTATAAATTGTTAACAAAACACCCATTAACACCGTCTGTACAGGCCCTAAATAAAGAAAGTACATCTGAATCGTGCTCTACTCGACAGCCCCGCACTGATTACGCCTACGCATCTATGGAGCGAGGACTAATATCACACAGTGGACAATCTAAATCTTATTAATTAATTAATTCTTTATTAGTACCTAACGATCCACTAATTTTTTCCAATAATTTTCTTCATAAGAATCTTTCTTGCTCAGATTTCAACGAATGTTTAAAAAAAATAGAATTGATTTGCGCTATCAACGCAATTTAACTTGGTTTAAATTATTAACAAAATATTCATCTCTTACAAATCTAATCCGATACAATCTTCTTAATCTTAATCACGGTCGGTTACAATCTTCGGTTATAGGAAAATTAAAGTTTTAAAATAAATCTATTATAGGTATAAAAACTACTCTGCATATTTGCATTTCCCTGGCAGGCAGATAAGTGAAATAAAGAGGTCAGTTAGTCTGCTATGGTTCTCTTATTATAAAGTAGTTATCATTCTGTAGTTTCTCTATACTGTGGTGTCGAGTTCGCCACTCACATTAAATCGATTATCTCGATGCATCGATTTCGAAACGATTGTATTCGCGATTCGAATGATTGCTCGCTCAGTGGGTGTTAGTGGTGCTATTTGATTACAATGTGTTTAATCAGATGGTAATTTAGGAAAGTCGAGACCTAGAGTTCAGTATGTCAATAATTTACATAATAGGTACAAATGTCTGCTTAAATATTCATTATTAATACAGTTTATAAGCTCATGTATTCAAATGTTTGAGATACGTCGTTATAATAACGATACTGAAAATACTAAATGATTTTGTATACTCGTACCTATATATTTTTTTCAAAATGTTATTAAGAAGTAGAACTCCCACGAATTTTTTTTCTGCAAATCACTACATATTTTAAAACGAAATCTCCGCCGCCTGTCTTTCTGTCTGTCTCTTTGTCTGTTCGTGATAAACTCAAAAACTACTGCACCAATTTTCATGCTGTTTTCACCAATGAGTAGTTAATTAACTGAAAATGCCTCACAATGTTAATTAACTGAAGGATTATTAACTTAATAACCATTCAGCGGCGCAGTCAATCTGAACAGCCCTAACCACTGAATATAGAAGTCGATATTGATATCGTTCAGTAAGGATATGTAGAGTCCAGTCAAACTTTTACCTTTAAAAACAAGCGAAGAAGCTGGCAAACCTTAGTTTTACAACAACAGTGTTAAACCGCCGTTTATGCCTCACAATGTTAATAACCCTTCAGCGGCGCAGTCAATCTGAACCGTGTATAATTGTACGTCAAACATTGTGCCGCGTTGATTATCCGCCGCAAGCATACCCGCGTACGAAGGACCACCGCCATCTTTGTAATCCTTATTAATACGTGGACGAAGAAATCTGTTTCTCGAATTCATTCCGACGGCTCTTGAGGAGCATGACGACTTTATGATATTCAATGTTGGAAACTTTACGGACAATAATTTTAAATGTTCGTTCTAAGTTTGTTATTTACATGTAAGCATTACTTAAGTGATTGCTTAAGAAATAATTGAAAATAAATAATGAGATTTTAAGGTTAGAGCAAATATAAACTGAAAAGCCTGAGTGGTTACAGTAACCACCCATCCTATTTATAGAAGACTAGCTGCGATTTCGCCCGCGAAACTTTGTAAATTATATACTAAAAACTTTCCTCGAGAATCACTCTATACATTGGTGAAAACAGCATGAAATCGGTGCAGTAGTTTTTGAGTTTATCGCGAACAGACAGACAGACATACAGACAGACGCGGTGGAGGACTTTGTTTTATAATATATGTAAGGAGGATTATTCTATATTCGCCTATCTATCCTCATATTAAGATTTTTTTTTTTAAAAGTACCTAGGGCTAGAAATATTTTCACGTGTTTTATACGAATATGCATGTTTTTTTAAAATAAAATAAGTAATCAATCAATACTAATAATAAATCTGTAAGGGTTGGTCATGGAGTAAGTTACTTTGTTTTCAGAGATATCATGTTTAAAGGCTCTATACATTATACTGAAACTAAATTGACCATTTTTACAATTTTTTTTCTGTATATATGTATGTTCCTCCATAACTCTTAAACGAATTAACTGATTTCCATGAAACTTGCTAGATAAACATTTAGACGTACAGGACACAGGATAGGCTACTTTTTTCTTTTTCGACGCGGACGAAGTCGCGGGCGCCAGCTAGTTATAAATATAAAACATCCATGACTCAGGTACAAAGGTAATGTTAAGACATAGACATTTGCCCCTAGCGGGATTCGAACCCGCGACCGTTTGGTTAACAGCTAAGATCACTAGCCACTAGAAGACCAAACGTGTCGACAACACGGCGACACTCCATTTGACAGCGCTCCACTCCATAACGACATCGGTGGACGACATTCAAATTCCTATCATACAAAATTTACGTTGTTTTTTTACATTCACGATAAAATAATGCATGAATTTGGAGTGATGGAGTGGTGCGCTGCCAAATGGAGTGCCCGTGACTGGTGCCAAATGGAGACCAAACCTGTCGACAACACGACGACACTCCATTTGACAGCGCTCCACTCCGTAACGACATCGGTGGACGACATCCAAATTCCTATCATACAAAATGTACGTGGTTTTTTACATTCACGATGAAATAATGCATGAATTTGGAGTGATGGAGTGGTGCGCTGCCAAATGGAGTGCCCGTGAATTGTGGCCTTTATACCCATTCAACCTATTGCGCGAAGTACGATGAACGGTCGCCGCAGTAAGTTTGCATGGATATAAATTAATGATTTTACTGGGCAACAACATTTGTAGGGTTACGTTATGAGCCATACAACACGAGATTAGCATGTTTCTAATTATCTGACAAGCATTTAATTTCTTCATGCATGTTACATTACAGTACAGGGCAGTCGTACTACGTAACTTATTTGCATGTTTCAATTTTATATTATTATAATCTGAATACTTATATGCTTAAATTTTAACTGTGTTTTAAAATTAAAATTATTATTCGTGGAGACAACAAGATAAAGGAACGGTTTTTTAGTCTTTATACAATGATGTCTAAAAATTACTTCAGAACTAAAAACATAGATCCATGTCTACTGTTCGTTATGGGTTATATTTATTGGTTATATTTATTGATTATAATTATAATCTTTGTTATATAGAAGGTTTTGTATTTTTTTATTAGATATCTACTTAAGTTGGTTTGTGTATCTCTATGGTTCAAAAACTCGAGAATGGGTCGGTATACCGATTTTACCTACTTCGGTTTTCACAAATGTAAAGAGGGAGATTTTTATCATCAATACCAATAAATCTGTAAGTGTAGGTATTGTATGTATGTATGTATGTATGTATGTATGTGTTCCTCCATAACCTGATTTTCGTGAAACTTGGTAGATAAACATTTTTCTTTTTCAACGCGGACGAAGTCGCGGGCGCCAGCTAGTATAAATATAAAATCGGTCGGGTCGCTAGTTAATTATAAATAATTATTATAGCTGTCTATAATAATATTTAATTAAAAATGTCTTTAAATGTGATTATTTCAATTTCAATTGTCTTTCTCAATAATATAAATATTGTTATTTTCTATAAAATAACTAATAAATTTGCTTACTGCCTGAAAATCCTTGTGTGTTTACAAATGTGTGTGTTTCAAACGATCGATGGTGCATTAACTACAATCAAATGGACCCGGCTAACTTACATCGGCTTTGCTCCTGTTATTCATTGACCATAATATTTGATCATAAAACATTAAAAACAAGATTTCCAATAGACAACGACTATAATATAGAAATATAAGTATGGCGAGCTCTACAATAGACAAGTGCTAATAACTCAATCCGAAGATCTTCTTAAGACCAAAGATCATAATATTGGAATGCGATACGGCGCCAAGCTTTTCCAGTCTGCAAATAAAGAAGTCAAATATATGGGTCAGATGTTTAAATCAAAGTAAATGATCATAATTTATCAACTTTTTGGGTCAAACACGAACGGGATAAAGGACCATTTGCGACGACAGTCTTGTAAAACAATTTAATGTCCATATTGGACGCCCTTTAATAGGGTTTTGTGTTCTGTGTTTTTATTCTTTTTTACTCGTATGATTAGGTACTGCTAGTTGACTGATAGTGTGTGGCTACAACTAGATGCAAAAGCAACTTCTGAGAGAGAGAGAGAGAGAAGTATTAACTAATGTCTGTTTTTTAATCTCAGACAAAAATGACACATGCAAATGTCAAGTTTGCATATAATGATACCATGAAATGTATGTAATGCATGTCAAATGTAATGTCATTTTTGTCTCTGAGATTAAAAAAAAAAACATTATGTGGAAATCAGTGGAGTAATTTGCCTTATAGATGGACCCTATATCAAATTTTGTGAAGGGCTCTTCTACTTGACTGGCTAGGCGCAAATGGAGTGCATTTTTTACAAAAGAAACAAAACAAAAAAGTTAAAAACAAGTTTACTTGAGTGTTAAACTTATCTTTATATGATATCATGCCCCCCTTCCCCCAAGGATTAATAAGCTAAGGATTGATAAAGAATTAAGTACATAAAGTTTGTTTTTTAATCAAAGAGACAAAAATGACATTACATGTGACATGCATAACATACATTACATGGTATTATTATATGCAAACTTGACATTTGCATGTCATTTTTGTCTCTGAGATTAAAAAACAGACTTTAGTAATAGATACATTGTAATAAATCAGAATAACCTTAACTGTCAAAAGCATAAAAAATGCGGACCACTAGTCTACAACACTTTGTAACCCCTTATTACAATTTGATTTAATGTTAAATTTTTTCAATAATCTTTCTAAACCAGATTTCCTTTAAAGACAGCCGCTTAATTGCAGGATTTCAATAAAATAGCGCCTTGTCGCACATTTCAATATCAGTGTGGTGTGATTGCCAGCCCGTATAAAGCGAGGTCCAAGCAATCCGCGGTGATTGTCGTGTCACATAAATCAGTTTTAATTTCATTCAAGTGTCCAATCGTAAATTAGCACGTCACACGGCTGAGACAGCACGCAACATGAAAGGATTAAACCGATTAAGTGGTGAGAAATAATTGAAATCTACACCCTGCTACGTAATGTATCACTTGAGTCTTACCAGCTTGAAAATAAAGTTCAAAGTTGAATGAACCGGACTAATTGTGACGTTTTGAGATTTGCAAGGAGTTAGAGATTTTTTTAATTTGTTTTACAAAATTCATAGCACATTATTAGTTGATTGGAATGGAATCAAATTGGAATGCATAATTATTTTTTAAATTCAAATATTAAAAAAAAAATTAAAAAAAGTCTATAGTGTTTGTAGTATAGTTCTGCTGTTAACAGTTTAATTTAATGAATAGTTTAATTAGTTTTAAATTTAATTTAAAAAAAAAAAATTAAAATATTTTTATTTTTTTACCAACATGGTGGTAGGTTGTTACCGTAGGTCGCCTAAGGAGACAAGCATATTATAAAAGTTGTTGAACCAGTATACAATATTAAATAAGAACTCAGATTTTGCCGAACATGAGTTGTTAGATTGCAACAAAAATCTGAGGTACAAAGACCGAACAAATTACTCTTTTTCTCTTAAATTATAAATCTTATTTCTACAATCTTAAGGACTTTAATAGCTTGCGTTCTATCTACATATTTTACAGCTATAAATTACCAGTAGACAGTTAAATGTATCCAGAACAACTCAATGCTTGTACTGTCAATTCTACATTTATAATCTTTGAACATAATAAGTTTTGTGGCTAAATGCATGTTTGAAAGGACTTTTCCTGGATTATTATTATTATTTTATTTATTATAGTATAATACTAGGCGTTTGCTACGGCTTTCTTCGTGTTGTTTATTGAATAAGTTCAGAATTAAACAGTTGAGTTATCTTCTCAAGAAAATTATATTTCTGAGATAACATGTATAGTCCAGGATCCATCACCTGGTTTTTTCTGCTACTCACGGAGTTTCAGACTGTTAGTAATCAGAAAAAAAAAAACCATGTGAGGGATCCTGGACTAGTATACTAATAAAGTGGATCGTCAGACATAAAAAAGTTTGACGTGTACAGCTTACACGTTCCCCAGAAGCGAAAATATAACCTAACTTAAAAAAAATTAGGTTAGAAATTTATATATGCGTTAACAAGAATTATTGATATGATAGATTAATTAATCGAACTTATCGAAGTTGGCTCTGGTCTATATCTGACAAGTCACTCTACGTTTTGCATTCATCATAAATTAGGCAGCTTAATTAATTCTGTAAGGGCTGTAACCACCCCTTTACAGAAGAGTAAGGGAGCCATTTTCCTGTATCTTCCTAATCTTTTATCCTCAATGCTACTATGGTCGGCAGCGCACTTGTAGTGCCTGTGGCGTTGCTTGTGTTACAGGCGACGGTAGCCATCTACCATCAAAATATGGACCATCAGACATAAAAAAGTTGAAGCCACTATTTTTTAGAACTGTTTCTTCTTACAAAAAGTCAAAAAACTTGTCTCGACATTTTGCGTCATGAATTTTCGAATAGTGACAAACAACGAAGGATCTACCGTCGGCTGTGAAAACATTAAAAAAAAAAAACAACTTTCGACAACTCTCCTCCACCGATGAATGAATATTATTTACAAATAAATGTTTATATAGACAGGTTAGAAATCAAAGCGTCCCCGCCCAATGTTTGGTAAAATGTTTGAGCAAACAATTCGTATAGCAAATATAGTTTGGGTGTAACATTGGCCGGGACGGTTCATTTCGTTCCCGGAGAATGGGATCCATATCCTGTTTGTCAGAGATAAGGGCTTGAACAAACATGTTGTGGAATGTACAACATGAATGTCTGGGACACCGTGTGTGTGCGCGGTGCTTTTTTCGTTTCACACTTTCTTTTGTAAACATGAAAAATGTTCAAAATGTGAGTTTAATTTTAATATGTATTGATCTTTTTATAACAGAATGCGATTACGTCTAAGGAATTATATGTAATTAGTTAAGTCTTGTAGTTTTAAGACAATTATGGTTAACTTGGTGATTATTAAAATCAAAATTCAGGTTAAGTTCTCGAAAAGATGATGTACCTACCTACTAGTACTCACCAAGTGCTTTTATTGAAAAAATAGCAAAAATACCAGGCGTATGTATGCGACCCGCCTCCGACTTCACACGAATGTAATTTTCCGATCATTTATTAAATTTGATTTTGAAACAAAAAAATATTTTGAAACAAATTCCAGTTGGAAATTATTGTAAATAAGGTAAAAATAAAATTTCTGATAATATTCGTATCATGTTTAAGAATGCGAATTTATTGCCAATTGTCTAAGATAACGCCATTATATCTATAAAATATTCATATGTAATCGTTCCGTGTGTAGCTTTTGTCCGCGATTTCTCCCTCGGGGACAATACTTTAATCTGGATGAAAGAGGTTATTCCACTTCGTCCCCGAGGGTTGGTCCCCGCCTCATTATTTACCTACACTATAGACTATAGTCTCTCGTCCCCACGCTACCAATGGTTTTAAAATGCCATCAACAAATCAAATGAAATATACTTGTAACTATTTTTTTATATACTTAATTTAAATATGTTTTATAATTATTGTACCTTTTGTTTTTGTAGTTTATGTGTTTGCTAAAGGTATGCTTGTAATGTGAATTATGTTTTTTACCTATTAGTTTTAACTCTCTCACGTAAGTGAATATTTTGTAATTCTTTGTGAGAATAAATATATTTCTAAACCTATACTTGTACCCACCTTGTCTTTTTTCTACCCCTGATTGCATATGTATTTATGCAAATTTTCATGAATAGTTAAGGCGTAAAAGCGTACCAGGCAAACAAACTAACAAACCCCCTTTATGATAGTAGTTAATATGATTCTATTATATTTTTAATTGAATATTTGCTATATTATAATATCCTAAATAAAGTGGATTTTTGCAAATAAGTAATAGCCCAAAAAAAACTGCGGCTTTATTATTTTTTATTATTAAATTTTATATTAAAAAATAATAGAATTTTTATTATTAAATATAATCATATTTCCCATAACTTATATAGACTAGTTAGTTTTGAAAATTGTAAACATAAAACTATTCAATTAATTAATAAAGATTTTAATTTGAATTATTCAACGAACTAGGTCTTTTTGTAGGAAAATAAATAAATTTCTTACTAATTTCAATAACAAAAGTTAAGTCAGTAATTTTTATTTATAATTGCATTCAGGAACACACATTCCTGAAACACATTTCAGAAATGTTTTGTTGAGTCACGCCAATGTAAAATATCTACATACATATTATCATCAAGTAATGATGTTAAAAACCCAAAACAATTACATAGTATATTTATGACATGATCTACAATAAAATTTATTACCTAAGATAATTTTATGTAACTATACAACAGCTTAGGAATATTTTCGGATTTATTGCTTTTTTAACATTTTATCAAACTTAAGTAGATATCACTTATAATATAAGTGGGGAATTTTGTTATTTGCTTTATATGCAATTAAAAAACTCCGCTTTATATGCAAAAACTGAACTATGATCTCGTGTTAAATTATAACTAAAATATGATTTTAGTCAAATAATCATATTTTCATTCATTGTTTTGCCGCAATGATTTTTTATTTTGTTTTCATACTTTTTAAAAATTGCTCAATAATATTGTAAAATAAAAATAAAAAGTTTGCTATGATTTTTTTTAAATAACAAATTAATGTGTTTTTAATATCAAACATTAAATTAAGATACTAATTAATAAGCTATTAAAATGTAGTACACGATCTTTTAAACTACGTAGTTCATCTGACCGACGACGTAGAGCATAATATTAAAATATACACTTACCATGTTAATTGCCATGAGCAAAAATAAATTTGTCCAAGGTTTTGAATAAATCATACATAAAGTTTGAGGTCAACACTTCCGTTCATTTGAAAACTACCACCAATTAATTAACATTGTACGATTGTAAATAATGGACATCTTCAACACTCCGTTGTGATATATTGTAAAATAAATTAATTAAATTCATTTATTATTTCATTTATTTAGTCTGTGTCACCAAAAAAAAAGTCGCGGTCGCGATCGCTTTAAAATTCATTCGATATTTAAAAATCCGCGCACGCGTCACGCCAGTCCATGAGAGTTCTTTTTTTTTCAGATGCGACTACCGGCAAAGACGTTTCGTGGCATACTGCCGCATCAGGAGCTCAACTCGATCAAACAAATCGAATAAATGTATTCTATTTGATGAACTACTTTATCGGAATCGGAATGCCGTCAAGTTGTCGCTCATCACGCTGCCGCGATAAATATTTATTACGATTAAGATCAATTCGCGATAAAATTCAGTTCGAGCTTAAGTTCGAGCAAAGAGCGTAAGCGAGAGTTGTTTTTATTTTTTTACATATAATATGAAGGGTGGCAGACTGGCTGAAAATCCATTTGATCGCAGGTGGCTACGGTCGCAAGTAACGTCATAGGTGCAGCAAGTATACTGCCTACATTGGTACGTTAAAATATGTATAAGGAAATGGCTCTAGAATGCCTTACATATTCATTTCAAACTCAGGTTCTTATTAAAATAATAAATAAATCAATAAATATTTTATTTTCTTTTATATTAAAATTAATATTAATACCTTTTTCTGTTTTGAATATTGAAAGTTTTTATAGTCGAATAGAGGTTTAAACTTTTCATTAAGTGAATTTTGTTACTTTTCTCCACTTACTTCTTTCTACCCTTTGACACGATTTTCACTAATGCAAAGAGCGACAAACGAGGAAGATTTGTGTTTGTAGTTTGCAGGAAAAAAAAATGTCGCTAATATATAAAAAAAGAATGAATTTACATGTCGAACGAATTCGTTGAGCTCGCTTTTGAAAATCCAAGTTACCCATTTTTAAAATGTTTACGTGTTTAATCTCGTTTCCCGTTATTTACGAGTTAGGTATTATTAGTAAACGCACTAATGCAGTTATGTTAATGACATAGAGATAATGTTAAAGTGTGTAATGAAATGACAATTTACGTGACTTCGCCCACCTTGCTAGGTGGCTGACTACTTACATAGCACTGGACTGTCTTTAGATTTACAATTCAAATAAAACAGTTCAAATATGATTTATTATGTACTAGTTTTTCAACTTGTTACGTTCGTTTTGAAGCCTTTTTTATTTGATAATATTTGATATAAATATATATTTTTTTACATTATTATTATTTATACATAATATGTAGTAATATTCTAATAAAATCATCGTTTATTAGACCTTATACATAATTATTTTGCAATTTTAAGATTAGATTAAGCTAATCTTAAAATTAGATTAGATTAAGCTTCGGATTATAACTGTTGAAAAAAAGGAGGACGTACTATTTTAACACAATTATACTGATGCATCTACCCTAAATACTATATAAGCTTACGATTACTATATAAGCTTGCATAAGCTCTAAAATTAATTTAAAAAAAAATTGCGCGGACAAAGGAGTGTGAAATTTGGTACACTTAAAGTTTATATAAAGAAGGACTGGAGAAAGGTAATATTTTGTATAACATATTCATTAGAAATTCATTGAACTAATTAAAATAAACATTGCACAGCGCACGCATGCACAAATAGTTTGATTCTAGTTACACGCCCGAGTTAACACTGCACATTGCAGGACTGCAACCCGAAAGGACAAAATGTATGGCAAATTTCATTTTTTCAATAAGTACTCATTTTAAAATATACGATGTCGTGAGTACATATTTGTTTCTTTTTTGCACACTATACCAGAGCGTATAATATGACGTCATGGACGCGAGGCGCAGAGTTAACTCGCGCGTGTAGCATATATATAATGTTTGCGAGTACTAGTATTTAGTCGGTGACCATCACGAGGGGAGTTTTAGTGCGATAAAAGCCCCACATAACCCTATGCCATTTGTGTTGCATTGGCGGCTCTTGTTATAGAATATCTTGAAGATTTGATAAAAAAATAGTAATAATAAAAGGGTAGTTACCGCGAGCAGAGTGGAGAGGGCGATTGGCATGCGCATAGCGGCGCCTAGGTGACGGAGGCGGGCGGCGGACGGGCGAGCGCGGGCCGCATCCGGCCGCCCCTCGGACCTCTACCACCGCCGCGGACTCATCGCGCACCTGCCATCAAATACAACCATTAAAACAGTACACTTTACAAAGACCTCCCCCATAATTTTCCCGTAAAATCCCAAGGTGACGATTGAAGAATACTAGCTATTAACTAGTAATCCTATGCCTTAATTTTATTATCACAAGTCACAAGTACAAAATAACAATCTACGAGTGAGCGAGACGAAAGCTCACTGCAGCTGACAGATAAGTTTTCGGGGTGTGGTTTTGATATTTTCACAGAGGGTTGAACCCCGAGTGGACCTTCCACCAATGAGAAGCAGCTGTAAGATAATAGGGGATAAAAATGCACATGCGTACCTATATATATCCTATATTTTATACATATTATTATTATAAATTTAATGTCGGATTTTGGATAAGATTTTCGCTAATGAAAATAGTCATAAACGAGGAAGGAAGTCATAACAATGTTATAAAACACTGGTTTTGTGCTCCCTGTGGTTTTGGTTTAAGACCATAGCAACCATGCATATACGCTGATGATTTTGATGGAATAAAGAGATATGGAATATTATAAAATAAGTTATGAGACAAACTATTCTAGCTAGACTCATCTTCCCAGGTAGCTCGACAATTATACCGGGAAGGTTAAGAAAAACATTTCATCGTAATATTGCGTTTAGTTTTCTAAGAACACGATTTTATTTCGTCATAGATTAATCAACAGATATAACATTCTTTACTTGTCTTTTATCAATGAGTTACGTTTTCGGCGCCTTCCCCACCCACATTGTAAATGTCCTGATGTCACACAGATAAAGGAATAGGAAATTATTGTTATTTATTTTAAGGCACGACCAAGTAATTTTATCATTAGCGCCGCCATTATTATCACTCAGGAATTCATTTTGAATGATTCAAATAATTTGTCTGTTATATTATATCTTCTTATCAATGTTCTTAAACGATAACATTATAAGTACATTTAAATTTAGATTATTTATTTGTTTTTTCCTTAAGTACGGTGCACATTTCTTTTTTTATTTTACTAAAACGTTACTAACTACATTTAACAAAAATGTTTTACTATTTATCAAATGAACTCTGGTATTTTTTGGTATATATGTAGTTGATATAACCTTGCTTTCTAAGTAAATAGATTTTAAATAATTATTTTGGTACACGCGTAAGTAGAGAATATCTCAAAAAAAAAAAACCAAAATTGCTGCTATATAGAGGGGAAGTGAATTGGATGTCAGTAGTTATTATATTTGTGTATTCAAATAGGTTTAATTATGTACCTAGAATATTTCTAGTTCATGACCTTTATATCTTCTTACTGTATATAAATTAAATATTACTCCTAACATCAAAATTTGCAAATATTGATGTGTAATAGAAATTTTAAGATTTTTTAACCAATTGATTGGGATGATAATTTAATCAAAATATTGCTAAAATGCCATATAATTAAAATATAACTTTTTATTAGTAAGTTTAAAACTGAAAAAAAAAATCATATTAAACCTTGATTAAGGTAGTAAAACAATCATGAGTGATCACAATTACCCTGGATTACTAATGTAAGAAGATAAATAAAAAAGAATAGAATTTAGCGTAAGGTGGGCGTGGATGACGTCACGATCGCAATGATGCAGTAAGTGTGAAAACGTCAAAGGTATTCACAGAATAAATAATTAATGACACAAGTGACATAACAAGATGTCACTAATTGTTTTTCTGGGTGATGTAAGCACGGTTGACTCATCTTTAGTTTTATTTTGCTCTACCATAGTACTTGCTATGAGATATTGCGTTAAGAAAGTGAAATAATAAAATTTATGCAATAATCCAATTTTAGTTAAATTTAGTAATCGGTGGATCCAGGCTGCTTCTATCCTGTCCTATTGAAAATTTATTAAGGCACTTTTTGTACCACAGCACCGCTTGTGTTATTTAAGCAACAGTAGCCACATACCATCAAGTGGAACGTCAGCCTGTCTGTGTCGAATTTAACATAAAAAAATAACATTATAATTTATATGTACTATGATAATAAAATATCATAAGTGTTACTGTATTTTGCCTTTAGGATGTATACAAATCAGTCTTTTAAAATATTTTATAAGCAAATGAGTACCTTATAGCTTAAAAAAAAAACAGTGGCACTCCAGGAGTGCCGACAGAAGTGAAAACTTGAACAGTTACGTGTGTATTTTTTGAATCGTCAGGAAAGTACATAGGTACTCTGAGTTACACGGTTACATTACATGACAAGTCGCGAGTTCAATGGTTTTTTCCAATCTCAAAAATTTTCTTTTTTTAAACTGTCAGCGATCAGTATACTAAAGTATAGCTCCTCTATACTGAAAATGTAGACGATCTTTTTGGAATATCACTTTTCTATTTTCTATTTTTATGTGAAATTACATACTGTACTTTTATAATTTGTCAACAGAGGTGTCGGTTACGGTAACAGTGTCGCGAGTTCAATGGTTTTTTCCCATCTCAAAAATGCCCAATGCGCCTAGAAGTTTTTACTTCAAAAAGTTAAAAAAGTTACGTTTCCCATTTTATTGAATAAGTGCAAACAAGTAAATGAGGAATGTCGTGTGATTGCTGCGTTACCATTGGTCGCTTGCACACGCGATGAATATCCACTTAACATTCCTGATTTACGATTGGCTGATATAATTAATGAATCATTATTGTAGTGACCGGTTGTATGTTTAAAAGCAATAAATCAGACATGCGGACTGTTTATATACCTATTTCAAATTAAATTAATGAATAATATTAATGTATTGTGAACTTACTTTGTGAATGTAGAATACGCGATTTAAATATTTTAGACGATCTCATGACATTCATTACATTGTATAGATCTAAACTAGATACCTACACAATTTTTTTACATGGAATAAGTAAACGATCAAGTCAATCTGTCTGCCAGACATTCTAAAAATATATTTGATAAGAAAAAAAATCTCATCCACAATTTTTAGTTGTTTTATACAATTTCCAAAAGGGATATCTTTCAAGTTGGTCAACAAACTTAGCTCAGAATCCGGTGGCTAGCTAACGAGTCGATTGGTGTAACTAATTGAATATTGAATTAGTTTTATGTGTTATTAAATTTATAATTTATAAATTGCAATTTATGGCTCTATGGTATTTATCTTGTGTACGTTAAAATAATAATCAAGCGTTGTGAATAGCACGAAATTAAACACAGACTTATAGAAAATTGCATATTTTTACAATTGATTTTAAGTAAGGATTGGAACTCCCTTAAAGTTCGAGTTCGAGTCAGCTTGCTCCGTTGGCCTCGTTTTTGCTGCACTTCTAAGATTCTGGCCAGGAGCAAACCTATTGAGGATAAAATCCCTTATCCTTAGGGCCTCTTTCACCATCTGTCAAGTAGGCTAACCGTCATTTAAAGTCACCTGTCACCGGGAATAATTTAACTGATATACCTTTGTTTGTACGGTAAACGTCCCAAACATTAAATAGAAAATAATAAAAAAAATCGCCTAGTATGCAGTAAACCGAGTACATAATTTAATACAACATAAAATTATTTCTAAAAGTAACTAATCAACACTTAACTTGTAGTTGGTGAAAGAGACCCTTAGTCTTACTAAGATATTAGCGCTCATTTATAACTTACCAATATATAAATGATAAAAAAAAACAGTAATTGGCAATACGTTGCTTTGTGTTAGTATATGTTTTATTGAAATTGCTGAAGACAAGTCTTGTTAATACCTAATACAAAAATAAATAAAGTAAACTATATATTGAAGTATAATAGGTACGAGTAAGGTTTATTAGAAATACGATTGTTTCTCTATTTGGATCAGAACACGTAACGAACTTGATTGTGAATCAAACTGGACCACGCGCGAATATAGTAAACTTATTGACGAACGAACACACACTAAGTTGGGTCAACGGTGCGTTTTTTTAGTATCTATAATAGATAGCTAAAGTCCTTTAGCTTATTCATGACAAAACTAGTAAATTTTCAAAAGTACTTACGATCATTGCCTAACACACATTAGGAAGTTTTTAATAGAGATATTCCGCCCGTTATTTCGAAAAATAAATGGCAGTTTGACACATTATTACACATACACAACAAACACGTTTAACAAACACGCAAGGAAAAATGTTTTTTTTTTTGAGATTAGTAAATTTCTCTATACTCGAGGTCGAAATTACCACTTTGAGGTCATTACTTCCATATGTCTCTGGTGTATTTAGTGACTTCAGTATTCGTCACTAACTTGTAATTTTGATACGTTTAATAAGTTTATTAAAAATGGTTTTCCACCTGACAAACGTCGAACTCAACCGCTGCGTCGCGTAGCACAGTGCGTAATCAAAAACTGATATCAAATCAAAACAGAGACCACTCCCTTATCTTGTTGCTTGTTGTTTTGTGTTCCGCGCTCATATATCTGTCAGATGTGATGTTGAGATGTTGCCTCCGACAAAAATAAGGCTTGGTCTGATTTTCCATAGAGCAATTCTGATTTTGCTGTCGAGGTAGGTTTAAAAATCAAATGCGTACAAATATTATAAATGCGAAAGTTTGTATGGATGTTTGTTACTCTTTCACGCAAAAACTACTGAACCTATTACCATGAAATTTTGCATACACGTTGTCTGGGACACCAGAAAGGACATAGGGTATATTTTATAACGTTACGCGGGCGAAGTCGCGTGCAAAAGCTACTATAATGTAATGTTATTCAACTAAGTTCGACAGCGTACTCGGCAACCTGCAACCTACGGCTCAGGTTGTGTTTATTGGCAACGGTAGCCACCTGACTGCAGACTGACATAAAAAAATATATACCTACCTAATAAAACATCAGCTCTTTACAAGTTAAAAACTAATCTCAGCAAGTAATTACATTGAAGCTATAGATCAAGTTGTTAATGCAATCTCATACGTCCATAATTTACATAATATGTGATCGTAAATGCCCGCTTTATATTATCCACATATAACTTCGAACCGTTTAAACAAACAAGTAATTACTAGACAAGAAAAACCTTGTTAGTACGCTTTTACATACTGTTTAATAAATATGACATAACGCGAGCTGATTTTTGCTCAGGCGCATTTACACACAGCTTTATCAGTGGCGCCAATCATACCCTACCATTTAAATCATTCAGATTTGATTAGTTGATGAAAATCTAATAAATATAATGTTAATATAAAAAAATACTGTGAAACGCTAATAAAATCCAAGGGTTTTAGACCATAACATTAAAAATAAAAAAAAACATATACGATCGTCATAATTTCCACCCAAATCACAAATTCTCATCTAGTTTCCGTTTTTAATAATAATAATAATAATTTTCAAATAAATAAATTTCAACAATGATTCACAATGCTTATAAATTTCACTAAGTGAACTTCAGTTTATAGATATTCGAATGATCGATCGAGATATCGATTGCGAATCGATATGATCATTATTCCGTCATTAAATATACAAGTGCGGGAGTCATTCGTCATCGCGTGGCGCCACAGCTCGCATACCGATTATGTAGGTTGCTCGATAAATGCGAATAATTATTGTAATATTGTAAATTGTATCAATCGTCAATGATGTTGGTGGGAGATGCTTTGATTTCAACAAATTACACCTATTTACAGTCGGGGTATAAAAAGGTTCGTCACCTTAAAGTCGACATTCGCTTGCACCTTGCCAATAATTATTATCACTCATGCCATTTCATTTAAAACGTCTTACAGTTGCCTGAATAGTGCTTTATTTTCAAAAGGTACTAAGAGATGTAGAAATGACTTGATATAGAAATGAATTTTAAAACTGACGAAGGTTGAAATGGGTGGGGAAATGGGAATGGGTGAAAACTACACGATGAAGAGCTCTCCTTGTATTGGGACGTGTATCACAAATTCATTTAGAGTTTTTTTTAAAGCAATTAATTGTATCTCAAAATTAATTTAATTACACATATTATATATTAAGTAAGTTAAATACCATAGGTAGCATTAAGCAAAGCAGCCTGTGTCTTGATATTTTTTTTGAAGTTACAAACGATTAAAGGTGATTCGTCTCTGTTTGATGGGATTTATTTTATTAAATTCTGATAAATTTTAATGTTTATGGTTCGTGAGAAAAAAAATCTTATTTAGTTATGGTATTACCTATATTAAAGTTGGGTTCAACTTGTAAAAATGTAGGTAACGCATAATACTTACACATAAATGCATATATATATGCACACACGCAAAGTGGCACATAACAGTGATATTCCTTTAGTAATTTTATTCCCTATACTTGTAAGATGATTTTAATATACCTAATGGATATTGCAGAAGCTTTATAAGATTCTTATAATGGACACGTGATAAGAATCCTTTCAGACAAGTTTGCTTGCTTATTGCTTAGTACTGCATAACATTACTGTTAGGTGTCAACATTAATTACTTCATCAGGCCATGCCAAACAAGTTAATTATAATTTTAGTGATAATGTACACGCGAGCAGCTAAGCCTAGATGAAATTAAGTACACTCGCACGTGAAAATACTGACATTATTCGGATATAGCCGGATTCTGATAATTTTGTTGCATTTAGTGGCGTCTGACAAAATTATCACCTTATATTATATATTATTATTAGTATTGTTTATCTTTCTTTTCATTAATGAAAACCGTTTCAATACACGTTGGGTGGTTTAGAAGTTATAGATATAGAAACTACTTATAGCTTCCATCTACAAAACTATAATATCTTACCTATCTAAGCTACGAGACAAATTTCTTACTTTGGACTATCAACTCTTAATACGATTTAATTTAGGACCTAAACTGGATTGCATTTGCTATTTCGTACCATCAACTTCGTTTTTGTATGAAAGCGATTTTATTTAGGAACCCAAATTAAACTGCTCTGAATTTGTATCGTCTTTTAAAGTCAGTCAACGCATGGGAAATCTGGGATCGAGTTTTAACTCGATTAAAAAGTTAATATTTTAAAGTTTTAACTTTAAAATATTTCTATTATATTAATACAATAAAGCAAAACGTAGCAATAATATTGATTTGTATTGTGCCTCTACAAATGTAAGGAATGGGCTAGTAGCCTAAAGCGTCGACCTTCTAAGGTAACCGCTAAACAATATAATATCTCACTGACAGAATTATTACGTTTAAACCTCGCAACTAAACAAACCTAACGATTTATGGTGATGATTGGAATAAGGCCAATAATGCGGTGGCAACTAGATAAATGTAGCGAATTGTTGGCGAAGGAAGTTCCGACCATACAAAATCCGCCTCAGACAGTGAATATTGTTATATATTTTATTATATATGATGAAAGGTCAATGAGTCACGCGATGGGAATGGTCGATAGACCACTTTTGATCCAGTACCAATGAATGATTCTCGAGTGAATCTGTCACTTGGTCACGACACGTCTTAAACAAGGCGCTTCCGTGTAGCACTTACCTTTGCAGACCTAATAACCTATAGAAATGACGACCCATGGGAAAAACTATTTTATACTTAAATGATTACTAGTTCATGCTTGAATGTGAATATAATTTTACTTCTTACTTAAACGTTATTCAAAAAATTAGTTAATTTATAAAAAATTAAATTTTATTAATTATTAAGATTAAATTAAAAAACAACCATAATACTCATAGGAGTAACTGTTTCATACTACTTGAAAGATTAGGTACTGTTCATGCTTGAAAGTATTATAAAATAGTAGCTGGCGCCAGCGACTTCGTCCGTGTTGAAAAAAAAAAGTAGCCTATCCTGTGTCCTGTGCGTCTAAATGTTTATCTACCAAATTTCATAAAAATCAGTTAATTCGTTTTAGAGTTATGGAGGAACATACATACATACAATACCGTATACAATACATACATACACTTACAGATTTATTATTAGTGTTGATAATTTTATATATGACGTATAATTTTGCTTGATACTGAAACATAACGTAACAAATTTCAAGAAAATAATAATAAACCAAACATATGGTAATGGTAGTGGTTTTGAGAATAAATATTTTTTATGTGAAGAGAGTTACTAAGTATATTTTTTTATAAGATTAAACAATCTAGGTATTTTATTTTATTTTATTTATTTTTAAATAAATTTTTAATTATTTATTATTTCAAAATGTCAAATCTTTGTTATGTTAGTCGCGTGTGAACATAATTATATAGATCGGTTTATCGGAAACATCACTAGGATGATATAGTATTTGCTTAGTATGCCATTTTGTTTTTTATTTTTTATTATTATTATTTTTAATTTTTTTGTTAATGTCCCTTCTCGTCGTTCGTATATCTATCGGCCGTCACCTTAACATTGCTCCGGGTCGTTACCACCGGCACTCTCTGGATTTGTCGGGATTTCGCCAACCTCTGTTAACTAACTCCGCGTGTCAATTGCTCCTCCCAATCACTGCATAGTAACTAAGTTGGACGGTTCAACTATCCCATTATTACTTCCTGGTTCTTATAGAAATGTTGACCGCAAAAAGTTTTAGAGGTCACCAATGAAATAGGTCATGGTCCTGACGCAATATGACGGCTGTTGGTTGTGTCGTACGGAGTTTATTCTACATATTTTTAACATTTTTTAATAATTAAATTAGACTTGATCTCTGCACAGACGAGAATCTTTTTTAAACCTTTTATTTGAAGCCAAACAGACTAATTGATTTCAAGAGTTAAATAACATTATGTATTTTATATTATTGTTATTAAAAACTAGTTTTTTTTCGCGATTTCGCCTGCGCCCATTTTTCTTAGGTTAAAACATTTATTCAATATTTATTCAAAACTCCTAACGAATTGCTCATATATTTTTGTTGGGTTTTATTTTTTATTTTTAGATGATCCCTTGTGAAATTCATGATCAAAAAGTTAAAAGCTATGTCATAGATAGGTAGAGCTTGGCCATGGCAAAGTTGAACCGGGCTATGGCATAGTTGAACTATGTCATATTTTATTTTTTGGCCTAACTTGGTTACCTTTTAGATTTGTTTTAGATCTATAAAAGTTACATAGGCACCGTACTAGTTTCTATATTTTAAGCTAAATAGGTACCAATTCACCCTTGTTTGCTCAGAATGAGAATACATTTTTGAATCTTTGCAAATATAAATTATATAAAGTAGAGACAAATTTGAATTTGATGCAAACTATGGTTAGTGGCCCTTTTAATTGCAGTATCGCTTAATAGTTACCATTATAAATGGTCGACAGACATATTGACAAAGTGACGACACGGTACGCCGTTGCAAGGTACGCGGGATGCAAATTGTATGACGACCGATTCAATTATATTTCCAACAAATGCTAAACAAATTTCAACTTTATTACCTAGCGCATAGAGTTAAAAATGTTTACATTATCTGTGATTGTTATTAATGGTGACATTTACCCGGGTACGTGTGGTTGGTGATTAGTTCGATTTAAGTTAATGAATATATTATTTTGTTAATAATTTGCCTGAACTGTTGTGTACATAGTTAATAGTTTGTTAGTATTTTAACTATTAATAAATTGCTATGTCATTGAAAAATATCAGTCTTTGTAGGTAAAGTTCTTAAAAGGATAAACTACTAAAGTTATAATCGTAGTTTTCGAAGGCTTAATATTCCTGTCAACTGAAAATGTTATATGTTAGATAGTTTTGCTGGACTCTTTAACGAAAAAAACGTCACCAAATCATTATTCAAACTTATAAAATATAATCTATGATTGCCATAGAAAAATAAGTATAAATTTTACCTAACTGATTTTTGTGTTCTATATGTGATCATTAATGCTTAAAAATATAACACCTTGTAAATAAAATATTATATATTTACCAATATTGAGAACATGTAGCTCGTTGATAATAAATTTACTTAAAATTTACATGAATTCATAACAACTCATCATATTGCTTATGGATGCCACACCGTGCAAAAATGGCAGCACTTTTCGTTCCGGTACAATCGCGTACAAAAATGTTTAGTCATATAGTCGTCATAATGCATATATATATTACATTGACAGCACACATAGGTTTAGGTTTATATTTCTTTATTCTCATTAAAGCTTAAAGCTACTTACATGAGAAATATAACAAAATACTTAATTAAGAAACGAAAACATTAAACAGGCAGACAAAAGTAACTAAAATTAAACAATATTTGTTCCTCATCTTTAACAATAACACGACAAAACATTTAAACATTTGACATAAAGTGTTTAAACAGCCTGGATCTGTATTTTCTAAAAAATTTTGATTGTTTTATATTCAAAGGTAATCTGTTAAAAAGCTGTGCTCCCTCAAACCATAACCATTTTTTACCATATGTTGTTCGTACCTTTGATAAGACAAGATGGCTTGCTCGCCTTGTTATGCAGTTGGAAATATCTTTTTGTTTAAGCAAGGTAATATCGGAATGAACTGATTTACATAATCGAAGTCAAGTTTATTAAAAAGTGATGCAAAACGAGAACTATTACTATCACGATACCATAAATTTGACCGCCGTTTGACTTACATTACTTAAATTTGCATGCAGTAAACCCGCCCCCAACTCACTGCACCCTTGAGTAGAAACACTAATAACACCTCCATATGGTTTCTATATTATTTATAAGATATTTTATAATCTCTATTGAAAAAATAAAAACAAAGAGTCAAAATAATCAAAAAGGGCTTCCTTACTGTATACAATGCTCTAAAAGTTCATATCTTACTATATTATTGTTAATTAATTTGAACATTTTTGCATGCGAATGTACTTGTGGTTCGACGAATGTATGCATAAAGTTTTATACGCTTTCTCTTGCCGCTGTTTTGACAGGATCGTGTATAATCACATGATATAAACGCTTCACACATTAAAACCGCAATGTAATTTAGTGGGTGTCAAGATAAAAAAATGCAGTATGTACCGATATTAAAAAAATGGTTATGCGGACTTATATTCGTGTTATATTATTATATTGACTAGTATTCGCCCTCTTCACAACTACAATATTAACCATTAAGAAGTTGGAAGGGAAACTGACTGTTTCCAATCCAAAGCTTATCAGGAGCTAAAAAGTAGTAACTGGTTACTGTCGCCTATTACTCAACACAATCAATGCCATAGGTAATGTAAGTGCACTAGCACCCTTAATAGGATAAAGAACAAGGGGATAGTAGAATTCACGTGCCAAAACACAATAACACACATGTGGTGTTTCTTCCCACTAGACTTCTGTAATGTAATACTGTCGACGGACGGGAAATGTAGATATATATATTTTTTTCTGTTCTATACAAAAATGTATAGCCACAAATAGGTATATTTTTAATTTCATTGTACTTTTTGAGGTTAATTTATTATGAAAAATTTGCAATCTTAATAGAAACTTTATTTTTGTTTTATTGTCAATGGCGTTTGCTAATTAATTCAAGCAATCCGTATTTCGTATCGAGTTACACATCGTAAATGAATGTATTACGTGTGTCTGGAACGCAAGTACCTTTCCAGTAGTTCTAGAGCTTTGTTACGGCCCGGCTTAGATTTTATTACTAGCGCAACACAGTCATGTGAACGTGCGGTGATGAAACTCTAAATTTAAGCGATGGTTAAAGCCATCCCTCAAGTATGGGTTTCATTTTATTCCTATAAAACCCATACTTGAACATAAATATTATTGCATTTTTTATATTTCATGAAATATAGGAGAAATCAAAAAGTAATAAATAGTTGCACTCGATAATAATTTATTATATCTATTGATATAAAATAGTAGTTTTATTTCCTTTTATTTTTTTATTGTTTTTCAAATTATCCATAAACATACGATGGAAATAAAAAAATGCTACTATAATATTAAGTAGCTTAAACTGGCCTAAACCTAATTTGTAAATTATAATAGGCGCGCACTGTTATATTAATTACTAGCGACCCGATCCCGGCTTCGCCCGGGGTGCATTTTTTTTAACGTAAAACCTTCCCTGATTATTCCTCTATCCATGAGTGAAGACAGAATTAAAATCGGTCCAGCCATTCTCGAGTTTTAGCAACACATTTAGATTCATTTTTTTATTTATATTGATTATAATATATAAGCAGTGTCCCTGTTTTTATGCAAAAAAACTTCTGAATGGATATTAATGAAACTTTATAATAATGTAGTTTATATAACAATAACATTTAGGATATTATTTATAAAGATACTAGGCTAAGGCAATGATGCGGGCGAAACGTTCGTCTCAATGAAAGATTACAAGCTCATTACTTTGACTGCTGTTATTTATGACGTATGTGACGCAGCTATTAAAGTGTGTGTGCATGCATTGCAATCTTAAAGTGTTCAATTAGGTATTTAAAGAGTGACTAAATTAACTACTGTTTCCTGTTTAAACCGTGCAAGTATTGCACTGTTTATAGCCCAGTAAATCTCAATAGATTATACGGCCTTAACATTGGAGTCAGCGAACTTTAATAATCAGCATACAAGTGCTCACATGGAAATGCATGAGTTTTTTTAAGCAATTGTCACTATGTCTTCAAGTCTTCCAACCACGTCAAGCAATTTTTTTTTTATTCAAAATTACTCTGTGTAGTAAATGAAAACATTAGCCATATGAATTTCTTCGATTTGTTTATTAAGAATTTCGATCATACTATCCCGACACCGCCAAAAAATAAAAAATAAATAAAAATTATCTTCAGTAACTAGATAGATTATTTTTGTGATCGACACCACCACTGTTACAAAGGTAACAGACGACATCCTATCTAAAGGGATGTCTGTCTGTCAGTCAAATTATAAAATTATTTTGTATCCAAAATCCAAACATTTCTTTTGATAAATTAAATTTATGTAAAAAATGCAAGTGAAGATAAAAATTGCACATTTTATTTTAATTTATACTTTAAAGAAAACCGAAGAAAATAAGAAACAGTTTTATACCGCATTCAACCGTAAATTGCTCTAATTTGTATAATAAACTAACGAACCAACTTTTAATTAAGTTGTCCATTTATCAGTTCATAAACGCATTAAAACAAATATGAATCTTAAAAACAATGCAATAAACGCAAGAATTAAATGGCAAAACGAGGAACGTGTAAAATTTATTTTTACCGCCCAGTATAAAGTAAATTATCCAATAAAAACCTCTAATTGAGACATTGAGTCGAATGAGCCGATTCGAATCTCAGGCTCGACGGTACAGACACATACACAAGATATAATTAACTAAGTAGTACAAAGTTATATTTTGAAGGTCCTCCTTCATAGATTTCCACCTGGTATTGTATTAGGTCCGGATTCCCATCTATTTAAAAATTCAAATTATTCAAAATAATAATAACTTATGTATGTGCAAAGTAAAGAGAATTTGACTGTGTCAAAATGACAATGGTATAAACGATAACGGTATAAACGACAATGGTATAACATAAACGATAAAAAATTTGTACCGGTAAACAAAAAGCCCTAAAATTTGTGTAATATATGTACATTAGTATGTGCGTGCATATATAAAAATCAATACTAATAATAAATCTGTAAGGGTTGGTCATAACTCTTAAACGAATCAACTGATTTTCATGAAACTTGGTAAATAAATATTTAGACGTACGAGACACAAGATAGGCTACTTTTTCTTTTTCAACGCGGACGAAGTCAAGGGCGCCAGCTAGTATATCAATATGACCCAACTATTGTTCGACTAAAAATAGAATGGATCATAATTATTTTTTGGAGATAGAAATGGTTGTATTTTTTTAGCGAGCCATTGGACGAGTGGTTATAGTGCTCGCCTTGGCGCTCTGATTTGTTGTCTGTAATATATCTTCGCTTCGCTCGTCTTGTCGCCACTTTGGTGGAGTCCGAGCCTTACGCCTACAATATATATAATTGAAAGCAATTGTGTCGACGACTGTACCACGTCTAGTGAAGCTTCTACACCGACAGGTATCGGCCGCAAATTATCCATGTATACAACAAGGTCATTTAAACATTCTAACCTATATATTTATATGTGCGATTATTATCTGAACGTAATATTATTCAAATGTTATCCTATTGATATTAATATTGCAAGAAAGGTCTATCAAAAATATTATTTACGATTTATTGGTAAGAAATTTCATTTCTAGCAAGCAGGTCTATTTCCAGAAGTGTTGACCAAAGTCAAGATCGAATGTTAAGGCAAAAAAAAAATTCACTGACATTCACAAATGAAAGAAAACTTGCGAACAAATAAAAAAAATCTTCGCAAGCGTTACTTTTATAATTTATGATGAATGCGAAACCACTTTGCCGACCACCGGGATTAGTCAGGGTGCTTGCATATATTAAGGGGTTTGCACATAGTGAATCGGAACAAAAATATTTTACATTTCGCACTAAATAAGTTTTCTCTATACTTAGATTTATTTTTTATTCAATAATTTCTTCCATACGGCGGGTTACCATCCTCATCTTTAAAACATCCTTTATAATGCGAATTGCCAGGATTTGGAACTCCCTGCCGGAATCTGTGTTTCCGAGCTCATATAACCCAAATCTTTTTAAAGTTTGAGTGAATAGGTATCTTCTCCATCATAGCTCATAATTATATCTATCATAGACTCCATCATAGGCCATCATAGATCTCCATCATAGGCCTCATCTTCGTTACGCAGCTGGATTCTGGCTAAGAGGAAACCCATCTCAAATAAAAAAAACTGTTTCACACATAAGTAATTATTTTATATTATATGATTGATGTTAATATTATTAATACGTGAGTTTATTTTTTTGTTATACTTTTAAGCCTTACTTACCATAAAAAATACTTTAGTTTTGAACCTACTTATTACATCTTAAAAATTATCTAAGATAAATTTTATTGGATATTGAAGATACTTAGATATTAAAATTGTTTGTATTTTGTTAAAAATTGAATTTCACGCAGATTCACATATATTTATATTTACAAATATTTATATACGATATATATTTTTCGAGTACAGCGTGTGTGTACGAGCCCTTAAAACAATATTTCACTTTACCATACGAAAGGCAACTGACGATATCTTTCATCGGCTATGTTGGTGTTCCGCCAATTCTATTTTATTGCCCATAAAGTTTCTGTTAAAAAAACTCACCAGAGCGTTAGTATGTGTAGTAGGAAGCTTTTTGGTGTGATGTGCCATTACTGCCCTACTTAACGTAAGAGCCCGTTAAGGTTTTACTGTTTTGTTAAAAAAAAATAGAGCAATATGTTTTCGTTTAACTACTTTATTTGATTTAAAAATAATAATTTCTAAATAAAAAATGAAACTAGGTGTCATGTATTTAGTACTTTATATATTATTTTTGATTTATTTTTGTATACAGGTATATTATCTAGGCTCAGCCAATCGCATGTGTTTTCAATCACGTGTATCCACGTTATTGGTGATCACGTGGTTTAGTGCTCCTTGCGTGGATCACATGGCCAATTATGAAAATTTAATAATTTTATTAATGGTTTATGTTTGAATATGTTGGCAAATTTGGTTTAAAAAATTGGTGGCCTCTATTCAAGAACTCGTCTACCCTATCGGTTATTCGCTCTGCGACCAATGTGACCGGCCCATTCAGCATGCTAATTCCCTCGGCCAAGTCGACAACTTTGGTTCTTTGGCGAATTTTAGAATTTATGATCCTATCTACCAAAGAAACTCCGAGCTTAGCTCGTATCATAGAGCATCATATAATAGATTAGACCGTCTGGCTGTCTATGGACCTTTTCACATTAAAGATGGCGCTAAACAAAATATTCCTTCATTGACTATTCCTATATTTGTTTGTATCAAAGTTATTCACAAGACAGTGAACACACATTACTTATCAATTTGGTTCAATCAGTTGCATCAGAGAACTTGACCTTAAGCGGCAGAGAAAGACAAGGCATCAACCTTTCGTTGCTTCTTATTAATTTACGATTTATTCGAATAAAAGTGTGATGCTTGCATTACGTGAATTTTGCAATCCATTCGAATGTAACAAGAAAATAATTTGTAAGTTTTGATATTGCAGGTAATCTATGTACTAACATTTTAGCCGCCACAGTCGGATTTATCCAACAATTATTTTCGTGTCTATTTCGCTAGAGCCGGATATATACGACAAATTCCTCTACTTGTATAATGTTTATTTTAAATCATTGAGTTACTTTCTTTTAAAAAAAATTACAAGTCAGACGCTAGAGGCACGACAACTAAGAAAACAAGCGATTAAAGGGTTAATTAAAGTGTCCATCACTATTAATTACGAGTAAATATACAAGTACCTTCTAAATGACAAATTTAGTGGTGTCATTTAAGAAAACCATTCGAATCTTATTAAATTCATTAATCAGCTAAGGGCCTCTTTCACCAACTGCAAGAAAAGTGTTGATTAGTTACTTTTAGAAATAATTTTATGTTTTATTAAATTATGCATTAGGTTTAGTGTATCGTAGGCAGACATAGGTGAATTTTTTTTTAAATTTTCTTTTTAATGTTTGGGACTTTTACCGTACAAACAAAGGTATATCAGCTCCATTATCCTCGGTGACCCGTGACTTGAAATGACGGTTAGCCTACTTGACAGATGGTGAAATAGGCCTTAGTGCCTCTTTCACCAACGTCAAGTAGGCTAAACTGTCATTAAAAGTCACCGGTAACCCGGGATAATGTACGGTAAACGTCCCAAACATTAAATAGAAAATAATAAAAAAAAATCGCCTATCGAATGATGCAGTAAACCGAGTGCATAATTCAATAAAACAGAAAATTATTTTTAAAAGTAACTAATCAACACATTACTTGTAGTTGGTGAAAGAGGCGCTTAATCTCATTAAATTGTTAGCATCATAGAAATGGACGGGCTATCAATAAATTCAACGCCAATCAGCCAATAGATCTTATCATTCAATCAATAAACATGTCTTGATCGTGTACTCCACTACAATTAACAATTCAATCTTTTAATTAACATCGAGTTTTGGTCTTACCGATTTGTTATTACGGTGCCTTTAAAGGTTTCTTTCTGATCTCATGTATTTAGTAGTCTGTGTTATATATTTTTTATACACTGTGATTTGTTGTTAGTGTCAGATGTACGATCATTGAATTATTATTGAATTCATTAGTTTCAATATTCTATAATTCAATATTGTATTCACATTGAATATTGAATAGCCTTACATTGTCATAGTTAACTAGCAGTGATATGTTAAGTACTACGTACTAGATGGAACACTCAAGACGCGGTAAGTGTTCCAAGTGATTGGAGTTCCGACGTCCTACCCGTTCACAGTCATACGCTCTCGTAGAGATTAGGCGCGTTATTATTTTCAAAACCAATAAAAATGCCGTCTTGTGTGATGAGATATTGCAAAAATACAACAAAAAATATTGGTAAAACTGCTGGTGTGACGTTCCATAGGTAAGTTGTATTAATATTGAAACGTTTAATAGGTTAATATTTAATTTGTTAAAACCGACGTGCTTATCGGGTCGATCATATTAATATTCAGTTGTCTACGACTTGACGTATTGACCTTGACACTACTGCCGCGCCGTACCCCGCGCACCTTCCGCGTTGGAACATGAATTTAGCAAGAAATCGTAGGGAGTGCTCAATCTAGTACTTACTTAACATATCACTGTTAACTAGTGATCCGCCCTCGGCTTTGCAGTTACGCTTTTTTTTGCAAACCATGCTAGTTTATTGCTCTTTTATTTAGCGAAAATGGTATGATAATTAGATGGGTGGTTTAAAAGAAGTTACGTTTATCCTAACAGGCTCAGTACCTTGTTAGAATTAGGGAAGAATAAAGATTCTCTTACTAAACCGGAAAACAATACTCACGCTGTGATTTCAAATAGGTAGTCTTTTCCGAAACAATTTTGTGTTTTGGTGAGTAATTAAGTAATCAGGAATATGTCTCTTTCTAATCCCTTAAATTTAATACTATTATGGTTAGCACAGCACTTGAAACTCCTGTAACATTGCTTGTGTTATAGGTGACGTTATCCACCTATCATCAAGTGGACTATCAGACAGTCTGATGACGTTGACATAAATAAATAAATAAACTTGGTGTAGGGACTTTTTATATTTTGACATCTTAAAATCCACATGCGAGAGTAATTAGAAATAAATAAAAGAAAAGAAATTTTATTAAGAACACAAATAGCACATGCAAATGCAATAACAAGTTTAATAAGAAAAATCTTAATCTGTGTGTGCTACAACTTACAAGTCACATACAGCGCTTATCTTCGGCTGGGACCTCATAGTATATTAAAAAACTAGCTGGCGCCCGCAACTTCGTTCGCGTTGAAAAAGCAAAAAGTAGCCTATCTTGTGTCCCATACGTCTAAATGTTTATCTACCAAGTTTCATGAAAATCAGTTGATTCGTTTAAGAGTTATGGAGGAACATACATACTAACATACATACAGAAAAAAAATCTAAAAATCGTCAATTTAGTTTCAGTATCATGTATAGAGCCCATAAACACGATATCTCTGAAAACAAAGTAACTTACTCCATGACCAACCCTTACAGATTTATTATTAGTATTGATAATACTATCAAATATTGTAGACTTACGTTGAAGAAGCATATGAAAGTATTTATCTTAAAGTTAAATTTTCTTGAGACCAAAAAGCTAATGAGCCACACACATTTGAGATACATTCCGATAACGGTTATTGTTTAAAAAGCAACGGACATCGCGTGACAATAACTGTGATTATTGTATTATTGAAGGTATGTGTGGCGTTTAAGCCACAAAGGACTTTCCGTCGTCATGGCCGGTTGAAAACCTAAATTGAGATGTCACCAAGTAAAATGTCACTTACAATGAAAGCGGTGCGATCAGAACAAAAGAGTGACGATTGAGGCGCCAACTC
Source organism: Synanthedon formicaeformis (assembly GCA_945859745.1). NCBI lineage: Eukaryota > Metazoa > Arthropoda > Insecta > Lepidoptera > Sesiidae > Synanthedon > Synanthedon formicaeformis. The sequence goes on along the minus strand of OX243968.1, from coordinate 845,644 downwards.
GTTTATCACAAGTTAAGCGTTGTTGTTTCGTTAACGACAATTGAGTTTAATGGAACCGAGTATCAATTATGGTTGAAGATATTATTAAGGCGAGGACTTAGCAGAAAAGCGTTATTTTCGTCGCCTAGTTTGACTTCTTAGAGTAAAATTACATGTTAGATAAAGATACAGTGCATAATAGACTATATGGAAAAAAGTTGGAATCGGGCAGATTTATAAAAAAAAAAAATTTCTGAGAAAAAATTTTTAGTAAAATACTGTTAAAAAAACTTACTTTTCACAGTACTAAAAATTTTCCTAATAACTTAATACGTTCTACACTAAAGTTTGAATCGGCTACTTTTATTTCTTTTTTCATATTTTACACAATATTTAAGAAAAACCTTCCAATTTTTAATCTGTTCTATCTCCGAAGAGCTACAAAAATTTGTTGCGCAATATTGCATCTTAATTCATAGGATATTAGGTTGCGGTCATTTTGGTAAAAATAAACAAACAATCAAATCTTTCCTCTTTGTAATATTAGTATAACACAGCGAAGCAAGGTGCCCATTCTTAACACTAATATGAACGAATAGTGTCCGAAAGAGTCTATATTAAGATTTTTTATTTAAAATACTGATTCTGTGGTTACACGCTTATAAGTTGCAGCCCTTGCATAAAATGTCACCAGAAAAGACAAAAAGAAGATGGCGATAATAGAACCGTTTAAACATCTTATTTCTTAAATAAGTCAGTTAACCTTAGTGATGTAAAAATTAGTTTGTGGCGGTTTTTTATTGAACACGAATTACAGTTTCATTTGAAAACGATATAGATTTATGGGTGTCAATGTTCCGTTTTAATGTTTATGCGTTTGTCAATGACAAAGCAATTCACGAGATGTGGTGAGCTAAAAGATTAATAACCAGGTTATATTAGTTCTTCTGTATTTGTTGGGGCATGTCTGATAAAAATCGACCTTTGTACGTTATTCTCAACAAGGTTTTTTCTAGCTTTTTTAATTAGAAGGACAATTGTATTGTTCATTTTCATAACGATTGTTCGTTGTAAAAACGAATTTTCTGACAGTAAATAAACATTTTTATTTATTTATTTATTTATGAAGGGAGATAGCTCCAAAGTTCTAAGTTGTAACACCTTATCCTAGTAATGCAGATGAACCAAGCATCTGTTCTTGTAATTATACAATATAAAACAAACAATGTTCGTACTACGCCGATTTGTTTCACTTTCCCCTATTAAAAATTAAGAAAGTTAAAAGTCGAACAGTATTAGAAGAACATTATATAATAATCCATATAGAATATCATTTGTTACATCATCTACCCCGAAATTTCAGCATCGAATATGCCAATTAGCATCGAAATAATTATAATATATTTGCCCAATTTGTCATTTTCCTTCAGACATTTGAAATTATAGCAAAATATATAAATTTTCATACCGTGATAATTTTTTACTCGTCCGAAACTTGTGCAGTTTAGGTGGTGTATCTGAAAAATAAAAGAAATATCAATTATTAAATGTATTACGTTCCTGGGCAGAGTAATAGCCACTTTCTTATAGAAGAATAAGGGGTCGTAGAATCCATTCTGATTCTTGCTTCTTCTATCTTATCTTATCCCAGGATAAGGCGGCAATGCACCAGCATCCACTCTGACATTGCTCGTATTTTTAGGTAAAAAAAAGCCATTTAATAAGCTGACATCTGCTTGTTTGTGGTTCTCATAAAAAATGTTTACTCAAATCTTCGTAAGTATTAATTAATTTTATAAAAACACTAGCTGGAGCCCGCGACTTCGACCGCGTTGAATAGCCTATCCTGTGTCCTGTACGTCTAAATGTTTATCTAGCAAGTTTCATGGAAATCAGTTAATTCGTTTAAGAGTTATGGAGGAACATACATACATACATACATACATACATACATACATACATACATACATACATACATACATACATACATACATACATACATACATACATACATACATACATACATACATACATACATACATACATACATACATACATACATACATACATACATACATACATACATACATACATACATACATACATACATACATACATACATACATACATACATACATACATACATACATACATACATACATACATACATACATACATACATACATACATACATACATACATACATACATACATACATACATACATACATACATACATACATACATACATACATACATACATACATACATACATACATACATACATACATACATACATACATACATACATACATACATACATACATACATACATACATACATACATACATACATACATACATACATACATACATACATACATACATACATACATACATACATACATACATACATACATACATACATACATACATACATACATACATACATACATACATACATACATACATACATACATACATACATACATACATACATACATACATACATACATACATACATACATACATACATACATACATACATACATACATACATACATACATACATACATACATACATACATACATACATACATACATACATACATACATACATACATACATACATACATACATACATACATACATACATACATACATACATACATACATACATACATACATACATACATACATACATACATACATACATACATACATACATACATACATACATACATACATACATACATACATACATACATACATACATACATACATACATACATACATACATACATACATACATACATACATACATACATACATACATACATACATACATACATACATACATACATACATACATACATACATACATACATACATACATACATACATACATACATACATACATACATACATACATACATACATACATACATACATACATACATACATACATACATACATACATACATACATACATACATACATACATACATACATACATACATACATACATACATACATACATACATACATACATACATACATACATACATACATACATACATACATACATACATACATACATACATACATACATACATACATACATACATACATACATACATACATACATACATACATACATACATACATACATACATACATACATACATACATACATACATACATACATACATACATACATACATACATACATACATACATACATACATACATACATACATACATACATACATACATACATACATACATACATACATACATACATACATACATACATACATACATACATACATACATACATACATACATACATACATACATACATACATACATACATACATACATACATACATACATACATACATACATACATACATACATACATACATACATACATACATACATACATACATACATACATACATACATACATACATACATACATACATACATACATACATACATACATACATACATACATACATACATACATACACACACACACACACACACACACACACACACACATACACACATACATACATACATACATACATACATACATACATACATACATACATACATACATACATACATACATACATACATACATACATACATACATACATACATACATACATACATACATACATACATACATACATACATACATACATACATACATACATACATACATACATACATACATACATACATACATACATACATACATACATACATACATACATACATACATACATACATACATACATACATACATACATACATACATACATACATACATACATACATACATACATACATACATACATACATACATACATACATACATACATACATACATACATACATACATACATACATACATACATACATACATACATACATACATACATACATACATACATACATACATACATACATACATACATACATACATACATACATACATACATACATACATACATACATACATACATACATACATACATACATACATACATACATACATACATACATACATACATACATACATACATACATACATACATACATACATACATACATACATACATACATACATACATACATACATACATACATACATACATACATACATACATACATACATACATACATACATACATACATACATACATACATACATACATACATACATACATACATACATACATACATACATACATACATACATACATACATACATACATACATACATACATACATACATACATACATACATACATACATACATACATACATACATACATACATACATACATACATACATACATACATACATACATACATACATACATACATACATACATACATACATACATACATACATACATACATACATACATACATACATACATACATACATACATACATACATACATACATACATACATACATACATACATACATACATACATACATACATACATACATACATACATACATACATACATACATACATACATACATACATACATACATACATACATACATACATACATACATACATACATACATACATACATACATACATACATACATACATACATACATACATACATACATACATACATACATACATACATACATACATACATACATACATACATACATACATACATACATACATACATACATACATACATACATACATACATACATACATACATACATACATACATACATACATACATACATACATACATACATACATACATACATACATACATACATACATACATACATACATACATACATACATACATACATACATACATACATACATACATACAGAAAAAAGTTCTAAAAATCGTCAATTTAGTTTCAGTATCATGTATAGAGCCTATAAACACGATATATCTGAAAACAAAGTAAATTACTCCATGACCGAACCTTACAGATTTATTATTAGTATTGATACAAACATAAATTTCTATTTATACGATCGGTCAATTTGGATATTTTTGAATAGTTTACACGAAAAATTAAAAAAAAAAGTCAAATAGGTTGTAAAATTTTATGGCGGTCGAATCCGCGGGGCGTAGTTAGTATGCTAATACTTGTCGGCAAAGGGACGTGACTCAATTGACGCAAGGGGAACGTATCTGTCACTTTATTATATGACAATGTTTACCATTCAGCTTATTCACACGAATCAAATCTCATATCTGATAGAATTTAAATTTCTGCTCAGACAAGTGTAACAAACAACGCAGCGGGAGCGCTTGCAATATTAACAGTTTTGTTAATCAAAGCAAAATTGATCTTATTGCTTTAGTGTTAGGGTTCGTAATCCTAACAGGGTGTATGGTACTTTATTTACACTATTTCTTGCACATTGGATTGAGGACTTTATTGAGAAATAGTTTCAGTTCAAGATTTATTGTAGTTAATCCAACGTAGGTAGTTTATGTCTAGTCAGCGAAATATCGCCGTGAAGTTAATTTAGTTTTAACACTATGGCTAATATATAATTTTGCTAGACTATTTTTTTAATAAAGTATGCTATGAGATATTCAATTATATTAGCCATTAAAATGCAAGTAAAATAAATTACAATAATTAGTTAACTGATAAATTTATGGGCCTTAATAGTTGGCCAATTTGCGTACAGTTTAAGGATTTTATATTCATGTAGTAACAGAATGCTAAAATACTGGTTCCTTGAAGTGAGAAATATTAAATAATTTACAGCAATTCCTTGCTAATTTGGCGGTTACTGAGACAAACTAAGTATTAGAAGTAAATTTCTGCTTAAGCACCTTGAAATCAGTTTGACAAAATCAAAATTAATGTTTTATGCATGGAAATAAAACTACATTTTACTACATATTTTTTTTTAATGAAAAACAAAAATGTAAGTAGTACTCAAATTTTTCTTAGTTCTAGCATTTTCTTAGAGCGCCTACACACAGCCCTAAAATAGGTGACAATATCGGGGCAATGGTGGGGAGTCCCCTAGATCGCTCTCTTGATCGCTCCATGTGTAGGCAAATCGTAAACATAAGGGTCAGCGCCGACGGACGGAGTGGCAGCGAAGAGTTAGTCTCTTCGCTTTATTTGGTACAATGAAATAAAATGACGGCGAGCGACTGAAAGCGCGGTCGAGAGGCGCGCGGCAAATCGATACAGTCGTATTCAGGAGCACTTTAGGTTGAATTTAAATTGTTAACTAAATTAGTCTCTTCGCCGCCACTCCGTCCGTCGGCGCTGATCCTAACTAAGAGGCGATCAAGGAAGCGCGATCTAGGGGGTTTCCCACCACTGCTCCGATATTGCTTGTAGTGGCAGCGCACACTGTGTTTCTACCCCTAACAACATATTAATATGTGCTCGGTATTGTGTTTCGGTGAGTGAATAAGGGTTGTTAGAGTCAGAGCCCATTTCCCTTTTCCTATCAAGGTCGGCAGCGCACTTGGATACCTGTGGCGTCACTTGCGTTATTAGGCGACGGCATCCACCTACTATCAAATAGAGCGATCCCTACCTGACGATCTTTACGTAAACAAGTGTAAATAAGTGTTTTAAGTTTTGAATATATATTATATAAGGATACAGTAAGGTTTACAAATACCCTGTACCATGCAATTTAGTCCTTCGGGAGGAAGTAAATCAAGGCTGTTTGCCATAGTTGCGCAAATAAAAAAAGTCATGTTTACTCCTTTAAAGCAATGCAACTTTACAATAAAATAACGCAATATGTAACCTGTCCAGTGTCCACCTCTTAAAGGGGATCCCATCATTAAAAGAGTACATACAACGATTACACAAAAATTCAATCCAATTACCACATCCATTGTGGTTTAAAAGCCGCTGTTATGCGCTCAGAGAGCAATGAATAAATCAATTCCAATATTTGAACATCAATCTGTTTAGGCAACTCATTAAGAGGGCGCCGAGTAAGTTCAATGTGGGGTTTTTATAAACGCTCAGAACATGAGAAAATTCCGACAGGATAGCGTGAGAACGCCGCGTTTTACGCCACCGTCAATATTAGTTCCACACAATTTCATTGTTGATGTAAAGGTTAGAAGCTAGTTTTCGAATGCACCATCACACATATATCTGACACCGTCCGCAGCTTTACACCTCCGTTAGATGTTTAGTTAAGTAATTAGGCTGTCATCTTGCTGAATAGTAAGTAGTATTAGGTGGTGGCTCACTTTTATGACTGCCATGCTCGAATTCGTCCTGGGTGGGTTTGCCTTTTAACATATAGGGTTAGCACTAAGAAATTTGATCTTAAATTTTTCCTTATTTGGAGTAGTGTGTATTAATTTTCTTGTTGGAAATTAATTTCTACGACTGGTAGGCAATTTGTACCATGGCAGATACAAATTGAAAACACGATCGGAACTGTACTTCAGAAAGACGTGGCCATTGAATGAATACTATGGTAGTCGATACAGTCCATTAAAGTATCTAAACTGGTACTAAGACACAGGTCCTAGGACCTTTGCTTCTACGCCCTAAGACCTTCCTCCCTCTTGGTTGTAATAAAGTAGGTTAGTTAGAGACGCCAGAACCCATTCCACAATCCCCAAAAAATTCACAATTAAAAGGTGAGCTTTTTGCACACCCGGTGATTTTTTTCTTCGAAAACAACTTTGCCTATTAAGTAGGTCTTCTATAGAGAGAGAGAGAGAGAGAGAGAGAGAGAGAGAGAGAGAGAAGTTGCCATCGGGCAAGTGGTCTAACTGTCGACCATTCTTAAAGGAATGTGATGTAAAATGCTATCCAACCCTGCTAATGTTTCTATAAAAACTACTTTTAAAAACATATTTGAAAATTTTATGATATTTTTTAATAACACAATTATTTTGAGTTAGTAGCAATGTAAGTCATATAATATCTCAGTACGAATAAATTCCTTCATCGATGCTTTTGAATTAGATTTTTCACTCAATCGTTCCCTTGCGAAGTAGTAAACAAAATGTTTCATGCAATTATACAATTTATGCAACAATAATTGTCACGACTAATAAATGCTTGACTATTCCGATTGGTTATTTAGGATAATTTGATCACTTCACCGTTTACTTTAAGATAATATTCCTACTTTCTAGATATCGCAATATACCTAAGTTTAATGCATGAAAATTTATAATTACGACTACCTTCATGTGTTTTTTATCTTTTTCATAGTATCTATATTTATAGATTACTATGCCAAAGGCAAAGATCTTATTTATAGTATACTAGCTGGCGCCCGCGACTTGGTCCGCGTTGAAAAAGAAAAAAGTAGCCTATCCTGTGTCCTGTACGTCAAATGTTTATATAATTCGTTTCATTCTAAAAATCGTCAATTTAGTTTAAGTATATCATGTATAGAGCCTAAAAACACGACAAAGTAACTTACTCCATGACCAACCCTTACATATTTATTATTAGTATTGATGATATATTTATAGAACAGATTTTGATAAAACTTCGTAACTATGTGTAATTTGATCCAACTTCAAAGATAGGATAGTTTACATTTTGAAAATGCTAAGAGTGAGTGAAGTCAGTAATATATTTGAGAGAATTTCAATTTTAAATTTACGTTATACTCGTAGCTAAAATGTTTTCATGCAAAGGCTTTATTGGAATACTAGCTGGTGCCCGCGACTTCGTCCGCGTTAAAAAGAAAAAAGTAGCCTATCCTGTGTCCTGTGCGTCTAAATGTATATCTACCAAGTTTCATGAAAATCAGTTGATTCGTTTAAGAGTTATGGAGGAACATACATACATACATACATACAGAAAAAAATTCTAAAAATCCTCAATTTAGATTCAGTATCATGTATAGAGCCTATAAACACGATATCTCTGAAAACAAAGTAACTTACTCCATGACCAACCCTTACAGATTTATTATTAGTATTGATAACTCGGGAAAAATTCACAAGTACTTCACATTTTAGCAAATAATTGTATTTACTGGATATCTAATTACTTTCAGTGTTTAGTTTGCTTCCAAACTTTAATATGATATCTCAGAAACGTTGTATTTTTATGTTATTACAATCAATAGAGCGTAAGCGGCTTGTGTTGGTAATTTTTGGTACATGGATTAATTTTTGAACATGCCAACCAGATCGAATCCAAAGGCAAAAGTAAGTCTAACAAGGAAACAGTACAGTCTACTTACAGTACAGTTGAAATGAAAAATTATTTTTTATTTTAGCATATTTGTCCCAATATAATTAATTGCTGTCACTTCTTTATTAAGGATCTAATCACAGTAAAGTTTTGTTTTGTAAGCTCACAGGCCGACAAAAGCACCCTTTACTTTAGTCCTTCGCATTCTCATTTGGACTTGGAATAGAATTAATTAATATTACTTGTTGATATTTGAGTGTACAGTTTGTTGATGATAAAATATAAGTCATTAATTTTAATAGTTTTGATTGTATATTAAGTAATTCTTGGAATACACAATTAAAACTATTAAATGGGACACAAACGCTCTATTGAACCTAATGGGGTAAAATAGGGGATGGAACTATAATGGGTGTATATAGCGAAAAACAGTTAGCTACTGTCTGCAACTACTAAAAACAAATTAAAAAAATAATTAATGAAAATAATAATCTAATTAGATGCAGATATACGACTGCAGAACGCAATGTGCCTTTTTTCAATGTGCCATAATATTTATTGTGTCATATACATCATCAATACTAATAATAAATCTGTAAGGGTTGGTCATGGAGTAAGTTACTTCGTTTTCAGAGATATCGTGTTTATAGGCTCTATACATGATACTGAAACTATAATAATAAATAATAATAATAATAATATAATAATAATAATTATTATTATTATTTAGACGCACAGGACACAGGATAGGCTACTTTTTTCTTTTTCAACGCGGACGAAGTCGCGGACGCCAGCTAGTTTTTAATGAATTTATGGTCTTACAGAAGAACAAACGACCCGTTGTAATGATGAGCCCCTTAAATGAGCGGGAAGCGGGCAGGGTTGGCAGGGCCAATTTTGGGAATAAACTTTTCATAGTTGGCTCTAGTTATTTCTTTATAACTTTTTAACAAGGTGTCTAACAAAATATTTTAATACACAAAAAATCATAATTATTGTCTTCATTATTAATTAGTATTTAGTAGCTTTCAAGCTACTTTTTCCGCGTATCTATATAAATTGTAGCCAATGTGTTATTCAGATGTCTAAACTGTATTTATGTTACTACAGTCTTAACAAAATTCGTTTAAGTAGCTTTAAATCCATACAGTCTCACACCCTCATTTAAAATATTAGTGTTATGCAAAATTTCACCCCGTTATACGCTAATTTGAGTTACTCTTGTATTGCTGTAAGCGCCTCTTTCACCAACGTCAACTAAACCGTCACTTAAAGTCACCTGTCACCGGGAATAATTTAGCTGATATACCTTTGTTTGCTCCCCCCCTAGGTGGGCCATGACCTTGTCGTGGTGGGGGGCTTACCCTCGACATTCAAGGGGGTCGCGGGGGCCGGTGGTTCTCACTGGCCTTTCCTCGTCCCATCGGATTGTTGTTGGGGACCAAGGAGGCCCACACCCGTGTGCTCCGAGCGGGCTCCGTTCTGCGGAGCTCGTGGCGGAGTCTCTGCCATTCTCCCTGCCAAAATCACGAGGGATTTTGGCATGAACATGAAGTCACTCCTTTTACATAACATTGGCAGATAATGGCCATTCCCAAAATGAGCCGAAATACCATTATACGTAAAGAAGAAGAAGTTTGTTGTACGGTAAACGTCCCAAACATTAAATAGAAAATAATTAAAAAAATTTGCCTAACGAATGATGCAGTGAACCGAGTGCATAATTCAATAAAACAGAAAAATATTTCTAAAAGTAACTAATCAACACTTTACTTGTAGTTGGTGAAAGAGGCGCTTAGTCTTGTATAAATATAACGAGTAAGTCACAGAAGAGAGATAAAATATCGGTCCCATCATAATCAAATTATATGTTCTATAATGTGTACCGGCCAATAAAACGGATGGTTCCCGCCTAATTATCATGTTTCACACTTGGTCCTATAGAAAAATAATTAGTTAGATTCTCATAGAGACACTTTAGATAGAGTATGCTAATGAATGAAGAAAGGAATGGGAGATTTTTGAAGTTGAGATATTTCATGTATGCAGGGGTAAAATATATTACAAAAAATTATACTTCGGCGGTCCACTTGACAGTAGGTGGCTATCCTTTACCTATAACACAAGCATCGCCACAGGCCATAGGTGCCGCCATAGGTCGGCATAGATAAGGGATAAGGAATAGATGGGGTAATGTGCTGAGGCATCCCTTACTCACTCACCGAAACACAACATCACTTGTGCTGTTATTTTACGGTCGTTTCACCAGAACAGAGCCAACTTTGCTAAGATCATATCCAAAATTGACCCCGTCGGGAATCGAACCCGGGGCCCCTGAGATGTTAGGTTACTTTAATAATCGATGTTCCAAGAAACTTCAAAAATCATAACGGTATCTTTACGATTTGAAATAACCAAATAAAAACATAATTATTATAACAAATTAAGAATTTATAACTTCAATTTGTAATTATTCTTTTATAAGAGGTGTAAAATAATATAAAATATAATTAGTTGCTGTCTTATTTCTATTTCTTTAAGACCATATCATTCTTAATTGATAAAAAATAAATAAAAAAATCATTCAGTAAGCTATTTCTAGAGACCATTTAAGTTGAACGGCGCGTTTAAATTGTAACTTCAAGTTATGGTTAAAGGTACTAGCAACATTAAATTGTGTCTTGTAAACAGTGGAGCCAATAACTCTGCCGTTAGAAAATTTTAACTAACTTAACTACCATATCTGTCGAGCGAAACTTATTTGCTGTAAACCACTTATTTGTGTTTCTTTACACTAGTTTAAATTAACTTCGGGTTTACTCAAAGGATTTGGGTTGAGTGAATAATTCTAGAATAATTGAGTTGAGTTAGAACATTAGAATTTTTTGTGTACTATAAAAACTAAATATTAGTTTGTTTAGTACCCAAAATATACTGTTTTTTTATTATTATTTGCAAACGTGACAATTGTATTTTTTTTCGAAAATTTTGAATCTTCTGAATGGCAATTTTTTTGAAATATTTATCTGATAATAACTGCGTGCAATCATATAATTCAAATTTAAGATGTTTATCCTTTAAATCCTTATTGTATTTAGTTTTAACTAGTTACTACAATTATATCCGGATAAAGGGTGATTTTTTCTTAACAGAACTAGTCGAGTATTGAGTGGCAGGTAGGACGCCGCACAATTTCTTTGACCTTATTAAGGTCCCAGTTCACCATCAACGTAGAGAATTTACAAGCGTAGCTAATAACACACGTTGCACATTTATTGCAGGTTCAAAATTTTTAAGTAAATAGTATAAAAAGAACAGCAGTGCCGAAGAAGGAAAGCCGCACAAAAGAACTCTCAGACTGTATTTATTATAATGAACAATTTAACGGTGTAGATGTAAGCGAAATAAATTATTAACAATATTCAAGAACATTCTAATTCATTTATATTTACACTGTTTTTATAAAAAAAAAAATTTAGCAAAATCATATAAAATTAATATTTAAATCTAAAATTTGTATTTTACAATTATGGATGCATGACTTGAGCGCAGTGTCGAGGCCAGTTCTCACCAGTTTTAATTTCCATTGACTTAACAATCACACGTTAACTCTACTTGCATACACGTGCATTTACGAATTACCGAACGTTGCTAAGCGCCAGTTTCACAAACGTCAAGTAGACCAAACTGTCATTTAAAGTCACCGGTAACCGGGGATAATGGAGCTGATATGATATACCTTTGTTTGTTCGGTAAACGTCCCAAACATTAAATAGAAAATAATTTAAAAAAATCGGTTATCGAATGATGCAGTAAACAGAGTGCATAATTCAATATAACTGAAAATGATGTCTAAAAGTAACTAATCAACACTTTACTTGTAGTTTGTGAAAGGGGCTTTAAGTATTTATTATATTTTTTTAAATTAAAAATTTAGATGGTACCTGCTTGCAAAAGGATTATGCTATAAACAGAGATATAAATCATTTCTATTTGCATAGAATATATATGAAAAAGCATTAAAATTCGCCCGTCCCACCTATCCTTATTTTTTTCCACTTATCCTGCCAGTAGGATACATTTCCACATTGTATGCCCACTGTTCGAAATTTCAAAAAATTATATAATACAGTCGTATTGATAAATGTTTTAAGTCGTGTCTAAAAATCTAAATAAATTATAAATGTGTATTACGAAAAGGAATAATCAAAAACACGTCTATTAGAAGAAAAAGGAAATAGTGTACTTCAGTGCATTACACCGAGGACTATTTGTTCGCTCATACAGTCCTGCGCTGACGTTACACCCACGTTCCTGACGTGCTATTTATATGCAAATCACGAAACAATATGACTGACAGATGGACAGATGTTTTAGAACCGAAATTAACATTACATAACATCGTTGCATCGTCAAGACTCGAGGAAGTGTTCTCACATTTACAAGATGTGTATTGAATTAAGTTCGCAGGGAATCTTTGGAATGACGCGTTTTTGTTGCAAATGAGGCTGCACATTAGCGAGATAATCGAAATCTATTGAAAACTCTAATTTATATGTAAGTCGTTGTGTGAAGTATAGAAGTATATACATTAGAGACAGTAATAACATCTTACGGCTATACGTGCTAAAAGTTTAGTGTGCAGGGATTAGGAAAGAATGGGGAAATGGGTTCTTGCAACCCTTACTCCACAGATCTTCGGAAATGCGCGCGGCCGGACGCCCCGCTAGAGATATGGCATATTAGAACTACAACCGTGTCACTAAAATTACGCACACTCACGTACAAATAACACACAATGACAAGCGACGGCGTACCCACTTACACGCACACAACTGCCGGACCAATGGCATTTGTTCGCTCGCTTTTTGTTCGCAACGAAACACGTGTGAATTGTCGAGCTAGACAATTCCGTGGCACGCTCTATTCTTTAGCGGTGCCATATCTAGCGGGGCCGCGCGCATTTCCGAAGATCTGTGCCTTACTCACTCACCGAAACATTACGATAGTAACTCTTATTTAATCTGAGTCGAAACAAAAGCAAAAGCAGTAAAGATTTAATAAATGTAACACCTAAGAAAAAGAGTCTCGGACTGCTTTGCAAGCTAAAGCTAGTTTCTAATAAGTAAATATTAGATCATATTTATCTATCAGTTTTTATCTATCACAAAGAATAAGAAACCTAAATTATAATCAAAATATAAAAACCCAATAAAGAAAAAAAAGCCGAACCTCTTTCTATTCAAATTGAGCTTTAATATCGAATAACAAACACTAAATTTATTGTATCATTACAATGTCAGTGTATGTAAATCGATTAGTGTGTAAAGAGCCTCAACTTTATTATGCATTCGTAACTAAATCGCTGATTTAATTTCAAATATCTTTAACACGACAATTGTGATCTGCTAATAAAGCAACAAATAATGGATACTTCGTTCAAGTTATGTGTCATTTATGATACTCTATTCTATTGGACGACTAGACAGTACTATCGAATGTATAGGAACCGCTTTTAAGTTTTGTATCTTTGATTTCATAATCAACTATAAGAAAATGTAAATAATATTTTATCTACAACAACTTAGGTAGGGTACCTAATGCCTATTTTCAATGGAACCTAAACCTAAGTTTCTTTTACATTATAAAATTGGATTGTAAGATGATTATTGTATTCGTAGTTGAGTTTAATTAGTCTTATTAGCCAATAAAATAATAATCTAATAACACTGTACTTAAATAAAATATAGTTAATATTTTCTTAATAATTAAATATTATGGTTAAATTTTATTAAATTACTAGTTAAGCGCCTCTTTCACCAACGTCAAGTAAAGTGTTGATTAGTTACTTTTAGAAACCATTTTCTGTTTAATTGAATTATGCACTCGGTTTACTGCATCATTCAATAGGCGATTTTTTTTTAATTATTTTCTATTTAATGTTTGGGACGTTTACTGTACAAACAAAGGTATATCAGCTAAATTATTCCCGGTGACAGGTGACTTTAAGTGACGGTTTAGCCTACTTGACGTATGTGAAAGAGGCGCTAAATAAATTAAATTTTATTAAAAGAAAAAAGTAGCCTATCCTGTGTCCCGTACGTCTAAATATTTATCTACCAAATTGCATGAAAATCAGTCAATTCGTTTAAGAGTTATGGAGAAACAAATTTACATACATAAACTTACAGATTTATTATTAGTATTGATTGATAGGCTATATCAAAAAATTAACGCGCTATCTAACCTGCATGTTAAAGGGATTTTTAGGATTTTTAGAACAAACTCGTTCAGCGATTTTTTTTTTGTTTACGTACTAAGTTTTATTAAGAACTTATTTTTGTTTAAAATTCTCAAAGATAATATTGAAGTTAGGTGACTATAAATTCTTTCTCTTTGTATAATTTTAACATTGTGTTGGTATTATCTGTATCACTGTAAAAAAAAAAAACTTGGTAAAAATATCCCACTACTGGACACATTTAACCAGTCATTAATGCCAATACAATTACATTCAAATAAATGACCATTTATTTGTCTATTAATTGTTTATCGAAGAATTGTTTATCAAAATGGACTGTCGAAATCGTGATGAAAATTTAATAAAGTTCAAAGTACCAATATTATTTTGTGTCGATCAATTAACACATAATTGTTTTTAAATGGGATTGTATTATAAATAAAATATCGAAATATCCGGATTGTACTTGAATGACGTGTGGCGGTGGTTTAGTAATTGATAAATTAATTACTAAGGTCAAATATTCATCATTGTACCTAACCTACTATGATGTACTATTATGTACTATGAAGAATCAGTGTAATTAAATTAAATTTAAAAGTTATATTAAAAATATAATTATAATAGCATTTTTTAAATTAATGGTGTATTTTATGACATAATCTAAGCGGAGTGATAACATTGAATCCCAAATGACTAATCTCTTGGATAAGTGGTTGTGGTGGTGTTATAAAAATAATATATTTTGTAAAGGCCAGTGGCGAATTATCCCATGAGAAGACAATTTATGGGCTAATGAGGATTCATATAAATATTTAAAAAAACATATGTAGACTGCGCATTACATTATTTGAAAGGGCTCCAGTGGTTACTCGTAGTATGTAAACATGATACAATTGATCACTGTCAACCCTAAGACACATCGATGCATCGAGGTGACAATCCGTGTAACGTAGGTGACAAACATGGCGTTCGTGACACTGAGTAGTAGCGCTAACAAGTGTGTAAATACATGTCGCGGTGGGGTCAAAACGTGGGAACATTTTCATTTAAAATATATTACGGAGATTGTACACTGTCCGTTTTTAGGCATAGAATTTGCATTCGTTCATTTTCGATGGGCCAAGGTAATATATTTTATCTATAATTTTATACCTAGTGACTCGGACGTCTTCTTAGATTGAAACCCGTAGATACTCGTACTTAGAGTGATTTTAACTTACAAGAAAAAAAATTCTTGTCTCTGGTCAGAGACTTCAAATTGATTCGGACGTCTTCTTAGATTGAAACCCGTAGATACTTACAGTGATTTTAACTTACAAGAAAAAAAAAATCTTGAAAATTTGAAAATTGAGACTTGAGATTTTGAAAATTGTATGGTCATACAATTTTCAAAATCCAGTAGTTTATATATCATTTAAACATTGTTTAACGAGATTCCAGGAGGTGGTTATCTGTATCTGGTTTGCCAATGACGAATAGACTGTAAATCGATTTACTTACAGTTCAGGGTCCAAAATTAAAACCTTTGTAGGTACACACACAAAACACAGAGACTGCATAATCACATTAATTTATTGAAAAGCTACAATTTCTAAATAAGAAAAATAGTGATGAACGCGTGCTCCATTTCAATTGTCACCTAAAATACTTCTTTCTTTTCTTTCTCCTTGTGTAACTTCCCCTTAACAAGTATTTTTTGTGTTAATTTTACTGAAATTTGTTATTTTAAACGAGGCATTTTCACACATAAAATGCAAAACATTACTCGTTTTCGCTAAAACTAAAAAAGAATGTGGTTTTAAAGAATGGAATTGTTTCAATGTCAGACGAAATTACAATATGTCGTTAAGTGAAGTTGAGGTGCATATTGTTAAGTTATATGCATAACTTAACTTGTAAATCTTTGTTAAATATTTTGCTTACACCTTACTCCATATTTAACGTCAAACGAGACACGTGTATAATAAAGTTTTTTAAATATGTAAAGTTGCTTGCAAATTATGAAAACAGTTTTATCATGAAGAAAATTGTTATTATTTATACTTTTTTTAATTTATTTTTTATGTTAAGGTCGACAGACAGGCTGACGGTCCACTTGATGGTAGGTGGCTACCGTCGCCTATAACTCAAGTAACGCCATAAGTGCTACAAGTGCGCTGCCGACCATAGAAGGATTAAGGATAAGGTATAATAAGGGAGGGATGGGGTGTAATGGGCTCTGGCATCCCTTACTCACTCACCGAAACACAACAGCACATAATGCTGTTATTTCACGGTGGTATTCTTTAAGGTGGTGGTTACTGCCGCCAGACGGGCTGCCCAAATGACTGCGGAACGCAGTGTGCCCTACCACTACTTTTGAATCCAGACCAGAGTCAATTTTGAAAATTATATTAAAATTTCCAAAGTTGACCACGCCGGGAATCGAACCCGGGGCCCCTGAGACGTAGGTAATAGTGACATTATACTTAAGTTGAAATTAACCGGCACTTTCTCCAATCGTTAGATGTTATGTGTGCCCCCACAGAAGGCATAGGTTATCGATTGGCCTGACGGTTACGTCGCCACATTTTGCAATGAAATAGATAGTGCAATATCGATTCGGTAGATCTCGATAAAATATATTGCAACATTTTAAATGTCCGTTGCTGAAATCAGAAACTACTAAGTTAATATATCGATTGAGACAATTTACTATAAAGCACAGAATTGAGTGTTGATATGTTAGCTACTACAGTTTTATTTTATTTTTTCATATTAATGTATTTTAAAAAAAAGCAACAATGCTAAAAATAGAAAAAAATACTTATAATTAAAATGTATAATTATACTAACTATATTATATACTAACAAAATAGAAATTTCTTAACGGATTGCCTATTGTGACCGCGTCTGTCACAATAGGCAATCCTGTTCGTAATAAACTCAAAAACTACTGCACCAATTTTCATGCTGTTTTCACCAATGGATAGAGTGGTTCTCGAGGAAGGTTTTAGTATATAATTTACAGTTACGCGGGCGAAGTCGCGGGCAGCAGCTAGTGGGTTAATAAATATGAAAATTTAGACAAACATTCTATGCACCTATTGTAAAAAATGTGCTCAGACTTATCCCATACAATGACTGAGGTTTATATTAAGCAACAATTTATAGAGTCCCTGCCGAAGTATCCAATGCGTGTTTACAAACACTTAATGAGGCGAAAACTCAAAGAAAACAAGCTGTGGAAACCGCCCACGCAAATTCCTCTGATGAACTACCATCGTAAAATGAACTCCATAAACATTGATTAACCTTCGAAAGTTGTCATAAAAGTATGACGTTAAAAGGCCCTAAATAAGCTGGATTATTGTATTATTTGAAAACTTCACAAGTAAGTAAGAAAGGTGCTACCTTGCATAATACATTCTCAATAATACAATTCGGTTTTCAATATTTATTAAGAAAACTTTAGCTCAAATAACTGAACACTTAGATTTTTTTTTCTTGACTTGTGAAAAAAATATATAATTTAAAAATATGTGTTAATTTAGGTTTAGGTTAGCTCTAAAATAGTGCTTAAAATGTTAGTTTTACCAGGGTACAATAGGAAATTTTGTGATAATTTTTCCTCTAAATAAGACCTTTATCGTCGTTCAGAAATATACAGATGTGAAATTTATTTATTTTTTCAATTTGATAAGCTAAAACGTTCTCGCTATAATATTGTGGAGTTCTTATAGTAGATTTCATAGTAAATATCCTCTTCATAGTAGGTTTTTAACGTCTTTATAGGAGCCATCTTCCATTATAATATGGAGCAATAGTATGACTGCTGACGGAAGCCACATACCATCAAGCAGACCGTCAGCTTGTCTGCTGCCTACATATAGAAAAAAAAAACCACGAAATCTCACACCAAACGAGATGATATGCTAAGGACAATTTTTTTTCATGCGTTTCGATGCTCATTGTGGTTGCGAAAGTGTCAACATTCATACATGCTTCAGCCTCTATTGACATTGTATCTATTCTCTATTCATTTTTTTTTCTGACACAATATGTCATCGTCCATATTTCACGTTGTTTAAGCACATTCAAGTATCAACCATCCGTCTCAAGGACCCTTCGAGGCGCCAGCTCGAAACGTACGATACTTTGAGTTACAAATCACGAAAATTACTCTTAAATTTTTAACTTAATTACTTTCAACATTAGGTCTAAAGTTGAGTGGTGTATAAGGTTTTTGTATATTTGGTGGAATCTTGAAATTGTGCAAGTTTCTTTGTTATTTCTCTTGCGGTTTGTTCTCTCTTTGACCAAGACAAGGTGTTTTGTATTGAAAGGTGTTTGTCCATATTATTTATTATTCAAAAAGAAATTCTTCATGTTGCGTAAAAATATAATTGAATTTTTTGTCATTGTCATTTGTCATTTTAGTAGTGGTAGGGTACACTGCGTTTCGCAGTCATTTGGGCAGCAGTAACCACCACCTTACAGAATACCACCGTGAAATAACAGCATTATGTGCTGTTGTGTTTCGGTGAGTGAGTAAGGGATGCCAGAGCCCATTACACCCCATCCCTCCCTTATTATACCTTATCCTTAATCCTTCTATGGTCGGCAGCGCACTTGTAGCACTTATGGCGTTGCTTGTGTTATAGGCGACGGTAGCCACCTATTATCAAGTGGACAGTCAGCCTGTCTGTCGACCCTAACATAAAAAAAAATGTTTAGATATTATTACATTTTCAGTCAATGTAGACTTTTTTAATTTTTATTTAAGGCTCAAATGAAATGAGATGAGATTAAGGAGATTAGGAGGGCATTCTCACTCATTCAATGCAATACAAAAACAAACATTCTGCCATTTCACGGTGGTCTTCTGTGGTTACAGCCACCACAGGGCTTACCCAATTTATGACAGCGAAAGGTCTGCTCTGCCATTACTGAAATTATTCTAAAATGAAACTAAAATGTAATTTTGAATTAGTGTGCAACTGCTAAATAATTGGCACAAAATTTAACTGAATCTACATATTTAGGGTTTTAGTATGTACACGATGAAAAACACTTGAATTTTTAAATAAGTTAAAGTTTATGCAGTTAAGTGAGTCACATAATTGAACATATGTCCATTCTCTATTTAATTGATTTAAAAAAAGCAATATCTTTTTAAACACAACGCGCGATTCTTCAAGTCAATTAAGTTACAAATAGACGTTTTTGTATCACTTAAAATGTCAACGGTTGAAGATATACCACTTAAAGTAAAACCAGTTGTTGATTGATGAAAAAATTGATCAATTAAAAAAGCTCTTTATAAAGATGTCATCTTTGGTGGCAACTGGTAACGTATTTACAAAGTGAGGATGACTTACGATACAAACGTATTAATATTATAGACGATAATAGGCACAAGTAAAATTGATCTCTAAGGCCTCTAGACAGAGGGTATATTCTCTAATGCTATGGTGAAGCTTTGAGAAGGAAAAGAGTGTTGTATGTGACACATTGGGGGCATGTTACAATCATTCATATTATCTTAAGTGACAAATATTGTCTGTTTTGTAAAGAAAAAAAAATATAATTTAATAAAATTAGACGTCAAATGTATAATAGTCATTTGTATCTAATTTTGTTTAAAAAAAATTTCTTCTAATGATGTAACAGAACAAAAGTCGAACTATCTTTGGAAACCATAAAATGTTTCTTGCATCTGCAAGTTGGAAACATGACCCGCGTATTTTTCAATTGCCAATCAGCATCATTTCCGAGATGTTAATCTATTGAACTTAGAAATACTCACATTATTTTGTTATTTTCTTAGGTAAAAAAATAAATAAAAAAAACGAGCCTTCTACTGTCGCATTTGTCAACGTTTCTATGATTTAGATACGAGTATAAATGTTTCTATGATTTAGATTAAAATTTCTGTTCGAATTCCTCACAAATTATTGGTGTTAAAAGATAAAATATTCTTGTTTTATTTCGAACTAGCTGGCGCCCGCGACTTCGTCCGCGTTGAAAAAGAAAAGGTAGCCTATCCTGTGTCCCGTACGTCTAAATGTTTATCTACCAAGTTAAGAGACATACATACATACATACATACATACATACATACATACATACATACATACATACATACATACATACATACATACATACATACATACATACATACATACATACATACATACATACATACATACATACATACATACATACATACATACATACATACATACATACATACATACACACATACATACATACATACATACATACATACATACATACATACATACATACATACATACATACATACATACATACATAAAAAAATTCTAAAAATCGTCAATTTAGTTTCAGTATCGTTTATAGAGCCTATAAACACGCTATATATGAAAACAAAGTAACTTACTCCATGACCAACCCTTACAGATTTATTATTAGTATTGATAACATTCTCCTTATTTTTCGCTGGCCACTTTACTGAATTTTAATATTATACTTTTGCAACATTGTGATACGTAACGTCCGCGCGCTCAAATAGCGCGCGTTCTGTAAATCCCGACTTCCTGTAACACATTTCCGCGGTTGCTTTGCACGAATTATTTCCACAAACCGAGCGGTAAGATCTTCATCAAAAATGTTTTGCTTGATCACACGCTATCATACCAGTCATCTAATGTTTTCCAGTCGCATGTGACAAGTTTCATGGTTTTTTTTACAATTCCACTCGATACTGATACTGATATATCATGTTTTATGATATACGAGTTGGCGCCCGCGACTTCGTCCGCGTTGAAAAAGAAAAAAGTAGCCTATCCTGTGTCCTGTACGTCTAAATGTTTATCTACCAAATTTCATGAAAATCAGTCAATTCGTTTAAGAGTTATGGAGGAACATATATACATACAATACCTACACTTACAGATTTCTTATTAGTATTGATGATATTGATTGATTCAATATCATCAATCAAGGTTTTGATAATTGAACTTTTGATAATCAATAGTCAAAGATTACTAGTTTTCAAAATAGATATCCATATTTGGGTCACAGAATTCTACATTTGAAGTGTCAAGTTATAGGAATTGCCTAATTTCATTATATCCCGTTCATTTAATAGTCGTTTAAAATTATTTGTTGAAAAGTTGTTTTCCGCTGTTCACGGAAACATTAAGTTAAATTAAATTCTTGCGATCCAGTGTGTCTCTTAAGTGTCTATCTGAATAAGATTATTTATCTAAATGAGATGGTAGGTAGCAAATTTTTAATATTAAAAGCGGCGTACACTGCGTTACGCTGTCGAAAACTAGGCAGGCTATCTAGCGCAAAAACTCCCCTTTATGGTAGGGGAGCCCAAGAGGGGATTTTTGGATTTACTCGAGCGCATCAGATATTGCCAATGTATATATTCCCCACGTGTCTCCGATAACGGATATGTATTAATCTGACGGTTTTTCTTCTTACCATCCAATCTTCAAGGTCCAATAGTCCAAAGTCGTGGGTCGTGGGGACCCACGACGCTCGAGTGACTACACATTTAGCATCGTTGGCTCCCTAACCATTACAGAGACAGACAGACATAACTGTTATCGGCACATATTTTATATTAATATTGATTTGACTCATCGATGGTTTTGCTATTTGCGTGCGCGCCCTTAAACCTTTTAAATTATCCAGTTGTTAGGCTTGTGAGGTTAGTGGCATTTACATTGCTCGATTTACAGTTATTGTAATGACCAAACAATTTTATTTTAATGACATCGTTATTTAGATTTACATTGAAAACTTCAATTGAAAGTGTCAGACGCATAAGTTGTAAGTTCCATATGTAATCTTGTAGTCTTTGAGTGTACAAATACTGGAATAGTATTTTTGAAAAATAAACTTGACCTTCATGAGTAGGTAATATGAGTCTTTTTGTACTGTAAATATACAGGTTGGTTCAAAAATCGTGGATCAAACGAAGGATACGTAGAGGCGGTTATTTGCAATAAAATATCTCTCGTCCTAGGTACTCTAACTCGATCCTATTAAAAGTTATGCCTGTTTGTGTTTTAAAAAAAATACCACAATTTGTACTTGGTACATTATAGTTAAGATATAGTTATATAGATATAGATTACGTCCAACTGTTATAATTGTGTTGTGTGTTTGATTTGCCTTAAAAGAATTGTCATATATTTTTGAATATTATCTAACTAAGTACATCAACAAAATATATATTTTTAATTCTCCATAATGAAATTATTAATTCAGCACTCTCGTAATCCTAAACATTATTCCAAAGTTTTACCTTTCAACCTCGTGCTCGGAACAATAAATAACTTTTTTTTATTTAACTTCATTCCTTCGCATTGTTTATTTAGTAGCTGAACTGGCGCGACTCCTGGGACCGCGTGGGGTCCTTCTTATATTTGCATGCTTTTTGACGTTTCTTTTTGTCGGACCTAAAAACCTTTGGACAAGCTTTTTTGGATTGCTACAAGTTTTTGGAATCGTTTAAAGTTTTGTATCATCCAGATTTATGGGTGTGTCCGCGCCATTTTCTAGAGCACTAGGAGCAAATTAATTTTCATATTTTTTAGTGTACTTAATTTTCAAATATCTCGATTTAAATCAATTTTTCGTAACAACTAACCACAACTGATTTGTATGAGAAGCACGCATATATAGGTACTCTGACCTATCGTACCTATCGAAACAAAAGAAGTACAATTAAAAAAAGGTTAATTAAACTAGTTTTTTTCTTTAGATTTCATTGACAAGCTTTGATATGTGTCAAATCCTAAACTTATTCTAAAACTAGCTGGCGCCCGCGACTTCGTCCGCGTTGAAAAAGAAAAAGTAGCCTATCCTGTGTCCTGTACGTCTAACTGTTTATTTACCAAGTTTCATGAAAATCAGTCAATTCGTTTAAGAGTTATGGATGAACATACATACATACATACAGAAAAAAATTCTAAAAATGGTCAATTTAGTTTCAGTATCATGTATAGAGCCTATAAACACGATATCTCTGAAAACAAAGTAACTTACTCCATGACCAACCCTTACAGATTTATTATTAGTATTGATATTGATAATTTTGTCTGTATCATTTTTGTCCGCATTATGTTTTACAATCAATTTATGTGCTCTGACAATTGTTTATACTTAACAATAAAACTTTATGTAGGCACTACTATATAATTGAGCCTTGATTTTTAAGTTTCAAACATTTTATTGCTTAACATTTATAAGATGTTCCATTAATATTGATATTTTCAACAAATACGGTTTCGTCACTTTTGGAGGGTTCATCATAAAAGCCATCGCTTTCATCTCTCTGTGTGTTTGTACTATCCATTAACCGTTGGATATGTCGGAAACACTACCAAATATCCAGCGATCATCGTTCCAAAGAACGGTGTCTGAGTGACTAACGCATCCACCATTTACTGTTTTCATTATCTCAATGAGTTTAAAGTTTTTTTCACTTGACACTCGAGTGCTGTTTGTTGCACGTGGTGTACCATCCAAATATTGTACGCCTCATGAGAAATATTTACTAGTTTTACATTCACATAACTACTCGACTCAAGTCAAATAATACTCGAATGAGAATTTCTTCAATAAATTTCTTTAAATAAATTCATACGTTGAATAAATGAGAAACAAGCTATTAAGATACCTAAATCAAAAAATTATACCAAGACACTTCAAAAAACCTCAAAAAAGGTACCTTCAAACCCCCCCCCCCCCCTACACCCTCAGCACAACCCCCACCCTTGAGGACTTTTAGTATGTTAATCTGGATACTGTAAAGTATAATTCTACCAATTTTCAAAACTACACGATTTATTTTCCCTGATTGCCGATATTCGGCTTAATTTGCTTGGGATAATATACAGTATTTTTTTATAACAATTTGATACTGGCAGCGCCATCTCCTGGTGAGCCAAGGAGTTATATGAAAATACATTAATCATTGGGCTTAAAATATATATATTTAGTTCGTTAATTTTGTATTTGAGATGTGATATAAGACATCAAAATAATACACCCCCGCCTTACAAGATTGATTAAACAAAGTTTTAATAGTAATTGTAATCAAAAAAATTGACTGTGTAACCTCTTACTTATAGGGAAGATTACCTCGAAATAAGCTATTGTATTTCGTTGCAATAGTAAGAAATGCTAAAGCCTATTTTGACATCTCCACATTTTTCTTTCATAGCTTTCATAGTTGTATACATTCTGATGTTAGGTACTTATTTAACAGCCTCTAAGAAAATTTAAAAAAAAAATTCGCCTATCGAATGATGCAGTAAACCGAGTGCATAATTCAATAAAACAGAAAATGATTTATAAAAGTAACTAATCAACACTTTACTTGTAGTTGGTGAAAGAGGCGTTTAATGTAGTAGTTAAACTTTGATAACCACAGTTTAAAGCTAACTTTATCGCAAATATAATTATTGTAAAGGCCTCTTTCACCATCTGTCAAGTAGGCTAACTGTCATTTAAAGTCACCGGTAACCGGGGATAATGGAGCTGATATACCTTTGTTTGTACGGTAAAAGTCCCAAACATTAAATAGAAAATAATAATAAAAATTTGGCTATCGAAGGACGCAGTAAACCGAGTGCATAATTCAATAAAACATAAAATATTTCTTAAAGTAACTAATCAACACTTTACTTGTAGTTGGTGAAAGAGGCCCTAATACTAATAATTCTCTCTTACATTTAATTAAAACTTCCAATAACTAGTGATTGATCGATTGGCACAGTTTAAAACAACTCCAAGTAAAAGGAAAACCATTTTGTTATTTGAATCAATGGACACATTCACATTCAATATTATTAGCAACAATTCGCAGCAACATTGTTAAGCATACAATTGAGCATACAATACATTGGTTGTAACATTTTTTTTTTTTTTTTGCATTACCAGCCTGCGGTTATGTAATAAAACTTCATCTATTTCTGAGAAGAACGACTCGAGACCAAAACATCGATTGTGTTCCTAAAAATGTTTTGTTACAAATAAAAAAAAAGTAGAGGTATGAATGTATAATGTTCCGAATTTGAATGTGCGCTTCGTGTATGAATATTTGAATGAATGTTTGCGTTATAATATTTTAAACTGGCTGGTGCCCGCGACTTCGTACGCGTTGAAAAAGAAATAATAGCCTATCCTGTGTCCCGTACGTCTAAATGTTTATATACCAAGTTTCATGAAAATCAGTTAATTCGTTTAAGAGTTATGGAGGAACATACATACGTACAATACCTACATTTACATTATTAGTATTGACTGATATTCTGCACTGTCTACAACTTGAAGTGTTATAAAGTTAAGTTAGGTAGACGCAAGTCATAATATTAATGGGTTGAGGTCAATATTATGATGTGACGCGATGTGATTTTAAATAAGATTACCCAGTGTATCGGAATCATAATATTTAATTTCAACATAGTTATACCTACAAATAATTCTAACAAACATTTATAGGTATACTACGCCGTGCACTGAAAATTTCCTCGAAAATTTTCAAAGAAAAATATATTGTATAGTATTTTAAAATATTTTTATCCAACCTACCCATTTCTAAAATTGTCTTATACAAAGTGACACCTCCCATTAAATACAATAGTAATTACCTTAAGTTATCTTTTACCGTTATTCTTTGATAAAAGCCGGCTTACCTTAGCAGCGGTGACAGTTACAACAAGAGTGGATCGTTCATCATACGATCCTAATTACTCTGTAATGTTGGAAAGTTTCGGAAAGAAATCTTTTATTTTATTATACTTTTAAACTAGCTGCTGCACGCGACTTCAAAATGTGCCCTAAAGCCTTTCTCGATTTAAATGGACTATCCAATAAAAAAATTATTTATCAATTCGAACCAGTAGCTCCTGAGATTAACGCGTTCAACCAAACAAACTCTTCAGTTTTATAATATTAGTATAGATAGTATAGATATATAGTTCGGCAAACAAAGTAGCCGGTTGACTTGATGGTAGATGGCTATCGTGGTCTATTGCACCATCAACAGCATATGTGCTGTCAGAGCTCTGCTGATCTCAGTGGGATAAATCATTTAAGATTAATGGACTCTGGTATAGTGGTATCCCTTACCCACTCATCAAAAGGTTTAATAAATCTATCTATTTATATAAATAAAAATAAATCACTAAATGTGTTGCTAAGCGCAAAACTCGAGAACGGCTGGACCGATTTATCTGATTTCTTTTTTGTTGTGTTTGATGAAGTCTGAGGAAGGTTCTTATGAAGAGAAAAAACGTAAAAAATACGAGGAAAAATTAAAAAAAACAATTTTCTTTTCCCATACAAACCATACTCAAAACAAAAACGTACGTGTCACCTAGCAACCGTTGTTGATAACTTTTTCACTGTTATTAGAAAATACAAATAGGTACATAGTTATAACAGAAACTGTCAAATTTTGTATTCATTAAGTTCATAAAATCCTAAATTAAATTTATCTAAAAGGTAACACGACATAAACGGCGAACTTCGTACCGCCTAACAGTCAATAAAATTTATTGACTGTTAGGCGGTACGAAGTTCGCCGGGTCAGTTAGTTTATAACAAAATTTAATTAGGTTTTTATATGAGTATAAAAAAAAATTAGAGTGGCTAAACAATAAGAGTTAATAATATTGTACATAAAAATTGCTAGCACCAGTTTCACCAGTGATTTAACTGGTGAAACTGCTAAGATTTTATAGCGATATTAAGAATAAGAACATTGAACTTAAGTATAGCCAAAATTATACTTAGAAGTGATTAGTGCTTTAGTCTCTGACAAAATTAGCACAACACAAATTTAGCACACCCTAGTCTTAACTGTTCTAATGATTTATGACATAGATTCGCGTGGAATTTTCCTGAAACCTGTATTACGCTCGCCATAACTTGTTCTGTTGCGTCGCATAATAGATTACTATGATTTATTATTGTATAATCGATGCACTCCTCACAACTCTGGTGGTGGCTAATTTGTATATTAATTCGATTAAGCATACAAGATTTAATAGTAAACAGTAGACATTCTGAAACAAAGTCTTTTTGGAGGTATTTTTGAATCTATTTCATATAATAAAAGCTCGGGGTATGAAAATTTATGGGAATAAAATCAAATGTCACACGTTACGCGTTACAGGCTAATGCTTCAAAATATTTTAATTATATTTATTGAATTATTTATGTATCGTTCGTAAGGAGTAAACTTCATTCGTGAGTCGGAGCTGATACCATACTTGTTTTTTATGCCTTTAGTTCAAAATATGACAAAAACCTTTACGAGAAAGTTAAAGTTATAGTTACGCGACTGTAAAGCGAATTCTGGTTTCATTTGACTTCTTTATTCACGTGGAAATGGATTACGAGTAAGTAATTTGAAGAAATACGGATGGCCACATGTGGTGAATTTCTCCGGAGACACCTTTACATAATTTCATATGATCAATTTAGATTATTTTTTTAATTTATTGTGATGTTTTGAGCCGTTATTGGAATTCGGAAATATAAGTCGAATTGACTAATTAATTATAATTATATTCAACTAGTATTTAGCGTGAGAAATTTGAGTTATAACTATACGCAGTAATATAGTAAGTCCCTTATAACATAAATTTTATTAAAGACAATTGAAGACGTGAGTGGATGAAGGTGATACTCGTATGTCGCATAATTCCAATTTTGAATAAATCGAGGTTAAAAATTTTACTTTTAATTTTTGAGTTAAATCGCCACGGAACTGATTTTTTTACTAAATTATTATGCAAAGTTGTGTAAACTTTTCTGCACTTTTTGCTTTTTAAAATTAACTGTACATAACACCTTTTTCAACTTTTTATTTTTCAAAAATGTCTAAATCGACTATCTTAAGGTCTGTAATCATTCATATGGACATATTACCTTCATCAACGCAAAAAAACGAAAAAAACTCAAAAATGCGACATATCACCTTCATCCACTCACGTCTTTAATTCACATCGTAAATTTTCATTTTTTTTTTTAATAAAGATGGTTCAATTGATGGTAAGTGGCTACCGTTGGCTATTAACAAGAGAAGCTATGTATATTGTGTCCGCAAAATGTTTGTAGAGTCGAAATAGTATTAATTGGCAGCTCGTCCAACTTCGTATTTAAAGCCTAGATTATCCTATAAAATTGCCTAGAACATGTATAATTTCGTATTACAATACGTTGCAGGACCGCTTACAACAGTAAAAGCTATTAATAATACGATATAATTTGTCAAAGAGAATATAACTTTGTCGTTACATCGCGCTAACATGAGTTTAATCTAGTTGTGTGGCACAAAAGATGAACGGATAGAGAGTTCAAAATTATTATTTTTAATAGCAAATATTTTTTAAATTTGTTTTAAACGAAATTATTAAAATTTTACAAAATTACCAAATAGGGTTGAAAGATTAGTAATTAGACACACTTTTTCTGAACGTTCAAATGGGAACCGTATGACATCAAATAGTGTGCATATAAGTAAACAGTGGCATTAATTTAAAATCAGAATACTTCCTTAAGTATGTTAATTTACCGTTTATACTAATTAATGGTTAATTATTAATTAACCGTGTAATAAATAGTATGCCAGCAAATTGACAAAGACTATTAACTTATTATAATAGTTTTTAATATCATAGTTAAATCTAGAGAAATATAGGGTACAAATATTAAAACACAAATTACAAAAAAAAAAAAAACAATATTTTCCTTAGCATGAATTACGAACTTTAGTGAACGCTCCTATAATCTGTAATGTAATTTTCATAATACAAGCCTAAAGTGTACTCATAATGCGTAAAGCGTAAATAATGATTTAAAATGTTTAATAAGTTGTATACAACTAATATTAATTTCCGGTTATTCCGTTTATCCACCCCAAAAAATCCACCCTAAAGCTTTGGTTTCCTAGGATAGCGGTGCCGTCATATAGCGGCCGTAATATTAGAACGCAAAAAGACGGCCGTCTTTACGGTTCCGACATGTCGGTTTCCTAGGATAGCGGTGCCGCTATCACACCATCTGTCATCTTTTCGTATCTGTATACAATATATTAAAAACAGCTTCACCGCTATCAATAAAAACGTTCAGAACCGACAAGACGGCCGTCATGCAAATGGCGGCACCGCTTTTTGACGTTACGGTGTCAGTTACCGCTCTCTAGGAAACCGCGCCATTTTGTTTACATAGACAACGTTCTAGTGACGTCATTCACCGCTGTATTACGGCCGCTATATGTGTCGTTCATTGTAAAAGGGAACTATCTCCTTGTAACTGAATTTTAGAATAACGAGATTTTTACGAATTATAATGTAGGAAAAAAAATATAAGCATTCATTCATTGTTTTCATCTATGGGATTTTAATGCAACTATTAGAGTTACTTCATTTTTATATTGAAAGTTATGACTAAATGTGATACCATTAGGCAAGAAAAGATGGTTTTAAAAATAGGGAGTTACACCACTTTTACAATGAACGACACATATGACGGCACCGCTATCCTAGAAAACCAAAGCTTTAGAGGGATATACTTGGAAATACATATCATTAATACGTCGCTTACTTCTTGTAACTTAGGTCGCGCCGAAAGTCGGTACAAAGTCATCAACATTTCAGCATAGGGCGGCTGTGCGCGCCCACCAACTTGATTTATAGGTATTTTGCTCTTGAAATTGTCTACCTTTTGTTTATTCACTCTTATTTAACTTAGAAAAATTAGAACCACTAACTTAGTACTGGTTTATATAAAGGTATTATTGGTGGTTGCAGCCCACCCAAATTGAATCGTGATATAATAGTGATATGACATGAAAAGCTCATTCTTCTATCCCAAACTTGTTTCATCCCTTGTGTCAGAGACGGAAAGAGACTTATTGATCCTTATAAATATTGACTCTTGAACAATTTGCCTAGGAAGATCCGACATTTTTGGAATTCCCAAAATGTCCCAAATTCCTTTCTTGTGTGACATATTGGGAATAGATCGTCCAGCGACAGAGGTATTTAGGTATAGAATCAATGTTATAATTTAATTACTAAAAAAGAAATGTATAATATATGTATAATATAATATAACATTGTTTTTTTTCTACTACAGATTACTATTAAAAATTATCTTGACACTATGGAATCTCTTAAAGAAATAACAGCCCATTCCGAAGCCATATTTTATCAAAGACACGACAAACAAGAATATTTATTTTAATTAATTTACGTTACGTTTCATCTATAAACGCTTGTAATTAGGAAACTAGTGTTAATTAAAGAGTTGATTATCATAAATCTGTCACGTTTTCGTAATCGTAGTGACACATAAGTTATATTTTTCGGAGCGACTAGACAGTTTTTTAGTTGAGCGTTATTAGTATATTATTATAATTGGAGCTATTATAGTTGATCAGACATAATGTAGGCGTCTGTTAAAAAAAATGTAGCGTCTAACTAGTGGCGGATATAACGTTATTTATTTCGCCAAATATATTAGAGTAGAAGCTGAAAAATGCGAAATCTATATAATATTATAATACAGACTTCGATGGGATTATTCTGGAGACGTATTTGCCGTTTTATTTTTCACTAGCTAGTGCCCGCGACTTCGTCCGCGTTCTCTCTATAGTCCATAGCGTTCCTCGATAAATGGACTATCCAATACAAAAAGAATTTTTCAATAGAAACCAGTAGTTCCTGGGATTAGCGCGTACAAACAAACTATTCAGCTTTATATGATAGTAGGTATAGATTAAAAACATCAATCATGCAAAAACGTAATCTTTTCATATAAAAAATTTTAAATATAGAACGCATTAACCTAAATATAGTTATCATTTTTTGTCTGTATAGAAAAATAAAAACTACAAATTTAAAAGTCATAACAGTTTTAGTTAAAATCGCTAATAGGCCCTCTATTAACCAAATTATTTTTGAGTTTTGAGTCTTGAATAATAAATATACCTATTTATTTTTTATATAATTATATTCGACTTCAATTACGAATATAACGGATGAATAATAGATAACTTTTAATAACTTTATTTTTCTTTTAACTCAATAAAAAAATTACGCTTTGAAACAATGCATAAGTTCATCTAGAAATAAGATTGTAATCTCAGTGTCGCTCTTTTTAGTCTTGAGGCTAGACTCTATTGCTATTATTTCTAGATTTTTAAATTCATCAATCATTTACTAAATATGTAAATAAATTTCATAATTATTTATCAATAAATTATGCAAATAAGGCCGTCAAATTATTATAAATTTTGCCTCAAACAACATTTGTCATTAGGAAAACTAAATTGAATATTTTATATTTTATAAAATATTTTTTAATCGTCTCCTATCTATACCTACTAATATTTTATAAAGAAAAGATTTGTATTTTTGTTTGTAATGAAAAAACTTACTACTGAACTACTGTACTGTAAGTAAGTAAAAGTTAAAGGGAAGTAAGTAAACTTAAATAAAGTAACTTACCCGCCAAAAGTAACAAACACATAACTTGAACGCATTCAAAAACGCCACTAAATCACCTCACTGACACACATCCAAATATTTTTTCCACTTCCAAATCCGGACGCGTTCGATTTTCAAATAATCAATCAACACACCACTTTGTTTTTAGCAATGGTAGACGGATCGTTTTAATGGTTGATCAATCGATATAATCGATTGACGGGGCGACGTTCACACGTGTTGACATGGGGCGCGTGAAACGAATACTGGTTGGCACAACACTGACTGGCACTGGCCACCGCTCTCTGCTTGCTATTGAACTTGGCTTGGCATGCCAAAGCGTCCGCTGAAAGCTTTTTGCCTTACACACATACAAGCGAACCGCCCCCGGCTTCGCACGAAGTTTAAATATTAAAAAATCCATTCTTAGCAGATGCATACGTCATAAAATAAAGCTATTTCAAATTTGAGCTTTCTAGACTTGGTAGTTTTTGCTGTGCGTTGTGATTGTCAATCAGGGCAAACTATTTCATCTATTACTAATATTATAAAGAGAGAAAATTTGTGTTTGTTATGAATAATCTCAAAAACTACTGGTAGTACTACCAAATATACTTATATAGTCTTTGCTGGTAGTGGTCCAATTTTGACCAGCGTATCCGCTGCATTTATCCGCGAGTAAAATAGGCTTTATCCTACGTCCATGCATAGCCTATATTTTATAAGGTAATCAATTGTCAATGTCAAAGTGACAATTTTCCATATATAAATATTTAAGCTTTCGCTAGCAAGTGTGGTCATTATAAAGTTATAATCTCAAGAGGTACTGGTGAGTTCCGGGAACTAATTTTGTAATATTAATCAGTCCAGCCGAAACTCAACCTATCTGTCTATTGGCGTAAGTAAAATATGCACGAGAATAAATTAGCTGCCTGTAGATGTTAAATTAGATCCTACTAATATTATAAATGGGAAAATTTGTGAGGATGTATGGATTTTTGTTACTCTTTCACGCAAAAACCCGAGGGAGGTTTTCGAATCGTCATTGTCGTCGTGGCGACGCCACCGTCGTCACTGCCTATAACTATGTCAGATATCTTCTAGTATACACATAAATTTATTACATATTTAAAAAAAGATACTGTAAAAAGGTTGTATAAAAATTTGTACTTATTGTAGTACCAGAAGAACACACATTTTAAAAATTTATAAAGATTATCTCAACAATTCGGAAGATTATACCTAGCATCCCTTCTTCACAAGAGGCGCTCTCACGTGGCCATAAGATTAGAGAACTTATTTCATATCTTATACAAATTAGTTTAAGGTCTAAAATTCCTCGACATTGACTTTATGGGCCAATTATAGGTACTATATTGTTGCACCATACTGTGAATGAATGAGAATAATAGCAAACATTTTCGAAAAAATGTCTCCAACAAGTGCCGTTATTAACCTTGTTCCTTTGGAGTTACAAAATTCATTGTTATTTTAAAGGCGCAACGTCTAGACGTAATTAAAATTTTCGAAATTTTTTGTCTCTTGTAAATCAATTTGTCAATTGGAAAATATATATTTATCTGTACCACACTTCGTTATTATAGTGGTTTTAGAGGTATTGTATTTATTTTATTTAATTGTTAAAAAACCAGGCATAATTTATTTGGATAAAACACATTAATGAAATTCAGGGTATTGTGAACTACATTTTTTATATAATTAATTTATATAAGGGAATATACTAGTAATTATACTTTTACTTGGCTATTTTTAAGGTTATTCGCGTAGACTATATAAGTTAGTATATAATCTGATCTTCAAAATAGAATAAGTAATAGTCTTAAGTGGCACTAAATCTAAAGCAAATAGGTTTTCAAATGGTCGTTTTTTTTTCAATTTTAAATTATCGCCGATCTAAACAAATTAAGTTATATTATCTTGTAGTCAGTGTATCATTCTAACGAGTAAAACGGTATATTAGTCTGAAATATTGTTAAAATATTAACCTATAATCACATTTTGGTTGTTCCCTAGCGAATCTATACGAGATATATTTTACATAAATGCCTAGCTTACACTCATTTGTTGATGTAACGGTTTTGATGTATCATGTTATAAGCGGTAGCGTTTCGCTAGACCAAGTGAATGTCATTTAAGAATCATGATTATTTTTAGTGTTTCCATTTAATTAAATTGCCTGCTATTTTATGGTCATCACTAGGGTCTGATAGTCAGATTCACTCAATTGCAATGGATTGAGTTATCACAAAGTCCAAACAGAATATCCGTTAAAGAATAATGAAAAATTAAAATTATTGAATGCAAGGATATTAAATTTCTTATTTAAATTCTTCGCTCAAGCTTATCACTTGGACCACCAACAAACGGCCGCTTCAGTTTTGATAAGGAACTGACGAATGTGACACATTCGGCGTTAGTCGCTCAACACGTTACGGAAAACATTTATAATTATGAATTATTCATACATTAACCGCTACATTTTCAACCATGAGAACCTAGTTTAATTATAACTTGACACCTTAGAAACTATGTCGGTGGTATTTGACTAATTATTTTTTTAACTTAATTTTCCTAAACTTTTCGCGTAAATCTTGCGGCTACTGTAAACCTATTGGGGTGCATTAAATATTATTACTAGCGAACAGCCCCCAGCAAATGGGACCAAAATCCATAGCACAGAGTTGAAATTATTAAAAATCTTTACTTAAGTAATATCCGCTAAGTTATAAAATAAAACTAGGTTTATTCTAAATTTGAGCTTACTAGACTTTAGTAATTTTGACTGTACGTTGATAGTCAGTCAAGACAAGCAATTTTATGTATTGTATAATATTAACATTAAAATTAATATAAAAAAAGAAATTTCTATGTAGATAGAGAAAATGAATATTATGATTTCCAGTGCGGTGTAAAACTAAAACTATGTAAGTGCCACTGAACTGAATATGAATTTTAATAGTGTTCGTTCGATTTCGCAATTGCAACAAAGAGAAATAGAGGCTTGTTTATGTTGGCAAGTTAGCGAACTGCAATTATAATTATAACTACATCACTAACGGCGAAGCGTTGAAACATTAAAACACACGATTTTAACAAAAGGACCGCTAAACCAACATTAAATGGAAATTTATATTTGAAGACGTGAGTGGATGAAGGTGATATGTCGCATTATTCCAATTTTGAATAAATCGATGTTAAAGTTTTACTTTTAATTTTTGAGATAAGTCGCCACGTAACTGATTTTTGTACTAAATTATGATGCGAAGTTGTGTAAACAACCTATAATATTAATTAGAGTAAACACTTCTATTATTTACTTAATAAAAAAAAAAGTGAACATAGCTCCATCTTCCATTAACTAAAGTGAACTTTTCTGCACTCTTTGCTTTTTAAAATTAACTGTACATAACACCTTTTTCGACTTTTTATTTTCCAATTATGTCTTAAATCGACGATCTTAAGGTCTGTAATTATTTATATGACATATTACCTTCATCAACGCAAAAAAACGAAAAAAAAACCCAAAAATGCGACATATCACCTTCATCCACTCACGTCTTCATTTATTTCTAAAACAATTCTTTACATACCACAGTATAATCATAAAACAGTGTGGAAAATCACCACAAAGTATTGATAGATGTAATATAACAACAACTCTCCAACACAAAGCCACGATTTAATAAGTCTACTTACCACAGACACTGATCTATGTATATTGTATTATAATATATGTATTATCATGGACCAATGATAATCACAAATGCTTAAGTCAAACTTTTAAATTTTTCACCAGATTTTTATTTTATTTCGCATTAGCAAACAACTTCCAAAATATTATCCATAATTTTTTTCATGTTTAATATTTCTTTATTGTAAAGGTTGTCATATTACCTTAATATACTGTGCTTATTAATACATGGATCAGTGGTCACAAACAATTGGTTTCGGTGCAAAAATAAACTATGTTTGTTCATTCCTTTCTTCTGCATACAACCGCCACCATTTTGGTTCCGCCTCTTATTTTCCTAATGGCATACGCCATTATTAAATTAGCTGATCGTTGTGGCTTTATTTGCAAACTTTCTTTTTGTTTCTTTACAATTTGGTAGAACTGTAGGTATACATATTGAGTCCGTAAAACTAAACATCAATCAATACTAATAATAAATCTGTAATTCAAATAGATTTTAAAAAGAGAAACTATGGGGTTTTTTTCAGTCATATAATTTGTATTCAGGACTGGTGGTACATATATAATTCTTCAGAACTCACTATAGTAAGGGATGAAATTTTTGTTGGTATGTTTACTGTTTTTTAAATTAATTTTTTATTTTACACTTTGGATCTAAGTAACCCAATTAAAGAACTTTTTATTCTTATTATTTTTTGTTATTTACTATATTTTTTTTTTGTTTTGGCATTTCTTATTTTGGTGGTATTTTTACTCATACAGTTCGCCTGTCTATCGTTTTTGTTCATAAAAAATGAAAAAGAGTAGAATTTAGTATCCTTTTACCTCATAATAAACTGAGGATTTTGATTTTAGGATTTTGAAGTTCACCCACAAGTTGCAGCCAAACGTTTTGAATACAAATTGTTTATTTCAAAATTGTTACGCGCCCCTGTAGTATTACTTATTTAATTTAAACCCACGAACAGTAAGGGCAATGAACTTTAATTTTCAGACAGGAAACTTAAGTAACAATGTAACATGTTTATCTCAATTTCACGAGACTTGCAGCCAAACTTGACATTTATATAATAACAATCACGTTTCGGCACCAACTCAAAATAGGAAAGGGAAACTGTTTGCTTTAAATACAAATAACTATATTTGCCTGACGACCCCTTTCCTAGTTTGTATTTCCTGGTTCTTTCTTTGAAACATTGCTTATTACTTTGTTTAGTCCACTCATAATCGAATATACATAGCTTGACATAATGTAACTAACTTTTTGAAAAAAAACAACATCTTAAATTATAAAAAAAATTGAAATAGTAATAATATAAAAATGTAAAATAAAAAAAATATAATCTTTACATTTTAATTATAATCAATACTAATAACAAATCTGTAAGTGTAGGTATTGTACGAGTATGTATGTATGTATGTCCCTCCATAACTCTTAAACGAATCAACTGATTTCCATGAAACTTGGTGGATAAACAGTTATACGTTCAGGACACAGGATAGCCTACTTTTGTTCTTGATTACTAGTACTAGTACTAGCCAGCTAGTACATTGATATAGTCGATTACTTTTTTTAAGCATACAATACCTAACCTTTAAAAATACTTTAAAAATACTTAAAAAAATGCTATAAAAGACCTTATGCCATTTAAACATATTTAAAAAAGACCATTTAGTTCTATATTTTTGGTATTGACTCACTACGTGTGTAGCGTGCGTGCCTAAATATCCCTTTACATTACGTAATATAACATAGATACATACACATACACTTTTACATACATATACAACAAAAAACAACATATATATAAAACAGTTATTATTATGTCAATGCTGTATTATAATATTTCAATTGTAATTAAGAAGCTGAGGGCCTCTTTCACAAACTACTTGTAGAGTGTTGATTAGTTAGTTTTAGAAATAATTTTCTGTTATATTGAATTATGCACTCGGTTTACTGCATCAATCGATAGCCGATTTTTTTTAATTATTTTCTATTTAATGTTTGGGACGTTTATCGTACAAACAAAGGTATATCAGCTAAATTATTCCCGGTTACCGGTGACTTTAAATGACAGTTTGGCCTAATTGACGTTTGTGAAATACTGATAACAATACAGAAAATGTGAAAAGTAAGCGCCCTACCTCACCAGGACGCCAAGGCCACGTGGCCGACGACGTGGCCAACAATTTATGACATGTATGACAGATAACGCACTTGGCGACGGCTTGGAAACGCGGCTACTTGGCCACGAACGTCGGCGCTCTGCGTGGAGACTGGAGACTTTGGCGACGCGACTACGTCGCCAGTAAAATGTATGCGAGTAAACTGCGTCTCACTCACTCAGTGTTCAAACCGGTGGCCAAGACGGTAGCACGCGCGTTCTATATTTAAGTTTTGTGTGATTTTTTAGTAAAAATAATGAGTTTCGATACCAGAGGTTCATTGTTAAAATACAAAAGCGTCCATTCTCTATACGAAAACTGACAGAACTGACTGACAGACGGTAGCCAAGACGTCACTGGCCACTCAATTTGGCGACCGTGGGTAGCCAACCTAAGTCGCCAGCGACGTGGCCGTGGCGTCCCGGTGAGGTAGCGCTCTAAGAGCTGCTAGATTTGCAAGCAATCATCATGGCGAACAAAACATTTATTTCTTTTTTTATTTTGATTCTGGAATCTTATTTTCGACTACTTTTAATATGTTTACTGTTATCTGTGCGTGTTAAAAAAAATTTGATGTACTTATTTAACAAGTAGCCACTAAATCACAACAAATGGCTCATTCTATAATAAATGAAAAAGTTAAAGAAAATTTATAATACAACTTGCCTACTATAACATATGAGTTCTGATTTTGAAATAAAAGTCCGTTCATCACCCAAATGTTGGGTGATTTGTCACTGAAGAACGATTTACCGCCGGCCACCGGCCGAGATCAAAGACGGTGCGGTCCATTCTCAACTGTGAACACAATATCAAAAGGTTTTTCAATTGAGAATAAATGTAAATATAGAATCGGACGTGACTACTGTACGATTTAAGCGTTCGCTTTTTATCGTCCGTTGTTTGTTTACAAAGAAATGATTTAGTACGCGTTTGATCGATTCTCCCCCAATACGAATATATTTTTTAGGGGGCGCTTATTACAATAGCTTAAAGTTGAAACTTGAATGGGCCAAAGAAGTCAATTGTACTAAATCTAGTCTTAAAACGTTTTGAAATACATAAGTGCAACGGCGTTTAGAGTAAGTAAATTCAACATTACGAACTTAAAAGTATAATAAGAATATTTGTACGTAATTCTTGTATTACAAGGAGTAAGTCAAAATAGAATAATTATTAATATTACTACAGTCGCTGTAACATTAAATTTTATACATGTTAAGGGAAAATTGAGTAAATATTTATCGATGTTCATAGTAATTATTAAAAATTCACAAATTAGGTCGACGACCCGGCACCAAAGAATATCCGACGTCCATTGACATTCAAAAAGTGAAAGTAGTGTTTTCAAAATAGCCATAATTTAGATCGTTTAGCGTTCGGCTTTGCAAATTATAATATACGAGTATTATGTGCACACGCGATCTACCGACAACTTTAAATGTTAAACTTTTGACAGAGTACACAACAATCAGAAAAGCAGTGATCGAACTGTCTTTTATTAAAACAGCTTCGCTGATATCTATACACTACTATAATTAATATAAAACCTTATTACTTAACTAGCTGGCGCCCGCGACTTCGTCCGCGTTGAAAAAGAAAAAAGTAGCCTATCCTGTGTCGTGTACGTCTTGTTTATCTACCAAGTTTCATGAAAATCAGTTAATTCGTTTAAGAGTTATGGAGGAACATACATACATACATACATACATACATACATACATACATACATACATACATACAGAAAAAAATTCTAAAAATGGTCAATTTAGTTTCAGTATCATGTATAGAGCCTACAAACACGATATCTCTGAAAACAAAGTAACTTACTCCATAACCAACCCTTACACATTTATTATTAGTATTGATTACATTATTCTCTCATTATCTACCAATAAACAGTTGAGTTTTAAGAAGTGTTTTTCATTAACAATCTTTACTTATTATGTAGAAAGTGGCGATCGCAGACAAACAATAATTTCCACATTAAAGTGCAAGCAGTAAATACATGCTTCTGCCTCAGCTATGCACAAAGGAAAAAGAAAGTTCCCAGTTGACAATTTCACACAAATACATAGAATTTTATATCTAATGTTAATGCTAGACGACATTGCTTTGTAACTGATGAAAACTATACGATAACAAGCGTTTTAATGGTCATAGAAAATTATCGTTTTAAAATTCTACTGCCAATAATAAAGTGTCGGCTTTCATATAAAAATGTAAGGAAAGTTGATTAAATAAATAAGAATTTAAATAAATTAAAACAAAGCAAAATAAATATAATTTAAATCAGGTACCAAATACCTTGGTACCAGGTACCAAGGTTTTGGTGAAAATTTCTAGAGCCCATTTTACTAAGCTATGTATCTGTGTATCTATGTCTAATAGTAGAATAGGCTCTGGTATCACTTGACACACTCACCGTAACACAACAGCACACATGCTGGTATTTCATATGTGCTACTCACTTGGAGCACCTTTGGTATTGCTTATAATAGGCAGCCGAATAGGCAGCTGCTAACCGATCTATACGAAAAATCTTCTTTACTTTGTACAAACTAAAACAGTATTTTACATACCCACCTTATTTATACATTTATAATTGGGCTGTGGCAAAATATTTACAAGATAATTACTTACATCCTCTGTTTTATTATGTGATTAATCTCCTTATGGCTTCTCTACACTATCGGCGATTACGGACGATTACGGACGAGCACATTGTGTGGAAGTAGTCGGCTTTGGTAAAGGGCATACTCGGCTGTACTCGCCGATCATCGTCTATGATCGCCTGCGACCCGTCATTTGACGACACGTTTGGTATAGTGGCTAGTATCCCTAACTGTTAACCAAACCG
The DNA here is from genome assembly GCA_945859745.1 of Synanthedon formicaeformis. NCBI lineage: Eukaryota > Metazoa > Arthropoda > Insecta > Lepidoptera > Sesiidae > Synanthedon > Synanthedon formicaeformis. The sequence continues at coordinate 804,007 of OX243968.1, read as the reverse complement.
CACCTTCGGCAAGACAAGGGCATAGCTGCACTTTTTGTAATTTTACAGTAGAGCCATTTAAAGTTATTTTTTTTGCATTCAATATCGTATTCTTCTGCTTATATTGCTTTTAAACAATTCTTCATCAAATAAGCCCCATAGAGTTGTAAATATTTTTTAATTTAATAATGTTTTTAAGACATTTCTGCATATATTTAAAGTTTAACTCATTTTAAATTTTTTTGTAAGTTATGCCCTTTTCTTACCCGAAGGTGCGAAACGGTCGCGGGTTCAAATTCCGCTAGGGGCAAATGTTTATATGTTAACATTTTACCTTTATACCTGAGTCATGGATGTCTTGTATTTATAATATGTATGTATTTACAAAAAAAAAGTAATGTATGTAATACTTATTATCAACTGTCTGGTATCCATAATACAAGCATTAGTTACTTAGTGTGGACCTAGATAGTGCTGTGTGAAATGTGTGAAGATATTTATTTATTTATTATTTGTCGGTTTTTTTTGTATCTTGTAATATTGTACGCTTACCTTTCGACAAACTACTACACAGACAATTGTGCGGATGCTTGTACAATGATTATAGGATGATCACACGATCAACAATCATCGCCGATAGTGTAGAATGGCCATTATACATCTGAATGAAAGACAAGTTTTAACAGTGATATCGCTTCTATATCCGTTACGGCTCTGATTTCCTTCATAATATCGATTCGATTGGTGTTTTACATGTAAATGAGGTATTCTGACCGAATAACGTGCAGATTAACATAACTGCCTCATTTTATATTTAATTTTGATGTTTCGTAACTTTTTGTTATATTTATCAAAAGATGTTCACCTGACGACAACTCGTAAGCATTTGTAACTGTAAGTTTTCTGTAAATTAGTAGAAACGGTTGTTTCTGCTAATTTGTTGTAATTTGATGATGTCTTGAAGCATTTAAGCTCTTTTGAATGCAAATGTAGCTCAACAGTTTATATCAAATGGAATTGATCACGGATTGATAGGTTGATTAACTCATTGATTGGATTGATTGATAAGTTTCTATCAATCACGGAAATTTAATTTGGTTTGTACCAAATTTTCGTGAATTAAGTTCTTATGACATTAATGGGCGTAGTATATAAGTCCGCTCACGAGATATCGAATGTCTCTCTTCTTCTCATAATTCATTAATAATGAAATATCAATGAGCTTTAATAACTGCATTTAATTCATTCCATGTATCTACTTAGCATAATATATTATAAAAGGTGACAGATTTATCTTGACCATAAATTTTTAATTCAATAATAAAGTTTATTTTAATGCAGCTACTTAGTAGCTAGACCCAAAAATGACGTTCTGTCAAAAGCTTTTGGACTAACTTTGGGCATGAAAAAGAAGATTTTACGTTTTTCTAGCCCCAATACACATTTAACTATTAATTTTCATATATATTAATGTAATTTTATACATTTAGATTTACTTATAGATTTAAAAAATACCAATAACAAAAGAATTTTATTTATATTTATTTTATGTATAAACATTCAGAATATATTTATTTATAAGTCTAAACGATGATAAGATAAATGTACACGGATATAATATATTAGCAGTCGAGTCCAGAATGTAAGCGCCAAATAAATCAAATGGTTCGGACACAATAGACGCGCGGAGACGAGTTTGTATCCACGCTAATCCAGAGTTGGCGAGATTCGCGTTTCGATTCACTCCATTTCGGATTTGTGTTCAACAGTGTCAGGGACAGTTTATTTTGAATTAACTTAAACTACACGTTGATCTTTCTCATTCAATGGAGAGAATTTCTTGTCTACAACGAAACGATCTAAAGAGAGAGTCGTGTGGGCATTAAGACTGATAATCTTTTTAGAACAAAAACACTATAATATATGGTTAGGGAGCCCACGATGCTAAATGTGTAGTCACTCGAGCGTCGTGGGGACCTATTGGACTTTGAAGATTGGATGGTAAGAAGAAAAAAAGGTTATATGAAGTTTTTCATTTCAGCGGTGGGGTGAGCGTCTACAGGCGTTCAAAATTTTATAGGCGCTGTATTTTAAAAAATCCTCCATACAATCGTCAGATTAAGAATCAGCACGATCAGGAATTTAGGCTGAACCGTCTGTATGAAAATCTGACGCGCTCGAGTATTACAAAAATGAGAATCGTCAAAAATATTTTTTGCTTTTTCAAAAAGCTGCCACGAGCTTACGTTACATCCGAATCGTCTGAATTTTAAATGGGAGCTTAGTTTAGGTTCACTTAACATCCCCTCTGAAAATCTGACGCGCTCGAGTTGTATTTAAAATTTTACCCCCACCCCCGCCAACCCCACCAACCAAACCGTCAGATTAATACATATCCGTTATCGGAGACACGTGGGGTGTATACATTGGTAATATCTGACGCGCTCGAGTAAATCCAAAAATCCCCTCTTGGGCTCCCCTACCAATACACTAATATTATAAATAGGAAAGATTTGGTTTTTGTATGTTTGGTGTTAATAGATAAATTCAAAAACTACTTAACTGATTTTAAAAATTATTTCATCGATTGTCAATGATTAACATAGGCTACTTATATATTTTATTTTCGAATTAGAGATTCTTATGAAAAACCATTAATTTGACCTACTGTATCAAAAATTGGCCTATAAAAGAATACGAATAATTTATACTTATATTACAGTTATACAATAGTACTTATTACTTTAATGGGTTTCTGTCTAATTTTATTTTCATTGTTACTCGTATATATGTACATATATAATCCACATTACCTTCAAAACAGTAAATCTTTGGCAGCTGTTCAAAGGCATTTGCTTGCAATAAAATAATAATGTTATTATTTAAATTACAACAACCAAATCTATTTGATTCTCATAAAATTTGTTATGACGTAGGTTGTATAATCATTTTGTCTTCTGCATCCTAGTAACAGAAACAAATGAAGACGTGAGTGGAAGAAGGTGATATGTCGCATTTTTGGGTTTTTTCATTTTTTTGCGTTGATGAAAGTAATGTGACCATATGAATGATTACAGACCGTAAGATCGTCAATTTAAGGCTTTTCTGTAAAATAAAAAGTTGAAAAAGGTGTTATGTACAGTTAATTTTAAAAAGCAAAAAGTGCATAAATGTTTACCCACTTTTGTTAATGGAAGGGAGAGCTATGTTCACTTTTTTTTTAATTAAATAATACAAGTGTTTAATTACTATTATACCATTAATATTTTAGGTTGTTTGCACAACTTTGCATCATAATTTATAACAAAAATAAGTTCCGTGGTGACTTATCTAAAAAATTAAAAGTAAAACTTTAACCTCGATTTACTGAAAATTGGAATTGTACGACATATCACCTTCATCCACTCACGTCTTCAAATAATAAATGTTTATTTTGCAAGACAATTTTTTTTATACACTTATAAATTAAAGTGTGTAATTATATTAGAATGTATATTATATTTTTGTATGCCACTAGCTTCCTTTCGACGCAAGTACGAAACACTGAATATATCGTCCCATTTATCATCCTTTCAAATTCAAATAGATTATTTGTTAAGAGATACAAGTACTTTTGTAAAGTATTAAACGCACGCCATAACATTTCTTGGTGCGAGTAAGTACTAAGTACATTTTGTGTAATTCCTATACAAATATAAGCAATCAAATTTAACGAGAGTCGGTGATTGTAATCTTGGCAAATGTCTTCATTATACTCATCCTTAGTGAAATCTTTATTAGTATTTTATGTCGCTTTCCGCGTCTGTCTGTACGTATGGCCACTACTCCTAAATTACGGGATGGATTTTGATTGGTTTTTCACTATCAGTTAGATAATTTTTCACGGAAGTTTTATACATCCATACTAATATTATAAATGCGAAAGTAACTTTGTCTGTCTGCTACCTTTTCACGCCTTAACTACTCATGAAATTTTGCATACACGTCTAGAATACAAAAAAGGACATAGGGTATACCTTTCATCCAGAAAAAAAGTACTGTTTCCGAGTGATCGTCTTAATATGTAAAGAATTAGGCGCCACTGTCCGTTCACAGCGATAACGATGTCAGGCGTTATTTTTCATATTATTATATTTTCTTTTTTAACGCGAACGAAGTCGCGGGCACCGGCTAGTATATAATAAAGTCTTATTAAATTTTTATATACAACCAAGTCGCCGAAAAACAAAACTTGCTTGCGTAAGCTTAACCTTAAGAGCGGGTATAAAGAGTAATAGCCAATCCTAGATTTGAATTTTATCTAAGTAAACAAAGTCTAATTTAATTAATTCTTTTAAATAGATAAATACATTATAAATGACAGTGACGACTGTAACAGAAAACATAATATAATGAAATTTTCTCGATAGAAAAAAATCACTAAGTGAGCTCTCATTTCCATCGATTTTAGTTTTATTTTCAAAATGACACATTACAAAGCTAAAAGTGTATCAGTAATCTTACTTCACAGATAAGAAATATGTAGGTTAAAGAACTCTATTAAGATTGAATTTTAAATCTCTACAAGACTTAATATCTGGATAGAAATTGACTAAGAATAAATCACAAAATATTAAACACCGTATTTATAACATCGATGTATAATTTATAAAGACTTTTGGCAAACAGTGAACTAGTTAAGCTCCATTTCTAGAGCGACTAAAAATACTATATAACTAAAAGTTAATCCGAAAATCTTAGTGGATCACGTTGGCAACACAATCATTTTAGACCATAAACGTCTGATTCTACAAGTTATTAACAATAAACCAATCGATATAATCTTTACAAAGATCTTTGGCCGGTCTCCACGCGAACTTTAAACCAACTACTAAAATACCTACTAGAAATAGTTTATTTGTTTATAGCAAAATAAAATATGAGCTTATTTAACTGGAGCATATTAGTGTCATAGTTGCGATTAGGCATGATTTGATTGTTCAAAATTACAGTACATTTTAGATGTGAAATAAAATAGATGAGTTTGTAGAATTTAAGACATTGATTTGATAAGTAGATGGTGCCCGTGACTTCGTCCGCGTTGAAAAAAAAAGTAGCCTATCCTGTGTCCTGTACGTTTATCTACCAAGTGTCATGAAAATCGGTTAATTCGTTTAGGAGTTATTGAGGAACATACACACATAGAATACCTACACTTACAGATTTATTATTAGTATTGATTGATGATTGATATATTTGACTGACACCCTCCAGTTTACTAGAAGTTAGTACATATTTTTTTATGTTAAGGTCGACAGACAGGCTGACGGTCCATTTGTTGGTAGGTGGCTACCGTCGCCTTTAACACAAGCAACGCCATAATTGCTGCAAGTGCAGGGGAGTAATAAGGAAGGGATGAAGTAATGGGTTCTGGCATCCCTTAATCACTCACCGAAACAAAACATAAGTTGTGTCTCCGGGATCCTAAGTTACTGAACCAATTTTGATCTTGGCTTTTTTCCGAAACCCTGGTAAATTTAAATTTATAATGACGATCATAAGAGTTTCTTGTAGAAAGCTAATTGACAAATAAATATTTTGATTTTGATTGATTGTTGATTTTTAAAATTTCGTAACTTTGTGTAATTTGGTCCAATTTAAGAGATAGGATTGTTTTTATTTTGAACCCGTGCGAAGCCGGGAGATGGCCACTAGTATTATTATATATAATATCTAGTAAGGATTGACAGGGTTGCTTTTGTTATGTGATCATGTTGATCGAATTTGTGACCTAAGCATTGAGGTGATAAATGGACCAATTAAAGTTATTCCGATTCAGCTTTTGTCTCCAGAAATAGAGTCGTGCGAGCAATCGCACCCTTTTGACATTTCGAATCGATTCCAAAGAGAGATTAATTGCTGTTTACTTTGAACACAGCTAAATCAAGTTGAGTAATAGCGAATTTACAATTAAGTTTATTTTCAAGGGTCAATAACATGGGCATTTATACCTTTGATTGTTCTTCTAAGAAATTCTATTTCTTCATAAACTCTTACTTAGTGGCATTTAAATAGTAGGTACTCATAGAGAGGTCCGTTATAATAAAATTAATAATATGTGTTTTAAAATACGAATCTTTCATAATTTATAAGCAGTTCTAGCCCAATATGATAGAAATTCGACCGTGGTGAAAAAAACTTATTTATTCAAATTTTTTTGAGATAACGCTAAAAAATTCCTCAAAAGATCAATAAAAAAATGGTCGAAAACATATCGGACAAAGGAATCCAAAATTTATTTATTTCAACAATATGTTTTTGGTTAATTAAAATTGACGTGACGCGAGCTTATGTAATACCTTTGCATCTACTACGAGTAAAAAACCATTTCGTAGCAAGTTTAGATGCAAATCATCCAAAAATTTGAAATTATATTACTGTGATATTACTTCTAAAATTGCTTGCTTACCTACAATAATGTAAAATATATCTTATTGGTTGACACCTATTCTGTACACCTATTCGCAACAGTAGTAGTAACATAAATTATGACAATATACTAAATGGCGATCGATTCGACACGCTGAGATATTATCATCTCGACAAGTTTCAGAATTTAGTTTTCAAATTTATATACTTAACTGTACATTATACATTAATATTTAAGTAAACTGTTTATCTAAACAGATATATATTTTTATCTATCTATACTTATATTCTTTTATATGCAGACTTGATTTTTTTAGGTATCTAGTACTTTCTAGGAATCTGTTACAATATGTTTGCAGTGCATTGAAGAAAAAAGGTTCTCTATTTCTATTTCGTAAAATAATACGTACCTGATATGCAATATGGCAAAAATGCTTTTGATTTTGAAGAGATGTTGTATTCTGTGTATTAGCAGTTAAGTCTCTTAATTATTCTTCACTTAATCAACTTTAGCTTTAAATAGTATTAAGAATTTGTCAACAGAATGGCCCAAAAATAATAGAAGCGTGAAACTACATGTTTGTTTATACTAATCGGCTTAAAACCGTTAGGTAACCTAGGTGTGAAAATGTCTGCTCGTACGTTAGCGGGTGGTTTTATCAGCCGACTCTAATGCCGCGATAAATGGCGCCTTATGATTTCTTCGCCACATATTGACGTGATGAACGAAATACATAATAATAGTATTTTTTTCTCTCTTTATTACCTAACGGCTCTGAATTTTAAAATTTTAGTACGTATTGGCAATAAGTTCTTAATTACAGGGCAAATTGCGTTTTGCAGTCAAAAACTGGGCAGTTCATCTAGTGTATATTCCACTTGATACATTCAAGTGGACCACTAGCAAGCTTGCATAAAAACCAAATTGGGATTGGCCTATTGAAATACCTTACACAGTGAGAAGACTTGTATAGGGGGCCTCTGACATCCCTTACTCCACATCGAGAGAGTTTTTTAAAACTTTGTTTTTCAAACGCGACATCCGTGTGTATAAAATAAAGGTTCTTTACAATAATTTATCAAATGTTCACATTTCAATGGCGTAAGCCTACCGTCACAGATGCTAACATTTTGCCTACAATAACCTAGTTTCTTCCAAAACTGGCGTAAAGCTAGCAAAGTGTAAAAGGTGACGCCATTAAATCTTAATAACAAGCTTCACAACTTCCAAACAAATGAATACAAAATGTTTATATATCTGTATCAACCTATACTTCTTGTATATGTAAGTATACATTACGTTCCATTCCTTGCTTCAGGTATAATGCTTACATGTGCTTACAACATTTAAAAAAATATATATAAACAATGGCCGAATTTTTGGCTGATAAGGCTGCTTGAGATTGATGTTTGAAATTTTTAGTTACTAGTTAAAATACTTAGTTCACAATAATGTATTGATGTAAAAAAAAATACAAATAAATATGTATAGGTTCATAAATAATGATTTCATCGTTCTTTCTTTTAATAAATGAAAATCCTGTCAAAAGCCATTGAGTGCTTTAGAAGAAATTAGTGGTTTAGAAAAAACTAGTTAGTTATTTTAATATATTTATTCAAATATTTCAATTTAAATTAATTTAAATTAATTATAATTTAATTATAATTTAATTTAAAATTAAAATTAATTAAACTATTAATTAATTAATTTAAATAATTAAATTATTAATTAATTAATTTAATTAATTTTAAATTAATTTTATTTTTAATTATTTTTTTAAATTACATTTATTTATTCTCTTCGTATTCAGATAATAATATTGCTCTACATCTGGTATAGCGATGCTCTACATCAGGTACAAAAAATGGTACTTCCGTGTCACATATCACAGCTATCTCGATGATTTAATAATATGATATTCATTTGTCACTTCCGTTACATAAACATTGACGAAATTCTTAGGAGTGTCGTCTGTTCCGAGTATCTCAATAATAATATTATCTCCGTATAAAGCTAGAGAAATAATATCATTTGATTAATCGGGCCGATGATTTGCCAAGTGTTTCGCAGAAACGAGAGACGAATGAATCAATTAGTATCACTCGTTTTGTATAATTCATTCGGAAGGTTAAGGACTTAAGAATAACAAAATTGCACAGTACTTATTTATTTCAATAAATATTTATTTATCCTCTTATACAAACACACTATATAAGTGGGTAGATATATAAAGAGATCTGTTACCTTTTCAGGCCTTAATTTTGCATTTTACAATTTGCATTTTTGAAATTTGAAATTTTGCATAAATACACATTGTCAGGGATAATTATAGGAAAGGATATAGGGTAAAGTTGGGGTACGAAAACATTCGCCAGTTTTCAAATTCATTCCTTTATCAAAATCGTAGACTCTTAGTACCTACCTTTTGAAACTAAAGCACTAAGCAGACAGCAGAAATGACAAATTGTCATGACTGACAATTGTCCTGGTGCAAGCAAATGTCGACTTTAAGGTGACGAACCTTTTCTTACCTCGACTGCCTTTCATGCAGAAAAAAAGTACTGTTCCCAAGGGATCATCCAAAATAAAATAAAAAATAAAAAACTAACGCCCTGCCTAATTATTATAATATATCGACAAGAGGTCAAGCGTTATTTATTGCTTAATATATTTTTTATTTTTCAACGCGGACGAAGTCGCGGGCACCAGTTAGTTTCTAATAATTTTCATCACACAGATCTAATTGTAATAGACACAAAATGCAGCTGTTGTGAAATGTGTACAACTTTATTTGATCCATCATTATCATTGCCAAGTGCACACTTGTTATGCGTATATTTCATTAAATTAGTCTCATCGTTACATTTCTTATAGGACATTAATCATATAACATTATGATTGGTCCCATCATTTACACAAAGTATTACTTCGCTCTACTTTGTACCGACCTTAAGAAGCATTGTATCTATAAATACAATTTTCGTATATTAATGAAAGAAACGTCACTTTAATTCCAAGGGAGAGATAGTATAAATGGGTTCTCGCATAGGGATGCCAGAACCCATTCACTGAAACCCAACAATACCAAATCGCCTATTTCACACGGTCCTCTTCGTTTCTCAAAATGATCTTAATGTTCAGGTTAGTGTAGTCATTTTGTATTTCTCTGCGCAGCTTAAGAGCGGGTATAAAGAGAAATAGCCAATCCTAGATTTGAATTTTATCTAAGTAAACAAAGTCTAATTTAATTTTTTTTTAAATAGATAAATACATTATAAATGAAAGTGAAGACTTGGACAGAAAATGTAATATAATGAAATTTTCTCGATAGAAAAAAATCACCAAGTAAACTCTCATTTCCGTCGATTTTAGTTTTATTTTCAAAATGACACACATTACAAAGCTAAAAGTGTATCAGTAATTTCACTTCACATGTTATCTAAGGCTGTATGTAACAATTTTTCATTTGACATTGTAGTTTACGAATAATTAATATTTAATACTTTTGACACATAACATTTTTTTTCAGCGAGTTGCGCTATCTTCCGTCGCATGTTGTGCGTAGTTCTACGTATTTTGTGTCACTGTCATGTCCAAGGGGCCACGCGGGTGAAATTACAAATTTTGTTTCTTTATACGCACTCTTAACTGCATACTATAAGCTTATTATACAGTCCAATGTATTTGACCTTGACCATAAATTTGTTTGTCTATATCAGCTGTAAGTAAATATAGTTAGCTTATTTCTGAACATAGTTATTAAAGATTACATTAATTTAAACAATAATAGAACAAAAACCATGAAAGGTATTTAATATTAGCATTAACTTCTAACCATAATTTATGGACTGTTAATAATAATTTACTGAACCTACAGTTAATGGTTATTATGGGGGCCGAACGAACCCTCTAAAAAGAAATTTGGTCTTTTTTAAACTCTTTTTTTATTAATACGAGTAATACTCTTAGCGCCTGTTTCACAAACGTTAAGTAGGCCAAACTGTCATTTAAAGTCACCGGTAACCGGGGATAATGGAGCTGATATACCTTTGTACGGTAAACGTCCCAAACATTAAATACAAAATAATAATAAAAAAACGGCTATCGAATGATGCAGTAAACGGAGTGCATAATTCAGTATAACAGTAAATGATTTCTAAAAGTAACTAATCAACACTTTATTTGTAGTTTGTGAAAGAGGCCCTTAATATTGTAACGATTTGAAATAATGCACTGAGACTTGTGTTCCCATACACTATAAAATAGTGCTGCACAGCTCACTAATTAATTAAATAACAATAATTAATTATACTATTAATAGACTTATTGATTAATAAGTATGTGTTGGTCAGACTACCGAGTTAGTACCTACAGAATTACATAGTTGGTAAAGAAATAAAAACCACTAAAAACTAAGTAATAGTAAGTATTGTAATTAAAATAATGTTCTAATTACGTATGTAAAATTGTTATTTTATTGCATAAATATACGTCTCTATCAGGTTTAGAATCCATAAACAATTAGTGTAGTATCTTAGTGTAGAAATGAAAATATAATAAATGCAAGTACATAAAGGCAAAGAACTTTTAAATGCAATTGGTTTTATGAGCCACAACATTGTTGAGTATGGTTTGCAAAAGAAAAAACTATACAAAATAGATGCAAAATAGTTCATTATATAGGTAAACTGCTGTTTCGCACTTGACCGCCAAAAAGTCTGCGAGAGTTGTAACCAGTTACTCGAAAAATGTTCATCTATTAAAAAACCTCTTTTTAATATTAAAAAGGTTTGGATGCTGAATATGAGCAATGTGTGAAAATTGATGTTAGGTTATTTAAAGTTAAAGTAAAGATGGAATTGAGCATAAGTATTATATTTTTGGAGATAGAAATGGTTATATGTACATATTTCTTTTGGCGAGCCCATTGGTCAAGAAGTGGTTAGTGCTTAACGCTCTGACTCACCTGGACCCCTGGTTCGGTTCCCAGAAGGGCCAACTTTAGCGACTTTACCACATATACTAACTCACCGAAACACAACTACATATCGACTGTTATTTCACTGTAATAACTGCTTCCAGTCGGGCTGCTCCTTTATGACTGCGAATGGCAGTGTGTCCGCCACTAGGTACAGTCGGAGTAAGAAAAGGTTCGTCACCTTTAAGTCGACATTTGCTTGCACCAGGGCTAAATTTCATTTGTCAGTCATGTCTAAATTTCATTTCAAACATGAGTCAGTTGTTTGTTTAGTGCTTTAGTTTCAAAAGGTATTGATATAGGAATGAATTTTAAAACTGACGAAGGTTTTCGTACCCCGACTTTACTAAGATAATGAATTTTTAAGTCAAGTCAAGTGAAGTTTAAGTCTAAAAAATACTAAAAAACTCTTTTAATTATTTTTGACAAAATTGGGACTATATGACAGTAACGATAAGCGATTTATATCATTACTTATTAACCTTTAGGAATTTTATTTAGTGTTACTGTACGCATTTATCCTTTTTATGCCCAATTTTTTATTTCCTTTAAAAAACAAAACGTTAAGCCTTCAAAAATGACTTCTTTGTTAACCGTACCCATTAAAATTATGCACAATTATACTTATTAGAAGCTATCAGGGCTCGTTCATCTGATATTAAATATAAATAACCTCAGTATTGCTAATGCAATAAGAAGATAGAAAATCTTCATAACCTACATAATATTGAGGGTTTGCATGTATTTAGTAACCAAATTATATATTTTTTGTTACTATAGTTTTTAAAATCCTATTAATATTATAAATGCGAAAGTTTGTGAGGAAGTACGTACGTTTTTTACTTATTCATGCAAAAAGGCTGAACGGTTTTATTGAAATTTGGTACACAGTTTTATTACTTTGTTGGTTCTTGTGAGATTTTTAAAATACGAACAACAGCGCGTACGCAGTCAAGGGCACAGTTAGTATAACAATTAAGGCTTGAATAAATGTTTTAAAACGTAAGAAAAAGTGGACATAGTCGCCGGCAAAACATATCGAGCGAACTGGACACGGTTGTCTGGCATGAGAAATAAAATAATGACACATGTAGGATTCCAAATCAAAATGCCGGAACTACAGCAATTAGACCGGCATTTATTATGAACTGTATAATAAGTCTCCTGTAATTTCCTATTTAAATCGTCATTCGTCTTACGCGCGCTTGTTTGTATAGTATTATGTAACGAGGAACTAAAAGGAGCAAATTAACTATTTGTATTTAGTCTGCGGTCTACTTAAACTTTACGACACGAGCACGATACGTTTCATCACGTTAAAATATTCTTCAATTTGTGGAAACGGTATTTCATTCGCTCTATCGACTACGAAAAGTATACGTGTGACGTCATCGACTAAGCATCAGGTGCTACGAAGCTACGACAGATGTGTGTCAAATAATAGCCGATGGATTCAAATATGATTCAAATGCATACTTTTTACAGACTTTTTAACTCAACTTACTGGTAAAGTACTATTTACTATTTACTTGAGTAAATAGTACTTAACCAGTATAAGTCTCGTCGCGTAGTTTAGTTAAAAAGTATGGTATTTCTAAGTCTTCATATTAAATAATATATATTGGTCATTCATTAAAAAATTTTCATTTGTGAAGCTCGAGAGACTCTATGTGTAAATTTATTTAATATTTTTAACAGCAATCCGTTTGTCACAAATTTGTGAGGTTCACTAAAGACATACTTCTCTGTATATTATGACAAATAATCGTTTTGCGTTTTTGTCAATATAAGAATTAGGTATTTTACATAGTAGCCATATTGCGATGTAGGCAAAACTGCAACAAGTCAAATTGTGTTCTAGACCGTTTGAGACCCACCCTAAAAAACGAATTATGTCAAATGAAAAGGCACTGAAAATCATTTCGGATCTATAACGACTGAGATGGTTGGAACTTCAAGTTTTAATGTTTACTACTAATTTATTGTTGTAATGTTAAATAAAACTTTGAATCCATTAAACGATTAGATTTAATATAAAAAAAAAGTAAGAGAAAACATGTTTTTTTAATGTTCTTTTTACATATAAATAGCTGCAAAATGGATAGTTACTGTGAATTGCAACGAATATGTCCTTTCTTTAATATTACAATAAAGCCGTCAGGAGTAATCGTAAGGTGTAAAGCAGCGAATTAACAAATTGCTTAAATCAGCCGAAGACGTACACGGCGCGTTACAACAGAAATAAACTAGACTCACAAAACGAAAGCTAAGAGACATATTGTATTGTATTCTACTAAGGATTTACCACGCAACATTTACCGTTCTCCATTAGCTGTTAAATTATATTAACATACTGATTTATATTTGTAACAAATGCTTAGAAGTATTTTTTTTAATATTATTTTGTTTCACGGCGAGAGCACCTACATAAGTAAAATATTTTACCTCAGCAGAGATTTGTTGTCAAGCAAAATTATGATAAAAACTTAGATATTAAGCTAGTTTATGATTAATTTTTTTTAAATTATGATTATTATCCTCAGTAAAATTGTTATATTCATTACTAATAATAAAGCATGACAAAAAAAATCAATAGCAAAAAAAGTGCCTATAAATTATGTTCTTAGCAATGGCAGTGTTATGTGTGAACACAATTATTGGTCACCCTACTTGGAACTTCCTAGACCCGTCGCTTTCGTCCTGGCTCCTCGTTTGCAGCTCAGTAGACGTTTAAATCTACAATAATTATTGCGATAACTGCTTTAAATGGTGAAACAGCTAACGTACGATGCGGTTTAAACATGACTGTATTCATTCACAAGGACCTTGTAAACATATTTGTGTAATTTATTACTGTCATGTGCACTTAAAAGCAACTGCGAAATCGTAGTTAAGTTTAAATAGATATTTTACCTTATCATGAATCATGATTAGACAAGTTGAAGAAACTTGAAACGGTTTTGACGGCTGTCTGTTTGTTGTTGGATTGTTGTGATAAAATAAATCATTTTGTAGATACAAAAGTTTAGTGACGGTAACCGAAGGTATAGTAAGTAGTATACATATTTTGTTCCGAATTCAAAAATTGGAGAGGTTGCATGGCGACCGTAACAACCCCCTTACAAAACCATCAATAAATAAAATTAATACCAGAAGCTCTTTATTATCCATCAAACTACTACAACATGGAACCCGCGTGCCATACAAAACACTACGAATTTTACGGAACATTTAAAAGTGACATATGCGTAGAGCATGAACTGTCATTTAAAACAAAACAAACATAATAATAAGTACGTAATTTAAAGAAAATGTGACTTTACGTCAACCCATTAGAGTTTAAAATGAAATAGTAGAAGTTGATCGTTACTACCTTTTATCATTGACGCGTGAAGGCAAGAGTCCGCCATGATTCTGTCAAAGACGTTCTTTTTATGTGCCGCTTTGACATTTGTGACGCAAATTCCATTGTAGTATTTCGATGTTCTTATCCTATATCCTCTGACTTGTATCTCATCTAGAAGGGTGCTTGTGTTAGTGATTGTTATTATTATTTATAAATAATAATAAAACTACGTCAGATGATGTGCAATCAGTATGGTGCTTGAAATTGCTTTAAACACATTTCTAAGCAACAAACTTAATTCATGCATATTATCATGGGAGTAGATAACATGTTGAATTTTAAATATGTTAAAAGACGGAACACAGTCCAATACAGGTGAGAAATATGCAATTAGTTTAATTAATTAGTTTTAATGATACATTTTAACTGTCCAACTTAATTACGATTTAGTTACGAGACTTTTTTAGAGACTTTATTATGATAAGATGCGAGAGGCCATCGTTTGTATCTACAATCAACTTTATGGGTGATGCAATTTGCTCTTCAAGCCCTGATAGGTTTAAGGATAAAAAAACCAGAGATATTGGGATAGGAAAAAAGACTGGCACCCGATATTCATGAAATAAGCAAACCACGAGAGCTGTAAGTTCAATGTGGTCTTCTGTAGGGATGAAAATGACTACGGGAAGCAATATTTTTGCAACTCCTTCTAATCCAATCAAATAAGGAAGGGTTGTTAACTCAAAACAACAAAGTGGACTTCTGTAAAGCGGAGTTTAAGTATTGCCATTAGACGGCAATAACTGAGAAACTGAATAGCGATAGCTCAGTCTTTTTTAATCTATACTATTCTGTTAGTAATTCATCAAAGACTTATATAAAGCTGAAGAATTTGTTTGTTTGGTCGTACGCGCTAATCTCAGGAACTATACTGGTTTGAATTGAAAAATTATTTTTGTGTTGGATAGTCCATTTATCGAAGAAGGCTATAGGCTATGGAGAACGCGGACGAAGTCGCAGGCACCAGCTAGTTATTAATAATAGGTTTGATCTTAGCCAACATCTAGCTGTGCAGGAAAGACACAGCTACCCAGAAACCCAGCCAGCTAACCCAGAAAATGTATCCACTCGAACTTTAAAGAGATTTGAGGGTTACATGAGTTACACAGCAGACACAGCAGACGCCGGAATGGATTTCCAATCCTTTTCCTTTCCAATAAGTTTTAAACTTGTAGAAAGTGGTATGACGACACGATACCCATCAAATAGGCTCTATAGTGGAAAGAGTGACATTTTAACACATGCACTGCGCGTATCTTTCACCCAGATGCGTTCATTTAAACAAGAAACAAGTCATAAATGGAAAGTTGAAGTTTTAATTTTCATAACTTAACCGGTGGCAAATGAAAACTCTTCGCTCGGTTGTTAGTCAGTATTGTAATGTCACTAGTTAAGTACGAAAAACGAATAGGTATCAGAAGTATCTGTTATATTATTAGAATCTGCTGTGTTAGAATCAATATTAGGTATCAGGTGTACCAGCTATACTTGTATTTAGAAATCAGCAAATTATGACTAATGTATCACGCAGAGGATCGCCTAAAGATCTATTGTCACGTTAACTAGCCAGTAAAGTTTAAGGGTGAAATGCAGCGTAGTTAAGACAAGCATCCTAACCACTCATCCGAGGGGCTCTTCAAATATATTATTCTTGCAATATTTAGATATGTATGTATGTATTGTATATCCTTATCAATATCAATACTAATAATAAATCTGTAAGGGTTGGTCATGGAGTAATTTACTTTGTTTTCAGAGATATCGTGTTTATAGGCTCTATACATGATACTGAAACTAAATTGACGATTTTTTGATTTTTTTTCTGTATGTATGTATGACTCTTAAACGAATTATCTGATTTTCATAAAACTTGGTACATAAACATTTAGACGTACAGGACACAAGATAGGCTACTTTTTCTTTTTCAACGCGGACGAAGTCGCGGGCGCCAGCTAGTATATTATAAAACAAAGTCCTCCGCCGCGTTTGTCTGTTTGTCTGTTCGCGATAAACTCAAAAACTACTGAACCTATTTTCATGCTGTTTTCACCAATGGATAGAGTGGCTCTCGAGGAAGGTTTTCGTATATAATTTACAAAGTTACGCGAGCTAAGTCGCGGGAAGCAGCTAGTATGTACATAAAAAGAGGGTAATTCAATAAGCGAGAAACAGACAGAGTGACACAATGAAAAGCCGCCTTGGTGCATGCGTGGGCGCAGAACAGAACATAACATTAAACTCTCTTAATTTATGACGGGGAAATTTCCCCTTCGTCTAACGCTAATCAATTTATCTGCGCCATATTTAGATGGCGATTTAAAGAGACTACAATGTCTTATCAATGAGAAACCAATGAGAACGAAAAAAATCAGACAATTTGCAGATAAAAAATTCGAAGCATTCTATACAAAGAACTTAGAATATAGAACAAACCAGAAACCGCGAACGCGCCCTCGAAGGAAGCTACATAAACCACTCTCAATGAGTGTAGTTTGACATTTGGATGACTAGTCTATATATGACCACCGTGTGACGTACGCGTGAAAAATTCTCTCAGTTTTTATTTAATTTTGCCGTCTTGTGCGGTTCCCACCTGCAAGAATGCAATTGGAAGAATAAAAAAACAAGATGGGATCACATTTAATGTGTAAGTAGCGCAAATAAATCTTATTTTATTTCAATAATGAAGTATTTTCACTCGTTCAAAATGTAAACAATTTGGACGAGTACATTTTGTTAATGTTGCCAGTTTTGCTGAAAGGTTTTTCCCTACTTTCACTTTGTTTGTTCTATATTCTAAGACAAAGAAACAACACGTAAAAAAACTGTAGATATAAGTATGTTTATCCGCACTTATTTATAATTTAAAATATTTACAGAAGCTCACCGTAAAATAACAGCACGTATGCTTTTCTGTTTCGTTGAGTGTCAGAGGCCATTTCCCTACTCTATGGTCGGCATATATTATAGGTGACGGTAGCCACATACCATCAAGTGGACCGTCAGCACGTCTGCCGACCATAAAACATATTAACTATTATTTTTTATATTCGGTTGAGACGTTTGAAAAATTGCAAACAAAGCAGCAGTCCATCGCTAGTATTGAATTAGAGTTAGACGTATATGCATAAGTGATAAGTTTATACAAAACGTGTCACAATTACGTTCAATTTAAATGAAAACTAGCAATAACAACAATGTCTGCATTAAAATAATAAACTGTAGCCCACGCTATCGTGAACTGTCTATTAAACATTAAACGCTTGTCTCTGCCCATAAAATACCTAATGGCCACTTGTTTGAATCACCAATAGCTTCTTAACATACTACACTTTGCTATAAACACTGTTCAATTTTATAATATTATTATGTTCAACGGATCTGCGGAGTCTATTCGTTGAAGCCCGAGGAAGGTTCTCTATAGTTCTCATGAACAGAAAAATTGCCAGTTAAAAACGTAAAACCCCATTTTCCCATTCAAAGTTACTAGCTGGCAATCCAAATATTGACTGGTAGGAGAGCCCAAGAGGGGATTTTTGGATTTACTCGAGCGCGTCAGATATTGCCAATATATACCCCACATGTCTCCGATAACGAATATGTATTAATCTGACGGTTTGGTTGGTGGGGTTGGCGGGGGTGGGGGTTAAATTTAAATACAACTCGAGCGCGTCAGATTTTTAGAGGGGATGTTAAGTGAACCTAAACTAAGCTCCCATTTAAAATTCAGACGATTCGGATGTAACGCAAGCTCGTGGCAGCTTTTTGAAAATGCAAAAAATATTTTTGACGATTCTCATTTTGTAATACTCGAGCGCGTCAGATTTTCATACAGACGGTTCAGCCTAAATTCCTGATCGTGCTGATTCTTAATCTGACGATTATATGGAGGATTTTTTTAAAATACAGCGCCTACAAAATTTTGAACGCCTGTAGACGCTCACCCCACCGCTGAAATGAAAAACTTCATATAACCTTTTTTTCTTCTTACCATCCAATCTTCAAAGTCCAATAGGTCCCCACGACGCTCGAGTGACTACATATTTAGCATCGTGGGCTCCCTAACCAGACGTCATGCGATGCGTCAAACACATCAGCTACCACAGTCCAATAGCTTTTGACAGCTAGTAATAAATAAAACTAAAGTTCAGATTTTCATTTTTCTTTTGTAGAGATTCTTTAGTGATTATTTAAGTGATAGAACTGCTTGGAATTGATGGCTGATTTTTTTGTACAGATTTATGTTAAAAGAGAAACTATAAGCAACTATAAGCCAATCCTTCCTCATATAATATGCATACCGAACCAGGGATAAGTGACAAAAAAAAATAATATATTTGGTCCCCTAATTTTTTTTTATTATTATTAGTGATGGGTTTGCTCTTGGCCAACAACCAGAGAACATTAAGAACATTTTTATTATTTATTTATTCTGTAGTATTATAACAAGAAACCGATACATATAGACGAATATTATTAAAAAAAATTGTGTTTATATATTATGTCATCACAATGTAAGAAATAGAAATTTATTTTAGTAACTTATACGATACCTACATTCCATAGAATTGTTTTTATGCAAATTCACTGTAAACAGTTGTTAAAATATTCATTCCGAACTGAGTATTGCAAAAGAATTGACTATTGTAAAATGTGTAAAATATTGTAATTGTATTATGCAACAAAAATTATATTTGCAATTATTTATATATTTAGAAAAGGTGTTTTGTTTACCAAGTTCATTATGTTAATTTAAGTTTATGTCTTTCTGTGTTTGTTTTATAGTCTTATTGTCTATTCGGTGCACACACTGTCTTTCGTTACTACACATCGATGATTACTACTCATACTTTATGATTATAAGTTAATTTTAAGATCTGCTTTATTTAGAGATTCTATCACGTACTGAGATTTATTTTTGGCCAATATAACCAGCTCGTCGCGATATAGAAGACGGTGTACATATATTACGTTAAGGACAGGCTGACGGTCTACTTGATGGTAAATGGCCACCGTCGCCTATAACACAAGCAACGCAACAGTTACTGCGAGGCGCTGCATAAACAAATTCCTACTTCTCCAGGTATTATTTGTACCCTAAGGTGACGGTAGCCATCTACCATGTTGTAGCCTGTCGACATTTATAATATTAAAATTAAAAATTTTAAAAAAAATACAAAAGTAAGTTTTCCGCTAGACATTTCTCAATTTATTTAAGAGGAAATAATGAACGCTTGGATAAAAAAATTCTAGTAAAACTATTTTCACTGTTACCACTTAAGGGCGGGTATAAAGAGAAATAGCCAATCCTAGATTTGAATTTTATCTAAGTAAACAAAGTCCAATTTAAAAACTTTTTCAAAATAAATAAATACATATAAATGAAAGTAAAGACTCGGACAGAAAACATAATATAGTGAAATTTTCTCGATAGAAAAAAATCACCAAGGAACTCTCATTTTCATCGATTTTAGTTTTATTTTCAAAATGACACACATTACAAAGCTAAAAGTGTATCAGTAATCTCACTTCACAGATTATTTATCTAATGCTTTATATATCGATTTTTCATTTGTCAATGTAGTTTACGAATAATTAATATTTAATACTTTTGACACATAACATTTTTTTTTCAGCGAGTTGCGCTATCTTGCGTCGCATGTTGTGCGTAGTTCTACGTATTTTGTGTCACTGTCATGTCCAAGGGGCCACGCGGATGAAATTACAAATTTTGTTTGCTTTATACGCACTCTTAACTCCACGAACGCAATTATATTCCTAATTACAAAGTCAACTGTACTAAGCAATTCATTACTTGGGTTGAGTCACAAAGGCGCACCGCTACTGGACAAGTTTACCAAGGCGCTACAGGCGCCCACGCACCGATTCACGTGCGCCTTGATTTATTCACCATACGCATTTATAACTATTGTGAGTTTCCAATAGATCATAGTGCGCGGGAGGACAACCCGGCCGTGTGTGGTCTCAAACTAACTGATAATTATTAAATTAACTTGTTAAAGTGTCAGAGGTTTTAGTAACACGATAGCATTAATAAAGTCAGATACAATAATAGATTGTAATGCATTTAACGCTAACATATCAAATTGCGCCGTCTACAGCGCACAGTGTCGGGTTTTGATTTGATTTAATCTTTTCAAATTAATGGTCTCTCACTACGAATGGTGGATCTTCGTTTGTGATGTAGTTATCAAAGTTTATGATTTAATTTTACGAGTTTTGGAAGCTTGTTTATAAGGTTAACTTAATCAAAGTGATGTCTGACAAAGGTCTATATCAACCTTTATTACATGGGAGAATTCCATTCTACCAACTCCATTCCCATAAAACAACTCGCACCTTCGGTAAGACAAGGGCATAACTGCACTTTTTGTAATTTTGCAGGAGAGCCATTTAAAGTAATTTTTTTTTTGCATTCGAACTGTTACATCACGATTACAGCTAATAGACAGGCTGTGCTCAATTTGCTCTCTCATAACCTTCTAAGATGGTCTTTTCGGGCAGGCTATTTTCTTACGTTTTCTTCCTTCATTATTAATGAGTTTTTTTCCACTAATCTATGCTATTCTATTCTATACTAACAGACTAATACAAATTTCCGCGTTTGCTGTTAAATAAAAAACTAATAAACTATCGACGTATATTATAAACACACCATAATTAATCACAGCCGTATTCCGATAATGCGTACGTCTCCACATAGAATAAGTGATAAGTTATTTATGCTACATAAACAATAGCACTAAGACCTAAATTATGTCCATAACTTTTACGGTCGGGTCCGTGAGGTAGAGAGCTTTTTCTTTATCTAGTTTAGGTCTTAGTCTGAATCATTGTCACTGTCCAATCATAAATCTAGTGGTTTTACACTCAACACTATCCTTGAAGTAGGGTTCCCAAGGGAAAAACAGTAAATTTAGTATACCTTGTGTAATTGCGATTGAACAACCCATTGGTTGAGTGGTTATGCAGCTTAGTGTTATTATTCAAAGCTCCCGAATTCGATATCCGGCAGGGCTAACAACAAACTTTTGACAGTTGACTGTGGTCTGGGTGCATAAAGGTATTATTCCATAGTCCCTCTACGTCTGGGTGTGTATCAGGGTTTGTTAGGCCCCTTCACAAGCCACAGCTTATTGAGGAGCGTAGTAATTCTTATTATTATTGCAAGTATTTTCATGTCAAGTAGGTATTCTTAATTTTAAAAATTTTATATTTATATTTCGTGTTATATTATCTTGATAAATCCACCTACTTAGGTGTACCTGAGTACCTACGGCTAAGTCAGACCTAAGTACATACGACGTATTGTGCTTTATTGTATTGAGAATATTAGGAAAGAAGGATCTTATATTATACTAGCTGGCGCCCGCGACTTCATCCGCGTTGAAAAAGAAAAAAGTAGCCTAACCTATGTCCTGTACGTCTAAATGTTTATCTACCAATTTTCATGAAAATCAGTTAATTCGTTTAAGAGTTATGGAGGAACATATATACATACAAAACCTACACACAGATTTATTATTATTAGTATTGATTATGATAAAAAAAATATTACATTGAAGCGAACGGCGGGTCGTATAATAATTGTAAGTTTTTATATTCTACTAGTGGCCAGCTTCCGGCTTCGCACGGGGTAATTTTTTTTAAGTTGGACCAAATTCGGCGACAAACATAATTTTTCATCATTAATAAACAAAATCGTATACAGCCAACTTACTTTTATACATTAGTGGCAACCCTATAATAATCGTACAATAATCGTAATGTTCAACCATGTGATTTAATAGCAAAGAGTAATCTGTGCGTTGTGCGTGTGTCGTAGGTACTAAACGTGCTGATATTGGTCTCGCACTATTACGAAAGCATTATTAGTGATTTTTGAGATATTTTTGGATCACTTAAGCAAATTACTTTAAGATTTAGTATTCCACGTTTGATGAAAAATTTCATGCATCTGAGATTTGCTTAGATTAATTTGCGAACTTTTACAATGATGCCATTGACGAAGTTTTTATTGTTTTATGTTAAAATTATGTATGTATGTAATATGTAATATATTAAAAAATATAATTATATGCATTTTAAAAAGAGTAAGTTTTTCATCATATTATTTTATTATTTATTTTATTCTAGGGAAATTTACAGGTATAATTACATAATAACAGTGGTGAGTAAATAGCTTAAACTTAATAAAAAATATCCACTTATAGATAGCAAACTAGTGTAATAATTATGTATAATATTGATGATATTATCGATGTTATGTATAATATCTCTGATAGCTATTTACTTTACAAGCAATAGCAACGACTTTTTGTCCTAGCAAAAAGAAATATAATGTAACAAGTATACCTAGTTGTTCAGTTACAAGATTAACCTAGGCACCAATCTAGACAATGGCTAGGTCATCGGCAGCATCAAGTGGTTGAGCGTTGGCGTTTTATGACGCTTCAAAGCTTTTAAGTACCACGCTTTACTAGAAGCTGGAATTGTGGTTTGAAACTTGTACAATTTTATATGTATATTTTTTAATTTACCATGAAAATTTATACGGTAAAATGGTAAAGACTTAAAATATATAATTGCAGACTAAGCGCCTCTTTCACAAACGTCAAGTAGGCCAAACTGTCATTTAAAGTCACCGGTAACCGGGGATAATGGAGCTGATATACCTTTGTTTTTACGGTAAACGTCCAAAACATTAAATAGAAAATAATAAAAAAAAAATCGGCTATCGAATGATGCAGTAAACCGAGTGCATAATTCAATATAACAGAAAATGATTTCTAAAAGTAACTAATCAACACTTTACATGTAGTTTTTGACAGAGGCCCTAAATCTATTTTAACTGTCTATTTAATCAGATACCTACTATCTATATATATTTAAAAAAAAACCCGGTCCAGCCTCTGTGTGTTTCTTCGCTAACTTCTTGTTAACGACCCATACAAAGGATTTTTATAGGGTTTACACAAAAAATTAAATGTTTCACTAATAGAGCGATAAATAAGAAATTGTTTTGTATATAATTTGTAAAAAAGAATTGCATTCGAGCGAAGCTGGGGACGGGAAACACGTGCAATTTGTGTTGTAGGAAAAACCGACCAACTATTACTGTCGCAACGACTTTGTGAAATCACATCACACGAATATCGTTACGTTACGTTACGTTCCCCAGGTGGTGGAACTGGCACAGAATTGTTGGTAATAAAGTAAACATTTTACGATTGTGTCGATACGTTTACAACACCCTCACTTAATTCAAAACTCGTAAAATCCTTTTTATTTCGTTCTACAACTTGTATTTATCTAACGTTACTGTGAGGTTTACTATCACGAACACATAATATCACTGTCGCGTTAGTACTTCACTTTATGGACCTTCATGTTCATTTTTCAAGTTAAGGTCGGCAGACAGGATGACGGTCGACTTGATGGTAGGTGGCTACCGTCGTCTATAAAACAAGTAATCACATAGGACGGCAAATACACTGCCAACCATAGTAGGATTAAGGATAAAGACTCCGCCATACAATGACTGAATGACGGTGGAGAAATGTACCTAATGTTACTTAACATTTAGGTTAAGTAACATTAGGTACATTTAAGTTGTTAAGTAACTTAATGTTACTTTAACATTAGGTACATTTATTTAATTAATGAAGTTATTAATTTCATTAATTAATCATTAATTTGGGAGTTTTGCTTCCATGATTGTCTAGAACTATGAGGTATGTAACTATTTATGTTTTGTCTTTCTCGTATTGCCCACTATAAAATCATATTTGTAATTACTCCAGGTCCAGATATAATTTTTCTAAGCAACACCCCGAAGATCTCAGAAAGTATTATGTATTATCTTTGCTGTAAAGGAAAATGACGGTTGATAGACACTAATGTGAAAATTGTGTGTGCAATGTAGTACCTTATGGTGAACGGATTTACTTTAAACCCGTTTCACAGAAACGAGCTAATATAACGCTTTCTCTTTCACTCAATTCCATACAAAAGACAAGGACAGCAAATATTGAGTGCGCGTATACAATAATAGGTGAACTTAGGTACTTTTAGCTTTGTAAACTATAATAAAATATTATAGTAATACCTAGTACACTTTAGTAGTAAATAGTACACTTTTATTTTATATAAACTATTCTAACTAGTAAGTTGTGGATTATTTATTAACTAGCTGGTGCTCGCGACTTCGTCCGCGTTGAAAAAGAAAAAGTAGCCTATCCTGTGTCCTGTACGTTTAAATGTTTATCTACCAAGTTTCATGAAAATCAGTTAATTCGTTTAAGAGTTATGGAGGAACATACATACATATATACAGAAAAAAAATCTAAAAATGGTCAATTTAGTTTCAGTATCATGTGTAGAGCCTATAAACACGATATCTCTGAAAACAAAGTAACTTACTCCATTACCAACCCTTAAAAATTTATTATTAGTAATGATGATTACAATAATAGACATTTTGGTTCCTGATATAATCATACGATAGTTAATATGTTACGTTAAACGTTTATAAACGTTAGTTAATAAACGTTTAACGTATATTAACTAACGTTTAATATACGTTAAACGTTAGTTAAACGAAATTCAAACCTTAAAATAACAATAATACGAATTAAAATTAAAAAACGACAGTATAATAACAGTGAGAGCTCTACGAACAGACTAGAAAGTACATGTACTGTGTACACTCACATTATCTGTTATCTCCACCAATCTCAGCCGAACGCTTTTTCTCCCTATAAGTTCGTTTCAGTGAATAAGTTTAGTTGCGACAGTTATTGTTTCACGTCACAAAATTCATTCATAATGGCTACGAATGAATGAACCGGCATGAACGCAAAATTCATTCATTCATAAAGGCTATGCTTACTCTACTTTTCCGAAGTTTATTCTCATTTATTTTCATCTTCATAATTTATACTATACAATTAACAATATATTTAAAAGAAATATATTAAAAAAGTTGTTCGTCAAACGCCATAGCACGATCTATGAAACAGATGCGTTAAACATTACAAATTGTTTTCTGGTTAGGAACCAACGCGTTTACGAGCACGCGGAGTGATTTACGCCCGACACTGCTTTCCTAAGGAAATTGTCCGGTTTTTTGATAGATTGAAGGCAGTTAAAGAGCACCAAAGACCGTGTTTATGGCATTTTAGTGACGCCTCGGACTTTTATTGTGGGAAACGGTGGTTTTTTAGTTAATTCCGAAGTCGATATTAGTAAATTTTATGATCTTTTTATGCATTCTTTCGGTAATCACGGTAGATTTTACGCGACTGTTATCTTTATTATAAAAATTAAGTGAGTGTTTTGTAAACTTTAAGACTGGAAAGTAATTTTATGGCTTAAGGACGTAATTAATTACATCTGTTAGTAGTATTAGCCTATTAGTTTTATTGCTTATTAGGTTTATAATTACCCTTAAGAAGTGGCAGGGAACAATGCGTTTCGCAGTTTCGTAGTTGGGCAGCTGTAAACACAACCTTACATATTTGCTTTTGCCACAGGACAACAAATAAACCAGTCTCTTGCTACACTGTTTATAATTTGATTAGCGAATACGCAATCACATGATTGTTTATGACTAAAAACTACAAATATTAGTCATTTGGGCAAGTCAAGCAGCCGGGCATTTCAATCAATGGCGACCTGAAAACATGTTTGAATAGTATCAAACACAGCACGTGTATCTGCTGGGACTACAGTGCGTATCAAATTTTACGACAATTTTATGACTTAGATAAATTTTAACTAACACGACATTACAAATTAGAACTTACGTGATTAAATGTCAACGAACCGTCATATGTGAGGATATATTTTTTAATTAATTTATTAATAAATATAAATGTTATTATTAATATTTAATACTTTATTGTTTATTATCAAATTAGTAGGTATTTTATTTACCCATTTATCAAAAATTGTATTTAAATATTTCTTAAGTATGGCTACATAGGAGGTACACCTTTCGAAATAACTTTTACATGCAGCAATAAATAAATACATACTTTAAAAAATGCTGTGTATAAGGTGAATTTTAATTTTTTTTTTAATTTTTTTAACAGAACGAAAACAAAAATTTATGTGAAAGAACTTGCCAAAGGTCCAGTTTAGGGAGTCTGCAAGTTCATTCACATGTGAACAGCCTAAGGCTATTCTCAAAATAACTATTAAGGGTCTTCAAGGTATGATTACTAAGGTCCTTAGGAAACGCGATGTGTGAGACCGCCTTGCGAATCTTTATAAAGATTATTAAAATTACAATTTACGACCTTAAGCAATCTGAAAAGGGTTTAAATTCAAACTATCAATTGTTCTTTAATATATCGGCAAAAGTTAAAAGATGTGCAGATCAAATCATTTGCATTTTTAAAGTTTAAACAAATATTTATCTAATGGGTCGCGTTTTACAGTCGAAAACAGCTTGGCCGCAACAATTGAAAGTGGAATAAAAATTTCTGATATCTCAATCTGCATCGATAATTTTACGAATTTATGAGTACGTAACTACCAAGATCGATGTTTGCTGAAGATTTTTAACTGCCTTGTTTGGTGATTGTTCATTTTTTTAAAGTATGTGAGGTTTTTCGAAGATTACCTTGATTTTATATTGCTGCTTAGAATCAGAACACATGATGCTAGGAACGCCAATACAAGTTGATCCTTATAAAGATAGATGTGCTCTGGCAACCTATGATAACATGAAAAAATCAGTCCCAAAATTAGACCAACTGTGTACATGTATTTTAATATATATTTTTTTATATAGTTCTCAATGTCGAAAAATGATAAAAAATTATACTAAACCTCAGTGACTCTATAATAATAATTATGTAAATTTATACTACTCTATACATTTATTTTACAAATGCACAGTGAAACACATTGTTTCGGCGAGTGAGTAAAGAAGGTAACTTAAAGGGACTTAATCATAGTAACTTAAATTTAATAAAATGACATCTTAAGACAACTTAAGGGATATGCCTTTGTCCATTTTCCATTATCCTATAAGATTCTCCTGCATTCCAATTAAAAATTGTCATCACTAGTATGAAGGCGAGTCACTTCCACTTCTGCCCAAGAGAGTAGTGAGTATTCATTCCATCTTAGACGTCTTAAGTCTATAAACACAATATTCATTACTGCAGATTATACTCCACCGGTTGGAGACTTCAACACATTGATAGCTTAAGAGCGGGTATAAAGAGAAATAGCCAATCCTAGATTTGAATTTTATCTAAGTAAACAAAGTCTAATTTAATTAATTTTTTAAATAGATAAATACATTATAAATGAAAGTGACGACAGTGACAGAAACCATAATATAATGACATTTTCTCGATAGAAAAAAATTTCCATCGATTTTAGTTTTATTTTCAAAATGACACACATTACAAAGCTAAAAGTGTATCAGTAATTTCACTTCACATATTATCTATGGCTGTATGTAACAATTTTTCATTTGACATTGTAGTTTAGGACTAATTAATATTTAATACTTTTGGCACTTATAACATTTTTATTTAGCGAGATGCGCTATCTTCCGTCGCATGTTGTGCGTAGTTCTACGTATTTTGTGTCACTGTCATGTCCAAGGGACCACGCGGGTGAAATTACAAATTTTGTTTGCTTTATACCCACTCTTAAGCTAGACACATTCCTATGCAAACGGAAACAAGTACGAAACGTCAGGCTGGAGTTCAAATATTACCGTTACTTATTTAAAATTCATTTAATAATAACGCAATAATTGAAAACTGGACCATTAAAATTATAGCTTATCAGAAATAATGCCGTGCCTAAGTAGCGGTTTAGTTTAACAATTTATCTCATTACGGTGAGGTTAGGAACTAGATCTGTTCAATGTAAATCACATTGGTGGCTCGCTCGCTTCGACACGGATTACGTTAGGTAATTAATGTGGCGACTCCGACGCATCGAAACAAAACGAGGATACGAAACAGTAACTCAACTCAAAACAAACATTCGGACGTTTTCTGAGCCGCAGACGTTCAGGTGAATTGCTCAAACGGTTCTTGAAAAATCGTTTTTAAATTAATTTAGAGAAAAGCGGACAAAGTTTTAGATAGTCCATTATTTCGTTCGTATATTATGGTACTAGTGCAATTTTTTTTTTTTATAAATTATAAAGGTGAAGTTTGTTTGTTTGCTTGAACGCGTTAATCTCAGGAACTACTGGCTCGAATTAAAAAATTCTTATTGTGTTGGATAGTCAATTTATCGAGAAAAGCAAAAGGCTATATAACATTTTGAACGCGGAAGAAATCGCGGGCAACAGTTAGTTTATTTATGTACGCATTCATTAGCTCTTGCCCGCGATTTCGTCCGCGCCCCGATTTCATATTCATATTTATTCTTTTTCTTCTTCTTCTTCTGTAACACCTGGAAAGGGATAGGAGAAGGGAATAGAGAAATTTTTATGAAGCCTTGATTTTTTTGTTTTATTGATCCCTCTAGAGCAGTACTTTTTGCTGAATAAAAGTTACCCTATTATATATGATCCCGGACAATTTGAGTAGTTAAGGCGTGAATTAAATAATGTCTCCTATAAAACATTTCTTCAATAGCCCTGTAGTTTATTTATATAAAATAAATTTTATTCTATGACATACTAATTTATACCTTAACATTGACTTCTACTGAACATTGCTGTCTGGTTTTGTTGAAGATTGTCCGAGTTAGATTACTATAAACCATTTATCTTAGTTCTACAAATCCTGGTGACATTTCGAACCGTACCGAGCGTTTTAGACAAAACTAATTGATTTACTGCTTCATATTTCTTTTTAAGTACTATTTATTTTCTACTTATCATCCATTCAGGGTCTGTCTTTAATGGGTGAAATTCTCCTTTATTTTTAATTGATTAAAATGGAATTAATCGCTTTATCACTTTGTTTACTACGTACTAATTGTTAAAAAAAAAAATTTGTTTTTAATGTATTCTAATGTACTTAGAAATTGAACAAATGGCTTTATTTTTACATTTTTGTACAACTCTCAACTTTGTAAATTAAAAAAAATATACACATTATATTAAGAATTAAATTAAGAATTAGAATTAAGAAAATATTAAGAATTAGAAAAGATAGATTGAAAAGATATGTTTTCTTGGTATGGTTAATGTAGAAGAAATATTGTATTTGGATGCAAATATTTGACTGAATGAATGTGACCTAAAAGCAACTTAAAAGTCAAAAGAACGCATTCAAAATTTGTTTTAATGAACGCGAACACGCCACATTTGTAGGCGACACCTCAAGTCCAAACATAGGTGATAAGCAATTATTATTATCATCGAGACGATCTTATGTTATCTTGCGTCAGACTATAGGACCAGTTTTTTAATCTATCCATTGATATCGTTTAATTAAGTTCGCATATATGTATTATTTCGATCGCCTGGTGTGTGGTCACGTTACAAGCGAAAATCAAACTTCTTAAGCGTAGCGTTTTCGCTTCTTCACTCAATCAGCGTTTTATATATTACTAGCTGTTGAACGCGACTTAGGCCCGCGTAACTTTATAAAATAAATAGCCTATGTTACTCGCTGATAACGTAGCTTTATATTGGTAAAACAATTTTCAAAATCGGTCCAGTTTTTTTTTTTTGAGTTTATTCGTTACAAATATACAAAAAAAAACAAATCCTCTCTTTATAATATTAGCATAGATTTTGAGATTTAGGCATATATAGATTTAGGGTTATGATGTGAGCATTAGAACCCTAACATTCCTAAGTCCTTAGTCTAGTCCAGGGTGGACCAGGGTATTCCCAGACCAATAATTCCTTAGTGCAGGGTTAAATAAAAATAAAAATGTATGTAAGTGAGACGTCGGTTTTGTTGCCTCGAAACGTCAGGCTCCTTACAAAAATTCTTACTATTCAGAAATTATTGCCGATTTCGACTACCTTTTTATTTCAAAGAATTGTCGTTTTATGGAACCTTTACGTTAGGTGATCATAATATTGCTAAAACGTTATCTTAAAAAAAATATTTTCGATCTGACGATCGTAAACGTTTACCAACCAATTACAATGCACGTTTTACAGGCACCGTCTTAACTAAAATCAACTACATTCTTGTGACAGTATTTAATAAACTGGTTACTTTATTAAGTGACTGGGAGTCATAGTGTTTAAATGTATTCCCATAGTTTGTACGTACGTTTATGAGTCTACATATTCATGTTCAAGGTTTCAAATTATTTGACGATCCTATAAGTTCCTAGGTTATTGTCAAAGATTTAAATCGAAGATGCGGCGTAATGTACTCGCGCTATACTAAAAACACACCGAAAATTCTTAACAATGGGTTGGGCGCAGGCGCTCAACCCAACTACAGTTGCACTCCAGCTACAGTGAGTGACGGTTGCTTGTTGAGAGCGTCGTTATCGTCACAGTCACGTTTGAAGTAAGGAATGTGTTGTCTGTGTTTAAAAGTGTATATGTATTTTATATTTTTCTTTAGTATGATGTATGTTGTATTTTGTAACACACTTTCGCTAGTAATGCCGCATCTCTCGATTTAAATCTTTGGTTATTGTCAATACAATTAAATCAGTTAAAAAATACCAGTAGAAATTTAAAACAACAGTAAAAATTCTTTGTTATTCGATAAGTCGCAAACCGAGAAATACTCCGATAGAGAGTAAGGAGAGAGAGAATCCCAGTTTAATTTATCAGGCAGCCCAAGGGTCTGGAACCCTCTTTCCAAGTGAAACCGCAGAGCACAGGCTAGATGGAATAAGAAGAAAGTTGGATTTTTAAAACTTAGTGTGAAATGTCTACATATAATACCTATACCGGGTGTCCCAAGACTATGCGACATGAAGGGAAAGTACCTTAAATATCGTAGATAGGAATATCGTAGATATTTTGCTGAAAGAAGACTTTATGTTATTTTTAAAAGTTAGTAATACTGCATTCAGATTTTCTAAAAGTTACGTCGTCGTAGGCAGTAAATAATATTCTTGAAATTTGAATCAGACATTTCACGTTATTCCTTTCTTTTAATTATTTTTCGTTATTCGCTATGTTACTTAAGAATATTATTTTTGTCCATTCTTTTGATTATCATCATAAAAATACGGGTGATTTTTTTTTGCACATTTAAGCCGGTTCGATTCCCAGACGAAGCAAGTAATTTTTAGAAAATCTTTGAATGCAGTGTTACTAACCTTTAAAAATTACATAAAGTCTTCTTTCAGCAAAATATCCTATCTACGATATTAAAGGTACTTTCCCTTCATGTTGCATAGTCTTGGGACGCCCTGTATAGTTTTAGATTAAAATATTAAAAACTAGCTGGCGCCCGCGACTTCGTCCGCGTTGAAAAAGAAAAAAGTAGCCTATCCTGTGTCCTGTACGTCTTAATGTTTATGTACCAAATTTCATGAAAATTGGTTGATTCGTTTAAGAGTTATGGAGGAACATACATACTTACATACATACATATACAGAAAAAAATTCTAAAAATGGTCAATTTAGTTTCAGTATCATGTATAGAGCCTATAAACACGATATCTCTGAAAACAAAGTAACTTACTCCATGACCAACCCTTACAGATTTATTATTAGTATTAGTATTGATGATGTATGTTTTATTCAATAAGATATTTATTGCAATATGAGATCAGTGTGGCCACAAACGGCCGTGTGTGTGGTTGATATCATTAGTAAATCGAATTATTATATCAGGATCAATAAGACCATCACTTTATCGCCACAATATATATATTCTGGCGCCATCGCTGACAACTTGAATGGACAGATCAACTGGCTGGTTTTAATTGTTCACAACTGGATCAACAGCATCATTAAGTGTATTGACAAATGTTTTAATATATGTATACATCTATTTAAAGATTATATTTATGACTTTTTAAGCCAAATCATCTCATTTTCAAATTGGCATTTTATGTGTTTATGTGTGTTCACAAGTATGGGTGGCATTTTAAAAATAACACATGCGAATCGACTCGAAATATGTTATCAATATGACATCACCTTTGCATGTAATGTTTACCTAATCATCTTAAATTAACTACAGTAGGGGTACGAAAACCTTTGTCAGTTTTAAGTTCAAGTTCTCTTAGAACCTTTCGAAACTATAGCATTAAGTAAGCAGCCAACTAACAATTAATTGCCCTGGCGCAAGCAAATGTCGACTTAAGGTGACGAATCTTTTCAAAAGAGCGGGTATAAAGAGAAATAGCCAATCCTAGATTTGAATTTTATCTAAGTAAACAAAGTCTAATTTAATTAATTTTTTTAAATAGATAAATACATTATAAATGAAAGTGACGACTGTAACAGTAAACATAATATAATGAAATTTTTTCGATAGAAAAAAATCACCAAGTGAGCTCTCATTTCCATCGATTTTAGTTTTATTTTCAAAATGACACACATTACAAAGCTAAAAGTGTATCAGTAATTTCACTTTACATATTATCTAAGGCTGTATGTAACAATTTTTCATTAGACATTGTAGTTTACGAATAATTAATATTTAATACTTTTGGCACTTATAACATTTTTATTGAGCGAGATGCGCTATCTTCCGTCGCATGTTGTGCGTAGTTGTACGTATTTTGTGTCACTGTCATGTCCAAGGGGCCACGCGGGTGAAATTACAAATTTTGTTTGCTTTATACCCACTCTTAACTCGAATATACTAAACTAAAATAAGTCTCTTCGGGAATTTTAATGCCCTAAAGGACTTCGCAAGAAGCTGCTGGATGCGAAGCACAAAAGACAGTTTTTTGGTGGCGGACCATGGGAGAGGCCAACATCAAGTTACAGGGTGATGGTGATGACGAGGTTCTAACTACGATGAACATGAATGATTCAAATATTTACCCTTTACCCTTTACTAAAGTTACCCTTTAGCAGAAAGGTGTTTCCGATATGAAAGTATCATGAAATCTCTTTATAATAGGCTGAATATCTATGTCTGAAATCCATACCTGATATACATCATCAATACTGATAATAAATCTGTAAGTGTAGGTATTGTATGTATGTATGTTCCTCCATAACTCTTAAATAAATTAACTGATTTTAATGAAACTTGGTAGATAAACATTTAGACGTACGGGACACAGGATAGGCTACTTTTTTTTTTCAACGCATACGAAGTCGCAGGCGCCAGCTAGTACATAATAAGAGAAGAATCAGTAATATTATATCACATAATTGTGCTCCCGTGTTTTTAGTTAATGATCACTATAACTTTTTGTAGTTTAAAAATAAGCTTCATCAAAGAAATTCCAAAAGCTCAATAATTTAAAGAATCACCTTGCGTGTGTTTGCAGATAGTTCTAACAATAACTCTATCAAAAACATCTTGAAACGTATTGGTGGAATCTTTATTAATTTCCTTAACAGCACCGAATAAAGCTTTCTTTCTAAAAATATAAACGTTTGACATGTAGACAATGACCATTGGATGAGATGGATACATTAAATTAGCAGTGAAATAACAAAAATTATATCCTCCGAAACAAATGTGGAAACTGAAGACAAATTTGTGTTCATCACTAGACATAACTTTGGACAATCAATTTAGACCCTTATTCTGAAAAGAAAAGAGTACAAAATTTGGTTTTTGTAATAGTATATTTTATTTTGGTATAGGTACGCTGTCAATCTTTGGTTGGAGAACGCAAACTATTTCAGTATGAGAGAAGTCATTCGATTGCAGTAAACTGAGGAATGTAGTAAAGAATGCTTTTTGAATGTCGCGTTAGGGTGACTCTGATTTTGAGCTTTTAAAGGAGACATAAAAAAATTTTCTCTTAATACTTTCATGTAGTATTTCCGAATAATTTTTTCACCAAAGAAATATAAATGTCTCAAAATGAAATACCTAACTTTAATACTGCATAAACATAATGAAATTGTAATTAAGAATTAAATTTATTAACAGGAAAAACATTAAAACATTACTATGTAAATTACAAATCTAAACGTGAGTCCAAACTCATATATAACAAAATATGTTTTAAAACATACGTATAGCATGTTTCATTATGGGTGGACGATATCTGTTATAAAACAAAGTTTTTATAACAATTGCGCATGAGCCACGCCATAACGTGTGTGCAATGTTACATACAACAATATTTGTGTCGTTCATTGTAAAAGTGGTGTAACTCCCTATTTTTAAAACCATCTTTTAATTTCTTGCCTAATGGTATCACATTTAGTCATAACTTTCAATATAAAAGTGAAGTAACTCCAATAGTTGCATTAAAATCCCATAGGTGAACACAATGAATGAATGCTTATATTTTTTACCTACACTATAATTCGCAAAAAGCACGTTATTCTAAAATTCAGTTACAAGGAGATAGTTCACTTTTACAATGAACGACACATTTAATAATGTGGACATATTATACAAAAAAAAACATGTTATCATAAAAATCTCTTTGATATTTCAGCGTCTTATATTTTATTAATTATTTATATTTGAGCTACGTACATGGTCGCCCTACATATCAAAGACACTGTGGTTAGCTAATAAATCAGTGGCAATGGACCGCGAAAAAGCAGTCTCGTCGCCGGCCCACTTAAGTTGCTGTCGAAGTATTATCGTTGGATTAGTGATTTAAAACATGTGGACAGCTAATTGTTTCTATTTAATAATCTTTTTTATTTTTGTTCATGATTTGTTGTTGGGAATATCCAGTTCTAAGGATTCCATCGAAGGGTCATAAATATGTACATTGAGCTTTCTTTTGGAGCTGCCGCAGTATTTCCGGTAACCTGGAGCCAGTGATATGTTAAACAAGACAGGATGCGCCCTTACCATACTACTAGTGACAAAAAATGGTCCTCCAATTTGCACATCTAGTTACTAAAAATAATTTGTTTTCATTGCCATCTTAATACGTACTTTTTTTTCCTTATTGGCGTATTCTGTTATTGTAAAGTGTTCTCATTGGTTGATTGGACAAATCACTGGTAAATAGGCATTTTCGTATCTTTCTACGCACAGAATGAACACCCGTCATTGGTGCCAATTTCCGATTTTGACACCGGCGCGTCGGTGCCACGCACTAGGAGCGCTAGCCTTGTCCTTACGAAGTAAAATAGAAGTCATTGCCTGGAGCTTGTTTTGGGTATAAATTATCCGGCATCACTTTTACTCCATTTTTTTAGCAAAATCCAGTAAAAAAACTAAAAAAATCTCAAAAATGTCAACTTTTATGTTTAGACTAACCTGGAACAAAGGCGCTTGACCGTGTATTTAAGTATACTGATAATTCTAACGAAGAACTTTTTATAGGTAAATATTTTTACATATATGTATGATTTTTTCATATAAATAATTAATGTTTAAAAAATAGTTTCAATATATCTAAATATACTTACATATTCTATTTTTCATTTCGGCATATTTTCTGAAACAAACAAACATAAAATATTAGTGTTGGGCTAATTATGATGACGATGATAATTTTGATCGTCATCATCATAGCCCATGACTCTGGATCAACATATTTGTAGTAGAAAATACTCTTAGGGCCTCTTTCACAAACTACAATTAAAGTGTTGATTAGTTACTTTTAGAAATCATTTTCTGTTATATTGAATTATGCACTCGGTTTACTGCATCATTCGATAGCCGATTTTTTATTATTATTTTCTATTTAATGTTTGGGACGTTTACAGTACAAACAAAGATATATCAGCTAAATTACCTCCGGTTACCGGTGACTTTAAATGACAGTTTGGCCTACTTGACGTTTGAGAAACAGGCGCTTAGATGCTTACAAATTATAAAAATCAAATATAAATCTAAACTTAAAGATACGGATCATTGGACTCAAATTAAAGAGTGTAATATAATGTCACGGTTAATTTGACAACTACAATAGGACAATTACAATACATCGTCTTTTATTTCGTATGAGGGTCACACTAAAGTGACTTTCTCCCTATTATGACTTGAATATAGAGACATCATATGATGAGACATCATCATATCTTTCATCTTTGAGACCTTTTAAGGAACTATTGTCTGAAAGAGAATATCTGAAAGTGTGAGTGTTTGAAAGTAAAGTTGTAGAGAAACATAATATTTTATTGAGGTACTCGAAATATTTTTTTAATATATTTTATTTGAATTATTTCATTTTACAAGCAACAGCAGACACCTGCACCGCTTCTGGCGTTTGCTTGTATACTTAGGCGACGGTAACGACCTACCGTCATGTTGACCATTAGCCTGTCTGCCACCCTTTATCACATAAAATATACTTTTTTATGTAAAAGTCTTCAGACAGGTTGACGGTTCACACGGTGGTAGGTGGCTACCGTCGCCTATAACGTACACACATGCGCTGCAAGTGCGCTGCCAACCATAGGGGGGCATGGAATGGAAAAATAGGCACTTGGTGCCTTCTGTCGCCTATGACACGAGCAATTCTATACTGGTGGCAAATTCGCTGCCAAAATTAAAATGTAGGACGAAAACGGTGGGATAGGGGACTTGAAATTTCTTTCCCACTCATCGAAATACACAAATTACATTGAACTTTAAAGGGTTTAAATACACCTAAAAGTAATGACATTGGAAAATCATTCTGAAGGAAAGGGAGACAGAAATAATTCATCAATAAACTGGCTGATTGTGACAATAAAGATGTTCAATAAGTTCTAGGATGCCAAAGAACAATCGCGTATAATACTTTTGTAACATTTAATTTAATTTGGACGTAAGAAAACATGTCGCGTCGTATGTCGCCCGTCACCTGTTAACGGCGACAGAGCGCTCATTACATGCGTGTTGATGCGTCAATTACGTTGTCACTGTAGGACCACCAGCTGAACACTGTTTCAAAGAAATACTCCACTTTATTTAAGGCGTGTATGACATGCTCAGCATTTTTAAAATAAGTCGCTGCTTAAAAACTAAAGGGCCACAAATCAAAATTACACTTTTTACAGGAGAGCTAATCGAAAAAAAAATATTTTTTTTGTCTATTTTTTCTTATTAGATATATATCAAATATACGCATATTATATATCGTTAGAAGCGTATTTTTAAGTAGAATTAAAAATTTTAAGTACTGTTATAATAAACAAAATACTAGAAGAGATATAAGCATATAAGCATATAAAAAAATATCAAAATATACTAAATATGGAATAAAACAACCATAAATCTTTTTGCAACATACGATATGAAGGATTGTGATTGTATTTTTGCAATAAAAACATTTTTGTTTTATGGCCCTTTAGTTTTTAAGCAGCGAAGTATTGATAATTTTATGAAAGTGCATAATGCAAGGGTCAACAGATTTGCATTGCCATACAACGAGGTTGCAGCCAGCATGCTTGAAACTCTGCCTAGGGGACCGAAAGTTTATCACTACATATTATAAACTAGTCTGTCCAAATGTCGGTTTGCGATGCACTCAAAAACTACAGCACCAATTTTAATGCTGTTTTCACCAATGGATAGAGTGGTTCTCGAGGAAGGTTTTAGTATATAATTTACAAAGTTACGCGGGCGAAGTCGCGGGCAGCTGTTTCGGTGAGTGAGTAAAGGGTACCAGAGCCTATTTTCCCTAACCCCAATTGGTTCTACTATGGTCCCTTATTTGCAGAACCTGTGATAAGCGACGGTCAGCCAGTCTCACGACCTTTATATAAAAAAAAATATAAATTACTGTCATTTAAGAATTGTAATAAGGAAACAATAGCCATGCATTGGTGTTGGCATCTCACACTTATCCCATAAGAGTCATTTTAGCGTGACATATTACACTTGGTGTCATGGAATGTCTTGAAGAGACACGCAATGTATTAGTGGAACTTGGCGCCACGTTAAGGACTTGGCAAACTTATTTTTAACATTTCAAAAAGTGTTCTGTAGTATTTATGGACATGACAAAAAGGTCTATATTTGTTTTGAGTCCGATTTAGTTGGCGAGTTTCGATCTCTTTGCACGGGCATACGCGAGTCGACTTTGAGCAATCGAGTTTGAACGCATTGGCTCATTTCGATGCGACGATTCACATACAAATCGTAGATTTAACGTGGA
Source organism: Synanthedon formicaeformis (assembly GCA_945859745.1). Classification (NCBI taxonomy): domain Eukaryota; kingdom Metazoa; phylum Arthropoda; class Insecta; order Lepidoptera; family Sesiidae; genus Synanthedon; species Synanthedon formicaeformis. The sequence continues at coordinate 765,100 of OX243968.1, read as the reverse complement.
CTTAACCGAGGCCTTTCCTTTTTCCATTCGTCATTCCTGTCGTATGTATTTTACAACGGGATGGACCGAATTAAGTGTACTTTGCAAATCGTTCTCGGACGTGAATCGAATAATCGAGTTGTGCAATCGATATTGTATTGTCTCGAGTCGTCGCGTTGATGCTAATCAGTTGTTGAACATGGCTCGTAAAGTAACATTATATTATAATAGTTGACAATCGACTTCCTTGTCTAGACTGAAGGAAGTCGTGTATTATATTATATTTGCAAAATACTTTCACAAATCAGCACTAATATTATGAAAAGGTAGTTTTATCCATATAAATATTGACACTGAATATTTTTCCTTTGCTTTTTTCGTAAATAAAAAAATATATGTGTAATGTAGGTATAATTTTATTTTAGCACTACTAGCACACCTATTAAATAAAAAATTAAGTATTCATATAAAATTCTTATAAATTCACAAATGCAGAGGCACTTTAGCAATAAAATACTATTTTACTGGGTCAAATTTCCCTTCGAAAGAACTTTATCGACGGATTAATTTAATATAACAACCGCTTTTTATTTGCTCCACATTGAAATGTTATTAAACTACCTCTTATTTCCATATTGACAACAAAACAGTACTGGTCGCATTGGCAACAAATTCCCGCGCTAATTCAAATTTGACAGATGTCAACGAAACGTCAAATAAAGCAAGCGGTTTATTCTGTTGTAAATTAAGCGATTATCTCGTGAACACCTACTGAACTGAAACGAATTAGGTAAGCAACTAAATTATTATTTATTGATCGTAATCCACTTTATGTCGCCATTCCAAATTAGGTTAGGTAGATAAATATGTAGGAACTTTTAATATTTATCCACTTATTAATTATATTAATATTATTAATAATATTAAAAAGCTGTAAAACCTTCAATTGATTATGGTAGAATTTTCCCTAATAAATATAAAAGTATATTAAGTAAATAACACTCGTAAAGTAATGCAGTTGTCTAATCCTTTTTTAGGCTGACGGTGACGATTCACTTGATGGTATGTGGCTACAGTCGCCTATAGTCATAGTTATATTAAAGATAAGGTATTAGGAAGGTATAGGAAAATGGGCTCTGGCATCCCTTAAGATGGGCCCAAAGTTAATGTAAGTATAAATGTTATAGTGCTAACTGCTAAGCTGAAAATCTACTAATAAAACACTAAATAAATAAACTAACAAAACATTTTGTGAAGTTATTATTTTTATTAAATTTTCTAGGAATTTGTGGATTTTTTTTCGAAAATAAATAAGTTGAAAACACATAAAGGAATGGACACAAATATCTAATTACAAATCTAATAACAGACATACGTCCTTGACTATGATTAGGTGTGTAATTATAATTCTCTTAGCAGTTGTTATGTCTAGAGTGTCGAGTCTAGAGTCTAGACGCAACCGACACCTTTCTGTCACGAACTTACGCTCGAAGCTTTGTAATTAGACGCTTGAGTATGCAAACTAAGTAGTCAATAATTACACCAGGAGGAAGTTCTTTAAACGGGTAAATTACTTACAAAATCACAGTGGTACGGCACTACAATAGGTTTCACAGTCATGCGGCAGTAACTAGGGTTATAGAAAAGTACCTATCATCATAACAAATCTGTAAGTGTATTGTATGTATGTATGTTCATGAAACATGGTAGAAAAACATTTAGACGTACAGGACACAGGACACAGGATAGGCTACTTTTTTCTTTTTCAACGCGGACGAAGTCGCGGGCCTGACGAAGTCGCGGGCGCCAGCTAGTCAATCAATACTAATAATAAATCTGTAAGGGGTGGTCGTGGAGTAAGTTACTTTGTTTTCAGAGATACCGTGTTTATAGGCTCTAATCGTGATACTGAAACTAAATTGACCATTTTTAGAATTTTTTTCTGTATGTATGTATGTATGTATATGTGTATATATGTTCCTCCATAACTCTTAAACGAATTAACTGATTTTCATGAAACTTTGTAGATAAACATTTAGACGTACGGGACACAGGATAGGCTATTATTTCTTTCTCAACGCGGACGAAGTCGCGGGCGCCAGCTAGTTCTAAATAAATTTGATGTCATTTATTTGTCAATTTTGTTATTCAAAATTGATAAATGCAACATGATAATTCACGTAAACGCATGTCATGCCGCATGCTCGTCTAGGGACCGCTTCATACAGGATCCAAATACGTATAAGAGAACGTTAAGCCTATACGTGTGGTATGTTTACCATTCATTAAATGTTTTTGGAATGTATGTCACTATTTGCTGTATACAGCGCTAACTAATCGTTCATCATCTTCCGTTTTAGTACTACCAATATTATGAAACATTACAATTGACACCTCAAACACCATCAACACTCGCGATAAGTCAAAAGTAGCACTTATCACGAGTGAATAGAGTTTATATTAAGTTGCTTACAACAACCTCCGTATCGTCTTAATTAAGGTGAACTCGCCATTGTCATGTCTGTGTACTTTATTGATGATTTTGTTCAAACAAACTCGTGTGAATACCTTTCATATCTTTGTTCTAATATTAACACTTTTTAAGTTTCTACTTCATGTAGATATAAGTAACTTTAGCGGTTCTATTGGTTTTCGAAGTCCAATAAATGAAGTTGAAATGCACGTTTAAAACATTCTGTATTTATGTTGCTAGAGACAAATTTTGCTTTTGTTAAATATCACCAGCATTTTTTTTTTTTTTTTCAAATTTCAGTAGTTTTCTTTTTAGTCTGTTTTACACACTTCTATCAACAAGTCGTTTTTTAGTTTATTTTTTAATTTTAGTATCTTTTTATAGATTTATTCTTAATTATTGTGGTACTTTTTAGTTTTATTTTTTTCTTAATATTTGAGTAGTTTCTTTTATTTTTATTTTCAGTCCCCTTTGAATGTTTTGGTTTTATTTCATTTTTAATTTATTGGCAATAGAAGAAGTTTTGTATAATGGATATAATTCGGTGTAAGTAAGTATATAAGTTTTGTTATTCTTGTTACAAAATCTATTTGAGGAGGAATTGGTCCTCTAAACTCAACACTCTAAACTCTAAATTTTCTTGCATGGCATTGAAATAAATCACCTGTAGATTTCGCAATACTTTTAACTAGCATCAAAAAGCCCGACATTTGAGCAATTTTTACATAATACCGAAATTCCATGAATGAACGGTAACTTCCATTGCGAAATCCAACGTAAACAGGAAATGTAGAGCTCAGACACATAAATAAACACAATCTCAGAAACTTCGTCTAATAAAGTTATAATAAAAGTTTGTTTCGTTTGATCCAATGACGTAAACTGACAGTTTAATATACAAGAATGTATATTAAGTGGTGGGAGCAGTAACTACTCGTCAAGTAGTGTACAAATACGATGAACTCATCGTAAAAAAAGTAAAGTTTAGAATACGCGATGGCTTAAGTTGTTCATCACCGACCGAATTAAATATAGAACAGTGCGTTTTCAGTCAATCTTTTAACCTACTTTGTGATTCAGCAGTTCAGGTTCCAGAAGATTTATGCATCTGTTTTTTTTTTCTAATTTCTTTTAGTTGTGCTTGCGTTGATCGTAAGCGTAAGGTTATGTTTCATTTTTTTTTTTTAAATTGCCAGTAGGTAACATTAAAAAATACAAAATATTTCAATTACATAGGTAATTTTGGTTGGTAGGTACTAAATTAAGATTTCTATCTATTTATGCCTCGTTAGATTTATGCTTATTTTGTCCCACATTCCAAAAATTTCCTCGTTAGTTCCCATAACACTACTCGGTTCCTGGTTTGTCTCAAAAATTTAAAAAGTTTAAAGTAAAGTTAACACAAATAAAGCTAAATAATATCAATTATATAGTTTTTTCAAATCAAGAAAATTTTCAAGTACTATCGCGGTCAATGGAGCAGACCCACTTTTCATACAAATTTGTCTAACGTTGAATTGAGGTTGTCATAGTAACGTCATAGAAACGTAACAAAGATAAATACAAAATGTGCACACGAAATTGTTCCTTACGGTGGGACTGCTCCCTTGACCGCGATAGTACCTACTATACAAATGCTGATCCTTGATTGTAGAAGAGAGATAATGGCAATTTTGTCTATGCGATTATGATTATTTTGACTAACTAGCGTCCCGCCCCCTGCTTTACACAGGTGCAATTATTTTCTGCAAATATTATACATATAAAAACCTTCTAACGCTCTTTCTAATCCTTGCACTATCGTTTTTGACATCATAGCGAACATTATAAACAGAGAGACATAATATATATGTAAGCCTGTAAGGATTAGTTATATGTGGTAAATTGAACTTTAACTATCTTACGAGTATAAATACTACAATACAAAATTTTCAAGTGAAATCTTTTAATAATTTAAATACGTTTACAAAAATAACAAGTGTTTTATTAAGTCAGTTATTGGACTAGAAAGCGATGTATGTGTTTTAAACAAACCGATCGTTTTCCAATATCAACAAAAACAATGTTGGGACGCAATAGGCAAACAGTTAACCGAAATAAACTCGGGTCAAAATACTAGAGTTGTAAATAAATGCAGGCAGATCGGCTGTGATTGAAATATGGGTGGATCCGGCCACCATTTTCATCTATACTAAGCAATTAGGAATCGCAGAAACGTCATTTTAAGAAGTGCGAGTTTTACTCGTTCAAACGCATCGAACGCGTAACAAAATTGTAAATAAGCGCTCTACCTCACCGGGACGCCAAGGCCACGTGGCCGGCGACGTGGCCAACAATTTATATTGAAATATATGGCAGATAACGCACTTGGCGACGGCTTGGAAGCGTGGCCACGTGTGTCGGCGCTCTGCGTGGCGACTGGAGACTCTGGCGACGCGACGACGTCGCCAATAAAATGTATGCGAGTAAACGGCGTCTCACTCACTCAGTGTCCAAACCGGTGGCCAAGACGGTAGCACGCGTGTTTTATGTTTAAATTTTGTGTGTTTTTATAGTAAAAAGAATGAGTTTCAATACCGAAGGTTCATTGTTGAAGTGTCCATTCTCTATACGAAAACTGAGAGAACAGACTGTGACAGACGGTAGCCAAGACGCCACTGGCCACTCGACGTGACCGTGGCGTTGGTATATATGGCATATTATAGGGATTCGTTCTTACATATTATAAAACAAAACTATCTGTCTGTCTGTTCGCGATAAACTCAAAACTACTGCACTGATTTTCATGCTTTTTTCACCAATGGATAGAGTGGTTCTCGAGGAAGGTTTTAGTATATAATTTACAAAGTTACGCGGGCGAAGTCGCGTGCAACAGCTAATAATATATATTTTAAACTAAGTGTCGCGTCTGTATTTCGATAATCTTTGAAAATTGACTACGATTCAAACCGGGGATTAGTAAGTGCTACCGGTTTTTAACTAACTCCCGTGCATTGCATATTGCAACTCGCGTGTATTTGCTAGCACAAACTGTATTTGGATTGTAATAGATAGTGTACTAAAATAAACCACTAATACTATTATGAAAGCATTTATCTACTATGAATAATCACTGTCTATGCAATATAAATATTTTGCTTGGCAACAATTTTTTTTATCGTTCCATAATTTTTTATTATTAATCTCAACTCTATCAATCAAAAAGTATTTGTGTGCAAAATTTAAAAAAAAAATTATTACAAATTACAAAATATAAAAGCTTACATACATACGAGCAAAGATTTAAATCGAAAGATGCGGCGTAATCTCCTCGCGCCATACTAAAAACACACCGAAAATTCTAAACAATGGGTTGGGCGCAGGCGCTCAACCCAACTACAGTTGCACGCCAGCTACAGTGAGTGACGGTCGCTTGTTGAGAGCATTGCTATCGTCACAGTCACGTTTGAAGTAAGGAATGTGTTGTCTGTGTTTAAAAGTGCGTTTAGACAAATATGTATTTTATACTTTTGTCTTTAGTATAATGTATGTTGTATTTTGTAACACACTTTCGCTAGTAATGCCGCATCTCTCGATTTAAATCTTTGCATACGAGTATATAATACAGTCGTTATCCACCCTCATTTTGTTCTGATAAAAGCTTGTCCTATGTGCTTTCATTATACAAAGTGCACACAGGTAATGAGCTTAGTACGAGTAGAGCAGGTTGTGACTTATTTGACTATCGCCAAGGTTGTGGGAACGATAAAGCGCGTATTTTAAACTAACAATTAACAGTAATATAAATCGAGTCGCAGGCGAGACTTACGCCAATTAATGTCAAGCAAGTGTTCCCTAATGACAGCTACATCGTTTGCAAGTCAAAAACCTGTTTTGGTTATCCCTGTGCAGAAAATAGAGTGCAATTTTATTTGTAACAATTAGTTCCTACATGGGAAAGGTTCTGATACCGTAAATGATCGTAGTATTCGCTATTGATAAACAATGTGTCGAGTAAGTATCAACAAATTTATCCGTGATCAACTATAGAATAGAATATCAATACTAATAATAAATCTGTAAGGGTTGGTCATGGAGTAAGTTACTTTGTTTTTAGAGATATCGTGTTTATAGGCTCTATACACGATACTGAAACTAAATTGACGATTTTTAGAATTTTTTCTGTATGTATGTATGTATGTATGTATGTTCCTCCATAACTCTTAAACGAATTAATTGATTTTCATGAAACTTGGAATATAAACATTTAGACTTACGGGACACAAGATAGGCTACTTTTTTTTTTCAACGCGGACGAAGTCGCGGGCGCCAGCTAATAATAGAATAAGATTTTATTTGTAGCATAGTCTACATAGTTTAATTGTAATAAGTTAAGTTAAAATTTAAAGTTAAATTGTAGTAAGTTAAAACTGTAGTTAGAAAATAAAGGCTATTTAATTTATATATAGTCTACATCCGTCTTGAAGATCTATTGTAAATGTTGATGGAATAATTTTTAAAAAATTCATATATGCTCACGTTAGATATACGAGTATCTACACAGTAATATTATGAAGAGAAAGATTTGTATTTTTGTTTGTAATGAATAATCTCAAAAACTACTGGACCGATTTCAAAAATTCTTTCACCTATAGAAAGCCATGTTATCAACGAGTAAAATAGGTTATATTTAGTAACAGAAACTACATTAAAGAAAGAAAAAAGTTATCTTTTAAAATTGACCTACGGGTCATTGTTGCTCCACTGATTAGTTCACGACTCGATTGCGAAATTAATTTGATTGGAATCCGAGCGCTGGTTAATATAAAATTACTATTGATTTTTGCAAATTTATTCATGTTCTATTAATTATGGTAATGTGTATGATTAGTTTATGCAATCTTATCATTCGTCGTTGATAGGTTATGAGAACATTTAAAACATGAGTATTCAATGTTAGATATCTACATATAATCACAGTGGTTTCCACTCCACAATTTATTTACTACAATAAAAAACTTATTTTAAAATTGCCATCTATTTTGGTCTATAAAGCGTTAAAATATTTCGTATTCCTATGGGACTAAAATCTATCGACATATTTCACCTCTATACAAAGTTTTTTCGAAATACATTCAGCGTGATTAGCAAGTAGCAACAAATATCCAAACATTGGATCCAACAACATTCAAATATCTTTAGAAATTTCAACATACGTAAATATTTCCAATTTTCCAACTAGTGACACCTCATGAGTCAACCAGAGTATGACTCGTTACAGTTCTCAGTTATTCTTAAATCATTAATCGATGTACTAAATCATTTTTGACACACCGCAACGGCCACTTAAAATAACATAAATCCTAATTACGCCACAGACCGGTCCGTTATAAAAGTGTATATAAATTTTCCGTTGAAACTGCTCTACTATTTCCGTGTGAGCGTCGAATAATTTTAGTGTGCAGTTTATTTCAATTAGTCTGAAAATCCGTCGCCTTTATGTTCAAAGTCGGAGACGATTTATGCTTATTGTTGTTATGCTACGAAGCGCCACCCGTCGTGTCTGGCGATTTCGTAAAAATGCATTTTCACACCGAGATTAAACTCGTCCGCCCGCCAAGGAGCTGTGTGATAAATGTGCTTATAGCACCACGTTGAAAACTTTTCTTATTTAAGAGCGGGTATAAAGAGAAATAGCCAATCCTAGATTTGAATTTTAACTAAGTAAACAAAGTCTAATTTTTTTTTTTTTTTTTTAATAAATAAATACATTATAAATGAAAGTGACGACTGTAACAGAAAACATAATATAATGAAATTTTCTCGATAGAAAAAAATCACCAAGTGAGCTCTCATTTCCATCGATTTTAGTGTTATTTTCAAAATGACACACTTTACAAAGCTAAAAGTGTATTAGTAATTTCACTTCACATATTATCTAAGGCTGTATGTAACAATTTTTCATTTGACATTGTAGTTTACGAATAATTAATATTTAATAATTTTGGCACATAACATTTGTTATTGAGCGAGATGCGCTATCTTCCGTCGCATGTTGTGCGTAGTTGTACGTATTTTGTGTCACTGTCATGTCCAAGGGGCCACGCGGGTGAAATTACAAATTTTGTTTGCTTTATACCCACTCTTAAGAGGATTGTCAAGCTGTAAAATTTCATACAAAAAGTGATAACGTTTGCCCCCAGTAAACATAGTCCAATTTTTATAACTTTTGGAAATGTTGTAGACATAATGAAAAACTAGATTCATACATTTTTTTTTTATTTTTAAGAAATATTGCTTACGATATGTTATTAGCATCTAAAAATCTATATTTTTTACTTAAAAACTTCCTCTAGCGTTTAATTTTCTTTTTTAATTAAATTAAACCGAATTACTAAAAAAGAAAAACGTACAGACTTAGATTAAGGTGTAATGAATTCAATGATATCAAAATTGTCTTAATTCGTAAAAGTTTAGAGGGGTAAAAGTGTTATCGCCCGAAAGCATATTACAAAAAGGAAATGTAGGCAATTGCCTCCAGGACTTGCAACTCTCTTTATCGCACGCCAGGAGGTAGGTAAAGCGGTGTGAAACAGATAGCATTTTTGAAAATACCTACTCGCGTTGCCTATCGGCACCTCACAATCCTCTTAAGGACCATTTTCGATTACTAATATGGAAACTTCAGCGGGCTTATTCTCTATCTGTGGTTTTTAAAACCTATCGACTCTTAATGTCGACATTAAATTGGAAATAATACTTTGTCAAAAGTGGAAACCACATAATAACGCGCCAATAACTTCATCGACATACTGTACGAGTATAACCACGGTAAAAACGTCATAGACATTTTGACAAGTGCTTAGTGAATACCAAAGTAGACAGACAATTGTCGAGTCTATAACCGAGATAAACCACAGATAGAAGATACGGGCCCAGATTCGAATTCTGCTCGTAACAAGACTGCAAGCTTTGAAATCATGGTATTCTTTTATGTTAAAGTCGACGGACAGGCTGACGGTCCATTTGTTGATAGGCGGCTACCGTCGCCATTGACACATGCAACACCACAGCTGTTGAAGTTGACGACTATAGTAGGAATAAAGATAGGGGTTAGATAGGGCAATAGGAACTGTGCAATCAACATTAAGCTAAAATTGTGGTCTTGGTTTATAGTGGAAAAAATAGCAGTACTTAGTAAGTAAACCTTGAATTTGTTTTTGTATACTTTATCAGATCAAACCATATATAAATTGTTATTTTATATCATCTAATATTACAATATCATCCTGATGATTTTTTCTTTATAATTTTTCAGAGGTCATATTGTATATATGACTATGCATTTGTGATATATTTTTGTCATTTTTCTTATTACAATAATTGAAAATGCATCAAGGTATTCAAGTGAATACGACTGCGGCCTTCCATATCCTCTTACCTACATAGCTAGTTCAAAATGCCATCTTATTGGTATAACATGGCATGCTATGTCATGCTTAGAGTATTGTTGACTGCGACATGATAAACTGCTCGTACAAAGCTATAATTCTGCGTAACACAAATTGATATTGCAATTATTACAAGTATCCTTACAAAGTATTCGTTTCGCAATCAAAGGATTTGCAATCAACACAATATAATCTAAACGTTTATTTTTGTAACGTTATAAAGGCAGTAGAAGGTTTCTTTCTGAACTTTTTTTAATTGGTACGAAGTAGGACCATTCACGCGATGTCATATGATAGTTTATGAAAATGTATTGATTTTTAGTAGAAATTCTAAGATTCATCATTTATTAGACGCCTGAACCAATTACCTTCATTTACTTCTAATCTTTCCAATGGCGATGTTGATTTTTATCTTTTGAAATTTTTGACTTTTGAAATGATTTATTAAGTATTAAAGTCTAATAAATTAATGCTAAAAAAAACTTTTTAAAAACAAGCTTTTTATTTAAGTGTCCTAAAAAGAAGAAAATAATGTTTAAATTAAATATAAAAGCTTGTCGCGAGATTTACCTGTGTACTAACTAGTCTTGCCTAATTCTAAGAATGATATATTTCCTATAAAATATGCAAATATGCACGACAAGCTTTTATATTTAATTTAAAGAATTTTTTCTTCTTTTTAGGGCACTTAAATAAAAAGCTTGTTTTTAAAATGTTTTTTTTTTAGCATTAATTTATTTTTTATTTTTAGCTATGATTGAGGACTAAAAAAGTTTAGTTGTACTAGTTTTTCGTATTCTCCTCAGTAAGCCCTTTCATTTGATACCCATATTGTGGTATTTCAGAAAAAAATTACTAGTCCGCCATCTTGGATGATCCGCCATATTAGAATTAGAATGACGTCACATAGCTAAGCATGCATTGTCATCCAAAATACGCGTGTATACCAAATTTCAGGTCAATCGGTTAAAGGTAACTGATTTAAAATTCAGTTGCAAGATTCCACCCGGACAAACATACATACATTGCAAGTTAATAAAAAGCTTGTAATAAAATATAGAAAATGCAATAGGTATTGTCAAATAGATCTCTATATTAAAATCTTCGAGTAAATGCATAACAACAAAGATACATATAAAATGATGATAGTGTACCCAGCAGACAGAGGTTATGTTGTGTCTGCCAAAAGCCGAAACGAATTACTAAAAAAACGTGGAAGCTGCGTGACAAGTTATTTGCGACTCAGTAGTACAAGAATAACAATATTCGGAAAGAATCGACACAAATAGAGTTCAATTTAACTGATACTGTACTTCATAATATAGTTGTTTTCGACTAGTTTACTTATATTTATTTATAACTAGGTTTTTGTCCGCGACTTCATCCGCGTCCGATCGCTACCAAACTTCACAGGATCACCCGCTGGACTATTCTGAAGATTGTCTGAAAGTTTCATCAAAATCGGTTCAGCGGTTTTGGATTCCATAGGGGACCATACATACATACAATCTGTAAGTGTAGGTATTGTATGAAATTTTCCTCCATAACTCTTAACGCCTCTATCATCATCTGTCAAGTAGGCTAACCGTCATTTAAAGTCACGGGAATAATTTATCTGATATAACTTTGTTTGTACGGTAAAAGTCCCAAACATTAAAAAGGAAATAATAAAAAATATTCGCCTATCGAAGGATGCGGCTGGATGCGAAAAAAAATCCAGCAGTAGAAAGACGCAGGCTGATAATGATAATAATGAAATCAATAAGTATATTATAAATGTGAAAGTAACAATGTCTGCCGATCATCATGAAATTTTGCAAGTTGCAAGTGCAATGGTTAGGGAGCCCGCGATGCTAAATGTGTAGTCACTCGAGCGTCGTGGGGAACTATTGAACTTTGAAGATTGGATGGTAAGAAGAAAAAAAGGTTATATGAAGTTTTTCATTTCAGCGGTGGGGTGAGCGTCTACAGGCGTTCAAAATTTTGTAGGCGCTGTATTTTAAAAAATCCTCCATATAATCGTCAGATTAAGAATCAGCACGATCAGGAATTTAGGCTGAACCGTCTATATGAAAATCTGACGCGCTCGAGTATTACAAAATGAGAATCGTGAAAAGTATTTTTTGCATTTTCAAAAAGCTGCCACGAGCTTGCATTACATCCGAATCGTCTGAATTTTAAATGGGAGCTTAGTTTAGCTTCACTTAATATCCCCTCTGAAAATCTGACGCGCTCGAGTAAATCCAAAAATCCCCTCTTGGGCTCCCCTACCACAAGTTGTCAGGACTACAAACAAGAAAAGACCTTTTATCCGGAAAAAAGTACTGTTCCAAAGGGATCATCTAAAATAAAATAAAAAATTAACTCCTAGCCAAAGTATTACAGCAACAAGAGGTCAAGCGCTATATATTGCTTATATAAACTTATAAATATATTTTTTTATTTTTCAATGCGGACGAAATCGCGGCTACCAGATAGTATGGGCATATAACTAGAAACATAATGTTTCTTTACTTAAGTTCATAATATAATAGTGTAAAGTTACTTATTCACATAACTTAAAGATGTGATTTAACTGTTTGTACAACTGTAATCCAATGAATGGGAATCTCATACAGCTAACCTCCGTTTAACTGGACATAATTTAATATAATATACTTTCGATTTCTGTTTGAGTAAAGTAACGACTTAGTTTCTACTGCATATTATTATTTCTGAGGCCATATCTCAAGAGAGTAATATCCTGTTCTCAAGAGAGTTAGTCTGGGACAGTAATGTGAATAACAACATACAATTAATTACTTATTATAGAGAGATGATTTGTGTTTTTGTATGCTTGTAATGAATAAATTCAAAAACTACTTGGGCCGATTTAAAAAATTTTTTCACCTATGAAAATTGAATGGTAATATCAGGGAGTAACTTAGCTATCCTTATCCTTACATATTATAAAACAAACAAGTCTGTCTGTCTGTTCGCGATAAACTCAAAAACTACTGCACCGATTATCATATTGTTTTCACCAATAGATAGTGGTTCTCGAGGAAAGTTTTAGTATATAAAATTTACAAAGTTACGCGGGCGAAATCGCGGGCAGCAGCTGTAGTATTTTATAAATTTATATTTTTTCATATTTATCAATAAATACTAATAATAAATCTCTAAGTGTAGGTATTTTTAATATATATATGTTCCTCCATAACTCTTAAACGAATTAACTAATTTTCATGAAACTTTTTAGATAAACATTTAGACGTACAGGACATAGTATAGGCTACCTTTTTTTTTTCAACGCGGACGAAGTTGCGGGCGCCAGCTAGTTACGAATTATTATTATTCGTAACAATTACCGTTTTAGCAAATTCGTAAGTGTGCAAAGAGTATAGGTGAGTAAGTTTAGGAAATTGCGAGATGTAGGTTGTGGTAGGGGAGAACAAGAGGGGATTTTTGGATTTACTCGAGCACGTCAGATATTGCCCATGTATACACCCCACGTGTCTCTGATAACGGATATGTATTAATCTGATGGTTTATTGGTGGGGTTGGCGGGGATGGGGGTAAAATTTTAAATACAACTCGAGCGCGTCAGATTTTCAAAGGGATGTTAAGTGAACCTAAAGTAAGCTCCCATTTAAAATTCAGACGATTCGGATGTAACGCAAGCTCGTGGCAGCTTTTTGAAAATGCAAAAAATATTTTTGACGATTCTCATTTTGTAATACTCGAGCGCGTCAGATTTTCACACAGACGGTTCAACCTAAATTCCTTATCGTGCTGATTCTTAATCTGACTATTATATGGAGGATTTTTTTAAAATACATCGCCTACAAAACTTTGAACGCCTGTAGACGCTCACCCCACCGCTGAAATGAAAAACTTCATATAACCTTTTTTTCTTCTTACCATCCAATCTTCAAAGTCCAATAGGTCCCCACGACGCTCGAGTGACTACACATTTAGCATTGTGGGCTCCCTAACCATGGTTTACTTATAACATTGGAGCAGCAGCGCGCAGTTGCGAGTTGTGACGCGTGACAACCGTGAATCTGATACAATAATGGGCACGTACTCCTAAGTGTCATGTAACTGTCTCAAATGCGTCTGAGACCACCACAGAGACGGAAATACATTATATTGTAATTCGCCTTCCTTATATACCTAATATTAAGTGGGAATAATTATTTCAAAAAGAGGTTACTTCAATAGTATTTTCCTAGTCCATAGGTTTAGGAACGAAACGTTATTGTTAACAGTTTATAATTTGGCTACTTTTATTATTAGGAAGGGATAGGGAAATGGCTAGAATTTTACATATTATAATATTAATTTTATACTTTTCTACTGTTATTATTGAAATCTATACTAATATTAAAAAGGCAGAAGATTTGTATTATTGTATGTTTGTAATGAATGAACTCAAAAACTATTGGACCGATTTAAAAAATTATTTCACCTATAAAAAGCTTATCAGAGAGTAACATATTAGGTCACCGACCCTCGGTGCCTATTTAAGGCGAGGACTTTTTCAGAAAAGCGTTATTTTTCTCGCCTAGTTTGACTCTTAGAGTAAAATTACTTGTTAGATAAAAATACAGTGCATAATAGACTATACTACCAATAGACTATACTACCAAATTTTTTTAAATCGGGCAGATTTATAAAAAAAAATCATTTTCTGAGAAAAAAAAATAGTAAAATACTGTTCACAGTACTAAAAATTTTCCGTGACACTACTTTTGTTTTTACTTATTAATTAACTTACGTTCTACACTAAAGTTTGAATCGGCTACTTTTATTTCTTTTTTCATATTTTACACAATATTTAAAAAAAACCTTCCAATTTTAAATCTGTTCGGTTATCTCCGAAGAGCTACAAAAATTTGTTGCGCAATATTGCACCTTAATTCATAGGATATTAGGTTGCGGTCATTTTGGTAAAAATTGTGTTCGGTCTGAGGTTAGTCCTTGATTTTATTGCAAAGAAAGATATTGCCAATATTTATGTTTTTTTATTATATTATGATAAGTCGGCAGAAAGGCTGACGGATTACTCTTCGGTGGATGTCTGCCGGCGCCTTGTAAAACTAGACACGCCACAGGGGTTGTGCGTGCGCATGCGCAGCCGACCTTGAAAGGGAGAAAGGCATATCGTACTCACTCACAGAAACATAACAACATAAAATTATTATTGAAAATAACAAAAACAGACTTCAAGACTATACTCGTACCTACATGTACAAACTTAAACTAAAAAGTCAAAAATAATATTTTAATTACATACTTCAAATCAAAGTCTCGAAATTACTGATATTTATATAACTATTTACAATTTTTAATCAGTTAATATTGGAATCGGTGACAGCTTAATTCTACGACAAAAAACAAAGTATGGCCTACCAAACAAAAAAGAATCATGATCATCAATCAATTAATATTTGGCGGAATAATCGCGTAACAAATATACAAAATTATTGTTTTTAAATTTACACAAAAAGTATCAAAATCAAAATCCGTCGTTTAGTTAGCAGATAAACAGACAGAGGCAGACAGACACTTTATTTTATACTAGCTTTTGCACGCGATTTCATCGTCTTAACTAGTTACTCTCTGATAAAGTAGCTTTCTATATACTTAGGTGAAAGAATTTTGAAAATCGGTCCATTAGTTTTTTTGAGTTTATTCATTACAAACAAAAATACAAATATTTTCACTTTATAAAATAGTATCTATAGTTAGATAAAGTATTTTTCCAATAAGTGTTTCCTAACACAACATGTAATAAATAAAAATAAAAACTTGTTTACAAAGATCACAAAGTGATTAGTGAAAGAAGCCGCCTCTAAACATTTGTACAAGATTACAGAAGCTCATCGTTTGAGTTTAAATGGATTCGAGCAATAACTCATCTAAATACGTCGAAGGCACGAAACTCGACTCCATGTGGGGCCAATCAGGCCCCGAGCGGCCTGATTTGTCCACCATTAACACGCAACCGCTAAACCAATTCTTATTTCTTACCTTTCGTTTGGTGGAGATTAATTTTGAATTAATCATTCTTATTATGAAAGTGGCTAGAAATGGCTGATGTAAGCAGGCTAACGGTCCACTTATTGGTGGTAGGTTGTCTCCCGAGATGGCCGGCGTACCTCCACTTTCAAGTACGCCGAGGTTCTGACAGGGAACGTAGGCCTTAACGCGCTGGATAGCCGTGGCGGGGCACCGAAGTCGTGTCATAACGTTCCTGCAATCCCGCCCAACAACGGCGGCCGCGCTTATACGCTACAAAGTCGCCTTTATAAAAAGCGCCCTTATAACGCCTTTATTGCCTTTATAACGCCTTTATTGTGCCAGCTTCTATAACTGCGCCCTTGTTTTTTTTTTAGATATTATAGGTACCGTAAAGCAATGCTATGTATAGGCCTACTTTATTTCTTTCAGGGTGATAAAATAAAGCACAAAGGAACTTGGTGTTGGTGGACCAATTATCTAAAAATTTTTGGTAGAAAAATCTATTTTTTTAAAGAACTGATGTGGGTGTGGGCAAACAAGCAGACGAGCCATCTGATGTTAAGTGGAACCTTCGCCTATTATACCACCCGCTGTGTCTTACTCACTAAAACTCAAACGCAAGTTCACTAGTGCAAATGCGTTGCCCACCCTGATGCTTAAGATTTAATTTTTGGGCTACTATGGTCTTAATACTTCTATAATAAAATAACACCCTGCAGTTTCAGTAAACTGTAAATTAGACCACAAATGAATGAGTTTAGATAGTAAAGAGCAAACCGAAAAAATAATAGTTCTGCCTGGTCTGGCCATTCTTGCGCCCGCCAGAGTCTACGCCCTGTGCCTGGGCACCGGTGGCACAGCCCTATTTACGGCACTGGCCCGTACAAATCCGGCATAACCTAGTAATGTCCCCTACACTGCCGGATATCGATGAGGATTTCCCCACGTTAAAAAAAGGATGCTTTTGCATTGCCTACCCTGTAGGAATTCGTTTACTGGTCGCTTGAAGGACCACATATTGCAGCTAGGCTGAGACACATCAGAAGGGAGATTGTTGCAAGATAAAATTTCTACTCGTCCAGTGTTCTCAGCGTAAAGTGGTGGCGCACTTTACGTTAACACCCACAAATACAAACCATAGTAAGCTCCGCCATTACGCTGCTAGCGTTATTAAGTACACATGTAATGAGTAATTAAATTAATTATGCCACCTGCGTCGTGAAATGTTGTTTCTATAGCACTTTACGTGATAAAAAAGAATAAGGAATCACTTTCCACGTTTAAAAACGCACATGCACACATAAAAACGCGCCGCAATTACGGTGCTTCACTTTGTACAGTGACAGCACTCCGTCCTTTGTTTTTTTCTAGGTTCATGGTTACAAGATATAACCTACTTTTGTTAAGAAGTAGGTAAATAATTTTTTTTTAAAGTTGTGTTATTAAGCAGTTTTGCGACCCTTGCCGCATCCTTCACGTGTGTGAGGTGATTAATTGAACACCGTACCACATCTTATGAATTGTATGTTTTAATCGACCTACAGACCAAATTAAGTTACATTACTTAATTTATTAACTTACATTCATATAATAATTCTCAAAAATATTGAGGCACATTATACATAGGTATGTAAGTGAAAATATACACATCCGATTGGTAATGGCACAGTTTAGTTTATGGGCGGTCGTATATATTGGTATTAGTTCATTAGAAAACAAGTTGAAGTCTCGTTCTAATATGTGGCTCCCATTCGTTTATGCATTTATATAATTAAAGCGCTCTTGGGCGATCGTTACAAATAATATTGAATATATCGTTAGTTAGTATTCCTTACAATTTATTTAAAAAGTAATAACGTTTAAATAGATAGGTCCCGGTTCCTGAGACCTGTGTGTGTTCTAGACTTGTTCTATGCTTGAACAAGAGGTTAGAGTAGATTTATTCATGAGTTTTTCCATTATGTTTTACATTACATTTTTCCCACTATGGATGTTTTTGTGATTACCAATTTAGCTAAAAGTTTAAAATAGATAAAATATTGAGAATATGGGTTTTGCCGAAGGCTCATGGGTTATTTAACAATGATCTTTAAAGGTTACCTACTGCCGTCAGACAGGTTGCCTAAATGACTACGAAATGAAGTTTGCCACTACTTTTCGAGCCAGACCAAAGTCAACTTTGAAAAGTTCCATTTCATTCCATATCATACCGGGAATCGAACCCGAGACCCCTGAGACAGAGCGTTAGGCAAGCATCTATAACATTCGTCCAATGCCTTGTCCAATATTATCCTAGAGTTATTTACCATTAAAATTAAGACTTAATGATTTTTTTATAATAGAAATGAAATGCTGTTAAAAAATCTTTCTTATTCATATGTTTTGACTTGAAAAGAACAGTATCAAAAAATTCACTGTCTCTTAACTTATTAAGACCATTACGAGTATTTGGTAAAATGCAAATAAAATCGGCTCCACCTATACCGGTGTTGACGGAAACAATAAATCGATTAACTAGTCTGCCAATCGAATTAACTCCATTCTGACGTTTGACTGGGCTGTCAACCAATCGGTAGTCGCAACAAACAAATGGCGTCACCGACGCATAATAGCATTGCTTGATTGGTTTCTTCGACTTCGCCATCTTAGCCCCGCCGAGCGACCAACCAGTTCATCTACTTTAAACCTGCTCATAATTTAATATGTCCGCTGCATATGATATTTGTTCGTTCACTTGCATAATTATTTCTTAACGTTCTCACAGAAAACCGCAGCTACATTTCGACGTTAAACCTTTAAACCTTTAAAAAAACATAGGGCATTTTTCTGTCTCCATCAAAAATAAAATTCTATGTCGCCGCACACAAATTTCTATGTCCGCCTTCCACTGAGAAAGGGTAATAAGTGGGAAATAGGTGGGCGGAAGAGAGTGAAATAGTTTTTGCCTTCCACTAAGAAATAGATTTCTGAAAGAATAGAAAGGTGTGTTGGCCTTCTATTGGCAGCGAGATTGTGAGCGGGAACTGGTCGGGAAATGAACGGAATCAGATGAGCGAGGTTTATGCTTCCACCGCGGACAACATAGCGGGCGCAACAACGAAAACTGACGGGTGGAAGGTGAATGGAAGGTGGCTTTGCGGAGTCCGTTCAAAACTAGTTTTCAAGACAATGCACAGCGGACTCCGTTTGCGCTAGCCCCGCTCCGCTTTACTCTTTTCTATTGAAGCACTTGTATGGAATAAACTCGTAGTGTTGCTAGTCGAGCGGACTTCGTACCGAGTCCGCTGGGAACCCGCTCATCTCTGCAACCTCGTGTGTAACTCTTTCAACTCGCTCACTCCGCTCAGCTCACTCTTTCTAAGTGGAAGCACTTGTTTTAAGTTTGTCATTGCGAGTTAAACGGAATCCTTAATGGGTCCGGTCCGCTCGCAGTGGAAGGCGGGCATAAAGTTGAACTCTGCCGGGAATCGAATCTGAGGTCCCTGAGTCAGAGCATTAGTGCATTAGTGCCTTAGGGCAAAGCACCTTAACCACTTGTCCAATGGGTTCTACATTAACACATCTTATATAATTATTCTTCTTAGTAATTCGTAACCTGTAAATAAATTTATTTTAACTGAATTGAAAAAAAAAATTAATTCAACTTTTAGTGCCCACTGAAAATTATCGATAGATTGTGCGAGCAAAGCCGCGACAAAAAACTAGTGAAAGTTTAAAAAGTTCATTAGCGACGCGAATCGCGTACCCACTAATCGCGTTAACATATTTAAAATTTATGCAAATCAAATCATTAATTTACTGGTTACCAGTTTACATAAGCCGTGTAACCCTGCGCGGTTATGTAACCACGGCGTACAGTAAACATTGTGATTTTATATGCACTATATATACCTATATGCAACAGCGTTGCTTGATTGGAATTAATTGTTATCATTACACTTATAAATCTTACCTAAGTATTTAAAATACACAATTTAAGAACTTACAGAGAACTCTAGGATATCTACTAGAGAGCTGGCTGTACAAACAAACTGAACATTCATTTTTCATGCAAAGAACATTGTAAAAGAGAAAAAGTTACAAAAGTGTCGTCATGAAACGACTTCCAAGCTGTGTATGAATATAATGTATAATCTACGTATGCAATAAGTCGTAAAGTAAATAATAAAAAAGTGTGTATATTATGTGTATATTATTATTATTAAAAAAAAAAATTTTTTTTTCATTTCATTGCACATTCCATTGCAGAAGTGCACATTGCGTACCGCAGTCATAAACTGGTAGCCATACTAGCGTGTAGATGCCACCCATCAAACTACTACAACATGGAACCCGCGTGCCATACAAAACACTACGAATTTTATGAAACATTTAAAAGTGACATATACGTAGAGCATGAACTGTCATTTAAAACAAAACAAACATAATAATAAGTACGTAATTTAAAGAAAATGTGACTTTACGTCAACCCATTAGAGCTTAAAATGTAATAGTAGGAAGTTGATCGTTACTACCTTTTACCATGGACGCGTGAAGGCAAGAGTCCGCCATGATTCTGTCAAGGGCGTTCTTTTTATGTGCCGCTTTGGCATTTGTGACGCTAATTCCATTGTAGTATTTCGATGATGCCACCCCCTTATAGTAGGTATATCAAATTTTATATTAATGTATGGGAGACTAGTGTTTTAACAAACATTTTCACTAGTAACCAAATGGGATATCAATTTCTTGTGGGTCATTTTGGGAACAGACTATATTTTAATAAGGCGAGTAGGCGTAGTTGAATACATTTGTGTAAAAATTAAACAAAACAAATGCGTATGAGGTAATTAAGCACAACAAGACACTGTTTGCGACAATCGATCGATTCCGAGCAACAGTCGCGGAAATTGTATCGATGGCGAAACAATCGAATGTTGGCTTACATTTCGCTGTTTCTCGTATTTCATAACGCTACTTATTAATGCTAAATGCATGGATTTAAGGCGAAGTTACACATTTTCTCATTAAATACATATACATTCCCTACTCAGAGCTCAGATTTAATTGATATCCTTAAGTTTTTTTATTGTATTTGTCCCATTTCCGATTAATACAATCTATTTTTTTATTTTAAGTTTATTTAAAGGTATTAAAGTCAGACAGGCAGACAGACGGTTCACTTTATGGTAGGTGATAACTGTTGTATATTACGCAACATCTATCCGAAAAAAGATAAGAAATAAGGAAGAAATATTTTATCCCCTCTAAGGGACTAAGGGATTGGTTCCCGCATCCTTTAGTCTCTAACTGAAACACAAAAGCACACGTGCTGTTATTTCATTGCGGTCTTCTGTAAGGTTTTAGTTTCTGCCTTACAGAAGTTTGATACTTTATTCATTCACAAAAATAACATAAAATATTCCTACTAAAAAGACGATGCATGTGAAGACACGGAAAATAGCTAGCATGTAATTTCATTGAATTCGAAATGTGTCTAAAATATTATATGAAAGTAATCTTAAGTAAAGTTAATATTAATTATTATTTTTCGCCATAATGGATTTTGTGTAACGAAAGCGAAATTAACTTATAAATAACTTAGTTAACTATAAACCGAAAGGTTTTCGTTAAGTTACATTGAAAGCATTCAAGTATTCGCCTTAAGAGCAACAATTGCTCTGAAATACGGTTAACACAGCCTCTGTCCTTTTTGGATATGTAACAATTTGAGTAAATTCCAGCGAACTTCGTAAATATCATTAGACATGACAGTTAAGGCTCATTTACATTAGCGAACAAATTCTGTGCAATTCCGACGAGAGGTGCCTGGTATGTGATTGTGGTATCGTTTCAATGACTAGTAGGTTATGGTATCTACTAAAATAAGTAGTAAGTACGAAACACTACGTTTCGTAATCAGAAATTTGGAAGCCCGTCACAGCAAGACCACATCTTTCAGAAGAATCAATAATGGACTCTATGGCATTCTTTGCTCACTCATCGAAACACAACTACATACGTGTTGTTATTTCATGGTGGTCTAGCAATTTAGGTTGCTAAATTTAATTTATTACGACTGCCCTACTATTAAGATATTGTCACTCGGTATGCGTTAGCGATAGTTTTAATTTTAGAATATCGCCATCTACACAATATACTGAAACTAGATTATGTTAGGTAATAATAGATCCTTGCGAAAACTAGATGGGATTCGAACAGAGATGGCGCTGATATTATTTCGTTATAATAAATATTTTTATAATAGTTATTATGTATTTTATAATTGTTCGTAAGGAGTAAACTCCAGTCGTGCGTCGGAGCTGACACATTTTTTTCTCATATGTAAAGGTTGTTTGTTAGTGTGCTGCCTAACATAGTATTATGGAATTAAGGATAAGGGATGAGTAAGGGAAATAGAAATGGGCTCTGGCGACCCTTACTTATCAGATCCAGATCAGAGCCAACTTTGAATTCAAAGTTGGCCCTGCCGGGAATTGAACCCGGGGCAGAGCGTCAAGGCAAGCACCTTTACCAATACGGACTATAAATAATTTCAATAAATCAAACCCTCTTATACTTTTATTGAGGGGATTGTTTTAAAAATTTGCATGGAATATTAACATGACTCAATTAACATAAAAAATGGCTAAAACGCTAAAACATTTAGCTGAAATTAAGCCGTCCATATCCATTTTACTTATACTCAGTCATTTTTTTTAATTATGTAAGGTCACGTGCCACATTGACGAGTTCGTTCACCCGTTGGCTATGAGACCACTTCATTTACTAGAATTCTATCACTCGAATTTTATCTGTGTAACATTATATATCTCCGTTGATTAAGTATATCTAATCGAACTTTCACCGAAAACATAATTACAACGCCTACCCACCACCATAAAGTATACTGTTTATTATCTCACATGCGCCAGTGGCTGTATTCACATGCAAAGATTAAGTTGTGGTTTAATGCCTAACATATTGTTGACTCAGTGAAGACTAAAAATATTTAAAATTATCCCAACTAATTTAAATGCCGAATTATAGTCAAGAAATACAAAGCAGCAGAAGACAACAGCAGATTGTGATCCTGTATAATTTTTTTGCAATATGTGTAAAGAAAAATAATAAAAAATGTGTACCTACACACACACTTGAAGACTTTGAAGATTTTGAAGACTTATAATTTTCTAGTACCTACTAGAAAATTATAAGTCTTCAAAATCGTCAAAAGAGAAACGACATAATGTAATATAATATATGTAATACCTATATTAGAAGCTGATACAGATCTGAAGACATAAATTTCATTTAGTAAGTTAAACATAATAGTCGTTTATTTAATAAGTTAATTTATCAATTAGGTTAATTAAGTATAACTGCTATCAAGTAAGAAACTTAACAATGAAATTATTACGTTAAGTACTGTTAAGTGAAAAAAAAACTTCCAAGTGTAATAAAATAAACTATCGATATATTATTTTATTTCCCGACAGTTTATAACATATGTCGCGTCTGTTTTGCACGTCTTTGACACTATCGTGTGTCAAAGACAACTTGTGCCTAAAATTGTGTACTCCCGGTGTGTGTGCATTTTAATAATTTAATTATATTTTTACATTTAATCAAGATAATACACATAATCAGGGAAAACGTGTTATGTCGCATTGCAACATTCACCGCAGCCGGGGAATTCAATTAATTAAATATTCGTTAAAAGATTCATATCTTAATTATGATAAGATACATTAATTTATTATAAGATTACATTTATTAAAACCATTTATTTGTCTTTTAATGATTCATTTATGTTAAATTTTTGATAAAATATGACCCCGACATATGATTTAGCAAAGTGTCTCCGCTAAGACCTAAGGTATTGTGGCTGTAAAATTTATAGTTTTTATACAAACAATGAATTACCTATGTACATAGGTAGACACACGGTGCTCTTCCGAGGTTAGAATTTGTCCGTTGAAATCGGATACCGAGCTCGCTTTTATTGAGTTAATAAAATGTTATATTTATAGAAAAGTCTTGTTTACACGTATTGAACCAATCCTTTATTGAACTCATTGACAGGAAATATACAACTATCATATGTATTGTAAATTTCATTATATTTATGTACTAGCTGGCACCCGCGACTTAGTCCGCGTTGAAAAAAAAAAAGGAGCCTATCCTGTGTCCTGTACGTCTAAATGTTTGTCTACCAAGTTTCATTAAAATCAGTCAATTCGTTTAAGCGCCTCTTTCACCAACGTCAAGTAGGCTGAACCGTCACTTAAAGTCACCGGTAACCGGGGATAATAGAGCTGATATACCTTTGTTTGTACGGTAAACGTCCCAAACATTAAATAGAAAATAATAATAAAAATTCGGCTATCGAATGATGCAGTAAACCGAGTGCATAATTCAATATAACAGAAAATGATTTCTAAAAGTAACTAATCAACACTTTACTTGCAGTTGGTGAAAGAGGCGCTAAGAGTTATAAGAGTTTAACTGGTAAAGTACCTATTTACTCTATGGTTTAACATACATACATACAATACCTACACTTACATATTTATTATTCTTGTAGTTCTTTGGTAATCATTTTTAGATAAAAATAAAATAACTATTGCTGCATCTAATGTTTATATATAAAAAAGACTTCAAAAACGTGAAATTGAAAAAAAAAGTTTATTTGGCGATTGTGACTCATTAGCAAATTTTATAATTTTAATTTGATATAAACCGACTTTTTTTGAATTCATGCCATTTTGAGTACCTACTTCGGATTAGAAAACTACTTTTTAATTTGCTGAATCTTTGCGAGCATTGATTGATTAATATATATATATATATATATATATATATATATATATATATATATATATATATATATATATATATACTACTGTACTACTGTAACTCCATGACTTGCAAATAAAGATATATTTATATATTTTTTATTGTTTACTTATTTAACGAACAGAATATGTTGTTAAACGGTTTAACATAATCTTTACCTATTTATATATTTAACCGTCAAATTTATATTATTAATAATAATAATATTGGTCATTATTTAAGATTAGATTTTTATTTCTTATATTTTTATGTCTGTAAAAAGAACAATAAAATTGATCTGCAAAAATAAAAATAGCTACTCTGAAGAAATGTGGGTAGAGTATCAAATTTCTGTCGATATTATGACATAAATCTGAATTTACAGCTTAATCTTTGACCATAAATACATTTTGTACGCAAATTACCCATTCAATTAGATTTACATAGACATTTACGTTTGAGGATTATTTCTGAGCTGCACATAAAACTAATTTGGACTATTCGTCACGATTATAATTTTACGACATTTTTTCCGAATAAATAATTCCATAAGTTGCATTTTCAAGTTCAACTTAAATATGTTTTGCCAGTGTTTCTTCTTCACGTCACAAGTATTAATATCAGAAGACATATTATTTCGATGGGTAATACCATTGTATGTTTGTAATGAATAATCTCAAAAACTACTGGACCGATTGAAAATTCTTTCACCTAAGTATAGAGGCTACATTATCAACGAGTAACATGGCACATGGGCTATCTATACTAATATTATAAAGAGGAAAGATTTTGTTTGTTTGTTTGTTTGCGTTGATTTTAAAAATTCTTTCACATATAACTAGGTAGGTTACTTTTTTTCTTTTTCAACGCGGACCAAGTCTCGGGCGCCAGCTAGTTGTTTAAATATAACTTGCAGAAATAAATGCATCCGTGTGAAGCCAGAGGCGTGTCAATATATGATCATCGTATTAATA
The DNA here is from genome assembly GCA_945859745.1 of Synanthedon formicaeformis. Taxonomy (NCBI): domain Eukaryota; kingdom Metazoa; phylum Arthropoda; class Insecta; order Lepidoptera; family Sesiidae; genus Synanthedon; species Synanthedon formicaeformis. Next base: position 739,418 of record OX243968.1, on the reverse strand, counting down.
AAATTATCCTTAGCATCCGGTAGACCTTCACTGCTGGACATATGCATTTAGAAGCCCCTGGTATCAATCAATCAATCATCAATCAATCAATCAATCAATCAATCAATCATCAATCAATCAATCATCAATCAATCAATCAATACTAATAATAAATCTGTAATGATTGGTCATGGAGTAATTTACTTTGTTTTCAGAGATATCGAGTTTATAGGCTCTATACATGATACTGAAACTAAATTGACCATTTTTAGATTTTTTTCTGTATGACTGTATGTATGTATGTTCCTCCATAACTCTTAAACGAATTAACTGATTTTCATGAAATTTGGTAAATAAATATTTAGACGTACAGGGCACAGGATAGGCTACTTTTTCTTTTTCAAAGCGGACAAAGTCGCGGTTATATCGCCAGCTAGTTATATCCATTATCCATACAATATATTTTAATTGACTATGTTAACCCTATTTCTTGTGTTAACTAAAATAACAAATGAATATATTATTAATCCCATTAAAAACCAGTAGCCATACATTAGAATATATCACGGAATGTTCGTGCTTGTAATAAATAACAATAAATTTTTAATCGACACCCATAAATCTTGCTTTTAAAATATTGGGATTGAAGTATTTTGTTCGAAATTGTATGCATACTTCTAGATAATTCCGATCGAGACCGCCAACAATAAATATCTATCGACTTGTTCTCAGAATGCTTATACAGTTCTCATTAGCATACGACAAAAGGGTTCAAAATTAATCAAACAATCTTATTCAAAATTTTTGAACCGACCTTGTTTTAAAATTAATCAAGGAAATAAGAGCACGTGTGTTTTTTTTATTATTATTATTAATACCTTACCTTGTATACTACCCTTTATGCTATGATGGCTTTTACGATAAAGGGCCCACCTTGAAAAAATTATATAATTATAAACTTTTTGCTCCTGGCTTCGTCCGCATCATAAGTAAGTCATGAGTGAACGGTTGAGTACATTTTGCATCGAAATACTACAATGGAATTTGCGTCACAAATGCCAAAGCGGCACATAAAAAGAACGCCTTTGACAGAATCATGGCGGACTCTTGCCTTCACGCGTCAATGGTAAAAGGTAGTAACGATCAACTTCTACTATTTCATTTTAAACTCTAATGGGTTGACGTAAAGTCACATTTTCTTAAAATTACGTACTTATTATTATGTTTGTTTTGTTATAAATGACAGTTCATGCTCTACGCATATGTCACTTTTAAATGTTCCATAAAATTCGTAGTGTTTTGTATGGCACGCGGGTTCCATGTTGTAGTAGTTTGATGACATTTTGATAAACAATTGACTTGATAACAAAGTGTTTTGTGAAAGGTATACGAGTACCCTGTTCGAATTTATTTCGACAACTCATCTTCTAAAAAAGAAGGGAATTTTTTTCAACATACATTTCTGAAATTTTATTAACTCTCCTATCTACAGTTTTCAGCTTTAATAAAATAATTGTAAAAAACTCATTTTAACATTATCTTCCATATTAAAATTAAAATTTTAATAGAACAGCGAAAAACGATCCGTCATTGTGGACAATGAAAACATGCCTGAATAGTTTGGTTTGTACAAAAGCACTAAAAGAATATCAATATTAGAGATATTAAAGTCGGTAGAGTCAATATTAAATGCGCCGCCTCACAACATGAATATTTTAATCATGGGCACTACATTAAATATTCAAATGCCCAATTTTATTAATGACCTTCCAGGTCTCGATTCTTTGAAACTCCGCATGTTGCGTATGGCGCGATTTTTTTTTTGCAATATTCCCTCGAATTCTATAATGTCGTGTAAGATTTATTTATATTATTTGGAAAAATATTAAATGGCATTTGAATGTATACAAATTATAATTAATTATTATTATTTGTTGTTGCTACAAGACACTGCAGCAAGACGGTCCACTTGATGGTAGATGGTTACCGTTGCTTTTTAATACAAGCAAAGACATAGGTGCTTCATGTGCGCAACCAACCTTTTTAGGGTAAAGGATATATGGGATAAAGTTTGGATAGGAATGTGAGCTCTGGCTCTTACTCACCGAAACACAATAAATGCTGTTATTTCACGAAGTCTCCCAAATTTATGATTTCAAAACGCTGTGTGCGTGTTGCTGATATAACAATGGCTACTCACCCTTTTTTTAACGTTGGAAAATCCTCTTGGAGTCTTGGCCCCTCTTCACGATGGGCCAGATGGGCCAGCGCTGGCCCAGCGAGATGGCCATGCGATGGTTGAATGGCCTCTTTTCACGATGGGCCATCCCTATGGCCCACTATGATGGGCCAGCGTGAAGAGGGCGTAGTGTCGGATGGCTTAGGGCGCGTGCGATGGTCGTGGGATGGCGTCGGTGTCGGTTTAATTGCGTTTCAACCATCGCTGGGCCATCGTGAAGAGGGGCTTCAGAACCTTGGCGTACCCGGAAGTGGAAGTACGCCGCCGGGCGGTAGTCTCCCCCAAAACCCATTTAAGAGTTACAAGATAAGAAAGTTGCGCTATATCATATTGAAACAATGTTAGAACTAGAGTCTATTTTCGTGACAGACGCAGTACAAATAGCGTGATCGTCAAATGTCACTATTTTTATTAGATCAATTTCCTAGAATTTCTCGAAGAATTCTATTCTTCTACTGTTTAAATTAATGACGGGATTAAGAGAGTTTATTTGCAGATTATGTCGTCTGATAGTTTTTTGTTTCGAAGCGGTTTCCACGGCTCATTTGGATTGTTGCCAAGCGTTTTATTGTCGACGTAGATAACCAGCATTAGATGAGCTCCCACAGTCTCCTGCTTTCGTCGCAACATGGAAATGTAAGGAGAAAATGGACGTAATCGATGGGTTCCGATAGTTTGGTCGTTTAGAAGTTAATTTTTACAAGATCCGACTTCATACGCACAGATTGTCGGTCAATGTTTACATTGGGTGTTACCAGTTGCGAAATTGTTTGGACATTTAGTATTATTACGTTTCCCGGTTGTATTTTTCTGTCCTCATTTGTCTGTTTAAATGTAGCATACCCCGTTTCCTGTGATGGTTTAAGAAACAATCGAATGCTTGTAAACTTCGAAGCCCATGTTTTCATTTTCTTCTAAGACAACGCGGAAAATTGTAGGAGTTATAAGAATTTCATACTTATCTTCTATTTCTGGATTCAAAATTTATGTGACTTTTAATATTGACAATCTTCGTAATTTCTATGAGCTATTGAATATTATTTCTCGTTATTGGTTGAACGCTAACCTTCAAGCTTTTCAATATGCCAACATTTAGGAACCATGTCTCCTTACCATAAGTTTACACTAATAACACTACCTACTCGTAATAAAAAACCTAAGATTTTAGGTATTGAGGTATTTCGGACTACAGTACACTTTGTAATCATTGTCCTGTTAAACTTCTAAACGCTATATTGTTTAAAACTCTCTCAAAGAACCGTAATAATTTTAAGTATCAAATTGTACCTCACCAAAATGAAATTTAAACTCTACAAATTAAACCAATTTTTTTTTTTCAGTTTTCGTTCTACCATCAAACAATAAGTTATCAAATTGATTTAATTTTAAACAAACTGACGGCGTGGACTCTCCAATTCGGTGCAAGCGTAACGTACTCCGCAATTATTGACGCTATAATGGGATGCGTTTAATATTGCTTGTAGGGTTGACCAAGAATCAAAAATCCAAGATAAGGGAAAGATGGCTTTGGCATCCCTTACTCACTAACCGAAACACAACAGCATCTATGCTGTTATTTCACGGGCTGCCCAAATTACTGCGAAACGCAATGTGCCATGCCACTACTAATATAAATAAACTATTTCGTGACACTTTATTTTCGAAAAAATGTTTAGTCTCACAGAGAGAAGAAGCCTCTGTCTGCCTGGGACTTTGTATTGTATAAATATAGACTTAAACAGATACAATAAATCATGGCGGCTTAAAAATTGCGCAGGTTTGATAAGTACATCGACAACCCTGCAGATATGGGGGCCGGTTATGTTGAACATTCGTGATTACGGACATCCTCACATATCCCCATGAATATTTCATGAAGTGTTCACTTGTTAAAAACACGTCAACACACTTGCATACTGTTGGTTTTTATCGAAGACACGTAATGATAGAGTTGACTCGATACTTCGCTTGTTGCATTATGTGATTATGGACTGCTAAGTGATAAAAGCGTTCTAAGTTCATCATACCTTCAAAAAGCATTTATTGTAGACACGAAATCATCGATGTACTATCGCGGTCAATGGAGCAGACCCACTTTTCATACAAATTTGTCTAACGTTGAATTATATTTTACCTCTCTATACTCCTAATATCATGGAGCTAAGAACTAAGAGTTCAGCACGTATTCTTAGCTTCATGCCTAATATCACCTAATATGTATAAGACGAGGTTGTCATAGTAACGTAAATGTTATAATACGAGTAGGTATTTGAAGTAGGAACAAAGATAAATATAAAATGTGCACACGAAATTGTTCCTTACGGTGGGACTGCTCCCTTGACCGCGATAGTACATAAAAATCTTTTGTTATATTAAGGTCGACAGACAGGTTGACGGTCTACTTGAAGGTTTACCGTCGCCTTCATCACAGGTGCTACAAGTGCGCTACTGACCACAGTAGGAGATTGGGAAGGATAAGGAAATGGACTGGCATCTAAATTAGTATAAAATCACTTATTCATTACAGCATGATCCAACACTTGTAAGACATTACGTCATTCATTCTAGATTACAAGTCATTCATTCACTCATTCATTCATTCATTCATTCATTCATTCATTCATTCATTCATTCATTCATTCATTCATTCATTCATTCATTCATTCACTCATTCATTCATTCACTAATTCACTCATTCATTCACTCACTCCGTCCGGAAAGTGTCACAAAGGTCAAAAGATAATTACGGTTTAAGTAAACTCAAACATGAAATCGAAAGGCTCACACCAACGGTTCAGTGCAGTGAACTACACTGAAAACGACTGATTTATACCAACTAAACTATAGTGACGTTAATAACCTTTTGCAGAGCAACACCTGGCTCTATTTGGAATACAATAAATTTTATTATACTTTCCATAATATCCATTGTGATGGCAAACAACATCGGAATAATACCAGCCACTTTATGGGACGCAGCGTATGTCTAGAAAGCAGGAACTCAGTTATGATACTTTAATACATAATGTATTTCTGACAGTAAGTATGCCTTTTAGGTGATTTCGCATAAAGATGGTGATGTGGGCCGAACTAAGCATACCTAAGTACATCATGTGATTGTATTCTTGTATTTACTTCAAAATACAATCTCTGTTATTGAAAAACAATTCATACAGGAATAGGAAATAAGATTAACAATTAGTAACTAGTTAGTGAGATTAAAATTTCTTTCAGTTGGCAATATTATAAGTGAACAAACTCTTAAGACCTTAAGTATATTTATTATCAGAAACTCTATTTTGTTGTTTATCAATTCAATTCTGCTCGTGATAAGGGTTCAAAGGATAAATCAATAAATATGCTATTTCAAATTATAACTTGTTATTACTTATATACTCAAATAAATCTTTTTTTTTTACAGCGAATAGATCAAGTTTTAAATACAAAAATCTACTTATAACCAGTGTGTCTTTCCAGTTTTGACATACATTGTTGATTCTTGGACACTGACGAAATGTCTCTTTCAAAAATTACGAGACATTCAAGGAGTTATCAAGAGGCATTCAAAGTAGTCGACATAGCTCAAAAAATCAGTAAATACTCCTATGCGTTGTCTTAAATCTTAAACTATGGTTTTGATAGATCATTCAAAACTTATACCGAAACTCAAAATTAAGTGAAAGTCTTAAAACAACATCTTAAATTATTCCAAGATAATAGAATCGTATATAATGTTATATAACCTAACTTACACCTAAGTATATCCTATTAGTGTCTGCAATGCATTTGCGAACCCCTATATCTTATGGGGCACTGCAGCTATATACTATCACTAATCGTCAGCCTGTCTATCGCCCTTTATTTTCATAAAATCTATATGTTTGTTAAAATATTTGGCCAAAGAATCTTTGCCTCTAATATTTTTGCATCACATAGCCGCGCATCGCGTGACTAGAATCCCGGCTGGAGATCAATGGGACAAAAAGAACCCAATTACCATAGCACTGGGTTTATTTTCGATATCTCAATCGGTCGGGAACCCGTTCAACTCGATCTTGCAGTTGGGTATAGTTTGTTCAACATTACGAAGATGTTTAACAATTTCATTACTTGTACCGTACGATGGATTTCTAAATTTTATTTACACTATAATGTTTGCATATTTGCCTATTTATTGCCTGTTTGTTGTCTGTTTTACCGCTTTTTTAGGATTACACGGTTGTTATTACTGAGAAAATTTATTTCTTATCTTCACCGCTCACGTTTATTATTAAAACTTCTATATTCTTAATGATTTATGTAACAGTAATGCGACTTCGTCCGCGTTGAAAAAGAAAAAAAGTAGCCTATCCTGTGTCCTGTACGTCTAAATATTTATCTACCAAGTTTCATGAATATCAGTTAATTCGTTTAAGAGTTATGACATACACACATACACACACACACACACACACACACACACACACACACACACACACACACACACACACACACATACACACACACATACATATATACATACACTTACAGATTTAGTATAGGACGCTGCTGCGAGGTTATGCCGTACTTTTACCGGCTAAAAGCAAACGTCTTTTTAAGGGGGATTGTAGATCGGTGGGGGTCGCGTAAACGTTTTGACACGACATCCACAACCCGCAACGGCTGAGAGAGCTACGCGTTGGGAGAGCTACGCTCCTTGTCAGAACCTCGGCGTACCCGAAAGTTGAGGTACGCCCGGCCGCCTCGAGGGAACTTCCGGTCCCGAAATGCAGTGTGCCCTACACACTACACTACCATTATTACTCACTCTTTATCAACCAACTAGCTCTTGCCCGCGTTGAACGATGAAAGGTACTCTATGTCCTTTCTGGTGTCCCAGACAACGTATGCGAAATTTCATGGAGATTGGTTCAGTAGTTTTTGCATGAAAGCGTAACAAACAAACTCACATTCACATTTATAATATTAGTAAGGATAGCCTATGTTACTCCCTGATAACGTGAAAGAATTTTTCAAATCTGTCCAGTAGTTTCAGAGCCTATACAATTCAAACAAACAAACAATCAAATCTTTCCTCTTTATAATATTAGTGTAGATTATGTCATTGCGTTTTAATTAATATAATAAGCAATAATAATGTAGAAAGTGGCGATCGTTGACAAACAATAATTCCCACATTAACGCCGAAGTAGTAAATATTTCTTCCTCAACTATTCACAAAGTGAAAAGAAAGTTCGTAACTTGACTATTTTATACAAATATATTTTAATTTCATATTCCATATTAATGTTAGCAGACATTTTAATGAACAACATTGCTATGTCACTGATGAAAACTGTACGATAAGAAATATCTATTACTAATGTACTCGTAATATAGCTAAAGAGTTTGTTTGTTCGTTTCTCTGAAACTGTCAATAGGATTTTAAAAATTTGCATATGATAGGTGAATTGTGAAAAGTTATAGGCTAACGAGAATTACCGAGAAGAGCCGACATGTGCATGCCTTTATCATTTTAAAGTAAATGACGGGTAAAACCGTGGACACGAACAGGTAGCATTTCATAGTCACGAAAATGAGCTCATACCGCTTTCCCCTTTCTTCATTAAAATAAAACTAATGCGAACATCTAGGTTTTAACTTAGCGAAAGTTTTATAACATCTATGAAAAAAAAAACTGGTTTATATTTATAAAACGATTTTCTTTTTAAATTCTGAACAGTATTTTCCAGCCTTCGTAATTATTATTTTTGAATTTCCAACATTAGGCGAATATTAAACTGTATAATAAACCGTTTTTCATTGATGACATATTTGACAGTATTTTTCTTTGTTGCCAAATCAAAGCGAATCCGCTTCTTGCTCGTGTCAAGTGAGACTTGCAGTGAAACGTCGAAGGTATGTTTATCGAATTGACTCATTCACATGATAGACACACCAAAAAAAACCGTCTTTATGTCTGTCAGTATAAATCGTGTCGCTATTTGCCGGCGACGGCCGCGACGAGACGAAATGGAAGCCTGCCAAACATCGCGACAAAGCGTGGATTTGACGCTTTAAGTACTTTTGACATCTTTGCATTTTTTACGTATATCTGTGTACACAGTCCCGCCAAAACACCCGTCTGTCATCTGTCGGTATCTGTTGAAAGATCATCAAAGCTCTCATTGCGGGACATAATATAATATACTAGCTGTTGCTTGCCCGCGACTTCGTCCGCGTTCAAAATGTTATATAGCCTAAAGCCTTCCTCGATAAAATGAACTGTCCAACACAAAAAGATTTTTTTAATTCGAACCAGTAGTTAACGCTGAGATTAACGCGTCCAACCAAACAAACTCTTCAACCAAACAATATAAAAGTAATTAATAGATAATAAAATTTCGTGTCACACTGTTTGTAACCAAACTCCTTCGAAACGGCTTGACTGTAATTTATGAATTTTGGTGGGTCTGAGAATAGGTCGTAAACTTTTTTATACCCCTAAGTGAAAAGGGTGGTCCACCCCAAAAATTTTTTTTGGCAAAACTTTGTTTGATGGGTCAGCAAGTATAATCTTTATAAATAAAAATGAATCACTAAATGTGTTGTTAAGCGCAAAACCCGAGAACGGCTGGACCGATTTGAATTCTGTCATCACTCATGGATAGAGGGATAATGAGGGAAGGTTTTTTACGTAAAAAAAATGCACCCCGGGCGAAGCTGTATATAATATATATGTTGTGTAGAATATCATTACAACATACATTAAGCAATGCCAGACACTTTCCGTGGGTCATAACTTCTGCTCGATGTTAAACTTTACTTATTTTCTAAAAGTTGATTTTTATTTTATTGTCTCATATATGATATACATAGAGCTTCTTGAAATTCTTGAAAGGTTACAACAGAGATATGTACCTATACATTGTTACTTCCCTTCTCAATTATAAAGAGTTTATATTCATATTTTATTGGAATATCCTTCTAATATTTAATTTTTTTTTCTCCTAAACTGAAGCACAATATCTATGTAGACGAACGTGGAAGTTATTTCTTGCTATCGGCACACATAAGGAAGCAGTTAGGCTAAAGTAAAAAACTTAACTTAATCCCTAGGGATACGTACGATGCGTGTGTTTTAAGTGTACAACTTTATTTGAGCATAAATTATGAGCTTTATGCCCTTAGTAATAAGTGCGAAAACAATGAGTGGAGAGTGAGAAGCGTGAGTACGGTTTTTACGACGGCGGCCATTGACATTGCTGTAAATTTGTCTCTTCGTAATTGTGGGATTATCTAGTTACGTTGTTATTACATCGGCGGGTGGTATTTCACACGAGTTTTAGGGTTGGACGTCTCGCATATTTTCTGCAATTATACAACACTCCTGATTTGTTCAAGCTTTCCATTTCTACTCAGTCCAATGGTAGAGATTTTATGGTCTTCTTGAGTCATACATATATTGTTGTGTGTATATTTGTTGTCTGGTATATTTCTTTTATTATTATATACAATTTGTGAACTCTAAAATTGTAATCAGAAAAATATATATTTAAAAATGAAAAAAAAAAAATGTTGAGGAATAATATTTTGCTTTGCCAAAAAAAACAGCATAGATTTTGAAAAATGTTAATTATTTTCAAATAAAAATTTGTGTGTCAGCTCCGACACACGACTGTGGAGTTTACTCCTTTTATAAAATTTAAATTTTCACAATTCGAACACACCGAAAGAACATTGTTCTTTTTTTTAAAAATAATATTGTGTAGATGGCGCAATATCTATGAAACTTCAGATATTCTAAAATATTCAAAAAATATAACGTAACTATATATAACGCATTCCTGCTCGCGTTAGAAAAAACAGCGGCTCACATTTAACTCCAAAGTTTGAGCATCACTGGTCTAAAAAAATGTATGATTACCTAAGTGGCAACTTTGCTCAAAGTTGGCCTATTAACTGGAGATTCTAAAATGGTGATACTCGTACATAAATAGCGCTTATTATTCATAATAAAAAATTATTCCAATATGGCACAGAAAGAGATAAATATGAAAAAAAAAAACCTATTCTATGCATTCTTTTGTTCACATAACGTCCTCGAAATAGGTCCGCCAATACATAAACCTTTTTATGAATTGCATAAAAATTATAGATTTAACAATTATGATTTCTCATCCACTAAAAGACGAAAATCGTGTACAGACTAATTTACTTGGAAAGTATTTAGATACGAGTAAAGAAATATATTATTAGACTTTGCAAAGCGGCGAATGACAGAGGAAAATATTCCACTAGTTGATCCCATTGGTCGATGAGCGACGCGATCACTTTGATGTTCCGTCCGTTTATAGGCCGATGGCATGCATTATGAATTAATGTTGTAAACATACTTTAGACTTTTATAAAATAACTTAGCTACTGCTGGCGGATTTACCTGTGTGAAAAGTCAAAAATATTTTGTGTTATTCCATGTGTTTGAAGCGGTTTTTAAAACAAACAATAAAATCTGTTAAATATATTACGGGTCAGACAATAAATACAAAGATTTACTTAAATCATAGGCGCTCCCTTGACATTTGCCATAGTTCAGGCGGCCGAAAATGTGTCATCATTGGAAAGAGTGAGCTCACTCTTCCCGTTCTAGTCGCTGGTAGAAAGCAGTGAGCGGTTCCGTTGCACACACATATTTTATTTTGTTAATTAGCTTCGTTTACTTAAAAAATGCCATCCTGTGCCTTCAGAAAGTGTTCTCATAATTCAAGATACGAACGAACGTGTGAAACATTACACAGACATATTACGTGGACAATTTTTAAAAGCACATCTATGATTTAAATCTTTGAATAAATAAGAAATTTAGTAACTCTTCCTAACACTTGGTGTAAGTCTTGAGTGAATTTTATCATTTGTGATACTTAAATGGCGACAATCAGGGCCCTGATTCTGTATGACAACTACGATTCCACACTCTTGTCTTACTTTTTTCAAACCACGTCAATGTCTTGCCTTTTCGTGTCACGGAATTCTTATGTCTCTATTCTGTATGCCCCAAGACAAATTATCTATGGCACGTTATGATTTCACAGAAACCACAGTATACTATTGTATTTATTTGACAATTCCACTGATGAGTGACGTGGTTTTGAAGTAAGGAATCGCGAAAGGGCGTTACAGAATCCGGGCCCTGTATGACGGTGTTATTTGTGATAACTTGATGGTAGGTGGCTACCGTCGCCATTTGAGCTGCCTGCTGACATTCATAACTCGTCATTTATGCTAGTAATGCCGACGATAGTAGGAAGGGATGGGGAAAAGGGCCCTAAAAAAATCTGAAAAATTAACAAAAGGAAATTATTTGAACTAACTATGTAAATATAATTCAAAATATACCCAGGCGAAACCGGGGCAAATTGTATAACATTTAATTAAATAATAATAATTAAATAATCTCTTTTTTTTCTAGTTTAATATTAAACATGGTGTAATTGTTGGTTTTCCCTAATAAAATAAAATATTTAAGCAATCAATATCTTGTACAGTTGTCAATTGTCAACATAATATATGCTATTAGAATATACACTATTAATAAACTCTTCAAAAAAAAGGTAGGCATTGTTGTGTAAGATTTCATTTTAAATATTCATTTTTTTATGTTACTTCACATTATTATATGTTAATATTCATATGTTACGTGTACATTTGTTTATTTAGGTAGGTAAAACAGGTATTATGTTTATTTGTTTTTAATTTATGTCAAGCATGTACAGTACTTATTTCTAATAATATGTGGGTCAAAGTTACACACTTGGCTAATTGCTTACAAAACATTTCAAACTTTTACAACTTCTCGGTTTTCAATTACTATGTAAACTGTATTAAAGACTGGTAATGTTGGCTACAAAAGTGTTAAACATTTCTAATTATTATAACATTAAGCGCCAGTTTCACAAACGTCAAGTAGGCCAAACTGTCATTTAAAGTCACCGGTAACCGGGGATAATGGAGTTGATATACCTTTGCTTGTACGGTAAACGTCCCAAACATTAAATAGAAAAAAATTAAAAAAATCGGCTATCGAATGATGCAGTAAACCGAGTGCATAATTCAATATAACAGAAAATGATTTCTAAAAGTAACTAATCAACACTTTACATGTAGTTTGTGAAAGAGGCCCTAATATTATAAGGAGGAAGGATTGGATAGTTTTTTAATTGAAAAAGCTCCGAAACTAATACTGGACCGATTTGAAAATTTCTTTCACTGTTCGGAAGTTATATTATCAGCGAGTGACATAGGTTATCAATCAATCAATACTAATAATAAATTTGTAAGTGTAGGTACTGATTTTCGTGAAACTTGGTAGATAACACAGGACACAGGATTGGCTACTTTTTCATTTTCAACGCGGACGAAGCCGCGGGCGTCATATAGTATTTTATAAATTTACGCGGACGAAGTCGCGTTCAGCAGCTAATTGTAACATATTTTTACGAAATAAGTTCTCAAAGTCAATAAATAGTTTTAAATAAATTAAAGTACCTAATAATTGTAATTTTTGAAAATTTAATTTTTTTAAATATTTCCTCTTTTCAGTTTTTCTAGTTGAGTGTACTTGAAGTACTTGAAGAAAGTTAAACTCTGCTGAATATTAATGAATGTACACAGCTATTAGCTTATATATTGCGTTACTGAGTATCTTTTGCCTAAGAACCTCAAATGTTAAGTTTCGCTAATATATCTATTAATTATAATAATTTTTGTTCACAATTATTACTTTGGTTACATTAAGTATGAGATAACAGTAATGATATATGTATAGGTAATTCCGGAAAGGACAAACTGCTTTCCAATTTTATGGGACAATGTAAACATTAATAAGATTACTTTTCATGTATAATAAACGTGTTTGTGTCCGCGATTTCGTCCGTGTTCAAAATGTTATTTAGCCCAAAGCCTTCCTCGATAAATAGACTATCTAACACAAAAAGATTTTTTTCAATTCAAACCTGTAGTTCCTGAGATTAACGCATTTAACCAAACAAACTCTTTAGCTTTATATCAAATTTAAAATCTTTAATAGTAATAAGTACGAGGTGGCCAAATTATTAGGGACAGTGCTCATATTCATGTAATCAATGAAGGTTTCCCTGGTAATGACAACTACATGTTTAAGCATGACTCTGCACCGTGTCACAAAGACAGAAGTGTACTGCACTCTTGGCTGAAAAAAAAATTTTTGACTTGGCCAGGGAATTCACCAGACATGACCCATCACCCAGACATGACATGCCGATTAAGGTCTTATAAGGGATAAGGGAGGGGTAGGATAATGAGCTCTGGCATCCCTTACTCACTCGCCGAAACACAACAGCACATATGCTGTTATTTCACGGTGGTATTCTGTAAGGTGGTGGTAACTGCTGCCAGACGGGCTGCCCAAATGACTGCGAAACGCAGTGTGCCCTACCACTACTCCAGACTTTCAAATCCAGACCAGAGTCAATTTTGAAAATTATATTAAAATTTCCAAAGTTGACCCCGCCGGGAATCGAACCCGGGGCCCCTGAGACGTTAGGCAAGCACCTTTGCCACTCATCCAACGGGCTCGTCATTGAAACTCCCATCAGAGATTGGAATCTTACTCCACCTCCACACTCCAAGAAAATGCCCCACGAATAAAAGCTCTTATTTCAGCAAAGGGAGGCAACACTCAATATTGAAACTTGTTTTATTAATTTTTATCTAGGTATATTAATATCAGTCATATGAAGAATATAAATTTTTGTTGTTTTTATGATCCCAATAAAATGCAGAACCAAAAATATTTATACAAATAAAAAATACATAACAAATCTACAACCAATCATTTGTTAGAGAAATCCAATTAGATAAGAAAATAAAAAATCTCAGTAACTAGCTCTGTCCCTAATAATATAGCCACCCACTGTAATATAGATAAATATAATAAAATTAATTATTTTCCTTTCATTTGATCAATACAGAAAATAACCATGTACAATTTAGTTAGACAGCATTGCCACTTACCGGTCTTTGATTATGTAAATTTAATATTAAAAAATCAAATCCATTCTAAATGATAAATAGAGGAAGAGATCTTTGAAACGAGTTAGACTAATCTGAAGATTGTCTGAAAGTTTTATCAAAATCGGCTCAGCGGTGTTGGAGTCCATAGGGACATGGACATACATACATCGGATTTTTCATAGGCCACTTAAACTCGTTCACAAACAGCTAGTACGGAATAGATAAAATGAAAAATGTGAATCAATTTAATTAAATGGTGGCCGGGTGTCCGATTTAATTGAGCCAATAAATTAAAGTAACTTGGGAAAATTTGTTACGAGTATTTTAGTGCAACTTTGTTAAATGGTCTATTTAGATTATAAATTTCATTAAATTCCTCAGAGGCTAGATTGTATAGACTGTACGTACTCTATATCTGCATAAATTTAAAAATAATATAATCAAATAATCAAATAACAAGGAATATTTGAGCTCAACTGAGGACGATTCTTTGGCAGAGCTTCCACAGACTAATTTTGTGCAATTTATAATATACAATTTATTAGAAAAATATAAAAAGAAAACCCTTTTGAAAATATTTTGTAAATTGTGTATAATGTTTATGGTAATATTTTCAGAAGAATAATTCTCCTACCCACACAGGATATTGCTGTAAAATATAATTATAGCTTTTGTGCTTATGAACTTTTGTGTTTAAAAATTTTATATACAAACTTTAATTATGTCCTATCAAAAGATAAAAAAGGTAATGAATTTAAGATAGTTTTTATTAAAATATCTATAATTATGATTTTTTTGTCCTGACTGACTATCAACATCGATGCTATCAACGCACCGTCAAAACTACTAGAAGTCTAAAGTCTAGAAAATTGAAATTTTTGTAACGTAAGCATCCTCTCAGGAAAGATTTTTGACAATTTAAACTCCATTAAATAATGTTAAATTTCAATTGTACACTAACCTAAAAAACTCTCTTAATTTAGACACAAGTAAATTCAATGTAAAAATAAAAGTAAGTAAGTATATATAATTTTAAAAGACACCCTAACATTTGAATTCCGGATAAAGTATAACGTTCATATTATACCATTTTTAATAGAACCTTAAAAAAAAAACAACTCACCTATATTGCAGAAAAATCAGCTGGAGCTTACTGAAAAGATACGTAGGTTTGTTGGAGGTAGAAATCACAATAAAATGACACATACACTACACTTGATAGCACTCAACACTTGTAGAACATATTACTCTATCTATTTTGTCTTTGGATTTTTTTTGAAAATTACGTTTTTAACGATATCTGTCTCAATAGTGCAGGGTTGAAATTGTCAGCGCAATAACAAGCGTGCGCTGCGCGTACAAAACTCATACTGAGTGAGCTACCGATACGAGACGGCAATAAACGGTTTTGTTTCTTTTTTTTTTTTCTTAATTTCTTTTATTTTGAATTGTGAGCGAAAACCGAAGTAAGATTGACACCTCACAGGAGCGGTTCTCTTTGTAATTTTTCTTTTTCACAATTACGGCTCGTCTGCTTTTGACGGCGTATAATCCAAGGCGTCCAAAAAATGCAATCCCTTTTGGTCGGTTGAAAAATTAGAGTGACGCTCCTGTATTCCTTTTTTTTTTTTTGGAAAAACTAGGCTTTATCTGTGACTTCGCCTTGATTTTCAATTGTTAGTTACTTCTAAAACCTTTCAGTGGTTTAGTCCTGACGTAATTTATAATATTAATACGGATTACCATTTAAACATTAAATTGTTATGTAGAGCAATAATTTTTAAACTATAATATAACTAGAATACTAGAATTATTATTATCATTCGGAATGCTTCGTTTTACTTGTTCAAGGTGATATGGATTTAATATTATCTACATAACATTTTGAGCTTGTATGTCGTAACATATAAATATTTTACGTCAATACAATTATTGTGGAGTAGTTTTTACCTAGATTTATATGTATATCAATCTAAATTTTTATGTGTTTGTGTCTATCCTCAATATGAGGAGATATGGCACATGTCTTAATAACCACTCCTTCAAAGAACCACATGACAGTGAAATAACAGCAGTCCTGCTGTTTTGTATCTGTGAGGGAGTAAGGAATGCCAAAGCCCATTTCCCTATCCGCTCCTTATCCTTTAACCCTACTAAAGTCGGCAGCACAATAAGTAATTGCAGGTTGCCTTGCTTATATTAATTGGCAACGGTAGCCACCTACAATCAAGTAGACCGAAATCTGCCTTTAACAATAAAATCTAAAAGCAATAAAATAAAAGTAACCTACATTTATTGAATTCCAAAAACATAAAAATACCTACTCCATATAATTTATGTTATATGTAGAAACGACATATAACATTCATATAATCTGCTTAATATGCAAGAAACTGGACGACATTAGGAAGCTTGCGGGTGAACCGAGCGCTACACTGTACGTAATAGTCTGACGGCACGGTCATAAATTAATAATTAATTTTAAATAAATAAATACACAAATAAAATGCATTCATATAAAACTTTTAAGTACATAAATCGAGAGAAGATGCCAGACTACGGTTATTTATTATAATACTCAATAATTATAAATATAAACATTTGTCAATAGAATAATCATTACTTACTAATTAGTTTTATACTTAACTATAATAAAGATTTTATTAATAAATATCAGAATTACAAATAATATTAAGGCATATAAATAAGTAGTGTTAATAAATAATAAATTATGATATTAAAAATTTAGATTAAATTAAATATGTGGTCAGTGCTTGCCTCATAATCAAAATGCTCAAAATGCTACATGTCCTACATTTGTTGTTACATAAATCATATATTTATTGCAAAAAGTCGCATTTTTGGGTTTTTTCGTTTTTTTTTTTGCGTTGATGAAGGTAATATGTCCTTAAGTTTATGTCCTTATATAAATGATTACAGACCTTAAGATCGTCGAAGACATTTTTTGAAAATAAAAAGTTGAAAAAGGTGTTATGTACAGTTAATTTTAAAAAGCAAAGAGTGCAGAAAAGTTTACTTTTGTTAATGGAGCTATGTTCACTTTTTTTAAATTAAATAATATAAGTGTTTAATTGCTATCATACCATTAATATTTTAGGTTGTTTACACAACTTTACATCATAATATAGTACAAAAAACAGTTCCGTGGCGACTTATCTCAAAAATTAAAAGTAAAACTTTAACCTCGATTTATTCAAAATTGGAATTATGCGACATACCACCTTCATCCACTCACGTCTTCATTTGTCTTTATCATTCATTGAGAACTATTTAAGTTACAGCCTTCGCACCAGAGGGAGATCGCCGTATTTCAACACCGCAATGACGGCGAGTTCATGCGAGTTCATTTCAGCCTTGTATCGCACCGAACGTGTTAATTAATATTTACTGAGCGAAAATTTGTTGCTTTAACTTACCACAGCGCAACCATACGCTAGCGATACGCCATCCGCCGCTCGCTGGTCGCACACGCACCGAAACAACTGCATTCTTGAGGAAATGAAGCAACCAAATAGGTGGATCTTCACCTATTTTAACTTCCCGTTGCATATTTATGTTGATTGCTTCTAAAACTCCAAACATTATGTACCATTTCCTATATACTTCAATCAATCTTACAAAACAATTTATTTATGTTTACGAAGATATGACTTGAAGTACTTCTTTCTTTTTACATATACATAAAGATACATAATAATAAAATAAATTCTTACTATATACTTATATATTTATCTTGAGAAAGAGTTCAATGAAGTTTCTTATCAACACTAATAAATATTATTATTTATTATATATTATTTATCCATGGGTTGGTCATGGAGTAAGTTACTTTGTTTTCAGAGATATCGTGTTTATAGGCTCTATATATGATACTGAAACTAAATTGACGATTTTTAGAATTTTTTTCTGCATCTATATGTATGTATGTATGTATGTTCCCCTAACTCTTAAACGAATTACCTGATTTTCATGAAACTTGGTAGTTAAACATTTAGATGTACAGGACACAGGATAGGGTACTTTTTTCTTTTTCAACACGGACGAAGTCGCGGGCACCAGCTAGTTTATTATATATTATTTATCCATGTGTTGGTTATGGAGTAAGTTACTTTGTTTTCAGAGATATCGTGTTTATAGGCTCTATACATGATATTGAAACTAAATTGACGATTTTTAGAATTTTTTTCTGTATGTATGTATGTTCCTCCATAACTCTTAAACGAATTAAGAGTTATGGAGGATAATAAAAATTTAGACGTACAAGACACAGGATAGGCTACTTTTTTTCTTTTTCAACGTGGAGGAAGCCGCAGGCACCAGTTAGTTTAAAAATAATAATGTTGGACTTTACCTACAGCTGCCCACCGCATTTTTCTAAAAAAAAAAAAAAACTCCCTACAAACATTGTGCGACCCGCATCGCAGATTTAATGTACGCATGGAAAAAGTGTTTTAAAGTGAGTACTTTTCGAGTTATTATTTCTTTTTGTTTGTCGCCTCTCTCTCGGATACCTTTTAAGACAAAAGAAGTCAAAAGTCACGCGTCACCCGGAGGCGAAAACAAAGCAACCGACCGCCGATTACAGAATTACAAATCTATAAAAACTCAAAAAGAACATTCGTAACTCTATTACGAAGGAATAAGTGCCATTTATCAAGTATCGAATGCTAAACTTTGTTACACCGTGAAAAGATTTATATGCAAAAATTACTCACTAAATATTGTATCGCTGTTGGCGAACGATCGTTTTGTAAATGACGTTACTTACTCAATTTTTGGAAAACAAACTTATTGAGGAATAAAAAATACAATTTTTAAACTGTTTCAATAATTTATTTTACATTTGGATTTTAAAATATTAGCAAATTTATCTGAACTGAAGCCTATATTTTTTCATAGTTATTCCTAAGAAATCGAATGGAAATGTTAAGAGCGAAAAAGGAGAGAAAGCTGCAATATTTTGGTCGCTCAATGAGGTATTAAAGATACCATATTCTTCAGCTAGCGGTGCAATGAAAAATACAGAGCAAATGTAGCAGAGGCAAATGAAAGATATTCTGGTCGAAGAATTCAAAATAATTTTTTGTTACTTAAAGAAGTTCCTGAAGCGAAATTGTTCCTGAAAGCTGAAAATCGAAAAGAACTATTACTTATATGTTTTTCAATAAAATGCTTACTTAATTCTAAACATAATTTTCAGATTTCTTTGAATGCATCCTGCACCAAACCTAAAATATTAACAAATTAGTATCATATAACTTCAACTGTGTACAATAGTGTCATAAATTAAGTCTGACCTGGGAGTGAAGAGACACGCTGGGCGAAGGAGAAAGCCGTGGTAACGAGACATCCGGGAATAGACTGGATTTGCCTCAGTCGAGCAACTGTCCCAGTTGACTTGACAGAAATAGGTTCAAGGAGTTGGCAGTCAACCTTCAGGCAGAACCTTCAGGAAAGTCAACCTTCAGGAGTTTTCTTAGGATAGAAAGCACTGAGAGAGAGAGGTCAAGTACCAAGTCTAAGTAAGTTGAAGATGCTTAAGTGGATGGATATTTTATGTCTTCGTTAAGTTGTGAACTCCGAACATAGCCCTTTCCATAGCTCGTTGAGCGACATTCAGCTTCCTTACGAGGCCCATAGTTAGAGAGCACGTTTCAGCGCCATATGTCATCACTGGTAACACAGATTGGTCGAAAACTTTTGTCTTGAGACACTGAGCAATTTTGGACGAGAAGATGTCTCAAAGCTTCCTGAACTCTGTTCGGGAAGCTCTGAGACAATTGTTATTTAACTACTAATATTTAACAAAGCTACTTAAGAATTCCCATTTATAATAAGTTTTTCTTAAAACTGTATTAATGTTGTCCCGAAAGATAGACTGAACCGAACTTTTACCAGCTAACGAGTTATACAAAACTTGCATACTCTTTGTCTGTCGATATAATCAAAACGTTATATTTAAGGGTACAACATTTTATCTTATCATTAATTCTTAACTCGTCCGATTTTATTTAGAATTGAAAATGTTACACCGATTGTAACACGACACCAATGTATCAAGATTCTCGGCTTCCAAAATTTAAGCAAATGTATTTTGGTGGCGACGGCGTCGTTTTAAGAACTTAATGCTTTATTCAAATCGTCGTCGATTACTTTGAAACTGCCTGTTTACGAGTTACATATCGATTTTCAAAGATAAAAAGTGTCGAAAGTGGAATCAAGGTTGTAATGAATAGGTACTAGATGGAGAAAGTTTGTTACTTGTACATCCATGACTCAGTTACAAAGGTAAATGTTAACACAAACATTTGCCCCTAGCGGGATTCGAACCCGCGAATGTTTGATTAAGAGCTAGGGTTACTAGCCACTAGAGCAAACGTGTCGTCAAATATATCGCTGCTTAAAAACTAAAGGGCCACAAATTAAAATTACACTTTTTACAGGAGAGCTAATCGAAAAAAATTAAATTATTTTTGTCTATTTTTTTTTCTCAATAGATATATATCAAATACATATATGCATATTATACATCGTTAGTAGCGTATTTTTAAGTAGCATAAAATGTTTTAAGTACTTTTATAATTAACTGAATACTAGAAGAGATGTAGGCATATAAGTTACTTTTGAATATATAAAAAAAGATCCAAATATACTAAATATGCAATAAAACAACCGTAAGTCTTTTTGCAACATACAATATGAAGGACTGTGATTGTATTTTATTTATGCAATAAAAACATTTTTGGATTTTTTTGTTTTATGGCCCTTTAGTTTTTAAGCAGCGATATGTAGAGTGTATACAATCTTTCAACCGCTCGAAGAAGTCCAACCGAATATAAGTGGGCATAAATTTAAACCAGTTGATAGTAAACTGCGTATTATGCGTAGAAAGCGTACAAGCCTTGCAATTACATCAGGTACCGATTCTGTCACAGTCAAATCACTAAACACAAGCCGCACTTCCTTATCTGCTTTATTACGCTCTTCCAATGTTCTCAGGTAAGTGGAGCCTGCTTACAACCGTACTACAGTACCTAACCAATTAAGGTGAAAGCCTGGCTACATTTTATAATAAGGCCAACAATTAAGCTTTAGTTGCTTACTGTGGAACTAGATGGTGCTGTGTGGAATGTCTAAATATATTTATTTATTAACTAGCTGGCGCCCGCGACTTCGTCCGCGTTGAAAAATAAAAAGTAGCCTATCTTGTGTCCCGTACGTCTAAATGTTTATTTACCAAGTTTCATGAAAATCAGTTAATTCGTTTAAGAGTTATGGAGGAACATACATACATACATACAGAAAAAAATTCTAAAAATCGTCAATTTAGTTTCAGTATCATGTATAGAGCCAATAAACACGATATTTCTGAAAACAAAGTTAATTACTCCATGACCGACCCTTACAGATTTATTATTAGTATTGATGTTGATTATTTATTAATATCAAGTCATTGCAACTTTGCAACAGTGCCTAAGTTAATGATGAGAATAGAGAAATGAACTTTATTTTAAGGTCATCAGACAGGCTGACTGGTGGCTACAGTAGCCAAGCAACAAGCAACGCCACAGCTGTTGCAAATGCCCTGCCAACCATAGTACCATTAAGGATAAAGGATCCATTGGTACCCTGTTTTTTTACTATGACCTTCTGTAAGGTAATGATTACTGCAAGAGACGGGCTGCCTAAATGACTGCGAAATCTATGTGTGTAAGAAATCTATGTTCTTTATGGACTGCAAAACCACTCAAGCAATTTTTATTCTATTTAGGGCCTCTTTCATCAACTACAAGTGCGAGTAAAGTGTTAATTGGTAACTGTTAGAAATAATTTTATCTTTTATTTAATTATGGACTCGGTTTAGTGCATCCTTCGATGGGCGATTTATTTTTTATTATTTTCTTTTTAATGTTTGGGGCTTTTACCTATCATATATATCAGCTCCATTATCCCCGGTGACCGGTGACTTTAAATGACGGTTAGCCTACTTGACAGATGGTGATAGAGGCCCTAACTTATAAAAAAACAATAAACAATGAAGTTTTATGTACTTACCTATTTTTTTTATTTGCAGAATTTTTTATTTGCAGAAAAAAATTGAATTAGTGCGAAGCCGGGAGCGGATCGCTAGTTTACTATATAAAGACAATGTTTAATTGTTTAAACGTAACATGTTTCCTTGAATAGTTTTGTTTAAATTGAGAACATTCCACGTCCGACAAATATTTTTTCCTGAGTCAGTTGGAGACATTTTTACAATCAGCGGCTTGAAGTACGATGTCTAGACGGATCGTACGTGATAACAATCGTATTATAGTATTGTGTGTGGTCAGTGACACTCGCTAATGTGGTTTTTTTCTACGACAATTTGCCTTCTGCTTTCCCTCCTTAGTGGCACTTTAGTCACATTTAGTTAACGACTACCTCCCATTCCAGGGTTATTATTTTAAGGTTTAGGAAGTTCGTGGTATATTCGTAAAGTGAAACCTAACTGCATATACCTAATAATGCCATTTTGTTTGAATTTTGAAAGTGGTGAAGAAATATTCTAATACTTTTATTATTAACAGGAAATGACTGAATTATTGTGAAAACCTATGATAAAACCTATGATAGATTCTCATTCCTTTGAGTTATATAAAAATTTTGAAATCATTAAAATAACTAACTTCATCGGCGAACATTTTTTTAAATTGATTTGTTTTCCAATTTCAAAATTATTCATAATTCAAGTATTGGGCGTCGCTATTTTTTTTAAATCTTGAAATATAGACAGGCAACGAAAGTAGCTGTCATGCAAACATGATATTCACACAATCACACACTTCGATTTGATTGTTTTAAAAACATTATATAAGTAGTCATTGAAAGGTTAACACAAACAATGTTCAATTGAATTCTTACATATACAGGGTGTATTAATAATGTTACATTATTGTTGTTAACCTAGGTAAATTTTTGATAATATCTATTTCTCAAATCACTGATGAGTTTACTTATATAATTTCATGTAATATTTATGAAAAGCTCTTATATCTTTGTATCCTTACTAATAAACATAAATATTCTCAAATTTATTGCTTATTTACTTTTCTAAATATTATTTTGATTTGATTTTGATTGATTTTGATCGGATGCTTGCATTAGCACTCTCCCCTTGCATCTTTTTTCTTTTGCTCGGTTTCTAATAGATCTAAATGTTAAACAGTCTATTATCTTCATCAAGAATTGAAATATTCTTAAAGCAAAAAGGATTTTTGAAATCCGACTAGCAGTTTCAGAAATAAGCGCGTTAAAAAAAAACTAAAACAAAAACACAAACAAATTAATCCTGTAGATGTCGGACATGCCATCAAGAACATAATATCCACACCAATAATCCCTATAAAACAGAAACATTCTTTTCTTGACCAACCAAGAAACACCCTGTATAGTGAGTGACTTTGTTTGATTTTGCTATGCATGGCGCGATCTAAATGACATGTCACCTCGTATGTCACTATTGACACTTCGACGTGATTTTTTTACATGCCGACCCGTTTGTAGTGAAAAAAAACGCAGGATTCGTCCGACACATTTGCATTACGTCGCTGTTGGAATGACAAATGAGATATTTGCTGCATTTGTGCGAATCTCTCAATGCAATGCATACCTTATTTTAACGGTCTTTTACAGGCAGAGCTCACTGCGTGTCGCAGTTATTTGGGAAACCTTTCTGGCAGCAGTAAGTAACCACACCCTTACATGAGACCACAGTGATACAACAGCACGTGTGCTGTTGTGTTTCGGAGAGTGCATAAGGAATGTCAGACCCCCATTTCCAGGTGGTGGTGCCAAAGATTTAAATGATAGATGCGCCCTGTGCTTCTGAAAATTGTACACGTAATATGTCTGTATGCAACGTGAACCGCTCACTGCTTTCTACAAGCGATTAAGGAGGGAAAAGTGAACTCACTCATCTCAACTCTGAAGTATGGCAAGGGCGCATCTGTAATTTAGATCTTTGGGTGGTGCGTGACAAACTGCCATCTTTAGTAGAAGAGATCCACATTGGTCTCATGTAAGAAGGTTGGTTATCTACTGCCGGGCTGCCCAAATGACTGTGATACGTATTGTGCACTGACACTACTTAAAACTACTTACCTATTTGCAGCACCTGTGGCGTTGATTGTGTTTTAAGCGACGGTAACATTTACTAAGAAACATAGGTATGAGAATCAAATCTTTAGTGTATATGTAAGTTTTTTGAAAAAAATATAAATTATATTATGATATTTTTATACATGATCTAATAAAAACTCGACAAAAACATACCTAAAATAGGTACAACTCATTCCTTTAATTATAATTCAGTGTCCGTGTAATTCGCGACTAATGATTGGGAATAGCCGACAATAAGGCAATGATGAATCTCATCACGTAACACATCACATTACCAAACGACGTTACGGACCACCAAGTAATGTGATGACAGTTTTTTTTTAACATACGCTTGTTTTTTTTTTTTCATAAATATAGTTTTCAAATCAGTCAGGTTCCACAATAAAAAGAATACCTATATTGATATAATTATACAAAAATCAGATGTCACGAAAGTACCGTCCTTGAGGGGTCATCTAAAAAAAAATTCAATGCCTGACAAAAATATATGAGCAATAAACATTAATTAAAATATTTTATAATTACATATCAGTATTAAAAATAAGTATAAATAAATTTTATTGTTTATTATTATAAATAATAAAAGCAGCAACCGTTTGATGAAACATTTTCCTATTTCTGATGCAACTGTAGTGTAGAGCTGCAGTAATTTAATTACACGTTAACACCCAACCCGCAGAATAAACATGTTGGTATATTTTAGGAAAGCTATAAATCGGCCAGTCAACTGAAAAGTTAACTTATCCACTTGAGTTGCCTATTTATTTCGAGCTTGCTTTGACCTAGCGCTGCATTTTTTTTCTACAGAACTACTTTGTAGCTCCATCTAGTGTCAAGTAGAAATGTTTTAGAATTTGTGATAGATGGCGGTAATACCCTATATCTATGTATAATTATGTTTATATAATTTATAGATACATATATGTATATTGTTATCGTTTTTTAATTAGGTACTAGCACTTTTTTTTTACTTACAAACTTTAAGATGCACCTTGTAATAGGCTATATAAAAATTTAATCTATTTTATGTATTTGTTAAATATTAAATGTTGTAAGGTTAGCTATTAAATAAATAAAATAAAATAAATAAATGTCAATTATAATATTGTCTCTCGTGTATCTGTCATAGTTATAAATGTCTATATTTACTAGTTTCATATTTGGTTATTAAAACAATTAAAACCTTGATTCCAAGGTTTTGTCTTATTATTTCAACTAGGTTGTAATTTCCAACAGCTACATCCGGTTACATTGGGTTACATCTATTGATATCTGTTGAAATTGCTTTACATTTTAAAACAGGGTGACATCTACAATCAGGTGCAAAGATAACATAGTGTAGCCGTAAGATGTCGCCACTAGTCACACATTACGAAAATAGTATAGAAGTTGACTTGTGTTGACATTTAAAAAGAAACTATATTGTGTTGAATGTGTGTAAATGGAATTGTGATGGGTATCCGTAAACGATGTCGCATTTATTAAATCAGAATTCAAAAGAAAAGCGGATATATCAAATATTGGCAACACTGGTGCCGTCTTGGACGAAGGAGGACGGAAGGAGTGGTTGCCAAGGTTACGAAAAAACGAAGAGAAGAAAATGGAAGCGTCTTAACATTGTTACTGAATATGTTATATTTAGATTGGAATAACTTGTGAATGGCAGTTATGTTTATCATTAAATAACTATTTCATTGTATTTCAGTTTACTTTCTGGTTGTAGCTAACATCAGAAGTGACCCAGCACACGCCAAAATGGGCAGGAAAAGGAGACGTCGAGCTTTAACAAGCTCGTTTAGTAGCTCTGCCAGCTCTGTCATCAGCGAAGGGAGGCCACCTCCACCTCGTAAGAGTAAGAAAAAAAAAAATCGAAAAGCCGAGACTGTGAGTAAGTTCAACCTGATTTCATACTGTGATGACGGTGCTCGAACCAATAAAATCTAAATGATAATGTCGTTACATGGTTTAATATAATTAAATTATATACATCAACGTTTCTCTGGTTCGATAGTATGATCCATCGATAGTATGGTCTGATAGTAACGCTCAGTATGGTGTAAGTTACGTAATACTCCTATTAGATAGCTTTTGTACAAGATGGTGGTGGAGGAACTGGAAGAAAAGGGTCTCATCCACATTCCAGGTTAAAAGAAATATGTGAGTTGCTTAAAGAAATCGTAAATACGAAACCAAACGACAATAAGTCATTGTATGAGTTTTTTTTTCTTTGAACATAAATCACGATTTGACAAATTATATTTTTATTTTAATAATTTTGATAATATATATAGGTGGCAAATATTGGTTTAGTTGTCATCTCGCATGATTTTATATCGTACGAAATGTGCGAAAAGCCAATTTTAAATTTTAATATATTTTAATAGTCGTGTCGCGCATATATTATTTTTAAAAAAAATAGTATAGCACAATATAGTAATAAAAGTATAGTAAATTACGAAAGTGATACCTATGGGGGAATATTAATAGTATATATTTAATGAAATTAAGGCATACTAAGTAAATAGGTTTATAGTGCGTCAGTTGAAGCGAGTAGTTTCAATCCGTAGGAAGTTTAATCGCATTTTTGCATGGTTGTTTACATAAGCAAAAATATGTTAAATAGTCTGTTAGTATTAACGCATTAGAGATAAAGCGTTTTCCCAAACGCGGACGACATTAGTACCACACACCGTTACGATTTACGATTCACGCAACCCAAACAACGGTAACCCAATGTTAGAAAAATTAGTTGCAGTCTTAGAATTGTAAACCTACCGGATGTTTTAAGAAATATAAATATTTTTATTACATCGTTTGGCGTGACGACAAAATGACGTGAGGCAACGGCGCGAATTTTACATACAGATTTTGACATCAAGCCATTAGTTTTTACCATTCACGATCAAATTTTGGCTTCATGCCAGTTAATTTGACGCGATGATTTGACCGTGTATTTGGTCCATAAGAGACGTTTTGATTATGTGTCAGATCAAGTTACTTCTGAAACCAGTTGTTTATACCCGAGTCCTAATTTTGTATTGTTTCACGTCATAGTAATTTGCAAATACTTATTCGGAAATAGATGGTGCACGAGAATTCGCCCGCGTAATTATTAAAAATATAGTCTATGTTACTCGCTGATAACGTAGCTTTCTATTGGTGAAAGAATTTTTAAAATCGGTTTCAGTAGTTTTTGAGTTTATTCATAGCAAGCGTGCAAATCTTCTCTCTTTACAATATTAGTATTATATAGATTTATGCAAAAACTAGGTAAAGTTAATAATTTCTAATGGAAATTAATGTGGTCAAGCGATTCTGTTCGATATAAGCCATATTCTCATTCAAACAGACAAATTATGCGAGAAACAGTTAATAAATTTTTAAATAATAAAATAATTCGAGAGATTCATTATTATTATTATTCAGCATTATTCGTAAAAAAAAATATATATCGGTATAAGGGTAGTGTACCCTAAATAAAATTACAGTTACCAATTCAAATGCAGGGTTTCGAATAAGTGTGTATTATGGACATTTTGTGGTCTGGAGATAAAGATGCACACAAAATATATTTCGTGATTATGAACTTCTGGGCGATAAGGTGTTATTTCGCTTTGGATAAAACATTAGAAGGATATACATTTATGCTGGTTTCCTAAAATGTGAAGCATAGTAAGGAAGTACAGTGGGGGTACGAAAATCTTCGTCAGCTTTCAGATTCAGTCTTTTATTACTTAATAAACTTTACTAAATAACTTAGTAGATTCTTAGTGCTTTTTGGAAACTGAAGCATTGGCCGCACAATTATTTTATTGCATGGAAAGCTTATTTGATATTATGAAGTTCAAAGTTCTTTACGAAGATCAAGTCAAGTATGTCTATTTAATAGTCATGGTGTGTAAATGTCATACATTTTCACTTGTATTTCTTACGATCAATATAAAAATCGTATTGAATTAAATAGTGCCAAGGAATTTAAGTTTCTATCAAAGAGCTACAATTTTTGCAGATCATGGAACTGGCTATATTAGAGAAATATTTTCAAATCATAACAATTAATAGAGATACTTAATGTAAGGTTCTGGATTATGCTCTCGCCTCGTTGGTTCAATGCGAAAGCGATTTTACCAAAATAATAATATGGACAAAACTCGCCAAAAATTTAATATCCTAATTGATTTCGGGATTAGTCGTAGTTTCCTAATTTTCTTAATAATTAACCTATCAGTCAACAAGCTTATTGCAAACGTTAATGCGATATTATGTTTTGTTTGAAATGAAATGTTGGTATAACTGAATGCTCTAGACTCTAGTGCAAACAAATGTCGACTTTAGTCTTTTCATATTCTGATCTTACATAAATAATGGTTTAAATTGAATTTATTATAAAATTAAAGGGGATCGCTATGAGGTTGCCGATCTGCAAGGGTATGAAAGGAGCAATCGGAGATCAGGCAATGCAGCTGATGAAAATGTGCAGCTGTGAGAAAATAGATGGATGAAAAGGGTGATATTTGGTACACATAATAAGGTGTTGGAAACTGAGGTAACAAATCAGTGGACTTTTTGTACAGCCTTAGACGGGAAATTTGCTTAAATCCATTATTGTATTTTTACGTTTTCTTATATCTTGCATGCTTATTAATTGAGTGTCAGGGAATGTTCGTATTGGCAATGGTAAACTATGAGTAAAAGTGTGTACTAATATGAGTAAAAAACATATGTTCATGCACGTTAATACTTAATGGCCGAATTATTTCTTCTGTTTGTAAGAAAAATTGTTTTGTTGTATGTCGTTTTTTTTAGAGTGGGATAGACCTGAAAAAACGAATCTAAAAGTGCCAGTGGTAGTCCGTTAGCCTGCAGCGAACAAAGGCGAATCTAGAAACTGGTCCAGACACTAGAGGACCGTCTGCTTGAACGTTGTCTAAAACGAATAGGGACGGATCTACAGGGTGTCTGTTCTCAAAGGACTGATCGTCTGCTTGAACAGTGCAGGGACGGATCTACATGAGTTATATTAAGGCAATTTAAGAATTGAGAAATTTATTACAGAATGAGAATTTGAGAAAGAAAGGAAGAAATAATTTGAGCCAATATCTAAGTCAATAAAAAGTTGATGTCATGATCGGCCGAGAGGTTTTGATATTAAGTGTAATAAAACTTAACTTGTTGTTGTTGGTTAAAGGGTAACTGCAGTAACCGGTGGATGATGTTGGAGCACCTGGGGCAGGTGCTATGCAGAATGGCCGTATTGGCAACACTGGTGCCGTCTTGGACGAAGGAGGACGGAAGGAGTGGTTGCCAAGGTTACGAAAAAACGAAGAGAAGAAAATGGAAGCGTCTTAACATTGTTACTGAATATGTTATATTTAGATTGGAATAACTTGTGAATGGCAGTTATGTTTATCATTAAATAACTATTTCATTGTATTTCAGTTTACTTTCTGGTTGTAGCTAACACAAATGTTTAAATAAACCGCGATAACTTACTTTATACTCGTAAATGGTAACATCCGCTGTGTTAGAATATGGATGAAATGAAACTGACAGCGACAGCAGCACTGACAATGACAGTTGACAGTAGTAGTAATAGTAATTCGGGCATCGGCTTATCTGCCAATTCTGCCATATTTGTTCTTTCAACGTTGCTGTCAAAATAAACAGCACGTGTAAATAAAAATTGCATTTTTATTAAATTGTAAAAATGCGTATAGAAACTTGTTATTTTTGTTCGTCCAGAATATATCCTGGCCACGGTATACAGTTCGTAAGAAACGACTGTAAGGTAAGTCAAAAATGCACGTCAATTTTGTGTATACCCTGGTCTCGACTTTCATAACATTTCGACACAACTAACCACTATAATAGATTTTCAGATTTTGCCGTTCGAAATGCCACGCAGCATTCAAAAAGAAGAAAAACCCACGTAAGACCAAATGGACTAAAGCCTACCGTAAGACGGCTGGTAAGGAATTGGCTATTGACCCGTCATTTGAATTCGAAAAGCGTCGTCATGCTCCACACAAATACAGCAGAGAATTATGGACGAAGACAATTGAAGCCATGAAAAAAGTGGAAGAAATCAAACAGAAGAGATCCAACAACTATATAATGCAAAGATTGAGGAAGGGTCGTGAGGTTGAGTGGCAGCGCGATGTGAGGGAAGTCCAAAGGGATATTTCACTTATCAGGTAAAATCTCTGTGTATATTATTTCATTTCACAATCTCAGCATAGCTTGAAGACCATTCTATAGATATAGAACAACAATGTAAATGGTATATACAGGTGTCCCGAAACTATGCGACATGAAGAGAAAGTACCTTAATTATTGTAGATAGGATATTTTGCTGAAAGAAGACTTTATGTCATTTTTAGAAGTTAGTAATACTGCATTCAAAGATTTTCTAAAAATTACGTTGCCGTCGGCAATAAATAATATTTTTGAAAGTTGAATCAAACATTTTATGTTATTCCTTTATTTTAAGATACTATGAACTTTATTTTAAGACCTTTACTTAAGAAGAATTATTATTTTTTGTCCATTCTTTTGATTGGCATCATAAAAATATGGGTGACTTTTTTTTTCACATTTAAGTTGGTTCGATTCTCAAACGAAGCAAGTAATTTTTAGAAAACCTGTGAATGCAGTATTACTAACTTTTAAAAATAACATAGTATTCTTTCAGCAAAATATCCTATCTACGACATTTAAGGTACTTTCCCTTCATGTCGCATAGTCTTGGGATGTCCTGTATAGTTAGTAGTTACTTTGTCCAACCATTTATTTTATTTTTGACAGCTCAAGTTAGTGATATTCTAACTAATGCATTACTGAATAATTTTCACTTAAATTATGAAGAAGTTTTAATTGATTTAATACATTGAAATTTTATTTTAGCTCACAATTTTGTATTGTTTAATAGCCGTAATAATAGCCAATAGTTTTTTAAATGCCTGTGTATAGCTCAGGCAAAAAGAAACTATATATATTTTTGTTTGTAATGATTAAACTCAAAAACTACTCAAAAATTCTTTCACATATAGAAAGCTTCATTATCAGAGAGTTTTCAACGCAGACAAAGTCGCGGCCGCCAGCTAGTATTCTATAAATTCGCTGTAACTTACTGTATATGATAATGGAAGCTCCTAAGCTTTATTCAATAATTGAAATATTATTTTCTTACAGGTCGCCAGCAGCTGGTCTGAAGCAGAGGCAAGAACAGGAAGACCAAGAGATGGAAGTGGAGCCTGAGACAATTGAAGTGGTGGATGCCAAGGGTCGTAAACAGATCATAGAGGCTCCGGTCATGGTGTCTGTGGGTGGGGAAAGCATCGAGGAAGGGGGAGAGTTTGAATTGTAATGTCAATAGTATTCAAATAAATGGATATTGTGTTATCCATCTCTGTTTATATTTCATTTGTAAGTTCCATAATAAAGTGAATACTTTTGAGTTTATATATTTTAATTTTTTCTTCATATTATCATGGTCACCACGCCCGGTCGTCTGCCCTGTAATGACTTCTTTATATACTTTTTAAAATTATGTAAAACTAAATATAATTAATATTGGAATTTAAATATTTACCTTTGAAAATTAGTTGAGTTAAGTTGTGTAAATGTCGAGTTATATTTCTCATTGAAAAGCATTTTTTATTTGCAGTAAACACCTTCTCATAATTAAAATTAGTAAAATTTACATTATTATTACAGTCACTTATGAATATTAATAGATTTCTTGGAGTCTCCCCCAGAGTACAGATTTAATAGTATGATGTAATACTTGAGTTCATAGGATCATCGTATCTCATTACTATGTCATGTTTATAAAGAAAGTATTGATTTGCTTTCCGCCGCAAAGTACATGTCTTTAATCCTCTTAACTCCCGCAGGGGTTGTGAACCTTTTTCATTAATTTATACTAAATATTTTAAACTTATATTTTACCTGATCCCGTGCTAATCTTACTGTCACTGCAAGCGATTAATAAACAAATGCATTTGCCTAATGAGTTGCTGAAACCAGAGAGAAATGTTTTAGGACAATTTTGGCCTTATGGGAAAGTTATCCTAAAATGTTTGGAATGTTCTGCTTTTCCCCCTACTGTGCCCAGGAACACGCGATAGAAGGTCTCATCAGAATCGTAACAATTTTTATAATTTTTGATGATCCCCCATAAACCTAACATTTTATCACGATAAAATGGTAATCTGGGTAATAAACTATCTGTGTGCCAAATTTCATCCAAAACTGTTTAGTAGTTTTTACGTGAAAGAGTAACAAACATACATAAATCCATCCATCCATCTTCACAAATTATTATAAAATTTATAATATTAAGGATTAGGTACATACCTATCATAGGTAACATAAAAATATAGAATAGTTATTTCAATAACAAATAAAATAAACTGCGGTGTGTAGGTAAGAGGCATTACCCACCCCGTAATGTCTCCCACACGGGGTTGTCAACCCCTGCTTAATCCAATTACTAGAAAAGCATCGTGCTTTGAATTAAGCAACATTAGTGTACAGTACTAAACTATTATCTGTCCAGTAACAACGGATTTTTACTATTAAAAATGAGTGTTTATTCTACTGTTTTTTCGTTGT
Organism: Synanthedon formicaeformis; assembly: GCA_945859745.1. Taxonomy (NCBI): domain Eukaryota; kingdom Metazoa; phylum Arthropoda; class Insecta; order Lepidoptera; family Sesiidae; genus Synanthedon; species Synanthedon formicaeformis. The sequence continues at coordinate 706,372 of OX243968.1, read as the reverse complement.
TAGTTTTATACGTTTCTTACATAGTGTACCATAGATATATAAATGTTTATTCAAGTTTCATATCGAAGCCAAATAAAAGATACGATTACATTATTGGTAAGTAAATATTGGCAGTATTTGTAGTACCTAGTAGCAGTATCCATCTAGTTTTACTTTTATTTTCACGCCTGAGAGAAATATTATAGCAAAGTGTATACGATGGTAGGTTGCTTTGCTTTGCTATAATCAACAGAGAGGATATCAATGCATTGCCCATTAGATTCTAGTGATGCTAGAGACAATGAACCGAAAATCTATTTCCCCGTATTTTTCACTAATCGTGGGACCTTTTAGGCTGAGAACTAATTTTCATCCGCGCCCGCCGCTGTTGCTGAGCATATTTATGTATTTCTAAACTCGTGCGGTTGCGCATACTTGGCGATACCTCTTTAATTTTTAAAATATTACAGTTGGTGCCGGTACAGCGGGTTGTGTTCTCGCCGCACGTCTCTCCGAAGACCCAAATACCACAGTCCTGCTGGTGGAAGCTGGGGAGCACATGGGTTACTTCACAAAAATACCTCTAACTGCGACTGCAGCACAACAAACGCCCAACGACTGGTCCGTTAGAACAAAAAGTCAAAAATATTCTTCCTTTGGCCTTTGGGATCAGGTAGCCTTATAGCATTTTCCTCAGACACATTTGGCAGTTTGTCTGACAGAGGAAATCTCGCTCCTTTTCAGACGCAATTTATACCAAGAGGGAAAGGTGTCGGTGGATCGGGACAGATTAATTTCCTGCTACACGGCTTCGGACTACCAGAAGACTACGACAGATGGTCCAAACTTGGCTTCAAAATGTGGACCAGAGGCCATTTGAGGCCGTACTTTAAGAAAGCATTTGGAACGGTTCGGAGTGAATTTGATTCCGAAAGTTGTCAAAAATCATTCAGTTGTCGAGGGTGGGAGGTAAACTTACTTGTTCATTAATCTACATCGAAACATCGAATGGTTTATAAGCGCACTTTAGTAGTACCTACTTATGTACACGTTAGTACATTATACTTCAATGTTATGTACCTACTTCAGAGCGCTGTTTGGAGTTATTTAAGCGAAATAAAAAAATGTGTCGATATGTGGCAACAGATGAAACATGGATCAATTACCACAGCCTGAATCAAAATCTTCAGCCTTCTCAACTCAATCTAAGTGTTTCAAACCTAAACGACTCAAATCTAAGTGTTTCAGTACAAGTGACCGTTGTGCTAAATACCTACTTGTACGAAATTAAGAGAAACCTAAAAAAAATGTACTTATTGAATTTTTTTCAAACATCAAAGTTAAAAAAAAGTATCGAGGCCATCGAAATACTACAATGGAATTTGCGTCACAAATGCCAAAGCGGCACATAAAAAGAACGCCTTTGACAGAATCATGGCGGACTCTTGCCTTCACGCGTCAATGGTAAAAAGTAGTAACGATCAACTTCTACTATTTCATTTTAAACTCTAATGGGTTGACCTAAAGTCACATTTTCTTTAAATTACGTACTTATTATTATGTTTGTTTTGTTTTAAATGACAGTTCATGCTCTACGCATATGTCACTTTTAAAGATTCCATAAAATTCGTAGTGTTTTGTATGGCATGCGTGTTCCATGTTGTAGTAGTTTGATGATTGAGGCAAAGTTCTTCAAACACTAACATATTTGTGTTAAGATATCTAAGATGTTATCTGAAAGAAGATTTTTCTTGTGTGATTATAGTCATTGATCATTTTTAGGCCCCTATGAAATTAAAAATGATAAGTGATGACAATGATTTATTATCCGTTTTCCAAAGAGGATCATCAGAGCTAAGCGATAATACCACTATTTTCAAAAAAGCAACGGCCACTATAAAAGACGGAGCGAGATTTTCGATAATAAATGCTTATTTAAAACCAGCGCTAAAAAGGCAAAATCTTCATGTTTTAACTCAGACAAAAGCTGTTTCTGTAAGTACATATATTCCCATAATTATGTATTTATATTTCAAGACCTTTTGTAATCCAGATTGGAAATAAAAAAATAAGACTGTTGCTTAAATTGTGTTAATATAAATCCTAATTTTCACTTTAGGGCACTTGAGTTTTTATTTCGTTTTGGTTTTGCTGACCTATCATTGATTGAACTGTCTATGAAGCTAAAGACTGAACATTTTTTTCTGGTCTCATTCAAGAACACATTTATGACTTATTACAAATTATGACTTATTTATCTTGCTGTTTTAAAGGTTATATTGTGGTGTATTATAATTTATTTATTCATTTTTCAATAAATTATATTATAAGAAGTTAATTCGAAATTATAATTCTTTGGAAAATGCTGATAATTCCATAGATTTAATACTATTTTCAGATTCGTTTTGAAGACAAAAAAGCTATTTCGCTCTACATACTACATAACCATAGGGAACTAGACAATATTTTTGTTAATAAAGAAATAATCGTGTCAGCTGGCGCTATCAAAACTCCACAGCTAATGATCTTGTCGGGAATTGGACCAAAGAACTTAATAGAGAAGTATGTTATGTTTAAAAAAATTTGCAAAATATCAATGTCCATCCATTTGAGTCATTTAATTTTTTTTACAAAAGTATCTGTACCTATTTTTTACAGCGTTCAAATTAATTCCAAAAATGTTTACCAATATGATCAACCCAAATAGAACATGTTGAACATACTAGATGTTGAATTATAAACCCTGCAAATTGCTAACGCGTCCGGCCGCCATTTTCGTGACGTAATCTTGTGACACACTCAGTGCTGTTACTTTTATAAGCTTTATATTTTAGTTGCGGATGACGTCACGAGAATGTTAATGTGACAAGGTTTCTGCGCATTAGGAGTTTGCAAGAATTATACCCATAAATCATATATTCTTTCTAAGTATGTTTTAAAAATGTGTTTTTTTTGTTCTAAATATATTTTCCGTTAATAATAAACAGCTTTGTTTCAGATTACGCATAAAATTGGTATCAGAAAACAACAATGTAGGCAGGAATCTCCACGACCACATGAACATGCCGATTTACGTCAGCATAAAGTCTCCGATAAGTGTCACTTTGGCCAAAGTATTCAGTTTTGACACTGTTTGGCAATATTACTGGAGCAGTGAAGGTATTATATGAGGCTTCTACTACAAATTTCTTTCCCTTAATAAATTTAAGTACTGAAATTGTATACCTGAATGAGACTGAACTTAGACTTATTTTCTCCCGACTTCTTCCGCGTATGTTGTTTTTAATCTTTGATCAATTTAAAAGATTGGATTTGGTAACTTTATTAAGAATGGGTATAAAGCAAACAAAATTTGTAATTTCACCCGCGTGGCCCCTTGGACATGACACTTGACAGTGACATAAAATACGTAGAACTACGCACAACATGCGACGGAAGATAGCGCAACTCGCTCAATAAAAATGTTATAAGTGCCAAAAGTATTAAATATTAATTATTCGTAAACTACAATGTCAAATGAAAAATTGTTACATACAGCCTTAGATAATATGTGAAGTGAAATTAATGATACACTTTTAGTTTTGTAATGTGTTTCATTTTGAAAATTAAACTAAAATCGATGGAAATGAGAGCTCACTTGGTGATTTTTTTCTATCGAGAAAATTTCATTATATTATGTTTTCTGTTACAGACGTCACTTTCATTTATAATGTATTCATCTATTTAAAAAAATTAATTAAATTAGACTTTGTTTACTTAGATAAAATTCAAATCTAGGATTGGCTATTTCTCTTTATGCCCGCTCTTAATTCACATCGATAATTTTTATTTTCTTAATCAGGTCTATTGTCGTTTCCACCGGTTGCTGGCATCGAGTACCACAATAATTCAGCTTTAATATTGTTCTCCATGGGTTCTTCTAGCGAAAGACTTTTGAGAGATTTATCCAACTACCAACCAGAGGTATGTAAACTCGACAAATAAAGTGCTTTATCACACTAAGATTGAACATTCTTTGTATTTTGTAGAAGGATAAGGGTTGTTTTTCCTTTGAAAATTCAAAGTGACAATTATGTCAATCAGTAATCAATACCTAGTTCAAATCTAAAGCGAATTTTGAAATGAATGGTATTTGTTATCGAAACTCCATTCATTTCGAAGCACTTTTCTGGTCGGCCAATGCTAAGGCTTTTTCTTTCTTTCTTTCAAGATCCTTCTTCTTCAAAGAAACCATTCAAACTTTGTAATAATTTAATTTCTTGTCTGTAGAGGTATTTGCCTGGGAAAATTTTTCGCTGATCTCTGGTCTTTATTTATGAGAAAAGGTTTGCTACGAATAGCATATACCTTACTTACGCACCATAGAAAATACCTTTCATCCAAAAAAAAAGTATATACTTACCTACTGTTCCCGAGGGATTATGTAAAAATAAAAATCCTATGTCTGGTAAAACTATAATACATTGCTCATATATTTTGTCATCCGTTTATATTTTTTTAAAAGAGGCGCAAAAGATTATCTAGTAAATAATTAAATAAATGAAGATGTGAGTGGATGAAGGTGATATGTTGCATTTTTGGTTTTTTTCGTTTTTTTGCGTTGATGAAGGTAATAATGTCCATATGAATGATTACAGACTTTTTATTTTATTTTTATTTTTGAAAAATAAAAAGTTGAAAAAGGTGTTATGTACAGTTAATTTTAAAAAGCAAAAAGTGCAGAAAAGTACCCACTTTTGTTAATGGAAGAGGGAGCTATTTTCACTATTTTCACATACCATTAATATTTTAGGTTGTTTACACAACTTTGCATCATAATTTAGACAAAATCAGTTCCGTGGTGACTTCTCATAAATTAAAAGTAAAACTTTAACCTCGATTTATTCAAAATTGGAATTAAGCGACATATCACCTTCTTCCACTCACGTCTTCAAATATCAAATAGTTTCTGCCTAACGAAAGCTAATTGTTCCAGGTATTCCGGGACACATTCCCGTTCTACAACGACAGCAATAAAGAGGGGTTCATGTTTCTGGCGACTTGCGTCCAGCCCAAGAGTAGGGGATCGGTTACTGTGAGAGATTCCAGCACAACGGTGCCACCTGTCGTCGATCCAAATTACCTGCATCAGCACTATGACGTCAAGTGTATCATTGATGGTAAGATCTTCAATCATATACAGGATGTTTGAAATATGGACCTACTTTTGTTTGAAATATGGACCGACCCATGTCACTTGTAAATAAATGATTTGAATTTGAATTTGGACTTTCTATAATTTTCATCAAACTACTATAACATGGAACCCGCGTGCCATACAAAACACTACGAATTTTATGGAACATTTAAAAGTGACATATGCGTAGAGCATGAACTGTCATTTAAAACAAAACAAACATAATAATAAGTATGTAATTTAAAGAAAATGTGACTTAACGTCAACCCATTAGAGTTTAAAATGAAATAGTAGAAGTTGATCGTTACTACCTTTTATCATTGACGCGTGAAGGCAAGAGAGTCTGCCATGATTCTGTCAAAGGCGTTCTTTTTATGTGCCGCTTTGGCATTTGTGACGCAAATTCCATTGTAGTATTTCGATGATAATTTTATATAATTTTTCTATAATTAATATAATTTCTATATATTTATTCTATAATTAATTTAAATGAATTTAAATAGAATTACCCACTATCATTATATTGCAATATTGTAAATAACATCAATACTAATAATAAATCTGTAAGGGTTGGTCGTGGAGTAAGTTACTTTGTTTTCAGAGATATCGTGTTTATGGGCTCTATACATGATACTAAAACTAAATTGACCATTTTTAGATTTTTTTTCTGTATGTATGTATATATGTTCATCTATAACTCTTAAACGAATCAACTGATTTTCATGAAACTTGGTAGATAAACATTTAGACGTACAGGACACAGGATAGGCTACTTTTTTCTTTTTCAACACGGACGAAGTCGCGGGCACTAGCTAGTTATAAATATAAGTAGATAGAAATCTTCTGAAGGATTTTGATATATTTAATTGTAAATCAGCGGAAATTAAGCGTAAATTGACGGCTACACTATTTAACTGAGTGGTTTTTCTTTTCATTTTGTTTTCTTTTTCTTATTATTTTATTTAAGTTATAATAAGATTATTATTTAGTTGCTATACAATTATGTTATCATTCGTCTCAATTTCTATTTTGTAGTTTATCTGTTATCTTAAAATTGCCTTGTGTTACCTATATCCTATTATAAGTTTTTTGTTTGTCCTGTTGGTGTACCTTTTGAATATTCGGTCCACACATTTTGTATTCTACATATTTGTGTCGTTCATTGTAAAAGTGGTGTAACTCCCTATTTTTAAAACCATCTTTTCTTGCCTAATGGTATCACATTTAGTCATAACTTTCAATATAAAAGTGAAGTAACTCCAATAGTTGCATTAAAATCCCATAGATGAACACATTGAATGAATGCTTATATTTTTTTTCCTACACTATAATTCGCAAAAAGCACGTTATTCTAAAATTCAGTTACAAGGAGATAGTTCACTTTTACAATGAACGACACATTTCTGTCTGCAATGTATCGTCTACTTGTTTCCTTTCAATTTTTTTTTCCTGATATCTGTAAGCGATCCGTCGAGCTGAACGACTCGTATCGACGAAGCCTTTCCAAGAAATCGGAGCTTTCATTCACTGGCCGCGTCCAGAACGATGTCGTTCCTTGTGGAGGTACACCAAGGAGGACCAGAGAGGACCTTTACAGAAACGGAAGAGGAGGTAATAATACTATAGCTATAGACAATTCTTCGCTTAACATATCGCTGCTTAAAAACTAAAGAGCCACAAATCAAAATTACACTTTTTACAGGAGAGCTAATCGAAAAAAAATTTTTTTTTTTGTCATTTTTTTTTTATTACATATATTATATCAAATATGTCCATATTATACATCGTTAGAAGCGTATATTTAAGTAGCATTAAATGTTTTAAGTAATTTCATAATAAACTGAATACTAGAAGAGATATAAGCATAATAATTATAAGTTACTTTTGAATATATAAAAAATTATCAAAATATACTCATTATGGAATAAAACAACCATAAGTCTATTTGCGACATACAATATGAAGGATTGTGATTGTATTTTTGCAATAAAAACATTTTTGTTTTTTTTTTGTTTTATGGCACTTTAGTTTTTAAGCAGCGATATAACAGAGAAATAAAAAGGCTTACAAGTTGCCTATTTCTTTGCAATCCCATATATGAAAGCAATCAATAGATACTATGTGAAGTAATAATAATCTGTGGTAATGTTAAAACTTTTTTATTAGAACTTTTTAATATTAATATGATGAAAAATGATCAAATAATTTAATAAATATGACGAATATTATTAAAATGATATATCTGTAAAAAGAAACAATTTTGTAATTTTGAAGATTTTTTCTTTGCGTTACTGAGGGCCTCTTTCACCAACTACAAGTAAGGTGTTGATTTGTTACTTTTAGAAATAATTTTATATTTTATTAAATTATGCACTCGGTTTAGTGCATCCTTCGATAGGCGAATTTTTTTATTATTTTCTTTTTAATGTTTGGGACTTTTACCGTACAAACAAAGGTATATCAGGTGACAGGTGACTTTAAATGACGGTTAGCCTACTTGACAGATGGTGAAAGAGGCCCTTAGTCGGGCGAGCACTTGCATCGCTTGCTTTGCTTGTATTAAAGGTGACAGTAGCCACCTACGTATCAGCCTATCAACCTATCAAACGTATAATAGATATAATGTCTGATTGTGAAAAATTTGCAAATGATTTATAAATATAAATAAATATAAATAAATAAATAAATATCTTCACACATTCCACACAGCACCATCTAGTTCCAAAGTAAGCAAGTAATGCTTGTATTATGGATACCAGACAGTTGATATAATACATAGATTACTTTTTTTTTGTAAATACATACATAATATACATAAAAAACATCCATGACAGGTACAAAGGTAAAATGTTAACACATAAAACATTTGCCCCTAGTGGGATTCGAACCCGCGACCGTTTCGTTAACAGCTAGGGTTACTAGCCACTAGACCAAACGTGTCGTCAAAATTTATGCATTTGAAGTAGCAAAAAAAAAATTATTTCACAGCCATCCGTCATGATCAGTCATGTTGAAAGAGATTCACTGTCTTAGGTTCACATCGCAAAAGAAAGAAAAGCCAAAAATGAGAAGTCAGTCGCCAAAAGCACTGAGTCCCCCCGACGAATATCTGGAGTGTGTTATTCGGGAAGTAGCTGTAACGGGACACCACGTGGCTGGAACTTGCTCCGGGGGAACCGTCATAGATAACCAACTGAAGTACGTCATCTTTCAAGTATTACGTAACTCAATTTATGAAGATTATTGACCCCCTTCCCCCCATGTAACTTATACCACCCCACCCCCTCCCTAAACATTATGTAACAACTAAGTGACCATTTTTACTAACGAAAAGGGTTGCCAACTTGGGAGAACAAAATAAAAATTACATGCAATACATTCGAGGGATTCCCTGTAAAACATATATGCGGATTTGGGAGATTTTAATTCCCTAGTTTTTTAAAAAAAGCAATGTTACGTAACGCTTTGTTCGAACTCCCCCTTTCCCGTCTTCTAACATTTTACCCCCCTTCCCTCGAATTACGTCTCCCCTTATTCTTAATCCTACCGTAGTCGGCAGCACCTGTGGCGTTGCTTGTGTTATAGTATAGGCGACGGTAGCCACTTACCATCAAGTGGACCGTCAGCCTGTCTGTCGACCTTGACATAAAAATAAATAAATATTTTTATTTTCAGGGTGAAGGCAGTAACCGGAGTAAGGATTATGGACGCTAGTATTCTCCCCTCCCCGCTATCTCTCTTCCCAAACTCTGTTCTCATCGCAATGGCGGAGAGAGCCGCAGATTTAATACGTCACAACTCTACATAGTTCAAAATAAATCATTAATCAATAAAAATATGTTTTTCAATTTAATGTTTTTGCATTTTCATACCTATAATTATAAGCCCGAGGTGTGAAAATTTATGGGAGTAAAATCAAAATTGTCACATGTCACGCGTTACGCGTTAGTTTTAATTTCTCTGAATATCGCTAAAACTATATAGAATATGTTAAGTAATAATACATCCTTGCGAACAGAGATGGCGCTGATAGTTATTCGTTATGATTAATGTTTTTATAATTTTTATTGTGTATTTTATAATCGTTCGTAAACTCCATTTTATTATTTCAATGTACAGTCGGCCTCAAAAGTCGATTAACACATTCAAAAGTTCAAAACAACGTAACACTCAACGCGCCATAAGTCGTTGTCACGACTAAAGAACAAAATAAACTTTACGTACAAACGATCGTAAAAAGCTTCAGTAAGTAAGTTGAGTGTTCAGTTCTTTTGCACTTTTGAATGTGTTAATTGACTTTTGCGGCCGACTGTACCTGTTAGGGTGTTTGTTTTAGGGCCTCTTTCACAAACTACAAGTAAAGTGTTGATTAGTTACTTTTAGAAATCATTTTCTGTTATATTGAATTACTCGGTTTACTGCATCATTCGATAGGCGAATTTTTTTATTATTTTCTTTTTAATGTTTGGGACTTTTATCGTACAAACAAAGGTATATATATCAGCTAAATTATTCCCTGTGACAGGTGACTTTAAATGACGGTTAGCCTACTTGACAGATGGTGAAAGAGGCGCTTTAATTTAAGAAACTATTAATTTTTTTTTATTCTCATTTAGTAGTTTGAATTAGATTTAGGTTTAGTACTTTGGATGTTGCTTAGAGCTTTTACTGATGCAGGTTGTGCTGCCTATTTATTGTGGTGGCATCCGCCAAGTTGCCTGCCTCGTTGGAGGCCTTGTATCATTACTAATAATCAATATTAATAATAAATCTATAAGGGTTGGTCATGGAGTAAGTTACTTTGTTTTCAGAGATATCGTGTTTATAGGCTCTATACATGATACTGAAACTAAATTGACCATTTTTACAATTTTTTTCTATATGTATGTATGTATGTAAGTATGTATGTTCCTTCATAACTCTTAAACGAATAAACAGATTTTCATGAAACTTGTTTTATAAACATTTAGACGTACAGGACACAGGATAGGCTACTTTTTCTTTTTTAACGCGGACGAAGTTGCGGGCGCCAGCTAGTAATAAAATAAAATTTAAATACATATCATAGAAAACTGGACGTACTGGTTGTACTGGACGTGGAAACTGCTTATATGAATATTATATTTTTGTTTTTTATTTTTTAAATAGCCTATTTTACTCCTTATAAAACATCAGATCTGCCAATGAAAGTCCCGTGGAAATTGGTCCAGACATTTCTCAGATTAGCCACAAAAAACAGACCTACAAAAATGTCATTTTCTTCTTTGTTAAAAAATATACATTTATTAAAAAGCAGTTATTTTGACATTACAAACAGACACAAATTGAATTTTTCAATGTTATACCAAAATAGAAACCAATGGTAGAGTTCAAATTAAATGATGTAGTGATTGATGCACGTTATTGTAATAAAAAAAATTTAATACGTTTTTGAAAATACAATTTCAATGTGCGATTTTTATCTACACAATCATTTTTTTTATAAACAGAGCACTTTTATAATCATTTTTATCAATAAATGTAGGTACCTCAATTACATTTAAATAACAACAAATAATCTATTTCATAGATAAAATCAAAATGTACATGATTAAGATTAAATTATTTATATAAAATTTATACTCAGATGAGAAGGTATATGAAGGTGAAATATTTTTTCGAAGTGCTATTACGTGTTTCGGTTTAACAAAAATAACATGTTTATTCCATTGTTGTTCATAACATTAACAATACAATGCTTCCTTCCTATTTATTCGGTAAGTTTAATAACATTTTAATTTTTAACCCTTGAAGTAACCGTTCGTTTTTGTAGTTAAAAATATCTTCACACAACCATGACTCAGGTACAAAGGTAAAATGTTAACACATAAACATTTGCCCCTAGCGGGATTCGAACCCGCGACCGTTTGTTTAACAGCTAGACCAAACGTGTCTTCGCAGTTGTCGCTTGACACGTTTTAAAGAAAGCAACGCAATGATATAAAAATAAATATTTCACATGTAGAGTATTTTATCGTATACAGTGTGGAACTACCTTAAATCCTTAAGTTAGCTCATTTTACATAAAGGAGACATTCCTTAATTTTTAAAAATTAGTAATACTGCATTCAAAGATTTCCTAAAAATTACTTGCTTCGTCTGAGAATCGAACCGATTTAAATGTGAAAAAAAAAACACTCGTATTTTTATGATGCCAATCGAAAGAATGGACAAAAAAAATAATTCTTCTTAAGTATAGTATCTTAAAAAAAAGGAATAACTTAAAATGTTTGATTCAAATTTCAAGAATATTATTTATTGCCACGACTATAGAAAATTTTAGAATTTTTTAGAAAATCTTTGAATGCAGTTTTGTTTCTTTTTAAAAATAAAGGAATGTCTCCTTTATGTAAAATGCGCCAACTTAAAGATTTAAGGTAGTTTCCCTCCAGGGCCGGACTTATTTTTCCACACTGTATCTCTGGCAAAATGGACAACGAAAATGAACTGTCGGATAAATCCGACTGTGGAGGTTAAAGGGTTAATCAAATCTAATGCCACTGCCCTCAGCCCACTGTCTGTCTCCTATATTATATGGTGGTAGTGTACCACTTTTTGATATTTTTTTTAACGTTGGAACTCCTTGAATCCATTGTATATAGATTTTCTCTTGGAAATAGCTTGATCTTGCTTTAAAACAGGCACTTTTTAAATTTTGTTTCTTTTATTTTAACGTCATGCCCATCCATTTTGAATGTTCAGACTGCCTCGCGAGGCCCGCCTCGGGGTAGTGCCTCGCGAGCCACATCTGCTTAGTTACGAAAGTATAAAAGTAGTAGAAAAGTTCCTTTATTAAAAAAAGAGGTAAGCTTTTTAAATATATGAAGCTTTTTTTGCCGTTTTATTTGTATATTTTCCTACCTGTTTGCAAAATAGTTTTTGAGTTCTCATTTTTATATATTGGCGTAAGCATAGGAGTTGGTATGAGGTGATAAAAACAACAGATAATATTGAATTTCAGCAAAAAATTGAACCTAAACTGATGAACCCGAAATATGTAAAAGACGTTGAACTAATTGTCAAAGAATTAGGCGAAGGTCGTTTTTTATTAAACTACACTGCCACAACTTTAGAACCTATGTCGGATAATGTTACAGTAAGTAAACTATTTTATTTATTTATTATTAGCGTGTGATAGTAACGCAACCACTCGTCCAACGGGCTCGTCAAAGTTTTTATAAAAAAATGGACGTAGGCAAAAAGCTAGTGTAAAATATCATCGAAGTACTATAACTATGGAATTTGCTTCACAAATTCCAAAGCGGCACATAAAAAGTAAGCCTAAAACGGAATCACGGACTAAGAGCCTTTGCGCGTCAATCATCGAAATACTACAATGGAATTTGCATCACAAATGGCAAAGCGGCACATAAAAAGAATGCCTTTGACAGAATCATGGCGGACTCTTGCCTTCACGCGTCAATGGTAAAAGGTAGTAACGATCAACTTCAACTATTTCATTTTAAACTCTAATGGGTTGACGTAAAGTTACATTTTCTTTAAATTACGTACTTATTATTATGTTTGTTTTGTTATAAATGACAGTTCATGCTCTACGCATATGTCACTTTTAAATGTTCCATAAAATTCGTAGTGTTTTGTATGGCACGCGGGTTCCATGTTATAGTAGTTTGATGGCGTCAATGGTAGTCGTTAGTAACGACCAACTTCTACTATTTATTTTAAACTCTATTGTGTTGGCGTAAAGTCACATTTTCTTTAAATGACAGATGACAGAGGTCATGCTCTACCTACGCATATGTCACTTTTAAATATTTCGTTGTGTTTTGTATGGCGATGGCGTGCGAAGTAATATACATTGATTGTACCGAACTGTTAACCGAACTACTGGGAATAGATGAATAAAAATTCACGTTGTTCTAAAATTTTTAGTTTCACGGAGGTTTCAGTATGATGGAAGGCCAAGTATTTGGGATTCAGTTCAAAGGATGCGAAGCACTAACCCACCAGTGGATTGTGGAACTTCTGAAGGCTTATTCAAACGTGGAATTACAGTGTCCCCTTAAACCGGTATGTGTTGCAATAAATCTTATATAGTCTTAGGGCCTCTTTCACCATCTGTCAAGTAGGCTAACCGTCATTTAAAGTCACCAGGGGTAATGAAGCTAACACATCTTTGTTTGTACGGTAAAAGACCCAAATATTAAAAAAAAATGCCTTTCGAATGATGCAGTAAACCGAGTGCATACGAGTAATTCAATATAACAGAAAATGATTTCTAAAGGTAACTTATCAACACTTTACTTGTAGTTGGTGAAAGAGGCCCTTAGGCTCATATTGTCCAAAATTGTATATACTCATATGTATTTGTGTATAGCGGTAGTAGCTCTGCTTTCTGTGCCAGAAGTCGCGGGTTCGATCCCCGCTTAAGGTTTAACAAGTCAGTTTTCCTCCATACAAACGTAGAATGTTAATTACTCCGCTGTTTTATGTTGAATTTACAAAAGTAAGTATGATACCGATTTATCTAGTCTACAAACTTAAAAAAAAAGTATTAATTTAAAAGATATGATCTTGATCAATCCATATTTTAACACAAGTTTTAATGCAACTTTGAGGCTGAATAGGTCATTCTAGTGTACAAAAACTACAAAATGCTTTGCTTATAAACATTGATTAGTTATTCAAGAGTTCAAATAACTTTACACGAAATAGATATATGCAGTAGTTTTGTAAAAAAGAGAATTGGCCCAAGGGTCTGTTTATGATTTTATTGTTGGTATGTATCATTGTGCATCTCACTCGACTGCTCTTCCCGCGCTTTGTGCTGTGTGCAGTGCCGTAAATAGGGCAGTGCCACCGGTGCCCAGGCACAGGGCGTAGACCCTGGGGGGCGCAAGAATGGACAGACCAGGCAGGACTATTATTTTTTCGGTTTGCTCCTGATAAGTTCCCACTGCGCCCCTATAGTGCTCGATTCCAACACATACGTACCTACATGCCAGTATCATCAAAAACGTCTATTAAATTAGACAAAACATCGAGCTAATTTTTTTGGCAGACACAGTAGGTGGTATAATAGGCGAAGTGTCCACTTAACATCAGATGGCTCGTCTGCTTGTTTGCCCACACTACATCAGTTCTTTAAAAAAATAGATTTTTCTTCAAAAATATTAGATAATTGGTCCACCAACACCAAGTTCCTTTGTGCTTTATTTTATCACCCTGAATAAAATAAAGTAGGGGCCTATACATTGCTCCAGGTTACCTATAATATCTAAAAAAAAAAAAACAAGGGCGCAGTTATAGAAGCTCGCACAGGGCGCAAAAAAGGCTATTTACGGCACTGGCTGTGTGAGACAGAACGCATTTTAGCCATGAGACCGATGAGTTCAGGCCGGCTTGTTTCACCTTAAGACAAACATTTGTATAAGTATATGAATGAATATGTCTGTTCTTAATCTGGATATTTTCTATGAATTCTGTGTATATATTTACGAATTTCAAGTATATACATATATTTATCAGTTGTCTAGCACTCATAGTATATTTTGTAACATTTTGAAAGTAATGAAAACACAAGAGCCCATCTCCTTATCCCCCTCTAATGCCTCATCCCCAATAGTACTAAACAGCACCGTCGCTTCATCCACATTCATAACCAGCGACGGTAGCCACTTACCATCAAGTGCACCGTCAGCCTGCCTGATGAACTTTATACAAAAATGTGTTCAATTTATATTTGTCTTTCAGATGACATACAAGTTTATCAACGTGGAATTCCCTCCGAAGAACTTTCCAATTAAATTGCCCAAGGGCGAATTTCGGGTTCTACTTTCGGCTTTTTCAACGGACACGAAAGAGGCAATCGTTGAATTCGATTTCAAAATTTCCATGTGAATTAATTTTTAGAATATGTGTTACCTTACATATTAATATTAGAATACCTTATTTTATTATGCTCCACAATTAAACGTTTTAAAAATGAAATTTTTGTTCATTTATTTTTCATTTTAACGTTAATTCAAAACTGCTCCTGCTCCTGTATTAATTTGGGTTGTTTCAAACTGTTCTACTATTTGTTCTACGATAGAACAGTTTGGACAAAAAAATTCCAATTTGTTCTACTGCACAGTATGACAGACTGGACTCGAATAATTTTAATGAAACATGTCCAAACTGTTCTACTATTTTTTCACGCAAAAACTACTTATCCGATCACCATGAAATTTTGCATACACGTTGTCAAGGGTACAAGAAAGGACATAGGCTACCTTTCATCCAGAAAAAAGGGACTTCCCGAGGGATCATCTAATAAAATGACATGAGATGACATGAGGTGATCTCTCATGTTATCTCATGTTATCTCATATCATGTCATCTCATGTCATGTCATGTCTTACCGCTGTGACGACGGTGGCGCCGCCATGCGACAGTGGCGCCCAATTATTTATGTTTTTAGATGATCCCTCGGGAATAGTCATTTTTTCTGGATAAAAGGTACCCTATGTCCTTTCTGGTGTCCCAGACAACGTGTATGCAAAATTTCATGGTGATCGGTTCAGTAGTTTTTGCGTGAAAGCGTAACAAACAAACAAACTCACATTCACATTTATAATATTAGTAAGGATAATAAAATACAACACACATGCAGTTACGACGGCGCCGGCGGGAGTCAAATGCCGGGCCGTGCCGTGCCGTGGCTAATGGAAAAACGAGCCATTTTTGCTTGCCCGGCACCGCCGTGCCGTGGAAAAACGCCCAATATCGTATACTCACCAGTAGAACTCATTCCAAGTTTTTTTTTATTTTGTTCTATTATAAAAATAGAAGAAAAGCTTGGACATGTATCCATTGATCTGAACTATAGATGCGGCGTAGCAAGCAGAAAGCCCCGAAATCTTTGGTAGTATTAAAATCATACTCGCACTAGCGAGCGACAGTGCGAATTCGTCCACTTCTCTCTCTTTCTCTCTCGTGTGGACAATCTCGAGTGGACGAATTGTACTACTACCATTATTTACGGGCTACGCCGTGTCTATACTCCCAAATATACTTATAAAGTCTTTGCATGTATCATTAAAATTATTCGAGTCCAGTCTGTCATACTGTGCAGTAGAACAAATAGTAGAACAGTTTGGAACAATTTTAAGTGAATTTATTTATAAAAAAAATGTACAACCGCATGAAATATTCATAAGAATTTCATAGGCGATTGTTTTTTTGTATACTAAAATTACTTTTTGTATAAAAACATGTTCCTATTCGTTCTAAGCTAGCCTAGGAGCGCAGAAATCAAAGTTGCTGTTAAAAAGTGCGAGAAAATTCGTTAAGTCGCTACAACTTTGGGTCGCTGCTAACGCCCTCTGCCTATATGTTTTTTTTTTTAATAATACCGGGCAGATATACACCTTTCCAACTGAACCATTTCAGAACAAACTTGGGCCGTTTTTCGCCACTAAATCGAATTATGCGTCATGCGAACTCCCTAAGGCATGAAATTGACCCTTACAGCGATGCGTCGTCGAAAATTAAGTCATCCTCGTCCGTGGTTCCGACACCTGGGGTCCTAGCCAAGAACAAACGTAAATTCGTAAACGTTGCGTAAACGCAACGCTCAGGCTTACAACAACCAATCACCGGGCTTTATTTCTCTTGTAGCGTGGCGTTTACGCAACTTTTACGACTGTACGTTTGTTCTTGGCTAGGGCCCCTGACATTTTATCTTAATTTGTTTTGACTTTATTTGATTATTATTGATTTTATCGATTGTTAATTGATTGATTATTGTTGATTATTATTTATTTGATGGACGTGACATGTAATGTAACACTATACAATATATATTTCAATTATTTATTCCCATTCAAGATTACATTAGATTAGATTTAGGTAGTACATAGGATGTTGCTTGGAGCTTTTATTGGTGCATGCTGAGCTTCCTATAATTGCGGCGGCATCCGCCTTGTGCTAATTATTTTGAACAATGTGTTACAGTTAGATGTCTGCCTCGTTGGGGGCCTTGTATAATAAATAAATAAATAATTAAAAAAAAATATGGATTTTTTTCTAAATGTTGAAAAAAAAACCACACAAAATGTATGGCCACCAAAATATAAATAATCTTGCGTTATGTGGAATAACCATACAACGGACAGATATATAAATATTATATTATGTGTTATTGTAAAATTATGTTATATAAAATTTAATATTTTTAAATAATAAAATTCAAGCATTTTAGATAAAATCATTATATTACAAGCCACGCTTACTCTTCTGTGGTCTATTTTTCTTCTTGTTCAAGTAGTAAATATCTATTTTGAGCTTTAGCATTACTTGCTTTGTAGATGTTTTAAAAAACGTTATTCGTGCAGTGTAGTCACCTGTTGGAAGGCGAATAGGTAAGTTTTTAGGCGGAATTTCCAAATTGTAAAATCTGTATATGCCCTGCAACAAAAATTTTATTATCATCACATGTTAAATTTCTTGTAAATTGCAAAAAATAACAATATTTTGCAAACAAGTTGCCGAAAAATACATTTACACTTAGGGCTAAACCTGACCTGAGATATACATAAAATTGCAGTTATTCTAAAATTTTACAGTAACCATTTCTTTCATTAAAACTGTTGCTGTACACGTATCTGTTTCTCCGCTAACTTCTTTAAAACCATCAGATCGATATTGATACATCCGTACTAATCCGTTTGTATTGATAAATGGATGTTTGTTATCCTTTCACGCAAAAACTACTGAATGGATTTCAATGAAACTTTACCTTAATATAGCTTATACATCAGATTAAGACATAGGCCATATAAGACATAAAAAAAATTAAAAAAACAGATGTAGTACGGACCATCGTCGCGCGGCGACGCCACCGTCGTTACAGCGATAACGATGTCCGGCGTTACCACTCACATATTTTTCCTTTCAACGCGGACGAAGTCGCGGGCACCTGCTAGTTTTTCAATAATGGAACAAGCGATCAACGAGGAAGGCTTGTGTACACAATTTGCAGAAAAAATGCATCCGTGTGAAACTAGCGTCCCAAGTTTTAAATTTAATTTTTATTAACAATAACACATATTATTGACAAAATTAATAAACATTTACTGTACGAAATATTATAACTCACTGGTTTGAGGGGGCAAGTTATCTGCTGCGGGTCGGCGTACAATTTTACATAATCGATAACCCACTGCTGACTGGCCAAGTCGCAAAATTTGAAAGACAGCTGTATGGGGAGGTCTTGTTTGTTCATTTGGTATGACAATCTTACCTGTAGCAAATTCAATTAAGAAAATTAATGTTCGTTTTCTTATAACAGGCTGTAATTATAAATTATAAACGCACCCTCGACTCCAGGGATTCACATAGGCCAATGACGTTGACTATTTGACCTTTAAAATGTCTATATATTTCAATCTAATTCCGCACGAAAAACACAAACGTAGTCCACAGTGCATACCTCAAGGTAGTTACTGAGACACTGAGCCACTCAAATTCTTCTTACGCTCTAACTTTTATTGTGGGGTTTCTATTACTTCGATGGAAATTCTAAACAATACAATTTGTTCTTCACATGTTTAAGTATAACATATATTTTTTTCAAACCAATTGCGTTGACACTTTCTTGTAACATCTTTATTAAACAATGCAATTTTTTTGGATTTTTTAGCCTTTGTTTACCCCTTAAGCCCAAACACGCTATATCTGCTGTAAGTTGCTGAGGAGTTGGGTATCCCGCAGACTACTTGATGCTGGCAGCGTCAGGTCACGGTTATCATGTCATTGAAATACGATAATAATATAATTTTTTATAGCTAATAATATTCTATCTAATAATATAACATTTTATTTATGGGTGCTTACCTCTTCATCGCGCATTCTCATGAAAAGAGATAATGATAATTTAGGAGGTATTAAAATAATTAAGCATGTTTATTGTTTTTAAATCTATCAAAAACGCCGGTGGTCTCGCAGGTCACCGCTTTGTAGGAATCTGATATAGGTACAAGAAATCTGATATGTTGGTCTCGATGTATGTGATCTGGTATTTTAGGTATTGAACGAAGTCCTACGCCGAGGCAAGCTTAGTACATTTCACATTTGTAGTCGCTAGACGCTTCGCAGTTCGCACCGCGCGAATATTGCAGCGAATGTCCCGTGGCCAGGTCGTGCAGTATAGACCTCCTACCAAAGACTTTATAAGTATATTTGGGAGTATAGACACGGCGTAGCCCGTAAATAATGGTAGTAGTACAATTCGTCCACTCGAGATTGTCCACACGAGAGAGAAAGAGAGAGAAGTGGACGAATTCGCACTGTCGCTCGCTAGTGCGAGTATGATTTTAATACTACCAAAGATTTCGGGGCTTTCTGCTTGCTACGCCGCATCTATAGTTCAGATCAATGCCTCCTACTCCTATAAATGAAATTAATTTTGCTTACAGTTACATTATTGTTCACTGGATACAAAAGAGTTAGTGTCACGTTGGTCAAGTATGGCTCGCCCCTTCTTGCTCTGCCTGTGTACACGGACACATTTTTTACGTATCGTTCGTCGGCCACCTCGACTACTGCTCTCTCTTGAAGATAATCCTACGAAATCGACATGGATTACTTATTATCACTCAATAAATCTTTGATTGTACAGTTTTGCCAGTGCGTAGAGTAATAGATCGATGAGTCATAGATTTTTCCTATTTTTTCACACAGAGATATATCACATGAATATAGATAAATCAAAAATAACTAATATACAAACCACAGATGCAAAGGCTGCAAACACTAAAATGTTTGATATAAAAATATAAAGCGACAGCATAATAAACTGCATTAAAAGACAATGAAATATTCATAAATTGTCCGATTCTATTATATGCGCTTTGATGATTACTGTAATTATTTACTTTTTATTATTTCCGCACATTAAAGAACATTAAATTAGTTATTTTTTGTGTTTGCAACAAAAGTCAGATTGTATTTAATGCTTAAATATAATAAATAGCTATAAAAATGACAATGCACCGGATATCTGAAGTGGTCATTTAACTTTATTAATTTCCAGGTTGACCTTACTGAAAACTTGTCATTTGACATTTAACAATCCTACAGTAAGTAGGGTGTAAAATAAATGTATATAAATTAATGGTACACAAGCTTTTATCTAAGTGCCCTAAAAAGAAGAAAATAGTCTTTAAATTAAATATAAAACTTGTCGCGAGAGTTACCTGTGTACTAACTAGTCTTGCTTGACATTACCTAATTCTATGAAAGAAATGTTTCCTATAAAATATGCAAATATCGCGACAAGCTATTTGGTTTAGGTATTTGAAGTGGCTTATCGCCTTATTGAATTCAAACATAGAAAATAATAATATAATATTACTTAGTATGAAAAATTGCTCTAATATCAAGTTTTAATCAGTAAATCTTACTAAACCTTTACGATTCAAATGATCTCCGTTCTAAAAAATACGAAAATTTTTATTCGATTCGTATTAAATTCATTATTGAATTCACATAGAAAATAATAATATAATAGTACAGGATCCCACTGCTTGATCCTGCAGGTATCTGTTTTTTTGATGAAATTAATTTTAAATAAATTTTGAGAACGTATGCAATGGATTAAGGATAGGTTGCCTTGTAAAAATTAGCCGCAATTACCTGTAATTAATTTTAATGTCATTAATTCACTAATATAACTTGCAGCTATATGTTTTTTTAATCAATTTCATGTCATTTGAAAGAAAATGATGTAACGAATTGAAATAAAAATGGTTGCCAGCTCTCAGTCGGATTTGATACGAAATTAATTCCACCTTGTTGGAAATCATTAAAGCAAAAAATGTTGAGAACTATTTTCATAAATTGCATGTGGCAAAATGTAACTGAGCCAAATTGTATCACCTTCAATCCAGAAGACTACGGTTGGTCAGTAATTGATGGGAATTAATGACATTAAAATTAATTACAGGTAATTGCGGCTAATTTTTACAAGGCAACCTATCCTTAATCCATTGCATACATTCTTAAGATTTATTTAAAATTAATTTCATCAAAAAAACAGATACCTGCAGGATCAAGCAGTGGGATCTTAGACTATAATATTAGTATGAAAATTTGCTCTAATATCAAGTTTTAATTGTAAAACAAGATCTATTGAATGTGCATATCGTAGTGATTCATTACTTGGGAGTTATACTTAGATGTTAATTTTGCTAAATCTTACTTTATTCTCTTTTCATATGTATTGTAAATTATCCGAAAGAAATATTATTATACTAGTTGGTGCCCGCAACTTCGTCCGCGTTGAACAATTAAAGGTATATGTCTTTTCTGATGTCTAAGACAACGTGTATGCAAAATGTCACGCATCACCGTGATGTCAGATGTCAGATAGTCGCTGATGCACGCGACTTTGCCCGCGTAGCATTATACAATATTTACTAGCTGGTGCCCGCGACTTCGTCCGCGTTCTGGATGAAAGGTACCCTATGTCCTTTCTAGACAACGTGTATGTAAAATGACATGGTGATCGGTTCAGTAGTTTTTGCGTGAAAGCGTAACAAACAAGCAAACTCACATTCACATCAATACTAATAAAATATATCTGTAAGGGTTGGTCATGGAGTAAGTTACTTTGTTTTCAGAGATATCGTGTTTATAGGCTCTATACATGATACCAAAACTAAATTGACCATTTTTAGATTTTTTTTCTGTATGTATGTATGTATGTTCATCTATAACTCTTAAACGAATTAACTGATTTTCATGAAACTTGGTAGATAAACATATAGACGTACAGGACACAGGATAGCCTACTTTTTTTTTTCAACGCGGTCGAAGTCGCGGGCGCCAACTAGTTTATAATATTAGTAAGGATTATATTACAGATACCTATTTACAACTACTTAGCTGGTGCCAGCAGCTTCGTACGCGACGTTGTTGTTTGCTTTTTTTTTTTCAGAAATCTCACAGGAACTAACATTTTTCGGATTAAACTATAGGATAATAAGTATCCTACTTATAGTTTAATCCGGTAAACATCAATTCATCGGTAATATTCAAATCGGTTAAGCCTTTCTGAAGTTATAGCGTGCACAAACGCACAAAGAAACAAAAATTCTAAATTAGACAAAATTTCTAAAAAAAATATAGTGTGAATATTTCTTATTTATTTTACTTAAACAACACGATCCTATAAAAATATGCGTTTGTTATAATTTAAATCCTTACATATTATAAAACAAAGTTCTCCGCCGCGTCTGTCTGTTCCCGATAAACTCAAAAATTACTGCACCGATTTTCATGTTGTTTTCACCAATGGATAGAGTGGTTCTCGAGGAAGGTTTTAGTATATAATTTACAAAATTACGCGGGCGAAGTCACGGGCAGCAGCAAATGTTTAATATTTCAATAAAGGAGATAAGAAAACATCTCATTTTTTACAACATAATTTTATATTTTCATACAAAATCACAATTGAGTTTAAATTTTTGAATATTTATTGTAGAAATATAAATATATATAAGTAGTATACAATACAATCTATACTTCTATACTATCCTTAATAATATTATAAATATGAATGTGAGTTTGATTGTTTGTTACGCTTTCACGCAAAAACTACTGAACCGTTCACCATGTCATTTTACATACACGTTGTCTAGAAAGGACATAGGGTACCTTTCATCCAGAACGCGGACGAAGTCGCGGGCACCAGCTTGTAAATATTGTATAATGCTACGCGGGCAAAGTCGCGTGTATCAGCGACTATATATAAAACTAACTGGCGCCCGCGACTTCGTCCGCGTTGAAAAAGAAAAAGTAGCCTATCCTGTGTCCTGTACGTCTAAATGTTTATCTACCAAGTTTCATGAAAATCAGTTAAGAATGGGTATAAAGCAAAGAAAATTTGTAATTTCACCCGCGTGGCCCCTTGGACATGACAGTGACACAAAATACGTACAACTACGCACAACATGCGACGGAAGATAGCGCATCTCGCTCAATAAAAATGTTATAAGTGAAAAAAGTATTAAATATTAATTATTCGTAAACTACAATGTCAAATGAAAAATTGTTACATACAGCCATAGATAATATGTGAAGTGAAATTACTGATACACTTTTAGCTTTTTCAATGTGTGTCATTTTGAAAATAATACTAATAATCGATGGAAATAAGAGTTCACTTTGTGATTTTTTTCTATCTAGAAAATTTCATTATATTATGTTTTCTGTTACAGACGTCACTTTCATTTATAATGTATTTATCTATTTAAAAAAATTAATTAAATTAGACTTTGTTTACTTACATAAAATTCAAATCTAGGATTGGCTATTTCTCTTTATACCCGCTCTTAATTCGTTTAAGAGTTAGGAAGGAACATACATACAATACCTACATTTACAGATTTATTATTAGTATTGATGATTGATTGACGATTAATAGAAAAGAGTTGATGGATGTATTTTTACAAAATACTAATAATAAATCTGTAAGTGTAGGTATTGTATTTCTTGATATGTTTCTCCATAACTCTTAAACGAATTAACTAATTTTCATGAAACTTGGTAGATAAACATTTAGACGTACAGGACACAGGATAGGCTACTTTTTTCTTTTTCAACGCGGACGAAGTCGCGGGCGCCAGCTAGTAGGTAATAAGGTATTACTTAGAATCTACAGTCTACTATAATATAATTTTGCTGTTTTAAATATCCTCTTTATGAATGATTACTATTATGAAATCAATTGTTCCTCAAAACAACCATCCCTTCAGATATTCTTTCCAATGTTTTGGTGGCATAGAACTTGATAGTTAATATTACTGTTTCGCCTTTCGGTATTTCCAAGGGGGAATTCTTAGGTGGAAATTCCATATTTATGAACTCGTACCATTGCTGAAACCAAAATATTTACATTTTCACTATCAAAACATTTATTTCGCAATCATAATTGAAGACGTAAGTGGATGAAGGTGGTATGTCGCATAATTCCAATTTTGAATAAATCCAGGTTAAAGTTTTACTTTTAATTTTTGAGATAAGTTGCCACGGAGTTGTGTAAACAACTTAAATATTAATGGTATGATAGCAATTAAACTTGGAAGAAAGGCTTGGAAAGAGTTAAACATAGATAGTTAATTCAGTCAGAGTTTAATTGCATTGCTGCTCTTATGTTTTTTATATAGTTTCCTGTGAAAGTATGATAATAAATTATATCGAAGATACACGCCTACCTTCATTGCCAACATCCACCTTCTGACTAGCTTTGCAACAATTTCGTATTAAATTAGTCAGGACTATAATGTTTTCGTTACACTTACCGCTGGGAAGGGACACTTATATAACTTATTTTGTGAAAATGTTTTGATAAAATCCACCAACCAAGCCCATTTGAATACGTCGCACAGTTTGATGTCTAGTGTCAGCAAACGATTATCGGACTTTGTCTTGTAACCTATTTGAAGCTGTAATTCACGGTAAGTGTTAAAAGAAAATTACTCTATCCTTAAATGTAAAAAAAAGGACGCACATATTAATTAACTAAGTTAACTAACTAAGTTTGTCAGTTTTAAAAGTTTTTCAACGGAAACGTACAAACCATAATAATAATAAAATAAAATAACTAAATGCCCAATTTGAATAAAATAAAATCACAAATTTGCAAGAAATCAGAGCAATTCGGTGAAACTTGTAGATACTCACAGTACTCACAGTGACATTATTGTTACTCACAGTGACATACAATACTCACAGTGACATTATTGTTAAGTGCATAAAGAGTGATGAAAGTGACGTTAGTCCTATAGGGTTCCCCTCTCTTGGCTCGAGATGTGAATACAGTAACATTTGACAAGTACTTCTTATTCGCATATTTCAATATAGCGCCTTCTTGACGGTAAGATTGCTGTTAAAGAAATAAAATTGCATCCATAATGAGATCATATAAACAACAAAACAAATCTTCCTACTTACATACATCTTACTTCAAGGCTTCATAAAAACTATAAAATAAGAAATGATTTATCAAAAGGCCGTAGTATAGCGATGCAAACTATCCTACTTAAAAATTCACATTCATTACAGTGATATGTTAAGTACTACGTACTAGATGGAACAGTCAAGACGGGTAGGACGTCGGAACTCCAATCACTTGGAACACTTCCAAGTGATTTGAGTTCCGACGTCCTACCCGTTCACAGTCATACGCGCTCGTAGAGATTAGGCGCGTTATTATTTTCAAAACCAATAAAAATGCCGTCTTGTGTGATGAGATATTGCAAAAATACAACAAAAAATATTGGTAAAACTGCTGGTGTGACGTTCCATAGGTAAGTTTTATTAATATTGAAACGTTTAATAGGTTATTATTTAATTTGTTAAAACCGACGTGGTTATCGGGTCGGCCATATTAATATTCAGTTGTCTACGACTTGACGTATTGACCTTGACACTACTGTGCTACTGCCGCGCCGTCCCCCGCGCACCTTCCGCGTTGGAACATGAATTTAGCAGGAAATCGTAGGGAGTGCTCAATCTAGTACTTACTTAACATATCACTGATTCATTATTAAACGTCATCATCTCAGCCGTTTCAAAGTTAGCTGTGGTGTAGCTGGAAAGTAATGGCAGGAGACACAGTCATTGTGAGATGAAAAAATAAATAAATTATTTACTCCGTTTCCTTGGTGAAGATACAGCAATAAAACCAGAAAGAATAAAATGTCTTTTTCATAATTCACAAACACATTTCGCATTTTAATGGTTAAAAAAAATAATTGCCAAAGTCCAAATGTGTAGAGAGGTAACATAATGACAGGAAATTTATAAAATTACTCAATCATTGCTCTACTGATATACATAATTAATGTTAATAGTTCAATTTATAGTTTTACCTTTGTAAAGTTTAATTTTATTGAGTTAAAACATACAAAAATACAAATCTTTTCGTTAGCTTTAGTTTCATACAACTAATTACACCACGAGAAAAGTCATTTTAAATTTTGCGGAGACAATACATGTTCCAATAGAATTTTGCTAGTACAAATGTCCTTTTTATGAATGATTACTATTATAAAATCAATTGTTCCTCAAAACGACCATCCCTTCAGATATTCTTTCCCAGTGTTTTGGTGTCATAGAACTTGATAGTTAATATTACTGTTTCGCCTTTTGGTATTTCCAAGGGGGAATTCTTGGGCGGAAATTCCACATTTATGAACTCTTACCATTGCTGAAACCAAAATATTTACATTTTCACTATCAAAACCTTTATTTCGCAATCATAATAATAGTGACGTTATCATCATTTTGTATTAAAATAGTAAGGATTATAATGTTTTCGTTACACTTACCGCTGGGAAGGGACACTTATATAACTTATTTTGTGAAAATGTTTTGATAAAATCCACCAACCAAGCCCATTTGAAAACGTCGCACAGTTTGATGTCTAGTGTTAGCAAATGATTATCGGACTTTGTCTTGTAACATATTTGAAGCTGTAATTCACGATTAGTGTTAAATGATCTGGTTTAGACTTTAACTAACTAAGTTTGTCAATTAAAAAAATTATCAACGGGAACGTACAAAAACGGAAATAATAAGAAAATAATTAAAGCTTAATTTGAATACAATAAAATAATCAAAAATTTGCAAGAAATCAAAGCAATTCGGTGAAACTTGTAGATACAGAGTACTACGTTCCTTGTGTAGATACGAGTATATAACTCACAGTGACATTATTGTTAAGTAGATAATGAGTGACGTAAGTGACATTAGTCCTGTAGGGTTCCCCTCTCTTGGCCCGAGATGTGAATACAGTCACGTTTGACATGTACTTAGGATTCACATATTTTAATATGGCGCCCTCTTGACGGTAAGATTTCAGTTAAAGAAATAAAGTTGCATCCATAGTGAAATCGCCTTATATAAATATCAAATCATTTATACTTTAATCTTCTAAGCTTGATAAAATCCATTTTCAATATCACCTCCCAAACCTTATCCATAAACCTAATATGGTCTGCAGCGCACTTGCAGCATCTGTTGCGTTGCTGCCGTTGCTTGAATTATAGACGACGGTAGCCACCTACCTTCAAATGAACCGTCAGCCTGTCTGTCAGCCTTACCATGAAAAGTAAAATAAAAAATTACCCCGTTTCCTTGGTGGAGATACAGCAATAAAACCAGAAAGAATAAAACGCCTTTTTCATAATTCATAGACGGGTGTGTGCTACACATATTGCAATCAAAAATATAATTGCCAAAGTCCAAATGTGTAGAGGTTATATAATGACAGGAAATTTATAAAATTGCTCAATCATTATTCTACTGATATACACAATTAATGTTAATCGTTCAATAAAATTTATAGTTTTACCTTTGTAAAGTTTAATTTTATGGTGTACTATCTGTTGCACGCGACTTCGCCCGCGTAACTTTATAAAATAGTTGAAACTTTATTTTGAACTAAACAAAAAAAAATCAGATCCACTAATCAAAATAATTGCCATTACCACAGAGTGGTAATTTTATCTTTTGTGTACCTATTTAATTTCAATTACTATCATTAATTTTTTTTATTGAAACACAGTCACACAGCACTCATACGACAATAATATAAGAATAAATACATATGTATGCTTAAAACCTACTGCCAATAACGGACTTCATTATTTTTTTATAAGAAAACTATGAACACAATAAGAAATAAAACTAAAAAACAATAAAACAAACAAAAAAGAAACCAAATACGTAAACAATAAACATAATTTCAAAGGAAGAGACGCTTGTGCAGTGGTTTGTGTGTGTGTGTGTGTGTTTTTATACATAATATTAGAATATTTATTGTCAATAAGCTTTATTAGTTGACTCTTAAACACTGCCTTTTTAAAGTAAAATAAGTCTAATGGTGCATATAATTTATTGTAATTTCTGAGCAGGCTACCTGAGAGGAAAAGAGTCGTGAGTTCGGGGCTGTCAATAACTCCGTTGCAAACATTGTATAAAAAGAGCATATCCAGTAGGAGGCGTCTACTTTCAAGTGTCATTAGGCCATGAAATAAGTTAGATTCAGCTTTGCTTACATATCTATGACGTTTTTAGTAATTGAGATGCTTTAAAAAT
Source organism: Synanthedon formicaeformis (assembly GCA_945859745.1). Classification (NCBI taxonomy): domain Eukaryota; kingdom Metazoa; phylum Arthropoda; class Insecta; order Lepidoptera; family Sesiidae; genus Synanthedon; species Synanthedon formicaeformis. Next base: position 678,069 of record OX243968.1, on the reverse strand, counting down.
TTTGACTGAACTTTTTAAACTACTGGGGACTCCATATGTGACTGCAATATTGCTTCTGACGTAAGCAGACCTTTTAACATTTTAACTTCTGCATCCGAAAAAGCCTGACACGTGCGCAAAATGGAACCCAGATTTTTATGTGCCTTATTTACAATTAATTCAATGTGCTCAGAAAATGTGAATTTAGTGTCAAGTAAAATAACTAAACCCTTAACTGATCTGATTTCTTTAATTTTTAAATCATTAATTTTATAAATCAAATGTAAAGACAATACATTATCTTTTAACGGAGAATCCTTATATTGTCAAATTTAATATTTGCCTATATCTCTATATCTCCTAAGTATATTATATATTATATATATTATATACTTAGTATATTATGTATTAAATTAAAATTCAAGTTAGTATGTACATATATTTGTAATTTATAATGACAGTAAAAATTTGTCAACAATCGTTGCTATGTGCTAGTTTTATCTATGACACGCCTCCGCCGTTATTCCCAGGAATCAGAGGCGCAGGAAGTAGCTGGTCAAGGTGTCGAATCCATACACGTCCGCTGTCCGTCCTTATCTCGTAGTGTACGTTTCCTAGACGGCGGGTTACTGAGCCAAACTCCCACTTCCTTCATGATATGGAGTAATTCCGAGCTTGTACTCGGCTCTAGGGCCAACTCCCTTAGACTTGTATTGGCTCGCGGAGGAACCTTCGGAGGTGCACGTAGTTTGGCTACAAGTCTTGTTCGTACTTCTCTGCCTAACATCATCATGTAAGGTGTATCTCCAGTTACTACTGGCGTAGCTCTGAGGGTGCTCTTGACCGTACGGAGATTAACTTTAATTTCATACAACTAATTACACCACGAGCACAGTCTTTTTTAATATCGCGGAGACATGTTCCAATAGAATTTTGCTAGTACAAAATGTCCTTTTTATTAATGATTACTATTATGAAATCAATTGTTTCTCAAAACAACCATCCCTTCAGATATTCTTTCCAGTGTTTTGGTGGCATAGCACTTGACAGTTAATATTACTGTTTCGCCTTTCGGTATTTCGAAGGGGAAATTCTTAGGCGGAAATTCCAGATTTATAAACTCGTACCATTGCTGAAACCAAAGTATTTACATTTTCACTATCAAAACCTTTATTTTGTAATCACAATGAATATGATGTTATCATTATTTCGTATTAAATTAGTCAGGATTATAAAGTGTTCGTTACACTTACCGCTGGGAAGGGACACTTATATAACGTATTTTGTGAAAATGCTTTAATAAAATCCACCATCCAAGCCCATTTGAATACGTCGCACAGTTTGATGTCTAGTGTCAGCAAATGATTATCGGACTTTGTCTTGAGACCTATTTGAATCTGTAATTCACGGTTAGTGTTAAATGATCTGGTTTAGACTTTCATTCGATTTTCAAGTGATGAAGAAAAAGAAAACTACCCCATGCTTAAATGTAAAAAAGGCGACGCACATATTAATTAACTAAGTTAACTAACTAAGTTTGTCAGTTTCAAAAGTTTGTCAAAGGGAACATACAAAAAAAAGGAAATAATAATAAAAGTAAATAACTAAAGCCCAACTTGAATACAATAAAAATTTTCAAGAAATCAGAGCAATTCGGTGAAACTTGAAGATATATTGTAGGCTAGCTGGTGCCCGCGACTTCGTCTGCGTTGAAAAAAGGAATAAGTAGCCTATCCTATGTCCTGTACGTCTAAATGTTTATTAGTATTGATTGATGATGATATAATATAACTCACAGTGACATTATTGTTAAGTGAATAATGAGTGACGTAAGTGACATTAGTCCTGTAGGGTTCCCCTCTCTTGGCTCGAGATGTGAATACAGTCACGTTTGACATGTACTTCGGATTCACATATTTCAATATGGCGCCCTCTTGACGGTAAGATTTCTGTTAAAGAAATAGTTGCATCGATAGTGAAATCTTCTCATATAAATAACAAATCATTTATACTTCAATCTTCTAAGCTTCACAAAATGCATTTTCAATATCACCTCCCAATCCTTATCCATAAACCTAATATGGTCTGCAGCGCACTTGCAGCATCTGTTGCGTTGCTTGAATTATAGGCGACGGTAGCCACCTACCATCAAGTGAACCGTCGGCCTGTCTGTCGACCTTACCATGACAAGTAAAATAAAAAATTACCCCGTTTCCTTGGTGGAGATACAGCAATAAAATCAGAAAGAATAAAACGCCTTTTTCATAATTCACAAACGAGTGTGTGCTATACATTTTGCATTTAAATGGTTTTAAAAAATATAATTGCCAAAGTCCAAATGTGCAGAGCGGTAACATAATGACAGGAAATTCGTAAAATTGCCTTATCATTTATTCTATACTGATACAAAACAATAATGTCAATCGTTAGTTTATAGTTTTCACTTTATATACTTAGTGGTGTGGGTAACATCAATTCCATTAAATTACCTACGATCTCTGTTCCTACCTTTTACTGTTCGAGGGAACGGTGCCATGAGTTCACCTTTTATCGCTTGTGCATAATTCTACTCAAATAAGCCATATATAGAAGTTTCACTACTTAAAATCATCTTTAAAAGGCAGCGCAGCCATAGTAATAGATTCACTCGAATTTTCCTCTGATAATTACCTAGTAGCATGGGAACTTATATTAAATCGGTACAATAATAGTAAATTGTTTACAATACAATACAACCGCTAACTAAAGCAATGTTTTGTGTTGCCTCACATCACAACAACAACTACACATTTCAATACACCTAAACGTAACGCACAGTTTAGGATCCCAGACAACATACAATTAGCGAATCCACTTTTTGATGAACCGCAAAAGGTGGATTTATAGATAGGCGCAGACAAGTTCTGGGATTTACTTAAAGACGGTAAAATACGTCTGCCCAACGGGCTGTGTTTACAAAATACCTACTTAGGTTAGTTAATCTCTGGTCCTATTTATTCAAACACATGCAAGAAGGACTTTTTTCAATGCAACTTCACACAATCAATAGACCATCAATCACGCAAATTTTGATAACTTGGGAAAATACCTAACTTATGTGATTTGCGCAGTGACGAGGAGCGGGAATGCGAAAATCATTTTAACACACACATAGTCAGCGACAAAGACCAAAGTGTTGCCATTCCATTGAATTCAACACCACATAGTTTGGGAGATAATATGTATTCTTTTTTCATTGATCAAAAAGGTAAACAAACATTTCAAGATATAGAACTAAACAAACAATACGAAAAAATTCTAAATGAGTTAATTACTGAGTCAACTCTCTTTGATAATGCCTAATGTACAAATACCATCTTTAAAACAGTAGAAAAAGAATAGATCATACATTTTCTCGTGCTTTCAAACAATTTTTAGCTTTAGGAAAAAGATTACTTCGCTGTAATCACGTAGTCAAATGTTGTAATCAATTTAATGTTGTATTATCTGAGCAATATAATTCAATATTTCCATTTACTCATTTTTCTCAATTTAATCGTATGACACGCACGTTTGCTTACGTATTACGTTTCATTAACAACGCACGCAGAATTAATAAAAGTGATAGGCTTACCGTACTGAACTTACCGTGGATGAGTTGAAACAATCAGAATTATGCTTAGCAAGATTATCTCAACTAGAAACCTTTAGAGATGAACTAGACTTGTTGTCAAGGGGGACGACGATTAAACAACCTAATCTATTTAAATTAAACTTATTTTTAGATAAATATAAAATTATACGTGCTGCCGGGAGATTAGGTAATTCCGATTCATTTAATTATGACAAAATGCACCCCGTTCTGATTGCATCAAAACATCATTTTTCAGTGTTATTGTTTCGCGAGCGACATCAAAGATTGCTACACGCCGGTGCGCAGGCGCTGCTTTCACGGCTTCTATAGGCGTGTTTTAAAAATGGTTAAAAAATATAATTTTTCAAGTATGGCACCACTTTTATACTGCACTAGAAGTATGGCGAATATAATTTTGTCTCACTGTACCATAAACTGACCACGATTTAAGTGCCATACTGAAAGAAATGGTTTCTCGAATTTAAAAAAAATGACATGTTTGAGGGGGTATGGCGGGTATTTTGGACCGTCGGAAATGTATGGCATGGAGATTTTCGTACAAGATTAATAAAAAACAACTGTTTAAAAAAATCAGCCTGTAAGAAATAAATTAAAAAAAAAAAAACATTTTCAAAAAAGTATGGCGGGTCTAAACACCCACCGGAGAAGTATGGCACATAGCGACCGCCGGGTTTTTTTTTTGTTGAAATACCGATAAATTGAAGACATTTTGTGAAAGAAATTGTTTGACACCTCCGGATTTTCGAGCAATTTCAATTAATTATTCTGCAATTGCGTCCCGCGCACCACCGGTAAGAACATCATTTTCCTCTCACTTATTACGTATATGAACCCCCCTGAAAGCGCCATACTGTAAGAAATGACTTACCAAAATGTGTCACCATCTCCCGGTCTATTTACCTGTGGCTTTACGACTTGCGTCAGTGCTGGTGGCCGCTCGGAGGCAGAAACCTTGCGCGAAAGGTAGTCAATGAGTGCATTTTGTGCAAGCGATTTAAAGGTGAAACCCTCAGTCCATTAATGGGTAATTTACCCAAAGAACGGTTGACTCCTACTTATCCTTTTTTAACGTGTGGAGTGGATTATGCAAGGCCCATTCTCACACTGAACCGTAAAGGCAGAGGAGCGAGAACGGTTGTCGTACAGTTGCTTATTTATATGTTTTATAACGCGCGCAGTACATATAGAACTAGTAAGCGACTTATCGTCTGAGGCATACATTCTGGCGTTAAAGCGGTTCATAGCGCGTCGCGGGAAACCCGCTGAAATATTTTCCGATAACGGAAAAAACTTCGCAGGCGAAATGAATAAATCTTCAGTCACTACAGTCATTTTCACCATAAACAGTCATTGAATCATAAACAGTCAATAAAATTTAAATTTATACCGGTGTACAGTCCGCATTTCGGTGGTTTGTGAGAGTCTGGAGTACGATTATGCATCACTTGCTTCGCGTAACATTTGAAGAGGCGACCACAGTCTTAGTACAAGTGGAGGCAATATTAAACTCGCGTCCGCTCTCACCACTTTCCTCAGATCCTACAGATCTCCTTCGCCTTAGTCCAGCCCATTTCTTGGTTGGTCGACCTTTGACTGCGCCAGTGTTTCCTGACCTGCAGGATCATTCTACCAGTCTACTGACACGCTTCCATATGGTCGAGCAACTGCGTCAGCACTTCTGATCGAAGGAATACATCTCAGAGCTTCAAACCCGCTGCAAATGGAGAACGAACGCTGACACATTGCTGCCAAACACACTTGTCGTCATCAAAGATGATTGCCTGATTCTGAATGCGTGTGCAGTGGTGTGTGTGTGTGTGTTTATATATTAATATTAGAATCTTTATTGTTAATAAACTTTATTAGTTGACTCTTAAACACTGCCTTTTTAAAGTAAAATAAGTCTAATGATGCATATATGTTTATTGTAATTTCTGTGCAGCCTACAAACTACAGAATTTTTTGCATAGTTAGTATATGAAATAGGGACATGAAATAATGAAGTGTACCTAGTTCTGACAAGAGGTGCACGCAGCTGGAGGAAAAGAGTCGTGAGTTCGGGGCTGTCAATAACTCTGTTGCAAACATTGTATAAAAAGGGCATATCCAGTAGGGAGCGTCTATTTTCAAGTGTCATTATACCATGAAATAAGTAAGATTCAGCGTTGCTTACATATCTATGACGTTTTTTATAATTAAGATTCTTTAAAAATTTTGACTGAACTTGCTCAATGGTATTAATGTGTTTTGTACTGGGGACTCCATATGTTACTGTAATATTCTAGATTGCTTCTGACGTAAGCTTATAACAAGACCTTTAAACATTCTGCATCTGAAAAAGCCTGACACATGCGCAGAATGAAACCCAAATTTTTATGTGCCTTATTTACAATTAATTCAATGTGCTCGGAAAATGCTCATTTAATGTCGAGTAAAATACCTAAATCCTTAACTGATCTGGTTTCTTTAATTTTTAAATCATTAATTTTATAACTAAACGATAATTTATTAATGTAACTAGCTGGCGCCCGCGACTTCGTCCGCGTTGTAAAAGAAAAAAGTAGCCTATCCTGTACGTCTAAATGTTTATCTACCAAGTTTCGTGAAAATCAGTTAATTCGTTTAAGAGTTATGGAGGAACATACATACAGAAAAAAATTGTAAAAATGGTCAATTTAGTTTCAGTATCATGTATATATAGAGCTTATAAACACGATATCTCTGAAAACAAAGTAACTTACTCCATGACCAAACCTTACAGATTTATTATTTGTATTGATAAAAAATCAAATGTAAAGACAATATATTATCTTTTAATGGAGAATCCTTATTTTGTCAAATTTTATATTTTCCTATATCTGGGTACTCGCAGTCGTAGGCGGCAGAGGATCGTATTAACTTAGGATTCTGTCGGGGCTGACCTGCACCCGACGTACCAAGGATGCACAATTAAAATATTATAAAACAAAATAGCACTCTCGATTCACATACGTTAAAAAAGTAATAAAGTAGGTATTTTGTTTCTTGATAATCACACAATAACAATGCATACATACTATGTACTTTCCCGTTCAATCAATATTTAGTTTTTAGGTCAATAAATTTAAGGGTACGGTACGGTCGTGATACAGATCCATGGCAACCTTTTAAAATTCTGTGAAAAGTGGTTAACTTTAGTTTCAATTAATTTAGGTTGCAAGTAGGTGACCTGAACAGCGCCCTGGCTTTCCCGTTATCTGATGATGCCAGGGAGCTGTACAATATTTACCAATATAGATTTAGTGTTTAGTAATAGTTTAGTATAGTAGTATATAGTATAGTTTAGCTTTGTATATAAGACCTTGCCCAATGAAGCGACATGTCCCTAAGGAAAAAGCCTTAAATAAAGATTTAAAAAAAAATACAACTAATTACACCACGAGCACAGTCTTTTTAAATTTCGCGTAAACATGTTCCAATAGAATTTTGCTAGTACAAATGTTCTTTTTATGAATGATTACTATTATAAAATCAATTGTTCCTCAAAACGACCATCCCTTCACATATTCTTTCCAGTGTTTTGGTGGCATAGCACTTGATAGTTAATATTACTGTTTCGCCTTTCTGTATTTCGAAGGGGAAATTCTTAGGCGGAAATTCCATATTTATAAACTCGTACCGTTGCTGAAACCAAAGTATTTACATTTTCACTATCAAAACCTTTATTTCGCAATCATAATGATCATGATGTTATCATCATTTTGTATTAAATTAGTCAGGATTATAATGTTTTCGTTACACTTACCGCTGGGAAGGGACACTTATATAACTTATTTTGTGAAAATGTTTTGATAAAATCCACTACCCAAGCCCATTTGAATATGTCGCACAGTTTGATGTCTAGTGTCAGCAAATGATTATCGGACTTTGTCTTGACACCTATTTGAACCTGTAATTCACGGTTAGTGTTAAATGATCTGGTTTACACTTTCATTCGATTTTTAAGTGATGAAAAAAAAAGAAAATTACCCTATCCTTAAATGTAAAAAAAGGACGCACATATTAATTAACTAAGTTAACTAACTAAGTTCGTCAGTTTTAAAAGTTTGTCAACGGAATCGTAAAAACAATAATAATAATAAAATAAAATAACTAAATTCCCAATTTCAATAAAATAAAACAATCACAAATTTGCAAGAAATCAGAGCAATTCGGTCAAACTTATATAGATATAATACTTATATATAACTTATAGATACAATACTCACAGTGACATTATTGTTATGTGGATAAAGAGTGATGAAAGTGACGTTAGTCCTATAGGGTTCCCCTCTCTTGGCTCGAGATGTGAATACAGTAACATTTGACAAGTACTTCTTATTCGCATATTTCAATGTAGCGCCCTCTTGACGGTAAGATTCCTGTTAAAGAAATAAAGTTGCATCCATAGTGAAATCTCCTCATATAAATAACAAATCATTTATACTTCAATTTTCTAAGCTTCATTAAATCCATTTTCAATATCACCTCCCAATCGTTATCCATAAACCTAATATGGTCTGCAACGCACTTGCAGCATCTGTTTTTTGCAGCGTTGCTTGAATTATAGGCGACGGTAGCCAGGTAGCCTACCATCAAGTGAACCATCAGCCTGTCTGTTGACCTTACCATGAAAAGTAAAATAAAAAATTACCCCATTTCCTTGGTGGAGATACAGCAGTAAAATCAAAAAGAATAAAAATCCTTTTTCATAATTCACAAACGGGTGTGTGCTACACATTTTGCATTTAAATGGTTTTAAAAAATAAGTCCAAATGTGCAGAGCGGTAACATAATAACAGGAAATTCGTAAAATTGCCCTATCATTTATTTTATACTGATACAAAACAATAATTTCAATCGTTAGTTTATAGTTTTCACTTTATATACTTAGTTTAACTAAATTGTGCATATTGCCGCGGACTGTAAGCAGCCCGCGGAATTGGTTTGGTTTGGTTTGGTTTTGAATCTCTACCCAAAGTCGTAGAAAGCTAGCGGTGGAGGATCATATATTCCTTTATTTAAAATTCACTGTTGGAGCTGGCCTGCACCTGACGTATACCGACGATCACACAATTAAAATATTACTCAATTAAACAATATAAGAGTCAAATTACTTAAGTCAATTCCATTATTCGTCTAGATAATACTATAGATTCACATAATTCAAAAATTAATATAGTATTTTATTTCGTTTAACAATCACGCAATAACAATGTATACTTACACACTTCGTACTTTCCTGTTCAATATTTAATATTGCGTTAAGTCAATAAACTTGAGATAAGCCAACGGTCGTGAAACAGGCCCTTGACAACCTTTTACAACTTTCCACAAAGTTTTCATACCACAAGCACTCAGTGTCTTTTTATATTTCGCGGAGACATGTTCCAAAAGGCATAACAAGTTTAATTCAACAATCCTGCAAAAAAAGATTACCTGCGTCACACTGTTGCCTATATTCGTCTCAGAGAAACCAGGAACTACAATTTAATCGAGGTTTTCCTTAAGCTTACAGTAATATGATAGACATTGCATTATAGTGTTGTGTTGGAAATAATTATTATTTAAATATAGATCAAAAATGTGCGATACGAAGGGTCGGTTAGAAGGCAAAGTCGCCATTGTGACTGGTGGCGGATCTGGAGTAGGTTTTGAGGCTGCCAAAAATTTGGCCAAACTCGGTGCAAGGGTTATTATTGCAAGCCGAAACGAAACCAAGTTGCAAGCAGCAATCCATAAAATCAGAACGGAAACAGGAAACGATGACGTAACTTACGGAACGCTAGATTTAGCATCGCTCAATTCGGTAAGAAATTTTGCACACGAAACATTGAATTCAGAACACCGACTGGATATTCTAGTTAACAATGCTGGTGCAGTGAACCTTCCCGATAGATTGACCGAAGACGGCCTTCACCTTATGATGCAAGTGAATTACTTTGGTGCATTCTTACTCACATATCTATTGCTGCCATTGTTAAAAGCGTCTCGAACCAGTCGAATTATTAACGGTACAGCCGGATCAATGTACGTCGGTACTATCGATTTCAACCACTGGAATGATGTTGGACGCTACTCCACAGTACAGTCTTTAGCAAATTCCAAATTAGCCGATGCTTTATTCACCGTGGAATTAGATCGACGTCTACAACACACGGGCGTAACAGCAAACAGCTTCGATCCCTTTTTAGTTCCTGGAACCGATATTCTCAATAGCATGCCAGATTTTTTGAAAAATGCTGGTGATTTTTTTCTTCGAATCGTTGGTCAGCCTAAAGAAGTAGTTGGAAAGCAAATAACTTATCTCGCTGCAGCACCTCAATTAGAAAAAGTAAGTGGTAGACATTATAAATTCTGCAGAGAATGGTTCAATCATTGGTTGACGTCAGATGAAAATTTTACTCGAAGACTATGGGACGTCTCGAAATATATGGTGAATATTACTGACGAAGAAGATTGGGAGGCAAATATTGTATAAACGGTTAAAGTTTAAGTTTTTTGTATTTATTTGTTTTTATTAATAAAGATAATACTTTTATAATTATCAACATTTATGATTCATTCTAATACATTACAATATTTGCGTCAAAAATACAGGTACCACATCTAATATTAGAAACAAAAAGTGAAATAAGTTTTGGACATAAATATTTCACAGATTGTTGCCTCTCACGGTCCGTTTCTCACCGATTCTTGTACAACTTTTATTGTTCTCTGCACACAAGCGGCTTGAACAGTATTTTATAGACACAGAATCAAAGAGTTTTTCATCTGTTCAACTGGTCATTTGTTTATTATAATAGTTGTAAGAATCAGAAGCTCAATAAAATTGTCTACTAGGTGGCGCCCGCGACTTCGTCCGCGTTGAAAAAGAAAAAAGTAGCCTATCCTGTGTCCTGTACGTCCAAATGTTTATGTACCAAGTTTCATGAAAATCAGTTAATTCGTTTAAGTTATGGAGGAACATACATACTTACATACATACATACATACAGAAAAAATTGTAAAAATGGTCAATTTAGTTTCAGTATCATGTATAGACGCTATAAACACAATATGTCTGAAAACAAAGTAACTTACTCCATGACCGACCCTTACAGATTTATTATTAGTATATTGATGACAAGCCTATATAACCTCGAAGTAAACCTGTTCGTTGACCTTGATAATACATAATATGTGTGTATGCGCCCCCTGGCGCATTCATCATGAACTTTAACTTGACAACACGACGAAACACAGTTTAAAAAAACAAAAGTTTCTTTTAAATTCAAGTGAGTGAAAGTGATCTAGATAAGTAGTTTACAATCGTAACTATGAAGGTTCAAGATGAGTTTTCTGAATGCGATACAAATATACGATTAGATGGTAAAGTAGCTTTAGTGACCGGAGCTACGTCAGGAACGGGACTTGAAATTGCCAAAAATTTAGCAAAACGTGGAGCCAAAGTCATAATTGCCAGTCGAAATAATACTAAATTGGAAGCAACAAGGGAGGTAATCGTGAAATCTTCTGGTAATGAAAATGTCGATATTCGACAGATGGACTTTGCATCTTTATCTTCCGTCAGAAACTTTGTTGGTGAAACATTAAACCTCGAACCGAGGTTGGATATTTTAATAAACAATATTGGGGCCATTGGATTAGACGACACATTTACGTCAGATAACCTTCAACTTATGATGCAAGTGAATTATTTTGCGTCATTTCTACTCACTTTCTTATTATTCCCGCTATTAAAGTCATCAGCGCCGAGCAGGATAGTTAATGTGTCGTCATTAGCGTTGATTCTCGGTCACATTGACCTTGAACACATGAACGATGTTGGAAGATATTCCAATTTTAAATATTATTGCAATGCTAAACTAGCTGATGTACTGTTCACGGTAGAAATGAATAGAAGAATCGAAGGTAGTGGAGTGAAAGTTTTCAGCATGGATCCAGGACTTGGAAAATCTGAATTCTTCAAAAATTTTAATAATGATGCTTTGAAATTGTTTCTTAATAGTGCGCTACTAAAGTTTGGTAGACCATTGGAGAGGGTCGCAACGTTGTCTGTTTATTTAGCAATAGACCCTCGAGTAGAAAACGAAGATGGTGAACATTATAGGGATTGCAAAAAGTTTTACAGTTCTTGGTTTGCTAAAGACCCAAAACTCACTCGAAAACTCTGGGAGGAATCAAAAAAACTAGTGAAGATAACACCTGATGAAGATTGGGATATAAAAACGTGAGTCAAAAGAAAAAATAGCGAACTTATAGAACTTGAATTGCAGATTAATAAGACGTAGCATATATTGAATTTCCATATTTCCATTTTAGCTTCGTAAGTATTTTCCATTTTAAGCTTTAAGAATTATCTGCAAACTCATTGATTTAATTTGCACTGTATATGTTCATTCAAAAAAATTACATAAAAAATATCTGGATTGTAATGTTAGAGCTGAATGTACAAATCATTATGTTAGTCACACTCATCTTGCTTCCGTGTAAATTGCGAAAAGTTTGGTTTAAACTACAAGAGAATGGCCTTTTTAAAAACAAAGTGAAGGCATTAAACAGTTATTGTGAAATCATAATTTATAATAGAGTATATGAGTGAATGCTAGGTAATTATAGCCTTTATAATAAGAAATTTTCATATAGTAAGTAATGGTTTTTGCTTACACTGTGTTAGAAATCTTAGCAACATGTAATTAGGGGTTATTTTCATACAAATATAGATTTAATTTATTTCATTACATGCGATTTAAAATAGTTACTTTTTTTTAATAAGGTACCTAATACTTACTATTCCACCTAATACTTACTATTCAAAACCTATTAAAATATTTCATGTAATATAAGTACATACGTAAGTAAATTTTAATAAGAAAAACTATGTAGGTATATGTTAAGTATATCTGTGATTAAAGAAATCCACTAAAAAGTTATTTTCAATTCTGTTACTTCTGCTTATGTACTATTTTACTTTGTTTAGGTTTAATTTAGTTAATTTTTTCTTACATTTCTAATCCAATAAATTATTTTTCTTTATAGAAAAATTATAAATGCGCAAGTAAGTTTAGTTGTTATTTAACTAGTAAACCAAACCTCATGAAATTTTGCACACACGTCGTTAGGGATACAGAAAAAAACATTTGGGAACTTTTCATCCTGAAAAAAGTACTAACAAAAATATTTTCAAAAATATTAAATATTTTTGTCAATTTTTTTTTTTCTTTGTACAATTTTATTTTTAAAGAACTTTAATTAGTTTTGTTCTATGTAATCAATTACAAATAGTGTGAAAAATAAATATTTTGATTAACGTGAAGTCACTCAAATTGCGTTCTAGACCGTTTGAGACCCACCCACATAATTATTTGCTTCCTTATAAATTATTATTGCTCATATGTTTATGTCAGGTGTTGATTTTTTTTATTTTTCAATGCGGGCGCGTTGCCTTCGCTAGCAAAAATCTGCTTTTTCATAATGACTATGATTATTGTTGATATTTGGTATCCTAGATTAAAAGTTAAAATTAAAACTTGTTATAAACGAAATATTTTGTTGTCATATTGTTGAATCGCTAAAGTTTATAATTTGTGCAGTAGCTTTTAAAGGATTCTGCGGTTAACTGAGAAAGTTGTTTTCCTTGTGGCTCGCACCATGCTAAATGAATTTCTAACAATGCCGTCACTTTTACGTATCTTCTAACGTAATTGTTATGTATCATTGTGAACGGAAAAAATATCTGTAATACCAATATCCTTTACATCATAATCCAGATATTATGTCTCCACCGATACCCACCCTCGTTTTATCTACTAAATCATGCCAGTATCTTACTTGTTCGCGTTTGCTTTTACTTAGGCTCTGCACACACGAACCACAACCACACCACAACCCACAACCACAACACGTGGACGGGCGCTAATTTGTATGAAAATTAATCGGTGCATTCACACGGACCACATTTTGCCGTCAAATTCAACCGTGTGGTCGGTACCGACAAAATCGCAACCACAACGTAGCTACCAACGCAGCCACCTGCGACACCGCGCACTAGCGGACGGCCACTTCGCAAACACAACGTTGCGTCGTCGCAACCACACTGCCCGTACGCCTGCTCCCTTCCTCTCTTTCATTCATTCTGTATTGTAATGAGGTATCGTGCGGTTGTGCTAGCCAAAAATGTCCGACAGCGAAACTTTTGATACAGATTTATTTATTGAGGAGGTACGATCTGTCTGCCTACAAACACTAGCCACAACCACACCACAACGTAACCAAATCTACATTTTGTAGTTGCCACAACTCATCGACATTCCACCCCAGGAATGTCGATGCCACAACTTAACTTCAAAATGCTGCAGCGACACTATTCACACGTAACCACTGCTTGACCACTTTTTGTCGCTGCGATGCGGTGTGGTTGTGGTTCGTGTGAACAGAGCCTTAGAGATTTCAGAACATATTGGGATATATATATTTTTGCGATTCTTGTGAGTATATCTTCTTAACTACATATTATAAAACAAAGTCCTCCGCCGCGTCTGTCTGTCTGTCTGTCTGTTCGCAATAAACTCAAAAACTACTGCTCGATTTTTATGCTGTTTTCACCAATGGATAGAGTGGTTCTCGAGGAAGGTTTTAGTATATAATTTACAAAGTTACGCGGGTGAAGTCGCGGGCACCAGCTAGTTATAAATAAAAATGAATCCCTAATTCTGTTTCTAAGCGCAAACCTCGAGAACGGCTGGACCGATTTTAATTCTGTCTTCACTCATGGATAGAGGGATAATCAGGGAAGATTTACGTAAAAAATGCACCCCGGGCGAAGCCGGGAGCAGGTCGCTAGTTTCAAAATAAATTCGGTGGTGTCCGCTTCTGTCTGTTTTTCAACGAATTTATTCTAAACAACCATATATGGTTTTCACTAATTGAAAGAGCAATAGCCGAGGAAGGCTTTTAACATATATAAATAGTTTGCAGAAAAAATTGCATCGTTGCAAAGCTCAAAGCGTGTCGCTAGTTAATTTTAGCTTATAACGTTCTATGTTGTAGTCGTACAAGCTGCAAACCTGCTAAGTATATTACCATATATTGTCCGGTATAAACCGGCTTTTCCTGGCCAATTAATTTCGTTGTAAATTTTATTTTTATAAATATAAAATGTCTAATTCCATGTATCGGTGGTTGCATATTAAATTCGAGAAAACATCGCAACAAAAGAGATTGGTAGATTAAATAAGCGTGAGATTATAAATGTTGATTACGAACTACAACAAAGGTGAAAGTTCACAATTTTTTACCGATAGACAAACTTTTAGTAGATTGAAGCCGCGGGCGAAGACTTGCGTTATTTTGTAGGCGCATTACAATGTGACATAATAATCATCACTCAGCCAGTGACGTGCCCACGCTTCATTACAATTATATCGATACTTCCAATACGTTGTGCTCTTAACGTGCCATCATAACCTAAAAAAATGTATTGGTTTATATTATTTTATAATAATAATAATTTATTTGTTGATCATATGTACATAATAGGTTTTTTGTATGTTGTATATGACATATATGACGTAGATAATGTACATATATGACCTACCATTACTGGCATACAAAAACATTATCTTAAATCTAACTTAACAATGTACGAGTATTATCAAGTTATAATATTTAGGGTGGGTTGCACCAGCTAACTATAACGGTAACCATATCCAAACCAGCCGTCAAATCTTCGGTTAAGCATAATATGCGTTGCACCATTTTAACAACGGTTAAAATGACGTCATAACTTAACGATAGCAATAACCGCTCGAAATTGGCCGGTCATTGTTATTGTTATTGTTAAGTCAACTGTGACAGTTTTGGGACATTTGACTTTGAATGTTGCCATATTAAAATAATATTACTACGTCAACCTAGGAAAATTTCATTATTTTATAATGACAACCCGTTTAACTTTGACAGTGACGAACAATATCATGGTGCAACATGCAATTGTTAATTTCGACTGTCACCGTTAAAGTTAAAGCTATAGTTAATTTTGACGGTAGCAATAACCAAGCCTACGGTGCAATCCACCCTTAATGTCAGTATAAATTTCCAATGTCAAGTATTCATTTCCAGCACTAGATTTTGTCATTATTTGTGTGTTTATTTACTTATGTTTATTTTAATTATTTAATTTTATTAGCAAAAACAAAAAGTTATACCTAAATTAGAAAAAAGAGAAATGTACATATATAAAGATAATAGTGCAATTCACAATATTATCCCCGAATTGATAAACTAGTTTTATACTGAGACGACAGAAAGGTTGACGGTCCACTAGATGGTAGTTGGCTTCTGTTACCTCTATAACACAGGTTGGCAACACCACATGTACTGTGAGTGCGCTGCACACCATAGTTATAAGATAACTATGGTATCTTATAACTATGGTAAAGCATATTTCCGTAAAGCATAGCTACAATTTGGGCTTTTTCAAGAGTATTTTTTTTAAATTAATATATATACTAAACAAAATTACTAAAAAAAATTTTACTTTTGTCTTTTTTCTTAGATCTTCTTAAAAGGTTTTTTTACGAGTTTAAATTGATCGAGGCTTATAGACGCAAAATTATGTCGATTTAATTAAACAACATCCAACACTATCAAATAACTTATGGGTCAATGGAAAGTAAGAGGCAAAAGGTTATGGCGTCGGCAACATGTCCATCCGCGATTTATTAAATTATTGTGTATCTTTGTGAAATTGTTTTTATTACAACTAACTTATTTTGATACATCCGAAAAGATTATGTCATACGAAAACATAATTGTAATATACAATTATATTATTTTTTGAAAATCGTTTTTTGAAAATCCCGCAGAAAATCCCCAAAATAAAAAAGGATCCTATAGTTTAATTGAGGTAATTTTTAATACATCAGTAAAAACCGCGTTCAAATAGGTTAAGCCGTTTCTGAGATTAGCGTGCGCAAACGCACAGATAAAGAGACAAAAAAATAAAATCTGGTATGTACATATTGCTCTTTTTTAAATATTTAATGTACAGACACGGCTCGTTTATGAAATTATTATATGTATACTTAGATATAGACATAGATTTTAAAGTCTGTTTCAAAAATATATTCTTATCTTAGCAATGAAATACCTATGACGTCATCACTAATGAAAAGAGATATTGTATCATGCTACAATTAATGTATGTTATTCATTGTATTCGACCTAAGACATATATGCTGATCACGATACTGGAATCGGATTTACACTTAACGATTTCATTTACTTGTAAGTTAACATATTTCCAGTTTTATGTTTAAAATTTTCATTTACTCTACCATTATAAACAACGGGCTTTGTTTATGTATTTTGGATGAAAAAAGCGAAAAAAACGGTACCAAAGAATTTATTAAAATATACTTACTTCTAATATATAAAATTGTCGTGTCACAGTTTTAGTTGCAATACTCCTTCGAAACGGCTTAACCGATTTTGATGAAATTTTATATGTACACTTGGTAGATCTGAGAATATGTTTTTATCTATTTTTTATACGCGGGCAAAGTCGCGGGCAGCAGCTAGTATTTGAATAAAATAGGATTATATCTTAAAAAATAACACAATAGGTGACTAAAGTATATACCTATCTATGCGAATGAGAATAATTCTCATTTATAAAAAAGAACTAGATAAAATTTTGATTTCTGTCAACAATCTAGGGCCCTAGCAAAGAACAAACGTACAGTCGTAAACGCTACGCTCAGACTACGCTACGCTGGGAGAAAAGCTTTGTGATTGGTCAAAATTTTATGTGGGCGTTACAAGAACCAATCACCGGGCTTTATTTCTTTCGTTTCGTAGCCTGAGCGTAGCGTTTACGACTGTATCTTTGCTCTTGGCTAGGGTCCCTGATCTGATTATTGTCAATAAGAAAATATTTTTAAATTTCTCGCTTTATGTCATCGTTGCTAAAATACACTGCAATTTGTCCATTTTATTCATTACTAAATAAATTTCCAATTAATTTATTCATTTTGTTACTGAAATATTTTATTTGTTAACCAATTTATTTATTAATTTTTTTTAATTTCATTACGCTCCTTAGCCTAAAACAACTAATTTTAATAAAGTGAAATTGAAATTAAATCGCTCATTCTAGACATATATTACGTCTATATTAAAGGAGGAATTAAAAACGGCTGTAGATTAATTTTCCGTAGGGACATTGAGGAATATAACTAACTACAAAAACATATATTATGTATTTTTATGTAATTTCTGAAGTAAACCATTAATCGTGTCGGATCCGTGACGTCCACTATAAATGTCATATAGCTTGTTACGCAAGCTATATTCAAGGATGATCGTCAGATTTAATTAATCGCAAATGAACTACAAACTTTTAGATTCTTTTTTTTATTACTTACGTTTTTTTATATAATATATTAATTACAAAATAAATAATGTTTAATTCTCGTGATTGAAAGTGATTCGTGATGAACTCTAATGAGTAATTAATGACCTTGGGTATAAGGTTGTTATGAATATTTAAATAGTAGCTTAGCAACATGTGTTCAGTAAAATTAGTTTAACACCAAGCTTACTCGGCAAGTAAGTGCATGTTTAATACTTCATTGAATTGTTATATTCCCAAGAGGGGATTTTTGGGATTTACACAGCGAGAATTTTGTTTTGTACGGTAAAAGTCCCAAACATTGAAAAAAAAATAATAAAAAAATCGCCTATCGAAGGATCGAAGGAAGCCTAAACCGAGTGCATAATTTAATAAAACATAAAATTATTTCTAAAAGTAACTAATCAACACTTTACTTGTAGTTGGTGAAAGAGGGCGTTAATGTTATATTTTATTTTTATTTTATTTATATAGGGGTTTTCTTTTAATTCACTAAAAAATATTAGTTATTTAAAATAGTATTATAATAAGAATTAATTCTTTCGTTATTATATATTTGAAATATAACACCTAAATACCTAAATGAAGTATGGGCTACGTAAGAAAAAAATCAGCCCATTCTTATATATCAAACTTTTATGACGAAATTTAATTACAATATAATTATAATACAAAATTCAATTATCGTGTCGCTATCACACGACTGAGTTGTAGGTGGACCCCCGATTAGCCCTGAAGCTAAACATAAAACGATACAAAGCTATAATTAACTATTTTATGTTGTATGTCCTCTCTAATATTTGTAAGCAGAAACCTTTTACCAAACCGTGTATAATCTGACAGTAATTTATAATGCATTATTAAGACCAATTAGGATTTTGCTCATTCCATTGATAGCCAGAAAAAGAAACATCTCTATACCCAAACAGCTTGAGATTCAGGTAAGATTATTCGCCACCTGCTATCAGAGAGTTTTTTGAAGTTTACCCCTTTGCATATCCTTACATCTACTTGTTGGAATTATACCTTTATGCCTTACATATCCTTACATATAAAATCTCCTCCGACGCGGCTGTCTGTCTGTCTCCCTGTCTGTCTGTCTCCCTGTCTGTTCGCGATAAACTCAAAAACTACTGCACCTATTTTCATGTTGTTTTCACAAATGGATAGAGTGGTTCTCGAGGAAGGTTTTAGTATATAATTTACAAAGTTAGGCGACGAAGTGGCGGGCAGTTAGTACTACATATTATATGCATTACCTACTTTTTTTCTAAATACATACATAATATTATAAATACAAAACATCCATGACTCAAGTACAAAGGTAAAATTCGAACCGGCGACCGTTTGGTTAACAGCTAGGGTTACTAGCCACTAGACCAGGGGTCTCCAAACTTGGAAGCCTTAGGGCCATAATATTTTTTTCGGTATGTTCCAAGGGCCAAGCCAATTTTAATTTTTCTGTCCACCTAACTAAGCAAACATACTATAGTTTTTTTTTTGCTCGTGGGTTATTTTCTGTTTTTGGTACTACCTACTTGTGTGAGAAAACGTTTTCCAAGATGAAGTACACAAAGAATGTTTACAGATCTAAATTAACCAATGAGCATCTTAAATCTCTTTTAATAATTGGTACAACTAAAATTAATACAAAACTACAAAAATTGTCAATTGTCGGTGGAAAATCACAATTACATAAATCTCATTAGTGTTTTTTTGTTTTATTAGTGGGATTAATTTCAATTTAATTATTTGTTAGTTATTAATATGCTTAAGCTTAGATACTTAATTTGAGTTTTCTGCGTCATCATTTCTGTCGAAAAGTTTTACCTTGTAAGTAAATAAAACCGAGTAATTATCATTCTGTGTTTTCATTATCTTCCATTCAACTTATCACAGCAATAGTAACAACAGTAAAACATTGGCTGTTGTGGGCCAGATTGATGACACTAGTCTTAAGCTGTCGCGGGCCGGATTGATGGCACTGGCAGGCCGGATTTGGCCCGCGGGCCGTAGTTTAGAGACTCCTGCACTAGACCAAACGTGTCGTCAAATTCTGTATGTTCTGTAAGTACGCTGTCGACAGCATGCCAGAGCCTTAATCCTATGGTCGACCATAGGATTAAGGCTCTGGCATCTCTTACTTACTCAACGAAACACAACAGCACATATTTCGCGGTGGTCTTCCGTTTTTCCGAAACGTAGTGTGCCCTGCCACTACTTTCCAAATCCAGAATAGAGCCAACTTTGAAAATCTCATTTCAAAAGTTGACCCTGCCGGGAATCGAACCCGGAGCCCCTGAGACGTTAGGCAAGTACTTTTACCACTCGTAAATTTTATATTCTGTGCTATTTCTAACATTTTTTTTAATCGATAATTCGAAATCGATTTTTATTTTTAAAATATTCTTATTTTTGTTTTAAATAATGTACGCATACATTACAAATCTTTATTTGAATAAATAAAAAAAGAATTAATACAAGTTCAAAAAAGTCATTGACCTGAAAAACTTTAATTCAATCCACCTTGAACTTAAATTCTAACAAGGTAAATATATTAAGTTATGAAATAACTACAAAGTCATTTCATATTAATAAGATTCAGTAAACCAAGTTATAATTTGTTCGTAATCGATAAAAATTACTCATTGACACCTTTATTTTAACACAAGGCTTTCCTCTGTAAAATACAAAAAAAAATCAAAATATTATATTATAATTTGAAGGAGAATGAATAGTCACAATAATATCTATGCTTATTTTATTGAACTTATAAAAACATAAATGAAAAATGAACGTGTTATGTATGACACGACATCGGTGCCCCGCTATCCAGCGCGGGAAGAGCTACACTCGCTGTCGGAACCTCGGCGTACCCAAAAGCGGAGGTACGCCGGCCATCACTTCTGCTCACTTCTGCTCAAACAATGAACGCGTCTGTTAAATTTCACTTAGATATTTCAATCATCTACAATTTGCTGCTTAAATTCAAAAGTACCACATATCTAAATTACACTTTTTTACAGGAGAGCTAATCGAAAAAAAAAAATATTTTTTTGACAATTTTGGAAAAAAAATTCATCTTTCTGTCTGTTCGCAATAAACTCAAAAACTATTTTCATTTTCATGCTGTTTTCACCAATGAATAGAGTGGTTCTCGAGGAAGGTTTTAGTATATAATTTACAAAGTTACGCGGGCGAAGTCGCGGGCACCAGCTCGTTAAATATATATGAAACATATGCATATTATAAATTGTTAGAAGCGTATTTTTAAGTAGCATTAAATGTTTAAGTACTTTTATAATAAACTCAATACTAGAGGAGATATAAGCATATACACTGGCGGACTCATAAACTGCATCAAAGTAATAGACGACTTTGAAATAAATATTTTAACCAAGTATGCAAACTTTCTATACAGATTTAAATTGAAACCTCTAGATTGGTTCGTGAACTTTAAAACAGCGTATCCTTAAGTTTAAGTTTGTGTACTGGAAAGGACCTTAAGACTTTTTTGAAGAAAAAACAGAAATTTAAGGAAAATTGGTTTTATAAAAAAATTGGTTTTAACAATAGACACAAACTTTATGCAAGGGTTTATTTATGTTTTAATGGGGTGTATTACCCCCACGTGCCCTTATTACGGATTCTAATCGGTTCCGCATAGATTTTATTAGGGTTATTAAAAGATCTTGCGGAATATTGTCCCATTCTTCTGAAAGTGCTGTTCTTAGTGCTGCCACTGTCGTGGGCACAGGATTTCTCGCATATACAGCTCTTTTTATATTGTCCCAAACATGCTCAACGGGATTAAGATCCGGGCTGCGTGCTGGCCAATTCATTGTACGTATCCCAACCTCTTCGCAATATTGTCGAACTTGTGCAGCAGCGTGCGGCCGGGCATTATCCTGCATTAAAGTAAAATTTTCGCCTATGAATCCCATGTAAGGCACCACGTGATCTTCTAAGATCTCTGTTAAGTAGCGATGTGCAGTCAAACCCCCTCTATTACCGTTTTGACGGACCATGTCTATGAACACAAGTTCTGTTCGCCCGTTCATCGATATGCCACCCCAGACCATACTCGAACCGCCTCCAAAAGGAACACGCTCCTCAATGCAACTTTGAGCATATCGCTCCCCACGTCGACGATAGACTCTTCTGCGACCATCTGCACCATATAAACATGTCCTACACTCGTCCGTGAACAATACGGAGGCCCATTGCTCTTCTGTCCAATTTAGGTGATCACGCGCAAATCTTAAGCGAGCTTGTCTGTGAGCTACAGACAACTTTGGACCATTTGTTGGTCTAAAAGGGGTGATATCCGCTTCCTTTAACCTTCTTCTTATTGTTCGTGCACTCAATTTTACTCCACGCACTTCATTAAGCTCTGTTTTGATGTTAACTGACGTGAGGAAACGATTTCGCAGGGAAGTTGTAACAATAAATCGGTCATCACGACCGGTGGTTGCTCGAGTCCTGCCTGTACCACGTCTCCTTCTGTAAGAACCTGTCTCCACAAACCTTCTGTATATTCTAGAAACCGTAGACTGGTTTAAATTTAAATTTCTACCAATCGTTCGTTGATCCAAGCCCTCCCGCATCAGTGCTACAATTTGAGCCGCTTGTTCGGACGAAGAATCCATATTATGGTTCAAAAACTCTCGATGAGTTAAAAAACTAACCCTACAATTCTGCTGGTAACAATAGTTCAATAAAAAATCAATGCGAATCAATTTAAAACTTTGCTTTAAATAACACGCAAATCTGATACTACGAGTAAATTTTCTTTTCCCGGCTATATTCATTTGTTTTACTGCAGTTCTATTTTTAAATTTTGCTTTTTTTTAAGATTAAGAGCCAGTCTCTCCATATTTATATAATTTAATCTAAAAAGTTTGCATACTTATTAAAAAAAATCATTTCAAAGTAATCCTGAACTTTGATGCAGTTTATGAGTCCGTCAGTTTACTTGTAAGTTATATTTGAATATAAAAAAATATATCAAAATATTGAATAAAACAACCAACTTTTTGCAACATACAAATATGAAGGATTGAGATTGTATTTTTTAAATTTTTTTATTTTTATTTGTGATACTTTTGAATTTAAGCAGCGAATTGTTACGTTTATATATTGCCTATTCTATATTATGTTATCCAATTTTATATAAATTAAAGAAAAACATTGAAGCAAGATTTCAATGTTTACATTATGTTTGTGTAAAAGTGAATGGCCCGCTTCTTGTGAATGTTATGTTAAGCGTCACGGCCTCGGTTCAAATGTTTTATTTACACCAGAGAACCACTTCAATTGATGCCGTCTAAGGTCAAAGCTCGCTACTAATAAGGTTCAAAATTAGAATAATATATTACTTATAATTATCTCTAATATCTGAGATAACAACCCCATGCTTCACTTGCTTGAACACGTTTTGTCTAACAAACTATACTACATTTCGGATAGGCTTTATCATAATTAAAAAAATCCAGGTAACTGCTAAAGCTAATGACTCATCGTCATCAGCCTGTGCCTCTTGAAAGTGCTAATCTCTGGATCTATAGCTGTATGATTAGAAAGAATATTTTTGTATTTAACTGCCTAATTGTTGTGCATTAATATTTAACATTTGACATCACGCTACGACTCTTAGGAGTCAAGCAAAAAGAAGAAAAGACAGAAAGAAAGCTAACGTAAAAAAAATTCAATTACGGCCGATCCGATGCAGCCACCCGCCAAGAACTGAACATTACCGAAATTAACCGAAAAGTGCATGCCTTTACAAAAATTTAAATGAAACTGCGGTTGATGGCAACGCACTAGTAAAAAATTTTCTATCCTGGACATTACTTACTAGGCAGCTAATTCTTAACCCAATAAAAAAGTTCTATAAGTCATTTGGACATATTTATGTTAATTAGTGACTCAGGGAAAAACCGAACGTATCTAAAATCTTCATATTTTGATTATAAGGTTAAGTATGAATAATTTTGCAACAAAATTTTCTAAGGATAAGATTTGCCTGTAAGAAAATAAAAAAAATTACTCAATAAATAAAAATATTATTTGATAATTTTTTTATCTATGCAAAAGTCACCGTATTAATTATATGTTTAATGCCAGGCATCTTGGTTTAAAATAAAATTCACAATAATTGCGTAACGAAGTCTTTGTGTATTTGCTAATGGAGAGTTTAAAAGAGTGATTTCTAATTTATGCATAATCATATATTCACATAGATTTCTGTAATTAAAAGTCTCGTTCAATATTTATAAGAATTAATTGATATTTATTATCCTTTTTAATTCCTTTATAAATAATTCTTCTATTATTTGATAGAAATCTTTCACATTTTTTAGAATAGGTTTGAATTATTATTTAATATTTATATATTTTAAATGGTTTTTGAGAATACACTACACTTCTATATCTAATAAGGCACTATAAATCTTATGTTTATTTACATAACAATAATTTTGAAACTGTTGAAAATGAAAACCCAGAGCAGATTATTTTGTAGTTTCCATATTATATTGGTATTGGTCATATTTTATATTATATTTATTCTTTGTTATTTGATCAATAAGATAAGTAACCACGGGAAGTTACTATAACGATTATCAACCTGACCCTAAAATTTTACTATAACAATTTATTTATGTGACGCATCCTTCCAGCTACCTCCTTACAAAAGACCACCGTAAAATACAGAATGTTTCCTGTCTTATTTTGTAAGGGATGCCAGAGCCTATTTACCTGTTCAGAAGATAAAAGCTCGTTTCTTGATCAGAGGGGATCTTTTATCCTACTGAGATATAAATATGACAATCGCGACCTATGCCGTTTTTTGTGTTAATAGGTACCTTCAAGTGGACCTTCACATGGGAAGATAGGATACATAGTTTCCGATACTAAGTGGTTCTAAGTTCTAGTGGTAGGGGAGCTCAAGAGGAGATTTTTGGATTTACTCGAGCGCGTCAGATATTGCCAATGTATATACCCCATGTGTCTCCGATAACGGATATGTATTAATCTGACGGTTTGGTTGGTTTTAAATATATGAAAAAAAATTAAATACAACTCGAGCGCGTCAGATTTTCAGAGGGGATGTTAAGTGAACCTAAACTAAGCTCCCATTTAAAATTCAGACGATTCGGATGTAACGCAAGCTCGTGGCAGCTTTTTGAAAATCCAAAAAATATTTTTGACGATTCTCATTTTGTAATACTCGAGCGCGTCAGATTTTGATACAGACGGTTCAGCCTAAATTCTTGATTGTGCTGACTCTTAATCTGACGATTATATGGAGGATTTTTTAAAATACAGCGCCTATAAAATTTTGAACGCCTGTAGACGCTCACCCCACCGCTGAAATGAAAAACTTCATATAACTTTTTTTTCTTCTTACCATCCAATCTTCAAAGTCCAATAGGTCCCCACGACGCTCGAGTGACTACACATTTAGCATCGTGGGCTCCCTAACCATAACCGATGTTATGAAATACTAACAACTTAGCGCTTTACAAAGTCCAATTGATCCAGTCGATAGCCCAGGTCAGGTGAAAGTAATATTTCCGTTAGTTCATATTTTTTTTATTTGTTTATCTAAATATAAACTTTTACAAGTATTAAGATCGTCAAACATAATAAAACTAAATTAATCTACCGCCGGTTCGGAGAGCTGCTTCTGCGTGCAAGAAACCGATAAGATACCTAATTACGTTGTTGAGCTTTACAAATAAATCTTAAATTTAAAAAATTTATTAAAAAATATTTTTAATTGAATGTCAAGACCATTATCAAGAAATTATTTAAATTAAGTTAATGACACAGTTGATGTACAAGAAATCAAGCACACAAGAATTACCTTTAACTACAATTAATAACGAGTTTATCTCGTTATTTTTAATTAAAATTGTGAAACTTTTTTCTTTCTTTTCTCCTTTTGTCCTATTACAATAACTTCTCATGACTTTTGTTCCCCTAATATAATGAAAAAAGTCCATTTTCCTAATTTAAATTTTATATTGAAAATAAATTGTTACAAGGCTATTTACAAGTTTTAGGGTCATCTCACACTGCACAATAATGCACGCTTTTAACACAATTAACACATAAGTTGCACTAATAATTTAACACATCTTTGCATGTTGAAAAGTATGTTAATTTATCATAAATTTTGTTATTTCAGTTTGTCTGTTCTTGATAATAATAACCGCAAAACATGGGCAATACTTGAGGCTCTGTAGCAGCAGATCGGTATATCGAACCTACAGGAGCAGAGCACTTAGTCATTTCTATTGCGAAGAGGAGTGAGACAGAGATGTAATCTTTCCGAAATTGTCCACTGCCGCTTAGGAAGATGCGTTGCCTCCTTCCACTTGGCTCCCATGTCTAATTAAGCTCCTGGAATGGCAAGCACTTGGCATCAAAATTGCCAGTCTATGTGTATTTTATAAGATGTACTTTGGAGAGTGTATTCAGGAGCTGCATGAGTTCATACCGCCTTCCCCCTTTTTCTATCGGACATACATGCGGCTGGTTACCATCCTCATCTAGTCGAAATCCCTTTTTTTTCGGGCCAAGCACTTTAAAATATTCTTTATAATGTGCACTGCCAAGTTTTGGAACTTCCTGCCTCTGTATTTCCGAGCTCATATAACCCAATTATTTTCAAAGTTCGAGTGAATAGGCACTTTCTGGGTAAGCTCGCTCCATCATAGGCCTCATTTTCGCTAAACAGCTGGATGTTGACCAAGCGCAAACCCATCTCTAATAATAAAAAATTAACGGTGAGTATATCACTCACCTTCGGTTTGCCTATGATATTGTTATCTTTGCGAAGTCGATAAGATACCTCAATGCAATGCTCAGATCTCAATCGAATTTCTCAAAAGGTAGGCCATAAGATGAATATTGACAAGACGAAAGTTATATACGCCTATGTTGTGCCAACCCCAGTAAAAGTGGGGAATTAAACTCTCAAAGTTGTTGACGAGTACATGTACTTGGGATAAACAATCAAATTAGGTAGAACCAACTTCAAAAGGGGGTAGAATCTACTTGAACCGAATTGGCAACGTTCGGGAAGCTCCGAGACATCTCATTCATAATTCTTTAGTGTCTCAAAACAAAAAATGAAACGTGGTCTCTAATTATCATTTGCCCGCGCTTCTTTTTCAACATTTATTCAATCTTATTATTTAGCGCTCATATATTTTTGTGGGGCAATGAAGTGTTCTTAGATGATACCTCGAGTACTTTTTCCTGGATGAAAGTATCCTTTTCTGCATCCCTGTCAACCTGTATGAAAAATTTCATGAATATAAGCTGAGTAGAGAAGGCGTGATAGCGTAACAAACAAACTCACTTTCGCATTTATAATATTAGTTAATTAAGTTGAATAAAATGAATACTAATTTACTTAAATTTATTGGTGATTACATGCATATAAACAAAATATACATGACATGATTAGTTTTATGTTTACGGTATAAGATTTACATTTTATAAAAATAGGATGGTAATATGTTTTATTTTATAAAAAAAAGTGGGCGATCTTTAATTAATCCTGTGAAAAAGTTTTTTTTTATTGATGTTCTGGACTTCAAGGAACATGGTATTATTACTGCTAAGCTGTTTCTAAAATTGATTCTATTATTCATCTGGGCACCTATTCGGATTTAGATACGGTTTTCACCGTTTTCATAGATGCGGTTATATAACATATAACCGCATCTATATATATATATATATATATATATATATATATATATATATATATATATATATATATATATATATATATATGTATATATAAACTGACGGACTCATAAACTGCATCAAAGTTCAGGATTACTTTGAAATGATTTTTTTTAATAAGTATGCAAACTTTTTAGATTAAATTATATAAATATGGAGAGACTGGCTCTTAATCTTAAAAAAAAGCAAAATTTAAAAATAGAACTGCAGTAAAACAAATGAATATAGCCGGGAAAAGAAAATTTACTCGTAATATCAGATTTGCGTGTTATTTAAAGCAAAGTTTTAAATTGATTCGCATTGATTTTTTATTCTTTTGTCTATTGAATTATTGTTACCAGCAGAATTGTTGGGTTGGTTTTTTAACTCATCGAGAGTTTTTGAACCATAATATGGATACTTCGTCCGAACAAGCGGCTCAAATTGTAGCGCTGGTGCGAGAGGGCTTGGATCAACGAACGATTGGTAGAAATTTAAATTTAAACCAGTCTACGGTTTCTAGAATATACAGAAGGTTTGTGGAGACAGGTTCTTACAGAAGGAAACGTGGTACAGGCAGGACTCGAGCAACCACCGGTCGTGATGACCGATTTATTGTTACAACTTCCCTGCGAAATCGTTTCCTCACGTCAGTTAACATCAAAACAGAGCTTAATGAAGTGCGTGGAGTAAATGTGAGTGCACGAACAATAAGAAGAAGGTTAAAGGAAGCGGATATCACCCCTTTTAGACCAGCAAATGGTCCTAATTTATCTGTAGCTCACAGACAAGCTCGCTTAAGATTTGCGCGTGATCACCTAAATTGGACAGAAGAGCAATGGGCCTCCGTATTGTTCACGGACGAGTGTAGGACATGTTTATATGGTGCAGATGGTCGCAGAAGAGTCTATCCTCGACGTGGGGAGCGCTATGCTCAAAGTTGCATTGAGGAGCGTGTTCCTTTTGGAGGCGGTTCGTGTATGGTCTGGGGTGGCATATCGATGAACGGGCGAACAGAACTTGTGTTCATAGACATGGTCCGTCAAAACGGTAATAGACGGGGTTTGACTGCACATCGCTACATAACAGAGATCTTAGAAGATCATGTGGTGCCTTACATGAGATTCATAGGCGAACATTTTACTTTACTGCAGGATAATGCCCGGCCGCACGCTGCTGCACAAGTCGACAATATTACGAAGAGGTTGGGATACGTACAATGAATTGGCCAGCACGCAGCCCGGATCTTAATCCCATTGAGCATGTTTGGGAAAATTTAAAAAGAGGTGAATATGCGAGAAATCCTGTGCCCACGACAGTGGCAGCACTAAGAACAGCACTTTCAGAAGAATGGGACAATATTCCGCAAGATCTTTTAATAACCCTAATAAAATCTATGCGGAACCGATTAGAATCCGTAATAAGGGCACGTGGGGGTAATACACCCTATTAAAACATAAATAAACCCTTGCATAAAGTTTGTGTCTATTGTTAAAACAAATTTTTTTATTAAAACAATTTTCCTTAAATTTCTGTTTTTTCTTCAAAAAAGTCTTAAGGTCCTTTCCAGTACACAAACTTAAACTTAAGGATACGCTGTTTTAAAGTTCACGAACCAATCTAGAGGTTTCAATTTAAATCTGTATAGAAAGTTTGCATACTTGGTTAAAATATTTATTTCAAAGTCGTCTATTACTTTGATGCAGTTTATGAGTCCGTCAGTGTATATATACATATGGATGGTGTGGTGTGGTGTGGTGGACCACACTTACCTAGTAAGTGCCCATTTACCCTAAATTTGAAGACCCCGAGGTTGTAATTTGTATAAAATCAATCGTCGTGCTAGTCTCGCAAAACTCAAGAATGGCTAGACCGATTTTAAATCAGTTTTTACATATGGAAAGTCGGATAAATGGGGAAGTTTTGTTTATAAAAAAATTATTCCCTCGCAACGCCAGGAGCGGGTCACTAGTAGATCTAGATTAACTTACTACAAATATTTGCATAAACTTTGTACTTTATATTTACTGTATATGAATGATTACCTATATGTATAGGTTTATACAAATAAAATTTTATTTAGTCAATTTTTTTATTAATAATGGATTTGCTTTTGGCCAGCATCTAGACGTGCAGCAAAGACAAGGCCGACGATAGAGCGAGCTAACCCAGAAAATGCCTCTTCACTCGAACTTTAAAAGTTGCCTCCTGTTTTTATGAAACGCGCTTCTTTACTGCTGCCGTGCAGTACAAATTTAGTTTTTTCTAATAGTGACCATCTAATAGGTACCATAGTGTCAAGGTCGTCGATTGCAACACTCCGATTTACATCGATTCGTATTCACGATACGGGCAAGGTTAAAAAATATACCGTATAACTTTGATAAATATTCTAATAACGTGCCGAAGGATTGCGCTGTGTGGAATTCGCGTGTAGAGAATTTCTATTTTAAATAGAGAGAAAGAGAAAAGAAAAAAAAGATAAACAAAGTATCTAAAACTTACAATGTACATGCACATCATAAATTATGCGCTCGTGAAATATCGACATACATCTTGTCCTTCCTTATTCATGTTATTTATTTTTAAAAGATTTTCTCATAATATTGAAGTTAGAGTAGTTTATAGGAGAAACCCTATCAAAATTGTGTGAGATAATTCGTCTCACATTAACATAAAAAACTCAGTCCTAGTACATACCTACCGAAATCAATATGTTTTAAAGACTTAGATTTAGCCATAGTTTAATAGATCGTTGTGTTTACCTGTATTGGTTTTGCTAAGCGCAAAACTTGACGACAGCTAGATTAAGGCCCTTATGATGCGAAAAATTAAAAAAACTCACTGTTCCGGAGAGATCCTAGTAATAAAAAGAGGCGGACGGACGAAGACGCGGGCAAAAGCTAGTACAATATTATGAGTATGCAATCAGCTCGACAATGTTCTACGAAACATACAATGTCAAAACTCCGTATAGCACTCCGAAGTGAAAGAAACATAATTGCAGATGAATCTACGAAGACGGCGAACATTTCTCAAGATTTAGCCTGCTTTAGCTTAAGTGTAAAATAACAGTGTGTAAGGTAATCGTTATTTCGTACATTGCGGGCTATGTGATAAGCGACAGCGGGTTAACATTGAAACGACTGTGTAAATTGTATGAAAATTTATACAAGGCACTATGCTCTCTCTCTCTCGCTCTCTCTCTTTCTCTCTCCATCTATTATGTGTATACATTATACATTAGTTAGTGTGTACATAGTGTATGTTAGCTTCCCAAATTCTAATTAATATGAGCAATGCTTCAGAGCGATTTGAGAGTTCCAGTCCACTCTCGGATTTAACATGCAAATAACTTCTTCCGATCAAGTACTTACTTCTTTGCCCATCTAAAGAATCATATTATATTCATACTAATTTCTCAGGAAAAACACAATCAAGATAAACAACAAACATTCAAAGTAGGAGTTAAGCAACAGCAATCTTTAATAAGAATAGAGAAATTAAGTTAAGAAGTTAAGATACAGCAAATAGATTAAATTAGACATTAAATATTTTTTTATTTAATTTAATATCTAAACATACGGTCGCGCAAACGACCATTAAAATAAATAATTTTAAATTTCCAAGGTAAGAAAAGCCGCGAAGCTGCTTCGCAAACCATACTCAAATCATGCTTCAACTCATTTATTAAGCCAATAAATCGCTACCGTTTGTAAATTGATGAAACAAAATGGACTTAAAATAAATGATGAAATGTCAGTAATGATGTACGTATACTCTCGAAACATTTTTTTTCCACTTTGACCTCAACCAAACGTATAACCTAATGACGCGAATAGTGCAATTCCAATTGTGTACAATGATTAATTATGAGCATTTTGATTAAATATTAGTTTTTCAAAAAAAATTAAGGCAATAGAATCAGCAAAAAGCTGAATAACTTTAATTTGTTTTTTTTTTTTGTTTTTTTTTTTTTTTTTCAATTTTTAAATCTTCAAACATTTCATTCATCTTCGGGTAAAAATGTTACCAAAAAATACCTATGTGGTGTCATTATTTTAACAAATTAACCACATAGCTTACACACTGGGGTCAAGCCCGTCAGCATAGCTGTTCAGTTTTCGAGGAGCACAATATACCTAGTATGTCTTTAATAAATTAAATTTAAATATATTATATAATTTCTGTGAAAATTGGATTGATGTGGTAATTCCATTTGTTGATTGCTTTCACCCGTTAAAATGTTTTCATAATGGAAGCCTCTAATTACGAAAACAATATTGGTACCATACCTATTTACCTTTGACAAAGTGCTAACTAGTTGTGAACGTGCATTAAAATGACGTCAGAACAAATGTTTGGACGGGCTACTGTTGTGTTGTTTACTTACATTGAATCACGCGTGGAAATAAACATCGCTGTTTCTATAGGGACAGTGGAGTTAATAGAGTACATTAAGTTTGTGGCTCATTAAACTAAATTCAATACGATTATTTAGACAATTTTAGGGGTTTTGTTAAGTTACAAAATAATAAATTATTATGTAATATTTTTAAAAAAAAATTCAGTAATTCTAGTAGACATAAATACGATCAGATCAGCCAGCATATATAACCTGCAGAAATAAACTGAAACAGAAAATTAGCACTAGTATCGATAAAGTATTAATTAAAATAAGACTAACATACTTAAAAGTAAGTATGGGTAAGTTACTAAAAAGGTACTGGTTAATTATCTAATATCTTATGGTTAGCACCAGCTAGGTATCTACTCCCATAGCTTTAACACAAGACTAGATCTAAAGCAATGCAGAGACGCTATTTAAAATATTAAAGAACACCAGAATTAAAACAAAGCTAACTGGGGCACGCATATTAGTTTTTGGCAGGACATCTAATGCAATAGATAAAAGAAATGGATAATGGAAGTTACTCAATGAAAAGGACAGAGTATACGGTGGGCTAATGTCATGTTATTAAAATCTGGGAAGGTTTATGACAGGGAATATTGGAAAAATTTGGAAAAGCCATGCACCCTAAGGGAGATCCATAATATCTCGGTATAAAAAACAGCTAATTTTACTAAAACTTAATTAATTTGCTTATTTTTAATACTTATTTTACAAGCTTCAATATTATTATACCATTAGAATTGATGTAACTTGGGATATGGAATAAAAGTGTAATTATTGTAATTAATGCCATCCCATAAGAGATTAGGAAGCGGACAAAATAGTTTTAAATACTTGATTTTTAATTAAATTTTATAATTTTACCTAATCATTGTGAGCTAACATTTCCAATCATAAAAATTATAAGAAAAATCAGAATGCCGAAAAAATTTGTTGACCTTCCGCGTCTCATTTGAAAATGAAAAACGAAAAATCACCTAACGCCATCCTATTAACAAAACTTCCTACTCGTATGGTAGAATCTCCCTTGCTTACACAACCTTACCTATCCTTTCTCTGTCCGCCCCTCCCGCGGCCATAGGTTAGGTATATATCATCTCTTGCCGTCCAAGCTCATCACATTACTTCGTTACTACCCGAAGTGACCCCTCACTAAGCATCATGAAAACCTTCGTAGCGGTAAGTCCAGTGTAGTGCCCGTGCCAGTGATTTAAAAAAAGTGTCAAGTGCTTGTGACGTTCGAAATTCAAAGTGCATCACGGATTGCCGTAGAACATAAATTATCGAATTTGAAGATCAAAAGTGTTCTGTCATTAAAAAATGTATGGCAAAGGAAACGTATCCTATTCAGCCTGTCTGGAATATAGCCGATGGAAATTGTGAATGAATCTTTCAATCAACAGTCGCGATGCACTTGGATTTTCGAATGTTATTTTTATTTATATATTTTTTAGTAACCAGAGGTCGTCCAGTGGTCGAAATTAGACCATAAACAATAAAACAAAAATATTATCTTTCTCCAGTCCTTCTCCATGTAAAGTTTAAGTCTTAAAAATGAGAGAAAGTATTGTTTGTTTTTCTATTTTTGAGTAAATGATTTTTCTTGCCTCCATTAAAGAGGTTGTACATCATCCCTATATTCTCCTAGTAAGCACATAAATCTTTTTAAAATTAGCGTTGAATTTTTTAAATAGATTAATTGGTACATGAAATAGGTCGAATAGGATTACTAAACCTATTTCGCTAAATAAGTATGAAGAGTCGTTTCATAATGGTTTTTATTGTTTGAATTTATCACTTAAACAATCAAGGTAGTTCGTTGTGCATTCATAAGTCAGCTTTAATGGTAGTTTCACACAAGATGATCGCGTTTTATCACGCGTTATACTTTTTATCTCCTACTAACGACATGCAAAGTTTCTACTAATTAAAGATATAGGTTTTCACGTAATAAAATCAAGTACCGTGATAAAGGTGTCAATTAAAATGGGGTCCAAAATTAAGACAATTTTCTTCAAACTACTTAGCTAGTCAATTTGGATTCGAGTAAAGATTGATTGGTGCTTGCGTTTATGGATTACTAGCTGTTGCGCGCGACTTCGTCCGCTTAACTTTATAAAATATAGCCTATGTTATTCCCTGATAACATAGCTTTCTATAGGTGAAAGAATTTTTCAAATCGGTCCATTAGTTTCGAAGCAACAAACAAAAAATCAAATTTTTCCTCTCTATAATATTAGTATCTTAAAGGTATTAGGACTGTATAGGGATATTATCACCTTTATTTTCTTTGTAAGTGATATCAATAATATCAAGTGATATCAAAAACCACTCGAAATAAATATGTCCATTTGAAAAAAAAAAACTGGCATTATAAAAATTTCTTTTCAAATTAATTTAATTTTCTAATAGGAATGTTTCCGCTCACCTAATGAATTTTTATAATTGGCCATTTGCAGTATACCTTCACTTGTACCCTAATTCCCCTGGTTAAGCAATGTTAATGCAAGTTCGCGGGTCAAAAGGTTGACAACCACTGAGATTGATATTATATTATTGCAATTATTAAAACGTAATTAAACTTATGTTTGAGAAGAAAATAAATATTTCGGTTGATTTTAATAATCATTAGTTGAACCGTTTTAAAAGAAATGGAAAGTGAAATATATTCAAAAAGATATTTATAATAATATCTCCAATCTCCAAGTAGCTAACACTTAATACCTAAATTTTTTCCGGAAGATATTCGAAAATTTTGAGTTATTATTCATCATTAAATACGTTTTTTACGTTGATTAAAATTCAAATAA
Source organism: Synanthedon formicaeformis (assembly GCA_945859745.1). Classification (NCBI taxonomy): domain Eukaryota; kingdom Metazoa; phylum Arthropoda; class Insecta; order Lepidoptera; family Sesiidae; genus Synanthedon; species Synanthedon formicaeformis. The sequence continues at coordinate 643,054 of OX243968.1, read as the reverse complement.
GTAAAAATTTGATTAAAATTATAAAATTTGACATAATTTTTTTTAACAAAAACACGAAAATTGTGTTTAGAAAAATTCTTGGATTGGCTTTCTCGTGATTACATAAGTAATTGTCATATTATATAAGGAAAAAATTTACTAAATTAACATAAAATTTACATGCGGTTAGAAGTAAGGACTTTCGCATTATTACGTCAGTAACGAAAAACCTATGTCACGTCGCAATCCACTTTGATTATCGATCAAGTTAGCTCTTGATATTTTAACTTAGTTTGCAATGAAAATATTTTAAAATATACCTAATTATTTTTGGTTTGTTTTAATTAGTTACTTATGCAGGTATATAAAAGTACTATAAGTACGTTAGCGTATTATATACATTTAAAATTTAAGATTGAATCAATAGAAATTTAAGAAGGAATTTTTGCTATAGATATATTAAGTGTCAAAAAAAACAATGAAAGAATGTGACTGTCTCGAATTAGATATTTGAATAGAGTGAAGGCAATGAAACTAAATCGTACACCGCGACTCATCGTGCGATTTTTATGCGAAAATCGTATTGCAATAGGCCGTGTTTAGAATACAGTGTGTTATAGATGATGACGCCATTGCAAAGAGTTTGAATATCTATGTAATTAAACTAACTTCATGAGGGCCTCTTTCACCATATGTCAAGTAGGCTAACCGTCATTTAAAGTCACCGGTCACCAGGAATAATGGAGCTGATATACCTGTGTTTGTACGGTAAAAGTCCCAAACATTAAAGAGAAAATAATTTAAAAAAATCGCCTATCGAAGGATGCACTAAACCGAGTGCATAATTTAATAAAACATAAAATTATTTTTAAAAGTAACTAATCAACACCTAACTTGTAGTTGGTGAAAGAGGCCCTCAATATAACATTAACATGTAATAATTTTAAATTTTAATTCAGTAGACAAGCATATTGCTTTTTAAACTGGATGTCATGTCACCTGAAAGACATGAAAATCATAATGTAGTAATAAAACCAGCAAACAAAGTTTTATAGAGATAATATGATAAGGGAATGATCTCGGGATCTTTTACTCTCGCACTCTATCTTAAGTATTTAGGTATACAAAATATGAAAATATTTTGTTTACAAGTGAGGTGATGTAATACGAAAGTTAATTATATAGTTTATTTACCTATGTTATAATTATGATGTCAATTTAGTATTAAACTGCAACTAATGACCACAGAGCACATTAAGGAGTAACGAAAATGACATTTACCTAGAACATAACCTTAAAAATAATGGCGGCAATCATGACAATGTTAGCGAACGAAATTCAAAGTTGAACTGTAATGGCGGTTTCGTGATTTCCGGTGAATCGCGGAAGCGTCGCCATTTTATGATGTAAGGAGATTTGATCATGTCATAGTGCACTTAATGCCTCATTACGTACGTAGTAATCATTACATACATTTATGTTGTTTTCTATTTTTTAACGTTTGGTGACAGTAACCACCATTTTACAGGTGGAATTTCTGTTATGTTTCGCTCTACTATTAGGTCTATTAAACTTACTCTTCACTACCTTAGCTCTCTTGACCAAAGCTTTACATATAGGCGACCAGCTATAAAAAAGATGCATAAAAAAGAATTATAACAAAGAAATATGATAGTTAATTGTTTTTTTAACAATAAATACATTTTCATCTTGCTCGAAAATAGCCTTAGACGATTTTCTGTTAAGGCCCTTGCTAATAAGTAGGTACGTTATAAAACTATGAGCCACTGTTTAAAGAATATTATGTCATCAATAAAGTGTATGTTGATTTTATAACTGTATTGTGAATGCTAATGTATAGTTATGGGGTTATGCTGGGCACTTTGATCTAGGAAGCGAATTACATAATCACGATACCTCATAAGTATGTGTGATGTACCTTCGCTCAACTTCTTCCTTGAATCTCACAAATTATTCTAATTTGAAATTGAGTAACGACACCGTTGGGACATCATACCTACTGCTCGACTAATAAGGTCCAATATAATATAACAGTTAGAAATAATTTTAATAATAATGAAATGTTTATTTTTGTTTATTTAGAATCAAATAATATTAAAAATAAGGAACATAATTTAGAAAACATGATTATGTAATCTATTAGACAGACAAGTGAGGCAATAGGAAAAATGAGGAATATGAGGGAACAGGACAGTAGTTGGCATTTAAAAGCTTAGGAACCGAAACATAACAGCACATTTGCTGTTGTTTTAGTTAGTACATCGCTAACAAAAAATCTAATTAATAAAACGACTCAACATTTTGATTATATTGATTATATTCAACTTAATTATATTCAAAATTATTTTTTCAAATATTTAACTTATAGCCTAATCACATTCTTATTTTTATTTTTATTATATGAGTTTACCTACTATTCTGTTTGCATCTATGCTATATTATTTTTTTAAACTATTTAAAAAAATCTCATTAGATTCTGTTTTTATTCAATACGATAATCCCATGTAAAGTAACATGACACAGACCATTATTATTGTACAAATTTCTATTACTTTTGCTGTGACCTTCCCATAACAGAATAGGTTCATGTCAAAGATCACGTTCCCACAGAGATGCTTCGGTTACCGCACACATTAATGCCGGCAATCGACCGGCCTCCGTGATGCAATCGTCTCTTCCTTCTGCCCTGTGACCCGCCACTTTCACTTTACAACTTCACACCTTATTTTTATTGTTACCGCATTCGCAATTATTATTATTACTTAGATTTAAATGACCTTTGTAAAAAATAATATAGTTTATTAATTCTGTTCCTAAATTATAGAGTTTTTTAAAGTAAAAGTCTGCTAATTTAGCTAATTGTTTCAAGCATCGTAATGATTTTTAATATTTATTTTTATTAGACTTTATTGACCCGCTCCCAGTTAAGAACGGATGCAAATTTTGTCTGCATATTATATGCACAAACCTTCTTCGTTTATCGCCCTTTCAATCGGTGAAAACTGCATCAAAATCGATCCGTTCGGTTGTTTAGAAGTTAGCGAAGAAATAGACAGAAGCGGACATAGACATTATTTCGTGATATGTACGAGTATTTATCAAATAATAATTTCCATACAGCTTTCTATTCGCATTAGTTAATATTCTGGTAGCAACCGTTCCATAATTTTAAGAGTATTCAAATTAATTTGTTATATCATTTTGAAGATTTCACCATTGTATTAATATACAATAGGTTAAAGGTCCACAAACATGTTTGTTAAAGTTAATAAAAAGTTTCAAAACAATTTTATAAAAGTGAAAACTTATTTACATATTCCCAAAAAATATATATTATTACATTAAATCTCTGTTCGAATATTTACTAATTAATTTAATAAATTAATTTGAAATCGAATAAATTAGAATTTTTAAAGTTTTATCAAATTTTACATCTTCCTTACAAGACAATAAGTGTGACATCGTGAACTATACCTACTATAATGTTTAAAATTAATTGTAGATATTTGTCTTCGAGAAAGTTAGCAATCAGTTAAGATGAAAAAAAAAAACATATTGTCACGTTATTACTCGTATATGGCACTTGACCTCGCGCAACACGGCGTAAAAAAAATTTCACCGACAATTAAATCGACTGGTAAAATCAAGCGAGTCGCCGGGAAAGAATTCGTTGTCTAATAAATATTGTGTAACAGTAGAAATAGCATCGTGATTCGTAATATTTGCATAGAATCCGAGTAAGCTTGTGAACAACTAAACAAATACGATCTATCGAATGAAATGGAAAGTTCAGAGATTGCGTGCGAGTCAATAAAATCAAAACTTCCATATTTTCCCAAAAAATTACAATCATCTTTTCTCTTATATACTGTATTTTTATGGGGAAAATCAGGCGGCCAATATTATTTTGGAAGGTTGATTCCATGGTTTGTGGCTACCATGGCCTATATGAACACAATAAGCAACTTTAGGGGGTACAAATGTCCAGATGATAATTTAATAAGTTGAGGACAGGGGACTAGCAATGACTTCCTTAATCATGCACCTAAAAATAGCAGAACAAGTGCTTCTTCTTCTTGACAGTCTTATGTAATATAGTCATTATTGCCCAGTTCACGACAGGGAAACGCACCAGTGCCTTCCCAGTACAAATAACGTAATTTCTTATTGTAAAAATTGGTTTTAAATTGTTAAACTTTTGTCCGCAGTGCATAGCCCTCGCTTTGGTGTCCTGCGCCCGCGCAGAGCCTCCCTCTGGCTACAGTTACAACCGTCCCTCGTCCGGAGGATTCGGTGGTTCATTCGGCGGTGGCTTGAGCCTCGGCGGCGGTGGTGGTGGTGGCTACCGTGCTGTTTCATCTGGATACCAGACCTCGGAAGGCCAAAACGTGGACCAACAACTCCTGGAACAAATCCGCCAAATCCTGTTGAAGGAAGAGTCATCATCGTCCTCAGGTTTCGGCGGTGGTTACGCTAGCGCTCCATCATCATCCTACGGTGCACCTTCATCCTCATACGGCGTTCCCTCCAGCACATACGGTGCCCCAGGTGGCGGACGTGTGGTAGGCATCAACCTTGAAGGAGTCCGTCAAGCTATCCAAGTAGCTCAGTTCGAACAATCCGGTGGTTCTTCCGGCGGTTACCCATCTGGTCCTTCCTCCTCCTATGGTGCTCCTGCCCGCGCTCCTTCAGGCAGCTATGGCGCTCCCTACTAAACGTGTAAACCAAAATCCAGCCATATGTTTATTTCACTCAAATCGAATACAGAATTGATTTGAAATAGACGTATATCCCACGTTATTCGGTTGCGATCGTAACATCTCCGAGCGCAGCCGAATGTTTAGTCTTCACAGCCGTGATCACGTACAATGTAGGTGATGCCGGCTCAGGCCCAGCTAACCATCTCTTCGGCCAACGCCTGCGACTATGCACGCACCCGGGTTGAAGACCTGCAGCGGCTAGCCAGTCATGTTTGGCTAAACGAGCTAACCAACGTCATTGTTGGTCGATTCGTGTAGCCAAAGATATGAAGTGGCTAGCCGCTCACATCGACTCTTGTCTTGTATAAAGTTTATCTTTAAGACTAGCTTAATTTGTTAATATAGTTTTTTATGTTTTTATTTACAAAAAAAATAAATACATTTCGACACCGTACCTTCTTGTCTTTTTTATGCAACCTATTTGAATTATTAAGAAATGATAATAATACAATATTATTGATTAATTTTAATAATGCTTCTAAACCTAAAAATTAAGCCATGAATGAAGCCTTTTTTTAATCAATCCATAGTTCTCACGACAAAGAACATATTACCTCTTAGTTATTTAGCAAAAGCTTTTTAACTTTTACTTGGCAATAGTTTATTAATCTGTTTATTTAGTTGAATGCGCTATTCTCTGGCACTACCAGTAGCATTTTAAAAATATATTTTGCATTTGATAGCCCAATCCTTAAGGAAGGCTACCAAGAATTACCGATACTTGCCCACATGTGCATGTCTCTGGCAATTTAAATTAAACGTCACGGCGGCTTGTAATATTCTGTGGCGGTGTTTGAAAGAAACCGCAAGACACATCTACTGTGTCATATAATGCATTATATCTGTATAGTGTGATTATTTTTTTTACATTAATCACATCATTATAACTTGTATTAGTGTGGGATCGTTTAAGTAGGTACCTACAGTCGAAAGCAGAAATTGTCACCCCATACTGCCTGTGCTTGGCTTGGCCCAAAAAAATTAAGTTCTTTATTTATACATTAATTACATTTTTACTTTTCAATGTTTCAAATTACTACTCTAAATTCATTATAATATTTTAAATATTTTCCAGGCTAATAAATAAATAAAAAATAATCTAGAAATTCAAATTACCTACTCGTAACGCAACAGTTATGCCGTCAGAAACCATATTTATAGTCCGTTGGCCTTAATCTATTAGGATTCCGCTTGAGGGCTTACTTTATGTTTTCGGGGTCGAGAAATCCGAAAATCGTGATCGCCCCCTCGAAATCCGCATCAGTCCAAAATTGGGAAAAATTGCACCCAAAATTTGTTTTTCGCGAATAACTCGAAAACTATTGCGAATTTCAAAAAGCGGTTTTCGGAAATTCGAAAGAGCGGAAAAAAGCCAAAAAAGCGTTATATTGACCATAACTTTTTTTTTTCAATACATCATCACTACAAGAATACACGAGGAAGGCGGTCATCAGAGAGGAACGGAGGCGTGTTGCGAAGCTGAACACCTGAAATGATGACCACGACCACTCTGTCAAGAGTGATACCGACGAAGAAGAAGAATTGTAGACCATTCTCTGCCTAAAATACGCGGGAATGTGCATTGTCTGCCATCAGAGGGCAGATTTTTAACCGATAGAGATACAACGAAATGCATACTGTAGACCTCTCTTACACGGCAGTTTTCCTGCTGTATTGTAGTCAAACATCAATTAAGAAATAATAAAATATAAATACGGTATTTTGAAAAACTTAAAAATAATATTATTTGAGTATTTTAAAATATTTTAACCTGCTGTAACAGTAGCTGTAGGTAGACATTAAAACTATCCAATTCCAAATGAAATGCATCCATCTGGGATACATTATCGCTAATGCGAATTATGCTATTACGAAATGCAATCACACAGTATGTAATCGCTTAGATCTTGTGACTACATCATATTACATAAGAGCAGATGATGGACATTGATTGTCCAACATTCGGAGCATCAGTGCGACTCCGATGTGGAAACCCAGCAATTAGCAATTGCAGTGACGGCGTTGTGAACATTTGCCACTTTTGTTATGGCTGCCATTGTCTAACATTGCGTAGGTATTATATTAACCTTTTCAATATTACGTAAATTGCCCCACAAACTTGTTTCATTGGATTGTTCATTTAGATTACAAATGTGATTCTCACAAAAACAGGGCAGGGCAGGCAGTTGCAGGGCTGAAAATTGAGACATTCCTAAAACCTGTAACTACTAACCTAACGTCTTCCTAACTGCTCGACGGATTTTGAATAGGTTTTTAACCTTTGGTTTTTACTGGTTTTTAATAATGAAGAGAGCGATAAACCAGGCTTATCGCTAACCCTTGGCGTATCGCTAGTTTTAAATGTAGGTTGTTTCTTGTCTATTACTAGCTAGCTCTTGTACGCGACTTCGTCCTCATAATTTTATAAAATATTTTAAAAGCCTTTGTTACTCACTGATAACGTAGCTTTCTATAGGTGAAAAAAATTTTCAAATCGGTCCAGTAGTTTCGATTCAATTCAAACAAACAAACATTCAAATCTTTCCTCTTTATAATATTAGTATAGTATAGACTATGTACTGTAGGAAAAATTAAACCTTTTTTAACATAATGTTGTGAGCTTTCGTTAATGTAGACAACTAAAATTCTATCCAAATTACTTACTTTCGAAATTTTTATTTGTATTGTAAGACAAATTACTAAAATTTGTATAGCAAAGTTTATTTTACTAGGGCCTCTTTCACCAATTACAAGTAAAATGTTGATTAGTTATTTTTAGAAATAATTTTCTGTTTTATTAAATTATGCACTCGGTTTAGTGCATCATTCGATAGGCGATTTTTTTTTTCATTATTTTATTTTTAATGTTTGGGACTTTTACCGTAAAAACAAAGGTATATCAGCTAAATTATTCCCGGTGACAGGTGACTTCAAATGACGGTTAGCCAACTTGACAGATGGTGAAAGAGGCCCTTAGGTTATTTGTAGTAGGTACTTAAATAAGTGTCTATTAGGTATGTCTGGTTTCTTGACAGGTGATTTGTCAATTTAATTAATTATCATTTAAACGACACTTTTGCTCAAATGACAAATAGTTAATAATTTTTAGCTTAACAACGTCAGCTTTACCAACCTTATACGGTAGATGCATAGAGCGTAAAATGCTTTAATTTTGTTCAGGAACTACTGGTTCGAATTGAAAAATTCTTTTTGTGTTTGATAGTCAATTTATCGAGAAAGGCCTTAGGCTATATAACATTTTTGAACGCAGACGAAGTCACGGGCAACAGCTAGTTTATAATCCGCCACCACATCTTTCAGTCAGTTCTGCCGTGGTCCAATAACAACTTCCTTTTAATTCTTAAAGCAAGGACTTAGCAGAAAAGCGTTATTTTCATCGCCTAGTTTGACTTCTTAGAGTAAAATCACAAGTTAGATAAAAATATAATCCTTAATAGACTATATGGAAAAAAGTTTGAATTTATAAAAAAAATCCATTTTCTGAGAAAAAAAATTAGTAAAATACTGCTAAAATAACTTACCTATTGTTCACAGTAATAAAAAATTTCGTGACAACTACTTTTGTTTTTAGGCTTACGTTTTACACTAAAGTGTGAATCGGCTACTTTTATTTCTTCTTCCATATTTTACACCAAAGATTTAAATCGAAGATGCGGTGTAATCTCCTCGCGCCATACTAAAAACACACCGAAAATTCTTAACAATGGGTTGGGCGCAGGCGCTCAACCCAACTACAGTTGCACGCCAGCTACAGTGAGTGACGGTCGCTTGTTGAGAGCGTCGCTATCGTCACAGTCACGTTTGAAGTACGGAATGTGTTGTCTGTGTTTAAAAGTGTGTTTAGACAAAGGTATATGTATTTTATACTTTTGTCTTTAGAATAATGTATGTTGTATTTTGTAACACACTTTCGCTAGTAATGCCGCATCTCTCGATTTAAATCTTTGTTTTACACAATATCTAAGAAAAACCTTCCAATTTTAAATCTGTTCGGTTATCTCCGAAGAGTTACAAAAATTTGTTGCGCAATATTGCACCTTAATTCATAGCACATTAGGTTGCAGTCATTATGGTAAAAATTATGTTCGGTTTGAGGTTAGTCCTTGTCACAGACTATGTACTATGTCCTCTAGACTATGTAGCAGGCTTCTTAACTATTAATGTGTAAATTACTGTTAATCAATATCTAAAAAATGGATGTCATATCTAAAATAAATTACTATTAATATTCTACGAGAGAATAAATAAAAATATTTTTTGAAAAAAAAAATCATTTATTGTTTCTTTCTCTTGATCACAATAGCCATGATATTAAAATATAATTTAAAAAATATAATTAATTATCTACTTACATTAAAATTGGCACTTGGTGAGCACAAATAAGTAAGTATTTACATTTTATTTACAATATAATACCTATTTTTAATACATCATTATTATGACAGGTCATGGAATATACAAGCTTTACTATAATGTTAGTTTGTTTATTGCAGAATTCGCAGTCAACATTTAGAACAGATTTAGACAAAGGAATTGCAAGAAAAAGAAATAAAAAAATAAAAATGTCACAGTCACATAGTATCGATGTATTTACATTAAAAGTTATTCATGGTCCCAAAATAATAACACTGCCTTTATATTTAAATAAATGTTAAAAATAACTATTAAAATCGTCATTTTTATGTAAAAAATAATTCCTAAACGTTTTTATAGAAATAAAATAATTTTGACTTTTTAATTAAATTGATTTATTTATTTATTTTAAATTGTATAATATTGTCTACAATTTTTTTTTGAGACAAAGTATCAAACCAAAATTCCAAATATGAAATTTAGGATATGCCACATATCGATAATTGTTCAATATTTACAATTATGACACTGACATTGCGACATAAAGAAAGCCTTCAATTTATTCTAAACTAAAAATCCTTTTTATTTTATTTATTAAACCCAAAATAAACTATAACAAAAGTTTTCGTTCATTTATTTATTTATTTTAATTTTATTTGTAACATTACTCGTAAATTTAGGAGATTTTCACTCTTTATTTCATAAAATGTAATAAAAAATTAATGAAATTTGTTATCTACTACATAACAATACAACCACATGTTACCAAGACCAAGGGTAAAAGCCTACACACGGCTCTAAAATCGTTGGCAATAGTAGGGAGCCCTCTGTAGTTTGTTTTTTAATCTCAGACAAAAATGACATTACATTTGACATGCATTACATACATTTCATGGTATCATTATATGCAAACTTAACATTTGCATGTGTCATTTTTGTCTGAGATTAAAAAACAGACTTTAGATCGCTCCATTGAACACCTTATGTGTAGGAAAATCGTAAACACAATTCGAGGCGATCAAGGGAACGATCTAGGGGGCTCCCCACCACTGCCCCGATATTACCACCGATTTTAGGGCCGTGTGTAGGCGCTTTTACTACAATCTTGAAAATTGCTATTATTTTTCGTTTGCTATCTTATCCAACAACCTTATTTCTTTCTATCCTCTTGAATTGACAGAATTTAATATATTATTACTTATTTAAGTACTTTACTTCTATGAAATATTCCCAATAAATTGCTCCAAATAAAAATCTCTTTTGACAATTTTCGATTACTAAGGGCCTCTTTCACCAACTACAAGTAAAGTGTTGATTAGTTACTTTTAGAAACAATTTTATGTATTATTAAATTATTCACTTGGTTAAGTACATCCATCGATAGCCGATTTTTTTTCATTATTCTCTATTTAATGTTTGGGACTTTTACCGTACAAACAAAGGTATATCAACAAAATTATTTCCGGTGACAGGTAACTTTAAATGACGGTTAGCCTACTTGACAATTGATGAAAGAGGCCCTTAATGTTATTTTTTCATATTAAAAATATATTATGACGGTCCAACAAGCAACACCGGAAATAGGCTGTGCGTCCTGACATGGTAAAGAGCATAACTGACTGTGGCATCCTCATACTCATGCATGAAATCCAATAGCACACGTGCTTTTATTAGTACTTTTAAAAAATAAAACTGTCATCTTTAGAATTGTGGCAATGCACTTTATATTTTTTTACTATAACATTCCAGTCTAAATTAGAATCTAGAGTGTGTCTAAAAGTCTAAATTAATGTAATATGATCTTGCTCCTTATTGAGACGTCTAATGTTCTGACAATCAAATATTCCACAAGGGGTGTTATTATAATTTAAATATTAACTAACATAACACATGCTACGAAAAAAATATATAAAAAATCTGAAACTATTTATAGGAAAGCATTTAATTTTATAATATTTATAACTAATTAATAAAAAATAGTAAAAATTAAATATTAAAAAAACCCTTACACTGTATATCTATTTGTTTGATTGGTATTTACATTAGGAACAATTATTTCTATTAAATCTAAATTTCTAATTAACAATTAATTCCAGTACATTCGACCAATTATATAAATATGGCCTTAAAAAAACGTCAATTAATTAATATAATATCATTTGTTAAAAATGCACATTTTTTTATATATGATAGGTGACCACTACATTTTTTAACGATTTGTTGAACTTATATTTATTTATTTCCGATTATATATTTCATTACTATTCATATATAGGTAATATAAACAATGAAACAGTACAGCCTTGAACTAACGATAATCTAGGTACAAAATTAAAACTATTTTAAACACTACATACAGCTACTGAAGTCCTAATCACTTGAGATATTTTTATGTGTGCACAAAAAAGATATTTCTCAAATTTCTGGTCTTACTGACATAAAAATAGACTTTATTCGGAGGGTAACAATATTGTTAAATTACGAAACAATAGGTTCACATTTTTTGTAACTTTAAAAATATATATTAAACTACAAAAAATTTCTGCAATTAAATGTTACTTACTGCAAAACAATATCTATGACCCTTATTGTTTTTTTACTATATCGATCGTATGTGAGCTGTTATAAAATAGTTGTAATTTATAAACCTAGAATATCGCGAGTCCATGACCTAGGTCAGGCACACTGTTTCTGATCGTTCCTTTTGGTAAATTATGTGGGAAAACTATGTCCAGCAGTGGACATCCAACGGCTGAAATAATTTTGAAAAAAACATTTCAATAGAGATGAAAACCCTTTAGGCGTTTTAGGTAAATAGAAACTGAACAGAAATTTGACATTAATTACAAAACCATGAGATCGAACTTTAAGAAGCTAAATTAGTAAGCTAATACTGAAAAAGTTTCACAATATATAAAATGAAATATAAAAATAAATTTTATATGAAATACAACTTCACCCATTGTTCATACGCCATTAAACCTAATATATTATGTACAAATATTATGCATAACAATATCAAAAGGAAATATTTTTTTTACAGATTTGTATGTATATTTTTTATATTATTAGGTAAATCTTGCCAATTCATATATAATTTATGTACCATGACGAAATATCAGTATAGTTCTACCTACGTCCAATATCGAAGTCATGCACGCACATAAATTAACCTCTAACTAAGATATTAAATGTTTTCTTTCTCCGTTCGTACAAAAATATAATAAAACTTAAGGTCTTTACAATTAAAGATAAGCGCAATTTTCGACCTCCCTTCAGAATTCCGAATGTTTTGTACATAATATAGAGATGTTACCTACAATATGTAATTATGTACTCGAATTCTTTACCTATTTTCTTATTTTATTTTTAGAAACAAAGTTTGCCGAAGCGCATATTTTTAATCGTAATATTGTTCAATCGAAAACAAAGAAAGCTATATCGTTTTGGCAGTAAATACAGATTACTCTTAAGATACTTGAAATTTTAAAAGCTCAAATGTACGATGAGATTGAAATGAGAGTGTGGAATCTCCAAAAATATTAAGTTAAAGCAGAAATTAAAATTTTAAAATCAAAATTAAAACATAAGAGCCACAAAAACCAAAATAACAACCACAAAAAAAGAGGAGGAAGAAATCATAAAAACGATGTTAACAAACCAAAATAGTATATCTATTTTGAGTTTTATATATATATTTATCCAAAATAGTAGCTATATTTTATCTAACAAGCTATTTTTTATATATGATAGGTAATCTGAATCACATACCATATCAAAAACGGGGTACAGTAGCATTCTCTGCTTTAGATTGCAATCCACATTTTAGCACCACGAAATTTCAACATGTTACTAAACTAATTAAAATTTGCTTAAATTTAACATTTACAAAAATTTGTGGGTGGTTGTCATTTTTGTAAATCAACATTCTTTACAGATTTACATAAGTCTGTCACCACAAAGTGAGGATGTACTGTTGATCAAAGTTTGAGGATATTGCATGTTTAGGAAAATTACATAACAAATTGTTCTTTACGCCATTTAATGCAATAAAAGATAGGTTTGCAAAGCAAATACTAGCTAACACCTTTTGCTTCCTTTTCCTGAGGCCACAACACTTGAGGATGATTCAACATATAGTAGGTCATGTGTTTCTCGCTACCGTACGTCGAAGCTTTAGTTCCGAGACACATCTGAAACTGACTCTTCTCCAAATTCTTATCACAGTTCACCGAATGGAAAATATGCACTAAACTCTCATCCGCCGCTCTATACACCGTCAGATTTGACTTGATCAACTTCTCAAACAACTGCACGTCCTCTAAACCCCACCCCTTAATGTTCAAATCGAAACCGCCCTGCCTTTCAAAATCACACTTATATATACTAAGGATACCGAAACCGAATTGTCTAAAGAAACCGTTGTCATCGTTTATTTCCCTACTATATTTCAAATCAGTCAATTCTCTCTCTGATTTTACACTAGTTTCCTCAGTGTCCACAACTTTAGCTAAATTTGGATCAGACACGTGAGTTTCACCTATATACTTATTGTAGTCGTCACCGTTAACAACTTCAGGGTTGAATTCACTGTACACTATTGGAAAGTAAACTTGGTTGTACTTTATTGTGTTAGTTCTTATCCGTCTAAGGGTTTTGAAATTGAACATCATATCGACGTCTACAAAGAACGCGAGATCTTCACTCGAACACTGCTTAAGGCCTTCAGTTAACGCGGCACCTCTGGAAAACGCCGCAGAACCCATTTTCACTAAATTAATTTCTTTCCCATAAATATTCTTATAATAATCTATTAGGGATTCAGTATTTTTGTAGTCCGTTGGACTCGCACTGTCTAAATATAAAACGACTATAAGTTTCACAGCCTCGTCACTCTTTAACACTACATCTTCGTAATTTCTCATAAATCTGCCGAAAATCTCTTGTCTTCCCGACAGAGGCATGATAAAATTAATCACTCTTCCATAGATGGGATACTCCTGCACGTCGGTACTCCATTTCAAAACGTTCGGCAGATTGTTCTGTAACTTCATAAGACCGCTTTCGAGAGCCTCTCTTACATTCAACTTCCCAAAATCTAAGAAACTATTCTGTTTTTGGTTTGATTCATCGAAATCCTCGTATTCATTTTGGTAATTTTTAAGGTTGTTATCAATGTTATCAAGCATTGTAACGTCTTCTAATGGCGGTGGATCTCCCATAGGCAGTTCTCTTATCTCCATTCCTGGAATCAGTAAATAAATAATGAGCAAAAAATTTTCTTAATAATTTTGGTCCTTATATCTTGTTTTACCGATATATTTTTGTCATTAGCCCTTAAATAAAGTAGTAATAGACTTAGCGCCTCTTTCTCAAACGTCAAGTAGACCAAACTGTCATTTAAAGTCACCGGTAACCGGGAATAATTTAGCTGATATACCTTTGTTTATACGGTAAACGTCCCAAACATTAAATAGAAAATAATAATAAAAATTCGGCTATCGAATGATGCAGTAAACCGAGTGCATAATTCAATATAACAGAAAATGATTTCTAAAAGTAAGTAATCAACACCTTAATTTTAGTTTGTGAAAGAGGCCCTTATATTTAAACTGCCCAAAAACGTAATGTATAAAATGATGCAAAAGTTCCTAAGATAAAATGTGGATAATGCAAGAAAAAAGACTAACCAAAATGTTAGTGTATTTAGGTTGTATTCAGATATGTACTCAGTGTTGGCAAATACGAGGCAGCCAGAAGTAGCATTCTAGATAGAAGCTTAAGAGTCAGCGCGGACCGACGGAGTGGCGGCGAAGAGACTAATGAGCTATCATTTGAAAATCGACTTTAGTTTCTTTAGCTGAAGCTTCACCGAGCGCCGCTCGACCGCGCTTGCCGACGATAGAGTAGTTTTTTTTTAATTATACCACTTTCAATCACATGCTGAAGTAACTAAGTCGATTTTCAAATGATAGCTCATTAGTCTTTTCGCCGCCACTCCATCGGTGCGCGCTAACCCTAAGTCTGCCTCGTTTCTAGTTCAATTCTCGAAGACCTTATAGTGCAGAGCTTTTTAAATCAATGGCTTCCATGCGACCCTATTTAAAAATAATACTAACCAGTAAAGGACTGTTGTAAGTACGCGTGCCTCCTCACTGCCGCCGTCATCTTGCGACCTCTATACCTTCGGTACTTGAGCAGCAAATCCAGTACGTGGTCTACTCCGTGCAAAGGGTCCAATCGCGTGTAGCCATACAACAGTTCGTTGAAATCTATCACTCTTCCACGCTGTCGTGATGGCGCGTTAATGATCTCCATAGCCTAAAAACATAAATAGATCCAATTTTTTTCTGTAACATATTTTGAAAATTTTGAGGAACCCCTTGGTCGAGTGGTTAAAGTGCTTGCTTTAACGCTATCTGAAGTGTCACGGTTTCGATTCCCGCAGAGCCAACTGCAGATAAACTTTTCACAATAATATTATAGGTGCATAGCTATGCTATGGATCTGGAAAGTAGTGGCAGAGCACTTCATTTGGGGAGACCGTCTGACAGCAGTAAGCAAAGCACCCATACAGAAGATCACCGTGAAATAACAGCATATATGCGGTTATTTCGGTGAGTCAGTAAAAGTTGCCAGAGCTCATTTTCTTATGCCTTCCTAATCCTTAATTTTATGTTAATGATAGTATATTATAGGTGACCTCTTGTGTTATGGCGACGGTAGCCACCTACCATCAAGTAGGCCGTCTGCCTGTCTAACTACCTTACATTAAAAAAAATAGTTTATAATTTTTGTCTAACCTCTCTAATGACGTCATCCAAAGCTTCTTTGAGCGGAGATTCAATTCTTCTTTTAGGATTCAAGTGAGATATCGAGTAAATAGATTTACTGATGAAATCGAACGGTATAATGTCATCCACATTATTTGCTTTGTACCGTTTCATGTCTATTGGAGCACCTGAAAAATTATTATATTATTTACGTAAGTATCGACATTTGTATAGACATTGTAATATATATATATATATATATATATATATATATATATATATATATATATATATATATATATATATATATATATATATATATATAACTAGCTGACCCGATCAAAAAAAAAACTGTACAATTTTAGGATTTTTCTCTTCATAAGAACCTTCCTCATACTTACTTTAACGAATATTTGAAAAAAAAAAACATCGAATAAGACCCAGTTTTGTTCTTAGCAACACAAAACATGTTGCGATTGGTTTTTATTTATATACACGTAGATATATTTTATATTTCAATAATAAGTTGATCATTAAAACTATTATAATTTCTTGGAATTATTTTATTACATTTTTTCAAGTGTACCTACCTAGGTACCTACATACTAATTAACTATCTGAAGAGTAGTTTTAAATAAGTTTTGTAATTAAATACTTCTTGTATCTCTCTAAAGAAACAAATTTTTGCCCCAAAAGAGCCTGCCAAGAATCTACATACAAATGAGATCGATCAACAATTAAATAAGGTGTTGGTAACATGTAAAAAAAACTGTACCTAATATTCTGTTATCTCCCAAGTAATTTGGCTGCCCGATCTTTTCAGGGAAGAGAGGAATTCCACCGGGCAGTGTGTAGTCTGCGACCTGGTCTTCCGGCACGCCAAGTTCCTTCAATGCGGTGGCTATGTCTCGGTGAAGATTCAGCGACTGTTCCCTTAAATCTTGAATGTGGAGATTCTGAAAGTATAGTTGAATGCAACGGTACAATTTACATCTATCTAGGATTCTATTTAAGCGTAAGGTTCTGTATCAGTCTATAATATTACATAATTATACATTTACGCCTCACTGTCAAACGCAGGGATTCCAAAAAAAAAACAGAAAAATAACACTTGTGTCTTCTATTAAGACCTTAAGGCCCAGGGGCGGCTACCATTTCTAACAATGATTACCCATTGCAACAGTTTAAAAACCCTGACCATTAATGCTGGATATTTTAATATGTAAAACATTTTCATCCACGAAAAAAAGGGGAAAATTGTAAGCACATGGCGCGGGTTCCATTTCGTTACAATGAAAGATGAAAGTTGAGCTTTTATATATTTTTTAATATACAAATAATGTTACAATTATAATATTATTTGTTAAAAAAAGTCACATATTTTATGTGAACTTCCCGGAATCCCTAATGCAGCAAACCTAGGCTTTAAATAAATGTCCACAATTGTAGAACTGAAATATAGTGCCCAATGGCTAGGGAAGCCTTAAAGGGAATGGCTCGTAGCTGGCAACACTAACGGAATTAATTACTTTGCACGCATAACAAAATGTTGATATTGATGTTCAAAAAAAAATATTTTAGTCACCTTGAAATAGGAATGAAGCCGATACATCTGACGATGGTCTTTCACTGGATGCAACGTTATAGCTCGGTGCACCTCCCTCTTCTTGAGGCTGCCCGTGTATGCCAGCGACCCGCTGCCGTTGTGGTGAAGAATTGTTTGCATCTGAAAATTATGAATGAAATTGCATTAGGAAAATTAATTAAGCTTGATTCTAATCCATACTTCCATATATTATTAATGAGAAAGTAACTCTGTCTGTCTGTCGTTACCTATTCACGCCTTAGCCACTCAACCCAACCGATCATCCAGAAAAAAGTACCTACTGTTCCCAGGGGATCACATAAAATAAAATAAAATCTAACGCCTCGCCAAAGTGTTATAGCAACAAGAGGTCTCACGCAAAAACAGCTGAACCGATTTGAATGCAATTTGGCACACAGATAGCTTATTACCTGGATTAACATATAGGATACTTTTTGTACTAGAAAACTATTAGGTTCTCGAGGGATCATCTGAAAATATAAAAACACTCCGTGACGACGGTGGCGCCACACACACACACACTTTGTATTAATTTTTATTTTTTTCAAATATTAGTGTTACGTGTTAAATGAACCATGTCTGCGTCTAATTTTATATTCTTATTGCATAACCTTGACGACAAAAACAAATAAAATTATTTATGTCAACAATAAGAGACCTTGTACCGATGAGATAATCTATGCCCGCAAACGATGTACACATCATCTTGCAGTAATAATATTAGCCTTTTTTTAGTCCCCATACTTTCTAGTTTCATGGAAACTTAGTAAATTTAACAAATATATTAATATCTAAGCGTGAAAATGATTTATTCCGGGAAAATATGGAATTAAACGAAATTATACCTCTTTTTATTTAACTTAATTCAAGTTCATTCAGTGTTTAATTCGCTAACATTGATACATTTCAGAAAAAAACTACCTTAAAATATTTTATAGATAATTAATTATCGGTATCTGCTAACATAAAATTTCTTAATAAACTACCTTCTCTACTACCACATTCTTTTGAAAAACTTTAATAAAATAGAATATCTATGCTATTATACTCGTAATTATAACGCATTCGTGTGACAATTTTGATTTTACTACCATAAATTTACATACCACGGACTTATATATTTATTATATGAAAATCGATCCAAAAATTCAAAGTATAAATGAAGTATTCCAAATGAAATTCCCATTTAGCCTTATCCTACTTTGACGCATAGTTTGATATTATTGTTTAGGGTCACGTCAATACGACGGTGTATTTGTTGACATTTAAATTAATTTACCAACTTATCTTTACTGTAGGTTACGGAACTATATGAAGATTAATTTAAATGTAAATGCACGATAACAACTTAGTATTAAAATAACATTCGAGTCCAGTTCGAGTAACAATCACAACATGCGAAATGGAGTCAATCTCCTGATAGCTGTCAATGTCTTTTCAATGTTACATTGTGAGCGTAATCAAAAGAGATATTATTTGGTTTACACGATTTTTATCTGGCTAAAATATTGTTAATATTTTATTTTTATTTTACATCATTGTAATTTTTATTACTTCTAAGTAAAATTCAGACACGTTTGGATAATTTGTGTTTTTCGTTAATATCTTTTTAAAATATTGTTTTCGGCTAAATGCTACTGTCATAAATGTATATTTATCAGCATATTTATCAATACACATAAATGAATTCATATGTTTTAATTCTAATCATTTTTAAAAATCTTACAATCGCATGTGTAACTTTTGAAAAACAATTGAAAAAAAAATGGCAACAAAATTAGTCAATTTTGATGATATTTTAATCTACAAATTTATTTTCTATATTTGATTTCCATGGTTAATAATTAATGGCTAAAACTATCTAACAATAGTTAATTTGTGTCATTTTAATTTTTGGAAGTTTTTAAAATGACAAAAATTAAAATGACACAAATTCAATAGAATCATGGTTGAAAGTGGAACAAATCACATACACGAGTCCCACGACGAGCCATAAAACTTTGTTTCTCACACTTGTAATCTACGCTATTATAATATTAGTGTTAGAGTAGACGCCAGATGTTGAATATATACTGAAATCTAGGAAATAGTACAATGTTCGCTCGCTTTCAGCATTACGTTATACTCATAGATCAATGTCGACATACATACTTTGTTTACGAGAATAAACTCACGGTTTGTTTTGCAATTTGGATACAGAATTGACTAACGTCACTGGAATATATTTTTGAGATGGGAAAAAAACATCGAACTCGCGACCTGTAACCGTAATGTAACCGACACCGACACCTCTGTTGACAATTATAAAAGAACAATAATTTCGAATAAAAATAGTAAACGGCTAGTGATATTCCAAAAACATATTTTTCAGCGCTGACAGTTTATAAAAAAGAACAATTTTGAGATGGGAAGAAACCATTGGACTCGCGACTTGTAATTGCGTAACCGACACCTCTGTATATATAAGTATGTACTTTCCTGACGATTCAAAAAATACACACGTAATTGTTCAAGTTTTCACTTCTGTCGGCACTCCCGGAGTGCGCCTGTTTTTTTATTGTTTTTTTTTTTTTTGCAACGCCATATTTAATACCTTTCTTAGTAGGATCGGGACGAAACACAACCCCAAAGGTTGACAAAGGTTTAAATTATATAATAGTTTTTTATTTTATTACAAAATGTCTACAACTTGTAATCACAAGTCATAATGTCATAAATTATAAATAAAGTATAAATCAATCGCGCGGGCTTGATTTATTTTACACACGCATAACTTTAATAATAGGAATTTATTGTTCATTAGTTTATAACGCGTGCGCCATCGACCTATTTATAGGTGTTTAAACCGAGAGCGAATATGTCGACGAAGATAAAGTACTTTGGAAGGTGAAATTACCTATTGCACTAGAATAATTTTATTATTATTATATTTAACATTTTAGAATTTTTTTATCTCTGGCTACACTTCAATAAAAGGAACATTGGTATTTTTTTATATTGCTATTTTTTGGAGTTTACTCCTTATGGGAATAAAATCAAAATTGTTACACGAATGCGTTGATTTTTTCTATTTTTTGAATATTTTAGAATATTTGAAATTTCAGAGTATTATTTACAATATTATTTACAAAAAGGACCATGTTATTCTTTACGGTGTGTTTGATTGTAAAAATTTAAATTTTATCTGACACACACAATTTTTTTTGGAAAGTACAGTCAAGAGTATAAAATCTTCAGGCCTTATCAATGGTCTTGGTAAGCTTAACGCAGGATGAAAATCCAAATTAAATCCGTCGAGCAAAGCTAGTTAATAAATTCGTAAAAAAATCCAAAGTATAGACTTGGAAAGACTAGAGAAATGGAAAGAGAAAACTATAATAAAATAAATAAATCAAGTACTTTTGTCGAAACTTTGCACGAGTCGTTACAAGAAGCGTCACAAAAACGTTACACTGAAACGTCACAGAAAATTCGACCTTGCGATTTTACTTTTATCGCGCGCAAAGAGTTTCTCTTCAAAAATAAGAAAAAAATCTATCCCTGATAAAAATACTTATATGTATATGAGCAACAAAGATTGAACAAAAACCTAAGACAAAAGGGCGCGGGCGCAGCTATTTTTCTAATAAATAATAATTTAATCGTGTCTACAAATGACTATGAAAAAAAAAAAACAATTTTCAACTCGTCCAAGTTGAAAAGCGTGACTCAATGCTCAGCATTGAGCTCGCGTTGAAAGTGAAATTGTATCAGACATCAGACGCGCCAACTATGGTGAGGCAAGTTTTTGATAGGCATTGTGTGTTAATTTCATCTCACAAAATTACAACGATTATACTTTCACTTAATGTAACTGTTACAGTAAAAGATACTGTGAAATCTAAACACCCTTAAAATTTAAAAAAATTATACCTACCTACATATTTTTTAATTGAATTAACGTCTATAAATTTGCTTTCATATAGTGGGAGAAAATTAAGAAAAGTGATAACAAAATCGGAAGATACAGTGTGATGCTGTAGCTACATATCTATCATCTAAAAAAATCTATCTCTAAATATCTATCTCTAAATAATAAATTAAAAAAATAAGTCTACATAATGTCCAAATGGAAATGCAAGTTGCGGTTAGAACCCAACAGAAACGTACAAAGAAATCCAAATTAAATTAAAAAATATGAACATACTATATTTATATATTATGTATATTTTTCTATTTTCAAAAACTAGGTAGTCCAAAAAATACTATAGAGAAATTATTTGAATAAAATTAATTAAAATTATTTTGCAATAGGATACCTTTGTAAATTGTTTGTAAATAGGCTGCGATATAAGAGCTTAGTTGTACGAGTGTTGGTAGAACGATGGTGGTCTGGAAACCGGTCTGCGAGTACCTTAAGCGGCCGTGGATATCATTTCATAGCGTTATAGTAACGTGAAATCTGTGTGAAAGTTTCAACCTCTAACTAACTGTCCTCCGTTCCATTTATTATTGTCACAATCAGAGTTAGTCCACAAGTCTTTTGTTTTTGTTATACGGACGATCAAACCCATATATTATCTTTACGTAATAATCTGGCCCGGTTTCGCATGGATGCAGTTTGAGTATTGTGACGTCACATGGGCTTAAAAATATTGAAAAAATATATTTTGGTTTATCTCTGACATATTTTATAAAAATATAAATATTTTAAACGCGTAAATCTTTAAATTATAATAAAAATTTGCATTAAAATAATCCTCCGTGTTATGAAAACTAAGCTAAAATATATAGTTTACATAATTGGACATAATATAATGACTCAAAAATAAAATCTGAAATATTATTTTATCAGAGAAACTATCTAAAATGTTATTTTTTTATGAAATTACACTTAGTACTTTTACTTCGAGTGTCATAATTGGAATCACATTACGTCGTACCTGTTCCATTGTTTTCTATAAAAGGACAGGCCGCTATATTGCAATTTTTACAATAAAATAGAATATTTTAAACTCCCAAGAAATACCTCGGATATGAATAACTGAGTGAGGTTCAAACTTAAATAAAAATCATTTATTTACTGAATATCTTGGGAGTAGATGCATTGCGTCTTATATTCAGTCTAAAGTATCCAATATTTCTAAATGTTATATTAATTATATTACTTCTAGCATTCATCTCAGATCAAGCTCAGCATCATGTACGAGTTGTAGTTTATAAAATTAAAATTGTTAGCTTTTATACAAAAATAATAACATTTAAGTATCATTTTTTTAAACAAAATATGTTTGAATTGAGCCTCACAATTTGCTTAATAAAAATGAAACGTTTCTACTCAATAACAGTTCGTTTAGATTATTGCTTATAACTAAAGTAGGTTACTGACCTACATTGAGAGCTAGACTAAATTCATTTGACATTGTCTTACCTTATTAATATAATATTATAAATGCGAAAGTTTGAGAATATGTTTGAATGTTAAACATTAATGTAAGATGGTTAGTGGTTACTAAAAGGTTACTGAAAGGTTACTGAAACGCAATGTTTCCTGTGCAGTAGAAAGGTTAATTTGAGGATCAAACTAAGCAACCTTAATCCAAACATTAGGTACTACTTTGTGACAGACGTCACAAAAAGGCAACCACCAACCATATTAGAATTAATTAAAGTTAGATCCAATCAATGTGAGTAAAATAGACCTAAGTAAATATAACAAATTAAAATATTAAAGTAGTTTCTCTTGTTTTATTTTTAAGCTCCATGAGTTACGAAGTTGATCAAGGAGGTCGCTCAAGGAAACAGTTTGAGAAACACTGTATTCAAATTTCATAAATGTACAATGAGAATACTACATCGCTAGTCTGGAAAAACTTTGCCACGAGATTTTGAAGGTTCATTATTAATAAGAAACCATACTGAACCACTTATTTATTTACTTTTTTTATTAGATGGGTTTGCTCTTGATCAAAGCGAGCTCACCCAGAAGATGCCTATTCACTCGAACTTTGAAAATATTTGGGTTATATGAGGTCAGGAGTTACAAACCTTGGCAGTGCGCATTATAGATGATGTTTTAAAACGCTTGGTCCCAAAAATAGGGATTTCGACAAGATGAGGATGGTAACCAGCCGTATGTATGTATGTCCGATGGAAGAAAGAAGAAGGCGGTATGTGCTCATGCAATGTCTCTTTGAACAAATTATACTTCCATCTTACGAAACAATGTCAATCGTGCTTCTTTCCGAAACACTTAATCCTGCATGAATGAACTATTTCCTAAACGGCAATAAGTTCTATTCGTGGAGCGGTGAAGTTGGAGAATAAGTGGGCGAGTTCTCTTCCTACATTCCAATTCTGTTTGATGGAACACTGTCTTCCTGTGGACATTTCAAAGTTACGACCGATCGTACAAATTGCTGTCTCGCTGCTGGTATACTACCTACTAGTTAGTTATACATAGATAGTTCTAAATAACTTAATTTTAGTATCAGCAGTAGACTTATTCAGTAAAATAGAAAAAATATATACATATTCATATTACTTACCTACTTTTTATAGATAAATCAAAGATAAATAAGTAATACTATGACGTTTATTAATTACTAGCTGGCGCCCGCGACTTCGTCCGCGTTGAAAAAAAAAGTAGCCTAGCCTGTGTACTGTACGTCTAAATGTTTATCTACCAAGTTTCGTGAAAATCAGTTAATTCGTTTAAGAGTTATGGAGATACATACATACAGAAAAAAAATCGAAAAATGGTCAATTTAGTTTCAGTATCATGTATAGAGCCTATAAACACGATATCTCTGAAAACAAAGTAACTTACTCCATGACCAACCCTTACAGATTTATTATTAGTATTGATGATAATATTATAGGTGCTTATTAGTTGAGAAAAATTATTATAGAATAATATTTATAAACTAGGGTATTTTTTTAATAAATGTTTTATACACAGCAAAAGTTCCGCAAGAGTTCAATTTGCATTCTGCAGTCAAACTAGACAGACATCTAGCGGCAAAACTATTCCTTAAAGACGACCAAAGAATTGAAATGTCAATAAGTTATTACTCTTATTAATCTTTTTGATATTTCACTCAAAAGAAAGGATTTCCCTTTTCACCTTTATCGCTAATAGCAGAGGCAAAAGCTGTTACCCTTTTTTTATACTGTCAAATGGATGTTGTTTTTTTTTTATATTATTAAAGGTGGCAGGCAGGCTGACGGACATGATGGAGGGACAGCATGCAATAAAAGAGTGGTAAACTCAGACTCAATAACAAAGCCAGTAGGTTTCGAATACAATATATTTTTTATACTAATTTTCATTTTAACAAGACATTCAGTAGTTTTGTTAAAATCTGTTAAGCTATTACTTTAAGTGTTTCCACTTAACAGTACACTTAAAAGGGCACTTATACTTAATGGGTATGTGTAACTTAAGCCACTTCGGTTACTTCAAAAGAAATTTCCAAAAGAAATTTACACTCAAAATCGTTATTATTTCTTTTTAGAATCTATTCTAGACTATAGTCTATTTTCTAAGCTAGATGAATCACAAGAAACACCAAAATATAAGTATTTTATTTTCATAAAACTTGCCAGTATTAAATTCGAAAAATATACTTCCACATTTGACTACTAGGTTAAGTATCTGTCATCCATCTTAGATCTCGTAAAAAAATGACACCAAAACTGCTTTTGTGTTATCTTGATAAAATATATTTTAACTTATGTCAACTGCGATCTGAAGGTTCATTCTAAAGTCAATATAAATATAACTTGTTGTTTCACGCGTCTTCGTCCGCGTAGTTTTATAAAATACTAGTTGGCTCCCGCGACTTCGTCCGCGTTGAAAAAGAAGAAAGTAGCCTATCCTGTGTCCTGTATGTCTAAATGTCTAACTAAATAGTTTCATAAAATTCAGTTATTTCGTTTAAAAGTTATGGAGGAACATACATACATACCTACGCTCACAGACTTATTATTAGTATTGATTGATGATTGATAAGCCTATGTTATCACTAAAAATGTAGCTTTCTATAGGCGAAAGAATTTTTATAATCGGTCCAGTAGTTTTTAAGTTTATTCATTACAAAGATACAAATCTCTCTTTATAAATAAAACAAAATAACTAACAAATTATACCTACCAACCTATAGGCTATTGCTTCGTCAGAGTACACGAGTTACGTGAGTAGCAACAATCAACTTCTTTGGCCATTTACGTCGAGTAGACAAGACAAGAGGATATATCA
Organism: Synanthedon formicaeformis; assembly: GCA_945859745.1. Lineage (NCBI taxonomy): Eukaryota > Metazoa > Arthropoda > Insecta > Lepidoptera > Sesiidae > Synanthedon > Synanthedon formicaeformis. The sequence continues at coordinate 617,302 of OX243968.1, read as the reverse complement.
ATTTTGACTCCCCTCCTGCTTATGCCATCTTCAGAATGGCTAATGGATTAGGATTGATGTTTTTATTAAATTTTAAAGCAGTTAGCCTCCGTCATGTTTTATTTAACTATAGGTTTTGCCGCGACTTCGTCCGCGTTCGATCGCTACCAAACTTCACAGGATCACCTGTGAAAATTGTCTGAAAATTTCATCAAATCGGATCAGCGGTGTTGGTGTCCATAGGGAACATACATACATTTATACACACATTGCTTTTTATATAGAACATAGATGTACAAAAAAGGCCATATTTGTTACCTTTCATCTAACAAGAAAGTAATAATTGACACGTTTTAGTGAATTGACAATGTTGACATTGGGTGAGAAGCCAAATCTATGAGTATGAAGTTGTGAACCAATGTTGAAAAAATGGAAAGGTTTACTGACGCACTACCACAGCGAACTTGTTGACGTCATTGAGATCGTAGAATTCACGCATGTACCAAACACGTCAATAGATACAAAGTTAAAAAAATACAATAAATTATCTAACTTACAACTGAGTTTATTAAATTACCTAAGGCGGAAAGACTTGGAATTTTTACAACCTCTCATGAGAAGAAATGGTTTTAAAATTATTTTAACAGCCGAATGGCCGGACAACAAAGAAAGTTAATAACGGGGGCCCTTTTTTCAACTTTTTTACCTACCTTTTTTTTTTAATTAAATCCTTACCTACATTTAATTTATTTAAAATAAAAAAAACAACGTAATATAAAATGAAGATTGAAATAAGTTTTTTTTAATCAGCACTCCTCCAAAAAGAAAAGCTAATAAGATTCCTATTACAAACAGGTAAAAAAAATACAATTTAAAGAAACATTTGAAACCCAAATAATTAATTTGTGTTTAAAGGTGAATTCGGACATCCCCTTAAAAGAATTCAGATAAAAAATATAAAGCTTAATTAAACCTGTTAAGGTTAATGTGTGTGCTGGCAGCGATATACGATGAAGTCGCGGACGCACGATCGCACTGCTTGGAATTGTCATCAGAAGAGGTCGTCAGGTTGCGGTTAAGGTTGAGAGTCAGGAGAGAGAGGTTAAGGTCGTCAGGTTGAGATTGAGGTTGAGGTGAGGTTACGGTTGGAGGGATGGTTGGCGAAGCGACGAGGGGCCCTCACGTTCCGTCTGGTGCAGGTGCTCTCGAGGCATGGTTGCTTCGGGCGTTACCCTCATCGGGTGGCCGTGACAGGGCAGTTGACACTGCGCTGCGTTGCCAGTATCTTGATAGAATGACTAAGTGTTATCCTATCAAGATACTGGTGTAATTGGCGATGGTAGCCATCTATCATAAAAAGACTACCTTTTGATGATAGATAGCTACCATCGCCAATCCTCGGAGTTTTTACAAAAGGAATTAAAAACATTATGAAAATTTGGACACATTTTATGTTTCAAATATTGTTACTTAAAATTATTGCCTAAACTTTTTTTAGGTTCAAATAGAGAATCATACAATAATTCTTTCTTTGAAAGTATAATGCTTAGAAAGCAATAGAAAGCAAAGATAATGACTAATGCTAAATTGTATTTCAGCCTGTATTGTTTTAGTAAATACTTAGTATTAAAAATTCCATGTTACTCGTAAAGCTGAATAACATAATTATGAATCATATTAATTCGAAATGAAGCCGGTTTTAATCAGTTCGTTTTATATCGTTCAATTATTTATTTGAAACTGTTATTTTTCCTTATTTTATTTTTCATCACTGTTAACTCGTCGATTGAAAGAGATATTAAAACATAGGTACGTTAGGATTTAAAAAAAAATGTTTATTTACTGTCAGAAAACTCGTTTTTACAATTTTAATTTGTGATTGAGGACTCCTTTTAAACGGGAGCCTTTCGCTCTTCCATAAAAGCTAGTAACCAAAAAATTTTTCTAAATAAGAAAAAAGAAAGAAAATTTGTAAATAGAATTAAATTGTGCTCGTGTATGTGTGTGATAAATGTTTAAATGAAGCATTTCTGCTATGTCTAAATAGAGGGAAAGTTAGGAAACATCAAAGCTTTATCTGAATATTCAGTTAGATATACTCAGGACCTACATAACTGCCTGCGTTATATTTGTAAATTTTCAAGGTCTTAAACAATTTTAATCAAAATTTGTTTAGTAGTTTAATTTTGAAAAAGCGAAAATCTAGTTACTTTCGTATTTGTAATAAATATAAACTGTACCCTATGCACAAAGGTATCGATTAGGAATTCCAGATTCATTTTCTCTATCCCAATTCTTTATACTACTAAGGTAGGCAATCACTATAGCACACAGGTATGGTGTTGTTTTGTTAATAGGCATTGCCTATTAATAAAATTTTAAAATTTAACAAAACAATTTTTCAAAATTGTATGTCTTTGTTTCTTCCAATTTTAAGTGGCCTCTTACTACGAGTATATTAATATTGTGTGCAAACAATACAAATATTATTAATTGCTTACCCCTTTTTAAAAAGTTAAGTGGCGTTTGGCGTAACTAAACCATTGCGAATTGCTTCTAATAAAAGTAGTCGGTCAAGAAACCGTTCCGAGGTCAATGCTCTCCCAAAACATTGCATTAATCGTTCGCTATTCATTCAATTGTGTTAATAAAAATATAAGAAAATTTTATAGCATTTTTGTTTACATAGACAAGTACCTATAGCATTGTACGTAACTATAGCATGTTTTGAATCCATAGGCAAGTAGGTAAAGAATATTGGATTTTATGCATTTTATGATCCCTTGGGAACAGTACTTTTTTTTGTATCCCTATTTTTAGTATCCTTTCTTGTAAGTATCCATCAGGGAACTTGATATGAATGATATCGATTTAATAGTTAAAGCGTGCAAAAGTAACAGACATACAGAGTTACTTTCACATTTATAATATTAGTATGGATATATAAAATATCATGTATAGATTCATATATTAAAAATGTACACATATTTTTTTATGTTAATAGGCGTTTTTTGTAAAATATTTGCTTGTATTACAAAAAACGCCTAGATACATATTTTACATATTTCTATACTCAAATGGTTAAATTAATTTAATTTAATTTAACCATTTGAGTATAAAAATATGTATACTGCGTCCTTATATGCAATAATTTAAGACACGTGTATACTATTACGCATTATACACGCATTATTCAAACAACGAGGTTACAACATAATTATTAAACTAAATGATGCCACCGGTGTCAATAACTACAACACGTGCCAATATTGTACAGACGTAAAAATAAAAAATATAACACAAGCATTTTTTTTCGCAGATTATACGAATCTAATATCTCGGTATTTTGACCTAATTCACCGATAAAGAACAAATCGAAATGATTATTTTTATAAAATGGGTGTGATATGTAAAATATCGAGTATGATATGACAATATATTAACATAGGTATAATTTGATGACGTCAATGAATCATGTATGTCAAAACAATAGATCATTTGCTGGCGAAAATTATGAGTAGCGCGTCACATTACTCTTCTCAGTTTCATCAAATTTAGAGGTTTGTTTGTTTGATAAATGAAAAATTATTATGTTATACTAGCTGGTGTCCGCAACTTCGTCCGCGTTGTACGATGAAAGGTACCCTATGTCCTTTCTGGTGTCCCTAACAACGTGTATGCAAAATTTCATGGTGATCACTTCTTTAGTTTTTGCGTGAAAGAGTAACAAACATCCATCCATACAAACTTTCGCATTTATAATATTAGTACCGGATTATAACTACTGTACGTTTACATATATAACTTAAGAATTAAATGAAACATTATTTAGTTAACCTTAATACTTTAAGATACTTATAATAATAATAATACTTATTAATTATTATTAATAGGTGTAAGGATTTTGTCAAATAAAATTTATTTCTTTATTTCTGTCGCGTCTCTAAATGTTCATTGATTTTTAACAGTTCTACTCAAAGACGTATAAGATTAATTGTAAAACCGAACCGAAGTAACTTCATTAAAAGCTCAGTAACTTATTTGTTTTAATAAAAAAAAAATTAGCTCAATCAATAAAGAAAGCTTCTGTATTAAAACCCTAAAACGAAAAGGCTCGCCGCTCAATTGAGTTCCCCACAAACAAGCCACAGCAAACTGCATTTTACTCAAGTTTTGTCTTATTTTGTTCCCGAACGGCGGGTTATTGGCCTTGAATATTTGCGACGCGACCAAAAAAACATTGATTCTTTATAGAGCGTCCACAGCGTTACAAACTGCAGTGTAGTAACTTCATATTGCAACTTCTAGATGCTAGATGAATTGGCAACGGAAGCCCCGCGACCCCGCCCATCAACGGTCTCGCTAGAATGTCGTTGGGTTTTAGCCGGTAGGAATCCGGCGTAACCCTGCAGTGTCCCCTTTGTAACGAAGCGTTACAGGTTTTAAATAATAAAATAATTATTAAGTAATCAAACTTAAATAAGTAGGTACATGCCCAAAACGTACGTTACACCTTCACTGCCGGGAATCCAAGAGGATTTTCCATCGTTTAAAAAAAGATCCCCAAGTTGGACTGGTAATCTATAAAGGCCGCGAGCTGCTTCTGTCCGACGCTATTGGAAAATTATAGGGGAAGCCTATGCGGACATTCCACCTCAAGTTCAGAAAATTCATGTATGTGCATAAATATGATCAACTCAATAAAGAATTTATATAAATAAAATTGCTTGCAAAAGAATGGAATCATTTTGTGGTAGGTGGGGATCTGATGCGGGTCGCCTGATACAGCATTCTATTCATATATATTGTACAAAGAAGAAGTTCTCTTCAGGATCACAAAGGACATTGTATTTATTGAAAAACTAGTGTTAGACGTGCCTCTCTATATATAAATATATATAACCTAGAATTAAATTAAATATTATTTCTCAATATCTGTAAAAGTTACAATAAATAAAGCAAAAAAAACGTGTCAATTTAAAAACATTTTTATTTCGTCGATGGTTGTATTTTAATGTATAGATATCAGAATGTTGTAATTGTTATCAATATTTTTTATAGTTTTTTTACAAAATAGATCAAGGTTGAAATCGATAATGAAGGAGTATTGAATTTGATAAATACGTCGATTATTATGTGACCGCTAAATAGGTAATAGTCACTTAGCAAAATGCTATTTATATACATAATACGTGAAATTTCACTATTGGTTAACATGTAAACTAATCTATATTTTTGATGACAACAAATTAATACGAGTAAGTTCGCTGCTTTATCTATAGCTACCGATATAATAAAGCTGAAGAGTTTGTTTGTTTGGTTTGTAAAAATCCTTGTCGCAGTTGTCGGATTTGACAGCCTTACCTAATCGTTTTACATCTGGCTGACTGATTAAACTAATTTTGTCACAGCAATACTGAATATATTTAGTGTCGCTACTGGTTCACTCACTGCACTGTGGTGATGCGAAATGTTATTCGTGTTGTTTTCATTATTAGGATATTGAGTTAGGTATAGTTACCCAATTTGAGTTAATAATAGGATCATTTGGTAACCAATATGTAACTGTAATTTTTGAACATTCAAAACCAGCAATACAGCAATCTAGAGAATACTCGGTGATTATACCGTTATATTTAGTAGCACTTATTTGAAAAACGTAGGTAAACAAAATATCTGCAACTCGTTTCTGAGTTCACTAAATGATAAGAACTATATTAACTTATTTAAATATTAAAAACATTTTACTAATCACAATCATGTAAATATGACAAATTATTGTGATTGTTGTATTTGTTTTTAATTTCAAAAAATCGTTAGGAGCAAGCAAAGTAATTTAAATTATTTTTGAACCGTGAAAATAGTCATGATTCTTGTATTCAGTTAAGGGTTCGTGAAATATCTTTTAAATGTTAACTGGCCCCCAGTTAAAAAGGTTGAAAAAAGATGCCCAGAATCCTTTTTTGGTGCTACGATAGCTTTTTAATAAATGAATGCTACGCCTAGTTATTAAATAAAAATCGCCCAAGCAACCGTACTTCACGATGTGACAATACATAATAAAATAATTATAAATTATTATCAGGCAGTACTAAAGGCTATACTAAATATAGCGTTGAAGTTTGGTTAAATTCAATTTGAAGTAGCCAACTTTAACTTCATGGTCGAATAGTCATATAAGACAGAGAGCAACAAGAAATTAGTCAAGTTTATCTATGTTAGTTATCTATGCTAATATTATAAAGAGAGATTTGTATTTTTGTTTGTAATGAATAAACTACTAAACCGATCAGCGAGTAACATAGACTTATAGGTATTTTATAAAGTTAGACGAAGTCGCATGCGACAGCTAGTATTATTAATACAAGACAAACAATTTTACAAGGTAGTAACCGTATAGTTATAGAGATTTCGTTATATGAGAACAATATATGAGAAGTTTTTGGACGATACTAATGTAAACTTTGATTTTTTTTAACAATACAAGGAGAAGTTTATGTATTATTGTCAACTTTATTTTTTTTTATTTCATTTGAATCGTAATCAATTAAAAAACAATAATTCAGCAAAAAAAAATGTAGCATAAAATATAATTAATTACAGCTCAATGAATGTATATGTATATTATCTGTAACACTTTGATGCCGCCTAACAGGAAAGAGGTAGGGGCTTGCTCATCCGATAAGGTTTGTCTCGCACTAATAACTCATTAATCACTTACTACTTTTATCTAAGGAAAAGATAAATGTACCTACCAACTTAAAGGACTGTCTTTATTACAAAGAAAACATTTATTATCACAATTAAACAGACGTGCCTTTTTAACGTGAACTTTTTACACTTTGTAAAAAGAAGAAATATAATAAATATTATTTAGCAGGGCACACTGCATTTCGCAACCGTATGTGGAACATCCCGTCTCTCACAGAATACTAGTGTGGAATAAGAGCATTTGTGCTGTTGTGTTTCTATGAGTAAGAGATGCCAGAGCAAATTTCCCTACATCTTCCTTATCCCTCATTCTTTGTCCCACTAAGGTTAGATTAGGTTACTTGCGGCACCTGTAGCGTTGCTTGTGATGATTTAGGGTCAGCGCCGACGGACGGAGTGGCGGCGAAGAGCAGTTACAGGTCGCAAAGCCCACTGAGGGCGCGTCACAAAGAGCCGGCAAGGGAGTTGATTCGCCGCGCGCCTCTCGACCGTGCTTTGAGTCGCTCGCAGTCATTTTATTTTATTTCATTGTACCAAATACAGTCGTATTGAGGAGCATTTTAGGTTGAATTTAAATTGTTACTAAATTAGTCTCTTCGCTGCCACTCCGTCCGTCGGCGCTGACCCATAAGCGACTGTTTAGACGACACATTTGGTCTAGTGGCTAACCCTAGCTGTTAACTACACGGTCGCGAGTTCAAATCCCGCTATGGGCAAATGTTTTTGTGTTAAAATTTTACCTTTGTACCTGAGTCATGGATGTTTTGTATTTATAATATGTATGTATTTACAAAAAAAAAGTAATGCATGTCCACATAATACACGCATTAGTTGCTTACTGTGGAACTAGATGGTGCTGTGTGGAATGTGTGAAGATAAATAGAGTTCCGTCGCCTATCTGCTGACAACCTTAACATAAAAATAAAGGTTTACGAAATATATATCTTTGAAATGTGACGAGTGTTGTGATTGAGACATTGCGCAATAGATTTGTGTAAAGTGTTAACAGACGTTAAACTTGCTAAACACAAAACAATCCCGATGGCACAACACACACTCTCTCGAAGTGAGTCCATAAATAAAACGAATCCCGGTTAAAACGATTTACTTGAACTGGGTTCTACATGAAGTGTAAAGCTAGTCAATAGATTAAATTTATTGTCAAATCCAAAAGATAAAAATTAATTTCTATGATGTTTTATTGAAAATTTGTGTGCTAAATATATTTTTAAAATAAACTTTTTTTTTTTTTTCAAATGAATTTTCGCTATTCGAAATTCGCTTATCGCTCTCTCTTTAAGTGAAAACCAGATCAAAATCAATAAGGTGGTTTACAAATCAAAGGAGAGAAACAGAAAGAGGCGGAAAGAGACCTTATTTAATAATAATGTAAGTAGATATGTTCCAGCGTCATTTTTACAACGAAAATAGCGCAATGTTAAAATGTATCTAACGGTAAGTTAGTACCTACATTATAAACAATTTGTTATTTTCAAATTGAGAACGCCAAATAAATAGGCAATAACAGTTTCATGTACGCGCATAACCTTGATGTTAGCTTCTACATCAAACAACTTATTCCTGGAGGCCGTGCAAATATTATACCTTTGAAACTACTAACTAAATTACAAGGAAAAGTATAATCATGTGTGGGTCTTTCTTTATATGTACTACTTATTATTACCTATTACGAGTATAATAAGATTGTATTACCTACTCGATACTGCCCGTGACTTCGCCCGCGTATCTTTGTAAATTAATACTAAAACCTCCCTCGAGAACCACTCTATCCATTGGTGAAAACAGCATGGAAAACGGTGCAGTAGTTTTTGAGTTTATCGCGAACAGACAGGCAGACAGATCTTCAGTTTCGCAATTAGTACCTAAACCAATGTTATATGGTAATTGTATAAAAATGTACCAAAAGCACCACATTGATTACAGATGAAAGTAAGTTATATCGACTCCAAAATCCAAAATGGGTTCATTTTGCATTTTTTTTTATCTAACATCACGCGAACTCGCGTAAAATGTTCGTGTAAAACACAAAGTTATTTAGTGTTACGTGTTAAATATTATAGTGTCCACTTTTCAAGTACGAGTAAATATACGCGTTGCGTATGTGTGTGTGTACATACATTAAATTGTTTATTAGCAAACATCCAAGGCCTTAAAAAACACATGGTTGCATCACACAAAAACTCTTTTTTTTTCTTGCTAAGTCAGTCTGAATATTATCTACGTAAATATAAATACGACGAAATTTGGTTTTGTGTACCTATATAATTATATAAATATACACAACGGACCTGAAGAAACTTTTGCGTGCTATGATAATATGGAGTCTTTAAAAATATAAAAGCTTATAGTTAACACCGGCTTCATCCTCTTTATAATTTAAGTATAACCTGTGATGGTTATTCTAAATTTTGGTCAGAGATATCTTGAAAATGTATAAGGTAAATGTAGGTTAAATTCAGATAATCTAAGCGCCTCTTTCATCAACGTCAAGTAGGCTAAACCGTCACTTAAAGCCACCTGTCACCGGGAATAATTTAGCTGATATACCTTTGTTTGTACGGTAAACGTCCCAAACATTAAATAGAAAATAATAATAAAAAACCCTATCGAATGATGCAGTAAACCGAGTGCATAATTCAATAAAACAGAAAATGATTTCTAAAAGTAACTAATCAACACTTTACTTGTTGTTGGTGAAAGAGGCGTTAAACCTAATAATCTAACCTGTTAGTAGTTAATCAGAAAAAAAATCCTTTGAGCAGTGCCGTAAATAGGGCAGTGCCACCGGTGCCCAGGCACAGGGCGTAGACCCTGGGGGGGCGCAAGAATGGACAGACCAGGCAGGACTATTATTTTTTCGGTTTGCTCCTGATAAGTTCCCACTGCGCCCCTATAGTGCTCGATTCCAACACATACGTACAGACCTACATGCCAGTATCATCAAAAACGTCTATTAAATTAGACAAAACATCGAGCTAATTTTTTTGGCAGACACAGTAGGTGGTATAATAGGCGAAGTGTCCACTTAACATCAGATGGCTCGTCTGCTTGTTTGCCCACACCTACATCAGTTCTTTAAAAAAATAGATTTTTCTTCCAAAATATTAGATAATTGGTCCACCAACACCAAGTTCCTTTGTGCTTTATTTTATCAACCTGAATGAAATAAAGTAAGCCTATACATAGCATTTCTCTATCTAGGGTACCTATAATATCTAAAAAAAAAACAAGGGCGCAGTTATAGAAGCTCGCACAGGGCGCAAAAAAGGCTATTTACGGCACTGCCTTTGAGTAATACTGAACTAGGAGTCGTTGGTGCTTCACTTTAGCGCTCTGACTCAGTGGTCTCAGGTTCGATTTAAATACCAAAAATAATATTCTACAATTATAATAACTTAATGGGTATTTTATTGAACAAAAAAAGATATTTCAAAAAACATGAGACAATAATTCTTATAACTTGAGAACTTGCCAAGTTTTGGTGCTCCTAATTATAGAATAATTGTATTTCGTGGATGCTTTATTAAAAAAAAATACAAAAACAAAATACTAAAAACGAAGTTATATAAGAAATAGATCACCGTTGACCTTTAAAACTCGTAGTAGACAGACAGTCTACATTCGCATTTGTAATCTGTATGTCTGTCTTTTACTCAGTATGCTTTTGTTATTATTTGTATATTAACGTTGGCAGACAGGCTGACATTGATGGTAGGTAAACAGGACTTCTAAGGTTTTGTCGCATTTTTTTTCTATGTAATATTAACAATAGTAAAAGACCGACATTTATTATTTTTAATGATTTTACTTGACTATTCATCACGACAATAACTCTCTAAAATATTTACCTAATCACAGCTATTTTACTGGAACGATTTACACGAAATTTGGCATGAAAGTGAAAATTCAGCTTGAACTTTGGCACGAGAGGAACTACTTACCTATACTGCAATTTGAAAAATTTTTAAAAATATTCTAAAATTTGAGTTGATAATTTTGCAAATACTACAACATAGGTCATTACTCATTACCTTATGTCAACTCTGGTGTAAATTTTCAAGGACAAGTGAAACCTACCGCAGGTTTCAAATGTGAACACGTTGGTATCAATGACCTGAACATTGACTGTTCGCGAATCTGCCTTCGACCTAACTGGTTTCGTATTTCAATTTCTTTGTTTTCTCGAACAACTCTGTCCAAACCATGTCCAAACTAAACTATTACTGCATATAAAATTGCTGCCCTTTTTATATAAAAAAATAGCCGGTAAACCAAAGACTTTATAAGTATATTTGGGAGTATAGACACGGCGTAGCCCGTAAATAATGGTAGTAGTACAATTCGTCCACTCGAGATTGTCCACACGAGAGAGAAAGAGAGAGAAGTGGACGAATTCGCACTGTCGCTCGCTAGTGCGAGTAGGATTTTAATACTACCAAAGATTTCGGGGCTTTCTGCTTGCTACGCCGCATCTATAGTTCAGATCAATGCGGTAAACAGGCTGAGGTTTCGCTTGATGGTAAATGGCTAATAAATAAGTACCATCGCCTAAAGATAAAAACCACAAGGGGGATAAAATTTATTACAGCTTAAAGAAGCCTGCTCTGGTGGGTTGGATATCACTCATAGAGGTATATGGAGATACCTATCTGAGTAAGAAAAAGGGGCGCGAACGAAGTCGCGGACAAAAGCTAGTAAGTAATGTAAATAAAAATGTACAAGAATATAGTGAAACACATTAGTTGGCTCGTATAAAGTTAACAGGCTATAAAACCAGACCAGTATAATAATATTATAATTTCGTTAAGAAATTAATATTGTATAATTAAACCATTTCAAAGGGATTAAAGCAAAATGTTAAAATAGAAGTAATGTATTTAAAAATCCTATTAGGTATATCTAACAAGTATAGTCTGAGGAAAAATTAGGTACCTATTATAGATAAGAAAATTTCTGAATCAGGGCGTAATCTAGAACACGAAATCGATTTAGTCTACATTATGATAAAAAATACTTCATTATAAAAAAAATAGACATGTGAATACTTAAGGTGATTCTAAGAGCCGATGGATTTTGCGCGAGTAGGCGAAGCCAAGATGTAGCCCCCGCACCACCCGTACTTAGAGATCGCGTGAAACGAGTCAAAGACTAAATAAAGTAGAGTGGTAACATTTGATATTGAACATATTATGCCTAACTTCACAAAGCATTTTTGAGGTGCGTCAGCAAAAAAATGGTTAACTTTTATTTATTTATATATTTTAATAGTATATTTTATTTACAATTCTAGTTTTATATCATATGGCGTGTAAATAGACAGCTAATATTTACTGAAACCAACTATGACATATTTAGCAGATAGTAATGACCGGTTTTATCAAAAAACATAATTATGGATTCCATGTTAATTTTATATTGGATATTAAAAATTAGAAGTAAAATTGAATAATTCTCAGGAGTTTTAAGGGAGTTAAGGGAGTTTTTAAGGGAGTTGTCGAGATTAACATTTTAACAAAATAAATGATTAAAATCGGTTCTTAATCAGCGGGTATATAGCGTAAAATATAAAAAATATATAGATATGTAATAAATTTATCAAAAAAGCTTATTTTAATACTAAATATGAAAACACAAATTAGAAATTGATATTCATTTATTGTGATCTTTGCTTACAAAGTTTTTGTTCATCCATATTCATAATATGCACATGTTTCCACGCCACCAGTGAGGTAGTGTGTATTTAGCGCGTTTTTTTCCCCGGTAGGCCTATTCCACGATCTATTGTGACTTAGACCTGAAAAACTATGTGTGTTGTGGGGAAATCTTTAGAATCATTTGGAAAGCTTTTAGGGTATTTGAAGACTAAATTCGTTAGGTATGTGTAAGTTTTGTAAAAATATAGTTTTTATGGTGAGGAAATCCATTTACAAATAATTTTATAAAGATTTTATTTAAAACGTAAATTCGTTTATATTGTATATATGTTAAAAATATTGATTGACAATATAAAAATATGTACAATATTATAATATAGCTGTCCAAATTATTAAAAATGTCTGCACAACAAACTATTAACTTCACTTCAAAACAGTGTCGTATCTGTTTATCACCTGCTCAATGATAAAAACTATTCGAAGCCGGCGCTGCGACGAGACGCACAACCTCCCCGTACGACGTTCAGCGCTACACTGCCGCCCGTCGCCCTCGCACGGACCCGCTAAATCTTTGTTTAGGTTAAATAAGATAAATATGGATAATGACTTGAAAAACTATTATATTAGGTCATTAATTGTACAGTATATAGGTCTAATCCATACCAAAATTTAAAAAAAAGAATCATGTAAATATTCCTTGTCGTTTAAAAGAAGATACAAGTTTTCAGCCAAAAACGACTTCCATTTAGATTTTTTTTTCACATAGTAGTTTAACAGTTTGACCAGTATTATTTGTACCTTATATAGATAAAATATCAATAAAAAGCATATATTTTTTTCGGAAATTTATGTTGATTTATGAAAGAGGAGTTAGCCTCTGAATATCCCGTTTTGGCTCTTAGTATCGCCTTAAACTTAGTTTTATTGATAGTGGAAACCTGTCTGGCGTGAGTAGGTAATGCCCCTTAGTAAGTTATACTGTACCTTTAGTCTTTATACATTAACAACATGACGTTTACAATGACCACACTCGCTAGCGAGACGAGAGCGTATGTCAATTTTGACATTGACATTAGACAGTTTTTCATATAAATACTCATGGTAAAGGTACAGAATGCGCTAGCATCACTGTATATAGTCTGTGGGTACAGAACTTGTTGTGGTTTGGTGAACGAGACGAGTAAGAAATGTCCGTTTAGGCGGACTAGGTCAGATTCGTTAGAGGTTGAATTCCGAAAGAGCCCTTACCTTATTTCAGTTCCTACCAAGGTCGATAACACACTTGCCACCTTTATAACCTTTCTAGTGTTAAATTGTAGACACATACCATTAAATAGATCATCAGCTTTACTTCCACCTTTACAAAATGGAAGTTTTTTCGGTTGGTAAGGAATGCCTAAATAAATTCCTCTAGTCCCCTTTGAACCTAATTTCTAGATATACCTACTAAATATATGTAGATTGGCATCGCATTTGCATCAGCCTAAAGTTGATTTTTTTTATTGACGAGAGAAGACACGTAAGCACCAAAGAGTGACCAACATCAAAACAAAAATCAAAATATTTATTAGATTTCTACAAGAAACTCTTATGATCGTCATTATAAATTTACCAGGGTTTCGGGAAAAAAAGCCAAAATCTGAGAAGAAACCGCGAAAGAAACTTAGCTTTTCTAATTTAAAAAGGTTTTTTGTTATGAAAAAGTCCTCCAACAGGCTCTCGGTCCACTTGATGGTAGGTGGCTACCGTCTTCTCTATAACAAGCGATTGGGAAGGAATAGGGAAATAAAATAAATAAATAAATAAATAAATATCTTCACACATTCCACACAGCACCATCTAGTTAAAAATTCAAAATATTTTATTTCAAAATTGGAACATAAAATTTCTCTTTTTGAATGTCTGAAACTACATGCAAGCTTCGGAATGTGTTAGCGCTGGAAGAAGAAGCTGCGAAGAAACTCCCAACAACACGTCCTTATTTTTTTTTATAGGTTCCACAGTTATAAGCAACTAATGATTGGATACCAGTTGATATACTACTTACTTAAAAAGATTACTTTTTTGTTTGTAAATACATACATATTATAAATATACAAACATCCAGACTCAGGTACAAAGGTAAATTGTTAACACAACATAAACATTTGCCCCTATTCGCGCGGGATTCGAACCCGCGACCGTTTGGTTAACAGCTAGGATTACTAGCAACTAGACCAGACGCAGGTTCATAAAGGAGAATGCAAATGAATTGAATCCGGACGAATACTGCACGTAATACAATGCATAATGACTGACAATTTAACCAACTAAGAAACCTATTTATAAAACAGAACACATGGGACCTACTAATTAACACGGCACAAAAGGAAGTCGTGTTTCAATGAATGAATGAATAATTCAAAAATGACACAATTCATTTTCTGAAATCAATTCACATCTAATCTAATATTTCATGTTGTGCTAACTCCAACTTTCCTGATCATAGACCAAGTCGACTGAGAGTTTGTATTATTTTTGATAAAATTTATGTCAAACCGTTAATCAGGCAATGTTAATTAAGAACATTAATTAGGGCTATGCGCCCGCTGATTACTAATACATACTATTGAGTATATATATACTATTGTTCAATATATACTATTGAGTAAAGTTTCATTGTCATCTAATATAATTGATTTATAACAATTTCGTGTCACGTGTTTTGATAAAATATGTGTAATTTGGTCCAACTTAAAAGATAGGATATATAAATTGCACCCCGGGCGATGTCGGGAGCGGGTCACTAGTAATATATTTATGTTATAATGTGAGGTGAGCACCAATGAAACGAAGGAGTAGCAATGAACTCGGCGCGCCATTAACGGGCCGTAGTTAATCCATATATATAACTTGTAAGATATAACGTTTGAGCAGTTTGTTTGAGGCATAAACATTAACTGTGCGAAGTAATGACCGTATCTTAGACATACAAAAATCTAACTTCATTTGCATTTATATTTTAGTCTATGGGATCACGCCAACATTGAACTTGTCTGTTGACGAATACATTATTATTATAATAGCACTTTTTATAAGCTCATTAGACAGACTGCGGATGCCGTGCCGGTCCATTTGATGGTAAGTGACTACCGTCGCCCATAACACAAGCGACACAAGATTAGGAAATGAGGGGAAATGGGGAAAATCACAGAACTCACAGAGATGGGCTGCAGGTTAACTACAAATACTGATCAAGTACCGTTGAATTAAATACCAATATTTATTATATAACTAGCGACCCACTCCCGGCTTCGCCCAGGAAAAATACTTAAGTAATTAGGTTGTATTTTTTTTATATATTTAAATGAAAAAATGCAGTGCAAAAATATTTAACTGATGGTGAAAACCGCATCAAAATCAGCTGCGTGGTTGAGGAGTTAGCGACCATACAGACAGACGCGGAAAGCGACTTCAAATTACAACTACTTATGTAAAGATGAAGTACGCACCTATATAAGTATGATCACTATATTCACTATACAAAACTGATTTAATTTAAAAAATATGTAAATTTATTAAATAACTATATTAATACTATAGTTGATAAATTTATCTCGTATAAAAGTGTTGGCAATAAATGATTTAAAGATTCCACGCATTCACTAATTGCATTACTAAAACTAAAATCCATATTAAAACAAACAATAAAGTAGGTAATTAAGTTATGAAAACTTGAAACATTGAATATGAGTAATCGAGTTATTGCTTATTTAACTTAAAATTATAAATACCTAGATAAAGAACAGTTTCGCAATTGTGCGTAAGTAGTTCTAAAATCACGCGATATGTTTTTTGTAGAATTACAATTTTATTGCTAAGTAATGCCATTTAACAATAAAATTAGTAAGTAAGCAATAAAATTATAGATAATAGGAACAAATCGATCGTAGCTAAAGAAAGGATTAATCGAACGTCGCTTAATCAGTTCCGCACCTGATATCGCAATCACGTACGAAGGCATTGGAAAAAGGAAATTTTCAGAGATAAAGCAAGATAAGTATATTACTTACATCGTAACTCCACGTGCAAGAAACGCCGGCGAATTTGGTCACACATCGGCCTAGCTCGACATCTTCATGAGTCGTGTACAAATGCTTCAGACAATACTTGACGTGTGGAGCCACTCTTCTCAGAGTTTCCCTCGATATCAGCACTCCGGGTCCACCCATGCAGAAGTTCTCATTGTAATCTAAGGCCAATGCGTCTCTTTCAGCGTTAGTGCCTCTTCCCGCTTGCCCTATGAATTGAGGCTTTCGACTGTCCACCGAACGCAGAAGCTCCGCCAACTTATCGCCCCTAACATAAACATCGTCGTCGGCTCTCATAAACCACTCGAACCTATCGCCGTATTTCTCATACATGTGAAGCATCATGAGAAAAGATTTCTTTTGCGGAGGATATCTGTCGTCCACGCCGCGCAATGGAACCAGTGGGAGGCCCTCGGCTCGCGAAACTTCAGAACTGAAAAACGCGATTCGACCGGGTAAATCCTGCGCCCACGTATCGAACACAGCCCTCGCCCTGGTCTCTAAATATTGTTCGGCTGTCATGACGCCCACAAACACTAGGGTTCTATTGGAATTCTGCACTGTCTCCTCGGGCTTCATACTTATTAGAGCCAGAGGTTCGGGCGCCACGTACGGCTTCGTTTCGGGGCAAACCTCAATGGACGTCCTGGATGAGCTCTTCAAACACAGTTTGAGGAATATGCCAAGTGTGACGCCTGCGACGATTCCCGCCGCCATATGCAACCATTTACTCCTCCGCGGCATCTCGACGACACTGTCCCGACAAAAGCACCCACTATTAACCGAACGTCAACATGTGCGCGTTCCAGGAATAATATTCTTTTTATCCCTTTTTTGTAACAGCCGAGAAGGGTAGACATTAGCGGGCGGCTTTTTTGCTCTCTCCACGCTCTCATCGGCGAAAAGCGTTCATTATACCCGGACCCGAGCGAATTGTCATGACAAGGAGCGCGTTATCTCGTTATCACAGCTCCAAATATCGGATTTGCAGATGTTATCGGCTTCGAAGCGAACGCGGTGAAACGCAGCCGATATCGTAACAAGACTCGGTCATATCCACGTCAGTGCGTTCTGTGGAATTACCCCGACCGCGTGGGAATCGCGCTACTCGCGCGCAGCTCACGGAGCAACTAGAACTGGACCGCCTCAAAACAAAACTCAAGCAGCGGTATCCGGACCGTCATATATGCCTCTCTTTCGCACTCATTGTGCCGGCTATTCGTGTCTCTTTCTCGAGCCTTAAAACGGACCTATCCGAATGAACTTGTCCCATTCATCGCAATACGTCTGGACTGGACGAGACGATGACAATGGACAATACAAATACAACTAAACGCATTGTCTGGCCGGGTCAGTGGCTCGCGTTGCGGTAACCATTTTATGACCTATTTGTAAAATGGGGGGAACTACGCTATTTACGTCGGAAGTACAAGTTCCTTTAAGAACAATGATCACTTTACTTTATTTGCTTGACATTGGGCACGCTCTGCTAATTCGGATGAAAGTGAGTCTGTTACGTGTTTAGATGAGGAAATCACCTGATGAACATAATTATGTTATATAAAAGGAAATATTATAAGTAGATGAAAACGCACATGTGCTATCAAGTACGTATTTCCAATCTTGAAATGATAAAAAGACAAGAACGCAAACACCGCTACTGCATTATCTCTATACAAATGGCCAAACATTGACATAAATCATAGAGTAACTTATAATATATACGGAAAACATAAATTGCACACATTTAACAAATGATAAACACTTTCAAATACGTATTTAGTACTTACGTATAAGAATGTACGCATACTAACGTGTGTATCCAAGCGATTTTAAATTATTTTATACAAGGTCATAGATAAATTTGCTTTCCTGAAAGTACAAATACATTTTTCTTTGTTAATGCCGTTACTCAAGCTGACGGTACACTCGATGGTAGGTGGGTACATTTAAAATATATATGTAAATTTCCCATTCCTCATTTCGGACCCCCTCTACGACCGGGTAAAAAAATTCCACCCCCCCACCCCCCTTCCCGGATGGTTATGTCATGATCGGTGATTGGGGGTTCGGCTTTATTATTGTTAAAGGCGATGTGTGTATTTATGTCCCCGTGTGTCCCCTATAGACTCCAAACCGCTGAACCGATTTTGATAAACTTTCAGACAATCTTCAGATTAGTGTAGCGGGTGTTTCTGTGAAGTTTGGTAGCGATCGGACGCGAACGAAGTCGCGGGCATAAACACTAGTAATAAATTGTTGACCGTATAACCAGTATAGTTCTCGAAATAGATGATAGACGAGTTCTGGAATGGAGGTCACGAATTGGAAAACGCAGCCTGAGACGCAGTGTGGACAGACGACCTAGACAGGCTAGATGAGAACGGCAGAGGACCGTACATGTAAGAACTGGTACACACTAGACGTTTTGAAGCGCGCGCTTTGCTAACGTGCGCTTTGAGAACTATCAAGTTCTTAAGAGCGAGTACACATTGAGCGTTTGGCATTGCGTTAGAACTTCATAGTTCTCAAAGCGCGCGTTAGCAAAGCGCGAGCTGCAAAACGTCTAGTGTATACCAGCTCTAAAAGGCTCCATAACAAACAGTGGAAAGTCACGCAGGCCCGCCGCTAGCCGTTTGTACGCCCGCGTATAGACCTGACGGTCAACTTGATGGTAAGCGATAGCCACATACCATCAAGTAAACCTTCACCCTGACTGACGATTAAAAAAACAGAGCAACTTCCCAGGTTATGACTGTCGAACGCAATGTACCGTGTCGATACTAGTATTTTAATGTCATGTGGAAAAACTCGAAACGAGTAAATAATAACGATAAGTAATTTATGAAAAAATACGGTTTATTTTTTAAACATATTTCATGTGAAGCATTTTAAAAACCCATGCATTCTACCAAACCACAAGCCTTTATTTATAAAATAACTTTTCACTAGAATAAATTAAACACATATTAAACTCTTAATAATTATGTTAATGGAACTGGCTGTAATTACAATTTTTATATGCTAAGTCTGCTTCCACCAGTTTCAAAGCATTAGGACTTCTGCTGCACATACAACACAATACTCGAGGTATTTTGTGACGTCAACAATTTCGTAGAAATATGGAGACTTTATAAAACAAACTGCGCTTTTTATTACTTGTTTCACAAACATTTAAATATCGAACGGAAAATCTCTTCTTTTATAAATAAAAATGAATCACTAAATGCGTTGCTAAGCGCAAAACTCGAGAACGGCTGAACCAATTTTAATTCTGTCTTCACTCATGGATAGAGGGATAATCAGGGAAGGATTTTACGTAAAAAAAAATGCACCCCGGGCGAAGCCGGGAGCGGGTCGCTAGGATTAATAAATGCGAAAGTTTGTATGTTTGAAACTCGAATCGCTCAAAAAAAGCTGATCAGATTTGGATGAGATATGGCAGATAGATACTATAATGTATAGGATAATTTTCATCCTGTAAAAATATTAGATTCCTGTGGGATTTTCTAAAAGCGAACTACAGAGCGGACGAAGTAGCGGACACAGATTGCATTGTATAATAGAATTAGCTGTATTTTAACATTTAAATTAAGAATCTGGTATTTAAATGTGCAGTATATGCAATACTAAAACTGAAAATGAAGAAGACTGAAATTGGAGCCGAATATACAAAGTTAGTATATTCGATCGACGATCACGATATACAAATTTCAAAATGATCCTGATCAGTAAACATTTATTTACTAATTCATATAAAAAAGTCGAGAAAAGCTAGACCGATTTGTTGAAATTTTTCCCCTCCCCGAATAACTATTAAAACATCTGAAATAATTACGAAAAAAAAATTGGTATGGAACAGGTTTTATTCTGAGGCGGTATGAAGTTCGTTGGTTCACCTAGCTAGTCTAAATATAATTATTGAAGCTTTTTCATTTTATGAAAAAAATAATTTTAGATTTTGGGCAGAACCTACGTATGCTGGGTCCGCTAGTAATTTATTATAATTTCTATTTTATTATTGAGGCTGTTTTTTACATGTAAGAAAGTTTATGAAACATTATAGAAAAAAAATTCAAGAATACTTGAATTAATAATTAATAAAATTCAATCAAAATATTATAAAACGAGCAAATGGTATTACTTTTGTAACCAAAAACTACCTACAACGATTTTTCTCGATTCCCTGACAGATCGATTTCGGGTATCCGGTCTAAACGCCATCTGTTATCGAATAGTGTTATTAAGTAGAAAAAAAAAGTATTAAGTTCGTTCATTCGGCGCTAGATGGCGTTAACTGTAGCAAGCGCTATTACTTTTGTAACCGTTCTATTAAAAAAAAACTACCTAAAACGAATTTTCTCGTAGATAAGATCTTGACAGATCGATTTTTAGACCCAAAAAAACCCCCAACCCTAGATTTTCGTCAAAATCGTCAGAGCCGTTTGCGAGATCATCGTGGCATACAAGAATTCCTCGTTTAAATAAAGATTACAAGATAAGATTTGACTGGTGGAGCTTCTAGCTAGCTAGGGACTGGTGTCTGATTATTTTGGGTATTATTGTGAATTTTTATATAGCAATTTGGTGCTAAAATAGCAAATACGAGGTTTATTGCCATTTCTTCCTAATGAAGTATGCATTCCGAATTTCCAAAAAAAATACTATTGTAGATTGAAAACTATTTGTATGTCATATTTTTAATTCAAAAAATATTTTTTTGTTTTATTTATTCTTTTCAATGGAAAACAGTTTAAATTAATTACAATATAAATAACATTAGCATGTTAAATAAATTAAGAATAACTATAGAATATGAAATGAATGTGCAATAAACATATTTATAAATACAAGTTGTTTTTACGAGGACGTGATTACATTATCAACTATTCGCTTCTTTCAAATTGACTAATTGACAAAATACCATTTTTTGATTTTTATCTGAACATATTGCTCACAGATAACAGGGATTTTTTTTGTCGCATAAATAAACATAAATAACTCGTTTAAAAAATATATACCTACTAGAGACCTTGTATACTTTTATAAATAATTAGGTAGCTGGTGCCCGTGACTTCGCCCGCGTTGAAAATTATATACTAAAACCTTCCTCGAGAACCACTCTATCCATTGGTGAAAACAGCATGAAAATCGGTGCAGTAGTTTTTGAGTATTTAAATAAAATGACAGTTATTTGAAAATGTCACTCTTCCTTGCAGAAACAAAAATTTAAGAAGAAATTGCATTATTTTTTTAAATTATTTTAAAAACGGTACTTTGACAATGGTTAACAAAACAAACGCAATTCAATGTACAATTAAAAATAGTTTTTCAAATTCTACATAGTATATTATGAATGAAAATAATTCACAAAAGAAAGTTTATTTTTTATTTTTAAGAGGTTGGTGCAATTTTTAAGTTGTAATATTTATTTCGTGGCGATTTGTAACATCAAAATAATATTGAGCAAAATTATATACAATATTAATTATTATGTTTTATCGTCTTATAAAAATTTCAATAAATAAAAAAACATTTTTAAATGCATTCAAATTCTCACTATTACAGCAACTCCATATTTCTTAACAATTAATACTAGCAATATACAAAAATAATAATAATAATATATCCTAAAAAGCACTTTTATGTTGTAAGTACTTTTTTTAATTTAAGCTTTTTATTACATTGTGATATTTGACGCCCGAGGAATTTTTATAAAAAGAGGAATGTTGCAATACAAAAACTAGTTAAAATAAATTTTAAATTATTATGTATATTTGACAATTTTACAAAAAAATAATAATAATAAACTGTTCATTTCTGTGGCTGAGAGTTAAATAAACGTAAGTAAATTTTTGAATGTAATGTTTTTTTAAACAAAAATAAAAATAAAAAAAAACAATGATAATAATAAACATAGTAGGTATTTAATAACAGCAATAAAATTAGTTTTTTTTTAACCTTTCTAATTTATTAGCTCTACTATAAACTTTGGTGATTAAAGATCCTTCACTGCTCAGCTACAGATTTTTTTTTTTTTTCAAAATTAAAGAATAATTTAATGATATTAAAATTTTCTAAATTTGAATAGTTAAATCAATATATTTCGCAAGAACTGCTTTCATTTTTATTTACAAAGCGTGAAATTTATCAGAAGCAATAATTCACGACGACACAGCCAGCAGTTAGTACAAGGTTTAAACGTTATTTTTAGGGAGTAGTGCTACATTTTAGGTATACTATGTACACTGGCGGACTCATAAACTGCATCAAAGTAATAGACGACTTTGAAATAAATATTTTAACCAAGTATGCAAACTTTCTATACAGATTTAAATTGAAACCTCTAGATTGGTTCGTGAACTTTAAAACAGCGCATCCTTAAGTTTAAGTTTGTGTACTGGAAAGGACCTTAAGACTTTTTTGAAGAAAAAACAGAAATTTAAGGAAAATTGGTTTTATAAAAAAATTGGTTTTAACAATAGACACAAACTTTATGCAAGGGTTTATTTATGTTTTAATAGGGTGTATTACCCCCACGTGCCCTTATTACGGATTCTAATCGGTTCCGCATAGATTTTATTAGGGTTATTAAAAGATCTTGCGGAATATTGTCCCATTCTTCTGAAAGTGCTGTTCTTAGTGCTGCCACTGTCGTGGGCACAGGATTTCTCGCATATACAGCTCTTTTTAAATTGTCCCAAACATGCTCAATGGGATTAAGATCCGGGCTGCGTGCTGGCCAATTCATTGTACGTATCCCAACCTCTTCGCAATATTGTCGAACTTGTGCAGCAGCGTGCGGCCGGGCATTATCCTGCATTAAAGTAAAATTTTCGCCTATGAATCCCATGTAAGGCACCACGTGATCTTCTAAGATCTCTGTTAAGTAGCGATGTGCAGTCAAACCCCCTCTATTACCGTTTTGACGGACCATGTCTATGAATACAAGTTCTGTTCGCCCGTTCATCGATATGCCACCCCAGACCATACACGAACCACCTCCAAAAGGAACACGCTCCTCAATGCAACTTTGAGCATATCGCTCCCCACGTCGACGATAGACTCTTCTGCGACCATCTGCACCATATAATCATATCCTACACTCGTCCGTGAACAATACGGAGGCCCATTGCTCTTCTGTCCAATTTAGGTGATCACGCGCAAATCTTAAGCGAGCTTGTCTGTGAGCTACAGACAAATTTGGACCATTTGCTGGTCTAAAAGGGATGTTATCCGCTTCCTTTAACCTTCTTCTTATTGTTCGTGCACTCACATTTACTCCACGCACTTCATTAAGCTCCTTTTTTGATGTTAATTGACGTGAGGAAACGATTTCGCAGGGAAGTTGTAACAATAAATCGGTCATCACGACCGGTGGTTGCTCGAGTCCTGCCTGTACCACGTCTCCTTCTGTAAGAACCTGTCTCCACAAACCTTCTGTATATTCTAGAAACCGTAGACTGGTTTAAATTTAAATTTCTACCAATCGTTCGTTGATCCAAGCCCTCCCGCACCAGTGCTACAATTTGAGCCGCTTGTTCGGACGAAGAATCCATAATATGGTTCAAAAACTCTCGATGAGTTAAAAAACTAACCCTACAATTCTGCTGGTAACAATAATTCAATAAAAAATCAATGCGAATCAATTTAAAACTTTGCTTTAAATAACACGCAAATCTGATACTACGAGTAAATTTTCTTTTCCCGGCTATATTCATTTGTTTTACTGCAGTTCTATTTTTAAATTTTGCTTTTTTTTAAGATTAAGAGCCAGTCTCTCCATATTTATATAATTTAATCTAAAAAGTTTGCATACTTATTAAAAAAAATCATTTCAAAGTAATCCTGAACTTTGATGCAGTTTATGAGTCCGTCAGTTTATATACACATGTACTATATACATATTGTGTGAAAAAAAAATCTAGTATGAAAATACTATGATTCTCTAATAGTTTAAAAAAACTCATAGAAATGGCAGAGCAAACCTGTTGTAATACACTCCTTGTACACCAGATTCATTCAATATCATTGTACATATTAAAATATTATTATTAAGTATAATATTATTGCAATATTATTTCAAATCTGCATATTGAAATAACAATTTTTATTTATAAAATCTGTGAAAGGAAATACAAATAAATGACAAGAAATTTCAATCGAGCATTTGAAAACATTTTATATCTCGACATTTCTCTATCAACTGTATGTAAACCTAAATTTTAATTTTAAGCAATTTGTTTATATGTGCCTAAGTATGTGACGCAGAAGGCTGTCGTTACGACACAAGCTCGTCTAAAGCCTTATCCCTGTTAAACTCGTGTTTGGCAAGCGCTGCGGAAACCTTACTCTCGGAGAAGCCCAAATCCATCAGCTCACCCATTATCAGGAGACCCTCTATCACCTGAAAAACGTATCACGTGTGAACATTAGTCACATTAATATTTCTCTTACAAAACGTTACGACTAACTCTTACGACTAATAAACCACCCTAACCATCTGGCCGCCAAACTCACAAAACTAGACCACAGTAAGAGGATTAAGAATTTATGGACCTGTAATTACTGATGGGCTCTGGCGATTTCACGTGTCAAATATGCGCAATAACCGATTTCGGGACTGTTTGTGAGGTATTGCGATGCGGGGATGAGGGAGCCAGGGAATGAGCGAGACACAATGAATACCATTTTGTACGAGAGAAAGTAGGTCCACCGTATTGTTCGCAATTCTACATGCGCAAACGAAAGATACCCGCTCAAGGTCAGAGCCCATCAAGTTTTGCTATGTTTATAATCTGACGAACTCATATACAGAAAAGGTTGTCAGTGGCTTTCTGATTAAGAGCATAAATTTCACAAGTTATTACCTATAAATTCACATGATAAAAAATTAACAGCTAGGAATGTATTGAAGTTATTTGTAGGCTAGATAGACAACTTAATGTATCCCTTGTGTGGGAGGAACAATCTCACATGAGTGAACTCATTATCTTTTTTACTATCTTATTATAGAGTATCTAATTAAACTACTGCATATAAATCATGTGATGTTTACATTACCTACTAAAATTAACCATTATTAAATTATAGGCACATGTGTTATAATAAATATTGTAACATCACTTACTTTTTTATCATTGTCCCCAAT
Source organism: Synanthedon formicaeformis (assembly GCA_945859745.1). Lineage (NCBI taxonomy): Eukaryota > Metazoa > Arthropoda > Insecta > Lepidoptera > Sesiidae > Synanthedon > Synanthedon formicaeformis. Next base: position 591,716 of record OX243968.1, on the reverse strand, counting down.
CATAGTGCAGACTCTAGCCACTCTGTCTAAAGGGAAACCCATTCCGTGTATCTTCTGACAAATATCTTGTAGTTTTGGGGACAATTTGCTAAATGGATTCGGTAGATTCTCCGATTTCCTTCTACTCCTCTTCTCGTCCTTTCTATTGCTGCTAGAAGAGGAATGAGGAACGTCTTTTGGAGCTGGACTTGCATTGTAAGATCTTTCATTGGTACGTAGCTTCGCCGATGTCAATTCGTCATCCAATTCCTTCACAATATCGGGAACACTCCTTGACCTCGACTTCATTGTGTGTGAACTCAATGTGTTCTGATCAATAGCTTCAGCATTTGGTTGAGGTGGACTGTATGCAGACGCCGATGGTGGGTACTGCATTTGCATTTGAGGATACTGGTAGTAATATGGCTGAGGTATATACATGGTGCCATCGGCTTGTGTTGTGTTCATTTCACTATTCTGTGTGTTATAATAAGACATGTCTAGGTGGTAGGGATTAGTGGGTACATAGTATTGATAATTAGGCATATACATGTTATAATTTTCAGCTGGCACGTTATCACAGTTATTTTCAGTTGGTACATAGTATCCATTAGTGATTGGATAATGTTGGGGTGAGGTAAAACAAACAGCGCCTTGGCCCTGCTGATCTACGTAAGAATTTGGGGCAAGCATTATTCCTTCAGACTGTGCTTGAGCTGCACAGTTGGGAACGGCAGTATATTGTTCCGGAACATACGCCTGTGGATGACCGGTCCCTGCTTCCTTTTGCCCCTGCAAAACCTGAGCCAACAGCTCCATATCATTGATTGTTTTCAGTTCGACATTATCAAATGGGCTAGAAGTGTCGTTTTCAAAATCTTTAAATGTCAACATCTCCATATTACTATACTGTGGAATTTTAGTTATTTTAGTGTTCATTTTCAAGCCTTGTAATGGATCTGGGTCATCAAGTAAACTGTCTTGCTGATACCTGGCTTGCACTTGTATCGGTTGAAGAATGTTTGTCTGTGAATCTGCAGTGTTACTGCAAGAAGGATACTTCACTTCGGCGGTACTCGTTTCACAGATTTCCGGCATCTCCTCTTGTGTGGGTGTATTATCACAGCCTCTTTCCGCCTTCTCGTCGGGCGATATCGCACTAATTTCATCGGTACTAGGATATGATACATCAGACACGCTCAACTGTTTCAATTTCTCTTCAGCTTCGGCAGCAGCGATTGCATCTAATTTCTTTTGTTTTGCTTCCTCTAATAGTTGTAATCTATGACGTCGTTCGTTTTTCTTCGTCTCCTTGGCACTTCTCAACTCCTTGAGTTTAATGAGGACGTTTTGTTCGAAAGTGTAGCAATAATTTACGTTTTCAACGACACTCTGCGCTCGCGAAGGGCATTCGGTGACACTATATGGTAACTCGATTCTCGGTGGCCTTTTATATTTTTCCGATATTTTAACGGGGACACCGTCCATGTAATTCCCGTAGTGTGACATATCGCACATCTAATCCTACCGAACATATGATAATAGCAAACAATGAGATGACAAAGTTTCTTTCTAGCACTTTTAAGGTTACATCTCTTTTAAACGACGTTATCGCTGCAATAGAGTCTTAAACGCCAAACACACTTTCTGCACTATTCTTGCATTTTTCATGTTTAAGGATATTATTGTTTATTAATTTTAATAATAAACTAATTTAATCAAAATTCAGAAATATCGTACGTATGACATGTTCGCTTTGTTAAAAAACAATTAAGTGCTCTGTGCGAAACACAACTTGACATTGACAACTTTGACAACGTAGATAATACAGACTAAATGGTAAACAAAGCCCATTTATGTTTAATTTATATTAATTCTGGTTATAAAAGTAAAAGCACACAATAAAGAAAACTTAAACATAGAATATCAGAACAACAAACAAAATGTGGGAACCTGAAATAAACGTCATTAGAAATAACATAAACATAATAAGGACGACATAAACAAGTACATAGAGAGAGGGACGGGTTAGAAATGATGGAACAAAATTAAATACTCTTTTTGATCGTTTCAATAGTTTCTTGTTGGTTGCCAGTTAATGACTCAAATTTAAAATTAAAAAAAGATAATCACGTGTGACACTTCAGTGACAGTCAGATATATGTCACTTCACTAACTCTCCCAGTTGCCATCCTAAAAATCTTGTAACCAAAATTAAAAGATTTTGTGACTCTTTCTGGGTCAGGCAGGGTCCTATCATACCGCACTAAACACATCGCGACATGACAATGACAATGCTTGCAAGACAACTGCATATCGCGCCATACATCACGACGCCGCTTGACGCATTAATAACGGTATAAAGTTAATGTTGAAGCTACGTACAACAAACAAACAAGCGCCAATAAAATAGATGAGATTTCACAAGTATTGTTGTAGAAAATAATATATTATTCCGTGGAATAATAATATTTCATTTAATTATTTATTAATAAATAATCTGCTATGTTTTTATTATAAATCTTATTATTATTATGTTATGTTTTTACTACATTCTATGTTTTATTATATCTTATGTTTTTATTAGCAATTTATAAAATTGACTCGCTAAAACAAGCTGTGTTGCCTTATCCTTGTTATAAAAATCATATTGTCAATATTTTTATAAGTTTTTCAAATAAAAATTAAATATTTTATCGCAGCAGGTAGTTTTTTGTGATTTTCTAGGGAGTTCATATTTAATAATAAGACAACACTCACTCGCCCGGCGGAAGAGCCGAAACGAAAACCGAAAGCCGATGTTTCTTTCCTTCAGTCAAAGTCATTCATGGCGGAATTTTTTCAGTGATTTTTACAGATTTTCTAGAACTACGGGTTTGTGGTTGTGGGAATTGTAGGTAAAAAAATAAATCTGTTATTAAAAAAAAACAATAATAAGTACGGTGCGAGAACACTAACCCACACTTATGGTTAATTAGACGGCCCGTTTGAATTTAGCAATCGCCTGCTCGCGACGTTTGACTTGACGGATCGCCTCCAATTTCGGTGGCAGTAAATACTATATTGCTATTAATATATTTTTTACATCGTACCGTACATTAATCAATTAATTTGCTTACTATGACTCAATAGGCGTTAAAACGTCAAACGCCATATCAATCGAGGTCTCAAATAGTTGCACGGGTCGGTACCTAGATTTTTTTTCTAGTAGATTCGCCGGTGTTCAGTTTCGTATATAACCTATGGTTGTTGGATCGACAGCTCGAGTGTGGAAGTGATGAGTGAGGGTGCGATGATACACAATGGCGCAGTCAGGAGTCAAGTGCAGTTATACAAAGAACCTCCGCCACTGAGACAGTATCCACTAAAAATGCTGCAAGTACTGGGAGCTGGGCCCCGCGAAAGCGCCTCTCCTGCATCAGATGCCAGCACGCCTCGCCGCAACCAGTCCCGAAGCGATTTCAAATCTAAAGGAGACACAGCCTTCGGATACGATTCAGACGATTCAAGTCTGTCGAGCAACGCTTCCGGCTCTAATAAATCAGCCGAAAATGGTAAGTTCACATTACCACATCGCCGCTTAAATTCAAAAGTACCACAAATCAAAATTACACTTTTTTACAGGAGCTAATGAAAGAAAAAAAAAATTTGTCTATTTTTTTTATATCATATAGATATATATCTATATATTATAATATATTTATATAGATATATATCAAACTAGCTGCTGCTCGCGACTTCGCCTGCGTAATTAAATTATATACTAAAACTTTGTAAATTATATACTAAAACCTTCCTTGAGAACCACTCTATCCATTGGTGAAAACACCACGAAAATTGGTGCAGTAGTTTTTAAGTTTTTGCGAACAGACAGACAGATGCATCGGAGGACTTTGTTTTATAATATGTAAGGAGGATACCTAACTATATGCATATTATACATCGTTAGAAGCATATTTTTAAGTAGCAATAAATTGTTGAAGTATTTTTATAATAATACGAATACTAGAAGAGGAGATATAAGCATATGTTATTTTTGAATATAAAAAATATTATCAAAATATACTAAATATGTAATAAAACAACCATGTCTGATTGCAACATACAATATGAAGGTTTGTGATTGTATATTTGCAATAAAAACATATATGAATTTTTTGATTTGTGGTACTTTTTGAATTTAAGCAGCGACATCTCATTACCCTCAGTTTTTATAAATTTCAATTGAAGGTAAACACACACAAAGTTGAATGTTTAAATAAGTTTTCTCAAGTTTGAATTAAGTTAAAATCAAAATTTGTATTTTAAAAATTCTACTGAAACCTATAAGTAGAGCCTAACACTTATCTTTAACACATATTATAGCAATGGATATTATAATGTGTTTTCTGTAGTATTTTTTAAGTAACCACACATGCAGCTATAAATATATTTTTGTACAGTGTCACATTTGACCCTGCAAACGTTGTTTTACTAAAAAAATTTTTTTTTTTTGGGGTATAAAAAGTAGTTTACAACCTATTCTCAGACCTACCGAATATACACAAAAAATTTCATAAAAATTCGTCAAGCTCTTTCGGAGGATTTCTGTTACAAACACTGTGACACGAGTATTTTATATATAAGATTCGGTAATAACTATATATTTTTACTTCACCAAATCTGTTATAAAACAATATTATACTACCACATTTTAATTATTTTATTTAAATACTAGCTGGCGCCCGCGACTTCGTCCAAGTTTCATGAAAATCAGTTAATTCGTGTAAGAGTTATGGAGGAACATACATACATACAATACCTACACTTACAGATTTATTATTCAGATCAGATTACCCGGGAGTGGCGCTCCCGGCTTCGTCAATGTCCGATCTCTACCAAACTTCACAGGATTACCCACTGGACTAATCAGTCGGTTGAGCGGTTTTTGAGTTTATAGGGAATATACACACACACACATCGTCTTCTATATTAAGATTAAATACATATTATTTTCACATCTCTGATGTTTCTAAAAAAAAAATCCTCTGCATACCCAAAACCAAAAACTAAGCCAAATATACAAAAGTATTATTAATGTGTTAAATTTTTGATATGTTTGGAAAGGCAAGAAACTAAATAACTACTTTTAAAAAAGTTCTTTTAAATTTAAAAATAAAATAAAAAAGAAATTTTGATTATTGGGGGTAGATAAGTTTTCTTTAATATAGGTTTGACATGGATGTCTAGCCAAGGTTTAATGCTTGATTAAAGCCTACATTCTATATTTTAATTATAGTTACTTTAACCTATATAATTGTAAAAATTAAAATAAATTATTTTTATATAACTACACAAGTATGTGTAGGATATTTATTTTAAACATCGAAATCTCTACAAGATAACAATTGAATAACATCTAAATGATGTGACCTTGGCACTAACTGTAACTACCTAAGTGTGATAAACACTTATGGGATAACATATTAGATAAAAAATTGTTAGCTATGACTGTTAAATTTTAGCTCACTGCACTGCCCTATGTGTCCTTTATTTATAGATATATGTGGTTATTTAATGAATAGTATTAATTTTAAATATTTTATTTTTGTTGCCTATTTTTTTTTTTAGTTTATTGGATTCTAAATATAAACACTAGTTTAGTTCTGAATGGATATAATTTAATAGAAACATTGTAGGGAAATTCAGTAGTTCAAAAGACTACCTACGTAAAATGTTAATGTAACACTAAAAATATGTGTTAATTAAGAATACTAGACCAAACCAGTCCCTTATCTATGACTTTATTGTTGACATTTTCATAATATCCTTGAAGGAAGTACCTACGTAAAGTTATATTATTAACTAGCTAGTGCCCGCGATTTCGTCCGCGTTGAAAAAGAAAAAAGTAGCCTATCCTGTGTCCTGTATGTCTAAATGTTTATCTACCAAGTTTCATGAAAATCAGTTAATTCGTTTAAGAGTTATGGAGGAACATACATACATACAGAAAATATTCTAAAAATCGTCAATATAATTTCAGTATATCATGTATAGAGCCTTTAAACATGATATCTCTGAAAACAAAGTAACTTACTCCATGACCAACCCTTACACATTTTTTATTAGTATTGATGGTAAGCAAGTGTAAATTTTTTTGAAGTTTAATTATAATGAAAAAATTATCAATCTAGATTCTAGATCTATGTTATTTACAATATTACAATAACAAATATGTTATTTATGTGTCTTGTTGTTTAATAATTTGTTTCTATTTTAGTACTCAGTGATAAAGTTTGTTATTTTTGTGTTGTGTTCTCCCTTGAGGTTAAAGTTCCATTACTCAAATAATTCTGAAGAGACTGAAATTGAGTTAGGCCTATATTATGGTGTAGGACCAGTCTATCCGCGGCCCTCATCAGGTTGTCTGTCCATCTGTGGTGAACATAATTACTCAATGTATTGGCTCATTGCAACGGTGTTGTTATAGGCGAGACCACTTCGATTAATGCCGAAAGTAATGAGAGCCACGCAGTGTCTGGGTACCAGAACGGGTACCGCAGCGGATACAATAATACCCGCGAGTGGCGAGGCAGGAGTCGGAGGGACCTCTACAGGCACCGAAGGATGCCCGATCGCTACTTCCACACGTATCCCTACCAAGTCAAGTACACACCTGATGATTTGCTCAATGGTGAGTTGCCTGCCTGTCCACTTGATGGTTGGTGGCTACATAAGCCATAGGTTAGGCGCTGCAAGTACTCCGTCGACCTTTGTGGGATAAAGAATAAGTTATTAGGACCCCTCCTAGAGATCCCCATATCCCCATAGAGAAATGGATCTAACATTTATTACTTGCTCACCAAAACCCAACACAGTCATGTTATTTCACGATGGCCTTCTGTTAAGGTTACTGCCTAAAGGGTGGTTTTGACACTTGTCAGTACTACTCATATGTGCCATAATAGGTTATTACCTATTATGGCACATATGAGTAGTACTGACATTGTATACTGTATTCAGTATACAATTATTACGTCTGAACAAATTGAGTCGTGCGCTTACATAAGTGTATAATAATAAGGTTCACATTTGTATGTCGTCTTCTGACTATAATAATGAACACAGTCAGAATGATGCAGCACAGTAAACAGTGACGCGTGCGCACTTCCCCGCTCCCACGCACACAACACATCAGACAAATATATCCCCTCAACTACCTACTTAGACAAAAAAATTTATTATATAAAGATTTTTAAAAATTATGAATAATAATATGCAATCGGTTTTGTAAAAATAATAATTCTGTTTCATTGCCTACTAGCTTTTCGCCCGCGCCCCATTTTCTTATTATTTAAAACATTTTTTAGTCTATTGCTCAGGCATTGAATTTTTTTTTTTTAAGTGTAATTCATCTATCCATCTTACCTAATAAAATACTAAAAAATACTACTAGAGGACTGTGTGTGTATATATTATTATATAGGAACTAATTGATAAATTTTAAGTCATCACTTATGCAACTATTTCAGGATCAAAATGGGACTCAATGTCACAGGAAGTCTGGGAGAAATTTGTTAGTTCCCAGCAAACTGAAAATACATACAGGAAGAAGATGAACTTCTTTAGATATCTTTTTGCTACTATAAAGGTGAGCGACGTCTGAAACTTTAAATAAGGTTAATACATCAGAATAAGACAGGCTATATAAGACAATATGAATAAAACGAGGATGAAGTCGCGGGCACCAGCTAGTTTTATCTATGTGAGAATTATATTACAATTGTCGCTAATATCTAAGGTTGTCTACGTAGACATGCCTATAGACAATTTTTTACGTGTAAAAGTAGATGTAAATAAGGAATGTTATGCCAGGCGATATTCCCTCGGTACGGGCTGTACGTGGTGGGCTCGACGATGACGGGGTTCGGGCTGGAGTCGTCGGACATGGACCTGTGCCTTTTGGTGCGACCGCTGGAGAACGTGGAGGCGCGCGCGCACGCGCTGCTGCACCTGGAGCTGGTGCTGGGCTACATCCGCGCGCTGGACCCCGGCGCCGAGCTGGTGAAGGCGAAGGTGCCCATCCTCAAGTTCCGCGACGCGCGCTCTGGCCTGCAGATGGACCTCAACTGCAACAACGTGGTGGGCGTGCGCAACACGCAGCTGCTGCACTGGCTGGCGCAGCTGGACTGGCGCGTGCGGCCACTGGTGGCGGTGGCCAAGCTGTGGGCGCGCGCGCACGACATCAACGACGCGCGCCGCTGCTCGCTGTCGTCCTACTCGCTGACGCTGATGGTGGTGCAGTTCCTGCAGGCGGGCGCGCGACCGGCGGTGCTGCCGCGCGCGCTGGACCTGCCGGGCGCGTGGGCGCCGGCCGCGACCAACCGCCAGTCGCTCGCGGAGCTGTTCGTGCGCCTGCTCAAGTACTACGCCGAGTTCCCCTACGAGCGCATGGCCGTCTCCGTGCGCCTCGGCCGCCCCGTGCCCGTCGCCGACTGCCGCGTCGCGCGCTCCCACAAGAACGACCCCCACCAGTGGAAGCTGCTCTGCGTCGAAGGTACACCTCGCTCTATATCTTATCGCTTTACTTCAATACCCATTGTAACTCCCATTGTACCCATTGCTCTCGCAGAGCCCTTCGACCTGACGAACGCCGCGCGGTCCGTCTACGACCCGGAGACGTTCGAGAAGATCGTGAACACGTTCCGGTGGAGCTACGAGCGAGTGGCTCGCTCGCTGCGGCTGCAGGACGCGTGGCCCGCGCCCGCCTCCGCCTGCGCGTCCGCGCCCGCTCCCGCCTGATGCCGTGTCAGCGGTGCTAGTGCAGTGACAGTGACTCGTGTTAAGTGGTGTTTGGCGGTGTCCAGGGAGTGCAATGCCCACAGATAGTTGAATCCAGCTCCGTCCGGGTGTTGGCGGGATCCATACATCTATGTGCTGGACTTTTTCAATCTGATTCCCTATTCAAAAATTGAGCATTATCAAATGGACCAATAATAATTATTAAAATGAATATCACATTATTACTGGATTTCGTTAACTGTCTCGAATGATTAGACTGTTACGGTATTGGTCCCACGCATGCCGTCGTCTCGGTATCCCGGTATCGGTATCCGGGTATTGCATTCCCTCATGGTGTCACTATGCGTCTAATATGTTCACTCCCATAGTGGCACAAGAGTCGTTGTGATCATAAGACTGAGCTATCAAAGCTATCTGAGCTAAATTCTTAGTGCACCAAAAATATATTATTAATGTAATTAGAGAAATTGTTAAGTGTTAGTTCCTCGGGGTGTTTTAAGATCTCTTAATCCCAGCGCTCTCCCAGTGAAAATTCAACCGTCCGTTGTATATGTAAATTATGCCTTTTATCAATACTAGAGACGGTTGAGTTGAAACTTGTCTTTGCTGGGAATAAAAGCTAATATTCCACCCCCTCGTAACGGGAGGGATGTTTTCTCCGCACTGCCTCGCGACAGATTGAGAGTCCGATATCTTTTTAATATATTTATTTTGTTTGTAAGTTATTTAAAATAAATGATTGTACATAATTAAGTGCGAAAGAGGGAAATACTAAAATAAATATTGAGATGTTTTTAGGGCTATGTATGTTTTGTGTAAATACTATTATTATTATTATTATTATTGTCTTTGTGATGTATAAAGGGTAAATGACAAAAAATATATAATTATTATCTATATTTTGTGTGCGAGTGTATGTGTGTGTGAAAGGTGAGAATCGGATGTCAGGAGGAGCCAGGGGGATATGTTATAGTGTAGGGGCGTATTAACGTTGGGACATCCTCGGTCCTGAAGAACCTCATTAGAAATTGACTGAGTTTCAGGTAGTTCAACAAATTTGAGCCACTTTTGCGCAATTGGCAATATACAAATTGTTATTAGTATTGTTATAAAGTTAGAATGCAAACATTTATGGTGCTATTTGCTTCCAAACGCTACGTTTATAGCTTAAAATTGCCTCAAAGTAACTTTAAATTTATCTAAATACGATGATATAAAGTGGTGCTATAAATAGTGCTCCGTGTCAGAATAGACCGGCTCTGCTACTGTGGCTATACAGCCATAATAGAATCGCCTGGCTGTGCTATGATGACTATATAGCCATAATAGAATAGTCCGGCTCAGTTACTGTGGCTATATAGCCGTAATAGCGCACAGCCAGACTCTTCTATTGAGGCTATATAGCCATAATAGTACAGACAGGCTATTCTACTGGGGCTATATGGACACAATAGTACAGCCAGGCTGTTTTATTGTGGCTATATAAGCACAATAGTACAGACAGGCTATTCTACTGTGGCTATACAGCCATAATAGTACAGCCTGGCTATTCTATTGCGGTTATATAGCAATTATAAAATAGCCATAATAGCAGAGCCTGGCTATTCTATCCCCAACATATTATGTTGGGAGTGTAAATAGATGAGTTTTTCCAAGGCGGAACTCGTGTCGAATTCCCGAGGAGGTGTAAATATGAAAGCATATCTTTAAAATATATTCATAAAAGATTAGTGCGGTAAAAATTGCCTTTCAATAAGACAGAGTTCTGTCGATCCGTAATCAAAAATTTTCATTTATCAAGATTAAAAATAAAAAATCATTTTTTTTTAAATATCAAAATCAATGTGCGGTAAATATTTATTTATTTTTTGTTTAAAAAATGCAGTCTGAAATTTTAAAATTAACGTCATTGCCTTTTGGTCCAAAGATTTTTCTAAAAAAAAAAAAACATTTTTTTTACAATTTGGATTTATGCCGATTATTATACATTTAAATAATATTATGGTGATCAAGATTCTATGGGTGTTAAAAATGAGTAGTTGGTGTCCGCAGAGTTGTGGTATAGCGGTGTCGTACCAATATGTTTCAGCGATGCCGATATAATAATAATAATATCGTTTTGATCCCGTCCTGGTTGTTGCCCGCGAACGCACTTCGCTCCTTCGCCAAAGGAACATCTAACGTTGGCCATTAATTTCTGAGCATTTGTGTGTAATAGGTTTTATAAATACATTTTACAATGAGAGCGAGAGTGGCCCTCCCCACCGCTCGGCCCTCATTCAATAAAAAAAAAAAGTACAATAAATATTGTTAAAAAGCGAGTTTATATTATATTATTATAATAATACATGGTAAGAACAAAACTTCAATATAGAATAGTTAACAAGTGTCTCGATAAATGATTGATTTTCCAAAAAAGATACAAAATACTCAATGAAACCAACACCAAAAAAAAATTAAAGAAAAAAAACCCAAAAAAATATAAAATATAAAAAAAAAATTTAAAAAAATCAAAAAAATTATAAAAAAATAAATATGAATTTTAATTGATCGGGGTTCCGGTTTATCGCATGTTTTTATATTCGTTTACGAAAACCTGTGCATCCAATATTGGTGACAGATTAACAAGTTAATTTATGAACTGCTTCATTGACGCAGACGATTATAAGTACATATTTAATTATTACGCGCTTTGTTGAAATTTGATTGAAGTGCTTGCGTCATCGAGTCATCGAATGAAGTACGCGCGTCGTTAAAACATGTCAATTGCCACATGACAGTAATCCAATGAACTACGCGCACCGTTAAAACATATCAACGGTATCACGTGAGTCATAGATTTAAATACGCGCGCCGTTAAAACACGTCAATTGCATCACGTCAGCAATCCAATGAAGTACGCGCGCAGTCAAAATTTATCAATAGTATCACGTGAGTCATCGATTGAAATACGCGCGCTGTTAAAACATGTCAATTGCAATCACGTCATTTGTCCAATAAAGTACGAGCGCCGTTAAAATGTATCAACGGTATCACGTGAGTTATCGATTGAAATTCGCGCGCCGTTAAAATTCCTCAATTGCATCACGCGAGTCTTCGATTAAAGTGCGCGCGCCGTTAAAACGTGTCAATTGCATCATCATATAAACAAAATCAAAAGAATTAAGTTAAAGGATTGTACATGTTTGTCATAGAGATTATAATTACTGACCAATTTCTTAATCATACAGCCATTTTTAATCATATTTGACGCAGCATACGAATCATTTACGTCTTTTAATAACCTACCCACCATCAGAAATATTTTATCACATTTTTTAAAATTCTTATTATCATGCATGAACCTTTGCGGAACCTACAAATTAATCTATTAACGCGTCGCTTTTAGAATCTATTCGACTAGAACTTTTACGGGAGATTTGTTAATTTTATCATCGGACCGAGTGACTTTCCGTTATCGTCGCCATAAATACACGTAACATGGGAAGTGTCTTTCCATAAATTGTAATTGTCAGTTTTTCGACAGCACTTTTAACATTTAAATTTTAAAATGTCAGTTATATTTTGAAGATTCGAGGAGGTTCGAAGCGTGCGATAGAAAACCTGATACAATGACACCGGTAATAATTGGACACAGCCATTGTGGGGATGATAACAGAAGTCACTCGTAGACAACCAGATTGATTCGTGAATGCGTCGATGGAATTCCTGACTGGTTTTACCTTGTCTACCATCTTGTTTTACCTTGTACGCCATCTTGTTTTACCTTGTCTGCCATCTTGTTTTACCTTGTACGCCATCTTGTTTTCACTGTACAAATTGCAGTATTACATTTGATGCGTGTAAACTCTCGGCGGTACACTTTCATTGGAGCGGTAAAATCTAAGTAGAAGAGCCTGTCAATAATTTGTTAATGTTACAAGTCGCGTTTTCATTGCTAAATTTAAAATAGGCAGTTATTTTTTTTATCAATTTTTTGGCTTTTTATTATGAAAACTCGCATGGATAATTTTTTCCTATATAAATAAAGATCTGACGGCATTTCCGTTGCAAAGTATACAAATTAGTTATCTCTTAAATTAGCGTGTTTCCGATTGAAAATAACAAATTTCAATGCTTTTTTAAAATGTACTTAAACTTTTTCATATTTTTTTGTTCAAGAAAATAAAATGCATTGCTATGTTTTTTTTTGTCAATAACTTAAGTCATTAGGTATTTTTTTAGCAAAGATCTCATTTGTTTGTTTCAAAAAATATTTTTTCTTAAATAACACTTTTTAAATTATATTTGATATATTTTAAATGTAAAAATGTATTATCAATTATCAGTATTTTAAGTAGGGTTTTTTATTTGTATAGAAGTTTGTTCATGTAATGTGTAAAAATAAGGTCCACGAAAAAACTCTTTTTGCTTGCTCTTTTTACTTTTAATCGTGCGCCAATTTTTAGTCGCATTTTTGATACTATTTAACTCGCATTTGCATTTTGTTTTATTGAACAGTTTTGTCATCGTTGTTACCTATACAAGGAAATTTATTGTAAAGAAAATATATTCTGTATGACTGCCTAAACGATGTTTTATTTTACTGCATTATCATTTATACCAATATATATAAAGCTGAAGAGTTTGTTTGTTTGTACGCGCTAATCTCAGGAACTACTGGTTCGAATTGAAAAATTCTTTTTGTGTTGAATAGTCCATTTATCGAGGAAGGCTATAGGCTATAGAGAACGCGGACAAAGTCGCGAGCACCAAGGCTGGCTATACAAGGCTAATTAAATAGCATATTAAGGCTTGAGTCTGGCTGTGCAAAACTACGAAATAGAAGACAAAAAACAGTTCGCGCGGAGAGCTCCTCCTCTGCCATCCTGCGTCGTAATTTATCAATAGAATGTTGCTCTACTTATGGCTTTTAATATTTTACTAGTACATATCTTATAATTTCATGTTATTGAAAATACCCAATTTTTAACATTTCTAACAGTCGGCGCGCTAGCTCAGAGAAATTTTAGAAATTTTGACTTGTTTTTTAAAATTAGTTTTAGTTAATTTAAAATTTAGAAAAGTTACTAGCAGGTTATCGATATTGTTATTGTGAATAAGGTTGTGTTCATTATTAGAAATTGAGTTATGGGCGTCGATAGAATATAATATAGATACACAGTCTTATACAAAACAAAACCCAATAAGTGGCACAACGTCTAACCTATGAAGACGTGAGTGGATAAAGGTGATATGTCGCATAATTCCAATTTTGAATAAATCGAGGTTAAAGTTTTACTTTTAGTTTTTGAGATAACATGTGAACTCTTCCATTAACAAAAGTTAATTTTTCTGCACTTCTTGCTTTTTAAAATTAACCGGACATAACACCTTTTTCAACTTCTTATTTTCCAAAAATGTCTTAAATTGACGATCTTAAGGTCTGTAATCTTTCATAAGGACATATTACCTTCATCAACGCAAAAAAACGTAAAAACCCAAAAATGCGACATATCACCTTCATCCACTCACGTCTTCCTATCTATAGGTGTATCACATCTATTACAAACTATATAAAAGTAAGTCTTAAAATGTACATACAGTTTTTACAAAATGAAACTTATACACTAATGTCATAAGATTATAAAACGCACGACAGTTTCTATTACTTATTACTTTTTGTTTATAAGAACAAACAAAAAATGATTTCAAGTGTCATCTTTGAACGTAACTTGATATACACTAGAAATTGTTATTGTATAATGAACCGTAATATGTAAAGCGCAAAGCAGGAACTCAATTTCGAACTAAATTTCGAATAGAGAATATATAAACCGAACAAGTGTTGGCATGCAATAATATGAATAATACGTTCAGTCAGTATCAATACAATTGATTCGTGTTATACTCCCGCTATTTATTACTAATAGTTCAAGATAATTAGAATAATAAATGACATATCTGCCGGTCATCAATTTTTTTTTTGGGATCAGTAGAGGGTCATTGGAAGTGCCTAAATCCCCCGGAATCCCCCGTATTTTTGGATTTTTTGTTTTATGGACCTTTAGTTTTAAAGCAGCGATATATATTATATTATATTATATTATATTATATTATATTATATTATATTATATTATATTATATTATATTATATTATATTATATATTAAAATATTTTAATATTTTCAAAAATAAAGTTTAAGTAAAAGCTATTTTTATTAAAAAAATTATGAAAAAAACAATTTTAAAAATATATTTAAAATTAAAAATATTTAAATTTAAAATAATATTTAAATATATAGATTTAAAATGAACAAATAAACAAATATTTCAAAATTTATTTCACAAGTTCATCCTCCAGTAGACAGCTGCTCTGTCCGCTATTGTGTTCGGATTTTCTTCAGTAATAATGGACAAAGACAACTTCGGCGCTTTATATCTCAGGTAATATTTGAGTTATCGAAAAATGCTTTATACAAAACTTGTTGGAATTAGAGTCCTGCACAAGTTTTATTCGAAGAATTTTTTGATAAAATCGAAAGGGGCCAAGATAATTGACAATAAACATTCGTAAGCATTAATAAATGGCACTTTTGTCATTGTAACTTTTGTTTCATTACAGATCACAAAATTCTTTAAACAAAAGTTGTAGAGCATATTATTCCCTGCAAAACTAAAAAAATAAAAATAAAATCCGACCACTAGGAGCCGAGATATCGACAATTATCTGTTTTTCAAGATGGCTACGAAGCACAAGGAAATTTTGTTGGATTCCGGGGGATTTAGGCACCTCCAATGACCCTCTACTGATCCCAGAAAAAAAATATTGATGCCCGGCAGATTTGTAGATATTTGCCACTTTTTGATCTTATTATCTTGGCGTATAATTAAATTAAAAAAAATCATGATTTTACACTATACTCTTAGGTAAATATACAATATTTCGATATATTTATAACATATTTCGATTATCAAAAATATTAATAATTATGTTATGATTACAATAATAATTAATATGTTTTAAAGTGAAATTCATATTTTTATTGATAGCATATTGACTATATTTGCACTAAAGTACCTATTTGTAATTATTAAAAACTAGCTGGTGCCCGCGACTTCGTCCGCGTTCTCTATAGCCTATTATTCCGCGATAAATGGACTATCCAACACAAAAAGAATTTTTCAATTCGAACCAGAAGTTCCTGAGATTTGCGTGTACAACTAAACTAACAAACTCTTCAGCTTTATATTATACTAGCTGGTGTCCGCGACTTCGTCCGCGTTGAAAAAGAAAAAGTAGCCTCTCCTGTGTCCCGTACGACTAAATGTTTATTTACCAAGTCTCATGAAAAACATACACACATACACACACACATACACACATACACACATACACACATACATACACACATACATACATACATACATACATACATACATACATACATACATACATACATACATACATACATACATACATACATACATACATACATACATACATACATACATACATACATACATACATACATACATACATACATACATACATACATACATACATACATACACACACATACATACATACACACATACATACATACATACATACATACATACATACATACATACATACATACATACATACATATGCACTTTGTTTGCAAAGTGATTTGCACTCATCTTTGTATTCTTTCTTTTTCTTACACAGGCATATCTTTTTCCTTTATGACCCATATTATATTTTAATAACAAACTATTTAACAAAAATTCAAAAATAATATTTAAAATAAATCAAGTAAAGCAACTTTCAATATGCGAACAGAGGCACAAAATCTCTGAGAGTGAGCGAGACAAAGATATTAACACGGAGAGAGTGAGCGAGACAAAAACACGTAAAAATTTAACACGGAGCACACGTCCGACCGCAACGACCGTTCACCGGTCACTGAGGAGTTTTGGTTGCCGGTATTTTCTTATCAATAAAAGATTACTTTTTTTGATATTTATACAGAAAACATAGCTTTTTTTGTACCTAACACTTATCCTTTATGATAATAAATGTTAATTACTAATATTTGTTACGTAATTATGTTATAAAAGGAAAAAAAATAATAGTGAAAAAATGTGATAAAAGACAATTTTTAATGTTCAATTTTTAAAAAATAATCAGCAAAATGTTAGGACGACCACATAAGAGAAACTTATTGCTAAATAGATTTTATAATTTATCATTAGTTGTTATGTATTACGTCCGTAAACATAGCTCAACATGCTGCAGGGCTTGGGAGAGCTCTATTTAACTCTATTTTTACCTAATAAATACCCTATAAACAAACGTTTAAAAAATACGTAACTGTTAACCATATTATAAATTTTTCTTGGTTATAAAAATATTTCTAGTTTTTCCCTAAATTAGTTTGAAAACAACGTTATCAGCAGCGCCAAAAAATCGACGAGAGTCAATTTTTAACGGACTGCAGCCTTAAGTGGACATTTCAACTGGGCATTGCCCAGAAAGTATCACAATCCCACTTTTTCTATGCAGTTTTGAGGATGTTAGGATTAAAGCGAAATCCAGTACAAAGTTTTAAACTGGAATCTGATTGATACTGGGTAAGATTTGTAAGTGGAACAGTTGAAATGTCAACTAGAAAGACATACTCGTTTAAACGACTACTTTTAATATTTAATTGATAAAACAATACGTAAGTTTTGTCCAAAAATGGAATTTTTATATAGCAGGCTTTTGTTAACCTTTCCCAACCTCTTTCCTATATAATTCACCACGGACGCTTTAAAATAAAACAAGAAAAACTGCATTAATATTTTTATTTGCTATAGGTATATTTACTTTAATCTATTTTACTCATACTGTCGTCAAACTACCTCGTAGGGAACGCGGAAAGTAGGTTGGTTGGTACGTACGCTGGTGCTGCTAGGGTAAACTATTTAGTTTAGGTCAAGGAACATATATATGTAACTAAACCAAGAGAGTATTTTATACTCTCTTCGTTTAGGTCGTTACTCCACAGTCTACGTCTAGAAATAAAACAAGATAGAACCTACAGGGGCTAAATCACGCGAAGGCATATATGTCAATCCCATACATTTTTATTTAGCGAATCGAATCGAATGCACTTTGGTCTAGGGCCCATATACTTAGCTTATACCTCAGACCCACTGATTCAACCAAACGGTGTAATTAGAAATTAAATGTTAAAATTATGAATAAATACGATCGAAAAATTAATATGCTAGAAATCGAGATGCTTTCTTTTCACAAAACGTAGAATCGGATTAGAATATTTAGAATAGAAAAAAAAAATTAAAAGTTATCTTTTAACTCCTCGCCCCTCGGTATAATAGTGTTCTGTGCTATATGTCAACACACACAATAGCACAGAAATGTCAGTGTCACGCAGTGACGCAGTCACGAACACGAAGTTAAATATTTAACTTTTTTTTGTATTACATGTATTATTATTATTATAGGCAATAATATAAAAATAAATGAAATAAAATAAATAAAGTATAAGGGTGCTTATGCTGAGCTAATATCTAGGTGTCTCGGTATTTTTTTATCAATAAATTATATTAGAACATAAAAAGTTATCAAAATGTTGACTTTATGGAGTTTATTTGAAGCAACTTTGTTATGTTTGAATGCAGTTTGCGTTTTACACGAAGAAAGATTTATGCAAAAAAGTAAGTAGATTGCCTAGCTACGATTCACTCTGACGAGCATTACCCCACATTTTGTTATTTCAATCAAAATATAACTTAACCTTTATTTTTCAGTGGGATGGGGAGCCAATAGCCAAAATGAAGGATTCGTTGATCAATCGTCAATAAAATACCAATTGTTAAATTTAGTAAGGTCGATAAGAACGGTTACAAGAAGTAAGTTATTTATTTAAACCTAGTTCTATAGGTATTCTCATTAAAATGGTTCAATTTTAACTAATTTAAATTATTTTGTTTCAGTTCCACTCATCATTTTAAACATATTAACTATTTTATTTAAGTTGTTATTAGGATAATAAAACATTGCGAAACTTGAGAAGATAATTTTCTTTAAATTTTATCATCAATTACCTACTACTTACAGGTGAAAATACAAAATGTATACAACTTTTAGCCATATTTTGTTTGATGTAATTTTTAACTATAATTGTACGTAATTTGGCATGAGTAGATAGTTCATCTGGGATAGTCTCATATGGTTTAAAACGCAGGTGGTCTATGGTAGCAACTCGTCTAACTGTATGTGCTGTCTAAGTATGTATGTGGTTTAAAACGCATGTGGTCTATAATAGCAACTCGTCTAATGACACAGGCTGTCTAAGATTCCAAATGACTTAAAACGCAGGCGGTCTATGATAGCAACTCGTCTAAAACATAATATATCATGCATTAAGAGTTTTATAATCGTAAGTTAAACTGGGGTACCACCAAAAGCCAAATTGATTTATTTCTTACAAATATTAAGGAAGGACGAGCCCGTTGGACGAGTGGCGAGGGTTCTTGCCTAACGTCTCAGGGGCCCCGGGTTCGATTCCTGGCGGGGTCGACTTTGGAAATTTTAATGTATTTTTCAAAAATTGACTGGTCTGGATTTGAAAAGTAGTGGTAGGGCACACGGCGTTTTGCAGTCATTTGGGCAGCCCGTCTGGCGGCAGTAACCACCACCTTACAGAATACCACCGTGAAATAACAGCATATGATCTTCTAAAAATTGCTGATCTATTTCAACTTCATTTTG
Source organism: Synanthedon formicaeformis (assembly GCA_945859745.1). NCBI lineage: Eukaryota > Metazoa > Arthropoda > Insecta > Lepidoptera > Sesiidae > Synanthedon > Synanthedon formicaeformis. Next base: position 572,210 of record OX243968.1, on the reverse strand, counting down.
AGAATCTTTGTTTTTGATATTGAAGGGTTACTCTTACTTTTTTCTAAGTTTCCACTTTGTCTTCGAATCTCCATAGTTTTAGCTCGCTTATACATTTCATGCTGAATAGGTATTTAGTTTTGAGTTTGTGTTCATTTACTTCACATGCTTGTTTCTTTTTCTAATTTTTTCTGGCTGTTTTTGGTTTATATTATTAACTAGCTGTTGCACGTGACTTCGTCAGCGTAACTTTATAAAATATAATGAATTCGTGTCTGTGGAACCATGGAAATACACATACAAAATATCAACCGATTGGGTCAAGACGTTTAGTAGTTGACATACCGACAGCAGCGCCACCTACCGGGTCCAATTGTATTTTTAAATCATCAAAATACCCATATAAAATTTCAACCCAATCGGTTCAGCCGTTTAGAAGTTATGTGAAAAAGATAAGTACAGAAGAATCGGAAGGATAATTCTTACTACCCGTTTTCCCGTAGGAATGAAGCATTTTCCCGCGGTAAAAAGCAACCTATGTTCATCAGGGATGTCGGCTTCTAATGGTAAAAGAATTTTTCAAATCGGTCCAGTAGTTTCGGAACCTATTCAATACAAACAAACCTTTCCTCTTTATATTAGTATAGATCAGGGCTGTCCAAACCGGATACGACCCCGGGCCAATTTGAATTACCGCAGATACAACTACTTTAAAAAATTATACACGAATACCATTGTAATATTTAGCGCCTCTTTCACAAACGTCAAGTAAGTCAAACTGTCATTTAAAGTCACCGGTAACCGGGGATAATGGAGCTGATACTTTGTACGGTAAACATCCCAAACATTAAATAGAAAAATAATAAAAAAAAATCGGCTATCGAATGTGCATCATTCGATACATACTTTCGTATTTATATTACTAGCTGGTGCCCACGACTTCGTCCGCGTTGAATAATGAAATGTCCCTATGTCCTTTCTGGTGTCCCAGACGTGTATCCAAAAAGAGTTCTGTTAGATCTAATGAGAAAAAAGCCTTACAAGTTCTGTGTACGTACCAACGACCATCCAACCCAAATGTCGATGGTACGTACAGTATCACTACAGTGCGTTCCGAATCTGAAGAAGTAATTTGATATTTCCTGGGCTGCAAGTTTTTGACCACAAAAATAGGAGTCTGACGCCACTTAATCGGACTTTTTGATCTACTTATAGAAAATTAATTAGTTTAGTAGAATAGCACTGGTAAGATTCCGTAGGTATGTAACCTAGACGAATGCTGCTGGCTCATACTCATGCTGCATTGAAAAAGGCTCAACACAGCTTCTCTTGTTGCTCACGGTACAGTCGGGGTACGAAACGCTTCCTTTGTCTTAGTACCTTTTGAAACCAGCACTAAGCAGACAAGTACAATTTGAAATGAAATTTTGGCCTGATAATTGGCGTTTTCTTACCCCAACTGTACATGCGGTATTACACTTCAATCTTAAGACTATTTAGAGGCAATAAAAGAGCGATATTTTGTCACTGTTTATTCACGTTAATATTTAAAAAGTACACATATCGAGTATACAAATGGAATTCATTTGTGGACATGGAAACAAACAGGTTTATATAAAAAAAAACATTCTACACCGACTTTACCATCTAAACTTAACCAAAATAGGAAATTTAGGTGAAATGTGTTAACATTGTTAGCAGTGAAACTCCACTTGTAGTAGAAAAATAACTAATGTTTGTCTTTTTGTTTGAAAATAAAAAAAATGTCACTGCGCAACAATGCTACCTTTGCATTGATTGTTTCAGTAAAATATTGATGGACATTAAAAATCCATTTTCACAATCCTCATTACCAGATCAAACTTTAATACTTATCAATAATATAGCCTAGTAAAAACGTGCATCTAAAATAAATTATTTTATTTTTATATAGATTGCCAAAATAGAACATCAATTTTAATCTAGAATCAATAAATTTAAAATAGAACATCATCGATTTTGGAAATGTATGACTCGTCTTTACGTTACATTGAAGAAATCGGTTATGGACAGCAACCAAAACATTTTTTTTAGTCCTAGTAGTCATGAAATTGAACCGATTTATCTGTGAAAGGCAAAAAGGATTGCGAAATTGGACAAGGGAATATAAACAATTTATAGAAAATCCAAAGTATAAGTTATAAATTAGTTACTATAGATTCGATGGCGCGACTCAAGTTCGCCATCTTACTAATTTTAGTTTAGACCATTATACAAGTCAAATACCCTAAAAAGTGACTAAAACAAACACCCAAACATTTTTAGTACGTCCGGGTAAGACCGATTCCTACCGGTCATTTTTTTTAAACACTATCTAAATATTTTATTTTTTAAATTCTCTTTGGAATAATTTGCATTGTAGCATTTTATTTCCAATACTCACTTATTAGATATAATTAGTACACATCGCTAACATAATAATATTTAAATAACATAATAATTTAGTACTTTCGTCCAAAATTTAATAAGAGCGTAATTGGTTTGCCCACATTGAGACTCTTCATCTTCCCTAAAGCCCACAACGGACGTAGCTATAATATTATATATTTATAGCAACTCATAGGATACTTTATTGATGCTGCTAAGTTGTCTAATTAAAATTCTGTCCAAAAATGAATGTCGAATACAGATACAATTGTAATTTTAGAGTTACACTAAAAATATAAATATATATTATAGCCGTCTGTGAGCTGGGCTTAATACGCAAAGGGAACTTTGGAAAAAATATACAAGTTAAGAGAAAAAAAAGATGTAAATACATCTGCCAACGGGCAGTGGCCTAACGTAAAAACTAATCCAGAGTCAAAAAATACTGTTAACCTAAAACTTCACGAGCCCTAATTGTTTATCTCACACTCCCTCCCTCCATCTCTCTCTCTCTCCCCCCTCTCGCCTCATGCTAATATATTATCATTACATTAATATTAAATAGATCTAATCTCTACCTACAATGCTACAAATATAAAGAACGGCTTAAAATTCCTGGACAGATTTAATCTTTCGAAATATTTTTGGGATGTGACAGAAGAAGGTGTTATTGCTACGCCACAACAAGAGGTCCACAATATTCAGTCCGCGACTTGGTTTAAATCGCTTTAGTTGTAATAACAAGGGGTACAAAGTGTACTAGTGTGTGTGTGTATATGTGTGTGGGGCCTAACTTATTTGGAGCCGGTTTCGGTCGCGTCCGTCTTCTCTTCGGTTTTCACTACCTTGCCGTCACCTGAAAATTAAATGTTAATATTCCGTATGCATGTACACAACTTGTATGAAGTGGGAAATGAGTTAAGGGCATACCGTTGGGCGTGTCATGGTCGGTGTTGGAGCGCCTGCGCTTGCGCGGGAACTTCCAGGGTGCGGGGGCGCCGCCGTGGTGCTTCAGCTTGGGCAGCGGCTCCATGTCCAGCACCTTGTGGATCTGCCGGAACGCGATCTGCCGCAGGAACTGCTGCGCGCTCGCCGTCAGATCTTCGCGCTTCTGCGGCGGCATGTTGCCGATCGCGTCCACTAGCTCCTTCTCGCAAGGGTCTCTCAGGCCGGGCCCGTGCTCCAGCAGCAGACCGCTGGCCACCGCCTCCATGACGCGCCGCAGCGCCTCGCCCGGCGACAGCGCGCCGCCCGCCGACTGCATCACCGCCGACACCAACAGCTCCATCGCCTGCGCACCACTCGCACGCTCACTCGCACGCACTCGCAACTCGCCGGCACGCACTCGCACCGTGCGGCTCAGAGTGCCAATCGTCATCGCGCGCGTCGCACAATGCGCGAGCGAACAACTCGCCGCGCATCGCGCAGCGCGCGCTACGACTCGTCATCAAGTCACAAGTCATCATTTTATTCACAAACAACTACTCATTACTTAATCTTCTAATGGAAAAATCTAATATTCCTTCAATTGGTCTCTAAATAATGAATACAATATACAGAAAAGTGAATTATCAATTGACCGTAATAAAGCTAATATTGGTTACTCACGTAGGGGTTAAGGGACGCCCAGTTGGGGATGCGGCGGCACAGGTCCCTCAGGATGCGGATGATGATGACACACGACTGCAGTGTGGCCGCTCTAGCCTATACACAAAGCGGATAGCTCACTCGCACCTCGTCTCTCCCCTACTTGCACCGTAGGGGTCAAAGTATCAAATCGGCTATCTCTTACTGACAACTGACAATTTACATTCATTAGAAGCACCCATAGAAAAACTAACATTACCGTACAGCACTGGTTAAAGTTTACTTTTCGTTAATAATTAATTAATAGACACAGGATTGACACTCATTTTGACGTGCCACGAAGAATTTAAAATTTTTCAAACAAGTATACCAAAAAATAGATGTTTGTAAATTCAGTGATCTTGAAATGCAATTTTCTAAAATTTAGTGAATTGTGGCCAAACTGACCTTCAGAAAGCTCATATGTATTGAGAAATTTCCATAAAGGGAGAAAAAAGTTGCATTAATCAGTAAGATCCTTAAATGTTAATTTATAATGGCAATTTCATACTAAAACCCCCATTAATACAATCCTTCTTTTAATGAAAAGCATCCTCATACTTGTCTTCTAGTTAAGTATGAGGACCCTAGTAAAGTTGAAAAACGTGCTAATTCTTGCCACTGCTAGTAAAAATATGTGCGATAGCTAATTTGATTCGTAATTGATTGATTACAAATAATTTTCCAAAAGTGACTTCCTTTCTATTATTATTGCAATCGTCGAAATTGCAAAAACTTGTTTATAATTTTCGCAATTGTATACTTTTGCAAATTTTTTTCAGGCCTCATTATAAATCAAATGAGCTATCACACCTATTTTTACTAGCAGTAGTAAGAATTAACACGTTTTTCAACTATTCGTCGATATTCATCAAGTAACTTAGGTACTACCGAATATTCCAAAGTTTATTAAATATTAAAGTTTTCAAACACGCGACCACCTTACGATAACTAAAGTGGGCGCACGTTTTATTTTAATTAAACAATGGTTTGAAATATTCTGTCTCCAGACTCGCATTATGAAAGAAAGTCAAGAAGGGCGTTTTCATAATGCGAGCCTTGTATTTATGAATAGAACGGGCGCGCCGCACTGCTCACTTACAAATGTTAACTTTTCAAGGAAGTGATATTCAATCGCGATTTCAAAGGCATTTGATTCAAAGGATAATAAATGTGAGTGAGCGGTGGGTGAGCGATGGTTGAAAGAGCGCAGTACCTGGAACCACTTGGCGTGCCGAAGGGCGGCCAACGCGTCCAAACACTTCTGCCGCGGAAGGACATCCTTGTCGTCTCGCTTTACGTCGCCGCCCTCTGGCGACAAAACAAAGGATGTTTGACCAACACGTCGGCGCGGGGCGACATGCGCACTCGCGCCTCATGTGATCAAAAAACCTTTTACCCCTTACACCTAAAAATAAGCACTCAAACACATCGCCGTCAACACTTGAACAAATTATCTTTCTCACATTCAAACCATTTAATCGAACCAATGAACTAAGACTTAATCAGCAGATAGTTTGTTCTCATTGTTCTCCGAACGGGTGGGTTCGCGTGGACGACTTCGACGACCAATTTCATGCGGCCGACGGATATTGCGTCATCGGAGAGAGGGACTGCATTGAACCAAATCGAGTTAATACTTAATACAAGTGAGTGAAATTGGCGCAGTCGAAGATCGCGGCGGCGTCGTGCGGCGGAAGGACTCACCTGCGACAGGTTCGCGCATCACGGCTGAGGTGAGGCTGACGAGCACGTTCACGTTGCCGTCCGACACCTGCACGGCGCCCTCGGCCGGCAACAGCTCCACCTTGTACTTGAGGTCGTCGCCGCCCTTCACCTTGGCCAGGTGGTGCGGCAAATCGGCAGCCACGCGCTTCAGCAGCGACACGGTAGGCCGGTCGTGACACAGCATCACCAGCCCCACGTCGCGGTCGCCCTTGAGCAGCAGCCCCTTGGCCAGCAGCCCCACGCGCATCACGCCCTTGAGCGCGCGCGTGGCCGGCGCGTCCGGAGCCACCGGCGCCGCGCCCCCGGCCCCCGTCCCAGACTCGCCCTCGCCCAGGAACGAGAACAGCTGGTTGTCGCGCCCGTCCTCCTTGCCCTCCGGCTTCTCCTCCTTCTTGTCCGCGTTCGGGCCCTTGTTGGCCGGGCCCTGCAACCATATCAGTTTAACAAATTTGTTTAACATTTGAATTAGAGATCTCCATTCAACAAGAGAAAGTATATATAGTGACCTTTGGCTTGGCGCGGCCTTGGTCGGCGAGCGCGTCGGAGAGCGCCTTGAGAGCGCGCTCGGTGTGCGAGACGGCGCGCTGGATCTCCTGCAGTTGCTGCTCGCTGGGGTAGATCTCCGCGTGGCGCGCCAGCACGTGGCGGTCGTCCGCAGTCTCGGGCCGGCGGCCACCGTACGGCGCGTGGTGGTGCCCGTGCGGTGGCCCGCGCCACCACGGCTCGCCGCCCTCCCAGTACATGCGCTCCTCCTCCTCCAGCAGCCCCATCGCCATGCCCATGCCCATGCCGTCGTGCATGCGCCGCCGCGCCCACAGCTCGTCGCGCACCAGCATGCGCTGCGCCTTCGCCTCCGCCAGCTTGCGCTGGTGCATCGACGGCTTTACGTTCACCACCAGGTCCGGCTGCACCTGCGCCACACACACCACTCAGCCGTCGTTCACTCCGAACTCGTCTCGTCTACCACTCGTCCTCATCCTCATCCGATCGAGTAATCATGCGGCGATCGGAACTCTCGAAGGGGCGTCGACGCCCCCTCGGGCTCGACGACCGCCTCAAACCTTTTACTTAGTAATCACTGGATGAACACTTATTTTACAGTCATAAACTGAATAACCCGTGAAATAAGAACGTTACGACCTGTCATTTATTGAATCGAGGTCGGAGGCGCATTTGCATCTTCCCCTGGCATTGCTTATATTTAAAGACGATGGTAGTTACCATTCATCAAGTTTATCACCCGTCAGTTTGCCTGCCGACCTCTTAGAAAAAACTCTTTTCATTTAAATCTTTTAAACAAGTCATTTAAAAGTAAAACTAACAAGCTAAAAGATCACTCATGGTACGAAATTATTTGGTTATTAATTTTATATTAACTGCTGCCCGCGACTTCGCCCTCGTAACTTTGTAAATTATGTATATAGTAAAACCTTTCTCGAGAACCACTCTATCCATTGGTGAAAACAGCAACGAATTGGCTTGGCAACGAAATCGGTGTATGGCTTTATTATTTCTTTTTCATGAAGCTCTTGTGAATCAATGTATGAAATGTTTATTTTTGGAGAACAATGACTGACCTTCTTCTTGTACTGCAGGCGATGCCTGCGGCCCTTCATGTGCATCTCCTTGGCGTTGGGGTCGTTGAACTTGCAGTCGCAGAGCTTGCAGTTGAAGGAGATGGCCTTGCCGTCGTCGCCGCGGATCTCCTCGATGTAGTCCTGGCCCACCGGCTGCACCTCCGGCTCCGACCCCTCCGGCTCCTCCTCCTTCTCCTCGCCTTCCTTCTCCTTGTCCCCTTGCCCTTGGGAGACAGACGCCACCGTGCTCAGTCCCCCCGACGCCACGAACGCGATCTTGGCCGCGCCGCCGACCGTCTTTTTGGCTATTAGATTGGGAAAGTCAAGCTTTTTTCTCACTGAGGCGAAAAGGGGCCCTATGATCTCACACTCCATATCTGTTACCGATTGACCGACCGAGTGAGGAGAAAACATTGACTCGCAATCTAACCGCCAGGCGGCGCGACTGGTTACAGATATGATACTGTGTGGCATCGAGGGGAGCGGTGATCGCGTTATGTGTTACGTACCTGCGGCCAGCTTGGTGGGCTCGGTGGAGGGGATAGGCTTGCCGAGCATGGTGTGCAGCTTGACAACCTTCTGGTGCTTGATGCCGCGCACGTGGGCGGCGTAGGCGTCGGCACCGGTGCATGTCACGTCACACAACTCGCAGCGCAGCGCGCCGCCCGCGCCTCGTCCGCCGCCGCTGGCGCTGCAGCCGGCCGCCGCCAGCTTGACGGCCGCCTCTTTCTTCTTGTGCTTCTGGCCCTCGAGGTGCTCCTTGTAGGTCTGCGGGCCGGCGCACGAGATACGGCACACGTCGCAGTAGTGCAGCTGCTGCGCCTTGGGCGGCGGCTTGGGACGGCGCTGCTGGCCCAGGCCGGCGCCGCCCTTGCTGTAGTTCTTCCAGCCGGCGCCCGTCTTGCTCTGCTGCGCCACGTACATGGTGGCGGCGTTGTAGAGCGCCGTGTCGTAGGCCGAGTTGGCGCGGTTGGGCGGCTTGGGGTTGGGTTGCGCGGCGGGAGCGCTGTACGCCTGCGTGGGGTACGACGTGGCTGCCGTCGTCGCCGTGTACACGTTGCCGTACGTCTTCGCCGACGCGGTGGCGCGCCCGCCCGTCTGAACACCAAACTGACACTCGCACATCATTACACACCTATTCGCTAAACGACTTCACGCCGACTCAATCTCTACTTTTTATCTAAAGATCATCAGGCAGGTGTACAATCACACTTGATACTTGGTTGCTGCGGTAGACTACAAACACAAGCAACACCATATGTGGTTCTGCGGTTCTGCGAGAGTGCTGCCAAACTTAGTAGGATTTAGGATAAGAGATGGGAAAATGAACTTTGGCATACCTTACTCACTCAAACAATGGTTACCGCCACTAGACAAGAATGTCTAATTTATGAGTATGGAACACAGTGTGCCCTGCCTACTATTTCTTGAACATAGCACTTGTCAACTCTAAAATATTCTCCACATTTTCCCATAAAGCACCAGGTTCAATAAAGAGTTGCCATCTGATAAATTTACTATAATAAAAATCAGTTGTTGGGTTTTATCAGTTTTTCTTAAATATTTAGAAAAATTATTTAGTTACCAAACAATATGTGGACTATATAGAACGATTTGGAGCTGGAATGATACTTTTACTTTGGATGATGAGGTCAGGCTGTTTTCTGGGTAAATTGCACCATACTATACTGACAAAAACAATATAAAAAAATCTGTTATATTTTTGTGTTAACGCGTATTTATTAGTATTAGTCAACAGTACTAAATGAAATAGGAATAATGGAGAATAATACACGTCAACCACTAGGTCTTCTTTTAAGATATGAATTAAAAAAAATATATCTTGAACCAATTGCTACGAAGTGAAATTTTTAATAAATAATTCGTTTAGCGTCTTATTATCCATTTCATTCACCCACAAAATATATCATGATTATCCCAAAGTAATGGAGTAATTAACAATGCAAAATTTGATTTAAACAAAACTGTAGTGTTAAGTGGAAAAGAAAACCATTAAAAGTTTGTGTTGTGCCAAAAATATAAACAGATTCTCATGTTACACTAGACTACAATACAAAGTGTGATGGATATCTAAATGGATTTCCTGTTTGTCAACTTTTGGCATTCTTCCAAACCTTCACCAATTCATAAATAACGATTTCTTTGATAAATCGTAACCAGTGCAAAGAGAGGTCAGGATTTCCTTAACTTTGATAAAGTACTAGGTGAATCTGTCAACACATTGACAATATTGAAGATGTTTGGTTGAAATTTTAATAGTTTAAAAATTCTTACTTTTGGTAGGTTATAGTTTATGGTGACTGGAGTAGTTTGGCTATGTCGTTGCCAATCTTGAGAAGGTGGGAAGGAGGTAGCGATGGTGGTCTAGTGAAAAATGTTTTTGGTATTACAAATAAATTAAAAAAGTTAAGAGAGAAATAAGACTGTACTACTGTGGGGTTCAGTTCATTAATAGAACAGTTGGCTTGCTTAACCAGTTGAAACTAGTAATTTGATTATTTTCTAATAAATTATTCGAATTCTAATAAATTATGTATGTATCATATAGTATAAGTTTTTTTAGTGACAGGGCACACTGTGGTATCAGTCATAAATTTATTAATATTTTTCATAGTGCCGCCAGGCAGTAATACACCTCATTACAGAAAACCAATGTGAAATAATAGCATATTTTATGGTTTTGTGTTTAGGTGAGAAAGAGATAAAAAACTTAAATTACCAACCTAAGAAGTAAATTGCAGTAACATAAGTATTTAAGTTTCAAGTAAAGTTGGGGTTAAGAGTGTAAATCTAACCTGTGCATAGGTGGCGGGCGTACTGTAAGTGGGTTTGGCAGCGGTGGCATCGTACGTGGGCTGCGGCTGCGGAGGCGCTGCCGTTGGGTAGGCAGCGGCCGCTTGCTGGTAATAAGCGCTCTTGCTGGCGTCGTATGCCGATGCCGCTGCGGCCGCAGCGTGCGCGTGGGCGTGGACCGCTGTTTAGAAAGGGCAACAGACAGCTAATGGTCAGATGACCCCAAGGAAAATAGTTAGCCCTCTGTGGCCCACAATAGTATATGTATATGATGTGCTATTGTGCGCGACATGCTTAGAGAAAGCTAGAGGGGCCTTTGAGTCAAAAGGACTATCTAATAAGAGGACCACTGTGCACTAACGAATTTATTTTTTAAGATTTTTCTTGTATTAAAATTTAAAATTGAATGTTACATTTTGAGAATGCACAACTTTGCAGTCATATTAATTAACCTAATATGCTTATCACTATAATATGGATATAAAGTGAGCTGTGTGTGCAAAGATCCAAGTCTATTTTTGGAAAAAAAAAACACTTGATGAAACATAAACATAATGTTGGACAGGTTTTAAATAAACCTTAACCTTTAATAATAAGATTTAAATCACCTTCAATAAACCAAAACAGGTACTTCTCAAAATATTATTACTTCTTGAATAACGTTCTGTGCAAATTGTTTTCATATTCATTTTAGTCAAACATCAATCAATGTTGTGCATTTCTTTGGAATTACTAACTAATAATTCTGATACAAACTTATTTATTTGTTGTAACAAAATAAACAAAAGCTTAAAGTACTTAAAGGGACTTTTGTTATTTGTTTTGTATTGCCACTTATGGTCGATATTGCCCAATGGGTTGCCGGACGATCACGATCGCTAGGCAAACGATTTCTAGCGATCGTTTTTACTGCAATATTGCTCGGCCAGTTTTATTGTTGTTTCAGTCACTCTCTATAGTTTGGCATAGGGCATGTTTGGCATCCTTTTCTACGCGACATGAAGTTTGCTGTGAATGACGCCCTGATTAATTGCTAGATATTCTGTGCTTTGCGATCAGTTGCATGTTATTTCGAGGTTATGTTGATAAACAAAAACAAAATCATTTCTTTTTATTTTTGGTCCAATTTTGTTTAAAAGAAAGTCGGTCACCCTTTGACATTCTAATAGTTCTTTAATAATTTTTCATCAAAGCTTATTTTTAGACTTAAATTATCTAAAGTTTCACGCCTATTTTAAGTAAGGACGAATCCACAATATCTTTTTTTCTGTTTCTTTAAAACAATATAAGCTGCTGCAACAAGAGTGATTTCGTCAGCCATTATTGTAAGACATTGCCCAGCCATAGATTGCTCGGCCATCAGTTGAAATAAAATATTTTTGTGATGGCCGGGTAATAAGTTGCCAATAGTGCAGACACAAATTGCAGCAAAACATGGCCCGTTTAGAAGTCCCAATGTTATAAACCTATACCAAAAAGGACAATTTTTCTTATGGCTCCAATTACCCTCTCCACAATACAATTATTTTGAAAAACTTTTCATAATCAAACATTATCAAATCAATTTCAATCTAATGAAGTTTGTATAACCATGAAAATATATATTGGTTTTGTTTGGTTAAAGTTAAGAGCAACCCAGTTATTCATTTAGTTATTTTGGTAACAGAATTTGAAGCAGTATAGCAAACTACCTACTCAAATGCTTTAAAAAAATAAAAGCTTGTTGTAAAAGGTAAAATGGACGAAAATTAAAGCTTAAACAATTCTGGAAATAAGTGATTAGTCACGTTACAATAAAAGGATGGTATTGATTTTGGGTTAAATCTTGTCTATTCAGTAACTTTGTGTCTCGAGCTGAAAATGTTCTAGAATGTTTATAATGGGTGTAACAAGAAGATAAGGTTAAGGAGTCACCTTGTGTTGCCGCTGCGGCCTGATACGCGGTGTCGTAGCCGGTGGCCGCGGCACGTTGGGTGCCGTACGTCGCGGCAGTGGCGGCCGGGGCTACGGCATATCCAGTTTGCCCGCCATAAGCCGCTCCAGTGGCCGCACTAAAATATCAAAATACACACTTGTTTATATCGATCAACAACAAACTACAAGTAAAAATTACGAAAAAACACAAAATTTATTACGATCAATAAAAAGCAGGCGCCATTTTGGTTGGGAACATGAGCAGAGCACAAGGCCGTGCATGTATAATTTGATTCCGCAATTCGAAAAGTACAATATTATCGGAAACATATAAAAGAAAAACTTACCCATATTGAGTTCCTCCGTGAGTGAATCCGAAATAATTATTTGCTGCCATCATCTACAGATTTCAGCAAAAATAATTCAAGACAGACGCGTCAGTCAAAGGCGGAAAAGACCGGCGTCTTGTCTTGTCTAGTCTACACTTATACACTATGGTTTGACAACTCTATTATCTGTATCTGCTGTCTGTAGTCTGTAGCTCTATTACCGCCGGAAGCCCGAGGTATCTATGGTTTTTTTTTAACGAAAAATAAAGGGCCTTATAGACATCACAATCTGTCGGGACCAACAGGGCCCTATCCCACAAAACTTACAATTACAATTTTACAATTGTCAAGTTACAAATTTGTAATAATACAAGTGTACGTACCACAAAATAACCAAGTAATAAATTTGTAGTGGAAAAATTCTGACAAATATATAAATTGTATCGACAAGTCTACAAAATTCAAATTCAAATTCAAATTTTTTTTATGTATGAACTTTTTACAGAGTAGTCCGATTTTGATAATTCTTTTTTTAATGGATGGATGGATACACTTCTAAGTTGGTCCAATATAAATTTGGAAAAAATATCCTACCCTAATTTATTGTTTACTCGAAGATTTTAATGCTGAGTTGAGTATTCCAATCAAAAATTTACATATTTGTCAGAATTTTCCACTACAAATTTGTTACTTGGTTATTTTGTGGTACGCACACTTGTATTATTACAAATTTGTAACTTGACAATTGTAAAATTGTAATTGTAAGTTTTGTGGAATAGGGCCCTGTTTTTTCGTTTTCGTCGGTTGAAAATATAGACTAATCTCGATAAGTCGAGCAAATGGGTTTTTGAAATAAGAACTCTATGCGACCAACATAGCTTTTTATTTCAATGACAAATTATCTCGACTTATCCCGATAAGCTCGCTTTATCTTTATCCCTAGTCTATTTACTATTTGTAGTTGTAAATTGTCAAGCTAAATAAATTGTTACATATTTGTAGTTGTAACATTACAATTTTTTGCTTGTATATTTACAAATCAACAATCCTACAATTATGTAGCTGTCGTGACGTACCTTTATTCTTTGTGATACGCTTTCACAAAAGTGACATATTTGTATACTGCAAACTTGTAACGAATACATATAGTACATTTTTTTGTTTACAATTTAACAATTTTGTTGAATTGTACGCTTGTAAAGTTTTGTGGGATAGTTGTTACAACCGATCGGTGCTCGACAATAGACACACCAACAAAATTCTCCAACTGCCAGTTTCTACCTACAACAGCGAACAGGAACGAACGCATGTGTAAACCATGCCTCCGACGGACGGAATACAAGAAAATTTTGGAAAAGTTTGAAAATAAGGAAATTACCATCACAAAATAAATAGTAGATACTTGATTACTATATCGCAATTTGTGTGTGTGAATTTTAAACCGGCGGTGGAATCTCAAAAGACGCCTGCTTTCAACGGTTAACGGCATTTAGTGAAACTTTTTGTCACCGGGTCTTTTTAGACTAATTCGAGCTTGCTGATCACGATTCTGCCCGGTGTCAACCCCTCCCCCGCTCCCTTCCCCCCCTTTCCTCCCCAAACGTGTCCCGATCTGCGGTTTTTTCAATTTATTTCGGAATCTATTAGAGATAAAAGAAAATTGTCAATGACAAAAACAATCTGCACTAAATTCTCTACAAAATGTGTATATAAATAATTTGATAGACATAATAACTTAAGAAGTAATGTGTGTCGAAACTATGTAAATTTTTATTTTTTTCAACATTTTTGTATTTGCTGTTAATTTATCCAAAAACAAACGAAGATGTGATAAAGTAGTTAAGGAGTGAATTATTCTTGATACTTTTAGCTAAAAAACAAGATCTTACTTACCCTCGTACGAGTATTCGTTCACGATTTATAGGTCGTAGCGCAGACGCAGCCATTAGACTTTCGGAAAAATCTCAAAAAGCGCCTGCTTTCAACAGTTAACGGAATTCAGTGAAACTATCTGTCACCGGGACTTTTTAAACTAATTTGACCCTGCTGAACACGATTCTGCCCGGTGTCATCCCCTCCCCCGCTCCCTTCCCCCCCTTTCCTCCCCAAACGTGTCCCGATCTGCGAATTTTTCAATTTATTTCGGAATTATTAGATATAAGAAAACTGACCATTACAAAAATAATGTGCATTAAATTCTCTACAATATTCGTATATAAATCATCTGACAGGCGTAATAACTTAAGAAATAATGTCTGACCAACCTATACAAATATGTTTTTTTTTAACATTTTTGTATTTGCAGTTAATTTATCGAAAAACAATCGACGCTGTGATAAAATAGCTAAGAAGTGAATTATTCTTCATACATTTACTTACGAAACAAGACCTAATTCACCCTCATACGAGTATTCGTTCACGATTTATAGGTTGTAGTGCAGACGCTGCCATGCCGCGCACGATACTCAAGTACCTACACTATGCTCGATACATCACGTACCTACTTAAAATAACTATTTTTATAAACATTTCGTCATCGTCATCTCAGTCAAATGACTTTCACTGTTGGACTTTAATTTTTACTAAAGAAAATCGGAGACCACGAAGAAACAGACACAAGGCTGATAGCTTGAACAGTCCGTTTGAGGGCGTTATTGTATTAGTGAGGGGTTCTGATAACTTTTTCTTACTTCTACATCATTGGGGGATGATTGCCTCCAAACATCTGTGGATGATGGCACAAGGCTGTACTACCTACCAGCCTTGTGTCTGGTTCTTCGTGGTTTCCCGTTTTCTTCAGTAAAACTTTAAGTACAGCAGTGGAAGTCATATGACTGAGATGATGATGACGAAATGTTTATAAAAAGTAGTTATTTTAAGTATATACGTGTCTATGTGATGTATCGAGCATAGTGTAAGTACTTGAGATTCATGGGCGGCATGGCGGCGTCTGCGCTACGACCTATAAATCGTGAAAGAATACTCGTACGAGGGTAAGTAAGGTCTTGTTTTGTAGCTAAAAGTATCAAGAATAATTCACTCCTTAACTACTTTATCACATCTTCGTTTGTTTTTGGATAAATTAACAGCAAATACAAAAATGTTGAAAAAAATAAAAATTTACATAGTTTCGACACACATTATTTCTTAAGTTATTATGTCTATCAAATTATTTATATACACATTTTGTAGAGAATTTAGTGCAGATTGTTTTTGTCATTGACAGTTTTTTTTATCTCTAATAGATTCCGAAATAAATTGAAAAAACCGCAGATCGGGACACGTTTGGGGAGGAAAGGGGGGGAAGGGAGCGGGGGAGGGGATGACACCGGGCAGAATCGTGTTCAGCAGGGTCAAATTAGTCTAAAAAGACCCGGTGGCAAAAAGTTTCACAAAATGCCGTTAACAGTAGTTTTTAAAAAAAAAACCACTGATCTATTTAGCCTTTTTGTACATTTTGCGTTTTGCAAAAGTTGTCATTTTGACATTGACAATTTACAATTTTCCATGCAAATATTTTAACTATATAGAATATGATTATGATATGATTATGTAGTGTTCTGTGGTACTACTGACTTTTATGATTTCCTCTTATTAATTTGTCAATTTTGACAATCTTGCTGTCATTGTCTATTGTCTGTCACATCATTACATTCTTTACAATACAATATACAATACAAATAATTTATAATTTTACATCAAGGATTATAAGACCAAACATTCATTACAATTACATTTATTTAGTTTGTTGGTCGTTGAGAATTGAAAGAAGCTATAGCCAACAGATCACTTATAAATTGCCTTATCATTAATTTTTATTTTATTTATTAATCTTTACTCGTTGTTTAAGAAACGGTGAGTTCTAATTTTTTGTAAAAAAATTTTTTACTATATAGTGAATAGTTTTAAACAGAGACTCAACAGTTCTATCGAGTTAACAGTTTGATCATAATTTAATCTATTTAATTCCAATCTTTGGTTGGTAATAAATTTAAAACCAGTGAATTACTTATTGAACTCACTGTTTTTTTTCATATTTTTCAAATTTTCAGTACCGTTACATATTTTTCATTTGTAGTTTTTAATAGTTCCCACCATTAGTTTATTACTCCAACCATTGATAAAGCCAATATGGTGGATTGTTTCAAAGTTTTCAATTACTGACAAATTCTAAAAAAATTGACTACATTCGCAAACACAGTTGTGCAATAATAAGTGAACAAACAGCCCAATGGGGTGTAAATGAGTGGCCCGAAATATGGTGGAAAGGACACATCAAAGGCATGGCCCATTCTTTATCCATACAATGTGTTTACTAAATAATTCTGTATTTTAGTCATTAAACAATCATGGATGATACACACACTGAAGAAGATCATAAACAGGATATGAAATTGTCTGAACAAATAACACAGCCAGCTAAACCAGAAAGTTCTTCAAAGAATCAGGCAGATTTCAGTTTAAGAGACTACATACCATCTGAAAGTTCCGAAAGTGGAAAGTCAATTTATGTAAAAGATGAAGGCCCCCAATTTTATTCAATCACAGTGAACTCGGTATCTTCGTCTATTGCCCCAAAGAAATTGCCTGAAGTGTTCTCAACGCTACTACTGCCCGGTAAGCCCGAACTAAAGGATGATCTGCCAAAATTGCAAATGGAAAGGATAAGGGCTTTTGTTGGGTCTGGTTTAACAGAGGAAGAATTCGAGAAGCTAGCCAGTATTTGCAGGTAATTTCTATAATTTTTTAAAAAAAATTTTCATAAAAAAAAAACAGAAGTTAAGTTAAAATATCCAGACACTTATTACCTAGTGTAAAAAATGGGGAATTTTTGTTTTATTTTAGATTAATTATGTCAGTGTTAGAGGTGTCATGAATATTCCCATCGGCATTCACAATTTTCACAAATAGACACATTCAGATAAATCTGAACTATGAATATGAACAGTTCAGATAATTAATTTAAATTGGTTAAATTTTCTACTAAAACATTGATTACTTAATAAATATTTATTAAAATGATCAATTTCAGTCATTTATTTGTGCTTGTCAAAATCAATTTCATTTATTTCTGCACTTAATAAATAAATATGATAAAACTTGAAATCAAAAGCCACATTCACAGATGTGATCTAAAATTCGACACCCATATCCCTATCATATGACACAATCCTATTTAAGCCGTAGACAAAAGAAAAGCAACCTCGGGTTATTTCAAATATTCAATAATACTTATTTTTGTAATTGGTTTAAATCGAGAACCATCACTGGTAGAAATATCACTACTTTTACTGAATGTCTTGTGAAAGATTGCAGCTTTAAATGAAGTCAAAAAAAATAAAAAAAACCAACCAAAACATGTTTGGTTAGAAGTAGTAGACATCTCATTGTTATCATTCGCTGCTTAAAAACTAAAGGGACACAAATCAAAATTACACTTTTTACAGGAGAGCCAATCGAAAAAAAAAAAATTTTTGTTTATTTTATTTCTTATTAGATATATATCAAACATATGCATATTATACATCGTTAGAAGCGTATTTTTTAGTAGCATTAAATGTTTTAATTACTTTTATAATAAACAGAATATGTACTAGAAGAGATATAAGCATATAAGTTACTTTTGAATATATAAAAAATGATAAAAATATACTAAATATGGAATAAAACAACCATAAGTCTTTTTGCAACATAGAATATGAAGGATTGTGATTGTATTTTTGCAATAAAAACATTTTTGGATTTTTATGTTTTATGGCCCTTTAGTTTTTAAGCAGCGAATTATAATCTCCATAAATAGGGCTGCAGGCTCAAAATTTTAATTAATTATACCATGTTTTATTCGGCTTGCATTCCAGCCCAGATCATTTGAGAACTGGCTTGGAGTTGGCCGTGTCTACAGACTATCCCAACACCTGTTCAGGCCCGACTCAAAGTGACATTGAAAACGTTAATAACTTTGGCGATGATCTTTGCATTGTGAAGAACGCCAAAGCGAGGCAAAATCGCGAAGAGAATACTCATTACGTTAAAAGACTTAAATATCGAGGAATGAAATTGATACCACTACAAGAGGTAATTTTTTTATTTTTTTTTAATTTGCATCATGCTTAAACCAATTTTTCCAAACTTATTCAGGAATCACTCTATTGATAGATAAAAATCTCTCAATTGAATTTTCAATTTCATCTGAGGATTTTTTTTTTTTTTTTTTTTTATGTTAAGGTCGACAGACAGGCTGATGGTCCACTTGATGGTAGGTGGCTACCGTCGCCTATAACTCAAGTAACGCCATAAGTGCTACAAGTGCGCTGCTGACCATAGAAGAATTAAGGATAAGGGATAAGGAAGGGAAGGGGTAATGGGCTCTGGCATCCCTTACTCACACACCGAAACACAACAGCACATATTGCTGTTATTTCACGGTGGTATTCTGTAAGGTGGTGGTTACTGCCGCCAGACGGGCTGCCCAAATGACTGCAAAACGCAGTGTGCCCTACCACTACTTTTTAAATCCAGACCAGAGTCAATTTTGAAAATTATATTAAAATTTCCAAAGTTGACCCCGCCGGGAATCAAACCCGGGGCCCCTGAGACATAAGGCAAGCACCCTTGCCATTCGTCCAACGAGGATTATTGCAGGAAACATAGTAGAAGAATAAGGATAAATTACAAAGGCCTGTTATTCAACAGTGGTCTTCTATACCCTGTACTTCCTCTAGGAAAGAACACGAGGGCATTAGAGAGATAATCATATAATGTTAAATACTTTGTTGATTTTTCAGTGTGAAGAAAACATTAATAAAGAGGGACCAACATTGACACCCGGCAAAGATTTGTTGTATCGGATAAGATTGTACAGAACAACCAAACAGAATCCCAGGGATAAAAGAGTAAGTACATCTATGTTAATGCGAAATTGTTCACTTGTGTTATTTGCAATTTGAGAAAGTGGGAAAATATTTTCGTATAATATGTCAAAAACCTAAAATGCTCCTGAATACGACTGTATTTGGTCGCCGCGCGCCTCGACCGCGCTTTGAGTCGCTTGCCGTCATTTGATTTCATTATACCAAATACAGTCGTATTCAGGAGCACTTTAGGTTGAATTTAAATTGTTACTAAATTAGTCTCTTCGCTGCCACTCCGACCGTCGGCGCTGACCCTTAAGAACCCTTAAGAGTTAAGTTCTAATTTACTCTTTAAGAAGAGATGTGCCAATGTGTTTCAGGGATTCAGGCTCCCGGTGTCCAGCTACGCACTTGCTGGCGTCCTTGGGCGATAATAGCCACTTATTTTGTGGGTGTCCACCTTGTGTGTCTAGTGGTAATTGAATCCTTAGGGTCAATTCATATTGGAGGAGCAGCGACGCGCAGTCACGAGCATTGACGCTCTCACTGGCGCGTGGCTGCTCACGACGCCTCGAGACCGCGCGCAGCACCGCGTTCCTTTCCTTCCTCCCTTTGACGTGAGAAACGTCGTCTGGATTGCCTCACGACTCGTGGCGTCTCGCACACTGCGCTTCAGGACGCGCGGGGCTCGTTCGGCCGCGAGTGGAAGTGCGTGGCTTCTCGGCTCCGTTATAGTTAGTCTACAATATGCAAATAGTCGCGTCGCGTCCCTGCTCGTCGCTGCTCTCCAATATGAATTGACCCTTAAGGTAGATTTGGTGATCGCAGGGTTCGAAGCACGCGCGACTGACGTGCGACATGGTGCTGGCAGGGTGCCAGCCGCTGACCGCTCTGCGCGACAGCATCGTCTGCGCCAACGACGTCAGCATCAAGGTGGACGTGTCCCTGGACAGGGACAACCTCGTCAACACCCTGCCAAACGCCAAGGAACTGTTTCCGTCGGCACTCCTCTTCATCAACAACAGATTCTTCGTGGACGACCGCGAGGGCTGCAAGGACTACAGCAAGGTGATCCGCAAATGGTCCTTCGACCGTGGCCTCGGGGACTACCCCGCCTACAAGATGAGCTCCGTCAAAATCGAGGACCTCATCATCAGGCTTGGACACCCAGATGTGAGTATCTTTAACCACCACTCGCGGTATTCTGTTTTTAAATATGGCTCCGGTCTGAATCTTGCAAGTAGTGGGAGGGCAGGGCCCATTTCGCTATCCCCCTTCCTAATCGCTTCTTGTTGCCTTTCTTGTGTTAAAAAATAATTATTCTATAACACTAATAATAAATACTGTTAATTAAAAGTCAACAAGTACCAGTACAAGTCCAGATTTTACACAACAAAACAAAATAAGACAACTTTTTCAATTGAATTTTTTATTGTAATGTTAATTTAATAATACCACATAATTATTATTTTTACATAAATAAGCATTCTAATTGCTAATGCACAAGGTAGCGGGTACAGTTACTTTACCAGTAAATGTAGACAAAGCTCAATTTCGATCATTTTAAATTATTGCAAATCGATATAGTAAGATCTATCCGCCAATATCGCTCTCATTTGAATTCGTGCTTTTCCTCCCTTTGTCGCGTCTCACCCAGCGCTCCTAATGGCGGCTGTACACTCCCGCGAGTGCTCTCGCCATGTCTCGCCGAGTATTCACGCAAATAGGACAGTATGCATCGAAATAGGACACGTTAATCACAGATTCTAGCTAGAAAGCTTGCGCTAAATTGAACGTAGCGCGAGAGTGTACAATGACGCACTCACCTCGCCTCACGAGGAAAGCGAGACCCTTTGACTCGCGCCCAAAAACCGACACGGAACGGAGAGCACGCGAGGCGAGGCGAGTACACTCTCGCCCTCGTCGTGCCTCGCAGTGCTTCGCGGTGCCTCGACGAGAGTGTACAGCCGCAGTAAAAAGTGGTACGGCGGCTTCCGCTCCCCACTTCACTGCGCTTGCCCTTCATTTAGACAATCAATTAATCGTATCAATCCAATGGTGTGTGCAGCTGTACCTGCACCAGGGCAACTGCGAGCACAAGCTGGTGTTCTCGGAGGTGCGCGTGGTGGGGTGGGGCGACCCGCGGTCGGGCTACCCGCGGCACTCGCTCGTGTCGCAGAACCAGACGGTGTACTGCACGACGTGCACCGAGTTCAGCGCGCGCTGGGTCGTGACGCACAGCGAACGCGTGCCCTTCGACCCCGCCTTCTTCTGCGACACCTGCCTCCGGCTTTACATGTACCGCGGTCGCTCCAAGGTCGGCTCATTCAAGGCCTACGCCTACCGCGGCAACGAGATCAACTTGCTCAAGCCGATCGCCACTGATTTATAAATATACGCTTTGATATACCTCTCGCACGCCTTTTTATTTGGCCCGCACATTGCGGGCTTTACCTCGATTAGGCCCGACATTGCGGGCTCCACCTCGATAGCGGGCCGTGAAGAGCCCTCTCATGCTTGAGTTGTTTTGTTAAGATCGACAGACAGGGGGATAGGGAAGACTGGCATCCTTCACTCGCATCGCTTCGTTATTTCACGGTGGTCTTCTGTAAGGGTGTCGCCACACGGAATGCTCAGATGACTGCAAACGCAGTGTGCTCCTCCACTACTTTCCAGATCCAGATCACAGCCACATTTTAGAGAAAATCATTTCTAAAATTGGTCCAGCCGAGAATAGAACCTAGCATCTGAGACGGAGCGTTAAGGAGCATTCATCCAACGTGCTCGTCAATGGGTCGTATTTTTCAAGTATTTCCTAAATAATTAGCAACAGTTGTTTAACTGTTTATTTTTATATAGTAAAATCTGTAAGTATACCTATATATAAATGTTAAGGCTTTGCATATGGTTGAAAAACTTGAGAATGGGTAAACCGATTTTAATTTGGTTTTCACATATGGAAAGAGGGATAACGGGGAAGATTTTTATATATAAAAATTGCACTCCGGGCGAAGCCGGGAGCGGTTCGCTAGTTTATTACAAATGAGTGAATGACGCGTTGCATCCTTGCAAGCGACTCATTGG
Organism: Synanthedon formicaeformis; assembly: GCA_945859745.1. NCBI lineage: Eukaryota > Metazoa > Arthropoda > Insecta > Lepidoptera > Sesiidae > Synanthedon > Synanthedon formicaeformis. The sequence goes on along the minus strand of OX243968.1, from coordinate 549,902 downwards.
AACATTTATCTTGCATCAGTCGTTGATTGGTTAATAATGATGAAGTGTTCTCTCACACCTACACGAGATTTCAACAAGAATATCCTAACTATTCATTTGCCTGATCTCTGTTCAACTTTTTATGACTTCTTTAGTTGTTCAAGATCTTGCCCAATTACCTACTTCATTTGCATACGTTTTCCCATAAAAACTATTACGGTTTCTCTATTTTGCTTATTTTATTATTTAACTAGCTTGTTCAGGATGCTTTATAAATTATGCATAGATCATGATAATGTGTTATTCTGACCTACCGTAAAGTTTCATCAAAATAATACCTCAAAATCTAGCCAACCAATCAATCAAGACTTAGTAGATTTGTGTGTGCTTTGATAGTCATTCAGGACAAATATGTAAAATTATTACTCATCCTATTATACTTAGAGCTTAGTTCCTCATTATTGAACTAGATGGTGCTTGCAACTACTTCAAAAAGCTAGTAAGAACTCTTGCAGGTCTCATGACCCTCAAAACCCTCACACTTCCCCAGACACGACCGCAAATGTATCTACGGCAAGTAAGTTAATAAAAATAGAACAATTGTGATTATTATCTAAATAGATAAAAAGGCTAAAACGCCTTACATTTAGAACTGTAGGTGTTCGTAACACCGGTCCATCATCATTACCCTGTCTCTTTAATTCGATCATTTATAGTCTATCTAGGTCCTACGCTGCAGTTCAGAGGACTGAACTTGTTCTTGACCTATCTACAGCTGCATTTTGTTACCTAAGTGAAGACTCGTATCTAACCCGTCATATTTAGTCACTTGCCAAACACAAGATTAGACTAACTCTTTAAATAATCTCCATATTTACTCTGCTTATTTCAGAACTAAAATGGGTTGTTGGAACTAACTTGGCGTTTTGACCCGTCGGTCACACACAACTCCAAGTTAACCAGATCAAGTTTTGATCAACTGGTTAATCAACTGATTACCGTCAGGGCTAAACTTAAAAATGACTTTCAGAGTTGGCTTTCATTTGGATGTTTTAAGCAGTGCTAGGCCACACTGCGTTTCGCAGTCTGAAGTTTCGTGTTTTGTTTCAGTGAGTCTCATTTTATTATTCCTTTCTGATCCCTTATCCTTCATTCTGCTAAGCCCTTGCAGCATCTGTGGCATTGCTTATGTTAACTGACCGTAGCCAACAGCCTGTCTGACGTCTTCTCATTAAAAAATGTTCAATGTGAGTATTTTTAACTCGGAAAATCTTCCTGCCAATAAATGAGTTGGTATATTCAAACAACTGGAATCTTACTAAATTGCATAGACAATTGCATTCTTTATTAAGATAGTGTCTTGGAGCCAGGTGTTTCCGCGGGGGTGGTGGTGACATAAGAACTTTAGCGTCCTAAAAATAAGACTTAGATTGGAATATTCCGTTGTGCACTTGAGAGGACACAATGTCTCAGCAAAACCACAATTTATTTTATTTATTTATTTTCACACATTCCACACAGCACCATCTAGTTGCACAGTAAGCACTAATGCTTGTATTATGGATACCAGACAGTTGATGTACTACATAAATTACTTTTTTTTTGTAAATACAATACATACATATTATAAATACAAACGTACATGACTCGGGTACAAAGGTAAAATGTTAACACATTTAAACATTTGCCCCTAGCGGGATTCGAACCCGCGACTGTTTGGTTACTAGCCACTACGAAAGCTGCTAGTATATAGTACGCTAGTATGGAAATAAATTTAAAATAAATTGCATTGAAAAAAATCTTACACATAATAGGTAAAGGGAAAAAGTATTAATTTGAGAAAGAGATAAGAGACAGAATTTTCAGCGTAAATTAACATAAAAAGAGGTCAGTTTGCTGAAACTGCGTGACCTGGTTTATGATTTTGATAAGAGATCACAACAAGTTGATGTAGGTTGATTGTGCCAACGGTTGTGAAACGTGGACAAACATTGTGAATTTCACATTAACATGGATAGGTATCTACATAGGTTGTTATGAAAGTTAATAAATTTACATTTACCGATCAAATACTTTATAGTCAATCTGATAGTTCCTTTCAGTGGAAAAAAGATGTGTACTGGGGTGGGTATTTCGATAAGGCAGTCCCTAGCTAGACGATTATGCGTGTATGTCCGTCATAGCTTGCACTTTAAAGGATGAAAAATAAAAGGAATTATCAATTCACTAGCTATTTTTAACTATTAAGGTGTACAACAATTCGGTCCGTTTTCAAAAAATGGCTCTAGATGCTATAAATGGTTGACGGCAACAGCTGATTTTTGCTGTATCGTTAAGTATCAATATCTCTACCAAATATCGTTTACAGACGTTTGAGTTTTGCGTATCAAGTCTAATTTTTAATGCGGTGAAAATGTCGAATTTCGTCCCAAATAAGCACCATTTGCGGGAAGTGTTGATTTTGTATGAAAAGTGAAGAAAAATGCAGCTAGTCAAATTTGGTCAACCTGGTCAATTTCGGCCTCAGGTTACTATTGTGGTTAAAAACTATTTGGGAAATAGCGGGTGGGAAATTCTGGCTCACCTGCCTTATAGCTCAGACCTTGGCCCTTCCGATTACCATTTGTTTCGATCGATGAAGAACGCTCTGACTAGAATACGCTTCACGATTCATTCTTGTCTTCAAAAGATGAACGCTTCTTCCGCGACGGAATTCATAAATTACCAGAAAGATGGCTATGACTAAGAAGCGATGGCAAGAAGTACCTACTTAGGTAAATCCTGTTCTTACTCTCGCAGTAACTTATTAACTTTTCACGTATGAATTATATTCCTTTATGAAAAAAATAAACAAAATGAAGTCAGATTCAATTGTATCGTATATCGTAAATCGTGAAGTTGGTTGGTACAGTTGGCAAATTATCTCGGCAGTTCTGTTTGCATTGCACACAATGAATGTGGTAGCCAGTCAAATTAAACACAGTGTGTAAACCATGACATAATATTAATATATGTATGTACATATAAGTGTAGGTAAAGTGAGGTAAAGTAATAAATGCTATACCAACAGTTCTCATACACTCGGCATCACTTTAATATCCGAATAATAATTGTTCAGAACATCTCATCTCATATACATTCCAGTGAATTTATCTAATTTTCTAAATTAAGTACCTTTTTTATATTGTTAAGGTCGATAGACAGGCTGATGGTCCAGCTGATGGTAGTATATAGTAATAAGCAACGTCATTGGACCTGTCGGGGGGAATAAGGACGGGATGGGGTGATAGGCTCCGGCAACCCTTACTCACTCACCGAAACACAACAGCAAACGTGCTGTTATTTCACGGTTGTCTTCTGTAATGGCCAACCCCTTCTGCGAAATGCAGTGTGCCCTGCCACTACTTTCCAAATCCAGAGCAGAGCCAACTTTGAAAAAGTTCATTTCCAAAGTTGACCCAGCTGGGAATCGAACCAGGGGTCCCGAGACGTTATCAGGCACGCTTACCACTCACCCAACGGGCTCGTCACCTAGCACGTTTTACCAATGTTAGATTCGTTTAACATGTTAAAATTCTTTTTTTTTATAAATAAATATAAATAAATAATAATATATAAATAAAATAAAAAATAAAATAAATATCATATCTATACAATATACATAGGTATAAATAATGGTTGGGTCCTTGCCATCAAACGCTAGTGCTTTTTTTGCGGACTGTACATAGAAGTGGTGATGTAAGTAAATCAAACAATTAAATTTGTACGTATCTTTAATAGAAATATAAATGGGAAATAGTTAAAAGTAATCAAGGTTCCTGATAACACAATAAGTTTTTATGGACCGCTTGTTATGCTCACCCCGACTAGATAACACCAATAAGTTCGTTTTACTATTTTAATTATTTAAGTAGGTACGTATATTGTACATTTTTTTTAAACTTATACCACATAATGAATTTAATTATTTCTCAAGGTTATAATATAGACAGCTAGATTTAAGCTAGACTGCTAGACAAGATTTGTATGTTTATATTGAATAAATTCAAAAACTACTGTACCGATTTTAAAAATTCTTTCATCTATATAAAGCTACGTTATCAGCGAGTAACATAGGCTATGGCTATGGTTTATAAAGTTACGCGGGTGAAGTCGCGTACAACAACAAGTGTGACACGTGGTTGTTATTCACTTGTGGCTTTCTGTTTTTTCAATTCAATTATTTATTGCGAAACCATAATGTACAAAGATGTTATAAAAATAAAGACCAATTTTTTTTATAAGTTTTCTTCTCGATAATGTCCAGGATTTGTCACAAATTTTTCGTTCGTTAGTAACTATATTTTTTATTCTTTTAGCTGTGAAAAAGAAGTCCCTCCACTGCCAATGGTTACCACCTTTGGGAAATTTGTTTGTCTCAATAGACGCTGGAAACTAAGTGCTGGAAGGCTTCAGTGCAAAGACGGAATTGAAGGTGAGCCCTGTGTGTTTGACAATAATATACTTTGTTGCAAATCCGACGTATAAGTCGAAATGTTTCTTGTGGTATTTTTTTATAAACTTTTTTATAAAATCCATGGGTGGGTTAGAAAAAAAACAGCCAGGCGGGGAGTGATTTTACGCATATAGATTTTACTATAGATTTTATTATTATTTTATTTATTTACCTCCTAGTTTTTACAATTTGCACAAACCAACAAGTTGATTGGTGCAAACATAGGCATCAAAGCCATACTTGCTTTTAGAATTTCTTCCACAGGTTGAAAAAAAAAGTGGAGGTTCTTCCGTTTACGCAACTCCAGACGTTCCTCCTCAAGCAAGTATTTGTTGATATTATAGTTAAGAGGCCTAAGTACGAGTATTTGAATAAAAACATTTTGGTGCACCGTAAGCAATTGGGGTCACAGTAGAATAGAGATACAGACATAGAGTGAGGAGGCTGCGGCAAACATTTGATTAGATAGCGAACACAAACACCGCGTCTAGTGTTGACACTGCTCCACTGCTAGGGCATTCTACGATTGGAGCCTCCATGTTCCACCCTTAGACAACCATTTTTACCGAGGGCCCACTTCATCCAGATGAAATACAAAACCTTATTGAGAATTTTGGCCAAAAATGTTTTAGTTTTTTATCAATATAAGTACCTAATATTGTAAAATATTATACTAGCATGGATGAATTTTTTTTTCTGCAAATTATATCTTATACGAAACGAAGGTGGATCAAAAAGTAAACTTTTTTCACAGATTTTTAAAAATTTAATTTGCCATTATTTTTTAAACGGAATTTCAATTGTTTTAATCTCTTCGTTTCCACGTTATTAATTCGTGTGTAAAACAATTTGGTGAAAATGTTTTAGTATGGAAAAAATGAGATAAGTACGCGCTACTGTAGTCTTGTAATATGTTTTAGTAATTTAGTGGAAACTTTGCTGATTTATGTTTTTCATGTATGTATGTGTATAATGTGTATCGAGTTATTGTATGTTTCCCTAAAATAAATAAATAAATAAATAAATATCACTCTCAATAAATAAAAAAATAATATCACAATAAATAATATAACTCGTAATCAAGTACCCTATCTCTGCCTGAAAAAGTAATTTTTTGTGACATCCAGCAGACTTTAGGGACTGAAGCTCTAACTTATTCCATGAGTGCTTATTGGGTAGCTGAAGTTGAGAGAGGCAGATCGATCTGTAAAGGTGAATCTCGCTGTGGCCGGCCTTCTGCCTTCATCGGAATATTTAGCATAAACCGTACGCATTTCTTTTGGCAGTGTGCAATCAATTTTAACAGTTTTAGGATTCGCAATAGTGTCTGAAAGACGGGTGCCTCGAATGTTAACAAACGCAAACAAAGAACGGCGTTTGGAAGTTTCTTATTTTTTAAAGAATGACTTTTTATAAACGTTGGGAAATCCTCACGGCAGCGTAGGCGACGTAGCGGAGTAATGCCGGACTCCTACCGGCTAAAATCCTCAACTTTCTAGCGTGGCCGCAGATAAAGTAGTGGCAGGGCACACTGCGTTTCGCAGTCATTTGGGCAGCCCGTCTGGCGGCAGTAACCACCACCTTAAAGAATACCACCGTGAAATAACAGCATTATGTGCTGTTGTGTTTCGGTGAGTGAGTAAGGGATGCCAGAGCCCATTACCCCTCCCCTCCCTTATCCCTTATCCTTAATCCTTCTATGGTCGGCAGCGCACTTGTAGCACTTATGGCGTTGCTCGTGTTATAGGCGACGGTAGCCACCTACCATCAAGTGGACCGTCAGCCTGTCTGTCGACCTTAACATAAAAAAAAAAGATAGGAACGTTATGACACGACATCACAAACCTTCCTCGTTTATAGCTATTTCCATCAGTGAAAACTAAAATACTTTTGATCAAATCAAATCAAATCATTTATTTGCATATGTACATGGGTGATGGAGAGTACTTACCACGCTTGTATAACTTACAAAATTTCAAGGTTAATTTTTGAATAGCTACATTATCTAGCAATAAAAGTTGAAGTGTTCACGAAACAACGTTATTTTATAACCATTAAAATTCCACACAAAGCTTAATTACATAGTAACCGCTCTAGAATGTTATCAGTGCTCATTCTCTAATCTCTCCATAGTACATTTGTCGGCGAATTTTTCACAATATACGTAAGCGTTGAACTTAGAGGAACGGCAGATAACAGTTTTATCAAAGTTTAATTAATAGTAACAAACAATCTAACTGTTAGACAGTTATTTGGTACAGTTTATGGGCATAATAAAAAAGTCATTATTACTTTAATATGTAACGACATTTTGTGCGGTACAATTGACTTTGCATATAAATAGCAACCATGCCTAAACCGAAGATTGAGACTTGGAAAAAGTCAATCAGCCGGTTATGGAATATCCAGTCGTAATTTCCTCAGAATATATAATTTATTATTTATGCTAACTATGTCTTCGCCTTATCCTCATTCTATTCTTGTTGAATTGATTTGAACAACGATCGGAGCCCAAACCACTCAAGATGGTTTTTAGGGCTAAGATTTTTTCTGCTAGGTCTACGACGCTCTTGTATTTTTCCCTATATCATCAATTCTATCGTTTCGCATTATGTGACCCAGATAGAGTGTACGTACGCAGTTTAATGCCCGCCTTCCACTGAGAAAAGGTAATGAGTGGTAAATAGTTGGGCGGAAGAGAGTGAAATAGCTTTTGCCTTCCACTAAGAAATAGTTTTCTAGAAAGTTGTGTAGAAGAGATTGTGAGCGGGAACTGGTCGGGAAATGAACGGAATCAGATGAGCGAGGTTTGTGCTTCCACCGCGGACAACATAGCGGGCGCAACAACGAAAACTGACGGGCGGAAGATGAATGAGGGGCAGGGAAGGTCGGAGAGGGGACGGTGACTTAGCGGAGTCCGTTTAAAACTAGTATTCAAGACTATACGCAGCGGACTCCGTTTAATGCGCTCGCCCCGCTCCGCTTTACTCTTTACTTACTATGGAAGCACTTGTATGGAATAAAATGTTACTAGTCGAACGGACTTCGTACGGTCCGCTGGGAACCCGCTCAACTCTACAACCTCGTTTGTAACTCTTTCAAATCGCTCACTCCGCTCAGCTCACTCTTTCTAAGTGGAAGCACTTGTTTTGAGTTTGTCGTTGCGAGATAAACGGAGTCCTCAATGGGTCCACTCCACCCGCAGTGGAAGACCGGCATAATTGCTGGCAAAACTTCCAACTTGTGGCTCTTTATTTGCAGAACATCTCATTCCGCACCATGTCAGTCCATGATTTTCTCAATATTTTTCTGTAACACATAATTTCGAATGCTTGAATTCGTTTACATGTGATTTCAGCATGAGTCTATGCTTCTACACCATAAATTAGAATGGGGAATTATACCCAGGCTTCGGTAAATATTCCGTATAGTTCTGTAGAACTAATGAGACAAAAAGCTTCACTAGTACTGTGTACAGAACTAGTGGGAATAAGCCTGTGCATCTTTTGTGCATACTATTAGGGAAATATTATCTTTGATGTTTGAACGATTACATCTACATAGTAAATGTTTATTGAATTAAATTAACAAAGAAATACATTTCAGTCAAACATAATTTATGTAAAATAATCTCAATATTTTTGAAATTACCTTAATTGATTGATTGTTAGTTAATAAAAATCTGTATTTTGAATAAATTTATTTATTAGTTTTACTAGTAGGTACGTCACGTGGCTCACTGTCGCCTAGAAAATTGGAGTAGTACATGCTAGTTTTCACGATAACAATTAACTTGTTAATATTATATCTAATCATAAAATAACCATCAAAAGGTGAACGTACTTTTAACAATAAATAAATAGGTTTAAATTTATTTTTACACGTTAGACTTTTAAAAAATCTAAAAGAATGTATGAAAAAAAAAAACAGCTGAACAGACATACTTGAGTAGAATAACATTGAATATGGGTCATAGATACAGTCTGTAACATTGATTATTTCGCGACTAAATAAATACGAACATGCGTCATGATTATGAAAAGCTAATTAGTAATAGTTACCTGCTGTATATAAAAGTTACAGTTCCAGCTTCCGTTTCCGAAATGGTAAGGAATGGAACTCATTGCTTGCGTCCGTGTTTCCTCAAAATTACAATCTCGGGGTCTTCAAATCAAGGGTGTATGGGCACTTACTAGGTAAGGAAATAGCTATGTTTAGAATTTCCTTGAAATCTGTAAGAGAACTGTAACCACAAGATAAACATCTGTAGGATAATTTTATGAGCCATTGTCTCTTCAACTTACTTTACTTTACTTTACTATGTAAGTAAGTATTTACTAAGTACTACTAAGTTACTAAGTAACGTACGTAATTTTGTCCACGCGTCTCATTACTTTTGATTCTACCTCTCAGTAGTGTTCTCAATAAGGTCGTTAAGCGACGTTGCGCGTATTTTACAAAACCTATTTAGTGTCCACAGGCTTCCTATTGAGTGTCCATCAATTTGCCTGCCACAGAATATCTATTATTTCGATGGCCTGCCACCTTTCATTAAAAAAAAAAAATAACCGTGACAACTTTTCATAAAAATGACAAAAAAAATTGAACAATAAAATAACTCGAGTTCATATATTCAATAAGTATCCAAATAATTGTACCAAAAACACATTTCCGATACAATACAAATTGTCTGACGCATTTGGCTGAATTACGAATGCTTTAAGAATTCATACAAGGCCACTTCAGGGTCCTGTCTGTTATTGAATATTATCAATTTTATTTGAAATTACGATTAGCATTTAAAATTTTTTTTATAGAATCAATCTTTGCTGAGATATTAGCTATTTTTATGATTTTTTTTTCTATTTCTGGGTTATTATTTTCGAGTTTTTCATCCAAAAATGGTCTAAAAAATTGAATCTAATTTTTTTATCGTGGTCTAGCATTTGCGATTAGAGCAGTAGACATCACACTGCAGTCTCAGGAAATATAACAGATTGTAGTATCGTTTTAAAGTCTTACAATAAACCAATTTAAACCAACGTGAAATATATTAAAGAGATCATCCTACGTTAGGAATAGTTTAAACAGTGACTCATAGAAACGTCCGTCAGTGCAAATTAGTAAATCAAAGAAAACGATAGATGTTATATCATTTATCAATATAATTTTGGAAACTAAATCTAACATTTATAAAGTTAACGTAATTTATAATGTATCGTTCATTGATGATATACCTACTCTGATTTAGAATTAGTTTTATTTGGAATAAATTTCAACGACTCCCAGAATTTGAAATGCATCGATGCGAAGCTGGATGACGGAGATAGCATCGCACAAAGTATAATCGGCCAGAACACATCGACGGAAGAGCAAGATAGATCTGGTGCAATGCAATAAACAAACATTAGTAAAGTAACATCTACTAATAACTTAACGGAAGCACCGTCGATCTAAGTGGTTGGGCAAACGTGCGCGCGCGCCGTTTTCAATGTTTGTCCATTGATAAAGCTCGCAATTTTACCACCAGTCGGGAGAGTGACGCCGAGCGAAGCGGTCCTCCCTATATCCGTCGCGGTAGGCCTCCGTTATCGTCCATCCGGCCCTGCTCCTGTCAGCTTACGTGTCGTGTGCCGAGTGCGCACCACCTTAGGAACTCCATTGGCATGGTAAATGTGACATACGCATCGGAACTAGCGTTACTTTAAATCTGGAAGGATCCTGCTCTCCCGCTTATTGTCCCTTACTGCGATCGGTATCGTATTATGTAATCTTAAAAAAATATATATAAAATTTAATATTCGACATTTAATTTTAATTTTTATATGCTTAAAATATTTCGAAAATTTTAAATGCTTCATTGTTCAATACAACTAACGTTAGCTACTGTTAGAAATTCGACTATAATCTTATCGAATATGGAGAAAAGGAAAATATTTTCTCATTTCTTTATGAGTCAACAGCTACTAAATAAAAAAAAAATCACAAACAAATGAAAATAGGTGCTGAACTATTTATCTTTACCTATTTTTGTATAGGTTAATTTTTACCATTTTAATTCCTTTCAATATAAAATCACTGATTTTTTTAAGTGTTGTAAAAAATCTGTGAATGACTACCATACATTTGTATTATTTCGGCAACTTTTTATGAAAGTTTGATTTCCAACAGATTCGCCATTATAAATAGCACGTCGGTTACATCCTCACAAAATAGGGCCAGGGTTAAACTGGCCGATGGTCCGTTATCAGAGTAGGAACAGCACGAAGGCTATTTATTTGCGCAATCACAACGAAACGTATCGCATCCGCTAAAATCACATGTATGGGAACCCTTTGGTCCTTACTCAGCTCTGTAAAATAACACTGTTCAATTTTATTGTAGTTAAATATCGACGAAGCGTAGCATTAAAAGCTAGGAACCATACTTCTAATATATTTATCATTAGCTAGCTTACTTTGTCCCGAATGTAACGTTAACGGAACTATTATATTGACCTCTTCATCTACAAATTGGGTTACTACAATATCTTACATTGTTCGCGATAAGTTTCACAAGAATTTTTTTATTGCGCGCTTTTATCTCTACAGTGACAAATTAATTTGTAAAAGTTCTTAATAATTTCAATTCTGTCTAAAGTGATGTTAAGGTTGTTTTTTAACTTTTATACGCCTTAACATCGAAATAATACAAAGAATAATTTCTAATCAAGTTGGAAGTTAGAATTAATGTTACAATACTAATGAATACAAATGCGATATAGTTAGTTTGATTGTTTATAAAGGTCTGATGCGTTAACTATTCCACATAAAGTTGCATACATAAATCAGGGATGCAAAGAAACACACAGGGTACCTTATTCAACCAGAAAAGAAGTACTGTTGCCTAGGGACGTGGACGAAGCCGCTGGCAAAACTTAGTAGTGCAATAAAACCACTTCGTAAGTTTTATTTATCATAAATCATTCGTCAAGTCGTTAACAATCTGGAACAGAATTAATGGAGATGTCGACATTGGTCCCAAACACCTTATAATTTGCCATTGTATTCACAAGTTTACTATTCGTCGCTATGCACCGCAACTAGTCGTTATGTGCGACTAAAAGTTCTATTGTCACTTACAGTAATTGCTAGGGCATAAAGATTAAGGTGTTGGCTCGTGGAGCCTTCTAGTGAACGATACTTTTATGTTTATCTGTATTTTAATCTATGTTCAGTACTTTAGCAAAAAAAGTTATGTAATTTTGGCCACTACATAGTCGAAATCCTTTTCGAAGGTTCATAACAAATACGTTTTGTCTTATTCTATCGTTTATTCACAAATGATCAGCATCGGTATTTTTGTGACTAGCTCTGTCATAAGTCTTCTTTAGATCCTTCACCATTTTGCCAAATCATTTTTCCCATCTCTTTACCTGTCTCTGTCTCTCTTTTCTTTTTCCATTCCTTGTGTACCATACAAATGTATATATGCTGATATTTCACGGTGGTCTTCTGTAAAGGTTTTCTGCTTCCTGAAGGTCGCTCAATTTATTACTGTGAAATGCAGTGTGCCCTGCCGCTAGTAAACCTTCGCTAATATCTTTGCTTGCAACCAGTTTGCTAGCAGATAATGGCATAATTTTCAAGATTCTTGAACCTTTTTTTCTGTATTTATCGTATCATATACAAATTTTGGCTTTTATATTTATCTGTCGAGTTTTACAGAGAATAAAAAAAAGATATTTTCCACAGATATCTATGTAATTTAAATTACATATCTACATATTTAGTTTTTTTTTTGCATAATTCCCCCGGACATTTTGTCATAAGATTGACGGCTGTGTTCTAACGTGCTTATGCACAAGAGATATCTCCTGAACTATAACCTGTCACAATTTGGTTTCGGCTCCTCTTATCTCTTACGAATCACGGACTGACTGACCCACATTCGTGTTTACATAATAAATGCATAAATGACTGACATCTATTATTGGATTCATTTATAATACATTTGTAGGTATTGGTTAAATGGGTCACAAAGTAACGAACGTTTTAACTGTGGACCTTCAATAGTTACGCTCATCGCGGTATTAGTTGTATTACCTAAGGTATAAAGTTAGTTGTAAATAAATAAAATAATGATATTATATAAAACAATTATATAAAACTACACAAATTATACATAAAATGTTCACCTTTATAATAAGCAAGGGTTGTGATTGTGTGAAGGCTCGATGTCAGTGGTAGGTAATGAAATGTACCAGTATAGGTCAGGAATTAGGGTCTTATTGAGCAGATTGCACAAAGCTCATCCCAGAAATTGTATCTCACTATCCCACATTAGAAATTGTAATATCACATACTCAGATTTTTTCGTGGACGAATACTTTTTTTCCTGTTTTTTCATAGTTGGGCCAAAATCGCTTTAAAAGTATGTAGAAGAAGGGGATATATTAATGGGATGGACTTATTTTATTATTGTCTCTTAATTTTTAATGTTTTTCTTTTAATACTTGAACCTTGTACCAGCCAGCCTTTGAAGAGATGCGATACAGCCTTTTTTGAAACATACTGCTCTGTTCGTCTTATGGCATGAATATAAGCTTAATTTTAGTATTTGAATTTTTGTAATATATCTCTAAAAATAGTATGAATATAATATTTTTGAAATGATTGAATTATTTTTTAAATTGGCCAATTAGTGTGCCAATTAGTAGAAATATAGTGTGCCCCATCGCCACTAAATCCTCCTCGCTAAAGACTATGTTCGCTTTCAACCAGATGACACCATTTTGCAAAGATTTCTAAATATATTTTTTTAATTGTGCTTTAATATCTTAGTGCTTTAATATTTTGTTTTCTTAATTTATGTTCAAATAAATCGAATTACCTTAGTAAACGGTATTCAAGAGTTAATTTTTGAGGGTAAACAAACACTGCCCACATTAAGTTTGTAATTTGTGCTAACTGTTAAAAATTGAAAAGTACTAATTAAGCGGGAGCAACGACCAACATTTGAAATGACGCAACAGCCAGGGATGCCTGTCTACGATCCATTAAACACGTGATTGCTTGCACTACACAAATCTGTTTCACACAAAGTGTGCATTGATACGGCAACTAGGAAGCGTGCGGTATACGTTACACGATCAAAGGGCTACTTACTGCAGAATTAGATATCACGGAAGATGTTTTCACCGAAGGGTTTTTACTTCAATCATATATCTCATACTCAGTTAAAACAATACGTCGTTTAATGGTCGTGAATACAGCTAGTTTAGTTTAACTAACTACTAATATTGGACCAGTGTCCACAATAGTACTCGTAGTTAGTCTTATTTATAAAAGGGATTCCAGATAGTCGCTCACAAATTAATTAAAATAAATAAATAAAGAAACTGTATTGTCACCCATTTTTTTATATATTTTAAGAATAATGACAAATTAAGAAAAATTGTGATTTCCCTAATTTAATTTATCCTTTGAATAATTTGGTTGCTAATGATGTATTGTCTACCTTGACGACCTAATTGTGGCCACGGGTGATGCTGGTTCCAGCCTGCATCTAAACGGTCCTATTTGGAAAATTATGTGGAAGGTATATGTTCAGCAGTGATGACGGCTAAAATATTGTATATTATTTTTTTCGCATCTTAACAATACTTAACCACAACTTCTTTCGTCTGTATTACCACACCTATGTTTACTTTTATTTCTATACGTTTAATCTCCTTCGTCAGTCATACGAATCCTTACAAATTTAATGAACCAAACTGACTAACGAATCTAATCAGGTTACACTAAGCCAGCAACGCAAGCGGTTTCAAGTCATTTACTAGTTCTAGAGCTCTATGTAACCTAGAATATTTCATACCTTAATTGGCTGTTCAATATAAATTATTAATTTAATTAATCGGTAAGTTTTTAATTAATTTAAAGACTGTTAGTTAAAATATTAGAACGTAGCCAACATCATCATTATCATCATCACGCTTCGAGACATCGTCTGCTGTTGATTTTTTTACTCGAGTGCCAGATCTATGCCAGATAATGGCATAGGACCATTATCTGCAAACTTTCTTTTATCGTCTTGCACCTTAAGGCCTTGGAGATGTATCCAAAGACCAAGGAATAATATTGTTAATGTCGAAATCTGTAAGTAAAGTGGTAACAGTATGAAATTGCTTCCTGTGATTTCAAGATTTCGTCTCCAGCACCCCATCTTCAAAGGATTGTTTTTCTTTTTCCGACTTGCCGTATTTCCACCAGGCCTGTCCTGTCCACATCAGGCTCAAATGAGGGAAGATCTTGAAGAAGTGTATTTTGAGACATATGGTGGAAAAAAAGGTTAGTAACCCGCGTTTTAGCCACGCATTCCTTCCATAGGTTTATAAATCTTGTCCGACATAGTAGCACCATTGATTAGTGTCACTTTTTTGTTTGCTATATTGTTTGCTTTGCCTTGTTACTGTTATCAATCACTTTGATTGATGATTATATGACATTTTTTGTACATACAAGTAGGTATATTAGCAAAACACAAAAACGTCTCTATTCATGACACATATTTTGTCAACACTAACACGTTTACTTTTTTCGTGTTCTAATTTTTTCTCTGTTAACTTTAAAATAATATTTTTACTGTCTAATGTTATGCTATTTGAAGATAAATCAAGTAAATAAACCAAAACGTGCAGTCTTTTTAAGCGAAAAATAAAAGTAGCCGCAAGTTGGTAAAAAATGTATCCAGATGACCATATTAGATGCTGGTCAACAAGGTTGGAGATGTCTTTGATGTTAATGTTTTGTCCTTGATTAAAATCATTTCTTTGTTGTTAAGTTGGTTTAAGCAGTAAGTAAATCTCAATTTCAAAAACCAAAGGTCAACATTATTTAAAAAAGAGATAAGCATCAGTTATATATACTCGTAGTATGTTTTGTGCAGGTTGCGTTGCACTGTTGGACGCAGCGGCGAATAAGTGGTCATCATTCTATCTATCAATCACTAAGCTGTCAATGTCAAAATATCTAAACTTGTTTTGGCGCCTAGCTGTCTGCATTCAAGCTTTAGTTCAATGACCTGAAAGTTACAATTTATTTAAGGTACAATCAGGGTATAATATTTAATTT
Organism: Synanthedon formicaeformis; assembly: GCA_945859745.1. Lineage (NCBI taxonomy): Eukaryota > Metazoa > Arthropoda > Insecta > Lepidoptera > Sesiidae > Synanthedon > Synanthedon formicaeformis. The sequence goes on along the minus strand of OX243968.1, from coordinate 534,317 downwards.
ATCATTTTGAGTTGCTTAAACTTTGTGTTTAATAAAATTCGTAAAATATGTATTTATTACTTACGTATTTATAGATACTGATATTATAACAAGAGAGAGATAGGTAGGCATTATGTTATATTAAGTTTTAGTAATAACAAGTTTAAAAAGGATTTTATTTATTACAGTAACAATATACAGTAAATAAACAAGATCACCAATCCTCTCTGGTTTTTGACTCAGTTTTCACATATATTTTTTATTTAGTCTTCACATCTAGCTTAGGCATTCTCTTCTGTCTCAGACCTTGTGGGCCTTTACATGATGGTGACATATTTTTAGTCCATCGCTGGTCTTAAGGACGTGTTCATGCTATCTTCCTCCTTATTGATGTCATCCTGCGCTCGATTCCTTCTTGGGATATAACCGTCTAGTTTCTTGTATGAAAATGAAAAAAATAAATTTGCAAATAATTAGTATCGCTCTATATTACAAGAGTTTTAACGAGTATTTTTAAACGTGGAATGTAATTTCCGGAACCTCTGCATCTATTAGAAAAACTGTTCCTCTATTTGAAAGGCACATTATTCCAGAATCCAGATAGATATACCTAAGCTATGTTTATCTAACTCCTACCATTTAACCCGAGCGATATTGTTTTAGAATAATGTAGATACATATTAATATAACAAAAAGACGGATTCGTTGAGGCAATCTTTCTCACTGTAATACTTTTAGTGGTCTTCTTACTTTCTTTTAAAAAAATAAAAATAAACAAGAATCAAGTCCCGTTTATAATAAAAAAAAAAAACTATCTTAAAATGCTCTAGATGCCATCGAACCGTTCTCAATGAATGACTAATGTTTGTAATTACCGGCTAATTAAAGACGGGCTTATAATTAATTGATCCTATACGTCGCGACTATTAGGATTTTTAATTAATACAATATTTTTGAATTCCCATTTAGTTTTAGAGCCGAGTTTGTACACTTTTAAACTTCTTTTTTTAACTATTTGAATTTGGGTCTGTTTTCACTTCCTTGCATTTATATATCAATCTCATACAGTTCAGTGACATGACTGTAAAGAAAGTTAGAAAGATTTTCAAAGATGATACATTTTCGAAAAGCAATTATTATTGTTACCACTCCTTTGTAGGTTTTAGTTTATTTATGTTTCGGAGTAGCTGCAGCGTAAACTCCAATAACTCCCTCAATTAAAGACGTACGGGTTTATGTTCATGCTAACTCTGCTTAATTAGCGGCCACTCGCCTTCTGCGTCAATACTTTGAAGCCGATTGTATAAAGAATATTTTTAGTTTTACGTTTTATTCATTACTAGCTGGCGCCCGCGACTTCGTCCGCGTTGAAAAAGAAAAAAAAGTAGCCTATCCTGTGTCCCGTACGTCTAAATGCGTATCTACCAAGTTTCATGAAAATCAGTTGATTCGTTTAAGTTATGAGGGAACATACATACTTACATACATATATACATACAGAAAAAAATTCTAAAAATGGTCAATTTAGTTTCAGTATCATGTATAGAGCCTATAAACACGATATCTCTGAAAACAAAGTAACTTACTCCATGACCAACCCTTACAGATTTATTATTAGTATTGATGATGATACTGTATTATATCTTTAGTTGATAAATAGTAGACCACTCTTTCATAAACCTAAATTTTTTGTATAATTAATAAATCTTGCAGTGCCCGTCTATTTTTTACCATGCGCAGACGCATGAACATTGTTTCTTTTTTATTACAAAAAATTATTACCTCTTTTCTATGTAATATTTTACGTGATAATTAAAACAATAGTCATTGACTACAAATCTAACCGTACCTAGGTACAGTAGAAAAGCCTAAAGTTTAGTAGGTTGGTTGGCTTTTTCTGCCGAAGTGTCTTATTGCATTGTAAACCCTGAATTACTTGTAGTTCTTGAGAATGAATTCACAAGTGCATTGTAAATTAATAACTAATATATTTTATTAGTAATTTTTTATGAATTTATACATGTATCAGTAGTCGATTGTATAAATTAGCTAGTTATAACCTATCTAGCAATATGATGTAGGTACAGCGGCTTATTTCACAAGCAGACAATTAATTTATAATATCTAAAACTGAATTTAGAAAAAAAAAACAATGTGTAACTGAATTAAGATAGGTGCTCATGATTATGCGCCGAAGAGCGCCATTAAAGCGTCGTGATATATGGTAAGGGTCACATTGTTAAGCGTAAGCGGTTTCTTGCAATCTACTGTAGATCTTTAAAATATTACATAGTTATTTTGCGAATGAGTTAAGCAAGCTTTTGTTCTCTTTTTTCATATTTACTATATATGGTAATTTTTTGTTTCCCTTAATAAAATAAAATAAAATAAGCTTGAGCAAATTTGCAGTCAGTCTCTGAAATTCGCAATCAGATTGAAAAACTCTTTTTGCATTTGATATTCCAATTCTTCCGGAAGAATTGAAGTCAGAAAGAACGCTTATCGTAAACAAAGTAATGGCGACGCGGGTGTGTTGACAGAGAAGAGAACCAGAATCCGATTTCTTATAAATTTAACGGCATATGCTCTCTTGAATTAACTTATAGTAAATAAAACGCATCAAACGATATGTTAGTAATCGCTAATCGCTCCGCTAATCTCAGTTGCGTACACACCACCGAGTTTTTTTGTCACATCATCGTAGATCATCAACGATGTCATGTCACATAACAAATATACTTTTGCGTTGATAACTTTGTTAGTTTTGTCACATTTGAATGTTACATAATACGTAATTCATGATCGGAATTTGTTCTTGGCACATTGATAAGGTAATATAATATGTTAAACCAAGCTTAAGAAGATATGTTAGGCTATAGAGAAACATGCATATTTTTGTGTGGTAATTTAGAAATCATGGGTTAGGGTATGTTTTAATGTAATAAAGTCAACAACTAACTCATACTGAAAGTTTTCGGTTATTAGATTGGATTTACATTTACTTTTGGATTTACACATTTCTTTTTGTAAATAAAAAAAAAAAACAGTTTATGAATGTACTCGAAGTAATGCTCTTGTGTCAACTCGATATCCTTTAAGAAAACACACTGTCAACTAAATATATAAAATGAATAGCGCCTAATGAACTCTCTCCAAATATCGGCCTCCATTCGGTGACCCAATTCGGATCAAATCGGGCTTAAGGTAAACAATTTTTGAGTGCGATGCATGTTTACTATCCCCTGGCTCTCCATTTCTGTTACACGTTCGTTAGTGAGTGTTGCTGCCGCATTCCTCTGGCCAGTGGCCACCCGATTATCTATCCCATACTTAACTGACCACGTGTTCAAGTAAATATTTAACATGTTCGGTGGTGGGAAAATGTCTAACATATTTTAATGTAAAGTTGGATTCAACTTAAAGTCACTGAGGGTCAAATGTAGCGAAATGTACTTCCTTGAAATTAATTACAAGTGTAAGCGCCTGTTTCACAAACATCAAGTAGGCCAAACTGTTATTTAGTCACCGGTAACCGGGGATAATGGAGCTGATATAGCTTTGTTTGTACGGTAAACGTCCCAAACATTAAATAGAAAATAATAATAAAAAATCGGCTATCGAATGATGCAGTAAACCGAGTGCATAATTCAATATAACAGAAAATTATTTCTAAAAGTAACTAATCAAAACTTTACTTGAAGTTTGTGAAAGAGGCCCTCAGTCTAGTTGAATGAAATAAAATAAAATAATAACTGTAATAAATTCGTGTCAGCTTCCGTACCTATATGATTCTTAGGGCTAAAGTTGTAAGGTTGATAGACCACAGGTTAGTGCTCTATTTTATTTTGTCTGCTTTTGCCACAGCAACACTCAACTTACTTTTGATTCCTGTCTTTATTTGGCAAGTGTAGCGTTGGATGTTGACCTACAAGGTAGGCTGACATAGGCTACGTAGGTACTTGCAGCACTTTTGGTAGGCGAAGGTAGCAGCTTGTCTGTTGACCTTTACATAATAAAATATACCTGTTATTTTTATATAAATTGTGTGCCGATTTGTAGAAATAAACATATTGCTATCATTTTGTACTAAAATTGTAGTATACTCAAATAAGGGTTGTACATGATAGCAATATAATAATGAGGTCAATTGGTGCACCAATCGCGGTTGCAACTCAACATCGTATCATCTCAAGTCAGTAGATGATGATTTACTTCAAAATTTATCAACATCTCATTATTAATTGCCAACAGACGCCCACTGCAAAACACTATTACTACATAGTTTTTCTCTACGGATATTCTCTTCTAAGATTCCAGCATGAAAATTTTGATTACAACTCTTACCATAGAATGTTGAGTACCCTGCCAATCCTTCGGGGTCACGTCAATAACAAATCACTCATTTATTTACACGAGACTAGAATATTTGTTATCGAACTAGAAGATGATTTCCAATTTTCCTGCAAAATCTTAGATTCATAAAATTTTCTTTTCGGATATTTTCTGTAGCAAACTTTCAGTAAAATAATAGTAATAAGAATGTGTCATTAATATTTTGACAATTATTAAAATTTCTGCTTATATAAATACAACGTTCCCTGACAAAATTTATTCCTTATATGACCCACATTATCAACTACGGACTACGGTAATAAAAATAATTGGGATCTTTTACAGAGATTTGACAGGATTCGATTCCTGGTTGGATTCTTAATTTAAAAATCAAAGCTTAGTTCCCAAGAACAAATTTTCGTATCTGTTGTGGTTTGTTAACCCCTTTTCTATGTTCCCTATCTATTTATCGAGAACATTGCTAAGTTCTTGAGGCATGTTTAATTTAAAAAAGAATTCGAGTAACAAAAACTTTTAAGTGTATTCGACTGTAAATGTATAAATAAATGTAAGTATACGGCTTAAGACCTAACGTTAAATGCCCTGCCACTAAAAGAATAGTTAAACTACTGTTAATAGTGAATCTGTGCGCGAAGAAGAGCACACGTGGGCGGCGACACACAAAGTGACTCACGCGCAGATTGATCGCTCCACAATCACCAACATTTATTTGTTATGATAACTGCCTTTTGTAATAAAATAGATTTGTATGTAAGTGAATCAAAATGGTATACACCGCCTTCAAATGTTCTATTTCTATCTATATGTTCATTCTTAAACAGTGTGTACGAATGATGTACACACTATTTACTTTTTATTTGAGTTCATCTCGTTGCTTACTTTTTATTTGTTAATTAAAATTTCTCAGTCCAGGCAGATCAATCTTGCTGAAAATTACAACCGTCTCGGATTATCCCTCGTTAATAAAAACGCAACGTGGTTAATCCTACAGGTGTTCCAAAACTTAATGATAGGCTGGGTACAGATAGAGTGTGGGCAGAGTTGATAAAGGTTTATAAAAAAATCTTTTTTCTTTTTAAGATTACAATCTAGTTGTAAGACTAACGTCCAATTTTAATTTAACTCTATTTGTGTCAAGCTAAATATCTTCAACATTGACTCACAGGGTTTAATTTGAGACCTTTGAACCTTAAATAGAATTAAGGTTAAAATTAATCACAGACATGTTTTTGATTCGAATATAGTAAAAATAGTATTGTGAGTGGTGCGAGGTCAGTGGCCATGTTATCATTTCGACACACATCGCCTGACCCACCGCCCCCGCCCCTCTTTTCTATCCCATCTCATCCCTTTGCTCCTCTTTTCTATCTTTTGCTTTCAAGTAACGACTTGGTTATGATTTTATATTAAACTAGCGACCCGCCTCCGGCTTCGCATAGAGTAAATTTTCAAGAATCCTTTCTTAGCTGATGCTTAGAGATACATTATAAAATGAACCTAAGACCAAATTTAAGCTTTCTGCACTTAGTACTTTTGGCTGAGCTTTGATAGTACGGACAAACGATTTTATAAGTAATACACTTTGACATTTTGAAACATTTAATCAAACTGACCTCTGATGACAATAAAGATTCTAATACTAAGAAGGTAGAACTTTACTTAAAAAAACTTTCATCAAGTCCCTTTCAGTTGCTTTTGCGTGAAAGCCTACAAACAAACATACATATATTCTCATTCATAATATAAGTAGAATAAATAATTGAATTCACAGAACAGAAAATAAAGCTTGGAAGTTTATATTTGTGTTTAACCTAACAGATTTGCTAATAATTTTAAGGTGAGACTTTTATGATGGGACTAAAACAATACGTAATACGTGAAATTAGTTATAGTTATGTCTGTTGTGTCTCCAGGGTGATGGTGCCAAGATGACATTGTTATGGTTAGTGGGGGCGCTGTTGGTGTGCGCGTGCGCAGAGCCCCGTTACCAGAGCACACCGCGGACGCGCCACTGGCAGCGAGGCCCCAGAACGCTGGACGAACACGCCAGGAGTCAATTTGTTGGGTGAGTCAATACACTTGACAGGTGCTGATCAAGCAATTAGTTTGCCATTTTGTTGGTGAAACGAGGACACTATTAAAAAAAAACGATATCCTCAACCAAGAACCGCCCGATAAAAACATAATTCTTTTTGTCATCTCGTACTTCCATTATCCTCAATCCTACTAGTTCGGCAGCGCACTTACATAGGGTTGTTTGTTTTAATAGTATTACATTATAAATGTTATAAGTGGCTATACGAAATTTTAAAAAGACGTATTTGTAATTTTGTTTTGAGTGAAATATAAAATGAAAACAAACTAAACAATACAGAATGCAAGTGTCAGTGATGTAATGCCCGGATCATTGCTCCGCACCTCCAACGTACGTGCGATGAATGCTATCGATATAAGTAGACAGTCTCACGAGTCACGATGCCGACTGGCGGATATATCAATCCTACAATTTTAATTCATAAAAAAGCTTTGGGGGGTAGAACTCAATGAAAACTAATTAAAATTCACAAAAAGAAATAATTTAAGTTAAAAAGTTGACCCCATTTTAGATGAATTTAAAAAATAATTGGACGCGATCGATTCTTTAAAAAATCAGACGTCTTGTCTTTGTCTATTGTATTTGGGACGAAATTATGGTTTAGTAGATAAGGAAGACGGAAGAAATCCTAGCTACGTAACATCAGGGAATGGACCGGGATCTCCAGTACAGAACATCTATTTCATTAGGTCCAGGACAGCTACAAGTTTTCAGCTACAAGATTATGCTCTTTTTGACGGTCTGCAACAATTTCCAGGTCATACAAGCACACTGGATGACCATGCGATGTTTATTATTGGCCAAAAATAAATAGGCTTCAACACAAAAGACTTGGTGTTAATTGTTTTGTTTAATGAACTTAAAGAGCAGAGTAGATTTTTTTAAATTCAAATCTGCGATTTCAGAAGTTACATCAACTGCCAAACCAAAATGTCCAGAGTTCTTTATGACAGCAAAACTTTATTATCTATTTATCGGTGTCTGTTAGTCGTTTCAACTACCAAAGACAGAATTCAATGTAAGAAATCGGTCAGTACACAGTAATAGTAGTAAGAGGAACGCTTGTACACGTGGGCGTGAGCGTGGGCGATCTTCACGCTTATAAATTCTGGAATTGAGGAGTAAGGGGACAGGAGCGGAACTAACGAGGTTGAGTTCAGTGGGACAGGTGATGACTGAGCCGGTTTACAAGGTCGAAGATGCAATTGCAAGGAAGAAAACATTAGACAGAAGGAAACCGTTTACGTAGACTGTGTTATATTCTCACGATATTTCATGCACAGTAAACTGTGTATAGTGGCCGTACATTGCGTTATGCCGGTATAAAAATTACAACCGTAACTACAGCTGTAACTACTCTCTTCAAGAAGACCGACTATTATATATTACGATATACTAGCTGGTGTCCGCGACTTAGTCCGCGTCGAACACTTTAGCTAGGCGTTAGATTTTTATTTTATTTTAGGTGTTGATCCCTTGGGAACAGTACTTTCTTCTAGATGCTAGGTAGTCTATCTCCTTTATTTTATATCTCTGACAACGTGTATCCAAAATTTTATGATGATCGGTTGAGTAGTTAAAGCGTGAAAAGACAGACACACACACAGATAGAGTTACTTTCACATTTATATTAGTAAGTATGGATATTTATAGATATACTCCTAGATATAGGTGATTTATACACTTCATAGATTGTCGTTAGAGCTTAAACGATATTATTTTAACATGAGCATTGTGTCCTTGTCGGAGGTAGTATAATTAAGCGATTGTTGGTGCACATAAATCAAGATCGAAACCTTATTTTGGAGATGTAATTGCTTGAGGGAGGCGAAGCCAATCTCGTCGCCACATATGGAATGTGTTACGACTCCAAATTAATGTCCAGAATCGTTCTATTAACCAACGGACCATAACGAATACTCTTATACGGTTCAAACACAAGTTTCATTTGACATCACAATTACTATGGCAAGGTTGTAATTTATAAAGCAAAAGGTTACGTAATTTTTAAGAATTACTTTAAACTATGCATAAATTACTTTTATTCTCAAAACGATGCCGACATTCGTGTTGACAGATATGATTTATATTAGTATAGATTTAACATAACGCTTTAGGCCTTTAGGAGGGATATAAAAAGATAAAAATGTCTGAAACATCGCTAAGCGAAAAAGAAGTACATACTTACAATAAGTGCGGGTGGACATTACGATATGATGGGTTGTTGAAAATCTATTTCTATAAAATTAAAAGAAGGGCGTAACCACGAACACAGCTAGTATTTGAATAAGACAAGATAGGAACATATAGATAGAAAAGAAATCCTAAAAATCGTATTTTTTTTATTTCTCTGGACAAACGATCGCTGTACAGTGGACAGTATTTTGCGTCGTTGCCAGGCTGCTGGACGAGAAGATAAAAGAAAACGCCCTCATTTGAATAAAATTAAAATTGCCTTTTAGTGTAACATTTTATTTGTTTTAAACAGGCCTCACGTGTGTCGCAGTAGAAACAGCACGCATTGCTGTCCCGGGTGGACGTCTAGACCGAATTCATTTCTCTGTGTAGTGCGTAAGTTAATTCTTATCTATACATATGTTCTACTAGTTCTTTTGAAGTTATTTCTCATAAATAGTTTGAGCATTTTTGTCCGTAAATAATTTAAAAAATCTCGTATGTTTCCTAGCAATATGTCGTCCGGATTGCGGGTCTCCAGGCGCTTGCGTGGCGCCCAACATGTGTCGATGTCCGGGCGGCCTGGAAGCTCCGTCGTGCTCGACCAGCGGCGGAGGGCTTTATCCCTTTCCCGCGCGCACACACGGCGGGTGTCGCCGCATCTGCATGAACGGCGGCACGTGCGCCAACGGATCCTGCGCTTGCGCACCCGGATGGAGCGGCGAGTACTGCACTGACCGTGAGTATTGCACTTCTTGTCGGACATATTTAGTCTTGTAGCGACAGCATTTGTATAACGTCAGCATTAGCAGTCCCCAGCCAGGCCTGGCCAGTCTGTGGCAGGCATCGTCACTGTCAGACGCGCCGCGAGTAGCGCCGTGTAGTACTTAATTAAATCAAGTTAAATGGAGTCAGATTAATATTATTTCCTTCACCCTCACGAAGACCTAACAGTCTCTTTTGCTTGCTCTATTGTTGTTCTATTGTTTCGTAAACCATATTGTAATATGTTTTAGACATTTTGAAGTAGTAATTTAAGATTTGTTGCGATTTAAAAATTTCATATGAACATTTATGGCTACCGTATCTTCTTTGCAGCGATCTGTCGAGAGCCGTGTCTGCACGGCGGCCGCTGTATAGCGCCTGACAGGTGCGTCTGTTTCCACGGCATTTCCGGGACGAGGTGCGAAATAGATCGTAGGACAGGTAACATTTCTATTTTTCTCTTATTATACGTTTCAGGTCATTTCGGCGTATATTAGAAATTTTCATTGACAGAATGAAAGCCTCGAGAGGCGCCAGTATCGGTGAGAAAGTCTATTGGTTAGGGACCAAACCTAACAGTACGCTCATTCTGTTTCCAACGGTGTTGTTCCTGAGTAATATGCTCACCGAAAGCCATCCACTTGTGCGTAGTCATATACTGCGCCCAACTGAGGGAGAAATTGTCACAATGGTGACTTCGTAACCCGTGAAAAGAATCAGAAAGTTTATTCATAGAGTATTGATGCATAACCTATGGAATTTCAGGGCCATGTTACACAGACACGAAGGGGGCTCTGTGCACAGGGGCGCTAGAGGGGGTGGTGTGCACCAAACAGTTGTGCTGCGCAACTGTTGGGGTCGCCTGGGGTCACCCCTGTGAGCGCTGCGGGGAGCTCGACTGCCCCACGGGACATCTCAGGAATCTGGCCACTAAGGAGTGTCAAGTAATATATTGTATAAATCACACATCGAACCTTGTTTCTCTATCTTAATCTACGTTGGAATTATACAAGCAGCTTTCTTTAATCAATTGCTATTTAATATTACTTTAAACTTTCTGGCGTGTTGTATGGTTAGTTCCAATTAATAATTGATTTGAAAAAAAAAATCAATCAATACTAATAATAAATCTGTAGGTGTAGGTATTGTGTGTATGCATGTTCCTCCATAACTCTTATTAACTGATTTTCATGAAACTTGGTATAGATAAACATTTAGACGTACAGGACACAGGATAGGCTACTTTTTTCTTTTTCAACGTGGACGAAGTCGCGGGCGCCAGCTAGTATTTAATAATTCTTATTACTAGTAGTTAATTACATATGTTCATAATGAAACAGAGACGGCGGAGTTTGTATGTTTGTTTATATGTGGACTTGTGGAGGGTAATTTCAGGAACCGATGCACCTATTTCAAAAACTCTTTTACTTTTTGAAAGGTTTTGAGGGAAGCGACAAAACTCAGTAGAAATATTTTCGCTACTGGTATTAATTGGTAGTAATTTTAAGAAATGAACTATTTGAAATTTAAAAAGGTTTGAATCGATGTAGTCATACAAAACAATTCCGCTATTCGCCAGGACATAGACGAGTGCGAAGCTGTGCCAGGCCTTTGCACGGGAGGTAAGTGCGTCAACTCCGTCGGCTCCTTCTCCTGCGAGTGTCCTGCGGGACAGCGGAGGCATCCCGTCTCCAACAATTGCGAGGATATCGACGAATGCGAGGATCCCGACGTGTGCCCGGTACGTCTCCGTCGACTCGTCTGAGCGAACACACGGCTTGTAAGGGCTTGTATTCATTAAAATCGTACTTGTTTGTAGAACGGAAAATGCGTGAACACGGAGGGGGATTACTACTGCCTGTGCAACCCGCACTTCATTCCCAGTCCCGATAAGAAGTTTTGTATAGGTAAGGTATAGTTGCAAAGTGCGACTGCGAGTGCTGGTGTGAGTGCTTAGTGCAAGTGCTAGTGCGTTGCAGACGGGCGAGTGTCGAGCTGCTTCGCGTACCTGAGCGAGACGGGCGAGTGCGCCGAGCGGCTGGACGTGCCGCTGTCCAACCGCGACTGCTGCTGCGGCCACAACATGGGCAGAGCTTGGGGCGACTTGTGCACTCCCTGCCCTCCCAGGGGCTCCAGTCAGTATACCAATTATTCATAAGTAGATTAGAAAATATGTTTGTGTTGACGACTCCAACCCACTGACTTTGTGCGCCTACGAGTATTAACGCACAGCGCGGTATTAAAGGAAGGCTCGCGTGTGTTCCATTTCAAAGTCCGCCCGAATAAGATTGAATATCGAATGATACATTTATTGACCGTATTCTTGTACAGCACTGAAGGTCGTGTCCTAAGTCAAATTTGATTTATTATGAGAATAATAGTCGATCTGGTAATTTTTGTCTTGTTAGTAACAAATAAACTATATTTTCTTTCCATGAGTATTAACTTGGCATAATGTAACTAAAGTTTGCGAGAAAAAATAAAAAATTCTTGAAAAAGTTTTATTTAAAAAATAAAAGTATCTAGTCTATTTCCTATTAATTGCGTTTCTATGTCTTGATGTCATGTCTTGATTATTGACTATTTTGAGAATTTTAAAGAATTAAATAGAAATACTTGCATGCCCTTGTGTACAACATACTGCACTGTAACTGCTATATATAAATAAATTATAATGCTGTAAACATTTTTTTTAACAACTGATTTCATACTGCTTGCAGAGCATGAATTAATCACGTAATGTCGTTGTACAGTCGACAGGAAGCATCTTTGCGGCGGCAACGTGCCTCGCGATTGGTGGCGCAACAACTCGTACGGCGGCGACGACGAAGACTTTGGGGGAAATGGAGGAAACGGAGGAAACGGGGGAAGCGGAGGAGGCGGAGGGAGCGAGGGTCGCTCTCCCCCCGAGAACACCGCCAAGGTCAACGAGTGCATGCTCCGAAGCGGTATCTGTGGACTCGGCACCTGCATAGACAAGGAAGTCGGGTGAGTACTTCTTACCGGTTAGTGGCGGAATGCCGTAACCACAGGCAATAAGAGCTTTCCAATTTCCAATGAAATATTATTGAAGTGGAGATAGTTATGCATGTGTGATAATGATATGTGCAGGTATCAGTGCGAATGTTGGAGCGGAGCGGAGAAAGCGGAGCACGATGACAACCCGACGTGCATCGACATAGACGAGTGCGCGCTGGACTACTGCAAGGGCGGCACTTGCCTCAACAATCCCGGCTCCTTCGAATGCAGGTGTCCCCCTGGCTTTGATCCAGTGGAGAACGGATTGAGGTGCAGCGACAAGAACGAATGCGAGATGACGAACGGCGGCATGTGCAGCAACGGCGTATGCACTCACATCGACGGTGGGTTCGAGTGCGCGTGCAACCCCGGCTACGAGCCGACGGAGACGGGCCACGCGTGCCGCGACGTGGACGAGTGCGCGGACAACCCGCGCGTCTGCCGCCGCGGCCGCTGCCAGAACACGCCCGGGTCGTACCGCTGCGAGTGCGAGCCGGGCTTCGCGCCGTCTGCCGCCGGCTACTGCGCCGACGTGGATGAGTGCGCGGAGCGCGCGTGCGCGGGCGGCCGCTGCGTCAACTCGGAGGGCTCGTTCCAGTGCGTGTGCGAGGCGGGCTACCGCGCGACGCCCGACCGCACGGCCTGCCGCGACGTGGACGAGTGCTCCGAACAGCGCGTCTGCCGCAACGGCCGCTGCCACAACACACCCGGCTCGTTCCGCTGCGAGTGCTCGGCCGGCTTCACGCTGGCGGGCGACGGGCGCACGTGTGCCGACGAGGTGCAGGACTTGTGCTACGCGCACTTCGCCGACGGCCAGTGTACCGAGCCAGGCTCCGTGCCCGTCACGCGCTCGCAGTGCTGCTGCAGCTCCAGCAAAGGTGAGCCACTGTCTTTAGTCGCCTTCGACGCCTGCCAGAGTGTGTCATAAGAGGTGGCTTCCTTCATTTGATCTGTCCGTCTCGTCGGCGATCGGTCTTGTAATCTTTTTGCCTCCGATGTTGCCAACGACGATAAGCTTTTTCAGATAGCACACAGATTTCCCTTTTATTCATTTCCCTTTTTATCGCCAATAATGACGATAATGTTTTCAGGTTTGAATTTGGGTTGGGGCGTATCGTGCAAGGCCTGTCCGGCACAGGAAAGCCCGGAGTACTCGGTGCTGTGCCCCGAAGGCCCAGGAAAAGACAACAGTGGCTCCGATATCACCGAGTGCACCATGATCCCGGGGATTTGCGCGCACGGAGCCTGCGAGAACCTCGACCCGGGCTACCGCTGCATCTGCGACCTCGGATTCCATCCCGATGCCAACGGAATTTGTACTGACGTCGACGAGTGTGACATGCACCAATCGGTGAGTTGACAGCAACAGCCCTGTGTCACTAATCTTGATTGGCTTACTTTAACTATGAAGAAAATTGCGAGGGAATCTACTACCATTAGATTAATTTTCATAATTCATTTGATGATAGGATAGGTAGATACCTTAACTTATTAATACAAGCAACGCGAGAGGTGCTGTAAGTGCGCTGCTAACCGCAGTATAACACAAGCAGGATATGATTGTTCAGAGTTGGTATGAGGTGACGAATGACGAATGACGTGACGTTGCATTTGCAGTACTGCACGGGCGGCAAGTGCCGCAACACGGTGGGCAGTTTCACGTGCGTGTGTCCGGCCGGAACTCGTTACGAGCCGGAAGCGCTCGTTTGCCGCGACGTGGACGAATGCGACGGTGAGATCCTTTACTTCGTCACGGACTATGATCGCGGGGACATCCCCCCCATGTTCCCAGTGCACTCAGGTTATCCCCTTTACCCACAGTTTGCACGCACTTCACTCGCCAGCCGACATCTAACCCCAGGCTCAGGTCACTCCGCTCGAAATACTACCGCTTCATTATTACTCTATTCTAGGTTTCCCAAATTGGGACTTACAATTGTAATTGGAAGTAATGGGCTATTTGACTACTTTCTGTAAACATTAACAGATTGCTAAGTGATGTTAAATTAGACCAAATTCAATTTTTTATACCTTTTTAGCTGCCACAACTTTGTCTTTAGCAATATGACGTCGTACTGGCTTAAGACGTCATACGTCTATTTGGAAATCACAAGACATCAAGGCACGTAAAGCAACAGTACAGTCGTGTGAAATCATTAAACATTTAGCCAGTATTAATCCAGTTTTTTCTTAGATAAAAGTTTATATAAAAAATTTTTTGGTAGATTATCTATTAATCCACATTAATGCTTATAATTTTTAAAACAATAATATATGCTAGTAATTGTGACATTATCTAAGAATATTGTCATAATTATTTATTTATAATTCTTCACAATGTCAAATAGCCTATCTATACTTAGTGTTGTTTATAAATATTCTTACTAAATAATTTAATACTATACTAATTCCCCGAACAACTGTGCTGCTACTTTATACATTTTTATTAAAATCATAATGCTTATTGATTGACAAAATTAAAAATTCAATAAAAAAATTGATGATTTAAAAACAATTAAATAAGTGATACGTATATTGTGTTCAGATTTTACAAAGGTAACTTTAAAGATGAATAATTAGATTGGAATGTGAATCACGCAAATCGACATCATTGCACCGCTTGCTCAGTCGGCCACGTCAGTGGTGGTAAGTGGTGAGTGGTTAGTGAAAGTGAAGGCTGTTGCAGAGCTGCAGAACCCGTGCGACAACGGACGCTGCATCAACACGCACGGCGGCTACGAGTGCGAGTGCGAGCGCGGCTTCGTCCTCGACGCCAGCGCCCGGCACTGCATCGGTAATCCTCTTAGATCAACTTAGATAGAATGAAGGTAGAGGAAGGCCCACGAAGTAACACAGGCGGTTTGCGATTGCAGACAACCGGCGCGGCTCGTGCTGGAAGCGAGTGGTGGACGGACGCTGCGAGGCGGACGAGTTCGGGCCGCGAACGCTCCTGCGCCAGGAGTGTTGCTGCTCCGTGGGGCTCGCCTGGGGCTCTCCCTGCGAGCCCTGCGAGCCCTCCGACTGTCCTTGTCGCAAGGGATTCGCTAAGGTAATATTTAACCACACCCCGGTGAAATAGTTCATTGTACACCAATCTGAGATATGATAATAGTTCTAACAACTAATTGTATTACCAAAAACGCATTTCTTAACTTTAAATCATCCAGGTTTTAGATTACCTCTTTGCTTGTGGCGTCGCTTGTGTTGGTATGCGACGGTAGCCACCTGCCACCAAGCTAATATAATATAAGGAGATGTCAATTTTCAGCTGGATGGCGCGACGTGTCGCGACGTGGACGAGTGCGCCTTAGACGCGGGTCTGTGCCTTGGCGGTGCCTGCGTCAACACCGACGGCTCCTACCGCTGCGAGTGCCCGCCCGGACTTACCCTTGACGTCACAGGTAATTTCAATTACTAACTTACATTTAGCAGATCACACTATTTTTGTTTAACCCTGTAAGTGCCAATAAAAGGAAAAGGTATCTCAATTGTACATTGTATTTGTTTAAAACAAGAGTAAAAACATATTGACTTGCAGGCAACCAATGCGTGGACACTCGTCTGGAGAACTGCTTCATGGAATACATGGGAGGGCGTTGCTCAAATCCGACGCCCAACGAGGTTCTGAAAGCCGTCTGCTGCTGCTCCGCTCTCGGGAAGGCCTGGGGCGACGGCCGTTGCGAACCCTGTCCCAAGCGAGGTCAGCACAACCGGACGATCCAATCATTTTAAACCTTCAACTCGGGAATTGAACTTGTTGAATTACAGTTTCTCTACAGCTTTCCCACTCCAATATTGTTGCATGAGTCCATCCATACTAGGCGACATTGCTTGTTGTGGTCTATTCGACTGTTAATACCATTTTTTTTTTCAGGTACTGATGCATACAGAAACTTGTGTATTGCACACGGAACGGGGCACGGCCGGCCGCCGTTGATCTCGCGGCCGGTGGGTAACACAAGTGACCCGTGGGGCTTGGGACCCGGAGTGAATTTGGGCCCCGGAGTGGGACCTGGTGTGATTCCCGGCGTGGACGGTGGCCCATCGTTCCCGTGGTTCAACACGTCAGACGATTGGACCCGAATGCCCGGCGGCGTCATGATCGACGTGAACGAATGCGATGCCTTCCGAGGCCTTTGCGGTCACGGCGAGTGCATCAACAAACCGGGAGGCTTCTATTGTAATTGTTCAATGGGGTATGAGGAAGTAAGATCATTTTTTCACCACCACATTTTACTTGTTCTACGTTGTACTACCTGTTTGTACATTATAGTTAATAGATACGTTATTTATACGTCTATATAATGACAAGACGGGTTGGTATTCTTTTTTCAAAATTCTTATTTCAAACATAAATTCAAATAGCCTAAAGCACTCAGTAAGCATCAAGCGAAAGACTGTTCTTTTTTACATCGAAAGGATTGATGATCGGCGCGGTCTTAAAGTGCAGCTAGCGAAGTGCTTTTTTTTACATTTAATATCATAATTTCATGTGCCATAAATGTGTTATAGGACGCCAAAACGCATACATGCGTGGACATAAACGAGTGCAGCATAGTCTCAAAAGTGTGCGGAGCTGGTCGCTGTCACAACACCGACGGCAGCTTTTACTGCGAGTGTCATCCGGGATACGTCGCCGACGACCTCACCAAAGTCTGCGTCGGTACGTTTTGCTCTCGTTACTCATTTAGTTGTTCTGGTTGTCGCCAGTTAAGGCGTGTACTGAAACGAGTGTGGTTGCAGACGTGGATGAGTGCGCGGAGATGCGCGGCGTGTGTCGCGGCGGGCGCTGCGTGAACACGCCGGGCTCGTTCCGCTGCGAGTGCGGCGCCGGGATGGAACTCGCTCTCGACAAACTCTCCTGCAAGGACATCGACGAGTGCTCCATTACTTCGGGTTAGTGTGCCACACAGTGGAATGGATATTTCCAAATATCTTCGCATTAAAGCTAAAATGGACGATCGCGTGCAGGTATCTGCAGCAACGGCGCGTGCGAGAACCAAATGGGCACGTACCAGTGCGTGTGCGACGACGGGTACGCGCAGAGTATCGTCAAGTCGCACTGCGACGACATCGACGAGTGCGCGGAGGATCCCACGCGCTGTCAGCACGAGTGCGTCAACACGCCCGGCTCCTACCACTGCACGTGCAGGGACGGCTGGCACTTGCGCGCCGACGGCCGCACGTGCCGTGACGTGGACGAGTGCAGCACCGGCGCGCGCGTGTGCGGCGGCGGCGAGTGCCGCAACACGCCCGGCTCGTACCGCTGCGAGTGCGGCACGGGGCTGCTGCCCGCGCCGCCCTCCGCCTCACCCACCTGTCTCGACGTGGACGAGTGCGCTGATGTGCCGGGCCTGTGCGGTGCCGGTGACTGCCGCAATACCATCGGCAGCTTCGTGTGCCGCTGCCCCGACGGCTACAGCGTCAAGCCCGATCAGGGCCCCGCCTGCACGGACGACGACGAGTGCGAGCTGGGCACCTGCGACTGCCACTCCGAGGCCGACTGCATCAACCTGCCCGGCTCCTTCCAGTGCCGTTGTCGCGACGGCTGGCGCGGCGACGGCTCCGAATGTGAGGACGTGGACGAGTGTCTCACCAACAACGGCGGCTGCCATCCGCGGGCCACCTGCCGCAACACCGACGGCTCCTTCGACTGTCTCTGCGACACCGGATACAAGGGAGACGGGTACGCTACTCGTTCAAAAGGAACTCAGTTAATTGCAAACTATCAACCTGACACGTTAACAAATTAATCTGGTACAATCAGCTACACAAATTATACTCTTTAGTATAAATGATGTTAGCAATTTACATAAACGCACAGGTGAGATATATTTTGTGGTCGAATTGCAGATACTCGTGTGTGGACATAGACGAGTGCGCCAACGACCCTTCGCTGTGCGTGAACGGGCACTGCATCAATACTCCGGGCGGCTACGAGTGCGAATGCGACGTCGGCTTCTCCAAATCGCCTGACGGCCGCTCGTGTCTCGGTGACTGTCCTTCCCCACTGTGCTTTCCCCACGCATGCGTGACCGTTACACTCATGCCCCGCTTTTGCCCTCAGACATGGACGAGTGCGCCACCTTCCACAACGTGTGCGTGTTCGGCCGGTGCGTCAACACGTTCGGCATGTTCCAGTGCATCTGCGACAAGGGATATCAATCCGACAGTGTTGACCGTAACTTACTATTTATTATATTTACTTATTATATTTACTCAGTTTATTTGATATTTTATCGAAACTGCCGAAATTTGTTCGTGCAGTATTGTCGGCATTATCCCAACGATAGGTACTGCACGAACAAATTTTAGCTAGTTAGTTGCTAACTAATGAAACTAATGAACGATTATTTAATTTAAGTTTAATCGCTTGCTTATTAAGACAAATCATTAGCTCTTAGAAATTGAAAAGTATAAGTATCGTATAAACAGTATACCGTTGAGCAATTTGAGCACCTTTGTCAGCAGTGATGCTGGGATTCAACTGCACGGACGTGGACGAGTGCAAGTCGCCGCAGTCCTGCCAGTACGGGACCTGCGTCAACACGCAGGGCTCCTACATCTGTCGCTGCCCGCCCAACTACGACCTCGTCTCCGACGGAACCGCCTGCTTCGGTGAGCTCTTCGCCGTCTGCAGATCTTCTGAATCTGCACTTGCAGATCCGGTCGTTCTGACAAGCGTTTGTTGACGTTTGCAGATTCGAGGAAGGCTCGGTGCTACGGCAGAGTCGAATTGCGCTCCGGCACGGAACAGTGTCATGACGGCGATGAACTCTCCGAGGATGGAACTATGGCGGCCTGCTGTTGCTCCATCGGTTAGTACATTCCATTTGGATTTCACTCGGGAGGTCTCACGTCAAAAACTCGTCTTAAATTACAAAACCTTTATCCGAGTAATTTGTTCACCGAGTGCCTATTATATAGAAAACATATTTTCATATTTATTTATTTATTTTATAATAAACAAAAAATTACAACTCTATTAGTTTGGACAGAACAGATCGAAAAACAGGACAACGTATTACCAATTACAGTTTTTTTGCAATTTTAAGGATACGATGGGTGATTATTATTCTAATCGCTAATATTAATCTGGAATAAAATCAGTATTCAGTTAGGTCTAACTATAAAGAATTCGGTTGCAGGAGCGGCTTGGGGCAACTACTGCGATTTGTGTCCCGAGCCTGGCTCCGAGGCGTATCGCCAGCTTTGTCCCGGGGGCTCCGGATACCAACCTGTCCTGGAACCGGTAAGTTCCCCCTTCCATCAGGTGCAATATATTTTAATGGATTTTGTCATAAAAGGAATATAACAGATATTGTGATGTCTTTGGGAGAATATGCTCGTCAAATATGATAAATTGTAATGTTGTACGGCAGCCGTCGTACGTGGTGACGCTGGCGGACATCGACGAGTGCGCGCAGCACCCGGCCCTGTGCTCGCACGGGACGTGCACCAACACGTTCGGCTCCTACGTGTGCACCTGCGGTGACGGCTGGCGACTCTCGCCCGACGAGCAGCGCTGCGAGGACGTCGACGAATGCGCGCAGCCCGACCGCTGCGGACCCGGCGTCTGCCGCAACCTGCCCGGCTCCTACGTCTGCCTCTGCCCCGAGGGTTACGTGCCCATGCCCAGCGGCAGTAAGTTCCACACAACCCACTTATCTAAGTTAATAAACGAACGATTAAAGGAGCGTTTCTCTGTTAGAGGAGTGCGTGGATGTGCGGCAGCGGCAGTGCTACATGGAGCTGGAGGAGGAGACGGGTCGCTGCACGGCACCCGTGGGGGTGCCGCAGACCAAGTACCTGTGCTGCTGCTCCGTAGGCCGCGCGTGGGGTGCGCCATGTGAGCCCTGCCCCGACAAACGGTCGCGCGAGTACCAGGCGCTGTGCGGCGACAAGCCTGGCGAGTACCTCAACCCCATCACGAACGAGACGCGGCCCATCGACGAGTGCTCGATAATGCCGCAGCTGTGCAAGCCCGGCGTGTGCCATGACACGCCCACCGGCTTCCGCTGCGGCTGCGATCACGGCTACGAGCACGACAACACGTCGCACCTGTGCCGCGACGTGGACGAGTGCTCAGGCGGCCGAGCGCCGTGCCGGGGTCTAGCACAGTGCGTAAACCTACCGGGCGCGTTCGAGTGCCGCTGCCCGCCCGGCTATCGGCTGACGGCGTCGCTGGACGAGTGCGAGGATGTGGACGAGTGCGACGACTTGCGCGTGTGCGAGCACGGCGAGTGCCGCAATACGGTGGGCTCGTACCGCTGCGAGTGTCGGCCGGGGTACGTGGTGCGCGACAACGTGTGCCGCGACGTGGACGAGTGCGCGCGGCCGCGGCTGTGCCGCAACGGCACGTGCGAGAACCTGCCGGGCTCTTACGCGTGCCACTGCGACGAGGGCTTCAAGTCGGGCGCCAACAACGACTGCGTGGACGTGAACGAGTGCCGCGAGGGTGGCATGGTGTGCCGCAATGGCCGTTGCCGCAACACGGTGGGCTCGTTCCGCTGCGAGTGTGCCGCTGGGTACGCGCTCACTGCCGACGGCCGCAACTGCCGCGACGTGGACGAGTGCTCCGAGCTGCCGCACCCCTGCGGCACCGACGGCTCGCCCTCCTGCACCAACACCAACGGAGGGTAATTAGACTCATCATCACTAATACTTTTTGCATAATTACTCCAAATATTCATATTAGATTACGTCGGCTTCTCTGCCCCGAGTCTACTGCACATGGATGTCTTTTTACAAATGGAGAAGTTTTAAATCGATCGACATATTATTATTTTTGATCGATATATTATTAATATTGACACAGATACGAGTGCTCTTGCGGTACGGGCTGGCGCGTGGTGGGCCGTCGCTGCGTGGACCGCGATGAGTGCCGCGATCTGCCCGATGTGTGCGCCGGCGGACTCTGCTACAACCTGGATGGCGGGTCAGTATCTATCAGTATCGAGAGCCCCGCAGAGTTTGAGTCAGAGAGCGTCAGTAATGGTGGTCGTTGCGCAGGTACCGCTGCGAGTGCCCGCCGGGCTGGCGCTTCGACGCGACGGCGGCGCTGTGCGTGGACGAGCGCCGCGAGCTGTGCTACGAGAGCTGGGACGCCGGCCGCTGCCACGACGCGCGTCCTCTGCAGCTCTCGCGTCCGGAATGCTGTTGCTCCGAAGGTGCCGCCTGGGGGCGCTACTGCGAGCGATGTCCGGCCCCTGATTCGCTGGAGTTCCTTCGCATCTGCCAAGGTGGAATGGGTCGCCCTAATTTGACTCACGTAAGTATGGAAATTTTTAATTCAATCTTTGAATAAAAGTATAAATACAATAAAACTATTCTTTAATGCAAAGGACTAATTTTTAGCCTCCCACAACTGTCAATTCTTTTGATAACCTATTTTGAACAAATTTCTATTTTACGACTTCTAAATTTTTATAATTGTAGTGCTTGTACGAGTTGAGTCTTATATGCATAAAAAAAAAATAAAAAGATTTATGCATTGACATTATAAAGATTGATGGAATTTGTGTAAACGTTTCCCAGGATCTGGACGAGTGCCAGGTGAGGCCGGACGTGTGCCAAGGAGGGCGCTGCATCAACACTGACGGCTCGTTTCGCTGCGAGTGTCCCGCGGGCTACACGCTGGACGCAACGGGCCTGGCGTGCCGCGACGTGGACGAGTGCGCGCTGGACCCGCGCGTGTGCGGCAACGGCACCTGCAGCAACACGGCGGGCGGCTACGAGTGCCGCTGCAACCGCGGCTTCACCCAAGGGCCGGAGCAGACGTGCGTGGACGTGGACGAGTGCGCGCTGGGCGTGGCCTCGTGCACCTTCCGCTGCCACAACACGCCGGGCTCCTTCCGCTGCACGTGCCCCTACGGGTACGCGGTGGCGCCCGACGGCGTGCACTGCGAGGACGTCGACGAGTGCGCGCAGCCCGACGTCTGCCCCTACGCCTGCGAGAACGTCGTCGGCTCATACATATGCAAGTGCCCGCCGGGTACGTGTCAACATCTGAATATTCATCATTCACTGACACTGAAGTTTAAGGGATTGACAGATAATATCTCACTGTGCAGGATACCGGCGAACGTCGGCGGCGCACGACGCGGCCGACGCGTGCGAGGACGTGGACGAGTGCGAAGAGCGCGCGGATCTGTGTTCTCCGGGCGTCTGCATCAACACGGACGGCTCCTTCCTCTGCGACTGCGACGTCGGTTACGAGCCCAGCCCCGACGGCCACGCTTGCATCGGTACTCACTTGCTCTCACTATCTAAGTCCGAAAAAGGTTTTATACAAAAGTTGTAGATAATTAAATGATGTATAAGTTTGATGATGAGTAAAATTCATTAAAAGTTAACGGTCAGTGAGATAAAAACAAAAAACAGACGAAAATAGGTAAATTTGTGCATTTCAAACAAAATAACTAGGTAAATTCTAATGCTAGAAAAAAAGTTTCAAATAAAAAGTTTAATTTGTAAGAGAAAATTCTTGAAGAGAGCGTTCTTGATATTGAATGAAACGCGTTCACGTGTCACATTGATTCTCTCTTCGCTCTTTTTTGCGACACAATGACTAGCAATGAGATCAGCAGAAATGCTGAGTTATGGAAAATCGTACAG
This sequence comes from Synanthedon formicaeformis, assembly GCA_945859745.1. Classification (NCBI taxonomy): domain Eukaryota; kingdom Metazoa; phylum Arthropoda; class Insecta; order Lepidoptera; family Sesiidae; genus Synanthedon; species Synanthedon formicaeformis. Next base: position 511,315 of record OX243968.1, on the reverse strand, counting down.
TGAACAATTTTTAAACGATAAATAATGAAATAAACAAATATAAATATGCATATTAAATAAATGTGTATTACTCGTAGATCGTCGAACCGGCATGTGTCACCGTTCGCTGGTGTCGGGCCGCTGCGTGCCCGAGCCGTGGCCGCGCACGCTTCAGTCAACGCCTGCGCCGCCAGCTCACGTCACTAAGTAACTATTCGTAACCACCGTGTCAATGCTTTCTCGCGAATTCTGGGCAATGGGTAACCAATGTATTCTTCGCAGAGCTCAATGTTGCTGCACCGTCGGTATCGCTTGGGGTCCGGAGTGCGAGCTGTGTCCGATGCCAGGGACTCCGGAGCGGATGGACCTCTGCTCTATTACCAACCTGGGCGGCGGAGACCACGCAGGTCACGCAGATCACACGGGTCACGGAGGTCACACGGGTCACGGAGGTCACACAGGTCACGGGACAGGCAGCGGAGGTGGAAGTGCAGGCGGCGGCGGAGATAGTCACATGACGGATGTGTTTGGCGATATCGACGAGTGCGCCGCCATGCCCGATCTCTGCGCACCCGGCAGATGCGTCAACACTATTGGAAGGTGATTAATTCAAATGAATTGTAAAGTTTTAGTTATTGTCTTAAAATTTTCGCTGTGTTTTGGTAAATTGAAAGGAAGTTTAAAAAATGTTTTTAACGAAACCTTTGGAAACAGAATTCCCTTACTCACTCTCGATGAGTGAGTAAGGGATGCCAGAGCCTATTTCCTTATCCTTTCGCAATCGTTTATCTTTAATCCTAGTATGTTCGGTAGCACACTTATAGCACCTATGGCTTTGCTCGTTCTATGTTCAGTTTCCGGTGCGTATGCCCGCGCGGGTACAAGCCGGCGGGCGACGTGTGCGCGGACGAAGACGAGTGCTCGGCGCGGCCCAGCCCTTGCGAGCACTCGTGTCGCAACACTGAGGGCTCGTACCAGTGCCTCTGCCGATCCGGCTACGAGCTGGACGAGGACGGCGCCAACTGCCGCGACGTGGACGAGTGTGAGCGCGAGACGCACACATGCCAGCAGACCTGCCACAACACCAAGGGCAGCTTCGAGTGCTCCTGCCAGGACGGCTACGAGACGAAGGGCGACGCCTGCATAGGTAGTGCACCTATTCCAACAATTTAACCGCCCTCATTAGCTTATCAAACATATAACATCCATCGATACTAATAAAATCGCGGAGAAAAAATTCGAACAATCCCAGCACGAGTGTAATGTTTTATGAAGACTAACAATGTCACGTATTTCAGACATCAACGAATGCCACGAGGAGGGAATTTGTCCGGCTCCGGGCAGGTGCGTTAACCTGCTGGGCTCGTACCGTTGCGTGTGTCCGCGAGGGTTCCGCCTCGACCTGGCGGGTGAGAGGTGCCTAGACCGGGACGAGTGCGAGGACGGCCGCTGCCAGTCGGGATGCCGCAACTACGCGGGCGGGTTCCGCTGCGACACGTCTCGCCCGCCGGACCCGTGCGGCGCGTCCCCTTGCGGCGCGTCCCCCTGCTTCCCCGTGGGAGGCGCGTACCGCTGCGGCTGTCCCGCGGGGTACGGCTGGGACGCGGGCCACGGCGTGTGCCTGCAGGCCAGTGGCGGCTGCGCCACTGCGAGTTGCCTGTTCGGCTGCTCGGCTTTCGGCTCCAGCTACCAGTGCGGCTGCCCCGTGGGCTACACACTTGTGGGCGCCGGTCACTGCCTCACGGCGCTAGATGGCGCTCTGCCGCCCGGCGACATCGGCGACGCGCCCGTGTTTCCGGTGGGCGGCGAATATCGCGTCGGCGGCGAGAACGATCTCATCTCCAACGAGGGCTGCTTCAGTTGCAAGGTATTTTATCGCATGTATTTATGCATTTTAAACGTCATAGAACGTTGACCTTAATTTAAAAAGGGCTGAAATTTAGACATATGCCACAAAAAATATTTTCATTATTTATTAATTGATTTACAGGTGAACGGAAGACGGAGAAGAACGCCGGACGAGGGCATCGTGTATGCGAACGGAACTACGCTGGTCCGGCGTCGGCGCCGCAAGAGCAGACGCCGGCGGTCGCTGCTGGAGCCGGAAGCGGAACTGGTGGTGGTGTCGGGCGAGGCTCGGCAGACTTGGGGCCGCGCGCCGCTGCTGCGGCTGCTGCCGGCAGCGGGCGGTGCGCGTGCGCATTACCGCATCGCTTACGGCGACCCCGACGACCGCTTCGTGCTGTCGCGCCGCGACGGCACTTGGGCGCTGCGACTGCGCCGCCGTTTGCGCGCCCACGAGACGCTGCAGCGACAGCTCGAGCTCGAGGCTCGCTTCGTCACTCCGCGCCGGTCTCGACGCCATGCGGACCGACTCCGTGCGGACCTCGCAGTGCCAGCTCCGCTTAGACTCTACGTCACCGTGCGAATAGGTCCGCATCGTTGACGCGACAGTAATGCCAACATTTTAACAGCTTTCAATCGTCACCTTTGACATCCATTTGCTAACCATTTATCTCCGGGGGTAGTGACCCTCCGGTGCTAGAGATGGGGATAATATTCTAAGCTGGTGCCCCACTCCCTTCAATTAGATAACATTATTTGAAACAGTCACTATAGTTACCAGTACCAAGAGTACCAAGCAGGTTTTCAGTCGGATAATCATTCCACAAATTCTACATAATTTTCTTTTCACACTATTTTAAATATATAAAGTGACTTGCTATACGCACATCTAAAAATTTACGAGACTGACAGCATCATCTCTAGACTAGTAAAAACCTTTTCCTTAAAATAGTGCTCAGATGTGCCATAATAAATCTCTTGATGACGAAAGCACTATTACTACTCAATATTCGCATTATCACACCGCGTATGAGCGAGAAGGTAATATGCTATTTAAAGATAGACGAAAGAGACGGAAAATCTGCTACGGTTTAGGAAGTCTATGTGTCCGCGCCCTTATTGTTTTCATATCACGAAAAAATGTACAAAAATATTCTGAAGTATTGCAAATATCGGCGGCTGATCGTATAATCCGGCAGTTCGTGATGTGCCTACGCAGATCGTGTCATGAAGTTGCAAAGCACAATAAGATTACATTCAACCAAAAACTAAATTAAAATGTCACATTTCAATGGGCAGTCAAATCGTCGAACTATATACTTTGAACGATCTAACAGATATTAGTTAAGAACTTCATAAAACAGCTTCATATCACGATCTGCGTAGGCACATCACGAATTGCCGGATTATACGATCGGCCGCCGACACAAAGATGGATTTACTGCCTCATTTTTTAATCACTGCCCTAAGAAATTAAATATTACGCATACTGCCATACGATTTTTTTAAAATATAATATTAGTTTCTTCATAGTATGGTGTCGATGGTGTATCTATCGATCTAATATAGTTGTAAGGAAGTGATCTTAACTCGTCCCGTGATTTCTAATAGAATCGTGATGGTTATTTATCGGCAGTATTAAAATTATTTTATAAAGTGCTCTTGTTAAAAATAAGTGAAATTATCTTGTATTTATAGTTTAACGTAAATTTGTTCGTCTTTTAAATACACTATTTCGATCCCTTCAGCTACATTCGTAATTATTTTTCATAACCAGTTACGAAAAAGAAAGATTTCTTCTCTCTTTCGTAACTAGTTATTAAAATAACTATATAATAAAAATGAATATTAGGTAAATACTTAGTTACGAAAGTGGCTGAAGAGATATCACTAAACCAGTGATGATTGCAATAATAGTTTTAAAATAAATAATAACGATGTACGCTTTATTTTCATTAAAAATAACGCCACTTGCTACTTTTCATGAATTTCTATTAACAATGGATTTAATATTTATTAAAATTAGATAGTGATTCTGTTTTGTAAATATGTGTATAGTTTTAAAACTATTATGAAATACTGACCAGTGAAGTTTTAGGTAATAAATGAGATTTATAATTTAGATTTAAGTCGAATGAATGCAAGAGAATTTAATAAAAATTATTTTAAAAAGTTTGATTTCTATTTTTTAACGGTTAGCATTTTATACTTTTTTTCCTTTTTCTACTTAAATATAATTTTTTAATTATTTTTTAAAAATAAATTTGGAAGGCATGAAAACAATGCCTTTAACTCAGGATAACCCACTGAACAAAGCCAATGTGATGAATGGAGGACAAAATTTTAATTTTTGAGTACGACTCGCCTCTGACTTCGCGCGGATGCAAATATTTTCGCAAAATGCTATATTTTTCGTTACTGAGAACCGTATCAAAATCCGTTAAAATGATTTATTAGATGTTAACATAGAAACAGACAGAAGCGGACAGTGATTTTATTTTATAATTAGCTGTTCTACGTGACTTCGCCCCTGCAAGTATAAAATATAGCCTAGCCTATGTTAACTCGCTGATAATATAGTTTTCTTAGGTGAAAGAATTTCAAAAATTGGTCCAGTAGTTTTTGAGTTTATTCTTCTCTCTTTACAATCTTCCCTCTTTATGATATTATAGTTTCTACCTCATTAATAGCTTTCTAGCTCAAGTATATTTGCTTTTACCTACTTACAATGCTGAATCTGACTGTTATAATTATTTCACTGTCCAAAAATGAGAAATAAAACACCGTAAATACACACAATGTTATATTCCTTTACCCGATACGCGCGCTCGACCGTTTCTCGTGATGTTCAGCTTCATTTCTAACATACTTCTCAGTGTTTTAATGCAAAACCAAGATATACGTTTTGAAGTATGAAAACTCTACTTTTGAAATCGTTTTTGTAAATTGAAGTAGGACCATAGCTGTCGCATACAGGCCTGCTGGAATATTGCATGGTAAAAAATTTAAATCGCCACAGATCGAAAACTATGCATCGGACAGTGCCTGCTTTTTGCACGTATAAAGCTTATATTGATAACTAATACTGGCCGGAATATCAACGCTACAAGTAAAAAAATAACCGAGTTATCGAGACTATCGATCCGATCGAGTCATTCGATCTCTCATTTTCTTCGTGTTTTCGTTCTCTACAAATGGTTCGTTGATATCATCGTGATTACCCTGATAGTTTCAATTTTATAAGCAAAAAACTAAAAAAACAGCGATATTTTCCATAAAATTGTTAATAACAATGTTATAAATAATAAACTCGAGTGAAAAACATGTCAGTATATCATATGAAACTATTCTTCATACAATAGCGCAGTTGGTTTTCTTCTAAGACTTTTTACAAAAAATGCTCACACCAAATCTCTGCAGCTTGATCTATAACGCACCACTAGCAAGAGCAATCTTTCCATTTGCCTCACCCTGCTACACTAAAAATATAAAACTTTGTTTATGTTTACAAATAAAAGAACTGTCAACTATCGTTAGCGTCTCTTTATTTACTATCAAATGAATTCTGTCACATTTAAAGAAGAAAAATGTCCGTCAAAAATGTCATGAAACCGTTTCAGGAAATATGAATAAATGAATAGTGTTTAAAATCCCATTTTCGGTTATAAAACTGAAGCATTTTAATAGTGCCATCATGTCGAAGAAAGAGCAGTACTCTTGCGAGATGTTCAGCAACAAATTCTTTATGCTGTGCGCCGCCGGTGGAGCGACGGCTTGTGGCAGCACTCACCTCGCGGTCACTCCGCTCGATCTGGTCAAGTGTCGGTTGCAAGTGGACCCTGCCAAATACAAGTCCATATTCACGGGTTTCTCCGTATCTTGGCGGGAAGGAGGCGCCGCCAATCTCGTCAAAGGCTGGGCGCCGACGCTTATCGGTTATTCGTTGCAAGGATCGGCAAAGTTTTCCGGTTATGAATATTTCAAATATAAATTCGCTAATATGGTCGACGAAGAGACCGCTTACTTGTACCGTACTTCTTTGTATCTAGCCGCCTCCGCTTCGGCGGAGGTGATAGCCGATGTGTTTCTTGCGCCTTTCGAGGCGACCAAAGTGAGAATGCAGACTACCCCAGGCTACACGTCTCAGATGAGGAGAGCGATGCCCCACATGATGGCGACCGAGGGCTTCGGTGTTTTCTACAGAGGATTAACTCCGTTGTGGGGTCGACAGGTGCCTTACACGATGATGAAGTTTTCATCCTTCGAGAAAGTTCTGGAATATTTGTACACCAACGTAGTGCCGAAGCCGAGAGAGCAGTGCACGAAATCCGAACAACTCGTTCTGACCTTCACCGCCGGTTACATAGCCGGAGTATTGTGCGCCATTGTATCTCACCCATCTGACACAATCGTCTCCAAGTTGAACAAAGATCCGACGGCGTCCATCGGAGGTATACTCAACGAGGTCGGCATGGTTGGCATATGGCGAGGTCTCGTCGCTCGTATTATCATGATTGGGACCTTGACTGGGTTGCAATGGTTCGTATACGATGCGTTCAAAGTGTACACAGGCATGCCTCGGCCGCCTCCTCCAGAAATGCCAGCTTCTCTCAAAAAGAAACTGGGAGTATGACCGAAAACATTGCCATTTTTCAGGTTTAAAATAGGTTTTCTGGTGTAAAAATAAAGTTCTTTTTAATTACTTTTGTTACTTTTATTAATACATAAATATATATTATTATTTTTTGTATTATTTTAAAAGGAGACCAACGCCTATTTTAAACGTAGCCTATAACACAAGCACACGTGAAAATGGAGAAGGTTTTTATGCTCTCAATATATTAGTTAATTAGCTTCAGAGGTGGCATTCTGTGCTTTTTGTTCAAAATGAGATAGGTTTCGCAAGACTATAAATTTAATAAAAAAGATACACTAGCTTTTGCCCGCGATTATGTCGGCGCCCCTATTTCTTAGGCGTGAAAACATTTATTATAAAAACTGAAAACAAAAAAAAAATCTTTTTTCATTCACCAAAATTATCCACATTTGAAAGTAGTCAAACTCTTGACTCTTGACTACTTTCAAATGCTTGCTAGCTATATGTCATATAGCTAAATCATAATTCTAAAGGTGTTTGAAAAAATAATGCAACACAATAATATATTTATATTGAATAAGTAAGCGTGATTTTTAATAACATCTAGGTAATTATTTCGAAATCTTGGAAACTTCAGTTAATTTTTAGTAACTTGATCTTAAACTTTACTTCTAATGCGAAAATATTAAAAGTAGCGAGCAGAAGGATAATGATTTGCTTATTGTGCACAAGAGCAAAGTGTTCACAAGAGACATTCGCGGAGAAAATGAAATTTATCATTCCGCAATACGTGTTTGGTTGTAGCAACAAAAACTCGATTTGGAAACTTGGAGAAAATGGCGAACTTTATCGAGATGCGAGTTCGGAACTCCCAACCTTAACTCCTGCACCGAATAACAAAATTGTCCTCTTCCTTTAAACTTTTTAAACCACAAAAGTTATACTTATGATGACTGAGACCTTGATTTGAAACCGCTCTTATACCAAATAATAATTATTTCTGCTATGGACTGACTGATTCTGATAATTATTATTTGCTCTAACAGGGAACCGAAACATCGCAACGTACCAATTCTATATAAATAAGCCTAGTTGCAGTTTTTTTTATGAACTTTTAGCCTTTTTATGAACGTTATCAACCATCCTCTTACAGAAAACCAACGTGAAATAACAGCAAGTGTGCTTTTGTATTTCGGCGGGTGAGTTAGACGACAAATTATACTACTGTTATTCGCATACTGGAACCAGCTATCGCTCCACCAACTAGCCGCAAAAAAAAGGTATTATTAAGGCAAAGAAATGGGTTAAAGAGTATCACGTGTCGATCGTATACAAAGGAGGTGGAAGGGGCAATAACAGTAATGTGGAGGATTTATCCGGACATCGTGGCCCACTTACCGGATTACCCGGGTTTGGCCGGACAAGGTGACCGGCTATTTATCCCGGCCGGGTTATTGGTAAGCGAACGGCCGATAACATTACATTACTCAACATTTTTTTCATTTTTCCTCCTCATTTTTATAACGCTCGTAAAACTTTTGTATCTACCCAAGTTCAATCATTGTGGTAAACTTGATAGGAGGGCGTAGGAGATGTTATTAATGATTAAATGAAAATTAAATGATTTAGGGAGATATACATATATTTTTAAACTGGAAACTAAGAAGTTTAAGTATTGAGTTATCAAGATTTGTTAAAGTTTATACTTACATATTTATTTACTTATTTCGTCTATAAAATATTACTTAAAAGTATATTTTATCGATGCTTATCTGTATCGGGCAACTCATTCTGGAGGCTAGCGGGATCCTAAGCACGGTCTCTAGCCGTAGGCCGACCGCCGGTAGTAGGGAGCCCAATTAGCACATCAGCCACGTGTGAAAGGCTGCTCCACACAACGCGCGAAAAATCCCGAAATGCTCCACCGTGCCAGTTGGCGACTGGAAGGGAGGACCCGGTGGCGATTTCCGGGGGGGTTAGGGCGTCCCCGCAGGCTCCAAATGAGTTTCTCAACGATCGTTTTAATCCATTAGTCCCTGTTGGTCTTCTAGGTAGCGCCTCGACTTCTCTCTTGCCTCCCCACAAACACTCGAACACACAAAATATGAAAAGCAAACGAAGAAATATAGGTAAAAATCGGCTGCACTTCCTCCCACTTAAAGTGCATCTGACAAACATCAGAGGACTGCACTCAAACCTCGACCCGGTCCATCACCACCTGGAGACCGAAAAGCCACACCTATTCTTTCTCACGGAGACGCAAATAGTTACACCGTCGGACGCTTCGTACCTCAGCTATCCAGGTTACACGCTTGAACATAGATTCAGAAAAAATGCTGGGGTCTGTGTTTATGCACGCGATGACATCTGCGTTCGGCGTCTCCGTTGCTTTGAAGATTCTGGGTTTTCTACAATCTGGCTTTTGGTGGATACTGGGATTGAAAAAACCGTCTATGCTTGTATCTACCGATCGCATAGCGGTAACCAGGAGACAACCAGACTTTTCGACCACCTAATCGAGACGGCAGATTTAGCCCAACAAAAGTATCCTACATCGGAGCTTGTTTTTCTGGGCGACTTTAATGCCCACCACAGCGAATGGCTGTTTCCATACCAAGAAACAGACCACGCTGGGAGAGAGGCGCGTAAATTTGCACTCACTCTGGATCTCACCCAGCTGGTAAATGTCGCCACACGGATACCTGACGTTGATGAACACACATCCAACTGCCTCGACTTACTGCTGACTACTGATCCAGACCTGCACTCCGTGTCGGTTTCAGCCCCTCTCGGGACATCCGACCACTGTCTGGTGAAGTCCGTGTCGAACCGTTCTCCTCCTGATAACAGCCCCAAAGGCACGAGGAGAATCTGGCGATACGAGTCCGCAGATTGGGATGAGATGCGACACTTCTTTGCATCTTATCCTTGGCATCAGATGTGCTTTCCTTTGGGAGATCCCTCACTCTCTGCTAATGCAATTGCTAATGTGATACAACAGGGAATGGAATATTTCATTCCATTCTCCGACATCCCGCTTGGTCTTAAAACCCGGCCATGGTACAATGCAGACTGCGCAAGAGCTGCAGACCGTAAAGAGTCTGCCTACCGTGCCTGGGTTCATGCTCGCGACCACATGCGTGGGGATCGAAAGATTCGCTCAGAGAAGAGAACATTCAACTCCGCTGCCAAGTCGTGCAAGAAGGTATTCCGCAAGGCTCGTTTCGACCATATTGGTCGGGTGGGAGCCAGGTTAGCAGCCTACCCTCCCGGTAGTAAGCAATTCTGGTCTTTGTCGAAGTCTATTGAATCTAATTTCTGCCGTCCAACTCTTCCTCCCTTACTGAAGCCAGATGGCTCTCTGGCTCACTCTGCGATTGAGAAAGCAAATCTTTTTGCTTCTCAATTTGCCTCTAACTCATGCCTCGTCACGAGCTCTCAACCACCACCACCATTACCTCGTTGTGACTTTTCAATGCCGGAGGTCTCAATTCACAACAAAGAGGTTCGAAGAGCGCTACAGAGCCTTGATGTAAACAAAGCCAGTGGGCCTGATGGCATACCTGCAAGGGTCTTGAAGCACTGTGGTCCTGAATTGTCTCCTGTGCTTACACGCTTGTACCGTCTCTCTCTCAAAACAAATACCGTACCGGCATCCTGGAAGCTTGCCAATGTACAACCAGTGCCTAAAAAGGGAAGTCGTGCCGACCCCTGTAATTACCGACCAATCGCCATCACTTCCATACTCTGCAAGGTTATGGAGAGAGTACTGAACAGTAAGCTGATAGCATATCTTGAAGCTAATGACCTACTCAGTGATCGTCAATATGGCTTTCGCCAAGGACGTTCAACTGGGGATCTTCTTGTGTATGTCACGCACTACTGGGGTGAAGCCATCGAGAGACATGGCGAGGCTCTCGCTGTGTCTCTTGATATATCAAAGGCTTTTGACAGGGTTTGGCATGCAAGTTTGCTAAGCAAGCTTCCAACATACGGCATCCCCTCTGGCCTCTGTAGCTGGATTTCTGATTTCCTGAGTGAAAGGTCGATTCGAGTAGTCATTGATGGCTGCTCCTCAGATCTCATGGCTATTAATGCCGGTGTTCCTCAGGGATCTGTTCTCTCTGCGACTCTTTTCCTGCTACACATAAATGATCTGCTTCTTCCAGGAGTAGTTGCGTACGCAGATGATAGCACAGTCATGGAGAGATATCTGTCCACTGCAGGGGCTAGTCGCGATGAAATTAATTCTGAGAGGGAGGCAATGGTTGAGCGAATTGATTCTACCTTGGGTCTTATATCCCAGTGGGGTGACAGGAACCTGGTTAGTTTTAACGCCACCAAAACGCAAGCGTGTTTGTTTTCAGCTAAAAGGAGCCCTTTCGACTTGGCTCCAACCTTCCGAGGTGCATCTGTACCTGTTGCCAATAATCTCGAACTTCTTGGCATGAGGTTGAGCTCTAATCTCAACTTCGGCACATCTATTGAGTCCAAAGCCCAAACAGCAGCCAAAAAGCTGAGCATCCTAAACAAGGTGAAGCGATACTTTACGCCTGGACAGCTCTTATCTTTGTATAAGGCGCAAGTCCGATCTTGCATGGAGTATTGCTCTCACCTCTGGGATGGCTCAGCCAAATACCAACTTGCCGCACTCGACTCAGTGGAACGCAGAGCTAGGAGACTCATAGGCAAAAGTACTCTTTTAAAATCTAAGATGCACAGCCTGGCACATAGACGCAAAATTGCCAGTCTATGTGTTTTTTATAAGATGTACTTCGGAGAGTGTGCTCAGGAGTTACATGAGCTCATACCGCCTTCCCCTTTCTTCCATCGGACACACAGACGTACGGCTGATTACCATCCTCATCTTGTCGAAATCCCTCATTTTCGGACCAAACGCTTTGAAACATCCTTTATAATGCGCACTGCCAAGGTTTGGAACTCCCTGCCGGCGTCTGTATTTCCGAGCCTATATAACCCTAATCTATTCAAAGTTCGAGTGAATAGGCATCTTCTGGGTGAGCTCGCTCCATCTTAGGCCTCATCCATGCTACTCAGCTGGTTGTTGGCCAAGAGCAAACCCATCTCTAATAAAAAAAAAAAAAAAATTAATTTTGAAGTTTGATAAATGACAGGAAAAAATAATTCAATTTTATGCTTAAACTAGCGACCCGCTCCCGGCTTCGCTCGCGTCCGATCGCTACCAAACTTCACAGGATTACCCGCTGGACTAATCTGAAGATTGTCTGAAAGTTACATCAAAATCGGTTCAGCGGTTTTGATTAGATAATCTATCAAAACATCGCCTTTTATTAGATAATCTATTATTTTTAAATATTGAGGGATAATTCTCAATGCCTCCTTTTATAAAAATACAATTGAAAATCTGATTTAAAAGTTTAAAATAAAACTTACACTAAACAGAAATCGCGGAGTTCCTGTTCAGTACATAAGGGTGAAATCAATAAGTATTGAGGTCCCCTATGGAACACGCTTCGTTTAAACTTGTAGTGGAAATAAATTTTATAGATAACTACCGACCCGCTCCCCCAGCCTTCGAAGGGTGTTGAAATTTCCAAAATCTCTTCTTAGGGGATGCTTGCGTTGTAAAATATACAAATATTCCAAATTTCAGTTTTCTAGACTTAATTGCTTTGGCCGAGTTACGAGTAGAAAAAAATTGTCAATAGTACGCATAAGTTCGTCTTCCCCATTGGCGAAACAAACTGTGTAAAAGTTTCAAAATAAATAAATAAATTGGCAATTAAAATTAATCGATTGAGTCGCAACTGGCATTGGCATCTACCGGTTTTCTGGCACAAAATGGAACGAGTTTCGAGCCAAGAAGCAAATCGAATAAAGTAAAATGTAAGTAATTGAAAAAGTTCCATTTTAAACAGGCCTTTAGTGAACAACAGTTTAGTAAGTTTGTCGTAGACGATTGGTAGCGGTGCCGCAGCGTTGCCGCAACGGCCGGCTGCGACAGCAGAACTGAATTAAGACTGTCAGACACTAGTGGGTTTGTACACTTCCTTACAAGGAGTTACAAATTCTGGAACATTCTGGAAATTGGAATGTCAATTTGGAAGTCAAATTCAAAACATTTGGTTGACATAACTAGAGATTCCAGAGGGGGCCTAGGTGACCGAAGCTTGATATCTATACTAATATTATAAAGCTGAAGAGTTTATTTGTTTGTTTGGTTGGTTGAACGTGTTAATCGGAATCACTGGTTCGATATGAAAAATTCTATTTTGTGTTGGATAGTCCATTTATCGAGAAAGGAATATACATTTTGAACGCGGACGAAGTCGCGGGCAACAGCTAATGGGTAATATACAATTTGTAAATATTAAGGTTTAGTTCATATACCTATGGCTGCATAATATGTATTTAAAATTAATGTAGATATAGGTACATATCATTCAAAATTTGGAATTTCTTTTATGCATTTCATTAAGTATAGGTTCTAATCTAATAAAGTATGGTTAAATTGCAAGTTACAAGTAGAAAATATAAATTAATTTATAAGCTAGCAATGGACAGGGCAAGTGATTTCAGAGCCCATTACCCTATTACTTATCCTTAATCCTACTAAGGTTGGCCTCTTCACTATGAATGTTCTCCCTTCACTTCGCATATGAAACCGAATGCGTTTATCTGCCTTTTTTTAATTAATTTCAGAAATTCTGAGAAAACATGAGAGCTGTTATTTCACGGTAAATAACAGCAACCTGTCAATAACCCTTTAATTAATCGACAGCCACTTCCATCAGAGTTAGGTCTGCGTTACCTACTTGCCAGAACTACGTCTCGGTATAAGTTTCTATTGTCTTAAGCTTGAACGTTTCTCAATGCATTCACGTGTGCAGTGGACGACGATCCTTAAGCACATTGGTGTGTGCACATGATATGTTTGTCCTTATCACACGATGGTCCTTGTGATATTATTGGACACACACCACGAAAACACAATTTGTGATTTGATATTATTATGTACATAATATACTTATACGTTGGAATCAACATTGTGACATTTTATTGTAGGATCGGAATTAATCGTAGTCCAAGATCCCTCAAAGGAATTTTTTTCTGATTGCTAACTGGCTGAATCTTCGTGAGTAGCTTCAGTTTGCCGAGACGAACAACTTTTTCCCTGTGCGAAAATTCTCGATAGTGGTAGCTAAAGGACCAAACGAAAACGTACCACTCAATTTGTAGAACTATGCGACCATTTTATTATACAAATGTTTACTAAACTGCAGACAAAAAATCAGCTGGTTAGTAATAATTTTTATGACCTTATTATTATGATTTATTGAGAGTGGTTTTTTGGGGTGGATGGGTATACTAATCAGCTGATTTTTTGACTGCCGCTTAGTAAACATTAGTATAATAAAATGGTCGCATAGTCCTACAAATCGAGTGGTACGTTTTCCCAGTCCTACGCTTGGAAGTTTTTTACGGCTGCTAACTCCTTTAGCTACCACTATCGAGAATTTTTGCAGAGGAAAAAGTTGTTCGTCTCGGCAAACTGAAGCTACTCACGAAGATTCAGCCTGTTAGTAATCAGAAAAAAAATCCTTTGAGGGATACTGGACCATCGGATTATGGGCGCGTCGCTGATTTGTCAAATTAAGATAAAAGTTTAATTTTGATAATTACTTACTTACTTCTCTTTGAAGAGACTTCGGAACAGATACGAATTTCCCGCCAACCGAAAGCTATCGGACAGACTATAACAGTCAGTCGGTTCAACATTATATTATTAAATTAGAATTAGAAAATTAAAATTTATATTGAAATTAATTAATTAACATTAGGTCATTAATAATATAAACAATGTTAACATTAACAGTAAAGTATACTGTAATAGTTATATTATAATTTACTATTACAGTGGGTACTGTAATAGTTATATTATATTTATATTATAATTTAACATGATAAAATAAATAATATTAAATTTAATAATGATTTATTTTTATATTATACCTATCGTGTGTAAGTATGTATTATTTTTATTTTATTGTTTTATTAATTTATGGGACACAAACAGAAATATAATTAAAAATTAGAAACAAGAAAAAAAAAATTCTATCTCAGATTAAAGTCACGATAAGCACTGCTGTGATTCATATATAAAGCTGCGTTTACACATATTCAGCCTCATTTAATGTTTGAATAGCCCAGTCAACCCATAAATGTCTTTAGAATGCTATTTGTATACTGCCATGTATTATTGTTTCCTATCCTATGCCTCTTCTGATCGCAACCAGTACGAATTATTACGAAGTATAATTTGTACCTATTATTTGAAATTTTATTTAAAAAAAAACCCAAGACGCAAGTGAATGAACAGTGTGAAGTTGGTACATAGTCCATTGAAATGTTACAATTTGTGGGCCGAGTATTGCATTTTTTAGAGGACGCAATTTTATTTTTGGAACATGTAGGGGGGGTCAATAGAAGCTTAACCCCAAGTTTGTGGGGTTGCCGCCCTTGTCCCCCGGCCGCCATCTTGGAAAAAGGGGTGCAAACACCTTTTTCTCTATATCTTCGAAACTATGCGTCCTACAAAAAATTTGTTAAAACATAATTTGTAGCAAATCGCTTTGCCTACAAATATGTTTATATAACTTTTTACCTTAAATTCAAAATTAAAAAAGTTATAAGCAAAAAAGTGAGAAAATTTCTATAAAAATTTTCTTTTTCGCTCTATAACTTTTTTTTTATACATTTTACAAGAAAATTACCTCAGACCAATCTTGTAGATGATCTTTTGAGAAAAATTTTTCTCTATCATTTTTTTAAATTTTATTCATTTAAAACGCTGTTACAGCGCTCTAAAGTTGACCGGGTTCGTCAATGCTCACCAGAATCCGGTCAAAACGAAATGTTTTCCTTAGTTTTATGATCTTTTTTTTATTGTACATATATTCTCAAAAATTTTTGTTAAATCTCTACAACTTTACTTATTCATTGCTAACTCTTTTCCCCGCCACCTATGAGGTAGAGTCTGTAGGCGCGTTTTTTTTTACGTGGTGTCCCCAGTAGGCCTACTCCACAGATATCTTGCCGATGAGGTAATCCTCGACATAATCATACTTTCAATCAGTTATTAGCTAGTTATTCTCGTCTACTCTTTTTCGATAGTCCAGGCTGTGGCTCAGAATCTAATTGAACGTCGAACCTGAAAGTTTGGGGAATGACAGGAGTTAAAATTGGAGTCATAGTTGGAAGTTCATCTTCGAATTCATTTTCTTCCATTAACTTGGATATTTCCATGATGTTGCTGCATGTTTCGCCAGAACAATGGAGGCATACTGTAGAGCATTTGAGGCCTGCTTTTTGCAAATCTGCTGCATCCAAATCTTTGCATGCTTTTTCCAGCCCCAATCTTCAGGATTTTGATATATTCCGAGCCACGACTGGACCTGGTGATATACTCGGAGACTGTGAAAACGAGCTGCATCTTGTGTTGGAGGCAGCGATGATAAATTAAATGAATTTTTAGTCACTGTCTTGGTAAATCGTTTGTATCGCATGCCGTCTAGTGAGTCGTCTTTATTACCACCGTATAAAGCTACGAAAAAACGTTCGCCAACAAGAGTGAGCAAAGATGGATCAACTTTCTCACTCAGGAATAGCGCGGTACCACCAGCTAATTCAGGATGTTTCTCCATAATTTTTATAAATTTTAGTTTCCCCATATTATAGGCTGCTGATGTTATATCACATCCTGAGAAAGCATGAAGAAACAGCAAATTCTGTGCTATAAGATCTCCATACATAAAACTTGAAGGGCTATATAACTGATCAGATGTGCGCCCTTTTGAAGGTTTTGAAAAGTAAATGTTGGGTTGTCTTCTACCTAATGCCGTGAGCAATACAAGAATGTCAATGTCCTCTGCCACAATAATCACAGAATCATGAGATTGGGATGCAGTAAGCGCAGAAGAGACGATGATTGAATCTGCATCTGATTCAGCTTGGTCGACAGAAAAACCCATCTCTGAAAGAGCAGTTTTGAGAAGATCTATCAAGTTAGATTTGATTAGGACCTTTTCTACCTGCTTAACATTCTCGAAAATGTACACTCCTCTTAGAAATTATTATAAGAAACAATAAGGTAGCAATGAATAAGTAGTTGTAGAGATTTAACAAAAATTTTTGAGAATATATGTACAATAAAAAAAAGATCATAAAACTAAGGAAAACATTTCGTTTTGACCGGATTCTGGTGAGCATTGACGAACCCGGTCAACTTTGGAGCGCTGTAACAGCGTTTTAAATGAATAAAATTTAAAAAAATTATAGAGAAAAATTTTCCTCAAAAGACCATCTACAAGATTGGTCTGAGGTAATTTTCTTGTAAAATGTATAAAAAAAAAGTTATAGAGCGAAAAAGAAAATTTTTATAGAAATTTTCTCACTTTTTTGCTTATAACTTTTTTAATTTTGAATTTAAGGTAAGAAGTTATATAAACATATTTGTAGGCAAAGCGAAGTGCTACAAATTATGTTTGAACAAATTTTTTGTAGGACGCATAGTTTCGGAGATATAGAGAAAAAGGTGTTTGCACCCCTTTTTCCAAGATGACGGCCGGGGGACAAGGGCGGCAACCCCACAAACCTGGGGTTAAGCTTCTACTGACCCCCCCTACATGTTCCAAAAATAAAATTGCGTCCTCTAAAAAATGCAAAGCTCATGTAACATTTCAATGGCCTAACAGGTAATACTGAGATGTTGCAATTTATTTGGCGATATCATTGAAGGACAAGACTTCGAAGAATCTCACCCGGCAGATTCTCGGGGAATTTCAATTCAAATAAAGTCATTACCCACGGCCGAAATCCGGGGAAAACTGTGAATAATGACCGGGAATTATACTGTGTTTTATGCTCGGATCGCGTCCGAGGGGAGCGGGGGAGGTTAGTACGGGAATTTTAACGAATTACCCGGGAGATTGGGCCCCTTCGAGAAACAATTGGTGTGTGAAATTGGATTGTGAGGTTCCGCATAGGTTCCACATTAACTTTGCATTATGGAAACGTTTTTGCCTAAACACTTAATAAGCAAACTTACGTTATCTACGTATTATCATAAATAAATTTATGATTAAATTCTCAAACGATCCTCACAAATATCAATGCCTCCGTCGTTTCAATATATATATTTTTTAACCTTTTTTTTAATTAATAATATTAAATGCGAAAATGAGTTTGTTTATTATGTTTGTTAGTTGCGCATTCACGCCTTAACTACTCAAACTATCATCATTGAAATTTAATTAAAAATAAAAACAAAAAATCAACGTCTTACAAAAATATATTAGCAATAAAGATTTCCCGCGACTTCGTCCGCGTTGAAAAAGAAAAAAATAGCCTATCCTGTGTCCTGTACGTCTAAATGTCTACCAAGTTTCATGAAAATCAGTTAATTCATTTAAGAGTTATGGAGGAACATACATACATACATACAATACCCACTTACAGATTTATTATTAGTATTGATTGATGATTGATAAATGTTTTAATACGGACAAAAGCTAGTCAGTAAATAAAAAACGAATGACAAAGCGCCCCAAACCACTCTAAAGAACTGTTTCTGATTTAGTTAATATTGTTTTTGTGAAAATAAATACTCTTATGTAAGTTAATTAGTAAAATGGCCTCTCCATTTAGTTGCTTTCACAACTTAATCCTCCTCGATCTGAAAGGCTTTGTCAAAGATAAACTATATTAGGCAAATTCATTGAGCATTTATAAAGTTATATATTTGAAGATTCAATAGCAATTACTGAGGGAGGCCGATGTACGAATTTAATTATGCTCTGAATAGACAGCGATGGAGAGCTTTTTAGGTTTGAGTTGATTGCTGTTAATTTCACCTCAGTTCTGTCACTGTATGCATTAGGATAAACACTTGAATTTATGTACTTATTTGCATCTGACTAGAGCTTTACTATATATACTACATATTATATAGGTATAACTAGATATTACAGATACATATACAGCTAAAATATACAATTCGTCTGCACCCCTTTTTCTTAGGAGTATTCAATTTTTATTGGTCACATATTTTTGTCAGGCGTTAATTTTTTTGTTTTCATTTTTAGATGATTTTTCTGAAACATTGTTAGTGACTACAAATTCAACAATAAATTCAAAAACTATTATAAAATTTGAATATAATATGTAGTACTAAAAAAGTGTATTTGCGTATATTGCGTTGAAATTTTTGGTATAAATTGTCTCCAAAATGCAATCGGTTCAGTGGTGGGTTTAATAATTTGCCGGATTTTAGGATTGAACCAACATACTTGGGCGGAATTCACGTGTATCGATAGCATTGTTTGCTGTTACGATTAAAAACAGATTTATTGGCTGCAATTGGCGTTCGTTTCGCTCGTAAATTTTGGCGTTACGTGATCGCTTCCTATATACTTACTTTCTGTGGACAATGTAAAAACCATTTCGGTGGCTAACTTTCTTTCTTCATTGCTTTGTGCTACAAAATGTTGCATTGCTTTCTTTAAGAACATTTATCTATCATCTTTATATTATAAGAAAATCTGTGTGTATTGTATTTTTCCTATGGATTACAATACAGCTCAATCGATCTTGATAAAATTTTCAGGCAATTTTCATATTAGCTAAGCGGAGGATGGTCCTGTGAAGTTTAATAGCAGCCAAAAGCTCCAGAATCTAAGATTCCAGAAATCTGCATAGTAGGTAGGTAAGTAGTACCAAGTTGTTAGTTGAAGTTACCTAAGTAGTACCACTGTATTCAAAAAGTTCCAGGATTTGTCAAACAACACATTATATTGTAAAATATAAAGAAAAATATTTCTATTTGAGATTTTTGTTTAACTTATCTGCCACCCTTTATAATATAAAAAAATCGATACAACGCCTCCACTGGTTCCTGCCTCACTGCTGCTGCAATCGCCTCCAGCAACTCGTATCGTTAACCTTTTAACTTCCGTTTGTGTTGTGGGAACAAAACAGTGTCTATACTTTTTTTTTAACGTGAGAAGTTATACTTATTTAGCCTCAATAAAAGATGTTTTTGTTGAGAACATAATTTTTTTTCTTAAAAAATAAATATAGTAACCGGTAGACGTCAGAGATAGAGAGAGAGAGAGAGAGAGGACTAAAATAAAATAAATATTTTAAATGGTAAATAGTATTTACCTTTTGCAGAAACGTTACAAGAAGCGTCACACGAAACCCGACCTTCTCATCGCGCGCAAAGAAATTTCCCATCAATACTTAATCTGGTCGTGTGTTTTGCTGAGTGGGTAGGACGTGGGTAGGTCAATGCACACAACTTACCTTTTGGTCAAAAACTCTTTCACAAATATTATGTTCCATCATTTTTATTATGTTCCGTAGATTTTTTTCCGTATTTAAACCTATCAAAGCACTCACTAGCAATTCTTCGCAAATACGTTTCTGTGGCCGTTTTACCCAGTTTAAAACAATATTCCATGTTCACGTATGCAGGTATAGTGTAAAATACTGAAACTTGAACTATACCTGCGGAATAATACGCTAGTCAATTGTTCGCAAGCAACAAGTTAATTCAAATTCAATATCGCAACCAGTCGTGACATGATTCCAAGTCTTATGAAGTTAATTAAAATTCACTATCGCTGTAATTGAGTGCAATTTCACTACAATTTATTTCGTATGAACACTCCACCTGCCTTTTACTGAAGCCCTGAAATGAAATACAGCTCTGTACGTGAACAGTTCACAACGGTATAAAGTAATGTTGGTACCTTTGTTTAAATTTATTTAAATCGTTTAGTTGGTGAAATGAAAAATATAGACTCGAATTCGCTTTGAATTTCCGTTTATAGTAATAGCTTTAAAATGTGCACAATTATTACAAATGTAGTAGCAGGAAATAATTGTATTGCTAAGCTAGCATCTAAGGACCAATGTTAAACACTAGGTACCTAATAATTTACAATTTAATTTAGAAAAAACATAGTTAAATTTGATTACAATTTCATTATAATTGTACAGTTACAAATATTAATTTTTGATGTCAATGTCAAGAACTGTGAAAAACCTATTATATAATTTTGGCAGGTACGCCACGTTCCGCCCTTTACAGAAGACTACCGGATTCTGTGTTTCCATGAAATGTGAAGAAAAAGAGAAATTCCATAATTTTCAGAGAATAGAACAGAGATAGAAAGGTAACAACTCTCTCTTAAGGTCTCTAAATTAAATGGCTAGTTATTAGAATAGCTTATAAACTTTCCAATCTTGACAGTATAAGAGATAAACAACAAGTTTGGGTAGAAGACTGGACTCTAATATTCGATATAATTATGAAATATATAAGTTTATATAGACGTCAGCTTTTTTAGATACATAAAAGTGTGACTATGAAGACGAAGACGGAGAGAAAGGTAGTTGTTTTGGGCGAAACGAATAGGTCACGTAAAGATAAGGCGCGGTGTAATATTGGGAAACCCTTGTCAAGGCACTCGATATTAGTACTGATATTACACCGCCCAACGCCGGACCGGCCACGGTCATATAGTATCACTGTACTATCGATATTGTAGGTATCACTCTAAACCCAGCTACACACTATAGTGCAACGACGTACCTCAATTAGAGTGATCCAAATATTATACTTGTAACTAAATAATCAATAGAAATTTTATAAAGATGAGTCCCAACTATATTATTGCTATATTGCTGTATGTATAGCATTGCACGATGTTAAATAATTTGTTATGCAAAAAAGTTATAACAAGTTAATTATGTATTTTTGAACGCCCCTTAAGGTAAGAGAGAGAGAGAGAGAGAATAAGTTTGTTTGAATGTGGAGGGAAATTTTAGGAATAAATACATTTACTTGAAAAATATTTCACACTCCACAACACATCTCTTTTGTAGTCCACAATAAGCCAAAAATTAAGTAAGAAAATTTTCTGGCCTGTTTAGATGTTGTTAGGTTTTACGAGGTTTTCTTTAATAATAAAATGGGTGTCATAAATACTACTCTATCGAACATAAGTATATGTAAGTAGTTTTTGAGATAATTTTGTACTGTAATTTTTTTATGTAAAGGCTGACAGACAGGCAGACGATCCACTTGATGATAGGTGGCTACTGTTGTCAATTAACAAATAATAAGTTTGCTTTCTATGCACCATAATCATGCACAGTCAACATAATTACAACACCAACAAAACAAACACGTCAGTCGCAACATTTGCTTTTCGTTAACTAAATGCGATTTATAATCGCATCGTTTCACCATGCTTCTGTCCCCGCCTTTATTTTTATCGATCAGCGTTATAAGTGGAAGTTAAAGGCATTCAATGTAGCCGGTTCTCACACACTCACTTCTGACCTTACCTGTTTGATATTTTTTTATTTAGGTATTTATAGACAAGTATTTATAGACCGTCAAACACAATAAGAACCTTTGTTAAAAAGTTACCTACATATTTTTCCTTACTTGGCTTGTATACAAAGACACTGTATGTATTTGTTAGATCAAAAATGTCGACATTGGTAAGATCCAGAATAACTAGGCATTAATTTATTGCAAAGACCAAAAATTATAAACTAGAACTATATAATAGAAATGTTTATGTATTAGATCGTATCGCTCATGTCTAAGAATTAGACTTTATAGTCTTATTACTATCTAAGAATATGACCCAGGTAGGAAACAATTTTTTTTATTGTCAGCATGAGCCTGCCCTTTTGGCTAATCAATAAACACTGGTCTTATTTACCCTAAAATATATTTTCTATATGAATAAATAAGTCGTGAGAATATATAATTATATTCTCTTAAATAAATCTTAAATTAAGCGACGAAAAATAATTGTCAGTTTATACACAGCCCCGTTCATTGGATTATTTTAGTAAAACCAATTACTTAGTTCTCTCAGTTTTGCTGAGTTAACAAGTTTACTAGAGTAATTAACCTTCAGCTTCTATGCTAATTACCATTTAACTATAATCAAATATAAAAATCCGTTCAATCAATTAATGGTTCATCAACTTGTTATTACGTGAAACGGGTATCTTGAATTCTTCATCGCGTTTGTATTACAAAATTTCAAAGTGTTCTAAATCAAAAATTCAAAACGAAAAGAGAATTATGTATAAAATCAAAAAGTTTCCGAGCGTACGCGTTAACGAGGCAAAAGTTGAGAAGTCTTGATTGAAAATCAAATTCACCGCTAAAATCCATTGCCATTTTAAATGCTAATGTCTAATGAAAATTGTAATTGCGAGCATTTAATTTTTATCCCAGTCTTCGCCCGCAGATTCGCATGAAATGAAATCCATTTTCTTTCTTTTATATGGAAAGATCGCCAAGTAGGCTGATGGATACCGCAGGATGTAAGATGGCTACGGTGATCCATTAACACAAGAAACACCATTAAAGATAAAAGATAAGTTTTATGAAAGGAAATGGAACTTATAGTAAAGTATTAGAAAGAGATATCACTGAGACATAACAGCATACGTGCTATTATATCACGGAGGTCTTCTCTAAGGACGTTGTATGTTAGTGAGAGGATTGTATAATTATACAGCCTTCATAAAGGCCGTGGTAATGTCGATTCATTTTGCAGCTGTTATTATGTTGAGGCTGGGTACTAATTTCATTGAGAAAATTAATAATACGTTTAAACGTGCAGTTCAAGGGTTTTCGTGCCTCAATGAGATTATGTACATCAGCTATAATTAATTGAACGTTGTGCTCGCCCGAAACGAAACCGTAAAACAACATTAATTTTCGATAGCACCAATTTTCAGTGAAATGGAGCAGGGATTTTGTGGCATTGCAATGTTGTAGATGTTAAAACAATGGGCTTCCGCCACTCTGCGCTCCACCGCTCAATTAAGACACCCAGTCACTACGAGGACCAGATCCAGCCACGACCTAACAGCCTATAGACGATAGACTATGGACCACTAATAGACGATCAATTACAGTAAGCACAGACCACCGTGAAATATCAGTATGAGTGAGTTTGTGTTATATGAGAATAAGTTATTTATCAATACTAATAATAAATCTGTAAGGGTTGGTCATGGAGTAAGTTACTTTGTTTTCAGAGATATCGTGTTTATAGGCTCTATACATGACACTGAAACTAAATTGACCATTATTAGAATTTTTTTCTGTATGTATGTATGTATGTATGTTCCTCTATAACTCCTAAACGAATTAACTGATTTTCATGAAACTTGGTAGATAAACACTTAGACGTACGGGACACAGGATAGGCTACTTTTTCTTTTTTAACGCGGACGAAGTCGCGGGCGCCAACTAGTATGAGAAATAAATTAGTAGGTGAATTCATGGATATCAAAGTGACACTGCCAGGAAATTCCTGATTATCAATTCCATCACTAACTCCACTAGGGCTCCGCCAGGGTGTACGACTGAGGAGGAGGAGGAACATTGTTAATATAAAATACTGTGTTACTGTATCAATGGACTTGTTTTGGTTAATTGTTATGAAAATTGTTATACGACTGTACATACTTTTTTTATTATTTTACTAGCTGTCGCCCGCGACTTCGTCCGCGTTGAAAAAGAAAAAAATAGCCTATCCTGTGTCCTGTACGTCTAAATGGTTATCTACCAAGTTTCATGAAAATCAGTTAATTCCTTTAAGAGTTATGGAGGGACATACATACATGCATACAGAAAAAAAATCTAAAAATCGTCAATTTTTTTAGTTTCAGTATCATGTATAGAGCCTATAATCACGATATCTCTGAAAACAAAGTAACTTACTCCATGACCAATCCTTACAGATTTATTATTAGTAGGTATTGATTTATTCCTGATCAATAATTGTATGTTTAAATTTTACTGCCCCAATACGCAGTATAGAAAGAAATTAAAAAAGCTTTACTTTGTCGTAAACAAAAGCTCGCAAACTATACGCACGCGTTACTGTATAAGTGTATACCAACCCTAAAGACGTAGAAGAATACGAAAGATAAAACGCAAAACACTGATAACGGGCCTCGATTGATCCTCAATGAGTAGGAATTCATTTATCTCGTATAGCTCGAGAGGTTTCACATTACAAACAACAGTCAACCCTAACAGCAAGTGTTAGGAACTAATTTAACTCGGCGCAGTTTCAGAAGGGGTATAACCCTTTTAAGGGTGTTTTTCTATAACGTAGACTTTTCGATTAAGTGCAGTTGAAAAAAAAAATATCAAACGTAAAATTAAAATTAAATATAGATTTTCTAAATTTTGTCACAATAATTAAAAATCATAAATTTAATATATCATAAAATCATAAAAAACTAAAAACAAGATAGCTTTGGTGTGTGGGTAGGCATAAAAACTGTTCTAATTATAAAAGTATAAATGCACAAATGCGATGACGTCACATGAGCACAATAGAAATTACCTACTCTTATTGTTCGCAGCATATATTATAGTATAAAGTATGACGTCTTTTAGGTTCTAAGATAATAAAAAAACAACATTGAACTTGTTGTAATATTCCTGTTGTTGTAAGCTTAGTTGGTCAAGCACGTAATTTGTAACATCGAAGTAACTAAGCCAACTAATAACTAAGAGTAAGTAATAACTTACGACAAACTAACTTAAGCCGTAGAAGTGCAGCTTTATTACATTATAAGTCCACACTTTTGACTTAGCGAGTGTTCTAATGTCATTACAACTGCACATCCTTTGTATTGAAATAAATTCTGTACATTACGACAGATTCTATTTGCTACAAGCAAACAGATTTTACAAAACAAAAAAGAAAGCTCTCGAACAAGTCTACGAGTAGGTTCAATTTACGTAACGACTGTTTACTCAAGAAAGTTGTTAGTGAAGCGCCACACACCAATCCAAAGGTTTTAAACTGATTCACAAATAAATGACTAATTACCGAGTCGACTCATTAACACAGATTTCAGTTGGAGCCGGCGGCGCCTCGTTCGTGCAACCCTGCCAAATGCGAGAGGCCTTGCCAGCAGTTGCCACTCTTGCGTTTAGCTTCGTTTTTTATGTGGCCGGGTTTCATGACGGATACCCACCGAATATATTAAAATTTCGCTTCAAACGAGTAATTAGACACATAATTACTTGAGTTTTCATTATGTCGTATTTACATTTTATGTGGATGACTCCTTAATCTTGCTAATAACGAGGCCTCTCGCGTCTTATTTCTTGAGCTTTTGAGAACAGATATACAAATTATTATGTTAAGTCTTTATGAAAATATTTTATTTAATAATTACGATTTTTGCAGAAATTTGACTAGGTCCGATTCCTGGTCTCGTACGAGTATGAGCGTAATTTAGCAAAATGTGAGTGCAATTTTATTAATTCAAAAATCGAAGCCCTAGTACTTAAAAATAAACTTCCGTATCTCTGGTTTGAGATTTGCCTTTACTGACTCAACGTCAGTCTGTTTGCCGACCTTCATAAATATAAAAAAAAATCTATAACGCTAGTGTTTTGAAGAAGAAAAATTTATATTTCGTTTTTTTAAATCTTCATAAAAAAAGCGACAGTGTATAGTGTGTGTGTGTGTGACTCGTTTGTTATTGAAGGAACTTAACATATTTCCGCAACTATTCAGTCTCTTATGTTTCAGGCGCATACACAACTTTATTATATTACAATATAAAATACAGCATAATTTTCTTGTAACTTTTACTTTTAAATTTCAAGAATTTGACTGTCCTTCGTATTGATTTTAGATTAATATTTACCTACTTTTTAGGATATAAGACACAATTTTAGATGGTGGCAGCGTTATTTAGAGCAATAATTACATTGCGATACGAACACTTCGTTTTGTGGCAATAACATTGCAGATAACGGGTACGTGGCCAATTTAACACGATCACAGAAATATGTTCCACTTTGCGCGTACTTTATAGCAATTATATTTATTTGTACCTCAGCCATTATACTCGTAACTGTTTAGTGGCATAAAAGATGGAAATGGATCAGAGTAGCACACTGAGATCAGTTAAAGGTAAGGGGAAATTGCTCAGGTCCTTTAAATCACTCAGATCAATAGATCAACCGGATCAACGTTTCATTCGTTTGATGATTTGTTTCCCCTTAGAATAGTATCAACTTATATAAACCGAGTTTTAGCACAAGTACAAAGTCTGCTATCGAAGAGTGTTTTTAAGTCTAAAAACAAGAAAGTTTTAACTTTATTTATGGCACAAATCTCTTTATAATCATTATTTATTTTAGTGATATTATAGATGATAGTGATCTTTATAGAAAAGAAATTGTGGTCCAACAGCTAGCGTTTTCCCGCGCTTGCCAGAATCTATAAAACGTCTGTAGCCGGACCGCCAGAGGGCGACGCACTCGCCTTCAAGTTCGGCAGGCAGCCATCTTAACTACAGTCATACACGGAGATGGGCCAAGAGTGCTAAGTATTTAGACGGCATGGTCAAATAGTATGTGTTTGTTTGATCATTAATAGACTGTTTATTGAGAGATATGTACTTGGGGACCTTGAAATCGTCCACTAAGTGAAGAAATAATAAGAACGATTGAATAAGAACGAACGTTATATTTATAATAACGAATTATTCATAACACGTGTATTTGTGTGAAATTAGTATGCGGGTGATTTGACGCGGTGCAAAGTGGAACAGATGTACGGCAGGGCAGGTCGGGCACGATAACGCGCCCTCGACATAACTCATCGGTGCGCCATATTTCGCGGCGTTGGGTGCCTTCAGATTGCACACGATTTATGTTCAACACACCTACACATTTATTGTGTGACGTACATATTATATCTTTAAAGCTTTCAAAATACTCCCGATTAAGCATTTCCTCTGTTAACCCTTCAGTTATCATTATTATTCTCCAATGAGATCAATACAATATTATAAATGTGAAAGTAACTAGTCACACCTTTTCACGCCTTAATTTTATTCAACCGAACCATGAAATTTAGCATACATGTTTTCAGGGATATATAAAACACTTTTCATCCAGAAAAAAGTACTGTTCCCGAATCGTTATCTTAAAATAAAAAAAAGCCTTGCAAAATTATAAAAACAATAAAGATGTATTGCTCATATATTTTATCATGAGTTATATTTTTTTTATTTTTCAACGCGGTCGAAGACGCGGGCACCAGCTAGTACAAGTAGCTTCAAAAATTTAGCACTACGCTTTGGATAGGCGTAATACCAAGAACAAATACAGTTGGAGTTTGAAGTAGGAAAGGGCGGTAGATTTCTGTAGTATAGAGGAGAAGGAAATGGACTTTGGCATATCTTACCATAAGACAACGACATCCATGCTGTTGCCAGGTTGCCCATTTACAACTGCGAGACGCAATGCCACTACTAAAATTTAATTACATTAAAATTTTTGTACCTTTTTAAAATTGTAACTAAAATAGGCTTGAAATATATAAGAAATGACAATTTGGATAGCGTTGCATTCTTATTACATTTTAAATGAAAAGGAAAGTGCTACATGCACCCCGCGGCGTCTGAAAATCTAGAAAATAATTCATAAAATACACGAACGTTTTTACTAAAAATTTCGCTGCAAAGTTGAAAAAGGAACACCAAGTTAATTTCCCAATTAAGTAGGTAGAGAGGTTTATGCTTTCGCATTCATGACGGCGACTTAATAAGCGAGTTGATTCAAATTGCAAAACTGCAAACTCAACAGGCTACTGCTCTTGTTCGTGCGTCGCGTTGGCAACACCACTCAATTCCACATTTCTAAATGCGTACTTACAAATAAAACTATATGAAAATAAAAATTAAATTCAACTTCGTTTATAAATAGTATACCTATTTACAAAGACCATAGTAATATAACAGTGTTATCTTATGCTTTTTTAATCAAGGTCCGCAAGCAACCAACGGTCAACCTGATTGTAGTTGGCATCCCTACCCTATGCCTATCTCGGAAAACCTTTTTTTAAACCTATAAGTTTCTACTACACTAGGCTTGGTATGTGCAATAGGGAAATTAGAACATTTAAACATACATATTATGTTATTTACAATATTATGTTGTAATTAATTAATTTATGTAAAACCTTTCTAAAGCCTAAAGCCTTTCTCGGTAAATATCAAACACAAAAAGAATTTTTCAATTCGAATCAGTAGTTCCTGAGATTAACGCGTTCAGCCAAACCAACAAACAAACTCTTCAGCTTTATAATATTATCCATATTTTTATATATATATTCTTGGTAAATCTGTATCCATTTACCAAGAAGAGGACCGCCAGGCTGGCTACCGCC
Source organism: Synanthedon formicaeformis (assembly GCA_945859745.1). NCBI lineage: Eukaryota > Metazoa > Arthropoda > Insecta > Lepidoptera > Sesiidae > Synanthedon > Synanthedon formicaeformis. The sequence goes on along the minus strand of OX243968.1, from coordinate 482,596 downwards.
ATTTGTCATGAAATATATAATACAATAATTTATATTATAATTTTCTTAGGGCCTCTTTCACAAACTTCTTGTAAAGTGTTGATTAGTTACTTTTAGAAATCATTTTCTGTTATATTGAATTATGCACTCGGTTTACTGCATCATTTGATAGGGGTTTTTTAAAATTATTTTCTATTTAATGTTTGGGACGTTTACCGCACAAACAAAGGTATATCAGTTCCATTATCCCCGGTTACCGGTGACTTTAAATGACAGTTTGGCCTACTTGACGTTTGTGAAACAGGCGCTTATACTAATAGTTAATAACAGGCATAAAATTATCGGTACTTATACCAATGGTACTACCGGTGTCACTACTATTAGTACCACTACTACCAACGTATCTGGTAGTACCACGGGCGATTAATATTTACTTCTGGTACTACTTATTATTTAAAATATAACTAATGCATTTCAGGTATTGTATTATGCAATATAAAATATAAAATTTGCGATAACGGTTACGATGTCATGCAATATGTTTATCGATAATAAAATACAAATTATAATTGTCACAGACAGCGGTTATCAAAACGCGAAATGTGCGTTTATCTCAAATTTGTAATCCAATTTAACCCACATCAAAAGTCTGTTAGGACGAGGATGATGGCTAAATTTTAATGTTTTATTTGAAGCAGAAAAGTTTTTTTTCTGAAAGAGGCGACCACCTACTCCACCTGCCAAGTTGACTTTCCACAATCATTAATACGATTTAAAATTAAAAATATAAAAATAAACATAAATAACACTTTATTGTTCTTGTTCTTTGCAGTTTAGACAGTTTAGCCATTTACCATGAAATTTGTCAGCCTGCTTGCCACCATTTTAATATATAAAAAAGGTATTTTTGAACGTTGATACTTGTCAATAGTATACACATATACACGTAAATAGAAATTACAGCTTTTAATAATAATAAGTAAATAATAATTTATTTGTTTAATGTTTTTACTGGACCACCATTTAAATCTAATAGAGAAACAAATAACATATAATAAGCAACTATGAAATGATTACTAACAAGTTTATTTATTAAATGTAAAGTTCAACAGTGAAGATGAATTTTATTGCTCAATTGCCGTAAATTAAATCTACAACATAAATTGATATAAATTGTTGATTTAATTGTTGATTGATATTGGGGATCTGTGAACAATACTCGAGGATGCTGCGCACCAAAGACCAATTCAAAATTTTTACAACCTTAACATTGCTAAATTGACTGCTCATTCTCTTCAAGAATCCCATAACTCTATAAGATCTATCTACAATATTATCCACATGTTTTTCATATGTCATTCATCTTTGAATCGTGAATAATACCAGGATTACGAATCTTTCCCTCTTATAAAGTATTTGTTTACGACTTTTTGCTTTACGAGTACGAGTAAACGTTATGTAATAGCATTTTTCTACGTTTAATTCAAATTTATTTTTAAGACAGTATTCATCGAACGAATTTATATCAGCTGCAGAGGACTTAAGAGCCTCCTTTACACCACTTATCATCTCATGCGATGGAGCCATAGGGACCGAATATAACAACTTCTTAAAAAAAACAGCATCAAAATTAAATATGAAATGGGGAAATGCGTATTCACAAGTAATGTATTGGCTGAAAGTAAAAGTACAAATTTCGATTATAAGAGCCGTCTCAATAAGAATGAGAGGCTCGAGAAGACACATCAGACCTTTTGGTTGTGAAGATGGTGCAGGAATTATTAGCTAAGTCGTCTGTTCAAACTTCAACTACATACAGTGTTATATTTGTAATGTTAAAATTTTTATAACTGGTATTTTAGTACGTTATAATTTTATCTGTTTGCTTATGTATGTTTATGATAATTTTGTTTCATTGTAAATATTATACAATACAGACAGATCAAACATGTTATTAAAATGATTTGAGTAAAGAGTTTTGTGAAAAAAAAAAAAAAAAAAAAATTTATATCATTTTGTAACAGATGCTTATCTTCAACGCTGCCAATATATCTAAATATTTTCATATCATCAGCGTAAAGCAAGTAATTAGAGTGACGGAAACATGAGCCTATGTCGTTAATAAAAATATCTTATCTTTATCTTCGTTAATTATCTTTCGTTTAATTACCGGTGACTTTAACTGTGATCAGTGCTTATCTGTTTGCCTGTACTAATTTAAAGCACAAAGAGTCATAGCAACTGGTGGTGATGCTGGAACAACGCACTTAAACACAAAGGATCGGTGGAGAAAGAGGCAGTACAAACAAGCAATACAAACAAAGATACAGAGAGAAATGTGGGCTTTGGCGGCAGAGGGCGCGTCGCTCACTTGTTCTGAACACAAACAACATTGCACTAACTGGGGAAGAATACTTAACTTGTGCATTTTCAACATATTTGCACAAATAGTGGCGCCTTGTTTCTCTTGCTGTCTCATTACTTTTACGATTATGAACTTAACGCTCCGACCAGGCAGTCAGTGCATTTTCAAAAATGCCAGCCCGTTTTCAGCTGTTTTCAGCTGAATTTGTGCAATACACTTGCAGATAATTTTGCTGGGCCATGTAACGTGTACATTCTAACTTTATTATTTTAAACCACGAAATCCTAATGAACCTGTTAGTAATATTCGACTCAACTCACAAAATACTTAATTAAATTAGGAGAAATAACTCCAAGTAAAGCCTTAACGATAATTGAACTCCTGCGATACGATATTTTCATAACAAAAACAAAATTTGATATTGTGTAAGGGATACAAAAACACACACGCATGTAAAGCGTATATATGAACCTTTGACAAAAGACAAGCCGAAAGGCGTGGGCTGATGATAATCACAACACAACACCAAGCGGCACAAGTTACAGGCTTAAGCGTTTCAATTCAAAAATAATAAATACACTGAGAAATCTATCTGATAAATACAATAACTGTACTAATAAAAAAAACGTTTATAACCATAACAATAGATATTAAGTTCCCATAAAATTCATACCAATGACATTTTCTTTTCACGTGTAAATGATAAATAATTGATTTTCATTGTAGGTTCTAACCTTTCACATGGTCCAGAATACTGATATACTTGTACCTGAAAAGCAGTTATCACGAGTAAGAGATGCAAGCTTTACTCAGCTATCCCATCCAACCCCTATACTTTATCTTACTAAGAGGTCTGCACTTTGGCGTTGCTTGTGCGTTGCTAGGTAACAGCATTTTCTTACCATTAAATGGAAGGTCAGCCTGCCTTCCTTAAACAAACATACGTGTGTGTCAAAAGTGAAAGTTCTTTGGCTGTCAAATATATAATAAGAGATAGATTTCAGAGAGAAAGAGAGCGAGGAAGAGAGAGAATTAAAATAAATAAATATTTTTAATGATTCATAGTATTTACTTTTTCAGAAACGTTACAAGAAGCGTCACACAAAATTCGACCTTGAAATTTTACTCACGTGCAGAAGTAAATTTCACTTCAAAAGAAACATATAATCGCTTTCTCTTATGTGTTAATTGCAAAGGGGTACGGCAGTCCGTAGTCGGTAGTCGACGGCGGTCATCCGGGGATTAGGTCGCGGCTGTTTGCGGACAATCCCGGCCTCTTATTGCTGCGGCAAATTTGATGGAAGGTGCACCTAGTTTTATGTTGTCCCGCGCCATTATCATTTCAGACGATTACGGCCTTGTTGTGTGTTGTGGGTACGTTGCGGCCTTAATCTTCTTTCGTGTGTTTTCTGATAACGGCTTTATATTGAATACAGAATAATCATTCTGGAAATTTTAAATATATACTATTATATAAAGCTGAAGAATTTGTTTGTTTGTTTGGTTGTACGCGCTAATCTCAGGGACTACTGGTTCGAATTGAAAAATTCTTTTTGTGTTGGATAGTCCATTTATCGAGGAAGGCTAATTTAATAGAAGTAGGTTAATAGAAGTCGGGGGCACCAGCTAGTATCATATACAATGGAAATTTTAAAATTTTTAGGTTCTATAGATTTCATGTTTTTTTCTTATAAGGCTGGCTGGACCAATTTGACTATTGCTTTTTAAATATTAGTTAGTCAGGGAGGATTCCTGCGAAAAGAAATATTTAAAATATATATCCCTGTGAAGCCAAGGGCTGGTCGCTAGTATAGGAAAATATTAGTTAAAAGTCTAGTTTATATTTATTTTTAATTAAGATTTTCTGTATTTCCGAGCTCATATAATCCTAATATTTTCATAGTTCGAGTGATAGGCATCTTCTGGGTGAGCTCGCTCCATCCTAGGCCTAATACTTGCTACACAGTTGGTTGTTGGCCAAGAACAAACCCATCTGTAATAAAATAAATAAATTCAAATATAAAGATCAGTCTCACTTAATCAGAATGAGCCCTTGACATTTTATTTTAATGAAGTATACTTGTCGAGATGTCAAAATTACTTACAATAATCTTGCTTTCGCAGGGCAAACTTCTGATTTGAGCTCATTTTGAGCTACTCAATTTTTTAATTAAAAAGATATTTAAAATATGATTTAGAGTCCATATTATGTACTGTTGTCTGAAAATAAATAATTTTCATCTTTTTTAACCTTCTGAGGTTGTTGACGGCTAATGCCTATTGAGATACCCAGACAGGCGAATAATACAAAGCCACTTAAATTTGACCAATAGAACGGACCTTTTGTTGGTACAATCCACAAAGGCCGTGTCGAAAAGGCTTTTTTAAAAAGTTGAAAACGTGTCTGCGTATGTACATTAGGGTGATATTAAAGGGTGGTTCGCTCCTATTCGGTGCATTATTCATGGCGACGGCGGTGACGTCACGCACGCCCGCCTATGAATTGAAACGGCCGAGTTGCCCTTTTACGGCTCCAATGTAAATACGCTCTTTCGCAGCTGCCAGCCGACAACCACTTACACCCTTTCGACAATTCAAACTTTTTATATTCATTCATAAACTTCGCTTCATTTTTTTTTTGTACAAATTAATTGCCAAAATACAAATTTTGGCTCGATGTAAAGGGCAGGAGAACGTATGTGGTAGAGAGGATTATATCGAACTGTGAAGAGACACAGGTTGATGATAAAATGACTCCTTAGAGTGATATATCCTCACTAAACAATCCTATCCATGAGTAAAGTTACTTTTGAATTATCGATCAAAAATCGAAATTAACTTTTATTCAATTTTGTATCAATAATATGGTAGGTCTATATTAATAATAAAATATAATTTAAAATAATAAATTATAAACAAGTAACATTAAAATATTTCCCAAATTATTATTGCTATAAATTAAATAAATAAATAATAAAAATCTTACAAAATAAATTTCTAAATGAGTAAGAAAATGAAAATAAAAGCCAGCCAATTGTTAAAGCGACGAAACGGAAACAACCCGGCCGGTGTGTGTTGCTTCAAAGGGCCGTATATTATAATATTGCATAAACCACTTTTGATGTTGTCTGACTGTACATTGTGTGTTATGAGGTAACTCCAACTCCCTACATTACACAGGGAAAGTGTGACATCAACCTTGTGAGCACTCCGTCTGGTAATCAAGTGGACTGATTTTTTGTTTTCCCTCTACGAATTTCTCTCTAACATAGTATTTCACGCACATTTTTAATAAGCAGTCTCTTTATGCTAATAATATAAAACATAATGTAGGTAAGCTTGTGAAGATATTTGGATATCACTAAAATTAGACACACTGATGGATCCTTGACTAAAATATGGCAACGTTCGGAAAGCACCGAGACATCTCTACTTTAAATCATGAGTGCCTTAAAACAAAAGTTTTCTATCGATGTGTATTGCCAGTGATGACAATATAGGTAAACATGGTTTTTAACTGAGTGATAAGAAAGCTCAACGTCGCTCCAAGAGCTTTGGAGAGGGCTAGATCTGCTCTGGGTTATACAGTGATCGAATAAGAAATGAGGAGAACGTCCACCCACAAGGACAGGCGAACTGGTTTATACGAATAATAAATTGAACAATAATAAGTTCAAAAATCCAAAGCCAATATCAAAAATTGCTTTCAGTAATTAATTGAAATGATTAATGAACTGCTTCTTAACAAAGTTTTTGAATTTAGGAAGAGATTCTCTAAATGAGTAATTATTTCAGGTATTATTGTTATGCAATTACTCAGATCGGCCTGTATTTTCGTTACAATAGTAATGTCAAGTATCAAATTAAAAGCGCCATTCGTGTTTTGCATCAAGTTAAAAGGTGCAGCGTTGTCGGTGCAAGCCATATGCAATTTATGCAAATTACATTTTATTTTACACGGATATACAGCAATCATAGTAATAAAATCTAAATAGAAGATCATACTTTTTTTGTTGGCTTATTTGCAATCCGTCATGAAGACTATAAGCAAAGTTGGGTGAGATCATACGAATACAAATTAATTTTGCTTTCCATTATTAGTAACTTTCGATACATATGCATTTATATTACAGCTTCCTGATAGATATAAGCGTATTTGAGAAATGCATAGTAACTGCCTAAATGTGTTTAAAAGAAATCTCTCCCTGTAGTAATATGGACTGCCTTGGAACGGAATGAAAGTAGACTCTTTGACTTCGGAATAAATAGCTAATTACCCAGAGAGCTCGTTAGGCGTGGATTGTGGAAAACTTCACCCTGTTTATTTCTGGATTTTTTGCAGCCGACTAAGAGTTCGCCGAGATTGGGTGCCGAAGAATGTGCAGCTTTAAACATTTTAGTGTAGTTTAAATTAAAAATTGTTCCCAGTTCCAGGCTCCATGAAATAAGTAATTCTTTTAAAAGTCAAGTATGTTGTATTACGATAAGTAACTATCTGTAACAGTTAAAGCATGTGATAACGTTTTTTCATAACCAGCTACGAAAGAAGTTTTTTTTATTGGCTTTTTTATAATCGGTTATTACTTAATGAAGAATATTTTACCCACTTTTGTAGCTAGCTTTCAATCTAATTAATATGAAAACTTTCGATCAAATTTGTTATGAACTTGTAATTTTTAATTTAAAAAAGATAGCATTTATATATTGTTTTTACAAAGGAGAAGCTTCCGTTTTAATAAAAGATGGAAAATACAATTTAAAAACAGTAAGGCATTCTTTGTCGTCATAAATATTTTTTATATTATAAGAATACATTATTGTCAATATATCATCAATATTCAATATACTAATAATAAATCTGTAAATATAGGTATTGTATGTATGTATGTATGTTCCTCCATCTCTTAAACGAATTAACTGATTTTCATGAAACTTGGTATATAAACATTTAGACGTACAGGACACAGGATAGGCTACTTTTTTCTTTTTCAACGCAGACGAAGTCGCGGGCGCCAGCTAGTAGTAAAATATGTTATTGTATGTTTTAATCTTGTTGTAAGTACATTTATTAAATTAGTCGTTAAACATGACGGTCGCATCCTTTTCTCCGTACTAGCTATAGTAGATGATAAAATATTGCTTATTTAAGAAATACGATGTAAATAACAAATTTAAGAAAAACACATTGAATATTCCTTGTACCCACTATGAAGAGGGGAACATTTATTTTTGCTAGCAATATATTTAAGAAGAACCGCATAAGTGCGACGAAAAAGATAAAATGTCCAATATGAAACACATTTTGGCCAGATGCGCTGCAATAAAACCATTGTAACACAAACGTCGCACACGAACCTTCCTCCAGTTTGTGTAATGCAATTTTATGTTATATCACTTCAATATTCCTTTTATAATAGGCCGTATTATAGAAAATACAATCGAAGTTAAAAAATTTCGAAACTTTTATCGAGTATTCAGCTTACTTGTTTACCTTGTTTTTTTTTTTTTTCGCAGAGATCACCTACTTTGAACTTAATTTATGATTTAGATTTCTTAAAAATGTAAATTTCTTACTAAGCAGCTCATTGATTTTACAATAATCACGTGGAATAATGATCAGCTTTTTATTGGTGAAGTTAGACACTAAAAAAGGCATAAAGCTCGCCGAAATGAAATAAAGAAGTGTATGGTTCTGAAGACATTAGAATAAACACATTTACGGTTGGTAATAAAAGGAAATCGCTGCTGGAAATTCTGGTTGAGTCAAACGTGCGTTCCGTTGCCATGAATAATATAGTACAGAGGATCGCATATAGCATAATATTAGCTTTTGCGAATGTGAGAAATTCCTTCGTGCGGTACGCGTGAAAGGGTGCTCACTACGTGACGAAAACTTGAGAAAGAAATAGCCTTACAACACTTTTTTCAAACATTTAACTTACTTTAATTTGCTGAGTTAAAGAGGTCTCTTCTAATGTTACTATAGTTACTAAGTAAGTACATGACTCAATTCATAATTATATTAGAACGCCTATTATATGCCGTATCAGCCATATGGGCTTCTACATCAATGATAATACAGGCTACAAAGGCCCCTGACGAGTGTAAGCAAATATTACACACGTCTAAGCAAAAAATATCTGACTTAAATTTTTTAAGCCTAACTTTTAACTTAAGCCTCACTTTAGAGTCTAAATGAATTAAGTCTAAACATTTCTGTTTCCTTTGAAAATAATATTTAGCTTCTATTGCAACGTATTTCTAAGAAACTTTAAATGCAATTTTGCTTTTATTAAAAAAATCAACGTAATGTTTTTTTTTTAATAATATTTGCTAACCACTATTTAGAGTACTATCCTTTCAAGTGCGGTTAAAACATTCCATCTCAGTAACAACTGTTTTCTATGTACAGGTAAGTATGTTATTCTAAAGTTATTTGAAAAGCTTAAAAAAATTGGAACGCTTGACGTCAGAATTTTTAGAGCGGGAAAAATTGGCGGCAAATAATAGCATAAAGGCTACCTCCGAACAGATTTTTAATGTTGGACGGAGATAAATTCGTCGAGATTTTTCAGGACGCGGGTAGACTATATAATTTGTTTGTTGCGTACTTTCGGAGGTCCATCCGCGCGTTCCTATAGACGAACGATTTTTTACGGATAAATCCTGCTAGATTTTATGTTTTATAATCAAGTTTTCGAATTGTTAACACCAATATTAAAATTTGTAGGAGATACAAAATTTCATTAAATGAATAATAGATGAATAAAATATGAATCAATTTTCATTTCTTATTTCTCTATCCCTTAGAGCGGTTTTCCATTAGCTTATGGTTAGGAATGGACTGGAAATCTTACTGTAGACGAAAGCGCACTTTTACGGACATACTTATATTGTTAAAATATTAATAATGCTTATTATTAATTCCACTGCGTACAGACCGGATGTCTAGAAATAATTATCCCGTGGACGCGCTAATATTGAAACGAATTCCTGTTCGTTGAAAATCTGAAGTGTTTCTAGTTCGTTTATTAATAATTATAAATTTTTGAAGGGTTTGCAGCACACAAGCCTCTCCTGGTATTGCATTTGCTTCTATGCTATGGTAGTCACTTACCATTAAGTTGATCGTCAGCCTGCTTGAAGTCTTCTCTAATCTGTCTACCTGCGCCTGTTTTTCTGTTTACATCTTCTAAGCCACATAATATTTATTCATTTATTTATTTAATTATTTTTCAAAAGGTACACCAACAGCACACAAAAAATTTGCAATAGGTATAGATAACATAAGGCAATTTTAAGGCATATACACAAATAAACTACAAACTAGAAATTGAAACGAACGATAACATACGCGTAGCAACTAAACAATAATTATTATAACTTCACTTAAATTAAAATTAAATAAAACAATAACATAAAGAAAACAAAATGAAAAGAAAACCGCTCAGCTAAACAGTATATAGTATATAGCCGTCAATTAACGCTAAACTTCCGCCGATTTACAATTAAATATATCAATATCAATCAATCAATATAGTTAAGTATTTAACAAATGCATATAGAGCGATCCAAAGCATAGGAACAAATACTGTATTTGAAACTCCTCTAAAAGTTGAACAATAGTAATTGCTCACACTTGCCTCCTGAAATACAATAAAAGTTAAATAAAAGTCTACTCTACGCAGTATTAGGGAGAAACAGTAATGCAACTTATGAAGAAGCCATTTCCTGTTTGAATTTTTTTAACTTCAAATATTTGAAATTCAAAAATCATTCATACTAGATCTTAAGATTTTCTTGAATAAATGAAAATATATAAATTATCAAACGAATGCATTAGTTACTGTAACTTGTTTAAGTGTGCTAGTAGACGACTCTCGGCGGCCGTCCACCGGAAATCCATTCGCTGCGAAGCCTTCAGGCCCTAATTTCCGGCTCACGGGACAGGGTTTAGATAGATAGTGTTTTCCTGAAGAAAATTCTTGGATAATCTGATGTGCATCTCAAATGAGAAGTTAACATTATTATCGAATAAAATTTGATGTCAAGCCACCATACGTGCAAGAGCAATATAGTACTGTTTGTTGTAATAAACCTAATTTTGGTCCGAATATCTTAATAAAAATGACTGTAGGTATACATGTTGTGGGAGCGTATATTATAAGCGTTCAGATCTAACAAAAAAAAAATAATATCACAGACCTTCCTATATCGCCTTGTCAATTAGTGAAAACCGCATTAAAATCCATTAGGAAATTGAGAAGTTAGCGGAGAAATATACGAAAAATAACGACTTTATTTTATAATATATTCATAGACATAGAAGATGGATAACATACATATTTGACATAAAGGTTTTTAACCGTATTGAATGTAGGTAGTAAGATTTTATTGTATAACTAGCTGGCGCCCGCGACTTCGTCCGCGTTGAAAAAGAAAAAAGTAGCTGATCCTGTGTCCTGTACATCTAAATGTTTATCTACCAAGTTTCATGAAAATCAGTTAATTCGTTTAACAGTTATGAAGGAACATACATATGTACATACAATACCTATATACACTTACAGATTTATTATTAGTATTGATTATACTTTTATAAACAGTAATGTTTTTAAAACGTAAACAAACCCACGAGACTGTATGTATATCATAAAAATATCTTTTGTTATCGTATAATAAAAAAGCGTGATATTAACAAAGTAGCAAAAAAGCTCGAGTGAGCTTTCCATGGACCGGAAATTAGTATCCTTAGGCGTTTTCTCGTGAAAAGCTCACGGGCCCGAACGGAAGTGACGAATTTCCTGATGCCAAAGTGGGCAGTGGTAATGTTAGCGAATTAGATTGTGTTCGCGTTAAATTGATTGAGTTATGCTCTATGTCACCACTGGCATGGAAACCAGAAATTTGTGACTTAGCCATTTAAATCCTACTCAGTTTGAGTATTGAATGGGACGACTTCAATAATCTTGTATGTATTCAACATATTATATTCAAGAGTGGCCCAATGAATGATTTAGATTCATAATTATTTTAAATTTTGATAAATTTTGGCAACTTGTTTTCGTTGGAGCCCCTGTACAACAAAATAAAAAAATTGAAAACAATTATGTTTTTAAAATAACAAATCTGCCTTCAAAACTATATCAACAGTAATAGGTGTCTGTAGTTTTAGAAGGGAACCAATATGAATGGATTTTGTTGCAATTTATTATGGGAAATTTACCCATTTTAGGATTTCTAAACTGAGAATAAAACTAGACGTACGATTCGTGTGTCGCACCATGTTGTCTGTCTAATCCGGTCCTTTGTCACGTCATTAAGACAGTGTAATTGCTTCGCATAAATCTTGAACAAACTTCGCGATGACAGATAAGCGGCTCATAAACCAATGTATTTGCACAGAGGGTACACACTGTGTATCGGAGACCGCTCCTTGTATAAATTAACCACCTAATGTCTCCTTATACCAGTATACTATTCTACAACCTGCACTGTTTATAATATGAAAAAAAAAACCTTTCATCGATAATCCACAGATATGAAGCGATTTCGGGTGGATTAAACCAAAAGCTACGCAACGCAATATTGAAGTAACTAACTTTGGTTCAATGAATAAATGTAAATGAAATACTGAAACTGAAAAATCCCAGTAGTCTCAATTTTCTCCCTGATAACTTCACTTGTGTTTTTCTGTTGTAAACATGAGCACTTAATACAGCATTTGTGAGCATATTTGAAAATTTTATATTAGTTATGTATAAATAAAATATTGGAGGTTTATATTTTGGAATTGTAAAACCTAATGAAGTTTTATTTATTTATTTATTGTACAGTAATAATTTTATTTATAAGAAATAGAAAAAAAAAACAATATTTTACAAAACTCGCACAAAAATAAATTTACATGGATTACATGGCTTAAGTGATACATAAAATTGATGTACACATGATAAATTAATAAATTATCATAATTAATTATTAATTAATAAATTAATAATTAATAAATTTGATACATAAATTAATAAATTAATTGCAGTTCTTATAAAATCTTAAAGAAAACTCAGCGATGGCATATCTCTATCTATTACGGTTGAATCACCATTTCTTTTGTTAAAGCTTTAATCTCTACTTATACCTAAATTAATGTATGTATTATATTATATTACATAATTATGTATGTTTTTCTACTAAACCACCTAAAAGATTTTAATTCGGAAAGAGGTATATAAGAAGAAGATTTGTTTGCATTAAAAGTTGCATCCAAGGCGAAGCCAGGAGCGGGTCGCTAGTATTATATAGGTTTATCATACAAGTCTCATAGAGATTCGGAACGTCTATTTTATATACGAGTACGAGTATACTGTTACATACTCGTATGTTCTATGGAGTTATCGAATTTTATAAACGTTGTGCTGACGATATAATTGGAGCTTCGCTCATTAGTACTAATATTCAGAGGCTAGCTTGTATCTGTATTGATTATTTAAAATGAATGGGATAATTTTCTATTCAAAATGCAATATCGGATATTACTAATATTGCTGTGATGTAATGTTAGTAAGTTTTCATTGAGTTAAATTTTGTAAATTGATTATAATTACAGATATATCTGATAATCAGGTGTATCATCAGGATAGGCCAACATGGTAAAGTCTAAAATAGTAGAGAAATTAAATTGGTCTGGACCAATTGAGCAACCCCTAATTAGGGTCCTTTTACATTCTTTGGAATGTATACCAAACGATATATACCGAAGAAAATATATCAATGATTTTTTAATTTTTTAGTATAAAAAAAATCATACACGTATTTGTAAATAATTACAAGATCGAATGGGATATTCAACAAATATATAAATACTAGTGGCCAGCTCCTGGCTTCGCTAGGGTTCAAAATAAAAACTATCCTATCTTTTAAATTGGACTAAATTAAAAATAGTTACAAAATTTAATTAAAGTCGGTCTTAGTTTAGGAGTTCATCTATGACACACCACGTGAAACGTAATTTTTATATACATAAAGATAGTCCGAATAGATTTTTTTTAGAACAATTGTTATTTCTTTACACCTATACAAAAATGAAATATTCAAAGTATCAATCAGCTAAATTAACTTCTAGATTATTCAATAAATAATCGCGACGTGTTTTCGTTACTAAACATTAATTTCAATAATTTATACAAGCCAGCTTAGTATTAAAATGTGGCAAACCAGGCTATGTCGCTTTATAGGAGCAATTTGTGCATGCTAACTAGGGCATCAAAGGGCCTCACTGGTACAGGAGAGAGTCGCTTCTGCCATGAGGCAGAAAAACACAGAAGAGTGTGGTCCCTTAATGCACAACCTAGGAATGCGCAGTCACATCCTAGGAAGCGACACAATGGCTTGTGAAGATGTGAAGAATGCCTCTATCAAAAAAGTACTACAGTTTCTCAACGTGGTAGGTACCCGCATAGGTAGAGCTTTAGTTTACGTGGCGATTACAATATTTCAGCAATGGACGAAGTGATACTGGTTCTCTAGCAGACAGAAATAGCCGCTAGCAAATAATAACAATAGTATTAAAAATCTACCTAGATCAATTATTAGATAAGTAGGTATAATTACTTTTTAGAAAGTTCAACGTCTGCGCTCTTTGAGACGATCACATATGATATTCATTTGTACTTCGGACTACAATGTCGGGCTTAGGGGACTAGATTAATATTTAAAAGTTCATGAACTTTTCTCATAATGAAGGATTACTAAGTCTTTTGAGCCGTTAATCTGTTATTATCCTTTAAAGGTAAATATAGTACGATTATAATTTGTTTAAAATTTTGCTCGAGACATTTCAATACCCTTGTATGTGAAGATTAGTTACATTTATGATATATACTTATACATTTTTATAAAACTGGCTGCTGCATGCAACTTCGTCAGCGTAAATTTATAAAAAAACTAGCTGGCGCTCGCGACTTCGTCCGCGCTGAAAAAAAAGTAGCCTATCCTGTGTCCCGTACGTCTAAATGTTTAACTACCAAGTTTCATAAAAATCAGTTAATTCGTTTAAGACTTATGGAGGAACATACATACATACAATACCTACACTTGCAGATTTATTATTAGTATTGATGATGATTGATATAGCCTATGTTACTCTAATTTAGCTTTCTATAGGTGAAAGAATTTTTTAAATCGGTCCAGTTTTGAGTTTATTCATTACAAACAAAAATACAAAAACACAAGTCTTTTCTCTTTATAATATTAGTATTAATAAAAAAAATTACAATAAAGTTAGTGAGTTAGAGAGACTAGTAAATATGGCTAACTACCTTATCGACCACATCTGCTTCCAAACAAAAAAAAATGAATCAAAATTGGTCCATTCGTTTGTGAGCTATGATGCCACAGACGGCAAATACAGAGATATAGAGATACACAGGTAACATTTATAAGACCCCTTTTTTGCGTCGGGCGTCGGGATTAAAATAAAAACAATTTTACAGTGCTAACATGTCATTTTAAAATACTTTTTTTCAGTTTAAATAAATTATCGTGTCCACTTGTGGCGCGCGAGGTTGATTTTTCGAAACCTCATTTCCGCAACAAACCAGCACCGACTCGTCTCTGTTTTTTTTTTATTTTTATTTATTTCCAATTGCAAAGTAATCCCGCGGTCTGCAGCTGCGACGACGAATAACAAACACATCTGCAATTCTATAAATCTAAACTCGCATAAAACTGGATTCGATAAGCGTTGGACTTCCTCGTCGAATTCACAACAAAAAATAAAACTCGAACAATTAAAAACGAATGCGTTCGACTCGAAAAAAATATCCTTTAATTATATAGTGTTAGCTGATGCTGTTTCAAATAAACTGCACGTATTTTTTTAAAAAATAACAATTATATTTTCAGTTCGAAAATAAGTAATTCCCAGTTCCCAGAAAATGTCATAACATTTGCCACACGAATCGCGTCGCGTATTCCCTCATAATAAAAATATACATATATAAAACATAACTGGGGAGGGGTCTGGAGATGCCTGATTATAGGATTGGGTCCCCATCACATTATGATAATGGATACTTGGGCGTCTCTTCGTAATAGAAATAGATTGATTTTCAATTTTCCCACGGCCCATCGCTCGGTGAGACTGAATCGTGATTGATTTAACGTTTTTATTTGTTTGTTTATTTGCTTGTCTAACTAAAAATATTAAAACTAGTTTTTGTTGGAGGTTTTCAGTTAATCAGTTGTATGGTTGAGCCGAGAACACAATTTCGTATGACATAAATCTACCTGTAAACATAGAAACGACAATGAAAGTCTACTCGTTAAATTATATTATTTATATTCCACTTTTGTAACTTTATGATAAATAAACAATATTATTATAATAAATAATGACAATGAGTTCTGGTCAACTCTCAAACATAAATTCTCAACATAAATTACTTTACCAAACTTGGTGGTATCCATTATTATAAACTTCTATTTATACTCTATTGTTTACCGTTAGAATTAAAGATTAAAAAAATAAACAAATATACATATTTTCTTTACAAATATTTAGACTTTACTGAATAAGTATTGAATTATTCAAGTAAAATGAAGTGTGCATGTGTACTTTGTACAAAGGCTTCAAGGTCGCCACGTCTTAAAGTAAGTGTCCTAGGCTTGTCCCGAGGGCTCGGCATTTGACCTAATTAGGGCAAGTGGCGTGGAAAATTACAGCCAGATAGGGGTCTTCGGTCCTTAATTGCTGAAGGGTTGATTGACGGCGTCCGCAGGCCGGCCTTAGGGACCGTGTGGATTATAAGAGGGCTTCGTTATGACTTGATGCAACAAAAATATTAAACTTTAAATTTTCAGAGTATTTGAGTAATATTTATTTGTATAATATTGATAGAATAATGAAATATTTGTCGAGCAGTAATCTAAATATTTTTATAAAGAAATTATAGGTCAAAAACTCAAATCAAAATTCAAAAAAGTTTTGTTGACCCCTTTGGTCGAGTGCTTGTCAAGCAACTCTATGTCAAAAAAGCCAGTATCGAGTAATGCAATAATTTCCACACAAAGGTCTTTTCATATTGCATAATAATATTATGTGCAATAAAATAAGTTTTTTTTTTTACGTTAAGGTCGTCAGATAAATTGACCGTCCACTTGATGGTAGGTGGCTACCGTCGCCTATAACTCAAGCAACGCCACAGGTGTTGCAAGGATAAAGGATAGGCAAATGTACAATTTGAGCACCTCTTTGAAATGGAGAGTGTGCAGCAAATGGAAACAAATACTACATTTGGTGAGTAAAATAAACTAAAACTGTTTTAGCAACATTCGTACTGTTGTCAAGGAAGAGAACAATGCGCCACTTAATATACAACGGCGTTTAATCTAATACATCCGAAATACTTGTTATGCAAATGTACGGACGTACAAAGGAATCTAATATTAGTAGTTAACACAACGGCTCCTAATTCTCGCGATAAATAACACATTTCATTCGTATTTGCATTCGTCGCTAAGGCGGAAATTGCTTGCGAAATGTGACGACACGTCAGCTCGAATGGAGGTGGTATCGGCTACGTCATTACTAAAATATTACTGAACCAGTAACTGGTTAAATAGTATTTTATCTATGCTTTTATGCTAATACCGCCTAATACTATAAATGCGAAGGAAACTTTGTTTTTTTTACCTTTATTTTTTGGTAGGTATAAAAAAATAGCATATCTTAATTTATGTCTAGATATTTATATCGATAGAAAACATTATCGACGCCCTTCGGGCCTTCAAAATATTACATTTTTGTAGAAAATTCAGGAACTGTCAATGGAAATTTTCCAAATTCTATAATACTTATTAATATTATAAAGAAAGAAGATTGGTATTTTGTGTGTTTGTTTTGAAAATACTTTCATCTAATAGAAAGCTACATTTTATAAAGATACGCGGGCGACGTCGCGTTGCAAGAGCGGCATTATACTTACTGGCATCATTTAATCACTCCGAACCGTCAGCACACATGCTGTCTTTTGTAAGGAGTTGCTTACTGTAGCCAGACAGAGTTGTGTCACTACTAAAAACAATATTCTATCAGCATAAGCACCGTATCCAGAGGTGACGTATTTGTTAGTGATTCCCGACAGACGGCGGTTGCATTCTCAATGAGATGCAAATGTTTGAAGCGGCTGCAGAGGCCGAGGAACTACCGGCGTCGAAATTCGTGCCCTGTTTCAAATTTCTCTGACAGGTATATCGTAACGAAGCCACGGATTGCAGCCGCTTTGTTATGTTTCTTCTTTATCGTATTAACTCTCCGCTGTGCGATTTCTCAAAGCATTTTCAAATAAATTCATGTTGAACATTTTCCTCTAATATTTGCTTTACATATTTACTTTTCAGTTTTTATATATTATATATCTATTGGTTTTGCTCGAGATTGTTTTTTTTTTTTAGATAATTCCTCGTAAACATTACTTTTTTCTGGATGAAATGTGCCCTATGTCGTTTTCTGTATCCCCCCCCCCTTTTTTTTTAGAAGGCACCGGTGCCCCGAGATGTTAGTGGGGTTGACCTACCGTCCACTATAGGAGAAGTTGGTCGGACAAACACTATACAGAGGAAAAATATGCCCAGCAGTGGGACCATAGAAATGAAGAGTGGGGCGTAGGTAAATGTAATAAGTAGGCTAATTAATACACAGAAACTGACAAACAAAAGCAACAATCCTTTGCTCCAAAAATATAATTGAATATCCACAAGTTAAAGGGTTACTTTAGAATAATTTTATTTTAGAATATTCGTGTTTTTCTGTAAAGCTAATTTTATTGTTTCTTCGAATTGCACCAAATCCAGGTTCCGTACATAAATTTTTTTTTAAAATAATTCTAAGAATGGTAGTCGCGAAAGTCTAGTAAAGCCAGTGTTAGTTACGTCAAAGACTCAACTAAACGTGGAACCGAGAAATAAAATCTTCGTCCATTATTATTCGGATAACAACGTAAATAGGTTACCGGAGAAGACCGGAGCATTTGGGGTGTGGCTTCTTTGATAGCGTATATTTAATATACACGTAACAATTAAATTCCTTGTTTATGTAATTAATAAACACAGTTATAACGCTATCATTTCATTTCTATTTTTTATGATAAAGAGTGGCAACAAAGATGATGGCACTTTTGATGATATATCACCAAAATAATGTAACTAATGAACAGAAGTAGGTAATGTCATAGGAATGCAACAAATTTCATAGTATAAGTGATTTCGTTGATGATAGAGGAAAAAAATTCATTATCTCTTCAGGTAATCAGCAGCACAAGTGCTGCTACTTCAATGTGGTCGTCAGTAAAGGGTGGTCGCTTCTCTTAGACGTGCTTATGACTATTTTAGTTCTGACTGTGGAACGCAATGTTCTCCGTCATATTTTCGTTTTATTTGACGGAATTACTTTACTTATTTTACTCTTATTTTCAATACGTTGGTTGATTGAAGTTGTTTTTGAATAAATAGCAACGTATTTAATGAATTTTTTTAGTTGCGACGCAGCAGATTTTCTAAAGGAAGCGTTTTTGTGAAGTGTAATTTTAATAGTTTTGATAGTCTATTTTGAGCCTTACGTACCTAATACTGTTCATATACATATAACTTGTGATATTTGATATTTGTCACTACATATTATAAAACAGTCCTCCGTCGCCTCTGTCTTCCTTTTTGTCTGTTTGCGATAAACTCTAAAACTACTGTACCGATTTTCATGCTGTTTTCACCAATGGATAGAGTGGTTCTCGAGGAAGGTTTTAGTATACAATTTACAAAGTTACGCGGGCGAAGTCGCGGACAGCAGCCAGTGCTGGATTAGCTACGTAGCAAAAGTAGCAGTTGCTAGGGGCCCCGCGCATTGGTGGCCCCCGCGTACCAGATTTCAATATCTAAATTTTCAATATTTTGAAATGAATATTTCAAAAAATATTGGTCAAATGTAATGCTTTTTATGTACTTAAAAGTTTAAATAAAATTTATCTTTATATTATATTAAGGAAAATTAGAGAAAATACACTTTATTTTAACATTTAAAATCCACGTAATCCCTTAAACTGGAGATCCTAATACACAAACCAAGGGCTACTTGACAATTTGCTACGGGCCCCGCGCATCTTAATCCGGCAAGTTGACTTATAAATAACCTATTCTTTTTCTATTGATCAAAAACGTAAACAAATATAGCGTCGCCATGGTCACTGGACTGTTCTAAAGATGGGATTTGTACATTAGGTATTATCTAAGAGAGTTGACTCAGTGATTAACTCATTTATAATTTGATCGTATTGTTTGTTTAGTTCTATATTATCTTGAATTGTTTGTTTACCTTTTTGATCAATGAAAAAAGAATACAATTATACAAATCAATATTTATAGGCCAGCAAGCATAATAATGGTGAATAAATCCAACATCGGTTCGGGAAGCTATGAGCTATTACTATGACGAAGAATCCAATAAGACATCCAATGATCTTTTCAAATACATTTCCTATAAAAGAAAACATTATTAAATATACATTGAATGCCACAAGCTTCGCTTCGATAAAACATCAACAATGTATTGTACTGAAAGCTTTTAAACGACATAAATGCGAAGAAAATAAAATTAAGAAACATACAATTAAGAATTCTAAATTATTCTTTAATAATAATATAAATAAATATTTAAAATATCCAGTTTAACTTTGTAAAGCACGTTTTGAGTGTATTTAGCGCCAACAATTTATGGAATTGATTCCAACGCTGCCAGGATACATTTTATTTGAAATGTGTACAGATTTCACTGAAAGAAATTCGCGACTGGAGACATTTTATTTATTTACTAGACACATCGGATTTGTACACAAAAATATTTAGTTTAAATATCGTTCTTGTGAAATTATTACGTTTAGATTATATTATAAATAATTGATCACATCAATACTAATAATAAATCTGTAAGTTTAGGTATTGTATATAAATTGTTATCAATTTATATACAATACACAAAATTTACAGTGCTATACTCTATATTCTTTATTTCTATATGATATTTATAAAGATTTGGCAAATTAGTATTTAATTTAAGATAGACTACTTAATTAAAGCAATCCAACATATTAAAAACTGTCAGGCTACTCTGTTATCGCTTATAGAGTGACCACATTTTCTGATTCCCGAGAGGATTTCATTTGGGCAATTACTGGGGGGCCTCTAATTGCCCACCATCTTAGGAATGACGTTGGCGGGTGGAATTGTTTTTAATGAAAAATTCGCCTTCGCATTACTCGTGGTAATGAAGTTTCCAAAGTTCTTCTTATTAATGCCGCATTATAACTTCGCAACTAATTGTTTCCATCTGTGCGGTGTACAGATTATCGCGTTTTATGTGTTCGAGTCCATCATCTGCTGGACTATTTCTAATGTGTACTACTAGTAAGGCATTCGAATTATAAAATGTAGTAGCTAGTTTTTAAGCAAGAATGTTTTAATTAGTGAAAAGTAGATCTAAAACAAGTAAAAAATATTTTATGTCGATTATGCGTAAAAGGTACAAATGAGGACAAACAGGCGGCTGCATAACCTATCCTGGTCAATGGCGGCTCTAAAGTCTTCCAGGGAATCAGGACCAGAAAAAACCAATCGATAATTTTTTATATCAATCATGAACTGGTGATCATAATCACCAGTTCACTTACCAGCGGAGTGATTAAGAAAGCCAACAAATAAGAAGAACAGAGGAAGTTCATTATCTGATTTACTTTCATTGAATTTTCAGTAAATATATCACTAATATATTACTAAATTAGTGATATATTTCTTGTGATTCCTACTACTTGAAAAGCTCAAGATTGTAGAGGTTTAATTGGTATATTAATTAAAATTTCAAGCGTTTCGTTTATTAATTGGAGGTTTCTTCATCTATGTTGCTTACTGAAGGTAAAAGTCAATGCGAGAACGCTTAACTAAAACGCGTCCTGACTTATTGATAATTTAGTATGTATTATTAACGCTACACGCTCAAGTTACAGATCTACCACATGTAACATGTACAACAGCAATGTTAGCAGCAAACACTGCTTGGAATAATTTTTGATATTGTGTGAAAATCTGGCTAAAAATAGTAGTGGCTGGGCATCCCGTCTTGAGACAGTAACTACCACCTTACAGAAGATGATCTTGAAACAATACGTGACAATACTATGTGTGATTTTGTGTTTCGGTGAGTAAGGAATGCGAGTGTCAATCCATAATCTACTATGGTCAGGTGGTAATTTTTTTTAGTATATCGTTAATTTATATTATTTGCATTACATATCTGGCATTTGTAACTAAAATACATATATTTCCAAGCGCTGGATAACAGAATATGTTTAATACCAGAATAATATGTAAAAATTCATTTGTTGTAAAAATTTAAAGCAATATACATATTAATATATTTCCGAATGACGCTTTAAAGGTTGTCGAAAAATTGAGTGAAAATAAAATATTTGAAAGCAATCGCATCGGACTGAATATTTGTTTCGAAGTCAATCTGATCAGATAAGCCGCCAATATTAAATATTTCGAATAGTTATGAGAACGGCTACTCTAAAACAGTTCGAATTGTTTGCAACTATTTGCGTGACACGTCTTGCTACGTCGAGCTTCAAGGCACAGTTCTTACCGGGGACAATAGATACCCAAGTTTGGGCAACTACCTTCGGGCATTGGTGACTGTCCCACTTCAAGTTGAGAGTTTCACATTACTTTTTAGGCGCCTAGGTTAACATTCCATTATAAAATCAAGTCATATGGACCGATCGATGTCCATCCATCCGACTTGATATTATAGACCGTCCCACTTGATGGTAAATGGCTACCGGCACTTTAAACGCAAGCAACAAGCAAGTAGAATTACCCCTCAACAATAGAGAGGCGTCCTGTTACTTCGGGGTAGCCGTTACGGTCAGTTTAATTGTCCTGTTAAGTTCAAGCCCAGTTTAGGTGACTGACTAAAGATATTTAATGCTTTCCTTCTCTGTTACAGTTCTAAAATATTAATTATGCTCGTACACGCGAGCGGAATACATATGAAAACAAAGGCAGGTAGAACAAATAAAACACGTCCTTTAACAAACAGAAAATCCAAACAAATTTGTAGGCAATTACGTGTATCCCACCCGTCACCCTTGTCTCAATATTTGTCACTCGGAACTGCTTAAAATTCAGCGTCGGCGCTTCGGATCTTGCTGCAAATTGGCACAAATCAGTTCAATAGACAACATACCTACCCATTATACGCGTACCTGTACCTACTCATTGGAATATGTAGTAATTTTCAATGTGAACATTAAAAGTAAATCTTCGCATTTGAATTGTGGAAAATTTGACGACTTAAAGAGGTCACTAAAACATTAAAATCCTTATGCTTACATATCTGTCTGTCTGTTCGCAGTAAACTCAAAAACTACTGCACCGTTTTTCATGCTGTTTTCACCAATGGATAGAGTGGTTTTCGAGGAAGGTTTTAGTATATAAAACCTAACCGAAAATTCTAAAAATCGTCAATTTAGTTTCAGTATGATGTATAGAGCCTATAAACACGATATTTCTGAAAACAAAGTAAATTACTCCATGACCGACCCTTACAGATTTATTATTAGTATTGATGACCAGAAATTATAACAAAAAAAAGAAGTTTATTAAATACTATAGCTGTTTCTCTAGCTGTTACAAAATATGAACTCTTTCTCTATTTGTCTTATCTTATTCAATGAATAAACTTTATATAATATTCCTGATGTCTGGCATTTTATATTATGTTAATTCTAACACCAAGATTTAAGAAAAATAACATCCCTTTTCCGTCAAATATGTAACCGCTGCTGTAAGGCTATTTTTTAATTTTATTGTCACAAATGCTGTTAACACTTCCATTGTGTCGATACACGTACACGATAATAATCCTAAAATGGAGGCAACAAGTGCCATATTAGTGTAAAACTATCGGCTTTGTTTACTGTACGCGAATAGGAACTGATTAGCATTGCAAATTATTTTGCAGAATATTTGGCGTATCGCCCCACCGGGAGGCGAACTTCGGTGAGTGTAACAATAGCCATAGTGTGGGTTTTGATTGCCTGTGTCGACTCGACATTTATGGGGCTAGGGTCGCCTTAGGCCGTGTCCACACTGATCTGCATATCTTTTGTATAAAATGATGAGTATAGACATATTTAATGATACAGGACTGCTGAATAGGTACTTCCAGGTCATCTCCACTTGAGATTTGGTGAACCCTGTTTTCTAAAACAACACAAAGCAAAACTAAACAGTTAAGTTTTGTTAGCTCCTGTCCGCGTCACTTCAGGAAGTGAGAATCGCTTAGATATTATCACAAAATCTTGATAAGCTTTTATAAATTTGATGATATTTACTAGAGTCTAGATTTAATAGAATTAAATTCGTGAATGATTTTGTTTTTGATATAGCTATGTATGTTTGTAGTATTGTATGGTGTGTAATTATATGTAATTATAGTATAACTAAGGGGATCCTATTAGGACGAATAAAATTGATATATTCACTGTAAAGTCGCTTGGTGTAATTTTTTTTTTAAATAAATAAATAAATAAATAAGGACGGACACTGGAATCTTAATCAACAAAAACGTGCTGTTATTTCAAAAAAAACTCTTCAAGACAGCCGTTACCTTCTGTAGCTAGACAATCCTAGATTTAAGAATGCATGAGCTAATAGATCTGGGAACATATTCGAATACGAGTATAGTTATTAGTTTGAATCAATACTAATAATAAGTCTGTAAGTGTAGGTATTGTGTGTATTTATGTTCCTCCATAACTCTTAAACGAATTAACTGATTTTCATGTAACTTGGTAGGTAAACATTTAGACGTACGGGACACAGGATAGGCTACTTTCTTCTTTATCAACGCGGAAGTCGCGGGCGCCAGCTAGTAAACAATAAAAAAAATTAAAGAACGGTTTAGCTAGTGAAAGTGCGTATTCGTTGAAAAAGAACGCTAAACAGCTAAATCAATGGATTTAACTGTTTAGGGATTAGGGAGGAAATGTCGAGTAAGTGACAGCCTGACGGGTGACATTTGTCATCAGTTGGTTGAATAGCTAGCTCCTATGGCATCTATGAAATAGAATTCCAATCTGCTTCTCAAGGAAATAGAAAATAATATTGTAAGAGATACCTTGAGCGTTATTTTCATGGAAAAAGATTTTTCTCTGTCGAGTTCAAATTGTTATAAATGTTTGATCCTTCGAGCCAGATACAAGAAAAATTTTAACTTTTCCTTTAGCAAACACTAGTTTTCCGTAAAATATTGTGTCCACTATTCGCTTGTTCACATCGAACTAAGGTAAATAGTTGTCTTTGTTAACTACAGACGTTAGAAGGCTTCTTTAAAAACCTCTACAGTTCATTACCAGAGTTACTTTGTGGGCACCTTTTCAAGTTGCGAGCGCACGTTCTTTCCAAAGAGACATTTTGTTTAAGTCTCATTAAAAATTTTCACTTTAATTTTAAAAATATTGCAGCCCATTGAAGCTAAAAGAATTTCTCGATTTTGGGTCTTAACATAAGTAGAATCTGCATTGGCACTAATAGTATGACAATTTTTTAATCCGTTATTTCTGCCCACAAGGAACTTTTTTATTTAATTAATTAATGTGAATTATTTTAATAGAGGAGGATATAAACTTTTTAACTATTTAAAGTAATCGTTACACACATATGTATTTAATTTATCGAAAATTTTATATAGAAAAATGGTAAAAGTGACAATGACGCTGAAGGCGAACGGTTAATAAAAATTCCTCACTACTAGAAGTTATTTTGCAAGAGCCCTCGAGGGAATGGCGTATCAGGATCTAGTATAAAACGTTTGCTGCCGCCGTGAACGTGTAACATGGAGGCGTACATCACAAGCTTTCACAATTAAATGTGTTTTAATTTTCATTTATGAAAAATAATCTGTTTTGTTTTACAGGGAAAAAACTGGCAGCACACTGCTTTTTAAATAATCCTTAAATAGAACAAAATGTATTTTAATTTCCTGTAATAAATAATTCATTGTATTTAACATTAAAATTTTCATGAGCGTACAAAAAGTTTCTATAAAAACACTAATATATTTAATGTTACATATTTTTTATATCGTTCAGCTTCAGAAATATTAAATTCAGAACATTATTCTCTTCGTAAAGTAATAAATTCACATATCTTTTGTTCGTTATTTTTTATGTAAATATGTCGGCAGGCATGGTGACGGTCCACTTGCTGCTACCGTCGCCATTTAAATGAATCAATGTCATAGGTATACCAACACATATGGTGTTATTTCACATTATTGTTGGTATTCTGTAGGAGGTGAATTTTCTTCAGACCAGACATACTGCTACTGCTAAACTTAAGCGGCGAATTTATCATAGAATAATAAAACTTTTTATATGACCTTACCGAGTGTGCCTCAGGCAGTAAAGTCCCTTCACTTGGACCAGCGCTTATTTGGCATCTCTCTATGAAATACCACCGTACCTTCCTAGGTGAGAATATGCCTGCAGAGTGTAAAATTTCCCAAGGCGACAACCATCGGGGGCATTTTTCCGTGTAACTATGTCGGTGCTTGCTATAATACGCAGCCTGGGAACTAGTCACAGTTGCGAAATTCGTGTTCAACTTCATCTAAGTACTTTTAGAATTTAAGATTTATTAATAATATTTAAGGTATATGCGATTATGTAATATAATTGTTAAAATATAGGATTGAATTATAGAAACTTTGTAGAAGATATTACATTTAAAAAAATCTCATAATTTTTCTTTATACTTTAGTGAAAAATCTTTATAATAAGTATCTTTATAATGCCGCTCATCTTAAAGAACCTTCCACTAAGTAGTGGAAGGTTCTTTAAGATGTGCGGCAGTTTTACACCCAAATCACAAGAATTGAGGCATGTATTGATTTATATTTATATTTTAATAACTTTTGCCTGCGACTTCGCACGTGCCTCTTATTCTTGAGTGTTAAATGTGTTTTTATTATCTCATATGTTTTTAGGCGTTGAAATTTTCATTTTTATTTTTAAATTACCACTTGCACTTGGTAGTAATATATTTTTTGTAGATGAAAGGTACAAACCTTTTTTTAATAAAATCTTTTAATGTTTTTAATTGTTAATGCAAGTTACAACTGATAACATTACTAAGTTAAAGTAATGAAAAATAAAATAAGAATCAGTTTAAAAGGGAGGCGAGCACTGTGTGAGATGTTGTCGATACAATAGCCCGAGATGTATTCGGGAGTAACATCCCAGAAGTTGGGTGAAATACCTCCGTTAGATTTATACGGGAGCGGACACAATCCTTTTAGAGCGGGAACGGGGCCAGCCCGTGATTGCGTGGCACAACGTTGGCACCGGCTCTTATCTCTTTCGACGATGTTCACTATTACATACAAAACACAGTACTACACCTATCCCTAACTATTTCGACTTGTGTGTTTCCACACAAATATTACTTTTGTTACTTATTACCAATTGTTTTTAATATTATTATATGTATTTATAGTAATAAACAAAAAGTGAAAGGAAACAAAGAATGTTTTTCAAACATTTTTGCTTTTATGTCTGTCAGTACAAGCTATTCTTACAAATTCTCTCTCTCTCTCTCTCTCTTTCTCTCCCTTTATGTGCCTCTTCAGTCCTGAAGGTTAGCCGTCAAGATCCTGATCCGGTCCCTGTCAAGAGCCATTGAAAAGCTGCTCGACCGAAGCAATCCCAGTCCACTCCCGGATATTTCTGAGTCACGACTTTCTCCTTCGCCCAGCGGGTCTCTTCTCTTCCAGCTTTCCATCTATCGTGCCTAAGTACGGGACAATTACTGAAAAAAATTTCATCCGGTTTTCACAGATAGATTAAGTTTTGTATTGATCAACATGAAGGCTTTGTTTCATCGAAATCGCATATGTAATTAGTTGGAAACATAACAGCTAATAATATTGTAAATCTAGACATTAAAATCAATTCCCATTACCTAGGTTTAGGTATATATTAGGATTTATATTTAGAGATGACACCATAACTTGGTTCACTTGGTAGAACTCATTGAGGTTCAATTGTGAAGATGGCGTTCATTTCTTAGAACACAGTTTAAAATGAATATGAATATATTCATATTACAAGGTCGCACAGAAATTGTGTTTGTCGTATTTTAGGGTTTTAATCAAAATATTAATAATATTACTAGAAGCTAATCGTCAATAGTGAGGTCAATTACAAAATGGTCCCAGTGGCCAGTTCATTAGTCTTTAATTTCTATAGAGCTTGTTGCCAGGCGGGTTCAAGTTATGATTTGTTAAGCTAGGTCAGCCGGTAAGTTTCAGCTCCCTCGGATCGAGATCAGACTAAGCATTTACTAAGTTTGACAGCTCCGGGAATTCGGCGAAATATAAATTCATGAAACACTGTTTAATGAAATTAATAATATCACTTGCTCTAATTCACTCTACGTCAGAATATTATTTAGAGCGGATCCATTTTTTATATCCATACCTGTTACCTCAATAATAAGCAAACTTACAAGCTAAGACAATTTTATTTAGCTTTAGGCATTTCGAGAAACATAAAAGTTTGGCAAGAATTTTCCAGACCACATACTTTTGAAAATAATTACAAAGAGAGAAAGAGAGAAGAGAGAACCTTTTAAATCAAACAACGGGTGAAACCGCGGAGCGTAACTAGTATATAATATCTTAGTACATTTATTTTTCAAAAAATTCACCTTGCAATAGCTTCCGAATATATTTCTGTACTACTCAGGGCCTCTTTCTCAAACTACAAGTAATGTGTTGATTAGTTACTTTTAAAAATAATTTTCTGATTTATTGAATTATGCACTCGGTTTACTGCATCATTCGATAGCCGAATTTTTTTAATTATTTTCTATTTAATGTTTGGGACGTTTACCGTACAAACAAAGGGATATCAGCTCCATTATCCCCGGTTACCGGTGACTTTAAATGACAGGTTGGCCTACTTGACGTTTGAGAAATAGGCGCTCAGTATAGTATCATATAGTACTATACTGAATAGTATTAATATAATAAGGGCCTCTTTCACCAACTACAAGTAAAGTGTTCATTAGTTACTTTTAGAAATAATTTTATGTTTTATTAAATTATGCACTCGGTTTAGTGCATCCTTCGATAGGCATTTTTTTATTATTTTTTATTTAATATTTGGGACTTTTACCGTACAAACATAGGTATATCAGCTAAATTATTTGACAGGTGACTTTAAATGACGTTTAGCCTACTTGACAGATGGAGAAAGAGGCGCTAAATATAGTATATAGAATCAATATAATTAGTATTAAGTATAGTGTTTAGTGCATTAATTTATCTATTACGTGCATATATTCGTATCCTGGGTGGAACTCTTGACATTTTGAAACTCTGACGTTATGTAACCAAACCTTTCAGAGTAACCTATTATCTACTTGTAAGATGATACTCCCATTTGGTTCAAAGATTGAAGACGTTGTAAGAATCACGTTGTCTAACAAGGTGGACTGTGTTGATATTCGCAAAGGCAAAATTCAAGCACCTCTACCCATAGTTCACAATAACCTCTCTTCAGACCTCAGTCTGAAACACAAGGGATTTGCCGCATAGACAGGAACTACTTATACCACATCCGCTTTCTGCATACAGCTAGCCTGGATCCGTCCAGACTGATTCATATATATTATAAAGCAGGTATGGTTGTGTAATATGCACCAAATATTGACCAAGAAGTAACGACACAGTATATGCAATCACATATCCATTGTGATGCAAATGACATCTAAATTGCTTGTGAAACGACTAAAAACCGTTCTACAAAACAATGTAGCATTGAAAATCAACTTTTTTTCAAATGTTTTCAATATTCATTCCAATAGTCTGAGTTATGGATTTAATTTGTGTTGAAACTAATTTCTATTTATTACTCGTATACAATACTTATGTTACGTGGTGTATGATGCTTATTTTAAAAATTAATATTTTTATTTCTATTATTTAAATGTGCTTGAAAAAGAGATATAAAGAGAGAAAAATAATATCGGGTGGAAATGATGACTATGTTGGTGTGAGTCAATGGCTACGAATTCGTAGGCAATCGAATGATGGCATCCCGGAGGTATCAGGGGGTAGTTTTAAAGGGAGCCCGTAAAGGAGGACGGGGCGGTCCCATGGGACCCTTCCATCCACTGCTAACGACAACGCACACTGAAATCTTAACACAGTTTTTAATATATTGTTTCTAATTTTAACTACCCAAATTTTTTGCAGAGATTGTATACTACCTATACCTAAAGTTTAGGTAGTGGCAGCCCCTTTAAAGAAGACCACCGTGAAATAACAGCATGTGTGCTATTGTGATTCGATGAGTGAGTAAGGGATGTCAGAGCCCATTTCTCTATCTTTTCAAAATTCCTTATCCACAATCCCACTATGATGGGCAGTGCGTTTACAGCACTTGTGGCGTTACTTGTGTTAAAGGTACCATCAACTGGACCATCAGACTGTCTGCCGAATCTAAACCAACCTAACTGCTATATACAACGAACTGAATGACAAGCTATAAAAACTGTTAATTTAAGTTTACGCAAAGTTAAAGGTTTATCAAAATATGACTATGGTAAAAACTTTGATTGATAGAACTTTTCGCTGTACACAGATGAACCCTGCGGGTTTTCGTGGCCTATTAGATGTATATATATGTATCTTATATAATGATTAATGCTTGTGAAGTACATAAAGAGAGGTTCTCGAATGTCCTCCTTTATTTTGTTGTTAATGCGCGTCATCCCTTATTCGGCCAATACGGCCAACTGCCTAATAAATTCCTAAGAAAAGACCTCGACGAAATGGATGCTTATCACGAACCGGCTCGGTTTCTTTCCTTCACTACTTAAATAGCCCTGTTTTTGTCTTTGCAAAGGGTGGAGGTCTCTCTCTGTGTGCGATACGGCGAACACAAAATATTTTATCTTATATTTATTACTTACGTGACTATTCGGGCCTCTCGAATGATGCTATATTGTCACATATGATATGAGAGAACGCATATTGAGAATAGATTTGACAATTTCACCCCATTGACGCATGTGAGCTCATTAGGTGACGAGGCGTTTGAAGTCAATACAATTCACACTCGAACTAAAAGAGTTCATATTCAATTCTTTTAGGAAGTGAAACTATAGTCTCAAGGCAAGGAAGTATCAAATTGGTTGACGTTAGATCTTTATAATTCTTTATAAAAAAAACAAAAAGTTTCATGAAAATCAGTTAATTCGGTTAAGAGTTATGAAGGAACATACATATATACATACAATACCTACACTTACAGGTTTATTATTAGTATAGATGGATAGCCTATTATGTTACTCGCTGATAATGTAGCTTTTTATAGGTAAAAGAATTTTTTAAATCGGTTCAGTAGTTTTTGAGTTTATTCATTAAAAATCTTTTCTCTTTATAATATTATAAGGCAAATTCTTATGTTCAAAATAACATTTTTAAGGTTCTCTTACGCTCACGCCAATTCGCCGAAATGGTTTATTTTGGCAGTAAAAGCATTTCTTTTTATCCACCGTAATAAACAAAACTTTTGGGTGAAATTTTGTAATTGGTAGTGAAAACAGTATCGAAATTCTTCGTAACTTCGAAGAAATAAATGAAAAAATAAAGAGAGAGCGAATAATTATACAAACTTAGTCTCTATTAGGTTCTTCTATTTACAGGAAATACTGGGAAATATTGTTAAATGATGGAGTTATTGTAAGATAATACAGTTTACACATACCCTACTGGTGTTTGGCATATCTTTAAAGATTGTTTCTCTTCTTTGTCAAGCAAGTTTTCTTACATCATTTTCCCTTACAGTTGGATCCGTATGTGATCATTATCATCCACAAATGAAAGTGAAAAGATTCAAAGATGCAGACAAAAGTTGGAACCGAATTTGTGTCTACCATACAGGAAGCAGAGTGATCCTTTATTTTGCTATTACTGCTATATAACTGCTCTATTTTACCCAATCTATGGCTGTTTCTTGAAAAGATATTACTAGGGTAAAATGGGTTCGAATCTCGTTCGAATTAGAATAATGTTTAGATTAGAAATAATATTAGAATATTAGAATCTTTATTACAAAATAACAACAATTTTTTGAAGATATGAGAAGTTGTCTAATCTGAAAACAACAGGAATCTCAATGAAAAGAAGAAATTGAGAAGAAAAATTACGTTTGAGATTTTTTCATTAAAAATTTGCTAAGCCTAAGTGTTAGCAGGATTAATTAATAGCATTTTATATTTGGAAGCGCAAACATTTTCTGAAGGCAAATGCTCCAACAATGGAAAGTGAAAACAAGGAGTAAGTCATAAATCAGCGAATGAAATTCGCGAAAATAATGAGCGCGGACAAAAACAATGAAAGAGTTAAGGTACACCTCCAGGGAGAGGTAGAGAGACGAGAACTCAAATATAATCTAGCGTTAATTCCATTATTAAATTGTTTGTGAAGGCGAGATAACCGTAACTCTGGTTTAAGTTGAGTTTAACGAGGTCAACGGATCTGCGGCTCGTGATTGCAACTGTTTTTAAAGTGAGCCGACTCGCGGAGACAAACTTCGCGTTGCTCGACGGAGCTTCTCTATTAGTGGCCCACTATTTGCTTTACTTATATTTTCTTCAATTTTATTGCCACTTTTGAGATTTTCAAAAGTAATTTTAACTAATCGCATTTTGCACACGGTTATTGTATTAAACATATACGGGCTGGAATTTTTAACCGCAATTTATCAGAGCATACTGCCAGGGTTTTTACACATGTGCACTATGGACTAGTTTTATACAGAGCGCCTACAATGACTTAAGGGTCCAATATAATAACACCTTCAGGGTTTTAATGAAACTCCCACGTTTCTGTAGCGCATCTGCAATGTTTGCGAATGCTGGTGTAGATGACTTCTATGCCATTATGCGAAAAAGAAGTGCATCCATTGTGTGCAGGTTGCGAGGGAGTTCCAACGAAATCCTGAAGTTGATAGCAGACAGAATGGATGGGGCGGTCTTTAACCGATACACTTATCTACATTTTAGTCGCTAAATTGATGTTTATAATTATTATCTAATTAGTTAGTTGAAAATGTAAATAGTTAATTAGTTAGTTAATTTAATTTGTTACTTTTTATTTTTTACTCTGTATGGACTAATTTGTCTGAAATAAATAAATTATTATTATTATTATTATTATTATAAATACTAAAAGATATATAATTTAAGTAAATATTTATCTTTGAGTGGATACGCCAAATAATCTAGATTCTATAACAGTCTTTTATATCGATGTAAGTTGAGAAACAAAAAATATACGAGTATCTTCGAAAAATCTCAAAACTTGTCACAAAGTAACACCATTTTACTACGGTATATCAAAGCACATGTCAAATGTACAATTAAAAATACAAGCAAATAATAAAATACTATTCAGAATTCAAATATTCTCTAATATTAATGAAAACATTCTCGTTCAACCATTTACACAGCTCTAATTTAAATGCTTTGGTAGATGTTTGATTAACTCTATGATTTGAGTTAAGCAACTTAATCAGACATGAAAATGAAAAATGTAAAATAGAAGAAAGAGAGTGAGAATAACAAACGAAATAATGCAAGAGATTTTTATACAGTAATTTTATTTTGTAAAAATTAAATAGATTTAGCGCCTGTTTCTCAAACGTCAAGTAGACCAAAATGTCATTTAAAGTCACCTGTCACCGGGAATAATTTAGCTGATAAACAAAGGTATGTTTGTACGGTAAACGTCCCAAACATTAAATAGAAAATAATGAAAAAAATTCGGCTATCGAATGATGCAGTAAACCGAGTGCATAATTCAATAAAACAGAAAATGATTTCTAAAAGTAACTAATCAACACTTTACATGTAGTTTGTGAAAGAGGCCCTAAGAATAGTTATGGTGCAGTAGCAAAATAAACAGGCTTTTAAACTATAATTGAAATTTTAAATTTTTAAATTTGTAAAAAATATAAAATCGTTTAAAAAATGTTACATGGACAAACATTAAAGAGAGACTTCTAAAGTTCTTTACAGTATATAGTTCTTTATACTAACTAACTAATAGTCAGTTGTTTTAAATATATAGTTTACTAAATAGTTAGTATATAGTAAACTTTTACAGTATATAGTTATATCACAGAGAACTCGATGTCAAAACTTGTGCATATCAGTTAGTCCATCAGAAACATGTGCCGGTTTCGGGTCACAAACCAAGTAATAAATTCCATATTTTAGTTGACTAACCCAATTAAGACTTAGCCTTATTAAGACTGGCTTTTTTCTTCCTTCATTACCTTATCCGTCAATCTTTGTATACATAATTTAATACATCGCTTTCTTAATGTTCTTGATAAAGCAATTTATAAAAAAAACTCAAACTTATTTCACTCACAGTATTTAAATTTACTAGATTATTAGATAGACTAACGACTAATTTGTTTTTATAAATTAGAATTTAAAAATTTGGAGCGCAAATAGACTCAAAAAAGCACCGGCTAAACAACGAAAAGCAATCTCGGTCTTTTAAATCTTTAATCCTTTTAAAGTAAAGTGGAATTAAAATACTGCCGATCTTTTAGAGACTATTCACCCTTAAAACTAAAAAGTAACGTAAATTACAGTAATTAGATGTATTTAAAATGAAATAAAATGAAATTAATGACTTTTAGTAGTTACATAGGGCACATTGAGTTACGCAATCATGAACCGGCAGGCCATTACATAAAAAAAAATTATGATAAATGGTAACAACATTTCGTTTTCTTCAAAGACGCCGCGGTTATTTTAATTGATGGTCATGTAAAGGCATTAATAAAGTGCGGTAAAGGTGAGAGTGCCAATAAAAGGGTCCATAAACGCGGTAGTGCTCGTAAAACAACTACTTTGGTTACAATCATCAAACAGTTATGTTTAATATCGGTACGTACGTCGTTGTATCATTCGCCGGAGTTATTAGTCGTCCTGTGGCGTTACTGGGTTGTAAAAAGAATTACCGCACCATGTCTTTGGGGGTTATATTCCACTTGGTTTTGTCACGCGACTTCGTCCGCGTAACTTTATAAAATACTAGCTGGCGCCCGCGACTTCGTCGAAAATAGTAAAAAGAAAAAAGTAGCCTATCCTGTGTCCCGTACGTCTAAATGTTTTTCTACCAAGTTTCATGAAAATCAGTTAATTCGTTTAAAAGTTATGGAGGAACATACATACATACATATAGAAAAAATTCTAAAAACGGTCAATTTAAATTCAGTATCATATTTATATACAGCCTATAAACACGATATTTCTGAAAACAAAGTAACTTACTCCATGACCAACCCTCACAGATTTATTATTAGTATTGATTGATGATAACCTATTACTCGTTGATAATAGCTTATCCCAACAGTGAAAGAATTTTTCAAATCGGTCCAGTAGTTTCGAAGCCTATACAATTCAAACAAACAAACAAATATTTTCTCTTTATAATATTATTATATTAGTATGTATAGATAAATGCAGTGATAAAGTTAACTGATTTTAAATTTATAATCTACTAGCTGGTGCCCGCGACTTCTTATATACTATATACTATATACTAAAACCTTCTTGAATCACTCTATCTATTAAAAAAACCGCATCAAAATACGTTGCGTAGTTTTAAAGATCTAAGCATACATAGCGACAGACAGCCAGCGGGAAGCGACTGTTTTATACTATGTAGTGAAGTAGAAACCTAGATGGCACTACGATGGCGCTAGACAGTTGGTTCTTTATTTTTTTCATAAGGTTGATAACCTGCTTACCTACTGTCATCAAAAAGTTGATAAATTATTGTTTAATTTAAACATTCCTATCCATAAGAGGGAGGATCAATCCGCCACCAAAAAGTGTTTTTAGAAAAAAATAAAATTGATGGCTTTCATAACAATTTCCGCCAGTGTTTTTAATGTCTAAGAAAATTTAAAAATGTATATAAAAAGCCTCTATTATAGCGGCTTCTGAATAAGTTTGGATTTATAAGAATAAATACGTTGTAACTAACGACTAGGGTAACCCCACGTCTCGCTCATTTATTCAAACTTATGTATGGTACCGACGACCGGAAGGCTTATTGGACTCGTTTGGATCTTATAGAAGTATGGTTAGAGAAATGGGAAAGGAATACGAAGTAGATAATAATGTTAACTTGATGTAACTTAATTTAATTTTGAAGTGGCCACGTTTCGAAGTCATGAATTGTAACCACATTCTTTACAGAAGTTTTCCTTCGTGATATATCAGGCTGACGATTCACTTGATGGTAGGTGGCTACCGTCGCCAATAACACAAGCAACTCAACAGGTTTTCAAGTGCGCTGCCAACAATAGTGGGATTGAGGACAGTAAGATTAAGGATAGGGATTGAGGATAGTGGAATTGAGGAAATGGGCTCTGGTATCTCTTTCTCACTCACTGAAACACAATAGCACATATGCTGTTATTTCACGGTTGTCAGACTAGTTGGCCAAAGACTGCGAAACGCAGTGCCCTGACACCTATCTCCAGAACCAGACCAGAGCCAACTTTGAAAAGTTCATTTCTAAAAGTTGACTGACGGGTACGAAACCCGGGACCACTGGAGCAGACCGTTAAGGTAAACACCTTAACCTCTCACCCAACGGGTTTATTCAACGGGTCGTCGTCGTGTTTCTGAGAGTGAGAAAGGGATGCCAGAGACCATTTCTCTATTTCTTTTCTTTTATCATACTAAGCTCAACAGACCACATACGGCATCTTATTAAGTTTTTTGAGTTAATTGGCGATTATATACATTTAAAAATCGTATTGAATTGTTATTGAAATATTAATTTAAATTGTAAAGAGAAGAGTT
Organism: Synanthedon formicaeformis; assembly: GCA_945859745.1. Taxonomy (NCBI): domain Eukaryota; kingdom Metazoa; phylum Arthropoda; class Insecta; order Lepidoptera; family Sesiidae; genus Synanthedon; species Synanthedon formicaeformis. Next base: position 446,238 of record OX243968.1, on the reverse strand, counting down.
CCACATATCAAATATCAGCACACAGTAGGGTATCCTGTCCCCGCAGAGTAGGGTTGCTTTAAAAGGTCTCCTCCTAACATTAAAAATGTGCATCTGGTTAAGGACGCGGTGCGTGTCCAACAATTTGTCTCCCTTAACGTCACGTGAAATATTCACTTGATTCCGCACAAAACGTGAGCTGTTTCAAATGATTTCTCCAAGGTATACGCGCTTTATTATTTCACCTTTAATTTCTTATTTAGTGCCTGAAGCACTAAACGTAATTGTATTTTTGGTTCGTATTCTATATATCATAAATAAATTGTGTTATTCACATGATAAAATCAAGAAATTCTCGTCAAAAAAAGAGTTTTATGTGATGATGGATTGAAATGGGCTATTTAAAAGGTTAATAACGTAGATGGAAGCAAACAGAAAGGTTAGTGACATGCTATCAGCGCTTGGACTGATATGAGTCCAATGAACTCAGTATTTATTTATTAAAACATTTACTCAAAATCCACAGTCCTCAACATACAATTTACAGACAAAAAAAAACATACCTATCAGCCAATCGTCGGCCTAACTCGTTAACTTGCTAAGTCACATTTTGCATAGTTTTCAGGAGAAAGAAAAATTACATGACAAAATGTGCGTCGCATCAGACATGTGAAACTTAGGATTTAGCAGGTTTTCTTGTGAAAATTTGTTATCAGTCAGAAAGCAGTTTTTCATTTATGAAATTTCTCACCTTTTTAGTTTGATAAGCGTCGTTATTCCTTCACCAAACGGTAGGTAATTGTCTAAACTTGTCCAAAAGTATAAAAAGTGAAATTTGCCAAAAATGGATTTAGCGGGTTAACGAATTAGGCCGACGCAATTAAGGATTTTACATTTCTATAAAAATACATAAGTATCATTCAGTCGCTCAAAGGATACTGTCTTGCATTCATGTGATACGTTAAAAATATATTTGTCTACTCTTTCCATGTAGGGATGAGTATAAATGTATACAGTTTTATGAGGCCCATTTGTCTATTAAGAAATGTAAGAACGTACCGTGTCTTTCTTTTTGCTTCCATTTACGGTTAATAGGTGAAAAGTTGTTTAATATTGAACGTGCAATTCAGAAGAGATGCCACTCGTTCACATGAGACAACGGTCACTTCACTTTCACCCGTCATCGGTACACCAATCAACAAGTCAACAGCAATTCAGCCTACGAGTGTAATCCAACAATTCGTTCACGTAACACGACGCGACTCGTTTCATTTCCGGTTTGTAATCGACTTCCGGTGGCCCGTCACCCGTCGGCCATCATGGAAGATTAATCAAATATTAACGATATGCCGTCCATCTGTAAACAGGTTTATTTATGGACATATTATAACGTGGAAAAGGACCGTTGAAAACATGACAGAAATGTCCTAGAAACATTTTAAATAAAAGGAATAGTGTCTACTCTATTTATACCGTATGTATAAATAGTACCTTATGTTACCTTAATATTACCGTATGGTTAAATGTAGCTGTCTCTAGTACGTTAAAACGTATTTTTAAACGTACATACATTGGTGACGGAAAATTTACTTTATAGCTTTTATCTATTCCTTGTTGTCAGGGGAACGTTAATTTTTCCCTGTATGAAAGGTACCATATATAATGTTCAGTATCCCTGACAACGTCCATACAATATTTCAAGAAGATCATTTGGGTAGTGAAGGCACGAAAGCGTAATAAACAATGAAAGTATTAGCTGACATTTCATAGCAATTATGTACACAGAACAGTAGAGTTAGCGCCTCTTTCACCAACGTCAAGTAGGCTAAACCGTCACTTAATGTCACCTGTCACCGGGAATAATTTAGCTGATATACTTTTGTTTGTACGGTAAACGTCCCAAACATTAAATAGAAAATAATAATAAAAATTCGCCTATCGAATGATGCAGTAAACCGAGTGCATAATTCAATAAAACAGAAAATGACTTCTAAAAGTAACACGTTACTTGTAGTTTGTGAAAGAGGCCCTTAGTGATATGCATTTAAATCATTATAATAGTCCCTAATAAATCTAAACGCTCTCAGATCTTAGATCTATGCTGTCTAACTGCTTTTAGATTTAGATTGTGTAAAAGTGCAATAAACATATTTTTAATTAAATTACTCGAGCACTATCAAAAGCTGAAAAAAAAAAACTTGCGTATGTGTGTGCTAAAAGTCCGACAAGTATTTGAGAGCGTCATTAATTCAAGCATAATGCACCACTTTCAAGTTAAGGAAGTAGGCCATTTGGTGCTTCATTTATACTTTTTATACAAGATTTTTTTATTGTATAAGTAGGCGTTCGTCTATTGAAACAGATCTTCGCAAGTTCGCAGCCAACCTTAGGTGTTTTAAGTTATATAATAGGCACTCCAAACAATGTTGGTAAAAAATGGATTTTTTTAATAAATACAATATAATAATGTTTACAGAGCAACAGGATAAAACATTTATTTCGCTTTAATCTAATCAAATGGAGATAAATACTGAAAAAAGATAGCTTGTGTTCGGCAAATTAAATCGAAAAGTTACTTCGCATTTAATAATAGGACTTACGTGACGAGTACGAACATACAAAAATAAACTCCAATGACTACAGCGATTGAATACAAATTGAAATGAATTGCCGGGCCTCAATGGATCCTTCCAATAAGTGCTGAAAGCAGGAAAATTTGTGTCGTATCGGATTTTAATTTCTTTGCTAAAGAATTAATGAGTTTGCTTTCCTTTCTTGCGTTTGTTGATCCATGCGTAGAAGTATCTATTCAAGCATTTCCGTCGGTACTTTAGGTTCGGATAGAGGTCATGGTATTTACGGGAATTCAAAGAAATAAATTTACCAACGTCCACAATAAAAACAAAAACCGAAAGGTGGACACACAAACACATTTCATTAGCGAACTAAAGATTTTTTGCAAATATTTATGCTCGTCAGAGAATATTGTAGTTCCAAGCAAACTTGTATGTAGATTGACCTTCATCTATAAAGATAAGCAATACCATGAGTAGATTCGCTGTTGACTCTGAGGGGATAATTGACTTTAAACAAGATTTCGAACACGGGAGGCTGTGACATCGAAATAAGAAGACGATGTGCCATCACTAGATCTGCGGTTGAGAGACTGAGAAGGGTTTGGAGTGATAAGAGAATTACGAAAACGACCAAGACCCGCCTTATGAGATCCCTTGTATTTCCCATTTTTCTTTACGGGGCTGAAACCTGGTCCCTAAGACTTCAAGACCGTAGAAAAATTGACGTACTGGAGATGTGGTGCTGGAGACGCCTCCTAAACATCCCGTGGACAGCGTTTCGTACCAATAATTCAATACTAACCGAACTTAAAGTTAAGGACAGGCGTTCGTCGATTGTGCTATTACGAATACTAAAGTTCTTTGGCCACATCTCCAGGAATGAAAATTCTATGGAACGGCTTGTGGTTCAGGGTCGGGTGGAAGGCAAACGCCCAAGAGGTAGATCGCCTACCCGCTGGACAGACGTGATAAAATGCGCAACCGAATCTACTTTAGTACAGTGTGTTCGTGACGCAACAAATAGACAAAGGTGGAGAAGCATCGCAGGGGCGGCTATACGCAGCAAGGAGGGTGAACACGACCATCCTCCGTGTACATCATCCGCACGACCACGACCACTCTGACAAGAGTGTGCGACTGACAAGAGTTTTTGTCTGCCTGTTTAATGTTTTCGTTTCTTAATTAAGTATTTTGTTATATTTCTCATGTATGTAGCTTTAAGCTTTAATGAGGATAAAGAAATATAAATTTATATAAGGTGAAGACAGGAAAATGTGTAGTACTTAGAAAACCCTCTAATTCACTCATCTAAACGCAACCGTACAAAGATGGCTGTTTCATCGTAGTTATTATTCAAAAGAATGATTTAAAGGTTTCTTGCCAGTTGCTAAACGGGCTGGAATAAAGGTGGTTTCTTATAAGTGAATCAACTGACCAAAAAAGAAGGTAGTGGTACTTATTATATAGGCGTAACATTCCAACAAAACATTATAGTAGTGAGTATATTTGAGTTTGCTTTGTGTTTCGCTGACTATTTCACTCTAACACAAATACGATATTTATTCAGGAACATTGTACCATAACTCAAATCGAGGCTCCTTCACTCCATATGTTTGAAATTGTTTTCGTCCAAATATCCGTTCCCAACAAAGTTGCTTTCAGACGCCGTGCCTTTCTGTGTGCCACCGTGTTGACTTTCACTTAAAATGTTTCCACAAGCCTTTGTTGCTGGAAAATCATCTAAGTTAAAAATTCTCGATGCAAGACGTATTAGACTCACATGCACTCGGCAATGGACCTAAAACTCTTCGAATAAGGTCCACATTCGATCTTGGTTAAAAGTAAAATATGATTTTTCATATTTCCTTTAAACAAATTGGAATGCGAAAATGCTGCTTGGTTGTTCCTAACTGTTCTTTGTTAGTGGTAGTTTGCTGAAGTTATCTACTCCGTTTCCGGTTTTATACAAATGGTAAGCATGGTTAAGAATAAATCGTATTCCTATCGTCATGAGATGTTTTTAGTAGCGGCGGAAAATTTTTCTTCTTTTTTTATATTACAGTGTGACAAGCAGGACGACGGACCACTTGACGGTACCTCTTAACGGGTTTCTGTGTACTGTTCTACCAACCCAAACACATTAGAAGCAAAAATTCATAAATTCGAGTATAAATAAAGATATCGTGAAGTACATTTATTCCAGTCTCAAAATTCTCGTTATGACGAAAATGAAAGTCTAATATTGACGTATTTAGACAATGTGCCACAAACGAGTCTACAGGTTTCTCCCAAAAGAAACATCTCGCCAGCTCCTATTTCATTAGGAAGTCAACACAGTTCAACTTTATGTAATTTGAATGTCCAGTGGACTCACAAAGAGTCGGGATCCTCTCGTCCTTCGGCAAACACATTGTGCAATATCCCCTCAGGGGCGACAAGCAAACGTTGCACGCTAGACAAATTTCCTTACAACCCTTATACGCGCCGCTCAAAAAGCAACCCTAAACTCATACGCATACATTTTCAATTGGGTTGGATAAATTTGTTCGACCCTCCACTACTTAATGTGGCGTGTTAGAGACACTTCAAAAAGTTTTTGTATCACATACCGCGATTTTCAAACGATGACTAATTTCATCCGCCGTTAGCCATTTTACATCGGAACGGCTGTCTTTTAATGTTTCCTTACTATTTGTCATATTTTTTTTAGGTTTGTGGCAATTACAATGCTTGTTTAATTGTTAACAATTTTAATATTCTTAACAAGTAATACATTTAAATTAGGTAAGAATAGATTTTAGATGCGCCTGTGCTCATTAATATCATCAATCAAAACTGTCACCATAAAAGAGCCTTGACAAACAATTTTTAAAATTTATTTCAGTACTAGCGACTCGCTCCCGGCTTCGCCCACGTCTGATCGCTACCAAACTTCACAGGATTACCCGCTGGACTAATCTGAAGATTGTCTGAAAGTTTTATCAAAATCGATTCAGCGGTTTTAGAGTCTATAGGAAACATACTCACACACATCGCCTTTTGTATATTAAGAAAAAGATTTATTGTAAATTTAGTTGTTCACACAGATTGATCTGATTTTGTTAGCCAGTTACCAACTTTTGTTGAACTGAAGAGTTTGTTTGTTTGTTTATTTGGTTGTACGTGCTAATCTCAGGAACTACTGGTTCGAATTGAAAAAAAAAAATGTGTTGGATAGTCCATTTATCGAGAAAGGCTATAGAGAACGCGGATGAAGTCGCGGGCACCAGCTAGTAATACTATATAATTTTACCTAGCTTTTGATGTTCACCCATAGTCTCTTCAATTATAAAGTTGCTACAGTCGACTGCTAGTCTTTAAATTAAATGTGATTTTGAAGCTTAAATTTTAATAAATCAGACGACATTTAATATAATAGATTTCACACCTGGTAAAAAAAATTATGAATCAACATATTTTCTTCTACAAAAAAGTTATTTCAAATTTTTTTAGTGTCTATCTAAATCAGAGATATATTATTTCGATGATCTAAATGTATTTTTTTAAAAAAGGAATTGAGTATGTAACATTTTTGCCGGTTTTCAAATGTAAGAGTCGATGGAAATAACCTCCAAGATGCAGGCGTGGTTCAACAAAGTTCACCTTTGCCTACATAAATCTAAGTCGGGAGCGTTCGTTTACCTATAAAATCCACCATTTTCACCCACAAACAATATTTATTTTACTGGTTACTGTTATTATAAATAAACCTGTGTTACATAGAATACTTTTTTCTTAGTAATAAGTTCCCATGGGATAATCGTTTCAAATGATTGGGCGCATTGCATCTATTTATAACTTGTTCTCAATAATTCGTCTAACAAGGTAATGTGCGGTTAATGTAGGGTGGTTCCGGGAAATTTGCAAACGGATAAAGGTTCCTGTGAATTAATCGCATGGGTGAAGCCGCAGGCGAAAGTTGTTTTTTTTTTTGTTACAGACGATTTAGATTTTGTAGTTTATTTTGTTTTGAATCTGCTTTTTCTAGATTAGTCATTATTTCATTATACTTGTTAAAACGGACTACGACTGGAGCTTACACCTTATTACGAACGAAATAACATTTATCCAAAAAAATAGAACGCATAACATAACGCATTCGAGTGACAATAATTCTGATTTTTACTCTTATAAATTTTCATAGCACGAGCTAGTATACATATACAAATGCAAATCGATCACCAATAAACTCCAAAAAACAAAAAAAGAACTTTCGTTTGAATTTACTTTGAAAATAGAGTTAAAGTTATCTATTATTACCAAATTATTACAGATTTCTCTCGTTTGGTATTTTTACTTAAAATATTTTCAACAAAACTCTTTAATTATTAAATTTACAATCCGTCTTATCTTCATTTCAATTTTTTTTTATTAAAGAATAAAATAAGTATTGCCCAGTATACATGATATTGAGTCGAGTCGATATGCAGAGCTCAATATAATGTACGGGAAACGTGTTCAATGGATCGCGTTTTATGTCCAATTCTCTAAGATGTATACCGATTTTACGACAGCGCGATATTCCATGAATTTTATTGACTTTATATCATTCATACCCTTGTCCAATTGGCGTGAGATCACTTCAAGATCCCATTATGAACATTTGCCCTATTTTAACTATGTAGCTATTAAAGTTTTATTGAGTCATCGATTATTACAATAACAATAGATGGGATATTTATGTCGAGTTAAAGAAATTATGACGAGTCTCTTTGACCCGAATGGTTGCGGTGCTTGCTTTGATGCTCTAGGATTCCGGGTACGATTCCCGGTACAGCTAAGAAATGAATTTTTCATAGTTACCTTTGGTCTTGATCTGGCAAGTAGTAGCAGGTCGTATTTCCATGACCTCAACCTCCTCAAGCTGATACTACAGCATCAAGTAGTCTGCGGAATACTCAAATCCTCACCAACTTACAGGAACGTGTTTGGGCTCTTTAGAATGGTCTTCAATGGAATGTCGGGGCTAAATTATTTTTTTTATTTATACACAAGTTAAATAAGTTAAAATATGAAAGGGTTCTGATAGTTGTAAATGTAAACCTTTTGAAATGTACGAGAAATAGTGCAGTGTGATGTATTCATATTTTATTTTGCAATTTTCTCTTCCAATAAAGTAAGAATTTCTCTTATAAAATTTCCTTTGCCGATATAAAATATTTATACGTAGGTAAATATCAGTTAAGCCAAATACCTTGTTGCAAATATTTCAAATTAAATGAAATCATTTATTTGCATGTAAACTCGACAAATATAGTGCTTTATCACCCTAAGATTGAACATTCTTTGTATGTTTTAGAATGATAAGATCTGTTTTCCTCTGAAAATTCAAAGTGACAAATATGTCAATCAGTAGTCAATACCTATTTGAAATCTAAGCCTTAGCGAATTTTGAAATGAATGGAATTTGTTATCGAAACTGATAAAGCACTTTTCTGGTCGGCCATACATGGGTGTAAAAACCAGATACCATAGATGAAACAACGTCCCAGCATGTACTACCACATTTGGTCTGCAAAAGTAATAAATTTACATTATCTATTAACTATATTTTACTTTAAACAAATCGCAGACGTTTTTGTTAATTTATAATTTAGTTTATATTACAGTAATAATTTAATGCAATAAAACTTGTTATTGTTATACCTCGTATTATTGTTACTAGTTTCGTCTTATTAGTTCGTATTATTGTTACATAGCAAACCGAGAAATGAATCTATAGACTTGGTTGCAAAAAAGTTCTTTTTTCTAATTAAATAAAAATGTGATTGATTACGTAAAGGATAAATGTGGTTTATTATGTATAATATTAGTGAAAAATTATCTAACTGATGAAGAAAACCTCACACAAATCTATTGTGTGGTTTAGAAGGCGTTAGCTTATATACAGACAAAGAAATTGCCAGATTTACAGCCTAAATTTAAAAATAATATGATAGATGGTTATATTAGACTTTATTATAGCTTTAAAGAATTTTATAGTAAAGCAAATCAATTCATTTATTCATTACATTAAAACTTATTAGTTAGAAAAATACATAACAAAAACATTAATATTAGCTTTTGCCCATTTTGAACATATTGTTGTCACAGAGCTTTGGTGTAAACAGGCACGAAGTTTAATTAAATAAATACAGAGAATCGTTATCGAGAAGATAGAATTAATTAAGGGAATAATGAAGGGCGTAACACGTTGGAAAAAGGTTTGAAATCTCTTCCGTAACATGTCCAATAAAATAGGATATTAACCCGTTCCGTTACATTTACACGGTCATAAGTTTCAGATTAAAAAAGGGGGGATGCGCAATGAATGGGAAGGAATCGCCGGCCGGCCGTCCGATGAGAAGGGTCGCCATTGTCGTGCCCGACCGGTCGCTCTAACCTACAACCTCACACTGCGTACCCACTTCGACAACTACGACTGCCTCATTTTTTCACTTTATTTATAAAAGGAACACTTGCAGCTTAAATTTTGCTTAAGCTTAAGCTACCCGTTTGGGGGCAGTAACCATCACCCCGTACAGAATGCCACCGTTCCTAATCCCTCAGTTTTCAATAGTTCCAAGGTCCGCAGCACACTTGCTGCAACACCTATGGCGTCGATGGTAGCCAGCTATCATCAACTTAAAAATAAACATTTGAATAAACCAGTAAAAATCTTTTATAAATTTATTTAAGTGTCTACTTATTTCTATACTAAACATGATTTCCACAAACTAATAAAAGCTTTGCATATTTGAAACTTGTTCCTTATCTTTATTAGAATAATCATTGACAGTCTCTGAACCCTGGACATAGACTTCTCATGGTCTTCCAAAGCATGTAAATAGTATCCCTTATATTCCAGCAACTTTACTTTGTCGTTAAAATTCTCTATTGTAAGTAATAGATCAAACACAAGAACGTACAAAACTGATTCCCGCCAGAATGTACGCTTAGATCTTTTAAATTAAGCTACGTAACGGAATTTAATGCAGTTTTATAAAAATTTCACAACAATAACTTCGCCCGTGCAAATCCGGGAGCAGATCGCTAGTAATTGTTATTTGACACCGGTACTAAGATTTTCTTTAGTTCCCGCACATGCCTCCTCTAGAGAGGACGTGTATGATTATGAACTACATTATATATATGACGTCATACGTCTTTGTTACTATTACAATTAGTTTTTATGTAAAGTTCGGCAGGTAGGCTTACGGTCCATTTCATAGTAGGTATCAACTCAAGCAACGCTATATTATGTGTTGAAAGTGTGTTTGTTGATGATCCCCTTAGCCGAATGGTGGAGATGCTTGCTTTAACGCTCTGTCTCAGGGTTCGGGTTCGATTACAAAAATACCTGCATAACTTCTCTTTTTGAAGTCATTTTCTTTTCTAAGAGCTTGAAATGCTCAAAAATATTCTTCAGTGAACTTAGTGTGTACGCGTAGCAGTACAATAATAATTTGACCCATGTTTCGCTGTCACACATCTCATCCAAATGTTATTACGGGCGGTGGCTACCTCGCGCCACACACGATCGCCCGAATCGGACACTTGTCAAACTATTTTACAACTTATTATAAAGACACTAAAGTTTTTTATTAATCCGAGTACTGCTTCGTCTAAATTTTTGATCTTACTAACCAAATATAGTGCAAGAAACTAAGTAGAAAGTGGGCAGCATGTCTAGTAGCTAATAAAATAAAGCACAGTTCTTTTGGGTTTTGCTGCCTTGAAAAAAGACGCCAGAGCCCATTCATTTATTGGGTTATTAAGCCAAAGAATAAGTATTAGGAGGAAATAGGCCTTTGCAATCCATACTTACTCACCGAAACATAACAGCATACTTGCTGTTATTTTAAGGCTGTCTTCTATACATATATGAGTAACTGCGAACACAGTGTGCCTTTCTACTATAACAGTATTTTCAGTATTCAGTTTCAGTATTTTCTGAAATATTTTTTTCTGTGTAGAATTCTAATAGGGGTAGAATTTCACTATATAATATTTAATAATAATCATGCAAGAATCATGTGTCCAAGAAGACATCAAATTATCAAAATTAATCATCACATAAAAATACAAAATTAAGGAATATGAACATTTCTATTGCAGTATTCTCTTTTAAAGAATTATCATTCAGAATAAGCATACAAGCCTAAAGGGAAATCATCTTTTATGCTATTGTAAATTGAGTCTAGATCCGTTTGAGCAGCAGGTAGTATTAGAACTAATTGAGATCTCGCGGTGGAATTAAATTTAATGTCATAGATTCAAGTTAGGATTTAATTGTGCCATTCGGAGATGGCGTTACGCTGAACGTTTCCCGTACGTCATCCGACAGTTAAACTGCAAATATTCATTAGGCAGTGGCAGACATTCGCGCGACGTTACCGACTAATGACGTCACTAATTGATAGCGAGCACGCACTCCGCAAGAAAATGGCTCCTACGCGACTCCCATTTGAATATTCATCGGCAGCGAACGTGCGCCAAAGGTGTTGAACATAACTCAGTTGCGGTCACCTCGTAACGCGATTATCAAAACATTTCGCTTTTTCACCTAAAACTGCAGCGGTGCAGTCGATTTTATTTTTGAAATTTTTTTACGACTTTCGAACTGGTATTTCACGAAACCAAATACATATTTAGTGTTGATATTGGTAATAAAAATGAAACCACCACATACAACTATTACGTTCAATTAACTTACTAGTATATTCTTTGATAATATTTGAATATCAATAAATAGTAGCATGTGTGCTACTATTAATAACTCCCTTTCTTAATTAATAAAAATGCGTAGAGAATAGAATATTGGCGAGTGTAATGTATGATGGAATCGGGCACCGAACCGAGACTACGTCAAAAAGCAATCGCTGAACTAACGCGGAATCATTCGGCTGCGCTCTCAGCCGGAACAAAAGCGAATCGCTTTGATCTGTCAGTAGAGGCAGCATTCATTTGGTGCTTTACTGAATTCTTATCTACGCTTATTAACAAACTTCTTGCAGGAATTACATTATCAAAAGACGACCTATTTAGCCGTAAGAAAACTTAGATTTTTGTATAAAGAAAAGGTTATCACTGCGACCGCAGTAATGAAACCTTGAACATATTGGAGTACAACTTGCATAATATTATTATTTAATATTTTAAGAAGGAAATAATCAATAACATTTAATACACAGAACCAACGGTTTGTCTAGCTTCTATTTAATTATTTCGTAGCATTCGTAGCAATGGTAGCAATCGTAACATTCGTAGCAATCGTAGCTTTCGTAGCAATCGTAGCGTTATGTCGAACAGGCAGTGCTACGATAATCCGGTATGACTTCGGTCCGAGGTCATTATAGGGGAATTTGTTTAATGGTAACAGATACCTACTTAACTGAAGTATTATAGTTAGAACTTGAGAAAGAAGTTTACTCATACCTGGTTCATTTTACCGATTATTATTTATTTAAAAAAATACAAAGAAAATATAGTTTAAACCATCAAAATACTTAGAAAAAATTAACGAAATTAGAACAGAGTTAGAAAATTGGAATTCCTTCTTATTTTGAATAATAAAATTCAACATAGTTCAATATTGTTATTATTAAATAACTGATATAACTGGCATAACTAGGGACGATGGCAAGAGACCGGACGGCATGTCTCTGATTCCCTGGAGTGTGGGAAGGGTTCTAGTGTGGGACGCTACTTGCGTGGACACACTGGCTCCTTCCCACATCCACGCAACGAGTAGGGAAGTGGGTGCGGCCGCTAAAGCCGAAAAATTAAAGGCCGCGAAATACCGAGGTCTCGGTTCCGGATACACTTTTATGCCGTTAGGAGTCGAAACCCTTGGTCCGTGGGGTCCCAGCGCTCGCCAACTTTTGAAAGATTTATCAAAAAGGCTTACCAACACCACCGGTGACCGACGAGCTGGCAGCTTCCTCTCGCAACGCATTAGCATTGCAATTCAGCGAGGAAATGCTGCCAGCATCCTCGGCACCATGCCGCGGGCGCCCAATTTTTTAGATATTATTTAGGCTTATTTAGTTTTTATTTTTAGATTTTAGTTTAGTTTAGTTTTATTTAGTTTAGTTTAATAATTGAATTTTCTTTTTGTATATAATATTTAATAATATTTTATTTCCGTTTGTACATAATAATAAACAATTACCAAAATACAAGTGATAAAATAAAGTATTATTAAATAATTTGATATTTACTTATTGTAGACTTTAGCTTATGTCAAGTTAAAGTCTGTAATAATACTTAGTGATGGTCACCGTAGCCGATGGCACATAGAAGCGTTCGCAGATAACTTCAAACAATGAAATGAAAGCCCGCGATATTACCATGCGATGGGATGCCGTATACCCAATGTTCGCTTAACAAACCAATTGATTGTATGTCATGTTATGTTCTGACATAAATCATGATATCCACAACCCAGTGTATTATACTGTATGTGCCCTCTATGCATGTTTTAATTCCCAAATGTATTAAAATAACCTCACATTTAGCCAAACTTTCGAGGAGTTAAAGTTACGAGGCTTTACATCTTGCAGTAGTCAACTTCATAGACGGCGAAGCCATAACATGTAGCTAATGTTAAATTTGATGTGGTATGATGAAAACGTAACATATTATGGCTGAAATAAATTTTTATCTTATAGAGAAACTGTCCTTTTTTTCTTATTATTATTTTTTTCTATAAAAGATAAAATAATAAGAGATTTTACTGCCTGAACGCATAGTGTAAAGGTGTCAAGTGCTCTAAATATTAGACTGTCTATCACTTTGTTTTTTTTTTTTTAAAATGTTTCGTTTTCTTATATGAATTGTATTACCAGCATCCAACTTCGTCGATGGGATCCTAAGTGAATAGTTGCCAAGTTGCCAATTTGCTCCAAAGTGCGCAAGCAAACCGGATCGGGGGTCGATGACAAGTTCTACTAAACGTCATTAATTGTTATTTACTGTAATTTTAAATTCTAATATTTTGTATCTAAAGGTTGGCAGGCAGGCTGATGGTCCACTGTTGATAGGTGCCTACCGTCATAATATTAATAGTGCTTATCTATTAACATAACATAAGTTAGAAAATGGGATCTGGCATCCCATACTTACCGAAAAAAAAAACTACCCAATTTATGACTGCGAAGCGACCATTTATGCAATTTATGACTTTATTTATGAATTTATTTATGACACAATTAAAATAATAAAGTCATTAAATCCTATTTCTCTATACTATGGTTATTTTGTCTCTTACCTAATGGTAAGGTAGGACTTACCCCCCAGTTTTTAAATATTTTCAGAGAAACATTACTAGTCTGATGCTGTACAGATAAATAGGCGACATTCAATTTTTTAACATATTGCCATAAAAAGTCCGTCAACATGAATTTTACAATGTATGCGGTGAGAAATTTGGGAAAGTATTTGAATATTTTTCATAATACAATTACAATTGTACTACGCAGTAGGAATATAGATTATGTATTCCCACTACGTAGTGCTATCGGCTACTAATATGGTGCATGCAGTTTCTAATTCTGCTTCTCACAGACAAATGTCATTTTTTTAATCCATTTTGATATTATTGAGTGATTTATATTGAAATTTAGTAGAAAAAAATTAAGTGACACGAATGTTCTTTTACTAAAGCGAATAAAATAATACAATTTACAAGAATGAATACAATATGCACACGAAAAATAATAGGGAATATCAGTACTAATTGACAAAGAAAGTAATTTCAAACCACGCAGCCTTTCTCTCAATAATATAGAACCACTTTCAATTTGTTGCTTAGTAGTGAAATTTATCAATTAATATTGAATAATATGTACTTATATGATCTAATGGTGTCAGCAGAGGTAGCTTAATGTAATTAATTCCCAATTGTAAATTATTACATTTCAGTAATTGTTCGAATTAGCCCTATTGTTACTGTGTACACATCGGAAATGAAGTCACGGTATACGGAGTATTGCAGTAGCTTACCTCTGAAACATTCACATCAATTGGCTAATTTGTTTCCTACTTGCCAATGCAGTCCAGCCATAATCATAAAAATTTACTTAATTTTTTATATGAGAAGAGTTTTTATTTTTATGATTTTATAACATTCAAGTAAGTAGATTTTCGGAATAAAAATATTTATGTAAATATTGCATAAAATGGGATTTAAATAACTAACATTCACATCTATCTTAAAATATACGTCTCATATTATCAACTAGAACCGCGATAGAAAATAATTAAATATAAAGTATAGTATAGACTTTCATGATTTTTTTTAGCAGAATGCATGACAATTTAAGTAAAAAATAATTTTAATATTTTTTTAAAAACCTATATTGACTGATTTATGTTTAGTCAATTATCTCCACAATACGATTATAGTTTACTGCACCGTATTTTCCTTGAGATTCCCTGAGAGAATGAATTAGTAATAAGAAAATTGATAGCTAGGTACAAGCTGATATCCTCACAGTAGTTGTGTATGTTTAGCTTCGTGAACGAACATATGAGAGGAAAACTGTATATTACCGATTTACGTTTTATTCTAAATGGTATTCTAAGTAAGAACTCGCAAATGGAATTAAAGTCGGTTCACCGTTGAAGTGTTATACTGTGCAAACGTGGAGTTGTTTGCGCACGTAATTTAAGTACTAGTGTCCGATGCGAGCTGATTCGGTACGATTGTTGCTGATTCGGTCCGGATTTCGGTCCAATTGGTATTTGCGCTGCGCTCCTGCGCCTGACACATGTCGCGGTTTTTGTTAATTTCGCGTACACTTGTCATAACATGCCCTATTGGTTTTATCCATACGTTTCGTGTTCGTACGTAAGTATGAGATTTTATAATAATACCTTTAGTGCTGGGCACAGGACTTTCTTAATTGTTATTTGACGCAAACAATAGAGCCCATGATAGCTAAATTTTAAGAACGGGAATACATTTTTCTTTGAGGTGTCAAGACTTTTGAGTCAGCAAGGATCAATCAACGTAACTACATGTGTACGTTTAAATTGCGGAGTATTTTTTTTTTAAATCTAATTTCTACAAATATTCTGGTGATATAGTGAACTTTATAAATGTTAGTGTGAACGCATGTTATTTATTCCCCCATTAGTCCTCATTATCATTATTATCAGGCACAGTTGTTGGGGAAAACGTTGGAAGTTCAAATCGTATACTAATCCATTCTTGTAGGTATTTAAATTGAATACTTTCTTTAGAATTGAATTCTTGTTTCTCATAAAGTAATTTCCTTGTTGAATAGGAAACTATGTTGACCCACTTGCTTTATTTCCCTTTAATTTAATTGGTACCCATTTACTCCAGCTTTAAAGTACATATTTATATCTAGTATTTTTATGTCATGAATTAATACATTTTTTTATTTTACAAGATAAGCAACCACTGAATATATATTTATTATTTTTTAACATTTGTTAATTGAAAATTTAACTACATGTTGTTGTTAGGTTTGTTTTCGGTTTTATGTCCTTAACAACTGTTTTCCAAACCAGTGGTAAATTACTTAACTTAATTATATTGAACTTAGTCTATAAACTTAATCTATCTGACTCTGACTTAATCTATAAACATTTGTAAAAGGTTACTTAAGTATGTAATATAGATCGAAACTTATTTACAAAGAACTCAATGATATGTTCAAGCTAGGTAAACTGGCTTTTTTGTTGCTTATAGATAACAAACGCTTTAAATCTGCGCATTAGAAGACGAAGTCATCAAGACGAGAAACTACAAGAATATTCTCAAGGATGGTACGGCAGATATTTGTCGAGCATTCCAGCGGCCGGGAAAACTTCGAGACATATTATTTCCGGTCGTTCTCATCCAGCTAACGGAGAGTATTTGCATAGAAGTGCATAACCAAGTAGGATTTTCCATCAGCAAATTGTTCTTCGGTATCACATTGTTGAGTCTAAATGCCAGATAAATATGTCCCTCCGCCCATTCTCAGCGATGGTATTACTAAGCTTTATTGGGAAAGTTTTAGTCACTGTTACATATCAAAAGCTTGATATAATATAATATAATTGACATTACTGTTTCTCTAGATGAGTAGAGGCGGCAGTAAAAACTCTCTTTACAGAAAACCGCCGCGTTATATTTCGGTGCGTGAGTGGGATAGATGTCTACTACAATAAATTATGATGTTACAATAAAGGTGGAAGGAAAGAGACCCGCTGGGCGAAGGAGAAAGTTGTGACTGAGAAATATCCAAGAGTGGACTGGGATTGCTTCATTCGACCAGCTGTTCCAGTTGGCTCTTGACAGGGACCGGTTCAAGAAGTTGACGGCTAACTTTCAGTACTGAAGAAGAGAGAGAGAGAAAGAGAGAGTAAGGGATGGGATATCCTTAGTGCCAGCATATATGAGAGTCACGACTCAGTTTCTAATATAATAAAATCAATTTTGAAGAGAAAAAAGGAATAGATAGATTCCTTATGATTTTGCGTTTATATTTACTTATAGTTTTAATTATAAAATTTGACGAGCCCGTTGGATGAGTGGCAAGGGTGCTTGCCTAACGTCTCAGGGGCCCTGGGTTCGATTCCCGGCGGGGTCAACTTTGGAAATTTTAATATAATTTTCAAAATTGACTCTGGTCTGGATTTGAAAAGTAGTGGCAGGGCACACTGCGTTTCGCAGTCATTTGGGCAGCCCGTCTGGCGGCAGTAACCACCACCTTACAGAATACCACCGTGAAATAAAAGCATTATGTGCTGTTGTGT
Source organism: Synanthedon formicaeformis (assembly GCA_945859745.1). Lineage (NCBI taxonomy): Eukaryota > Metazoa > Arthropoda > Insecta > Lepidoptera > Sesiidae > Synanthedon > Synanthedon formicaeformis. The sequence continues at coordinate 428,890 of OX243968.1, read as the reverse complement.
TTCGGTGAGTGAGTAAGGGATGCCAGAGCCCATTACCCCATCCCTTTTTTTTTTTTTTTTTTTTTTTTTTTTTTTTACGTGGGGAAATCAGCGATCCTGATTCACTGCCAGCAATGGGGCACTGGCAGGATATGCGGGATTTCTACCCGCTAAAACCCCACGGTGTTCCTTGGCCACGCACGCACATGGGGCGGGAGAGAGGTGTCAGCGCGAGCATTTCGTCCTGCTCTCCCGCCTGCGTTAGCCCAGATCGGGCACCTCAATGAGGTCATCGGTAGGAGGAGGGATGGTAGGCTCCCTCCTCCCCGGGTCTCAAATATGTGGGAAGACGTGCCGGAACACGAGCACGTCTTTCACCAAGGCCGGGTTGGTAGGTGAACGGATCCCCATATCCGCTCACCCTCCGGCCGATCACGGGGGCGCTAGGAGTCGGCCGTAAAGCCTTCTCCGTCTCCCTGGTCGTTTTCGGCGGATGTCGTCAGCGAGGGCCGCATCCTCCCTCGCCCGCTCCGCCGCCTCCTTCAGCGAGAGGACATCCTCGCTGAAGGAGATCATAGCTTGAAAGGCCTCTTTGCTGCCGACCATGGACTGAACCACGGCGGGCAACGAAAGGTCTCCTCCTACAATGGAGACTAGGAGCCTCCTCTGCTGGTCCCATGCCGGGCATTCTGCCAGCGTGTGCTGGGCGGTATCCTCCAGGCCACCGCAGTGGTGGCAAGAGGGTGTCGCCTCCCGTCTTGCGACGTTGCACAGATATCTGCCGAAGCAACCATGCCCCGACAGAATCTGTGCAAGCCTAAATGTGATTACACCCTTCTTGCGTCTGCACCACTGCTCCAGGACCGGTCTGATGGCCCGGATAGTGTGAGCGCCGGCGGTAGGCTCGGCGAGCCTCTCGGCCCACCGCGCCAGTGCGACTCTTTGCGCCGTGCGGCGCACTTCCTCCGGCAGGGGACCAACATCGCCCCGACTGCGAGCTGCCGCTCGACTTTCGTAGACCGAGGACAGAACCTCGGCCTCCAGGTCCCACGGGGGGGTACCCGCCAAAACGCACGCGGCGTCACACGAGATCGTGCGGTATCCGCGTATGACCCTGGTCGCCATCACGCGCTGAGGTCTTCTCAGGAGCATGATGTTGCGGCGATCCAGGGCGTCCGCCCACACAGGCGCGCCGTAGAGCGCCATGGAGCGCACCACCCCCGTGAAAAGACGGCGGCAGCCGACACTCGGCCCGCCCAGATTTGGGAGGAGGCTACCCAGCGCCGAGGTGACCGCAATCAATTTAGGGCATAGCCGCCGGAAGTGCTCATGGAATCGCCACCTGGAGTCCAAGGTGAGCCCCAGGTAGCGCATGTGCACTCCGACGGCGACGTCCACATTTCCGATTTTAATGTGGGCTTGTTGCGGTGGACCCTTCCGAGGGCCATGGAAAAGCATGGCCTCGGATTTTTCGGGTGCTATCCGCAAGCCCAACAGCTCAATACGCTTGGCCACGAGAGCGACGCTCACCGTGGCCAAACTCGACACATTCTTGTAGTTGTCTGCACACGCGACGACCAGCGTGTCGTCGGCGTAGCAGACGACGTGTACATCCGGTGGGAGGGCGCCTCTCAGCGCCCAGTCAAATCCAATGTTCCACAGGAGCGGTCCTAGAACCGACCCCTGTGGAATGCCGCAGGACATTGTCCTCTCGAGGACCGTTCCGTCTCGGCAAGGACAAAGGATCTTCCGATCTCTCAGGTAGTCTCCGACAATCAGCTGGAGATACGCGGGCAATCGGTGGAACCGAAGCGCCTCCTGTATACAGCTGAAGGGGAGGGTGTTGAAGGCGTTCGAGATATCTAGAGACACCGCCAATGCCACTCCTCCCCTTTCCACAGTCTCCTGCGCGATGGACTTAAGGCGCAGGATGGCATCGATCGTCGATCGACCCGCGCGAAAACCGAACTGACTGTCGGAGAGACCTGGCCCTGCCGAGTTCAGTGTTCTGGTGATGCGGCGGGCAATTATTCTTTCGAATAGCTTGCCCGCCTCGTCGAGCAGCACAATTGGCCTGTATCCAGAAGGAGAGTCCGCAGGACGTCCCTCCTTCCTTAACAGGACCAATTTGCCCTCCTTCCAAAGTCGGGGAAAGGACCCCGCTCGCAGGGCAGAGTCAAAGACGGCCCGCCAGCGATCTCCCAGCTCGCCCGACGCCAAGACCCAGGCACGACCGGGTATCCCGTCCGGACCAGGGGCGGTACTCTTACCGCGGAGACGGGCTATGGCCTCCTCGAATTCTCCGCTGGAGATAGGCGGAGCTCTGTCTTCGTCCCTGGTTCTAGCTTACCCCATCCCTCCCTTATCCCTTATTCTTAATCCTTCTATGGTCGGCAGCGCACTTGTAGCACTTATGGCGTTGCTCGTGTTATAGGCGACGGTAGCCACCTACCATCAAGTGGACCGTCAGCCTGTCTGTCGACCTTAACATAAAAAAATAAAAAAATATATAAACCCCAACTGATATTTATAATTTTTGTTTCTTGCAAATTAATTAATTACATATTTATTTATAACACGGTGTCTTTCCCTTTCAGATAAATTTAAGGTTTATGACGCGACGACACCTCTAAGGCTAGTGAGTCTTACGAAGGGGCATAGTTAAATAGTTTGTGTTATAGAGAAAATAGGATTTGCGACCGTCTTTGTTCTTATACAGGGCGTGTCAATTAATGTGTCGACCAGTTAATTATTCCGCCGCATGCAGCCCCCTTTGTTATTCAAATTAAGATACTACAGGATGTGCATGAAACAGAATGTGTTCAGAGGGTGCCACTTCACGCATCCAATTGACACTTGCCACGGGATCTTTTGATGTACCGCTAACGGCCACACGATCAATTGTTTACCCTATTGACGTTACATAGTTTTCTTGAGCGTCACAACTGGATAAGCATTTGTAGGGGTAAGAATGTATAGACATTCGACAGTCATAAATTAAATATCCAAGAAATTACACTAAATCTCCGTAACTAAGTTACAACAGCACAGGTGTTGTTATACTGTTTCATGACTTTTATCCTTTAAAGCAAGATCTGATTATAAGTAAGTACGACATGATAATTATACAAACTAACAAGGAACTAACTACAATATTATTTAATTTAGTTTTTAATTTTATAGAATTTTTATAGTTCATATTTGGTGACTTTGCATAAGTGTTTATAGAAAAACCAGTTGATTATTAATATTAATATTATAGCAATAAATAAAATCATTTCTATAGCTCTAACATTCCAGTAACAACTTTTAGTCCAATATTATCTTTGCAATAAACGAAATATAAGTGGGAGACGACAAAAACGAGAACGAATTATTGAAATTCTGAAAAAGCATCAACAAAACACTGAAAAAGCAACCTCAGGGTGGCCATAGTAAAAATCTATATCGCCCTCAGCTTTCTGTTGTCTATTCTAATGGAATTGAAATATAATTTTACTATATATATGTTTGCAATAATAACTTACTAACCCTATATATTTCAGATAAACAATAACAACAAAACTGAATTATAATTATGTATACTTTGTGTATAATAAAACTGAAACCCTTCGAGAAAGTAAAAGAAAATTCATCATAGCTGTGTCACGTTTATAGGAGATGGCCGTCGAGGCGGCGGGAGGCTACACTCCATTCATCAACTTCTTGTTCGGAAAAGTCGATAAGTTAACGGTTTTCATTTGTAAATTTAATTTCACTTTTGTACTCTCAAAAGAGATGAGAATTTATCGATAAAAAGATTCGATACTTTTTTCGAAAATACATTGAATAAGTCATTATAAATATTTATTTTTCATAAGTCATCACTTCAATATTATAAATGAGTAAATCAAGCTAGTTCATGTTGATTTTCTCAGATACAATATTCTGAATTACCCATTCTGATTTTCTCTCGCTTCTATTGCGCTTGCCTGCGAAGAAGGCAAAGAAGGCGTGACTAGACCACTACAAAAAAAGTTCGCTATCAACTATCAAACCCAGATTGACCAGTAAACTACTAGCTAAGAAAATGTCAGCTCTGACCATGTATTAGAATTACATTCCTCTTAGCAGAGCTTGCAGAGATACTTAAGATTCAAGTTTCTTTTGAATGTTCTGTTAGTGGTGAACCACCGGACACATTGACTTGACGAATACAAGTATGACAACTTATTTTGTGTGCATTCACTATTGTCTCGAAAATTTTAATTTCTCTTTACAAAATAGCGAGGGGAAGCATTTAATTCATGTTATTGCGAAAATTATCAGTCTGCCAGTCTGTATGATCTTATACATCATTCTATGTGCATAATTGAAGTATGTACGTGTACACATTACCTTAATTTTTGTAAATAAAATAATTATCGATAATTGGCAAATGGTACGAAAATGTAATGTAAGTGGCATCACTAATGGCGGCACTGCGGCATCGTTAATCAGGGTCGCCCTGTTATTATCGTAAATATTTATCTTTATCCAACGCTAATGAAATTATTATTGGTTATTCTGCTGACAATCGAATAATATTGTAATTAATTTCTAAAATACATCTGTAAGAAAATCAGGCAGGAGTTAAATTAATTTCAGAGTCAAATAAGAATAAAGAGTACTTATATAACTTTTCAATATAACTTTTCAATCGTTGCGAACCATTTGCCTTCATTTAATTGGCTGCTAATATTTTGAGTCCCTTTCAGTCTTCCATAAATTAAAAAAAAAACTGTTTAAAATTATAATAAGGTTCTAGAAGTTTATGATGATGGCCTTCACTAAAACACGCATAACTTAATAACATAGCTTATTATGGCCCACAAAATTATTATTGAAAACTACATTTACACAAGTGTAATAATTTGAAATTCACCAGGAAGACGATAGAGATTATTCGAAGGATATTAAATTTTCAAACGGATCAAAAAGTTGACCGGGATTGATTAATGCCTTTGCCAAGATCAAACAGCAAAGATATTGAATTATCTGATGAATGAATCACTTTTGTAAAATCTTTTATAAAATTTCATCCATGTCTATTTAAATGTTTCCTAATATAATAAAATAGTATCAAGATTGGAGACTATTTAATTTGAATAATCTTTACACAGTATAATTTAAAAAGGCGTCTGTCTGTATACCAGCTAACTTCTTCTAAACCATGCATCGGATTTTGATGCAGTTTTCACCATCAGTTAGATAATTTTTACACGGATTTTTATTATATTTAATGCAACCTATTTTTTACCTGGGATAAGTCGGGACCGCGTCACTAGTTTAATATGAAAGCAAAAACAAGATATTTGCTTTTATATTTTTCATTCAAAATTTTTCATAAAAGCTGCGCAGACAGTTTTTAAATTTTTGGATGTGTTGAACATTGTATACTTATTCTGGCCTCTTAATTACTAGACGTTAGCCGTCAGCAATGAAAACTTTTGAATGTCCTAGGACTGATGGATAGCCTCCGAATGTTCTGTACCTGAAATGCCTGTCCGTTCCCAGATTTTACTTAAGCCAGGATTTCTTTCACTTAATGGATATGATTGTTTAAATTTTAAATTTAGAAGCGTCGATAAAGAAATAAGGTCAGCACAAAAGTTTCCATTGAGATCGTCCATTTTAAAATGAAAACTTGTCTCGTAATTCGAACGCATGTGAAGACGATAGGAAAGCTCCGACAAAGTTACTTGTGAGATGACTAGAATCCAAAGCTCAAAGCGTAACTGAGATCTGCATAAAAGTTTAGAGAGGAGGTTCTTTAGAAAGAAATTAAACGAGCGAATGGAACAATATTTATTCTTTTCATCTCATCTGTAAGATAGGTGGGTGCTGAGCATTTGGACGTGACCATTTTACTAAGGGACAAATTAATTTTTACTTCGCGAGCGTCAATACGTTTTTAGAATCCATTAGGCACGCTTGCCACTCACTCTGTTGATAAATCACTCTTGCGAATGAAAATACTTCTCAAATTTTATTCTAATATGATTATGTAAATATATAATTTTTGTCAGCTATCGTTTATATAAGCAGTACAGCTTGGCAAGTCTTTAAAAGATTTCTTATGACGCAATTATGATAACAATACTAAAAAAAGAAAATGTAATAAACAGTTTATTAAAGTGACGAACAGGCAGACAGAAATGGAGTAAAAAATATTTTTGGTTTCTTTATCAATTTAAATATAATAAAAGTAATTGTATATGGGGCCATTAAGACTAAGCTTATTTAAATAATAGCTGGTGCCTGCGACTTCGTCCGCGTTGAAAAAGAAAAAAGTAGCCTATCCTGTGTCCTGTACGTCTAAATGTTTATCTACCAATTTTCATGAAAATCACTTAATTCGTTTAAGAGTTATGGAAGAACATACATACATACATACAATACCTACACTTACAGATTTATTATTAGTATTGATAGATGATAAAATATTTATATCTAAACATATTATTATTGTGAAATAGAATCGCTGTCCGCCTGTTTATAACCATTCTTAGTCTTAGTGACTTTTTTAAAACTTTTTTTAAAGCACCCAACGGTTGTGGAAGGCTTGTGTATATGATTTGCAGAAAAAAATGGACGGACAGGCCAAATCGCTTGTTACATGAAGAAGGAAAAAGTAGGTGTGACAAAAAAGTCGCGTTATCATTTTCAAATAATGATGACACATAATATTTATACACTTTAGATAGGATAAAATTTAGATAGGGCATTTTGCCATTTCTTTGTTGAGACTGAGACGCTGGTGATGAGTTTTTATTGTCAATATCCTAAGGCGTTCCTAACACCTGCGTGTGTAATATTTTCTCTAATCCAGAAGTTAATCTAAGCGAACTAGTGTAAAGTGCAATGAGAAAACAGGCTCAAAGGCATATTAAAGTGAAACTAAACCCTTTCAGGTGAACACCGACACCGACTAAGACAACTAAAGGGTGGCGCTTAAGAGCTCATTCCGCGAAATTAAGCAAGGGAACGCGTCTAACTTGTAGGGCTTAAGCTTTGATAATACGCTTCAAGACGCGAACTGCGGCGAATATTATAACTGCTTCTATTATCGCCTACACAACATTGTGATTTCCTAGATTGCATTGTTAGCACATGACATTATGTTTAATATTTACTTCAAACCAGGAAAATTGTTCAATATTTAGAAAGTTACTTTTGGGAACTGTTAAAATTATAACCTAACATTAATTGTGTCACCAATCGTAAATTAAGTATATTTTATATTTTGACGAAACATAATTAATATGACAACAACTAAATCGTGTAAACAATTATTATCTACGTTTAGAAATATGGGTGTGGGTTTTCATATAAATCTTAATAAATTAACAATTGTTGTGATTACCAAATGACTATATTTTGATTTTTTTGATGCTATGTGGATTCACGGTCAATAAAAACTTAAGTATATCGCTAATGCGCCTGGGCGCCATTTGGATGATGTAATCTCGTGACACACTCAGTAACATTAGCAGGTCTGGAAGTTTTTAGTTGCGGATGACGTCACGCGAAAGGTATGTAACAAGGTTCCTGCGAATTACAATTTGTCGGCATTAATTGTTATATATTATTTTACTCAAGTTAAATAAAACATCCGGTGTAATGGCGTCTAGCTTTAATATATTTTAACAACCAGAGGTCTGATATTTCGACAACTAACTATGAGGAATCCATAGAATACTTTATACATAGAACATTAATAGTTAATTAATTAATAATAATTTAGCTAATTAATTAATTAATAAAATGTGATGATTTTATCACAAATTTATACTTAGCTTTTGCCCAGAAAATCTAAACAAGAGAAATGGTGTTCACATTATTATTTGTCCGGTCATCGTCAGTAAACGCACAGTACTCATAACTTGTACCAGACGCGAAGTCGTCGTACAAGAGCCTTAAATCGCGTTACTGTCGACCGAGTGTTTATAATCGGCAAGCGGGACCTTAATTCGGGGCCTTGTTGTTACCAGAATAATCGACTGTAATCGAGATTGAACCGGTTACCTGAACCAGCAAATTCAAGTGACACAAATAATGTTACACTTAATTAACTTCAATCTAATAAGTTAATTACTTCAAGCTTCAATGAAAAGAAATACTAACTCATTGTTAGCAGACCACACTTTTTATACATTGTCATATTTTATTGTCGCCTACAATATTAGCAACATTTAACAATAGTGGAAAATCAGTAATAATAACTGTATACTTCATTAAGGTGGATTTTCATTGATTTAGAGCGCAATCACGTTGGCTTAATTCAATTAAATTTTATACGGGACTAGTTAATTGATGTGTTATGTTGCGGACATCGACGACCACTAGATGTGGTTTCCACCAATCATTTTGTTTCATTTTACAAATTGCAACTTTAGGTATATTTAGAGCGATAAAGACTAATTTTATTTTGTTGATTGTTATACTTTCAAACGTTTATTTCATATATTGAATAAACTCACTGAGATAAATTTCACATAAAATTCAGTTACTTAAATATATAATTGAAAATAGTCAAGAATGTGACCACTGTAAAATAACTCCCTGTGTGCTGTTGTGTTTCGGTGAATGAGTGGTGCTGTTGTGTTTCAAATTGTGTCCCTTACAGAAGACCACTGTAAAATAACTCCCTGTGTGCTGTTGTGTTTCGGTGAATGAGTGGTGCTGTTGTGTTTCAAATTGTGTCCCTTACAGAAGACCACTGTAAAATAACTCCCTGTGTGCTGTTGTGTTTCGGTGAATGAGTGGTGCTGTTGTGTTTCAAATTGTGTCCCTTACAGAAGACCACTGTAAAATAACTGCCTGTGTGCTGTTGTGTTTCGGTGAGTGAGTAGTGCTATTGTCTTTCAAATTGTGTCCCTTACAGAAGACCACTGTAAAATAACTGGCTGTGTGCTGTTATGTTTCAATGAGTGAGTAAAAGGATGGCAGTGCTCATTTTCCTATCTCTTCCCCAATCCCTTCTGCTTAATTCTACTATAGTGTTGGCAACACTGTAGCATCTGTAGCGTTACTTGTGTTAGGCGATGGTAGCAACTTACCATCAAGTGGACCGTCAGCCTGTCTGCCAACCTTAACACAAAAATTAAATAATTTTAATTTTTTTTTTGAGACAAAGTAACTCAATGATTTAAAAATTAACATTATACAAGTAGAGGGATTTGTCGTATATATCCGGCTCTGGTGAAATGGACACGAAAATAATGGTCGGATTAATCCAACTCTGGCTACTAAAGGGTTAATAATATTTTGTGAAATCTATCTGTGTTATCGGTGTTCTAATTGTTATTTGAACATTTTAATACCAACGGTAACCCTCCCTCGCCTTCCCTTTACAGGGGGATTTTGTCTCTTGTAGGCAATTTAGTATAGGAAAAAATAACATAAAAGCTATGATCAAAGTAACATCAAAGTCAAAATGTCAGTTACCATCCTTTTGTGAGATATACAAAAGAAAATCATCACAAATGATGGTCAATGGAGGAATTTTCTGTTAAAATAAAGCTATGGTAAACTTAATGTATGTTGGTACTAAAATCAAAAATAAAATATTTTGAAAACTATAAATCTATTTTAAAAACAATAAATATAAGCCCCGAAGAACAAACTTAACTATCAAAAACTTAAAAATTGTCTTTATTTTTGAGATGTGTTTTTTGAAAATTTAAAAGAAAATCATACCTATATTTTAAAATAAAAATGCACTCCACTCTAATCACTTAATAGAAGGTTGCTTTTGTTAACACTTTGAAAGGCTCACATAAGGAACTGTAAGTATCCTCTTAAATATTAACCTTCTAAACATCCGGAAAAAAACACGTTTGAATATTTTATCATACATTTCCTAACTCAAGTGACTTTCGGCAAGACTGCAACATTTAAAAGTAATGGCTGTGTGCGTTTTAGTTTCAAAATGAAACAATTATTTCCCACTGGATACTTTTTTTCTATTTTCTTTTCCGCTAAACAATTCCGCCAACTGTCCGGGAAAAACTAAAAGCGAACCAAAAAAAAACTCAGGACTAGCAGCAAAAAAAAAAAGTTAAATTAATCGAGGGCCACGTTCCCTCAGTTTTGGAAGTTTTAATCAAAATTGGATTTTTGCAGACAACCAGCGACAACGACAATATTCAAGCGTCGAAAATGTTCATTCGTTACCCTGGGGGAGTACAAAGGTACATCCTATCAATACTACACGAAAATATTATCAGGTGTATTATCTACAAAACATACGAGTACTATACGCGAACGGTGTCAATGAAAACCTTTTTCTTCATTCCTATATTTTATTAATGTACATCTATATACTATTATATAAAGCTGAAGAGTTTTTTGTTTGTTTGATTGCGCGCTAATCTCAGGAACTACTGGTTTGAATTGAATTTTTTTTTTGTGTCGAAATTTTGTAACATAACATAAGTAACATAAGTATAACATAAATTGTATCTGTGATAAGATATTAAATACGGAAAAAAATGTTATCGCAATTAAATTTTTTTTATAAAATATTTTGATGTTTTATTTATCAAGTCATAATATACGCGTATTTTATTATATAGTAATGGTAGAAAACAAGAGTATATGAAAAAAAAAAAATCAGAACTTTTCTCTTTTTAAGCTCAAAAAGTACTGGACTGATTTCAAAATTTATTTCACCTATAGAAAGCTACATTTTCAGTGAGTAACATATATGCTATATGATTAATATATATTTCATAATATTACGCGGACGAAGCCGCATGCAACAGCCAGTAGTAAATCAAATACAAACATAAGGTTTTCCTGGATTTTAAAACGCTACCTCTAACTAAAATAAAACAAAAAGTTAATACTTAAATTTCTACTAAATTATTATTTAATAAAATTGTACTTTCTAAAGAGATTAACTCGGGGACTTAAAAGGACAAAAGTCAGAAACAAAAAAAAAACCTAAAAGACCGTTCGGTAAAAAGGTATTGAGAAAGTTCCTCGTCTCTTGAGTCTTTTAAAAAGATAAAAAATTAAGAGTAATTAAGAGCAGTCTGTAATGCCTAAGACGTTTTCCATTGCGAACGTTTAACTAAAAACAGGAAAAAAAAAATAAACGGACAAGGGAAAATAAATCTACCACAAGGAAAGAGTTAACTATTCTGTTGTGTTTAACCCGACAAGAGGTAATTGCAAACTAAAAAATAAAATAAAAACGTTTTATAAATTGAAATTCTAAAAGAATTTTTTATTAAAAACTGGCTAGGTACGAGAAAATTTGAATTTTATGCATCGCGCGTACACTCACACTGGCCAGTGTACATCTCGGTACTATGGAGGGTATAAAATATCAATGATATTTTATACAATACTAATGTATTTATATATTTAGCCTATGTTACTCGCTGATAATATAGCTTCCAAACAGTGAAAGAATTTTTCAAATCGGTCTAGTAGTTTCGGAGCAAACAAACAAACGAACAATCAAATTTTCCTCTTTATAATATTAAGTATAGATTTAAATATCTTTTACATGCAGTGGAATTTTTTAGCTAAAACTTATGGAATTCTCTTTATACACTTTAATGGTATTAAACATTTTAAGGTTGAGCAAATATTTTAATATAATATAAGACCTTTTTCTATAAAGTATCATCGTTAAATTGAGGCTTTTTTTTATATTTCAGCAGGTACCTACACTTTGTTATCTTCAAAGTATATCTATATATGTTTAAATAGTCTGAGATCCGTGCATAGTTTAGACTTTATAAGCTTTTAACACGAAGTAAAATTTGTAGTATCACAATTTTTACTTCGTGTTATTTAGACTGCAATTGTTTTTTACAATACTTTTTAAAGAAACAAACGTTACACGTCAACAACGAGCAGATTTAATCAAATGATTTGTATAACCAAAGCTTTCTTAGACTGTAAATGTCTTTGGAATATTCATTGCAGTTAGGAATAAGGCAGTCAGAATACCGAGCAGGAACTGTTCAGGAGAGTAGACATTAGACGTTCGTCTAACCGCTTGTGGAATCAACTTGGTGCACTTACATCTGCGTGATTTATGCGCGGCGATACAGCGGGAAACACATGTGTCTCCGCCGCGATAGGATTACAATGTGCCTCGGGACGTGACCCACACACGGACACACAACACGTGCTGACTCGTCGCAATCTTTCAACAATTAAAGTTGCCCAAAACTTTAAAATATCCTTGGCAAAGCGCACTGCCAAGGTTTGGTACTCACTGCCGTCAGTGTTTCCGAGCTCACATAAAACAAACTTTTCAAAGTTTGATCTTCTGGGTAAGCTCGCTCCATCATAGTCCTCATACTCTCTACACGGCTTTAGATCTAAGAGCAAACCGAAGTATCTTCACTATCACTATATATTATAAAAGTCCTCCGCTGCGTTTGTCTGTTCGCGATTAACTCAAAAACTACTGCACTAATTTTCATGCTGTTTTCACCAATGGATAGAGTCGTTCTCGAGGAAGGTTTTAGTATATAATTAACAAAGTAACGCGGGTGAAGTCGCGTGCAACAGCTATTTAGTAATAAAAAAATGCTTTCACTGGGTTTCTAGCTATAGGCCTCGTAAGAAAGCTCAAAGTTGCTTAACTAACGAAGAACTAGCGAATTTGGATTGAGTATATCCGTAGACGAACGAACGATGTTTATCGCCTTTTTATCCGGTTCTAAAATAAACTATATAGTTTTATATAGTGAATATAAGAGTAGATGCACAATTACATAAATACATTATTCTGTTGAATAGGTAATTTATATTGAGCGCTGAATCAATTTGGCTGTTTGAACATGTTCAATAATGCAAATGGTGATAATAAATCATGCGTTAAAACTATGAAACAAGTGTTATTGCCTAATTGCTTAATTAATATTGATATCCATGATTCCACATAAAATATCCACCTCATTATGTGCGTTTATATTGTGTATATTGTAATATGCAGCAGCCAATTGATCATACGGAAATCCAAACATGGTTTTGCAACGGTGAATTTTCAATAAAACAAAACAAACGAAATGTGGTGCTATTTTAAACTGGCCGTTCTATTTTATTATGTAATTTGAAAATAGTTTTTCCCGGCAGTGTAGGGACACTGCGGGGTTATGCCGGATTATGCCGGATTCGTCTAAAACCCAGACTTTTTAGCGCCGCCGTTGATGGGCGGGGTCGTGGGGACGTTGTGACACGACATCGGTGTCCCGCCACGGCTATCCAGTGCAGCGAGGAGAAAGTTACGCTTCCTGTCGGAACCTCGGCGTGCCCACCTAATGTTAGTATCAAGTGACAAGTGCTTTTAACACGAGCAAAGCCATTATCTTGCAAAGGTGCAATTTTGCTGTAAAGGGAAAGTAAAATTAAATTTATTTTATTGGTATGACAGACTTTAAAAAATAGCATTTTATCAACAAAATAAATCTGCACAGACAAAGCTTGAAAATTCGTTGTACATTTATTGATTTATAGAAAAACTGTGCACAAACTAGGATAGACAAATTTAAAAATGTATTTAAACACTCTCCGTTCAACTGTATAAAACTATTCGGTTTTAATTTAATTCGCACTGCCACTAAATAAATGGACACCGAAATATTTTTGTTCGGCACACGTGCCCGCTGAGTATATATTAAGAGAGAAAATATTTCTCTCCTTTAACCCTTATTGATATTAGATATAACGGTGAAATGACGTTTCTAATTATGGGCTTTGTAAGAATGTTTACTGGGTTACTCTGCGATATCGAATCTGCCTTATTCTCTATATGTGGTTTTTAAACCTATCGACTCCAATGTCGACATTAAATTGGAAATAATACTTTGTCAAAAGTAAAACCACACAATAACGCGCCAATAACTTCATCGACACCACTCTAAAAACGTCATAGACATTTTGACAGGTGCGTCGAGTCTATAACCGCAACGACTCGATAACCACAGCAAAACCACAGATAGAGAATAGGCCCGCAAGAATGAGGATATCTCCTGCATTAATTTTAGTAAGTTAAAGTGGAAATGGGCAGAATACACAATACGGAGAGCCATCCGACACGACACCTGCAAGATCAACAGACGACACGGTAGAGAAAAAATGCGAAGTCTATGTTAGCTATAGACGTCCTATGACTCAAATAATAATAAAATGTTTATATAAAAAAATCAATAGCCATGCATTTGTCTCTTAAAAACTCAATAATGGCTGGACAGATTTTAATTCGGGTTTACTTATAGAAGGAGGTATAAAGAGGGAAGGTTTGTATGTATAAAATTGAACCCCAGGCGAGGCTGGGGTGCCCTCGCCCGGGGTGTGATGATAATTGAATTATCACTTTCTTACTATTTGTTTTCATTATTCTCATCGTATAGCCTACCTTATTTATTAGCTAAAATAATCCTATTTATATGTTGCAGTATAATCGAAAAAAACAACGGATTTTTTCAAAAATCTTAGTACGATTGCAAAACACGGGATAATAGGAAACTAACGTCGAATTTTGTAATCATCCGAGGTACTTTCAGGATCTTGGCAAAAATCCGACCACAGTTTTAGGTAAGTCGCGAATAAACGCTCAACTGTCATAAGTCTTGAGCGCTGATTGGCTGAAATGAACTTTACTTACTGACGGATGCGCTGATTGATCAACCAGAACAGAGAAACTATACATCATTGACCAATCAGCGTTTCATTTTCTAATCGTCTTAAACAAATTGGCATTTTCGCAAAGATCCTGAAAGTACCTCCTGAAAATTCGTTGTTAGTATCCTATTATCAGTTGTTTTGCAATAGTACTAGGATTTTTAAAAAATCTGTTTTTTTTTTTTCGATTATACAAGAGTGGTGTTAAAGGATGGCGGGCACGCACGCATTAAGTTCCCATATGTTGTTTGAACCGAGAATCGTCGGCGGGTGCGGCGGAACTGTGTGGAAGTAAGGTGGCACAAATTACACTCTCTATTTAATAATTTAATGTCGCGTCGGCTCTTTGTTCGCTTCGCCATCATTTAAACTGCTCCATTGTTCTTGTGCATTATTAATAATCATTTTATGGAACTTTTAACTCGGCCTCATCTGTTTTGTACAAGTAAAGCCTACTCAATTCGACTAATCATCTATCTATATAATATAAAATCGTTTGTCCTGAGTATTCATTAACGCAGCCTAAACCACAGGGGTTAAAAACTTGAAATATTGGCAGTTGATGACAAATACCCGACCCGGTTTCGACGGGGGAAAGTTCAATTGGGCGATAACTGATTAATCATAGTGGTATTTAAGAAAACGAAAAATAATATTTTTTACAATATTCTTAATTCAAAAGACGTATAATTTAAGTTCCGTCAAACTACACATGCAACTTTGTTAGAGGGAAAGTTATTCTTTTTACGAGAGTCGTTTGTAAGATAAAAGGAACAGGTGCCACTAAGCTTTTACTCACTTTTAATAAATACGATCTTTACCTGTATTATTCATGCAAAGACTTTATATGATGATAATCGGCGTTAATAACAAAGGATACTTTTGGAATCTAAGTTTAATTGCCAAAACTATGCGTTCATGAACTTTTAAAATCACTTTTTCGCATGTGATTTTTAATATTCATATTTTCTTTAATCGGCTTATGGAACAAAAATAAAATATATATATATGAAAATCAATAAAAACTTTTTTTTTAATAGAAATGGGTTTGCTCTTGGCCAACATCCAGCTGTGAAGCGAAGATGAGGCCTATAATGGAGCAAGCGCATCCAGAAGCTGCCTATTCACTCGACCTTTGAAAATTTTTTGGGTTATATGAGCTCGGGAAGTTCTAAACCTTGGCTGGAGTTTTACTGAGTGAAATGATCAACAGTCGGTACAAATATAGATCTTTTGGTTTGAGCTATTACTCGTACATAGTAAGATCAACGCTTTGCATCCGACATAGCCGAGGCGAGTTAGAACCTGATCACTTTCAAGTAATTTGGATTGTCAAATACTTTAACAATCCAAATGTGTGTGTATACAAGAAGTTTCTGTCTTGTAGTGGTCGCAACATATACATCCATATATGTATAATTTGTTAGCTATTACAGGTTAATAATTAGGAAGAAAAACAGCGAGTTGTTCAATGGACACATTACACGGTATCCAACAAAAACGCCGAGAATGAATCGTTACGTCCAAGCGCGTATTATTTTCAAATCGAAATGAATTCCCTTTACGCTCTCCCCATAAATATTATCCGTACACGACATGGGTTTTAATGTCGTCGTGCACATATTTTATCTTTCCATTTCCCATGTACAGTCAGACAAGTGTTAATGTTATCCTTCTCGTGTGATAATATCAACATGTTTTCCATTTCAGGCGTTACGTCTGACACTTATGTCAGTGAAATAACAGCATTTAAGTACAAATGTCATTTATTTACGTCTTTATGTATTTAAATATATTTTTTAATTTAATATTTATGTATTAATATGTTTGTGTGATATTTATATATTTTATTATTCTAATTAATTATTGTGTAGTATAGACTTGGACGTACATCTGTGTGGTCTTTATGAAATTCTAAAGGAAGATAACCGCTAATAAGTAGTATGGCCGGTGATACGGTTTGTAGCACACCCAGCCTGCTAGTGCATCGCTAACGCATAGCTAGCCTGTCTAAAATATAATAAAACTTAACATAAAAATAAATCTGCTGCATGAAAATCGAAGCGAGTGTTCATGTCAAACCACTCGCTGAAATTCTTCAACAGAATGTCTTTGTTTGTCTGTATTTTACCTTCCATCTCATTAGTTGAAGATGCCTCCCCTTTATCGCTCGTAGTACTTCCATACTCTTTTTCATTCTTATTAAATGAATTTGCAATTACTAGTACGAGTGTACCCAGGCCGGTACGATTCGAGCTACATCGAACGGTATTATGTCCGCCCGTGATTCAAGAACGTCGAAATAAATATTAGTGAGAAGTATAGTACGTTCTCGGCGATTTACGACCGCGTGCGAGCGAGAGGGTCGCAAATATTACGCCGACTGTATCCACGGAATTGTGAAACGCGGACCGTAATATACAAAACATTACTAAGTCTGCGTAAAGCGTAGCTTTGTATCTGTTTCGATAATTACGTGGACAGCAGATGTAAAAATGTTTACATATCTTTTTGTTTTGAAATTGCAGAGCACACCAAAAACTACTATGACGTTCTACGGGCTTGCGTTGTGTGTTCTATAGGCTGTACTATAGTAAGTGCTCTGATGAGTTGTTCCAATTAATGCCCGAGTTTTTAGCAGAGATGCTGAGTACATCCGAATTAATTAGATAAGGTGCTGCTACGCACAATCCAGATGAGTAAAAACTTTATACCGTGGACGCGCGAATTTTAGAACAATTTATCTTGTTAGGTGTATCTATTTAGGCTTCTTCAAGCGAGCTTTAAATAAATTCCTGCAGGGTCTGCAGCGCATATGCTTGTGCGCATATCCTAGTGTTGTTTGTGTTCTTTAGCGGCGGTAACTACCAGAAAGTAGCCCTTCATTGGACGTAGTCTACAAGTAACAGCAAGTAGTCTACAAACACTCAAATATTAAATCAAAAGAACTGTTGTTAATTATTGTTACATATATGTAAATAATACAGACGTAGTTGAAAAAGTTTTCATTTACAAATAACAGACGCTTCTATTTCATTTATTTGTACAGATTTCTTTAAGACCTTTACGTTACAGAAAATTAAAAGCAAAGTTGCTCGAGACTTTAAAAGGTTTTTCTTATTCTTTTATTTTTCTTTACAATCCGTTCTGTGTTGAGACCTGTAATAAATAAAAGGTACATAAAATCGGTAAACATTTTTATGAGAAAAGGTAAAATTTGGTAAAATCGTTTGGCCTGACTGACTGTCAACGCACAGTCTAAGTCTAGTCTAGCTTTCTAGACTTAGTAGTCTAAGAAAACCACTAAGTCTAGAAATCTGAAATTTAAAACTTAGTTTTATTCTATAACGTTAGCTTCCACTAAGAAAAGATATTTGAAAATTTAAACTCCGTGCAATATCTGAAGTGGATTGCTATAATAATTAAGAATAAAATGTTAACCAACTTTTGTGTTTACGCATCAAAACAAGAAAACAGCACACGTGCTGCTATTTTACGATTGTCTTCTGTAAGAAGATCGTTACTTCCACCAGATAGTGGCACACTGGAATTTATGGTTCAGTGTATGTGTGTGCGTATCTGTAACATTATATTTTAAAAAAACATGTCATATTAAACGTATGATAAAGTTAAACCAATTGCTTACATACGTATGTACTCGTAATATTAAAAAACTCAACGGATTTCACCGGTTCGTTAAATTTCAGCCGCGTCAAATATATATATCGAGTTGAACCCTTCATCGGCAGCCACACAATACTGCTTGATTGATGCTCCAATTTAACAAAATTCAACTGTGAGCTTGATAAATAGTTAACTGTTATAAACGCCTCATTACCCACCATTAATGTTACTCTGTACTATTTACCATGGCTATTACAATAGGTATAACAAAGATGATACGAAATATTTGAAAAACAGGCATTTCATAGTAAAGGATTGTCTTATATTCTTATTCTAAGAATATAAGACTTATTCTAAGAACTTCGGCTATATCTTATTCTAGTAACATTGAAATTAATTTTTTTTTAATTTTTAGAACTGACAATGACATTTTTCCTCATAAAAAAAGGGCACACTGCCTTTTCGATGTTACTAGGCGAATCTATCTCTCAGTCATATACTGACAAATATATAAAATGTCATAGAGACGACCCAGTCATTTGGGCAGCCCGTCTGGGACCCCCTTACAGAAGACCACTGCGAAATAAAAGCACTTCTGCTGTTATGTTTTGATGAGTTGGTAAGGGATGTTCCTAATTTCTTACCATTAATACCGATATTAATTTAAGATTGGTAGTGCGATCATTAAAGGTAATTTATTGCTTATTTATTTTTATATGCTCGAGTTTTCTTATACTTATTTTGGTTCTAATTGTCTGCTGTGTTAAAGAAATGAACGTCCTTCTTATTCCTATTCAAAAAGGAGAATTTATTCTTATAGAAGCCGTCGTTGTATAGATAAGTAGGAATACAGACTTGAATCCACAATGCCATGGAGTGGGTTTCGACTACCTACTGAATATCCGGGAGCAAACACGAACAACAGGAAGAGTGAAATGTTCCCGAATACTCTCGAAAATCCGATCGTATGTAAAACGGGGTTTTCATACTCGTAAAATATATTTTTTATAACATTACCCTTGTTAGAGCACCTGTTGCTAAACAATAAATCACTGTCGTCCCATTGCATTAAATTAGTTCAGGCGGGTGATAATTTATTAACCCATAGGCCTGTTAAGTTCCAGTGAATTTTTTTATGTTTAAGTACTGGAGATTTTTTGGAACTGAGTCATTTGTATTAAAACATTCACTTCATTAAACTGAGTCAAATTGTATAAGCAGCAGTGACCGTTCCTACGCTAGCTATTGTATTTAGGTGTATTTTTGTTCCTATTTTAAAATTGACTATCGCACTGTTTGTTAAAAATAAATATTACGCCTCAATTACGAAGTAGAAATAAATTTCAGATTTCCGCCAACCGAAGTAATTTGCGGCGTACTCTGGTTAAATGAGTTATGTTCGTTTGTGTAACTACACAGAGATATTCCTAATTTGTGGGGATTTAATATCCCAAACAAACTTTTCTACATAGTTGGATTTATTTTGATACGAGAAGTTATGCGAAATGTATGCCGAGTGCCTAATATTACCTACCTGCTGATATTCCAATATGGCTGGCAAAAGCAAACACGTGCGATTATTGCGAACTCTCATCTCACTATGGAACTGTTAAGTTTGCGGAACTAGGAACTGTCGTCAAATGGATTACCACCGAGCGGTTCTACGGAAACATATAACTTTCAGGCAAAGATGGCACATAACTTAATACTAATTCAAGTTATTTGTAATTGTAATAAAGCAATAATTATAATTATAAGGTTTAGGGCCTCTTTCACAAATTAAAAGTAAAGTGTTGATTAGTTACTTTTAGAAATCATTTTCTGTTATATTGAATTATGCACTCGGTTTACTGCATCATTCGATAGCCGATTTTTTATTATTATTTTCCATTTAATGTTTGGGACGTTTACCGTACAAACAAAGGTATATCAGCTCCATTATCCCCGGTTACCGGTGACTTTAAATGACAGTTTGGCCTACTTGACGTTTGTGAAACAGGCGCTTAAACTTTTAAATTGTAGAGGTTGACGAATAAAACTTATTTTTCTTTATTACATGAAGAAACAAGAACATTCCTTAAACATCGACTTTCATGGTTATAATTTCACATTTTTATGTAATTCATACCTAATAATTGTGATGGTTAATTTTTTTTTATGGTTTTACAGGTGGTACATAAATACCAACCAAAAAGATGCCTATGCGTCCGTTATTGTTTAGTAAAAAGAAGTTTAAATTTCATTTTGTTCTAAAATTAAAACAGGTTTGTAGTGACTTTTAAAAGCCCACCAAATCGATTCTATTTCTTTGAAACAAAACATTGGCAATAGAAACCTGATATTTTTCTGAAAACGGAATATAAGAGAGATGAATTTAAAATGTGGTCGTAAAACGAGTTCGAAGCTCTTCCGTCAATCCTGCATTTTATCGGGCTTTATTTTCATTACCCAATGTTGTTTAGGAGTGATTTCGCGAACTCCCATTGGGCGGGTTCCTCTTAATAAAGATAAATGTACCAGGAGCGATTGCCTGCGAATGATTAATGACCCGACGTAACAGGTGGGGCGTTAATTTTTTATATATATATTTTTTTCTCTGGCATAATCACTCTTGTTACATTCTACTTTCAACCATATCAAATTAGTGGATCATTAAAATTTTTGAATGAATTATTTATTATTATTTTCTTAATGTACTTAGATTAAGATATTTAGATTTCTATAGCAAGATTACTTTTGAATTTTTATTTTATTCATTATAAATATTATATTTTAATATTTTTTTGGTACTAAAACTATATACCTACTTATTTTCATGTAGAACACCCACCACTAAATGTATTTAGAGAAAATCACTATAAGTAACTTACTCTATGACCAACCCTTACAGATTTATTATTAGTATTGATTGATAATAAAAATATTTGTTAATTTCATCTATGAAAATCAGATCTGATAAGGAACGCGAGTCGACGGTACTTCAGCTGAGATGATCCGATAAAATTTCTTATACTTTTACTAAATAACATTAATGGTTGTATGAATAAAACGCTAAAAAAGTTAAATTGAGATTTTTTTAAAAAGTAAGGATGTCAATTCATTTAATATTAGTTTGAAATACAGAGCGAGCTAAATTTAATACCCGTTAAAGTTGCTCGCGTCTATGCCGAGAGAACTCAGTGTGTCCATCAATTACCCACCTCCGAGAAATTCTCTCGTGAATAAAAAGAATTTTTGTTCTTTTGCGACTCTTTTCTGCTAGTGAAGACGAGAAATTAGCAAAGAGAATTGGAGCTTAAAGAATGTGTAGTAGCATTATTAATTCAGTTTATTTTTAAGCTCCCTTTTAATTTAAAACATTTTGAAAGATGTATAGGTGACTTATCATTTGTGCTTGCTTCTTATTAATAGTATAAGAGGTAGCAACGTTTTCGAAAGAGAATTTCAGGTCAGCTGATTTTTTGATATGTCGTCTCTCTTGCCCTTTCGGTTAGGATCTGGGCAGTCTGGCTAGCGGTAGCGGTTGAGTTTACCTGTGCGCATCCTATTTGTGCAGGTAATATACTGACTTAAAATCATTTTATGAAGGTTCAATTTTCATATTTTAGCTTAAGATAAGTTTAACAAACATCAATCTCTTATTGCCAGACATTTTTATCGTTGCTAATAATGAGCCAGACGCGAATTTTGATTTCATTTTTATTAAAAATTTAAATTATTTCAGAATGTCTGTCATTTTAATGTTATATTGTTTAAGTATGAACAGACCTAAAAATAGTTTGCCAGACATTAATTCAGTTGTTAAACCATGAATCAGAACGATAAAGTCCTGAAAACTCTTACAGTAAAATCATTTTATGAAGGTTCAATTTTCATATTTTAGCTTAAGATAAGTTTAACAAACTCCATCTCTTATTGCCAGACATTTTTATCGTTGCTAATAATGAGCCAGACGCGAACTTTGATTTAATTTTTATCAAAATTTCTAATTATTTTAGTATGTCTGTTTTTTAATATTATGTTGTTTAAGTATGAACAGACCTAAAAATGTTTAGATAAAGGTATGCTTTATCTAAACATCAAAACAGCTTTACGAGTAATTTTTAGTATCATATTTTTTTTAATATGTCATAGTTATCCTTAATACTTCTTATACTAAAGAGACACTGATAAATATGTCTTCTACTCAATTGCATCCTTGTTGAATGCTGGCTTGATTTATATAATTGGTTAATTAGGGTCGGCATATCTTCGTATGTGGAAAATGAGATTCGAATTAATCATGGGGAATACACGGAAATCCTTACCAGTATTTTACTAGGAAACTTGTAGTATAAGGACAAACTCAAAAAACTACCAGCATATCTTACTAATTGAAAAACATTTGTTTAATACTTCAAACTCCAGGCTTGTTGAGTTTTGGGATCACAGACACACTGCTATTTCTATAGAAAATAGGAAGTTCATTAGTTCTTACAGCTGTAAGAATTATGATATTATGACACAGTAATAGTGTCAGAGCTTCTGCACTCATAATTTGGTGCCAGTAAGCGATGTCAATGAACAATCCTATACTGATTTCTGATGCAGTATCTCTTAGAAATTAACAATCCGAATAAAACGGTCTGTCTTAATTTTAAAATCTTTTTACGCAGAAGTTGCTAATATTCGTAATATAAAACTTTAACTGGTGCCCGCGACTTCGTCCGCGTTCAAAATGTTATATAGCCAAAAGCCTTTGAATATCGCGCCCTCTCGCGGTGAGTAGCCGACTTGTTGCGTCAAAGCTGTTTGTCTTAATAGTTCTGCCACTGAATAAATATATATTTATTTATTTTACTTTTTGCCTTTTAGGTCACACTAAATAACCCAAAGCCTTTCTTGATAAATGGACTATCCAACACAAAAAGAATTTTGGAATTCGAACCAGTAGTTCCTGAGGTTAGCGCGTACAACCAAACCAACAAACAAAATCATCAGCTTTATATATTGGTATAGATTATCTCTTAAATCTATTCTCTCAAAAACAACAAATATTATTTTTGGCCTTACAATAATGATTATCATAGCGTTACATTAATATTTTGTTCTCAACAAGAGGAACATATATTTAAGGTGAACAACCGTAGCCTGGGAGCTATAATCCGTCCGGGAACATCATAAAATGCCCGAAATCGTTTATTCATTGCCACATCAAGGACCCTTGTTAAAATTCTATTCCTGCCTTGAGTATATCGCTCTATGCCGCATTGAGCCCTGGATATACCGTCAGATTTGCTAAACTTATATAGTAATAGGTAAATAATTTATTAAGTAGTAAAAGATGTTTTGAATATAAAGGTGAAATAGCGTTCGAAAAATAGGTTATGCAAATTGTGAAACATATAAGTTCGTATCAACGTTGGCGATGCAAGCTATCTAGTTCGTCTACATACGGACACGTGTTGCGATCTTTACCGCAATATTTGAAGTACTTCAGAAATTAAAAACATTTGTTTAAATGACTCAGATACCCACCCAGAACCTTTCCACTGCCAGGACTCCCACGACCTTTTCTACATTTTCTGTAATTGTGGCTTGAAATAATAATAAAAAAAAACAAGAACTTGGATGAGATGGTCAAAACTTTCCATTGATTCACGCTCCTGCAATTTCTCCAGAAAATACATTAATTAACTACCCACGAGATGGCGAAAGTGCATAGATAGCAATATGAATAATATCATTATTTTGTTTTTTCTTTTATTTTTATATTCTTAAATCCTAAGAAACAACATTCATAATTTTAAAATATTCTCTCACTATTTAATTTTATTTATTTGTAGACAAAGTTTCACTTAAAAGAGCTTAACGTCTGTAATAAAATAATAGCTTCATGCTAATGTGGTATGAATAAAATGCAGTTATGCTAGCAATATGCCGCCGTATAAATCCTGAGCGTGAAGGAACGCTTGAGTCTCAACGTTTGTTGGCAGAGCACCGCCATAGTTCTTCTAAAATTGTGATTTATTCGCGACAAATGTCGAAATAAAGCGTTCTCTTCTTTTATATTGCGAGAGGATGCGGCCCTAGTGTGTGCGCACTCGCCTCCCTCCTATTTATAATAAATTACCTTCTCACAACTGCCACCGCACCAGACAAACTTTCTTGCTTTTAGAGCTTTCCGATTCGGTGGTAGGACTTGTAAGGAGCTTGTGACACCAATTCCTTTTTGTGGCGTACCTGACTATTTTTAATAAAATTACGAGTATTTAAAAATAGCCGATGCTCATGATTTCGTCAGATTTGTAAAAAAAATTGCTTTGTTTATTTGGTTGATTGTACGTGCTAATCTCAGGAACTACTGGTTAGAATTGAATTTTTTTTTTTTGTGTTGGATATAGTCCATTTATAGAGGAAGGCTATAGAGGCTATAGAGAACGCGAACCAAGTCGTGGGCACCAGCTAGTAATAAATTTTTTTCTCCGTTTTTCTATACTAATATTATAAAGAGGAACGATTTGATTGTTTGTTTGTTTGTTTGAATTGAATAGGCACAGAAACTACTGGACCGATTTGAAAAATTCTTTTGGGAAGCTATAAATTATCAGCGAGATAAATATAATAGGCTATATTTTATAGTTACGAGGGCGAAGTCGCGTGCAACAGTTAGTATTATATAATTATTCCTTTGGCCGTTAAAAAAGTCTTCAATAATGATGCCTGCGAAAATTAACAAAGGTATTCTGTTAAGACCACGCAATAAGACAAATAACAATAAGACCACGCAGATCCCAATTGATACTAGTTAAACCACTTAAGGAATACAGCAAATTGTACAATTTACTAACCGGTGTGTATAATAAGCCACTGTTGAACCACGTGATCTTCCGATCAAACTCATATATATTTCATTATTTACTTGCGGAGAGTAAAGCGGATTTTACCTAAAACAAAGCCAATAATGCCGAAGTATTGGCGTTTGGTGCAAATGGAATGCGTTAGCGATTGAAACAAAGTGAAAATATATTTAATTGAAATCGTTATTTTAAATAAAGTCTAGGTCATTATTTTAAATAGGGTCTAAATTTATATTATACTAGCGACCCGCCTCGGTTTTTTGTAGGGTTGAAATTTTAAAAAATCCTACTATTTTATAAATACAGGTACAGATAACTTACACATGAAAAAATAAAACATATTTTGACTAGTAGATACATTGTAATGAACTAAGGTGAACTATTTTTATTGTTTTATATTTTTTTTATTAGATTTTAAAGCAGCTGTATTTGCTATAATATATTCTGTCTATTCGCTACAGAGTTTTTATAGCGAATCTTTTAGACCTAGTCTACATTATGCATTCATCTAACTAGGTAGTCACTGTAAAATGTATGACGATGTTGATTTTTCATTCTCATATTGGATTACAATTTTATTTCTTCACTTACCACCGAATCGCTTCAGCTTATGACTTAAATATTCCCATAACTGTGGTCGATACATGTACACCGCCCGAAGCGAGGAGTCGTTGTTAACTATGACAAACACAATTACCCACCACACACACACACACTCGGAACAAACAAGCTTTATAGTTATTTGCTTAGTATTACCGAATGGTAATTATGTTTTAGGGAAAGCACGCGTTCTGCTTCTAAAAATAGATCAGGTTATAGCAACTTGTTTACCTTAAATTTATAGGTAGGCATGTTTGAAAGGAAAACCTTTCACACAAGCTTTCCCAATAAAGGTCCAACAACCAACAGGGGATGCGAATTTGATCGAATTTAGTAATTAGTCATGTTAAGTGTTATAATTATTACTGCCGGCTCGGAAACACCTTTCCGAGCGAATAAACGTCGGATTCTATGTAAGTATAAAATATTAAACTTTTATTATATTATATATGTTGGACACTGTCATAAAGTTACATAATTCTTATAATTCTTGTTTCTTCTCAATGAATTCTTAAGGCTAAGAGCTAAGCTACTCGCTGAGTGACTGACCCTAGTGAATATACGTATTCCATAATATCACACATTGCAATCGAAGTGCTAACATAGGTGCTTAGTTGGTCACCAAGTGAGTCGCTTAGCGACTTTATAATGTACAATGGAACAAGCCAATCGCTGCTGTTTTGAAAATATAACTCTTTTTAGCAAAAAAAAACCGACTTCAAACCGTTTTCTCATGGATGCTATTTTCAGAACTTGACCGAATTAAAATGGGACCACACGGGAAGCACCAGCTTTCAAATAAAAAAGAATCATTCGAAATAGTTTCATTATGAGGTGTAACAAACATTAAAAAAAATACAGTCGAATTGAGAACCTCCTCCTTTTTCTGGAAGTCTATTGAATAAGATTTTGAATTGTGTTCAAACTAAAAATTGAGTTTTTAATCAATAGTAATTTCTTGCAGTGATTAAAAATGGAAGTGGGCTGGACATGTTGCACGCCTTCAAGACCAGAGGTGGACCAAAAGGATGACAATTTGGAAAGGCCCACAAGGCAACAGAAAGAGAGGAAAACCCTACGCTAGATGGGAAGACGAAATAAGAAATACAGCGGGCACCAACTGGATTCAAAAAGCCCAATCGAGAGAGGACTGGCAAACTTTGGAGGCGACCTGCAAAGGGGTTCTTGCAGAAAATACTGCATAGAAATAAAAGGCTTTTTATTTTTATTTTTTTATTTTATTTATTAATTTCTTGGAGAGTGTGACATATTTGTTTTCTTCACACCAAAAGACAAACCAAAGTGAATTGTGTGTAACCAAGCTACGCGCCTTTCTTCCACTAATGCCACTATGATAGGTGAATAAAGCCCATGCCGCCATTCTTCATTTAAAAGTGAAAACAAATTTGGTAAAATGAAATCCGTGACTCCGTAAGGTATCCAGAGTTATCCTCATTGTCTAGACACTATACTTTCTTAATAGAGTTGATATATTGTAACCGTCCGTCTCATATGAGACGTTCGTACGTGCTTCATATTATTTCTAATATGAACAGTTACTGTACCGACATTAAGTCTGCCTTCATACAACTTTTCTTACACTACTTTTACACTACTCGTGATGAAAGTCTGTAAGCGACTATCAATATGCCGCAGCAGAATATTAAAGTGATTATATATTTTTGTATGTATTTTGTGAAACTATTTAACGGAATTTAGAAATTATACTTCCACATATTATAGGATACAAATTATTTCTATAAAAGTTTAATTTTAAATCAGGTTGGAAGATATACCTACACTAACTGACCATATTTTAAAAGTTGTCCAAATCTTATTTGAAAAATATTATCGTAAATAAAAATTAACTTATGTATTTAATATGTCCCTCGATTTTATGTAACAATTAATAAATTAATATATAAACAATTAATTAATATTAATTCTTAATTAATTAAATATATTTTAGCATAACACAATAGTGTAATTATCACTCATTAATGATTCAGGGATCATGCAAATAAAGCCTCTTAGACAATCTACTTAGTTGAAAAAGGGAAATTCGTTTATTAGACAAAAGTAAGTTTCACGTAAGTGGAAGAAACAAATCATGAACACGAACAACAAAAAGGATCTGGTGTACACAGAGCGCATATTCCTCATAATCCCGGTATATCTTTATGAAAACTACCCTCTGTCAGGGCCCGCATCAGTATGCCTCGTGGGCCAGCAACCAATCCGTCAGCGAGACCGGCCTGGCTCGTGAGCGGAATACGAGCGTCCACACACATCCTGCTGGATGTGTTAACTGTGTGTCTAACATATCAAACAATTACCAACCTTTCGGTAGGTGCATGTAATGCCTTTCAAAATAACGAGCCCATTAGACGGCCTTAACGGTCTGTTTCAGAAGTGCTGGATTCGATTACCGGGAATGCTAAATTTGGCATAGCTGGTTTCTGTCTTCTTCCCTAGATAATATAAGGACTAAAGATAGACACCTGTGGACGGTTGTTTGAAGCCGGTAAAACTACGCCTTCACTGTGTACACATAAGGTTGCACGCACAAAATGCAATCAAACTATGCCTCGCCATATTAAAATATTTAGTAGTGAAAATGCCGATAGACAAAAATATGCGTATTAATAACAAAAAACCGAGGAAATTTTCAAATAGAAAAATACTAAGATCTAGAAATAAAAGTTTTTTTTTAAATTTATTAAAACAATCCACATTTTCATAATTATCCGTCGTCACCTGACGACTGCGTCGCTCTACGTAAATATCTTAATGATAAGTTTCTCCATAGACTGCCAAATAAAATTGAAAAAATATCATAACACTTCCAGTAGCATATTACATGCCTGTTAACTCTGAGTTATGAAATGTTACCAACATAGGATCGTTATGCCGGACTATTGACTTAGATTCAATGACGTCATACCGTTATATTCCAATACTGGCCATCACTTGAATAAGTTGAATATCTCACGTACGTGATATTGGTGAACATCTTATGTACGAGCCGGTGTGGTTCAGAATATATGAATATGTTTCTGTGCGAATTGAGAAGATGAATTCCCTCATAAACAACGCCAGACGGGTATAGTGATTTCTCATTTATTTTTATTATAAACATTTCTAAATTCGTCATTTTGAGTTTAGTTTAGTTATTTTTTTACTAAAAAGTTGCAACTACTCTGCAATATCTTATCGGCCATTCTAAAATAGGCATTAAAATTAATCTATTAGTCTAGATTCTAGATGGTCATTAAACTTGGCACTACTAGAGGGAAGGCGCTTTCCCTATGTACACATATGCTCGCTATGACGTCATAGAAACAAATGTCTTACTGTCTGCTTGGTCATTAGTTTCACAGAATTGCATACTAGCTGGTGCCCGTGACTTCGTCCCCGTTGAAAAAGAACATACATGAGTAATAGAACGCCTGACATCTTTATTGCTATGACGACGGTGG
The DNA here is from genome assembly GCA_945859745.1 of Synanthedon formicaeformis. Lineage (NCBI taxonomy): Eukaryota > Metazoa > Arthropoda > Insecta > Lepidoptera > Sesiidae > Synanthedon > Synanthedon formicaeformis. The sequence continues at coordinate 399,696 of OX243968.1, read as the reverse complement.
CACCGAATTTTATATATTTTTAGACGATCCCTCGAGAACCTAATTTTTTTTTCAGTAATGAAAGTATCCTATATGTTAATCCTTGTAATATCCGTGTAAACTACCTGTGTACCAAATTAAATCCAAATTATGTTCACGGAATTACGGAAGATCCGTATGCTTCCGTTATGCTGCATAAAATTAAACAAAACCAGAGTAAGATGTCGTGTAATTGAAACAAGTTACCTTCCTGCATTGGTCTTCAGGATTCCGGATTCCGGTACGGAATTCCGGATATTTTTTGAATAATTCCGCATCAAGCAAAGAAGCAGCATTTTATGCAATTCTCTAGTAAACTCATGTCTGTTTTTTAATGTTAATGTGCATAAACAAGTATACACAATATACACACAACAGCAACACTGCGAGCAATATGAATTCACAAACAACTTTATGAACGAAACATAGTATCTTGAAGGCATAAAACTTGAGTTCGAACATCTGGCTGCGGTTGGCCCAATATCTTAGCAAGAACGGAAAATGGCGCACTTTTTTCACTTTTTTCCCTCGCTTCCAATTTGCAGGCGCGTGCTCGAAGCGTGCCGTATTTATTATTATTTGTTTTCAATTGCAAAGTAATCTAGAGACTGTGCAGCTGCCGGCGTAAGATGAGGCCTTCGCCACACGCCACTGTACTGAGCGGAGCGGATCTCTCTTCTAATAATTTCGGAAAATACTCAAAATTAACTAGATTTTTTTACATTACATGCATAAGTTAATTAAAAGACATTAAATAAATAAATAATTATTAGAAACTATCAAACACATAAATATAATGATGATTTTTTTTATTTTTAGTATTAATACAATCCAATGAAGGTCACGCGTTAGATTTATAGACGCCTTTTTTTATAAAATTATGTGTACAGCCTCTGAAATTAATATACTGTCACATGATATGTGTATATAAATTGTTTATATGTACTTATATATCTTTATAGGCATATAAATATTCTAATTAATATATTGTCATATATAAAATTGTATATTGGTCTTTGTTATTGCTACCAAGTAAATTGCGTAGGCTATTATAATTGTAGAACGCATTCTCACGCAGTGACCTGCCACTTTCATTTAAAATTTCATTGTAAAATTTTGTTAAAAAATATAAAAGTTTATTAAAAAGATTAAATATTGGAGGAAAGCTTTCCACTGTATCCTCGGGCGGTATTACGGACGTTCGTTGAACAACCAAAATTGAGACGTCAATGGGCCATCGAAGCGAGAGGCGCGTGATTAAAATGTGTTCACCTTTACGTTTGGAAGCTCTCTCCGACTGGAGGTGTCGCCAAGCTTTATTCAGATTTTATGACTATCCACTTGTTCTTTGCGAACACTTTTTTTTATGAAGAAAAGCAAACTTTGTTCGGTACGGCCGAGATTGAAAACCAAATTATGGTCCCCATAACAAATACTACTACTTTTTTGTTTTATCTAGCTTTTAACCAAACGTTCGCGGGTTCGAATCCCGCTAGGGACAAATGTTTATGTGTTAACATTTTACCTTTGTACCTGAGTCATGGATGTTTTTTAATATGTACGTATTAACAAAACCAAGCCATAAACTGTGTGTCAAATTTCATCCAAATCCATTATGACGTTTTTGAGTTATTTAGGAACAAACAACAACAAAAATCCAAACATACAAACTTTCGCTTTTATAATAGCTGTTGCACGCGACTTCGCCCGCGTAACTTTATAGCCTATTTTACTCGCTTATAAATGTAGCTTTTGATGGGTCAAAGTGTCAAAAAATTACGTGTCACGTTGTTTGTCGTCAATGAACTCCTAAACTATTGAACCGAATTTTATAAAACTTTGTAAGTATGTGTAATTTGGTCGAACTTAAAAGATAGGATAGTTTTTATTTTGAACCCAGGCGAAGCCGGGAGCGTGTAGCTAGTATTAGTATAGATTTAGATTATTAATGTTTGTTAATGACATTGCACGTGCAATAATCACTCTTATTACGTTCGCAGTAAAGTTAATAAGATCAGAATGAATTAGTAAGCAGTATTAGGTAGACAAATCACACCGCCCGCTGGCTAGCTGACGAGGCGTGTGTTTCATTACATTCACTCAACTTTTACGAGTCCCATAAATTCTGTTACCGAGTCTTTTTCCAACTATGGACGGAGACTGATCATGAAGTACGTAATGTAATGAAACCTTTGAAAACCGAGTGCCTTTACAAATCTTTCTTATGTATATACTAGCTGGTGCCTGCGACTTCGTCCGCATTGAAAAAGAAAAAAGTAGCCTAAATGTACGTCTAAATGTTTATCGACCAAGTTTCATGAAAAATCAGTTAATTCGTTTAAGAGTTTTGGAGGAACATACATACAAACATACAATACCTACACTTACAGATTTATTATTAGTATTGATAAGAGAGTGAAGAAATTTTACAATACTTATACAGTACGGTACTTATACGTAATTTAAGTTTTAACATATAAATCAAAATTAAAAATCAAAATCAAAACATTTATTTATAAATTAGGTTTCCACAAAAAACTCTTATGATCGTCATTATAAATTTAAATTTACCAGGTTTTCGGAAAAAAAGCTAAAATGACGATCCTGAAGAGGAAACCCCGAAAGAAAGTCAGGATACTATTATTTTTGACGTCTTTAAAATATAAAATAACAATAATTACACTTAATTAAAAAAAATATCAAAGTGTACATACAATATTAAATATGAGGTCCGAATCGCTTAAATCCAGGCTTCATTGAAAAGCTTTATCACCTTGACGTCTCTTTATTTTCATTCCTAAGGGATGCGAGATTCAATCATAATAATACCTTCAGCAGCACACTTGTAGGAGGCACCTGTTTCATTTCTTGCGTTATTTCTTACCTATAGTTTAGGTTTCAAAATAAAAATAAAATGCCTAACAAGGGGATGGCATTAGCCGATGGATTCGTAAGCGCTCGCTGGGCGGTTGTGCAATCAAGTGCGGAAGTGGATGTTGCAGCCGTACAGATAGCTCCATCAGTTTATTGTTATGAAAACGTTATTAACAATTGGGCGAGAAGCCAAATTGGTGCCTTCAGTGTTTTATCACCAGCGAACCTCGCGCCATTTTGTTTTTTGTTTACCACCCCACTTGGCATGCGATTAGATTTGGAACTCTGAAACTTTATACAATTTACAGTTACTCTACTTTTTCTAGTCGATGTTCGGAGTTGCCACATTTAGCTTATTCGTATTTCCTCTCTTTCATTATTAAAAAGGACCGAATTTTTTTATATGAAACTTTTTCATATAGTTTAAATCTTAAATATTACATGAATTACATGAAATTGAAATCCGCATCGCGATTTTATCAAATTTTGTTTAATTTTCATGATACACAATATTCAATATTTCCACAAAGAAATATGTTGAAAATAGATCCACTAGTGAAAAACGTAATTCAATTGTTGAATTCAAAGCTTTTTTCACTTATAAATATGTTTGAAACCATTGAAATCTCATACGAGAGTCATTTTCATTTTACATTATGAAACCTTTTTATATATTTTATTTGGTTTTAGCTTAAACCAAAACTCGTTCTGAGTATTACTTGAAAAGTTTTTCCATGTAAGAGATAATTTCGTGCAAAAAATCATTATGTACAGTAATATTTCAGTGACCGGCGCACTCGACGGGGTCTGATTATGGGAATTAGTCACGTGGACACGCCCTTAGAACCTTCCGAAAGCAGCTAGTAACACTATAATGATGCCTACTTACTGTGACGGTTCATAAGCTCGACATTAGACCAAGTGATTGTTTTTTCTTCATTGAATTTAACGTTACCTAGCTATTTTCACGGAACTTCTATCTAGGTATAACATACTAATATTGTAAATGCGAGTGTTTTTGAGGATGGATGTTTATACCTTTATGCAAAAAGGCTGAACAAAAACGGCTGTATAAATATTTGCACACATATAGTTTATCACATGTATTAACATATAGGATACCTACTTTTATCCTGAAAAAAATGGCGGTGCCACTGTCGTCACAGCAATTAAGATGTCAGATTGTTTCTCAGGTGTTATATTTCTCATTTTCCACGCTGACGATGTCGCAAGCACCAACTAGTCTATTATATGTATAGCTATCTATATGTAGAAGTATTACAAGCAGACAAGCAGGTCGCATCTGCATTCGTGAATGCGGAACTTCTGCATCCATTTAGACATCCGCATCTGCAATAAATAAAATCAATGCGAATCTTTTGCGAATGCGGATTATGAGGTCAGCATCAGGAGTTTAAGAGTTTGAATCACGAACGAAAATTTACTTAAGGTACTTCTGAGAAATACAAGTAAATATTTTCCTCAATCAAATGCGTAATTTACAATACCAAAAACGTAAACAACTTGACTGGTATAATTTTCGAATTCCTAATAAAGCTATTTACAAAACATGACCCTGTTCCAATAATGGACAAATTCAAAACGATCCCTGAAGGAAAACAAGTACGAGTTGCAAAAGAAGTAGATAGCTCATTATCTCGACTGGTGTCCATTTATCCGGGGAGTATGTCTGCAGACAAATGTCTCAGTTTAATCAAGGGCTTAAAGTTATTTTTCCTGGATTACGGGGCGGTCGTACTGATACTCTGGAAAGACGAGATGTCGTCGGTCGACGGGACGTCGCGCGCCGGTATTAGTCGAGCAACGTAAGGAGTTGAAATCTTTAAATTATTACTCCATTCTCAAGTTCCGCGTCTCCGGTTCTAAGAACCGCTAATTTGCTCGATCCTTCTTCACTTAATCTTTTGTTTGTGACTTCTTACTTTAATACCTTTCTACATTGGTTTGTTCGGTACGTGTGAATAAAATAATTTTTCACACATATAATAAAACATCGTTGTTCGTCTGTCCGTAATATTATCTAATCTTAGATTATTACAGGCACGTTAACCTTAGAAAAAGCTTAATTTAAGCTTCCCGTAACATTTAGTGTTTGTTGCATTCCAATCCGTATACAATAAAAAGTTATTCCCAATATTCGTGTACGAAGTCGCCGACACAGCTAGTATATTAATTAGTTCGTGTTAAATTGTAGACTTAGCTTTTCACACTTGAAATATGTGCACTTCTGTTATTATGATCATAATAGAAGATTTATGTAGTGCTTAAAGAAAACTTAGAAGTGTGTGCTTACAACGAAATGGTCTCCCTACAATATCCCTTACGTTTATCTTTTTTTTTTTCAAACATATCCATTTTTATCTAATAGTAGCAAGGAACCCAGTTAAGCATTAATAAATTGGCCAGCCCGTTTGCCTACAGCAATCACCTCCATACAAAAGGCCATCGTCAAATAACAGCACCTATGCTGTTGTGTTTCGGTGAATGAGTAAGAGATATCATTTCAAAATCAGAATGCATAAGGAGCCCATTTCTTTTTCACCTCTTAATCCTCTTAATTTTTATCCTCAGCCTACTATTTTTTTCTTAGCCTTACTAATCACATTTTCATAAAAAATATAATTTATTAATAATAAATTATTTATTAATATATTTTTTATTTATTTTGATTCTTGCTTTAACACAGAAGTTAACACATTTGTAGTGTTTTTCCACTACCTATCAAGGTTTACTTATTGCCTGTGTCCCCGAGGCACAAGGGTAGCCAAGTGTCATCAAACGGACGATATTGCCCGCGTAATTAACATCATACAAGATTTTTTTGGTAGTAAATAGCTGGGCGGATAAACAGAAATATAAATGACGAAAATTAAACAACCAGCTATCGCTAGAAGTAGGCATAAAATAGTTGTATTGGTTTTGAAAATTAAAATTAATTAAAAATATATCTACAAAAGGGCCCTGCTCAAAGTTCGCCGGGGCACCTTTAAATGCGACATTGATATCTAAATATAACTGCTCAAAACCGGTTTTGAAATAGCGATATTCTGTCTAAAAAGTCTTCGACGTTTTCGTTCGTTATAAAACGGAAAACCTTCCACTCGGATAATTAGCTCCGGTTCCGTACCGATGTTTTATACACGCACATGCGAATGTTATAGACATACCTACAGATGCATTATTTTGTATGTGATCTTTATTAAACTATTACCAACTAGGAAAACATATAGGTAAATAACTTGATGTTTTGTAGAATAGAGTTTGTAGGCGAAAATAATAATAATTTAAGACTGGAAAATTTATTTATTTTATCATTCATTTAAATATTGTGGTTAGTAGTATTTCAAATTTAATTTCACTATGAATATTTATATTGTATGCGCAGGCTAAAATAACTTTTAAATGTTATTTGTACAAGTTGAATTAGGTATACTATATTACGTGTTGTTTGATGTACCATATACTGTTATGTTGGTTGTTTTAAGAATTAAAATAAAATCAACCAATAGATCAAAACAAGTTAAACTTTATGTTATTTTTTTACTAAGACTAATGACGATGTCTGAAATAAAATTATTGAAATGTTTGTCATAACTTTTTTTTATTTGTTCATAAAAATAATTTAAAAAATCAGTTTTTCCTACTTCAAAATAATTAATATGGTTTAATTTTGGACTGTGAGTGAAAACCAGTATAATATAATTTCATTTCACCAGGCATCTAGGACTATATAGGACTATGTGCGAATGAACGATTTTTACTGTGCTTTGATATTTGCTTTGACATTTTAGTATTTACCTCGAATAAACTACAAAAAAAAGAATGTTGAATAAAATATTTCGCCCATTTTTTATATAATCCCTCAGGACTATGTGCTAAATTCCATATTTAACTTAGTAGGATTTAGTATGATTTATATGAAAAAGAAGTCCATGTCTAGACGTTTGTAATCCTCCACAGTCTCAGATTTCTAACAAATGTTCCCCTTTCAAAGGTTTCAGTGAAACCGCGTCTCTAATTCTGTTATAATGAGAGAAGTTTTTCCATTTCTTTTCGAAAACTCGCGCCGCAACTTCTTTTGTGAATTTTTACATTTTCGTTACTTTTTCCCGATCTTCAAGCCTAAATGACAGCCTTCACTTTACACTAAACTCCGGATAAAGGAGATGACCGTTATAGCAGCAAGATAAACATTTTGAATGATTCATTCTTGTCGGGTTTCAGCTCCCCCGTTGACTTCATTTGTCTCCAAAAAAACTTGGTGTTTATTTCATTTTATTTTTTGCCTTTATTTCTTTGGGTTTTCTAACACATATAAAGAAAATTGTAAAAAAATAGTTTATACTATAAAAAATTTATAATGGTTATATTGCTATATTGCCTAAGGTTTATCTATATCTATAAATATATGTAGGTATAACCTAATAACAAAACAGTAAATTATTTGGATTCCGGTCACAATTTTCATTTATTTAGCTTAAATGGTTAAATTATTCCTTTTCTTTAAATATATCCCATCCTGTGAAAACTGCAATGCCCTCATATATTTATTACAACAATCATTGTTTCTTTTTAATTTAATTGTACGCCCTCACGCCTCAATGAAAACTAAAACCCACATTCCAGTCTTTCTTTCGTAAAAGCTTTGGGCACCAAACTGTAACGAAAAGAAAGACTGGAAAATAAATAAGTAGTAGGCTTTATTGAAGCATGAGGGCTTACAATAAAAAATAAGCAACGCATATTGCTAAATTTGATGGAATTGGACTCCAATGAACTAGACTCGGTTGGATACTCTCTGGAGTACCCAACTGAGTTTAAGAAACAACCAATTATTGAAGTAACAATACCTGCACATTTTAACACAAGATGAAGTTGCAGATCAATGACTAAAATTTTTGGAATTATACTAGATTCATATCAATATAAAAAAGTGTGACACCTGAAGAATTACTGTTCCAGATGAGAATTATTTGGACTTAAACATGTAATTTAACATTTTAACAGAATGTCATTATGGTAATATGTATAAAAAATCACTCATAACTTCCAAAATAGATGGTCAAATGAATACTTGTCAAGGGAGCAACAAAGACCCAAGTGGATGACTAAGCAAGAAACACAATGCTTAAATAGGTGATCTCGTTTTACTGAAAGATAATAATTTCCCCCCTCCAATGGGAGTCTCGGAAAAATTTTGAATATTCATTCTGTGTGGACGATTTGGTTAGAGTAATGTCTGTGCATTGTAAAAAAAACAAATATAAAGATAACAAAGATATCACCTTAGATTAGATTAGATATTAGATAGAATTAGATAGCACGAACAGCTTGTTTCTAGAGCACAAATATTTGATCTTGCCAGCGCCACTGTCTCTCTATTAAGGGTGAAGCTATTTGGAGCTATCCGAAATCGATCTAAATCTCTCTATGACCCTGAAGGTTAAATGTCAAGGTCATTTCAGCGTTGTATATAAATACAAAAAGCGGTTTAAAATACCTGATTTTTACTAAAGTGTTTGTTTGGCTTAATCTCATTAGGCTTTGTAGTCTTGAAGGTTCTTCCATTAATTGTGATGTGCTAGCAAAATCCCTTTGGTAAAGTTAGATGTAGGTATAGTGGCCTTCATTACGCCGCCCGTCGCCGCCGGTCCAAAGCGCAAGGTCTAATTGTGTCACTTCGTGCGTAAAAGGGACCACTTAGTTACCCGTAACCCGGTACCCGGGTACCCCACTCCGTTGAGAGCGCGTGATAGTTCAAACTATATTCAAATCTATTCGCAAACTTCCCACAAATGTATTTTCAGAGAATCTTAAGCTTTATGTAAATTAATTGCTTTATATATTTTTTTTTATTTATAGGTGGTAATCATAATGACCACTTATCAACAGTCCTGCTGATAGGACAAGTGGTAATTATAGCAGATGGCATATTTCACTGGGAGTCTGTCAGTGGTCTATTCTAAGTCTGATTCTAGTGTCCAATCTCCTCAATCAATCTACATCTTGTGCGTTATTCAAAATCTTGTACTGGTTGTATTGCTCATATTCATTGCAAACGGTAGCCATCTCTATCAAATTTCAATAGGCTTTTTTATGATAAGGTCGGCAGACAGGTTGACGGTCTACCTTATGGCTGCCGTCGCCTTTATAGGCGCAAGCATTTATTTATTTGTGTTATCACAAGCATCGCAACAGGTGCTATATAAGTGCGTTGCTGACCATAGTAGGATTAATAATGAGAGATTAGAAAGGGTTGGGGAAATGGGCTCAGGCATACCATTCTCACTCGCCGAAACACAACAGCACATATGCTCTTATTTCACAGTGGTCTTCTGCAACAGGGTTGTTACTACCGCTAGATGGTAAACATAGTATGCCCTTCCACTTTTTTTAAAAAAAAGAAGCCTTTCTTTAAAAAGAAAGAAAAACTCTAGGCTAAACTTTTGTGCGAACTCTGTTATTCGATCACTAAAAACAAACAAGAACTTCTATCTAGAAATATAAAGATAAGGATGTCTTTATGTAAAACTTTTTGCGAAAACTTGGCCCTCTTTGAGTGACGGCACTCTCAGATAATAAGCACAGTGGGACTAATTAAAATGTTCCCGGTACGTCCCTTTCAGAGATCCAGTTGGCGAATTTTTATCATTTATTTTACCATCATTTGTGGATTATTAAGTTAATTAAATTTTCCAACGCACAAATTTGTAACCGCTTTTACGAGGTAAAGAAAATCTCTGATGTATATCAGAGTAAATGAAAACGACATTTAATTTCTTTTTCTTAATGTACGAGTGAGAGGCTAGTCCATAAAAGAAATGTCGGGAAATTTATTAGTGTTGCCATAAATAGTGGATTCATCACTTCATCCCGTATAGTTCCCCGGAGCGACAGAGCAAAGTTTGTCGTATTCCCACAGCAGAAAGACAAAGTTTGGATGTAACTAAGTTTTTGAACTAGTCTCAGGAGAACGTATATCGTCTCATGGCACAGCTCGTTTGCGATAACATTTATATTGAGATTTTAACTCAAACGCATTCGGGAGTGCTGCTCCTTGTCGCTTTACTCACAGAACTTATCATCAGTGAAGATTGGAGGAACCAGCGTGGCCCTGAATCTAGAATTATCAGAATACTTTAATTTTACACGAATAACTTAAATTTAACCCGAATTCAACCTAATAATTGTAACCTTTGACGTCTCTATAAAAAAACAACTTGTTGATTACGAAATTACCCTACCTGAGATTGGATATAGTCATACTTAGCTATCTGAACCTTCAAAGTGGCGGGTCGAAATAGTGACCTGATATTATTTAAGGAATAAAATTGCGAAACTTGTTCAAATCAGTTGACTTTTAAAATGAAAATGTATTTCTACTTAGTTCTCTTCTCTGTCCTTTTTTGTTTTTTTTTTCTTCGTCGCCATTTGTAGTGATGAAGGGCACTCGGTAATTCACTATATGTAACAAGTCACACAATTCACATATCCTGTTCGGGCTCGTGGCGTACGGAATACTCCTCAGTGTTGCCACCATAGGTGTTGCCATCATACGGTGAACGCAAGACTGTGTATATAATTATGATTTAGTTACATCTATACACAAACACTACACCATTCAAGGAGGTTTTTGAGCCAGCATCCGGCTTGCGTCTATCCTGTATTTTCGCCGCAAGATCAGCTGCAGTAGATCATACTTCTCAGCCCGTATCATATGCCTAAAGTACTTCAGTTTTCTGTGGTTATAACATTATGGTTTATAATGAAATTTAAAATGAAAGTTAAAATTAAAAAATAACATTTTTAGGTATACGTAATAAAAAAATCTCATATATGAAGAACAATTTCATAATTGCCTACTACGAAGAATGGGCATATTGACTCGACGAAGATTCTCTTGAGAAAGACAAATCCAGAGGAGCTGTAATCTCGAATAAAGCAAGTATGGAAACGTGTAAAATGTCGTAAAACGACACCGGCGTTACAGGGTTGCCTCTTTCCCAATAATTCCTTGTCATCGAAGTAAATTAAAGCTTGTTAACATATAACTCGCACATTAAATAAAATTTCATTGTACATAATATCGCTGCTTAAAAACTAAAGGGCCATAAAACAAAAAATCCAAAAATGTTTTATTGCAATAATACAATAACAATTCTTCATATTGTATGTTGCAATAAGACTTATGGTTGTTTTATTCCATATTTAGAATATTTTGATAATTTTCTTTATATTCAAAAGTAACTTATATGCTTATATCTCCTCTTATTTTCAGTTTATTATAAAAGAACTTAAACTAACGATGTACAATTGCATATATTTGATATATATCTAATATTGTCAAAAAAAATTTTTTTTATTTTTCGATTTGCTCTCTTGTAAAAAGTGTAATTTTGATTTGTGGCCCTTTAGTTTTTAAGCAGCGATATATCTGGGACAATCAAAAATTATAATCGAGTTGAACATTCATTTATTGTTACATTATTTTATATTTGTACAGTTGTATATAAATTATTAAATCGTAGATTTTTTTTCTTTTCAATTACATAAAGTACCTACGATATACATAAAGTCTAATATCCTTGACAACTTGTATGCGACTCACTTTTGCATTGATAATATTAATTGGGATATACCTTATGTTGTAATTTTAATTGTATACACCTCATGTAATTAACTCATGTGATAAGTAAAAATTTAAGGATAATGATAGCCATCCATCCTCATCTTGTCGAAATCCTTCTATTTCAGCGCTTTATATATGCGTACGTGGTACGCATATATATTTGCGTACCGCGTACTGCTAAGGTTTGGAACTCTCTGCTGTCTGTGCTTCCGAGCTCATATAACCCAAATATTTTCAAGGTTCGAGTGAATAGGCATCTTCTGGGTGAGCTAGATGCTAGCCAAGAACCAACCCCTTTTTTAAAAAAAAAGAACGTTACTGAATATTATTCAAAATGAGTGATATTTACTTGTTGTTGAAGCGTTTCCCACAAAATGCACAGCCCTGTGCCTCTCGGTTTTCCGCTGCACTCTCCATCGCCGCGCTGTTAAAAGGTCCGCGACAGTAGGCAGTCACTCAATATGCATACCGATTTTATTCTACCCCTTTTATGCGCACGTCTGAGTACACTCCAAGTTGTTCCATCTGTCCAATTCTGATGCACCATTTTCAATTCCATTCCAGGTTTCAAATTCACTTCAATTTCAGTTGACACTAAAATTAAGTTTAAAGCTCTCAAATGAAATGAGCTTGCACTTCGCAGACGCATTAGCGAGTCAGGTGACGGACAGTTGTGTGACCTCTGTCCTCGTCCATTTGCCGCTAGAGACCGATTTCGATTTTCCATTATTTTAATGTCTCTTATATAAATATCTTCACACATTCCACACAGCACAGTACAGCATTGTATTATGGATACCGGACAGTTGATATAATACATAGATTACTTTTTTTGTAAATAAAAAACATCCATGACTTACATAGGTACAAAAGTAAAATGTTAACTTATATAAACAATTGCCCCTAGCGGAATTCGAACCCGCGACTGTTTGTTTTAAAAGCTTGGGTTACTAGCCACTGGACCAAACATCTCTTGTTTATGAATTTTACTATTAAAGTAAAAGTTTATTAAAAACTAGCGACCCGTTCCTGACTTCGCACGGGTTCAATTTTGTAATTTGGACATTGTCATCGAAACCAACCGTAAAATAAACCTTTCATATTATATAGATCATCAAACAAAATATTATTATTAATATTTTATTTAAAATATTTTATTAAACCCATATTGTTAAAAGTTACAAAAGCATAATATAATATGAAAGGTCATGGTACATTTATTATAGATTTTGCCATAGACTTACATATATAAAATATATTTCACTAAACCCTTTTCCATTGCAGTGTCATTTAGAAGAGGAAAAAAGAAGCACATTTCGTTAACTCGCTAACTCCCATAGGATTTGTATAATCTACTATGTCTATGTAGTTCAATTCGTCTAACATTTACCTGTTCGTCTGTTACTAAAGCTAGTGTAGTACAATGACAGTAGTGTTACTGGCAATACTCTGTTACTATACTTCAAAAGTTTTAACAAAAATACTATAGCACTATTAATTAGGACAAAAGGTAATACTTATTAGATATATTAATAGGTGCAGTACAATTTTTTTTTAAACAATAAGCAAATAACTTTAGAACAATATATTTACTTATATACTTATAAAATTTATATATACTTCGTTAAACGAAACCTCAAGCTCCCGGTGAAAAGACAAAGTTTGCTACCTGGGTCATATTCTTAGACAGGAGTAGTGAGTTCTGTTTCAGTTGGCAATGATGGGCAAAATCGCTTGAAAGAAAAAAGTTATGCGAAGAAAGAAGTTGTGGCTGAAGAACATCAGAGAGTAAACCAGGATAGCTAACGCAGGAGAGCTGTTCCGAAGAATAAAAGACAAAGACAGAGTCTGTGTGTGATGTGTGTGAGTGTAAGTGTGTGTGTCTGCTTGTGTATTTTTATGAGCGAGTAAGTTTTAAAAAGGGGTTGTAGCTGTATAACCCCTTTTTAAAAATCACTCACTTTTATCTTGCTCCTTACAACACTTTCACTATGGCGCTGGAAGGGAGAAATAACGCGTGTTCTTAACGCACGTTAAGTAAAATATTTCTTAAAAGCCTGCGTTACACTAGAGGGGTAGCTTCGGCGTCGCCGACCATGCAAAAAATGCATAATGTGAAAATAGGAGGAAAAATTTGACATATTTTACTCATTCACAGAAACTGTTACAATATTCTTAAAGAGTGAGGTCACTGTAGCCGGAATAGTTCTCGCTATAACTCCTCATATGATTCGATTCGAATATATTTCTTTCCAGTTCCACAAATAAATAAAATATTCCTAAAAGACAAATACATTGGAAACTCCTTCAATAATTTCAAGTAAGTATTGTCATATGGATAAGATAAGGATAAGATTAAGTAAATAGAAGCGATTTGCCAAGAGAGAAGATATTGCTTAGAAATAAATGTTGTCTATTATTCCAACAAGATATTGAAAATGATTTTACGACCTACCATTATCTACTGAAATATTCAGAATTATTTTTGTAAGTAAACTTTTTGCTTTTTTTTTAATTTAAATTCAAATTTACCTTTGAAGTTACACTAATAAACAATTATAAAATGTCAGATTAGGTGATATACATACGAGTACTTAGGTAATACTTGTATTTGCATTCCCTTGTCGGGTAGGGCATACTGCTGAATTAAGATCCTATAGACTTGTGTTTCCACAGATAAAGATTTATTTATTTACTAGCTGGCGCCCGCGACTTCGTCCGCGTTGAACGATGAAAGGTACCCTATGTCCTTTCTGGTGTCCTAGACAACGTGTATGCAAAAATTCACTGTGATTGGTTCAGTAGTTTTTGCGTGAAAGCGTAACAAACAAACAAACTCACGTTCAAATTTATAATATTAGTAAGGATTAGTGACTTACAATAAATAAATAAATATTTACAAGTTCGATTATAAAATAAAATTTAATTATTTTCATTTACAGAAAACTAGCTGCTGCCCGCGACTTCACCCACGTAACTTTGAAAATATATACTAAAACCTTCCTCGGGAACCACTCCTATGCATTGGTGAAAACAGCATGAAAATCGGTGCAGTAGTTTTTGAGTTTATCGCGAACAGACGGACAGACAGACAGACAGACAGACGCGGCGGAGGACTTTGTTTTATAATATGTAAGGATTATACTCGTAGAAGAATTGTTAAGTTTTTTGGTAGAATTTAGGTGCATTTGTAAACCGATAAATAAAATTGTACCTATGTGATATTTAGATTTTTCAAAAAACTATATTTTTTTCATAGATTTTTAAATTACATAAAAAAAACTATAAATACAGACTTGCCAAAATCATGTACACTATGTTGTGTCGCGATAAGCATTCCTCTTAATATTAGAAGGATCATAATTTCAAATCTGACCACATCGCATATGATATCAACTATGCAGTAGTCTTGACTGAATTATCTGGTTAGTGCAGCATTCCATTAATTCAAACTGTTCAATCATTCAAGGACTTCCGTAATAGATGGAATACTAACACAAATGAAATTGAAAGTAGTTTCATGAATTAAATTTTACTCAAAACCTTCATTCAAACCGATTATGTGATTTTATAATTTTGATAAAAAAAAAAACAAATTATTCAAACTAAAACCCCTCTAAATATTCACCAACGAAATGTTACAAAACGGAAGTCAGCTTAATAGCCAACGATAATAAGCGAGCGAATAATAAAAATTGTCATAACCCTTACCCGAGTTAAAGAAAACTGGTATGCCATTTCGTTCAGAGCAATACATTCAAAACCTTACGACAAACACAATAAAGTTGTTTTCAAACGCAATTGAGACCGTGCCAGTCCATAGCCCGAGCGTAAATCGATGCTAGATAGATTGCACACAGTGTCATTGTTTTATTAGTATAGTAACTTCAATACATTGAATAGATAGATACATTCAGTATATAATCACTTGTGTATTGCTTATAAGAGCACTACTGTGATGATCTTAGGTCACAATTAGAGGTGTGCTGAAATATCTCACCTATCACACTAGTTTCATAATCAGGACGTAGCCAGGATGTTTCTCACAGTAAGACCTGTCAGAAACATCCTGGATCCGGCAGGACACTAACCTGTCGTCCATATTGGATCGAAAGTCGATCTTGTGGGTGAACGATCAATGCAGTGCTTTTGTTCGTTGCCTTAACCTCTGCGAGAACGAGCTTCTTTTTGCCTCAGCAGCCTTTTTCTCTAGTACGTTAAATGGTCGCACTAGTTTATTACAGTAGTTATACTCAAATGCGGCATCTTTGATGATAATATCGATCAAAATATTAGTTTTCTGCGTTACAATAAATAATTAACAAAACAAGATTTATTTTGTACTTAGTATTCTAAGGGTTTTAGAGATATTTGACCTGAAAGGCAATCTGACTACGGATTTAGAAGGATGAGCAAACTTCATTTTGAATTTCGCAGGTTAAAAATATAAATGAAAATCTCTTGATTGTGTCCCAAATATCACTATTGAATTGTGGTCCTGGATACGATATAAAAAGACTATAGTCAGTAGACGAAGGCCTAAAATTTACAAGTGCGTCACTGAACCTCATAGCTGTTTTATACAGCAGTCTTCTGTAACAAAGTGGTGACTGTCATATCAATAAGTGGTCTATCCAATGACTGGTCTATCCAATGACTGGTCTATCCAATGACTGGTCTATCCAATGACTGGTCTATCCAATAAGTGGGAAACACAGTCTGCTCTGCCACTACAGACTGTAGAGTTAATTGTTCAACAACATAGTATACGTCTTTAAATGTTTACCGTGGGTTGGGCGACTTGATTCATGTATTATTCATGAATCGACTTGGTGTTTGTCTAAATTTGACGTACCATAGCCAGTCGGGCCGAGATTGAAATTTTGCCAAAAAACTTGGGTTATTTTCTAGTCTGTCTACTTGTCAGTGATTGATATGTATTTGTTTGTCAGCCGTTTGCTTATCGTTCAATGTAATTTGTGCCATCTGAAATTGGTTGGTTATTAAAATGACAGTGAGCACGTCTTATTGAAAACTTAATTTGAGTGTTGTGTTCACATGATCAGGTTACAAAAGCATGATGTTCATCCTGACAGATTACATTGTAAGGAAGGGAAAATCTCCTACACAGGCGCTAAAACACAATACCTAATGTGCTATTATTTCGCATTGATATTTAGCTATTATTTCGATTATTCGACTGTGAAGAAGTTATTACTGCCGCTAGACCTGTTCACAATAATTATATTCTGCTCACAATATGTGTACATGTTTAGTTATATTGTGTGATAGTTAGTCGTCTAGTATACTGTAAAGTTAGTATTCTAAGTATCTCTATAATAAGCCCTAAACTGCTCAACACACTAATTGAATGGAAGTTGTTTAGCCAGCCAGGTCAATTTGTAAAAAGTATTTTTTAATAAATGTATAACCTATTTCTACGTAGATACCCACTTCAATAAAAAAATATCGTCAAAGTTTCCACAAAAAGTGTTATTGCGTACAATGTAAAGAGTTTTCCATTACAGTTCGGTGCGCATTTTCTTTATTTCATTTTATTACCGCGTCTGTCAATACAAGCTCGCGCCGCGGCTTTTATTGCGTCTCCACTGCGGACAAAGTGATTTTTGATGCGTTCCCCCTTTTTATGTGTATCGATGAGACGTTTACACTGGCTTTGCTCTTTTGTTTTCAGCCTCCGGGATTCTTTTGATATTTCAACGTTTCCTTATTTCTTTCCTCATATGATTTCGTATGACCTCGTAGGTCGAGTTTTTCTTGATGTGAACGAAAGAAAAAAATTCCACTAGCTTTAAATGTATTATTTGAATTAACGAACTAATCATCATATATCATCATTAGCCTTAATTGTTGGACATAGGGTTTTTTAATTTAGCCTCAATTCACTCGGATTTCTTCGTCTCGCGAATCCATCCACTACCAGGGACGCTTTGATTACTATCAATGAATTTACTATGAAATAACACTAATATAATATTTTCTGTATGTATGTGTGTATGTTCCTCCATAACTCTTAAACGAATCAACTGATTTTCATGAAACTTGGTAGATAAACATTTAGACGTACGGGAGACAGGATAGGCTGTCGAAGTCGCAGGCACCAGCTAGTACTATAATAATATTGAATTAAATAAGTAACTTGGCTGCATTGGTAGTTATGTTTACAGCAAGTTGTCATGGCGTCAACAAAATATTTCTTCTTTGCTGTTGTACGAGTATTATTGGTAGCTTTTAGATAGGATTATATAAAATTAATATACAACATATACACCAAGATTTACTGTTGATTTTGTGGTTGTGCTGATATGCAACCATAAAATAGCTGCAAAATTAATATATTCTGAATTCGTTAACCAGCCCGTCTGGTATCAGTGATCATCTTACAAAGTATCGCTTTGAAGACTCGCATTAATTTATTGTGAATAAGAGATATCTAAGCCAGAACGTGCGTTACCTGTGACACTCCATGCAAAAGAAATGTGCCTAAACGTTACATTTTCATTTAAAAATACCGCAGTATCACACAATAAAAACTGAAGCTGTAGATACGTAGATTCAGTAAACGAATGCAAAAAATGTAACATGTGAATTTATGTAAATAAAGTAGAGCAAAGGTTATTTAAACACAGTAAAAATGCAGTGACTGTACTTGCACACCTATTATATATAACTTATACTACGTGTAATTGTTAGAATGTTTTACTATTTCTATTTCTATAGGACCTTGAATAAGTTCTTGTTCTTCAAAGGTGGCAGTAGCCATACTCCATCTCTAACCTTAAATTTCAGTGTATGGTAGTTCACTTTAGTGTAAACAAAGTATTTTTTATTGGTTCTGAATATGTCTATTATTGTGCCAAATAAAGTGTATTTGCGGGGAATTTTATTGCACTATTTAATTCAAAAGAAATCTGCAGCTGAAGCACAGAGACGGCGGTTAGAACGCCCTCTTAATGATAGCATTATGAAAAGTGATATAGCCTCTCTATATAGTGTGTTAACATACCGTTATGGTAATCATACCACACCGTGAACCGTGACCAACCGTGAAATATCAGTTAGTGTATATTGTGTTTCGGTGAGTGACAGTTGTGACTGACATCGAATGTATGAAGATTAAATTATGTCTTCATCGAAATAAAGGGTTTATTCGCGTTACAACAGATTCGCGTTACGGACGGAAAATGGGCATATACCTCTACACTATATTAATGGTTTTTATATCTGCTTGGGATAAAGAATAATCACATTAAAGCAATACACGATCTCCTAACTTAGTATTAATTATTAAGTTTAATGTAATTCAGGCACAGCATGACACTAAACTCTTCTCAATATAAGGAGGTCACTAAGGTTGATATCTGTGAGAATTTACAGAACGCCGAACATTCTTCCTACTGGAACTGGTTTTGCACTGTTTTGCAGTTAGTTTACTGCAGGTTAGTCAGATAGTCCAGATATTGTGGTCAATGTGTACATAAGAAGGATGTTAACGAAGCAACCGGAACGGACTGTTTGTACTTTGTAAGGGGTGTTAGTACAGGAGCTAATAAATTTAGCGTACCTTACTTTTTCGTCGAAGATCACCCAACGCTTGCTCTTGGCCGCACTCTTGTAGAGTTCGTGACTTGATATACTTTTATATTTAACTAGCTGTAGCTCGTGGTTTCACTCGCTATTAAATTTAAATATACATATATTAACATTTACTCATTGCATCGCAACTCTCTCTCGTCCTATTACTTCGTTTTCGCTTATAATTCTTTCTGACATCGTTTTTACTAGCCTCAAATGAGCCTCGTAGTCTATACTTAATTAATAATATAAGAAGAAAATATTTGTAATTTTGTATTTTTGTTTTAAATAAACGTATGTGGTTTCATTCCAAACAAAAATACATTTATTTATTTACATTTATTTGTCAAAATAATTAAGTTGTACTGTCATCACCATTGAAATAACTTTTGATGTACAGGAAAACATTTTAATAAGCTAATTATACTATGTTATGCAGAATGTTATAATATTTGCATAATTTATTTATAGACTACAAAACCGCTAGCCTATAAAACGAGATATACACCGATACGGGCACAAAGAATCAATCGGACAGCGGCGAAGCTGTTTTCTTTTTCAATCAGTGGACGTCCCTTGAGACTGTGCGTACAGACTTGTACACGGTCGAGCCACAGAAGAGGAGAGTTCGTTGGAAACTTATAAAGAGACCGTCCGATAGAGGCGGGTGTTGCAAAGGAATTTTTGTTCTGTGGCTCACACTAAGTTAGATTTGTACTCGCATTAGGGGTGTGGTAGTTAGAAAATAAATAGAGTATTGCGAGTGCGATCCCTCCGTTCGTATTTCTCTCCTAGATTGAGTGTGGCTTTATTTTAAGTCGGCACATCGTAAATGTTGAAAGTCCGGGGCCGGGGCATAACGGCGCGAGTGGGCAATGAACGGCGAATGGTATCTGTCTAGTCTGCATGGTAACCGATGGATTTTATGATGAACACAGTTCAAGTCCCTCGGAAACTCTGTTCCTAATCAATAAGGTTAATTTTATCTTTGATACTGGTAGTTTTACTAGTGTTGTTTTATTAAAGCTGTTATAAGTTTTAATGAAGTTGAAAGGCAAAATGTAAAAATAAGTAGTATGTTTAATGGCATCTGGAATATCTATGTTTCTAATACTAATAATATTATAGAGGTATTTGTATGTTTGTACGTAGGAGGTAATTTTCGAAACTACTCATCCGATTTAAAAAAAATCTTTCATTAGTAGTTAGAAAAAAAAAAATGAAGATGGACAAATTAGGCCCACGAGGGTGAAGCCGCAGGCATCAGTTAGTATTAAATACTTTAAAATGGAAAACTTTTTGTAAAATATTTTTATATTAAATTACCGTACCCATTACTAGTAATACATAATATGTACTGACTACAGCCTTTTAATAAATTTTAATATTTTATTAGAAGACTTCAGCCGTCTAATAAATATTAAAGCGCGAAGCGAAATCTTTGATTTAATCTTCTAATTTATAATTCAAATAGAAGTGATTTTTTTAGTAAGTATTGACGACTTTTTAGTAGGTATTACCTATAAAAAAATGTATATTTTTTGCCGCCTTGGCCAAATTTCGAACCCATTTTGGGTATTTCATCAATATTCAGAAATATGTGAATACATATTCCTTCACAATATTAGAATATTTTTGTTTAGATAGGTCTTTTTAAATAAATATTAAAATGTAACGAAATGTATATGTCCTTAACGAATATATAATACTAACTAGCTGGTTCCCGCGACTTCGTCCGCGTCGAAAAAGAAAAAAAGTAGCCTATCCTGTGTCCTGTACGTCTAACTGTTTATCTACCAAGTTTCATGAAAATCAGTTAATTCGTTTAATAGTTATGGAGAAACATACATACATACAGAAAAAAATGTAAAAATGGTCAATTTAGTTTCAGTATCATGTATAGAGCCTATAAACACGATATCTCTGAAAACAAAGTAACTTACTCATGACCAACCCCTTTTTTTTTTTTTTTTTTTATCGAGGAGAAATCGTCTTATTAATCCCCTACCGCTGGCTAGGCGGTAGGGGTATGTGGGACTCGACCAGCATACTCCGCCGCATGCAGGTTGCAGGCGGAACTGGCCCATACCCACTAAAACTCCCCGGTGTCTCCTTGCCCTTTAAGTGGGGGGTGGACGGGCTCTGCCGAGGCAACTGCTCCGACCCACCCTCCTCGGGCGGCCTAGCCATTGCTGGCTAGGCTGACGCCAACGAGGGGGATTGCCCGGAGACACCCGAGCAATCCCCAGACGGGGGGGACCCGTGCAGGCACACACAGCTGGCCAGCTGTGTGCGCAGGTCCCCAAGGGCATTTGAAGACGGGCTGGTGCCCGCCTTCTCCTGCCCGACCATCTGCCATGAAGTTACGGGAGGACACAATGGACACCAGCAGTGTCCATTGGATCCCCCCCCACCCTCAGCACCTCCAAAACCTCAACGAGCAGGGGACCAGGGGCCACCCCCCCAGGCCTCCCTGTTCCCCTGAACTCCACCTTAACCCCCGACGACAGCTGACGAGACATGCATGGAGGGCTACAAGCCCCGCCCAGCCGCCGGGGGGAACCTCAACAACGAGCAGGGGACCAGGGGCCTCCCCCCAGGCCTCCCTGTTCCCCTGAACTCCACCTCAACAAACGTCAAACCCCCAACGACAGCTGGCGAAGACGAGCATGGAGGGCTACAAGTCCCGCCCCAGCCGCCGGGGGAACCATCAACAGTGTGCGCTCCGCCACGAGGTCCGCTGAACAGAGCCCGCTCGGAGCACACGGGTGTGGGCCTTCTTGGTCCCCAACAACAATCCCATGGGACGAGGAAAGGCCGGTGAGAACCACCGGCCATCCGCGACCCCATCGGATTGTTGAGGGTAAGCCCCCCCACCACGACAAGGTCATGGCCCACCTAGGGGGGGACTCCATGACCAACCCTTACAGATTTATTTTTAGTATTGATGATATTATAGAGAGAAGATTTTTGTTTTTTGTACTGTTTTTTGTAACCAAAAAACAAGAATAAACTCAAAAATCAGACCCATTTAAAAAATTCTTTCACATATATAGAAAGCTACATTGTTATGGAGTAACATGGGCTAATTTTATAAAGTTACGCAGACGAAGTCGCGTGCTTTTCACAGTGTTATAATTATAGTCTTCCTAAACAATTAATCTATAAAATCTTTTTTTTTAAATCCAACTGCTGGATTTAAAAATTAAACTCTTCAGTATAATTATTTTAGTATAGATTTAACGTAAGAATAGCCTATTTCTATTCCTATAACCTATTCCGTTTATAAAACTAAGTATATCATCATCATCAATACTAATAATAAATCTGTAATTGTAGGTATTGTATGTATGTATGTTCCTCCATAACTCTTAAACGAATTAATTGATTTTCATGAAATTTGGTAGATAAACATTTAGAAGTACAGGACACAGGATAGGCTACTTTTTTTTTTTAACGCGGACGAAGTCGCAAGCACCAGTAACTTAATAATTTCGTCGTCAAATTATTAAGTTATTGCAGTAGTTAAGCTGATTAGCAGTAGTTTTTTTATCACAAACCTATTTGTCAATGCATGCATATAAAAGAGAAAAAGTTCCAACATGAAATAACGCGAAAAAATTTAAAAAAGGGATCGCGAATATTTTATTCATATGTATTCCCTCTAGTGAGTATCACACTCGCACGGATTTAGTACGTACGTGTTGAGAGATTTTCTTGCTTTTCTTTTTACTAAAAATACTAATTCGACTACAGAAAAGAGGCTTTACCGCTTTGATATTGAAAATTTAATAAGAATTAGGAACAATTCTAAAAACTCTTTTTATGAATGTGGTTGAAATTTTAGGATAGCATCAACAATCTTTTTTTAATATTTTTTTTTAACTTTGTTGCTCGTTGATAATATAGCTCTCTCTATAAGTGAAAGAATTTTTAAAATCGGTCCAGTAGTTTTTGAGTTTATTCATTAGTTCATTACAGACATACAAAAATGCAAATCTTTTCTCTTTATATTATTTGTATAGAAGTATAAATTAATGACCCTCTCCTGGTTTCGCAGAAAGTTCAATTCTTTTATCCCTTTTTCCGTAAGTGAAAACCAAATTAAAATAGGCCTTGCTATTGTTGAGTTTTTGCGAGACTAACGCACAGCGATTGATTTTTATGTAATAGTTAATCCAATAAATAAACAAAAAAAAAAATCATTTAAAAAAAATTTTTTTTTAGCGATCTATGTTGGGAAAGATATTTTACTATAAAGAAATTTTACTTGTCAGTAACCATGTGCTTACTATCAGAGTGTGATAGTCGGTAACAGTTATTGTGGCAAGGTGTGCGGGTGTGCCATGTAAATAAATAAAAAGAAAAAAAAAAGAAAACAAACAATTTGCAAATAACATTCGTAACGCATCAATAAAATGTTTACAGAATCAACATCATCTAAATGAAACCCTTTCGTGTCCTTAAATAATATACTGGGTCATAAAACCGCGGCCGTGGTCCCAAACCAGCCCCAACACAAAAGTAAACAGGACGTCCGCTTTAAAAACAATGCAGAGTGGTAAAAAGGACACAACAAA
This sequence comes from Synanthedon formicaeformis, assembly GCA_945859745.1. Classification (NCBI taxonomy): domain Eukaryota; kingdom Metazoa; phylum Arthropoda; class Insecta; order Lepidoptera; family Sesiidae; genus Synanthedon; species Synanthedon formicaeformis. The sequence goes on along the minus strand of OX243968.1, from coordinate 375,978 downwards.
AGCCCAATGCAACCGAACAACAGTACATCATCTTTATACCAGATTAGCAGACAATATATACAAGGGGTGATCCAAAAGTACATATAAATCACAATATTCATAGGATAAAATATAATTTATTTTTAAAGTAGTCTCATATTAAATTACTAGTTGGTACCCTTAGCTTCGTACGCGCTGTTCGTTTTTCGAAAATCCTACAGTAACCTAATATTTTTTCAGGATAAAACAGACCCTCGAAAATATAGTTGTGTAGTTTTTTTGTAGCGGTCAGTTTATCTATTTATTTGGTATATTATATATGTTATTTGTTAACTGGTGTATTTGTTTCTTTTTCTCTTTCTTTTTTTTTGTTTGCCTTTTTGTATGTTTTCTCTCGACTTCAATATTGTGTATTCTGAATCTTGTAACTTGTAATATGTTCTAGTAATTTAGTGGAAACTTTGCTGATTTATGTTTTTCTTGTATGTATGTGTATAATGTGAGATATTGTATGTTTCCCTAATATAAATAAAATAAAATAAAATAAAAAGTATCAACTAGGTTAAACCGTTTCTGAAATAAGCGTGCAGACAAACATACAAAAAAATCTAAAAACTATTTTTTTTATCTCGCTAACATACGTACATGAAGATTTTTTTTTTTGATAGGTTTTCGCAATCTTCTTGCTTATTATCTTGCGACTTTCAATTTCTTCGTTGTCAGTGTTTATAATATTATTATGCTTTTGTTAATTTATCCCATATTAAAATAAAAAATAAGTACAATAAAGCCTATATTTTATTATTTATATCAATGGAAATAAATTCGTTTTACTACAAAGTCACAAAGCTTGAAAGTCAATATGTCCGTGTAAATATGGAGTCTGGCAATTCCAATTGAGCAGATTGTTGAAAACTTAATTGGCGTAACATAAACATTTATAATATTATTAGTTCTATTTAGTCTACATATTGCCTTTGCGATAAATTACTTTGCCTGGTCTACTTTGGATCTTATTTATTAATATTTAATGACATGTGATGTCACAGTGGGACGAAGTTAATATATGTGATACATATCTATATACTTATATTTTATTCTCGTACCCTCTGAGTCCTCTGACTGAACTCACAGAGGTGACATTGCATGTTATAATAGCTTATAATTATTGTATCAATAAATTTAATTTCAATTGGCATATTTATAGATATTATCTTATGTTTATTATTGTTTTATAAATACTTAAATAAGCATGGCTATACTTCGCTATCATCTTAAGTGACCTTGTAATGATAACCGAACTACCTTTAGGCATCATGCGGTTTGGTATTGATAAATCACAAAATGGTTATTAGCCTTTTCATAGAATATTGAAATATTATAAAATTTTAAATATAATATTAATAAATAATCATAAAATGCTATTAGCCGTGTAATGTAGCCGACATGCTTGAAAATAACCATGACTAACAATTTTTGTTCCTACTGGTATTGACTTCAATAATCGTATATCATCTGAAAAAGGTATTCAACGAAAGAATGTCTTAAATGTTGTATTGTAAATTTCCAAGTTTGATAAGTAACAGTATTGTTACTGCTCATTGCCTCTTCCGGTGCGGGCGAAGGAGGGAGGTACAAAAAAATGAATATTTGTTCGGCAAACGAATTTCGCACAGTTCAAACAAACTTTTTGAACGGAAACCGTGCGGAAACACGGATCGAGAAACGTAACGCGGAATAGATCGGTTTTAGAGTCGAATTTTTGTTCGATTGCTTGTTTTGTTACACATTCCCTCTTTTTGTGGATCGTACCGTCAGTACCGTGGCGGCGGTGACGTGTTGTTTCGGCGCCTTTTATCTCTCTATTTATGCCTTTTATAAAGGCTGGACGTCATTCCAGTCTTTAATTCTGAAAATACATAGAGAGAACGTTTTATTGTGTACAATATTGTAATAAATATATAAATAAAAAATAAATAAACAAGTGTTTGCAGGTCGCCCGAAAATTATGTTGAAGTTTTTAACTGCAGTTTAAGAAGTTAACTAAATTAACGTTGCAGAATATAAGCTTATATTAAACTCTAATAAGCTAAACCTATAACTTAAAACTTTATTATAAATTATAATTTCATTGTCCTAATTTTTTATTCAAGTGTTTCTAATTTTTTATTCTGATTCTAATTTTAATTTTGTGTATAATTTAGATTCACAATTGAATTTTTATTTCGGGTTCCTACACAATTTTTTTTCCTTAGGCGTCGATAGCAAAAACCGCTATCCACGTCCGTAGGTACTCGTATATTTTTAAGGGATAGAATAGCTATATATAAGAACAACGGATCGATAGTTCAAACTACATACGAGTAGTATATACAGTTTGAAGATTTAATGTTATGAAGTTTAAACCTTGCGAGACATTAAATAAATTTAATAATCCTCTAAACTGAACATATAATAGGAATATTCTAGACGATATTGAAGCTCAAATTGAACCATAAAGCAACATTTAGCTTAAAGTGGTGAACGGTCTGCAAATTCGGTCGGTGCATTCCAAGATGTCTCGACTTAAGGGGGGGCAATGCTTTCGTCTTGCATCCATAGCTGGATGCCAGCCAGAGTACTGTTCTTAGTCCGAGAGCCACTAATATTTTTTATTTACTTTTTAAAGTCATGTGAGGAATTGCAGTTTTAAAACCAAAATAGTGTAGAACAAAAATATTTGTCATTTTGAAGTGCTACTGCGTTGTTTTCATCTTCTTATTCTTTATTCTTTCTCATTTAAAATCTCATTATTTATTGTAAGTATTTGTAAGTTTTTGAATAAACTTTTACTAGTATTTTTTCAATATTTCAACACTATAACCAAGGCTAAGGCAAGCACATATATATAACTACTCCACCAAAGAGCTTATCAAAATAAATAAATAAATATTTTCACTAAAACATTAAAACTAACTAATATTTAAAACTATCTGAACCCGCCTATATTTCGGGTGCGTGAGATTTATTTATTTATTTATTTATATTTTATTTATATTAGGGAAACATACAATATCTCACTACACATTATACAGATACCTACAACAAAAACAGAAATCAGCGACTAATGGAACCGATAAATAGTATGCAAAAAATAATAAATATATCGTTACTAAAATGACTCTTAAATTGTAAATTAAAGCAATATTCAATTGACACTTATTACAAAATAAACAAGTAATAATTTTTCAACCCTCTAACTTCCGTGTTTGCATAATTTCTCAATCGAATCGTGATTGAAATTTCATTAACGACGTTTCAGAGAACAGCTCCCTTACTAACGGCTCATGACCAAGCCCACATTACAAAATAACAGTAGTTATACAAGACAAACCGTAACTGTTACTTTCATATATTTTTTCGTTATACTTATTTTTTCATATTAGAGTAAAATATCAGAGCGTATTTTTAGTATGAGAAAGTTGCATGATGTTAGTTGTATGAGTTTATTATGGACATAACTGATATAGTTAATACCTTTATTTATATTTCAATATACATTTTTTGGTTAAAATTATGTGTCAAGATTATTTTTATTATTTTTAAGAAGTGTTAAGTTCTCCCCATGGATAGATGCGTGACGTCACAAGCGATGATTCTGACAGACACGAGTGTTTGTCAATATGTATAGTGTCAATGTCATAGTTGTATAGGTGAGGCTATCATTCGGTAAGAAATACAGATCCCCCCCTAGGTGGGCCATGACCTTGTCGTGGTGGGGGGGCTTACCCTCGACAGTCCGGGGGGTCGCGGGGGCCGGTGGTTTTCACTGGCCTTTCTTCGTCCCATCGGATTGTTGTTGGGGACCAAGAAGGCCCACACCCGTGTGCTGCGAGCGGGCTCCGTTCTGCGGAGCTCGTGGCGGAGTGCACGAATGAGAGACTATTACAAATTGATATTTTTACTAATGACACTGGCTAAATCATATTTACTTGACACTGGCAGATAATGGCCGTTCCCGAAATGAGCCGAAATGCCATTATACCTGAAGAAGATAAGATAAGAAATACAGATTAAGTTCTGCGCGTGATGTTTACTGTGGCTAACGGAAAAGAACGTTCCGTCACCGTCCTGCCTACTCTACTTTAATAACATTTCCTCTGGTAACCGGCAAACTTTATTAGTCAGTTATAAAATTGCGGACACAAACCGCTGGCCCTCGCTCGGGCTACATTTACATTAAACTATCTTATGATCCCGGGATGGCTGAGTTTGCCGAAGCGACGCGACGCCCACCCACGCAGACGATTCGCTTCAAGGATTTAGCCAAAAAAATTACGTTTTCAATCCCTATTAATATTATCAATGTGAAAGTAAGTGTCTCTCTGTTACCTTTTCACGCCTTAACTACACAACCGACCGTCTTGAAATTGTGCATACACGTAGTCAGCGATACAGAACGGTTCATAGCTAGGGTACCTTTCATACAGGAAAAAACTAAAACAATTAAAATTGAATAAATTATTGGTCATATATTTTGTTAGGCATAATTTATTTTTATTTTTCAATCCGGAAGAAATAGCACATATAATATTTTTAATGTGAAATGGATGAAATGTTATTATAGTAGAAAATGATATAGAAAATATCTTAAATATTGGAACAGTTATTTAAAGATTTTTTTACCGACTTCTGATCCCGAAAAAGTTTAGTGTTTAGTAGTTCAGATGTAAAGCATACATAAAACAGTTCCGAGATTTCGCATTTGTTATATTAATGTAGATATAAAATGTCTTCTCGAAAATAATAATTTACAGGTTCCATTTTCAATACGTTTACCGGAAATGAAGAACGAATGGGAAAAGGTTCTATTAGAGTTTATTAAATGAAAACTTTTACTCGCCGTAGTTCACGGAGTGATTTTAGAAAACCGTTTCAACCGAGATATTAAATTTTAAACACTCAATTTCGTTAATCGATTGGAACCGAACCGAATGACCGGATCGAATGAAATGATTGAATTTTTGAAAATTTTCCAATATGAATACAGGAAGTCTTAAAGCCACGGTCAGCAGCGCAAGGGCCTATCACCCATTTAAAGAAGATTACCATAAAACGAAAACCTGTGTAGGTACTTTTAAGATATTAATATGATTCATGAGTAAGGGTAATTAAAACCTGCTTCCCTGTATTCAACTTTACCTTTTACCGCATAAGAGTGCAGCAAACATTCATCTCATCCCATCTGATGTTCCCAGCTATCACCAAGTGGATTGTTGGCTTGCCTACCGCTATTTATCATTTAAAAAAACTTCCCAATTTAGACATCAGTATTCCTGATGCGTATATCTGAAATTTACGATGAGGTAACAAGTTGATATAGCTCAATTATGAGTTATTCGTCTGATTTGAGGGCTGCGATTCCTTGATTTGATTGAATTGTGCTTACATTGCGAAAACATTGCCGAACGTAGGCAGTAAAAGGTTTTATGACTCGATCGTTCCATTCCTATTTCTGACTCGTTGAGAACATTTCATTTTCGTACATAGTAAGCCTGTTTGTTCGGAATCTATTATAATAGGCAAGTAAATCAAATTAAAAAATAATAATAGGATAAAAATTTTAGTTTCAATGCTCATGTCTGTAAAACCGGTTTCTGTAAGTTATATTTCATATTAAAAATATCAACCAAATTTTCGACTTTTCTAAAAAAATTTCTTTCATAAAAACCTTGTAGGTACTGAAAGTTGCGAACATAACAAGAAAATCTACAAAATCACTTGTGACGTTCTCAGATGATGCTCTGTCGTACATGTGGCATTGGCTTTTTATTTATATAATTTAAATATAAAATATAATTTTAATTAATATTCAAATATAACCATATTATATTCCATAGTAATCTATGTAACAAATATTAGCCAAATGTATTATGCAACTTACTCTCCATTAGAGATATGAAAACATGTATTGTTTTCAGGGAGGCTTGCCTGTCACTTATCTGAGTACCTAACGCCGAAATACTCGTAGAGCGTCTCATCTTCAAAAGCAACTGTAGATCCTTGAAAGACTCCAACATGTCCACTAAAATAAATCACAATTTAAAAATAAAACACTAAGCCGAACCTCTGCCAAGAAAGCTTTCACCGCAAGCATTTCAGAAGATGTTCTAAATCGTTCCGCTGAGACATTTCCCTCTGGAAACAAATTTAAACATTCTGCCTCATGAGAGTAGGTCTTTTTTCCATCGAGAATGACGTCCTACCATATTTTTTTTGACCCAAATAATATTCATCTTTAATATGATAACGATAAAGTTGATTTTCAATTGGCGAATTTTTCAGCTATCTCGTCCATCTGGTTTAGGTCCCAGCCGTGGGATTCCTTAGGTAAAACATGTCATGTAACCGGTCTCTTTGTCAACAGATGCTTCATGTAGTAACTACAGATGAAACTGAGAAATGCTATTTATAAAAACACGTTTCTTTTTAATAATAAAAATATTACTAAAACACAGACATCTTTTACAAATTTTTTAGTTGCCGTAAAGGTTTTCTCTTATCTAATTAACAAAGTTTTTTACATATTAGAATTTGAAGATGATAGGTGATGAGCTTCGGTATTCCTTTATAGGTACACGTCAGAATTAATAGACTACGATGCCACTTTCAACTGTGATATAAATGACCCATTAAAGTTTTATTCTAGACTAACCAAATGGTGTGAAAAAATATATAAGGAAAAGTTTACGAGATAGGAGTGCAGTGAAAGCTAGATAAGTCGTGTAACGCTTACGTTACGCTTAGATCATATCTTTAGGTTAAGCGTTAGTGGCTCGTTGTCACCATGATATTAGTTGGAGATAGTCTTCTAAAAATATGCATTCATGTGATCAATTTATTATTTCACCAATTAACACACTTTTTCAATAGCCAAATAGATTAATTTTCAGGCTATTGAAAAATGTAGTAGATATGGTCATACATTTTCTTGAAATCCTTAGTTGTTAAAATATTTTCAATAAATAAATGTTAAATTATAACTAATAATTTTAGATGTTTTGAATTAATAACCATTATAAATAAAAAAAAATTTTTTTTTGAGAAGAAGCCTAACGGAGGTGTATTAGAAGCCTAATATATATTAGGCTTCTAATACACCTCCGTTAGGCTCTTTCTGTTTTTTTTTTGTTTCCAAAATAAATAATACAAATAGTAAAATTGTCAACGATCATTGTCACTATAATTGTGGCGATATGATTAGCAACTATATGAACCATACGGCTCTGAGATAAGGTGCAGAATGCTAACGTTTTTTCTCATTAACCCCACTGACTGTTGTGGAGAATCTGTTGAACGTTAAAACCTCGCATCATTAGCCATCGCATTCAGAACAACTGGTACAGTTCGCGTTGATTTATGTACAGTTGGACGCATGAAACAAATGTGCACTTAGGTGTACTTAACCGATGAATTATTGTGTGTTTTAAAGGAGAAACTATATTCAGTTAATTGTACAACTCGTTTTGAGTTCCTTAAGAACGCTGTCTTAGGTGATCACTCTTACTTCAAACTCTGTGAAATGTTTAGTACCAGGTCTTTCAAAAAGTGTTGAATGTGCCTATAAAAGTGGGACACATGTAGTGGTACAAATTGGTACAATTTCACTCATAACTTAGGAGGAAGTTATAGTTATAATTAGTAAATTCAGCTACAACATATGGGTAATATGTAAAGTATGGGCTATACGCCGGTTATGGGATCAATGGTGATTAGGGGCAAGGTCCATAAAGATTTGGACTTTGATATAGCTTACTCACTCACTAAAGCATAGGGGCACATGTGCTCCTTATTCAACCCATAGGTTCATAGTAGTCTTCTGTAAGGGGGTGTTACTGCAGCCAGTCTAAGGACTTCGCAACTTAATTAATTACATTAGCAGATATTGCGAAACACATTCTGTTGCGAAGCCTGCAGTAACACCCCCTTACAGAAAACCACCCATGACCAGCTTATTATAATTTATCCCAGCACTGGCGTTAGAAAATTATAATCCCCCTAAATTCTAAAGCAAACTGTAAAATGATTTGTTCACATTTCATACGACCAGATTGCACAAGTTTATACTCGTACAAAGGAAGCGCAAAGCCGTGTTTACGAAATGTATTTCGAAAGTACATTTCAAATGTGACATCAAGTTAAAGGTAACTCGGGATTGGTCGTAACGTACTACGTGCACTCTACTAGGAACCGAATAAGGCGGGTTACATACATGCGAACTTCATTTATTTATTCCTCAATGTTTAAACCAACGAACCAATTTTTATATACAAATGATATTTACTTAGGAGATTAGCCGTAATACACAAGTCTTTTTCCTATTGTTAATAGAAAAAGAATAAAAATTAACACTTTTATAAAGAGAAGGTAAAAGCTTCAATGCTTGTTATCTAATAATCAAGGAGAAAAAAGAAAAAAGCCTTAGAGCACTTGAGTCAGAGGTTCCAGGTCGATATTTGGCAGGGCCAATTCACATTATGAAATTTTCAGAGCTGGCCGAGACCGGAGTAATTAGGCTACTGTAGTGGCAGGGCACACCACGTTTCGCTGTCAGAAACGGCAATAACGACCACCTTGCAGAAAATCACTGTGATATAACCGCATTTGTGTTATATCACAGTGATTACTCACTCACCGAAACACAATAGTGTTTCGGTGAGTGAGTAAAGCATGCCAAAGCGCATTCCCCTACCGCTCTATAATCCCGCTCTATAATTTGTAGCGTAACGAGTACCTCACGAACATATAAGTACGAAATTTGCCACAAATAGAGTACCAATGTTAAGAGCACCAAATGAAAATTTATTGAAAAACATCCGTGTAATCTCACCTTTAGGAATGGATGATAATGTAAAACAGCGAGGAATTTTGCGGCACTATCTATCTCCAGCGCTAACCTACATATTCATAGCGTTCTTCAGAGACATACAGTCAAGTGTAATGTCTTAAAGTGTCGTTTATTAGATTTCATTCTTTGCTTTTATTACCTCCAGTTACGTCAGATCGCTTCGTGGAACTTAATCCCATTTTTAAACGACTGTCTTAATTGTTTTTGTACCATTTCGCGTAATATTTGAAGTAGAAGTGCGCAATATAGGGAGTTTGGAATATGAAATTAGAAAGGGCGCTTTTGTAAAGGGCGTGCGGCCAGGTTAACTCGGCGACGTTATCGCTGCAAAGTTAAATTGATACATTTTTAACAAGTTTCGACTCGTATCTTCCGTTTTTGGTCCATTTGATAAACTTTACCCTAAATATTTCACAGGTGAACTATTGATCCTGTGCTTGCGGTATGTATCTTTAGTCAATGTATATCTATACATTGACTAAAGTTATATCGTATTACTGGCATTTTGGGAAACATTTTTCGTTGTATAAACAAGTTTGTATCCTGGTATGGACTGATGGGATACAGCTGTATTATACATAGCAATAATAATCCAAAGGTAATTACTAAATTAATTACTAGATAAAGTACTAATACAAAATACTTTTCAACCGATTTCCAAAAAAGGAGGAGGTTCTCAATTCGACTGTTTCTTTATGTTTGTTACCTCAGAACTTTCGACTGTGTGAAACGTTTTTGATGATTCTTTTTTTATTTGAAAGCTGGTGCTTCCCGTGTGGTCTCGTTTCAATTTGGTCCAGTTCTGACATCGGCATCCATGAGAAAACGGTTTGAAGACGGTTTTTTTTTAAAGTTATTAAGAGAATAAAGTACTAAGAGGCTTGTGAACGAACCCTGGTATACTCGCAACGACGCCATCATGTATTATGGACCCCGTAAGTACAGTTATTAAAAATACGCAGAGATTCAACACCAAAGATCATCATCATGTGGACATCACAAACATAGTTGGAAGATTGGAAAAGACAAAACCTTTCATGTTAGTTTAGTGACAAATTGATGATACGTAGTGAAGTAAGTGCTGCTTATAAAGAACACAGCAACAAAGTGTTTTCTAGATAATAGATACATTAAGAATCGTGTTAATAGACATATTATTTGTTTATTTAGAACTTAATCTAGTTTAAATTAAAAAGATGGTAATTGTAAACGGATTTTACTTAAAAAAAATACTGGGATGTTTGCATAGATATTTATATAATTATATAAATTTGCAGTAGAGCCTTGAATAATCTTCTTAAATGATGTTGCCTTAGTTTAAATTTTAAATATATTAAAAATAGCCCAAGTTGTGGTTTGCCAATGAAAAATTAAAATAAAAAATATTTACCTATTCTATAAAAAACAAATTGCATATAAAAAAAAATTAAAGTGTATCTCGGGAGTCAACAATGCGATATGGTAAATCATAATACTAACGATAAGTTAGATTTTGATATTATTTGTTACAAAAGTTACAAGATATTCAACCGCTTCCGCTCATGACTTGGGGCGGAGACAGCGAGGGAGAGTTTTGACAACTTTTAATCAAAATATTCCTTTAACCTGAAATACTGTGGTCTCTTGTTTATATTAACATAATACCTTCAAATATTTCCATGCATTGTTTACGCATACATTACAACAGACACGTAACAATTTTTTAATAAAAGCGCTCGAATATTCTCAATATTACCTGCGTGACAAAATTTCGTGCATGTAAATTATAATGAATTAATTAACGAACCCATTGATCCAATGGTTAAGGTGGGTTTCACTGTCTGTCCGTTGTGTAGTTAAACACAAGCCTAATTGCTTACTTTGGGTGCCATACATTTGATGTGTTAGTATACTAATAATAAAACTGTAAGTGTAGATATTGTTATATGTATGTTCCTTCATAACTCTTAAACGAATTAACTGATTTTCATGAAACTTGATAAACATTTAGACGTACGGGACACAGGATAGGCTACTTTTTTCGTCCGCGTTGAGAAAATAATTGTGTGTGTGTGTAGATAAGCCTTTTGAGAGGTAACAGTTATCCAGATTAAGTATATATATTGGATGATTCTACTGACATTCTTTATTTAAAAACTTTGGATTAATTATGTCTTTATTTATACAAATTACCTGATTGAGGAACTAGTAAGCCTAAAGAGTAAACTTAGTAGTTTACCTAAAATGTTATTTCTAACTATTTGATTAAAGTAGTCGAAAATATTTGCTCCTCTGGGTTCAAGTTAACACCAATCACAACTTAATCAAAATAGGTTAACCTGAAGATAATCAGTTTAACCATTTAGCTTTTACACACTTTATAACCTTTTGAAGAGGTGAGAAACGAAATTAAAGGGTTTATGACAAAATGTAGACTTCAGTAAATTTCAAATTCTACTTAATCTATTAAGTTTTCTGTACCAGCAACAGAATAAGCAGTTAAGTATTAACAACTCCTGCAATATCAGAAGGTCAGTATTTGTTAATGACAGTAGCTATCGTCGTCTATACAACAAACAATGCCTTAGATGCTGCCGACCATAGAAGGATTAAGGATAAGGTATGAGGAAGTGATAAGGCAATGGGCATTGGCATCCCTTACTCATTCACTAAAACACCACAGCACACATGCTGTCATTTTTACGGTGGTGTTCTGTAGTGAGTTATTGCCGTTAGACGAGTTGCCCTAATCACTGCGAATCGCAGTGATCCAAACGCAGTATTAGGGATAATTAAGAAAGTTGGCCAAAAGAATACTTCCGAATTTATGTAAGAATTGTCCTAATTTATAAAAAGACATTCAATCCATCCGATATGTCATGGGGGCTTGTGAAAGGTGGAGGTTTTCAGCGTAACGGTAATGAGGCTGTTATTAGCATAATTACGGAACCCTCGACCTGCCGTTATCTTTACCGTTATTGTCGGACTCTTTCCCGGTTGCTAGAAGCTGTTTTAGTTTCTGAAGTAAGAACGTTTTGGCTATACTCACCGAGTTTTTGAAGTATGAACTTCTTTAGCTATTCTATAGATATCAAGGATTGGTGGGTGACGCACAGAATCATGTATACTCGAAATACACTTATTGGTTTTATGTACTGCAAACACGAAAATGGAAAATTACAAATTTAAGCACGGGTAAGCACATGTCCATTTTTTTTAATCGTGAATTGTATCAATTACCTACATTTCTGCCAAAGCTCATTACGGGAAATTTAAAACAAAAGTTGTGAAGTACTTACTCGACACTATTTGTCATTCATGAGTCATTAAGAGGAAAAGTAATTTTTGGTATTGCTACTAAGATTCATTATTTATTTATTTATTTATTTATTTGTTTATGTGTTTATTGAAACTGGATATTCCATTATTGAAGCTTCTTCCTTTCATAGCTTTGATCTTATTACTTGACTTAAGACCTGACTTGTGGAAGTATTGCGATTCAATTCTAAAGTTTGTAATAAATTTTCAAGACTTCGTGAAAACAATTTCAAACTAACGGTTCTCTTCGCCAGATAACCCTTTTAAGACATAATATTCCCAAAAGGTTGTAGTGTCAAATCTACAAAAACAAATTAATAGGAGTGCTACTGTCCCAATTTGGAAAAAAAGTGCAACTAAATCAAACTAACTTTTTCCTGCGACTTCGCCCGCGTTTCTTTCTCTAAAGCCTCGTTTTCACTAGGGGACAAATGTCCCGCGACACGTGTCGCTAGAGATGTCGATGTTGAGCGACATCGCAAGACAAGTCTGGCAAAAAGCGACGCGGCGACAAGGAACAAGTCATGCCTTGCATGACATAGACGTGTGTTGAGCAACAATGTGGACGAACGATGTTGTGCTACAACTTAGAGCACTTTATCGGTCCAACGAGTGCTTATGGGACACAGCAATCAATAAGTATAGGTAACTGAATAAATTAAATTTAAATGTGGACGAAAAAGGTCGCGAGACATGATGTCGGGCGACGTTGGTCGACATCACCCAACGTCACCCAACTTCGCCTGACATCTCTAGCGACACGTGCCGCGGGACATTTGTCCCCTAGTGAATACCCGCCCGTGGCTCGCGACTTCGTCCGCGTTGACAAAGAAAAAAGTAGCCTATTATGTATCCTGTACGTCTACCAAGTTTCATGAAAATCAGTTAATTCGTTTAAGTTATGGAGGAACATATATACATACAATACCAATACAATACAATTAGTATTGATTCTAACAAAATAAACAGTTTTATATAAGTTATTTTACTTTAACATTGTGATGTTAAGGTATTGTGATGATGATTGTTTGAAAAACCGCATTTTGTGGTTATAAACATTTTTATTTCTAGACATTTTAAAAACAAACCCAGGACCAATTAGTTTTAGTTTATTTGACTAATGGAAAATAAACTTTAAACTGTTGAGCTATTGACACAAAAAACAGAACTACCTACTATCTCTGGTTACGTAGTTATAAAGTTAGGTCATAACATATTTTTTTGTTTTTCTACTTGATCATCATAACTGATGCAAAGATGTAAACGACAGTCTTTTATGGCATTTTAATGGCACGTTCCTTCGGTATTTATGAATAGTCAATTAAATCATTGAATAACGGAAAGAGGCACAAAGCGAACAGATCAAAGCCTGACTACGTTTGAGGCACTCCGACGTTGAAATCCATAATTGCGATAATGCCACATCAAGTGCAGATCGTTTAGCCAGGTTTTATTGACGTTGTAAAGTAGTCCACTGTCAGAAGTTTTCTTTTTCAACGAGGACAAAGTCGCGGGCACCAGCTAGTTGAGAAATAATTCTTGGTTTAAGCGATGCTAAATTATGGACAAAGTAACTGTTATTGTTAACTTACAGTAGGTCTACAAATTCTTGTGTAATAATAACAAAACTTGTATATATATGTTAGACAAACTAAATGAGATTAGCTGCTATAGACACATTATAAATATATTAAGTATATGTATATATAAATTATTTTATTCAGGTTAACAACTGTGCCAATGACTGAATAGTCATAATATATCTTGTTTAGTATATAAGGCTAGCAGTGGACGTCCTGAGATATAGATTAAAGTTGGAATTAAAGTTTTTTATTTAAATACAGTTTGTTATGCTCATAAAATATTCTACCCGATTTCTTAAACAAAGTAAATATTTGACACAAAATGCCAGTCAAGTTAGCAGTCTTCAGTCCATTCTCTATAAATAGTGTAATTTCCCCAGAACTTCTCGCGGAAACTTTAGAAGCGACTCAATATAGTTTATCGATACTAAGCTGAGAGGGTGAAATCGAAAGATAACTTCGTATCGCCATTGTGACATAACTCCCGATCCGGCGAAACGAAAATTGGTTGCGGCTTGCGACCACTAAAACTGGGAATGCATCTCGCAAAGAGACCATTATTGCTGTTACGCACTATACTAATCAAAGGTATTACACTTATATAGTTAACTAGCTGGTGCCTGCGACTTCGTCCGCGTTGAAAAAGAAAAAAGTAGCCTATCCTGTGTCCCGTACGTATAAGTTTATCTACCAAGTTTCATGAAAATCAGTTAATTCGTTTAAGAGTTATGGAGGAATATACAAACTTACATAGGAACATACATATAGAAAAAAGTTCTAAAAATCGTCAATTTAGTATCATCAGTATCGTGTATAGAGCCTATAAACTCGATATCTCTGAAAACAAAGTAACTTACTCCATGACCTTCCCTTACAGATTTATTATTAGTATTGATGTATAATCCTTGTTTCAAAGATTGGCTTCCTTTTAGAGATTTTTCTGAATTTGTAAATTATTTCAATTAAAGAAATTATGGGTAATTATTAATTCTTTCATGAAGCAGGTTCATTGTTAATGTATTAATAAAAACTATATGATATTTCTGATAATAAATACAGTCCTATTATTATTAATGACATAAAGAAAGAAATAATGTAATTTGCGTAAAGGTACCAAAGTGTTTTCTATATAAAGTATGTACATAAGGTACATAAAGAATGATGCAGTAGAAATATATGTTTAATAATATTTATAGCTTCGTGTGTGGTCATAAAAAAATACTAAAGAAAAGTAGAAAATATAATATGCGTTGGTATTTATATTATAGCTACGTCTATTGCGAGCTTTAAGCTGAAAATTATTATTTTTCGTCTGGTTCTAAATCACTTGAGCTCTTATCTCAAGTCCCCACTTGTATCGGTCGCCGCTAACTCATAGGAGATAGCTCATAAACTGGTGGACGCGATGTCAATAAAAAGTTTTATTTGACCCTAATGGCCGGCTTGTCTCCATCCGATGTGTACTTGTTACTAAAAATGTTACATTGTCTTATCTTATTACTGACTCGAGTGTACTCAGCAGTGCGCTCCGTAGCATTAAACCGAAAAAAAAAAAACTAGTATATTTCCACTCTTTGAAACTTTATCACACCCTTTTATGCAACTGCAGAACAAAGGAACGCTAAATAGAAAAAAATCAGTACCGAGTATCATTGTGAATCACTTGATACAATATAAAAATAGGTTTTAGTTAAAAATATTTTAAAAAATGACACAGCAATCCAACAATACAATTTTTTAAAGTATTCATCACATAAAAATTAAATAGGATATATTTTCATTATCAAATCATCCATAAAAGAATCAAAACTATTATGATGTCGAAGCTTTGTGTACTATGGTTTACACCATAGCCAACCTAGCTTACTACTTATGTAGGTGAGCTAAGTTAACTACTTCTACGTGAGATATTAGCGACGACAAAAATTTTAGCTATCAAATGAAACTCACTCCATAAAAGTTATGCCCAAATATTTGTCACAGTAATAAGTATGAAGTCACAGTAACTTATGAAGACTTAAGACTGTATTTATGAAGATCTGTTCAGGCGTTTGAAGACTATCAGCCCATTTCTTAATTAATGAAGTAATTTCACTAACTTCCACATGTTCGATTGATTTGAAATTTGGTACACTGTTACCTCGGTGGTATTTCCATGACATGGTTTTTTTTATTAGAGATTCATCTCTAGATTAGAGAGATGAATCTCTATTAGAGATTCATATCATTGCTCTTGGCTAACAACCAGGTGAGTAGCAAGGATGAGGCCTAAGACGGAGTGCGCTCACCCAAAAGATGCCTATTCACTCGCACTTTGAAAAGCTTTGGGTTATATGAGCTCGGAAATACAGACGCCGGCAGGGAGTTCCAAACCTTGGCAGTGCGCATTATAAAGGATGTTTCAAAGCGCTTGGTCTGAAAATGGTAACCTTGATCCGATGCTACAGTATCAAGTAGTCTGTGGGACACCCAACTAATCAGCAACTTACACTAGATATTATGGTCTGAATAGAAATTCGGGGTTTAGTTTATAATTTTAATTATTATTAACATTCTACAAGTACCTATGTGAGCAAGGGGCGTATTACCTTACATGTGTTACCGTCTATTGTTTCTGTTAAGGCTAACAGTAGGTTACAGTAGCCATTACCTATTCTTCACTCATGTCCGTAACGATGATTGCAATTACTAACACAATTAAAAAGCAAACAGAAAAATATTCACAGAAGCACACACATATTAGTATACCTATATATAAATTCTTCTTTGTTTCGTGACATCCCGTCTTATCTCTTGTCTCGCAGTAACACAAAATTCATTCCATTTCTGTACATTTATATAAAAGAATGTTATATCGTTTGATATGCCTTCGTCATCGCTAAATGTAAGGTTCTCGTTTCACGAATCGCGACGCACATCTCGCAATACTCAACTCCCATCAGAGCCAAAATAAATATTTAATATCATTGTTTTTATAGACCGGGAGCCGATAAAGAAATTATGATTGTCGTTATATGGTGTTTGATATGCCGTATTATTCTTTATGGCGTGCACGTTAGAGCCGCCCTGATGTTATTGCCATTGTCGTGATTGTCTCGAATTTCTGTAAGTGGATGATGTTTTTATTGAGTTTTAAAGGTTTTATTTTATAGGTTCGTAGTTAATAAAAGTGGAATCCTGTTGTCATTTGTTTTGTTTTTATGTGGCACCTTTATGTGGCAATAAATTTATAATCAATGGCGTCAAATCATGATCCCGTATTTCAATTCATCAAAATTAATCAAACTGAAAGCGTAATCTCATAGTATATTCACTTTTATTTTTGTACGAATAAAATACAAATATGTTAGCCGACTTCACCTAATGTAATGGCTTGTAATGGTACTAGATCCGATTTTTTTTGAAAATGAAGAGTCTGTGAAAAAATTATTGGTCCGTTTTTGTAGCAGTACTTTTTAAATAATTATTATTATATGATACATACTTATATTATTATAGCCTATCGGTATAACGGGCAACAGTAAAGGTTGTTAAATTAAAAATCCGGTCCTTCGAGTCGGATGTGAATCGGTAACCTGTTTATGCAATCTATAAAGTAGTCTAAAACACAAGGCCAATAAAAGCAATATTTTGTTTACTTTTTATATTCTATTGCATACTTTTTAAACCGTAATTGATGTACAAATGTTTGTGCATTGTGCTCAATTCATACGTCACAATAGGTGAACTCCTTTGTACGTCATTGCACTAAGTTAACCAACAAATTCTGTGTGCTTGACCAAGTTTTGCCTATTTGTATTGTATCAAAATTGTATAGGGGAATGCTTTGACTTCGTAGTCAAATTAAGCCATTCTCCTAATACTAAGTTCAAAGCGTCTAGCGTTTGAAACATCTAATGTCTTTTAGATGAGACCCCTTCGGCCGCTGACGAAACCAATGCTACGTAACTGGTTACGTGTGAAGGATTATTTTTCTTGCTACGAAACTAGTTACGTGCACAGTGCATTTGTGGGAAAGGAACAAAACACATTTTTGTATTTCGTTAACTATTGCTATTGGCTAGGGGTCTGAAAATAACTAAATTTCTACGCCGATTTAATTTCCTAACTTATGTCATAAATAAATAAATATCTTAACAGATTCCACACAGCACCATCTAGTTCCACAATAAGCAACTAATATTATGGATACCAGACATTTGATATACTACATAGATTACTTTTTTTTTTAATACATACATAACATTCATGACTTAGGTACAAAGGTAAAATGTTAACATATATAAACATTTGCCCCTAGCGGGATTCGAACTCGTGACCGTTTGGTTAACAGCTAGGGTAAGCCACTAGACTAAACGTGTCATCAATTTCATATATCTGAAATTCAGCAATAACTCTCTTGTCCACTTGACATTGACGAAACGTGACACGAATATATAAAACCGCCGAAAAAACTGAAAAGCATAAAATAATCTTATTATTTTACCTAAGTAATTTTGAGTCGCCGCCGCGCATCACTCTTTACGTAATTTTTGCTTGTTTGGCACCGACTCAAAATTACTTAGGTAAAATAATAAGATTATTTTATGCTTTTCAGTTTTTTCGGCGGTTTTACTTTTTGTTAAAAAGTTTTATTTTATATTTTTTTGTGGCTATAATCTAATATTTACTACATGCTTAATTTTTAATTTTCCCACCCCCATTTTCCTACCCTTAGGGTTGGAATTTTTTTTCCAAATTAAAATGGGACCCCCTTGGGGGTGCGCCCTTTCAAATAAAAAAAGAATTATCAAAATCGGATCATCCTGTCAAAAGTTATGCGTGTTCATACATAAAAAAAAAATATATACGCATCGAATTGAGAACCTCCTCCGTTTTTGTTTTTTCGTTTTCATCGGTTGAAAAGTGGAAAAAATACTTCTTTTTTTAATGGAAAGAGTCTCGTTTTCAGATAATATTATCTTCTACACTAATCTGGTAATATTTTTGGAAATGAAAAAAATATTTACTGTCTTTTTGCACACGCTAACACACGAACATATTAGTTTTCCACAAATTACATTTGCTTTTATTGCTTGTTCACTTGGAAAAAAATATAACAAACTGTTCGTACTCGTGGCTTTAAACACACACATTTTTAACCATCACATTTTTTTTATCTTAATTTTTGCTTCTACACGTGGTTAGTTAGCATATATGACTGTAAAAATCCTTCACTCAAGCCCATCATTTTTCTGTAACGTGTTAGTTTTTTTTTCAATTCTTACTATGCCGATTATCATGCATTGAATAAATAAATCAATTTTGAAGTTACACATGAGATAAACAATAAAAAATATTAGAAAGAAATTGGAACGTGAGTGGATCGCTCATGTGGAGATCTGTGTGGCTCGTGTGTTTACACGCCTTCCAAAATAATAGCATCAAAGAATCGAGAGGGGATTTGGCGATGACGCGGCTTTATCTGGAACTAAAACGAAAATTGTTTTGTAGGACGACGTGAACATTTCAGCGGCCATTATCGCGGCTCAGAGTCATTTTGCCAAAACTGTTATGTCATTAGGCTAATCTGTTGATATTTTTACGGGAGATATTTTTTTGTACTTCTGGTAACATAAGCTAATTGACGTGTGGTGGCAGTAACCATCCATCTACAGAAAATCGCAGTAAAATAACTGCTGGTGTGCTGTTATGTTACAGTGAATGAGTATGGGATGCCAGATAGTAAATATTAATATTTACTTAAGTGTTATAAGAAAAGTTTGAAAATTCTTAAACAAGAAGAAATCATTTTTTTATAGTTTTTCTTTGTTTGTTCGATCATGTTATGAGTTAAATAGATCAAACAATTATACGTGATTGGGTGAAAAACAACAACAATGTTTGAAACATCTCTAATAACTTTTTCATGTTGACTATCACATTAATATCAGTGTCAGTATACTCACTTGTACATCCGCTAGTTGCGCTATAGAATATTCACGGTGGACTCATCTGATGCTGTCAAAAGAATGAATTATACGAAGTTACAATATGTCTAGAAAGAGAAATAAAGATACAAGCTCTTAAGTAAAATTGGTATTCATAAAGTGAAATTTTCCTGTTTGGTTTTCTTTTTGCGTATAAGTCGTCACTCCAGTACAAAAGATTAATTTATAAAAGACAAGAAAACGTCAACTCCGAGGCACGCGTCTCCGACTCATTACGCTAAATGATGAGTCGGCTCCATGAGGCCGCAGTATACTTTCCGAAATCGCGTCTCGAAAGAAATATTGTGCGAAGGATTATAAAAGAAACATAATTTCCGAGATATGAGACTTCAAAGAGACAAAATTTACTCGGCGAAATCGTTTTTGGTACATAAATAAGGTGATTTTGCAAATAAGTTGAGCATAATTCGGCACGAGATGTAAACACGTTTACCTTAATATATTTGATGAGAAGATTAAAACGCGCTTTGCCATATTTGCCTTCGCCAAAGATTCATTCTCAGTATACACTAACCTATACATGTAAACTTTGTATGAAGGCTAAATACCTTCTCGTCTTATATGATGATTTAGATTTCTTAGTAGCAGAATACACTTATTGTTAATCATGTCATCTTGGAAATCATCCCTTCATCTAAAGCTACAAGTGAATCTAAAGCTACAATCGGCGCATTTTCACTTGAATTTTGATCCAATTGATTTTAGGATTGACATCGGTACATATACAATTTATCATATTGTATTACCTTACCTATTATTATTAAAAAACTGTTTTGTTAAGCGTTAAATAAATAAATAAACACTTTCAAATCAAGTCATCGTCATACTTTTTCTATGTACTTATACTAGATATACTCCAAGAAATTGAAATAAAAAAATGCAGATGCAAAAAAATGTAGGTTCTATCAAATTATAAAGAAAATTTTATGATTTCCTTAGTTGTTTAAAAAAATTGGTTTATTGAACCATTGAATATTTTTCAAGTCCTTTGTAGACTATTCTTATCGAATGATGTCGACCATAAAATATTCATTTAATATTTTTGCAATACCTTTAAAAAAAATGAAACGCGCGAATTTTTCTTAATAATTTTTATTAATACTTCCCCCCTCGCAGTTTATTTACAAAATACAAAATGAAATAGTTTTCCGAACGGAGTTCGTTATCCTTTTTTGCAGTTCGCAAATTATCAAGTTTAAAGTTTCAAACTATTGTAGCTCTTATTACGTTTGTAATAAGTCGTTATTTATTTAACTTGACATTTTGCCAACCGCACGTAGTAGGTACACAAATTCGTCATTACATTTATAACATTCTACGCATAATGACAAAGTGTCCACAGATTTGCTCGATTTTATATGAGAAATAAGAAATATCAATTTTTCTTTCTGATTCCAGTAATTGCATCAGAATGTTAATATAATAACACGGTCACGCTAATAATTTATCCAAACTTATAATTTTTACTTTTTAGTTTCAACTGAAATATAACATGTAATATGTCCATTTTTGTTTATTCATAGATCATATAAAAGTGGCCATTAAAAGTAAATTAATATTATCAAAATTAATATATTATAATTAAAACTTTAGTTAATTATTTAAAAAATGGGAATAAAACCACAATAATTTCGTAATTAAAGATGTTTTAAATGATCCATGTAATATTAATAATAAAACATTGGACATTGTTATACTTTTAGATTCAATACTGAACCCTCGCTGAAAAAAATCAAAATTTTATTTTTACAATTACCGTACAATATGACGATGACAAGAATGTACCTATAGGTATCTTTATTAAAAAAAATGGTACCATGACAATAATGATCCAAAACTCATTACTGAAACTTAAAGAAAATATTAAGAATTTCAATAATGATCCTAACTAAACTCTCTACTGGAACTTGTTTGAGTAAGAATAAAAAAATTAAGATTTCGAGCATATTTGCAGGCACCTTTGTAAAACATAGCTAGGGTATTTCAGCTACTTTAGTATAATAAACTACCTACTTACAAGGATTTACATGGATTTGAGAGAGTCGACAGTTCAAGGCAGGTTGCACTTGGCGCATATACTCTATAATTATTAATATTAACGAGAACGTTGTTTATGAACTTTCGGTGTGCGTTTTTTTTTTTTTTTTGAAAAATGACATTGTTGCAATGGGCATAAATATATGAGAGGATATTTAAAAACACCATAATAATAACGTCACCTTGGAGTATTATACAGTCAATTTAAAATATACTAACAAGTAACAGTGAATTTTATAATTTTATTTTATAAATCAAGTTCTTCTGTAAATTTTAAATATCTTCATTTTAATCAAACATACCTTTCAAAACAAGTTTGTATAAAAGTCCAGAAACAAGACATTTTATTTCATACTATGAAATTTTAAAATTTTACATATTTTTATTATATATTTTTAAATTGAATAATGTTTTTAAGTTTTTAAGACCTTTTGAAAGAAGCCAATGTTTTATTTAGTAAATAAATATATATGTACTAATATGAGACATTCAAATTTTCGCTGTAAATTAATCAAAGAAACAATTTCTCTCACATGTTACAAAATATTGTGTCATGTGATAGAAATTGAAATGATAATAAATGAACAATAAATTATTGGTTTACTAGTGTGTACTTAGACACACACAGTATTTAATGGAAGTTAGGTATTTCGGAATACGTGCAACATTTCAAATGTGTAGTGCATTTGCAAATTGAAAAGTTGAAGCTAAAAAATGATTTTAATATTTATAATATACTCTATTTGCCACTTTTAATAGAAAACAGTATCTCGCTATGTATTAAGTTAATGCAAAAGTTTTCTTTTAGAGATGGATTTTTTTCTTTATAAATATCAATTATGCAAATAGGGTGTCAGTATGCGCCAAGCTAAGTTAAAATGAAATTTACTATAATACCTGAAATCTGTTTATATAAATGTTATTATAGAAAAACAGTCAATAGATTTTAATAATTCAATTATTTATTTGTCAATATTATCTATATTTAGTCTTTAAACCTCTGATCGTCAGATAAATCAACAGATAATATAATCACATTAATGATAAAAAAAATCAAGACGTAATTTATTTTTATGTCCGTCTTCAATTATTCTAGGATAGATTTTTCTTTTATTTTTAAAAGTAAAATTTTCACTTATTTAATTAAAATATCGTCTAACGAAAAGAGGTCTAAGCGTATAGTTTTAATAAAATTGTTCTAGGAACGAAACGAAATATTTTTTCACCACGAGAATGGTGGGAACTACTTTTTAGGTGTCGATTATCAATTAACCAATTAAACTCGTTCGTTTATTTACAACATATTATTTACAAATGCAATCTGATATAAACTTTATTAATCTACAAATTACGTATAATTTCATTATTTACAAAGTCGTCATCAATTTACATCTAGTTGCGAGAACAATGCCAAAGTAACAAACTCAATTAGACTACGAATTTATCAAGTGAAGCGATTCAAGTTTTGTTTAACGTAACAATTGAATGAAACAATCACACGACACTTTGCTGAGGACATATTCATCATTTCTGGTTCATGTGTTTTTTGCAGTATATCAATTAGCAGTACCAAGTCTGCTGGGCAGAAATATTTATAGAAAATGAAGGAACCCACCAAGTTTTTCAAAGTATCGCAACAGGACACTCCATCATCTCGCACTTCACCATTTTTATAATTTACTTTATAACAATTTCCTAACGAGTTTAAATTACTCTTAGCTTATTAGGTAAACATATTGAGGAGCGTGAAGCCTCGGTGTTGAATTTTTAAAATCACAACCAAAAAAACATACGGAATTTCCAGACACGGTCGACTGCTATTGGAATGTTGATGTTTACTCTAAGCGATGAGCAATGACTTCACGACGTTGTTGGTGGTCAATTTAAACCGATCATCTGCACACCATCGACGAGAGTAAGTAAGTGATGACCGCACAACTGAGTTGGGAAGTGAGGTAGGACGACGCTCTGTTACTGGTCTGCATGGCAGCTGGATGCTCGCCGTTTAGTACGTGAACCGACACAGAAGCGGGATGCGCGTTGTTTGGAACGCAAGTGTAGTTGCCCGAATCGGTCAACGCAGCTTTTGTAACCAGCAATTTGCTGGTGGTGCCACCTTCGGTCTTCTCGGTCTCGAGACTTATGCCCCCGCGAGGCGAGTCGAAGTCGACAACTGAGTTCCCGTGATACCACAGCACCGATGCGCTGGATGGCGGTGACGAGTGCACATTGACTGAGCAAGTCAATGATATTGTACTGCCTTTTTTCACGTAAACGTCTTGGGAGCCCCATATTGTAGCGGCGGCCGCTGCAACAAAAACACCACTGTAAAATAATGTTTTTCATCAATCACACTTTAAAATACTAAACATATTTTGACGTATTTTCGTTGCCATACATATAGCTAAATATCATTGCAATCTAAAATGTTCATTACACATACGCGGCCTGCGATTGCTGCAGCCATCATTATAATTTGTTACTATAAATGTCCGAAATTGGTCAATTTTAAGTATGACCGGTTTAGGTCAACAATCACAATTTTCTATGGCGAATGTCCGAAATTGATGAACCTTAAGATTGACTGGTTCGACAATCGCCAGCTTCGAAAATAGTTTTACATCGAACATTAACTGGTGAATGTTAACACACATTAAGAAGATTCTGCGAATCTTAAATACCACGATTTAAAAAAATAACGTTTTTACATATTTATAATTTTTTTTATTGATTAATTATTGATTAAAACTTTTATCATCATATTATTTCCATCCGTAATGAAGATTGACTAAGTCGAAACCATATGACCGAAACTATGACTTTAAAACGGATTTTTACAAACTGGCATAGTGGTTGTTAACATGCATCAATGTACCTTAAGGCTCACAACACGTCGGACATTCACAATAACACATACACTATGTATAGTTGGTATGTATGTGTATAAAAGATCACTCAGCCCTTTAGTGTGGCCAAATATCGCTCACCGCGAGTTAGCGATGACTGTGTAGTAAGAGTATTAGTTTGTTTTCGGTTTGAGCGTGTAAAACTAACTCGTGCAAACAGCCATCTAAACTTAAGACTACAGTAACCACAGCTAGCCGCGGCCGCGCCTGTGTGTTGGAGGCTTAATGAGATCTCATGCGAGGTAAATGAAATAATGAGCAGGTTCGATCGAAAAGCATTCGGAGAAAGATGAATGGGTGATGAGAGCTATTGAACAAGCAAACATAACGAAGAAGGAATAGAAAGTACCTGAGGAGCGGGGCGGGGCCGAGGTCGCGGGGGTGTGGGACTCATCTGGAATTCACAAGACAACATCTTAGGAGAGGACAAGAGACAAGGCGAGGAATACAAAACAGCATTATGACCTAATAGCGATGCCATGAAAGAGTTAACTTTTATAGCGTTCTCTGGAGCCAATATTTAGGGCGGTCAAGTATTTTGTGCACTCGATGTTAGATCTGTTATGTCATATAGATTATTTACAGTAAGTTGAACTTTGCATTAAGAATGATAAAATCAGTGAATAATGCAGCGAAAATATATAAAAAATGAAACTAGAATGGATTGTATTAGCATAAAATTTAAGTTAATTTTTGTATATAATTAAAATGACGGATAGAGAAATAGTTGAAAATACTGAGTTAGAAAAGCTGAGAAGTTGAGAATAGTTAAAGCTATTGAAAACTTATTCTAAGTAGAGGGTAGTGCGCACTAAGTTTGCAGTTATAAACTAGAACTGTGACGTCACAGCTATATTTTTTTCAAAGAATTTTGAATTCTAAGTTTTCTGCCTACATTCTTAAACTACTAAGAACAGTCTACAGACTACAAATACTGTCTCAAATACCTACGGTTAAAACAATTTGAATTTGGACCTGTCATTCTTATAAAAGAACAGCCTATGTGTTTCCTCATTATCGTGCAATCATGATCTACCTGATTGGTATTTACAAGTAATAAATGCCTTGTATAAGTTTGTAAAATAGAAATATCAAACCAGTAATGGAATGAATAAAAATAAATCCTGTCGGTAAGCGAACGATTTTGCGTATTTCAAAATATAACTCAGGACTTACTGCTTATTTACATAGACAATAATATTAAAAAAATATAGGGTAGTAAAATCGAAACCACTTTTTAGCCGGTATACAAAAAAAGGTCACAGAAGAACTTTCTTTACTGAAGCAAATATCTTACCTATAACTATCGAGTATCATTAATAAGCAGAATGAACGAGTTTTACTGAAAGTTTTTTAACTGTTAAACTGAAAGTAGAAACTTTCAATTAATCAGTATTTGGCTTCAATCATAAGTCCCAGAATGTTTAATTTTTTTTTCAAATTTATTCTCACTATTTCGCATTTAAATTGGCATATTTTACAATAGTACTCGAAACGTGCAAAGGTCGACGTAGGCTAAGAACAGTGAAATAATATTTGGCGAAGTAGAGCGGACCGAGATCCATTTATCACTACACGCTTCACTGGCAGATGTATCACGTGAGCCTCTCAAATTCAGCCTGGCCAATTACAGCGCTTGTTATCGCTAAAAAATTGTCCGCCATCATGCATTTTCACGCCACTACATAAATTGCATCCTCCTTTTTTCAAGCGCTTCAAGCGCTGATAGATTAGCAGTCCGTTCTACTTTTGTAATTGCCGCTTGACGTTACTTCCGGCGATTAGGTCCTCGTTCAGCGTGCACTTAACTAACTAGTCCATCTCTGTCACGGACCCGTGAAAATAATCCAATACATTTGCCAAATCCGACTGTCTCTCATTTGACTTTAGGTTCCTGAATTCTCTGATAAAAAGCTGCGTTGCGTCTACTTATCTGCATTGAAAGGGAATACACTATAAAATATTTAAAGAATAAAAGGATTAACATAATCCTTACATTACATATTATAAAACAAAGTCCGTCGCTTCTGTCTGTCTGTTCGCGATAAATTTAATGCACTTTAGAGCGTTTATATCTTAACATATCGTCTAATATAAAAGTTTTAGTATTTACCAAATTTTTCCATATGCTTTTAGATTCATAAATAATATATTAGTTTATTTGAAAACTTAAAAATTTTCTTTAGAAGGTGCTGAAATGTATTAAATTTTAAGTGATTTTTAAAACGTCTAATCCCGCTAAAGGTTCTCATATATAAGAATATCTCATTTATATTACTAGCTGCTGCCCGCGACTTCACCCGCGTAACTTTGTAAATTATATACTAAAACCTTCCTCGAGAACCACTCTATTCATTGGTGAAAACAGACAGACAGACAGACTTTGTTTTATAATATGTAAGGATAAGGATGTACTAAAACAAGTATATTTTTTTATTGTGTCAAAGTTTGCAGTGCAAAACTTTTGATAACAGTTGCAGATATAAGCTGAACAACGAATAAGCTTCCGTAGAAGTTTAATATGATTTGTTGTCGATGAATAACAGCTAAGTCTGAATTGATGAAATATTCAATTGCAATCAGTTTCCGGTGCTTCGCGCTTTGACTTGTGTCGGAATTCAACATCAAAGACGATTGTTTCTGTTCAAATCTAATGCCGCATTTTGTTCAAAATTTGGCAGGCGTTATAAACCAGAGGTATACACAGATTTTAACATTAATAATAAATACATGATTTCCTTTTAATTTTAATAATTCTATGAAGCTGAAATTCTTTTAAAAGGTACGATATTTTACTTTTCTTTTTAAATTTTTGAATTAAGAACATGCATGCAACCAGGAATAGAACCCGTAGGCAGTATTTTATAAAAAAAATCACACCTTTTCTATTTATTTATTTTTATTAGAGATGGGCTTGCTAACATCCATCCAACATCCAACATCCAGTTGTGAAGCGAAGATGAGGCCCATGATGAAGCGAGTTCAACCAAAAGATGCCTATTCACTCGCACTTTGAAAAGATTTGGGTTATATGAGCTCGGAAATACAGACCAAACCTTGGCAGTGCGCATTATAAAGGATGATTTAAAGCGCTTGGTCCGAAAAATAGGGATTTTAACAAGATGAGGATAGTAACAATTTTTTGGCACAATTGATAGTGTACGTCATGTGGGATAAAATTTGCTATGGAAGTTTCTTTTCCACCTTTACCATATTATTATTCATACATTAAATTGGCACGTGACGTCACTAGTCACACAAAATGGCAGCAATATGGTTTCTGCAATGGTGTTATGTATTATTCATGTGGATAGATTTTAGTAGCGACATTCCCAGCTTCAATGTGTTTTTAAATGTGCTCCATTTCTAACCAAAGGAGATTTAAATTTGCAACAAAAAATATTGTTGAAAAAACGTAAACAAAAAAAATAATAATATTTATTTTATAAGGCTTTGTATAAAAAAAATCAAATGTAATTGAAAAGGCATTTTAAAGTATTACTGGCAAGTATCGCCACAGATTCTTTAGTAGAAATCTGATAAAGGATACTTCTGCAAGGTCTGTAACATGGGTTAAATTTTACGTGCGCTGCGATAAATATTGATGATACATAAAATAACGAACCAACTATATTGTTTATATTATCATCACTATTAAAGTTAAGTCACAATAAAGCCGCTTTTTGGTCCAAATTAGTCACACAACTGATTGATATTCTTTATATAAATCTTTATCCAATTAAATAGCTTAATAAACAAAGTTGATAATGTACATCTAAATTCATCTTTAAGTTATTTGAATCGGGCCTTTTAGATTAAAAAAAATCTAAAAGTAAAAATAAATGCCGAGGTGTGAGCGCTTTAGCTTTTCAGTTACATTTTATTTTCTTGCTTAGTTTATTTATAATATTATATTTTATGAATATTATAACGGACGAATTCGCGTGCAACAGCTAATAAATCATATTATTATGATGAATGTGAGCGTTGTAGTAATCGACTATTTAGATCACCTTATGTAAACTAATTAAGCTTGACATCACACATCTAGAAAATGATTTATTAAATTTTCACTTTGAAATACTCGCTGTTTTTGTATTCGCCAACAATGTAGTTGAATTTAGACCAGTTTAATTTCTTAGAAGGTATTACACTAACAAAAAAGGGAAAATCGATTCACAAATAAATGAGAGAAAGCTCCACAAAAATATTTTGTCTTTAGCTATTTATATAGTTTATTCGTATTCGTATATCTATTCGTATTTAAATACGTATATACACATTTGAAGTTGAAATTATTATGAGTTAATAACAAATAGACTTTGCGATAGATAAAATAATTGTTGATACAAAGGCAAACTCGGTGGTAATCAATTGAATTTTCGAAATCCCGCTTCGCTCGTTTCTGGGATTTCTTGTTTTAAATTATTCAATCAATTCGGAGCTTTTAAGTGGACCTTTGAGTACCAAAACCGTCACTTCCCTTTGATCATTCATTAGACGAATGAATGAGAATCTCTGATCTCGACGGCTGCTTTATCACCTTTATGCACAATTTAAAATAATTTTGCATTTTCAAAATGCAAACATTTCGGATTTATCTTTAACTCTTATGGAATTCAGCAAGTAATTAGGTATATTGAAATGTAAACTTGTAAATCTATTTCTTCATTAGGGATTCACTTTGATTTATTAATATTATAGAAACGAGCTTGATTTAATTTAATTTACAGAATTTATGATATGACAGAAACTCTTGTGTAGTTTACTAACTTTGACCCGTGACTTCGCTCACGTTAAAAAATAAAAAAATATATATAAAATCCGACAAAATAAATAAACAACAATTTATTCATTCTTTTTGCTGTTATAATTTTGTCAGGCGATGGATTTTTATTTTTCCCTCGGGAGCAGTACTTTTTTCTGGATGAAAGTTACTCTATGTCGTTTTCTCTATCCTCGACAATATGCATGCTGTTGAGTATCTGTTCAAAATCTGTTGAGTAGTTAAGGCGTGAAAATGCAACCGACAGACATATTTACTTTTACTTATATAATAATAGAATGTTGCTTCCTTGTACCTACATAATTAGACATGTTTTTTTTTTTGGATAACATTTGTGCAAGGAAGTACTCGTCGTTTTTTGTATGATGAAATTGGAGGTTACGAGGCCAAATGATACCGACACACACATAAATGTATTATTGTGTAAATCGTAACATATCAGAGTGAAAAATAGATCCCGCGCAAGGCTTCTCTGGCTGCAACGAAATACGTTCGCCGGTGAGTGATGTGTTCCACTTTGTATCCTGGCATTAGGGCCTCTTCTAATATGACGAGAGATGAATGTGAGATTATGTTTTCCTCACTTTTCACATTACGATGCCACCGCACAGCCAACGGACTGAGTGCCCCACAATCTCATATCGTCAGATTACAAAATATTAAAACTAATATTATAGCAATTAAAGATTGCAATTTTCAAAGACCGTGGTTATTAGGATATTAAAGAATTTTGTAATAAATAAATAAAAAATAAATCTTTGTTTGCACAAACACAATCATGTCTACACTATCTTAATTCATATACTCACAGCAGTTTAGAAACAAAGTATGTTCGACAAAGTATAAAAGTCAAGGGCAAGCAAATACACTGGACCGCAAAGAAAAAGGGCCGGTTAGAAAATTTTTCATATCTTCAAAAGTACGGGACCAAATTAAAGCTAAACTAAATAAATTTTATTTTTATTTTAGCACATTAAAATATTCTTTAATTTAGTCTTTATTTCATAAAGCTATGTCAGATACTTTTGAAGATATTGAAGATTTTCTAACTGACCCTTTTTCTTTGTGGTCCAGTGTATTTATATTTAATTGTATTAATCTATTGTGACACTTAGGGCCTCTTTCTCCAACTACAAGTAACGTGTAGATTAGTTACTTTTAGAAATCATTTTCTGTTTTATTGAATTATGCACTCGGTTTACTGCATCATTCGATAGCCAATTTTTTTAAATTATTTTCTATTTAATGTTTGGGACGTTTACCTTACAAACAAAGGTATATCAGCTCCATTATCCCCGGTTACCGGTGACTTTAAATGACAGTTGGGCCTACTTGACGTTTGAGAACGAGGCGCTTAATATGTTTTAAATTAAGTAATCACTAAATATTATAAAACAAAGTCCTCCGCCGCATCTGTCTGTCTGTTCGCGATAAACTCAAAAACTACTGCACCGATTTTCGTGATGTTTTCGCCAATGGATAGAGTGGTATGAATTAAATAAAAGCCTAAAAGCTTTGGGTTTGAGCATAATTACTTTGCACAGATAGTTATTTTTCACTCTATTTCACTATTTTTGAATAAATCATTTTGATAATATGTAACAAATAAAACGTCTTTGTATAATTCGTTTATTATTTTATTATTATTATTAGGACATCAGATGATTTTACAAGACCCTTATAATGTATAATATAAATTTTATATAAATCCTTTAGACATGATTGTGTTTATGCACCATTTTCAAAAGCAAAGCAACTCTGATGGTTTAACAAATATTGTCTCCTTCGCAAAGTTAAATAATAATTTAATACAAATATGGTATTGGAGAACGCCTAACGAAAACTCAGATTCCAAATTAGCGTCTCTTTTAATTACCTCATCACTAAGCAAAGGTAGGGGTTCAAAAGCTCTGTTGTACATATATCAATATAAAAATACGCAATAAAGTACTTATATATTTTGCTTTACATTTATTGCTTACAATAAATATTTATTTATAATTAAATCTGTTGAAACACTGCCCCAGTTTAACTGTTGTTCTAGTAAAATATACAAGTGATAAGCCCGCAGTAAACAAAATTCAGATTTAACATTATTCATTAGCATTTCTTTCGACCGTTTTAGCATTTCGCTTTTCCAAAATTAATGAAAACATAGCCTCTTTCCCAGTGAATTCGTTAATTCCGACCGGAGGGACGCCGGCGACAAACATATTACGTTTTGAATTCCTAATATTAACACTAATGCCTTCTGAATTTTTTATGTCAGTCTGTTTGCGTGAAATGAAACAGAGGTAAAATATTTTAACCAAATCTATATATGTGTATGTAAGACTAGCTGTTGTACGCGACTTCGTCATCGTAACTTCATAAAATAAAACCTATGTTACTAGCTGATAACATAGCTTTCTATAGTTAAAAGAATTTTCAAAAAGGGCCCCTAGTTTTTGAGTTTATTCATTAGAAACATACAAATATTTTCTCTTTATTACTATAGAAGGTAAACATTTAAACTAAAGTACTTGGAGTATTTGTTTTTTATTTTTAAAAATATTTTCGTTTTTGTCTCTTTTAGCTACAAATTTAAAGTTTTATTTCCATTGTAGTTAAATTGAGTTCATTAATTGTCATGGATTAGCAAACCTTTCTCCAACTCTCAAATGGTCCTATACTTTTAAATTGTTTCTAGGCAACACAAACGGTAGCTTTTTGCCATCATGTGGTCTCTTAATCTCCTAGCCGTCTTTCATCAAGAAAATAGTCGAATACGATGTGTAATACTTTCTAGAAAGTATGTGTGTTAAGTATATCTTAACACATAGATACTTAAAGCTATTCAACTTTTGATTATCTGTCACTATTTTTGACTGTTTTTAATGAACCAATGTGTGTTTAAAGAGAATAATACCTTCGACATTCAACACGACAGCCATATTAATTTTAGGCTCCGTATTGATTTGACACTCGTACACCCCGGCATCCCTCGGCTGAACGTAGTCCACTTTGAGATCCCAGTCGTCGGACGGCTCTGGGTGGAGGACGCTGAACCTCGCGTCTCCCGTGTACGTGAAGATGTGTGACGTTAAGATGTGGAGGTCCCTCTTCCTCATCCATGATACCTGCAAAACAAAATTGAGGCTCAGTAAAGAGTTTCAGGCAATCTATCAGTGACAGCACAAGCAAGCTTCAACTCCTAATAACCCAGCACCTCTACAATGGTGTATTATTATTATTCTATTTATTAGAAATAATGATCACACACTTTAAAAGAAATATTCCAAGACAAGACTTTTCGATCCACTGTGAATTAATCTGGTGTACAGACGTACTTATTGTGGATAAAGGGCTTTAGCACGCAAATAAAACTTCAAAGTTGGCTTCCACGGCTTAACTGGCCGGGAAATCTTTTATAAAGTTTTAAATATTTAACCTTTAAGTTAGATTTTATAAAGAGTATCACAATCTTATCGTGATAAAGCGGCATATACTTATGAGTGCGTACGAACCGAGATTATAATCCTTTTTCAGTTCTACGTACGAGATACTTTAAATTTGCAAAGGGTGTTTGCTAATTTGAGGAAGACAAATGCCTCGAATATACGCTCTTACGTCTGGGTAAATTAATTTTCTTTGTTAATTATCCAACGTCTACGGCCCGTAAACATTCTATAAACATTTTTTGTTCAAACAATTCCTCCAAGAATGTTGGAAGATAGGCCTTTGAAATTACACAAACAATAAACGTTGAATTAAATTTTTAATTCGACGACCCCGAGACTGAGAAATTAAAAAATAAATTTCCTTCCTTTGTTGGGTTTTGTTTTTGTAGGTAATTAGAGTAAGCCCAGAGTGAGCCGGGTAAGCCCACCCTATAATTAAGCAAGATGAAGCGGCCACACTCTCCTTACAGCTTTTAAAATAATACCATTTACTATGCTATGCTATGCTATGCGACTGACGAGTTTTCTAAAATCCCTAAACAACCTGTCACTAAAAAAACGACCTCCTTGTGCCTAAAAAACGCTTATTATAATACAAATAATACCTTTGCCTATGGTAAAATTATGGGGAAGGCCTATGTCCAGCAGTGGACGACCTTCGCCTATAAACCACAAGTAAAACCAAGAGGAGTTTATAACCCTGATATTATAAAGGATTAATACTGTTGTAGATTATCACTGCACTGGTTATAATGTTCCTTGCGCGTTACAAAATATGCTAAAATTTATTCTGAAGTCTGATTGTTTGTCCGAGCAAATATATGAACCGAATTCAAAATGGCGTTAAGTCGTGAGAAGAGGATTATATTGTGAAAAATTTAATATTAACGCTTTTTAAGTGCACGAAAAGCAAAAACGACGTTCAAATTTCTATAACCATACTATGTTCATGAGACTATGTTATTTTTCATTTTTTATATTTAGTCTAAAGCTTTGGTTTCCTAGGATAGCGGTGCCGTCATATAGCGGCCGTAATATTAGAACGCAAAAAGGCGGCCGTCTTTACGGTTCCGACCATCTGTCATCTTTTCGTATCTGTATACAATATATTAAAAACAGCTTCACCGATATCAATAAAAACGTTCAGAACGTTCAGACGGCCGTCATGCAAATGGCGGCATACGGTGTTAATTACCGCTCTCTAGGAAACCGCGCCATTTTGTTTACATAGACAACGTTCTAGTGACGTCATTCACCGCTGCATTACGGCCGCTATATGACGGCACCGCTATCCTAGGAAACCATAGCTTAACGGAGCCATTATTACCGTTTAACCTAACCGGAGAACTAGAGCAAAATTTTGTAATTTTTTTCTAGAGCAAAATAATCCTTATGAGTAAGAATTGCGTTACCATCTATTATAACAAACTCTGGAGTGACCGCATCAACGATTTCTTTCTTTATTTCAACAACGACTGTAAATAAATGTAAATTTAAAGGATACATAAGGTGTGATATTGTTTTATTCGCAGATGATACGTCATTGCTTTTTAAAGTTAACCGTAGAAAGAATCATGATCATGTTAACTCGGCGATGTCTAAGGTTATTGATTGGTTTAATGCTAATAATCTATTGTTGAATAATAAAAAGACAAAATGTATTAAATTCACTTTACCTAATGTCAAACAAACTGATCATAATGTTCACGTAAATGGTGAAGACATTGAGCTGGTTGAGTCGACTGTATTTTTAGGTATAAATATAGATTCTAAACTACAATGGGGACCACACATTAATAAACTAGCCATTAAATTAAGTTCGGCTGCTTACGCTGTTAAAAGAATTCGCGAGCTTACTGACGTAAACACAGCGAGGATAGTATATTTTAGCTATTTCCATAGTGTAATGACGTACGGTATTTTACTTTGGGGTAATGCTGCGGATATAAACACTATATTTGTGTTACAGAAAAGGGCTATTCGTGCCATCTACAAGCTCGGTCCCAGGGTCTCGCTAAAAGATAAGTTTAGGGAAATAAATGTACTTACTGTAGCCTCACAATACATTTTTGAAAATCTTTTGTTTGCTCACAAAAATATTAGCACTTTCAGTAGAAATAGTGATGTTCATACTTTGAATACTAGAAACAGGCATAGGCTTCAACTGAATAAAACTCGCCTCCATAGGGTTAGCAACTCTTTTATGGGACAATGTGTACGCTTCTACAACAGACTTCCTGCTAATATACAACAATTATCTCTGAATAAATTTAAAGTTTATATTAAGAAAACCCTGTGCAAAAAGGGTTATTATAGGATATTAGATTATATAAATGATGAACGTCCTTGGAGTTGAATATTGTGTTATTAGATTGATATCCTTTTGATGTCTATGTATTGTTACGTGTTACTCGTATGTTGTAAACTGATTTATGAAAAGAGCAACTAGGGGGTTTCTTGCCGAGTTCTTCCCCCTAGAAACAGCTTTCCGAACTGGTGGTAGTTTGTAATTTTGACGAAGATAAATGTTTTGTAAAAACTTACATCTAATAAATGATTTGAATTTGAATTTGAATTTCGTTTCTCATTTTATAGACCGGATTAAACTAACACAGGTCATCGCTTTTAGCCTTGATCCTCTTTCAATCTTTGTTATTATACGGGAATTCAGAACACGAGCTGACTGACATAATCCTTTATAACGTTTTCGGAAAACTATTTAGTTTAGCTTTGCTGTTGCTTTCAGCACACAAATAAATAATTTATGTACGAAAGTGTATATCAGCTATATATTCGGCTATAGTAGTTTTTTTTTTTTTTTTATTAGAGATGGGTTTGCTCTTGGCCAACAACCAGCTGAGTAGCATGGATGAGGCCTAAGATGGAGCGAGCTCACCCAGAAGATGCCTATTCACTCGAACTTTGAATAGATTAGGGTTATATAGGCTCGGAAATACAGACGCCGGCAGGGAGTTCCAAACCTTGGCAGTGCGCATTATAAAGGATGTTTCAAAGCGTTTGGTCCGAAAATGAGGGATTTCGACAAGATGAGGATGGTAATCAGCCGTACGTCTGTGTGTCCGATGGAAGAAAGGGGAAGGCGGTATGAGCTCATGTAACTCCTGAGCACACTCTCCGAAGTACATCTTATAAAAAACACATAGACTGGCAATTTTGCGTCTATGTGCCAGGCTGTGCATCTTAGATTTTAAAAGAGTACTTTTGCCTATGAGTCTCCTAGCTCTGCGTTCCACTGAGTCGAGTGCGGCAAGTTGGTATTTGGCTGAGCCATCCCAGAGGTGAGAGCAATACTCCATGCAAGATCGGACTTGCGCCTTATACAAAGATAAGAGCTGTCCAGGCGTAAAGTATCGCTTCACCTTGTTTAGGATGCTCAGCTTTTTGGCTGCTGTTTGGGCTTTGGACTCAATAGATGTGCCGAAGTTGAGATTAGAGCTCAACCTCATGCCAAGAAGTTCGAGATTATTGGCAACAGGTACAGATGCACCTCGGAAGGTTGGAGCCAAGTCGAAAGGGCTCCTTTTAGCTGAAAACAAACACGCTTGCGTTTTGGTGGCGTTAAAACTAACCAGGTTCCTGTCACCCCACTGGGATATAAGACCCAAGGTAGAATCAATTCGCTCAACCATTGCCTCCCTCTCAGAATTAATTTCATCGCGACTAGCCCCTGCAGTGGACAGATATCTCTCCATGACTGTGCTATCATCTGCGTACGCAACTACTCCTGGAAGAAGCAGATCATTTATGTGTAGCAGGAAAAGAGTCGCAGAGAGAACAGATCCCTGAGGAACACCGGCATTAATAGCCATGAGATCTGAGGAGCAGCCATCAATGACTACTCGAATCGACCTTTCACTCAGGAAATCAGAAATCCAGCTACAGAGGCCAGAGGGGATGCCGTATGTTGGAAGCTTGCTTAGCAAACTTGCATGCCAAACCCTGTCAAAAGCCTTTGATATATCAAGAGACACAGCGAGAGCCTCGCCATGTCTCTCGATGGCTTCACCCCAGTAGTGCGTGACATACACAAGAAGATCCCCAGTTGAACGTCCTTGGCGAAAGCCATATTGACGATCACTGAGTAGGTCATTAGCTTCAAGATATGCTATCAGCTTACTGTTCAGTACTCTCTCCATAACCTTGCAGAGTATGGAAGTGATGGCGATTGGTCGGTAATTACAGGGGTCGGCACGACTTCCCTTTTTAGGCACTGGTTGTACATTGGCAAGCTTCCAGGATGCCGGTACGGTATTTGTTTTGAGAGAGAGACGGTACAAGCGTGTAAGCACAATTCAGGACCACAGTGCTTCAAGACCCTTGCAGGTATGCCATCAGGCCCACTGGCTTTGTTTACATCAAGGCTCTGTAGCGCTCTTCGAACCTCTTTGTTGTGAATTGAGACCTCCGGCATTGAAAAGTCACAACGAGGTAATGGTGGTGGTGGTTGAGAGCTCGTGACGAGGCATGAGTTAGAGGCAAATTGAGAAGCAAAAAGATTTGCTTTCTCAATCGCAGAGTGAGCCAGAGAGCCATCTGGCTTCAGTAAGGGAGGAAGAGTTGGACGGCAGAAATTAGATTCAATAGACTTCGACAAAGACCAGAATTGCTTACTACCGGGAGGGTAGGCTGCTAACCTGGCTCCCACCCGACCAATATGGTCGAAACGAGCCTTGCGGAATACCTTCTTGCACGACTTGGCAGCGGAGTTGAATGTTCTCTTCTCTGAGCGAATCTTTCGATCCCCACGCATGTGGTCGCGAGCATGAACCCAGGCACGGTAGGCAGACTCTTTACGGTCTGCAGCTCTTGCGCAGTCTGCATTGTACCATGGCCGGGTTTTAAGACCAAGTGGGATGTCGGAGAATGGAATGAAATATTCCATTCCCTGTTGTATCACATTAGCAATTGCATTAGCAGAGAGTGAGGGATCTCCCAAAGGAAAGCACATCTGATGCCAAGGATAAGATGCAAAGAAGTGTCGCATCTCATCCCAATCTGCGGACTCGTATCGCCAGATTCTCCTCGTGCCTTTGGGGCTGTTATCAGGAGGAGAACGGTTCGACACGGACTTCACAGTTATTTACATTTCGCCTATAGCGGACGCGGAGGACGCCAAAGACGGATGATTCCTCTTGTAAAAAAAGGTGTTCATGAATTCGTTGGATTTAGGAAAAAAAAACAAATATCACAATTAAAAACGAGTAGACAAAATTGTTACAGCCCAGTGAGATGGAAATCATATTCCAGTTCGCACCTCCGACTCAGCACTACGTACAATATGAATTTCCATTTAAATTTTTATATTATAATATTGGAAAAATATAAAAACACACACATTTATTTCTTTAGTTACATTCAGTAGTAAAGAAGAAAGGTCTTTGATCTCAAACATTTTGTACAAACATAGACATCACGCTTGACGACAACGCATAATTTATTAAGACTTCCAACGTCTCAACTTCTCCGTAGTAACTGTACATTGTACAGGTAATTGTGAAGATTTTTTTTTCTAATTATGAAATTTTAAAATAATGATAAAATGACATTTTTTTTTTTATTAATGATGGGTTTGCTCTTGGTCAGCATCTAGCCGTGCAGGAAAGACGAGGCTGACGATGGAACGAGTTAACCCAGAAAATGCCTATTCACACATAGTTTAAAACCAAGTTATTTTCAAAATTTTTGGAGTGGTACATTGTATTTCACAGTCAATATGCCGTATGCCTGATATAACCAAAACGACTTCCATCCACCAACGGCTGTTCACGTCTTTGAACCGAGAAGGAGCAATAATGAAAATTTGCGAGTAGCAGCTATTCATGAAATCTCTCGCCAAAAATATCCGAAAAGAGCGACGCTCTCCATAATCCCTTTGAGACCATTTACAAGAAAATGACGTTGGATAATCCGTACCGCACAATATATTATAATGCATCGTAGGACACGTCAGAGGGCTATTTATTTTCTGGAATGGGTTGCAGATCCCTCAGACATTAATATGGCGTTCAGTCGACCGTGGTTGAGAAGGGATATCGAGGGGCAATGAGGACTTCGACGTTGAAAAATGATATTTTGGAGAAGTTTTCAGGTGTGCGGCTATAGATAACGTTGTGAATTAACGGTCCGGACTGGTTCAATGGATGTCCCTTATTTAATGGTAATCAATATAAGTGCTACTACTTCCTCAAACATCACTTACTTTATCTATAATCGTTTGTGTCTCGCGGCTTTGTCCGCTTTGAATTTGGACTTGATACGAATAAGTATGCGGATTATTCACCCAATTCTGTTTTTTAGAAAGTTTATTTAACTATTTTTATCTTATTATTTATCTTAGTTTAAGAAAAATCTAGTAAAAGAGTTTATTTTAATCAGTTACAAATATTTTTTGTTTAATATTTTACCCATTAATATTATAATATTGTTGAATTATATTTGTCATAAAAGAGGTTAAAAAAGTACTTTAGGTAGTTAAATAATGTCTTTATTATTTGAGGCGATAGTATTAGACATTTATTTAAGAGATTAATTTTGAGGATCGATTCAGTAGTTGTGATTATTCCGTATTTCTATACTACATACTATTATATAATATAGTTTAGAAATATACTCACAGTTCTGTTGCCAATGTGTTTCGCGCGACATCTCAAGACCGCTGACTGTCCGACGACAGCCGTCACGTTCCTCGGTGAAACATCGTCGAAGAACGGCCGCTCAAGCCGTATCCCTTCTCCACCCACCACTCCAGTTAGCAGGCCTGAAACAAACATATCTAACTTAAAATCGAAAGCAATTGGTTCACTGCTATACTATTTAACCTTTAATTTATCAAGGTCAGAGTACGGAACCCAAAAATTTACCGTGAGGTGCAAATGCATCAGATCGGACCCCTTATTGCCTTGTTATTGCTTGTGTTTATAGGCAACGGTAGCCATTTAGCATCAAGTGGGCTTGAAAAGAAAAAAGGCGTGTTCAATATGTAAAATCAATGAGTGTCTTTGGTTGCACATACCTATTGATTTGAAATAATGATTACATTTTTTTTTTTTTTATTAGAGATGGGTTTGCTCTTGGCCAACAACCAGCTGAGCAGCATGGATGAGGCCTAAGATGGAGCGAGCTCACCCACAAGATGCCTATTCACTCGAACTTTGAATAGATTAGGGTTATATAGGCTCGGAAATACAGACGCCGGCAGGGAGTTCCAAACCTTGGCAGTGCGCATTATAAAGGATGTTTCAAAGCGTTTGTTCCGAAAATGAGGGATTTCGACAAGATGAGGATGGTAATCAGCCGTACGTCTGTGTGTCCGATGGAAGAAAGGGGAAGGCGGTATGAGCTCATGTAACTCCTGAGCACACTCTCCGAAGTACATCTTATAAAAAACACATAGACTCCCATCCAAAACACCGTAAGTGGATAAACGTTGTGTACTATTTTCCATATAAACTGGCACAGGTCTTACCAAAATATATCACATGCATACGAGTACACTGTGATAAGTATAGAGGTTGATTTGTAAGCAGAATCTCTTGTGAGTTGTCAGGTTGCCGTGGCAACTTAACGTCTCCGTACTCCAAAGAAATAATTAGTACGTGTAAAATGTCGAGTGGTTCATGAATAACAAATTGAATCATTAAAATGGCGTCGGGCACATGTCGGGCCAAATCTCGAGAGATACTTTTCAGTTTATCAAGTTACGTCTTTGTCTGTCTAGGACGGCATTTAATTAGCGACTCGACTTGTTGGAAACTTTTTCAGCTCCATTCCTATTTACTTAATGTACAAATATTATTTTAATTTCGTTAACTTTGTGAAGTTCACATAGTCCGTTGGCCCGACTTGACTTAATCTATTAGGATTCTGCTTGAGGGCTTACTTTATGTTTTCAGGGTCGAGAAATCCGAAAATCGTGATCGAAATCCGCATCAAAGTGGCCCAAAATTGGGAAAAATTGCACCCAAAATTGGTTTTTCGCTAATATCTCGAAAACTATTGCGAATTTCAAAATGTGGTTTGCGTCATTCGAAAGAGCGGGAAAAAAAGCCAACAAAAAACCTACTTACTTTAACCACCTACGAGTACCTAGCTGCAGTTCTTTGGCCACAAATTGAGGTCAAAACTTTGGCCATGTTTATAATTATAGCATTATCTTAAATTCGAATGTTTTAAGAAAAAGTAACATTTAGTGGCTAGCTCTGTGATATTTTTCAAGGTTGTGGAGCATTGTTTTCTATATAATTCTCTTACATTCCCGATCTTATATCCTAGATTGCCGAAAGGGCCCTTAATGTACAAATATAATTTTCATTTCGTTAACTTTGTAAAGTTCATATACGATGTTCATATTAGCTCACTTATTACTTGTTAATAAATATTTAATATACGTACGTTCCGACCGATTGTAAGAGTACAAAGCGCTATTTTTGTTACAGCTTTTAAATTATAAATAAGTATATTTTGTCAGTGGTGATTTATTTTTTCTAACTGTACGTTCTATGGAATTATCTATGATAGGTTTTTTCCTACATGACAGAATAGGGATGAAATCCGATCGAGAACTAAAATCACCGATATGCTAATAGTAATAATTTGTTTATTTGCTAGAAAACTTAAATACAATAGGTGACATATCGCTGCTTAAAAACTAAAGGGCCATAAAACAAAAAAATCCTAAAATGTTTTTATTGCAAAAATACAATCACAATCCTTCATATTGTATGTTGCAAAAAGACATGATTGTTTTATTCCACATTATGTATATTTTGATCATTTTTTATATATTCAAAAGTAACTTATATGCTTATATCTCTTCTAGTATTCAGTTTATTATAAAAGTACTTAAAAAAATTTAATGCTACTTAAAAATACGCTTCTAACGATGTATAATATGTATATATTTGATATATATCTAATAAGAAAAAAAATAGACAAATTTTTTTTTCGATTAGCTCTCCTGTAAAAAGTGTAATTTTGATTTGTGGTTTTAAGCAGTTTAGTTTTTAAGCAGCGATATGTACATAATTTTATTTAATTTCAAGTATTCTTCCTGTGTACACTTGTACAGGTGTGTTGGGTTGTTTCAAACTGTTCTACTATTCTATGAAAGAACAGTTTGAACAAAAAAATTTCAACTAGTTCTACTGCACAGTATGACAGATTGGACTTCTGTGTACCTACAAAGTAGTCCGTCTCTCAAATATGTAAAGATATACCTACTATATATGACAAATATACAATTTACAATTCAAAATTAATATAAACTGCAGTGTATTGCAATAATGAATATTAATTTATAATGTTAAATTAATATTACGTTAGAATTAAGAAGATGAAGTGGCAGGGCGCACTTAGGCAGGCTTCAAGGCTTGCAAAACCGGCAACTGTTGAGGAAGAAAGGTTCTTAAATAGAAGCCACGTACAAAGAGACTCTACACTGCACCCTCCGATATAGCTACGTATCTTGTGCTGGTCCTAGGAGGAATCCTGACTGTAGTTATTCATGATGATCATCCTAAATTTATGATGATCATTTTTAGATAAAATGTTTGAATTAGGGTGTATTTAATTTGGCACACATATACTTTATATGTTATATTTCGGATCAACATACAGCATATAACCCTGGCATTGTGTGATCCCCTAGTAGGCTAGTATTTCAAATAATGTTCTGATATTAATTAATAGATGGAATGCGCAAAGTAACGGGTAACATAAGTAATATAATATAATTAGTACTTAAATATATATTCCAGTTAGAATAACAGTAAAAATAATTTCGAAAATAAACAGCCAAACACAGTTTTTTTTGTCAACAAAAACATTAGTTATGCTCCTCTGGAGCCTTGATTGATGAGTTTCACTAATTTTCTCCAAGCTCCATATCTTATAACTCAGTGACGCTAGCGTTTTAAAGCTTTTTGATGTTACATTTATCATTTTAATACTAAATGGAATTTAATCATTAAAAATATTTTAGTTTATTTATTTAAACAACTAGAACAAAATTAAAACAATATTTTGCCTTGTAGAAGTTTATTCTAAACGCAATCAACAAACGAAGCCTTTAAGATCTGAATTAATCTTGCACAGTTTTTAGCTATGGTCTGCTTAATTGACAAATATAAGAATTAAGATATTTAAATGAATATGGATAAATTCCACTTTTTTTGATAGATGATACAGCTAAAATGATTGATAGAATAATATTTTAGAGACTTTTGAGAGGAATCTGAATATGGTGCTAGTAAGATTAAGTAATTATTATTACTGTAAGCAAAAAAGGGAAGTCAGAGCCCCATATAACTCAATCAATGCCAATGGTACAGCTATAAAATCGTTGTAAAACCCAACGATTTTCTGCTGTATATGAGCGGGGTCGCGGGGACGTTATGACACGACATCGGTGCCTTGCCACGGCTATCCATCGCGGGGAGCGCTACGCTCCCTGTCGGAACCTCGGCGTACCCGAAAGTGGAGATACGCCGGCCAACTCGAGGGACCTCACAACGGGCCGCAAGACCACCGCCTAGGCACCGGTCAAGGGGGAAGGCGGCGGACATAGACATCCCTTGTACGTAATATCTACGTGAGTTGTCTGTCTGTCTGTCCAACAATTGTAAAATATACAGGTACGTAATTCATTATACTTCCCACGTGTCAGTTGAGTTAGAATAGGATTTATTTTATTTATGTCTGAACGTAGCCGGTCCCTGTGCACAGCCGTTGTTCGTCCGACTCATTAAAAGTTTTATTCAAAAAACTAAGTTAAATTGTATTGTTCATTTAGTTTCATTCATTCTCTTTTATTGTATTTTTTCAGCTCGGGCTGTGTTATCGTCGGAACATTACCAACTGTCTCCCGAGTCTTGGGGCCGTGCTAAATTTTCATTTTAAAACATATTAATTATTTATTTTTTTAAAATGAACACAGCAGTGTGCATTTAGAATTTATAAATGAATATCTTCTATAACTTCGCCACGAATTGGTGAAATTACGTAATATAAACTAGTCCTACATAGGTAATGTTCGAAGAGTAATCATTTTTGAAAATTTGTAATAATAAAAATATATCATTTATAAAAAAAGTTTACAGTAAAATAACTGGCTTACCTTTATTCTCACCCCACCTATATTCAACCTAATTTGAATCCTAAAATGAATTTA
Source organism: Synanthedon formicaeformis (assembly GCA_945859745.1). Lineage (NCBI taxonomy): Eukaryota > Metazoa > Arthropoda > Insecta > Lepidoptera > Sesiidae > Synanthedon > Synanthedon formicaeformis. The sequence goes on along the minus strand of OX243968.1, from coordinate 331,885 downwards.
TGCACACACAAAAAAGGACATAGGAAATCTTTCATTTAGAAAACGAGTACTATTCTCGAGGGACGAAGTCGCGCACAAAAGCTCGTATTTTAATTATCCACAAAAGCTCTACACACACAATATTAAAGTCACATGAAAGCAAAAGTCTATAAAAATGAAATCGAGACAGTTGAGAACATTTTCTTTCTGAAGATGCAGATTCAGAACTCGAGTGCAAGTAATTTTTCACTTGCTTAACGGTAAAGGGAATCTTTGTGAAGCTGCCGACTGACATCACAAAGAAGAAAATTGCTTTCTTTATGTATAATTTTACTTAAAGACATATTTTTGTTAATTAACAACTCCACGGGTGTTAATAAGACTTTACAGCATCTAATATTGTTTGTACATCAGAAAAAAACATATGCGGACGAAGTTCTAAGCAAAATCTAGTATAGGTTAACCAAGATAAATGAATATTGGTTAATTTGAGTTTCCATTTCGGAATTTCATTCATGTAAATGAAGTCATAAATAAGAAAATATACATAAAACAAATAAATAAATAAGGAAATTTACTTGTGTTCTAACAAGAAAAATGCCGATACGAGTATAGACGGCGCTTTTAACGCTAATAGCATTAATTATTATATCATGATCGCTATTCATGCATATCTCCACTTTCACGTAAAAAGGTGGTCAGTTGCAGGTGTATAGCACACGAAACCAAGCCAACTTTGGATAAAAAAATATTGTCTAATATTAATTAAGCCGGCAACACCGGCTCAGATTATATAATAGTTGACACCGGGTCCGAGACAGTGGAAAAGTCCAGAACTATCGACGAATTCTATCCCTTTATTGCTTTAATAATATAATAATAAATTGAAAGAAAACATATCAGAAAAACAGATTGATAAGTGACGCCACTTCCTTATTTAGGCACATAAGAGGGGAATAAATAGGATGCGAATAAAAAATGGCACATAAGAACAGGAGGTAACATTGGGCTGTAGTCATTAGTGGTGAAACAACACATGTCATTATCGGAGAGTCTGTGCATGCTCCGTTTGTTTCCGGCGTGTCGTCACACCCGCCGAACCGGAAATAAGAACGAAGCCTTTGCCCGCCCTCTTTATAAAGAAGACACAGCCATATATGGTTGTCGCGGGGCCATTAAAGCAAATTTATGTAACTTTTAATTAATACTAACATTAAATACAGAAAAAAAACCTTCCTTTCGCAGTCATAAATTGGGTAGCCTAATAGATCCATGCCATGTTTGCTGTTGAGTTTTAGTTGAATTCTATTATACCACCACCTCTTAACTCTTTATTCGACATCCTACTAAGGTCTGCATTAACTAGAAGGAACTATGACATTAATTGAGTTATTAGGAAACGGTAGCTACTTACCATCAAGTAAAGCGTCAGCCTGCTTGCCACTATTTACATAAAAAATACAGCTTAAATACAGGTTCTTATATTATACACAAGTACAGTACAGCTTCTTGTATTTTAAATTCACTATATAAGAATAGTTTTAGTTATATAGGAATACTATTTTATTCTATTATTATATATATCTTATATAAAGATGGCTATCTTATAATTCTTGCCTATAAAGGGAAGAAAAACAAAAGATGCTATAAAAGGTAACTTAGTAATTTGACCCGCTGATTTTGTGGCCCAACTCTATCGCAGTTTTGCGGTGCAGCAAGAAAATGGAAATGACAACAGCGGAGTTCTTTTGTGGTTCATGCCGAGTACTTTCTTTCTCTTTCACTCTCTCTTTGTCTCTTTCGTGCAGTGCACATAATAAGTACACGAAATAAGAAGCCACAACATTTATGTTTAAATAATAAATACTAAATTTAATAAGTATAGTTACATTAATTTCATTAAATTTTTTTTCTTATAAGATTAATATTTATAAAATGCTGAAGCCAAGGTAATGGAGTCCAAGATTCTTACAAATGTTATAATGATAGAAAATCATACTAGGTTTCTTGGGCTGAATTAATATTTGATTTAAAAAATATTAGGCAAAATACAAATATGTAAACCATATCCATCTGAAAAAAAAGATAAAAATAAAGGTTGAGCAAATTTTCGAAAAAATAGTGTGCCATCAGTTTACCCACTGTTTATTATTATGCTGCTAGTCTATAGAAAGGTGGTGTAGTTTTAACGTGTCGATATTTTCAGTCTGCAGTTGGCTTCAGCTTCAGGGGCCAGTCGGATTCACCTTGCAATAAAAATAACTTTTTATTTTTCTTTTTGGGTGTGCAAAGCCGGGATTTGAATGCGGAACTGCCGATATGCTCTAATTGATAATAAACTCTACATAATATGGTAATAATATACAATTATATACACATATAATATTATATACTTTATGTAAGTGGAAAGCGTTAAAAATTACTGATTTGCATAATGTAGAAATTGACTTTTTGTTTTAACATTACTTAAATATCTTGTAAACTTAAGCGTCCGCATCCGATCGCTACCAAACTTCACAAGAACACCCGCTACACTAATCTGAAGATTGTCTGAAAGTTTTATCAAAATCGGTTCAGCGGTTTTGGAGTCTATAGGAGACGTACATACACACATCGCCTTTTACATATTAAGATTTCTGTAGACACAAAAATCAAGTATTCCCTCACCCTGCCTGATGTTATCCGTTATCATAAAAACTATTGCTTATATATTTACAAAGTACTTTATCAGTACTTAAGTAAAAAATAACAATGAAAACTTTATAAATATTCTCAAATAAAGAAGTGTCATAGTACACACAAGTTTATTGTGTAAAAGGAATCTGAAGAAAGGAAGTTTCACGAAAATACATTTAAGAAAATTTACACCTGCAGCCAACTTAAAATATTTCCCTTAAACTGTGCAACTTGTCCGTTGAGAGAACGCTGAAAACGTTGAAAAGGCGCCATTTTGTTGTGAAATTTTTAACACAAAACTTCTAAACGTGTTCTTCGAGAGCAGCAAAGCGTCCGTTTTATGTAATATGCAGTAACAGGTCACCATTCAAACAGGTTTCAAGAACAGAACAGTTAACCGAAGGTCGTGCTATCTTATTTCTTCCTTTTTTTTCATGTGAAGGTATTCAGACAGGATGACGGTCCGCTTGATGGTAGGTGGCTACCGTCGTCTATAACAAGCAACAACACAGGTGCTGCGAATGCGCTGGCGACCATAGTAGGAATTAGGAAAATATAGGGAAATAGGCTAAGGTAGCTGTTATTTACAGCTATTTCACAGCGGTGGTCTGGATTAAGAAGGTGGTTACTGCTGCTAGACGGGTTGCCCAAATGTCTGCGAAACGCAGTATAACCTGCCACTTGTATATAAATAATATTAAAAACATATTCGATTATTACCTACCTCATATTGGATTATTATCAAATTTTATATGTGACAACAAACATATTATAAAAAACATATTTTAATATCTTATTTTTTAAAAGAATGTAACATTAATATAATTTTTTTATTAAATTCCACGACAATGATGTTTTGAAATAATTATTATAATAAAGGAAAAGCCTTGCACGTTCATTTTAATATTCTGTATTAAAATTTTCGAAGACCATATTATCACGGAAACAATAAAAGAGCTTCATTTTTTGTTTACTATAAATTCAATTGTGGTTTTCACACAATTTTAAAAATATTATCGTTTTGTTTTGCATGTCTCTTTGTCTGTATAATATAAATATTATATATAGACAATACAATTCTCATATATGCCTGAACTGACTTTGTTTAGTAGCATACACGGCCCTTTTAGTGTTATCAATAGAAAATTTTTTGAACAGATGTTTATTCTTTTCCCAATTTCGACGAATTTGGACGAGTAAACGAACACCATATCACAAATTTATCTTGACAATTAAGTACACATCTTACTATACAATAATATACTACGTACTATACAATAATATATTATAGCTACGTTTTTGACGGGCTTTAGACGTAATTGTTACCAAATCACCTGTGAACTGTTTCATAAAAGCGATGCATTTTTTTCTACATTAAAAGAAAATGCAATCGTTATAGCCAAGCGCTGAAGTGGAGAGGGTCGGAGAAATGGGGAGGCCGGCGAGTGCTGCAATAATTGTGGACCACTTCACTTTATCGATAATCTCATTTAAACTGAAAATGGTTATGCGTGAATACTCGTAAAATTTCACAATTTTCTTCTTCCAAAATTTGCGCACGTTCCATTTTTCATTCTCTATGTATTTGGACGCAAGTACGAGTTTGTTAAGATTAATTACGCGATACACTTTGTTAAAGTTAATTTGTAAGCATCTAAGCTTTTCGTGAATATTTTCCGCCATTTTAATTAACCGCCACGTTATTTTGTTTGACGTGAAGGAATCCATGTGATACTGAAAAGTAACTCCTATGAAAATAAATATGGTTAATTAGGGAACGAGGAAGTGCAAAACAGGAAAATCAAGGAGTAAAATATTAAGTCTTAGGGCCTCTTTCACAAACTACAAGTAATGTGTTAATTAGTTACTTTTTAAAAAACTTTCTGTTTTATTGAATTATGCACTCGGTTTACTGCATCATTCGATAGCCGTTTTTTTTATTATTATTTTCTCTTTAATGTTTGGGACGTTTACCGTACAAACAAAGGTATATCAGCTCCATTATCCCCGGTTACCGGTGACTTTAAATGACAGTTTGGCCTACTTGACGTTGGCGAAAGAGGCGCTTATTCCGACGGAAATAACTTCAAAAAGCGCGTTTTTAATGTTCCAATTTCAAGTAATAAAAAATATTCAGATTTCAAAATCGGTCCAATAGTTTTTGAGTGTATTCATTACAAATATACAAATCTTTTCTCTTTATAACATTTAGAAAAGAAAAACAATGGCACAAAAACATAGGCACACCCTTAAATGAAATGCAGCGAATGAATGCGCCGTTAAACGTGGATCGTTCCAAGCGAAATGTTTCAATTCCACTGCGCTTTTAAACGTCAATATCATAACGCTAACACTTGTGTAAGAGTAAATGGTGGAGGGTGCAGTATAAATGAACGAGCAGTTAGCATCGCGTGGTACACAGCTCTGTTTTTACGTCCGCTGCCACTGGCTGTTACTGACGCGAACATTAATTTGTAACCGCCGCGAATTTATGCTTCTACAAATGCAGTGGCACAGTTCAACTTCCTCTCGCTAATACCATGTCCCTGTTTCTAGTTTACATTTTAGTTTCCGAGCTTCATTTCCTCGAACTCTTTAAATTTACACTTCTTAAGGTACCTCGCGGAAAGGGTGCTCTGAACTAAGTAACTGAGTTCAGTTCAGAACAGTGGTATATCAGCACGTTTGCTGTTTTATGCTTCAGTTAAAACGTAGGGAGGCAAAAGAGTAAAAACTTCTGATAACATGTTACGGATCGACAGGCATTACTTGTTATATCCAATTTTTGAATAGTGAGCCCTGGAAAATTATATACTTAATATTATTATAAATATAAATGTGAAAGAAACTGTAATGATGTATAGATCATTACAAGTTTTATGGATGGATATGGATAAATGTTTGTTACTTACTCATTCATACTAAAACTACTGCACAGACTTTAACGAAACTTTAAAGTAAAATAGAATATGTCAGAATAACATATACTTAAGCACGATAAAGTCGCTGGCAAGAGATACTTATAAACTTTTGTATAATATATAAAAAGATTATTTATGTTTGTGTTAATTTTTTTGGGACTGTTAATAAAGTAATGCCATATTTAAAAAAAAAATATTAAGTAATCAGTTTCATGCCACATCGCAGTAAGCGCTTGTTTTCTGTGTTATAATCTACATCTAGCTATTATCGTAATTCACAGCTCATTTCAAAGTGAGATAATAGCGGTTGTACTATTAAAAGCGACTAAATTACATTTTAACACAATTTTTTTGTTTATCGTTTGTCATAAAATAAATGTTTAATTATTCATAGCAATATTATACTCGTTTAAAAATAAATAAAAGAAACATAGTCATAGTACAACATCATTGTATATTTTTTTAATTTTTTCATGAGACTCATTTTTAGTCAGTTAGCCACACATTTTCATTTTTCTTTTTCCTTACAGGTGGAATTTTGTATAGGTTTGGTATTGCTGTCTGCTGATAAATAAATTCAAAAACAATATTATAAAAAATATATATAATATTTCTTATCAATAAAATATTATATATTTTTCATTACAATTCTTATTACCATATACGTCTCCCTGAAAAATATGGGTGTATTAAAGTTGTGATCTCCATATCGTAAAAAAAAAGTGAACCGTCAGCCTGTTTACAGTATCGAAATAATATATCTCTGGTTTACAGACCTTAATATAAAAAATATTATTAACACAGCCTTTTGACAGGAAGATAGCTTAATTCTTATAAAACAAAAAGGGAGCCGCAGTAACTGAAGGGAATCAGTATCCGATAGGTTCGTTTGGCGACTGAATATTTATCTAAATAAAATTTGCAGGGGTCGCCAACCCGGGGTTAATTTCAAAAATGAATATTAACAAGCGAAGTAAGTAGTCCGGTGGCTGGCGATGGCGGCCGGGAGTGAATATTAAAATTCATAAAATGACATTACAACTTTACATAATTCTTTAATGAACGACCACCATAAATCATGAGATAGTGACGCCATTATAAAGTGTTGAGTGCTCGGAGAGAATTCATTTAAATATATTACAATGTACCGTTTGTCTCATTTACACTTGATGCTATATTAATGGCTTCCCATTTTTTAATTACACATTATTTTCTTGGACTATTCCTTCTAAAGGCAATATTCATTCGAAAGTTGAATTAATTTAACACCCCCTTACAGAACACAACAGTGAAATAACAGCGTGTGTGCTGTTGTGTCTTGGTGAGTACTATATAGGGTCGGTAGCGCGCTTATAGCACCTGTGAGACTGCTTGAGTTAAAGGCGACGGTTGCCACCTATAATCAAGTTTTTGCCTGTATGTTGACCGTAACATAAAAAAAAGAAATTTGAATGAAACTTGATATACGGATAGACAACATCTATCTTAATTGTGGGGTTATCCAGGATTAAAACATTGGATACCTTTATAACAACTTGGCTATGAGTCTTCACATTATGTAAATAAAATGTGTGTATTATATGGGTTTCTTTGCAACGAAAATCCCAAAAAGAGCAAAAATAAAATTGAACACCCAACAATCGAGCCGATAATAAGTCGTTAACAATTTAACTGCCAATGGCTCTAATCTGAACCTTATAATCTTCACTAACAACAATACGAGATGAACACATAAAATACGCGAATTTCCCGAACGTGAAAACGTGACGCGAATGCTGATAGGGATTGCTTGTATTGAAAATAAAAAAAAATAGGGAAAGGGCGCAGATGGTTCGCGCGTCGACACTTATCCCAATTTTTATTGGTCAAATCCCAATTTAGGGTTAAAGATAATTTTCTAAATGCAACAATATGAATAGTAACTAACATTAGTTGTCATTTAATCATGAATAAATTGAATCAGGGGCTTCTGAAACATTGAATATATGTATAAGAATGCGAACTTGAATTTAATATTTTTATCACTCACATTCATAGGTATATATAAACAATTTTAATTATTTAGACTTACTCACTAAAACATCTTGAACATTTAATGGTTATCACAGCATACCTATAAAATGATTTTATTCATAGATATTGAATTTAATATTCATGAATAATCATTCCACCATCAGCGGTGATGTGTGTGTTCGAAATCACAGCGAGGCCCTATTCGAGGAACCTCACACACCGCTACTTCCGACTCGTGGCCTCACTATTTATATGTGGCGGCCCATGAATCCCATAAATGGTTGGGGAGCCCAAGAGGGGATTTCTGGAGTCACTCGAGCGCGTCAGATTAAGCTATGGTAGATTAATTACATGCTGAAAAGTGTGCATTTTAATAATCTGACGATTTGGTTGGTGTGGTTGGCGGGGTGGGGGTAAAATTTTAAATACAACTCGAGCGCGTCAGAATTTCAGAGGGGATGTTAAGTGAACCTAAACTAAGCTCCTATTTAAAATTCAGACGATTCGGATGTAACGCAAGCTCGTGGCAGCTTTTTGAAAATGCAAAAAATATTTTTGACGATTCTCATTTTGTAATACTCGAGCGCATCAGATTTTTATACAGGCGGTTCAGCCTAAATTCCTGATCGTGCTGATTCTTAATCTGACGATTATATGGAAGATTTTTTAAAATACAGCGCTACAAAATTTTGAACGCCTGTAGACGCTCACCCCACCGCTGAAATGAAAAACTTCATATAACCTTTTTTCTTCTTACCATCCAATCTTCAAAGTCCAATAGGTCCCCACGACGCTCGAGTAACTACACATTTAGCATCGTGGGCTCCCTAACCAAAACCGCCACGCATCATTTATAGATCTTTGAATTGGTTAGCTGTTTAGCATAAAAGGCAGTTTATTACATATCATTATGATTAATTATTTAAAAAATCGAAGTGATGAAGCAGAACACTTTGTGACGAGAAGTGTACTGCAGAGGCGGGCCTGAGTACAGTTTTATAGCACCTACATTTTGAAATAAAATTTAAAAATATTTTCCCGCTCCGCTATATAGGTCAATTTGATACAAAAGCTAATATATGCAAATCAATCGTCTCTCCTACACGTAGTCTTCGGTCAAAGCGGAGACCTTCGATTGCATTCATTCCGACTCTGGAATATTCCAATGGTTGGAAAAAGGCAATTTTGCTCAAAGTTTGCTTTGAGGTCGGAGTGGCGGGTGTGAACATTTCGCCTTATATTTATCCTCTATCTTATTTCCTTATGTGTGTGTATATAGGTCGTTAGACTTTTAGATATACCTATATGAAACTTACAGTTCGTTTAATTCCGAACGCGTTTCTAGAATAACTCAATTCTGATAACGCCACACTGTTCTCTTATTATATTTTTATCTAACATTTATTGCCTCAACAATAATAGAGAGAAAAGAATCTAGAAATAAATTAACAATTTTTAAATACATATGACTACACAATTTATAGTATACTGGTCAATTTATTCACTCAAATAACAGTAGCAAATGCAAAAAAAAAGTGACATTTTGCATTCCACTCTATTACTTTTTAAAAGACACATTTCTATCTGGATTTTCGCTTGTTAATGTTGAGCCCTATTTGTAGTGCTCAATATGATATAAGACTCAAAATCTCCAGACATTATAATGAGCCCAAGTATGCTAAGTCTGCTGTAAGTTGCTGAGGAGTTGGATATCCCGCAGACTACTTGATGCTGCACCAACAGGTCAAGGTCACCATGTAATGGAAATACCACTGAAGTAACAGTATTTCAAATCTCAAATCAATAGAACTTGTGGAAGTTAGTGAGATCCCTTCGTCAACTAGAAACGCAGCTGAATTGATCTTCATAAATTATAGCCATGAACCATTTCAATAATGCCAGCTTTCGAAAAAAGAAAAACAGATTAATATCGGTTCATCCGTTTGGGAGCTATGATGTCACAGACAGACACACATATACACAGGTCAAACTCATAACACCCCTCTTTTTCGATGAATATTTTTTATTTAAGTGCGTACGTGTGTCTGCCGTGAGTTCACATTATACTGGAGAATATGTTTATTGAATTCTTTTAGACAATAAGTGTCTCCCAAAGAACTCATGAATAAAACAGAAATGAAAGTAGCATTTTCTTATACATAGTTAAGGTTGTATTTGACAACACTTGATCATTTTAATATAATAACTTTGTTGTGTAATAATTTAAATTTTATGTGTTACTTGTGATAATATCAATGTTTTAATTAGTACAAAACCATAAGCATTCTGTACGAGATTTTAAGAAGGCTTGACTGCCTATATACTATTTGCTGGCTTAGTACGATTATACGAATCCTTATACCTTTGTTAGATCATTAACGACTTTTCAATAGATTTAAGTTTTATTTTAATAACAAAATATATGCTGTATATTTGCTTGGTGAATAAAAATTTATTATGATTATAATACAGACACAGTGCTGCCACCTATTGTAAAATAATATATCTATACTGTTATATAAGTTTTTAATGACTATTTGACTGATGGGCTGCTTAGGACTGGTGGCTGAAAGTTTATACCATTGTACAAGTTTCAACCGTTAAAAGGAAATTAAACTGATAACCTTATTTTCATACAAAACTAATTTATCTCCTTTAAATATGACTTTTTACTTATGTTGAAAAAAAAAAGAAAGTGGTTCATGTTAAACCTGTATTAATTTGTCGTGTAACTAAACCTTTCCGAAGAATATTTAAACTAGTTATAAAACATTAAGAAATTATACGTTACTTTAAAATGCATTTACTTTTTTATAGGTGAATTGCTTGTATTAACTTCACCGAGACCGGAACAGTTCCGTAATGTATCAATCAAAGCATCGCGTGCATTCATTTCGCCGTACGATTCTTGTATTATTAAACGAGCGATACAAACGCAGTGTTCTTGTTAGGTCGTTCTTACATAAGTAATTTATGCGATTATTAGCTTAATGTTTTACTTAAACTTTAAATTAATTGAAAATCTTAAGACAAAAACAAATTACAAGGTAAAGTTCCAATTCTCTTTCCTGCAATTGCCATGTGAACTAATTAAACTGGGTAAGTAAGAGTGACTGTAAGCCCAAAGTGAAGCTTGCAGTTTATAAAAAATAAAGATTACTTGAAAATTTTGACAAGTTGATTTTCTGCAAAAATAATTATAGTTGGTGAAATCGTAAAATATTTTAGAAAAATACAATATTTTTCTTAAATTCCTTCTATCTGTCGCCTTATATTTAAGGCCTTATATTAAGTTTTGGGTACAATTATAAAAATATATATTTTAATCGCTTTGATTTCATTTAATATGCATTTTGTACTATGTAAATAATATGTAAACGAACGAACTTACGAAACTAACTATATCTTCAATGGTCTTAAACTTGCAAGTAATCATTTAGATCTGATGTTTCAGTCCATCAATAACTTAAATAATATTTGAACCTAGATTATTTGCTACAGGTACATAATTAAGATATCCAACTATACAATTTCACTACTGTCATAACAATTGTATAAAATGTAATCATACAAGTCTACAATTCGTTTCAAGCGACGCTCATATTATGAACCTAATATGAAGCCTTCATAATAGATACTATAATGTAGCTCTTTCCTAACATTCTTGTTATATGAAAAGTTTCATGTAACGTTTGCAGACTAATAATATAACATTTTGCCCGCTACGACGACACCGAGTGACTAGGAGAATCTAGTACCCAGGTCACACTCATACAGCACAATATTATGCTCATAAACAAGAGAAAGAGTAATAACTTTTCATATCGCTGCCTCGCTAACTTTGCCTCTACGGCGTAGACTAGCTACGACGGAAACTCGCCTCGTAGCATCTCGTAGACATTAACTTTCATTTGATGGAGTTGCTAATGGTATTTAATAGGCGAGTTCTACTCGCTGTTCGTCTTCATTCGTTTATTTTTTACTATAAATTGCAGTAAACAGGCAGACAGTCCAGTTGATTGCAAGGAGGTAACGTCGCTTATAATACAAACAACACAGGGGTAAAGTAAATGAGCTGCAAACCATTATAAACAAAGCTTCTTAAGGTCTTTTTAAGTATATGTTACTTGAATGCCACATGTCTTCAGATATATTGCCGAGTTTAGGGGTATACTACGCCAATACTTCAGCTCTTCCACCACTGTCCATATTAATGTTTTTTATATTTTTTTTATATACTCGTAAAATCAAGGCAGCGCTTGGCCGCGATCTCACTTGATGTAAGGTGCAGCAGATGCGGCCAAAGGTGGACCACGCTTACCTAGTAAGTGCCCATTTACCCTAGATTTGAAGACCCCGAGGTTGTAATTTTGAGCCTATTATGAATTATAGGTTCGATTATGTATTAAGTATTCGATATATTAAGTCCCAAAATAGTTTTTTTTTTTTTTTTTATTAGAGATGGGTTTGCTCATGGCCAATAACCAGCTGAGCAGCATGGATGAGGCCTAAGATGGAGCGAGCTCTCCCAGAAGATGCCTATTCACTTGAACTTTGAATAGATTAGGGTTATATAGGTTCGGAAACACAGACGCCGGCAGGGAGTTCCAAACCTTGGCAGTGCGCATTATAAAGGATGTTTCAAAGCGTTTGGTCCGAAAAAGAGGGATTTCGACAAGATGAGGATGGTAATCAGCCGTACGTCTGTGTGTCCGATGGAAGAAAGGGGAAGGCGGTATGAGCTCATGTAACTCCTGAGCACTCTCTCCGAAGTACATCTTATAAAAAACACATAGACTGGCAATTTTGCGTCTATGTGCCAGGCTGTGCATCTTTGACAGTTAGGGCCTCTTTCACAAACTACAAGTAAAGTGTTGATTAGTTACTTTTAGAAATCATTTTCTGTTATATTGAATTATGCACTCGGTTTACTGCATCATTCGATAGCCGTTTTTATTTTTATTTTCTATTTCATGTTTGGGACGTTTACCGTACAAACAAAGGTATATCAGCTCCATTATCCCCCTTTATCGGTGACTTTAAATGATAGTTTGGCCTACTTGACGTTTGTAAAACAGGCGCTTAGTGTATTAAATTTCCATTAAAATGTAATATTTATTCCTAACACCTTAAGAATTAGATATGAACTCGTTAACCCTAGTTCCAGGCTTAATAAAATAAGTAATTATTTTAAAAGTAAAATATTACCAAATATGACCAGTTATCTAAAACGGTTTCGTCATTACTTATTCCTTTATGTCAAAGAAAGTTGTAATTACTTTAAATCAATATATAAAACTGAAATACTCAAAGTGTCGGCTGTCTACTGGGCTATGTTTGTATATTAATTCGATACACTTATAAGTCGATAAGTAAATGAATTGGTATTGTTCAGTAAATCATCACAAATGTACTATCGCACATTAGAGCAGGAAGTCCGCACAAAAGCTACTTTCGGCTTCCTTACACGGACAATGGAATCTTTACCCGGGAACGATAAATCAAGCCTAATGGGCCAATTCGATGGAGCGAACGATGGAAGGACTTCTCGATTCGATACCGCTATTTTGAATATTATTTTTATTACCTATGTTATACGTTTACATTATTCAAACGAATAATTTCATATGATTTGTTTAGAAGCAGTTTTAGTGAATTGTTGGCCTAGGCAACGATTCTTTAAGTGCTAATTTCGACTTGAACTAAAAAAAGTCAACTTTTCGACGTTATCTAAAGCTTTCTAAAGCAGGCTTCACAAAGTCTTCGAGGATCCAAGAGCTTTTTTCCTTACAAAAAATACAGTGTCAGTTATCACTATCTGTTGTGAAACAAAGCCACCTTGGTGTCTAAACCTCCGTCTAACATTCAGTTCAGTCGTTGGAAGTAAAATGCCTTTTTTTATTTAAATTTTTTATATTATTTCTATTTTGATTTTTTTGTCTTTCTACTCATTGTGTATTTTTAAATAAATGTTTTATGTAAAAATTGATTTTTTGTAGAATATTTTGTGGAATGACCTCTTTTTTACTTTTATCTAGTTTGTTACACCTACATATAATTACTTTCTTAACTCCTACAAAGTATCTTTTTTTAACCCTGACGCATAATGTTATAAGTTTGACTTGTGTGTCTGTCTGTGGCGTCATAGCCCAAACGGATGGACCGATATAATATAATATTTGTTTAAATCTGACATTATCGAGATGGTTCCTAGTTGTAATTTATGAAGATCTTTACAGGAGTTTGAAAATCATCACTTCATTTCTTAGTTGACGAAGAGATCTCTTACTATAAGGGATCTTACACGCTTACACCGGTTCGATAGATTTGAAATTTGGTATACTGTTACTTCGGTGGTATTTCCATGACATAATAACCTTGACCTGATGCTGCAGCATCAGTAGTCTGTTGGATAACCAACTCCATAGCAATTTGTATTAAATATAGCGTGTTTGGGCTTAATAGAAAATCGGGGGTTAGTTTATAATTTTATTTTTACTTAATATTGAAATGTGAGAAATAGATGTAAGAAATTTTTTCGGAACTAGTACACCTTATTGCACAGAAATATGTTAAAATTATTGAAAAAGTTTTGGCCTGTGTTATCAATTACAGCTTGTTTATTATTTAGTTGTAACCTGATTACATTTCTAATTTTGTCTAAAGCCGTGCCAGGTAAATATTTTTCTGCACTTAATAACAATGGAAATATGTAAAGGAACAGTCTATTTTGGGTAGTGAAACAAAGGGAACAGCGAATTACAATCTAATGAAAAGTCAACGAACTTAAGAGCGTCAAAATATTGAGTGAAATGTTTGCGAGTTGTTTGTAGTCTTCAGCGCTTCTTCGGGGTGTCGTGAGCGATCATTTTTCAAAGGCCCAGGCCTCACATTACGAGTACAATTCGGTTCGCGAATTAATCTGCTTTTTACTCATGATACCCATCTTTATATTTTACGTACTATAGTTTTTTTTTACAATGGATTTTTTAAGTAATAAATCGAATTTTTAATAAAGTTTTAGGAAAATGTAAGTCTTATTCTATGATATCTATGTTTTATATATCTGTACATATTACAAAATAATGTTTGTGTCCGCCTCTGTCTGTTTGTCTGCTAACTTCCTCTAAACTATCCAACGAGAAAAAATCGTGCAAAGCTGCGGGTAAAATATACAGTTATACACAATGCTCTGAGCTCTTAGGTTATTTAAATAAAAATATAACAAAATATGATGCGTACAAATTGAACTCGATATAAATGAATTTGGAACTAACATGGACGCATTAAATAAAAATAAATACACAAGTTGATGTTATAAATACGTTCTTAGATGTAAGTAAGAGAGATGTGTTTCTTATAATATATTTTCTTGTGCCGCGTTATATTTCACGCTAACGACACGCTGTCAACGTAGTAACTTGAACACCGACTCCATTCCAACGCGTTATTTTTTGTTTGATTAATGGAATCTGATTAATTGAAGGGGTTTTGGTAAATGTATGGCTTAGGTTTCCGTATAGGTGTAATGTGTGTTGTGTGTGCGTGGGTGTGTGTGGGTGTGTGTGTGTGTGTGTGTGTGTGTGTGTGTGTGTGTGTGTGTGTGTGTGTGTGTGTACGATCCTTACGAAACACGGCCCAAATGATTCAAGGATTTAAAAGTTTTTAGTAGGTACCGAATATATTTTAAAATTAATATTGTACCTATGCGTGAGATAACTCGTGTATTTACATAAATAAATTAAATAAATATCACTACTAAAATGCAACCCTTTGTGAATATTTGTTACTGAATTTAAAATTTATTCCGTACGATATTTGTTTAACAATTAAACAAAGTTCTCGAACCTAAGCTGTAATTAAATAAAGTGTTTCTCGTATTAGTAGGTGTGGTTGGTTAGCAAATGTTTGGGATATTGTTTGTTAGGAACGGATCTAACTTTGAATTTCATTTATTATTGAATTTACTAGTATCACTCTATTTTACAGTTTAGAATTAACGATAAAACAATATTTATTTACTATGTAAATGTAATTTATCCTGCATTTCATATTAACTAAAGTAGTGGAATGTTGCGAACTTCTTATATTCGAACTCCATGTATTTTTTTATTAGTTTTAGTTCATATTATTTTGAAAAATAAAAAGAATTTCCTTTTTACTGTCAACAATTTTTTGTAGATTCAATCGATAAATAGAACTTGTAACATTTATTTTCATTTTGTAAATATTTAATAAATTCATAAATACATTCCACTTGTTCTCATTGCTCCTTCATTTTGGTCCTTATTTCATATGAATTCAAAAACTCTTTCATAGCGGATGTTTGTTGTAACAATACAGAGTTCTTTTCGAACCCCTACAATTTTCTTAATTGAATTTGATATCAGGCGCGTTGGCGTCTCCAAAAAAAAACAAAACACCATCAACGCCTTTAATTCCACCAACTATAAACAAGGCCCTATCTTTATGGCCAATAAAATATCTAAATAGTTTTTTATCGAGTTATTTTATCAGGGCTCCGAGCGGCTGACGTCATTTGTCACCCACTTCGTCGCCCTTCCACGATTAATGGTGGCAGCAAAAGTTGGGACTATGAACATGTTCACGACAACTCTCGCCATTTTTGTCCAACTTTCCTTTTGTTTTTCCAACTAATACACTACCAAACACTACATCTTGTTCGCCATTTGTATGTATCACCTTTTAATTCAAGACATCAACATTTCAAGTTTTTGAAGAACAAACTGCTTTGTAATTTGTGTAGCACGTTTTGTGATTGTAAATAACACACTTATAAAATACCACTGTGAAATAATAGCATATGTGCTGTTGTGTTTTGGTGAGAGAATAAGGGATGCCAGAGTCAATTGCCATATCATTTCCTAGTCCCTTATCCGTAATTCTACTGTGCTAGGCAGTGCAATTGTAGCACCTGTGGTGTATCTTGTATTATAGGCGACGGTAGCCACATACCATCAAGTGGACCGTAAGCCTGTATGTCACCTGTATGAATATTCCCAAGCAACATTTCACAGAGTATATAAAAGCTATATTAACAACATATACCTACATATAGCTTTCCTCTAAAGAAATATGGTTTACAAATCCACCACGCAAGACACCACCAATGACTGCTAAACGTTTAATCAGTCAAAAGTGGGTGAAAACAAAATGATTTTATCACAGTATTTTGCCGAAACACACTTCCCCTATTTGTTGTAAGGCGGCGCCTTCTTCCATTTAAGTATAACTTAATTGCGGAACCATTTGGGGCGAGTTGGGCTAAATGGGACGCCACTTATCAGCACATCTGAGGGGCGATTAGCTCATGATTTTATATCTAAATAAATGACACCACGCTAATGTAACTCAAGTGAAATTGTATCACGCTACAAAAGCTACTGTTCCTGTTCACTATTAGATTTTTTTAATTTATATTTTACAATTATTATATACTAGCTGGTGCCCGTTGAAAGGAAAAATATGGTAACGCCGGACATCGTTATCGCTGTGACGACGGTGGCGCCCAATCCGTAGTAATCCACACAGTATCTTTTTTTTTATCTTTTTTATGTCTTCTTATATAGCCTATGTCTTATTCTGATGTATAAGCTATATTATTGTAAAGATTCATTGAAATCCATTCAGTAGTTTTTGCGTGAAAGAGTAACAAAAATCCATACATCCATCTATACAAACTTTCGCATTTATAATATTAGTAAGGATTTAATCATTCAGAAATAGCAGAGTACAGGCACCACTATGGATTAGGCCACCATGGATTAACTGCATGTAATGCTTTTAGGCGAATCGTACGTATTAGTACATAATTGTACGCCTCTGCCTATCCGTCACACATTACATAAGAAAATATTAATGTTAACGAATGACGTCATCATTCATCATTGTAATGATAAGTACGAGTAGGTCGGCTGTAGACAAGACAGGCGTAGGATAATCCGAAATTTTTTATAGCAAGTTAGACCATGTGATACTTCGTACATATGTACGAGTATATAAACCTCCAGTGTAACCTCCTCCAGAGTAACAAATAAAAATGTATTAATTATTATATACACCGAAAATAGAGGTAGTTTCCATTGAGTTAAAGTTTTCTTACAGAATAAAGCCCGTTAGCAAAGTAGATGCGGTTTTCTATTGAAGGTATTTATAAAGTTTGATATAAAGATAACGCAAAGTTCGCCAAAGTGCTTAAGCTTCAACTTAACACGTTTATACAAAGTTTGTATCAACAACATTAGATCGAAACTATTACGAAACTTCACCACTACAAACAAATAGTATGCTGATGGATTCGTTCCAAATTATACATCATTTTCTTGTTAATTTGTTAAACCAATATAGACTTTGTGATTAAAAAGTAAAACCAAATATTTTTTTTAATCTGAATTTTTTTGCTTCTGAACATTACATTTAAAACTGAGGACTTTTTTTATTATTACTAATTGAATGATTCAATGAGTTTAGTTTCCTAAGCATACTTTTTATAGATATATATATTTTTTTTTTGAGGAGGGGAAATCACAATTTACGTATATTATCCCTCGCCGACGAGGGCAAGTACAATATTTATCTACACCAATATTAATAAGTCTATTGAAATATGTCTAAGACAAGGCTTTGGAATCACTATTTAAAAACAAAATTACTATTCCAGATGGATATAGCTGTAAATATATTATCTATACTAATTTCTCCCATTTTAGAAAAAAAATCACATTTTAGAACATTAGAATTATTAGAAAAAATACATTGACAAAAATATTTAGTTTCTATGCATGTAGTTGTTCGTTGTAAATGTGTATTATTATTAGCCCATTATACAAGCTGTCATAATTTCTTATAATATATGTTATGTGATTTTGGCGTTGGCGTCTCTAAAATGAAATAAATAAATGAAAAGTCTAATCACAATTAGTAGGTAGACGAATCTGGAGTATTTACTTTGCTGTGTTCGTCGTTGTTTATTGTAGTAAAGGTTCAGTCAGTGTTAAATTGCAAACGTGTTTCTTGTAGCCGAGGAACCACAAGAAACAGCTCTGCAGTGCTCTGCAATACAGCCTGAACACTAGTTTATAGTGTCTAGCGATAAATACGACGTTATATGTTAACTGAAGTTTAGTTAAATCATGTTATCTTACTAATATTGTATGTTTGGATGTCTGTTACTCAATCACGCAAAACTGGCTGAGTGGATATTTAAAAAATTTGGTATACATATAGTTTATTACTTGGATTAACATGGGATATCTACTATTTATACTGGAAAAATGTTAGGTTACTGAGGGATTTTTAAAAAATTAAAGCGCATATGAAGGCGCGCGGGCACGGCTATAATATACATTATATTTATTTAAATTTAAAATATTTTATTTTATTATATTTATCATAATTTTTATTGTTTTAACAGTCATAGGATCGATATGTATTATATTATGTCACAATTTCTATTATGAAATTCCAAATTCTTTCACAGTGAAATTTAATATCAGCACATGTGCTGTTGTGTTTCTGTGCATAAGTAAAGAACGCCGGAACCTTTTTTCCCTTTTTCCTTTCCTACATAGGTATTCGTAAATGTAAATGAAGGGGCGAATAAAAACGCGTTCGTATAATTAACTATAAAATGTCAAGACAGAGTATACCTGAAGTTAGTTAAATTATAGGAAGTGTGACTTTGATGAATTTCCCTGCTATTTAATTTGTTAAGTGGCAACACTAACATGTAAACGAGATATAGTACAAGTGAAAC
The DNA here is from genome assembly GCA_945859745.1 of Synanthedon formicaeformis. Classification (NCBI taxonomy): domain Eukaryota; kingdom Metazoa; phylum Arthropoda; class Insecta; order Lepidoptera; family Sesiidae; genus Synanthedon; species Synanthedon formicaeformis. The sequence continues at coordinate 312,520 of OX243968.1, read as the reverse complement.
ATGATTTGGCACTTTAATCGCATTCGTAGGGTTGGCAGCACAGAAAAAAGTTTGGGAAATGCTTTTTAGAGAAATATTTAGGCTTTTATGTGATTGTGGTAGTGGATATTATTCCGAACCGCAGCCGGGTTTCTCAACTTTAATATATATTTTTTAAAATCATAATATAGTATACTGGTTTTCATTATGATAATACATCTTTTTTATTTGTATTTCATTTTTGTGAGTTATGAGTTATAAAACTTGAATTCATTCTAAAAACCTTTGAAGTTACATATATTTGTTTATGTATTTTTATTGTTGAAATTAACTCTTACCAGAGTTAGCTTAGTAAAAAAACCGCACTGAGCGGCTGAGCTCTTCTATGTATTCCAACACATACCCACGGATCCGAATATGATCCTCACATAAAAGCGGAAAACCTGGTTATCATATACTAATTTCAAGAAGCATTGGCCACAGAATATCTTAATATGATTATATTTAATGCCTCAAACAACACTTCGCCTAGCTTCTTATAGAACTTAGTTGATTCGGCGGAGATGCCAGGCCTGAAACCGTATTTATTGTCATCCAACTGATCATTTAAATCATTTTTCAGTAAAATAATTTGGAAAATGCAATATAATCTATGGTCCGTTATAGGATTTTTTGGCAACCCTGAGACCCAATCGACTTGTTGTTCTTTATTTAATGCAATGAAACAGTCATTAGTCAAGCTCGCTTGCCTGTCGTTAACTTTCTTCGGCTTGTTCAACTTTTTTGTTGGCCCTGACTATTAGGCGCTAGAAGTTAATCGATCTACGTGATTGCTATTTTTCGTTAACAAAGGCAACATTTTTAATAACACTATATTAACATTTATACCACTAATACTCGTACGTAAGTGAAATATTAAAAGCTTAAATTAATATTGTTACAAATTTCCACATTTAAAGAAAAGTTAAGACAAGTAATGACCATAAAATTTTAAGCACATTACTTGTACGGTGACTACGTCACGAGGTGATAGTTCAGTGGGTTGTTTTTTTTTTTTCAATACTTGAAACATTTTACGAAATAATTTCGTTTCCTTTAAACGTGAAGTTAACACTACGATCGTTACGTTACGTTACGAACGACGTTAACGTTTTAAGCGAAGTTTAAAAATTAAGTTTATATTTTTAAGAAATGCGTTAGAAAAAACTAAGAATAATGATGTTTTACAAAAATAACAACATTTATCATTACATAATTTACTAAAGTCCACCAAAGGACCACTCGCCTTTGGTCTTTGACCCATTATGGTTTTATTGCTAAAGTTAGAGACGTTATTTTTCTATTGTCCTCCTTGAATAGTCTTTCCCGACGATTAACAAAAATTATGGTCACAATAACACCATTTTGAATACTCATGGCTTATTAAGTTAGAAATTATTTGAAATAACGTTTTATTACCATAAATATTGAAATCTCTTTGGAAATTATAAAATAAAAAAACCGACAAAGTTTAAAATGTGCAGATAAGCTATTTTCGTATGATTAGTAAAGGACAAGCGGACATACAGGACTACTTTCGCATATTTAATATATAATGTATAGATTCGAAATAATTCTGTTAAGTTTTTAAATAATTAAATACCTACTTTAAATACGCTATTCACCCCTTAAATTTTTAGGATAATATTATATATTTTCAGACCATCAGTATGACAATTAACAATGTACTAATGTGAATTTTGCACTCAAGTGAGACAAAAGACTATTGTTTTAGCAAGAAATCCTCAAAAAAGTTAAAGTTCACATGTTTAAATAAAAATAATAATAGCGAAGACATCATTTTTTTCTAGTTTTCCGATAAAACCAAACCGGTTCTAGTGTAATAAATCTCATGAAAGTACAATCTGTATATAAACGGTCCCACGCTGGGGCCGAATAAAACGAATCCGCCGTAAATAACGCTGTTAACAATATATATTCCACCCTAAATGTCGGCGATGGGCGCTGATGTTGGCAACACTTAAACTACTTTGTGGAGTAAGTGATAGGATTTGGGGTGCATCACTAATCGTGGAAAAATAGTGAGCGCCTCCATCCCCGGAATACGTTCCTATGGTAATGACATGTGAAAGAGATATTTCAAGTGGGAACTTTTCTATTAGCGTCTACAAATAATCATTATTCATGGGCTATTATTTCAGAAAGGTTTCTGTATATGTACCTACGCTATGTAATACGTCATTGTGTCTGCTAAAAATAAAATAAAAATTACTTGTCCCCGTATTTTTTACTGAACCAGGGTCGACAATGAACTTGCATGCCTATTGACACTGTGTTTGTGTGCAACGGTATCCACTATCATCAAATTTAGGACTTTATTATGGGAAGGAATCATATTGTTTCATACGTTGATCATTCCTTTGATATTAGTATAAGAGAAAACATATATTTAAAGGTCGGCTTTTCAAAACCCATTTCTAAAAGTTTCCCTCTTGACTCTTGCTTAAATAAATTCAGAGAAAAGCGGAGCTCATTTCAAATATTAAAAACCGGACGGAGATCCTTCCGAAGAGAAAACAATAAAAGATCGAAAAAATGGCAAAGATCTTTAGTACCTTTTGTGTGGACGGTTCCGCAGAAACATTACTTGCATTTTACTCGTACCTAAATGTTAATTCATTGTGTTGGTTCTTTTCAAAAGAATGTCATATTTCAAATATGACAAATCATTTTCAGCTTAAATGTGAATATGTCAAAATAATTTTAACTGGACATAGACTATTAATGTATTTCCAAAAAATAGAAAATTCTTATTTCAGAATAAGTTCCATAAAGATCCAAACGGACATCAAGCTCTCAATAAAGATATAATTATAGCATTAATATGTATTACCATTGAGTAACTTAATAGTACTTTACGGTTAAGGTACTTTGTAATATTACAGGCTTTCGGAAAATATGTTGTCCATCGTTTCCACTTCTTGTATAAGATGCCTTTATTCAAGAAGTTGTATTTTCGATACAAGCGTATACACAGTGTGAGTATAGTTTAGCAAACCTTGAATGATTGACAAATTTGCAAAAAAAAATATTTAAAACTCAGAAATGAAAGCCAGAATTCGGTATTGGAGTCCACAAACTTGGATGTGGAGTTTCGATTGCATTTACCCCACTAACCTTTTATTAATTCCCCTAATGAAAGCGACTTGATAAAGTATAAAGATAGGGTAATATCCGTATTAAAACCGTTGTCACCTCTGCCGAACTCCAAAAGGGCAAACGCCGAAAAATTTTCGTCGTGAGGTATTATGGAGAAGTTAAATTTTCCCCTTGGAGCTAATGCCCATAATCTTGGCAACTTTTAATAGGACAGCCAAGAATTTGACGGCCATTATTCAAGAAATATACTCGAGGGGTGCCACGCCATCTGTAAAACTTTATTTCATTCGAATTATGTCATCAGACTTATTCCCTTTTGAAGGTTTCTCCTCTGGTAACACTGTCATTTTGGATTCTCTATACTTATTTCCGTTTTTGATGCCTACCTACACTTAATATACTCTGTTGGAAATATTATGCATAATGTGATTCATTTAATAATTTATTTTATTTTGATTTAATATCACTACATAGTATATAACTTATTTTATCTTTTATTTAATAGATAGTGATTCAAGAGGAAGGTTTTTAGTATATAATTTCAACGCGGGCGAAGTCGCGGGCACCAGCTAGTGCGGTAATGCGATTTAATATAGGTCACGCTATGCTAGAAAAGTGTACGAGGTAAAAAATAAATAACATAATTTGTAAATACTTTAGAATAATAATAATAAATAGCGTTATCATTTATGGCGTAGTATGAATTTTCAATCTCAAAGCTTTCAAATTGTGAAGCTTTCATGTTCTAATTATAGTTTCTAAATTTAAAGCAAATAGATCCTTAGTTATAGCTGAAGATTATGTCGAGATTAATCACGTAGAGATCGGGTAATTAAGTACTAATCATAGTAAGGTAAAATATAGAACAGATTTTTCGAATAAGGACTTAGTCTAGTTTTACTATATTATTATAGTGTTCCATTTTAGATCCTTTATTTTATTTTTTTAATATTAACTTTAAACACATATTTATAACTTACTAGCGACCGGCTCCCGACTTCACCTGGGGTGCAATTTTTATAATATTATACAAAAGATCCCTGTTTATCCCTGTTTTCATATGTGAAAACAGAATTAAAATCGGTTTACCCATTTGTAATTTACACAAACCTACTTAACTTTTTCCTATATAAACGACTAGCTGCTGCACGCGACTTCGCCCGCGTAACTATAAAATAGCGTATAAAATATACGCTATGTCCTTTTTGGTGTCCCAGACAACGTTTATGCAAAATTTCATGATGATCGGTTCAGTAGTATTGCTTAAAAGAGTAACAAACATCCATACGTCCATACAAAATTTGGCATTTATAATATTAGTACGGATTTATTTTAAATTGTATGAAAGATTCATAAATAAAAGAGTTAAGTTAAATCAACGATCTAACTTTCGCGTACAATAAGTAAGTAAACTGAATTAAAAAAAAAAGGCGCCAGGATAAACTCGCAGGAATTAAGCGTTCGTTATTGTAATACACCACAGGAAAGTTGTATTTAATATTCACCATATTGTAACATAAAGCCTAATCTTTCGAGTGGCATACGGTTTTAGTTATGGTGGTTTATTAAAAAACCTTTGCGTTAGCGTTTATTAAAAAAGCCAGAAGTAATTCATTGGAGAAATCAATTTCACGCGTCATCGAAGTCCAGATTAACGGCCGCTCGGATGGAGGTTAATTTACCTACAAAGTATCACTCGGTTCAATGAAAATTACGTTGTACACTTTACCCAAGGTTTTGGTTTCAAATCAGAACAATTTTGAACAATGGCCAATTTTTTATATAGAACTGAGGGTATTATAAAGCTGTCCAATTCGTGACATAAATTTTCGTCAGCCTTCCGCGGTGTACTGGGCAGTAAATGCCCCCTCACAGATGACCATTAAGAAAAATAAAAGTGAGTAAAATATGCCAGTACAACTTCTTCACATATTTTATCTTGTGAAGTTCTGTAACGCATTTACTATGGCGTTGGCTACTATTTTATTGGCAACGGTAGTTAAGTGGATCGTCAGAAAATTATAATGTTATTTACACATTCGTATCTTCTCATTATCTGAGTCCCAGTAGTTAGAAAGCAAGAACAAAATAGAAGAATATATGTAGTGTCCTACACCTCCCGTGGGAGGATTCAGAATTGAATTTAAACATAACTCTGAGAGCCGTCAATATGGCACCAAAGAGATTTGAGCGCGTGCTTGGAATAGAAGGCTTGTAACTGAAGACGTGAGGTCGGCACCGCAGTCAACTTTCACCAACTCGCCACGTAAAATAATATGACAGTGGTGTGCAGTACTAAGTGCTGTCGCTTCACAACGTACATACCTTTAAAACATTCTTTGTAATGGCACTGCCAAGTTTTGAAACTCCCTGCCGACGATTGTGTTTCTGAGTTCATGTAAACCAAATCTTTTCAAAGTTCGTTCAAGTTCAAAGTTCTGGGTGAGTTCGCTTCATATTAGGCCTCATCTTCGTTGGCCAAGAGCAAACCCATCTTTAATAAAATAATATAACCAAAATGACAAGCTTAGGGAACACAAAAACAGAACATTATGTAGTTGTGCTACTCACCTTCATAAGTTCAGGCAAGGAAGTTTGAGCACAGGTCAAATTTGGACACAGAACATATATAAGTCGATTTAATGAAACATAAATATGATCATAGTAATTATTTGGTAAACGAAAGTAGAGAATTTAAACCATCTTTTGGTCATGACCGCAACAGTCAGACATTCAGAGTCTATTCTAAAATTTTCTTTTTTGAATTCAACGACCCATATCGTGTTGTACGTTCATGGCGAACTCATCAATATGCCTTTGTTCGTTGTGCAAGCTGGAAATAACTTTTCAGGTTTAAAACAGCTTTGCTCTCTTTTGTCATTTTGCTATATATGCTTAGATTGTAGTACCGTGTTATAGTATTTCCTACGATAGGTTCATACATAATAAATAAAATAGTTAAATTAAAAAAGAAAGATTAATTATAACAAGATAAAAGTAAAAATATGACCGCATGTACCACGTCTTGTCTGTCTATAAATAATTGTAAAAGATAGATAAATAAATAAATATCAAATAATTATTAATTGAATTAGACTGGAATATTTCTGGAAAACTCTAGACAAGAACACAGAGTAGATATAATACTTTTTAACTGATCGTGTCTGTGCGACATCGCGAGAAAAGCGCAAAGGCATAAAATTGGAAACACATTTGATGTGATTCCAATTTGAAATCGAAAGGCCTTTCAGAAATAATCGTGCAAAATAACGAGGGAGTTGTTTGAGTAGGTAGCAATAACTAATTAATCGATGGATGGTAAAGGACCTCGGAACGTGTTTTCCGCGCGCAGGTAGCGGAAACTTTCATACGAACCAATCAATTCATTCAAAGTTGGTTGTACTCGTACGTATATACGATATTATGTCAGAATTGTAGAATATTCTACAATTCTGACATAATCCACTGTATAGAGTAACGAAGCTAAATTTAGTACAAATTTACAAATATCATTTGTATCATTGAATGTAGATATTTTTGTTTATTAAAGCTTTATTTGAAGAAGAACAACTACAGAGGTATCTTTTTGTTTAGTTTAGTTTTATTATGTTAATCTATAAAATACAAATATTATAAAGCTGAAGAGTTTTCTTTTTTATTGTTTGTTTGAACGCATTAATTTCAGAAAGTACTGGTTCGAATTGAAAAACCGTTTTTATTGAAAATAAGTGTATAAATCCAAATTTATTATTACTATATTTAGTTGCTAATCCATATTATCATATTATCCATATTATTACTATATTTGTAATTCTATGTATATAAAGTTTATATTGGACATCCGTAACCTTATCACCAAACTTATTTTGTTTAAGTACCTATAAATAACTGTATAAATAAATATGTTTATTAACAGTTAGAAAAATAGACTAAAATATATATTATAGAGTAGCTTGTGCCCGCCACTTCGCCCGCGTAACTTTGTAAATTATATGCTAAAACCTTCCTCGAGAACCACTCTATCAATTGGTGAAAACAACATGAAAATCGGTGCAGTAGTTTTTGAGTTTATCGCGAACAGACAAACAAACAGACACGGCGTAGAACTTTGTTTTGTAATATGTAAGGATAAATGAATAAATATGATGGTGACTTGTGAATTATGTTTCGATTTTGATGACAAACGGCGTTCAGATAATCTAAAAAGAACACAATCAGTCAGGAGCAGTAGGTTTTTGAATGGCACCCTTTGAAAAAGACGAGGGAAATTGATGGCGACACGGCGACATGGCGACACGGCCATATTTCACCGGCGTAGCGTGGATGGGAATTCAATTACGCCCTGAATTACGCCGCTACATACGCCGCGGTTTCACTATGCCCTGCCGATGTCGGCCATGGATTTATTTTAATGGTTTCCTCTTCTAATTGTGTACGGAGGAGATGTTTTACACAAATACCAAATTATTTATTACTAGCCCATGTTACTCGCTCATAATATAGGTTCCCAACAGTGAAAGAATTTTTCAAATCGGTCCAGTAGTTTCAATGCAAACAAACAAACAATCAAATCTTTCCTCTTTATAATATTAGTATTAGTATAGACGACGACATGGTAATATGAAGGCAAATCTCCAAAAGCATGCTAGATACAGCAGATATATTATTGAACTAGCTGTTGAACGCGACTTCGTCCGCGTTGGAAAAGAAAAAAGTAGCCTATCCTGTGTCCTGTATTTCATGAAAATCAGTTGATTCGTTTAAGAATTATGGAGGAACATAAATAAATACATACATACATACATACATACATACATACATACATACATACATACATACATACATACATACATACATACATACATACATACCGAATAAAATTGAAAAAAATGGTCAATTTAGTTTCAGTATAGTATAGAGCCTATAAACACGATATCTCTGAAAACAAAGTAACTTACTCCATGACCAACCCTTACAAATTTATTATTAGTATTGATATTAATATTTTAAACAGACATTCGAGTAATACCTACAGATGGTACACTACACCACCAAAAGGCAATTATTGTAGTTCATTTATTTTTCTTATCTATACTAACATATAAAGCTGAAGAGTTTGTTTGTTTGTTTGGTTGTACGCGCTAATCTCAGAAACTACTGGTTCTAATTGACAAATTCTTTTTGTGTTTTTGTGTTATAAGCTATAGAACGCGGACGAAGTCGCGGGCACTAGCTAGTTCTTTATAACAAAATATTAAAAAAAAAATTTAATTGTACGAACAATTATGAAATTTCTTACCAACTTTTTGTACACAATTTTATGTGACATATTTACTGGGAAAATATTTGCATAAAAATATGAATATATTATTTTAGCATTTATTAAGTATAAAAACTACTCGGTTGTTGACATAACATACATTGAATAAAATTAACGATGACTTTAAAATTAAATTTCAATATCAAATATTGAAATTGTTTTGGGTTTTGTATTTGAGTTAATATTTGAAATTTATTATCATGTTTAATTGGAGAGTAAATAATAAATTTCCTTTGTACATGTACTTTGTAATGTCCTTGTCTAAAGTGAAAAAACAGCAAAATTATTTTATAAAAGTCATAAAATATAATAATATCATAATGATAATGGTCACGTGTCAATAAATTTTTAGAGATCAAGATGTTCCTTTAACCATTCAATCTTAAAATAAAAAATAAAATTAATAATCTAGACAAGCCATAATAATATTTTCATAATATTACATAATGAGCCTCTCAATGAATAATTTGAAATAATTTTGAGCAGTATAAACTGTTTTGCGATATTAAATTTGGAGCGATCTGTTGGTCGCGGGTTCGAATCCCGCTAGGGGCAAATGTTTGTGTGTTAACATTTACATTTGTACCTGTCATGGATGTTTGTATTTACAATAATATATGTATTTACAAAAAAAAGTAATCTATTTATTATATCAACTATATGGTATCCACAATAGAAGCATTATTTCCATACCAGCATCCCCTTTGCTTAGGCGATGGTAGGCACCTATCATAAGTGGCCGTCATCTCAAGATTATAAAAAAAACATTGAAAAATCTTTTTCGTATAATTTTGTTTATTAAAAACCACGGCGATTTATAGCAGTGGAGTAGCCATCTTTTCGCATAGCAGTCACAACTTACGTAACCGAAAAGTTGACTCAAGTTGCGTCGGCAACGAGATGATGGCCAATTTAAAGTTAAACTTTGCGAACGTACAGAACCGACTCCGTATCAAAAAAAACTTTTATAGCGATCATAATAAATACGTGTGTTTCTGCGTTCTTTCCCAATATGACAATTCGGGAAAGGGCGACCTACATTTACAGTTACGATAGCTTAAATAAAGTAGCTGAGATCCTGCGATCAAGACTTAACTAGCGACCTACCCCCGGTTTTCACGGAGTTGAAATTTTAAAAATCCTTTCTTAGCCGATGCTTACTCTATTACATAAAGCTATGTTCCAAATGTAAACTTATAAGACTAAGAGCCTCCTTCACTATCTCTGAGTAAAGTGGCAAATAGGCTAACCGCCATTTAAAGTCACCGGTAAGAAAGCGTACGAGTTTCACCATCTTCGAGTAGCATTACTCAAGGGTAATTTCAATGAAACTTGTAATATTTACTCGCCAATTAGCGTTACTTGAAAACTAAGTAATCAACACTTGTAGTTGGTGTAAGAAAAGTTTTAGCAGTTTTGACTCAAACTAGCTCCAAGTAAAATTGAGCATTTAAACAAACGTAAAAACTTTGAGCGCCTCTTTCACAAACGTCAAGTAGGCCAAACTGTCATTTAAAGTCACCGGTAACCGGGGATAATGGAGCTGATATACCTTTGTTTGTACGGTAAACGTTCCAAACATTAAATAGAAAATAATTAAAAAAAATCGGCTATCGAATGATGCAGTAAACCGAGTGCATAATTCAATATAACATAAAATGATTTCTAAAAGTAACTAATCAACACTTTACATGTAGTTTGTGAAAGAGGCCCTTACTCTATTTATTTAACATTATTCACAGATAACATTCATAATGTTGAAATTTATTCACCATATTAAATGTAATGTAAATATTATTAGGTACCAAAGTTTCATTATAATTAGGAGAAAATCAGATTGCGACCAGGAATATTTTGTCGAAAGTAAAGAGTAATTTTATATAGAATGAGATAAATGTTATTGTAAACTATGTATTATACAATTTCATACAAGTTAAGTTAATAAGTGTAAACTTAATACAAGTTATGGAATTCAAGTTCAATAGTACCAATATATTTTCAATTCTTTCGTATATTGTTTAAGATGATTGTTATCTTATAACTATCTGACCTCACAAACGTTGTTAAAGGTGAGTTAATTAAAGTTGGCACGTTCACAGTACTCACACCAATGCATTTTTGATATACAGTATGTTGAAAAAATTGTCTTATTTTAACCAATTTCGCAATGTTTATGGAATTTGTAGGATGGAGATCTGAAATCTCTGTAAAAATGAAAACAAGAGATATATGCGCAATGTGTCAAGGTGTTGCACGTGCCAACTCTCGTTAACCTGCATATATGTATGTTAAAATCAATAATTGAATGTTTGAATTGTCACCTAGGAACATTGGATTTGGAAGGAAAAATAGAGACTACCTCGAAATAACAGAGTGTGAGATGTCGGTGTTTCAAAACAGAATTTTGTACGAAATTATATTTTTTATGAGAACATTAGTACAATTTCTCCCCAAAGATTAAAAGTCATTTTCAAGTACGCACTTGGAGAAAAAATGTGTCACTTTATTGTTGAAGTGTGGGATTGAAAATGGAGACAATACGAGCAGTAATTCGGAGAGAGGCCTTTCGAAGGAGCACACAAGTCGACGTAGCTGTAAAGGAAGCGAGGCTGAATCGATACAAGTATGTAAACGAGATACAAAAGTCGTCAAAAGTCAAAGGATGAATATGTGAAATAGGTTGAAACATCAAGTACGTTTCAGGGGACGTGCTCCGAAGCTTTTATGCGATATTTTCATTTTTCCAACCGACTTTCTCCGTGTAATTGACGTAAATTGAGCGAGCTGATAGCGGTACGTCGAAAACCGGAATAGGAATTCCATGATTTATTTTATTCTTTGCCTTCCATGAAAGGGTGTGTGGCTCCAATTTGAGCTAAATCGAGTTACCAGTAGAGGTGACCTAATTTATTTATGCTTCAAACTACATAAGCGCAAAAGTACTGAATATTCCTACTAAAACTAGCTTGTTCAGTCTTGTTGTAATATGTTAATTTATTTATTATATTAAAAGTGTTAATCTCTATGACTTTGTAAAAAATTTTTTTTACTGTATTCTACCATGTAGATACTTAGCTTGACATTAATGGGGATTGCCTGTTTGTGTTAACTAAGTTACTCTAATGTAATATTTATCGATAGACGTGCGATAGTAAAATATATTCGGAAGTGTATTTTATGTAATTATTATTATATAAGTTCCTTTTCTGTTTAACCAATACTCGTATACTGCGAATCAGTAAGCAAAAAGAGATCAGAAGAAAATGAAAGTCTGTCTAACAAACCTATCACTAATATAAGAGGTAATAAGAGGTATGAAAAGGTATCGTTTACGACTTCGATTGTAGGCTGTAATCTGACGAACTAGTCATGTCTTTGACCGAATTTCGGTCAAAGTGAATGAGTAATTCTAGAGATTACCGAAGATCACTATGCATCTTCTAGGATCTCGCTTATGAAACCGTCGTATTACTATAAATAATGTAACTATTAACTATCATAGAGTAACCATTAAAAATGTTACTAAGGTGATTTCTTGCAATACCAGCAAAAGTAAAAAAAAAATATTATTTTTTTCATGGAAATTAATAATATTAGGTATTTTTTTTTTAATTTCTTCCCATTAAACATTAATAAAAATAAATCTATGTTTGGAGTTAAATCAACGTCCATGTGTTTATATATTATGTGAGAGATAATTCCCTTAATTTCTCATTTCGAACCTTTTACTGGTTACTTTGATATTTTTTCCTCCCCGCTCATTTTGTTTGTACTACAGCACTATTATCACACAAAAATATATTAAAAAAACTTGTTACACGGGTTGAAATAATTATAATACCTAGCCAGAAGTGTGTAAAACGACGGAATTTAATGTAAACATAAAATTAGCAGTAATATCGAACACATTGGAATAAGTATGCAAAACATCCAAAATATTCCAATGAACGTGTGGTAACCCCAGCGGGTCAAAGGGAAAATATTTTAATAACATCCAGGGCTTTGTCCGCCGATCCAACTCTGACCTGACCTTCTACTACAAGGAGATTTATATCTACTTTTGCTTCTTATTTACAGAGGAATCACCACAATCCTCTTTGTGACAGATTTGAAATGACAACACATCAGTTTTTAGCATTAACACTTTCAAAGCTTGTAAAAGCACCATTAGACAACATTTTACTTATTAAAAGAATTAATTTCTTGGAAGTAATTGAAAAATCATAATTATGAAATGAAAACAAGATTTATTTTACAAGTATTTAAAGAAATTGATTGACAGAAAATATCTTTATCCATACTAATATTATAAATGTGAAAATAACTATGTCTGTTTATAACATTTTCACGCCTTAACTACTCAACCCATCATAATGAAATTTTGCATACACGTTGTCAATGATACAAGAAAGGACATAGAGAACCTTTTACCCAGAAAAATGTACCTATTGTTCCCAAGGGATCATCTAAAATTAAATAAAAAAACAAGCAACAAGAGGTCAAGCGTTAATATATATTTTTAATTTTGCTGAGCTCATATTTTCCGAGTTATTTATAACGGTTTTTGTGAAAGAAGTCGGTAAAATATCGGTTCGAATCTTTTTTTCATATGCGGTTATTAAACCTTTGAAGCAATAAAAATGTAAATTTAAGCAATAAATATCAAGTTGACAAAAATGTCGATATTAAATAAAATAATCAAATAGATCTACAAAGTCCATAGCAATATGGCTATTTTCTTCTTTTCTTATAGAAAAATTCCAGGGCGTGTGAAGCCGTGGAACTTATCTAGTACTATATAAGAAAGTTAAAGAAGCTAAAAGTCATAAGTTGCGGTTCGCAATCGCTACCATACAAAGTTATTTTATAAAAGACCGTTGCAATCGGTTTTATCCCTGTTTTGCGGAACACAGTTACACTCGCAAACAGTTTTGAATCACGAATTCACTATAAACAAAGCCATAAAACTGTTCAACGTTATAATATGATAAAGTTGTTATAAATTCGGTACGTGTAATAAAATTTTGTAAATGGACATCAAAACAAATTGCGACATCGTATGTATTAAATGCAAAATGTAAAATTATATTAAAAACATGCCAAATTTAAATTTCAAAGTATTAAATTTACACTAATAGTAATTGAAAATAAAAATAATAAGTTAATCAATAAATAAATACTCGTATCAGATTCCCAGACATATTCATGCCCGACCATTTTACAAATTTAAAAGGGTGGTAAAACAGAAATTGCGTACAAAGGGTTGTTATAATATCATTATTAAAAAATCGTTTAATTATTATTTGAATGATGAAGCCGCTCTGGTCTGGGGACTGATTATTATTTTATTATTTAACGAGCTGGTGCCCGCGACTTCGCCCGCGTAACTTTGTAAATTATATACTAAAACCTTCCTCGAGAACCACTCTATCCATTGGTGAAAATCAAATCGGTGCAGTAGTTTTTGAGTTTATCGCGAACAGACAAACAGACAGACACGGCGGAATTCTTTGATTTATTATATGTAGTGATTGTATAGCAAATTGATGTAAAAAGAGCAACAATGAGTTACCACCGTAATACTAATTCCTTCTCATAGAACATGCATCCCGAACTGGTGGTGAACGCCTACTATCTACCGTAAAGATTTCATTTTTTATTTATTAAAAAATATATTTTAAGAAAAGTTTAAAATTACTGCTAGCATAGATACTATGAGGTTTAAGAATTCAGCAACTGAGCCTATCTAATGAGGCACAGGGATGACCAGATTGATTGATGGTAAACCTTTATAATATAAAATTGCAATATTAAGACATAAATATAAAACTTTTTGAAACTCGCTTGGCATATTAGCACAATTTTTAGTAGACACCAAATCATCCCTTAACACGAGCAATACCAGAGTTAACTTGTACAATTTGGCAGTGTTCTAGCAACAACTCAGATCTAGCGTAAACCGATAACACTAACCGCTTTTAGTGTATATTGTAAATGATGAGAAGAGCAGCTTGGATAAGAAAACAATTCAGGAAGGAAACAATCTTCAGTACTTTAACAACATTTATCCAGGATTACATTGGCACAAACGCAACTCACTGCAAAACTAATAGCAGTGTGGCAACACCGAAATATTTTTCTTTCTGGAATAGTATAGCGTTATTGTTACGTTTCGCCATCTACTTATGTCTCGTTGTCAGGAATACAGAAAAGCATATATACCTTTCATCCAGAAAAAAGGACTGTTCCCGTAGGATCATCTAAATTTAAGATTCTAAAATTAAAAACAACTAACCACTGGCAAAAGTGTAATAGCGATACAGTTGTCAGGAGTTATATTGCTTATATATTTTTTTTATTTTTCAATGCGGACGAAGTCGCAGCACCAGCTATTATTTTATTTTTAATCTATACACATCTTTAGGATCTATTTATAAGTTTCACTAGAGTAATTCTCTCAGTATATATAATATATTTCAATGTATGTAATTTATTTCTCTATATAACACCGAGTGGAACGTCTTGTTGGTTTTACAGGGTGAGAACCTCGCCAGTTATTTCAGTGTAGCCACTGATATTCATTGTACTGTGTATGCCCGCAGCGCATCTCTAGATTGCGAATAAATTCAACAATGCGCTATCGGTACGCGGGGTACGCGGAGGAGAGGGCAGGACCGGACGCTGACAGCAACAATTTGCAAGACATATTGCCGGCGCACTGAGAAACTATGATGCTTCCTTGAAACGAGGTTACGCTCCAAAACTTCACCAACTAAACAAACATTCTTATTATTCTTATTGTGCTTACTTACTCTCTGAATGTACATTACGAAAATATACCTACTAAATAGAAATGTTGTGGGAAAATTTAGTATTATTAAATAATTTATTCGTACAGTTTAAAGAGAAATAATATCCAAAGTAACAAGGCAATGTTCATATTTAACTGTTTGGAGACGCAGATAGCGTAGTCTGTGATTATAGTAATATTTTGAGGGTGATATCAGATCACCAAATACCAAATGGACTTCAGTGATACAGTCATAATATGTATATGCCTTCTTAGTTATTATTATTAATTCTAAAAGTAGTAGGCACTAAAGTTATTAAAATTACACTGCCAAGACCCAGTTACTAAAAATAAAATAAGGCTAATTGGAACTAGACTTATTAAAAAAAGTTATTTGATGATGACAAATAGTTTGACTTTGAGTTTGTTTATGGCTAATCTTTATCTGAACCTTCGCAAAAGTAAACTAACGAATGAAGGCGTTTCTTTGAAATATATTTAAAGAATTAACTAAGGTTTCACTGCTTTACTATTCACGTTAGAAGTATTTAAAAAATAATTCCTTTAAAACTTTGATACCTATAAATATAATATATAAACTGTGATGGTCTTATGAGTAAAATGTTCTTGGTCACAATACACAATCGAACTACCTTGTTACAAAAATGGCCTTTAAGAGAGTGAACATAACCAGTGTTGTGCGACTTCGCCCGCGTAACTTTGTAAATTATATACTAAAACCTTCCTCGAGAACCATTCTATCCATTGGTGAATACAGCATGAAAATCGATGCAGTAGTTTTTGAGTTTATCATGAACAGACAGTCAGACAGACGCGGCGGAGGATACAAACAATAACGAAATTAAATTTTCCATTTACAGCAACATTGAAAAATTTACAATCGTATTATTATAATAATGTTCTAAACTGTGTCAATTTCTCTGCATTTATTTGAATTTGGAAATGAGTTTGAAGATGGGAAGGAAGCATGGTGCATGGTACCTTTTTAAAGCATTCGCCAATACAAATGCGAATTTAATTTAATTGGCAAAGTTGGTGGTTTTCACAAGTTTCGCACGAAATTAACGAAAATTTCAGCATCGTATAATAAATTAAGGAGCCTCAACTCAAACACGAAAGAGGGTAACCGCTTTCAAGTGATTCGGGTATCGCTGAGAGCAAAATAAAAAAAAATACTTCAACTAATAAATTGAAAACTTGATAGACCTGTGTAAGTACATATTAACATATTTTTTCAAATTATTAAGGTTACAGCTTTACATATTAAGTATCGATTTTTTTCTGAATCAACTCAGTTTATCTTTTGAGTAGAACTATTTGAGCAACTAGTAACTTTTAAGTAAAAAATTTTAATTAAGATATTGTTAATTAATTTAATTTTTAATTTTTTTAACATTCTAATCCTTTTTGACTGCGAATTCTTTTGTGAAAATAAAAATCATTCACATTATGGTTTTTTTTTGGTAAATCTTCGTAATGTTCGGTGATTACCGAATTTTTAGAATTTATTCTATATTTATAGAATTCATGGAATAATTACAATGATTAGAGTAAGTTTAGTAATCTATACTAATAAAATCAATGCACAGTCAAGACTAAAACATAAATTTTATTTTATAATGAAATTTAGAATCCGCATCCGCTAAGAAATATTTTTTTAATTTTATAAGTTTATAAGATTGAAATACGATAAGAAATATTTTTATTTATTTATTAAAATATTGATTGATATACTATATTACTACTATTACTTAGGCAAATACCTATATCCTATTTTCGTTACAATAAACATTTCTTGGAATAACTTGGAATAATAATACATGGAAGTACCAAAAACACGACTAAATATAATAATGTTCATTATTCTTCTCCGGTTACATTTATTGTTCACAATGCGAATAGCTCACAAATTCGTATAGAACCTGAACTCTGCTTTTATGTAACGGTAAGACGATAGGAGTCAGAGGTCGCTGACTCTCGAATTGACTCCTATTATCACACGATTTGGACGCGATTCCTTTTAACCTGAATCCTGAATTGTTTTCTATTTTTGTACCAACTCAATTTATTTTTTAATACACAGAACATTTCAGTTTCTATACAAAATTATTTTTTACACTTTTTTTCTTGTATACCTTGAAAGGATTCTCTCAAATAACTGTCTAGACTTACATAAAAATACATAGAAGTAGGCGTTTGTAAATCTTTCTCACACATAAATATTTACATAATGAAATGTGCTGTTATTTTATGAGTTCTTCTGTAATAGGAATCAAATTCAAGTCCCTTTTCAACAAACGTCTCAACATATTATTAGACAACATGTTTGGTTTAGTGGCAAGTAACCCTAGCTGTTAATGAAACGGTCGCAGGTTCGAAACCCGCTAGGGGCAAATATTTTTGTGTTAATATTTTACCTTTATACCTAAGTTTTGCATGTTTTGTTATTTATAATATCTATGTGTTTACAAAAAAAAGTAATCTATGTAGTATATCAACTGTCTAGTATCCATAATACAATTATTAGTTGCTTACTGTGGAACTAGATGGTGCTGTGTGGAATGTGTGAAGATATTTATTATTATTATTATATAAACACTTGAGTAATGGGGTCATCCTCATAAATATATGTAGTAGTATTTGTCCCTTATGCGATCTTTTGAGCACATATTGTTAATTTCTAACAAAAGATAACCGCTTAAGTAATTTTCTTGTAAAATACAAACACGATAATCATTACTCATTAGAATTATATTTTGCGTATAGTTCTGTTGTATCCCATTAACAATATAATGACTGTACTAATGAATTGTTGCTGACAACACGAGTGCTTTGTGGGTGGAATTTGCAATTACCAGCAGCATTCTAACTAAACTATGCGTGAAATTAAGTCGAATTGTAGGTATTGTACAATTAGATAATGTGTTTGTCGAACTCGCACGCACTCACACATTCGCGCAATAATCACATTTCGGCAACTCTATTAAACTTGCCAAATGGAATTCCAATGTGCTGTTAATAAAGTTATTTGTTTTGATTTTCAACAGTCACACGGCGACCGGTTGTATCGTACTTCGGAACGTTTTCATCAAATATCAATAGACAAATAAAATATTACTGAAATTACTCGCGGGGTGCTTAAAAATAACAATAAAAAAATATTGTATAGTAAGTGTAATTGAAAAATTCGCAAAATCCTTCTTTTTTTATAAGTATAGCTATTTCTACAGTGTTTTTAAGTATTCTTCTTAAGTTAAAAAAAAAATATTACTTATATATTTTTTTCAGGCCTTGAATTTTTTATTCTTATTTAAAGGTACCAAGTGTCCTTTTCTATATCTACGTGTATGCGAAATTTCATGCGAACAAACAAACAAACTTAACTTTCGCATTATTTAAGTATACATATTGTTAGTTATGAGGGAAGGTGGGACTCTAAAATTGGAACAATTTGAATGGAGTCTGTTTATTCTCTAGTGGTCTAGTGTAAATCAATATGTCATACCAGATAGGTGTCTCTATGTATGTCAATTTACTTAGTGAGTATCTCGTTGATTGTTTGATGAAATATCAAAATATTTGCAATGAAATGTTGCAAAAAATAAACAGTTAAATATACTAGACCGCAGCTTATACATTTCCTAAGAAGAAGATGAAACAATATAGTATTCAAAATTCTAATTCTTCGTTTTAAATTCTAAATATGGAATCATGAATGCGAATTCGGAATACTTTTCAATATTTTAATGCCTACACGATGTGAGGATTCCTTTGGTTGAAAATGTTTCTTATCATAAAGCTGGATTGCGTATCTGGCGGGCATTTCGCATTTATGGCTCAGAACAAATTCCAAGAATGGATCCGCATTGTCCTTTTATTCACTTAAACAAACTGTAACATTTTAAATTTTTATGAGTTATTTTATTTCATTTTCTCTTTCATATAACTAAAAGGCTGCTAAGCTTTTAAAATTTTATTGTGAAATTTTGTTATATAAAATTTAAAAATAAAAACAAATCACTCCCTGTGTTTTATTGTGTGTGTATGTGTTTGTATGTACTTACACCCAAGTATTTCTGTGTACAGTCAAGTCAACAATAATATCGTGTCCCTTTAACCAAATTAGTCCTTTAAAGTTATGAATGACAAAAAAAAATTAACAAAATATTTATAATTTTTAAAAATTTAAAAAGATAATGACTGTTCTTTCAAACGAAATACATGTATTCCAAAAAAATACAACTACAAAAGAGAACCGAAGGGGTATCTCTATATTAACGCAAGGATAGCGCAAATGTATAAAAATGTTTATATTACTGGAACGTTCTGCAGTAGGTAATTTGCTTGAAAGGCCCCACGTGAACGGCAAAAGTGCGAGTAATTACGTTCGACAGTAACTTAGCAACCACTTGTATCAAGCCATTAGAGTATCGCCAATATAAATTGAACTCTGATGTTCCATTGTTCCGTTTTTGGAATTGTAATGACGCAATTTACCGTTGGGCTCAAATTTAATTGGACATTTACACCGAGTTCGATTCCAGACCGTTACTATGGTAGCCGACAAAGCAACAGTAAATATTGTTATTTTTTCACCAGAGGCTACGTGCTCGCTTGAGTTACGTTAATTAAGATATTCTTATAAAATACACAAGAAAACAGATACCACTTCAGACAGGTCATCCTAAACTGGATATAGTTAGCAATATCTATGACGTTGCGCCTTTTAAGATATACGCGTCTATAGTTGCTACAAATGTAGAGACTGTACTACCTAGCTCCATAACAATGTCATGATATATAGTCGCTACTGTTACTATTTTAGGATATTGCTTACAATATATGTGGTAGATTTCGTACTATCTATGACGTAGAATTTGATAAAGATATATTTGCTACTATGCTACTAATCTCGTATCTACGACGTACGGCTATTTCGTAGACTTGGCAGTATCTACGGCGTAGAGCTCTTTAATAATACCTTTAGGCATAATTGTTACGAGTCTCGTAGACTTTGACTTGACTTTGACAAGCCCGTCGGTCGAGTGTTTGTTTACAATTAGCGCTCTGCTAAGTCTGTAATCAATATCCTAAAATATTTTGACTAATATTTTAAATGCGAAAGTGGGCTTGTTTGTTACAATTAAATATTTTACCTATTAACAAGAAATTTTGCATAAACTTTGTCAGGATGTAGAAAAGGACATAGGGTACTTTTCAGAATAAATTACTAAACCAAAGGGACATGGACAATGTTACAATAAATGTATCTAAACAATAATATAATAGTCACCAATGTAGTTGCTACTATGCTACTAATCTCGTAGCTCAAACTCTCTGGTAGATTACGCAATATCTATCAACAATGTTCTAAGAGAAATGTTACTATTTGATTCTTATTATGTGAATTACATGAGTTTAATCATTTTATTCAAATTTATTTCTTATTTTAATTTTCTTATTTTATTTTATTTTTCTTATTTTAACAAAATAATAGAAATGTTATACGAACGGCTGTCTACTTGGACTGAGGTAATACTTTTCAATAGATATTTTGTATTCTGTGTATTGTGGGAGAATGTTGTTACCTACAAGCAATCTGAAGCCACGGAAACCTCAGTAGGAGGCGTGCTTGGCATTCGTAACGAAACTATGCACTTTACGGTCGCCCTGTTGCGACAACATCTAACGGTGGTGGGGCGTAGTTAGAGTTTAAACACAATACTCGTACTTCATTCGTGTTATTAATTAAATCTTCTATTTAGTACAGCTTTTATTTTCTTACAATGGCATTCGAAATGTTTAAGTTTCAGTTTGTTTAGTTAATAAAACAATTATTTTTTATCGTTTCGCTCTTTGTTCATTGTAAGAACTATATAATATAAATTTTTCATGAAAACGTCTTTTGTGTGATTTTAACTATTAGAGCTTTTAGGTTTACATTTTTTTTTATTTTCTCAGTATCAAGACTAGAATAACGTACCTGAAGGATTGTGTGTAATTTTTTTCTATCTAACTTTATTTACTAAATCAAACCCACTATTATAAAATATGAAATAGTGGCACGAACGAAAAACATTCTTAAGATATGATACGTTTATAGTGCTTTTGGATAATTCCGTAAGTAGAAAGCCAACAAAAGTGTAGCCGGAGCCAACATAAACAAGTTGTGAAACAAATTGAAAGGGCAAACAATCGCTACTTGGATAGACAACAAACCTTGATCCGAATAAAGACGTGAATAAACACACATACCTGGATTTATTCATAAATACCTCTAATACCAGAAAAGAGACTCCGTGGGCTGCAATTTTACATAATATGTAATTGAAAATGTATATTTTTTAAATTACTGCAACAGTCTATATGCTTGTATTGAAAATTCAGCCATTTTCTCTGTGTAAGATATTAACAACATATAAGTTTCTATATCAATATATAGGTTAGGAGTTTCAAGGTATAGGTTGACATGACAAATCAAGGTAAAATTCCAAGATTGTTTTTAGATAAGCAGGTACATAGCCATGTATTTTTCAGATAAAAGGTTAAAGAAAACATCAGTATTCGATAACTGTTGCTTACGTACATTGACACTTACTTTTTAATGTAAATTAAAAATATATATATTTCGGAAACTTATAAGTAGGACTACATAAGGGAGTTTCATAACTAATAAGGCAGTAACTATTTATAAGTATATTTAATAATAGTTTATTAAATATACTACTAAATAGTGAATGCCTAAAAAATTTTTTAAAATGAATGATAAAAAAAAACATCTTAATTATTAAATCTATCAGCCCTACCTAACTATAACATTGTATCTACCTGTATTTATGATAAACATAAAATAAATTCAATTTTATGGAACTGTCAGCTTTATGACGCTGTGTACTCGTAGTAGTGAATAAACCGATTAAATTCTACCCCTGGCCACCCCTCCAACTCACATCAAACACTATCAGCAAACATTTATCAAAGTTGAAGATCCATCAGTCTGGCTTAAAGTTTCGCTAATCACTTCCTTATCAACGCGACACAGTTCCTGCCCATCGTCATTCCCAGAAAATCCCTGATAACCAAGATTATCCTCGGGTATTTATTAGCCAATGGCAGCACCCTTGTCAAACAGATATATCGTATGACACCCTCTTAATAGGGTTCACAAGTTTCCTTGGGGAAAAGATTTTTTTTGAATATTTTGCATGTTATATTCTTTCTCAGACATCATATTTTTTATCAAAAGCTTTACACACAGGTAATACGGTCCTCTAAATGGGATGTCGATCGCGTGGGAAACTTTTAAGAATATTGATAGGAAATTGGATAGTATGTACCAGACAAATGAGTATAGACGTTTTGTCCCATTTATGTCAATGCCGCCAAATGTTCTGCTACTTCCAAGTAATCGTACGTTATCACGTCATTTCGATTATCACTAGCCTACCTCCATTTTGGAACGACCTAACAAAAATGTTAATTATATGAAATATAAAAATATATGTCGTCAAACTTGACCAAAAAATCTACCACGCTAACCTTCAAAGATTGCTAACTTTCTATGACATCTCTATTTCTTTTAATATACTAATGGTATAGTATAGTGAACAATAGAATCACTGACCTCAGCACTTAATAACAAAAAAAGTTACAGACATTTGACAACAATATCGAGTGATGATACCACAACCAGTTGAACTATTTAAAGCTAATTCTTAACTATATAATGCGAAGAGATAGTGAGCTCTCAGCTCTCAGGTCCGAGGATGGTGAACGGTGACAATAATGTGATCAAGGGGTGTAGTGAATGCCATTTAATTTTGAATGGTTTCATGCAAATCGAGTTTCCATTCTCCTCTAATTCACCTGATCACTCCATTGAGAAAGTGGGCAATATTTTTCAATATTTTTGGATTCAATAATTTATCGTAACAAAGTGTTGAAAATTTTTTTTAATTAAAGTGCAGCATTACAAAAATACCATAGCTATTTTTGGTATGCTGGTAAAAAAAAGGAAGAGAGCACCGTACTGTCGTCTTCACAAATACTTTCACCATATTATAAAGGGTGACATGTCCCATACCAAAATCTTTGTTAGATGCAGGTACAAGGAATTCTTAGCAAAGCGATTCTTGCGAAACGATTTTATAGTCATATTCATCCTAACAACATAAACAATTTTTTAAGCAAATCAATCAAATAGAAATAAATGATACTTAATTAAATGAATTTCAAAACGTGTGAAAAATAGCCTTCATTTTCGTAGCACAAAGAAGTGAATTGTTGGTTAACACCACTATCTTTAGTAGTTAACATCAGTTAGAGAACTGAATACGGTTTGAAAAACAAACTATTAGATAAAATCTGTTGAAACAGAATCATGATCGCTACTTATTGGGTTAGCGAAGTAAAATTATGCACTGCGTCGTCCGCTCCCAGAGAAGTGTCCTTTATTGCAATCTCGAGCGACTTCTTTATCGCTTTTGAAAAAAAAAAAAAAGACTTGCAACTTTTTGTTTGAAATTTCATTACTTTGGGACTTGTTCAATCTTGGAGCTTGGAGTTACAAAGGAACCTTTTCATGCATCACTGCTTTGACTAGCGTTATTCATGGACTCTCAGAAGTGAAAGATATAGAGAAATACTAGACGCCACTATTGAATTACTTTAGAATTTATTTGTTTTACTATCATGCAGTGAAAACGAATTTAAAATAGTATTGCGAAATTGATCCATTCCTGCAAAATATTTTTATATGTATAATACAATTATTATTCGAGTCTACTCATATTTCATTTGCTAGACCAAAAATCATAGACTTATTACACACATACTTATTAAAAATTACAAAAACCAACACATTAATGCTTATGCAGTTTTATTATAGATAATCGCATCACAGACGCCTTTAATACGACGCTTCAACTTAAAATTAAATCGGTTATTTTATTAAATGAGCAAAATTAACCCATATCCCTTTCGGCAATCGAGTGGAGTTAACTGTGCGAAAGCATTTGTTGTACGGATGAGATTCAAAAGTGGAATCAACAATTTAGTTGCAAGAAAATGTGGAGAATCGACGTTACGCCGTAACTGGTTCTATCTTGAACGCTTCGGGCAATATCCAAGGAAGTTAATATCAGTCTATATCAGCGAGGCGGTGAGCAGGCCATTATGCAACCGTTACGGCAGCTCAGTGCCCATTTGTCGGGGTGACATTATCTGGAGACTCCTTTATGAGGCATACAGGAGTTACTTCCAAGTGGGTACGTATTTCCTTGTTAGTTCACCGAGGCTACACGCTGCATTAAGCGATGCATTCAAAACAGACGTTAATTTACAAAGGCAAGCTTCGTGTAATGTGTTTGTATGGAAATCACTAAAAACGTTTCGCTAGCTCCAATTCTGAGCTCCGTCACTCTGGAACCCGCTTTTGGAAAAACCATACTTTTTTTAGCTCATTATAAACTACAAACGATACTAATGAATGTAGTAAAATTTATTTTTTTGTAGTTTTATTAATTACCGAGAAAACTTCATTGATAATGTTTAAACTAAGAAATATTATTCATAATACGCTGAAAGGTTTTGGAATACGTTTTAAATTGATTGTAGTTTATTGTAGTGACGAAAAAAAACATCTTTATTCCATATTATTCAAGAAATATTCAAGAAATATAAAAAAAAAATCTAAAATAACGTAGTTTTGGAAAATCAAAAAACCTACTCGGTAACTACAAACGATACTAATAAATGTAGTAAAACTTATTTTTTTGTAGTTTTATTAATTACTGAGAAAACTTCATTGATAATGTTTATACTAAGAAATATTAGTCATAATGCGCTGAAAGGTTTTGGAATACATTCTAAATTGATTGTAGTTTTTTGTAGTGAAAAAAAAAATCTTCATTCCATATTATTTAAGAAATATTCAAGAAATATAGGATATTTTTTTAATATAACGTAGTTTTGGAAAATCAATAAACCTGCTCGGAAACTACAAACGATACTAATAAATGTAGTAAAACTTATTTTTTTGTAGTTTTATTAATTACTGAGAAAACTTCATTGATAATATTTATACTAAGAAATATTAGTCATAATGCGCTGAAAGGTTTTGGAATACGTTCTAAATTGATTGTAGTTTTTTGTAGTGAAGAAAAATAAAAACATCTTCATTCCATATTATTTAAGAAATATTCAAGAAATATAGGAAAAAAAAATTAAGTAACGTAGTTATGGAAAATCTAAAAACCTGTTCGGAAACTACAAACGATACTAATAAATATAGTAAAACTTATTTTTTTGTAGTTTTATTAATTACTGAGAAAACT
The DNA here is from genome assembly GCA_945859745.1 of Synanthedon formicaeformis. Taxonomy (NCBI): domain Eukaryota; kingdom Metazoa; phylum Arthropoda; class Insecta; order Lepidoptera; family Sesiidae; genus Synanthedon; species Synanthedon formicaeformis. The sequence continues at coordinate 286,917 of OX243968.1, read as the reverse complement.
TCATTGATAATGTTTATACTAAGAAATATTAGTCATAATGCGCTGAAAGGTTTTGGAATACGTTCTAAATTGATTGTAGTTTTTTGTAGTGAAGAAAAAGAAATCTTCATTCCATATTATTTAAGAAATATTCAAGAAATATAAAAAAAATCTAAAATAACGTAGTTTTGGAAAATCAAAAAACCTACTCGGTAACTACAAACGATACTAATAAATGTAGTAAAACTTATTTTTTTGTAGTTTTATTAATTACTGAGAAAACTTCATTGATAATGTTTAAACTAATAAATATTATTCATAATACGCTGAAAGGTTTTGGAATACGTTTTAAATTGATTGTAGTTTATTGTAGTGACGAAAAAAAACATCTTTATTCCATATTATTCAAGAAATATTCAAGAAATATAAAAAAAAATCTAAAATAACGTAGTTTTGGAAAATTAAAAAACCTACTCGGTAACTACAAACGATACTAATAAATGTTGTAAAACTTATTTTTTTGTAGTTTTATTAATTACTGAGAAAACTTCATTGATAATGTTTAAACTAAGAAATATTATTCATAATACGCTGAAAGGTTTTGGAATACGTTTTAAATTGATTGTAGTTTATTGTAGTGACGAAAAAAATATCTTCATTCCATATTATTTAAGAAATATTCAAGAAATATAGGATCTTTTTTTAAAATAACGTAGTTTTGGAAAATCAATAAACCTGCTCGGAAACTACAAACGATACTAATAAATGTAGTAAAACTTATTTTTTTGTAGTTTTATTAATTACTGAGAAAACTTCATTGATAATGTTTATACTAAGAAATATTAGTCATAATGCGCTGAAAGGTTTTGGAATACGTTCTAAATTGATTGTAGTTTTTTGTAGTGAAGAAAAAAAATCTTCATTCTATATTATTTAAGAAATATTCAAGAAATATAGGATTTTTTTTTTAAAATAACGTAGTTTTGGAAAATCAATAAACCTGCTCGGAAACTACAAACGATACTAATAAATGTAGTAAAACTTATTTTTTTGTAGTTTTATTAATTACTGAGAAAACTTCATTGATAATATTTATACTAAGAAATATTAGTCATAATGCGCTGAAAGATTTTGGAATACGTTCTAAATTGATTGTAGTTTATTGTAGTGACGAAAAAAAACATCTTTATTCCATTATATTCAAGAAATATTCAAGAAATATAAAAAAAATCTAAAATAACGTGGTTTTGGAAAATCAAAAAACCTGCTCGGAAACTACAAACGATACTAATAAATGTAGTAAAATTTATTTTTTTTGTCACTACCAACGAACTTTTACAAAGAAAATCGCATCCCATAGAAAACACTACGAACTTTATGGAACATTTAAAATGTGCGTAGAGCATCAACACTGTCATCTGTAATTTAAAACCAATCAAACATCTGTCATTTAAAGAAAATGTGACGTCAACACATTGGAGTTTAAAATCAATAGTAGAACTTGGTCGTTACTACCTTTTACTATCGATGCGTGATGACAAGATATTTGGAACATATTTTTAGTAGAGTAGTTATTTTTTATTATTTACTATTATTTTTTGTATTTTTAAATAAATTTATGTGTAACTATTTCTGACTTTAATTATGGTTAATGAAAGAGTATAGAATTTTTTTTATACATAATAAAATATGGATAATCCATATTTTATGATGTATAAAATTTTCTTTAAAATTTTCTTTCTATCCTGATAATAACTGAAAACAGGGGAATAAACTAGACATTTTCTGTGAAAATAATGTATATATATATATATATATATATATATATATATATATATATATATATATATATAATAATAAATTGAATTTACACATATTATTTAACATTATATTATTTACATTTAATTCGAAATCGCTGTCGTACCTACTACTAAATATTAAAAATAACTAAGTACTTACTACTAGAAATTATAAAATAATATACAATTATATTACACTATACTTGCTGGTGCCGGCGTTCTTTAAGGGAGGAACATAAGGTCGATTTTTTTTAAATATAATATATTTATTTAATCAAAGTATGTACCATTGCTATCTATGCACTTTTGCCATCTTATAGGTAGTTCATTGATCCCTTTACTAAAAAAAAACATTCGAACGGGAATCAATTAAATATTTGAAAGCGCTTTGGACTGCACCAACGGAGTTGAATGAAGATGTTTTTTTTTCGTCATTACAATAAACTACAATCAATTTAAAACGTATTCTAAAACCTTTCAGCGTATTATGACTAATATTTCTTAGTATAAACATTATCAATGAAGTTTCCTCAGTAATTAATACAACTACAAAAAAATAAATTTTACTACATTTATTAGTATCGTTTGTAGTTTCCGAGCAGGTTTTTTGATTTTCCAAAACTACGTTATTTAAAAAAAAAATCTTATATTTCTTGAATATTTCCTAAATAATATGGAATGAAGAATGTTTTTTTTTCTTCACTACAAAAAACTACAATAAATTTAGAACGTATTCCAAAACCTTTCAGCGCATTATGACTAATATTTCTTAGTATAAACATTATCAATGAAGTTTTCTCAGTAATTAATAAAACTACAAAAAAATAAGTTTTACTACATTTATTAGTATCGTTTTTAGTTACCGAGCAGGTTTATTGATTTTCCAAAACTACGTTATTTTAAAAAAAGACCCTATATTACTTGAATATTTCTTAAATAATATGGAATGAAGATTTTTTTTTCGTCACTACAATAAACTACAATCAATTTAAAACGTATTCCAAAACCTTTCAGCGTATTATGAATAATATTTCTTAGTTTAAACATTATCAATGAAGTTTTCTCAGTAATTAATAAAAATACAAAAAATAAGTTTTACTATATTTATTAGTATCGTTTGTAGTTTCCGAGCAGGTTTTTAGATTTTCCATAACTACGTTACTTAAATTTTTTTTTCTATATTTCTTGAATATTTCTTAAATAATATGGAATGAAGATGTTTTTATTTTTCTTCACTACAAAAAACTACAATCAATTTAGAACGTATTCCAAAACCTTTCAGCGCATTATGACTAATATTTCTTAGTATAAATATTATCAATGAAGTTTTCTCAGTAATTAATAAAACTACAAAAAAAATAAGTTTTACTACATTTATTAGTATCGTTTGTAGTTTCCGAGCAGGTTTATTGATTTTCCAAAACTACGTTATATTAAAAAAATATCCTATATTTCTTGAATATTTCTTAAATAATATGGAATGAAGATTTTTTTTTTTACTACAAAAAACTACAATCAATTTAGAATGTATTCCAAAACCTTTCAGCGCATTATGACTAATATTTCTTAGTATAAACATTATCAATGAAGTTTTCTCAGTAATTAATAAAACTACAAAAAAATAAGTTTTACTACATTTATTAGTATCGTTTGTAGTTACCGAGTAGGTTTTTTGATTTTCCAAAACTACGTTATTTTAGATTTTTTTTTTATATTTCTTGAATATTTCTTGAATAATATGGAATAAAGATGTTTTTTTTCGTCACTACAATAAACTACAATCAATTTAAAACGTATTCCAAAACCTTTCAGCGTATTATGAATAATATTTCTTAGTTTAAACATTATCAATGAAGTTTTCTCGGTAATTAATAAAACTACAAAAAAATAAATTTTACTACATTCATTAGTATCGTTTGTAGTTTATAATGAGCTAAAAAAAGTATGGTTTTTCCAAAAGCGGGTTCCAGAGTGACGGAGCTCCAATTCTGCTGTCATTGGTTGGGCACACCCGGCTTGTAACAATATTTACCCGTTATAACTGTGTCCTAGTCGCGAAGATATTTATGCAAGAAAAAGTCTGCGGTGAATATTTTCCGAAAAAAAAGGCCTTATATGCGAGTTTGAAATATTATTGTGTCGTTTATTTTGTTAGACCTCCTGTGGTACTGCGTCTCGATGTTACTATGTCACTATATATGTTGCGTGTTCAAGTTAAATAAAGGTCTAAACTTTTGGTACTGTTTATTTATTAATAACCGATTACAAATGCGGCGGGCGAACGGATGCGCTCCCGCAGAGACACTGATCGACTGAATGCATGAAATGCAACTTCAGCTTTTATGATTAATACTAACACACGTATACGCTACACATACAGATACAAATATATATGTACACTAATTACTATTACATATGTCGCTACATCATTCCCCCCCTTTGGAAAAAAGTTTTTTACATATTTCCCAAATGGAAGAAAAAAATTAAAAATAAAACATTAATAAAAAAAAATGATGCATCCTGTAACTTTTGCGCTACAAAAACAGCCTGTATATTGCGCGCCGATACTTCAGACGCTAAGTCAGCATGTTGCTGCGTAATTCGAACCGATACAGAATGCATGACGCAATAAGTACTGTATTTACATGTACAATGTTACACATGGAAAAAATAATAATTATCTAGTATATTTTAGACACATTAACATAAACATAAAGTAAATTAACACATGGAAATCTATAACAATAACATACAAAACAAAACTACATAATATCATATAATATACCTTACGCACTTAATGCACTTAGTGTTGCTGGTAAGTTTTTACACTCGCTCCGTGCCCTGGGTTTGGAGCTTGATTGCTGGTAGTGGCAACAATTTTTTTGTCATCCACTTCTTAGCCTTGTCCTTGGCATGTTGATACGCATTGAAAATTACTAGAATAACTAGTAAGGTTATTATGCACGTTAGCATATAACGCTCTTGGGTTAATTGTTCTGACAGAATAGTAAACTGTTCCTCGTAATTTTGATTGCTGCCAACTTCGGCAGTCACTTTTTTGGTTTCAGTACTTGTATAAGAACCCATTTTAGTATTTTTGGATAAATTTATCGCGAACAAAAGATACTTGATAACTGACTATCTTGAGTGTGAGTGCGTAAAGAGTTGGTCATACTTACTTATTTATTATAACAATAACCTTATTCATCAAATTTGAAGTGTTGCAATACTCTGTATGGTAAAATAAATTATTAGCATTTTAATTGCTACTCATTGTGCAATATACCTGACGTGTCACATATGACGCACGTCGTGCCGTCCGGTTAACGACTCGACCTACTCATCAAATAAAAACCTTATTGGCTTGTTAACAATTCTACCACTACGTGTGGTACGAGTAAGAGGCGTTTGCGTTTGAACCGCTGATGGCGTTTTCTGCACATCTGTGTCCTTATTACCTACTGCCTTATTTCGTTCTAACTCGCTGGTATTAGTGTCTCCTTCTTGTTGACTTAATAAAAATGCTGGTTTTAATCTATCGATTGATATCTCTTTTTGTCTGTTCTCTAACTGTACCCTAAACATTTTTGGTCTCCTACTTATAACCATATATGGACCGTCGTAATTAGGAGTAAGAGGTTTCCTTACCATATCATTCCTAATAAATACGTGAGAACAAGTCTCCAAGTCTTTACATATAAATATTTTTCTCGAATCGCTCTCTGCTCGTGACATGGGTTTGATATTACTTATAATCGACCTAAGTTTCTGTACATAAGAAAATGAGTCATTATAATCTGTTGTTGTCTCTGTATAAAAATCTCCAGGTAACCTTAATACATGACCAAATACCATTTCTGCTGAGCTGACATCGCTACCTGATTTACATACAGCTCTAAGTCCTAGTAAAACTGTTGGAAGTTCGTCTAACCAGGAAACGTTGTCTGTCATCCTGGCTGTTATCGCAACTTTCAACTGCCTATGGAACCTTTCGACCCTTCCATTGCTCTGGGGATGGAATGCCGTAGTACGTATTTTGTGGATCCCTAAAAATTTCATGAGGTTTCTAAATAGATCACTCTCAAACTGTCGACCCTGATCAGTCGTAATAATATTCGGACATCCGTACCTACATATCCAATTTTCGTACAAAGTCTTTGCTACTGTTTCTGCTGTCATGTCAACTATAGGTATAGCTTCTGGCCAACGTGTGCTACGATCTATCATAGTTAGTAAGTATCTATAGCCTTGACTAGTAGTGGGTAATGGGCCAACTAAATCAGCATGCAAATGCCTGAACCTTTCAGTACTTTGGAATTGCCCTAAACCCGATACTGTATGACGATTAACTTTTGCCTTTTGACACTGTAAACAGGTCTTAGTCCAAATACCTACGTCTTTGTTCATTTCTGGCCAGTAAAATCTTTGCGCTACCATTTTTCGCGTAGTCCTAATACCTGGGTGACTAATATTATGAATTGACTGAAAAGCAGTTACCCTAAAATCGTTAGGTAAATAAGGTCTGGCGTTGTTTGTCGATATTTCACAATACAACATTTTATTGGAACCTGGTATAGTCAGCGCTTTTATATTTTTATCGCTAGCTATGAGCTGTGTCAGTTGCGAATCGTTATCTTGCGCATGCGACAATTCTTCGAAATTGATTACTGTTGGACAAACTATTGTTTCGACGCGCGACAGCGCGTCAGCAACCTGATTCTGCGAACCGCTTATATGCAATATTTCGCTTGTAAATTCGCTGATAAACATTAACTGTCTCGCTCTTCTTGGCGTCTCCTTAGCCGTACCTACTTTGCTTAATGCTGACGTAAGTGGCTTATGGTCCGTGTACACTATCAATCTCCTGCCTTCGATTATATTCCTAAAATGACTTATGGACATATAAATGGCGAGTAATTCCCTATCGTATGTACTGTACTTTTTCTGAGTTTCTGAAAAAACTTTTGAAAAATAACCTAAGGGTTTCCACACGTTGTTTACTTTTTGTTGCAAAACACTGCCTACTGCGGTGTTCGATGCGTCCGTCATAAGCGCTAACGGAACGTCCGCCAGTGGATGCGACAATGTAACGGCGCTTTTTAAGCTGTCCTTACATCGCAAAAATGCAGCGATTGCGTCATTGTCCCATTCTATTTTGGTTTGATCTTTTTTCTTAGAATTATGCAGAAACTTATTTAAATGAATTTGATCGCTTGCTGCCTTATCTAAATGTGCCCTATAGAAATTAACCATTCCGAGAAATCGCCTAAGCTGTTCTACCGTTTCCGGTCGCGGATAATCTATTATAGCCTTTACTTTGTTTTCGCGAGGCTTTAAGCCTAGATTTGATACGAGGTACCCTAAATATTCGACTTCTGATTTTCCGAAAACGCATTTACTAAGATTAATTGTTAAACCATTTTCGCTGAACTTTGCAAATACTTGTTTTAAGTGCTCTTTGTTCGCTTTCTCGGTTTCTGAGGCTACTATGACATCGTCGATGTAACAAAATAAACATGACTGAGCTCCTTCATCGTCTACAAAAGATTCTATATCTTGTAACGTCGCGTTCATGAACCGTTGAAAGGTTTGAGCTGCGTTACGTAAACCAAAACATAACCTTGGAAATTCGTATAGACCGAAAGGAGTGATAATGGCTGTCTTCTCGATGTCCTCTGGGGCTACTTCTATGGCGTGATAAGCACGATTTATGTCTAATGTAGAAAATATTTTCTTACCTGTTAGTCCGTAGGTGAAATCTTGCAACCTAGGTATAGGGTAACGGTCTGGTTTCGTGACTGCATTCAACCTCCTGTAGTCTCCGCACGGCCTGATCTGACCGTCTTTCTTCGGAACCACGTGAAGAGGGCTGGCCCAAGGACTTTTGCTTGGCCTACAAATACCTAATTCCTGCATGTTCCTAAATTCTTCCTTTACTTTGTCGTACCTATCTCGCGGTAGCGGCCTTGCGCGCGCGTATACCGGAGGGCCTGTTGTTTCGATAACATGCTTCACGCTGTGTTTAGCGGGTCCCTTACACGATATGGGCTTTGTTATTTCCGCGTATTGCTCCAAGATGTCACGGTATGGGTTATCATCTTGTATGCTTTTTACGGAAGCCTGATCACAACGTATAATTTTACCGTACGAACTTAACTCAGTAACATTATCAATTAATTTCCTATTATAAAGATCTACGACTAACTTATAAGTCTTTAAAAAGTCTGCCCCTATGATGGGTTGTTGCACGTCACATATGATGAACGGCCACTTAAATGCTCTACGTAAACCTAAATTTAGCTCTAATGTCACGACACCATAAGTTTTTATTTCCGAATTATTTGCCGCGTAAAGTTTATATGTACACTCGGCACGATTTTTTGCACTACACTTATTTAATGGCACTACCGAAACGTTTGCTCCGGTGTCGATTAAAAATGTCATACCACTTTTGTAGTCCATGAGCCCTAAACGGTGGTTGTCTGATGATATCGCACATCCTCTCACCGCGTTAGGATGTACCGCATCTAGTTTCCCTGTGGTGGTTGCCACGCAAACTGCGCGGGTGGCGATATGGCTTGCTGTTGCTGTCGCGCCCAAGCGCAGGGTTGCAGACATTTCTTCGCGTTCTCCCGAAATTTAAAATGGTATCTGCATAACCAGTTGGGATTGCCAGATGGTCCTTTTGACTGGGATCGTGACCTAGACCTGCTCCTTCTATAACTGAAGTTCTTCACAGCTGTCCTGGCTCTAAGCTCGTTTATTTCGCCACGAAGTTGTTTTACCTCTAGCGCCATGCTCCTAAATTCCCGAATGAGTTCTGGGCTGTGCGTCGGTTGAGTGGTGGACACTTCTGCGATGACACCTTGTCTAACGGATTCCATTATGCGGTCTGCCATGCGGGCTAGATTGTCTAGTTTGGTGTCCTCGCTAACCAGTAAAACTGTGCGCACCGCCGTGGGAAGACGCTGCATCCATAACTTTCTCACGGTATCGTCGGCGACACCCGAATTCCTTGCAGCTTCTGCCATCCTTCTATACAGCTGCGATGGCTTTTGTTCCCCTAACTCCATTTCCTTTACTAATCTATTGAACTGGGAATCTGCGCTCTCTTGAAAAATGCTTATTAATCGGTCCTTTAATTGTTCGTAGTCACGATTAGCTGGGTCAACTAGCAGATCACTCACTGAGTTTATTTCGTCTTTTCCCAATTTGCTAATGACTAGATCGAACTTTGTCTCTTGACCTTGTTTTTGAGGTGCTAATATGGCTTCAAATTGCGCAAACCACATTCTGGGCATGTCCCTCCAGAAAGGTGCTATCCTTGCCGCAATTGTGATCGCCGCGAGATCACCGTGCCCCGTCGATTCTGCGGATGCGCTCGGTGACGTGGCACTCGCTTGCGATGCGGTCGCGTTAGCCATTTTCTATTAATAAATATTTGCACCTACTTGCCTGGTAACAGTTGCGTCGGCCTGGCAACGTCGGTCGTCGGGGTCACCAATGTTAGACCTCCTGTGGTACTGCGTCTCGATGTTACTATGTCACTATATATGTTGCGTGTTCAAGTTAAATAAAGGTCTAAACTTTTGGTACTGTTTATTTATTAATAACCGATTACAAATGCGGCGGGCGAACGGATGCGCTCCCGCAGAGACACTGATCGACTGAATGCATGAAATGCAACTTCAGCTTTTATGATTAATACTAACACACGTATACGCTACACATACAGATACAAATATATATGTACACTAATTACTATTACATATGTCGCTACAATTTGTTTATTTTCTAACGAAATTAATTGAAGAAAGCTTAATTTTTAAAGAAAATGTCAAGTATTATTAAAATTAAAATTAATATTAAAATTATATTTTGGATAATAATAGCAAGTGTGACGCTTGTGCAGGATAATGTAATCCTAACTAAATTTCAGGGCAGCGAGTAAGCAACCAACGGGAGCGAAGCCAACGGTCTGTGACTACCACAGATACGATCCTATGGAATCGTTCTGTTGAATGGGATTGAAATGTTTCATTGTCTTACCTATATTCTGTCTCCGTATTCGAACAATATTATGTCGAAGGTGTCTTTATAAAAGGTTATATTATGTACTAGCTGGCACCCCGTTGAAAAAGAAAAAAGTAGCCTATCCTATGTCCTGTACGTCTAGATGTTTATCTACAAAGTTTCTTGAAAATCACTTAATTCGTTTAGGAGTTATGGAGAAACATACATACATACAATACCTACACTTACAGATTTATTATTAGTATTGATTGATGATATACTCAAGTGGCTTATTGAGCAAGAGTAGTAGAATAAAAACATGGTGTGCGGAGAATCATATGTCAAAAAGTATGGTAAAATACTTTTACCAGAAATTCAATGAAGAACTGAAATAGGTGAAACAAAATAATTTTTTTATTTATTTTAGTAAAATTCGAAAATGAAAAATAAATAAAAAAACCTCGTTTCGTTGTATGAAAGTAATATAACATTATCTGTGTTACAGAAGAAATCAGTAAATAAGATTTGATTGATGTCTTCCCTGACATTAAAAGCAAACTAATCGCATGGGAAACAAATATCCAAGACAATTTTTTACAGCTTTGACTACAAACAGTATACTTATGTAAGATGTCAAAAATTGGAAAAATAATGCGACATCCAGTATCTAGAGGCGCATGACGACGTAACATGGGTGGTCGGTGGTCCAGTACGGTAATGGTTATTGTTACTGCAATAGCCGCCTCGAACAACTATGGGAAAAACTATTCTACAACACCATATGTTGCTTTTGATCGTGCGTTAAAACGAGATCATTATAGGTATAATTAACAAAAATTATGTCTGTAATATATAACAAATAACTTGGTAGTAGTAAATGTCCTAGCTTCATTTAACATAAATAAGGGTTAATATAGTTCCTACACTTTTGAGCAAATATGTTTACCTCATTAAAAAAAAATCTAATGTACTCGTAGTATTTCTAAACATCTCCTGAAAAAATATGTTATAAAACATAATTCACGTGAGTCACGTCATTAAGAGCTACCATGACGCAACCAAGGCAATTTTAAACATGTTAATAATGGAATTTGTTATATTGCACTGGTTTTTTAATGTGTACTTAGAGTCTTGTTTTATGTTGCAATGTTATAAAACAAAGTTATATAAAAAGTTTTTTTTTTTAATGTGGACGCATCTTAACTTACCGTAAGCCTAAGGTCTTAACACAGAAACAAAATTGTATTCAAAATGCCATTTTAGTTTTGAAAATATTTACAATGGGTGTTACCAGAAAGAAAGAGGTCCTTCGAGTACCTAGATATGTATGGTGTTGAATTGACCACCACTGAGCATTAGTTTCACTCACCACCATGCTTCACTTACCTGTAAAAAAAAATTAAAACTTAAATTTATTTTAAAAGTCGTTTAGGTATAACTAGGGCCTAATATTCGTATAAAATAAATATAAATATAAGTATAAGTATAAATATAAATATAAATATAAATATAAATATAAATATAAATATAAATATAAATATAAATATAAATATAAATATAAATATAAATATAAATATAAATATAAATATAAATATAAATATAAATATAAATATAAATACAAATACAAATATAAATATTTTATCTTACAGCATATCCAATACACACAAGTTTTCAATATGTCAAACTATCAACAAACTAATCTCCGGTTAATTATTGGAAATGAAAGTTAGAGAATTAATCAAACTAATGTTTGGACTAATTCAAAATTGAATCTATATTAACCGGCTTTGATTAGTATGACTTCAATTAAAGAAACTAGTTAGCGGTTAGGATTGTGTTTGACGTTGTGAATTAATTATAAATCGTCAATTGGGTCACCGCTATTTCTAATAATTCAAGACGTGAGTGGATGAATGTGTTGTCTCATTTTTGGGTTTTTTCGTTTTTTTGCGTTGATGAAGGTAATATGTCCATATGAATGATTACAAACCTTAAGATCGTCGATTTAAGACATTTTTGAAAAATAAAGAGTTGAAAAAGGTGTTATGTACAGTTAATATTAAAAAGCAAAAAGTGCACAGAAAAGTTTACTTTTGTTAATTGAAGAGGGAGATGTTCACTTTTTTTTTAAATTAAATAATAGAAGTGTTTAATTGATATCACACCATTAATATTTAAGGTTGTTGACACAACTTTGCATCATAATTTAGTACAAAAATCAGTTCCGAGACGACTTGTCTCAAAAATTAAAAGTAAAACTTTAACCTCGACTTATTCAAAATTGGAATTATGCGACATACCACCTTCATCCACTTATGTCTTCAATTATTAGAACTTCAAACAATATCTAATACGAATAATTCTTAAGATGTGCAAATTAAAAACATGCCTTAAATTATAAATTAAGTTAAGCAAAGTCTGCGAAAGGTGATTGAAGTTCAATGAAACAATTCCACTTGACAATGCAATATCAATGTGAACAATGAAATCTTTTGTGCTATAGTGAGAAAATCTCACAAAACGGATTTTTTTGGCGGTGTATCAATACCATTTCACATATACCGCTTAAGGGTTAGTTAGACTATAGTTTGCCACGGATTTAGTTGCCCCTACAGACATCCATGTACGCGATTTTGGGTGAACACAGCCTGTTTATAGAACAGTGCCTGTACAACGGCCAAAATGTTCATTAGAAAACTGTACATTATTAGACTTAAAATTACTTGTAACATTACCAGATAATTTTCTCTGCTTAAATTGATTGCCAGTTATTTAAATAAAATATGTATAATACAAATAATTATGTGATTATAAAATTTAAGATAAAAATAATCTACACCCAAAATATCCTTGGGCCTCGGTTTAAAGTTCATTAGCAAAATTTATGACGAATATTTTATTGTGTAATATTCCACTTTGACGATAAAATTGAATTTTATTTTATTTTATTATCAAATTTAAATGAATAAAATAGCATTTCTATAGTTCCAAACGGATTGGTGTGTGACCAGCATTTTTCCTTTTGTACATAACGTTATTGGAGAAATTGCATTCATTCAGCAAAATAATCTGAATTGAAAACATATTCTGTAAAATTCAACAATTTTACCAACTCTTTTCAACCGACTTCCAAAAAGGAGGAGGATCTCAATTCGACTGTATTTTTTTTATGTTCTTTTATTTTATGTTATTATTTTTATGTTTTTTTAAGTTCTGAGGTAACTCAGAACTTTCGAGTGGATGAAACGATTTTGATAATTCTTTTTTTTTGAAAGCTGGTGCTTCCCATTTCAATTTGACGTCCAGTTCTGACAATGGCATCCATGAGAAAACGGTTTGAAGTCGGTTTTCTTTTTTGTTCAAAAGAGATATTACTAAAAGCTAAAATCGTCTATTTTATGAATATTTCTGCAATAAAAGCACATTTAAAAAAACATAGGAAACAATGCAAACCCTGTCTGAATGTATTAAAAGAAGCAACGATGTGGAAAATTTAATTGGGGGTCGACCGTTCGCCGTCCGTATTGCAGAAATGACAAGCACAATTTGGTTACGTCAAAACGCCACACGACGCGACGTCTCAGTAACGTTGCACGACACGTGACATGACGTCGTGATGTCGGTGGACGAGAACTACTGCGCTATTGAGCTCAGTCATCTCGCAAAATAACATGTGAGAAGCACGCCAGTTGGAAAATCTCAATTTAAAATTCGCTCGTTGTCATGCTATCAAGGGCTTTCCGATCCTTTCTTTTTACCTTTTAAATATTTTAGGGTTTTAGTGAGAGCAGATAAAATACACTATGTGTATGTGCTAGTAAAAAAAAGGTGACGATAACCACCTACCATCAAGTGTGCACTCAGATTGTTTGACGACCTTAACACAAAAAAAGTCAACAGTCTGATTGGTTACTCACCGATTTTTACTTTTAGTTCTCAATAGTATATTAAAATCAAAGCATAAAATCCGAAATACAATATCGACTGGAACACCGATTTCAGCAAACTTCACGACAGGCTTGACGGGTATTGTATTTATAAATGTAATCAATTTACGAGACATCTCAAAGCAATTTATTTCAACGAATAACAAACAAATATGTAATAAAATGAAAAGCATTATATATCTCTTTGCAAACTGTTGTGTTATGGCTGATATAAGTTAGTGCAATTAATTTTGAATGTCTCGCATTGTCGAAGTCTAGAAGTCTAGACGTGATCAGTCGACGATGTGTAATGATGCGTGATAGGTCTCTGATCTTGCTACACTAAACTTGTTCAGTCGTTCGTATGCCCTCGAAGGTCAACAAATCGAGTCTTAAACATCACAGCCTTTGTCAACTCAAACTACAATAGGAATCACATAAAAGGCATTTCATTTGTCAATTTTTTACTTGCTCTCATGATTTCAAATGGTCTCTTGCCTAGTTCTATTCTCATATTTTGTTTTAGATCATTAAATTTTCTTCCATAGTGGAAGGCGTGGTCGTTAATATATAAGTCGTCATTGTTATGGAACGATAAAAGTTAACAAGGGAAGTGCCTTCCAATTTTTCCACAAATAAGTCTCATCGATCTAATATATTCTAAAGGAAATCACGTCAAAACGTGGTACCTGCGAAGCGACGTCACTTAGCGGAAACGCTGGCGAAAAAGGACTAAATGATACAATAACGACAACACGATTGTTAACTGAAGTGTAATAGCATTTCAAATGTAATGATTGGAAATCGCTCAGATCGAGTGTAATAATTTAATATGCTAAATACGTTTTTATATCTATACTAATATTATAAAGAGGAAATTGTATTTTTGTATGTTTTTTTCACCTGATCTACTAATATCGTGATACTTTATTGAAAAACAATATTTACTACAATAAATCTACAATAAAATACTTACACCCGTATTCACAAACGATACTTGTTTTAGTAAAGTAAATATTATGCAAAGAACGCTATTTCTCTGTGCGTTCCTCATGGCAAGCCATCCCATTCATAAACAACACTCAAGCATTTCTTTACGAGATCTCAATGTGTTGAATACGGCCCTGTGATTGGTTAATTTGTTGCGGCATATTTCACTCTAGTATTTGACAATTGATATTACAGATGTTAACTAATAATATAACCTGTATGTATATGCCTGTATAATATTTTTCGTTTGTCGTTGCCTGTTTTATTTTTATTTATTTTTATTTTAGGTGTAGTGTTCATTGTTATTATTGTATTTGATTTATTGTTATTTTATTGACTAAATATTAATATTACGAGACAGTAGTATTAATAAATTGACTGATTTTTATAAGGTCTCCAGTAAACACCCGTAAATAAAATGGTAAATAATTTATTTCAATAAAGCTTACAACTGTCAATGCACTACATTAAATATTCTCATTAAGTCTCATTAAAATTTATTATTTATTGTAGAGAATACGTTATTCTAATAAATTACCAGAATACGTTATTCTAATAAATAATAAATTACCAGTAGATTCGGGTTAGGTGCTTTAGCTCTAGGGGGTAACTTTGGCTCAAAACAAAAAAAATCTGAACCAAGCAAATACTTGTGCAACCAACAAAAAACAAGCGCCACTAACACCATCTAACATCTCTAAAACGAACTTTTTTTGTTTACCTGCAAAGAAGCGGGAAATTAAAACTGTTTTTTTGTTTTGAGCCAAAGTTGGGTCCCTAGAGCTAAAGTAACCCGAATTTGCGGTACCTTTCATCTGCACCTTACATCAAGTGAGATCGCGGCCAAGCGCTGCCTTGATTTTATAAAAAAAAAAAAGATTTTACTAACAGTACAATATTATCTTTTGAAAATCTATTCTGCCTCCTAAATTCATCCGCGCTGTAGTAATCGAAAGTATTTTGACCCTATGCGTTTGTGAGCACTGTGAGACCTCATAGTATTGTTTGTGAATACGGGTGTTAGTCTACACTTCTACAGCATCCGTCGATAATGTAGCTTTCTATTAGTGAAAGAAGTTTTGAAATCAAATTTGTAGTTTCGGAGACCTACAGATAAGCTTGCAAACTTTTCTTTCTGTCATATTCGTGTGTCAATAACGTCGATAGAATGTAATAATAAAGTTAACGAAAACCCGATTAAACAAATGTGACCATATATAGGGACATATATATATACGATCAGCAGAGCCAAGACAAAAATCACGAATATATTATGTATTGTAGAAAGCTTCCCGTAACATTTAGTATTTGTTTCATTCCAATCGGTTCAGAAACGAAAAAAATATACAAAAAAAAATATAATCTTTTAACAATGTTCATTCTCGGTTCAAACGTTTTAAAATAAATCCTTAACTATTCAACTACCGGGTATAGATTTATGAACTGACATCTGACCTGGGACTAAGACCGACCCTAGGTCCGGTAACAACACGACTCAAAGTTGAAAGCAAATAGCTAATCAAAGCTCGCTGGGAACATTATTAATTGTGTTTTAACTAGAGCCGTTCGTCGTTTATTGTTGGCGAACAGAGGGTTGCAAGTCGCGTCTTGACGCGCGTTTTGTTAAAGAAATGCCGCATCATCGTCAGGGCGACTAGCGTCGTTTGCGAGATTAATTACTTATATCAGCGGCGTTAGACGATTTACTGAACAACTATGTCTTACCATTATAATTTACTTTCTGACTTGCTCAGGTGAGGTAGAGAAATATTATTAATTTATTTTTATTTTCAAATCAGACGAAAAATCCATACGTGGATTCAGATGTCATGAATATAAACGAAATATATTTGTAATATTGTGAGCAAATAAATATTCAACATAACAATGCAAACAAACAATGAAAAATTTTTGTAATTCATTTAAAATATTGAATTTCATTGAAATTGTAACATTTCTAAAAAATATTCAAATAAATATATTGGTTACGGACAAACCATTTTGCAGTGCTTAAAATATCACAAAATGGGAGAACTACGTATTACAAAGATTAATAAGTAAAGTACCTACTGGTAAAGTGGAAAGTCTTGTTAGAGATGGATTGTAAAAAATAAATATAAAACATTTTTCTTATCAGGAATCAGTGTTTTTGGGATTGTATAATATTTACATATTTTAAAAAGTATTTACGAGTATAACAGAAAATACGTGTAGGTATTCATAATTTTGGTTTAGTAGTGGTTTCGCATAATTTTGTTTCGTACGAATTGTGCGAAGAAGTGACTAAAATTAAATATAGGTTTACATAATCCAAATACATATGAGCTAAAACAACTACAAATGTGTACAGTGTAGACTAAGCCGTTCAAAGATTGAGACAAAAAAAAAATACCTTTTTCTTGTTAGTATATTCAAGGAATTGCTAATTTGCTAAGAAATTTATATTTCTTCTGACCTACTTGCTTATTGTACCTGTGCAACTGGTAAAATAATGATCGTAATTAAAAACTTAATAAAGATATGGACCGAGTGCAGAAAGCTGTTTTAATTGCCCTACTTTTTATCATATCACTCTTTATCGCTCTCCGAAGGCGCAAAAAAATATCATTAAATTCTCAATAAGTTCTATAAACAAACAAGTGTTATTAAAACAGGGCAGATGACGCCCGTGGCGGCGATTCACGTTGTAACGGCGCAAGTTGGCCACGCGACGACTCAACACAAAATAAATATTATGATGTTTGCAAAATGCTTTTTAACGTTTTGCAAAATGCTTTTAACCGACAAAATGTTAATTTATCGTTGTCATATTACATAAAAAGAGACCATTCGCTACTAGCATTGCCATCTAGCGGATGCAATATGCAATTTCATTGAACCATTACATAGTATGAATTGTTAGCCCTCTAGCGTAGGTTAGAGAAACTATCAGTGCAGTGCCATACAAAAAGTAAACCCATAGTTGATGATACTTTGGTGTTCTCCCTTACGGAGAAGACAAGTGGACCCCATCTACTGTGTCTTATCTTCAACAGCCGTCTAGTTTAAATATAGTTTAAGAAAATTTGTATATTAATTAAAAAAAAAAGTTTAAGAATAGAAATAGGAAATTTGTATCTGTTAATTGTGTGTTTTAGCTGTGTTAAGAATATATTTAAGAATAAACGTGTGTCAGCTTTTGTACTTGTTTCATTGAGTTATTTCGCTAATCAATAAGTGCTTCAGTAGCTGGCGCCCCGAGATTCGTGTTTTGCCGTTTGAGTTTTAGTCGGTGAGTAAGGGCATTGGCCATACAAGGACAGCCGTTACAATATAAATTTAAATATTCTTTTTTGAAAAATTTAATTATTACTTTTCAGTACCATACCAACCAATTAAATTATTACTTTTCCAATTTTTTACTTGTTATGCAATATTATAGTTATCAAACTTACATAAATAACATATTACATCATAAAAGGTATAATAATCATATAACAGTAATCTAAGAATTAACAGAGATCTGAAGAAAAAAACGGGTTGTTATAAGTTTGACGTGTATGTTTGTGTAACTGTTGAATCGTAGCTCCAAAACGAATGAACCGATTTTAATCCTATTTTTTGTTTGATAGCTGATATGATCGTGATGGTTCTTGAATGGTTCTTAGCTATAATTTATGACGATCGGTTCAGGCGTTTGAAGACCATCAGTCCATGTACGCAACCGTCGACTTCCCTATTGGAGACCAGCGGTCACGACAAAATCCGCGTTACGCGGATCAGGGGAGGGTTTTGGACGCTCGGCTATTAACCTATGCCGACAGCCAAGAGTGCAGGATATAAGCTAAATTACTTACCCTAGTTGACGTTGGGACCTTGTTCCTCGAACCCCGTCTGTCGCGCAGACGGCCCACGGCAGGGAAATAATATATACTCGTATATAATATAGGTAGGTAGGGAGTCGGGAATACAGGTTGGGAAATACCGTGATCCTCCAGGTAACTGTTGGGTTCCTGATGCAAAACTGCTCGTCACAAATTCACTCTCACAAATTCAAGGAAAACAAAAATCTCACGTTTCACACGGTTCACCAGTCTTTTCGAAGATATAAAGAGGATTAGTTAAAATATCGAGCTCAAACATTGCATCGGTTTCAAACAGTCCATTTCCTAGTTGACGAAAGAATTTCACTAAATTCCACAGGTTCGATTGATGTAAAATTTGGTATACTGTTACAGCAGTGCTATTTACACGACATAATAACTTTGATACGAGTATGATACTGCAGGATCAAGTGGACACTCAACTCCTCAGCAACTTACAGCAAATATAGCATGCTTAGGCTTAATAGAACGTCGAGGATAAGTTAATAATTTTACGTGAACATAGGTATAGTTTATGATTTAGGTTGTTCGTCTTTTATATGGTTCGTTAAAAATTAAATTTTATGTATTTCATGAACAATGAGATTGTTAACTTCTGGTGAAATATAACACCATACTTAAGAAGATACGTTTCGCGAGGCAAACTTTAAGTTTCCAGTATTCAATTGAATCAAATTAAACTGAAAATTATTTCAAGAAAGTTGTCGTCTTGAAATTAATTTATTCGTCGAAACTTACTAGGCAATTTCATTTTATAAACGGCGCTATACGAATTGTTCACAATATCATTGACGATAAAATGTTTCCAACTAATTATACCGCCTGCAGACAGTTGTTGGTAGTTATCAAAAGTGTTGGTGAAACGACTAGGGAACAATGAGACAGGAATCCATCGCACAGTACATTACATGTGTAGTGACTATACTATGTTTTCCTTTTTTTGTTATTAACTGTAATAAAGAGCTAGACTGTGTAGCTATCCTGACTTTGCCTTTACTGCGTTTAGGTACTGATTCTGGTGTTTAGGTACTAACCTCGTAATCTTGGTGGGGGTAGTGTCCTGGTGATCCCAATCAAGGTGGTATTTTTTTTTTATATCAATGTGTCTGACAGACAAATATCATTCGATGGAATGTCACTATAAATCAATAAAACACCGAGTGTTGCAGTGATGATATGAATTATCTAAAAGTAGAAAAACCAGGATATAATGGACTCAGCTGTTACTTATTTATACACATCAAAATACAACACACTATTCGTAGCTGTATTTTCATGCTGAACTCTTCTACAGGGGAGAACTGGCGATTTCACTATCACAGTTTAGCAGCATATTACAGCTTTTGTTATTTCTAATAGTTTCCCTAAAATCTCTTTTCATGTACCGTTTCGCCGCAATTTTCTTTTTACTTGTACCGATAACGGCATACCTGTGAAATTAGTAGTACCGTTGCCACCGTTTCTCGTATACTACGATCGAGACGAGAAGCATCGCTGTCGAGTGTCGAGTCTAGGGACAATAGATGGCTCGAACAATAACGACAGTTCCCAACTCAACGTTTTTTCCTATCGATTTTGCGCTCTAGAATTAAACGCGGGCTAGTTGGAAATTCATTGTTAAAAGACATTTAAAAGTCGCATTCTTACACAAGTTAATGGCATGCCATTGGAGTATGTTAATGCATTGGGACCTTTTATTACCTTCTGAACTTACGTGCAAGTCACTGCGGTTGGAAAGCAAGTTTATAAATATTCTTTGTCTCATCTTAGGCAATAAAACCAGTCGTAGGTGTAGCTTATTTTCGTATAGAGAAAACACTTTTCTCTATAGAAAACCCAATAATACACTGATCCTTTAGTAGGTTTAATAGTTAAAATTCATGTTTCATTAATAAATTCGTGTCAAAGAGTATTGAGACCAAGTTGAAGAAAACTCGATCTTTGAATAAACCAAATATTTTATTAATATTTATTAAATTTAAGTCAATAAAAGATTTGCCACCTTTTCTCGTCACTGAAATTTGAAAGGTTCTATAACTTTTGATTGGTTAGTTCCACCGTTTTCATACCAAACTTCAAGTGAAAATAAATAATAATTGACCAGAAAAAATTATAACTTTTTCGACAGAGTTTTTTAAAGAGAAGACATTTTTATTGTTTTTTTAAACCTCTGGAGGATCTTGAATAAAATAATTACAATAAGATCCACATGTTCAAATGTGGAATATCTTTTAAATAAATTAAGATGGCTCATTGTCAGTCGGGACTTTGGCTTTTAGATATTCCATAAAAAAGGATAATCTCGTAAGTTATTTGTTTTCGTAACATCTGTGGGCATGTGTAAATAAAATTGGATGTGAAAACTGGTTTCTGATTATAGTGAGGTCATTGTCAGTGTCATTGTATTGTATCATGTCATTGTTATTGTACGTCAAAGGCGTAATCAAAGCGTTTTCATTAATGTCGACATTTGCTAACGAGCTGATTACAGTTTGTGTAACCGGTAGCTAAGCACATAACACCATATAATCGATCCCAATCTAAATGTGTGTTAATTTAGTACCAAGTTCGATATGAGTAAAACATTTTAAATTCAATTTAAAAAATGCATTTTAAATGCACGTACATACTTCACAACAGTATATATACAGTCCTACGCTTGGAAGTTTTTTAAGGCTGCTAACTCCTTTAGCTACCTCTATCGAGAATTTTCGCAGAGGAAAAAGTTGAAGCTACTCACGAAGATTCCGCTTGTTAGTAATCAGAAAAAATTCCTTTGAGGGATCCTGGACTAAAGGGATATCAGCTAAATTATTCCCGGTGACAGGTGACTTTAAGTGACGGTTTACCCTACTTGACGTTGGTGAAAGAGGCGCTAAGCGCCTTAAACTTAACGTAAAAAAATTACTTGTATTTTTTTGTAAATATCAATTTTAATCTTCTTATAACAATTACCACCCGTAAAAATGCAGTCTATGAGGAATAACCCGTAAATGCTCTTCTCAATTATTTTGTAATAAAATAAATAAATAAAATATTCACGTTAAAAATTTCAACCCGTTTTTAACTTCCTATTTGTTTTACAAGTTGTTACTGTAATTTCCTATGTTCAGTGACAAGCAGACTGACTCAAACACGACAATTATTATTTGTTTGTTTAATATACTTGTCGTCCGAATGGCCGGCGTGAGAGTCTGTACTTATTTGTTTCTCACAATAATTAGGACGACATCGGGAGTATCACTGACATCTAATCTTATTGAAATCGACAGTCTATCACTACTACGATCGAAATAACAGTAGTTAACTCAAAGCCGAAGGAATGAAGTGCACGATCCCTCTAGGCCATGCGATTCCCCTTGGAGCGTGCTCTAGACTGCTGAGTGCCACCGCCCGCGCAGCACTCCCCACACACCCCCGAACCGATGCCAGACGTTTCGTTACACGCACAACCCTCAAATGCACGTGTTGCACCTCAAATAAAACACAATCATACCGACACGGCCTTCCTGACATACGCACGCCCTCGTGCGTTAATCTAAAAGAAAACATTACGTTACTCCACCCTCAATACACCCCATATTACTCATCACCAACATGTAAGAGCCTACATAGAGCAAAGTTCACTTTTCCAGAGCTTCAGAAATCCACAAACTCAATATGTATCTCGTAATGTCATAATCTACTATCTCTCAATGTCACACCGCCCCTTAACCCAGGATCTATTTCTCAATTTCGTATCGCCCCTTAAGTCTCTCAACTCAACATCACCCCGTAAATCTCTCAACTCTCAATATCGCCCCTTACTGCACCCACCACAGCTCCGCACCACCACCTGGGGACCAACACCCATATAGAGTGCGGCAGGCCAGGGGCTTGCGGCCAGTGACGGGAGTACAGCATTCGGCGTCACAACAACACAGCTCTCAAAACTCAACGCGTAACGCATGCCGCCTGGCTAACTCCGCGAGTTACCAGCGCGCACCGCTACCGTTTCCTCACAAGTTGCTCACCGCACGGCTAGCCCCGAGGGCTACCACTGCACACCTTCCTTTTCCCTCTCTGATTCTCTGATGACCAATCCCCTCTTTTGTCCGACACTTCACCCCCGACTAAATTCTTAAACTCTTGACTAGTAACCTTGCTCTATGTAATCACTCGCTAATAAAGTCTCATTAATGCATGCTTCCTGCCACTTCCCTTAACAAAGCCCGATCCTTAGAAGCGGTCATAACGGTCTATTTCTAATACCTACTTTAAATAAGTTTACAATCTAAGTGTTTTGATTGCGTTCACAAAAATCTCAAAAACACAATAATTATCACCAAACATAGAATTACACGGCTGTATTTCTACTGAATTATACTATGTCCATAAATCAAGTTAATATTGAAAGCTAAATGATTTGAATTGGAATTTGAGGTAAATCTTAAATTTTGGAGTAGGCTCTCGGTCCGATGCATTTCGCTTGCATTTTATTTCATAAAGATTCCTGAACCCTTTTATCTCTAGTACGAACAAGTCTTATATTTTGTAATTTGTGTTACAATTATTACAATTACTGTTTTATTTTACAAAAGCCTATCACAATAGAAACCGGTCTTGAATCACAATAACTCGAGTAAAGTAATTATTATCAAACCAACACAAACGCTTATTTTTAGTTTCTACGTACGGGTTCACTATTGTCTATACCACATTACATAGCGCTCTCTGCGACTACCACTTAAACACACTGTGACTGCCACCTTCACCAGCGACATCACAATTGCTACAGCATCCAGCTACACAACAGTCACTCTCCTAGCGACAAAAACATAATGTGATAAAGTCAATAGGTATCATACAAGACAATCACATCATACATTGTCCACGGGCTCTTGTTTTAATAGCTTCGAGTTATCGGAATCAGACGGCATCCAAATCCTATTTCGATTAATAAGTCCGTAGATTATTAATGTTTTTCTAACAAAAATGCTCTGAACTGTTACACACACCTGTTAATCCACTAAAATTGTTTATCTCAAATTCTCAACCACTTATCTAGCCCAAAACTGTAAATTTTAATGTTATTTAACATAGAAATTCGTTATTATTGTTATATTTTCACTACTGACATACTGACAATAACAACATAAACAACATAATTGAATTGAATTTGAAATATGGCTCAGACAGCTGATGACAGTGACACCTCACTCAATTATAGTCCAAAATTATAAAAAGTTGATCTACGTCAATCTATTTGATCCGTCAGTCAACCAGCCCACGGCGAACGCCACAGTACAATACTCTGCCTTGTTTGAAATTGAATGTTGGTACACTACATTGTAATAAAATCTTTGAATATTACTAACAACTGCCCCAGTGAAAGAAAGCAAATGTTAACTATCAATTAACCTTGTTATACCGCGACTTTACCTCAATGATTTTTTTCTTTTTAATATTACCATCATCTAATAAAATCATTTTACTATCACCAATAACGATTCACTACTACAATTCAACTAGGTACTACTACACTACAACCATAGAGTTACGTTACTGACTACAACTCACTATTCATTCACTGATTAAACTCTCTTATCTCTTATTAATAGACAAACGCTTCGTCTTACACGAAATATTGCAACCCCAAGTCGAAATAACAAAAAGACCTTACTTGCGTAACTGTGCGCTTTGCACAGTTTTTTTACCTCCTTTATGTTACAATACATATCCAGGGCCACTGCCCTTATAAAAGCAGCTGGGCAGTGAGGCTTCCACATGGCCCGCTCTTCACAGTGGCAGCGTTTCTTGAGACTTGTCACTTTTTGTTTCACTCGTATCGTATAACAACACTTTAACAATCTTTGACTTTAACATAGCTACCGTGAAGCGTAATATTGTCTTTTTGAAATTATTCAAACGAATATCACTTCCACAACTTCACTTATTGTCGAATTGCGTCGAACGTTAGCTAGCACGGTATACATTTTTTTTGTCACTTCGCCCGGACTTCGCGCCATTTTTTTGTTATGACGGCGCGGCACGGCAGCCATCTTGTCTTGTCATACGCATTGTATGTGTTGAGTCGACATGCGTAGTTTATTTTCAGTGCAATGTTCGTGGTATAGTTCCGGTTGCCGTCCCGGTTGCGGATCTTGTTTTCCATCTTTTCATCCATCATGGTGGGCTGTATCCCACTTCTGATGTCGTCCGAATGGCCGGCGTGAGAGTCTGTACTTATTTGTTTCTCACAATAATTAGGACGACATCGGGAGTATCACTGACATCTAATCTTATTGAAATCGACAGTCTATCACTACTACGATCGAAATAACAGTAGTTAACTCAAAGCCGAAGGAATGAAGTGCACGATCCCTCTAGGCCATGCGATTCCCCTTGGAGCGTGCTCTAGACTGCTGAGTGCCACCGCCCGCGCAGCACTCCCCACACACCCCCGAACCGATGCCAGACGTTTCGTTACACGCACAACCCTCAAATGCACGTGTTGCACCTCAAATAAAACACAATCATACCGACATACTTAATATATCTAAATGTCGGAATATGTAAATTCCTACACGAATATTTTTGAAGTCATTGCTCTTATATTTTGTAGCGGGCACCAGGGTAAAGGCAGTGCCTATAGAGTAGAGGCCAGGGCTTTACTGCTCTATACACCGCTATAAAACGTGAGATTTTAGCCTTAAATGACGTTAGATTAAAGAGCAGATCGCTTGTTTAATGAACCAGTAAATGGAAGTCAGAATGAAGTGACGTCGCACAAGAGTCGCACACTAAATATCAGAGTGCATAACATTTCTAAAAGCCAACAAAGCAGCGCAACACACGGCGCCGAACAAAGTGGGTCGAGCACAAAGCGCAGTCACGTCGGCACAAAGGCACGCACCTCTACAACCGATTGCGGTGTACTGCGAACTGCCATTGATACGAGTATCGACTCTATTTTTACAGCTTTGTTTTCAAACTTCTCTGCCACCGGGGCTTCGGTAAGATTGTGCTCATCGGATGCCGGTCTGATCTGCACCTTTTAATTTAATACCTGGATTGGAAATATCATTACAATAATAATCTATACCAATATATAAAGCTGAAGAGTTTGTTTGTTTTATTTGTATGCCTAATCTCAGGAGCTACTGGTTCGAATTGAAAAATTATTTTTGTTGTTGGATAGTCCATTTATCGAAGAAGGCTTTAGGCTATATAACATTTTGAACGCGGACGAAGTCGCGGGTACCAGCTAGTATGAGATATAACGCTATTTGAAGAATAGCAAAACAACGAAGTAGAAATTTGTGCATCCCAGTGTCAAGTAATAGATAGATTTCTGTGAGCATAATTATCATGTGTGGATAAGAATGATTTTTACATAACTAACATTGAAGAATAAAAAAGTTCATCTGATTGTCCGAAAAGATAAGCAAGCTTCAAAGACCATATCATTATCACAGTGGCATAAAGGGATTCCTGTGCAGTGCAGTAAATTCAAACACTTTGAAATAGAATCTTTGAACAAGCGCAGAACTGTTAAAATATTGACATGAAATTGTAGACTCAGAATAGTTTCCAAAGCAGTACCTATTTATTTAAATCGCTTTAATAATTCAAAGTTGTCTGGAATTGAGAGACAAGTTATAACGGAACAACCCCAATCTGAAATCTTGAACTAAAATGTGTCAAAATTCAAGATTAGTTTGCTGGTTTAAATAAATTTCTTCAATTTACAAGCTTGCCTTAATCTATTATTAAAATATAGCCAACATAATTTTGTGCTTGATTTTAATTGCTATGAATTTACAATTTTTTTAATCCATTTATAAATGGATTAAGATTAAGTGCCTTTTAACTTAGTACCAGTTAGATTAAATCTCATTTACCAGCTTTAGCTTGTATTCTATTTTTATTAAGTGCTCCATTAAAAAGATACTTAGAAATAAATGTTGACTTTAGTTAGGAGTCCCCTTGAAAAGGCGATACCGTACTTAGAATATATTTATTTTATCTAGGACTCGGCACTCGTCTATCGTAATTTTACTTCCATTGTATTAGGAGCACCAAAATCGTCTCTCAGCTCAAATTTTCAAACATTTGAAAGTTTAATACTTTGTAATAATGGTAGGTAATGATTATTTAAATTGTGCCTCGTTAAATTTCATCAGATAATGGAGCGTTGTTCAAAATAATGCCATGCCACGCATCCGAAAATGGCCGGCCTTTCAGTATAATGCGAATTTCAGGGCCCAATAATTTTTTTTCAATTTCAATTCAAAAATTGTATCATACAAATTTTATTTTTATATTTAATTTTTTAATTTAATAAAAGTTTTTACAGTGATTGCAAATTCAGTTTAAGAAATATATTAAGGAGGTACTTATATATTATGATTTAGAGAAAGTTAGGCAGACAGGAGTATGGTCCACTAGTTGGTGTCTGCTGTTGCCTATTATATTAACAGCTGATCAGAGATTGATCAGGGAAAATGTTGTCAGATGTTTGTCTGTCGATCTTAACATAAAAAAAGAAAAAGTACACGCATTTGTGAAAGATGAATGACAATTAAAAAGCGTACATATTGCATGACGATTGACAATGACGTGTCATGTCGATTCCTAACTAACGAGCGAGTCGTTCGCGTGGCGAAATACGTAATTGACAACGCCCGCATAACCGCCTCCCAGTTCCAATGCATCGTCAGTTTCATACAACACGATGCACCGTCAATTCTGTCATCGAGTGTTTGACCAGCTCTCGAACTGGATTCCTGTTAGAACGGACGGTTAATAACAGCCGAGTGTTCATTACATTCGGTCTCATTCATTTTGATACCGTGAAGTTTGTCACTGGACTGGTTTGCATATAACAGTCCAGTGGCAAACTTCACTTTGCTCAACTAACACTTGACAAACTCCTTAGCTCTTTGTTCAAGTAGTAGGAGATTCTTCACTCGTACTGTGTTTGTGTTGTACCGTGTAAGCTTTCGCTTGCAGCCTAGTGCAACGATTCTCAAACTTACTGATGTACGTTTGTTACTCTTTTACACAAAAATGGCGAAAACCAAACAAATAAACTAACTTAACTTCAGTTTTATTATATTAGTACAGTTATACGGATTTCTGGATTTCGTAAAAACATTGTTGGCAACAACACTACAACAACGTTCAGACCAATTTAATGTAGGATGTAGACTTAAGTTCCAAAAAAGGTACAGACTTGATCTGTAAAGTTGTAATTACGTTAAAGCAATATTTTTTTAAATTGTACTTAATTGTATTTTGTAGTTAGTAACTTGATTAAGTTCAAATCATTAAGTTCATGTAAAATATTATTAGCTTTAAAAAGCTTTAAAACTGTTAAAATTATAAATAAAATAAACTAAAACTGAATATTTAATATGAAAATTTATTTTGCTATCTACTATTCCAGCAACACCTTCCTCAAAGGATTATAAGACTTATTTGAGATAGATAGTGTACGAGTATGTATAGAATATTTTGCAAGCATTCACTTCACAAGAGCGAAGGTAGATACGTGTGTTTTAATTAATTCCCGCGTAATTCCGTTTCCGACCTTTGCGAGTGCTCTCCGCTGGAATTATTTACGCTGTAGTGGAAATAGTAACGCGCGGTAACACCGGAGCATTAGTTAATTTAGTCGTGCGGTACTTTTAAATTCGAACAACTAATAACGGGTAACATCGCGTTCCATAAATTAGCGGAGGCTGTATGGGTCGGGCCCTTATTGGCTTATTTTTCCTCTTGACTTCGAAATAAGTTAGATATTTTTGTTTAAATGTATTGTATCTCCCTATTCGCTAGTAGGGTCAACGGATTAAAATAGATTATAATGGATATAATGTGTATGTACCGATAACATATATTTTTCGTTTTCAATGTAATTTAACAATATAAAAATTTATTAAGTTTAAATTTACATAAGTTAAAGGCTTTGTAGTTTAATATTATTTTAAATTTAGACATCGTTAATATCCCATCGTGTGTTCATGCAATGCTTTTACGATAATGGCTTTGCATTTTTAAAGAAAAAAAATATCTTAGTGTGTACAGGAATCCTCATCGAATGAAACGTCACGGCGACGAAACGAAGGTAGCGAACGTGGCGATGGATTAGAACTACTGTACACAAGTACTAAATGTAAGTAGAATCTACCCACAGATCCGGCCCCGGCTCAAAGTTGACACGTTTCCGATCTGCATGCAAATTACGGCGTCCTCTCGCACAGACCATTACCTATCTTATCTGCGCGCGTTAAGGCACCGTTTGCTGTGGACCCGAATTGACCAAGTTATATTTCAAGGCAGACCCATGTCATAACCTGACAGATGTTGAGTTTGAACAGAACTGCTATTTTGTTTTATGCGTTGGATTTGTGTACCGTTATGACTGTGTATTACAACCACATGCTGTTCGCAATATCTCCAAGAAATCGGTGAAATGCTGACAAGCTGATTACAAAATGTTACATAAAGGGTCGTATCATGTATTTCAACTTCGTGAAGTAGTCTGAGTCTACTGTGTATAGTGTGTATGACAGGTGACAAGAATTGTGCGGAAAATATTTTGTTTTGATTTGGCACTAAAATATTATATACTACTTAGCTAGTGCCCATGACTTCGTCCCGAACTAATTTTAATCCGGTTTTGGAAAAAGGGTTATGGATAAAGGGATAAACGGGATTATATTGTATAAAAATTTAATTCTGGGCGAAGCCGGGAGCGGGTCACTATAGTCTATACTGAAAATATATTATATAAAAAAAACAGACGTTTCTTTTTATAATATTAGTATATTTTTGTACTTTTGTTTGTTATGAATAACCTCAAAAACTACTGGACTGATTTTAAAAATTATATCACATGTAGAGTAACATAGGCTACATTATACAAAGTTAAACACACGAAGATAGGTGCAACAGCTAGTGGTTAATAAATCATTACCGGAAACTGTTTTTTTTTTAAATAAAATAATAGTTTAAAAATAACTCAACTTTATGTATGCTACCATTGATATTGTTTGATTTAAATACAAAGGATTGGGACATGAATTTTAATTACATTTTACATTTATTTCCTATAAAGATTTTTAAGCCGGAAGCGTTGTTTCATTTTAAAGCGGATTCCAATTGACGATATTCTCAATGTAAAGTTTATAATATATTCACAAAAATATTCTATATTTTTTTTTTATTTTTATTTAATGCTAAATAAAAATCATACTTGTTTGTACATTCTTTAATAATAATAATAATAATAGTAATAATAATAAAGCCTTTATTTATCCAAAACTTATCTTACAATTACATTTTTTTTTCTTTTTTTTTTCTTATTAAATAGTATAACTAATTAAACAGCACTAGTAATGTAATTACATAATGTAATTACAGGCCTTGTACATTCTTTACTAATCTATTATTAACTATACTAAAGAGTTTAGTAGGAGCTTTAGTACATTTTCCAGTTATGACGTCATCAATTATTTTTACTACTAAACTGGTAAAATTTTGACCCCCCGTTTGCATCGGTTTGCATCTTTGCAACCAATGCATCTTTGGTTTGCATCTTTGCAACGTTTGCATCTTGGCTCGGAAACGAAAAAAGAACGCTAAGAGAAAGCTTGGTGATTGGTTGTTGTAACGTCAAAATAAAATTTTCACCAATCACAAAGTTTTTTCTTAGCATAACGTAACATAGCGTAGTGTAGCGTAGCGTAACGTAGCGTAGCATGAATACGGGCCAAGGTATTGGTAAGTGATTGGGAAATGGTCTCTGGCATCCTTACTCACTCACCGAAACACAACAGCACTTATGCTATTATTTCACGGTGGTCTGAAACACAGTGTGACCTGCCACTATTAAATAATGATGATCATAATGATAGTTAGCCTCCCACCTATTGTACAGAACACTACAGTAGCGCGTAGAAAGTTGTACAATTGTAGCGTATGAACTTTTCAGCCAACCTAATACTTTTTTCCCCAGCTAGTTTGCTAAAATGAAGAAAGTGTTTCATAATAATCGGCGAGGGATTCAACTCCGCACCTGTGCGGTCTGTAGTTCGGACCAACTTTGCACCACCTTCACTTAATAAGTAAATTTACAACTTTATTTGCTTTCAGACACTTTTTTTCATATTGGGATGCAAATTGTAGGTTCCCATTGTGTATTGTAGTTTTATTTGAAAAGAGGAAGGCATATAAGATATACGCTATACGTTTATTTGCATCGATGATCATACATTAAGCGTGTCCGACAGTTCCAATCCGTTTTGCATGAATATTAATATAAAAATGATACATTAGTGCCGTCCGTATATCACTCGCCAAACAATTTATGTAGCACTCTCTCGTTCATACAAACTGATATTATGGATTAATTTTTATGCCGATTTATTTCATATTTGCTGCAAGCAATGGTAGGCATTTCAACTCGTCAGAACTGTCCAAGAGAAGATCTTTAATTTAATTATCTAAATTATAGCTAAAGTTGTATCTAAGTCTGGACAGAGATTTATTAAAGCAAGATACACTTAATATAAAATCGGTCTTGGATTCTACAGAAAGTTGACATCATACAATCTGTGGACAAGAGAGCCAAGCTCAATCTTTTGTTAGAAAAAGTAACAATAACAAGGCTTCAGACATTCATTAACAAGTTAATTTGAGTGGTTATTTGGTTCTACCAGATGGCAGAGAATTGGAACAATTATTTATCAGACCACTGAGTCTTTTATCCGACACAAGTATAACAAAAGATACCTATAGACTTTTCTATACTAAAGAAAGCAGCCTTAAGGCTAAACTTTTAAGTCAATTTTGCTACATACTTATACACTTGTTGAAGAGAGGTCAACAAATGTTATTCAAAATTACGTGAAAATATTTTGTACGGCGCCATCTATTGTAAATTTGTAGTCTAAGTTGAAATATAGCTCCAATGTCTGGTACCAAGTATAATAATAAAAAAATATTTAAAAAAAAAAAAAAACAATTCCAATACATTTTTTACGTGAACTTTCCACGTGTATCCTTAACTTCTTTCCTAATCCTTACATATTATAAAACAAAATCCTCCGCCGCGTCTATCTATCTGTTTGCGATAAACTCAAAAACTACACCGATTTTTATGTTGTTTTCACCAATGGATAGAGTGGTTCTCGAGGAAGGTTTTAGTATACAATTTACAAAGTTACGCGGGCGAAGTCGCAGGCAGCAGTAAGTATTAAATAAATGAGAACTCACAAAGCGCTTGACATCTTTCAAAATTATAAGGTGGCGCCTTTTTTCGTCCGCTTTTTTCATACTTTTATGTTAGTTATCCTGTTTCGCTTGGGGACCGCTTGATGTATGAGTAAGGGGTTGTATGAATTAGGATAAGAGAAAACGAAGGCCATTTACTTAAAGTTATACGCATTATAAGCTCCTTTAATGTGAATTAATGTCAAAGTGGACTGCTAGAGAATTACATATGTTATAAGTATATTTGAATTGTTTATTTTATTGTAAACTAGCCGTGCTCGCAATTTCGTACTCTCAGTTTTTGTACGCTTTGTATTTCAGTATTCGTTATAACATTTTTTTTATAAACCGATTGGAATGAAACAAACACTAACAATACATAAGTGAAAACCGCATTAACGGTTAGGCCGTTTCTGAAAGAAGCGTGCACAAACGTACAGACAAACAAAGAAAAATTCTAAAAACTATTTTTTGGCCTCGGTAGCATAAGTAGGTATAACGTTTACAATTTTTTTTATATATATATTCAATATACAGACTCGGCTCGTTTACGATTTTATTATTATAGAATACAATAGCATGTGTGCTCTTATTTTACGGTGGCTCTTATTTGTAATGGGGTGGCTACTGGCGAGTCGCCCAAAGCAGTGACTTAGGTTACCGTTACTAACATAGTGCAAACAATAATAAATGAAAATTATAATTAACCTATACATATTTATTTGGGTAAC
The DNA here is from genome assembly GCA_945859745.1 of Synanthedon formicaeformis. Lineage (NCBI taxonomy): Eukaryota > Metazoa > Arthropoda > Insecta > Lepidoptera > Sesiidae > Synanthedon > Synanthedon formicaeformis. The sequence goes on along the minus strand of OX243968.1, from coordinate 254,356 downwards.
ATTTGGCTAATGGCAGTCGAATGTTTTATGCTAGCGAAATAATTATCAAAAGTGGTCACAGTGAGCGCGAACAGAGCCTGTTACAGTGTTATAAATTAACTTCACAATTAGATTAAATTTTCGCCAAACCAACTCACTCTCGAATTTATTTCATAGCTTTTTAAAAAATATTTATTATTCCTACAACGGTCTCGCGGTAGAGATGAATTGCGTGACACTTAATAAACTGAAATTACTATAAGTTAATGCAATCATGAGGAACAAAGCAAAATGGTATTAATACTATTTCGACAGAACTTGAACATAAACTAAAAAAAACTATTTCTTGATGTCCGCAGACAATCTGATGGTCTACTGGATGGTAGGTGGCTACCTACAGGTGCTGTAAGTGCGTGACTATAGTTAGGATTTAGGATAAATGGATTGGGAAGAGATAGGAAATAATAAAGCATTAATTAATAATGGGGCTCACCCATCAAAATAAACTATAAATACGACCACTGAGAAATAAAATAGAATTCCATTATTTTTTGTAACAAAGAATCTATTCACAAATACACGAAAAATGGCTACTGCACTCTTTCGTCTTTAGATAATTATGATGACTAAATTTATTTTTATTTTTAACTAAGGGTAAGATGTATAATATTAATTGAATGTTGCCTATGAAATAAATTATAAAATTAAACAAAAAAAAAACTAAATTTATTTTATATATGTTGGTGTAACAGTTCGTTATATTCATATTTTTTTAAAAGTACTCGTACCTAATCTTGAGTTCTAAGAATCCGATCCTATTGAACAATTTCAAATTAACAGCGAATTTTGGAGATATTCTTTCAATCCTTCAATTAAAGAGTATTATTCTATTTGAATTTTCAGTGCGGCAATCTCTGCGTCTGCGAAGTGTTTCACAAAACACTCAACAATACATATTCCGACCTCTGCGTAATATTTAGTTCAGGCATCAATTTTTTCCACTTAACCTCCCCTCGCGGAGTGAGTCGCGAGAGTAAGGTTCACGCGGAAGTTATCTGACTATGGGCGTATACAGCAGTTACTTACAATTCGTTCTGTAACAGTCTCTCTCTCTCCTCGTTATTTATGTATCCTGTACAGTATAAATTCAGGGTAAGTGGTATTTGTGAGGGAGCGCTTCAGGGCAACGAGACGAATCAAGTTTTATGACGATTTACTTTGATAATTGTGAAAGGAAGATGTTTGGCTCAAAACAACCTCAATATTTTTTTTCTCACTCTCCTTATTATTTCTATTAAAAATCAGTATTAAAATTATTATTAAAAATCAAATACGTTCTACTCGAAATATTGTATATTGTATGTTATTGTATTATGTTTATGTTATACTCGTAAGAATTTCTTTAAGAGAAAATATTTATGTTTGTTAACTTAGAATTTCAGGGATGATCTATGTAGATTGTGCTATTTTTGGTAGGTTGTTAACAAACATACTTGAGAACAACTACGTATAGAAATACAAAGGGTCGGTTAGAAAATCTTCAAAAACTTCAAAAGTACCTGACCTAGCTTTTATGAAATAAAGACTAAATTAAAGCTAAACTAAATAAATTTTAGTTTTATTTAAGCACATATGAAAAATTCTTTAATTTAGTTTTTATTTCATAAAGCTAAATCAGGTACTTTTGAAGATATTGAAGATTTTCTAACCGACCCTTTTCCTTTGCGGTCCAGTGTATATTTAAAAAGAATAACATCTATCTATACCATTATGGTTTTGCAATAAATGATTGAATTGAATTGATACAAACATGGTTTTGGTTGATTTTCTAACTGAATACCTCTTATTATTGGATAACTAGTTATCATAAGATTTCCGTAGAAACGGTTTTGATACTTCTTACCATTTATAATATAACAGAATAATTGGTTTAGTTAGAAGAAAGTAAATTTAAGGCGAACGAACCTCATAAAACATCTTAATTAATACAGCGAAAAATCTTCTTTAAATACTGATTCCAATAACGAAAGTATTTTAGTGATTTAAGGCGTTAAAAAGGTAACAGACAGACAGAGAGAGCTGCTTTCACATTTATAATATTAAGTATGGATATAGACTGATTGTTTATCATTAAATATATCATCAATACTAATAATAAATCTGTAAGTGTAGGTATTGTATGTATGTATGTTCCTCCATAAATCTTAAACCAATTAACTGATTTTCATGAAACTTGGTAGATAAACATTTAGACGTACAGGGCACAGGATAGGCTACTTTTTTCTTTTGTAACGCGGACGAAGTCGCGGACGCCAGCTAGTAATGAATATAAAAGGTTGAAGTTGAAACAATACGAGCTACGTGACCCCCAAGCGGAACGTTTATTAAAAGATCCTACTGTGTCTTATATAATTAAATCCAAAGATACTACGCAATGTACACATTCACTTAACAATTATTTACATCCGAGAGAAGACAAGCGTACGAGTTTTACAAAACCGACTTAGCAAACAGAGGGAATCAACAGACATACATATCTTCCCGCTCGGGCTTTTTATTAAATTGCTTCTCGCAGAGCCTCTCCTCAATTCTGCCTGCTTCCCTTTCATCTAATTCACTCGACATTTGATTTTGCTTTAATCACGCTATACGTGAATCCTTAAGACATACATACATACATACATACATACATACATACATACATACATACATACATACATACATACATACATACATACATACATACATACATACATACATACATACATACATACATACATACATACATACATACATACATACATACATACATACATACATACATACATACATACATACATACATACATACATACATACATACATACATACATACATACATACATACATACATACATACATACATACATACATACATACATACATACATACATACATACATACATACATACATACATACATACATACATACATACATACATACATACATACATACATACATACATACATACATACATACATACATACATATATACATACAGAAAAAAATCTACAAATCGTGAATTTAGTTTCAGTATCATGTATAGAGCCTATAAACACGATATCTCTGAAAACAAACTAACTTACTCCATGACCAACCCTTACAGATTTATTATTAGTATTGATATTGATGATGATAGCCTATACGAGTATGTTCCTAGCTGAAAATATAGTTTCCCAACAGTGAAAGAATTTTTCAAATCGGTCCAGTAGTTCGGTCAAAACAAACAAATAAACAAACAATCAAATCTTTCCTCTTTTTAATAGTGATTAGTTTTGATTAGTGAAAACTGCTTAGAAATCGGTTTTTTTAATTTTTGAGATCATACATTGTTGACGACTTTATAAAATATATAGAAGATTATACTCAGAATTAACAATAAAAAATGAATAAGTATCACTAAAATCCATACTCGTAACATAACACATTGTGTCGTCTTTCTGAATTCGTTCTGAGAGCATATCATGAATATTATATTTGAGAAAAATTTAAGGCTTTTTCACGCGTCTAAGTCGCTTTTGTTGTCCAAATTATCTTATATTCTATCTGTAAATTGGTTTAGCAGCTTGACTGTCAATCATAGTCTTAGAGATATCTCCTGTTACAAGAAAAAAAAACTCAGAATTCCGACTAGAATATACGAGTATATAATAATATATGCCTTAATTAAAATTCAATGATAAATATACAAAAGGTGATGCATCACATATGAAAACACATTGAAATAATATAATAAGATCCCCAAAAATACAGATGTCAAAGGAGAATTAATCTTGCCGAGATCAGTCTTCCACGCATAAGAAAAAAAATGCCTTATACTTAGACATATCCCGCATGCGAACATGTCCCGCGTAGCAACAAGCCTTCCGGCGGTACATGACAAAGCAAATATGGAAAACCGGAAATTCCGCCTCCGATCGCTCAACAATAATCTGTCATTACGGTACCGGAATACTAACTATAAATTATTACTTGCTTATTCTGTATTATTTCACCGAAGAACTGATTTAAAATTTAATTAATTTCCAAATCATTAATATACATAACTAGCGACCCGCTCCCGGCTTCGCCCTCGTCCGATCGCTACCAAACTTCACAGAATTACCCGCTGGAGTAATCTGATTTTCTAAAAGTTTCATCAAAATCGGTTTAGCGGTTTTGGAGTAAATAGGGAACAAACATACATACCCACACACATCGCCTTTTATATACAATATGATGATTAATTTTGCTAAATTATAATTATATTCTCAATTATTATATTATATTGATAAACCACAAGTTCCATGACGTGAAAGCGATAAAATCAACATTTATACAAAAGCTCGGCGTGTTAGTACTTGACCGACTATTCCAGTGAGTCTGCGTAAATCGCAATACCGATGAAGACTTATCTTGTCGATAATTCATCTTCAAGAATTCGTGATGAACCAATTAGCCGGTCTAAATATTTTTATAGTAAAAAGTTAGGTAAGTGCAGACAATAAGTTCAGAAAAATTAAGAAAAATAGTTCAAAAATTTAAAAAAAAATTCTTCTCTGAAGTTTCGAAGATTAGTGCGGTGACATACCTGACAGACATAAAGTCATCAGAATGTAGTAATTTGGAATTTTAAATACATACAAATATTGTAGAAATACGTAAAGACAATAACATAGTGCTCGTACAATACCTTTTTCTGTTATGCTTGCCAACCGATTTTTTTTTAGTTTATTAAATATGGATGAGCTTTAAGTTTCAAAGTTAAAGCTTGGTGTGTTATCAATAAAAAAAATATTGAATTTTTTTTCTCCACTTACGAAACTAGTCTTCCACTTATCTGAAATGGATTCGCGGTGTTTTTATATGTAAAAAAATGAACACAAGTTGCAAGAAAGTTTGCAAATACAAGTTGGAGCGAGGAGTCAATCCAACTTGGATTTGCAGCGTTCGAGAAACTGCGAAGTTTGTTCTCGACCAGTAACGACTTATGATATAGAAGTGGTGGTCCCCAACTATTCCTCTTATACCGGGAGCTTATGTAAGTGGGTCGCTCTTCATGGCCCACAGACTTTATCTACGCGTAAGTAAGTGAGACCGGTGGCTTACAAATGCACACTCACACTTGAACATATTATACCTTATTCATTTAAACGAGCTTATAGAGTGATAAAGCGTTCGGCTGTGATTGGTGGAGATAACAGACAATGTGAGTGTACACAATACATGTACTTTTTAGTCTGTCTGTTCGTGGAACTCTCACCTGTTATTATACTGCGTTTTTTAATTTTAATTCGTATTATTGTTATTTTAAGGTTTGAATTTCCTTTAACTAACGTTTAACGTATATTAACTAACGTATATTTTTCATTTTATGATTATATCAGGAACCAAAATGTCTGTTATCTTAATTAATAAATAATTCACAACTTAATAGCTAGAATAGTTCATACAAAATAAAAAGTGTAGGGTTGTGGGTAAGTAAGTAGGTATTACTATAATATTTTATTATAATTTACAAAGCTAAAAGTAGTGTAGAATGAACGTTCACCTACTATTGTATACGCCCACTCAAGATTTGCTGTCTTTGTCTTTTATATGGAATTGAGCGAAAGAGAAAGCGCTATATCAGCTCGTTTAAATGAATAAGGTTTAGGTATCTATGGTTATTTATTAAGTTTTTGTTACGTTTTGTGGTGTAACTAGGATGTTAGAGTTATCACTCATGCGAGTGAAGCTTTAAATGAAATATATAAAATTTCTTTTGATTTATATTTTTATATTAATTGTGATATAAATATTATGTATGTTCGAGGCTAATATCAACCCTGAAAACTTTATATGTATAGCACAACGTATTTAAAGAATCCTTATCTTAAGTGTATAACATTGATTTTTATTTTGATATAAAAGCATCCTTAATGGAACCGTCCTTGTCCAAGTGATATTTACAGACGCCGACAGTTATAAAAAGAAATGAAGATTATTTTCCAGGAGGCTGTCTATCAAGTAAACCGTTGTTTGTTTTGTAACTAAATGTTTTAGAGAATTATATAGGGCACTTATCATATTATACGCCCGTTTAATTCGTTTTTCGACAATGTTAGACATTAGACAATTTAAATAGCTTTCAATTTAAATAGCCTATCTGATATTTTTTTATAGTTTAGCATAAAAAAGGACATAAAATAATGATCTAAAATTGTCGTAACTATAAAAACATATAAATATTTAGGATTTACAGCCCTCAGCTAAGTACTGTTTATTATTGTAACGGCCCAAGATGGGAGTTCATCTTTTAAAGGTTCAAACTTAGGACTTTTGAGCCAGAGGGCGAACACTTGACATAAACAACAGCTTTCTCAATTAAAAATGTTGTTTAATTAAAATTTATGTTTTATGCATGAAGTAACGCTTTTTGCACATACTGTAATGTGTGTGTGCTTATCATGGACCATCCATGTTATCAATCAATACTTACTAATAATAAATCTGTAAAGGTTGGTCATGGAGTAAGTTACTTTGTTTTCAGAGATATCATGTTTATAGGCTCTATACATGATACTGAAACTAAATTGACCATTTTTACAATATTTTTCTGTATGTATGTATGTTCGTCCATAACTCTTAAACGAATTAACTGATTGTCATGAAACTTGCTTGATAAACATTTAGACATACAGGACACAGGATAGGCTACTTTTTTTTTCAACGCTGACGAAGTCGCCGGCACCAAACTAGTTTTAAATATTTGCACTTATTACGGAAATAATATTACAAAACATAATACCCTACAAAGAACTTAAAAAGGAAGCAAGCATGTTATATTTTATCCACAAAATGTTACTGTATGCATACCTTAGGCAAACTAACAAGTCAGTGCCGCATGTAAATTGTTTACATCGGCAAATATTTAGTAACCGCGTTTGCTTTTCATATTGGTAGGAAGGCAAATAATCTGTGCGCGCACTGAGCGCGGGTACGCACTGAGCTGGCTTCCATATCTCATCTCATTTCTGACTAACAACAAATATTTTTGTTTAAAAATAAAAAGATTTATTTTTCACGCCGCCGTAAGCCATCAACGACTCAATTTTCTCTATTCTGTTATGTAATTGAGTCTGAACCGTTTGAATATTCAGCCGTAAATGACAGACGTTTCGCTCGAGGCTTTTATCCACACAAGAAAGTTTAATATAAGTATTTATTTTAGAAGGGTGCTGTATTTTTATTTACATAGACTATACTAATATTATTAGGAGAAAAGATTTAATTGTTTGTTTGTTTGTTTGCATTGAATAGGCTCCGAAACTAATGGACCGATTTGAAAAATTCTTTCACTTTTGGGAAACTATATTATTAGAGATATATTTCATAGCGAAATCGCGTGCAACAGCTAGTATAAAAAATAAATAAACGAGGAAGGTTTTTAGCTGAAAAAAATTGCAGGTAGGATTTTTAAAAAAGTTGCAGTTTTTAAGGATAAGTACGTTAAAGTGTACATTATCCAACGACGCATTACCGTATTAAAGATATACATATTATTAATTTAGGACATGGTTTACTTTTATCCCAAATTCACACACGAATAACATAATATGTGCCACATATATTTACATTATATTATAGCTTCAAGTTATCTTTTCAATTAGGAATATTTCCATAGCATTAAAGCAAAAAAAAAAATTATCAGTCCTGGAAAAAAGGTGTAACTCCCAAATTCCGTTCCCTTTGTACGTTTGCTGGAGGGCAAGCAGTGTGTTAACATTAGCTTTATACGAAGCGCTATGTAATCCATTTATTAAATTACTTTTACTTGTATGAATAAATGAATGCAAAATAATATATTCACCGTCTCAGAGCTGCCAAGGAGAGGCCGTCCGCTGTTTTGCTTATTAGCATTATTTACCTATACAACTAACTGAAGACTACTCTAAAAGATCCAATAGAAAATTATCTCTTTTGTCTCCTACTTCGAAACTTGTGTATGTTACTATTACTAAAAAAAGTAGCCTGTCCTGTGTCCTGTACCTACGTCTAAATTTTTATCTATCAAGTTTCATGAAAATCTGTTATGAAAATAAGAGTTATGGAGGAACAAACATACAATACCTACACTTACAAATTTATTATTAGTATTGACATCCAGACAGTCCAGTGAAACCTACCACTAAAATTAAGGTAATCAAAGTTCTTCAGAAATCAAAACTCTTTTAAGGCTAATTTAAATTTTTGATTCAGTCCAGCATTGGAATCCTGCCTACATTATTTAGATCAGACTTGCAATTATTGATTTTCTAGACCACTTGTTTCTCTCAAAAATGAGTATCTGGTGATTTGAAAAACAAAGGTTTTTATAGACGCCGATGGGGTGGATGAGGCAGGCACTTTCCTTTTTTAATATTTTTGGAATTGTTTAAGGGACTTCGGTTCATTTAAGTGTATTTGTTACTGTAATGATTATAAAATTATTAATGTCAATTTAGAGTCGACCTTAAATTTGATGAAAAAAATAGAAAAATACTGAAAACTCTATGGGATTTTAGAAAATCTCTCATTGAGCACACAGAACTATACAAAAACTATTTGAGATAATAATAATTTAGCTCATTTGCTTCTCAAACCTAGAGACACTGATTTTTAAAAAGATCGTGTAGTCATATCTACAAAATGAACCTAACTACTGGACTGATCTTAACGGTATCATAGCCAATGCAACCAATTTTTGTTATACATATACTGTATCATCTATGGAACCCATGTGAAAAACAGATACCAATAATAATACAAGTAATCTACCCTTTATTATCATGAATAAATGTTCTTATCTATATAAATAACTATTAATATAAATGAATTGACCCGTTAAATGTTCCAAAACAGTGGCGCAAATGCCCGGGCTACCTGTTAAATAAGTAAACAACGAGACCCTACAGTTACTGAGAGGCCAAACAGCGGTTAATATCAAAATTACACACCGCCCTACTATCAAATCAGAAGAGCAAACGTCCAATAATAATTAAACTGTTCGTGCCAACACCTCAGTAATTTTATAAAACAGTAAGCGATCGATTTCTTTGAAGATTAAAAAAAAACATTTAAAAAAGTTTAAACAAATGCAACTAAAATGAGAATAAAAGAGGGAGTGGATTTTCTGAATACCTGTGTTTATATGTTAAGAGTTATCTTCGTGTAATATAGGTATTAAACCACTAACGCATATTTAAAAAAATTGTCACTATTTGGAAAGTAAGTAAATGGAATTGAGTATAATGGAAATTATAGGCCATATATTTTGTGTATATTTATCAATTCCCCACTTACTACGGTTACGATATAATAAATCTATGTAAAATATTGTAGTCAGTTATTTCAGAGTCTGCCAGAACTGCATCTCGGTGTCTTTCTGATTTCATTGTGTAGATTATATAACTAGTGATTACTTGGGCGAACGTTGAAATAAAAATCACAAGAATAGTTGCAATCTTCGAAGAATAAGACTATACATCCGACCATACATTTGAGTGTGCTCATATCGTTTCACACAGAGGAGAGGCTGACACCTATAAAGACTTTGTTCAATAACAGTTGCGGTTATTGTTAAACTGCTGTCTTAAGTGTTAATGTTGTGGGAGAGACCTTCTCAAAGAGCAATAAAAGTTTAAGAGCCGTCAAGTGTTCGCCGCAAGAGTTTATCCAGACGGGACGGGGTGCGCGGTCGACACTAAGCAAGATTGAAAACATGAGTCGACAGTATCGTCCCAAACAAACAGCGAACAGGTGACCGCCGACCCGTTCGATTATGCCAGCCACCTTTAATGTGGGACCAACTATAATACCGCAGCCAATACGCACTTTCCCGAAAGCGAGCCAATGGTGTGAAAGTTTTTATGTACTCACGGATACTGCCTATGAGGGTTAAGCTCAAGGGAGATCAATAAACATTAAGGAGTCTTATTTGTTTGCTATACATGTTGAAACAGCTAATGTAGACTAAGACCAATGAACTAATTCTTATACGTATTAGTTCATTGATTTTTTATTTTTATTTTGTGAGCATCAAATATATTTAGTACTAGCTGGCGCTCGCGACTTCGTCCGCGTTGAAAAAGAAAAAAGTAGCCTATCCTGTGTCCTGTAAGTCTAAATGTTTATCTACTAAGTTTCATAAAAATTAATTAATTCGTTTAAGAGTTATGGAGGAACTATGCACTCATCAAACATTGTACTCTTTTGAAATTACTCCGAAGTCAATAATTTGTTTTAATAAAAAGAGAACCTTAATATTGTATTGTATTATTATTATTTTTCATTGGTATCACATTGTATTAAATTATAGTATTAAAACATAAAGTTTCTTTTACTATTTTTCTAGTTTATTAATATGAATTACAAATAAAACTTGATATTTTCCTTGTAAATTAAAAATTATAACGACGTAATGAGTGAAAATCAACTGTGAATCAAAAAAATCAGTTAAATACGAGTAATATTATATCAATGAATGAAATCGTACCATTAAATTGATTTGTCGACTTGCAAATAATTGTTAATTAAAACATGCAAGTTGACGTTAATTGAACTAAGTGAGCAATTAACAATAAACGAAGCACAATAGCACGTAATCCCTTACTGATGATATTATTTGTTTTCAAAAGATTCATTTCCATCTCATTAATTCAATAAAATGAATTTTCATTGTGGCCTGCTCGCTGCACTCCGAAACTGTTGTGACTCCATTTTTATATTAACAAAAACACAGAGCGACAAGTGACTAATTGATAAAAAGGTAAAATAAAATTAAATAAATATAAAATAAATTATAAAATATAAAATAACATGTAAAATGAAAACACTAAAAACCACTGAGGTTTAATCTCGTGTTAACATTTGTAATTATTAAAAAATCTAACTGTATACAATTACAATTTAAAAAATATTGAAAGCAAATTAAAATTAATTAAGCAAAATTCAAAGAATTTACATTTAATATTTTTAATCGTTAGATCTGAAGGTAGGCTGTTGATAAACCTAACGTAACGTTGTCCAAGAAATTCCTTGTTAACTTGATCCTTTCATGTGACGTAGATACTCGTACTGCACCTGTGCCTACACATGTGTGTTCCCATAAAGTTAATATGTATTGGAATATAGTAGACTGTCAGTACAGGACAGAATCGGCATTGCCTTTGATCTTTCCGAATGGTTGTCCTCAAGAGAGTATCCACCGATTTCGGGCGTGTAGGTACCTCACGTAACCCTTTGTTTTTTACCTACGTAAGGGGCAGTCAGTACATAAGAGAAACGCGATTGCGTCAACGAATGCACTTACTACTACAATCTATACCTTACTTTATAATGGGTTGTTTATAGATGGTGTTTCAATTTACGTCAACTATAAAACAATGTAGAATTATTTAAGCTGGGCAGAAACCCCATTCGATCTTAAATAAATAATTGGGCAGCCTTGAATAAAATCATGGTTTTGCAGAAGTAATCAATCATATATCATCAATCAATCATATATCATCAATACTAATAATAAATCTGTAAGAGTTATTGTATGTATTGTATGTATGTTCCTCCATAACTCTTAAACGAATTAACTGATTTTCATGAAACTTGGTAGATACACATTTAGACGTACGGGACACAGGATAGGCTACTTTTTTTTTTCAACGCGGACGAAGTCGCAGACAGCAGCTAGTTTCATATAAATCTCGAAAAGGCTCTATTTGGATGAAATTTTCTTTTTAAATATGCAAGTTTCGTTTACTGTGCATTCTTCTAGAAATATCAACCATTAGTAATAATTTAAATAGTTTTCACGATGCTTTCAGAATTAAAAGAAACTAAAAGATTTTCTCTTTAATTTTCCTCTTAGGTGTAACGTAAATCCTGTAATCACTCGGAAGAAAATGCGATACCCAACTCGTGTGTGTTAAGGCTTAATAGACTAAAGCTTCATTAGTAACAAGACTCACCACGATATACAATATAAAAAGTGGCAATTGTTTAGTTATTTCTTAGAAATCAAATGACAAAACAAAAGGAAAAACAAATCGCGATTCTTTTATTACTTTCACCACAAGAAAACCCTTTTCTTATTGATCCCTTTGCGTTTTTCTCCAAGTTTGGAAACGGTTGGCTAGGTTTGCTGATGTTATGCTGCCTCGGTAAATAATTTCCTAAGCAAAAAAGCTAATCTCAAATCGGGTGTTTTTTCCCCTAGACCTTTTTTGTATTATTTTGACGTTCTCTTTACGCGATAGTGTATCATTTTTGTCACAAGAGACATATGTTCTCACTAAAGTATTAAATATGAAACTTATAACAGTTTGAAAAAATTTTTTACTACAGTAATATTAGTGTGTGTTATTAGTAAATTCACAACAATAACAAACATGTGAGTTTGTGAGAGTGTAGAACAGTTGCAATTGTGATTTAATTATAAATATACATGTGATTCCTGTCCCCATCGTTTCTTTTGAATATATCAGATTTACAAGAATACAGATTACAAGATGCTTCTAAATTCCAACGTGCTTCAAAGTATAAAATAAGAAATAAATAAATATTGAAAGCACTTAATAGGCATATCGGTATGCCCTGCTATTCCTTTGAAAACAACATGGGTACGGGCCAATAACGCTACGGACTGCAAATAATATTTTAGGTAGCTCAAAATAATTTGTTACTATCAAAAATTATACCTTAATAAATTTACGAAGTCAGCGCAAATAAAATAATATAGAGTATCTAGGTATAATAAACTTTTACGAGCTGCTAAATTTATTATCCAACTTCTGGGTTTATTTGTTTCGGCATCCTTGTACTTACGAGGAAAATAGTGAATTTTTAAATTTTCAAACTTCATAATTCACTTCTCTGTCACACCGTCTTCTCTTAAAATGCATATATTTGCTCTAGTTTAAGTTTCTGGCACTGTTTTAAACCACTATATTTTCTTCAGTACATCGAAAGAAATAAGTATAATACTCGTACATATTTTACTACAGAAAATATTAAATAAGATAAGGTTGGGACACAATACCTAACGATCATTGGAATGTGAGGAATGTGACAAACTTGGCCTGGACGAGCGACATCACTTGCCAACTCCCTTGCTTACCTTGCAATACACAAAACTACTCCAGTTTTTTTGGGTGGAATTTGTGCTTAATCTTTATCGAGCTATGATTCGTTATAGGTTGTCGCAAAAAGTCACTTACCTCCACTAGGCACTGAGGCTGTCGTTGCCACGTAGAAACAGTGTAATAGCAGTGAAAGCAGCATCTTGGTAGTCATGGCGACGCTCGTCACTCCCTCATGTACTCTCATTCGTCAATTATTTCACTTTCCATTTCACCGAGCCCAGTACACTCGAGGTTTTCCACATTTTCTACGCGTTTCTTGATTACTTCACATATTCAATAGATCTGTAACAAAACAATAATACATAATAAGTGAGAGGAACAGACCAACATGATGTTATATTTTGTGAATTATACAGATTCTTATCGAGAGGGAAAAAATCCCTGGAGTCTAATAAGGATATCAAAACCATTGTAGATTTGTTTGTCACTTACTCAATCACGCAAAAACGGCTGAACAAATTTGTATGAAATTTGTCAAGCAGGTAGTTACTTGAATTAACATATAGAATATTTTATCCCATAAAAATATTAGATTTCAAAAAACTGTACTGTGTATACCAAGTTGCCGGTACAGCTAGTGAAGCTGTTTAAATATTTTGGTTGAGTTTTTGCAATATTTGAACCCTCTATGTTGTACCTACAATTAATGAAAATTTACTTTTCATTTACTCGTAAAGTATGTATTTTTTTACTTGTTTAGATTCTTAAATTAAGAGGAGTGATACTATGTTCAATACCGATTTCTAATTTAAAACTCACGAAACTATAAGTAACTAGCTACACAGACTCGATACTGATACAACGGTAACTCTTAGTGCAACTTTGAACAGAATTCATGATGTGTCTTCAATAGTTGTGTAACCACTTTGGAACATTATGGGCAGTGACTTTCAATATACTCGTTCAAACATATTATATGCTTTACGTTTGAGATCTGGTTCACCACTACCTCGTCAGCAGAATACACGAGCACACAAATGCAGTGTAATACACAGCATACACCAGAAAAACAGTGACAAAACTATCGGAATCTTAAATTGAAAACATTTAAGGAATCATTAAAATCACAATTACATTTTTATTATATAAATTGCCATCTTCATCATCAATCAATCAATACTAATAATAAATCTGTAAGGGTTGGTAAGTTACTTTGTTTTCAGAGATATCGTGTTTATAGGCTCTATACATGATACTGAAACTAAATTGACCATTTTTAGAATTTTTTTCTGTATGTACGTATGTATGTATGTATGTATGTATGTATGTATGTATGTATGTATGTATGTATGTATGTATGTATGTATGTATGTATGTATGTATGTATGTATGTATGTATGTATGTATGTATGTATGTGTGTATGTATGTATGTATGTATGTATGTATGTATGTATGTATGTATGTAAGTGTGTATGTTTTCTTTTTCAAAGCGGACGAAGTCGCGGGCGCCAACTAGTACTAATAATAAATCTGTAATGGTTGGTCATGGAGTAAGTTACTTTGTTTTCAGAGATATCGTGTTTATAGGCTCTATACATGATACTGAAACTAAATTGACCATTTTTAGAATTTTTTTCTGTATGTACGTATGTACGTATGTATGTATGTATGTATGTATGTATGTATGTATGTATGTATGTATGTATGTATGTATGTATGTATGTATGTATGTATGTATGTATGTATGTATGTATGTATGTATGTATGTATGTATGTATGTATGTATGTATGTATGTATGTATGTATGTATGTATGTATGTATGTATGTATGTATGTATGTATGTATGTATGTATGTATGTATGTATGTATGTATGTATGTATGTATGTATGTATGTATGTATGTATGTATGTATGTATGTATGTATGTATGTATGTATGTATGTATGTATGTATGTATGTATGTATGTATGTATGTATGTATGTATGTATGTATGTATGTATGTATGTATGTATGTATGTATGTATGTATGTATGTATGTATGTATGTATGTATGTATGTATGTATGTATGTATGTATGTATGTATGTATGTATGTATGTATGTATGTATGTATGTATGTATGTATGTATGTATGTATGTATGTATGTATGTATGTATGTATGTATGTATGTATGTATGTATGTATGTATGTATGTATGTATGTATGTATGTATGTATGTATGTATGTATGTATGTATGTATGTATGTATGTATGTATGTATGTATGTATGTATGTATGTATGTATGTATGTATGTATGTATGTATGTATGTATGTATGTATGTATGTATGTATGTATGTATGTATGTATGTATGTATGTATGTATGTATGTATGTATGTATGTATGTATGTATGTATGTATGTATGTATGTATGTATGTATGTATGTATGTATGTATGTATGTATGTATGTATGTATGTATGTATGTATGTATGTATGTATGTATGTATGTATGTATGTATGTATGTATGTATGTATGTATGTATGTATGTATGTATGTATGTATGTATGTATGTATGTATGTATGTATGTATGTATGTATGTATGTATGTATGTATGTATGTATGTATGTATGTATGTATGTATGTATGTATGTATGTATGTATGTATGTATGTATGTATGTATGTATGTATGTATGTATGTATGTATGTATGTATGTATGTATGTATGTATGTATGTATGTATGTATGTATGTATGTATGTATGTATGTATGTATGTATGTATGTATGTATGTATGTATGTATGTATGTATGTATGTATGTATGTATGTATGTATGTATGTATGTATGTATGTATGTATGTATGTATGTATGTATGTATGTATGTATGTATGTATGTATGTATGTATGTATGTATGTATGTATGTATGTATGTATGTATGTATGTATGTATGTATGTATGTATGTATGTATGTATGTATGTATGTATGTATGTATGTATGTATGTATGTATGTATGTATGTATGTATGTATGTATGTATGTATGTATGTATGTATGTATGTATGTATGTATGTATGTATGTATGTATGTATGTATGTATGTATGTATGTATGTATGTATGTATGTATGTATGTATGTATGTATGTATGTATGTATGTATGTATGTATGTATGTATGTATGTATGTATGTATGTATGTATGTAAGTGTGTATGTTTTCTTTTTCAAAGCGGACGAAGTCGCGGGCGCCAACTAGTACTAATAATAAATCTGTAAGTGTAGGTATTCATGTATGTATGTTCCTCCATAACTCTTAAAAGAATTTACTGATTTTCATGAAACATAGTAGATAAACATTTAGACGTTCAGGACACAGGATACGCTACTTTTTTCTTTTTCAACGCGGACGAAGTCGCAGGCGCCAGCTAGTTACAAATGTATGAAAATGTATGGCTCGTTTTTCCACTAGCCAGCGCCGGCGGCGGCACGGCACGGCACGGCATTTGACTCCCGCCGGCGCCGTCGTAACTGCATGTGTATTGTATATGAATTGTAGCCGTGTGCGTGTGTGAGTGCACGTGGCGGGTAGGCGACATCCCTACCAAGGACGTAAACCGGCCGAACAACACCGGTTCAGTGGAAAAACGAAGCCCCGGCGTGCTGCGCCGGGCCGGGCCGGCTAATGGAAAACCGAACACAATTTGTACCAAAATGACCGCAACCTAATTTCCTATGAATTAAGGTGCAATATCGCGCAACAAATTTTGTAGCTCTTCGGAGAAAATCGAACAGATTTAAAATTGGAAGGTTTTTTCTTAAATATTATGTAAAACATGAAAAAAGAAATAAAATTAGCCGATTCAAACTTTAGTGTAGAACGTGTTAATTAATAAGCCTAAAAACAAAAGTAGTTGTCACGGAATTTTTTTATTACTGTGAACAGTAAGTTATTTTAGCAGTATTTTACTAAATTTTTTTCTCAGAAAATAGATTTTTTTTTTAAATCTGCCCGATTCAAACTTTTTTCCATATTATGCACTCTATCTTTATCTAACTTGCGATTTTTACTGTAAGAAGTCAAACTAGGCGACGAAAATAACGCTTTTCTGCTAAGTCCTCGCCTTAACAGACAGTTACTTTCACATATGTTTTTGGAAATAAATAAACATTTAAATAATTTGTTGCGAAAGGCAATGCACTCAAATTGCGCCCGTGCCAAGCCGAGACGTGTTGTTATTGAAATAAAGCTAGTAGTACACTGAAATGAGCACGATGCGGAGAAATGCAAGGTGTACGTACACTGATGAAACGGTTGCCGCAGACTGATTGGCTGAGGCATTGCGTGCTAACAATACCGCTCAATCGTTATCACATACGAGTACCTCTACTTGCTTGCTCATTCTAACTACACACAATAAACCTAGAAACACTTATGTAACACCGCTTTCATGAGCCACGTTTATTTTATACTAGCAGTTGCACGCGACTTCGTACGCGTAACTTTGGAAAATATAGCTAAATATTTTACTCGGCGATAATGTAGCTTTCTATAGATGAAAGAATTTTTAGAATAGGTCAAGTAGTTTTTGAATTTATTCATTACAAACATACAAAAATATAAATCATATCTTTAAAATATTTGTAATTTTATACTAGCTGTTTTAATAAATAACGGCTTTTTAAAACAACACCTGACATTTTTATAAACGTAGTGACGGTGGCGCCGCCAAGGCATCAGTGGCGTCAATGTCCCTCCTGAACCTAACATCTTTTCAGGATAAAATTTCATCGTAATCTGTCAGCAGTTTTTAAATGAAAGAGTAAAATACATCCCTAAATCTCACAAATTTTAGCATTTATTTTATTAGAGTAAGCCTTAGGCTTGGAATAATTATTTAAAACTAGCGACCCGCACCCGGCTTCGCCCGCGGCCGATCGCTACCAAACTTCACAGCTGAACCATTACCCGCTGGACTAATCTGAAGATTGTCTGAAATTTTCATCAAAATCGGTTCAAAATCATAGGGGACAAACACACATACAAACACACATCGCCTTTTATATATTAAGTTTTAAAATACGAAGGACTTATAAAACCGTTTGACCTAAACTGACTAAAACGCACAGCTAAAACGACTAATAATTAGTCTAGAAAGCTGAAAATTGGAAATTTATTTTACGCTAGGAAAGGATTTTTGAAAATTTAAACTTCGTGCGAAGCCGGGGGCGGGTCGCTAGTATTGTAAAACTGTTTTTGTAAATTGAGATATCAAACCAAATTGAATGCTTATTAATAGATAATTTTAATGGATGAATATTTTAATACAATATTTGAAGAGATTAACTAATTAATAATGTTGTAATGAGAATGTGTGTTCGTGATGTTTTCATAATAACTAATTAATTATTAACTAATGTTTTAATGCTGTTACTATTTGTACACAAATGTTAAATATTGACAGATAAAATAAATGTGTGTGTTTGCATTTCTTCATAATTTCTTATTAAATAAATAATTGGCAACACCGATTTGTACAAAATATTAAAACATCATGTTTTTGTAGATTATACCGATTTTATATGTAAATTATGTTTTCATTAAATTTCATTTTTTTCCATTACAATAAGAATTAACAATTTTCCATTATAACCCATTTTATCAATATTATCAAATATGACATTAAAAGAAATATATATTTATTGCTTCCTTATTTAAAGACAATTGGACGGACTTAATAAGTCTATTTCCTACATCTGATGAAGTACTCACAATCTCCTAAAAGTAAGAAAAACAAATAAACATTCAGTTTAGCGGCACACAATTCTCCTTTTGCCCAAAGAGGCTTTTATACTTAATATGCTAGCCATTCGGATGCAATGCGAGTAGCAAATCCAGATTCTTGCAAGCGTTGACCTAATTCATGTGACATATTTGGCACTGTGAACATTTGGAATTAATTGAATATAATATGCTAACACGAATACAGAGAGGTCATCTGCTTTGAGGGTATTTGAAAATGCTGCAATAGGCAGATTCAAGGGTAGTCCAGTCCAAGTTAAGCTGATTTGTGTCCATACGTCCATATCGACTCTAATTTGCGTTGATATAAATGGATGAATGCGTCGTTGAAGCTATAAACCGCCCACTGCACGTTAATTAACGCGCGAATCTGATCCTCTCCGATTTCCAGCGACAGATCAAAAACTAATGAGCCCTACAAAATCGTATAACTAGTAGTAAGTAAGTTACAATAATACCTAGTCATTGTTCTAGATTCCAGTGGACAGATGAAATTTAATAGCTAGGAGAAATTTAATGACCAAATACGATATAGTTGAGGCAATTATGAACTGACATTAATGCTAATCAAGCACTTTGTTAATAATAACTTTAATAATTGAGATAGAGAAACGCTGTTTAATAAAGTAAGATTAAGTGACAATAATCTGTTTTTTTTATAGATTTCCATCATTAAAACAGACACCCTGAAAGCAAAGACGTCGTAAAACAATAAACCGCCCATTTGTACATCCGAAACAGAACATTACCTGCCCATAACATTATCGACCCCATAAAGATCGTCGTTGCTCCAAATTCGTGTAGCAAATGCTCGCAATTTACTTTATTGCAGTCGGCGTATCGCCACCAGGGGTTGAGGACCTGCCGACAAAGCCTCCCTTCCCTTCCCTTCGCCGGGTTAGTATCAAATCCGGGGGACGCGGTGGATCTGGATAATTTGGTTGAAGGTATAGGTTCTGTGGTAGGTCGTGAGTCTCGTTCCGCGACAATTTTTTCCAAGCTAAATTCGCTGCGCGAGACCTCTATTTGTCAAACATGCCCCTCGGGGCACGTCGGTAGGATAGAGGGTGTCGCCATTGTGTTGGATGAATATGAGAGTGCTATGGTATGTTTTGACGCATCCACGAATTTGGCCTAATATAAAGGATTACATTCATACGTCAACAATTTGATGTGTTTAAATGTTTATAGCAGAGCCTAAAGTATAATGTTATGAAGACATTATAATCTCAGAATGAATCATTTGACACACTTTTCACCCGTTTAAATAATTAGAATTTCAGCTCAAAAATAGAAAGTTTTTAGCAATTACCTAATGAGTTTGAAGAAAGGGTTTCATTAGATTAAGTTCGTTTCAAATAAATATTCATTAGCGTTTGCGTAATTCCGTGACCTTCCACTGCGGATTAATGTGAAGTGAAAGACGTTTGTCTCGAGGGGTTTTCCAAATGTATCTATAATACATTTTCAACTAATCCGCGTCTAAGAGGCATCCAAATTGTTTTACGTGCGTTAGCATCATACCCAATACTCATACTCGTATATCGCACTACATATGCACTACACATTGTAGACTACTCGAATACTGAATTAATGATGTTGAAATATGTACATTATTCTTGGGAAAGATAATTGAAAATTCTTTCTTTTTATATAATACGCGTGTCAAGATATCTAATAGTAGCGAATCTGCCATCAACTTTATTAACATGGTAGGTGTTGCACGCGAATTCGTCTGCGTAACTTTATAAAATATAGCCAATGTTACTCGCTGATAATGTAGCTTTTTAGAATTTTTAAAATCGGTCCAGTAGTTTTTGAGTTTATTCATTACAATCATAAAAAAAATGACATTAGTATAGATAAATAATTTTATGTAACATTGTTTTTAATTATTTATAGATTGTTATACACCCGAATATTCAATGACAGTTCAATCAGTTGACAATTCAACTGACTATTTAAAGTAAAGTATAAAGTACACTGAACTTGATTGCGCAATTTAGAGGAACTGTTTTATCTACCTCAACAATACGGTCCTATCGCAAACCTCATGGTCTCAAAGGGACAAAAACAGTTGTTTTGTAGTGGTCTTTTGTGGATGGAAATT
The DNA here is from genome assembly GCA_945859745.1 of Synanthedon formicaeformis. Classification (NCBI taxonomy): domain Eukaryota; kingdom Metazoa; phylum Arthropoda; class Insecta; order Lepidoptera; family Sesiidae; genus Synanthedon; species Synanthedon formicaeformis. Next base: position 233,371 of record OX243968.1, on the reverse strand, counting down.
ATATGTTGTTTAACAAATTATTATTTCCAAGGTTTTTGTTTACAAAATAACAATTATATTAAAACTGTTGCGGTTATTCAAATCAGTCGCTGAGTGTAATTGGGTAAATGTTCCCTAATCTAAGTCTCCGAGACACGGCTGTGTTCATTTGCCAGATGACATACTTGAAGTGTACTTATGTAGAGCAGTGGAGAGATCGGAAGTGCGATGACCCTTTAGTCCCTCCAAATCTCTGACCAGATTACTATCTGACGCGTTCTGTTTGTACATTTAGCGTCGGCAGCCGATATACCATTAATCCGGTATTTGTAGATTAACGTGGCGTTCGTGTATTTACTCAGAATAATTACTTTCATTTATTAAATTAAACAGTAAAGACTCATCCGGAGCAGATTGGTTTTTTTTGTCATTTAGCTGTAGGGGTGATACTTTAGATGTTACTAATAGGACTTTAGTTTTGCCTAATTTGATCTAAGATGATTTTGTTTGATGCCTGCCTCGTTTGAGGCCTTGTATAATAAATAAATGTTTTGTGTAAACGGACAGGCAGACAGCCTATAAAGTTCTGTAGTTATCCCCGCTTCGCATGGGTGCAATATTTTTTTGCAAATTATGTATGTAAACTTTCCTCGTTTAACGGTCTTTGCTTTAGTGAAAACTGCATAAAAATCCGATCAATGGTTTTTGAGATTAATGCAAACATACAAAATATACAACATAGATGAATTCACGGGAAGAGTGTGTTATGTCTCGATGTAAAGTTTGTTCTTTTGTGTATCTCTGACAATGTGAATGCAAAACTTCATATGATTGGTTAAGGCGTGAAAGCTTAAGAAACAAATAAACTCATTAAATTATTTTTATCTAATCTTGACATTTTTATTGAACGTGCCTTATACTGAGTCACCAAGATAATACTGAGTCAGGATACCATTATTTTGTTGAAGTGGGTGCCTGCAAAGTATTTAGTGTTTCTCCATTTGGAGTTAGAGTTAAAGTTATCCGAATGTCAGATAGTAAAGTTAATTTAGGGTTCGACGCGAGAGGCAATTCCTCGTTCGGAATGTTGCCAGGAGACGATTATTGTTCGTCGCCATTCGGTCGCAGGTCACAGCGCACCGTCACTTGCCAACATCTCCTACACCAGATTTTTTTAACCCAAATTCAGACTTGAACATTTATTCAATTGGGAAACTCAAGAAGCGTTCATCTATAAATCGGATTTAAGACTATTCAGATTGAACTTTTATTTTTTGACAACAGTTATAACATTTTTACTTTTAATTTCTATTCGTTACCCGCACTATTTTGCTTCGGAATTTAATAGATCAATAAGTAATATTAATAATAATGCATTAATTATCTCACACATTCACATAAAACCACACATAATAAAAATCTTATTGTATACGTCTAAATCTAAATCTCTTACACTATTCAATTCTTTTATATTTAGGTACCTACCACTAGTTTTGATGAAGAACTAGCATAAACCTCATCGTATCTCTTTTAACATCAATTTGTTAAACAAGTATGGAAAAAACTAATATTCAGCCATCAATTACAAGAACCCATTGGCCAAGCGGTTAAGGTGCTTGCTTTAGTGGTCTGAATCAGTGGTTTCGGACTTGATTCCCGACAGGGCCAACTTGGGAATGATTTAAGATTAAGACTCTTAGTCTGAGCCTAAGATTCTATGATTCTAAGACACAAACACACGATTCATTCTTCTTTGATTACATGAATGGATTGGAAATCATTATCGATATTTTGCACCAAAGAGTGAAGTGTTGCCCGGGCACATGTTTGCCAATTTCTAGTATGCTACACTTGGTTATGTTTCTAATAACATAACATAATAATATATGTTTCCTTTTCACCTGTAATTTTTAATTTGTAAATGCATCAAGATCCGATATTAATATTGCAGATGTCGTGTTTTATTTGTCGTCAAACGTGGCCGCGCAAACAAAAAGCGCAATGAAAACATTATTAGAGAAGACATTAAGTCGAAAACAACAAGTGCTACACTTGTCGTGATGCCCTGGCGTTCATTAAAGAGTGGAGTGGCTCAAGGCGCGGTAATGGGGCCGGAGCTTTTCCCTTGTTAACTCATAAGATGGCTCCTTTGTTGCGTCCGCACAGCGATACTTGTGTCGGTGATGTTAGTTCTAAGAAGTCCCCACCTGAAGCGACAGTCAGGTGCACACGAATACCGCAACGTTTGTACAATTACTTTAACGAAACTGTTTTAAGTAGAGTTTGTAACTTGCGCTGACTGCGTCCGTTTCATTTCTTGTTAACAACTCCAACTTCGCTATTTGTTTATAAACTACTTAGTGCATTTAATATGGAACTGTTTCTAGAACGTGAACCTGTATTACTAATTCCTTAAACAAGTTCAATAAGTATGTATTGAAAGTGCTTCAATATATTGGTTAGGTATTTAATATCAACATACCTATTGTTATTGTTTTTTTTTTATTTTTTTATTAGAGATGGGTTTGCTCTTGGCCAACAACCAGCTGAGTAGCAAGGATGAGGCCTAAGATGAGCGAGCTCACCCAGAAGATGCCTGTTCACTCGAACTTTGAAAAGATTAGGGTTGTATAGGCTCGGAAATATAGACGCCTTAATACTAATTAATAACAAATTAATTGTTATTAATTTGGAAAATTATTTGAAAACTATATTTACATTTTTAAGCGAATGGACAAGATACATAAAAATATATAATACCAGCATAATGTGTTACAATTATTTTTGAAACTAATAAAACCGGTTTAAATCTATGCTTCAACAACATCTAAACAATTAAGCATATTACGTTTTACGTTACTGAATTTCTGAAACAATCAATGTGAGAACATTTTGGAGTTCCCTCTTTCTAATTTATTGTTGTGTAATGTACTCGTAGGTAGTTATAATGAAACATTATGCATGTATTTGTCTAATTAACTTGTTTTCTTTGTTTGGTGTTCGTCTATTTTATCTTAGTTAACTAATTACATATTTGGATCGTCCAATTTAACTTAATTGACTTTTGGAGTTCAATCACTTTCGAATTATTATTCAAAAAGAAGTCTTTTCTTCTACGAGTACTATATTTTTCCCGCGCCCGACTAACCTTCACATCGCTATTTTATTAAACGTTATTATTATTAACGCAAACAATACCACAATATTTGTTAAGGTGTTCTCGACCTTATTAGAATAAGGGATAAGGAGGGAATGAAACTCAACAGCATACATTATATTATTTCTTGGTTGTCTTCTGCAAGAGGCCTATATGGACTTTTTAGTCATTTACTGCGGTAATACATATGAGCTTTTCATATGATATATATGGTATACTTAATGTAAGAAATTAAAGATTTTCTTTATTTCCAATTAAATTAATGATATCAATAGCCAAATTAAGCATGAATAAAGTAAGTATCTCTCTATAGATAAAATATATCTTATTTTATTATTATAAAATCCTACATAACTAGTAAGTAAAATAAAAATATATATTAATGGATAGATTATTAAAAGGTATCTCAGTGATGCAACCATTTTGTTCAAGTTGTGTATAGTTTGCTTAAAAATAAATAAATGCGATCGCGAGAGAGTAGACGTTGAAATTGAATGTAGTGGCAGCGAATTCCAGTGCCGTTGAAACCTTCATATGTTAAACATTTTTTCCGTTTGATTGGGCAGCGCATCCAGTTTCCGGTGTTATTTCCAGCTTTAACAGACAGACGCGACGAGCTTCCGGACGGGAGATAAAATAAATAATTTTTCAGGCGTGAACGAAAAGATTGATGCCAATAATTTATTATTTTCGTTTCCTTTTAAAGCGATGCCATTAGTGTCCCGTCGCGCTGAGTGCTCCGACTCTCCACTTTCTGACAATTTTCTAGAAGGCACAACGTCGCGACTTTCCCACAACGCGTCTCAATTTTATGTAGCGTTAAGTAAATAAAGGCCCCAACGGTGCTTATCAAGTTTCCCGCTCGGGGATTTTATATTGACATTAGGATAATCTTAGTCAGGTACAAGTAATACACGTGTCAATTAGTCAAAGAAAATCCGCATGGAAACTAAATACCAGAATACTTATGAAGGCTTAAAGCGCTGCTTTTAAACCGATCGGTACGTTAGCGCTGCAATGGCTATCGGGTATCTCTATGAAAAGGTCACCGAGGAATTCCGCAAAGCAAACAGCTGTGTATAGTGCTTTTAAAACGCCGATTACCGCTCACCCGTCTATTGTACTAAAGCCTAAAATGGCCCGAGGCTCGTGGTACGCGAAGCCATTATCGCTGCCACTTTTTGTCGCTTCTCGGCCCTTTTTTGCTCCACGGCCCGTGTAAGACAGATAGAGAATGGGTAATAATTGGAGCTTAAGCCTTTTTTGTTGGCATCGCCCCGGATTTTAATGTGATTTCGGTCCTTTAACTTTCCCGATGTGATTTCATTTTCCGCGTCATTAGCTTGTATCAATTGTGCGATCGGGACGAGTGTGTCACTTTCATGTAACGTTACGATGTGCTGGATTTAAATTGCCAACGTTGTCGGGATTAAGTGGCATAAAAATTCGCGGGACAGAGCACGAAAAGGGAAATTAGATACTTCACCCGCATTATTTTAAATTTTATTCAAATCGTCAAAAGGTACCGGATCTCTACCTGTTTATTTATCTCCTCTAGATAAGTAGGACTTCATAATCATGTCAGCAATTTTTGCTAATTCTTTTCTCACAAATCAGAGTTTGCCAAACATAATTGTGAAGAAGCAATCGGCTAGTGCACAAAAGCCCATGTAAACTTGTATCCCTCAGTACGCTTTGTAAATAACCCGAGAGCCCCTGTTAAGTGAGATAAAAGAGATTTGAGCATATTTCGAGGAAAATCTTTTTCTTTAGCGCTTCCATTCGGCCCGGTTTTGTTGGGAAATGCGTGTAAATAGGAGCACTGTGCACCCATTACAGCTCCGGCCCGTGTTGGATGAACGTTATATTAATTTACGACTTAATACAACCAACACCTTATACTTGGGACTTAGGTTGAAGTGATAAAACATTTTCTTCTGAAAACGTCCATTATTATACAAGTCTGCATTGTTCTATTTATATACCATTTTTCGGTCAATTTCAACATTTGCCTAAGCAAAATGTTTGAGAGATTGTTGAAATAGCCTGGGAAAAATCTTGAAATTGACCAAAAAATGGTGTATAACAAAATGAATTAGTAAGTTTAGCGTTGTAGTCAGATAATTCCTTATTATTATTTTCAATTTAAATAAAGTTCAAAAATAGAGCTAATACCGTTTGCGACACTGGGCTATAAAATAAAAAGCCGTGATGAAGTCATACTTCATTTACTCGATATCAACAGGCGATAGTTCAGAAACGTCTCGCGTTTAAACAAGTGTGAAATACTAGTAAAAATATAAAGCAAAAAGGTATCTACTTATATTAGCTGAATTACATATTTAATTAAATTTTAATAAGATGTATATAATTGTCAAATGAAATAATTAAAAAAAAAAAACGCCCGCACCATTTCTCTATCCTTCTTGCCTTTTCAGCCTAGGTAAGAAACGAAGCTACTGCAACCCATTCTATGTTGAACAGATTTATCTATAGTCGACATAAATATATAAAGCAACTGTATCTGTATGTCTGTCACAAAAGTATTTTTACCTGGCGTTTCAAATCAAATCCTGTCTGCCTTGTCAAAAACATATTCACATTAAAAACATTGTTGATGTTTACAAATATTATTACTGTACAGAAGTCAGCAAGCGAACACGGCTTTATTTCCTCTCGTCTCCTGACACTTGCGCCCTTGTATCTTTTATCCGGGATAAACAAGTCGGCAACTCGCGAAATTCCTTTAAGGTGGTTGTTAAATAAAATTTAGTGCCTTTTCAACGGTTTAGCTGCGCGGTGATTTTAAATTTATTTTTTAGAAAGGGGAAGTGCCGCGAGAGTTTTTATGACGTGAACATAACGCTCTTTATTTATATCGCATTACATTTTTACTGGCAGACGAAGATTATCTCGTGGCCTTAAAAGACGTCACCAGCAAGGATTGTAGATATCAGACGCAGATTAGAATGCTGCAATTTTGAATTTCTTTGATTTCACATGTGAAATAATAATGGTCAAGACAAAGAAAAAAAATCTTGGAATACATGGGAATCTAGTAGTTAATATTATTAATGAGGTGGACCTGCCTGAGAGACTAATAAGTTATTATTATTTTTAAGTTAGTCAAATAAGTTATTCTGACCCAGATCTTACCGTTAGTTCACATAAATCAAGTGAAGTCACGCTCCCAGTTCGGATTACCCGCATTAAGCATTATTGTCTTATGGTAAGCCGTCTTAATTCGGCTGCTCTCATAAAGGTGTGATTTAGTGTCTGCTCGGAGAACTCTATTTATCACGCAACTTCATCTATTCGTAGGGTGTGGAATGGCCTAACTTCGAACTAAGAGTTACTGCTCTACCTTACTAAATTACCGCTTTCCAAAATTGAAAAATTAACTTAAGTCTCATTAAAATATTATGTGGCCTAGTTTTCTGGTACCTACATACGTAGTATGTTTTTGTTTCATAAACACCTTAAAACGGCGTGATAATTTTATTTCAACCTATCTGTAAAATTGGCAACATGCAAGCAATATGCGTCAATTCTGTGTAAAATTTGTATTAAAATTGAAATATTTCTTTTTTTGATAAATATTCCCGTTGCTTTAATAGTTATTTTGCTGTTCGGAGAAGAGAAAAATTCAATAAATAAAATATAAAAATACAGTTTTAAATGATGTACCTAACACGGCTTTCTTTTATTTATTATACATAGGAAAATATAATTGAAACCGATCGAGGTGGCAACTCTGCCGAATAAATGAGACAATCATTATTAAATAGAAACAACAGTTACACAAACGGTTTGTTTAGAACTCGTTAAAATGTCACGCTTCAAAGATGAATCGATTGAAGGAGGCCCCTCAATCTCATCGATTTGCAAATTGTTCTCACGTCGTTCCCTGTCGCGTAATTGCTGGATTTTTTTCTGCAAACCGAGTATGTATTTTTTCAAATAACACTTTTTTAGCAGTTCCATGTAATAAGTTGATAGCGAACGCTAGAAATTCCGTAAAGTATATGGTATTGTATATACATACATGGTATTTAGGTGAGAGGTGAAAAATCCAATTGAATTTCCACAATTTGTGATATTCATCCTATAATCGCTTGGCTTTTTCACAAATGTCATTACGGAATACTTTTTTTTTTCAGTTCGATTTTATCGTGAAGCATCTGGACTGGGGTTTTGAAAGTGACACTGGACTGTCCGGGCAACCTAATGTCATACCAAAAATTGAAGCAAACTTAGGTACATACAAGCTTAATTTAAGTTACTTTCATTGGAGATCGTTTATATATTCGTGGAGAAAAGAAAATGACAAGAGACACAAAACCAGGGGAAAAAAAAATTCCCAATTAAACGAGCAAGTTACTAATTTCAATTCAATTGTGTTATTTTGTATAGAAACTTCACTAAAATATAACAACAATTCATGAAGTATATTTATATCATATAACTTTTAACAGCGTTTTGGAAAAAAAAGTGTATTTGCCAAAATGTATCTAGTTTTAATATGTAGCTCGTAACTTTGTCGTGAATCCTGCTTCCTGTTTATCACATGTGACGGTTTAATAATAGGAAATCGCTAGTGTTGTTAGTTTATGCTACAGCCGCACCGCAAGGCGTGAAGGTATTTTTCGCTGCGTCAAATTATGGATGATTGATGTGCGCCGTCCGGCCTCCGCCCAAATTTCACCTACTGCGTCCCGCTATTTGCACACGCGTTTAGTACAACCGTAATCTCATATTAAAAATAAAACCTTTTATTTTAATGGTAGGGTACCTTTCATCCAAAATAAAAGTACTGTTCCCGAGGGATCTCATAAAAATAAAAATCCAACACCTAGCAGAACTATAACAGCAATAAAGATTGAATAAATTATTGCTCTGGCATAATTTATTCAATTAGTCTCTGGCTAGCGCCATGCGACTTCGTCCGCTCTGGAAAATTAAAAAAAAAACGCCTGACAAAACATGTACATGAGCAATAATTTATTCAATCTTTATTGCTTTTATAGTTTTGCTAGGCGTTGGATTTTTATTTTTATGAGATCCCTCGGGAACAGTACTTTTATTTTGGATGAAAGGTACCCTGTGTCCTTTTCTGTATCCCTGATAATGTCTATGTAAAATTTCATGATGATCGGTTGAGTAGTTCAGGCGTCAAAAGGAAACAACAGACAGACATAGGGATTTTCACATTTATAAGATTTATAAGATATAAGATACGAGAGGATGTTTTTATTCGTATGTTGTGATATAATTTAGCTTAATTAATTAATTAATTAATTTTGCTAAGGCTTTTACAAAACGAGACTAAAATAAATAAATCAATTTGAAAGCAGCGACACGTGTATCCTCTACAGTCTTCTGAGTACAAAAATTTTCAAAACATACAACACAGATAATTAAGTAGAAAAACACGTTGGTGTATTGATTTGTGCTTAAATATTAAAAGATTCGTTATAAAGGATAAATAATATTATCGCGAAATTTTTGAATGGCACTTTGGAGACAACCGAAGTCCTGTCAAGTCGCAGTATAGGATTATTGATATATCATTACATCTACACACAAATGGGTGATTGATATGTTTAACTACCTATAAAAAATTTAAAGCCAAAGTAACGCTTCCAAAGGCCAAGTTTAAACTTATACCGTCTCACGTTTTAAACTGAAAATTGTATTTTTTGAGAGGAAAAATAGAAAAGTAGCCATGCAAGTAATAAGGGGAGAGTTCACAAGTGGCATTATTGGAAAAACGGAGTCTATCGCGCGATTTGATCCAGATTCACAGTGTACGCAAACAGTGGAGACACTTCGCATTCGTTTCAAAACCCACTGCATCAAGTAATTGCCAATAGTCAGTATATATTAATATATTAATATACTGCCAACAGACAGTATGTTTAATAATGATACAAATAAAAATTACTACACAAGACAAAAGGCAAAACCGGACAATTATTAATTAAAGGTAAGTAAATATTGTTGTGTTTGGTGACTCTCTGGTACATTTCTCTTATATATACGAGTATCTACTACATACTCGTATAAATTGAAGTCGCTGTCCGCGTCTGTTTCTTCGCTAACTTCTTCTAATATATAACCCCCCAACGAATTTTGATACGGTTTACAATAATGGAAAGAGCGCTCAATGGAGAAGGTTTCTGTCATCAATTTACTACAAGTATGGATTTCGCACGCCATACAAAACACTAGGAACTTTATGGGACATTTAAAAGTGACATTATGCGTAGAGCATCAACTCTATCATCTGTTTTTTAAAGAAAATGTGACTTTACGTCAACACATTAGAGTTTAAAATGAATAGTAGAAGTTTTACCATTGACACGCGATGACAAGAGTCCGTCATGATTCTGTCAAAGGCGTACTTTTTATGTGCCGCTTTGGCATTTGTTACGAAAATTCCATACTTGTTGTATTTCCATGGTTTCTGTATATAATTTGCAGAAAAAATCTGTATCCGTGCGAAGGAGGCGGGCAGCTTGTTGAGATGTTTTTTAAATGTTAACCAAAGTAGTACCTTAAGCTATTGAAAGCGTATGTTCATTTACTGCAGTATTTGAAACACGTTTAGGCTGTGGTCGGTCGGAATTCATTTGAACCGATATTGGGCTGGCGACGGTTTATCACTTCTCGCAGGATTTTATACTAGCTGTAGTCCGAGTAAGTCGCGGTCGCTTATTGAAAATTCTTCTTATCCGACTTAGTTTGTATATGGACGTGAGGCTTCTTGTACTCCCGAGAGAGAGAAAGAAAGCAACTTACAGCAGATGTAGCGTGTAAAGTAGGGAGTTAGTTTTTAATTTGGTTTATTTACTAACAAGGCAGTAAATTCATTGTATTCAAGCCTAAATATCCATAAATTGTTAAATTATTTCCCTGAGTGGCAATATGCCTTCAAAATTTTCTGTTTAAATGTAAATGTAACATATCCCCTATATTTTCTTTACCACTGGGACCCCATATAACACGCCCTGTAGAGCTAATAATCTACATTTCTCAATCTCCTTCTCTCTTTTCCGAATTTTTTTATTACTTTACAACTTTTATAATAATAAATTTAAAAAATAATAATGATGCGTAGGTAAATAAGCGTGGTATTATAGCTTAAAGGGGCTTACACACAGCGCGACTATCCCGAAGAGAGGCTGTTCTCGTTTTTAATTAGAGCGGAACGTTTGAAATAGCTCTCCATGGGTCGCTTTATTGAGGGACTCATGGCTGAATTAGGGACTCATTAAATAGAAGCGCTTACGGATTTTGTGGATGCAAGGTAATCCTCCAAGGACCCCGATTAGACGCACAGGGTACGCTTAAATACGATTTCACAACATACACAATCTTAATATTGTTTGGGGCATTGCATTATTTAATCATTATACTTTACTAGCGACCCGTCCTCGGCTTCGCCTAGGAAGAAACTTAATTGGGGTTTATTATATATGAAAAGAAACCGTGAAAAATTATCTAATAATTATCTAATTAAAAGGAATATAATAGAAACATATTATGAATAATATGTCTAAAAATCTACATCTGTAAGGGATTCTATAAAATCAAAATAAAATACAAAAATTCATGTTTTTAAATAAGAAGTAATCCAAAACAGAAATATTATTATTGACGTAAAAATTAATATTGATAGTTGGTTGTTTCAACTAACTCGATAAACATTTCACCGAAGAAAGAAAACGAAATGTGACAAGGAAGGAAATTTAATTTGACGCACCAAATTACTCAATCAAAACCGAAACGAGCGGCGCAGGCGATAAAGCGCAAAATTGAACAATAAAATAAAAATCAAATCCCAACACTCGCATACAACTCACTGGAAGAGACACAACAAATTTGTATAATCGAGTTGTACTAATAATATTGTATATGTATGTATACACGTTTGAATGAAATCCAACACTAAAATAAATAAAAATGTTTTTAGACCTTTTTATTCACTTTCTAGACCGAGGCTAGGCTAGACACTTTATTATTTAGAAGACAATCGTGCAAGAATAGCATGTCGTGTGCTGTTGTTTAGGTGAGTGAGTAAGGAATGTCAGAGCCCAAACTCCTATCCTTCATTATACTCGTACTAAGGATGAGTCGCTTAGCTCCTATGTATCACCTGGCCTGCTTACAGATATATAAAATAATCATTAAATATTTAAAAATTGACATATTAAAGTTAAATACTTTTAAAAGTACATAAATTTTACATTTATATTTTTAAGTTTATGCATAGGTACTTATTTTTTGAATTCTTTGCAGTTGTTTGAAAAAGACTAATTGCTTTGATATATTTTTTATGTTATGTGGTTATCTATGTTATATGTTATATGATTAATGTGAGAATATGTATATTTGTAACTCAAATGTAACTAAATTGTTGCACGGATTTGAATGAAACTCGGCAATTTCATAGTCCATTATTGGGTACATCAAGCAATAAATAAATGTGGTCATGGTTTGCTGCCTATCAGTGGACATGTCTTGTTTTGAAAAGAAAAGAGTACCTACAAGTTGCGTGAATGCCAATATATTTTACAACTCGCGCCTCCGTCGGTTTACGGCCCATCGCGATTGATTTCAGAGCCCGCACGTAAACATACAAAGATTTATTTGTGGGCCCTCGTCACTGCGTCACGCGTCTATAGGTATTTCTTCTTCTTCTTATACATATATTCTGGCCGAATACAATTGAAAAACTCTCAACTAGATTATACAACTTAAATCTAAATTTGGTTTACAATACCTAACTTCTTAAGAATACTCGTATTCAAACTTGCTCGCAACTTGTACGTGCGCTATTGTTCTTTTTTTGAAAATCAGTTAAATTTTTTAAGTTATGGAGGAACATACATACATACATACAATACCTACACTTACAGATTTATTATTAGCATTGATTGATTTTTCAACGCGGACGTAGTCGCGGGCAACAGCTAGTAAGGAAATATGCGCCACCACCGATCGATCCCGCTTTTTTGCTTTTCCACTACAATAGCTGTTTCTGGTTTTGTTTGAAAAAACTGAATTTTTATGTCAAATTTTAGTGTTTTTTGTTTTATCCTGCATGTAGGTAGTCTGTGTGAACGTTTTTATGGGAAATCATAGGTCACTAATAAAAAAATGGACCTGTGTGGACTAGTGTTAAGAAGTCACCTATTATTGCCTATCCAGTAACTACAACCACGACCTGTGTTCCAAAAATTATTGACCACCTTAAAAGTTTCTGTTTGTTGTCCGTCTGATTGTTGTCAGAATTGTGTAAGCAATATTATTTAGAATAATATTGCGTAGCTATCGTTGCTCATCTGGAACATTCAATTTATAGCTGATTAAATTTGTAAGGTTCTGCAAACATCTCTTCGTTCTCTTTGCGAGGTACGAAGTGTAGATTCCCAGTTTACACCTCAGCGGTTCCGGTAGGCGCATTGTTAATGTCAAATGGACTGAAACAAATTCGTTTTCATTTCGACTCCTTATAAAATGAAAATAAAAGACGTATCTGGAGAATTATCTTTTCATAAATATAAATTTCCCGAACGTGAATTAATTATTTTTCTTTGCAGTAGGAACCGAAGTATTCAATAACGCCTTTTCACAAGGAGCCTACACATTTCTAGCTATTTTTAAAATTTCGCCTACTTGTCTTTAAATAAGCCTGATAACATTTGTATTGATCGCTCCTAACGTAGGCTTAATTCTGTAAAAAAAACTTATTTTGTTATGAATAATATTCATAAGCAAGTTTACAACAGCTAAGAAATAACAAGTATAACAAAATAAATAACAAGTATTGTAAAGGCATTATTGAGTGCCCTAAGACCTACAAGCTAGGCGTATCCGTGTGTTAAGATCAGTGGCACATATTATGTGCCTACTGGAAGCCAATTTCACATATTTATTTGCTTTGCTTACATAGAGCATATTACGTTTGGTAGTTGATAGCCGGGTGATTGTTTAAATATAGCATTGATTGTTTAGATTAGAACAGCAGAAAAGAGGAGGTGTGGGTGACATAATTGGAACATAAACAAGCAACAATGACCGGATCCGCTCGAGTCACTTGACGGTGGACCGCGTTGGCATTAATTGAAGACCACAAAAACGGGGTCCGTAAACAAAGGCTTAGCATAACATGCGCCTCACTGATCCCTCGGGATACACCATATAAATAGCTACTGACAATTTTAAACGCTTAATATTAAATAAGGTTTTTGACACCGAACGAATGTATGTTTTTGTTGCTCCTAAGTATTTAATAGTATTTTAACAGCTCATAACATATACTAAGTATGTAAGACAGAGAACTTATTGAATGGAATGATCTCTATAATCACTGAAAAAGGTATAGTGAGAAAGTAGAGAGTAACAGAAAGATGAGAAGAGAGATGAAATTGCAAGGGATAAGCACAGGATAAAAGTTTCCATTAAAGGATCTAAAGGATAATATAAATCTATTATTATTGTTTACATAATTACTGGCGAACGCCCGCGACTTTGTACATTTTTGACTAATATTTACACAGGCTATACACACAACATTTTTCACCATAAATAATTGAATATTCGGGGCTTACTCGTTTAAGATTAGCTTGAATAAACTTAGGTGCAAAAAATTGCTGGTTCCGATTTTTATAAAGGGTAGATAAAAACACACTGTTTAGAAAAGTCTATATTTCTAAATAACAGACAGTATTAACCTGTGTAGACAGGTTAAGTAATGGAGGAATTAAAGCTTAAACAACACGGCCAATTGACGAGACTGGTTCTGTTCCAAGTAAGCATACCCAATTACCTTAAGTATTATGAAAGTCCTTTATCCGAAGACGGAGCCGTCATCTCGTATATTACAAGGAGGTACTGACCGTACTTGACTTGGGGAACGATTTGATATATGTATATACAATGGCCAGCATAGCTGGACCTATTGCAAATGATTATTATAATCCGAACGGGCCCTCGCACGCTCAGATGCGGGGGCAGCGGTAGGTCGTGTTACGGTGGCCCGGTTTGATATAATGGCGTGTATGGGAGGATCTGTTGGATTTTCCCTTTTCGCTTTCTACTCAATAATCCCAACAAAAGGAATCCTCGAACACTCCACTACGGACCCTGAATATCTCCGCGAGAAGTAAAATCGTGCTGATTTATCGTGCCTTCACATTGCAATACAACGCGTTCCGGACTTCATAATTACATGTATATGGGAATAATTTTAATAGGTTGTCATTTCATTTTTATCAATCATTCAATGAGAAATTCGGATAACTTTTATTAGTGTTATCAATAACTTAGTTTATATCGATCTCGATCGGTGGACGAATATCAATATTTATAAATATCAATATGTATTCTTTGTAAATGTAACATTTGTACAGAACGAAAATACATCAAATGCCATAGTAAAATATATTTTTCGAAGGTGATACAATATCAAAAATACTCGGTGAATTTATGTGTGACTTTGGCGTCAAATCAGCCCAAACCCAATTAGCCGCGGTTCACATAACACAGTACCACACCTGTTACTACTCGTATATATAATATCCTTTTCGAAAATGATCCAATCTGTCTATATTCAGAACAACACAGTCTTAATTGGAAAATTGTTCAATTAATATTGACAAATTTTGATTTGATATTTGTCATTCGATACAATAAAATAATCTTGAAACAATTTATTCCAATAGAATTATTTATGTAGGTTAACAACTCAACACCGATAATTATCAAACTAAAGATTATTACTAATGTCACCTATACCAATAATAAGACAAATACTACAGTCAATAGAGAGCTGGTTACTCTTATCCATAATGCACTAAATTACTACTCTTATTTTTTTTTAATAGGTTCAGTATGACGTACCTTCCCATAAATGCACAAATTCCTTACAAATTAGGCGGGCGAAAGTGCCGCCATTTTGACAAAAACCGTTTCGGCCTTTAACTCCGTAACCGTGCGCTTGAGGCCAAAAATGGTAACCTTTATTGTAGATAAATAAGTTTCCTATCTTTTTTGTCGAATAATTTTTTTTTTATCACTTACCGCTTACGACTTATCCGTAAGGATTTTGCGCATTTTGGGTCAGTACGTTACTGAACCTATTTAAAAAAAATAAGAGTAGTAATTTAGTGCAGAAGAAAATTCTCTATTGACTGTAGTAAAAGTAATATGGGAATGCAAGTACCTAGAAAGACTTTGAAGATAACAGTTCAAAATGAAACTATACATCTGATGAAATTTTAATTAAATGCGTAAAACCGTAAAAATGTATGGCTTGGTATTTCCGTCACATACCAATGGAAACACAAATGGAAACAAGTGATAAATAAACAGTTGAAAGTTTTACGAATTTTAGTTTTCAGGAAGCTATAAAAATAAAGCCAAAATGTTTTAGCGCACGTCGGCATGTCAACGCATTGTGCGACCGTCAATCAGACCGTGAAATAAAGGACGGAACAGGATTCCGGATTCCGGACTCCGGCCCACGATTCGCTTCACACCATTTGCTCTACTTTTCTCTTTCTTTCTTTCTTTCTTTCTTTTCTTTTCTAAAAGATATTATCTCCTATTTATTATTCTTGCGTAACTTGGTGATGTATATAGATATAAATTCATTAATATGTTTTGTCATTTTTAGATAAGGAACTTGTCAGATTGTAATGTTATCAAATATGTATATTACTTAGTTAAGTGTTCAGCGCCAGGCTTTCCACGGATGCAATTTTTTTTAAATTAACATTTATGAAAACCTTGTTATCGCTTTTGTTCCTCGTTTATCGCTCTTTCTATTCGTTAAAACCATATCAAAATCTGTTGAATGGTTTAAAAGAAGTTAGCGGAGAAACAGACAGAGTAAGTTACTTTATTTTAGAATATGTATGACCTAGATTACGAGTATAATGGAGTATGGAGATAATTAAAAAAAGTGTATGTGTCAGCTCCGACAAACGACTGGAGTTTACTCCTTACGAACGATAAATAAATAATTTAATAAGTATAATTAAAACATATTAACATTAATATATGCATTATATTATATTAATATGTATTGAAACATATTGTAACCTGTAACGCGTAACGTGTGACATGTGACATTTTATTTTACTCCCATAAATTTTCATACCCCGGGCTTATACTAGTATATAAAATCGATTCTTAAGGAGTAAATTTCAAAAATCAGCTTATGAAAATTGCATTGTCCCCTACAAGCCCCATTAAAGATAGTTACAAACGGTGTTTACTGGTGTAAACGGCGCAGCGACAAAGCTGGTTTACGTTAAATGCAAGCTAAAGGCCGATTTAGCAATAAGCTATGCGATTACCGCCGCAACACAAGCTTTTCATTTCAAAGCTCATCTGCATTACATTTTATTTTTGCCCAAAAGTTTCGGCCCCGCAACACGTGCTACCTTATTGTATTACGCTTTGTAAATAAACATATTTTACGGAAAACTAAGTTTCAACGAACTCGTTAACATAATTATAAGCTAATCACCAGTGCGTTAGGTCCAATTTGGCCTCGCCGTATGATTAACGGATTTAATACCATGTAACGAGGTTTTCTGTGACAACCTCGGGCAAGTTGTATATGTGACTGCGGTGGCTAGTAGCTAATGTACCAAAATATAATATGTATCTTATGTAAATTTTACATAAATTTATATTGGCAGGTATCACTGTGTTGAGCCATAGTAAACTTAAAAGCAAGTATGCTTCCCCATTTAAATTGTTATTTTCAGGCAAAACAAGCCACTTATATAGCTTCTACGTGTCTGTTACATATATCTTAAAAAATATGGTGATTTTGAATTTTTTTATAAACTATTCTAATGTAGAAACTACTAAAGGTTAGAGCTTTGGACATGTTTATATGATGTTCATTAAATACTTGTGACGTCCTTAGCTTAAGACTGATTGACTATCCAGTTGATGGTATATGGCTATCTTTGCCTAGTGACAAAACATCATGTGGTAAACATTTAAAACCCTAAAAGGATAAATCGATAATGATAAGAGAACAGAATAATTTGACGACACAGGAACGAGCTCTGACTTTTACAATTAAAAGTTTTATAGAATGAAATTTCTATAAGTCTTATAATAACGTGTCTTTAACATTTCAAAATGTTTATTAATTACGCTAATTACAAAACTTTTTATGTACGTTTTGGCTCATTGAGTATTTTTATAAAATGTTATTATATAATGTAAAATCTTTGCTTGAAAATTTCCTGCAATATACGCGTGTCTCTTGATAAATGTATCCGAATTAAATGTCCTTAATTCGGATTTTATGGTGAAAGCATAAAGTCACACAAGTATTGAACTAACGGTTTAATTGGTGCATGATTTTTTCCATGCAACACGCATATTACCTATTGTTTACAGCCCATACTAAAAAATACAAACTTAGACTTAAAAAGGGCGATTAATTACCCTGTTGTCTCAATAAACTTTTTTAATAAATTATTCTATCTCGTTACTTTTAACCAGTATTTGCTTATTTTTTGTAAAATTATGATTTTTTCCTAACGAAATATACCTACGCAATGTTTTCATATACAGGCAAAGAAATTACTTGTAATATTCGACAGAGCGGTAAACCGCTCTCCGCATAATCTGGGTCAAATATTTGTCTTACATCTTTTGTGGGCAAAGGACTAAGTTAGAAAAGGGTCTTAAGAAAAAACAATTAAAAATGAGTAAAAAACAAACTGTGCTTTTCGAAACATTTTTACTTAAATATTAAGTTATTATCCTTAAACTAGCTACTGCCCGAGACTTCGCCCGCGTAAATTACATACTAAAACCTTCCTCGAGAACCACTCTATCCATTGATGAAAACAGCATGCAAATCGGTGCAGTATTTTTTTGAGACCGAGAGACGGGGCGGAGGACTTTGTTTTATAATATGTAAGGATATACTTATTTCTTATTAAAATTAAATACTCATTTAAAGAGAAATTTTCTAACATATTTTATTTATGTAAAGGTCCGGAAGGAGGAAGATGAATCTACAGAAGCAACGTCACTGAGGTCGCAATAATGCTGCCGACCTTGGTAGGATTTATTTTCTCAGTAAGAGGAGGAAATTCAAAATAGATACTGATGTTCCGAGCTTTGCATCAGCATGCCCGACTCCACTGGGAATCCAGGATCCTACGAACTATAACCTCCCTCTATTCCGATGGCAAACCGATCGGTAAGCTTAGAGGCATTTCTTTGAAAGGGATAAGGAACAAGGAAACCGTCCGACACTGTTACTTCTACTCTATACTTAGTATGTTCCGTCAGTTGTCAGAGCCTTTTTGTTAATCTGCTCCTACTTATCCTTTACCCAACTAAGGTACTACTAGGACCCTATTACTAGTTGTACGAGATTGTACAAGTGCTACAAGTGCTACAGCAACTTACTTGTAGCATCTATATTCAGTTGTTACCTACTTACTGTTCGGTAGCTACCTACTGTCAAGTTAGCCTTCAGCCTATCTGCCCGACTGTAAATAAGAAAAATCCATCCGATATCAATGTGAAAAATATTTGTGGAAAATTCATCAATTTTTCAAACCTTAATTTATTTACTGCTGTGAATCGGAATAATCCTTGCATGAAACTAAGTTGATCTGCATAAAAAAATAGCACTTATTTCAGAATAGATTTATTTCAGAAATTCGTATCATTTTAGAACAAAGTTTTGATTACATAAATCAGTTCATTCCGATATTACCTTGCTTAAACAAAAAGATATTTCCAACTGCATAACAAGGCGAGCAAGGCGACAAACCATGTCTTACCAAAGGTACGAACAACATAAATGGTAAAAAAAGGTTACTTTTACAGGAGCACAGCTTTTTAATGAATTACCTTTGCATATAAAACAAGCAAAATCTTTTAGAGAATACAGATCCAAGCTGTTGAAAAATTTTATTTCAAATGTTTAAATGTTTTGTCGTGTTGTTGATAAAAATCAGGAACAGTTTAATTTTTGTAAGTTTTGTCTGCCTGTTTATATTTTCGTTTCTTAATTAAGTATTTTGTTATATTTCTCATGTAAGTAGCTTTAAGCTTTAATAAGAATAAAGAAATATAAACCTAAAGTAACCTCACTGTATTTGAACTTGTCTAAGAAACCACTATCATATTTTAAAAAAACAACTTTGTGGCGAATCATAGATAAAATACATAGATAGATACATAGATACTTTAAAAAAATACATAGTTGTTTTATCGAGGAAAGAGGGCTGTGTCTATAAATAACTTGTGCACTTCACTACAGAATATCGTGGTTAGATAGGGAGGTGCCTATCGGAGGTATTTCGCAGCACTACGTTACAGTCATTAGTGATGTAGGTGCGGGTTGTGCCCAAAATGCAGACGCGATAACGGAACTTAGCATATAGGACACGCTGACGAGCGGAGCGACTTTTTCTTCAAATTACTACCAAGTGAAATAGAACACACATTGATAGTTTTTCAAGCGTATACGAAACGAAAGTGATAATAACCGTTCGCAATTTTTTTTATGCAATAAAAGCTGACGGTCTATTGGTTAGTAGGTGACTTCACGCAAGCGATGTCATGGAATTAGCAAGTGTGTAATATATAAAGAGAGAAAAAGAGAATGTGTTCTAATACTTAGCGGTTGTGAACAGGCTTATGTAATATATGCTGCAAATGTTTTTTGCCCTGGCGTCATAATAGGGATTTACCAAAAATAAATTCGGTTTAAATATTTTAAATAACATTATATAAAAAATACACTTTCGTGTCCGCTAAAGCAAATTGATACTTCACATTTATTCTATGCTACGAGTAATATCTGACTGAGCAAATCAGATCGGGTGTTTAGTTATGGCTGGAGACCACAGTAGCACGTCCGCGACCGCTCGTCAACGTGACCTCATCCAGGTTGGATTTTGAACGCGATATCAGAAGCCGAGAACGGCAATTAGGGCAGTTCGTGGCCGCTTCGCCGCCAAATGATCCGTGAGCTCACACCCACCAACAATTTGTCGAGCCATGAATTCGAGGAATTATATTCACTTTTTACACATTATATCGTCATTACCCCTTTTATTATTTAGGTCATCATGCAGGCTCCACTTGAGGGCAAGTGGCAAGGTACGATTACAACGAAAGAATTCAACGAATGACATGGTATTACGATATTTAATAAGAGTATAGTTGGTGTCACCTTACAGCAAATGATCAATTTTATATTAGATGGCTAACATCAGAAATTGAGCAGCTCGTCTGGTGACCACAATTTTACAGAAAACTACGGTCACACATTTTTTATGTTAAGTTCGACAGACAGTCTGACGGTCCACTTGATGGTAAGTATCTACCGTCGCCTATAATACAAGCAATGCCATATGTGCTGCAAGTACGCTGCCGACCATAGAAGGATTGCGGATAAGGAAGGGATCGGGTAATGAGCTCTGGATTTCTTGTGATGTTAGTATTCAGTACGAGAACGCAATCCCCTATCCCACTTTAGCCTGTCGGGATCTATATCTCGCTGCGTACCCTAGTAGGTACTGGTTGTATTTGTAGGCAACGGTGGCCATCTACCATCAAACAGACAAAGTCAGAGCCTATAGAGAATATCTAAGGTAGCTCTGGCTTCCTTTCTCTCGCATCGAGCAAACAATCTCACTAGCTATACCAAGTCGCTGATTAAAATTATACGCCTAATGGAAACGAGCGTTTCCCGGTTACAACATGTTCTCTAATAGTCGCCATAATAGAGCCACAAGTCATTTGCATAATCTCTCGCGACTAATATTATATATTTGATAAGAGATTCCAATCTGCTAATGGCTGTTCCTCCCCGTTAGTTTAGAAGCTTAGCTTGATCTAGTGCTCTGTCTGAGGTAGATTAGATATCAGCCGCTGCCATTGTAGATATTGTCGGCCGTGACACAAAGGGGATATTGGCTTTACGAGCATAATTTACTTTCCCCATAATACTTGTGTGATCAAAGCAAACAGATTACCTGCCATTAAGCTGCCTTGCTTCCCTTCGCCACACGACTACTCATACTCGTACCTTTACTAAGAGATACACAGAGGCTTGCATTTCAACAAGGTTTATTTACCAATCCACTAGCCATTTTGAATTTTTCATATCAGGTTGATTGTATGTATGCTCGTAATGCGAACTTATACTTTACCTAAAATTTGTAAGTTTCTACTATAGGTTTTAGCCGAATTTTGTCATTTTTTGTGAGAATAAATATATGATTATTTCTACTAAAATTTAAAAATGTTAAATTTATTTTTGTATGATATTGTATATTGTTAATGAGTAATGTTGCCAATTGCAAACATTATTTCCATTTACTTTGAAGTTTAAATAAAAGCTTTTTCTTTAGCATTTAATTTAAAAAATATGTTTTCCCGGGAGAACCAACCGATATTTTTTTCCAAAACTTTTTTAGTTAAGAAGTACTAGTTCGTACCTTATTCTTTTTGTGGTTATACAAGTATTCTTCTATACTAGTATACAGTGACGGGCCTGAGAGTAATTACAACATTATCTGCGAGCAATTTAACCGCAATCTTGTAATGATCTAGCGCAATTTGTGTGGAAGGGACAAAGTTAAAAAAGTCGGGCCTGTCCTATTTATACGTCAACAGCGGTCTTACGCGACTTGTCTTCAGCTCAATTAAACCCAATGTACTCCTCGAGACGTACAATTTTTACCATTTCAGTGATCCATTTTGAGATTAAACAACAATTTTAATCAAATCACAAACCTTTTTACATAACGATAGCAGCTTAGTGCGCCTTCGAGAATTTTTTTTTCTTCATTTTTTAGAACTTGTATAAGCCGTCATATCGCTGCTTAAAACCTAAAGGGCCATAAAACAAGAAAATCCAAAAATGTTTTTATTACAAATATACAATCACAATCCCTCATATTGTATGTTGCAAAAAGACTTATGGTTGTTTTAATCCATATTTAGTATGTTTTGGTCATTTTTTATATATTCAAATGTAACTTATATGCTTATATCTCTCTAGTATTCAGTTTATTATAAAAGTAAAAATACGCTTCTAACGATGTATAATATGCACATATTTGATATATAGGTATGTAATAAGAAAGAAGTAGACAAAAATAATTTAATTTTTTGTCGAATAGCTCTCCTGTAAAAAGTGTAATTTTGATTTGTGGCCGTTTAGTTTTTAAGCAGCGATATTTCTAGTGTTAACCTTACAGAAGACCACCGTGTGTTTCAGTGAGTGAGTATAGCGATTATATTTATAAAAATATTGAGTAAGTGTAAAATTGCTATGGTAATTCATTGATATTAATTCTAAGTAGATAGATATTAAAGTTTCACATAATATAATATTTCAGTACTCAGTTTTGAACTTAATTTCATATTCATATTCTCAATTAACATACTCTCAACTGCTCCAAACGAATTTTTAATGAAGTTGGTTTGTATATAATTAAGGCATTGCGCCGATATTAATTATATCTTTTTGTTGATTTATTCGAAATTAATGCTATATTAATGTTATAGCACTAGTGAGTTCTAATGACCTGTGCAACAACATTGGCGAAATTCAGTAAGAAAATGAGTACAGAAAAATCGTGTAGGAAAAACTTTAATTTTCCAACACGCAAAGTCTCGAGTAATTTGAGAACGCAACGGAAAACCGCCACAAAAGAAATTCCACTTGAATGACTTAGTTTTTTTCAAAAAAACATTACGGTCTCGAATGGAAAAGATCAGGTAATACTTAGATGAAAATGTTGTGAAAAGAAAATGGAAACCGTTAAATTTGTTAACGCTAAAATATGAAATGAGGTCAAAGAGTGAATATTTTTCAAGCAAGTGTTTGCTGACGTAAAGCTTATTCGGGGAAACAGTTTCTCGGTGAAAGTCGCGTTGCATTCCCATTCTGGACTGCCACCGTCCGCATTCCGCTATGATTAATGAATGCCGCACTGACTTATCTCTATGGACCGCTGTGGAAGCAAGCAAAAAATCATTAGCGCACAGGTCGACTCGACTCCGAGCGTCTGCAAAAAATCAGCAACCGACGCACCAAGAGAAAATATATACTAGATACTTGCCCAAAAAGGAATAAGGGGTGCTGTTTTTGCTTACTTACAAGCTGCCTTTCAAACCATTTTGGTTACAGGTTAAACAATTTTATTTATTTTTTTTATTTGTCCTCAAAACTGTCTGCTAATTCTGATTATGCATTCACAGATTAGATCATCTTGTTACCGATGAGCCCCGATAAAATGATTTTTAAATAAACCCGGGTACAATCTAGTAAATTTACAAACTTTGTATGCACACAATACGAGTAAACATAAAATTCATATTTTTGTATACTGTGTAAAAGAACTATGGGAATCCATACTTTGCTAATCTATGTTATACAATTGTTTTTTTTTTCTGTTCTGTGGTTATAAGAGCAGTGTCTCGTGACACAGGCATTAACATATAAAAAAAAATTGTGATGAAAAGAAAATCCCAACTACAACCGCTTGTTAAACGTTATCTTTAATTATTTCTTTTTCATTTTTTTTATATAAATTACTATGTAAAGGAGAGATTTTTAATTATATTAAGAGCTTTCCGCTGGTAGTTTTTGGTATAAAACAATCAGTCCATAGATGTGTTGTTTTTGAGTAGTAAGGTCCTCTCTTATTTCAACCGATACACTAATAACGCTAAAGTTAATTTGTTCACTAAGAACTATTAATTAGTGAAATGTCAGGGGTTGCGTCGCAGGACGAGAACGCGTGCATCTGACACCAGTTCAACACGAGCAGTACGAGCACCCCACTCTCATTAGACCAACCTCACTCCGATTAGAATGTGTAATTTGTATCTTCCAATATTATTCAATCGCCATTTCTAGTTTTATCCGTTTTAGTGCTATAAGAAGCTTTTAAAAAAGCCTTCTGTTTATGACTACCGTCGCCTAGAAGCCACTGGTAAGAAATACCACGCCTGGGGTGAAAAAAGTTGAGGCAAACAATTGTTAGTTTGATACACATCAAATAACAGTTTCTATGTTGTACAAATAGCCTTATTAAATTTTTATTTAATAAGGCACATAAACAGGATACTGACATTGAATAAATAGAATAGATAAAATTACATCGAAATGATCTAGACAAGCCCAAAGCACGTGTACACGGCAAAATACAATGTACAAGAAAAAAAAAATCACTACAATAAAGTGCAAGTTAACTCTTAAAATCCATGGTTATAGTAAGGAAAATTTGTACGATAAACTTATTTTGGATTACAATGATGTACCCCTGTTAAAAGAGTATTATTCGTACATTGTTTATAACAAACACAGTTGATATAATGAGTAATGACATGTCAACAACAGTAATTAGCGTTGTGTTCTCTGCTGAACGATCCTTCATAAATCTTCGCTCAACTAACAACTCGCACTACACTTCATATCATAATATATGTAAAATACAGTATGTGCACTCCACAAAAACTAATAAATAAAATATCTTATTGTCTTTGTAGTGAACAATATTATACATTGCCAATCTGCAGTTAGCATGCTAGCTCATACATCCTATAAATTTAAAAAGTTAAAAGCAAGTGACCTAAATTGCCAATTTTTTCTAGTTATTTAAATATCTATCAAAACAATGGTCGTAGAACCATTATTTCTAGTAAATGTTACACAATTTTAAGATAGTTTGGTGCCATCTACAGTAAGATTATAGGATACGGAAATGAACACAACAGCACTCACTGAAACACAACAGCACATGTGCTGTTTTTTCACGGTGGTTACCAAAAAACTGCGAAACGCAGTGTACCCTGCCACTTTCCAGATCCAGACCAGAGCCAACTTTTAAAAGTTCATTTACAAAGATGACCCTGGCGGGAATCGAACTCGGACACCCTGGAACAAAGCGTTAATGCAAGCACTCTAACCACCCATTCCGCTTTCGCGAGTGTTTTATGTACTGTCATCTCAAAGTAGATTTATTGGTTGAGCTCGACTCGGAGCATCTCAAGGTCGTTTTGTTATTGATATGTATAAACTTCATCAGTCACTAGTAAATTATGTCTCTCCTAAAATCGAACCAAGCCTAACACGAGTATCTGATCCATCTCAATTTGTATCACCGCTTATCTTAGACCTCTTTATGACTAGCTACGAGTATCACTACAGACTTTGTGTGCAGTTTTTCAAGGAAACAAGTACCTAAGTAAGTCTATCGACGATAAGAATCAGCTAACATTACTAATTCGTGTTTCAAGGTTCTCTTAAACCGTTTTTAAAGTATTGCAAATATTTCTGTAAATAATTCTACTATAATATATTCTACTAGCTGGTGCCCGCTACTTCGTCCGCGTTCTCTATAGCCTAAGCCTTCCTCGATAAATGGACTATCTACAACAAAATTTTTTTTCAATTAGAACCAGTAGTTCCTGAGATTAGCGCGTACAACTAAACAAACAAACCAACTCTTCAGTTTTATATATCGGTGTAGATATTCTGTAATGTAATGTAATAATGTATTTCTGGTTGTTTTTTCAGTAAATATTTCTGTAATGAAAATTTTGTGGTATAAAAAGTAGAATCAATATTGCTCTCACTCATTTTTAAATAACTTTAATAAATTATTTGTCAAAAGAACCTTTCTGGCGATAGCCAGAAGCCAGAACAAACAAACAAAAATTTGAATAGTTTAAATTGCATGCTATGAATATTTTACAATGGAAGTTGAATGCAAGCAAAAAATATATGGGATTCAAGTTAAAATTTTATTTGAAAATCCATTCGACACGTTAATATCGTTTATTATTGACCTATAAATTTTGTATTAAAAAATCTAATATTTGTAAGCTCACAGCGGTTAGGTATAGCGCCACATATTACTAGTAAGTTACTATGTAGCGCGTTTGTATTGCGTTATTAATATTTTAATGAAACGCGGTGTGTAGTGCGCTGAAAGCCGTGCTCGTCTATAAAGTACGTGCAAAGTAAATGAGCACAAAACACAGAAACAATTTGTTTATTTATTAGGGTTGTGAGAGACACAAAGTTGCTCGAATTCAGCTAAACCATGCCACGTTAAATAGTCCTAAGCTCGGGAGGCGTGGTGGGGCGTTACCCGACTCTCCGATTTACCGGATTTATACTCCAAGCCCGTTACAAATCTTCGGTAAGCCACAGTCGAAATACAGTTCTCTTTGTAGCAACTTCTATAGGATTTACGTTTATTAAGCGGAGTTCGAGATACGAAGCCTCTGATGCGGGAGAAGTCAGAAACGTTCGGTTGAAACCAAAATAAACTTGTATTCCATAAAGGACGCTCGAACAAGCCTTAAACAAAGAGTAAAGACGTTTGCTGTTTCAAATGCACTCGTTCTTATTTTAAAAAAGAAACCAATTCGAAAAACCCTCGAGCCATTTTCAACAAGATGAGATGCGGACTACAATAGCGGACAGCAAAGACGAAAACTAACAATAAATTCTTTACGGATGCATTTTCAGATTTACACAATTTTATTTGTTAATTTATGACAGTCAACGTTTTCAAAATAAAGTTTTCAGAAATATTGTCAACGTTTCCTGGTACATAAGATTTAAAAATTAAATTCTTAAATCACTGTGTGAATGTCAAAGAGACAACACAGATTTAACTAAATAGAAACCCTTTTGAGTTAGTTTAGTGTAATAAAAATAAATAAATAAATTAGTTATCAAACAAATTGTTTTCCCTTAGTAATTAGTAGACTAAGAAAATAAGTCATTGATATTATTCTTAGATATAATTAGACTAAGCTCCTTTTTCACCAAATTCAAGTAAAGTGTTGATTAGTTACTTTTAGAAATCATTTTCTGTTTTATTGAATTATGCACTTGGTTTACTGCATCATTCGATAGGCGTTTTTTTTTATTATTTTCTATTTAATGTTTGGGACGTTTACCGTACAAACAAAGGCATATCAGCTAAATTATTCCCGATGACAGGTGACTTTAAGTGACGGTTTAGCCTACTTGACATTGGTGAAAGAGGCGCTTAGTATTACAGAGAGTAGTGATGAAATGTCCTACGTGGGTATAAAAAAAAATATAAAAAAAAATTACAGAAAGGGTAACGACCTATTTATTATACGGCCCAAAAAATATTCTTCACACACATCTTCACACATTCTACACAGCACCATCTAGTTTCACACTAAGCAACTAATGCTTATATTATGGATACCAGACAGTTGATATACTACATAGATTACTTTTTTTGTAAATACATACATATTATAAATACAAAAGATCCATGACTCAGGTACATGTCAATATTTGCATGCATGTAATGTAACAGCTAGGGTTACTAGCCACTAGACCAAACGCGTCAAAGTAAGGGGATAAAAGATGAGGATGGAAAATAGGCTTTGGCACAATGCACAGTGTCTCCTGTCAGACGAACTGCAGAACGCAAAATATATATGCACACACATTACTGCGATTAGTTGTATAAGAGTCTCTATTTATAACAAAAACAATAACAATCTAATAGTACGGTAATTTCTAATTAATATCGTATTCATAGCTGGAGAGATTTGAATGGCACTTGTGTTGTGTGTGCAGATATTTAGTAAATACACTACACAGTTACGCTAATAATTGAGTGTTAAATCATAATTAGAATAATCAATCTCACAACGTCTAATAATAATAGCCGGTAACGGCTGCTTTCTCTAGGAGATGTTCTATCTTATGAGTTAATATTATTTTAATTTTTAAGTATTAAAGTAATCACAATGAAGGAACAACGGTTTTAAATAAAGCAGTGAAACCCTTGTTAATGTAGTTCTTTTGTGGTAAAATCTGTGATGAACCTGTTACCCAATGAGGGTGTTTTCATAAGTTTTTATTGTGTACTAGTGACCAGCTCCCGGCTCCGCCCGGGGTGCATTTTTTATATATGCAAAACCTCTCCGTTTATCCCTCTTTGGATAAGAAAAAAACCGAATTAAAATCGAACTAGCCATTCTTGTATTTTTTCGAGACTAACGTACGGTGATTGTTAAAGATTTGCTTTCCTATTCGTTTCATCTCTAATTTGAAATGAATATATAGTAAATAATTGCTGAATATTTTATGTGCAAATCAAAACGATGAGATACAGGAACGGTATCACGGAAGTAACCTCAAAAGGATATTAATAAGTAATCTGATTTTAATCCCGTTGGATTTGGGTCAAGAAGTGCTTTTATGCTAACGTTAACCACATTCGCTAAGAACGAATTAATTATTAAGAAAGTACTTTACTGTACTGTATCAGCCTTTAGTTTGGTGGTAGTTTGTAATTGTTAAGAATGATGACGAGGATAAGTGCTTTGTGAAAAAACTTACATCTATAATAAATGATTTATTATTATTTTCTAATTTATTTCTTCAAAAATGGACAGCCTTCTCCTATACTAATTTTGTACTTTATTTTATTTAAGGTTCGCAGCTCGTGATGGGCTATGCAGATATTACAGTAAAATGACACCTGTTTACCTCAGATATAGACGTACTATCAAAACGAATGCGGTGAAATGATAAAAGCCTTCGTTTCCAAATGGTGGAGTGGAGCACGAAACTGGATTTGTTTGTAGAAGTTTTGCGAACAATTGAGACGGTACATGAAACGTAAAACAAAGGCTTCGACGTCGAGCGAAGACAAAACATCAAGGAACAAGAACAAGGAAATATAAAAAATAGATGTTGCGCAAATAATTGACGCGACAGTTAAACTTTGCTCGGAGCGGGGGAAGTACCCAACTTTTGACTTATTGGCTCTCGACAATAAAAAAAAATCTCCTTTTCCGTAAACAACAGCCATCGCACAATTTCTATAATTCAACCTCGGACGGACATTATGCGGTTAAAGGAATGGACAGGTTGGGTTTTGGGATACTAGTCAAACATAAATATTATTATTTGTGACTGTTTTGCTTTTTAATTTATCCGTACCAATGTTATAAATGTAAAAATATATCTGTCTGTCTGTTACCTTTTCACTATTATCATGAAATTTTGCGTAAACATTTTCAGGGAGACCGGAAAGGACATAGGGTAGAAAACTAACCGCCTGGCAAATAGCCATAAATATGTCAAGCGTTAATTATTGCTTATGTTTTTTTCAACGCGGACGGAGTCGCGTGCACCAGCTAGTATCTTCATAAGTTCACTGGAATACTAAGTGTTAAAACACACAGGCTCACTTTTATATCATTGCAAGTCAGTTACTGTAAATTTGTTTTTACAGTTACAAATTATGTACCTAATTACTCGCTTTGTTTAGTTTGGGAATTTTTTTCCTTAGAGAAACAAAAATATAATTTCTTACATTGAAACAGTTTAGTATTATCTTAAATCTGTGCTATTAATTTCTTCGATTAATTTAACTTAGCAAAGTTATCTGGGAATAAATAAAATAAGATTGAGCAACAAACATCCAGACATTTTAAAAACAAGTAGACTCAATTGTTTAAAGCCATAAATATGTATATATTAAAATGGGAATGAATGCGTCTCTTTCATCAGTTGTAAAGGAACTTATAGATTAGAAGCCACGCAACTAAAAGTTAAACGCAAAATTAACAACTCTCAGCTTCATTAGCGTCTATCTTTTGGAGGCTCCAAGTTTTCAAGAATTTTCAAAAGGCGCCCCCGCGCTTTCATTGTTTTACGATAAATCGGAAGGAATTCCACGCCATAACTCTACTAATTTTCCCCTTCAAACTCCTTTTAGAGAACATCTTATTAGACTCATCTAACTTACAATAATAAACTATAATAAATTCTTACTAATATTATAAATTTGTTGATGTGAGTTTGTTTGTTACGCTTTCACGTAAAAACTACTGAACCAATCACCATAAAATTTTGCATACACGTTGTCTAGGACACCAGAAATAGGGTACATTTCATCCAGAACGCGGACGAAGTCGCAGGCACCAGCTACTATATTATATAATAATTATGACAAGTAATAAAATTATCTTAACTGTGCTAGCAGCTGTTATTGTAATGTAGTTTATAGTTATTCTTCTCCCGCTTATCTCTTAGTTTAGGTACTGTGGTTTTACTCTGATTGTGTTTTGGGAGGCCTTAAGTAAAACAGCAAATACCAGAGGCTATTTGCACAGTTTACAGAGAACTTACATAATACGAATGCGTTGTTGAACACCAACTTTGTGTGCTTGTAATTTAGGTTATAGTAGCCACGTTATCACTAAATATTATAAAACAAAGTCCTCCGCCACTCCTGTCTTTCTGTCTGTTCGCGATAAACTCAAAAACTACTGATTTTCATACTGTTTTCCCCAAAGGATAGTGGTTCTTGAGGAAGGTTTTAGTATATATAATTTACAAAGTTACACGGACGAAGTCGCGAGCACCAGCTAGTATTAATATATTAACAAAAAATAACCATTACATTGTTTAAATTGGTACTTATATTTT
Source organism: Synanthedon formicaeformis (assembly GCA_945859745.1). Classification (NCBI taxonomy): domain Eukaryota; kingdom Metazoa; phylum Arthropoda; class Insecta; order Lepidoptera; family Sesiidae; genus Synanthedon; species Synanthedon formicaeformis. The sequence goes on along the minus strand of OX243968.1, from coordinate 202,706 downwards.
AACGAGCTGTGGTTCGTTTTTTTTTAAATCCCACAGGAGCCTAACATTTTTCCAGGATAAAAAGTGTCCTACAGTTTAATCCAGGTAATCATCCAGCCTTTAGCGTGCACAGACAAGCAGGCAAAAATTATAAAAACAATTTTTGACATTGGTAAATACATAAGTATGTGTAGAAATTGTTTTTTTTTATATTAATGTACAAACACGTTTACGATTTTATTATATGTATTATAGATATTTATAGATACTCTTCAAATTGTTGAAATTACGAAATAACTAAAATAAATCTAAACCTTACAAAAAATATATAAAGAGCTCCTATATTTGACGATCTAAGTAAATTATTTCTTACTAGACTAAGAACTATTGTTAAGAAAATTGGTCTCAAAAATACTAGTCAACCAAGATGACCGCATACATTTTTAACATAATTTGTCATCCGGTCAGAATTAATTGTATGACGCTAGATAATTCAAGCATATTACTTACATAAACGACATACAAGTAAACCAACGTATATTGTATATTATGTGTACCATCTATACGAACGGTGACACAAATATTTCAAGTGTAGAATACAATGGCGAGCGTTATAAAAAGTTGAGGCAGCGACACTGGAGTTCATATGGAGAAAGTTGGCGGAACACTTTAGCAAATGCCCTGAATTCGACACCCCACTCGGTGGGAATAACAAAAAAGTTTTGACGTATCGCCGTTGGAACTGCTCTTTCGCGTAAACATGTCGTCATGTTTTTTTAGAAACAAGCGGGTCAACCCTTAACCGTCTCCTAGATAACAATTCATTCTAAGTTTTAGAGCAACCGGGGACCTTAGAGTTGAATGTTATGTCAATCAAACTCGAGAGAAATATGAAATAACTAAAGACTAGATTTGTTTTTTTTTGTGTTCATCCTAAAAATTAACTTTTTTTTACTTTTTTTTAATTTCTTCTGCAACTTATATACGAAAACCTCGTTCAACTTTTTTAAATTAGTGAAAACCTCAGAGATGAGATTTTACTGATTTATGAAAGCGAGATTTTACCTTAATGTTTATAGACAACTGAGTTGTGTGTGATGTAGAAGAAATACCTTGAATGTTACACGAATTGTAGTTATATTTGTGACTAAGTTGTGTAGCGAGTCTCTGAGAGATAATAGAAACTTCGCTGCCGCTGTCGAGCAGCGCTCGAACAGAGATCCATCTTCCTTGTGAGTCTTGTATTTTGACAATTGCTGTAGATAGAAGGACTTTATTGGCATTGGGTTTTGAGTTAGTAAGAAGGACAGCAGAAGGATTAGCAAGAGTAGAATCATGTTTTGTATTTGTGTTGTGTGGTTGTAATGAAGTAGAATTTATATTTTGAGCGTGTTCGCTGTGTGCACTGTAATGTGAGCTTGATAATAGATGTGGATTATAGTGGTTATTTTGTATGTTTGGTTGTGTAGTAAAGTATGACTGTTGATTAGTAGGAGCGATATTTTGTATAGAGGGTTTTGTATGTTGTGTGTGATCGGTAGCGGGATGAGTCCGGTGTGTCTGTTTTTTGTATGAACGTGGTTGTTGGTGATTGTAGGAAGCGAAAGAAGTATTGCATGCAGAATTATTGCCATCATATATACCATGCAGTGTAACTGGTGCAGTTACTTTCTTAGGATAAGTATCTTGGTGAATGGAGGTATGGTGCCGTCCATTGCATTTAAAACATCTCGATTTAGAGCATTTATGCTGTGCTTTATAAGGCTGTAAACAGTTAAAACATAGTGACTTATATTTTACAAGTTCAATTCTTTTAGGTACATCCATTTCTAAGTAGTTAGGACACTTATGCAAAGTGTGATCGCTTTGACACATAATACAAGTTAGGTTGCTTGATGTGATTGTATAGGAAACTTTATTATTATTAAACTTATTATAATTATTGTTGTTACTGTAATCGTTTAAAAGTTCAAAAGCTGTCATTCGCAGTTGTAAAAATTCTAAAAGTTCTGACAATGATGACACTGTGTTATCTTTTCGATTTATTTCCCACGCTGAGCGTAAGGAGTTGTCTAACCTTTGAGTAATTAAAAACACTAAAATGACATCCCAACTCTTAACGGGTAATTTGATAGCACGTAGAGAATCTAGGCTTTGTTGTAATGTTACTAAATATTGCTTAAGGTTAAATTTATTTATTGTTTGAACATTAATTATAGATTTTAAATGATGATTGATAATTATAGTATCGTTTTCATACCTTTTAATTAAAATGTCCATTGCCTTAGAATAATTGTCCTCGGTTAGGAGTAATGAACCGATAAGATTTTTGGCTTCGCCTGTGAGTGAGGTTTGTAAATACTGTAACCTTTGTATTTTCGGTACGGACACTACGTCTACGACACTTGTGAACACATTTTTGAAGGCAGGCCAATCGCGCACATTTCCCGAAAACTTTGGAATTTCCAGTGTGGGTAGCTTCACCCGAGGTTTTGTAGGTTGGATTTGGGTGCTTTCGTACAGGCTGGAGTGATGAGTCGGTGTTTCCGGCCCGTGAAGTAATGTATTTATTTCGCTTTTTATAGTGTAATAGCGTTCTTCCATGGCGGAACGCTCTGATTCCTGTGTTGCTTTTTCTTCTGGCATCGTTGTTTTTTCCTCGATTTTTTCTTGAAGTTCATCAAATTTTCTTAGAAGTTCGTCTAATTCTTGTGCTCTTACTGTTATCTCGGATATTGATTGTGTATCGGCGTCATAGCTTTGTATGTAGTTTAGAATTCTTGTAACTTTACCTTTGATCGTGGCACGCTGAGTTTTCCATTTTTGCATTTCGAGATTTTGTGTCAAATTCGATTTTTGTGTCTCTGTATTGATCGCCTCTTCTTTTGTCGTCATTGCTCCCTGTTTTTAATGAAATTCGTAATGGTTTTTCTTCGCAAAGTATGTGAAATGGTGAAATGTAAAAAATGTTCCTTTTTTCTTTGTTTGACGGTTGTATTATATTGTGAATATGCTCCTGTGAAGAGTAGTGCGGTCTGTGGTTTGACAGAGCGCTCCTCTCGCCCGCGCCAAGCTGCTACTTTCGAGTGCGAGAGTGACGGCGCTATGCGACGCAACTTTATAGGGGCTAGCGACTCCGGTCGCGTAATACCTCTGCCTACAATGGCGTCGTCCGAAGACTCCGAAGACATCCAAGTCCTTAATTTCCTCTGTTTCCCTCGAAGGACCACTTAAAATGTTTGATTTTCTGATGTGTATAGGGATGGTTCAAGGAAACTTCGGATGATTGTCTTCTAGCACTTTATTCTTAATAATTATATTACTAATTAAAGAGACGTGTGTATGCACTGTGTGTTGTGATTTTAGAGAGGGGTGAGATGCGACTGAATGAGACAGAATGCTTGCTTTGACATAGATTAAATTAGGTATGTATATAGTAGGTTTTAGTTGAAAACTAAACACTCATCAAAATCCGTTACGTAGTCTAGGAGATTAGCGGATATACAGAAAGACAGACGAGAAAGCGACTTAAATTTTTACTATGTAAGGATAAGTAACAATTTAAATACCTTTAACCTTACATACTAAAATATAATTTATATTTCTATACCTATAAAAATTGATGTGTATCTACTCGTATTATATTCCCTATATAAATTTTCAGGCAATCTTCACATTAGCCTAGCGGGTAATCCATAGTTAAGTAGGGATGGATAAACAGTTTTTTTTTTAATTTGTGCAATGTTTTCCATACAAAAAAATATTGAAATATTCAACGCCTGGCAAATGAAAAAGTTGCAAGCAAAAAAAATAACATTTTACATTTTTATTAAGACTAAATTTAAAATTTAAAATGAATAATTAGCCTGCTCAGTAGCAAGATGATTTGTACATTGCATAAGTTTCTGTCTCAATAGAAATGTCCGTTTTGATAAGAGAATACCTACTTGTTGCTTAACAACAATATCACAAAGTAGAGTACTTCGCGAGAGTAATCTTTTAATAAAGCCATCACTGTGTCTCCGTAAGCTTCGACTTTGGAGAATGTTCTCTTGAACCGTGAACGTTTTAATTAAATCATTTTTAAGTCGACTCGCTTTCGACAGGATCTAAGTGCTCCGCATTTGTGTTCTAAACTTAACCGGTGCCTATACCTACTTAAGGTTCCTTTAAATCCACTAACCCATCTAGCCCAATTAAAAACAATTTGCGATATGGTTTCTGTGCTTTCCTTTAATTTATACAACTACTACTACTTCGTATACCTTGATATCTACCTAAGAAAGTAATAAACCTTAACCCATTAAGTTTTAATCCATTTTAATAACGATGAATTTGAATACTTACACGTACTCTAAACTCTACGCAACTGTAACTATAAATAAACTAAATAAACTAGTGATCCTCTCAGAATGCAATTTATATATATACAATTTATACCTCTTTACATACTTTAAGTAAATTTTGATTTCTCTTTTATCAACTTGGCTCAAGCTTACTTGAATGAACGGTAGTGATATTCTAAGTGCGAAAGTTTGTATGTTTAAATGTTTGTAACTCTTTCACGCAAAAACAGATTTGGATGTTTGGAACACAGATTAAATTCTGAAAAAAGGTCAGATACCTGTGGGATTTAAAAAAAAAAAAAAAAAAACAAATTATAGCACGTACGAAGTCGCGGGCATAGCTAATACTATTATAAGTTTGAGTTGTGATGGGTCGCGAAGTTTATTGGAATAATCGTCACCTGGCTTCGACGTCGTTTACGGTCGGGACGCGGTAATCTTTCTCCGATTTGGCTAAATGGTTATTTAACAATTGGACCAGGGCTAAATTGGCTTGTCATCCATCATCTTCCACAGTGCCACAGTGCCACGCTAACGATATTCCCTTACTTTAGTCCCCTTTCAAATATCTATGTATGTGATTTTCTATTTGATTATTTTTATTGTAATTTTTCATTACCTTACGTGGACACAGTTAATTTATAATAATAGTCAGTTATAAAAAAAATCCCTACTTATCTGTAGACACATAAAACAACATGATACATGTTTATGTGACTTTCGTCCTAAGATCTATTTGAGATCACAAAATATGGTCATTAATCATTTGATAAAACTATAGTTAACGAGAAAAATTAATACGAGGAAAAAACTACAAATATTTTGTAAGTAGGTATAACTTTTGTTTGCGACAACCTTTACAAAGAAATGAAGAAAATAAATTTGAAATTGTGAATATTGTCATAACAGTGATTGTAAATTGTATTACTTGTGTAGCAAACGGTCCTGTTTTATGATAAACGCTTGTCTGTCCGGGATGGGGCCCGGCGATGTCACTGGGAGACAATGGCCGTCATAAACAGCCAACAGCCCTCTCAGAGAACATTCGCTCACAGTAAAGCAAACACGCAGTGGCGATTCTCAAATGAAAAAAAGAACGAAGGTTACGCAGTGAAAAGTGAGTATCAGTGTTAGTACAATATCAGTAGATCGAAGTGCCTAGTGCACTTCCTTTTTTTAATTGGCGACGGTAGCCATCACATTTACATATAAAAAAACTATACAGGTTTCTCCACAATAATATAGCTGTAATGCCTTATTTTGCATATCAATAAAATTAGCTAAACAGTTAAAATCCCTTATTTTATTATTAGATTCTGTTTTAATTTATTATTGTAATTAATTTTTTGATCTTAATTACAAAAAAGGGAATTTTTATTATGTTCGTAATATTTGCCTACAATAATTTGTACATTATTCACCGTCCGCTCGGTATACTGTGCGAATCGCCCGCGTCCTTACTCCTTCTTCATTATTAATTTGAAAACAGTCGTGTATACATTAGAGCTACACGCTTTTACTCCCATCCCTCTCACTGATTGTACGCTTACACACGACAACATGAACGTATTGCGACACTCCTAATTAAGGCTGCTCACTGGAAGATGTGACAGGGCAAAAATCCTGTCCCGTGACTTAGGTCGGCCTTAGTCACCTCACCATAGGTTTTTCAGAGGTGCAATTTAACAAATTTCTACTATGATTACCATTGTAATGATATATAAGTGTACCTATGGTAAAATTATTAAAAATGCTGTCATAGCTATACCGTCTGCCTTGTAATTTTTATTTTAAATCACCCCAAGATGACTATAAAGTCTTTAAAAAGAAAAATAGATACAATATGCTAAGTCGATCACTCGCATATCTTCACTAGTGTACCTTTCCTTGACTCGAATGTGTGCGATGATGATAATAAGCCAGATAAATGTCCTCAAAATCGGGCGTTTTTCCATTAGCCACGGCACGGCACGCCGGTGCCGGGGAAGCAAAAATGTATGAAAATTTATGGCTCGATTTTCCACTAGCCGGCGCCGGCGACGGCACGGCATTTGACTCCCACCGGCGCCGGCGTAACTGCATGTGTGTTGTATATGAATTGTAGCCGTGTGCGTGTGTGAGTGCGCGGGGCGGGTAGGCGACATCCCTACCAAGAACGTAAACCAGCCGATCAACACCGGCTCAGTGGAAAAACGAAGCCCCGGCATGCCGTGCCGGGCTGTGCCGGGCCGTGCCGTGGCTAATGGAAAACCGCCCATCCCCTGAAAGATGAACCAGCCACGTGAGTGAAAACAGGTTGCTTTACCAATTTCTTATTTTATTTTCAGTTAAAGTTTTCCTGTCGCGGAAGAGGCAGAAAAATAAAGATAACCCTTCATATTTAAAAAAATTAGAAATGACGATCCTAGGGTCAAGTAAAGCTGTCAGCATGCTGAGGGCTTTTTAAAGGTGACCTAAATCTCTTTAGCATTATTATAATTATAATATATATTTTTTATACTATTATTTTAAGTGAATTTTAGTGAATATTAATTTTAAATCATTATTAATTATTGTATTTTATAATTAGTTAGACGCCTGACTCTAAGTACGACGCGACCTCTTTAATGATTTAACTAAGTTGAATCACCCGGACAACAAACATCTTTCGTTTTATAAGTAGCAACTTACAAGGTAAATATATCTTAATAGCTACTTTGATGTTAAGATTTAACTTTGAAAACACTTTTTTACTGTAGCCCTAAAGGCAATTTCGCTCTGATAAAAATATGGTAAGAGTTTTTTCTTCGTTTTATATTGAACATAGCACGCCCCGAGAGGCTTTTCTTTCTAATAATTTCAGCCGTATAGCTTCCCCTCGCTCTGCTCCATAACGCCCAATAAACCCATAAGCCAAATAATAAACACGACTTCTTAAAATCAATTTATTTTGATAAATTGCATGTTATGTAAAAACGTTTTTATTGTGCAACTAATCCACCGATTAATATCTAATCCAACGAAGCGCGTTTCTAGAATAGCACGTATTGCTTCTATTATATTAAATAAAAATCCAACGCCTAGCAAAACTATAACAGCAATAAATATATATTTTATCAGGCGCTATATTATTATTTTTCGTTTTTTTAAAGTGGACGAAGTGAAGGGAAAAGGCTAGTGGGGATGTAGTATGTAGTTAAGTTACGAGTGTATACTTGGATATTAAAACAAAGTTCAAAGAAAAGGGAGACTAAAAAGCCTTTATCATTAGTCGTGTCCTGTGCTGAGTGCCTTTGAATGTGCATCCGTCAAAGATGTAAAAGATGTTACAAAATTGAGTGAAAATAACGGAAATTAACGTAACGAAGTCCCGTGTTTGTGCGCGACTCCCTCTTCCATCAACAAGAACCTGATGTGGGAAGTAACGCGTGCTGAATAATAAAACGACTATCAGGACACGACACTAATATTGTATTTTCAAATAATCTGATACCTCAGGATACCATTTCTTCTAAATTCCACGCCTTTAAACCATTAAAATTTTCTTTTATTAGTATACTTTTACCCAGAACAGAAGTATACAAGAAAAGTTAAAAAGTGTGTGTTATGAAATAAAATCATTTTATTAATATAACATATACACATAATATGTTCTTACCTATACATTCTTATTAACTGTCTAGCTATAGATAATAAAGTTTTCAATATTCTTAAGACTTAAAAGTTGCTCGCTTCCAAGTTGCGACTACCTTCATACTTAATAAACATAATTTAATAATTTCCCAACACACGGAGGTGGTTGCGATATGCTTAATATAAGGAATTTTTATTAGGTATAAGGAATGTCTGAAAACCGGGCAGACATTTCATGAGATCGGATATACACTGCCTTTAGCCGTCTGTGATTTTTTTTATGGTAGCCACTATCAAACTGACCGTCAACCTGTCTACCATCTTTTTGCGGTGAACATCGGTAAAAATCCAAAATTTAATTACACCACTCGATAGCTAAAGGATGAAAGAAAATAGTAATATTCGTATTCGTTGGATATGCTCAAAATATTACTTGTAACGTACACGTATTCACGTAAATTCAGCGGCCGTGTCCACATTTTTTTTTTTTTCATAAAAAAAAGATGGTTAATAAATAGAGACGGATATTGTTGCAGACATCAAAGGCCAGTTGTGTACCAGTTTATTTAGGCTTCAATTCATGCGAGGTTGAAAAGCAATTTGTGTCTCGCATTTATCAATTTGTAGGAATAAATAAAAATGTCTACTTCCATCTCAGAGGGATGACCTTCGACTGTAGAGACCTACAGTCGTTACGTGGGGGAATAAAAAATAACAATTTATTGGTGGTGGACTCAGCCAACATACTTCATCCAAAGTGTCTGGAATATAAGTTAATTAATAGGTCTTAGATTTTTTTTTAGATTTGAAAACCTTAGTGTCTTTATTATTTAGGTATTAAAGTGGTTTCTACTCAACTAGGAAGTGTTTATTTAAGTATTATCTAATATAGTTCCACCGCGTCTTCCACCTTTGCTTAACTAACATATTGTTTAAGATTAATGAGGAATAAAAACATAAATAAAGCGAAAGTGTCTCATGTTGCGTATTAAGGCGCTTAATTTGTAATCCACAGTACAGTACTCCCCAAAGCAGTAAGTCGTTTGACAATGCACTTTATAAATGGAATCTGAACGATAGATTCCTGGATAAATTGAATTATAATATCAATCCTTTTATATGTAGATATCTTTATAACTAAATTAAAATGTTAAATTTGTTCGTGTACGTTTCAAAAACTCGAGAATGGGTAATCCAATTTTAATTGGAACGAGGAACAAACGGGGAAGGTTATTATATTACAAAAATACCCTGAGAAAAGCCGCGAGCTTGTAGTATATAAAAGAAATATTTTTGAGTTGTTTTGAGATTCTTCTTTGCCTAAAATAAATCACTCATAATAAACTAGCGGTCCCAGCAGACGTTGTTCCTCCCGAACTCGAAAAAAACCGATTTCAGCGCCACCTATCGGGTCCAAGAGTTCAGTCAACATACACACGGATAGATTTGTAATAATGCCAGAATAAAATTGTGAGTATGAAGCAATAGCAATAGATCTTATTTCTTTTCAAAATATAAGTCATTCTGATTACAAAAATCTGCAAATGATTTTGTTAGTGACTTTTCTTTATGATATCATATAAAAGATGGAACACTGATTCCTTATTTATACTTTGCATGGGGTAAGATAAATCCCCGTCGCCGCGGACCCATTTATTGTAGGGCCCGACCTAATTTCTAGACATTCGTATTCCTGTAAGCTTCCCGACTTATGTAAGCTAGCAATACTTAGCCCTTGCTTACATATTATTGCCAATTTGCACAATTGCTGACAAACATTAGGACATGTGTAAGAAAAACTCATTGGTAATTTTAACCAGTGTTGGACATCGCAGTGTCACCTATCTGATTCCTAGACTTAATCCTCGTAACGGAGAAAATTAATAAAAATTAATTTTTAAATATACCAATCAGTTATAATTCCAAAATCAATGTGGTACCACGTGATTAGTGTGTTTATAGGGATCATTATACTAATTTTAGCCCAAATTAATTAGAATCCTACTTGCTTTGCATAAGGGATAACTTTGATTGTATTGTATAAATAATCCATTCGTTACATTCGCACCAACGTAAAGAGCGTTTTGTCCCGCATCCCCGCAATTTGTAAGGGTGAGGAAACCAAAGGAAATTCTCCATTCACCAGGGGAAATTAGATCCGTTGACGAGCGATATTAGAGCTCCTTTGACGCTGCTAATATGCTAACTGACTACCGATCAAATTTTATTAGCTCAATACGATTATATGATCGCACTAGATATAATATACGTATTCCAATATTATTCATAGTTTTCTGTTTCCATACTATTAAAAAAAAATTATTGGCTTATTATTTAAGTGTATAATAACCACATCATTATTGGTTGGTCGTGGATGAATGAATTTTTTGAAAATAAAAATAAGAAATATTAGTGACCCTCTGGCTTGGTTCAATACTATAGACCAGCTACCAGATTCCTGATGTAAATGGTACATTTAATCCCTAATATGATCTTAATACTTATGTAATTATTAAGGTTTCCAATTTTAAATCGTGCACTTCAAAATAACCAAAATTCTGGTAAGAAGCCAGTCAGATATCCTTGGTCCGTCTGTCCGGTTGTCGCCATGAAACAACTCAATGGATTTCGTTTCCCCAAATGGCGTCGCCAAAAAAAAATGACACACTAACCATGCAAACTCGTCATATTGACTTTAGAATAACCCAATATTGTGATCGTTTTAGGCACATGCATAATAAAACAGAACAATGTCCCCAACACCTTGAACTAAATCCTAGTTAAATAATATACAGCGACATGTAACTCAATTGTAGACTTGTATCCGAAGACACGTCTAACGTCCGGACTTTAGCTTATTAAATTTCACCAGTTTGACATTCGAGAGGGTGGAGTCGGGTTGTTCGATGTTCGTGGCAGTGGCATACGTCAACTGAACGTTCCACTTGGCCCATTACAAATTCGTACCTACATCGTCACATGTTTCTTATGACTCAGTGTACCTACAATCAAAATAACTTCGAATTAGAACTATGCTATTACTTATACTATACTAATTATATACTACTATAATATATACTACTACTTATACTAGCTTCTGCCCGCCACTTCGCCGGCGTAACTTTGTAAATTATATATTAAAACCTTCCTCGAGAACCACTCTATCAATGGGTGAAAACAGCATAAAATAAAAACTATAACAGCAAAAAGATTAAATAAATTATTGCTCATATATTTTGTCAGGCATTTTTATTTTTCACCGCGGACGAAGTCGTAAGCATCAGCTAGTACTAAATGTGTTTTAAGATTAGAGAGGCAAATACTATTATTCAATACAATACAGTACCGCGAAAGGAAATGAAGCGCGACGGCTGATTCGTAGGAATGTCAATACAAAAAATGGAGAAATGTGAAAATATGACAGAAAACTTCTTAAAGGATTTTTCGTTATTCACTATACAGATACAGAATATTTCCAGTCAGCATTTAAACAGCACAAAGAATTGCGACGATTGACTTATCTCGACTCAACTCAAGTTAGTCTGTGACTCAAGTCGACGCAGTTGAAGATCAGACTTATTCAAAAAAGTAAAAAGTTCAATGGAAAATATTTTGAATAGCAATACTTTGATCTTTGATTTTGAAAGATTCGAAATAAAATAATTCGGATAGTTGCGTTGATGAAATCGACATTTTCAGATTTAAATAAAATTCTGGAAATGGTATAATTTTGAAATTCGAATTACTACACAGGACAATAATTCTATTAATTTTTTTAATTTGTTTACATAAAAATTATTATTAATATACCTAAAATAAATAATAGCTAAGTAATATTTGCAAATAATTCTTGCCTGAAATGTGCATACATTACAATTATGTATAATTATGAAAAAGACATTATACATATGTCTTTACTTCGAAACTAATATTATAAAAAAAGAAGAATTGTATGTTTTGTACCCTAGGGCCACATACATTGCGATAGAATTATTGCAATAAAACTTCCGTCTTTGGCCTACGGCGAATGTGCATAGCCACATTGCAAACAGAGAAATGTCGCAAAATTCTCTCATTACTCCAATCTACGAGTATATTCAATCTTCAACAGCAGATTAACTCGCAAACAAAGCAATACGTCCGCTAGTTACGCTACGCACGACGCCTGTCGCCCGACTGAAGTGTAGTCACGTAAGCGAAGTTCTTCGCGATAAACCCTTTGATGTGCGCGAGTTTACCGACAGTGGGGCGAAGTGTCTGCGGCTTCGCCCGAAGTACCGAAGTATTCGCGAATATTCGGCTACACACGCGTTATCGGGATGTGTGTGGCCCTAGCTTAATAGATAAACAAAAAAACTACTTGATCAATTTAAAAAAATATTCACCTATAGAAAACTACGTTGTCATCGAGTAACATAGGCTATATTTTATAAAATTACGCGGGCAAAATCGAGTGCAACAGCTAGTATTATATAAATTAACAAAATTCACTAAATTTAACTCTGTCTTATTAAAAACAAAATGTTTCTACATACATTATTTACCTAAGTAGTTTTTAATGTACACGTACATTAAAAATTAATAAGTAAAAGGATGTTTCCATGTCTTTAAAATAGACAGACAGACGGAGAGAGGTATCGAGTATATGAAGTGGTGCATCGCACAGCAATTTATTGGTTCGCTTGAGGACTGAACATTTTGAGTTATAGCTGTTCGCTCGTTATTTACTGCCAATAGTTTGAAAAATTATTCCGGATGTATTTTGCGCAACAGTCCAGCATTCGGCTCAGATATCGATTAATGTCCGTTTCAAACGGCCGCTGAATCCGCCATTTCTATTTTCAATTATCGAGACCGGATACACTATGATTGTTCAAAAAGTCTTTGTTTTCGAATTTTGGTATTTAGAATCATTGGCCAGCAGCATAGGCCCTGAAAACTCACCTAGTGGGAGATCCCTCATCGTAGCTTCTACAGGTATCACAATTAACAAACGATGTCACTTTTACGACCTAAACACTTTTTTATCTTTTTTATGTAAATTCAAATTGTATATAAATAACTAGCTGCTGCCCGCGACCTTGCCCGCGTAACTTTGTAAATTATATACTAAAACCTTCCTCGAGAACCACTCTATCCATTGGTGAAAACAGCATGAAAAACTATCCAGTTTTTAAGTTTATCGCGAACAGACAGACAGACAGAGAGACAGACAGACGTGCAGACGGAGGACTTTTATAATATGTAGTGATAAATTTATGTGATAAACAACACAAACGTTAATATCTATTACTAACCATAATTTTAGGGGTAACTATTGAAATAGTAATTATTTTACTATGCTTAAAGTAAATCCGGTCCAATCATTGCAATTGCCTTTAGTTTTTTGTGAGTCCTGAGTGTCCGAGAAAACCTAGTTCCCCAATCTTCAGGCGAAACCCACGCTTTACTACGAATATGAAGTAAAATTACGGAGAATGCCTTCGAAGAAGAAGTTGGTAAGAATGAGATATAGTTTCCATTGCGTCTCCAATAGAGCAGCATTGTGACAAAGGCAGCGACGGATCGCGCGCCGCTATGTAAATAAGCCGACCCGGGAACCGGGAGAGTCATTCCCGTCCGGCGGTCACGTTTGCGCTGTCGATATTCTATCGAAGAGGATTCCGTAATTTATAGAGTTGGCTAAGAGGCATGCCTCTTTGAAATATGGATTCAAGACTTCATTGTAAGCCTATAGACACCGCGTTTTAATAAATTATCAGTTTCTCAGTGTATTTTTAATCAGAAAAAGTATTTAATATAATGAATCGTTATTATATGTGTTGATGTTGCTAAGTGCAAAACTTAAACTCAAGAACGGCTGAACCTATTTGGTTAGACTTTCATTTTTTTATTTGAAATTTTTCGTCAGTTCGAGAACAGTTGTGAAAAGAAAAATTGGAAAAAATCGGTCATGCGTGCGAAGACGACGTTCGCTAGTAGGAAATAAAACTATCTTGCATAGAACGGACAATGACTATACTCTGGGTTTCAAATTGGTAGTAATATCAGTGGTAGTTAATATTTTTTTAATAGTATGAAAATTTCTTAATTCATTTATCAACTCATTTTAACACAATGCACCGGTTATTTTCTAATAACACCTTTCCTGTATCCTTTGAGTCTCGGTGGCACTGCACCGGCACAGACTTAAAAAGGACGTCCCATTAATGTGCTGTGTGTCCGTAGCAAAAAAAAAAAATCTTTTTATGTAAGGATGAAAACACAGGACGACAGAATTAGGTTAAATTTAATGATCATTTTTAATTAAAATAATAAAAAGTCTTATAATTAAATTATTATCAATACTAATAATAAATCTGTAAGTGTAGGTATTGTATATTGTATGTAGTTATGTTCCTCCATAACTCAGGCCTATCGCCCACTAGGCAGCCAGGCTGCGGCAGCCAATTGAACATATTATGACGGTGTATGGGAGCCCGCGCACTAAGCAGCCACAAATCACCGACTGCGGAAGCCAATAAAACGCGCCTGATTGCACGGCAGCCCGTTGGAACCGCTAGTGTCTTCGGTGGCTTTATATAATTAAAGAGCTCCTAATTGATCCCGATATAATATAACACAGTAGTTCCTATTTCCCATACTGTCATATTAAAAAAAAAACTAGTTACTTAGTTTCAAAGTTCCGAGAGAAAAAGCTAGTAGTTACATAAACATGTTTCATCCCAAGAAAAGTGTAAAATGGGCATTGTTAACGGTGCGCATTTAGCTAATACATAATCCGACAATGTAACTAATGAGTTAGTTAAACATGAAAGGAAATAACAAATGAGGGTTGACCTTTGGAGCAATAATTAAGCAGTCCCCGGGGCCCGAATCAAATTTTGCATTCAAGCGACGTCACCGCTTATTCGGCCTCCGCCGAGATGGCTTCACACACTCGACAGTCCGGCCAAGGAAAAAAAGTTTCTATAAAAAAATATATTTTATTTTGTATTTTGATTAAAACTGCTGGTCAATGGTATTTTCGAATTTTCACCAGAAATACGTATCAGATTTTTTAAATTCTGATCAAAGCACATGAAAAACTAATAAGTATACGTGTAGAATAAGTCTAAACTGAAATTAGGTAAACATCCGCTAAGAAAGAATTTTGAACATTTCAAATATACGAATCCTGGTGCGACTCGCTAGTCAAATATAAAAATTTATCTTATGTATAATTTTCTAAATTACTTTAATAAATTAGAAATTCTTATACAAAATTTTTGTAATATTTGTGTACCTACGCAATGCCTTCGATATAGGGGGATTTTTAATACAATAAATGAAGTAGGTACAAAAGTAGTAGAAACATTCATAATCCCTACTGTATAATTTTTTCCATAGAAGATATAGGTATAAAATCGATCCTAGAAGGAAGATATTTCCTGCAGGTAATTGTTTTTGCGGGATTGATAAAAATCTAACACAGGTTTCTAATAATCCTAAACAGAATTGTAGGATTTCATGTGTTTAAAATTTTAATTTTCTCTAAATAAAATTGCCAACAAACTCCGCTGATAAAATTAATTTTAAGCTGTGCCATAAAAAAATCCTAAAGCAGCCCAAACTTAAATATTTCTAATTACATTCCGTTTTTCCTCAATGAAAATTTAATTTCGTCGAGTCAGCCCAGAGCCCACTCGTATAATTTTTTATGGGTCCCCCTTTAAGCTTAATTTATTTATGGTATTTTCAAATCGATCACTCAAATAATTGTGACAACATAATACTTAGACAAAAGGATTTGAATAAATTTTAGTAATTATACCTAGGCTCTTCATGAATTGTTCCAGCTTAGACATTCGGCTTATTCAAGTGACACTTAGACTTAAAAACCTTCATTCCTTGTTCGTAACTGAAATTACCTAACCAACCTATTTTTTTCGCTTTTTGGTAACTAGTTGTGAGAGAGGAATTATTATTATACTTTTGTAACTTTTTTTTAGTTAAATAAATGTGGAATGCTCTATGTACAGTTAGTAACCAAAAAATTAACACGAATTTAAAATTCTTGAATTGCTATTCCAAAAAAGTTTGAGAAGCGGTATTTATGTAATAAAATAAACTATTAATAGTTGTTTCTGGAGGTAGGTAGTTATTCTTTATTACATAACTAGGTGGTGCCCGCGACTTCGTCCGCGTTAAACGATGAAAGGTACCCTATGTCCTGCTGTCCCAGACAACGTGTATGCAAAATTTCATGGTGATCGGTTCAATAGTTTTTGCGTGAAAGAGTAACAAACATCCATACATCCATAAAATCTTTCACATTTATAATATTAGTACGGATTTTAATAACCGCTGCAAAATCAAGCGCTGAACAACACGTCATGTGCTGTTATCTCTGTAAAGAAGTGGTAATTCTTGTTAGGGCTGTTTTAATAATGTGAAACCTCCGTAGAGTATCAGTAGCCTGGAAAAACACATAAGAAGCTTTTCAAGCTTACGAAGCTGTAGGAAAATACTATAATAGAATTCGCCCACTGGTCGAAATTTCAGGGGGAATGCAGTCGATATGTTTCGGGAAAAATCACACTTTTCGCAAACTTATTTTATTGATTAATACTAATAAAATCACATAAAAAGCTACCAAACAAAAAAGAAACAAAATTTAGAAAACAAATAAGAAAAATGGACCCGAAGTTTTGCTTTACGTAATTTTAAAATAAATCTATACTAATGTTATAAAAGGGTAAAGTTTGTATAGTACGAGTATGTAGGCCTGGTAATCTTCGAATTAACTGCGAAAACTACTCATCCTATTTTTAAAAAAATAATTTTTTTAGGGTGGACATAGGTTAAATATTCCACGCGGGCGAAGCAGCGGGGACCAGCTATCTAAAAATAAATATCCAACGCTTGGTAAAAGCGTCAAATGTATGTCAGGCGTTATAATATTTTGCTTTATATATTTTGTCAGGCGATATAGCATTAATTTTTCAACTCGGACGAAGTCACGGGCACCAACATATTATAATACGAATAAAGGCTTTCAAATTAGGAACTTTATATTTAGATAAATAAAAAAAACACAAGATGACTTCAAAGTCAGACGTCTAATTGGTTTGTTTGGCATCTGTGACATATTTTACTGAGAACTCTTTAAAAGCTGTTTTCATTTCAATGGAGATTTTTCCAACAACATAACATTTTAAGGTAATTATTTATTTATTCCAAGGAAAACTTACAGTGATATTTATACAAAAACTAGCTGCTGCCCGCAACTTCGCCCGCGTATAAAAAAATAGATAAAAACCTATTCTCATACCTACCAAGTGTACATTTATAAAATTTCATCAAAATCGGTTAAGCCGTTTCGGAGAAATATAGCAATTAATATAGCATTAGAAGATTTACTTATTAACCAAGTAAATGATTGATTAATTTGACACCATTTACAAGTTTCCGCATAATAAATCTAATAAAATAAAATAAAACCGTTTCTAACCAATATCAATAATTAAAAACAAACTACAATTAAAAAAAGAGTACAGCTTTTTTTTGAGCTTAATAAGAAAAAATAACTAAGAAGAAGTTTAGACAAAGAAAGAGAAAAAGTCTGCATTGAAGAGCGAGAACCATCAAACCATATCATAAGATCAAACGCCTCAAGAAACACCTGACTATCTTTATCGCTGTGTTGATGGCGCCCAATTTTTTTTTAAATTTTTGGGGAACCTAACATTAAAAAAGGTATCCCATAGGATATAAGTTTTTATCCTGGCAGTTAGTCTAAGCATATGTATGAATGGATATGTTAATCCAGGTGGGTTGTGTGAATTGGGCCTAATTAGGTTCTTATTAGATCGTTACATATTCTAAATGAAGGTCCAACGACCTCATTTAGAATTTAGACTGAATAGGTTCTCTATTCTCTCTCTTTGCGACTTCCTCCTGTTCGTGAATTTCGTTAGTCTACGGATCTCCTCCTTCCTAATTAGATCTGAGTTTCTTACGAGATCAATAGTTTGACGCCATTTGTCATCATTGCCAACACAATGACATGTGTTGATAATGATGACATGTCATGCTGGTCAAATGTGTTTGTTTTGGACCAGAAGATGTTTCAGAGCTATCTAATTCACATATTGAATTTATTCATGAAGCTAACGAAATTAGTACAATACAATACAAACTTTCAATTCAATTTAAACTTTTTAAGTTACTAAGTTTGAGGAGATCTTAAGACGAGAGCCACTTCAGGCAAATTTCAAACAGAATTTTCACCAATACATTTGTATCGAGTTACTAAAGGGGAATGCCGGTTTTAGGCCTAAGTTATTCATGTTGATCTAGCTTTGTAGCGTCAATGTCTTACACAAAATTTATGTATATTTATGTATATGTATATAACCAAGGTAATTGTAAACCACATGATTGTTTTTCTACCTTAATCAAGATTTTATATCATAATATTTTGTACAATTACCTAGATTGACCCTAGGTATATGTAAATATATTATAAGTACTCATAGTTATATAAGT
Organism: Synanthedon formicaeformis; assembly: GCA_945859745.1. NCBI lineage: Eukaryota > Metazoa > Arthropoda > Insecta > Lepidoptera > Sesiidae > Synanthedon > Synanthedon formicaeformis. The sequence continues at coordinate 184,239 of OX243968.1, read as the reverse complement.
AACAATAATCATTTTATAACTTTAATAATAACTTTTATAATGATCTTGCACCCCAGATTTTTTTATCACACACGCCAATTTAACATTTTGTACATAATTCGGGAAAGTAGTACTCAATTATCTATATCTATATCTATATCTATATCTATATCTATATCTATATCTATATCTATATCTATATCTATATCTATATCTATATCTATATCTATATCTATATCTATATCTATATCTTTTTTATATTATACTTATAGTATATGTAAATATATTATAAGTACTCATAGTTATATAAGTAACAATAATCATTTTATAACTTTAATAATAACTTTTATAATGATCTTGCACCCCAGATTTTTTTATCACACACGCCAATTTAACATTTTAATATAAAAAAGATATAGATATAGATATAGATATAGATATAGATATAGATATAGATATAGATATAGATATAGATATAGATATAGATAATTGAGTACTACTTTCCCGAATTATGTACAAAATGTTCTCTTTGGGTTTTGAGGCAGTTTCGCGTCCACTCAAGTGTCTTCTCAATTCGCACAACTCTACGAATTGTTGGCAAACAATGTCTTACTTAGTTGGCCAAATTGTGTCCACTTTCGGTCAGTTATATTATGCTACTATAACACTTATCGTTTATCGAATAAGGCTGAATTTAAATCGCAAATATGGATGCAAATTAAGGAACCGAATTAGAACTAGTCATTAGAAATACATTTGGCAGTGTTGTTTAGAATTTGTTGCCAAGAATCACTTTATCGACACGCCAAGGGAAGGCTTTTTTAAAGAGAGCGTTCGTAGCCTCACAACGGAACACTATCAATCATCCGCAAAGTGTCCGAAAGTTGATGTAAACTAGAAAGTACAGAAAGCCCACTCACCCTTTCTGACGAAGACGAACGAACACTATCACGTGTCACTCCACTCGTGGTTAATCTGTGCACTCAATTTTTTTTATCACTATCACTGAACTCAACGAACCGGATCACCGTTCACTAACTCACAGCGTCAGCTCACGTGAGTGTACGGTATGGTAGGTCACAGTGTAGGGATTTCGCGGTGAATTGTTGTCGGGCGAAACGGGCCTCGCGGCACCGAATACTTGGCGACTAGTTGACGTCCCGTACGGCACTGCCGGCTGCGCACGCCTGGACCCGGCGGATCCCCTCCCACGACCTCACCCTCTCACCGCTGCAATTCACTCCAAAAAATCACATCAGAAAGAAACGTTTCCCCGTGAGTGAGCTTCAATAGACATTCTCGCACCCCCTTAAGTCTTTAAGTGCTATTCTTTTAGTTATTAGTGATCAGCGCCATTGTGGCGCTAATGGCGCTGTTACGCTGAGTTATGCTCAAATCGTGTACCTTCCCTGTTCACACGGTTGTTAATTTACAACTTTTGCGAATCGAATGGTTATGCAAATGAGTTAGAAAGTTGAGGGGAACGCTCAAGTGGCTGGCGCTTAAATTTTTCCGCTTATTTCTCTCTATGAGCTGGAACATCAAACGGACGAGTTCAAAGCGTTTTTATATTCATATATATTTATTATTGCTCTCTCGCCGCTTACCTTACCTATTACCGTGTATTCTTTTATTTACTCCCCAACTTACCATCTTTATAATGTGAGTTTTCGCCTTTTTTATTCGTCTATTTTCCCGTTGCGGCTCCGCTTTGTGATGGCGCTGTTTATTTGTATTTTACGTGAATTTTTAGCTTTTACAGCAGCTTTCGTGTTCAGTAATAGTAGTAATGTGTTGTTTTACAAAGGCCCTGAATGTATCTTTTCAGGCTAATTTATCCGTACAGGTACTGCTATCGTTTTGGCTTTGTTATCTAAGGTATTAAGGTATGGGGAATAGTCACCACATTTGGTATTGCAGTACCGACCGCGTTATGGTGCTACTCTGCTGTGTCGAGAGTCTAGTTTTCGTATCACTGCTATGGTTTATATAAAAGAAATAATATAGAAATACCTACATAGTTTGAACAATTAACTCAAATTTTCTCAAAGTCTTAACAATAACGGTAAACAAAAGAATAATAGTTACACAAAGGAATATATTTTAAGTATTTCCATGACAAGCGAAAACCTAATGGTGGACTTATTTAATTACTTTATAATAATACGTAAGTAATACTCGTATATTTCAAAATTGCTTTAATATAAAGTACAATTATGCACTTTAAAGTATATGAACGGCTCACACGTTAAAATAACCTATTTTCTATTGCTCTAGCAAGGAAAGTTTTAAAGTTTGTTAGTAATTGTGTGCAGCGATGTTTAGAATGGTTGTTATAATTCTATTAAAGCTTATGTTTACTTAAACAAAACGTTATGGTGGAGAACTAGGACATTCCAAGCTATAATATAGCTTCCTAGAAGATCATAGGCTCCATCTAGAAAACGTTTAACTAACTTTTGTCCGGACACCGCACCAAAGAAAACCTTCGGTATACCAATATTTCAAAGAGAGAGCCGTGCCACCTCACTTATCTTCGATTCTTGCTTTTCCCTTTTATCCCGTTCACATCGGACAGTGCACTTTACTTTCATAGAAACAAATCTCAATTTCCATTAGTTACGTGTGCGCGATATCCTCAAAGCGGAACGTTTAAGTCATTTTCAAACAAACCCAACCAGAAAATAGAGTTGAATTTAGATTGTGTTCGCGGTCGTATCAATTTTCACCTACATTCGGTATCGGCTCTTTTCTCACGCTTTTGTTCCTAATGTTCATTACGTATTCTCTCTACTGTTATTGAGGTTAGATATAAATTTTATAGGTTTTATTGTGGGGGAGGTCGCGTCTATTGTGCGCAAAGATTTGTTTCGCGTGTATTAAACGATTTCATACTTTATTTACACTCTGTTTACACTGACGCGATATTCTCGTAACGCTGTCTGTCTGTTAGTGGTGTGACTGTGTTGTTAAGAGACGGGACATTTTAATACAACATTCGGCTTTTGCATGACATTAGTTAATTTCATTACTTTTTATTGTGATAATTATTTACGTAATTTATTTACACCCTTTCACTACGCAATTCGGAATTTTCACTATAAATACATATTTTAATAAGGCGAGGCGTAGCTTCACTCTGCCGTTCACATAGCTCTATTTTTTTTTCTTATTTTATCTGAAAAGATACTGAATTTTCATGCAAACTTCACTTTTCAGCTTTATTATATTATTCATATGAGTACCTAATTGTATTTTTTATTTATATATAATAAAAATAATAATGTAAATTTCAAATAAATAAAAAAACAGTACATCCTTTTTGGTTTCGAAGACTATGTCATTGATATCGATATCGATTGATATGTAACCATATGGTTACATCACTAATTTAAGATGTGTTCCAACTGGGAAGTGAATTGTTAAATTGTTTATTTAAGCCGAATCCACCGCAACGTGAGCACAACGCACCACGGAACACTGCTTACATATTGAGCGATACGATCTCTTCGCACATTCCAATTATAATGGAACTTCATGCACTACCAGAGTTTAATGGTCCTCTATTAAAAAGGTGGAGTAACTCAAATTTCAACATTTAATTTTATTAAATAAAATGAAAATAGATTTCGTTGGCGTTTATGATGTTATATAAACACTTACACATTTTATTTTATTCTACTACATCAACTAGTTTTTCTATTCTAAATAAGCCTAAGATTAAAGCGCGGTATTGGAGGGGCGAGGGTCTCCTGATACAAGTTTTTTTCATACTTAATAGGAGGCCTCCCACACATTTTTTGTACCTAGGCTTAAGGATATTAATAAATTATTTAGTATTTTGTTTTTTTATATAAAAGCTTTAATAACCTTATAATAGTAATTATTTCCTTGTTTCCTTGTAAGGATGAAACTCAGATAATATTTTCTGCTTATTAACGAGAGCGGATTACGATATCCGAGAAATCAGATTAGAACATAAATCAAATCAGAACACGTTTCAAGTAACAAATTTATAAAGAACCTTAACCTATGTTGGTGTCGAGGCTATGCAGCATATACGAGTATATAAGTACTATATGGCTGTGAAGCCTCACCAGATCTTCACAGCTGAGAATACCTACATGTATTGTGTGCTTATCCTATAAGATTTGTTAAGCTTTTTCGATAGTAAAGTTTTCATAGTGAAAAGTTCAGTCAGGGCAAGCTGTTCATTTTCTTACCGTAGCTTCTTCCTTTAGCTTATTTCTATATAAGTGTTCCATTTTCGGAGTTCTTTTTATAAATTTTATAAACATGATTAACGCATTATTGTTAAAATTAAGTAAGAAATAAATAATCTACATCTTTTTGAAATTAATGAACACAAATTTAAAAAGAAACAAAAATTCTATTGATTCGACCCCAAGAAGTAATAATAACACACGTGCGGGTAAGCTCGCTTTTGAGATGTGTTATTAAATGCTGCAGAAATTAACAATGCTCGTTTCATCATACGTATGGACGTAGCCATGTATTGCTACGTCTTGTATGCTTGTATGTAATCAATATAGACCAGATAAGGGCTGCGATGGTTTCGTCTGCCAACGACGGAGGGATCACAAGGAGGATTCATATTCGATACTTGAATATTAGGTGGAGCCACGAAATAAGCGATATACGAGTACATACACAAATCTGATGATTAAATTTAAATAAGAAGGATATAAATAAAGTTTTTAAATCAATTTATCTTAATAAAAATCATCAGTTAATTTCCAAGTAATTATAATTGTCGTGATTACCTTACGAGCACTTTATTAAGTAAATAACATCAAATACATTATAATTGTTACAATATTGTAAGTAATAATCAGTGGCATCAAAGCTCTCAGAGATATACACAACTTGAAAATGGGACCTTTCATTTGCAATATTTAAAAAATCTAACATTATATTACTTTCCTCAGGATATTCAACATACTTGTATTATTATATTTTATTTCGTGAATCCTGCTCTGTATATTTAAAATACTATGTTATTTTTTAACAATGTTACTGGTCAAATTACTTATCATTAACATATATAACGTGTATAACATCTAATATAACCTTTATTTGACAAACTTTTATCAAATATGGACAATGAAGTGAAATCTCATACATCGACAGCTTCCAAACGTCTGTTGAGTGGCCCGCATCGTTCGAAGTGCGACTTTGTGACAGAGAGATCAGATATGATCTGCGGCACTAGGTCAATGCAGCGCCGATCGCACCTCACTTATTCGCTTTAATATATTATTCAATACATGTTTTAGAATCTAAGTGTGTTCTACGAAAAGCTGTGACAACCTCAGAGAATCCTTAATTCAAGAGTGGTTAGAAAATATGACATTATTTTATTATTGTGAAAAAAGACGAGGAGTTTACTTTGTTATTGCATTGGTTGAATAAACTCAAACACTACTGGACCGATTTTAAAAATCTACTTTGATGTTACAATACATAAGTAATAGCACAAGATCCCACTGCTTGATCCTGCAGGTATCTGTTTTTTTGATGAAATTAATTTTAAAGGAATCTTGAGAATGTATGGAATGGATTAAGGATAGGTTGCCTTGTTAAAATTAGCCGCAATTACCTGTAATTAATTTTAATGTCATTAATATACAAATATAACTTGCAGCTATATGTTTTTTCAGTCAATTTTACATCATTTGAAAGAAAATGATGTAACAAATTAAAATAAAAATGGTTGCCAGCTCTCAGTCGGCCGCAGCGTTAGGGTTGCCAGGTATAAACAGGTATATTACTGTTAATTAACTGCACTCACCTGTTTTTTTTTAAATTTTGATACAAAATTAAAGTTTTATATATATTGAACACGAAAATCCATGGTTGCCAGTTGCACAATGGCCGCAAACAGAGGTTGCCATGATTTTTGTGGACGACTCTCGCTCCAGGTAAGTGGAGGCACAAGAGAGAAGATGCACACATTGTTACGTGCTGTAAACAATACTATAATGTGGTAAAAATTAAGTTTTATGATTTTTTTACTTATTATTTATTAAACATAAATTTTTGAGCATAATGACAATTTTTATCGCTTGAGGAAAGACCCATTTTTTATTTAAAAAGTTGTCTACAGGATCTTTAGAGAAAATTGGAGTTTTTTCATTTGTTTCTTCCATGTTCATGGATACTTATATTTTTGCTTTTATTTTATTAAGAACTACATTTGCTTTTATTATTAATTTTAACAATATTATTTATATTGATGCTTATGAAATAGATCGCCCATTTATTATTAAAGTGAATTCCATAAAAAGGAGGTTTTCGATGACATATAATCTAATCAATAATGTAATCATTATTTTACTCAAATGCTTGTGTTATTTGTAAGTAAACATAAAATGTACTCATATTATTACTACGTCGTAACATATTATTTAATTATTTGATTTAAAAAAAAGACAGAAAAAATTATTAAATTACCTTAGACATAAACAAAACATTTTTATTGATGGTAAGCAACTGAGCAATAGAATATTTTAAGACATGGACTGCAAATCAATTGATTATGAATCGTTAATCGAGCCTTCTAAGATGCAACATAAATTTTTATATAATTTATATTTTCATCAATACCATCATATTTCATTGGCGATAATTACTACACATTAATATACATCAATCAACCAACGAGACAAAGTGGCGTGTTCATCTTTTATAAACTAAGAAATTTCTATACTACACATAAACTGTATAAGTGTCGCAGCTGCCATGCTTTGTCCTTATTCATCGCACGTAACAATGTGTGCATCTTCTCTCTTGTGCCTCCACTTACCTGGAGCGAGAGTCGTCCACAAAAATCATGGCAACCTCTGTTTGCGGCCATTGTGCAACTGGCAACCATGGATTTTCGTGTTCAATATATATAAAACTTTAATTTTGTATCAAAATTTAAAAAAAAACAGGTGAGTGCAGTTAATTAACAGTAATATACCTGTTTATACCTGGCAACCCTAACGCTGCGGCCGACTGAGAGCTGGCAACCATTTTTATTTTAATTTGTTACATCATTTTCTTTCAAATGATGTAAAATTGACTGAAAAAACATATAGCTGCAAGTTATATTTGTATATTAATGACATTAAAATTAATTACAGGTAATTGCGGCTAATTTTAACAAGGCAACCTATCCTTAATCCATTGCATATATTCTCAAGATTTATTTAAAATTAATTTCATCAAAAAAACAGATACCTGCAGGATCAAGCAGTGGGATCTTAGGCTATAAAAACCACATTCAAATCGGTTAAGCCGTTTCTGAGATTAGAGTGCTCTCAATGTGATCTAAAAAACTTTTAGCTATTTATGTATTGGTTTGTCACAATAAAATTTTTCGCCGTTAGTTTGTTTACAAGTAGGATTTTTTAAAAGGTTTAAGTACTTTTTCATATATACATTTGCTATGTGTATTTGTTAAGTGCTATGTTTAAGTACTTTAACATACATATGAGATAATAACTTATCACAAGACATTCATAAAAGAGCACACTCGTCATCAAAGTTGATATCAAGTTTGTTGTGCGAATATAATTTCATTACGGAAGCCCGTCATGATAAACTTGTTTCTTAATTAATTATCTTTAAAGTAATTTCGTTTTCATGTCTGCGTTGACAAAGTTTTGGAAGGAAAATTTACATCTACTAAAATAAAAATGAAAATCATTCTTTTAGGCGGTTGCTACGAAATGCTACGCAACGTGCTACGACGCTACGCTCCACGGCTACGGAATCGTAATTATATAAGTCGCCCAAGTTTTTCGTTCCAAACTAATGTTTATATTATACACTAGTTGTTGCACGCGACTTCGTCTGCGTAATTTTATAAAATATAACTTATGTTACTCGCTAATAATGTTGCTTTCTATAGGTGAAGAGTTTTGGGTTTATTCATTACAAACAAAAATACAAAAACACAAATATTTTCTAATGTAGATGTACTCGTAGTACGACATCTTGCATTCTGTAGTCATAAACTATGGTGTTCATAAACCATAGCCGTAAACTAATCTTGTGGCTGCAGTAACCACCTCCTTTAAAATGGTATGGTCGGCAGCGCATATGCAGTACTATGGCGGTACTTGTGTTAAAGGCGAGAATAGCCACCTACCATCAAAAAGATCACTGTATATTCACCATCTTACAAAAATTACTGTAAATTATAGCACACACGAGTACACATATCCGACATCAATTCTTAGACTCTTAGATGATACAGGTCACCTACAAATAAATAATAATAATAAAATAGTAGTCTAAAAGAAATTCCCGAAATGGAACTAGTCATGCGTTAATTTAGCCGACAGATATTTGTTAATTTATCGTGAAGTCAATTTGTATAACGTATACTACAAATACATAAATTTAGCTTTCATGACAAAGTCACTGAGCCAATTTTAATAAGTATTTATTGAATATTGAAGTACTAAAATAGATTGAATTTTAGGAAAAGGAAAGCTACATTTTCAATTTTCACTCCGTCGAAGCCCCGTCTGTCGAGATTGTCCGGTACACGATATATAAGAAATAGAATGGAAACTTTTACTTTTTCTTTTTCTTTACTAGATTTTCCCGCGGTTTCGCATGCGGGAAAATTTAAAATATATACTCTTCTTTCCCATAGATTGAACTGTGTTGTCTATAATAAAATATGTGATCCAGAGATCTGTAATCTACGAGTACACTTTATTTAGCATGGCTTTAAAATGAAACACGTAAGCGCCGTGAAAAAAGTGGCCCTTACAACCTTTTCATCGCGAACAAATTATAGGATATAGAGATCTAGCGCAGCATGTTGTATCGTTTGATTAGACTTCTTAATACTAGTTTTAGCGCTGCAGCGTATTTAATTGTGAATACTATCAAAATAGAAGAAACCTTGTACTTCCACTTGCACAATGCTATCTAAATTTTAGTGTTGACTGTAAAGTATTTTTCTTATTATAACTTATTAAAAAAAGATCTACTTAGAATAATCGACTGTTTACAAAAAGTAAGAATCTGCTTAGTTTTTAATTAAGAATCTAGTTGTCTACACTGATTATAAGGTTGATAAAGGCACGCGAGAAGTGAAGGCATTACATCCTGCTTTTGTATAAAAAGGCTATAAATAAATGAAAAGTTAAGAAGTCCCGGCGCAACGCCGCGGAACTTGCTCGCAACTTATTTAATAACTTCAATGACCACCGACTCAACTTCACGTGGAAATGACACTTTCATATGGAAACTTAATATACTTTCGTTAATATCATATCATTAACTAATTAAACTAACTTAAGTAAATATCCATATATTTACTTAAGTTAGTTTAATTAGTTAATTAATATAACTTAATTAACTAATATATTTAATTCTTAATATACTTTCGTTAATATCATATAATTAACTAATTAAACTAACTTAAGTAAATATATGGAAATTATGAGATTTTTCTTAGAAATGTAAAAAATAGTTTTCTTTATATTTAATTTGATAAAATATTTAAATTTTATAAGCTTTTTGAACTAAATTGGAGTCTACTTGATATAATATATTAATTAATTTGTCTGTGTAAACTTTTACGATAACTTATTTATTTCGGAAATCCGACACTACAGGGATCGAATCCACAAGAAACCTTTGTAGTTACTTTTTAAACCAATTTTCATTTAACAAAATTAATTAAACCTATAGGTACTAATATTATAAAGAGGTTTAGGCCCATTTTTATTTTTAATATACATCAATGATCTCCCCAATGCATCTCATTATCGCTCTATTCTTTTTGCTGATGATACAGCTATAATTGTTAAGTGTAAAGATGGAGGTTCACTCGAAAATAATTTAAATAAATCCTTAGCTGATGTTGCTAACTGGTTAAAAGTTAACAACCTATTAATTAACATTAACAAAACAAAGGTTGTTCATTTTAAAACAATGAGGGCAAAGAATATACATTTGGATGTTAGGTTCGCTAATGATCAAGTTGAGACAGTCAAGACTATAAAATATCTAGGTTTCATAGTGGATGAAAACTGTCATTGGAAACCGCATATTGATTCAGTTTGTGCTAAATTAAATCGTTTCGTATATGCTATTAAAAGGCTACGATTGACAGTATCCAGAGAAGCTGCCCTCAGTGCATACCACGGCTATGTATCTTCCATCCTATCTTATGGCATTTTACTATGGGGAAACTCAACCGCATTTAACAAGGCTTTTAAATTACAGAAGAAATGTGTACGTGCAATTTGTGGTGCATGGTTTATGGACAGCTGTCGACCATTATTTAAAGAATTAAGAATTCTTCCACTGCCTTCTTTGTATATAAGAGAGATATGTGTGTTTGTTAAGAAACATGAATCTTATTTCATGCACAGTGCAGAAGTTCTACCACAGAGAGCAAGGCGACATAATTTTTTGATTGTTCCGAAAATCAAATTGGAAACTTGTAGACGGAATTCCTATTATTCCTGTATTAAGATATATAATAAATTACCCACTGCACTCAGGGAATTGCCGGGAAATTTGTTTAGAAGAAGACTGACCAAGTGGCTGTTGGACCAATGTTTTTATAATATTAAGGATTATTTTGACATTTAATTAAATTTTAAAATTGACTACGACATATTTGATATTATAATATTATTATTGTATATGTAAATTACGATTTTACACGCCAGACGTGGCAGTGCATGAGGTGGCATATTAAAGCCAATAAGAACTGGTTCACTTTAACCCATGTCACTTGTAAATAAATGATTTGAATTTGAATTTGAATTTGAATTGAATTTAAGTTTGTGTGTTTGTTTGTTTTTTTTTTATGTAAGAGGTAGTCTTTGAATTAAAAAAAACTGCTCATAAAATTTAAAAATCCAAATGGATCCAATTAAAATTGATAATCCAATGGACTTACATGTTATATGTGACCTTTTATTGATTTAAACTATGAAGATTTATTAAACATTGACATGTTTTGAATTTACATTGGACCACTGTAAAATAACAGCATATGTGATATTGTGTTTCGGTTAGTGAGTATTTTTTTATGGCAAAATAAGTTTGTAATAGTAATATTTGGTTTGTGGTATGTCTTGCATCTCTGACTCGTTGGATCGCGCAGTCCGTCTCAGCTTCACGTTTTAATCCATCCTGTCTTAGAATCCACCCAAAGCTCCCGAATTAAACCTAAGCCGATTACCTCTCTTCACGTCCAACCGCTTTCCAATTGAAATGCACTGTGCCGAAAACAATGGCGCTAACGGTTTCCGACTAGACAACATGGCCAACTCGGTTTCCACTTTCGAATGGTTTTCGTATCATATAGTAATAATAATAATTTGCAATCTTTTATTTCATTAATCAGTCTAAGAGATTTTCGTAAAGATATGTTTTTTAAAAAATATCTAAATCTGAAAAAATATCAAAATTATACTGCTACTATCGATTTTTAATTAAAGAAGAAATAAATGAGCAAATAATTATCAAAGTTAAAGAAATGAATGGACTCCTTTGTGTGGGTGTTAAAAAACAATTCATTTGGAACAGCTAATAACAAGCCCATTAATATTTTTTTAAAATTTCGGTTTACATAATAACACAATAATTAAGAACAATTTAATGTTGTCGGTTTTGTGTATAAATGAGCATTTGTGATTTCCATTTCCAAATAAATAAGTGTAAAAAAGGAACAATGATGTAATCCGTGAAACCTACAGGGCCTTATTCGTGATATCTTATTTGCCAATAAACCACTTTATCATAGAGTGGAATATTTCTCGCAGGATATTGTATAAGGGAATCGTCACCGGTAACTCCCGCGAGTGCGCTTTCCAAACTTGATTTCCCATAAGGATAGCTCTCTCACATACTCGCGTGCTCACCGCGAGTCGCTTACATTTTTATGCTACATTTACTGGTGAACCACGTCCACGGATCTATTATTAATAAAGTCAACTGAATTGGTACAATTTGTCATGGAGAGGGAAAAAGACAAACTTATTTTTGTCGTCACTAAAACAGTTATTTGTTTAAATACATGCTTGAAATATATTTATTTTATTTTAAACTTTTTAATCTGTATATGAACTCGCTGATCAAAGAACTCAGCAGCACTGGCATCGGTTGTTCTATCGATGGTTGCTACATTAACAACATTAGCTACGCAGACGATATGGTGCTGCTGGCACCTTCGATCAGTGCCCTTAGATTGAGTATATGCCAGAAGTACGCTGAAACCCATGGGCCCAGGTATAATTCCACCAAGAGTGAGCTGTTAATGTTTAAGGCCGGAACAAAAAAATATAACTTTGTACCACCCGTATCACTGAGTGGTTCCCCACTTGTTAGGGTGAGCCAATTCAAATACCTGGGCCACTGGGTTACAGAGGATTTGTCGGACGATATGGATATTGCGAGAGAACGTAGGGCTTTGGCAGTGAGATGTAATATGATGGCCGCAGGTTTGCGCGTTGTTCTAATGACGTTAAAATAACATTATTTAAGACATATTGTCAGTCTTTTTATACACGTAGCCTATGGGTTAACTACACTCAAAAATCGTCCAGTACAACAATGCCTTCAGAGTGTTTCTGGGGCTGCCGCGCTACTGTAGTGCATCAGGGATGTTTGCCAATGCAAGAATTTCAGATTATTATGCTATACCTACTACTAATGCGAATAGCATCCCTGATGACTAGGGTGCGAGGCAGCACAGACACGCCGTTGAAGGTGATTGCTGAGAAGGTGGACTGCCAAATATCAACGTGGATAACATCGCATATCACCCTTAATAAAATAGGATTTTTGTATAATATGTAAATGTGTCTATTTTAACATGATATTTTAGTTTATAAAATTTTCAAAGCTGAATAAAGTTATTATTATTAGGGCCTCTTTCACCAACTACAAGTAAAGTGTTGATTAGTTACTTTAAGAAATAATTTTATGTTTTATTGAATTATACACCCTGTTTACTGCATCTTTCGAGAGGCGATTTTTTTTTATTATTATTTTTTTAATGTTTGGGACTTTTACCGTACAAACAAAGGTATATCAGCTCCATTATTCCCGGTTGCCGGTGACTTTAAATGACAGTTAGCCTACTTGACAAATGGTAAAAGAGGCGCTTATTATTATAAACATAATATTCATTATGTACGAATACACTCACTAGTTACTGTAGTTACTGCAAACTTTTATTATATCTTTTGTATTTGTATAGATTTGTATAGGAGGCCTACACCCAAAGAGGGGTCCAAACAAATAAATAGTAAACAGTGTAATTATATTACTAGTGCTGTTTAATTAATTATACTATTTAATAATAAAAAAGTTTTGGATAAATAAAGGCTTTATTATTATTATTATTATTTTTGTATAGATAACATGAATTGTTTTGTATCCATTTAAAATTTGAATCCTTAAAATCTAAAGCCTGAGTGAAACATATCAACTAACATGAAATGTAATGGTTATAATTTGATAAAGCTAAGCAGTTCCGTGCCTGCAGGGAAGCGTTCAAATCCAACATGTTAGCCTCGCCTCGTAACTTGTCTGCACTTTAACCTGGAAACTTATTAAATAACTAGTCTTTAATCTCCCCTGTCCGTCCGTCCCCTCCCCCGCCCCCACTCCTCTCTCCTCTGCCGCCCCAACGTCGCTCTCTCAGTTTTAATCCGAGGCTTTTAGGCTCTCCCTGTCTGTTTGCGGTGGAGTTATGAATGGACTTCGCAGACGTAGCGATTCGTAGCAGATACTAGCATATCGGCAGGTCATAGCGCGTCGTTGGGATGTTACCTAGAACGGGCAAACCTCATTAAAATAACAACGCCCACCGTTCCATCCCACATTGCAGTGTATTGTATTTATTTATTTAGAAATATCCCTCTCACAAATCTCACCAATTAATTTGAAGTATTATTCAATATCTATATTCAAACGTTTTTGTACATAAATCAATAAATTGACAAGATTGTATTTCGTAGCTCCGGGACAAAGACGGTCCCAATTTCGTTAAAGATTATGGGAAATATCGAATTCCGTGAGTCTCGTCATAAACTCCCTCGCGTCAGATTGTTTGAACTAAAAGCAAAAGATTTAGTGATGACAAAGGAGACTCGTCAACTTTGAATCTAGTCGACGGCCTGTCAATTATGTCTCTTACTCACCGATATGATGCTATATGACATATTTTATTCAAAATTTGTCAAGGAAATTAACGAACAACCGTCCTCAATAATCATCATAATTATTAACTGCCGTTAATAACTTAGCCCGTCTATCGAGAGAATTGACGCTCCCTACACAATAGTACTGTACTAGTACAGTACTATTGTGGTATTCGTGGACATGGAAAAAAATTATGACATCCGCGATACTGCCAACCCTTATGGGTTAAATAAGGGGTTTAATAAGGTGCTGTTTCGTCATGTTGGTATTGCCAGAAAGGTTTCCGAGTAATTATACTCGTACTTTGTCACTAATTTAGAACGACCAATAGAAAAAAATGTTAACAATGAAAATTTTAACAAAAAAAACGACTTCAAACCGTTTTCTCATGGATGCCATTTTCAGAACTGGGCTAAATTAATATGGGACCACACGGGAAGCGCCAGCTTTCAAATAAAAAAAAATCATCAAAATCGGTTCACCCAGTCGAAAGTTCTGAGGTGACGAACATAAAAAAATACAGTCGAATTGAGAACCTCGTCCTTTTTTTGAAGTCGGTTAAAAGTTGTTCTAAATAGAAAAAAACTTTATCGTGATTGCTCACATAAACTGTGTCTGAAACCTTTATGCTTTTATAATTTGGCTTACAATGTACATTTTTATGTAAATCTTCATATTCATGTACGAGTAAATTCATGCGTTACATTTCTTTGACCTAATCTTAAATGTTTTAGCTAATTAATGTTAATAGAAATAAGAACGGATGTGAATGCAAACGAAGTCACGTTTCATTGAACAACTAATATGCTACAGTGTAATTTTAACTGTAATTAAATGTACAATCAGCTACGTATAAAACACTTTTTTTTTTCCACAATATCTGCTCTGAAGCCGTCGTGTTATTGATACGAGTGTTTACTTGTAAAAATGTACCACTTTATTGTTTAAAGTCTACCTATATTAATTGCCCTTACTCCATATCAGTTTCTTAGTAAAATTGTTAAAACATTACTAACATTGTTACTTTACCCAATGTTTTATATAAGTTTTATGTCTATACTACTAATTTTATAAAAAGGAAAGATTATTTGTTTGTTTGTTTGTTTGAATTGAATAGGCCACGAAACTATTGCACCAATTTGAAAAATTCTTTCACTGTTGGGAAGCTATATTATTAACGAGTAACGTAGCCTACGTAGCGTTCCCAACAATATCTTATAAATTTACGCGGACGAAGTCGCGTGCAACAGCTAGTTTTAAATAAAAATTAATGTTAATCTCTTTTCATAAGTCTCAGCGTGTGGTTGCGCTTTTTAAAATTCACACCCCGTTGCCGTTGACCTAAGCACTTACTGTAGGTAAATATTTTTTTTTTTCAAAATTTAGATATTAGGTAATACTGGTAGAAATTTGAAAGTGTTATCGGCCGGCGCAGGCCGACGCTATAAATCATTAAGTTCAGAACAAACAGTAACTTCGAAACGAAACACAACACTTTTAATTGGCTTTTATAAGCTATTTCAAACCGGCTAATTAGTACCTGAGCCAAGTAAATTTCTCACCGGCTTCACATTTTTTTTTAAATATCAGTGCGAAATGGCTGATAATCCTTTCCTATTTACAGTGGACATTTTACAGTGGAATATAACACCCAAGAAAAAAGGATGCGAAGCGAAGTCACGGGCAAAAGCTAGTTCTTATAATAATTTATAATATGACTAGTGATGTGCATACATTGGATGTTTATTGTCATTTTATGTTTATCAATATTATTTAAAATATAATCCTATCCTAAGTTGTATACATATTATATTATTATCATACATAAATGATTGGTCTCGCTGCGCTCGACTAGATACGGTCCTACCTAAAAGCAAGAGCTCCGTGAATGTGGCAACTTTTTGTTCCAGTGTGTGTAAAACATCGTCACTATTTATTACGTTTTACACAGTTTAATTATATTTTTACAATTTCCATACGCAAATTGGCATTTTATTATGCCCAAAATTTAATAAAACATTCGGCACGTACACATCACAGACAGTTTGCAGTGTGACTAGCTCGGGTACGCCGAATTCGGCGTAGTATTTTATGCCGCATTTGTCAAGTACGGCGGCTGTATCTAGTCGAGCGCAGCTAGACCAATCAATTATCTTTGCATATTATATTATCTGTTGACCGAGGTAATAGCCAGCTCTAGTATCGCCAGTTATATGTCGACCAAATGTTTTGACAAGATGTTAAAAAAAATAAGCAGAAATAAAATAAAATAACAATAAATGAAACAAATGGTACAAGCGAAGAGTCAAATTAAACTTAGCGAGCACCCAAGAACATAATTTCTTTCTAAGCTCTAAATTTCCACAGGATCCATCGCATCTCGAGATATGCTCGCCAGGACACCGACACACAGAAATTGCCGTTTCCATATTTGCAAGTGATTTAATGAATCTCTAAAGCCCGTCCGTTGTTTCAATGCGCGATGCACCCCTCACCCCTCACCCCGCATTCAAAACAGAACGCTCGTTACGGAAGGTGCTATTTAATGAACCAAGTTAGCCAACAAACCGAGTTCTATATTTAACACAACTTTTTCTTAGTTACCAGTATATACTCTATATCAAAATAAGAAAGAAAAAAAAATTGACATTGATGCACCAAATATGTATTTATTACTGAGTTTGTAATATTAAGTATTTTTTAATACCAGTAATACTAGTATGCCATTAAACTATGTCATTAAAGTGAATTACAATTCAAAAATAGACTGCATAATTTAGTGGTACGGATAACCTTTTTGAAAACTGTCTTTTTATTAGACTAGATTAACAACAGAAGTAATAATACGAGTATTACCTTTCCAATCTTTATGCTACGAGTATTAAACTGTCTGCCGCTCTGTTTGATAAAACATTTAGAATTGGCTGTCCAGATCTCTATATGTTAGTACTAGCTGGTGCCCGCGACTTTGTCCCCATTAAAAAAATAAACAATTAACGCCTGACATCTTTATTGCTGTTACACTTTTGGCAGGAGTTAGTTTTCTTAATTTAAATTATCCATCGCGAACAGTACTTTTCTTCTGGATGAACGGTACCCTATCGCTTGACAACTTATATGTTATATTTCATGATGCTCAGTTGAATAGTTAAGACGTGAAAAGGTAACAGACAGAGTTACTCTCACATTTATAATATTACCTAGTATGGATTTCGGTAGCTGAGTGTACAAGCGCATACAAACAGATCACACAAGGGCTTAGCGGTAGGCCGCTCGATAACAATGTTACCACAAACAATATTTAGATATTTCGATTCACTGATATTGTACGAGTATTTAAATGGCTGCATTTCAGGTGCTTACCAACCGCGTGCAACATTTACATTACAATTTTAAATTAATTTATAGCTGGAAAATAAAAAGTATGCAATATAACACTTGACCTCTCGTTGCTAGGCGTTAATTTTTTATTGAATGCCTAGAACGCCTTTTTTATTTATATTAAACTAGCTGATGCCCGCGACTTCGCCCGGGAACTTTGTAAATTATATACTAAAACCTTCCTCGAGAACCATTCTATGCGTTGGTGAAAAAAGCGTTAAAATCGGTGCAGTAGTTTTTGACTTTATCGCGAACAGACAGACAGACAGACGCGGCGGAGGACTTTTTTATAATATGTAGTGACTAGCTGGTGAACGCGACTTTGTCCGCTTTAGTATATTAGTATAGATTGCAACGAGTTTAAGTCATAAAATTTATGAAGAAAATAAATATGGTTGACGAATGTCGGTTAAAACAACCCTTGCTTACATTTGTAAACTATGAACGCATCGTAAAACTGAATGCACCAGTAAAACTGAAGCCCTACAATGTATGGCTTGATGGACTATTTTACTCTGACCTCACCTACCTCCAGTGCCAGTCAAACTGACGGTTCATATTAATTTGGACGTATCACTTAAACAATATGTTTTATTTAAAATAGCGTTACAGAGGAATGTCCGCTTTTTATTTTAATGCTGACCAGATTTAATAGACTTGTGAAAGTATGGCCTGTGAGCTTTAATTGTTTGTCTTTGTCAGACATTAGACGATTATGACGATTAGAAATATTGACCTACTCCAACGACGAAGATATCTGCGTCTCAGAAAAAAGAAAATATTACTTACTATCTAGAAAGATTATTAGAAATCCTGTCAATATGAGGTAGGCTACTTTGTAGAGTATATAGATAGCCTCGATATCCTAACACAACTAAGTAAGGCAGCAGTGGTAGGAACACAACAGTGGTAGGGGGACCTTACACTACATAATATGAATTATAAAGCTACATAGTATGTAAACAATAATTTAGGAAAGTTGTGAATGAATATTGTGAAAAGAGGGATTTCTGAATATGGATTTAGTGCATAATTTATGGATGAAGTCGGTAAAAATGTCGGGCTTATTCGCTAAATAAGCCATTTGAATAAGCTGAAACAGCCTATTGCAAAAATGTAGGCTTAAATAAATCTACAAAAAAGTCTACAACGGTACATATTTAACAAAATAAATGAAAATAGAGTATATTTTATTGTAGAAGGCTTTCGTATTGTGAAATCACATGGCGGGCGAAGATGTAAAATTGATATATGTTTTTGATAAAAGTTGTAGTCACATGTTAAAGGCTTAGTTTACATATAAATGAGTTCGGACAAAGTTCACTTGACACACACACTTCACTTGTTTTGTACATAAAAAGTATTCGCGAGGAGTGGAATCCAACTTTTTGTCTAGCCAAATACCTAAGGCGTTTTTAAACGACCCATTTCTGTTGTAATGCTTAAGCGAAAGGCTGCTCATGAGAACCGATCTCCCACTTAACTATCCATTACTTTGATTATTTATATTTGTTATAGATATGTTTTATAAGTGTTAATAGATTAATGTTCTAACGGTTCGGAAACGCTGTTTCTACGCGGAAAAAATGGACAAAACCTCCGTATTTGATCTTTTCAAATAAATCTTATATTCTTATCTTAAGGATAAAAAATATCCTATATGTTAATCCAGGTAATAAAAAATATCTATGTGTTAATCCAAATTTCATCCAAATCCATTAGACCGTTTCTGAGATTACAGCGTGCACAAACAAACAGACAAACTGACAAAAATTCTAAAAGCTTTTTTTTACCTCAGTAACATAAGTACAAATTGTTCTTTTTTTTTAAATATTAATGTACAGACACGGCTCGTTGAGAATTTAAATATAGATTATACTTTCCAAGGTCATTGAGAAGTACCCCATGCCAGTGCGGTCGCTTGTCACTTAGACCACACGCCAAATGCAAGGCCGTGGGGTCCAGGTGCGCGAGTTGGCCTCTTGTTTGACACTTTGTTGAATTTATTCCACAGTGTCGCGAGCGGACGCTTAAATTGCCTTCGCTGCTACATACCTGCGCTCTGCGCCCTTTTCCCTTCGGGAAATGATCATTTCATTTCGAGAAACTAGTCAGATGTTCCGAAATACTGGCAGGTGTCAGGCGCATACATACTCCACACTGAGATCATAAATGCGAAAGTAACTCTGTTTCTGTGTATGTCTTTTCGCCTTTTCATGGCTAAGCCATCTATAGCTATATCTAGTTTTAAATAAATTTGGAAAGGATGTAGTTTGAACTCAGAAAAGAAATGTTATTACTCATTTAATATGTGCTATCCTAAAATGTAATGAAAATGAATGCGACCACACTAAGTTGGCAGTTTCGCTTTTTCATTTTGATTCAAAACAGAGGTATGTATTCGTATCAGAGGCAAATTAGACATTGAGGCACCCCGCGTGGGAGGGACTGACATTTACAATACAATACAAAGTTACTTCATACAGGAAAATACGTATTCGTATTCTATTATAAATAGTATATTATTTTCTTCTAACACACAAATAGCAGGGTTTTTGTGTTTCATATACAGGTTGGAAATTTATAACGCTGAGAGGGAAAGTTCTATAAATATACTGAAGATAGGAAAAATCACCAAAAAGTAAACATTCCTTTATTTTTAAAAAGAATGAAAATTGCATTCAAAGATTTTTGAAAATACTTACGTTTGCCACACCCAGAAACTGAACCAGCCAAATACAAAAAATAACAACCTGTAGTTTTACATCAATCATACAGATGATACAGATTAACAAACATTGTAAATTAAACGAAAGGAGACAAAACAAAATTGATTTACGATTATTACAAAGAATAAAATTTGCTCTATTTATTTTTTCCAAATATATATTAATGAATTGTAAGAGAATATTTCTATTCATTCTAATTAGACACGTGAAGCATTCAAGGGCACAAGAGTATATGAAGACGAATGGGTCATGTTTATTACGTAAGGCAATTCAAATAATAAATATTATGACGAGAACTAATTTTGCGATCCATTCGAAGCTAATTTAACAATATTTCATAGAATATAATAATTTAGCAATTTTAATGGTATACCGAGAAGTTTTCATTAATATTTTATTTTAAGTAATAATGATTTGCTTCACGAAATGCTCTTATATGTATGTATCATAATATTTTCACTTATTGCAAGCCACCAATGCGGTTTTCGATGCAAACACGTAATGATCAAACACACAGACTGGTTAACAAAATCCACTGCTCTTTCGAACGACTGGAATATTGCTCGGCCGTGTTTCTTGACATATCCAGGCGTTTGACAGGGTCTGGCACGAGAGACTTTTGTGTAAGCTTAAACAGAACTTACCTGACGAGTGCTTTCTGATTTTAAAGTCGTTTTTAAGCTGCCGTAAATTTATAGTCAATTGTAGTGGGTCATATTCGGACTTACACTGCATAGAGGCAGGAGTGCCCCAGGGAAGTGTACTTGGACGTGTCCTTTACCTATAACACAGCCGACTTGCCGACTAGCGACTCTGTTCTGACCAGTACCTTTGCGGATAACACTGCTCTGCTTGTTTCCCACACTGACAGAACAACAGCCTCTTTAGTGCTCCAACAAAACCTAAACAAAATTTCATTGTGGATGCAAAATTGGAGAATAACAGCCAACGAAACAAAGTCCATTCACGTCACTTTCACGCTGAGAAGAGGCAACTGTCCAACTGTAGTCTTGAACAATAGGGAAGTTCCACAATCTGACCACGTTAAATATCTTGGCATACATCTCGATCGAAGACTGACATGACAAAAACATATTTTCACGAAAAGGAAACAACTGAGTGTGCTTTTTAGAAGGATGTATTTGATGCTGGGAGGCAAATCAGCATTGACCCTGGAAAACAAATTGCTGATTTTTAAGGCTATAATTAAATCTGTCTGGGTGTACGGCATTCAGCTTTGGGGAGATGCCTCCCACTCAAACATTGAAACCTTACAAAGGTTTCAATCTAATATACTGAGAGTCATGACAGGCGCACCCAGATATGTGTCTACCGAAACCCTCCACAAAGACCTCCGAATTCCATTCATTAATGAAGTGACTGTAACAACATCACAAAAATACAAGAAAAAAATCTCATTGGAGCACCCCAATGAGGAAGCAAAGAGATTGCTCTCTGTTGAATATCTCCATCACAGACTCAAGAAAAGACTTCCTCAGGACATACTAGCACCAGTTGCTAATCAATAATATTTGGAGACGTCATTGGATGTCTCCAATACATGTCATTAATTCTTGATCATACAAAATTCTGAATACCCTCACCTGTGGCAGATTATATAAAACTTAAGTTAAAAAAAACTTATTGCAGACTTCTTAAAATAAAAATACACTGCAAAAAAAATATTATATTACAAAATAAAACATTTAAAGTAAATTTAGGGTAAAATAGTTTTAACTTAATATTTTGCATACCTAACTTGGTTAGTAAAGAAAGACATGCTGAAGTTTTAATATCACTTCAGACAATATTAAACCAAATATTGATAAATCAATGACTTGATAATTTTGCTTATTACTTAGTAAAATTTCTGATGATTCAAGATTCAAAATTTCTAGTTACATTTATTTAATTTTTACTAACACTATTTTTTAAGAGTTTATTCGTTTCTATATTAGTCATATGAGTATATTTATTTATCTTTTCTAATTATAAATATGTTTATGTTGATGAAAATGGCTCGCCTTTGAAAATGTGATTAAGCCGAAGTATGCTCCCGCTCCGGGAATACACTTGACAAGTTAGTTAAGTTATTTAGATTAATCATATCGCCAGCAAAGTGACCTCTGAGGGTCGAGGTATCCGCTTCACCTCAGCAGCGTTGCAAGCGGAAAATCGACCGGACACCAACTAACGACACTCGGGAAACAAATATGCCACAATATATTGCTATTCATAATATGCAGACAATTACCGTAATGAAACGTTTGTAGTTTATGAGATATTAAATTACGCTCACACAAAAACACGGCCACACAAAAGCTATTCACAGAAGTTGCACCGATTCAAAGCTCGTCCCCGTCGCTTGTTAAACTTTTACGCCGCGAACTTTGTTCCTCGCTGCATTTCACTTGTCCTAATGAAACCGTTTGCTTTTGTTTGCATTTTTAAGGCCCACAGATAACTGGCTACTGAATTAACGAAGAGCCAATCGACGATCAATTTCGGATCGGAATGAGTAATTTTCTATACTAATATTATGAAGAGGAAAGATTTTATTGTTTGTTTGCATTGAATAGGCTCCGAAACTACTGAGTCACCTACTACGGCCCATTTTAGCGGCTTCTACAACAACGACGTCTAAACTGGCAAACATTCTCTTTCAGTTGTTTCTATACGCATAGCTACAATCCAGGAATTGCCAACCACATTATAATTATCTGCAATTTACCATGCCACCGCTAAGAAGAGCCACTAACCTATTATTTTTGTTTGCTTGGCTATGCTTCTGCTTGCGCTTTAACATAAAATCACAAAGTTATTCCGAAAGACTACCGTTTAAATCTGAAATGGAGTTAAAAGTTGATAATTGTGTCCAATTAGTTGCACGATCAGTTGGCAACGGCGGAGTCACGTCGCCGCACCTCCGACTGCCGGTTCGCACTAATGCGCCAAACTTACTCGACAACTTCATACATTTAAATCGAACTCTTGGAGGACACATTTGTTAACCAACCCAAGCTCCTTTAAATAACTATTTCAAAATATCAAAAAACACACCAAAACATCGCTCAAATCGTAAATTTTATATGGATTGTAAGAATTATTTATTGTAAATTAAACTAAGTTTTTAATTATGTAAAATTAAAACAAACCTAGACATTTTTTTGAAGTATCTTAAGAGCTTTTATCTGGGACTGTAAGGTGCCGGATTATGTTGTTGATACATTGATACTAGGAGGTGGTAGGTAATTTTCTTTGTACTCCTAGTATAATATCACTTAAATTAAAGAAAATACTAATGCCTTGTGTTGTTAGACAAGTGTAGAAATGAAATTAATGGTGGAGGTCGCACAGATGACGAGGCCGGAGGACGCGCATCTAACTTTCATATGACATGAACAAATAAAGAAGCAGTACGTGCGGAAGCCTCAATTGTAGCAAAAGGTAAACTTGTGATATTTATTGTTGTTGGTAAGATATCATGGGATGCCGGTCACGTACTGTTCGCGGGAGAGAGAGTACATGCTTTGACTCATACGCACTGCGGTTGTGGAAACTCCGCGTTTTCATAAATCCTATTTTATTAATGTTTTGTTTTAATATAAAACTTAGAAAGTAGACCATATTAATTATAAACACGTACCTGGTACTCGACTCACCAATATTTAAATTTTAAAATCGAATATTCAGTATTTTTTTTTAAATAAGCTTTAGTTGATTTTTCGTATATTTTGTAAACAATAAATACAGGAAAAAAATATTAAATATAGATGTTGCTATTGGGAAATGCAATCTCGCAAGATTTTGGCTCAGGCGAGATCTCGCGAGTTTATGAATAACAATACCGCGAGATCTCGCCAATTTCGAGATCTCGCGAGATTGGCAGTTTTGTGTGTTTATTCTTGCAAATAATCACAATAATTGAATAAATTAAGAAAAAAAAATAATAATTTATAGGACAGTTGAACGACCGCGTTTGCAAAGAGACGTCGTCGTCGTATGTCCGCCCGCACATCTTATGGTTAGAATTATAGTTCTGATATATCGGTCGGACGATAAAAGCATTTGGACTAAACATAAAGTAGTTTAATTAATGTACCCGAAGTAAAGGGTGCTAACACTATGTAATAAATTTACTGATAAAGTTTATAGCCAAAATGTTACTTACAACAATAAAATTAAGTAATCACTGAGAGTTATGTGGCATTGGCACTGTACTAATAAATGTCGTTTTAAAAACGCAGCGTTTTCTGCACCCAGTGAGTTAGCGTCAGGTAAAGCGCGTGAAACTTGGCGTTTCCCAAGTTGGGTGCTCCAATAGGGCAACCGTAAGCGTACGTTTATCCGATCAAAAATATTTACACGTGAAATGTTTTCCTCATAAGTTGAAAATTAAAAATTCCTCATGTCTACATTATGTAGCGCAAAACATTCTTCAGGGTGAATGAAGTTTCAACAGAGCAAACATTTGCTGTGTCTTACCTCCTTTTATAAAAAAATAGTTTCATGAACCTCGTATGCATTATTCATGTCAGTGTGAGCGTTCTCGTTTCCATTATGCGAATCATTATTTGCCGGCCCTAGAAGAGTTTACAAACCCATTTGGATGAAAGATAGGAAACACACATTTCATAAAAATAAAAAAAATAGATATTTCCATTAAAACTATTATAATTCATATTCTTATTATACCGTACTTGTCAGTGCATCGCCTAAGACCCGCGACTAACTCAGCATGTTCTGTGTGCCACATAGCGCTGATTTTCTGTTAGAACCTCATTAAGACCACCTATGTCTGCCCAACATAATATAATATAATTATTATGTTATGTGACTATAATAATAAGGCATATAAGTGCATAAATAAACAAATAAATACATATTATAACAGATATCGTATAACATAGAGTTGAAAATTGACGGCGAGTTAGTTAGCGGGAGCAATCTGGTGGGTTTTGATGTCGTCAAGCTGTTACAAGTGATTTAAGATTCGGTTCACGTGAGAAGTTACCGTCGCCGGCTCCCACAGCTACGAGCGCGTCTTACTAAACTCACCTACTGTCTTCACGGCTTTATTTTTGTTGCAACCTCAAATGGATAGACATGACCAATGTAGCTTAATCCTTACATTTAAAACAAAGTCCTCCGCCGCATCTGTCTGTCTATCTGTTCGCGGTAAACTCAAAAACTACTGCACCGATTTCATACTGTTTTCACCAATGGATAGAGTGGTTCTTGAGGAAGGTTTTAGTATATAATTTACAAAGTTACGCCGGCGAAGTCGCGGGCAGCAGCTAGTGACGTATATTTTAACAGTCATTGCTAATCCATGAATGTGGTTTCTCTTGAGACGTTAGTTGGCCAACTGGCAAATTGCCTTGCCATATTCCATAATATGTCTAATCATTTCTTATAAGTATAAGAATTAAGGGCTTTAGTAAATGAGATAAAATAACTTTTGTCTAAAGAATAAATTCTTAACTAAATAGAACATTTTTTTAAAGTGACATTTCCTATTGTCCAGGCTGTCCATTAGTTTTATATTGCATTAGTAAAAAGTGAAGGGAGACAGCTGAAAAATTATCTTTTTCTTTTCTAAAAGTTGGTGCAACAAACTTTTGTAAACGCAAGGTAACTGCTCAACTTTTAGATATTAGGACATTTTTACCAGCTCTATATTTTCTTGTTACTTTTTATACAAAACTGTTGACGAGAAAATATTTGAAATCCTTTTGAAATATTGAACGGGATTTTAAATATTAGAATATACAAAAAATATATATGTCCATGTTTGGTATTTTTCCTTGCAAAATAAACTTAATATAAAAGCAATTCTCTATTTATTTTAAAGAAAATCTGTAATTTGGATACCAAAGTGTTTTAAAATAAATACTATAGTAAATTTTTAAGGCAACAATTTAAATTGCAACAAATTCTAGTTCTGACTGAGACTTGGAATTCTTTTTTACTTCATGGACTATCTGTAATCATTATTAGCAAAAACTTTAATTAGGTATTTATTAGTTTGAGCTTAATGTTACCTAACATTCGATTGAAAATTCGGATAGACTGGTACTTTATACAAACAAAGCAAAAATATACTCTACATATTTATGTGGATGGTAGTGTAGTCCATGAATAAATGTAACACACAATAATAAAATTTCATTTATACAATGTATTCATAAGCTAAGGCAAAATATTAAAAAACAAAATAAACATAATTTTTTGATAAATGTTTACCGTCTTTATTGGTAATTAAATTTGTTTGTCTTCAACAAACAAAGTTATAATTAAATATTCCATCCGATACGATACGGCAGCAGAGACGGCTGATATTCATTAATAAAATTATCAGATTTCATTTCGTAGTTGCTTCAAAGAAAGCTGAGATTTTAATGTTATTTTGCCAACATAAAATGGAGGTTGATATAACCGAAATAGAAAGTAAATATGAAAAGACGAGAATCGAACGCAAAACGAAGCGGAAAACTATTTTGCGACACCTCCATCAGACGGGACCACCTCCGAGGGGCCCCAATAAAACCGATATCAGATCATAACCACACCACCAGTCACCGTAGGTCTACGGTCGCCTGGGCGACCAAGGAAGCGAGGGCTCAGGCTGCCTTGGGGCCTCAAATCTGAACTCGACTCCTGGGAGCTCTCGCTACCAATGAGTGAGCCTCGGGAGTGGCATCCCGCGATTGGATCCCGCCCGGTAATGAGCCCGGGAATAAATACCGAACAGATTGCTTTGGAAAATTACATTCTGAACGCCTTTAGGTGCCAACTGATAAATAGGATTTTTGCTTATTTATTTTCGAGGCGTTTTGGGAAATCGAAGTATTCGAAGCGTCATTATAATGAGATTGTAAGCAAGGCAGATGTTACACCCACGTTATTTTTGAATGGATTAATCAATGGATATGCAAGAATATATGCCTCTATTTTCACATTACAAGAATCTAAGCATATTATTTTTTTTTTAAACTAGTTTTATTATTCGATCTCACATTTCGAATTGAATGAACCGATACTTTTGTTGTCGAATGTACCGAGAGTATTGAGAGGAAGGTATAGATAGATTTATTTAGGTGCCATAAATATTTTTGGGTTCCTGCGAATAAATTGAAAATCTGTGAGACGATCGCTAGGATGAGTTAAAGATAGAAATTGTATTTTTACCGCGAAAATAAACCAGGACTTTCAAATTAGCGAGAGCATTATCTCAAAGCGTGACTTTGTTTAACAAGCACTGTATATTACGAAGTTGTTCATATTTTATGAGCTCTATATAAGATTGGCGCGTTCGCAAATGAAGCGCCCTCTGGTGGGCCATCTAAATAATTAGCAACCTTGTATTCACCTGAATAAATTTTGTTTGGAGGCTTGCTTGTAGATCGAATTAAAATACGTCTGTTCCGACCTTTAAGTTAGCGCACTATACTCGTATAGGTACATTTTAAAATGTACTAGAAAACGTTCTGTCTTGTCTTTAATTATAATTCATAGTAAACCTGCGGCCGGTTAATTTGAAGACCTAAATAATTAAGAGCAGCTATTAAATAATTAAAAGAAATCAAAAAGGTAACCTCTTGATTGAAATTTGAACTGAACCATTTGAAACTGCTTGTCTATCTAATAATATAAAAAAATATATATATTATCATCTCTAAAAAATCATATATAATAATATTTCATTTAAAATCAATAAGAAATTATTACGTGAATATTCATTATAATTAATTAATGGTACATAGAATACTAACATTTTTAATCGTAATACTACTAATATAACTATTTTATTAACCTATCTAGGATGGCTATCTATAAAATAAACAGAAATAATTTAACATCTCTTCGTTTGGTCAGGAAAATGGAAGGTTTCCATTAAGTTAACCTACGAGTAGCATGTCTGTCTTGCATTGAGAGCTTTTTTCTTTCTTTCTTTCTTTATTGTAGTTAGAGCCAGTTATCCAATAAGAATTAGTTTAAACGTGAGATTAGGTGCAGCAAATCAGTGAGCGTTAACTGAGGCTAGCGAAATATGTTTATTTGTGTTTCCCAGTAACTTGTGCAGAGGCGCCCGCGACTTGCGAACTTGGTGGCAGACCGCCTTTGCACCGCGAATCCTTAAAAACAGACTCTATTCCTTTGAGATAAGGTTGTGTGAGAGCGTTTCCTGACTTGGTCCGCACGTAAGTCCTAAAGCCCACCGGCGTAATAAATAAATAGTTGTAGGTTGAAAGTTGTCAGGAAAAGTTTGCTTCGTACTGACTTTCTTGTCCGGATTTTTCCTTCACCTGCTGAATAATTTAACATTATTTTAACATTCTGTTTAGACACGTGATGTTCATATTTAATATTTTATTTTTGAAAAATGCTTTAAAGACTTTTGTTTCCCAAAATCCAAAAACCAGCTAAAATATATACAGAGAAGTTATCTTATGAAAAAAATCTTATATACAAAATGAATAATAATCAAGATGATTATTCCTTTGATTATGATTATGATGTTAATTAGGAAAAGTTAAAATGAGAAAATGAATAAATTGTCAGTCAGTTAATTGGTACAAGGTGGTTAGTTAATTGGTAATGAGCACACAAAAGGTGACATTTGAAACGGCTTCTGCTTAGTTGTGCAGTAGACGCTTACACTAGAGCGTTGCTAGCACTCATTAGTTGCATCTTAACTAGAGTTGGAGGGGAGCGCTTCAAACTTTATAATGAACGTACTCTACCATAAAACGGGGCGTCTACAATCAACTCTCGATGTTTGTAATCTTGTTAGGGAACTTTTATCGAATATCTATAAATACACTTTGAGCTCTCTGGGCCGGCGCTGATTTAACCCATGCCGTAAATTTAAATAGATATAAAAATAAAAACCTAAAATCTATAAAGAAAAACTCACACAACTATTTAAAACTTATATAATATAATATTTGGTGGTTTTTTGCTTTATCGGCAGATACCAACTCGTGGTTTCGAAATTCGAATTCGATTTGCAAAAGTGACGATTGATAAGACTCCTAAAAATCTTTGTTATATATTAATTTATGTGCACTTTATGCCAACTGATGGTGAATGGCGGGCATTATGAACCACATATAAATATTTCAGTTAATCACCCTTACTTAAGGGTGTCTAGTTACAATAATTGGATGCGCTCACTTTATACAAAAATCGAGTGGAATTCGCATTGGTGCCACAATGCCACTTCGATTAATGAACTTAACGAGGGTAACATCAGGTTCACGCGTCAGTCATTGTAGCGCTCAACGCTTTCAACCAATGAACCGATATCGGTAGTAGGCTTCATCGAATAGATTGTAGCTGACGTTAATTTTCTATTGCTTCTAAAAGTAGATGGTATTCTTTTTCCTGTAACCGTAGTAATTTGTCTAAAAGCAACTGCTGCTACTAGGATGATCTTTTTATTCTTTTAGTGAGCAACTCCGTTATTATACAGAGTAAAGTAAAGAAGATTTGGTGCAAGCGTCCGTATCCGTGGCGCTCTTTCATATAATATGTATTCAAAGCCGAATCAGAGCGAATTACCACAACTAGCGCCACTACAGTAAGGCATATGTTATTTTTCAAGAGCTTTTACAAAATGGCTTTGGGCTTTGCTTTTGGCAGAACTAGAAAACGTAGAAACAATTAGTTTTTCTTTTTGATAACAAAACTCATAATGATCGATTTGAGTTTTGAGTGAAAAGCGTTTCAATCTAAATCTGGTTCACATAAAATCACCTAAAATAAAGAACATCAAATAATCAGCCCGTAGCGTGAATTTTTGGTGTTAAATTCCCCTCAACTGGTGTCACAAAATATATTTTTATTTTAATACCGATCGAGCTAGCCTTTAAGGATACTTATTGTACTGAATCAGCAGAAATTGGACAAATTCATTCAAATTACTTTTAACTTTTACAGAATGATAGTATCTTTAAAACGGCTATGATTTAGTACTCTTATTAATTGAATAACATTTAACGTTTAAAAAATAGTTAAATTACCTACTGTATCTTTAGTTTTGTGTAGATCAGATCAACGTCAGGATTGGCCAACTTTTTACAGTTGGCCCGAAAACAAGCCACGCGAAACTGACACTAGAGTCGAATAAAGCAGATTACAAGACCTGGTCTCTCCGCCACAGACTAACAATAATATTGTCCTCACAATTTCTTAAGGAATGGATAGTTTCTTCGTCTTTTTGGTAATATCTCAAGTAAGTTTAATAACGAGAATATTTCAGAACTATAGTAGGTGTCTGGTGTATATTCAAAAATTTATCAGTAGTGCCTCGCTTGGAGTCTATATATTATCAGACAATATCAATTTAGTTCTTATTAGCTGTTCACCGCGGTTTCACCCGTAATTTAATTTAAAAGAAATCGAATTTTTCCTTCCATCATTTTTGTAAGTTTTCAATAACCTATTTCTAAAAAAATCCAACAGCTTGTCCTATAGATAAGAAAAATAAAAAATAAACTGTTTCAACTTCATTACATTTTATACTACATAGCTGGTGCCCGCGACTTCGTCCGCATTCTCTATAGCCTATAGCCTTCCTCGATAAATGGACTATCTAACACAAAAAGAATTTTTCAATTCGAACCAGTAGTTCCTGAGATTAACGCGTACAACCAAACAAACAAATTCTTCAGCATTTTATATTAGTATAGGTTAAAGTATTTGCTTTAAGTCAGCTAATTGTCAAGACTGCACCCAATAGTTACCAGTGGCGGGTTGCGATATCACGGAATTCCACCGTCAGTACCATAAAGATGTTTTCCTCAAAAACTGTGTTATTTACAAAGGTAAATTATAGCAGAAAAGTGGTATGCATCAGAAAGGGAAAGCATAAATAAAATAGCAGTGCCTAAACAGGAACCTTAAAAGACAATAAATAAATCCGTTCCCGCGCACGAAGAGCGCGCTCATTCGAATCGTCACCTCGGTCCAAGCCATGAGCGAATTAATAGCTTAGATACTCGTATATGGTATGGAACAGTTTTCTGTTTTTACATACTTATCTTGTTTAACTAATTATCTCGTCATGCTTTTACCAAAATAACTATTATTAGTGGAGCTTGTAGACTCAATTTTTTAATTCTTATTTTACTTCACAAACTTGAATAAAGTATAAAATAAGAACAGACAATTAATATAAGATATCCCAACTGTCAAGACATTGAAGCCAAAATTTTTGTTAGCGTGACAACCAGACCTAGTCAGCAGTAATTCTAAATTTATTCTTTATTTTTATTGGGTTAAATTTTCTGCCCGGTTTGATGTGTGTCTATCTATCACTTACAAAGAGGAATCTTATCTAGGATTCAAACAAATACCTAAAGGCACGGCAGAGACGGAGTGCTCTCGTGTGTTGCTATAGTTTTGCCGAACAGATTTCAGATAATAAATAAATCACAGGTAACATTCCATTGTCGTGTCCGTTTTTAAATTGTGCCAAAAGAAAATGTCCGCCCGGAATATTAAGTCGCAATTCGAGCCAATAAGAAAAGCAAACAGCTTCACTGTAAACCAGATTGCATTTTCGTGTTTTGAGTCCATAATTTACGGCGAACACGAGATAATGGGAAATAAAGAATGAACGGTAGCGTTTCGGACCGACAAGAGACATCACAGCGTCCTGACTCCTGACCCATATTCTTAAGAAACACTCAAGCATGCACAGTGCAGAGAAGCTGATGGTCTGCTGTAAAAGGAAGTTTATAATGTTTGACTGCGAACGCATTAAAGGCAAATGAGTTCAATATAAAGTGAGGGCCCTCGTCTGTGCAGAAGCGGTTCCGGCGTGTAGTCGATACGCGCGAGTGTTTGCTCGGCCACAGCCTCCCATTCGACCGAATCTATGTATCATCATCTATCAGCGCATGTTTGACGCCAAATATTTACTCGAGTCTCTCGTTCCGGGGATTCTTTGTTCGGTTAAACGCAAAATTTGTACCAACATTGCACTTTAAGGAGAAACTACAGACTATTAGAACGTTATCTTCAATATCACTTACATTTATAACAGAAACTGTGGTTTCTGTTATAAATGGTACTTGGGCTTTAAGAGTTTATTTATAAAGTTTAGGTGGTTGAGGTACGCAATAAAAAACAAAATATGAAAGCGAAAATATTTCTTTATACTGGAAGCAACGACCCAAGTGGGCGGCTGACAACCTGAGCTTGATCGGATCATAGCGTCTGACGTAGGCGTGAATTTCTTAAGATTAGGTGCAATACAGACACTATGAGAACTACGATAATATTTCCCCCATTAAGAAAAGATACGTCTTGTAACCTGGAAATCTCCAGCAAGAGTTAAAAACCAATAAAGTCGAAATATGAAGTCAGAGGTGGCTTTACCTCTGACTTCATATTTCGACTTATATACTAATATATAGTAGTAAACTACTATATATTTTTATTTTTACATATTTTAAATAACTCTAGGGTGCCTCTTTCACCATCTCTCAAGTAGGTTAACCGTCATTTGAAGTCACTGGTCACCGGGGATGAGGATTATACTTAATTTGAAATATCTTTTTGTAGCAAAAATAACTGGTTTTGAAATTTGAATTAGCATAATCTGTAACTAGAGCCAGGAAGTGGTGGCAGGCTTCTTCTGTTTTTCCTGTACACACACACACACACACACACATACATCTAAATTGCTTACTTTTGAACAGTTTTAATGGTGTGAAAGGCGTCACTATCGTAGAGTCGTTAATCCTCGATGAATGTGAGTTTTCACCGGTCGCTTTTCACCAACACTTTTTTCACCTTTTTCCGATGGACTTGATATACGGACGTTATTATTGCGGTATTTCAAAGCACATTATGTACCTATCTACCGAAAGCTGGCTTTATTTAATGGACTATGCTTTCTTGTTCAATTCAAACGTGTATGAATTTAACTCAGGTATAGTTAAAATGAATTTCTTTCGGATGATTGCTTCTTTCACTGGGTTTATTTACTATTCCGATTAAAAGTATAACTTATTGGTTGTATAATTTCAAGTTAAATAAGTGACTGTGATTAATAATAATATTTATTTTAAAATCATAATTTTTACTTAAACAGTATTTATTAAATCCCTCTTATCGGCAGCCATTAGATGTTCAATGGTAGACAAAAAAAAATTTCAAAGAAGAATTTAAAATACAATTCCTCTCACTAATATTTTAGTTTTTAAATGAAAATCCTCGAACCGTACCTAATAGTTGGAAACTAGGAATAAGTAATGTTCTACCTTGATCTAAGAGTATTTGGTGACCTTTATTTTATTTATTTTAGCTATTCTCAAAAGTACATTATTACTAATGTAGGTAACTCGTACACCTAAATCTCTCTGCTCGATCCTTAAAACGCCATCCAGACAATCTTCTTGGATGAACATCAGTATTATTTTAAGTTCTGTAACATAATACCAGATTCCAACTTGTACAGTGATATTGAAAAATGTGAAATATTTTCCCAACATTTTATTGCGACGGATCATATAAAGTGTTCGCGAACGGATAGCACACACGCGCAACACAAACACACACACACACACACACAGGTTCTGTTTCCCATCGTCGGTTTATCAAAGTATTTCGGTAGTGCTTTAACTTTTAAGCGAGGCTGCAGTATGAACGTCGGCACCTGACGCTGTTTTAGCTTCGGACAACTTCGCGAAAGAGAGTTCCCAACTTTGTACTGCCGATAGACTGATATCACTATTTTACCAAAAATATTGCAACATAATAATAACGTTCCATTTCAAAAAAAAAATCATTTGTTTGTGTCTTATTTAAGAGTGAGTGACTTTTCATAACCTACATATACTTACTTGTATCCAAAATAGCAGTTGCAGCCATTTTGTCCATCATGTTACGGTGCCTTTATCCCTTTAAAGAGAAAAATTACAGAGCAACTGACCAGAAGTCAGTTGCTGGTGTTGTCTATAAGTAGCGAGCAGGAAGCAACCACTCCGACCCTACCTTGAAGAATTACTTTAGGTTACGTAGGTACTACAGAAAAAACTTTTCTAAACATGAAGCTTTTATCGAACATGAAGCTTTGAATAGAGATTGCACCGTATTGAAGCAATTAACCGTAAAGCTACCAAATGAATTGGGGAATACAAACATGGAGCACTTTCGATATAGACTCTGTTACGTTTGCAATGTTTGCAAATTGATTTGCAATTATTCCAAATATGCATTTTACTTTGGCTTACCTATGTAAAGTGCTCACATATTTAAGAAAATCTAGAAAATGACGTCGTTTTCTAGATTTGGTTTTCTAGATTTTTAATTAAATCTTCAAATTTTGATAATATTTGATATTCATTTATTTATTTGCTTGAATAAAATTTTACAACTACATAATTAAAAATTATCTGACTAAATAAAATTAATTGAATATACCACTGGAATTAATTGCGGAAAAATGTTTCTACGAGGAAGAAAATTGTTTTTTAATAAAAAATAATAATATAAATACTAAATATGTATACATAA
Source organism: Synanthedon formicaeformis (assembly GCA_945859745.1). NCBI lineage: Eukaryota > Metazoa > Arthropoda > Insecta > Lepidoptera > Sesiidae > Synanthedon > Synanthedon formicaeformis. Next base: position 149,422 of record OX243968.1, on the reverse strand, counting down.
CTTTTTTATAAATTTGTACCTACATTATACTTTAACCCTAAGTTAGAGCTTAAAAATGGAAACAAAAATTTACTTCACATGTTAAATTTAGCTTACTTTCACATACTTAAACCTCCAAGATTTGGACTTAAATAAAATATACTTGAAACCATACAATTTTATAACTCCGCAAGTTTGCGTTTAATATAACAAGTATACAAACCCGCTCGAGGTTAGTATAGGTTAAGGTATTGTTAAAACGGTAACAAGTTGCATACCGCATCCTCCGCGGTGCTCTAGCGAAGCCTCTACACTTGCAGCTTTCGAGTTTTCCGTCTAGTTAACCCGCAACTTACCGCCAACTTAAACGTATCAACAACCAACTCGATTACTTATACAGTGTCAACACAATACTTTTTTGAAGTGAAAACTTTGTAGGGCATTTTTGAGATGGGAAAAAACCATCGAACTCGCGACACTGTCATGTAATGTAACGTAACGTAATGTAATGTAACAATTGATGTAGCTTATATTAATTTAAAATAATTAAAAAATAACAATTTCTGAGATGGGAAACAACCATTGAACTCGCGACCTGTTACGTAATCTAATGTAACGTAATGTAACCGAAACCACTGTCTGTATTGTATAAGTATGTGCTTTCCTGACAATTCAAAAAAAACACACTTAATTGTTCAAGTTTTTTTATAAATAGGGATTTCTTCTGATTATGGTGGCACTAACTATAACTTGCATCTTTGTTCTTTTTAAAACATTCGATATCAGTAAATATTTAGTAGCTGTCAATCTAACGGTGGGAGATTATCGATCTCATATACCATCGGCCAAAGACCCTAGAGCCAAATTAACCCGACACTACACCGAGGATATCCCGGACATCAGTCTGTATGAGATAGCAATGGCTCTGAAACAGCTGAGGAACAACAAGGCACCCGGTGATGACGGAATCACATCGGAGCTTCTGAAAGCGGGTGGAAAACCGATACTTAAAGTCCTTCAGCGGCTCTTTAATTCCGTCCTACTCGGCGGTATAACGCCAGAAGCATGGAACAGGGGCGTGGTGGTGCTGTTCTTCAAAAAGGGTGATAAAACTCTATTGAAGAATTACAGACCCATCACGCTTCTGAGCCATGTTTACAAACTGTTTTCAAGGGTTATTGCAAATCGTCTAGAACGCAGATTTGATGACTTCCAGCCTCCCGAACAAGCCGGTTTTCGCAAAGGTTATAGTACCATAGACCACATCCATACGTTACGCCAAGTTATACAGAAGACCGAAGAGTATAACCTTCCACTATGTCTGGCGTTTGTGGACTATGAGAAGGCCTTCGATTCGATCGAGACATGGGCAGTGCTCGAGGCCCTCCAGCGATGTCGCATTGATCATCGGTATATCGAGGTATTGAAGTGTTTATACAATAAAGCCACCATGTCGGTTCGAGTACAGGAGCACAGCACACAGTCCATTCCATTGCGAAGAGGTGTGAGACAGGGAGATGTTATTTCTCCGAAACTGTTCACTGCCGCTTTGGAAGATGCATTTAAGCTCCTGGAATGGCAAGGACTTGGCATCAATGTTAACGGCGAGTATATCACTCATCTTCGGTTTGCCGACGATATTGTGATCTTGGCGGGGTCGATGAGAGACCTCGGCACGATGCTTGAAGACCTCAACCGAGTTTCTCAAAGGGTAGGCCTTAAAATGAATATGGACAAGACGAAAGTTATGTCAAATGTCCATGTTGTGCCTACCCCAGTAACAGTTGGGAACTCAACTCTCGAAGTTGTTGACGAGTACATATACCTGGGACAAATAGTCCAGTTAGGTAGAGCCAACTTCGAGAGGGAGATCAATCGTCGAATCCAGCTCGGATGGGCAGCGTTCGGGAAGCTCCGAGACATCTTTTCGTCCAAAATCCCTCAGTGTCTCAAGACAAAAGTCTTTAACCAATGTGTGTTACCAGTGATGACATATGGCGCTGAAACGTGGTGTCTTACTATAGGCCTCGTAAGGAAGCTCAAAGTCGCTCAACGAGCTATGGAAAGGGCTATGCTCGGGGTTACACTACGAGATCGAATCAGAAATGAGGAGATCCGTAGACGTACGAAAGTTACCGACATAAGCCAGCGGATCAGTAAGTTGAAGTGGCAGTGGGCAGGGCATATAGTACGGAGAGCCGACGGCCGCTGGGGCCGGAAGGTTCTCGAGTGGAGGCCACGGACCAGCAAGCGCAGCGCAGGACGTCCACCCACAAGGTGGACAGACGACCTAATAAAGGCCGCGGGTCAACGGTGGATCCAGGCTGCTTCTGACCGGTCCAATTGGAAAATTTTGGGGGAGGCCTATGTCCAGCAGTGGACGTCCTGCGGCTGAGATGATGATACCTACTGCTAACTGGCTTTAATTTAAACTCGTATCGCATTTTTTTTATATTATAAAGGGTGACAGACATGCTGAAGGTCCACTTGATGGTAGGTGGTTGCGGTCGCCCAAGGACACAAGCAATACAACAGGGTGCGCTGCCAACTCTGCAGCAATTAGTTTACAGCTCCCTTGTAGAAGACCATATTATAGCTAGATAGAATTTTTAAAATCTTCATTGATCAGTCTAATTCAAGTCACAGTCAACAACAATTGCCAACATTAATGAATCTCAGGTAGCGCCAATTGACAAAAGATCCGTAGATAGTTGTCGAACTTTAGTGTTATGGTCAGAGCTTTTATTAGTTTGTCCCATCGAAGCAGTCGGTCCGCGGTTCGCAAACAGTCGTGTCTAAGCTCCGGTGAGCTTTGTCGCTCCGATCTCTGAACAACTATTAGTTGTAAACGTTCGATTCAAATAATTTCCTTCTGTAAGCCCTCTCTTTGAAGCCTCGATAGATTTATGTTTAAGCTAGTACATATTTCATTCAGTTAATACAGGTGAAAAATATAAGTAATTTTCAATTTAATCCTTATACTCGTACATATTATAAAACAAAGTCCTCCGCCGCGTCTGTCTGTCTGTCTGTTCACGATAAACTCGAAAACTACTGCATCGATTTTCATGCTGTTTTCACCAATGGATAGATTTGATGGAAGGTTTTAGTGTATAATTTACAAAGTTACTCGGGTGAAGTCGCGGGCAGCAGCTAGTTAAAATTAAAATATTCTTATTTGATTTGAATGCAGGATTAAATCTCTTAAGTCTCTTTTGCGATGAAACTTTTCATATTATATTTTATTATTTTTTTTTTGTATAAATTCTAAACTAATGCCTTGGCCGAAGTTTTAATAGTTATTTGTACAATTGAAGTATACTATTCGCCTGCAACTAATACAATTATATGTACTCGTACTTATTTAAAGTTATGGAAATGATTGACAATGTTTCTTACCCTTTCGGGGTCCAAAATCGTGGATTGAAAGCCACTCAGCTCACAGAGGAAAGACACCAATATTATGCGAAGCCACGACTCGCTTCATAGCCAAAATGTCTTAGTGATTTTATTTACTTTCCCAAAACAACATTTACATTAAACTGAACCTTATTGCAACGTAATACAGCTTAATAATTGTTGGGTCCAGCGTTTGTTATATAGGTTAGAACTCGTTATAGATTCGTTATTGGAATTATTGTATTGTTTGTGTCGATTTATCAGTATTGGCACCTTTATTAAACAATACATTTATCGTAAAACAACTTGTGATTTTTGAAAGATCTTTATAAACGTTTAGAAAACCTACTTGCTTCACAAACTTTGACGACCCTTGGATGAGTTGTCAGGACGCTTGCCTTAACGCTCTGCCTGAGGGGCCCCAGGTTCGATTCCCGGCAGGGTCAAGTTTGGAAATGAACTTTTCAAAGTTGGCACTGGTCTAAATTTGACAAGTAGGGGCTGCTCTGCTGCGTTTTGTAGCCATAAATATATTAGGACAGCCCTTGCTATAGTTATCACACTTACTTTGCTAAAGTAAGTAAACCATAAAAAGTAATCGCTCAAATTTTAAGGCAGGCGCCGTTGGGTACAGCTAGTTCCGAAAAAAAAAAATACATCAAAAAGGGTGACGTCATATTATTTGCAGAAAGAGATTGCGAACTAAGAATTTAAAACTATTTTGAAGCGATAACATTTGGTTTAAAAAATAAATTTGTACAGAGATACAGAGCTCTCCCGAATGAGAGTGGCGCTCCTTTGTTGCGGAGATTTATTCCCGGTCCCCCATTCGGGTTCATTTGTTAAAAAATGTAATTGTTCTAATTTCACAAGGTGTATTCTCACGTGGCGCAAGAGTTATTTGACAGAACATTAGAGTTCCAAATTGGGGTTTTATGAACATCGCTTTAATGACATCTCGTTTATGATATGAGTGTCGTATTAATTCTCCGCATCGCCATATTCTACTTTACTGAAGACTCTTTATGGTTTCAAAATAATTATTTTTTCTCATTATTTAGACTCAAATATTCGTAGAATTTTGCAATAGCCAGCTTTCTATTTATCAATAATGTCTCGGTCTTTTAAATGCGTAAGTCAATTTGCGTGTATAACATACTCTTTTATCACTTTTTGTGAATTGAAACACAATATATATGAGTTGGATATTCTAAAAAAGGTATTAGGACATGCTTATTATAGCATAAGTATAGCCGACCAGAAAAGTGCTTTATCAGTTTCGATAACAAATTCCATTCATTTCAAAATTCGCTAAGGCTTAGGTTTAAAATAGGTATTGATTACTGATTGACATAATTGTCACTTTGAATTTTCAAAGGAAAACAGACCTTACCATTCTTCAACATATAAAGAATGTTCAATCTTAGGGTGATAAAGCACTTTATTTGTCGAGTTTACATAGAATGATTTGTTGTTCAGAGAATATTGATAAAGAAAGCTTCTATGGTCGCAATAATGGCCAATAGGCGATATAATACCGGACCGGTGTGGGAGCGACAAAAAGTAAGGTGCGGAGCAGAAGCGGTGTAAATCAGACCCACGGCGACCGAAGGCGACCGAAAGCGACCGACCAGCACTAATTTATTTTTTGTCCACGCGACCGGAACGAGAAGCGACGAAGCTTGAAGGGGCTGCCACATTTCGCACAAATAATCAACTTTCAGACAGATAGTCCACACGATGGTAAGTGGTAACCAACGCCCATAAACACTAGCAGCAGTGCGTAATGCTGCTAGTGCGTAATACATTATAAACATCATAAGAAACTAGTTTCATAATCATTATCATCAATCAATCAATCAATCAATCAATACTAATAATAAATCTGTAAGTGTAGATATTGTATGTATGTATGTTCCTCCATAACTCTTAAACGAATTAACTGATTTTCATAAAACTTGGTAGATAAACATTTAGACGTACAGGACACAGGATAGGCTATTTCTTATTCAACGCGAAATAAGTCGCGGGCACCAGCTACTTTATACTAATATTATAAAGAGGAAAGATTTGATTGTTTTCTTGTTTGAATTGACCATTTTTTTACATACAAACCATTCCTGATTATTCCTCTATCCATAAGTGAAGACAGAATTAAAATCGATCCAGCCGTTTAGGAGGAGTTCAGTGACATACACACGCACAGAAGAATATATATATAAAGATGTGTATGAGTCTGTGCAAGGTGGCTTCGTAATATATTACCTCATCCGAATTTGTACGCTCCAGGGCGTATAGTAGCGGCGAATTCTCAAGGATGAATCATTTGTATCCCCGCCTGGGTTCGATTCTCGGATATGATTTATCTTGTACTATTAATACACTTATTCATAGTCTCAAAAAACGTTTTAAAAATATTTTTTTTTATTTGTTTCATAGCAGCAACAGCGAACAGCGAGACGGCAATATGCACTTTGTACATAGTGGAATGGTGAAGCAGTAATGACACAATGTCTCTGTTCTTTGTTAGTTAAAAGCTAAACGTTATCTTTAAATAGTTACCAAGTGGTTTTTCTATCTCTGTTTAAATGTGATCAACCACACATTATATTGGCGTTAAAATTCCTACGACTTTTTTTAGATAAAATCTTTAAAATTTAAACTATAAAATTTTGCATTGATTTAAAAGGTTTATAAATAGGCTATATTGTTCTAATAGTTTTTATAACATGTAAACTTGAGTGGTGTAGCACATAGAAAACATTCGTCAAATAACAGCACGTGCCTATACTCGTAGGTCATCGGCTGCATAAAATGGAAAAAAGTGAATTTTAAAAATCCTAAATTAATTAAGAAAAAATAAATATACAATATAAAATAACTAAAAAATAACAGAAATATAATAAGAGTAACTATAACTACGAGTATAAAATAACAAGAAGTAACTACAAATAGTTACAATGACAAAATATGTCTAAATAAAAATAAGTTGAATAAAAATAAGTTGAATAAAAGTTATTTAAAAAAGGAATAGAAAATAATTAAGAAAAGAATAAAATAATAGCACTTGTGCGGTTGCTATAGCCCTATCCTAGTCCTGTACTATAATAAATTTAACCCTATCCCTATTATTGTTTATAATGTGTGTAACATTTTGTTTGAACTCACCTTATTAATAATTTATTTAAGTGGAAAACGTCTTCACATCTACTTACGTAACAACATAGTAGGTACTAGTGACTTTACTTTGTCTCGATTTTTATGCTATAAAATTAGTCTTGTATTAAATCCTTGTACCAAGTATGAGCTTAGACACACTGGCCTCTTGAAAATCGTATCTCCTTTTAAATTTCAAAATTTACTTATTGAAATCCGTTAGTCGTCAGCTAGATTAAAAATTCCCATTGGCCGGAAAACGCAATTTTCCTATAGAAGTGCATACGAAGGGCGCGTCAGAACCGTTTCGAAATTTCCATTAAAAACTCACCAATAAGATTGACACTGCAATCGAACGATTTGCACACACTCAAAATACGTCATCACAATTCACAATTCTCCGCAAACACAAATATGCTTAAACCATCCAGTTTTTTGGGTGCATAAATACTGAATATTTTGTGTACATTCAATCTTAACCTACTTACGAGTACCTACAATATATATGGGTAATGTATCCACAACATAGTTAAATTAACGTAAGTATTGAAGCTCATCAACCAATCGATGCAATACGAAATTGTGTATAAAACCAGTATCGTATTAAGAACACATTCTTACCACAGCCCGTAGCAAATTTTATTATATTGGTTTGTATTAGGATCCTTAGTTTAATTTAAGGTGTTAAGGTATTACGTGGATTTTAAATGTTAATATGCATATTTTCTCTAATTTTTTTACATTACTTCACATATTATACTATACAATAAAAAAAATTAAAAAAGGACATTTTGAAATTTCAAAACCTACATAACCCCTTAATTAAAATAGAAGTGTTACAAATAAACTTTTCTTGATTTACAGGGTTTAGGTATACAACATACTCGTACAACCCTATATTGCAATAATTTATATGTATAAAGTAGATAGGTATATAAAACGGAGGTGGTGGCGACGTGCAGGTATTTTGACGATAGTGTTATCGAGTTTACCAACAGAATCTATTTAGTAAGCTCCGTTTAACAATTTCTTCACGCTTCACAATTAAGGGAAGGGGCTGAATAAATTACTTTTTAGCCGATGTCAAATCTAAAGGGTGTTTTTACCTACTACGCAGACACCTGCGATTTTGTCTGTGTAGAATTATTACTGATACTAGTCTATTTATTTCTGCAAGCTTTCATCAATCTCTATTACTAATTAAGTAATCTATATCTGATTTATTCTACATACAAACTGTCGTCCCTCATTTCTACCCACCCCAATTTTATTTTTCCCGAAAATAGCACCAAAAACCAACTGCGTTTTCCATGATGATAGCTGTACACATTGATTTTTTTCCATAAAAAGCAGTTAAAATTTTAATATAAATCTATATCTATATCTATATTAATATCATAAAAGACTTACCACATAAACTCATGGAATGCAGTTTTTTAATAAACCACATTTACCGCAAACTCAATGTAATTGCATAGCGAAATTTTATGAAGTAATTACTGTTCCACTACCGTTTTCACAATTTTGTCCGTTCCTCTATACTGAGTATATTATTGAGCGGCTCATTTGGGTTGTTATAAGTGAAAAAACATCAGTAGTGCAAGTAAGTATGTTTGTGAGTGAAAGTAATGTGGAGGTAGGATAGATACTCGGTGGTGGAGGTCAGGAGAGATTAAATCAATTTAGTAATAATTAGTGGAATGTTCCCTAATTCCGTTGATCCTCGGAGGCATAAATCCCGGGGCAGACAGCGCGAGCAAAAAGCCCAAACCCTAAAACGTCACAAATAACTCATTTCGTTTGTCGTCGAAGGGTTGCAGGGAATGTAAGGACGCGTTCACATTGCCCCTTGATATGACCAAAGCCTATGCCTATCTCAACTTACTTTGGAAGAGTTGTTATAGATTAAGCCTTACACATTCTTTCGGAAAAGAATTAAAAGAAAATATGTTATGCAAAATAGCCGTTATTTATTTATCAAGAGCGACTTGTTAATCCCTACATATTATAAAACAAAATCCTCCGCCGCGTCTGTCTGTCTGTTCGCGACAAACTCAAAAACTACTACACCGATTTTCATGCTTTTTTCACCAATGGATAGAGTGGTTCTCGAGGAAGGTTTGAGTAAATAATTTACAAAGTTACGCGGGCGAAGCGTGGGCAGCAGCTAGTATAATATAAATAACATAATAATAAGATGGCAATCTTTTATGTGTCACAAAAACCTCGTAAATGGTTATTTGACCAATTTATGTTAATAAATCTTAGCGCCTCTTTCACAAACTACATGTAAAGTGTTGATTAGTTACTTTTAGAAATCATTTTCTGTTATATTGAATTATGCACTCTGTTAACTGCATCATTCGATAACCGAATTTTTATTATTATTTTCTATTTAATGTTTGGGACGTTTACCGTACAAACAAAGGTATATCAGCTCCATTATCCCCGGTTACCGGTGACTTTAAATGACAGTTTGGCCTACTTGACGTTTGTGAAACAGGCGCTTATCCTTATTAAATTATCATGAGATAATTAGAAAATGAAAAAAATATTGCCGTTCGCAGTGTTAAAATATTGAAAACCACTACTGTCAATTGGGAACACTTTGGCTATTTCAGAGTTCTATTTATTTATTTTTTGCTTTAAATCAGGTCTGCCTGTTCTTCGTAATTGCTAGTGCTGGTTCCACCCCAACTTAACCTCATACTCACCTCTATATAAATTGGAAAATAAAGAAGCATTTGCCACTTTGAGAGGATATTTGAAAGTTGAACGTGTGAACGAGGTTTATCCGTTTGCCCCCCACTGTTTGTCGGTGGGAGGAGGGATGGAGGGACGTAAGGGCGTTGTAAATCAAGGAGACGCGCTCCAAACCAATCCCATTCGATTACGAGGTCTCAACACCTGCACAGATACACACTTATACATAGTTCCGCCGATTTCTTTTCGTAAATATTTTTTACATTAAAATTAACAAAATTTTAGAACACCTCTTAAACCGAGGCAACCAACCCCTTACAGATGAATACCATCAGGAGAAATACGTAATTTGAAGCTCTTTGAATCAATACTAATAATAAATCTGTAAGTGTATGTATGTGTGTGTGTATATATATGTTCCTCCATAACTCTTAAACGAATTAACTGATTTTCATGAAACTTGGTAAATAAACATTTAGACATGCAGGTCACAGGATAGGCTACTTTTTTTTTCAACGCGGACGAAATCGCAGGCACCAACTAGTAATCAAATAAATTTCTTAAGAAAAAACTGTAATATTGTTGGATTTGTTTCTATACAACTGTAAAACAATTGTAAATTACAAGACTACAATAATTGTTACATTAATGAAACTAAATTCAACCTGATTGGTAAAAGTGTCTTAAAGTGTGTCAGAATAAAAAGCGACCAAAAGTTGATCCTAATCGTAAAGCTCAAATCACCAAATGGACCAAATCGAAGTGAAGCCTTAAAATTTCCCAGCTGTGATTCTTTCGGAAATATGTTTTGTTATCTTAACTTCGTCGTCGATCGTTACATTAGGCGGGTCGCTCTACTAAGAAAGTTTTCAGAACCGTATCGCAATATTTACACAAATGTTTAATATGGTTACTAAATATTATCACATTACAATTGACTCTTATGAACACACATAAAAGTAAGTACGTACATTATAAAAACATTACATTTATTAATAAAAACAAATAAAATAAAAAAAACCATGGTAAGAGTGCTTGAATTTTTGGCATCACGGTAGTAGCAGTTTTATTTTTTCGAAAGGCACAAACGGTCTCCCTAGCAGTTCTCTGCACGAAAATGTTGCGGCAAATGTCTATTCGTTTTCGGTGACCTTCTTATTAGATTTGAGCTCTTAATGTGTTTTTCAATGTTACCTGGACGATTGACGATTCGGACGGCGTCGCTGTACGCCTTTTGTTTTTATTGGCCCATCGCGATCTTCTGCTTACAATAAATGCCCGTTTAGCCTATCCATCCGACCATTACGAAAATGACTCTCTTACATTTTGCTTATTTATCCTTCAGAATGATACCTGCATAAAGATTTCAAAAACTAATCACAATTCTTTGAATTGACTTTTTTAGGATTACTACGGCTCAAAACCAACATATCCTAAGGTATTTTTAGGGGGGGATGGTCCAGTACCTCTAACTTAATCAGGGTCTTTATTTACCTATTTTTTTACTCCTTTTTTATTACTAGCTTATTTTATTTAGTTTTCTTACTGCTTCTCCAATTTTTATCATAAATTTAATAAATTTGTTTCTCATATTATTTGTATCTATTCCTAAGGTATTTTCAGCAGTAAGAAACAAAGTATGCACCTTGAAATGTTTGCTGTGCACGTCTAGTCTAGTATAGGAGTAATATGTAGCGGTGGGTGTGTGGTAAGTAGCGTGCTCGAGGTCCGATAAGGCCGCAGCTTACTTGCATCCACCGCACATAAAGATAAGTTTACGTTTTAAGCTCAATCTTCTACACTGTTTGCCGTTATCAATATTTTTTTGATAACGGAAAACAGTGTACAATTACATTTTGTAACTTTTTTATTGAAAGTAAATTCTTACTGCCTAAGTAATTTCGAAAAAATAATTGTTTCTAATTAGAAAAGACTAGCTGTTACCCGCGACTTCGTCCGCATTCAAAATGTAGTAAAGCCTTCCTCGATAAATGGACTATCAAACACAAAAATATTTTTTCAATTCGAACCAGTAGTTCCTGAGATTAGTGCGTACAAACAAACAAACAAACAAACTCTTCATCTTTATATAATAGTATATAGAAGTATAGATAATGAAAAACAGTAAGAGATAACTTTAATGACCTTATAGACAAATTAAATTTTAAACAAATTGAAAGACGATTTACCTCAAAAATATGTAAAGTTTTTCATGTGATCAAAAACTTTACGTTTTTACAAAATACAAAAACGTTTTTGATCTTCCTTTAAACATATCAAAGACAAGAAGGATTTACTTTAGGTAATTTTTTTCTTAATTTATTTCAGCAGCTGAGCCACGTTTTATGTAATTTATTCGCGACGCGGATCAGACGCTGTGTCTGCGTGAGCGTCGCCTCGTTACTCGTTATTATTCAATGAAACGATTACTGCATTCGGATCGGACGATATAGTATAAGAGGTGGCAACGTTTTCGAAAGAGAATTTCAGGTCAGCTGGTTTTTTGATATGTCGTCTCTCTTGCCCTTTCGGTTAGGATCTGGGCAGTCTGGCTAGCGGTAGCGGTTGCGTTTGCCTGTGCGCATCCTATTTGTGCGGGTAATATACTGACTTTTAAAATCATTTTATGAAGGTTCAATTTGCATATTTTAGCTTAAGATAAGTTTAACAAACATCAATCTCTTATTGCCAGACATTTTTATGGTTGCTAATAATGAGCCAGACGCGAATTTTGATTTCATTTTTATTAAAAAATTAAGTTATTTCAGAATGTCTGTCATTTTAATATTATGTTGTTTAAGTATGAACAGACCTAAAAATAATTTGCCAGACATTAATTCAGTTGCTAAACCATGAATCAGAACGATTAAAGTCCTGAAAATTCATACAGTAAAATCATTTTATGAAGGTTCAATTTGCATATTTTAGCTTAAGATAAGTTTAACAAACATCAATCTCTTATTGCCAGACATTTTTATCGTTGCTAATAATGAGCCAGACGAGAATTTTGATTTCATTTTTATTAAAAAATTAAGTTATTTCAGAATGTCTGTCATTTTAATATTATGTTGTTTAAGTATGAACAGACCTAAAAATAATTTGCCAGACATTAATTCAGTTGCTAAACCATGAATCAGAACGATTAAAGTCCTGAAAACTCTTACAGTATGATTCTACTGGTCAGAGAGAGACAGTTGAGTGCTCTCAGCTATAGATGGGTAAGCACTGTAGTATTACTCAAGCCAGAGTAAATACTCAGTAAAAACTATTTAAGTACTTTTTTTTTTACTTTATACTCAGTATTACTACGAAAACTTAATGAGCTATGGCTATCGTTCATTACCACGATTCATTCATTAAATGAAGGATTAACGCGTGATGATAATTATTAATAAACTATATTATTATATAAAATTGTTAGGTACAATGTTTAAATTATCTATACTAATATGTAAAGCTAAAGAGTTTGTTTGTTTGGTTGTACGTGCTAATCTCAGGCTGTCGGGCTAGGCATCCCTTAGGCCACGATCTACGAGCCCGTAGGTTTGTTGAAAAAGTATCGATATTTTTAATTAGATATATTGACATTTTTCCTCGATATATCGACGTCGATATTGATATTTTATAAATGAAAATTAATACCGTTTTATATTTCCTAATTATAGTTTTTTAATAGAACACTAGCTGTTGCACGCGACTTCGTCCGCGTAACTTTATAAAATATAGCCTATAACACTCGCTGATAATATAGCTTCCCACCAGTGAAAGAATTTTTCAAATCGGTCCAGTAGTTTCGGAGCCTATTCAATACAAACAAACAAATCTTTCCTCTTTATAATATTAGTATATATAAAAATTCAACAAAACAAAATGCAGGTGCGTCGGCAATCTTTTGTATCTACTTGTAGGTATCATCCATAAATGATAATTGTTTTGATGAAAAAAAAATCTCTTGTATCCGTATGACTCATTTCTGTTTTAGTTTTAATGTTTGAACAAAAGCAATAAAAAATGTTCCGTGTTTACTTAGAGACCTTCTATCTAGTTGTCTTGTTTATCAAAGTTATCATAGTAGTAGTACTATGTGAAATAGTTGTTATTCTAATATCCGTTAATTTACTATAAGGTTTGTAACCTCTGCTATGCCGCCGATGGGCGGTCTCGGCATGTGAGTATAAAATTGGCTTTTAACAATTTATAATTTAATTTTAATTTTAATTTATTTTTAATTTTAATTTTAATAAATTGACTATTAATTTTTACAATATAATTAATAAAGTCAAAAAATATCTAAAATAAGAATTTAGTAATTACTTATATGATGTCAAACAGGTGACATGTAACATAATTCTTTTGTTTTTTTTTTTTATATTATAGGTATTTCTTATTTGGTTAATAATCTTTTCTTGTGAGAAAATTAAGAATTTTAAATTAAGATAAACGCAAAATTCACTGCAATAATAACATAACTAGTAAATTATAATAATATGGTGTAGAGTTAACTTAGTTGTAACTATATCTAGGTAGATAAAAATGTAGGTTTTTCACTCATCTTTACATACTTCTATGTATTCTTCTAATTTCCATGCAATTAAAAGGTTGTTGACATGGTCATCCATTAGGAATATTTGTAAATTATAAAAATTTTTTAGGCAATACGAGTTTATTAAATACGAGACGCAATGACTATCACGCTAGAAAGATTTGGACGAAATGAATGATTCGTTTTCACTTATAGGTAACCCATTTTGCTTTGCTAAGTATTTTTACTTGGTTAATATTTAGTAAGCTGTTTGTAAAGATTAGCAAATGTGTCATGGTAAAATTTACAATCGCACTTATTTAATAACAACAAAATATCAATGGCTATTTGTAACCGATTACGTTGTAGGTGGTAACAGAGATATATTGGTTAATTTTAACCAAAAAAAGGGTTAATTTTAACCCTTTTTAAACATATTTAAAATTACATACATAACTTGGTTAGATTTAACAATATTAAGTATTAAAATTTAAACAAGTCTGAATTGGTTCAGAATGCTAACAATTTTGTTTAAAAATTATTAAGTGCAATGTTAAAAATAACCAAGTATCCATAACAATGTTGACGTGTTAGATTATAACCAACTGCGCTTATATATTCTTAAACGAGTTTTAGTTAATTTTAAATAATCTGCCTTTAAACGAGCCAAAATGTTAAAGTAAAATTTTCTCAGTGTATCATAGCGACAAGAGTATTTCAAATAAAAAAAAAACTTTTAAATTTTCAATAATGTTGTTTGATTTCCTGCTATCTAATTCTATCTCATTTCAATTTTTTTTTATGTTAAAATTTGCTAAATGCTAATAAAAAATAATATCCCTAATTTAAAAAATATTGAACTTACGCAATTGTATATCTATTGTATGTATATATAGATATACAGTTTACATAAGTCCAATTCATACTGTAAGAGTTTTCAGGACTTTAATCGTTCTGATTCATGGTTTAGCAACTGAATTAATGTCTGGCAAATTATTTTTAGGTCTGTTCATACTTAAACAACATAATATTAAAATGACAGACATTCTGAAATAACTTAATTTTTTAATAAAAATGAAATCAAAATTCGCGTCTGGCTCATTATTAGCAACGATAAAAATGTCTGGCAATAAGAGATTGATGTTTGTTAAACTTATCTTAAGCTAAAATATGCAAATTGAACCTTCATAAAATGATTTTAAAAGTCAGTATATTACTTGCACAAATAGGATGCGCACAGGTAAACGCAACTGCTACCGCTAGCCAGACTGCCCAGATCCTAACCGAAAGGGCAAGAGAGACGACATATCAAAAAATCAGCTGACCTAAAATGCTTTTTTTCCCGACGTTGCCACCTCCCGGACTAATATCTTTCTATTGGCCGATTACGAGTTGTGGGGGGGAGGCATTCGAATTGCAAAATTATGCGACCAACGCCGAAAACAATGCCGCCGCCCTATCAAAATATTTGAGCGTGTGCCACATTCCTGGCAGGTCTTTCGGATCAACTTTTCTACTCTTATTTCATTCGATACTTTACTCAATGGTGAATCAATGGTTAAGATTTTTATTGTTAAATTAAGATTAACTTAAAATCTTATTTTAGACAAAATAAGCCTTAATAAGAACTAAAAAACGGTTTCACCAATGGATAGAGTGGAAGGTTTTAGTATATAATTTAAAGCTAGTTTAATTATATAATGAATTCATCAGTAACCAAGACCAGTCTCATTTTCCAAATTCGAATACAACATAGGAAGGAACATAGGAAGGACATCAAGCAGATGATATCCAATGATCGACCGTTGGAAGTCATCATTTTGTAATTTACAAGGAGGGACATTCATGATCCTATATTTATTATTTCTTCCATACTATCTATACGTATAAATTTACTCGAGAATATACGACTTGAGCATGTTGTAATACAGTAGGTAACTAGATATAGACAAGATTTTTTAATAATCAATCAATACTAATAATAAATCTGTAAGGGTTGGTCATGGAGTAAGTTAATTTGTTTTCAGATATCGTGTGTGTGTGTGTGTGTGTGCTCTATACATGATACTGAAACTAAATTAACGATTTTTATAATTTTTTTCTGTATGTATGTATGTAAGTATGTTCCTCCATAACTCTTAAACGAATTAACTAATTTTTATGAAACTTGGTAGATAAATATTTAGACGTACGGGACACAGGATAGCCTACTTTTTTCTTTTTCAACGCGGATGAAGTCGCGGGCACCAGCTAGTCCATAATAAAGCACTGCCCCTTCCGTTGGTTGTGGTTAAAATTACTAGCACCTTCTGAAATCCACTAGCACTTAGTAAATTCTGAGAAATATATTGCTAATACCTTAATTATTAACAGAAATGGAGTTTTCCAAGACCATAAAATTGCAAAATGTTTCAATGTTCAATGTTAAATCCTTCAATGGCAATGTATCGTTAACTGATGCCTGACAGAAATTATTAACACTAATAATAGTTAACTACTAAAATACGTTATTTGCTTAATTGGTGTGTCTTATTTTTTTTTCTCCAATGACAAAATTTTGTTGAAAAAATAAGGTTGTTTAACTTCAATTATACATGTGACTTGAAATATTCTAAATTGTAAAAGCAAAAAGGTATATATTATTTCATTTGAAATATATTTGCCTTTTTGCTGTTCTCGGACAACCCTTCCCTGATTCTGATGCAAATTGGCCTTTTTCTAAATTGCTTTATTAAATCGAAACGTGTTCCCCAATAATTGGTAAGCAAGCACTCGCCTTACTACTTCTATTTTTTTTAACTTTTCACGACATAGGAAAGCGTGAGACAATATTGAGTATTCTTTAGTTATGAAAATGGATTATTTCTTAATGTCTCATGTATTTATTTTATACACGCAAAAAAAGAAATAACAAGAAATAAATAAATAAATACAATCACTATACATTATAAAACAAAGTACTCCGCCGCGTCTGTCTGTCTGTCTGTTCGCGATAAACTCAAGAACTACTGCACCGATTTTCGTGCTGTTTTCACCAATGGTTAGATTGGTTCTCGAGGAAGGTTTTACTATATTGTTACGACCGAACATTCTCGAAGCGTTTGTTTATCATAAACAAACAGCGTGTTGTTGTTTATCATGAGACCTGGGCGTATGGAAATTTCCATACGTAGAAGGAAGCCCTCCTGTCTCAGAGAAAACTGTTCCTTATGTTCGCGACATAAGGTTCACATTCCCTTAAGCCAGAAAGTTGTTTACGATGTTTGTTTTTTATGACTTGTTTACTTGTGTACGAGCTTGTTTACCTTAAAGTTTCTAGTGTTTTCCAAAAACATCGCGGCTGACTGCGCGTGTATAAATACGGGTGCCATCGCTCGAGTGGGACAGTTCTGCGACAACAAGCGATACGAAAACAACTCTTGGAAGCTTTTGCGAAGATATTTGCGACAGTGCATTATTGACACATAGAGTGAATTATTTACGACTTTAGGCAAGTTTTACGGTTTAATTGGAAAAGCTCTCATATTTTGGAAGTCATCTTGGTCTGCGTAATAAATCGTGTTCTTACAACCCTAAACGGCATTTTAACTCACCCCGCACGTAACAACTGGTGTCAGAAGCGGAATGCCGTTAATGCCACGGGACGAAGGAACTCGTACTCCACGGACCAGGAGGCAAGTGGAGATGGATGCTGCGAGACAACGAGCACATGAGGAGCCGGAGGAAGGCACCGATGCTGATTTGCTTCCTACGGCAGTACCTACATCGAGCCCGTCGATGGACCTCGCTGCGCTGCTAGTTGCTGTACAGAGCATACAGGCTAGTCAAGAAGCCGCTCGCCGGGAACAGGAAGCCGCTCGCCGTGAACAGGAAGCTGCTGTACAGAGCATACAGGCTAGTCAAGAAGCCGCTCGCCGGGAACAGGAAGCCGCTCGCCGTGAACAGGAAGCTGCTGTGCAGAGCATACAAGCCAGTCAGGAAGCCGCTCGCCGTGAACAGGAAGCTGCTGTACAGAGCATACAGGCCAGTCAGGAAGCTGCTGTGCAGAGCATACAAGCCAGTCAGGAAGCCGCTCGCCGTGAACAGGAAGCCGCTCGCCGTGAACAGGAATCTGCTAGCCAAATGCTGCTTTCGAAATTGGACACAAGCCTTGAAGTCATCTGCGATAAAGTTAAAAAGGTAGAGTCCGAAGTTAAAGGGGTCTCAGTGAAAGTCGAAGGCCTGGAAGAGAGACTCGACCAAACCGACACTCGCCACCAGGCGCTCGCCGAGAAAGTGCAGAAGTTGGTGACGAGAGAGGCAGTCTTCACTGCGCCGGTACCTACACAAGGTAGGCTGGACTTGCCACGGTTTGATGGCACATCTTCCTGGACAGCCTATAAGTACCAGTTCGAAACCCTCTCTAACTGCAGCGGCTGGACTGAGGATCAAGCATTCATGGCGTTGACTCTAGCCTTAAGAGGAGACGCCCAACTGATTCTGGAGCGACTCCCTACAGAAGGAAGATCTCTGCAAGCCCTACTGGAAGCTCTAGAGACACGATATGGTGACAAGCACATGGAGCACACGTATAGGGCTCAACTACGCGATCGCACGCAGAAGCCCACGGAAACACTCCAGCAGTGGGCTGACGAAATCGAGAGATTAGTTCGTCGCGCCTATACATCAACACCGAATGCAGTAGAAATAACTCTACTCCAAGCTTTTGTGGACGGGATAAGGGACGGCGAAGTTCGCGCAGCGGTACGTTTGGGTCACCACCAGACCCTGAAGAGTGCACTGGCACATGCTCTGGAAGTGGAAGCTGTGCGGCGTGACACGAGGCCATTCAAGGTCAGGGAGCTGGTAGTCGAGGAGCGAAAGCCTCGCTATGGCCCGACCTGCTAT
This sequence comes from Synanthedon formicaeformis, assembly GCA_945859745.1. Lineage (NCBI taxonomy): Eukaryota > Metazoa > Arthropoda > Insecta > Lepidoptera > Sesiidae > Synanthedon > Synanthedon formicaeformis. The sequence goes on along the minus strand of OX243968.1, from coordinate 130,776 downwards.
GGCTGCGGTGAAAAAGGCCACATAAGGCTGGACTGCCCAAAGAAGAAGAGAAAAAGGGTCTCAGAGATGGAGACCCAAGTTGACGAGGGGCAGTTAAACTAAGCGTTGCCAGGGCCGCGGGGCAGGCGCTGGCTGGGAGAAGGAAAGCCCCTGCTATTACTATCAGACAAGCTTCTAACGGAAACAGTTTAAGCATCGAGGGTACGCTGAACGGTAAAAAGTGCAGGTTCACAATAGACACAGGAGCATCGCGCACCATTGTAAGACCTGAACTCTTAAAACGAACTATCTCATGGAAGCAACGATCTCCAACATGTCAGCTACGAACAGCAACGGGCCAGCCAGTACCTGTCCTCGGTGACTCAGACGTGGAAATTGGAATTGGTAGTCAGTTGTACTCAAACTCAGTGCTGATTGCCAATATTACTGACGACTGCATATTAGGACTGGATTTCTTAAAAAATCACCGTTGTATTTTGAACGTCGACCAAGGAGTACTCGAATTTCCTGATCAAGAAGTTTTCTTAGAAGGCTCGACCCCATGTACACTCTATTGTTTAAGGGACGTCAAACTAGCTCCCAGATCAGAAAATCTAGTAATGACGAAATTCTCATCCAACGTCAAGAACGGGTTATGTGTCATTGCGGAGGATGAAGGAACACATCCTAATTGGATAATGGCCAGAACACTACTAATGACAAGCAGGATAGGCAGAGTAAGAATTTTAAATCTCAGCAATGAAGAGGTACAGCTCAGAAGAAACAGCGTAGTTGGAAAGTGTCAGGAAGTGAAGTATTTAAGACGTATAAGCAGTACAACAAACGCAGTAAATAGCACAGACTACCAGGTATCGCAGTTATTGGATTCGCTGAAAGGAAATTTGTCGTCAGTTCAGTTGAGGCAAGCTCAGGATCTTTTAATGCGGTTCAAAGACATATTTGCCGTTGGAAATGATTGCGGTAGAACAGGACTTGTGAAGCACAGAATAGACACCGGCGATTCAAGACCTATACGACAAAGACCTCGTCGAATCCCGTGGGCAAAAGAAGCTGAAGTTGCGGATATGATAAGGGATATGGCGGCAAACAAAGTCATCGAACCATCTACAAGCCCTTGGTCGTCACCTGTGGTACTGGTGAAAAAGAAAGATGGCACAACCAGGTTTTGTGTAGACTACCGAAGGCTGAACGACGTTACCAAGAAAGACAGCTATCCTCTACCGCGTATTGATGACACTTTAGATATGCTCAGTGGAATGGAATGGTTTTCTACCGTTGATCTTAAAAGTGGGTACTGGCAGGTGGAAATAAGTCCAGAGGATAAGGAGAAAACAACATTCTCTACGGGCATCGGAAATGGACTTTGGCAATTCAATGTCATGCCGTTTGGTTTGTGTAATGCTCCCGCAACGTTTGAGCGCCTTATGGACAGAGTTATGGTGGGTCTTCTGGGAGATGTTTGCCTGGTGTATCTGGACGACGTAATCATCATGGGTCGTGACTTCGAGGAACATCTCCAGAACCTTGAAAAGGTGTTCAACCGTCTACGCGAGGCAAACTTAAAACTAAGTCCTAAAAAGTGTACCTTCTTCAGCAACGCAGTTAGCTATCTGGGGCACATAATCACTAAGGAAGGAGTTCAAACAGATCCAGAAAAGATCAAAGCTGTAAAAGATTGGCCTACACCAAAGAATAAAACCGAAGTCAGATCCTTCCTTGGCTTATGCGCATATTACAGGCGCTTTGTCAAAAATTTCTCAACAATAGCCAAACCCCTCCATCGCCTGACTGAAGATAAACAGGTGTTTGCTTGGGACGCAAATTGTGACAACGCTTTCAAAGAACTGAAACAGCGTTTATGTGAGTCCCCGATATTGGGCTATCCGACACGGAATGGAAAATTCATTGTGGATACGGATGCCAGCAACACGGGTATTGGTGGAGTGTTGTCACAAGTGCAGGGAGACAAACAAGTTGTGATTGCGTACTACAGCAAAACGCTTTCCAGGCCAGAGAGAAACTACTGTGTTACACGTCGAGAGTTGTTAGCGGTAGTGAAGACCTTGCAGCACTTTCACAAGTATCTCATTGGACGTGAGTTCACCTTAAGGACGGACCATGCTGCACTTAAATGGCTTCTTCAGTTTAAAAGTCCTGAAGGACAGGTAGCACGGTGGATTGAGCAATTGCAGGAATTTCATTTTGCAACAGAACATCGAAGTGGTAAAGGTCATGGTAATGCTGACGCTCTATCGAGAAGACCGTGTCCTGAAATCTGTAAACACTGCAGGAAACAAGAGTCTCAGGAAACAGTAAAAATTATCCGTACCCAAGGATTAGACGATGACTGGTCTGGAGAAAATATGAGGAAGGCGCAAGAGGAAGATGACGACCTGCGATTGATCTTAGATTGGATAAAAAAGGGAGTGAAACCTGAGTGGGCGGATGTATCAGCTTCCAGTCCTGTTACAAAAAGCTATTGGGCTCAATGGGATAGTTTGACCCTGGAAGGCGGAATCTTGTGCAGGAAATGGGAGTCTAATACCGGACATCAGGTGACTGTACAGGTTGTAGTCCCTCGAAGTAAGGTATCTCCTCTACTACGTCATATCCATGATGGGGTGTCTGGTGGTCATCTTGGAGTGAAGAAAACCCTTTTGAAAGTGCGACAGCGGTTCTACTGGGTCCATTGCCGGGAAGACGTAGAAGATTGGTGTCGTAAATGCAACGCATGCGCTTCAGTCAAGGGACCACAGACAAGAAGTAGGGGAAAACTGAAGCTCTACAATGTAGGAGCACCATGGGAACGTATCGCTATAGACGTGGCCGGACCATTTCCTGAAACTGAGGATGGGAACAAATACATCGTTGTAGTGCAAGACTATTTCAGCAAATGGCCGGAAGTGTTTGCGACCCCTAACCAAGAAGCTAAAACTGTTGCCAAGAAGCTAGTTCAGGATGTAATCTGTCGGTATGGCGTACCTCTGGAAATACACTCCGATCAGGGGAGAAATTTCGAATCAGCCCTATTTCAAGAAATGTGCAACCTTCTCGGTATACATAAGACCCGTACGACACCAGCTCATCCTCAGTCTGACGGAATGGTCGAAAGGCTTAACCAAACATTGGAAAATAATTTGGCTAAAGTAGTCGACTCACATCAGAGAGACTGGGACCAGTACATTCCTCTTTTCTTGCTGTCTTATCGCTCCGCTGTACATGATAGTACTAGTTTTACCCCTGCCAGAGTGAATTTTGGACGAGAAATAAGACTACCAGTCGATGCAATAACAGGGTCTACGCCGAATAGCCCAAGACTTGTGACGGATTATGTCAGCGATCTTCGAGAACAGCTGGATGAAGTGCATAAGCTAGTTCGCGAGTGCAGTCTCAAGACTGGTGAAAAAATGAAAACCCGTTATGATAGGAGATCAAACATCAACGGTTTTGAAGAGGGAACTCTCGTATGGCTTCATAATCCCTTCAGGAAAAAGGGCAAAAGCCCAAAGTTGCAAGCACGATGGGAAGGACCTTACAATGTGGTTACAAAAATCAACGACGTCACCTATCGAATCAAAAAGGGGCAAAGAGGAAAACCGAAGGTCGTACACATTGACCGTTTGACAAAGTATCACGGCACGAATGATGATCGGGACGATCATAACTAAGAGGGGGGTAATGTTACGACCGAACATTCTCGAAGCGTTTGTTTATCATAAACAAACAGCGTGTTGTTGTTTATCATGAGACCTGGGCGTATGGAAATTTCCATACGTAGAAGGAAGCCCTCCTGTCTCAGAGAAAACTGTTCCTTATGTTCGCGACATAAGGTTCACATTCCCTTAAGCCAGAAAGTTGTTTACGATGTTTGTTTTTTATGATTTGTTTACTTGTGTACGAGCTTGTTTACCTTAAAGTTTCTAGTGTTTTCCAAAAACATCGCGGCTGACTGCGCGTGTATAAATACGGGTGCCATCGCTCGAGTGGGACAGTTCTGCGACAACAAGCGATACGAAAACAACTCTTGGAAGCTTTTGCGAAGATATTTGCGACAGTGCATTATTGACACATAGAGTGAATTATTTACGACTTTAGGCAAGTTTTACGGTTTAATTGGAAAAGCTCTCATATTTTGGAAGTCATCTTGGTCTGCGTAATAAATCGTGTTCTTACAACCCTAAACGGCATTTTAACTCACCCCGCACGTAACAATATAATTTACAAAGTTACGCGGGCGAAGTCGCGGGCAGCAGCTAGTACTCTATAATTACATGTTCTTCTGAGTAGTGTGGTGAGAACTGCGACAATTTTTGGAAATCTATGATATCCATAATCCTTGGTGGTAAGTGGCTACCGTCGCTTGTTAAAACATGCAACGCCATGGGTGCTCTTACTGAGCTGATCTCGAAGCCGGATAATATCGACGTGAATTAATAAGGTTGTTCGTACTTGTGAAGGTTTTTATCTCTAATTTTGATTACTTGTTCTATTTTTTTAACAAACAATTAACAACTCTAATATTTTTGTATCGAAAACATATACAACGCATTATTATTAAACTAAATATGGGCATAGAGAATGTGATAAAATTTATTGCTTGTACTTCATTTGTACGGAGCATGCAAATGGAATATAATGTGTCTAACAACCAGACGCGCGAATGATCCATTGCAACTTCATTTGCAAGCAATTAAAATTATATTCCTTTTAGCCATTTTTTACAGAGTGCAATTATCCTTCATAACGTGTTTAACTACCAAAAGAGAGGGAATGAAACTCGTCGTCAAATGAATATTTGAAAAAAAAAAATGGCCGAATTGGTAAAACATTAGTTGTCGCGTTTTTTGCTGAGCAATAAATTTAGCCCTCATTTTACGGTTTTCTGTAAGAAAGTGGTTACTGCCAGACTGGTTACCCAAATTACTGTGTGCGTTACTATTTCCAGATCCAGACCAATTACTCATCCAACAACCAATAATACTAAAAATAAACAATAAGTAAAAACATTGATTTGATGATTGCCTAATTTGATGTAACGTACAAAGTAAAAATAAGCGATTGTGTAGAAATGAGAAATCACGCTGAGTCAGCACCACAGAGTCGAGACCACTGTTTCTATTGTATATTAGAGACGTCAGCGGATTACACAAATCGACGAATCCACGTCAATTTATTACAGGTAAGTGTTGCCGTTACAAGAAGCAATTATTTCGGCCATAAGTAAATCCTGTCTTTACATACATTAAGCACATTCGAATTAGGAGTTTAATGGGAGAGAAAGCGTCGCTTGGACATATAATAGAGCACTCGGTACAGCTAAGGATCCAACAAATTCAAGAATCGGCACATGTCTCGCAGTAGTATACGGATATAAGGCATACTCTTATTATAGTTATGGGTAAACGAGTTATACTAAGTATGGAATAGCAAATAACTTAATTCCAACTTTATTCTTGTTTTAATGTAACATGTATAATTATTAACTAAACTTTTTTATTTAATTTACCTTTTCAATTTGATCTTCTTAGTAAATAATATGTTGTGTTGGAGAAGTAGAGGTTCTTCATATATTATTCTTATTCTTGATGTAAGAACTTTCAAGGGACCGTTGCGATAAAAACGAATACCTATTTTTCGCGATTAAATAGAATCACGATTAAATTAGAACGAAATACAAAGCGGTATCTTCCATCTTGAAGGGTCGGGAGCGAACCTGCATCCCTCCTTAGAAAGCAGTAGCTCTAACAATAAATGGATCAACATGCCTTCCATCCTTTTTAATAAAAGAAAAGTATTTGAAGAAATTTTGTATATATGTGAAAGATAATCTCCGGAACCACCACCGATTCAATCCCAAGCGGCTCCATCAGTTACAGATGCAGTCTTGAATATTACAAGTGCAAACGACCCATCGGACATGTGCAGAAGCCTTTTATTTACAGTCAGACAATTGTCGAGGACGCGATGACGGCGGAGCACGAGTCGCCGCTACTATTTAATTTGGATTTCTGTCTTTGTTGGCGCAGTTTATTTGACGGGCGTCACTCGCGAGCCAATGTATGCGGCCGCAAAACGGAAACACAATATTGTGTGGTGCGTGAAAGTTAGTCACTCGACACGACACATGAAGCTCGTTCGGACTCTGAATGATGTAAAGCGGAACTTTTATGGGCTTTGTTTATGAGACTTGTTTTGCGAACACTACTCTCCCGCGAGACCAATTTTACACTCTACAAATCGCTTACAAACATTGAGTTTACCACTTGTACCTACCATATTTAATTTTTTCATGTATTAGGAGTCCACGCAACGGTAAAAAACCCTAAGACTCACTTGAAGGTGGCGACAGTCGCCAACGAACACAACCAACACAAGAAGGGGTGCAAGTTCCAGCCGACAGATCGTAAAACAAAAGCACAAATGCTGTTATTTCATGGTGGTTGCATATTACCCCTATTACATACCGAAGAATGAAATAAAAATTAAATTAAATTTGAAATTACTTACAAACAATGTTCATTTCTATCTAATGTAACTCAGTGCCTGTGAGTTATAATATAGAGACAATGGATCCTAGATTTTGATCTGATTGCTCTAAGTTTCAGTGACTTTCCCTACGCACCTTTAGGTTATAAATTCAGTAAAAAGTTTCAAAAACAGTATGAAAATTAATGTGAATAATATCGCTAAAAGTCGATCAACGACCGCTAAGCAAAAATTTATTGCATGGGTACCTAGTTATTGTAATCTCCATGAGGCATTAAGATTGCTTAATACATAAGCCTTAACTTCAAAGGTTGTACAGTACTTGTTTGTAGCTAAAATAACTTCAACTCTTGACTAAGTTACTTAACAACAACAAGGGTTTTTACTAAAAATGTAATATATTCAACAATAGCCAAATTTTACAAGGCACCCAATTAGGTTCTATGTTACAATTATGCATATACTTCGAACCTAGATAATTTTTGATTAAAATAGTACATAATTTATGATTTATTTATAGAACTTATTATGGATTACATAATAAGTTAAGTTAATAAAAATATACTAAAATCTCAAAGATCCAGTTGGGAATTCTCTTTGCGCCCGTATCCTGCAGGAAATAGACCAAAGGATTTGTACCCTAGTATTATTATAGGACACGTGATATTAATGCGAAGGGGACAATAGCACTATTAGTACAATTGTTTGGTTTATTGCGGATTAACCAGCTCCACTCGTACGGGCGTCATCCAATAATTAGTTTAATGAGTTCACATCACTACATCGCCCTAAATCGGACTACATCGGACTTGTAAATGCTAACCGCTGTGCTAACCATTTCACTTTTGATTTATATATTTTAAACATTAAATACACAAATAGTAACACGAATTTTCATAATTTAAAAAACGTTCATTCTGTGAGAATACTAACATGATTACCAATAATTTTACGAGTATAAGTCGACATTTTTGAACAATTTTGTAGCTCAATAATTTTTTTAGATCAGGTGACCGTGCAGGGAGTTGAAATGTTTCGTTTTGACTCACGGTACTCAAGAAGGTACCAAACGAAAACACCCAAGTCAAAGTCTCACAAGAGGCGCTGGTATTGGGTGCTATATGCTACGTTCATTGTTTAGATCTAACATAACTCATTACGCCAAAATCTTTCCTACCTCATGCGTAATCTTAGTACCTTAATAGATATCTTAATATTAGTCCAAGATGGAGAGAAACGTTCAAAGATTAAGATTTAAGAACCTTGCAGTGATGACTGCATCAGGCTTTAGCGGTGAAATATAGAAAGTGCCATCAATTATATTCACTGTTAATTATAATGTACAAGTTTGGATAGTTTTTTAAAATGAATTCGATATTTGCTTAACATAATAAAAAAGTAAGTCATCTATAATTTGATATTTGAACGATTTTATCAATTTGTGTGCAGGTGTGAGCAGGCACAAAGTTTACACTTGTATGCAAATGAAGTTTAGTTCATATCGAACGACGAGCGAATGTAATAAAAGGGATGAAACAAAAACCCGTGGCCGGCGACCGCACTCGGACAGCTTGAAAAATTATAATTTACACAAAAAACAAAGAAACGCACAGGTGACCGGCGACAATCGACCTTACGCGGTTCACGTTGGGGCGAATGTTGCAGAAGCGAGCGTGTGTGTCCCGTAATCCACGGGCGAGGACTAACTGCTTAATTATGCGCTCGTAGCCGCGGGATTATGTTTTTATTTCGAGGCTTGAGCATTATAAATTCCTTAGAAAATTCTCTTAATGCCCGCCATTATCTAGGTGCCACCTTACATGGCGCACGACGCCACACATTGGTTGCTATCACCGGACAGGTGAGGCCACCTGTTTTTAAGAAAAATGGAAATTGTGAACAATCAGAAAAAAAGTCAACTAACATATCGTTACAGCTTTTGCAAGCGACGTCATCTGCATATCTTCTAATCTGACTATGATAAAACTAAGTAGGTAGGTACTTAGATTGCTCAAAAGTTACCTTTTGACTAACAGACATCATAAATCCACCCTCAAATAATTTGAGGTCACTACATATTATAAAACAAAGTCCTCCGCCGCGTCTGTCTGTCTGTCTGTCTGTTCGCGATAAACTCAAAAACTACTGCAACGATTTTCATGCTGTTTTCACCAATGGATAGAGTAGTTCTCGAGGAAGGTTTTAAGTATATCTAGCTGGTGCCCGCGACTTCGTCCGCATCCGAAAAAAGTAGCCTATCCTGTGTCCCGTAGGTCTACAGGTAAATGTTTATTTACCAAGTTTCATGAAAATCAGTTAATTCGTTTAAGAGTTATGGAGGAACATAAATACATACATACCATCGATGATACATACATACATACATACATACATACATACATACATACAGAAAAAAAATCTAAAAATCGACAATTTAGTTTCAGTGTCATGTATAGAGCCTATAAACACCGATATCTCTGCACAAAGTCACTTGTTCCATGAGCAACCCTTACAGATTTATTATTAGTATTGATTTACAGTTACGCGGGCGAAGTCACGGGCACTAGTTTTTGCTGGCGATTTAGTTCGCGTTTTTTTATGAATGATAGTCATTATAAAATTACAGACAGACCAGCGCAGCGGGCGACTTTGTTTTGTAATACGAGTATGTAAGGATACGTGAAAGAGCAACAAATATCCTTACAAACTTTCTCATTTGCAATATTAGTAAGATTTTGTGATAATTATCCGAGTGAATAGTACAGATGTGTTAAAAATGTATGCGCAACCGAGATCTGCATTTCCTCAGCGCTTCAAGTGTGAAGTGCAACGGGCCATAAATCAAATGCAGATGAATGTAGGTGCTCGTAGCTGCTCTCTCTCTGGCTCACATCCAGTTGGCCTAAATGTTTACTATCATTCCGATATTTCTTTAACCAATTTTAGAATCGCACAACTTTTTTTCTCATCCACTTTACGATGAAACAAGAAACTTGATAATTGGACAAAATAAAAAAGTAATTATTGTTTTTTAAACTATTTTTCTTGTTATTATACACTAGAAAATTTCGAAATACAGATTCAACTTCTTTTTCATTGTATCTAATGGCTGCTCCGCAAGTAGAACGCTCCAAAACCCTAAAATGGGCAAACCGTATAAAAGCAATAGGTACCTACATCATTTACTTTAATTAGTAAATAATAAAAACTTTTAATTACTTTGATTTGTACTTTCTTTTTTTGCATCCCTGTCTCAAAATAACAATCACTACACAATTACCACTCCTTACTTATTATTCCTTATCAGGGATGTCAGATGCTCTTCTCCTTATCTTTTTTGACCTCCTGTAAAGGTTGTGTTTTTAAAGCCTATCATCAAAGGGATAGTCAGATTTGTCATAAAACGAAGTCAACAAAGTAGGTCATAAGACCTATAAAGAACAATAAGTTCTATAAAGAACATTTTACAAAATATTCATATTGAACACATTAGATGTGTAAGAGGTTAGTGGAAAAATGACGGGACATGGTTTCCTTTATGGTCCCGCTTAACCTGTTATCGTAACTAGTTACACAATTTATATGTACAACACCTTTAAGGGGTGTTAACGCTCTCTGTCGGTGGAGTTGCGCAAGCAATCAAACTTGCCACTTAGCTACCGAACACAAAGTCCCGCCGCTTAATTCCTCATTATCATTTCATTGCCTTATTTAAATTGCATCCATTCTAATCTAAACTTTGGTATTTCGTGTAGGTAGATAGAAGAATTTCCATTCTACTTACGAGGATAAAAATATCTAAAATATATATTTCGTTTTTGTTCATGTTAGTCGAAGGTTATACCGAATTGGGTGAAGCAAAGCAGGCGACGGCGACTGAGTTTTAATGAAGAACATTAATTAGTTCGGCCGGAGGACAACTTTCACAGCTCACAGCCGGATAATTGAAACTTGGCTGAAGGCGATCTCTGGTGGCAAGTAGCAACCTTTGGCTGCATTAAATCCGTGCCATGAATATCACACAACTTCCACGACACTTCGTTTAAAGTGTCTAATTATATTATTCTGCCCACACAATAGATCCAACGAACTTTGCTCAATATTAAGATTATTAAAAAATATTATTTAAAAAAAATTAGTGATGGAATGTTTACGAAGCTTAGGAAAATTGACTACTACCAATATGTACCTATATTTTAAGATCAATAAATACGTATAAATAGAAGAATGTCGAAAATTATCTTGTTGAATGGTTTATAGCATTTGCAGTGCCAATATGGTTAAATTCTTTTTAAAAACGGTATTTCCAGTAGAATTGGTCTCCACAATATAATAACATTCTGCCCCGGCGCTGCTTTAATATTTTCAAATCATTTGTATTATCGATAATAATTTTATGGGAAAAAATTATTCATGAGTCATAATATATCAAATACTTGTCTAATATATATACAGCCCACACTTTTTTAGTATAATAAAACTTAAATTTATATAAGTAATTTAAGTCTTAATGACAGTCTTATTAAAAATAGACATTTTACTTTATTGCTTTATTGCCATTTATTCAAAACTAATTATTACATTAATTAAACAATTCGCCGTCCCACGAAAACCCGCAGGCCCATCTGTCAATCAAAGTTGTTTACATGCTATTTTTGTAATCACTATTATATTATCTATTTTTAAAATTGTTTGTGTTTGTTTTAGTGTACTAATTAGTATCTCAATTATTCTCTCCGGTATAAATATCAAAATTTTCATCTTATTTTTATTTGACATTAATAAAACATGTTTAACTACTTTTTTTCGTCAAACCGCAATTAATAATTTTATCACACGTATTTATCATTTTACCTACTTCTGTGTGTCGAATGACGCGGATATTTAAAAGGTCCGGGTAGATACTCGTATCAGACGATCACAGGTATTAATTTGATATCTTTTTGTTATGTTGTGATTGTCCTTCATTTGTAACATAATTATTTTCATGACAGATGCATCTGTCAATCTGATTGATCGCTCAGATATATTATATGCCCTTAACTTTTTTTTTGTGCAAAGGGTAGTAATATATAACATATTACTGTTGTCGTATGGGTAATATGGGTATGGGCTGCCCAGTTTATTATTAATAACAACCGATTCTAAAGGAATTTTGTAAATGTGTTTGTTTACTTCCAGCTTGTAAGAGCGGATCTAATTTATAAAGATTCCAAAAATTCAACTCCAAATAATGGAATCGTTTTGAGAAAGGTTCCGCAGTTGTAATAGCCGTAATATTGTTTCAAGTTAAGAGCAGCTAAAGTAAAGATCAGATTAAGGTAATGTTAGCAAAAAATTCAATTCTCCGATGCGCTCACTCCGCACCAACTGATTCCATAAACTTGCTTAATCTCTTAATCTGGCCTAACGTGCGAGCCAAGTTCGCCCATAACGCCAACTCCACACTAAACTCTTCCCACCTTTCGCAGGAGGCTTTAGCATAATATCCAAGTTGCCATTATCGAGGTACCCTCCGTTTGAATTGATGTGCGCTTAGCGCGCGCTGTGCCGCCTTCCTATTCATTTCTCATCGTTTTACATACTTGATCAGTCCTTAAGGATCACATAGAGGTACCATTTGGTCTCATGGTCCATGGTTATCCACTAATAGAGTAAGAGACTGAAATACCTTGAACACATCATCACTTGAATCTTGAACATTGTCATATTACCTTGAACAACCGAACAATAGGATGACCAAGAAAAAGAGAGGGAAACGAAGGCATTGTCGCTGCGGAGTTACGTGCATGCTATTTCGGAGTTTCGGAGAGTGAAAAACACGCTGCCAAGTTTTCTACGCTAGCAATCTTTACATTTAAAAGGCCCACAATGCTCTCCACGTTCAATTTGATAATGCCTTCAGGATAATATTAAGGCTACCCCACTTATGTAGTGCCACCGAGTGTGTAAACTTGGTGGCATCTCTACTGAGCAGGGTGCAGAACTGAGGAGTAGAGTGCGTAGTTGCTTTCATAAGCGAGTTTTGGATAATTTTTTAAATATCCTGTAGGTGAATCTTAAAGTTAAATAAACAGATGGTTTCTTCTATGCTCTAGGTACCCTTACAGTCCGAGGTAGTGATCAAGTGTGGAAATCTGCTGAATGCTAGTCTCGCGGGCAATGTAAACCGCGATGAGGGACTGCACATTATTTGAGCAACGTAGTTGGGCCATAAATTCAAACAAATGCTGATAATTAGTTAAAGTGAGGCAAAGAGCTGCACCTCGTCCGTACGCCGGCGGCTCTGTTGTGCTAATTAAACACGCCAGTGGAAACAGACGGACAAACAGCTTCGGAGCTCAATCAATTGATTGCTCTACAAGATGCATCAAATATTAGTTGATTGCACATCTTCGGGCACACTGAAACATTATTGAACATTAGTAGTGAACCAAGGTAAAGAGGTCATAGTGTCACCTTAAGGCAATATTGTCGAACTTAAAGATCGCATTGTAAGGTGTTACAATAATTTGAAAAATTATATTCGTTAAATTTGGTAAGGATTACGTGGAAGTCTTTAGAATTGTGTAGTTTCAATAATGTTTTAACTTAATTATTTAAAAATTTTGACTGCAAGTAGGTATGCTAGCGCCATCTAACGATAAAGATGGTCAATGATAGATCACATCCGAAAATCCCAAGCCATCAGACACAATAGGACTAAAATCGCGATAAATATATTCGATAATAGATAGCGCTTTAGTCGCATTAGTCCCTTTTATAACTAGAAATTAGATAGTTTTTTGCAGTTTAATAACTTGAAAGCTATTTAGGATATAATTTATAACCTAGAGCTTCGTAAAAGTTATTTTTAGGTTTATTTAAATAGGTATTTCAAATTTTGGGATTGTTGATAAAAACGAAATGCATTTTTTGACTCTCTCGCACTATGGAATAAAGCTTTGGATTATAAGTCGTAAAAAGTGAGAGTTACACCGAATAAAGTCTGAAAAATCCGTTACCTAATCTTTTACATAACTTTTTTTATTTTTCATTTAACTTATGAAATGCCTATAAGTAATTGTTATAGCAAATACATCACCCATTATAAAAAGTGTGTATGCGGTCCAGCTATAGAAGTGAATTATCGCACTTGTTGTGGAGTGTACCAACTTCAGTTTTAAAGAGAAAAGATAAAACGCTATCAACTTGTTTACTACTTATAGCGAAACATACGAGTACGAGTATTTATTAACAACATTTTACCTAGAACTTACCTCGCGTCTATCGTCGACTCCAATCACGTTAAACACGTTGCGTTTCAAAACAAAAATACACTATTAATTATATATTTATTTTTCATATTATTTAGTACTCGAAGAATTGCGAAAAGGAAGAGAGTGGGCTGCTATTGTGTAATATACCTACTTCAATACTCATAGTACTTCAATAGAGCTGTTTGGTTAGCGCCATTACAGCATACCGATTATTGTAATAACTGTAATTTCATCTATGACTCGATGAATATTAGAATTTAAATTCCCTTAGAAAATAAAATTTTCAAAAGAAATATTTACGGATCTATGTATTTGCGTCGAGTCTCTCTACAAATTGACTCTTATCGATGTGATAAAACGAAGTGGATTAGGAAAATTTTTAGTGTAGCGGATTTTTAATCTGGGTCCATGATAGTAAATGAATAGAGCTAAAGAATGTAAGTGGGAGGCAATAAGGGATGGGTCGACCAGGGTCAACCGGGGTCAACCGGGGTGGAAGTGGGGTAAAGCGGGCTTATCCGGGCATATGAACGAACGCGCTAACCCATCTACGCGTTACTCACTGCAAAACAATCTGAAGCCGATACAGCAACGAGGTGCTCTAGAAAAACATTCATTGTTTTTTTTAATGAAACCGTTTAAATTTAAATGAACAAAGGGTTATTTGTCCCGGAGAGTAAAAAAAGCAATTAATGTAATGGCGGGGGAGATATTACGCTAATCGGCATCCGGGAGGAAAAGTGCCAATTATGTAAATTTTTATATTAGGGTAGGCTGTCCTGATTTTTACCGGAGGCCAATCGACTACCAGCTGTCCGACACATGTACAAACAAACAAACAAACATACAACTGCTAATTGGAATTTACACCAACTCCAAGATCTCGATGAGCGATATGACTGCAACCCTGTTCGGCGTTGCGAGACGCAATACCCTTTTATAACTCTGTCTACCCAATTCTAATGTTATTTAATTAATAAGATTTTTTTATTTATTATCACCCGCGACTTGGTCTGCGGACAGTTTATTGTTTTTTTTTCCTTTTTTTTACTTTAACTCGTGTTCCCATCCTATAAATTAATACAGCACTGAATATCGTTTTGTTAGGCGTTATATCTTTTATTTATGCCCGCGACGGGCACCAGCTAATAGAGTAATATATTTAAGAAAAAAGGAAGCAATTACTCGCTGACTAATGTACATAGAAGATTATTTGTTTTCTTAAAATATTTTAAAGGGTAAAATGTAGCGAGCTTAATCTATTGTAAAATCATTGTGACCATAGATGTATTTATCAAATAAATAACTATTATCTAAAATTAATTAAATTCAAAATCTCCTGCT
The DNA here is from genome assembly GCA_945859745.1 of Synanthedon formicaeformis. Classification (NCBI taxonomy): domain Eukaryota; kingdom Metazoa; phylum Arthropoda; class Insecta; order Lepidoptera; family Sesiidae; genus Synanthedon; species Synanthedon formicaeformis. The sequence continues at coordinate 115,687 of OX243968.1, read as the reverse complement.
GTTCTGTTCTGCTCTTCATTCTGACGTATTATTTATGCTAATGTCTTTTTGACGACCCCTGAGAAGTTAAACTACTGAGCGAATTTAACTTGGTTGATGTTATTATGTAAACCCCTTACTTACATGATGCAATTTCTGTACTCAATATGTGCTATATTAGTAGGCAATAAAGTTGGAATCAAGTAATTTGCTTCGACGAATCTGTTGAGCGCTATTTAAACATTTCCATTTGAATAGGGCTAGCTGGCTACCGACGTATAAGTGGGTTAATCTATCACATACATAGATTTACCATATACATATTACAAGTTTTGTAACATTATGTTTACAATCAATATTTCAGAGGCGTAGTTCCAATTATTCAATTTAACTATTACAAACACCATTTATTTTAGTACATTTCATCGCACTTTACTGAAATTTTAATTCAGTTTTACAACAATAAAAATTTCAACAAATAAAATAAGATATGATTTACGGGGCCTCTTGATAAAACTGTTTTTATATTCAATAGGAGTGCCTCTACATCTTTTTTTGAAATTATTGTGTATTTTTTTTAATTTGTATTTGTCCCATTAGAACTGCCACTATCTTAATTTTAGCTATTTACTACAATCGCTTGAGATGATGAACAGTAATAATATAAGCCTTCGTTTTTCTACTAATGAAGGACTACCATCTGTGGTGGCGCTTGTAGTTGGAAGCGACGTTCACTACCTAACCTGTCAGCTTTAACTGTTTAACTACTACAAAATTATTATTAATATTAATATAATATTTATCACTAAAGTTTCATTGCAATTTACACTTTGATTGGTTTGAATGAAAGCGGTATCAGTGAGCTCAGGTTCGCTTTGACAGTCGACGCATGACGCGACGCCATACGAGTACCGCATTTCCTATATTCATTACGACATGAAAGGGAAACAAAATTACATTTAAACAAAGACTATATTATAAACAAACTTAACACTGAATTTGATTATATGAAGAGAAACATATATCTCGACACATTTTTGCATTTATAAAATTTATATAATATTACATTTTTTGTTGTTGTTTTAACAATCTTAATTAAACACATGGTTGAATCTTCTGCTAAGTAGATAATACATGTGTTAGAAGATTTAGCTCCTTCATAGTCATATATATTTCTTTAATATTTGTAAATTTTTCATTAGAATTATTTTATTTAATTTGCAATAATATTAGTCGAAATCAAACACACGGATAACTTTACTTTGTTAACATAAGGGCATCGTAATGAACATATGATTAGCTTTAAGAGAGATCGCATACAAGCAAATTGTCCAAAAACAATAATAGAAATTTAATCGTAAGGCCGCGTAACCCCAAAGTCGTAATTTGAAGGGTGTAATCATTCTGATATTACGCACCTAACATTTCACCCCTGCGGCTTACGACCCCCGAATAAACTAACGACTTTGTATTATCCTTTACTTGATGATGTCAAATAGCACCAAAGCACCATAATTTTGATGGACTACATTTGGAACAATGCAGCTTTCCGTTGTGTTTCTTGCATTCGCTTTGTTACTCGCTACTCCGAGATGGAGTTATAAATCACACCAATTCTCTCCTCGAGATGTTATAATGTTTCATTATGCGAATTAAAGTGATGTAGGTCTGCTTCGTAACTGCTATTACGGTTATCTTTCATGATAAAGAGTGACCTGCAGTCAGACATTCCACTTGATTGTAATGACGATGTGATATCCTGATGTGTGTAAAAACCGCCAATAATTCGCTCATATTTCCTGTATCACTTTGTACAATTAAATATTATAGGTTTCAAAAATCAAAACGAATGACCATTGTAACAAAATTGTAATATACTAGCTGTTGCTCGCGACTTCGTCCGCGTTTAAATTTAAAATGTTATGTAGCCTAAAACCTTCCTCGATAAATGGACTATCCAACACAATAAGAAGTTTTCAATTCAAACCAGTAGTTCCTGAGATTAGCGCATACAACTAAACAAACAAACTCTTCAGCTTTATATATTGTATAAATATTGACTAAAATTTCTATGCAAATGTTAAGATACATAAGGATGTCTTAAAGTGGTGATATCAGATATGCTAGTGTGATAGATAACCTTATATAGTGAATCCAGGATGCGACGTCTATGTTACAGACAAAAAGATACATAATATCTTAAAGAGAGTAGTTGGCAAAGGACGTTGCGATGTGTACCGCGCGTATTAGCATCAGAAAGGCGCAGGGCGGTGAGGGGGTGAATTTTTCTTATTTTGTGTAGTAATTTTGGCGCCTTTTTAAATCTCACCTTGATCCTCGCAATGAGTTCGCAAATTACACGGATATTCTATGCATACGAATTACCGTTTGGGCCTCATCTGATATTCATAATGGGGACCCACCGCTCTCATCGCTCCAGACTCCTCCAGACTCCATGCCCACATTATCCCAGTTCATTGTTCAATATCGCATTAGATAACCCTTCTATCTAGGTATACTAATAAAAAAAGTGACAGGCGATCGCCAGTTGCCATATTTTATTGCGATTTTACAACGGAGTAGCGGAGTGTAGGGATATTGTGTTGTGTATTGGGTCCAAATTTAATTTCATTAAAAAACTTGATTCAATTCCGCACATAATGAAATGTCCGCGGAATTAATTTCGCCGGGAAATTGTTTTATCCTCGTTTTGCAAACTTCGTCATACTCGTATGCAATATGTTGTGTAAAATAAAACCCCGGTCTCACAAATTCGCCAGAAATTAACTTCGTTTCTATAAACCGCTTTACAAATTATCATTTCATTTGTTTCTTTTTAGATATTATGTAATACCTAACACATGCTATTAAGATTCCGGGGCGGTATCGTCACTTGCACTCCTAGGAATTTAAACAGCATGAGTGCTGTTAAAGAGGTGTAACTGTAGTTATAACGATAGCAGAAATTAAAGAACTTGTTTATATTTTTTATTAAAAAGGGCAGCAAACAGGCTGACCAGCCACTCGATGGTAATTGGTGCTAACACCAGTGGGGATGCCGGATTTATTGACAGCATGCTTGAAGAAGCCACCTCGGAAGGGAAAGGCAGGGGAGATATTAAATTAAATTTATTTTTAGACATTATTATTTATATTGTACCATAAAATTAAAACCATAATGAATATTTGTAGGCAACAATTCACGAGTCCTAAGATATGTGCATGCTCAGTTAGTGTGACAACAATGAACATTTCTTAAGGTAATTAAGGATTATTATGAATCTCCTGACAATCCCCTTTTTTCAGCTAACTAGCGAGAGTCTTGATGGTAGTCGAATCGACATTCCACATGGCCACAATGGCCAGTCACATCGTTAGACAAGCCCGTTCTTATTATTTTTATTATTGTTATGCTTGTTTAATCTGCATTAGCTAAACGGAGACAAAGCTGCGAGTATATTACAGCACGTCCTCGACGCCGTAGATGAAAAACGTGTGGCAATCCATTTAGCAACTGCATTGACAGCCGTTGCTTGTAGCCGTGTCGGGCACGTGACTAGAATACCATAACCTGTCACAAAACAAGACATCTAATATAGGTGCACCTTCGCTTTACGGCCGCTTCTCAAATTATAAATGACGCCACTTTATCGCTTAATATTTTTATGATGTTTTAGCGCAAACAAAGCCAGCGCACATTTGTCTTGCGGCGCGTATCTCTGCCTTTATTTTTCGCTTCTCCCTGCGAACAATGGCCGACAGTCAAATGGTAATTTTATATTTGAGTGAGACGTTCCTCGCCCTCGCCAAATAAATTGTTTAAGATATAGCATCGAGTCGTTCCTTCTGAGTTATGGCTGTTCGCGGTACCTTTACTCCATTATACCACAGCTCCGTCTCGGGACCTTTTCTGTGTGAGATTTCACTGGACCTCTGCATGTTAGACGGACTCGACATTTCTTCAAAGGCTGCAAACAATCATTATTTTTATTCAACGGAATCTAAGGCTGGTCTCGCGTGCATTCAAAGCTGATAGCTGTTTATGTCGTAATGACAGTCGAGGGTCTGTCTATCATACTGTACACAATAATATAACTTTCATGCGCCTAAATTGAACAGCGGATGAGTAAAGCTGACACTAACTTTGAGCACCTGAACAGTTCTATTTCTTGTTAGCAGTGCGTTTGCATTCGTAAATCTCGGACCCACCGTTACATGTGAACTGCGTTCTACGGATTTCTCGACCTGTAGTACCAGAGCCTTAGTTGTCGATGCTATTTCAAGTTTTCACGTGGATGGTCATGTACGCACGAAATTAACTATGAAATTGATGTCGTATCGCTTTGTAACAAGGTTGCAATTCACAATTCCTTGTGTGAAGTTGTTTTGCACCGTTTCGTGGCTTCTAATTTGCATACGAACCACCCGGGCCCTCCAGGGAAAGGTTCGTACATGCTGCATGCACTCTCCCATCCATTCTTGCCATATTTGTAATCGTCTCCAATAATATTGAAATTTCAAATCGTTTATTTATCCAATCGGTCGACAGGCTGACGGTCCACTTGATGGTAGGTGGCTATCGTCGCCTAAAACACAAGTAACGCCATAGCTGCTGCAATTACGCTGCCGACTAAGGATTAAGAATACAGTTAACGTTAAATTAACTAAATGCCTAGGTATAATTGATTACTATTTAGATAGATTATGTATTTATAAAAGTAAGATATAGTTCTATAGAAAGAAAGAAAGAAATACATTTATTCACTGCACGAAGGACATTAACATGACATTACATAAGAAACAGCAACAACAAAAACAAAACGACACAAATAAAGAAAGAAAGAAAGAAAGAAATACATTTATTCACTGCACGAAGGACATTAACATGACATTACATAAGAAACAGCAACAACAAAAACAAAACGACACAAATAAAGAAAGAAAGAAAGAAAGAAATACATTTATTCACTGCACGAAGGACATTAACATGACATTACATAAGAAACAGCAACAACAAAAACAAAACGACACAAATAAATTAATAAAAACAGACAGGTAAGGTAAGGTAAGGTTTATAAATAACTAGCTGGTGCCCGCGTCTTCGTTCGCGTTGAATAAGAAATAGCCTATCCTGTGTCCTGTACGTCTAAATGTTTATCTACCACGTTTTTTGAAAATCAGTTAATTCGTTTAAGAGTTATGGAGGAACATACATACATACAATATCTACACTTACAGATTTATTATTAGTATTGATTGATGAGTATTGATAATGAGTTGATACTATTATTAAAAGCAGTTTCAATGTCTTCTTCTTCATTAAAAAGAGCTGCCGAACCGGTGGTAAAGCATATTAAAAATACAACTCGAATTTAGTCTGAAGAATTTGAATTTTTTGAATTTGAGCACCTATGTATGAGTGCGTTTGGGGTGTTCAACTATCACAGATGGCAGATTCGCTATTTTCTCGTTCGTTTCTTTTAAATGTAATGTGGAATGTGCGAACTTGGATCCTGTAATCGTATCTAGTTCACTTGAAATCGACTTGAAAAACTCAATATAACTTTGTAATCTAGTGGAGAATGGCGACAAAAGAAGAACCTTTATCGATTGTGAATAAAATATAAATACTTCTAAGTATCCAGTGAAGGAAAACTTTGCTAGTCACACCACATAGAGCCAATAATAAAAAACCTTTGTCGAAGAAGTAGAATAGAAGATGTAGTTAAACGGTTGCTGTGGTTATACGAATGGGTGACTCATTCTCAACTTGATCTGTCGGATTCCTGTCATGAAACGGTCAATCTGATCCTAAATATCCTAGTATTAATACATTTCACGATAACAGCAATAATTCAAAAAAAAATGTTTTGTCTCAATGTGATAATAATAATAAAAAAAGATTAATTTGTTTAATAAAACCTTGAAAACAGCACTAAAAAAAGCTCATAATATATTCTAAACGAAAAAGTGGCCTCGGATTCAACAGTTAAGAACAGGTTATCCTATACAGCAGTTGTTAAAAATATTTCTTGTTTAATAATGTTTTTCCTGAGAACAATAGTTGTCTCTGTTATTTTTGTTAATACTTGTAAATTGTACGTTATAAGATTACATTTATGGAACAAAAACAGGATGTTTTGTGTTCTACTATTTATGGTTGCACTTATAAGTTATAGAAAGAGGTTACACCATTTTTCTACACTAGTTACACTTGATATTACCAGATTTTGAGTTCTTGAATAAAGAAAGCGTATTTTATTAGAGGCAACCGTCTCTAATAAAATATGCTAGAGCTTATTTGCCGCCATTAATTTTACTAGAACTTATTGAATTCTCTTTTATGTAAAATTGACTTGGATTTGTTCATACACAAAATAGAGGAGTCGGAATAAATCTTTTTTATTGACACGGATATAAAAGTTCGCGCTTTAGCGCCACGTCACATTCGATTTTATCAATTTAAACGATCTGTAGCTTTCGCTCGACAAAATTTCACCTGAATCGAGTCATTTACATGTCCAGTTTATAAAAAATAAATAGTTATTTTTGCGAAGGCTTAATTGCTTATTAACAAGTTACTTTTAAAAATTTCAGGACATTAATTTATGCAAAATTTCATGGTGATCGGTTCAGTAGTTTTTGCGTGAAAGAGTAACAACATCCATACAAATTTTCGCATTTATAATAATACGGATACTGATATTATTTATATAATATTATACGGATTAATATTTTTTTCATTGTTAATACTGGGTTGAGGTGTAAATATTACCTAAACATATAAATATTACACAAATAATGCGACAGATTATGATGGACATAATGGACAATTTCACAGAGAATTTCACATGAAAAGAATGTGACGAATATTATGTTAAAATACAATATATGAATACTTACCATAAAAAATATTAAATGAATTTGGTTAATAAAAAGGATCAAAAAACTTTACTGCATGGTCGCGCTATACACAGACGCGCCGGATAGCCGAGCGCAGGAATATACCTAAACTTGAGGAGCGCGATTTTGTGAATTGGCTCTTAACAATGACAAAGAAAATTTCTACAGCAATTATTGACAAATAAAAAAATTTGTAGTACCAGGAAATATTATGTACGACATATTGAATATAAAAGGTTTTATGGCTAGGCTAGGCTAGGCTAGACAGAGCCGGTTTCACCGTTAATGAGTAATAGAGAATGTAGTTTGCATCGAGCGCACGTGTTGTTCGAGCAAGTTGAGAGGTGAGTCCATGCACCATATTGCAGCCGGTCGCTTGCGTTTTATTGCTTTCAAACCTATTAAAATTTCTCATTATTTTTAATTTATTAAAATTACCAAAAAGGCAATTGAAACATTACAAAAGTCGATAAATATAGTAGTTCGAAAACCTCTGCGTACAACCTTGAGTGTTTTGAAGAAAGTACTCAAAACGAAAGAGGAAACACTCAAGTTATAGGATATGGCTGCTATAAATTATTGTTTCTCGGTATATACTGTTTCAGTATTTGAAGTAAAGAATTAATCCAAATACTGAACTGAAAAAGGCTACTTATATGGATCCAAATTAAAACCACAATCAATTGAATTCTCCTAAATGAATTTTACTCTTTCCATCATGTGTTATATTACCGTCTGGTTTTAGAGATAATGAAAAATTAAAATAGTTCGTACATCTGCATTCGTAGCAATAACAGAGGAAAGTAAAATTATGCTGTAGAAATAAACCTCTCAGTACTTACTAAAATGCTAAGAATCGGCGAAAATTGAGCAAATTTTTTTGAGATTTAGGATTTTAATGAACATGGGATCGATTGAAAATTCATCAAAGCAAACTAACCAAATTTAATCTTCTTTCTACTTAGCAGTGAAGAAGAACGAGCGACCTAAAAATAGACCTAAAAATAGACCATTTTTATCGTCTGTTCCGATAGTACCGATGCAAGTCTTTGGATTCATTGACCTGAACATTACTTATTTATCTATGACCTATGTGCATAATCGAACATGTACGAGTATGCACAGTGAATATCACATTATTTCGTTAATAAGTAAAACGGAATAATTAAGTGTGTACACTGAGCACTAACTCACTGAAATAGTAATTCGCGGAACCGCTGAACCATCTCCACACTTTTTATGTTTTAGTTTTTGAGGAATGCTAATTTAGACCAAATGTAAATTAGTTTTATTTTTATTTTAAATGACATTTTACACATTTTAGGCGTTCATACAAAAAACGTCTTGTAAAATAAAATCTGTAGCGCTCTTTTAAGAGTTCTTAAGTAACTAGAATGGGACTGCTGCTGCTGGTGCTGGTGCTGAACCGACCAACGGAGCGGCAGCTAATTGACAGGTCTTCATGATACATCTTTCTCCGGCATCTCACGAGTTATCGCTGGAGAGGAAATGACTCCAATTTGTTCCTAGCTCGTGGACCATATTGTTTATCAATCGGTATCTACTGATTATCCATAACATTAATATTATCAACCTCGCTAAGTATATGAAGTGAAGTGTATCCCAATAGATAAGATAATTAAAAACAAATGAGTTGTCTTTTCTATTTAGAGTACTCTTATCATCTCTTTGTCACATTTCATTATTTACCTATTTATTTGATTAATGAATCTTACAACGTCGTTATCAATTTGAGAGTGTACCTTTTGAACCTTCGCATGGCACAGTCGTATGATGTATCTTTACCTATGTAGGTACATTTATCGCAATGTTATCTATTTACTAATATACATATAAAGCTGAAGAGTTTGTTTGGTTGTACGCGCTAATCTCAGTAACTACTGGTTCGAATTGAAAAATTCTTTTTGTGTTTGATAGTCCATTTATCGAGGAAGGCTATAGACTATAGAGAACGCGGGCGAAGTCGCGGGCACCAGCTAGTAACTAAAAAAAATTCAACAACACGCAGACAGTCCAGCGTTTAAAATTCTATAGCAACTGCATAAAGTTCGTGAATATATTTTTATACGGCAAATTTTAATGTTTTGGATCCCTAAAATAGATTAAAATTAATGAGAGCGGACAGACGAAACATTAGGTAATAATCCAAGAAAAGCGAACATTCAGCCCCATTCCACCCCTCATCGAATTATGTAAATGCAACATTTCCTCGACGAATTTTGTTTCCAACTTTTCTATAAAATAAAACGGCCACGCCGAGGAACTCGTCTTCACTGAACCTTCGAACACTAAAATTATATCATCATCGCTTCGCCAATGAGTTTGAATTGAAATGCTCTCAATAGTACCTAAATTTTTATACAGGCTGGGCAGGTGGCCAGGATTGTGTCTCGGGAACGGATTCTTCTCAGTCTCACTCGATCTTATGTGGGATAGCGGTTAAAAAGTTTTAGATAAGTTAATGACATTATCGCACACTTGACACGTTTGCTAATTCTCTCGCGTTCAATTAAAATGCAGCGCGAGGTGTCCGCCGAAATTTTAACTAACCGAAATAAAAACTAATATGGGAACTTGTTCTGCGAGTAATTCCAGCGAATCTTTAAGCTCGACATGCATATATTGTCAATAAACAAATGTATTTGGTCTCGCTCGATCTAAAGTTAAACAGAATATATGGTGAAATAAACATGTAGGTGATAGATAGTGGGATTTGGACCATGGCGGTAACGGAATAGGGGCGCAAGTGGCGTGCGCCCGCCGAGGGTGGCCGGCGTGCTCAGTCGTAAAGTCTGAGCCAGTGGAGTCGCTTTTATGAGGGCAATTTGTTGGAGCGGCCGCAACTCGCGTTCTCACTCGATTTTTGATATTGAAACTTTATATTTGTAGGCACGAGTCGAGAGGCGAACGAAGCCTCTTCGCTGCAAATAGAAGCCACAAATGAATCCAAAGAATAAAGTTAAATAAAACGCGCCTACCATTTCTTCCTTTATATACATATATACGTTTATGTATACTTATTATACATTATACAGTCATGAATTTAGAATCTACAGCTGGTGCCCGCGACTTCGTCTGTGCTCCTTTTATGGTGTTAAAACATTTATTCTTATCTACATAATATAAAATTGGTAAGATATTAAAAATTAATTTGGTTGTTCTGTGGTTTAAAAATTGGGTAGAAATATAAGTTTTTGAAATTATTATTATTTGTTTTCTGACGAGTTAGGGTGAAAAGATAAGACCTTTCTTACATAAAAAAATCGTCTCGTAATTAAAGTGGCGACTATTATCTTGTTTAGAAGAAACCACATTAGTCACATTACTGTTAATGGCGGATCGTGCAAAACACTTACGTTTGATAACAGTGGTATTAGTTGCGATAGCTGATATATGCTCAAGTATTTAACGCAGTTCCCGCACAACCCGCACTTAATACGCATCCTTCGACATGATAGCTGTAGCAGTCGTCGCTTTGGTGCTCCTATTCATTTACCTATATGGCACGCGAAACCACAACTATTGGCAAAGGCGTGGTGTCAAGCATGACAGGCCGTTGCCATTCTTCGGCACGAACGCCAGACGCTACCTCCTGCTGAGCAGTATGACGCAAATGGCCACTGACACGTATTGGAAGTACCCGAAGGAACGAATCGTCGGCTACTATCGCGGAAGCGAACCCGAGCTGGTAATCCGCGACCCCGACATAATTAAGCAGTTCATTTTAAACGACTTCTCGCACTTTTATTCTCGCGGCCTCTCACCCAAACATGGAGTCATTGAACCACTATTGCGCAATTTATTCTTCGCCGACGGTGACATGTGGCGTTTGCTCCGGCAACGCATGACTCCAGCTTTCACGAGTAGCAAGCTGAAGGCGATGTTCCCACTGATCGTGGAGCGCGCCGAGAAGTTGCAAGCCCGTACCGTGAAACTGGCCGCGTCAGGGGAAGCGCTGGACGCCCGCGACCTCATGGCTCGGTACACCACCGACTTCATCGGTGCCTGTGGCTTCGGATTAGACGCCGATTGCTTGAGTCAAGAAAATTCTGCATTTCTCGAACTCGGCAGAAAAATTTTCAATCCGAATTTGAATCGCGCAATTGGTAGCATTTTCAAGTCCATGTTTCCTGACTTATTTAAACATTACAAATTCTTAGGTCAACAGATCGAAGACGAGGTGGTCGGCCTTGTAAACTCGATAAAAAAACAGAGAAATTTCACACCATCGGACCGAAAAGATTTTATAGACTTACTTTTAGAGTTGCAGCAAAGGGGAAAAATAGTGGTAGACTCATTAGAAAGCGTAAAACCCGATGGTTCTTCGAGAACCGTGGAACTGGAGTTGGACGATCAGCTCGTGGCTGCTCAAGCGTTTATATTCTTCACTGCCGGTTTCGAAACCTCCTCTTCGGCGACGAGTGCTACTTTGCATCAGTTGGCGTTTCACCCCGAGGTGCAAGATAAGGTGCAAAAGGAGATCGACAGGGTGTTGACTAAATACGACAACAAGCTTTGTTACGATGCAATCAATGAAATGACATACCTCGAGTGGGCTTTTTTGGAGGGCATGAGAATATTCCCTTCCTCCGGATTTCTGATGAGAAGGTGCACCCGTAAGTACACAATCCCTGGAACGGGAGTGACCATCGACGAAGGCGTGAAGGTGGTTATTCCTCTGCAGGCGCTACACAACGACGCTCAATACTTCGATAACCCAACTGAGTTCAGGCCGGAACGGCATTCGCCAGAGGAGGTTGCGAAAAGACACAAGTACGTCTTCTTACCTTTCGGCAGCGGACCTCGAGCGTGTATCGGTAAGCAATTCCATTTGTATCTCGTCAACTCAACATATTAAAGCCCTTAATATCAATATGAACTTAAAAATAATATTATGTATATTCTCTGAGAAGTAGTGCAGCCAGTATGTTTGGTACCTTGCCACCTGGACTCAAATCAAATTTAATTGCATTAATCACTACATATTATAAAACAGTCCTCCGCCGCATCTGTCTGTCCGTCTGTTCGCGATAAACTCAAAAACTACTGCACCGATTTTCATGCTGTATTCACCAATGGATATAGTAGTTTTTGAGGAAGGTTTTGGTATATAATTTGCATCCGTGCGAAGCCGGGAACAGGCCGCTAGTAATTTATAAATAATGTAAATAATAATAGAATGTTATGTTTTGTCTTTTACAAATCTTACAATGGCCATTCGTTTGGAATTTATTACCAGGTAATAAAATAAGATGCAATAAGCAAAGAAATAAATAATCAGCCGTCTGTCTCACGCACCTGTGTCACTCAAATAATCTTCAACAAGAAATAACCTTTTGTATACAATTTCTGTTTACTCGTTAAAAAATCCACATCGCCTGTGAAGTAAAACATTGTCCAGGTGAACGGCTCGGCATGATGCAGTCGCTGGCGGGACTAGCGGCGGTGCTCAGTCGCTTCTCAGTGGCGCCGGCCGGAAGCACGCAGCGCCGACTCCTCCCCGACCCGAGGTCCAACATCGTGCAAAATGTCCTCGGCGGCATTCCGCTCACATTCTATCTCAGAGAACGCGATTTATGACCTCGCTTTATTTACAATTCTAATAATAAGTTACAACAGTTACTATTTTCTTAAGGCTTTAGACGGGTCAAGAGGACGGACGGCGTAGCTCCCCTCGGCTCACAGTTGTTATCCAACTTGCAACTATCGCCAGTCGGCAACTTTAATGCACTCCACCAGCTCAACTTTCAAATATACGAGGGGATTAATTCAGAAAACTTAAAGCGACGAGAACCAAAGTGCAGTTCATATAATTGGGCCATAAACGGGCGGCGTTTCTGGTGACGGCGGACGCAGGCGACGCGAATTGCCCAACCATATTTACACTTGCGCTGCCACTGCTGCTGGTTCCTCCATTATATTTCTTATACGATACCTACAAACTTTTATGGCCCTCAGGCACAGTTCGCGAATGGATGCTGCTTCGTAATAATGAACTTAATTTCTCATTAAATCTATACTTATATAGTTAGAGAGAAGATTTGTATATCACTACATGTTATAAAACAAAGTCCTCCGCCGCGTCTGTCTGTCTGTCTGTTCGCGATAAACTCAAAAACCACTGCACCGATTTTCATGCTGTTCACCAATTGATAGAATGATTCTCGAGGAAGGTTTTAGTATATAATTTACAAAGTTACGCGATCGAAGTCGCGGGCACCAGCTAACTGAATAAACTCAAAAACTATAAAATTATAAAAATTCTTTCATCTATAAAAAGCTACATGATCAACAAGTAACAGACTATAATATTTAATAAAAAAAATAGTACGCCTAACATTGTCCCGGGATAGAAAGTATCATATGTTAATCAAGGTAGTATACTACGCGTGATAAATTTCATCATTTGGCAGTTTTTGCGTCAAACATCCATACTCTCAAACTTTCGCATTTATAATATTAGTAGGATTTTTTTATTTACTGTTTTTCATATTTATAATGTGAATAAGAAATAATAAATTGCTCTATGACATGTAATCGAAAGCAATTGAGTTGAGTTCAGGTGTTCAACTTTAGTTGCAAATAGATTTATTAACTTGTATTTACTCGTACATATTATGCTCGTATAAAATAATTTTTATTACCTAAACAAAACACTATTGCTACGGGAACTTTGCACCGTCGACAAAACCTTTGCAATGCAATGTTAGTCAACTGGACCAAAGGAATTTATATTTGCATATTTTTATAATGTCAAACCAACCAAGCAAATTCAAAGCCATAACACAATTCGGATTTTAAATGAAGTAGAATTTCATTAATTAAACACGTTTTTTAATAAGAATCAACAAGGAAAACATCTTAAATAAAACTTAAACCTAGTAGTAATCAACAACACAACATGTATACAATTTATAAACTAAATTAGAATTTATTTTGTTTAACAACAAAATATCTTCTAGTACGAGTAACTCCTAAAATATGTTTTTATTAAAACACTAGCAGCTGCTTGCCCGCGACTTCGCCCGCGTATAAAAAATAGTTATAAACCTATTCTCAGACCTACCAAGTGTACATATAAAATTTCATCAAAATCGGTTAAGCCGTTTCGGAGGAGTTTGGCAACTAACACTGTGACATGAGAATTTTATATATTAGATTAACTTGTAAAAATTATTATGAAAACGAAAAAAAAAACACACTAAAAGTGTCTATGGTTTCGGAATGAAGCCTTTTCAAAAGAGGGTTTTCAAAATTTTAATTTCTGTTCGTCCATCTATTGTTCCGAAAAAAATTAAAGAACCTTTTATTGTGGTTGCTTCTGGAAACACAAGTAATAGTGGTTAGTAATCTCTCTCTCGAAATAGTAACGGTAACCCGCCGCGAACGGATTGGATAATGTTGGAGGCAGAGTCGACTCTCGGGAAACGAGGAGCACCCGGCGCCGGCTCGACGCTGAAACGGGACAGCAGCGCCGCCAGCCCGGCCAGCGACTGCATCAGCCCGAGGCGAGCGCCTGAAACGTTTCACCATCTAACTACCACATTTCCACTCAAGAAACAGAGAAGCACACAATAATATTCTTGCCCCCTATGCCTGTCTGCCACCAAAGGTAAAGTAAAAAAAATTAATAATAATTTCCCACAAGTACACATAACGTTCAAAGTATACTTACCTATACAAGCTCGTGGTCCCTCACCAAACGGTAGGTACAATTTGTTTTTGGGGTCAAACAGTTCGCAATCAAAACGTTCGGGGCGGAACTCCTCCGGGTCATCGAAGTACTTGGGATCATTTTGCATCGCTTGCAAAGGTATTATGACACCGATATCCTTGTCAATGGTCACGTTTAATTCGGGGAATGTGTATTCGCGTGCACTCTCCCGAATCAGGAAACCCAGAGAAGGAAACATTCTCATCCCTTCCTTGAACGCCATCTCCAAGTAGGACATCTCTTTAATGGCGTCGTAAGACAGTTTATTGTCGTACTTTTTAAGAACTCTGTCGATGTCCTTCTGCACCTTCGCTTGTACGACCGGATGATAAGCGAGCTGGTGCAAGGTGAAGCTGGTGGCCGACGAAGACGTCTCGAAGCCGGCGGCGAAGAACACGAACACTTGCGCCGCAATCAGCGCATCGTCAATCTCGAGGGTGGCGTGCTCCGCAGTGCCGTCGGCTTTAAAATTCTCTATCGAATCTCCCTCGATTTTTCCCATCTTTCTGCATTCGAGCATCAAATCAATGAAATCATTTCTACCGGACGGTTCATAATTCCGCTGTTTCAATATATGCACCACAAGGGAAGTTAAATCTTTTTCTACTGTATTCAATAATTTTAGATGCTTAAAAATTTCCGGGAATAGCTCCTTTAAAAGAGCCACAACGATTTCTCGGAATCCTATCTGGAAAATTTTAACACCCAAATTTCTGAAAGCTGAATTCTCTTCACTCAAAGAATCCGAGTCGATCCCGAATCCACATGAACCTATAAAGTCGGTGGTGTATCGCGCCATTAGATCGCGGGCGTCTATCGGTTTGCCATCGGCGGCCGCGGCGCGCGCGCGTTCTTGCAGCCTCTGAGCGCGATCCACGATCAGGGGAAACATGGCCTTCAATTTGCCGCTGGTGAAAGCCGGCGTCATGCGCTGTCGCAGTAGGCGCCACAGGTCACCGTCGGCGAAGAACAAATTGCGCAACAACGGTTCTATGACGGTCTTGTGCGGGTTCAAGCCTCGACGATGGAAATACAGGAAATCGCTTGTGAGAATACGTTTTGCAATCTCCGGGTCCCTTATTACTAACTCGGGTCGAGATGAGCGGAAGAAGCCAACGATGCGTTCGTCGGGATACTTCCAATACAGTTCAGTCGTGACTTCGGTGACACTCTTCTTAGCGAAGAAGTTGCTGAAATTGTTGCCAAACAGCGGCAAGGGCTTATCACACCGAACGCCTCTCCGTTTCCAGTAGTCGAATGTCCTCGTCACGTACCAGTACAACGCGGCGAGAGCGAGCACCGCGATGGTCAAAGTGATCATTATTAGCGGAGATTGAGCGCGTGGCGCTTGCGCTAGAATCTGTCTCACACTGAATCATATCAGGAGAGCCGTATCACGCCGTCAATGAGATAACGACGCAACGTGACTTGCTATTTTTTGTTTTTGTAATTGCATCACACTCGTCGCTCTTGTAAAACAACAATACGAGTCAGGTAGCCTTAATAGATATGCATATTAACTAAATTGAGATATCGCGTACGTGACATCGAGGTTGTCCACATTTCGGTCGCTACGCCTGTGTCTTATTTCACAGCAACGTGTCGTAGGCTTAAGTCTTATAGTTGCAATATCTTCCAGGTTTGCTAAGGTTGTTTTGTTACTATTTAGACTTGTTATTGACACAATTTACTTGTACCCGTCGATCGACGCTTGTACCGTGCTTGTACCTCTTTAATATGTGAACAGTGCCCCCTTTGTTTTTGTTTTATGCAAGTCTTTAGCCAAAACAACAAATAGGTAAGTTGTAATTTTTAAATGTATTTTATCTAATAATAGTAATAAGGTAGGTAATAGTAATAAGGCCCGCCATAGTTTATAACATGCAAACGTAAATAAAATTAGATTGTACTTATAAACATCGTTATGACGTGCGTTCCGACGGAGTAACGTTTCCGTTTCGTGGGAAGGGAACTATTGTGCCGAAACTCGTGTAAATTATTCTCAAGGCGGAAGTCGTTCGCTTCTTATTGTTTGTGTCCGCAACAAGCTCACTTTGCCGCATTCGTGAATACTCTTGTATTCACTGACGTTAGTGGTGACAGAGAACACTGCGTTCCACCACCCCCATGCCTACCTACTCGCGCCGAAGTCGAAGCTGATCGAAGTCGCGGGCACCAACTAGTCAACAAATAAAATAGTCATATTATTAGGAAAACACTATCTATCACTAGCTTTTGCCAGCCACTTCATTCGCATCTCCTTTTATTAAGCGTTGTAAAATAAAAAGTTCAACGCCTGACGAAATTATAATTATAGGCAAACAATAATTTATTCATTGTTTGTTGCTTCTGTCAGGCGTTTATTTTTTATATTTTTAGACGATATTTCGGGAAAAACCTCTTAGGGGATTTTTTTCTGGATGTATCCTTCTCTTTGCCCAGTCTCCAAATGTATGTTCTGATTGTTGGATACATTATTATGTCAATATTTTATACCTACATATTTATGAACATATTCGATGTTCCCGTATTTATAATCGTGCTGATGAGCGAGTGGAGTGTACACCTACAAACTACATATTTTTGCCCTTGACAGTACATTAATATCGCGTTTGTGTCCTTAACTTTGTTTAATAAATATATCCGTGTATCAGTTGACATGATTACGCATTCAACTATCAAGTTCAAACTCACTTCTGACTTGGTAATCTTGATATGGTCAAGCAGGTCGGATACCTCATCTTTCTAAGCCGTTTTCTGCAGTCTGCAAATTGACAAAATTTTAGATTTGTGCCAAGCCAAACATATAGGTACTTAACACCAAAAATCGAAATCTAGAAAACTTAAGTTTATTATATCTCGTAAAAATAAAGACTAGACAGGGAAATAACGCTCAATAAATCCAAAGTTATATTTTATCTACTTGGTACATCTAATACCTGTCAAGGATCTCTATTCTGTTATCTAGTGATAAGTATTTTTATTAATTACTGTGCATCCTTTTAAAATTATATAATTACTTATATTTGCATTATTTTAAAAATTTGCCACCAACAAAAATATTGCAATCCAAAGAATTGCTAGTAGAAGCTCTGGTCTACTATTCAATGCGGTCTGCTTCCATCATCACGGAGGACACTTTTAAAGAAAAAATATTTACACAATGGCAGGAGCTATGTCACTTTGGGCTACGATGCGCATTGCGTATTACCAAGGAGGATAGATACGTATTACCTTGAACGTGTCTTCATTATGTCAGTTATTAGTGACACGACCGTTAAGCTATATCATTTTACAAAACTATAATATTAGCCACGACGAGATCAACTTGACGTTTACAGATCAGCTAGATTAAAATAAAATATAATGTCAAATGTGGGATCTGCCCCAAGATCTCGGAACCACCCTACAATTTCATCAAAATTAAATTTAAGGGATTAATATGCAAATAAGATGGTATGTTAGGTACTCCGTAGGTTGAAAGTAGCAGGGACTAAAATACATCAAAACCTCACTTCATATTGGAAAGATAGATAGTTGTAGAACTAGATAGTTGTAGTTGTAACCTTGTAGGAAAAAAAATTCCTTCCATTCGCACGTCGCTATCGCCCTTTTATTCGTAAACTATTTAAATTAGGTACAAATTAAGTATGTATTAAGCTAATATATAAGCTGAAAAGTTCGAATTGAAAAATTCTTTTTGTGTTGGATAGTTCATTTATCGAGGAAGGCTGTAGGCTATAGAGAACGCGGACGACGTCGTGGGCACCAGTTAGTTCTAAATATTTTGGGGTAATATTTTCAGACTAATTTCTCTTCAAATTTGAAGTTGTGATTTCATTCTAAATTTTAATGTCGATACTCTGGGATTACGTGCCGTTGTTTGTGGAAACATTGCCTAGTTTTAGAAAGTAATTGTTGGAAAAACTATATTGGTTTGAATTTAGGCCAATTCAAGTTGGTTTGCATGGGTGAAATCTGTTGTATCAACACGACGGAAACTGTTCTGGCATTAAACCAATAAGTGAGTCAAAATCGGCCTCACCTCTCATCGACACAAACTCAACGGGGTTGTAATAAGATCTGTGTGAAATGGACGATCGATTCGCTGATTGCGTATCACTCGGTCAATCATCCGGAAAACATCAAACGCGAATCGGTGGCTGTTAAACCAGAAACGCGTCAATAACAGTTAGCAAATCCCTGATCGATGAGTTACCACCAAATAACAGTTGCCACACTTGCCACCTAATGGCAATTCTAGAAAAGGTGTCTGGAATATTCTAACATTGATCATATTCTTGTCATGGATGTCATGTCATATCATTATCATTATTGTCTTTATCACTGTCATGGACAGGACATTATGCAGAGCTCCTTTTACCTATTTTTTTCAAAATAAACACATAAAATTACCTACGTATCGGAAACTATATAATTATAAGAGCCTAATTGATTTTAGAAAGGAAGCAAGCTTTTTCATCTGCTCTATTTTCCCAAAAACTAAACGATATTTTTTTATTTATCAACAATACCTTTACCAGTCCCTTAACTGAATGGAGTTAACTTAACTGAGTGAATTTCAAATAAAATAAAAAATACATGACTATACTCTAGTCTAATAGTTTCAAGACTTTGAAAACCGTGACTGAGTTATTGAACTAGGCTCTTTGGCATACGCCTATCTTAGAATGTGATTCTAACATGTGTTTAGTGACTGTGCGCAGAGTGGTGCTAGATAGATCATATTTTATACTAAAATGCATAACAAGTTTAACCTCAAAACTATACGTATGTAATTTTTGAATACTACATACTTAATACTTATACGAGTATTTTACGTATTTCTTGGTCATTCGCAGTCCAGTATAGCAAGCTTTTACATTGGCAACAGAGAGTAGATTTCTACATTTGTGTGACGAAAAGCTACGTTCTTATGAACGATGTAAAAATCCAATTTAGCGTAAGCGTAATTCGCTATTTCGAGCATACGCGCGTGCGTGCGCGCACCAATTCTACAAACAAACAACGCGCTAATAGCTCGCGCTTCTAATAGCTTTCTCGTTTGGGCGCCCGATATATCCGGTCGGAGCGAAGTCAAACAGCGATAGAGTCTCATCTGTTTATTACTAAAATAACACAATATTTACACAACAACGACGCATGTACAAGTAGAAGGAAGAGGTGTAAGCAGGCGGATGCGGCTCCGCTGCTCTCTCGCGAGAGAGACGCCGAGGACTGGTCGTCGCGTTGCATCGCCTCCATCGGGTGGCGGTTGACTTGTAGCAGCACGACGGCGCTTCTCGTGCCCGTAGAGCAGACGTACTCGCCCGCGTCGCCCGGAGTGAGCGATGCCAGCGTGAGCGTGGACTTGACGCACCAGCGACGGCGCTCGGTCTCCAGCGCGACGCCGCGCTGTGCCACGGCCACGTCGCGGCCTTCCCTGCTCCAGCGCAGCTCCAGAGGCGGTAGCGGCAGCGAGGTGGCCGGCTGAGGCTCGTAGTGCGCTTCGCACGACAGCGACGCCGCACCCCCCTCCTCCGCCCGTACCTCCCCGCCCTCCGATGAGCCCGTCGCCCGCACCACCGCCACCGGCAAAGGGTCCTCTGCACCAATACACTTACTGTATTTTCACAGTATATTTATGAAAACCAAGCAAGTTTACCTACGTTGTGTTTTATTGACGATCTGTAAATATGTATAAAAGTTTATACCTACGTTTGACTTAAGTAGATAGATAAACCAGCTTTTGCCCGCGTCGCGCAAAATATAAGACGCCCTATGTCCTTTTCTAAAACCTTGACAACCTGTAATTGATTGAGCGGTTTTGAGAGTCCAAAAGGAACATTACGTATACAATTATAGATACACAAATCGATTTTATATTAAACATTAGTACATAGTATAAAGTAAAATCCTCCTTTTATTCTGTGTACATGTATAGTATGTATGCTAGTAAGTTGTGAATGGATATTGTTTCCAATTGTGATAGAGCAATTTCTGAGGATGGTTTATGTGTATGGTTCATGGATACGAGTATTAATCTACCCAGTTTTTGTCACGCCGCAGCAAAGCGTTTACACAAGATAATAAATATGATACGCACCGAGAACGGTGAGGTTGAAGAAGAGGCTCATCTTGGGCTCGGTGTTGACCTGGCACTCGTACTGGCCGCCGTCGGTCACCCGCAGCCGGTCGATGGTGAGCGAGTGGCAGTCGCCGCGGCCGGTGGCCGACACTCGCGCGTCCGCCGTGAACACGCCGCCCGCGTACGACATTATGTGCAGGTCGCGCGACCGCACCCACGACACCTGCCAGTGTGAACGCGCCTTTAGCACACATCACGCTTGTTGCCATAAATCAGTGTCACATTAATCCACTTCAAACTCTCAGCCTACCAATTACTAGTTTCAAAAATAATTTCGTTTATTTCTTATGGAAACGAAAACGAAACTATCTGAGACCAAATGTACTCGTTGAAAAATAAAAAAATATAACACCTGAGAAAATATATATTATAATTATTAAAACGCCCGACATCTTTATCACTGTAACGACGGCGTCGCCGACTGACACATTTTTTTATAATTTTAGACGGTCCCTTGGGAGCAGTGCTTTTTTCTGGATGAAAGGAACCACATGATTTTTGATTTTTTCATTTAACCGACTTATAAATTTTTTAGACATGAATGGAACAAACATTTACAAATAAATGCTGAATTGCAATGTTGTTTGCTCTGTTTCTGTTCAAGTGTGTATTTCCAATTTGTCCAGTTGCCGTAATTGACGGACGTGAGCTCAGAGTTATTACCTAAATTGAGTAATTAACTAAAGAACTAAGCCAAGCGTTTCAAATGATGAGGGTTTGCGTTTGCAAGGCGTTTGCATAAATTAATCCGTTTAACGTGTATTCATTGAAATAACTTTCCGAAAATACTTATAATTAGAAAGAAAGGCGCTAGTGAATTTATGTGCAAATCGCTTTATAGGCGCGAGTGACAATGTGCCCGCAAATAAACCGCAGGGTCGTAGCAACTTCCGGGATGTACTAAATCGGTCGGCACGCGCTCACTCCCACGCTGCCGCGCGGCCACGCGCTCAGTCGTTGACCGCCAACTCATTTTTCGAATCGCGAGCGATCTTTGTCAGCGGACCGTTTTAACTTTTTCCAATTCCCGGCATAGCATTGCTCGCATAGCTACGATTCCGAAATGGCGACATTCAATGACTCAGTACTGACCTGTTTATCGGCGAGCCTCCGCACTTCGCACTCGAAGGTGACAGAGGTCCCTACGGCGGCCACCAACGCGAGAGTTTGTCGCGGGGCGAAGGAAGGTCCTTCGGGCGCAGACTCCTGCGCTCCGTCCGCACACCAGCCTGCACATGAGGAATTTGAGTGTGATTTCGAGTGAATGCAACGGAAGTGGGGAGTGAATGCAGGATGCGGGTTGGGAGTACTCTTGGCTTTCGCGAATCAATGAACGCACGTGCGCCCGTTATACCACACACCGCGCATCTGTATCTATACACGATAAAATTATTGTTTAAACGCTATTAAGTATAGCATGATATGAATTTTACGACTTAAAATTGGTCTCTTATGGTATTTGAACAGAAAATACTTACTTAGTCCGAAAATTATAGCAATAAATAAATGATTTTTTGGCTCAGGTTCAGAATATCCATTTTTTCTTTATCGCACGTCCCAATTCAGCTACAGTTCTTATATAAGTAAGTATGTCGGTTATACACATTGCAAATCCTATTATTTCTGGTATCCAGAGTAGAGCCAACTTTGAAATGTTCATTTTCAACTTCCGGGTTCGATTTCTGCCGTAAGTAGATTTCCGAAGTAGCTTTCCGTTTCCGTATCTATCTGTCTTTATATCGGCCATCTGCTCCTAAACCACGCAATGGAATTTTTTTATTAATTGAAAAAAAAAAATAACATTTTGCAACCAAATCGCCGAAACTGTCCGCGTCTATCTGTTTCTTCGATAACTACTTCTAAACAACTCAGCGGATTTTGATACGGTTTTCAATAATAGAAACAAAGAGAAACTAGGAAGGTTTGTGTACATAAATGATTGCATCCCGGGCGAAACCGGGAATGGGTCGCTAGTAATATATTATATTCTTCCTTGTATGTAGGAACTGCGTTATCATTATGTATAGATTCGTCTGCTAGCGGAAAAGTATAAAACTAATAATATTCGTGTTTATATTATTTGTTGTTTATTTACGTTGAAAGTACATTGTTTTCCAATTTAAAAAATACAGATTATTCATATTAATTCTCTAAATCGAATTATATTAGGTATACAGTGCTCCAGTAAGCTTTCAAAAGCCAGGTAAGCTATCCTATCTGAGTATTCTATAGGACTTAGAATTTGTATGAAACAGTTCAGTGAACATTCGGTTACCAAGTACCAGCGTCTCGATAACTCAATAAATCATTAAACCCATTAATTGATAGTTAAGTGCCGAAATTTAAAGAGGAGTGTCACTCCACGGACGGCATGTGGCCATGTGCGACGGTGGCCATGTGCTGGTCGGCTCGGGGCGCCACTGATGACTCACTCTCTAACAATCCCAGTCATTTCCTATTTCTAAGTAATATGATTATGTCAATCATATTATTACTCTACACGTCCGACGTTTTTTAATTAATACTCGTATGTATATAGGAAACGTATTATAAGGTAACTTTCTGCTTCAGTAGCAGTGGGGCGAAGTCTTGGTGGTTACAGTTATAAAATATGAGCTGCAGATGTACGTACTGTTAAAATTACAATAAAAAGATATCCCACTTGTTCACGGTCAACCTTTGCCAACTTTCGTCTAATCCGATTAAATAACAAATATTTTCACAGAGATTCAAGACAGACAAAATACCTAACCCCATAAAATCAAACAACAAATCTCATTTCACTCGTTCGACGTTGCTCATTTTATATTATTTTCTCTTTGCGATTAATTAATCTTTTGAGGAGCCCGTTGGACGAGTGGCAAGGGTGCTAACGTCTCAGGAGCCCCGGGTTCGATTCCCGACGGGGTCAATTTTGGAAATTTTAATGTAATTTTCAAAATTGACGTCTGGATTTGAAAAGTAGTGGTAGGGCACACTGCGTTTCGCAGTCATTTGGGCAGCCCGTCTGGCGGCAGTGACCAACACCTTACAGAATACCACCGTGAAATAACAGCATTAACTATGTGCTGTTGTGTTTCGGTGAGTGAGTAAGGGATGCCAGAGCACATTACCCCATCCCTCCCTTATCCCTTATCCTTAATGCTTCTATGGTCGGCAGAGCACTTGTAGCACTTATGGCGTTGCTTGTGTTATAGGCGACGGTAGCCACCTACCATCCAGTGGACCGTCAGCCTGTCTGTCGACCTAACATAAAAAAATCTAAAGTAATATTATAAAGAGAAAAGACTTGACTTTTTGTTTGTTTTTCGATAAACTTAAAACTATTATCAGCGAGTAGGTACTTAACAAAGGCTGTATTTTTATTTTTAAACAAATTAGAGATCCTACGAAAATTACAATAATTTAATCCCAGGTATCAAAAATTTGGCGTACAAACTAATCCCAAATTGTTTAACTCAACTACAACTGGTCGGAATACTTCCTAGATTGACTTAAAAATTATTTTAGTTACCTCCTCGACCTTATATGCCTCAAGTACCTACCCAACCTTCAGTCAATTAGGAGTAGCACATTTCGGATTTAATTTTGATTTTTGATCGATTTGGGAAAGGTCATTTGAATTTCAGTCAAATTATTTAAGTAGTAAAAAAATGCCGCGGTGTGTGAAAAGCCCTACGCTTAGTCTATTATTGCCTAAACTTTTTTTGTTTAGTTTATAACTTTGTAAATTATATACTAAAACCGTCCTCCAGAACCGCTCTATCCATTGGTGAAAATAGCATGAAAATCGGTGCAGTAGTTTTTGAGTTTATCGCGAACAGACAGACGCGGCGGAGAACTTTGTTTTTTAATATGTAGTGATTAGTTTTTGCTTATAAAATTATATAGGTACCTACATTACATGCTTAAGTATGTTAAGGTGAAGTCCACGCAATGAAGTCACGGGCATAGGCCAGTAAAATAATAAAAGTAGTTGAGCAACTAAGTACTAAGTATAGACTAGCTAAGTGCACAATAAGATAAGAGAAGAAATTCCACGCGTTGTGCAGAACACATCTGGCAACGGATTCCACGAGATCCTCTCTTTGTCATTCCACACATTCTTACTCTTCGCCATTAGAGGCAAATCTTTGCTTTCTGATAATTGTGAAAAAATCCAGAAGGGCAAGCTGGCTAAGACGAAAGATTTTACTGACTCGTAAAATACACGTAAAATTTTTGTAAATTAATTATTGTCAACTTCGTGTTTATTTTTTGTATTTATTTTTCTGTAAAAGCCTTCTTCGTTTAACGGCTCGGGAAACCGCATTAAAATCTGTTGCATAGTTTAAAAAATTTAAGAGTACATGTATGTATTTGTACGGCGTAAAGCGACTTTATTTTATTTTGTAAACATTTTGTTCTAAAGTTAATTTATTATCTTTTTAAAAAACCCTAGTAGGTAAGTAGGTATTATTTTCATATGTTTTGTCCAAATTAATATAATAGTCCTGCCTTTTGTTAACAACAAATTAAATAAGCATTACGATTTAAACCTTATGCGAATGAGTAGGTATGGTAAGTGAGGTGAGGGCTAATAGGAGCTGGGCATCGACTCACCTGCGAGTGCTGGCAAAACAGCCAGCAGCAAAAGACGCGCGCTCCCAACCATACTTGTTATTTTCACTACTCACAACTCTTTTCTAAGTGTCAACTTTAACATAAAACAGTTCACTGCGTCCATTATTTCAAACTTCACTATAGCTATAGTTGTCACCTATAATAGGAGATAAGTGTTTTCATCTTCGCCGAACCCAGCACCTTGTCAAGTTGTCAGTCAATAAACGTTCGTATAAAGTTCGCAAGTCGTCACCGATGACGAGTTGCCCTATTGAGCAATCGGCTCGGCCCGCAAATAGCGCGCCCAGAATAAAGCGCAAAGGTTACCCAAACCAAACATCCTAACGATCAACCCCCGATTCTTTCTTCAGGATTTACCGTACAACTGTCCGTGTATACTCATGTATTATAATTCCACAATGTCTACCTCACGAAACACTTTTCAAGTTAGGTCACTATGAAACTGAAGGACGGTGTGATGAAATGAAGTCTATTAAACATTTCGTGAGTTGGTAAACAAGAAATAAAGCTCATTCCCTCCACGTGCGTACGCGCACAAGTTCACTACTCCACTGCTCTGCTCGAGTCGTTCGTCGTTCGATCGAATGAACGAACCCCTCTCGCTTCTTATGATGGTTTGCGCAAGTTACTCTATGCTTTGCGCCAATACTTTATTTCATTTTCTTCAAATATTTGCCAAGGTAAACGTTTGAAGTTTAAATACTTACATTCCGCGCTCTCTTGTTGTGAACTACTAACTCGACTTTAGCAGTCTAATTTAGTTGCAGTTTAGTGAATACCTAAATCTAAAATGTTTCGTTGCATAACTACCATTATTAGAATAGGCTCACTTGTTCTCTTCCTTAATGGCAACACGAGCTTTGCTCCAACAGTGGACCGTCAGCCTGTCAGTCAACAATAAATGGGGAACTTTTTAAAATAATTTTGTATTTTGAATTTTTGAAAATTATATACTAAAACCTTCATCGAGAACCACTCTATCCATTAGTGAAAACAGCATGAAAATCGGTGTAGTAGTTTTTGAATTTATCCAAGAACACGTCGCGGGCCGCACAAACATAAACCGCGTGCCGCAGCCGTGCTTTGGACAGCCTTGGCGTAGACCATCTAATTCATAGAGTTACAAACTGTTACGATCTGATTGTTGAATCTCGAAGGCTATGGAATAAGAGGAATTTGAAGTAGTATGGCGTCGCACAAGGGACTGTTTTGGGTCCAAGTGTCTTTTTGCCGATGTTAATAAAATGCCTGTAGTTATGTTATATTAGCTAGTAATCCTGGCTGTTAATCAAACGGTCGCGGGTTCGAAACCCGCTAGAGGCGAATGTTTGTGTTAGCATTTTACCTTTGTACCTGTCATGAATGTTTTGTATTTATATGTATTTACAAAAAAAAAGTAATTTATGTAGTATATCAACTGTCTGGTATCCATAATACAAGCATTAGTTGCTTACTTTCGAACTGGATGGTGATGTGTGGAATGTGTGTGTATATTAGCATTGCTTTAAGAAATAATGGTTATTTAAATAAATCATAAAATTGAAAAAAAAAAACATCAATAGTATGAGAAGGTTCCCGTTGGATTTGGTGATGAAATCCATAGAGATTTTAGGACGATGTAACATTGATGCTTTTATGTAAATTGCTTTTGTGAGCTGTGAGCGAAGCAACAGACTTTGTCGTTGGATCTAATTTGAATTAAACTCTTTCTCTAATTTATTCTTAATTTATTTACTTATTATCTATAGAATCCACAACTTTACAATTACGATAAACATACAAAATATACATTTGGACTGAAATCCAATTTTCATTGCACAAATCAATTAATTCCTTAAACAAATGTGCATTGTTTTTTAAAATTTCATTTATAAATAAATATTTTAGAATGCATGAATGCTTCCATCTATCGGCACATAAAATTAATAAGAAAGAACAATCAATTATATTACAAATGTTACGATTTTTAATTAAATGAGTTAAACTTAAAAATTAGGGCCTCTTTCACCATAGCTGTCAAGTAGGCTAACTATCATTTAAAGTTACCGTTAACCGAGTAACCGGGGATAATGGAGCTGATATACCTTTGTTTGTACGGTAAAAGTCCCAAACATTAAAAAGAAAATAATTAAAAAAAATCGCCTATCGAAGAATGCAGTGTACCGAGTGCATAATTCAATAAAACATATAATTATTTCTAAAAGCAACTAATCAACACTTTATTTGTAGTTGGTGAACGAGGCCCTTAAACTAATAAATTTTACTTTTAATTTGATCACTGCACTAAAAATTTATTCAGCGTTTGCTGCATTAGAGTATGGAGTGTGAAGTTCTGAGAATAAATCGATCGGTGCAGCGAGGGAGTTGGGAGTGATGCGAGAAGGCGGTCAGGCGGAGAGGTCGCCGTGGTCGAAGAGGTCCTGGTCGTAGAGCGTGGCGCTAACCGTGCGCCCGCCGAAGTAGCGGTTGTGCAGCGCGTGCGCGGCCGCGTCCGCCTGCGCCGCCTCCGCGAACTGCACGAAGATCTTGACGTGCGCGTCTAGCGGCTCCTCGTCGCTCTGCCGCTCGTTGTAGATCACGAGCCGCTCCACGAGCCCCCACTTGCCGCACTCCTCCTGGATCTCGTGGTGTAGCGCCTCGTCCACCTCTTCCGGCGCGACCATGTTGCGCAGCAGCACCGTACGCGATGCGCGCCGTCGCATCAGCCGCTGCATCACCAGGTGGCGCGCCGATTGCCCCGAGATGGACAGCGACTCCTGCTGTTGCAGCGTGTCTGGCGAGCTGTCCAGTAATTTGCGCTGCAGCGCCGCCTGCTCTGAGCCCGGCCCCGCGCCGTCTCGATGAGCCATCGCCTGCGCAACCGGCGGCGGCGGGATCACCACGCCAGGCGGCGGGATGGCAGCCGCCGTGGGCAGCGCGGCGGGCAGCGTTGCGGGAAGCGCTGGCATGGCGGGCAGCGCAGGTAGCACCGCGGGCAGCACGGCGGGCAGCGCGGTGGGCAGCGCGGCGGCCAGTGTGGGCAGCGCGGCGGCGGACACGCCGAGCGCGTTCAGCTTGGTGAGGCCCAGTGCAACGGCGTTGCTGGCGACGGCGTCCATCGCCTGGATTTTGGCGGTTGCGGCGGCGGCGGCGACGGCGGCGGCGGTGGGCATAGCGTGCGGCGCGGGCGGCGCGGCCAGCGCGTTGGGCGGCGTGATGGCGCGGCCGACGCGCAGGTACTGCCCGCCGAGGTCGAACAGGTTCATGGACGCGATGGCCTCGAGTGCGGCACCCAGCGACGCGTACTCGATGAACCCGTAGCCCTTGTGCTTGTGCGCGGACGCGCCGTACGCCAGCTTGCAGAAGGTGATGGGCCCGAACGCCTCGAACACGTTCTTGATGTCGTCCTCGGTGAGCTCCGGGTGCACGGAGGCGACATAGATGCGGTTGTAGCGCTTCGCCTCCTCCTGGATCTCGTCGATGACGGCCTGCGCCTGCGGCATGTTGGAGGGCCGCCCGACTACCTTGATATTGCGGCCGCCCAGCATCACGCCGTTCATCTGCTCCAACGACAGCTGCGCCGCCTCCGGGATCTCGTACTCCACGAACGCGAAGCCCTTGTGCTTCTGCGTCACCGGGTCCCACGACATGTTGATCGACTTGATCGGCCCGAACGGCACGAACGCCTGCCTAATAGTGTCCTCCTTCAGCTCGAACGAGATCGAGCCCACATACACCCTGCAACAGTGTAGTGTTTTAGTATAGTACTTACTGACCGCTCTCTGCATCGCCTCAACGCACTCTTAGCGCTCAGATCTTTTCAGCTAGCCGAGCATCAGGGGCTCGACCGGCGCCCGAGGGGCGGGAGCCTCAACTATCGCCTCTCATCATCGCGGGAGGAGTGGTATGGGGAGCGAGAGAATAATGTAGGGTAAGACTGCTCACCTGCACATGAGCGCGAGCGCCTGCTGGCGCTGCACCTGCGTGCGCTGCGAGGCCATCTGCTGCTGCTGGTGCGCCAGCGTCTGCTTCATGAGCACCATCTTGATGCTCTGCTCCATGGCGTACTTCTTAGCGCGAGCCACGGCGTCCGCCTGCTCCGAGGACAGCCGCGGCAGCGACCCTCCCAGGATCGCCGGCAGCGTCGAGCACTTTGCACCGGGACCTGCCATCGAACAATATAATTTTATGAAATGAGCGCCATCTACCTGAATCAGCACGAACTGCATCAATTGTTTGTGAAGATGTTAACAGATGGCATAGTCTTTTTTTCTTGTGAAGTTTATTTTTCATTTCTGACGTGCAGTCCTATGATTGAGTTTTTTTTTTCCATAATGAAACGTTTTTAATAAATCGTTTTACAAAAGAATGAATAGTTTGTAAAACAAAAGAAGTGTTAAGAAACGCTGATACATGGTAATGAGTAATGAGGAAATGAAACACTCACCGGTGAAGACGTCTCCCGCCTGCTGCAGGTCGTAGATGGGCGCGGCGAGGAACTGACCTGCAACACAACACAACGTCACTCTCCGAGCCATCGGCTCACGCACATCCCTCTCGCACGCACACACTAATATCCCTTTCACACTAATATCCTCAACCCTATACATTCTATTACTACTCAGGGAAATGTTAACAAACAATTTATTAAAACCTGTATAATTGGCAAAAAATACTTTCAATTGCAAAATCGAAAAGATTTCAATGATTCCAAAGAGTAGAATGTCATGTTTGACTGTCCATTTATTAACTACAATTAGACCTATCTTTGAAATTAAGGATGTAGTTAAGTAATTGCAATGTCATTTATTTATGCGTGTTTCATGCTTTGGCCGAACAGTAGTTTGATAGTCCAAACGGCGACCGCTGAATAACATAGGTATCTGGTATAAAGAGCAATATATATGTACTTTATATTTTCTGGATAATAGTTAATTATCTGACGATTTATAACTGTTTTTATTAAATTTACTTTAATAAAAAATAATTATTTTATTTGATAGCTTAGTGTACTTGTGGTGGCAGTGTTACAGAGATAGAGAAGATTCACAAAGTTGAGACCAACTTGTCAGATTCACACTTTTCACAACCACAACCACTCTATTGGGAGTGTACCACTCGAGAGAAAAAGATCAATAGAGAGAAGCATTGAAAAGTCAGAAAGTTTATAGCCAGAAATATAATAGAAAAAGAAATGTATAGTTTTGGTGAAGTTACAAATGGCCAGAATTGAACCGATGTCCAGAAGTGGTACATTTTCAACGGTCACCGCTTTGACTTGAAGTTTCCGAGGAGTGGAGGCGTCTCCGCCACCGAAACGGACACACACACAAAAGCCATCCTCTCTTAGAAACGCACAGGGACGGAGAATTAATGAAGTAGGTACATTGTGAGCGGCGCCGGGCAGCCCTCCGCGCAGCCGTCGCCGAGACACACTGGCAACTCGGTACTTAGCAAAAACCTAACTTATATCTAGCCTGAAACAGAAAGCAGAAACACGGATCACTGAGGACGGTTTCGAAACGAGTCGGTGCGGGTGAGGAGACGGACGCGGGCTGGCGCCGGAGACTCGCGCGCTCGCCGGCTGCGGCTCGGCCTCTGCAACAGCGAGCACACGCCATCGGCGGTGAGACGGCTGCGGCTGACTCATCCTGGCCACGGGGGCACTGGGGGCACTCACCTGACGGCGGCGGCGGCGGGGCCATCGGCGGCATCGGCGGCATTGGCTGCGGCATGCACGCCAGGTGCGGCATGCACTGGCCCTCCACGCCCTGCAACTGTCCAAATGCACACGCTAGACCGATGTACATGTCTTCCATGGATTGGAATGGAACACGACAATCAACTTACCAATTCCATATTGATATTGTAACTTAAAACTGCACTCAAACAAACAAACTCAAATTATTATTTATTTGCTACTAAGTCTTTCAAGATTTGACAATTATATAAACACGATCAATTATAAAAACGACACAATATATCATTTAATTGGTACATAAATTAAGTCACTTTTACTTCGTATTCGTAATGTTAGTATTTAGCAAGGTGTTAATTAATTTTTAGATACGAGTAGAATAGAAAATGGACACCACAATTTCATCAGTCAGTCAGTCAGTTAGTTAATCATTTCATCACTCTCACGGCTCACGGACTTGATTAAATGCCATAGAACAGAATATTAATTTTCTCCAAACCAAACGTGAGAACACAGACTATAACAAAGGTATAGTCACGAACTACGTTAGTATCTAGTATCTACTGTTTAATTTGCGGTCACGGACTATAAGAAAGGTATGATTGCTTGAAAAAAATGTGATTTTCGGAAATTAACTGTATTAATATTTTATTTTCTACTGGTATCCCCTAAGAGACTTGACCACTGAACTGTAATATATATCACTGGACAGGCTGCTGTCAAATTATTTTTATGCCTATTTGAAAAACGCCATTTTGTTTTGGCGCTATAGGCTATGGAGCGAAACTACATGGAACTAAAATTAGTCACGCTGTGAGCCATAGTCTCTGTGCGCTGCATAGTGACAGCGCCACGCCACTTAATATTGTCTGTGGTGAGACGCGTTTCATTATAAAAATGGCTTGCCTTGTAATCGTAAAGTTTGTATTGTTTCTTGTAAATTAGCATGTATCTAAACGTAATAAATGAATAGAAGAAACAACAAATTATTTTTAAACCACCCCAAACAACATTATACACATGCAATAATTAAAATTTATTTCCATGGAACATTTTCAGAATACACAATTCAAAACTCAAGCGCGGACACAAATAAACTTAAACACTCCCTAAAGTTTGTTTTTTAATCTCAGACAACAATGACATTACATGTGACATGCATTACATACATTACATGGTATCATTATATGCAAACTTGCAGTAACAGTTCACATATACATTATACATTAAAAAAATATATTATAGTCTACAACAAGGCTGTCCAAAGCACGGCCCGCAGCCGCATGCGGCCCGCGGTTTATGTTTGTGCGGCCCGCGACGTGTTTTTTATCTACCTATCACAAATACTAAAATATTTAAAAAAAAATATTTCGCTTTTGTGAAAATAAATGAAATAAATGAAAATGTTTTCTATTATGAATTTTATAAAATCTAAATAGGTATATATAGGTCTTCATTGACACATAAGTCACTCAACCATGCACTGCGTCTAGTAATAACTTATATTAATGTTGATATAGATAGAGTTATCACTACATAATTATAAAACAAAGTCCTCCGCCGCGTCTGTCTGTCTGTTCGTGATAAACTCAATGGTTAGACTGGTTCTCGAGGAAGGTTTTTAGTATAATTTTCAAATTATAGCAGCAGCTAGTACAAGATAAATTATTGAAGAAATAATTACATTAAATATAACAATGGTATTCGTGTATAATTTTTTTTTTCTTAAAAAATTTTAAAGTAGTTTTTAAGTAGTATCTGCGGCCCTCCAATCCATTTAGTATTTCGAATTGGCCCGGGGTCGTATCCTGTTTGGACAGCCCTGGTCTACAAGGTTAAACATATTAAAATTTATAGGAACAAAAAAATAGAAAAAATAATAACAATTAACATACATAATTATACATTATAGATACATAATAAAATTACCATTAATATACCTAAATATTTTCATATTGTCATTTTTATGCACTGCTCGTGAAACTAAAAAGTTATATTTTCAGTACGCCGCAACCGTATACACGTATCGAAAGACAAAAACGAAACGGACATTGCGACGGCGCCCTCCGTGCCTCGTTGACGATGTTCGTGTTTTGTGCAAGTGCGGCTTTTTACGCGCACAGCGCAAAGGAATTTTTTGCACCTTTCGAATACACTGGTATCGCTTATTCGATGTTTGCGTCTTTGTTACTTTAAAAACAATAGAGCGCGAACAAGGCCCAACATCGTTGGGTTTCGAGATTGCGCACTTGTGTGTGCATTTAATCCGATTGAATGAATTAGTAAGGTCTTCGGACACCGACACACGCGGTGGCTTCACGGCCGTCGACGTCGTTGGGAAGTTGACCGAACTTGATCATTTAGACGAAGTAAAATTCGTAACAAGGTTTCGGTGGGAGAACCTACAAAAGTATCGTTAACGTGATTGTGATAGAGAGAGACGTTAATAAATATTAGAACTGAGATTGGTATAAGTCTGCACCACCATCTTCTGGTCTTATTAAAAGTTAAATACTTTTAATGAGAGAGTTCAATAGAAGGAAACCACTAAATGCTAATCTGGCCTAAGTCAACCTCACCTGCCGCCAGCGTTATCCAGCGGCGGCGTCTTAGGACATCGTGGTGCTCCCTGCTATTAAACCAACGAGGCTCTGGCGCTTATCTGAATGCGGTTAAAACATTAACATGATTATTTAATATCTGGGAGCTGAACAATTTTCACAAATAGATGAGAGTATGTGAATAAATTGTAAAACGTGTCCTTTAGTCATGGGCCGAGATCAAAAGAGCTCTATCACATTAGTTCCAGTGTTTTTAGTTCCCAGTACTTAAAAGTTGCAAAAAGGGGCTCGCATATTTTAACTTGAAATCAAAACGTGAACTGACCCTGTGTCGTTTGTTAACACAACCTAAATAACATGGTCATAAGAAATGTCGATCAGGAATAGTTGACCTCAATCAAGATCAGCTGCTTCCTGTAAAAAATACAAAAGAGCTCGCGTATGCCTGTCAACCTTTTTTTTTATTCAGGCGAATTATTGTATCTATGTCAAAGGTCAAAAGAAGCTACCGTCATACGACACTATTTTCCAGTACTTAAAAAAGTTCTGATTTTAAATTGCAATGATTATTATTCATCTCGTAAAACTACGCGAGCCCCTTTTTGTGATTAAATACAAAAAGGAGGCAAAACGTGAAAACAGCTTATATCGTTTGTAAACACAATTAATACATGTTCATAAGAAAATTAGACCAGGAGTAGTTGATCCCAATCAGGATCTGCTTCCTACAAAACTGGAAGTCAAAACCTGAACTAACCTTATGTCGTTGTCTAAGGGCAAAAATGAGTAAGTTGCCATTTAACTAGTCTCTTCTAACAACCTCATAAATAATAACAGGTGTTGAAATACAAGGGAAGAGGCGTTGACATCTTTACACATCTATCCGAAACGAACAAGAGCTACGTTCACAACATTTTAAACACAATATAATTTTTTTATAGTACCTATATTTTTAATATATCTATACAGAAATTATAGAGGAAAGATTTGTTTGTTTGTTTGTTTGGATGAATAGCCTCCGAAAGCCATATTATAAGCGATTACCTAATAAGATAAGCTATATTTTATAATATATATCGGAGAAACATTGTTTCCCTCGACATTGTCATTAGTGGTTGCAGTCTTAGTGGGCGCCATTGTGGTTAAATGCAAGCACAAAATACAATAAATCACTGATTTATACGATTTTAATTAAGAAATAAACAATAATTTGTCACTTTTACAATATTTAGACTGAGCAGCGAGTTCAAAGCGCCTAATTACTTAAAACAAACTAAAAACACTGAACGATCCAACTCTCTTTTCGATCTTTTCTCACTTTATTCATTTTCCAAAAGAAAATCAACTACCGCATAGCCTCCAATATGGCGCCGCGACCCCGCTCCAAGCATGTGCTTTGCTCTGATTGGTTGCATTACATAAACAATATTCCTTACTTTTATTAGATTAGTAAGGTTTTTAAACATAAGAAAGAACAACTGAATAAATGAAATAAAATAAAATTAAGATTTTTAAAAATAAATCACAAAGTAAACAATTAATATTTTGCGTTACGCATACAAATAACAATCAACTACTCATAGCTTCCTCCGACATATATATAAAGATACGCGGAAGGAATCGCGTGCAATAGCTAGTATCATTTATACAGATTCGTTTGTTCAATATGTACGCGACCATTGTACCTACTAACGGAACGGTCGTAATATTAAATCTATGATTGTACTTAAAGATCTTTGATTGTACTCGATGGCAACAACATGATTTCGTCGGCAAGGACAACGACCAGTGGCATAGACTCGACGACGACATAATAAAATTTGATCAGCGGGCAGGCTCGATTGCTGCCACGAAGATCACTTGTTATGTTTATTCAGTTCTAGCTGGTGCCTGCGACTTCGCCCGCGTTGAAAATTATATACTAAAACCTTCCTCTTGAAACACTATTATTTATTATTATTATTAATCAATCTATTAAAAAAACCGCATCAAAATCCGTTGCGTACTTAAAGATCCGAGAATACATAGGGACAGACAGACAGCGGGAAGCGACTGTTTTATACTATGTGGTGATGGTGTAAAAGCATTTTTATCGATAGCGTGTTTTTTTTTTTTTTTTTGAACTCACTTGAAAGCTGTTTAGTTTCAGAAGTGAATATTATGTTACTTAGGATTGTCCAAATGTTTAAAAAGTCGGAAGCGGCAGTCAGTACCCTCATCTAGAGCCATTCCTCAACTGCGACTGGTGGACTAAGAACGAGGTGTATTCGAATAATGATTGCAGTTAGGCTAAGGCGCGCTGTTTGATTGGAGCAAAGAGCGTCTCCGTCTTAAAATATCCGACCAAGAGGATCTAGACAAAATCTGTAGGCGCTTACAGAAACAAAATTCTAGGCACGGAAAATGTTTGTTCTTATTTTAAACGACCGCTCATTTTAAAACCTATTTATCTAAAAATGCTAAATGAACTTAACACGCAACATAAAGCAAAGTAAAACAAGGCCAGCCAAAGAACGCGTAATTTTTTTTTCCTAACCGAGATATAACTGATTTTTAAGAGGCTTTTATTGGTAGCTAAAATACCTACTTTTCATGACATGAATATCAAGAAACTTCTATACATCATTAATTATGATATTTTTATTTGAAAATAATAATGTTAATAAGAAGTCACTTGTAAGACTCCACATCATAAGTGAAAACTTCATAGCGTCATTGTAAACATTATATTTGGGTTGTTTAGAAATATGTTTTTAGGAAGATTTTTATAATTTACGCGCCGTCTAACGTGTATTCTCAGTAGTCGTCTTTGATGATGTTCGCTTTTTAAAAAGGGCTGAGTTGTCGAATTTTAGTGTTTTGGAATCCGAATCAGGATACAAAAATGGGATGCGTTTCGGAGAAATATGTTAACTACATTTCTAATAATGAAACAAAACTATCTGTTCACGATCGAAAGTGCGTCGTGTGTTTCGGGGCTGAGTAGTCGTCTGTGATGTTCGTGTTTTAAAAATGTATCGTGTGCGCTCTGCGCGGCGCGGCAGCGACGATGACTACATGCTTCGTGCGTCTTTTGTTTCGTTCGGGGCTGAGTAGTCGTCTTTGATGTTCGTGTTTTAAAAATGTATCGTGTGCGCTCTGCGCGGAGCGGCAACGACGACAACTACACGCTTCATGCGTCTTTTGTTTCGTTCGGGGCTGAGTAGTCGTCTTTGATGTTCGTGTTATAAAAATGTATCGTGTGCGCTCTGCGCGGAGCGGCAACGACGACAACTACACGCTTCATGCGTCTTTTGTTTCGTTCGGGGCTGAGTAGTCGTCTTTGATGTTCGTGTTTTAAAAATGTATCATGTGCGCTCTGCGCGTCGCGGTAGTGACGACGACTACACGCTTCGTGCGTCGTTTGTCTTCTTAGTCTCAGTCTAAGGGCAGGCTCGATTGCGAAGACACGCCGCCACCGTCCCTCACTTGTTACGTTTATTCAGTATTATGAGTGTCCGTATTATGATGGTTGTTAGGTTAAGGCGCGCTATTTGATTTGACCAATGAGCGCGAGAAGCGACGCCTCCATCCTAAAAGATCCGACCATATCTATTTCGTGTAAAGTTATTTGAACTCTTGAATAACTAATCAATGTTTATATTCAAAGCATTTTGGAGTTTTTGTACACTAGAGTGACCTATTCACCCTCAAAGTTGCATCAAAACTTGTGTTAAAATATTGATTTTTCAAGGATCATATCTTTTAAATTAATGCTTTTTTTTTTTTAAGTTCGTATAAAAACGACACGTTAACGACAAGATAAATCAGTAATGCTTACTTTTGTAAATTAAACATAAAACAGCTGAGTAATAATCATTCTACGTTTGTATGGAGGAAAGCTGACATATCAAGTTAATGCACCGCACTTAGT
This sequence comes from Synanthedon formicaeformis, assembly GCA_945859745.1. Lineage (NCBI taxonomy): Eukaryota > Metazoa > Arthropoda > Insecta > Lepidoptera > Sesiidae > Synanthedon > Synanthedon formicaeformis. The sequence continues at coordinate 78,148 of OX243968.1, read as the reverse complement.
GATCATTTTAATAAGTATAATTTCAACCATTGTAATGCTTCGTTACAACTTCTAATACATAATTATTTATGATTTTTTTTTTTTTTTTTATTTGAAAATAAAAATTAAAGACTTACTTGTAAGACTAAACTGCACGACACAAGTGAAAACTTCACAGCGTCATTAATTTGTAAACATTATTTTTGAGTTGTTTATAATGTTTTAGGAAGATTTTTATCAATTACGCGCCGTCCAACATGGTTAGTGATGTTCGGGTTAGGTTAGGTTAGGTTAGGTTAGGTTAGGTTAGGTTAGGTTAGGTTAGGTTAGGTTAGGTTAGGTTAGGTTAGGTTAGGTTAGGTTAGGTTAGGTTAGGTTAGGTTAGGTTAGGTTAGGTTAGGTTAGGTTAGGTTAGGTTAGGTTAGGTTAGGTTAGGTTAGGTTAGGTTAGGTTAGGTTAGGTTAGGTTAGGTTAGGTTAGGTTAGGTTAGGTTAGGTTAGGTTAGGTTAGGTTAGGTTAGGTTAGGTTAGGTTAGGTTAGGTTAGGTTAGGTTAGGTTAGGTTGGGTGTCCGATTTTACTCGAAATTCACAAATTTTGAAGTAGAATATCTCCGGTGCTAATCAGCGCTTTGTGGTGTAACGCATCTTGTTAGAAGCCTTTTTCAAGGCTCTTTCAGATCGCCGAAGCCGCTTTTCGTTATTGTTGTTGTTTTTAAAGATATTGTTGTTTTTGTTGTTTTTTACCAAGATTGAAAAAGGTTAAAAACGGCGATAACTTCCGTTCCCGTGAACGGATTTTATCGCCGTTTAAGGACGAAAGAAGCTCCTTCGGGGTCGCTTTCGTCCTGCCTAATTCTTTTTTGGATATCTTTTGTTGTTTAGTTGTTATAGCTGTTTTTGTTGTTAGTTTTTTAAGGTTTTTGTTGATTTTTGTTTTTATCTTCGTTATTGTTGGGCCCACCTCATTGCGGGCTGACTCGGAAGACGCGCCTTCGGGAGCTCTTTCAGTCAGTCCAAATTTGGTGTGCCTAACCTTTCTGGTTAAGTTTTTATTAAGGTTTTTATTTTCTCATTTCGAGGAAAAACTAATCTTACTATTGTTGATTTGGTGCCTTAGGGCTTTTTGTCCCCCCTCTTGTAGGGGTGGACGTTTCCTACCCCTTGGAGGCCGGCAGGGCCATATCGGCTATGTCGGACTCCACAGGGACCCATCGGTCCAACCCGCAAGTTGAAGAGGAGTCACTGTTTCTTACTCCGGTGATCACGCGGTCGCAGTCGCGTAAGCGCACAGCAATAAGGGCGGAGAGTGCCGCTGGGTCCTCCCGGCACTCCTCAGTGACGAGCGGAGGGAGTAAATTTTACTCATCCCGTCACTCCGATGAGTCGGAGTCTTCTGAGGGACCTTCGGTCCCCCCCAAGATTCCGAAGGGGAAAAAGAGCCGAGCTAAGACCCTCGGGCATGACGTTGGCTTGTCACAGGCTCGCCGAGAGCTTCGTGACATGGAGTCCGACTCCTCGGGGGATGAGTTTCAGTCAATGAAGTCGTCATCCCCGGCGAGCTCTGTCACAAATTTGACAACTGAAGCTGAGGCATTGGCCTCAATGATCCTTGAGGTTGTCCGGAAATCGGGCAACCTTAAGGGCACGTCTGTACGTGATATTAAGAAGGGCACTACCGGACTGTTGGACATTCTTAAGAAGGTAGTAAATAAGAAGACCTCCGAGGAGCTCCGCCAAACACGAGCGGAAAACAAGCGCCTTAAAGGACAGCTGGCCGCACTTGAATCAGAAGTGGCGGCCATCAAGAGGGATTTCTCAGTTAGGCTCCGGCCCCAACCCGAGGCCCTGGCTACTTTGGAACTGCAAAGGGAGACGCCCTTGACAGCGGCTGAGTCACAGTCGCTGTCGCGGGCAGAATTTTTGGAGGCTATGGCCTCACTCCAAGGCGAAATATTAAGCCATGTGGGCGGCCTTGTGAGTGCTCGCCTGGATGGCCTGGAGGTGGACGGGAGGTTGCTCCCATCCCAGCAGACCCGGCCGTCAATCATGCCGGACCGCCGAGCTGCGGCACGTGCTGCCGCCTCGCAACCGGAATTGGTGACGACCCTTGCCCCTCCGGCCATCCTGCCTAAAAAGGCAAGACCCGTCAAGGCGGCTAAGGCCCCTAAGGCTACTAAGGCTCCTGAGCCTCTGGCTGGGCCGTCGACTGCACCAGATGCGATCGGCGGTGCTGGTGGATCATGGTCGGAGGTGGTGCGGCGCAAGAAGCGCGCTCCCGCCACCCCGGCAAAACCTGCGGCAAAAGCCCATGGAGAGCCAAAGCTCCCCAAGGAGCCAAGGAAGCTGGCCGTGGTGGTTGCCCTTAAACCGGAAGCGGTTAAAAAGGGCGCCACCTACAGCGCGGCTATTGCCAAGACAAAGGCGACAGTGTCCCTGGACGCCCTAGGAATTGGTCCCGCGCAATTCCGAACGGGCGTCACGGGGGCACGTATATTGGAGCTCCCTAAAGGGACAACACCCGCTCAGGCGGACAGACTGGCGGCTCAAATGAGTGAGGCACTGGGCGACGAGGCGAAAGTCTCGCGCCCAGTAAAGACGGCCGACATCCGGGTCAACGGCCTCGATGACTCGGTGTCGGCTGAAGATCTCAGGACTGCCCTGGCCCTGAGTGCGAAGTGCCCCCCTGAACACATCAGGGTGGGGAAGATCCACTCCGGGATCAGGGGAGTAGGCTCGGCTTTCGCCTCGTGCCCTATTGACGCCGTCAGGAAGCTGGTCACCGGGGGCCGTCTAACAGTCGGATGGAGTTCTGCCTCTATCCAACTGATCGAGCAGCGCCCTATGCGCTGCTTCAGGTGCATGGGGCTCGGCCACCCGGTGGTCAGATGCCCGTCCAAAAAGGACCGCAGCGGACTGTGCTTCCGATGCGGACTGGAAGGGCATTCCGCCGTTGAGTGTGAGGCGGCGTATCGCTGCGCCGTGTGTGCTGACGCTGGCCTACCTTCTGGGCACCGCATGGGGGGGATGAGCTGCTCTCCCCCTGCCACCAAGGGTCGCCTCATGGTGACCAAACCTGTAGACAGTGCGAGGGCAACCCCCGCCGCAGTGGAGGAGACCATGGACACCTCTAATGCCCAGTAAGCCCGCCACTAGGTTCCTTCAGGCGAACATAAACCACTCCGCCGGGGCACAGGATTTACTGTGCCAGTCCATGGCGGGGTGGGACATTCACCTGGCGGTAGTGGCGGAGCCTTACATGGTCCCTCAAAGTCCCAACTGGTTGGGGGACCTGGACGACTCCGCTGCGGTGGTGGTGAGAGCTGGTGGCGCGGTGCCCCCCCTTTCCTTGAGGGAGAGAGGTTCGGGTTTCGTGGCAGCAAACTGGGGGAGAATGGTGGTCGTGTCGACCTACTTCTCCCCTAACCGCAGCCGGGCGGACTTCGAGTTCTTCCTGGCTGCGGTGGAGGGGGTGGTGAGGCGTGCGGCCCCACTCCCAGTCTTGGTGGCGGGGGACCTTAACGCCAAATCCACGGCGTGGGGGTCCCCCAGTACGGACGTGAGGGGGAGGATTCTGGAGACCTGGGCGCTCAGCCTGGGGCTCCAGGTACTCAATCGGGGTACCTCCCCCACGTGCGCACGGTGGCAAGGTACGTCCATAGTGGACGTATCATTTGCCACTGCCGCTCTTGCTGCCCGAACCCGAAGCTGGTGGGTCGAGGAGAAGGTGGAGACCATGTCGGACCATCTCTATGTCCGATATGAGATCTCCACGCTGGCCCCCAGCGCGTCACAGCGCCGGGATCCTACGGCGGGTACCGCCTTCCCCAGGTGGGCACTCGCCAAGCTCCGTCCGGATGTGGCGGAGGAGGCTGCGATGGTGAGGGAGTGGTCGTCTCCACCCCCTCACCTCGCAGGGGATCCCGACGGCATGGCTGAGCACTTTGCAGACGACCTGCGGGAAGTTTGCAATGCCTCCATGCCGCTGTGGCGCCCTCCCCCTCGCTGGAGGAGGGTGTATTGGTGGTCACAGGAGATCGCCTCCCTGCGCTCCACCTGCCTGGCTGCCAGGCGCGCCCTCCTCCGATGCCGGAGGAGACGCTCCAGGAGGACGCCTGACGAAGAGGTCCTCCTTCGTCAGGCTTACAGGGACGCTCACAACGCCCTGCAGAAAGGCATCTGCAGGGCCAAAGAAGAAGCCCATGAGCGGTTCCTGGCCCTCCTGGACGCCGACCCGTGGGGCCGTCCGTACAGGGCTGTGAGGGGGAAGTTCGCTTCGAGCTTACCCTCCACAGCCGACCTAGATCCGGCGCTGCTCGATAGGGTCGTGGGATCTCTCTTCCCGACCCCCGGCCCATTCGAGCCCCCCCGTATGGAACCTCCGGAAAATCAGCCGGAGGCCCTACTGCAGGGCCCTCCCGTCTCCGACGCAGAGTTCGAGGCGGTGAGGGAGCGCATCGGGAGGAAGAGGACGGCCCCGGGGCCGGATGGAGTCCCGGCTAAGGCCCTAGCGATTGCGCTGGGGCCGTTGGAGGCAAGGTTCCGGGCGGTACTGGATGCATGTATCGCCCGGGGCAAGTTCCCGGCGAGGTGGAAGGTGGGGCGTCTTTGCCTTCTCCGCAAGGAGGGCCGCCCTGCCGACTCGCCGGCGGGGTACCGGCCGGTGGTCTTGCTCGACGACTCCGGCAAAGCCATGGAGAGGGTCTTGGCTCGTCGGATCGTCGAGCACCTGGAGACCGAGGGGCCGAACTTGCATGATCGCCAGTTCGGCTTCCGAACCGGTCGGTCCACAATGGATGCGGTGGGCCTCCTCAAGTCTTGGACGGAGGAGGCCTTCGCCAGAGGGGAGGTTGTTGTTGCGGTGTCACTCGACATCCGCAACGCCTTCAACAGCCTCCCTCACGAATGCATCAGGGCGGCACTCCGGTTCCATCGAGTGCCGCCTTACCTCTGCGCTCTCGTTGACGACTACCTCGATGGGCGGGTAGTTCTCTACGAGGGCGCGGACGGGACGATTCTGGCTCGTCCAATGGCGGTTGGCGTACCCCAGGGGGCCGTCCTAGGCCCCCTACTTTGGAATCTGGGGTACAACTGGGTTCTGCGAGGCAATCTCCTTCCCAAAATGGAGATTGCCTGCTTTGCCGACGACACTTTAGTCGCGGCAAGAGCGCAGACGTGGGAACAGGCAACTTGGTTAGCGTCGGTCGGCTCCTCGTTGGTCGTCCGGCGCATCCGACTGCTTGGGTTGGAGGTGGCCCTAGACAAGACTAGGGCCATGGGTTTCCACCCCCCACGCCGCAGGATCCAGTCGGGGCTCCGCGTCCGAGTGGACGGGGTCCGGATTCCGGTCGAGAGACACTTCAAGTACCTCGGCCTGACCCTGGACCCCCGCTGGAGTTTTGAGGAGCACTTTAAGCTCCTCACTCCACGGCTGACCGCAGCTGCAGCCGCACTCGGACGGCTCCTCCCTAACCAGGGAGGACCAAGTTCGGCGTGCCGTCGGCTTTACCACGGGGTGGTAAGGTCGATGGCACTCTACGGAGCCCCGCTCTGGGCGGAGTGTCTCACTCCCCTCTCCCGGGCCCTCTTGCGTAGGCCGCAAAGGGCCATGGCGATCCGGGCCGTGCGGGCTTATCGCACGGTCAGCCACGGGGCTGCCTGTGTTTTAGCAGGCACTACCCCGTGGCATGTCGATGCCCTGGTTCTGGCCCAGGTGCATCGACATCGGGTCGCCGCTAGGGCCCTGGGAGGAAGACCCGCTGCCGAGGACGTGCAGCGGGTCAGGGCTGAGGCGCAGGAGAGAGCCCTGCTTGACTGGAGTGAGGCTCTCCGCGAGCCAACCGCCGGTCACCGGACGATTTCTGCAATTCGTCCGGTGCTAGAGGAGTGGGTGAGGCGCCGTAAAGGTGGCCTCACCTTCCATATGGTGCAGATAATGACCGGGCATGGGTGCTTCGGTCATTATCTGCACCTTATCAAACGAGAGGAGTCGCCGCAGTGCCACCACTGCGGCGACCCAGACGACACGGCCGAGCATACCCTCCAGGTTTGCTCGGCCTGGATTCCCCAGCGCCGCGAGCTAAGCGCGGCGCTGGGTGGTGGTGAAGTCACACTGCCAAGAATGGTCGAGGCCATGATTGGCAGTGCGACCATTTGGAAAGCGGCTGTCGCCTTCTGCGATTTTGTAATGTCGCAGAAGGAGGCAGCCGAGAGGGAGCGAGAGGAAGAGGCAGGTCTCGCTTCCCTCAGACGTAGACGACAGGGCAGGAGAAGGCGGGCATACCAAGCCCGTCTTCAAATGCCCTAGGGGACCTGCGCACACAGCTGGCCAGCTGTGTGCGCCTGCAAAGGTCCCCCGTCTGGGGATTGCTCCGGTGTCTCCGGGCAATCCTCCTTCGGCGTTAGCTTAGCCGACACCGGCTAGGCTGCCCAGGGGTGGATCGGAGTTGTTGCCACGGCAGAGCCCGGTCCACCCCGCACAAAGGGCAAGGAGGCACCGGGGAGTTTTAGTGGGTAGTGGCCGGGACCGCTATGATTAGCATAGCGGGTTGCGCCGGCCGACCCCCACATACCCCTACCGTCTAGCCAGCGGTAGGGAATCTGTAAATGGATTTCTCCTCGTCAAAAAAAAAAAAAAAAAAAAAAAAAAAAGGTTAGGTTAGGTTAGGTTAGGTTAGGTTAGGTTAGGTTAGGTTAGGTTAGGTTAGGTTAGGTTAGGTTAGGTTAGGTTAGGTTAGGTTAGGTTAGGTTAGGTTAGGTTAGGTTAGGTTAGGTTAGGTTAGGTTAGGTTAGGTTAGGTTAGGTTAGGTTAGGTTTTTTTTTTTTTTTTTTTTTTTTTTTTTTTTTTTTTTTTTTTTTTATTAGCTAACCCCTCCGACGCAAGGTCGTAGCCTATATTAACTTTACTCTTTCATACCAGTTCTCGCTTGTATTCTTCTCGCACTTTCATTCTTCATACCGGTTCTTTCTAACATTCATCTCTCATTCACACTATAGCGGGTGGGATGCCCGCCTATTTGCTAATCTGCTAACTATCCTTTTATCTATTTTTTTTTCTTTATTATTAACATTTAGGGTTTGTAGTCAAATAATCGTACACAAGGCTCATATTATACACATAAAACATTAAAACGTTAAACACTGACAATAATAATAATAAATAATTGCAACATATCAAATAAAATATAAAAGGTTAAAACATTAATACATTGATAAAAATTTTTTAAAAATAATTAAAACGTTATAAATTTAAAAGAATTATAGAAATTAAAACATTAAAATACATTGATAAAATTTTAAAATAATTTAAAACATTATAGAAATTATAAAAATTAAAACATTAAATACATTGGTAAAATTTAAAATATTTTGACATTATAGAAAATAAAAAATTATTAAACAATTAAAACATTTGGTAATTAAAACTGGTTAAATATTTGTGTATAATATATTAAGTATTTACATTTCAATTTGAAGACTACTATCTTATGTTTTATTCCTACTAATCACCCTAGTTGCTACTTTTTTGCAGTATTCTATGAATTTCTCCTTCTGGCTGCTTGCGATCATGACGCTAAGGTTGGCTGGGCACACTTGCATATCCATCTCGTACTCCAGCTCCATCCTTTCCTTGGCGAAGACCGGGCACTCCAGCAGAACATGCGGGACATCCTCAGGTTAGGTTAGGTTAGGTTAGGTTAGGTTAGGTTAGGTTAGGTTAGGTTAGGTTAGGTTAGGTTAGGTTAGGTTAGGTTAGGTTTTTTTTTTTTTTTTTTTTTTTTTTTTTTTTTTTTTTTTTTAATATGCTAACCCCTCCGACGCAAGGTCGTAGCCTATTTTAACTTGACTCTTTCATACCAGTTCTCGCTTGTATTCTTCTCGCACTTTCATTCTACATACTTTTTCTTTCTAGCATACATCACTCATTCACACTATAGCGGGTGGGATTCCCGCCTATTTGCTACGCTGACTATCCTTATTTTCTAATTTTCCTTTATTCTTAGCATTTAGGGTTTGTAGTTAAATAAATATACACAACACTCTTATTATACACATAAAACATTAAAACTAACAACAACAACAATAATAAATAATTTAAAAACATTATGACATAAAAGGAATAAAACGGTTAAAACATTCAAAACACATTAAAATAATAATTGAATAATTTAAGACATTATGAATTTAAAAGAATATAAACAATTAAAATTGGAATACATTAATAATAATAATTGAGACATTAATTAAATAACATTTGGCAATTAAACAATTAAAATATTTGTGTATAATAAATTAAAAATTTTAAAAACTACTATTCTATGTTTTATTTCTCCCGATTACCCTAATTGCTACACTTTTACAATAGTCTATAAACTTCTGTCCTTGGTCTCCGGTTATCATCGCATTAAGGTTGGCTGGGCACACTTCCATATCCATCTCGTACTCCAGCTCCATCCTTTCCTTGGCGAAGACCGGGCACTCCAGCAGAACATGCGGGACATCCTCATCATTGCTGGAACAAATGCACGATGGGCTCTCCTTGCGCTTGAAACGATGCAAGTACTCGGAGAACCCACCGTGCCCCGTTAAGACCTGGGTCATAACACCTTCAAGTCTCACCTTCCTCAGGGTCTTATAGGCGTCTATGGCTCGAGGGAAGAACAGCTTTGTAATGCTGGCCGTAGCGCCGTCCCTGTATCTTTGGTCCCATTCGTCAAGCGAGCGCATCCGGATGCACCGCTTGACAAATGAGACCGGACACAGGTCGTACGCCGGCTTCCGCTTACATTTCAGTGCGGCCTCCCTCGCGAGGCAGTCCGCTCTCTCATTCCCCTCTAGACCAGCGTGTGCTTTGATCCAGAATAGTCTCATTATTCTGCCTTGCTTGTTGATGTTGTTCAAGTTTGTTCTAGTCTCAGCTGCTAGAGGGTGCAGACATTTACTCGCCGCGACAGACTGCAATGCGGACCTTGAATCGCTGTAAATTGCAACGGTAGTTTCGCTGCGACCGAGAGCAACCCTCGACGCCTCACATAGCGCCAAGAGCTCTGCCTGGTAGACGGTACAGTACGGCGGCAGACCAAGCTTGATGGCCCTGGTTTCGGCGTCGCCCTTCCATAAGGATAGAGCGGCGCCAACCCGACCCTCAATCTTGCTGCCGTCCGTAAAGATGCGAAGGTGGTAGTCGCTGTTAGCATTTAGCTCGTCCTCGTCCACCAGGCTTCCGAACTCAAGGTTAGCCAGTTCGGCGGGGTGGGGAGCCTCGATCGCAAGAACCCCCCGCTCGATGACCCTGTCCCCGAGCCCAGGCTGCGGTACTCCCCTCTTGGCCTCGTACAGTGAGGCAGCCTCGCGGACTCGCAAGTCAAGGGGGAGTATCCCAGCCAGTAGTAAAGCTGAGTTCAGGGACACCGTTCGGTAGGCTCTGCAGATTTTCTGCGCAAAACCCCGCTGCACAGCGTTCAAGATCCGCATAATCCCCACTCTGCGAGTGGCGGGTGCCCACGCACTCGCAGAGTAGGTGATTATTGGCTCCACCGCGGCGATGTAAATGGAGCGAACAACCTCGGGATGGAGACCCCAGCTGACTTTAGCTGCCCTCCCGAGCTGCTTATAGACCCCGAGGGCCTTCTTGGTCACATTTTTCACGTGGTCCTTGAAGGTGAGACCCCTGTCTATGGTAAGTCCCAGCAATTTGATTCTGTCCGTCATGGCAATGTCAATCCCGCCCATGGTAAGTCGTGGCGTGTCAAACTTAAGCTTTCTGGTCAGCACCATGGCATTAGTCTTGCCTGGTGCGAACCTCAGCTTATTTTTGACACCCCACTCCAGAACATGCGCGAGAGTGGCATTGGCATTCTGCTCTATCTGGAGTGCTCTGTCTCCATCAAAGACGAGGACCACGTCGTCCGCGAAAGCCTGGCAGTAGACGCCTCTACCGTCCAGGCTCCGCAGCAACGGGTCGAGTGTCAGGTTCCAGAGCAAGGGTCCGGCTATTGACCCTTGGATGCAGCCCCTGCTTGGCTCAGCATTATGAGCCTCGCCGCAGTATCTGACGTTAACCGTCCTGTCGGCGAGGTAGCTGTCAAAGACTCGCCTCAGATTCACCGGGCATCCAGCCTCCGCCAGCCTGACTCTGACCATAGGCCACCAGACGCTGTCGAAGGCCCCCTCTATGTCCAATGACACTAATACTACAATCTTCTTCTCATCAAGTTTCTTGTGTATCTGCGACATTAGGTCATAGAGGGCGCCTTCGGTGCTCTTCTGGGGCACAAAGCCATACTGGCGGTCGCTGATCCCCGGCAAAAGATGGTATTTGAGGCGAGCCACCAGCATTTTCTCATATACTTTTCCAAGCACGGGCAGCAGTCCAATTGGTCGGAACGACTTGGGGACGGTGTAGCTATCCCTCCCCGGTTTCCGAAGAACGATCACTGCCGCTTCCTTCCATATCTTTGGAAAGATATGGTGGGCCATGCAGCTGTTCAGTAACCCCAAAAAAGCTTTGGGGTTACAGCTGATGGCCCTGGCGCAGATGTCGGCAGTGAGCCCATCGGAACCGGGGGCCTTCTTCGGATTGAAGGACTTCACCGCCATCTCCAGCTCGGTCAGCGTGAACGGGGGGTCGCAGGGCGAGTCTTGCTCCCCCACGTTCACCCCGTCCGCCTCCGCTCTGATCTGGCGGTGAATTCCTTCATCCGAAGTCGCGTGGTCTTTCGGGTAGAACACCTCCGCAAGCCACTCCGCCGATTCCCTCGCGTCGAGAACCCTTCCGTCTCGAACCAGCGGCGGGTCCTCCTCTCTGACTGCCGTTCTACCGATCACTCTGTAGATACCATCCCACACGCTCTCGCCACTCTGTCGCTCGCAGAAGGACTTCCAGGAGTCTGTTTGAGCTTGCCTCACGGCCTGCTCGTACTCCGCCTTCTTCTGAACGTATTGCTCAACGACAAACGACCGTCGGACGGGTGCGGCGTTCCTGATTCTATTTTTCCTGGTGGCGACCTCCTTCTTCAAGATTTCCAGGTCCCGCGTCCACCACGGCAACGCCAGCTTTTCCCTCGTCCCCTTCCTCGGAATGGCATGGTCAGACGCCTCGATTACTAATTTTGTATAATTTTGTACGGCCGAAATTGTCTGTTCCCTATCCGGTACAACACCCTCTTTAATTTCATATTGTTCAATGAGTTCTAAAATTTTGGACCTAAATTTTTCCCAATCTGCTTTATGGGTGTTGTACTTTCTGGTCGTTCTGACCACCTCCATTTCTCGGGAGGGTCCGAGGTTCAGCCTGAATGCGATGCCGTTATGGTCGGAACCTGTCAAATCATTGAGGACCTTCCAGCCCTCCACCAGGTCCAATAAGTCATGTGAGCATGCAGTGACGTCCACATGACTACAGAAACGCCGCCCCCCTCGGACTGTGTCGAATGTCGGAGCATCTCCGACGTTCAGAATTTCGAGGCCAAGCTCCTCCAGACTGCCTGAAAGCTCTTCCCCCCTCGAATCGATCCTATCGCTGCCCCACCACGGACTCTTTGCATTCGCATCTCCACCGACCAACCATCTCCCAGCCCCCAGTACAGCCTCCACCCTCTTCAGGCACCCAATGTAGGGTTCAATTGGCTGGTCCGGCTCAAAGTAGAAGGAGGTGAGCGTGATCGTCCAGCGCCCCATCCTTATCCCCACCACCACGATGTTATTGGAGGTGAGTTCTGGGTACTGTATGATTTTAAGACTGCTATCGAAAACTACGATAGCAGCCTTAACAGTACCCTCTTCAGGCGTGGAGTTCTGGAAGACCCGCATCCCCCTCCGACCCCGAACCGTGCCAGCCGCCCCCACATAGGGTTCCTGAAGGAGCGCTACGGCTGTTCCCCTCTTCTCTGCCTCCACTAGGAGCTCGGAGGTGGCTAGTCGGCTTCGTTGCAAATTGACTTGCAAGAGCCCGTAGGTGCGGCCCTCGCCAGGGGCGCCCTTAGCAATACTGAGTGGCAGAGCGCGCGATGGCATCCCATTTCAATCTCACTGGGCACGCCGAGCTGAACGCGTTGTGCCCGCGATTCCCGAGCTTGGCCACAGCACAGTTGTGGCACGCTGGGGGAGTACCCGCTCTCCACTCGGGGCACTCCATCTTCAGATGTTGCCCCCCGCAGTGGCTGCACAGGTCCTCCCCCATCGTGCAGAACTTTTTGCTGTGGCCATAGCCCAGGCATCTCGAGCACTGGACCAGGGGCGACTGATCCGCGACCCTGACACGTTGCAGATCAATGTGCAGGACCCCGAGCTCAGTCGCCCTCCTCCATACCTCCGGGGAGGTGCTCAGGACGATGTGCCCAGTGAGCGGATTCCTTGCTTTCCTTCTATATTTCACTTTCATACTCGACTTCTTTTCGTCGAGGCCGTCGAACAGGGACTTATTCTGATTTCTGATTGCCTTTAGGACGTCCTCGTCGCTATGTACTAGTAGGACGTCCCAAAGGATCAGCAGAGGGTCCCTGTTCTCGACCTCGCCGCAAAGAAGTCGTTTGCCTGATTTTTCAATCTTCTCCTTTATTTTCCTTCTGTCTTCCTCCGTGCTACAGCTCATAATTATTTTCCTGTCTTTGGCTTTCCGCACCCTTTCAACCCTAACCCAGCCGTCCTTAGCGTTAACGGCCTCCCTAATTTTTCCCAACACCTGCTCCCCGGTGTCCGTGGCGTCTTCCGACGTCACGACCACCGAGTGCAGTGTCGGTTTTTCTGATATGGGCCGCCCTACGGCCTCCGCATAAGATCGCGCAGGCCCAGTAGACTTTGCCGCTTTCACATCATCTCTGAGATTTTTAATTAGCTCTGTGTGGTCTTTTATTGCGGCCTCGTTTGCTTTCAGTAGGTCCGAGTGCTTTTCTAATGCAGCCAATAGTGTGTCTGTCTGTGCTGCGCGAGCCGGGGAAGAAGGAAGTTTAACCTCCTCCCTTCCCGGCCCGGCTTTTTTACTATTTTTCCCAGGAGCCTCCGCCTCCTTCACTAAAGCGAAGAGCCGGTCGACGGCCTGGAGTATGTTATTCTTCAAGTCTGTCTTTATATTCCTAGAGGCACTGAGGCTGAGCTTTGCCTTATTAAGGCAAGCCCTCGCCTCAGTGACCCTATCTGGATACTCAATTTTTTGGGTGGCCCTCGCCGTGCTCGCTGCCGGGGCCAGGGGAGAGATGGAGATCCTACCTGTCTCCCATTCCCCTATGCTCTTCCTGACACTCGGCAGCGGAGGCGGAGTCTCCTGGGTCTTCCCGGTCTTAGCCGGACCTGCTCGATCCGCCGCTGGAGACCGTATCATATTGTGGAGGGATTGTTGTCCTTGGGTTAAAATCGGCTGTATAGTGGCCTCGTTTAACTAATACTAAACTAAGCTGTAGAGGGGCTTGTCAACAATATTAAAACTAATTTGCTGTATAGGGGCTCGTCATAAATTTAAAACTAATAAATTTAAAAAGAAAAATTTTAAAATAATTTAAAAAATTTAAAAATTTTTGGTTAGAATTGAGATTAATTGATCTAAATAAAATTTTTTTAAAATAGCAGGTCGATACCATAAACTAATAGTCAGATGGTGTCAAGAGTAAAATAATGTACAAGTCAATAAGATCAATAAAATAGTAAACACAATAATACGTATGAATAACAAGCAATTTACAAGGATTCAATAAAATTATTTGTTTACGCTAGTATAATATGAGCTGTATATAGGCTCAGTCTATATAGGTATAGTTATGGTCGGCAGTAATAGTCAAATAGTAATAGTAAAAGTCAATAGTAATAGTCAATATTAGTTTTCAATTAAAATCTCAATCCAACAATACAATCACTACTTAGCCTGCGGGTCAATAATAAAATAAAATAATATTAATTTAAAACTTAGCCCAACAATAAGATTCAATTTTTTCAAATTAAATAATAGTAATGTCAATTCAAATATAAGGTGAACAATGATCTTAGATATTATTCACAGTTAAAATATTAGTTAAAATATGAGGTATATAATGATTAAAATATTATTTAAAATATGACCTGAGAAGCTTAAGTCCAAATGGACTTACGTCCAAATGGCTCACGGCAATTTTATGTCTTCTAAAGGTCAGAGGTGACTAGCCGACTGTCAAGTCAAGCTAGGTACCTACCGCAATTACCAACTCGGGCCAAGCTAACTGAGAGCGTCTATCTTAATACTAAACAGCTGTAAAGGGGCTTGTCAAAAATAAAACTTAGAACTAAAACTTAAACTATAGATAAAATACAATAAATAATTACAATTATTAAGTAGAATATCAAATGTTAATTTTTAAAATTGAAATTGAATTTGAAATTTAAGATTAATTGAAATTGAATAAAAGTTTTAAGATAACAGGTCAGTACCATAAATTAAAAAATTTAAATAATGTCAAGAGTAAACAATATACAAGTCAATAAGATTGATAACACGGTAAACACAATAGTAGGTAAATAAAATACAACGATTCAATGATATAAATAATTTACCGTGGTCTAATATGAGCTGTATATGGGCTCAGTCTAAATAGTTTTAATTATGGTCGACGAGTCAAATAATAATAGTCAATATCAACTTAAATCTTAATCTAACAATACAAACAGTAACTAACCTACGAGTCAATAATAAAATAAAATATTTGTATGAGCTGTATTTGGGCTCAGTTTATGTAGTTATGACTAATAAGAGTAAAATGATAGTCAATAAAACAATAAGATAATAAACACAATAATATGTATGAGTCAATACTAACTTTCAATTTAAAATCTTGACCCACAATTAAAATTTAAATATTTTCAAAATTACTATATACAATCACACAGTAAAACCTTTTTTAAAATAATGTACAACTACAATAAACAATAAAATTTTACATATAACTAAAATGACAATAGGTCAGTTAAAATAGTACTTGATATTATATACAATTAAATCAATAACAATAGCAATAAGATAAATTTTTAAAATAACTACAAGTCAATAATAAAATAACAGTTAAAACTTAGCCTAGTAATTAAAATTCAATATTCCAAATTAAAACAATAATAATGACAATTCGAAATATAAAGTGAATAATAATGGTCGATATTATTCAGTTAAATCTATATCTATATACCAAGTCACACACAATTAAAAACCTTTCTGAATAATATACAATGTCAAACCACAATATACAAATAAAAAATTTTTAATAAATAATTCACCGTCAATGTCAGTTTAAATAATAATCAATATTATGTACAGATTAAAAGCCAGTTAAAATACAAATTTTTTTTTTTTTTTTAAATTGTCAATTATATACATATAAAATTTAAAATTAAAATAATTTCGAGCTGTAAAGAGGCTCGGTCAAAATATTAAAATATTACTTAATTAGTACTAGTTGCACAACTAGTCTAATAAGCAATAAACTTAATAACTAACTTATCTAACTTAACCTAAGTCTCCGTTTTGGATTTGGTCAGAATCCTTAATCGGACCAACGGTCGCAGAGACACCCAGCAAATTTGGGGGGAAAGGGGGTAGCCAAATATGGGGGAAGGAAGGGTCTTAAGGATAGGGAACCGGCCTAAGGAAAATTTAGAAGAAAAGTTTTGAATTTCGTATAATTAACAGCCGAAATAGTTTTGTGAAAATTCTCAGACGAAGCCGGGTGTGAAACCAGTCAAGTGCGGTAGGTCCCTGAATAGGTCTCGTCGAGGCCTATCCAACGACGTATCGCACGTCTGTGTACCACCAAGGACAAAGGAATTGGTAGGTTTTTTAATTTTTTACAGGTGAAGCCGAATGCACAAATAGTGCTATCACTCAAGTCGGGAAAAAAGGTGGTAATTTTCCAAATCTAATGATATGTCGCGTCGGATTTTAGCGCTATTAGTTAAAAAGTTATTAGCGTTTAAAGGCGTTCAAGTTTAATCCGACGGACACACCCTGGTGCAGGCGATAGTATGCCGCTAGATCGACTTTGAATGACAACAATAACTGTTTTTCGGGTTTTCCCTGCTCCCGTTGGGCCCGAACCTGGGGTTGCTTGTGCTGTCTAGACCTATTTTCTGCAAGGAATCCAGCGGTGTGCTTGTCTTCTTGATCCGATGCTTCTGTATGACGCGATAAGCACCGCAATAGTGCGGATTTGGCAAAACTTTGATTGCTTATGTCGTCACAGCCGTAGGCCCGATCTTGATAATTCTTTCACTTTTGGCACTTTTTCGAGATTCTCTATCGATTGATGTCACTTTGAACGATAAGGATTTAAGTTTGAGAATTTCGAATTTAATTTTGAAATTACGAAACTGAATTTAACACTTTTAGGCCCTGTCTGTTTTTATTTATTTCTCCGTTGTTTATGGGCCTAAAAATCTGGTTTTTGGACCAAAAAATAGACCGTGAAACACTGCACACCGCTATGTATTCCGTTTCCTCGCGCACTTTACGGTTGTCGGAAAACAAATTCCCAAAAACACTGCTTTTTCCGGAGAAACCAAACTCGTGATTTCTCCGGACTCCGTGGGCCAAAATTCAAAATTCTTTCACTGGTGTGACCGCCTGGTCCATCCGCTGCCTCCGGTCACCTTCGTTGATTTTTTCGGGGCCTTTTAAGGGGACCCAAATTTTGGGACCCCGAAAAAGTGTTCGTATCTCCGGATCCAGACACCGGAAAAATCCAATTCCTTCACGTCAAATGAGAGTAAGGTACCGGCTATCCAGTGGTACTTCTCGTTACACAGTTCACCACTGAAAATCTTGCAGCGTTTTCGCGCAAAGTTTTTTCCACACTTTTTCACCACTTTAAAAATCAATATTGGGCTCAAACTTCGTCCAATTTTGAAAATAAAAACACCCCCAGGTTGCCCGCAACGAGCTGCGTCGATTGGTGTATCGCAATCGTTTTTTGCTCTTAAATAGCACGTACGGTCGATTTTTAAAGGTTTTTCGCCTCGCGGAGCACTTTTTAGGGCTTTTGCTTGCGTCTGCTCACTGCTAGCGCGCAACAGAGACTGGTTAGGTTAGGTTAGGTTAGGTTAGGTTAGGTTAGGTTAGGTTAGGTTAGGTTAGGTTAGGTTAGGTTAGGTTAGGTTAGGTTAGGTTAGGTTAGGTTAGGTTAGGTTAGGTTAGGTTAGGTTAGGTTAGGTTAGGTTAGGTTAGGTTAGGTTAGGTTAGGTTAGGTTAGGTTAGGTTAGGTTAGGTTAGGTTAGGTTAGGTTAGGTTAGGTTAGGTTAGGTTAGGTTAGGTTAGGTTAGGTTAGGTTAGGTTAGGTTAGGTTAGGTTAGGTTAGGTTAGGTTAGGTTAGGTTAGGTTAGGTTAGGTTAGGTTAGGTTAGGTTAGGTTAGGTTAGGTTAGGTTGAGGTTGGTGCCCGATTTTACCCGAAAATCGTAATTTTTGAAGGTCATTATCTCCGGTGCTAGTCAGTCCATTTTCGTGCAACGTAGCTCATTAGAAGCCTTTTTCAAGGCTCTCTTGATCTGCCGAAGCCGTTTTGTGATTTTGTTGTTGTTGTTGAAGATTTTGTTGTTTTTGTTGTTTTTTACTAAGTTTTGAAAAGGTGAAAATCGGCGATAACTTTCGTTCCTCTGAACGGATTTTGTCGCCGATTAAGGACGAAATAGGCTCCCTTGGGGTCTCTTTCGTCCTGCCTATTCAATTCTTAGGAATCTTTTGTTGTTTAGTTGTTATCGCTATTTTCGTTGTTAGTTTTTTAAGGTTTTCGTTGTTTTTCCTTGAAATCTTTTTTGTTGTTAAGTCGACCTCGTTGCGGACTGGCATGGAAGACGCCTCTTAGGAAGCTCTTCCAGCCAGTCCAAACCCGCAGTTGCTGGCTTTCTTCATTTAGATTTTATAGGTGTTCTAATTTTCTCATTTCCAGGGAAATTCATAATCTTGCCGTTATTTCTCGAATATCCTTGGTGTTTATCAACGGATTTCGGTGCAGCCTGGCTTGAAAGACGCCTCTTCTGAAGCGCTTTCAGCCAGTCTGAGCTGCACTCCGTTATCTTCCTGGGTTCAGGTTTTATCGTGGTTCTTTTCCTAGATTTCTAGGAAAATTGTTGATTTTGTCTTCACGGTTTTTCTGTCCCCCCTCAGGTAGGGGTGGACTCTCCTACCGCTTCGGAGGTCGACAGGGCTGTCAACTGGCCCATGTCGGCTTCCAAGAAGGATCCCCTGCCTTCGGGCAACACGCGCTCGAAGACGCGTAAGCGTAATCTGGAAGGTGCAGAGGCGATCGTTTCCTCTCGAGCCTCCTCTGTTTCTGGCCGATCTTTGGGGGAGTCGGGGTCCGAGGAGGACCCGGTTCCCCCGAAAGTGGTAAAAGTGGTGAAGGGCTCCAAGGGCCGTAACAAGCCCCATAGCCACAATGTTGGATTAGCCCAGGCCCGCCGGGAGCTAAGGGAGTGGATTTCGTCCGACTCAGAATCGGACGCTGATGTCGAGTATCTCTCGGTGGGGTCCGCTTCCCCCACCGACGGCTCACTGGAGAAGCTGACGAAGCGAGCGGAGGAGTGCGCCTCCACGATCCTTGGGGTTGTTCGGAAGTCGAACAACCTCAAGGGTTCGTGTGTGAGGGAGATAAAGGACGCGACTAATGCACTGGTCAATGTGATTAAAGAGGTGGCGGCGAAGGCATCCGTTAAGGCCGGGTCCCGAAAGGCGGATGCCGATAAAAAGATTTATGAAGAGGTATGTCGGCTCCAAGAAGACAATAGGTCTCTTCGGAGCAAACTGGAGGCGGCAACGCCTTCATTAACGAGGCAAAAGATTATCTCGGATGGTCTTCGCGAGCTGAGACACGAGAACAGGGAACTGACTGAGAGGCTCTCTCTGTCTCAATCAGAGGTGACGTCTCTCAGGCAGTCTCTGGACTCCCGCCCGGAGCAATTGGCTGCTGCAGAGTCAATCACGGAGGCTCCCTTGACAGCGGCTGCTAGCCAATCCCTGTCACGGGCTGATTTAATTGAAGCACTTGGGTCACTTCAGGCCGAACTTATGTGCCATGTAGGTGGCCTAGTGAGCGCTCATTTAGAGGGCCTGGAGGCGGACGGGAGACTCCTCCCGGCCCAACATAGACGACTACCTCTAGCGGCGGACCGCAACAGGGAACAATTGGGTGGAGCTTCACAGCCCTCGCCGACGACGCTCGCCCCTCCGAGCAATCTCCCGAAGAAGGCTAGGGCCGTAAAGGCGAAAAAGGCAGCAAAGTCCACTGCTGCTGACAGGGCCCCGGAGCCACAGGCCGAGTCGTCGACTCAGCCTGAAGGAACTGCTGACAGTTGGACTGAGGTGGTCAGGCGCAAAAAGCGCGCCCCTGCAGCCTCTGCTCCGACAGCGACAAAGGTGTCTCCCCCAAAGCTTCCCAGGGAGCCTAAGAAGCCAGCGGTGATGATGGCCCTCAATAAGGAGGCGATTGAGAATGGGGCCACTTACAACAAAGCCATCGCTAAGATGAAGGCGGCTGTTTCGCTCGACGCACTGGGCATTGGTCCTGCCCAGTTCCGAGCAAGCTTCACGGGTGCGCGCATCCTCCAGCTTCCGGCGACGACAACGCCCGCTCAAGCGGACTTACTGGCAGCAAAGATTAGAGAGGCGGTGGGTGACGAGGTGAAGGTGACTCGCCCCGTCAAAACAGTCGACATTCGGGTTAACGGTTTGGATGACTCGGTGTCGACTGAAGAGATCAAGGCGGCCCTGTCGTCGACTACTGGATGTCCCCCTGACCAATTCAGGGTGGGGAAGGTACACCCCGGTGCCGGGGGTTTGGGCTCGGCCTTTGCCTCGTGCCCAGTCGCAGCTGCCAGAAAACTGGCTATCGTTGGCCGTATCACGGTCGGTTGGAGCTCGGCCTCCGTCAAGCTTCTGGAACAGCGCCCTATGCGTTGTTTCAGATGCATGGGGCTCGGCCATCCTTCGGTCAGGTGCCCGTCCAAAAAGGATCGCAGTAACCTTTGCTTCCGCTGCGGACTGGACGGGCACTCCGCCTTTGAATGTGAGGCTGCACTAAATTGCGCAGTCTGCAGTGATGCTGGCCGTCCGGCTTCCCATCGTATGGGTGGGTTCAACTGTTCTCCCCCTATCGTCAGGGGCCGGCCCATGGAGTACTTACAGGCAGGCCACTTTGGTTCTGCCCGTGGAACAAGGGTAGAACCCATGGAATAACTTCCAGGACAAACGGAGATGACGCACGGTCAAGCATGGCTGTAGTCATGTTTGATGGTGCGTCTATTGATGCCTCACTCTGTATTCAGAAGGAGGAATCTGAGAGGAGCGAGAGGATGTGACGGTCTCGCTCCCCTCAGATGTAGACGGCCGGGCAGGAGAAGGCGGGTTTAAGCTCGTCTTCAAATGCCCTAGGGGACCTGCGCACACAGCGGCCAGGCTGTGTGTGCCTGCACAAGGTCCCCACCGTCTGGGGATTGCTTGGATGTCTTCGGGCAATCCCCCCATTGGCGCTAGGCCTTCGGGTCGCCCGTGTGGGGTGGGTCGGAGCAATTGTCTTAACAGACCCCGTCCACCCCTCACATAATGGGTAAGAAGACATCGGGGAGTTTTAGTGGGTAGGGGCCAGTTCCGCCTGCAACCGGCATGCGGCGGAGTTACTGGTCGACCCCCACATACCCCTACCGTCTGGCTGGCGGTAGGGGATCAATAAAAGGATTTCTCCTCGTCAAAAAAAAAAAAAAAAAAAAAAAAAAAGGTTAGGTTAGGTTAGGTTAGGTTAGGTTAGGTTAGGTTAGGTTAGGTTAGGTTAGGTTAGGTTAGGTTAGGTTAGGTTAGGTTAGGTTAGGTTAGGTTAGGTTAGGTTAGGTTAGGTTAGGTTAGGTTAGGTTAGGTTAGGTTAGGTTCCCCCCCTGGGTACGCCAGGACCTTGTCGTGGTGGGGGGGCTTACCCTTGGCTTCGGCCAAGGGGACCAAGAAGGCGTACACCCGAGCATTCCGAGCGGGCTCCCTCGCGGGAGCCCGTAGCGGAGCGCTCACGAGACTCCTCGTGGGCTGCGAGTCGGCCAGCCGTAGCTGGTAGTCCGGCCTGTCCGGACGTTGAGGTGGCGCGCTCACCAGCGCATTTTGAGGGGCCCAGCGATGGGCCAGCGGAGCTTCGGCTCGTGGTGGTGGGCCTGATAAGGTCCACGGGCGCGGCGTGTGGCTTAGGCCACCGCCGGGCAACCCGTAACCTCGCACTCGCGAGACCGGGGGTCTGGCGCACTGAGCGTCAGGCCGCGTGGAAGAAAACCACTATAAAAAATAACCCGAAACCTAAGGTTAGCGTGCCGATGGGTTGCATGGCCGGGGGGAACCCGGTCCCAAGCGCTCCTGCGGCCTGTTGGGAAAGGGCCGCAGGTATCCTTCCCAAACAACTATGAGAATGTCGTCCAAGGATAATGATTTGTCGAGCGATCCGGCTAACGCCCGGCGCTCGGGGGTAGCTCGGCCCCCGGGTGTGAAATGTGCTACGAGCGGCATATGCGACCCGCCTAGCCAGCGGCGTCGACCGGTGTCCGGGCCGGTCGATGTGAAATTAGCTACCGGCGATTGCGAAGAAGCGAGGGTTAGACAACCGGTTGTGCTGCTCGACCGGTTGTCTGACGCAGAACTTGGAAGCAGCGTGGCCTCGCCTGGGCCAAGTGACGTGGAGGGCGTGGACTCGGATATGTCGGCGTCGAGCTTTCGCTCCGCCGCCGCAGTCCCCGCCCGCCGCAGAAAGAGGGCAGGAGACTCGCCGTCTGACTCGGACTCTCAGTCCGCGGTCAGACCATCGAGGAAGCGTACCGCCAAGGCGGGACGCGGGCGCGGACATGTGCCCACGGAACCACTTACCGGCAGCGCAAAGGCGAGGGCTGAGCGCAGGGAGGAGCTCCGGCTGCTGGCCGAGGAGGAACTCGCCGACGCTATGCTGCGTCGGCGCGCACAACAGTTCTCCCTACCGCCGTCGCAGGAGCCGACGCCTTTGGCCTTGCCATCGGAAGTACTGAGGGACCGGGCCAGGGAGGACCTGCAAAATATCGCCCGGGTTGCCAAATCTTCTGGCAACCTGAAGGGTACTTTTGTGGGCTCCCTGAACCGCTCCGTAGATTCCCTCACGGAAATAGTGGATGAGTTTGTCCGCCGCACATTGGCCGAGGAGACGGCGGCGCTCCGGGCGGACAACGCCCGCCTGAGGAAAAGGATTGAGGCCCTGGAGGCGAAGGAGGCGACCAATGGTACGCCGGCCACAGCTTCGACGGCCAGCGCCGCGGCTTCGGTAGAGGAGACGGTGCGTAAGGCGCTGGAGGCCTTTGCCTTTCGAATTGACGCCCGCTTCGCCGGTCTCGAGGACCGTCTCCTCCCGGAGAAAAGGGTGAGGCCGCTTGCAGCGGATAGGAGGAAGGCGCCGGAGCCGCCGTCAGCGCCAGCGGTAGTAACCGCAGTGGCACCGGCCACCACGCGGCCGAAGAACAAGAAAAAGAAGGCGGCAAAGAAGCCTAACCCTGGAAAGAACGCCCCAGCCTCAAAGGCGGCGCCTACCCCAGCTCCGACGGAGGAACCGTGGTCCCTTGTGGTGGGGCGGAAGGCGAAGGCGATGACCAAGAAGGCGGCCGTCGCTCCCAAGCCTGCGGCCAAGGTAAGCAAGTCTGCTGCCAAGGCTAAGGCCAGCGAGGACGCCAGGAGGAAGCTCCGCCCTCCGCGCTCTGCGGCCGTGGTCCTCACCCTGGGGCCCGAGGCCAGCAATAAGGGTGCCACCTATAATAGTGTCATCACCGAGGCGAGGAGGAGGCTCGACCTCCCCTCTATCGGGATCGGGTTTTTACAGGTGAGATCCTCCAAGGCCGGAGCCCGGGTGCTCGAGATCCCGGGCAAAGATAAAAGTGACGCGGCTGACAAGCTCGCCGTTAAACTTAAAGAGATCTTCGAGCCGGATCTCGTCAAGGTGACGAGACCCCAGAGGTGCGCCGAGTTGCGTATCTCTGGGCTTGACGACTCCGTTTCGGCGGAGGAGGTCGCGGAGGCGGTGTCTCGCGTGGGTGGCTGCCCCCGAGACGCCATAAAGACTGGGGAGATTCGCGTCGGCCCGCTGGGAATGGGCTGCGTGTGGGTCTCGTGCCCGGTGGAGAGCGCTAAAAAAGTCGCCGACGGCAGGCGGCTTTTGGTTGGCTGGGTGTCGGCACATGTTAAAGTGCTGCCCCAGCGCCGACTTAGGTGCTTCCGATGTCACCAAACCGGACACGCGGCCCCCATGTGCCAAGCGGAGGAGGACCGCAGCGGCGCGTGCTTCCGCTGCGGAGAGGACGGCCACAAGGCCTTCCAATGTTCCAACCCTCCCCACTGCGGTCCCTGCGCCGCAGCAAAAAAGCGGGCGGATCACCCTGTTGGCAGTCGGGGCTGTAAGGCTCCCCAGGTCAACAAGGGTAAGAAAAAGGCCAAGGCGGGCGGTACACCTGCCGCCGCGGATAACGCGCAATCCACGCGCGAGGAGGAGATGGAAACGGTTACGTAATGGACCAAGTCCCTTACGTCCGTCTCCTCCAAGCGAACATCAACCACTGCGCCGGGGCTCAGGATCTCCTCCTCCAGTCCATGGCGCAGTGGTCGATTGACGTCGCAGTGGCAGCGGAGCCGTACTATGTACCGCCCCGCCCCAACTGGACATCGGACTCGGCATCCACGGTCGCGATCGTGAGTGCCGCTGGCTCTGCCCCTCTCCGGGTGGCCGAGAGAGGCCAAGGATTTGTTGCAGTTGAGTGGGGCGCGGTTTTGCTCGTCGGAGTTTACTTCTCCCCCAACCGCGCCCTCGCCGAGTTCGAAGTCTTTCTCGGCAACTTGGAGAGATTAGTACTGCGTTCGCGACTCCCTGTTCTGGTCCTGGGAGATTTCAACGCAAAGTCCACGGCGTGGGGCTGTCCCGTTTCGGGCGCACGAGGCGACGCCGTCGTGGAATTCCTAGCCTCCGCGGGGCTAGTGCTCCTCAATCGCGGCACGGTTAATACCTGCGTTCGGCATAACGGTGGCTCGATAGTGGACATATCGTTCGCTAGTCGGGCCATCGCCGATCGTGTCCGCGATTGGGGCGTGCTGGAGGGCGTTGAGACTCTCTCGGACCACAGGTACGTCCGAATGGACATAACCGGTTCCCCGCGCACGGACGACCTGTCCCTGCGGCATCGGGGTGGACAGTCCCAGCGATTTCCCCGCTGGGCTCTGGCGAAACTCGACAAGGACCTCCTCATCGAGGCGGCTATTGTCCAAGACTGGGTCTCGCGGGAGCCCAGCGAGGACTTGCCGGTCGAGGAGCAGGCAATCGGCATGCGCGTCGCCATGACCGCGGTGTGCGATGCCGCCATGCCGCGTGCCGGGCCGCGTCCGCATCGAAAGCAGGTGCACTGGTGGTGCGAAGAAGTGGCGGATCTTCGTGCCGCGTGCGTAGCCGCCCGGCGCAAGTACGCCAGGTGCCGCAGGCGCAGGGTCAAGGACCTCGAGCTGGAGGCGCGCCTCTACGATGCTTATAGAGGAGCTAGGAAGACGCTGGTTATCGCCATCCGGGAGGCAAAGGCACGGTCTCGCCAGCAGATGCTGGAGACCCTCAACCGAGACCCGTGGGGCCGCCCCTACCGCGCGGCCAGGGCCAAGCTCGGCTCTCACGGCTCGCCTGTTGCCGAAACACTCGATCCAGAGTTGCTCCGGAGCGTGATCTCTACACTGTTCCCCGAACGGGGAGAGCACACTCCACCGCCCATGGGCGGTCCGGTGACCGCTGGAACCGGGGACGAAGATGGAGCTCCGCCTATCTCCAGCGGAGAGTTCGAGGAGGCCATAGCCCGTCTCCGCGGCAAGAGTACCGCCCCTGGTCCGGACGGGATACCCGGTCGAGCCTGGGTCTTGGCGTCGGGCGAGTTGGGAGATCGCTGGCGGGCCATCTTTGACTCTGCCCTGCGGGCGGGGTCCTTTCCCCGGCTTTGGAAGGAGGGCAAATTGGTCCTGTTAAGGAAGGAGGGACGTCCTGCGGACTCTCCTTCTGGATACAGGCCAATTGTGCTTCTCGATGAGGCGGGCAAGTTGTTCGAAAGAATAATTGCCCGCCGCATTACCGGACACTTAAACTCGGCGGGGCCAGGTCTCTCCGACAATCAGTTCGGTTTTCGCGCGGGTCGATCGACAATCGACGCCATCCTGCGCCTTAAGTCCATCGCGCAGGACACTGTGGAAAGGGGAGGAGTGGCATTGGCGGTGTCTTTAGACATCTCGAACGCCTTCAACACCCTCCCCTTCAGCTGTATACAGGAGGCGCTTCGGTTCCACCGATTGCCCGCGTATCTCCAGCTGATTGTCGGAGATTACCTGAGAGATCGGAAGATCCTCTGTCCTTGCCGAGACGGGACGGTCTTGGAAAGGACCATGTCTTGCGGCGTTCCACAGGGGTCGGTCCTAGGACCGCTTCTGTGGAACATTGGATTTGACTGGGCGCTGAGAGGCGCCCTCCCACCGGACGTACACGTCGTCTGCTACGCCGACGACACGTTGGTCGTCGCGTGTGCAGACGATTACAAGGATGTGTCGAGTTTGGCCACGGTGAGCGTCGCTCTCGTGGCCAAACGTATCGAGCTGTTGGGCTTGCGGGTGGCACCCGAAAAGTCCGAGGCCATGCTTTTCCATGGTCCTCGGAAGCGTCCACCGCAGCAAGCTAGCATCAAGGTCGGAAACGTGAACGTCGCCGTCGGGGTGCACATGCGCTACCTGGGGCTCACCTTGGACTCCAGGTGGCAATTCCATGAGCACTTCCGGCGGCTGAGTCCAAAGCTGATCGGGGCCACCTCGGCATTGGGAAGCCTCCTCCCAAATCTGGGCGGACCGAGTGTCGGCTGCCGCCGTCTTTACACGGGGGTGGTGCGCTCCATGGCGCTCTACGGCGCGCCTGTGTGGGCGGACGCCCTGGATCGCCACAACGTCACGCTTCTGAGAAGATCTCAGCGCGTGATGGCGACCAGGGTGATACGCGGATACCGCACCATATCGTGCGATGCCGCGTGCGTTATGGCGGGTACCCCCCCGTGGGACCTGGAGGCCGAGGTTCTGTCCTCGGTCTACGAAAGTCGAGCGGCAGCTCGCAGTCGGGGCGATGTTGGTCCCCTGCCGGAGGAAGTGCGCCGCACGGCGCAAAGAGTCGCACTGGCGCGGTGGGCCGAGAGGCTCGCCGAGCCTACCGCCGGCGCTCACACTATCCGGGCCATCAGACCGGTCCTGGAGCAGTGGTGCAGACGCAAGAAGGGTGTAATCACATTTAGGCTTGCACAGATTCTGTCGGGGCATGGTTGCTTCGGCAGATATCTGTGCAACGTCGCAAGACGGGAGGCGACACCCTCTTGCCACCACTGCGGTGGCCTGGAGGATACCGCCCAGCACACGCTGGCAGAATGCCCGGCATGGGACCAGCAGAGGAGGCTCCTAGTCTCCATTGTAGGAGGAGACCTTTCGTTGCCCGCCGTGGTTCAGTCCATGGTCGGCAGCAAAGAGGCCTTTCAAGCTATGATCTCCTTCAGCGAGGATGTCCTCTCGCTGAAGGAGGCGGCGGAGCGGGCGAGGGAGGATGCGGCCCTCGCTGACGACATCCGCCGAAAACGACCAGGGAGACGGAGAAGGCTTTACGGCCGACTCCTAGCGCCCCCGTGATCGGCCGGAGGGTGAGCGGATATGGGGATCCGTTCACCTACCAACCCGGCCCTGGTGAAAGACGTGCTCGTGTTCCGGCACGTCTTCCCACATATCTGAGACCCGGGGAGGAGGGAGCCTACCATCCCTCCTCCTACCGATGACCTCTTTGAGGTGCCCAAGTTGGGCTAACGCAGGCGGGAGAGCAGGACGAAATGCTCGCGCTGACACCTCTCTCCCGCCCCACGTGCGTGCGTGGCCAAGGAACACCGTGGGGTTTTAGCGGGTAGAAGTCTCGCATATCCTGCCAGCACCCCATTGCTGGCAGTGAATCAGGATCGCTGATTTCCCCACGTAAAAAAAAAAAAGGTTAGGTTTTTTTTTTTTTTTTTTTTTTTTTTTTTTTTTTTTTTTTTTTTTTTTTTTTTTTTAATGCTAATCCCTTCGACACAGGGTCGTAGCCTATATCTGCTTTTTCTCTTTCATGCCAGTTCTCGCTTATATTCTTCTCGCACTTTCATTCTTCATACTAGTTCTTTCTGGCATACATCGCTCATTCATACTATTACGGGTGGGATTCCCGCCTGTTTGCTATTCTGTTTCTATCCTTATCTCTATTATCCTTTATTATTAGCATTTAGGGTTGTAGACAAATAAATATACACGAGTCTCATATTATACACATAAAAACAATAAGAAATTAAAACATTGTCAATAATAATAAATAATTTAAAAAACATCATGAATTAAGAGAATAAAAACAATTGAAAACATTAAACATTAAAAACATTGAAAATACATTAATAATAATAATTGAAATAATTTAAAATCATTGTAAGTATTAAATAACATTAAATAATTAAGATTTGCCAATTAAAATATTTAAAAACATTTGCGTATAATATATTAAAATTATTTACATTCCAATTTAAAACTACTATTAAAACATAAAATAAAATAATTAAAAGCATCTGTGTATAATAAATTAAAAATTTTTAAAAACTACTACTCTGTTTTATTTCTACTAATTACCCTAGTTGCTATATTTTTACAATAATCCATAAATTTTTCTCGCTGGCTACTGCTGATCATCGCGTTGAGGTTGGCTGGGCACACTTGCATATCCATCTCGTACTCCAGCTCCATCCTTTCCTTGGCGAAGACCGGGCACTCCAGCAGAACATGCGGGACATCCTCCTCACTGCTGGAACAAATGCACGATGGGCTCTCCTTGCGCTTGAAACGATGCAAGTACTCGGAGAACCCACCGTGCCCCGTTAAGACCTGGGTCATGACACCTTCAAGTCTCACCTTCCTTAGGGTTCTATAAGCATCTACGGCTCCAGGGAAGAACAGCTTTGTAATGCTGGCCGTAGCGCCGTCCCTGTATCTTTGGTCCCATTCGTCAAGCGAGCGCATTCGGATGCACCGCTTGACGAATGAGACCGGACACAGGTCGTACGCCGGCTTCCGCTTACATTTCAGTGCGGCCTCCCTCGCGAGGTAGTCCGCCCTTTCGTTCCCCTCTAGACCAGCGTGCGCTTTGATCCAGAATAGTTTAATTATTCTTTCTTGCTTAGAGATCTTTGTTAAGTTCGCTCGAGTTTCAGCTGCTAGAGGGTGCAGACATTTACTCGCCGCGACAGACTGCAATGCGGACCTTGAATCGCTGTAAATTGCAACGGAAGTTTCGCTGCGACCGAGAGCTACCCTCGACGCCTCACATAGCGCCAAGAGCTCTGCCTGGTAGACGGTGCAATACGGCGGCAGACCAAGCTTGAGGGCCCTGGTTTCGGCGTCGCCCTTCCATAAGGATAGAGCGGCGCCAACCCGACCCTCAATCTTGCTGCCGTCCGTAAAGATGCGAAGATGGTAGTCGCTATTTGCATTAAGCTCGTCCTCGTCCACCAGGCTTCCGAACTCAAGGTTAGCCAGTTCGGCGGGGTGGGGAGCCTCGATCGCAAGAACCCCCCGCTCGATGGCCCTGTCCCCGAGCCCAGGCTGCGGTACTCCCCTCTTGGCCTCGTACAGTGAGGCAGCCTCGCGGACTCGCAAGTCAAGGGGGAGTATCCCAGCCAGTAGTAAAGCTGAGTTCAGGGACACCGTTCGGTAGGCTCTGCAGATTTTCTGCGCAAAACCCCGCTGCACAGCGTTCAAGATCCGCATAATCCCCACTCTGCGAGTGGCGGGTGCCCACGCACTCGCAGAGTAGGTGATTATTGGCTCCACCGCGGCGATGTAAATGGAGCGAACGACCTCGGGATGGAGACCCCAGCTGACTTTAGCTGCTCTCCCGAGCTGCTTATAGACCCCGAGGGCCTTCTTGGTCACATTTTTCACGTGATCCTTGAAGGTGAGACCCCTGTCTATGGTAAGTCCCAGCAATTTGATTTTGTCCGCCATGGCAATGTCAATCCCGCCCATGGTAAGTCGTGGCGTGTCAAACTTAAGCTTTCTGGTCAGCACCATGGCATTAGTCTTGCCTGGTGCGAACCTCAGCTTATTTTTGACACCCCACTCCAGAACATGCGCGAGAGTGGCATTGGCATTCTGCTCTATCTGGAGTGCTCTGTCTCCATCAAAGACGAGGACCACGTCGTCCGCGAAAGCCTGGCAGTAGACGCCTCTACCGTCCAGGCTCCGCAGCAACGGGTCGAGCGTCAGGTTCCAGAGCAAGGGTCCGGCTATTGACCCTTGGATGCAGCCCCTGCTTGGCTCAGCATTATGAACCTCGCCGCAGTATCTGACGCTGACCGTCCTGTCGGCGAGGTAGCTGTCAAAGACTCGCCTCAGATTCACCGGGCATCCAGCCTCCGCCAGTCTGACTCTGACCATAGGCCACCAGACGCTGTCGAAGGCCCCCTCTATGTCCAATGACACTAATACCACAATCTTCTTCTCATCAAGTTTCTTGTATATCAGCGACATTAGGTCATAGAGGGCGCCTTCGGTGCTCTTCTGGGGCACAAAGCCATACTGGCGGTCGCTGATCCCCGGCAAAAGATGGTGTTTGAGGCGAGCCACCAGCATTTTCTCATATACTTTTCCAAGCACGGGCAGCAGTCCAATAGGTCGGAACGACTTGGGGACGGTGTAGCTATCCCTCCCCGGTTTCCGAAGAACGATCACTGCCGCTTCCTTCCATATCTTAGGAAAGATATGGTGGGCCATGCAGCTGTTCAGTAACCCCAAAAAAGCTTTGGGGTTACAGCCGATGGCCCTGGCGCAGATGTCGGCAGTGAGCCCATCGGAACCGGGGGCCTTCTTCGGATTGAAGGACTTCACCGCCATCTCCAGCTCGGTCAGCGTGAACGGGGGGTCGCAGGGCGAGTCTTGCTCCCCCACGTTCACCCCGTCCGCCTCCGCTCTGATCTGGCGGTGAATTCCTTCATCCGAAGTTGCGTGGTCTTTCGGGTAG
The DNA here is from genome assembly GCA_945859745.1 of Synanthedon formicaeformis. Taxonomy (NCBI): domain Eukaryota; kingdom Metazoa; phylum Arthropoda; class Insecta; order Lepidoptera; family Sesiidae; genus Synanthedon; species Synanthedon formicaeformis. The sequence goes on along the minus strand of OX243968.1, from coordinate 48,118 downwards.
AACACCTCCGCAAGCCACTCCGCCGATTCCCTCGCGTCCAGAACCCTTCCGTCTCGAACCAGCGGCGGGTCCTCCTCTCTGACTGCCGTTCTACCGATCACTCTGTAGATGCCATCCCACACGCTCTCGCCACTCTGTCGCTCGCAGAAGGACTTCCAGGAGTCTGTTTGAGCTTGCCTCACGGCCTGCTCGTACTCCGCCTTCTTCTGAACGTATTGCTCAACGACAAACGACCGTCGGACGGGTGCGGCGTTCCTGATTCTATTTTTCCTGGTGGCGACCTCCTTCTTCAAGACTTCCAGGTCCTGCGACCACCACGGCAACGCCAGCTTTTCCCTCGTCCCCTTCCTCGGAATGGCATGGTCAGACGCCTCAATTACTAATTTTGTATAATTTTGTACGGCCGAAATTGTCTGTTCCCTATCCGGTACAACACCCTCTTTAATTTCATATTTTTCAATGAGTTCTAAAATTTTGGACCTAAATTTTTCCCAATCTGCTTTACGGGTGTTGTACTTTCTGGTCGTTCTGACCACTTCCATTCCTCGGGAGGGCCCGAGGTTCAGCTTGAGTGCGATGCCGTTGTGATCGGAACCCGTCAAGTCATTGAGGACTTTCCAGTCTTCCACCAGGTCCAATAGGTCATGTGAGCATGCAGTGATGTCCACATGACTACAGAAACGCCGCCCCCCTCGGATCGTGTCGAATGTCGGAGCATCCCCGACGTTCAGAATTTCGAGGCCAAGCTCCTCCAGACTACCTGAAAGCTCTTCCCCCCTCGAGTCGATCCTATCGCTACCCCACCACGGACTCTTTGCATTCGCATCTCCACCGACCAACCATCTCCCAGTTCCCAGTACAGCCTCCACCCTCTTCAGGCCCCCAATGTAGGGTTCAATTGGCTGGTCCGGCTCAAAGTAGAAGGAGGTGAGCGTGATCATCCAGCGCCCCATCCTTATCCCCACCACCACGATGTTATTGGTGGTGAGTTCTGGGTACTGTATGATTTTAAGACTGCTATCGAAGACTACGATAGCAGCCTTAACAGTACCCTCTTCAGGCGTGGAGTTCTGGAAGACCCGCATCCCCCTCCGACCCCGAACCGTGCCAGCCGCCCCCACATAGGGTTCCTGAAGGAGCGCTACGGCTGTTCCCCTCTTCTCTGCCTCCACTAGGAGCTCGGAGGTGGCTAGTCGGCTTCGTTGCAAATTGACTTGCAAGAGCCCGTAGGTGCGGCCCTCGCCAGGGGCGCCCTTAGCAATACTGAGTGGCAGAGCGCGCGATGGCATCCCATTTCAATCTCACTGGGCACGCCGAGCTGAACGCGTTGTGCCCGCGATTCCCGAGCTTGGCCACAGCACAGTTGTGGCACGCTGGGGGAGTTCCCGCCCTCCACTCGGGGCACTCCATCTTCAGATGGTGCCCCCCGCAGTGGCTGCACAGGTCCTCCCCCGTCGTGCAGAACTTTCTGCTGTGGCCATAGCCCAGGCATCGCGAGCACTGGACCAAGGGCGACTGATCCGCGACCCTGACACGTTGCAGATCAATGTGCAGGACCCCGAGCTCAGTCGCCCTCCTCCACACCTCCGGGGAGGTGCTCAGCACAATGTGCCCAGTGAGTGGATTCCTTGCTTTCCTTCTATACTTCACATTCATCCTCGACTTCTTTTCGTCGAGGCCTTCGAACAGGGACCCATTCTGATTTCTGATAGCCTTTAGGACGTCCTCGTCGCTATTTACTAGTAGGACGTCCCAAAGGATCAGCAGCGGATCCCTGTTCTCGACCTCGCCGCAAAGAAGTCGTTTGCCTGATTTCTCTATCCTATTCTTAATTTTTGCCCTATCTTCCTCAGATTTGCAACTCATTATAATTTTTCGATCTTTAGCCTTCCTAACTCTTTCAACCGTCACCCAGCCATCCTTCGCGCTGACCGCCTCCCTGATTCTGTTTAACACTTGCTCCCCGGTGTCCGTGACGTCCTCTGACGTCACGACCACCGAGTGCAGTGTCGGTTTTTCCACGGTTTTACGTGATGCGGCCTCCGCATATGACCTCATAGGGCCAGCAGGTCTTATCGTCTTTGTATCCTCTTTGATCTTTTTCATTAGTTCTATATGTTCCTTTAGTGTGGCTTCGTTCTGTTTTAATAAATCAGAATGTTTTTCTATGGCCTCTAGAATGTTTTTATCAATTTGAGCGGTGTGGGCCGGGGGAGGAGGAGGCTTAACCTCCTCCCTCTCCGACCCCGCTTTTTTCTTTCTTTTTCCTTCCGTTTTTTCTTCCGCCTCCGCCTCCTTTACCAGGGCGAAGAGTCGGTCGAGGGCTTGGGTCACCGTTGCTTTTATTTCAGACTTAGTGTTCCTAGAGGCACCGAGGCTGAGCTTTGCCCTATTTAGGCATGCCCTCGCCTCGGTGACTCGGTCTGGGTACTCCACTTTTTGGGTAACCCTCGCCGTGCTCGCCGCTGGGGGCAGAGGGGAGATGGAGACCTTTCCTGTTTCCCACTCCCCTATGCTCCTCCTGACATTCGGAAGCGGGGGCGGAGTTTCCTGCGTTTTTTCAGTCGGTACCGTTTTTGTCCTATCCATTGGCGGAGACCGCATCATCTTGTGGAGGGATTGTTGTCCTGATTTTAAAATTTTAAGATTCAGCTGTATAGGGGCCTCGTTTTATGAATAAAATTGAGCTGTAAGGGGGCTCGTCAAAGTATTATAACTAAGGAGCTGTAAAGGGGCTCGTCCTGGCGGTCCAAGAAATCGGGTTGCCCAAAGTCCAGGAGCCCGAGACCGGCCACCCGGAGATTCGGAGGACCGACTGGGTGCCCAAAAATCCGGTGCCCAAAAGTCCGGGGCCCAAAGCGGGTGCCCAAAGATTCGGTGCCCAAAAAATTCGGGAGCCCAAACTGGGTGCCCAAAAATCTCGGTGCCCAAAAAATTCGGGAGCCCAAACTGGGTGCCCAAAAATTTCGGTGCCCAAAAAATTTGGGAGCCCAAACTGGGTGCCCAAAAAATCTGGTGCCCAAAAAAAAAATTCGGGAGCCCTAACTGGGTGCCCAAAAAATTTGGTGCCCAAAAAATTTGGGAGCCCAAACTGGGTGCCCAAAAAATTCGGTGCCCAAAAATTCGGGAGCCCAAACTGGGTGCCCAAAAAATTCGGTGCCCAAAAAATTTGGGAGCCCAACTGGGTGCCCAAAAAATTCGGTGCCCAAAAATTTCGGGAGCCCAAACTGGGTGCCCAAAAAATCCGGTGCCCAAAAAATTTGGGAGCCCAAACTGGGTGCCCAAAAAATTCGGTGCCCAAAAAATTCGGGAGCCCAAACTGGGTGCCCAAAAAATTCGGTGCCCAAAAAATTCGGGAGCCCAAACTGGGTGCCCAAAAAATTCGGTGCCCAAAAAATTTGGGAGCCCAAACTGGGTGCCCAAAAAATTCGGTGCCCAAAAATTTCAGGAGCCCAAACTGGGTGCCCAAAAAATTCGGTGCCCAAAAAATTTGGGAGCCCAAACTGGGTGCCCAAAAAATTCGGTGCCCAAAAAATTCGGGAGCCCAAACTGGGTGCCCAAAAAATTCGGTGCCCAAAAAATTTGGGAGCCCAAACTGGGTGCCCAAAAAATTCGGTGCCCAAAAATTTCAGGAGCCCAAACTGGGTGCCCAAAAAATCCGGTGCCCAAAAATCTGGTAGCCCAAACTGGGTGCCCAAACCTCCGGTGCCCAAAGATTCGGAAGCCCAAACCGGTCACCCAAACCCGGGAGACCCAATCCGGTTGCCCAAGGAGTTCGGTGGCCCAACCCTGGGGCAAGCCAAGAGCTGGAAATCTAAGGGGCTTAAGTCCAAAAGGGACTTAGGCTCACGACAATTTTATGTCGCTGAAAGGTCAAGGGTGACTCGCCGATTGTCTTAATACTAAACAGCTGTAAAGGGGCTTGTCAAAAATAAAACTTAGAACTAAACAACTATAGGTAAAACAATAAATAATTACAATTATTAAATAAGATATAAAATATTAATTTTAAATAAGATTTTAAATTGAAATTTAAGGTTAATTGAAATAGAATAAAATTTTTTAAAATACCAAGTCAGTACCACAATTCAAATAGTCAAATAATATCAAAAGTAAAATAATATTTAAGTCAATAAGGTCGATAACACGGTAAACACAAATACAGTACAACGAAAATAAAATACAAGTTACAACGGTTCAATGATAATTGATTTACCGTGGTCTAATATGAGCTGTATATGGGCTCAGTCTATGCGGTTATATTTATGGTCGACATGTCAATAATAATAATTAATATCAGTTAACAATTTAAAAGCTTAATCTAACAATACAACAATACTTGTCCTACGAGTCAATAATAAGATAATATCAACAATAAAATAAAGTTAAAATAGAACCTAAGAAGCTTAAGTCCAAATGGACTTACGTCCAAATGGCTCACTGCAACTTTATGTTATCGAAAGGTCAGAGGTGACTCGCCGGCTTCAATACCGGAGCTGTATAAAGGCTCGTCAATAAAACTTAAACTATTAGAATTAAGTATAAATTGCAATGAATTATTAAAATGAAATAAAATAAAGAACAATTTAAATAGTGGTAAATAATATACAGGTCAATAATAAAATAAAATAATGTCAGTTAAAACTTAGCCTAGTTGTAAATTTCAATTATTCAAATTTAAAACATTAATAATGATAACAATTTAAAACACAATGAATTATAATAGTCAATATTATTTACAAATAAAAGTCGGTTAAAATATAGGTTTTTTTTTAAAATGTCAATACATATAAAATAAAAATTAAAATAATTTTGAGCTGTAAAGAGGCTCTGTCAAAATATTAAAATAGGACTTAATTAGTGCTAGTTGCACAACTAGCCTAATTAGTCTAATAAAACTTACTAACTAACTTAACCTAAGTCTCCGTTTTGGATTTGGTCAGAATCCTTTATCGGACCCCCGGTCACAGAGACACCCAACAAGTTTAGGGGGGGGAAGGAGTAGCCAAATAAGTGGAAAGGAAGGGTCTTAAGGAGAGGGAACCGGCCTAAGGAAAATTTGGAAGAAAAATTTTGAATTTCATATAATTAATAGCCAAAATAGTTTTATAAAAATTCTCAGACGGAGCCGGGTGTGGCACTAGTCAAGTGCGGTAGGTCCCTGGATAGGTCTCGTCGAGGCCCATCCAACGACGTATCGCACGTCTATGTACCGCCAAGGACAAAGGAATTAATAGGTTTTTTAATTTTTTGCAGGTGAAGCCGGGTGCATAAATAGTGTTATCATCCAAGTCGGGAAAAAAGGTGGTAATTTTCCGAATCCAATGATATGTCGCGTCGGATTTTAGCGCTATTGGTTAAAAAGATATAAGCGTTTTAAGGCGTTCAAGTTTAATCCGACGGACACACCCTGGTGCAGGCGATAGTATGCCGCAAGATCGACTTGGACGACAACAATACCTATTTTTCGGGTTTTCCCTGCTCCCGTTGGGCCCGAACCTGGGGTTGCTTGTGCTATCTAGACCTATTTTCTGCAAGGAATCCAGCGGTGTGCTTGTCTTCTTGATCCGATGCTTCTGTGTGACGCGATAAGCACCGCAGTAGTGCGGATTTGGCAAAACTTTGATGGCTTATGGCGTTATAGCCGTAGGCCCGATCTTGATGATTCTTTCACTTTTAGCACTTTTTCGAAATTCTCTATCGATTGATATCACTTAGAGTGATAAGGATTTAAGTTTGAGAATTTCGAATTTAATTTTGAAATTACGAAACTGAATTTATCACTTTTAGGCCCTATTTGTTTTTATTTATTTCTCCGTTGTTTATGGGCCTAAAAATCTGATTTTTGGACCAAAAAATAGACCATGAAACACTGCCCACTACTATATAGTTTGTAACCTCGCGCTGTTCTCCGTTTGCGGAACACAAACTTCCGAAGTTGCTGTTTTTTTCCGGAAAAACTAAACTTGTGTTTTCTCCGGAATCCTTGGGCCGATTTTCAAAATTTTTTCACTGTTTTGTCCGCCTGGTCCATCCGCTGCCTCCGGTCACCTTTTTTGATTTTTGCGGGGCCCTTTAAGGGGACCCAACTTTTGGGACCCCGAAAAAAGTGCTTGTATCTCGGGATCCAGAGACCGGAAAAATCCAATTTTTTCACCACAAATAGCAGCAAATTGTCGGCTATCCAGTGGTACTAGCCGTTACATAAGTCACCACTGAAAATCTTGCAGCGTTTTCAATCAAAATTTTTCCAACACTTTTTCACAACTTTAAAAATCGATTTTGGGCTCAATTTTGATCCAATTTCAAAATTAAAAACACCCCCGGGTTGCCCGCGACGAGCTGCGTCGATTGGTGTATCACAATCGTTTTTTTTTTTTACACTTAAATCGCACGTACGGTCGATTTTTTAACGATTTTTCGCCACGCGGAGCACTTTTTAGGGCTTTTGCTTGCGTCCGCTCACTGCTAGCGCGCAACAGAGACTGGTTAGGTTAGGTTAGGTTAGGTTAGGTTAGGTTAGGTTAGGTTAGGTTAGGTTAGGTTAGGTTAGGTTAGGTTAGGTTAGGTTAGGTTAGGTTAGGTTAGGTTAGGTTAGGTTAGGTTAGGTTAGGTTAGGTTAGGTTAGGTTAGGTTAGGTTAGGTTAATTGTGGGTCTTCTTGGTTAAAGAATAATTTTTGAAGTACTCTCTCTCTTAACTATTGACTCTAGTTCTTGGGAGGGAGAACATATTTGGTAATTTTTGAGGGTCCATATCTTTGTGGTTTTTCGGAAGATTTTCGTGCAACGTAGCTCATTAGAAGCCTTTTTCAAGGCTCTCTTGATCTGCCGAAGCAGTTTTGCGATTTTGTTGTTGTTGTTGAAGATTTTGTTGTTTTTGTTGTTTTTTACTAAGTTTTGAAAAGGTGAAAATCGGCGATAACTTTCGTTCCTCTGAACGAATTTTGTCGCCGATTAAGGACGAAAGTTGCTCCCTTGGGGGTGCTTTCGGCCTGCCTATTCAATTCTTAGGTATCTTCTGTTGTCTAGTTTTTATCACTGTTTTCGTTGTTAGTTTTTTAAGGTTTTCGTTGTTTTTTCCTTAAAATCTTTATTGTTGTTGAGCCGACCTCGTTGAGGGCTGGCTTGGAAGACGCCTCTTCGGAAGCGCTTCCAGCCAGTCCAAACCCGTAGTTGCTGGCATTCTTTATTCAGATTTTATAGGGGTTCAAAGTTTCTCGTTTCCAGGGAAATTCATAATTTTGCTGATATTCCTTAAATATCTTTGGTGCTTATTAACGGATTTCGGTGTTGCCTGGCCTGAAAGACGCCTCTTCCGAGGCGCTATCAGCCAGTCAAAACTGCACGCCGTTATCTTCCTGGGTTCAGGTTTTATCGCAGTTCTTTCCCTAGATTTCTAGGGAAATTGTTGTTTCTGTCTTCACGGTTTTCCTGTCCCCCCTCAAGTAGGGGTGGACTCTCCAACCGCTTCAGAGGTCGACAGGGCTGTTAACTGGCCCATGTCGGCTTCTAAGAAGGATCCCTTGCCTTCGGGCAACACCCGCTCGAAGACGCGGAAGCGTAATTTGGAAGGCGCAGAGGCGATCGCTTCCTCACGAGCCTCTTCCGTTTCAGCTCGTTCTTTGGGGGAGTCGGGGTCCGAGGAGGACCCGGTTCCCCCGAAAGTGGTGAAGGGCACCAAGGGCCGTGACAAGCCCTATAGCCATAATGTTGGATTATCCCAGGCCCGCCGGGAACTAAGAGAGTGGGTATCGTCCGATACTGAGTCGGACGAAGACGCCGACATCGAGTATCTGTCGGTGGCGTCAGCTTCCCCCACCGACGGCTCACTTGAGAAGCTCACGAAGAAAGCGGAGGGGTGCTCCGCCACGATCCTTGAGGTTGTTCGTAAATCGAGCAACCTAAAGGGATCGTGCGTGAGAGACATAAAGAACGCTACCAACGCGCTGGTTAATGTTATCAAAGAGTTGGCGACGAAGGCATCCGTTAAGGCGGGTTCCCGTAAGGTGGATGCCGACAAGAAGATATATGAAGAGGTGTGTCGGCTCCAAGAAGAGAACAGATCTCTTCGGGGCCAATTAGAGGCGGCAACTCCCTCGAGAACGAGGCAAAAGATAATTTCTGACGGGCTTCGACAGCAGAGGCACGAGATTAGGGAACTGTCTGAGAAACTCTCTCTGTCTCAATCAGAGGTGACGTCTCTCAGACATTCCCTGGATTCTCGCCCGGAGCAATTGGCTGCTACAGAGTCAATCACGGAGGCGCCCCTGACAGCGGCTGCTAGCCAATCCCTGTCACGGGCTGAATTCATTGACGCACTTGGGTCACTTCAGGCCGAGCTATTATGCCATGTAGGTGGCATAGTGAGCGCTCATTTAGAGGGCCTGGAGGCGGACGGGAGACTCCTCCCGGCCCAACAAAGACGACTCCCCTTAGCGGCGGACCGCAATAGGGAAGAATTGGGTGGAGCTTCACAGCCCTCGCCGACGACGCTCGCCCCTCCGAGCAATCTTCCGAAGAAGGCTAGGGCCGTAAAGGCGAAAAAGGCAGCAAAATCCACTGCTGCCGACAGGGCCCCGGAGCCACAGGCCGAGTCGTCGACTCAGCCTGGAGGAACTGCTGACAGCTGGACTGAGGTGGTCAGGCGCAAAAAGCGCGCCCCTGTAGCCTCTGCTCCGACAGCGACAAAGGTGTCTCCCCCAAAGCTCCCCAGGGAGCCTAAGAAGCCAGCGGTGATGATGGCCCTCAATAAGGAGGCGATTGAGAATGGGGCCACATACAACAAAGCCATCGCTAAAATGAAGGCGGCTGTTTCGCTCGACGCTCTGGGCATTGGCCCTGCCCAGTTCCGAGCAAGCTTCACGGGTGCGCGCATCCTCCAGCTTCCGGCGACGACAACGCCCGCTCAAGCGGACTTACTGGCAGCAAAGATTAGAGAGGCGCTGGGTGACGAGGTGAAGGTGACTCGCCCCGTCAAAACAGTCGACATCCGGGTTAACGGCCTGGATGACTCGGTGTCGACTGAAGAGATCAAGGCGGCCCTGTCGTCGACTACTGGATGTCCCCCTGACCAATTCAGGGTGGGGAAGGTACACCCCGGTGCCGGGGGTTTGGGCTCGGCCTTTGCCTCGTGCCCAGTCGCAGCTGCCAGAAAGCTGGCTATCGTTGGCCGTATCACGGTCGGTTGGAGCTCGGCCTCCGTCAAGCTTCTGGAACAGCGCCCTATGCGTTGTTTCAGATGCATGGGGCTTGGCCATCCTTCGGTCAGGTGCCCGTCCAAAAAGGATCGCAGTAACCTTTGCTTCCGCTGCGGACTGGACGGGCACTCCGCCTTTGAATGTGAGGCTGCACTAAACTGCGCAGTCTGCAGTGATGCTGGCCGTCCGGCTTCCCATCGAATGGGTGGGTTCAACTGCTCTCCCCCTATCGTCAGGGGCCGACCTATGGAATACTTGCAGGCAGCCCGCATTGGTCCTGCCCGCGAAACAAGAGAGGAACCAATGGAATGAATTCCTGGAGAAACGGAGATGACGCACGGTCAAGCATGGCTGTAGTCATGTTTGACGGTGCGTCTATTGATGCCTCACTCTGCATTCAGAAGGAGGAATTGAGAGGAGCGAGAGGATGAGACGGTCTCGCTCCCCTCAGTTGTAGACGGCCGGGCAGGAGAAGGCGGGTTTTAGCCCGTCTTCAAATGTCCTAGGGGACCTGCACACACAGCGGCCAGGCTGTGTGTGCCTGCACAAGGTCCCCACCGTCTGGGGATTGCTTGGATGTCTTCGGGCAATCCCCCCATTGGCGCTAGGCCTTCGGGTCGCCCGTGTGGGGTGGGTCGGAGCAATTGTCTTAACAGACCCCGTCCACCCCTCACATAATGGGTAAGAAGACATCGGGGAGTTTTAGTGGGTAGGGGCCAGTTTCGCCTGCAACCGGCATGCGGCGGAGTCACTGGTCGACCCCCACATACCCCTATCGTCTGGCTGGCGGTAGGGGATCAATAAAAGGATTTCTCCTCGTCAAAAAAAAAAAAAAAAAAAAAAAAAAAGGTTAGGTTAGGTTAGGTTAGGTTAGGTTAGGTTAGGTTAGGTTAGGTTAGGTTAGGTTAGGTTAGGTTAGGTTAGGTTAGGTTTTTTTTTTTTTTTTTTTTTTTTTTTTTTTTTTTTTTTTTTTTTAATTGCTAACCCCTCCGACGCAAGGTCGTAGCCTATATTAACTTTACTCTTTCATACCAGTTCTCGCTTGTATTCTTCTCGCACTTTCATCCTTCATACCGGTTCTTTCTAACATTCATCTCTCATTCACACTATAGCGGGTGGGATGCCCGCCTATTTGCTAATCTGCTAACTATCCTTATATCTATTCTTTTCTTTATTATTAACATTTAGGGTTTGTAGTCAAATAATCGTACACAAGGCTCATATTATACACATAAAACATTAGAACATTAAACACTGACAATAATAATAATAAATAATTGCAACATATCAAATAAAATATAAAAGGTTAAAACATTAATACATTGATAAAATTTTTAAAAATAATTAAAACGTTATAAATTTAAAAGAATTATAGAAATTAAAACATTAAAATACATTGATAAAATTTAAAATAATTTAAAACATTATAGAAATTATAAAAATTTAAAACATTAAATACATTGGTAAAATTTAAAATATTTTGACATTATAGAAAATAAAAGAATTATTAAACAATTAAAACATTTGGTAATTAAAACTGGTTAAATATTTGTGTATAATATATTAAGTATTTACATTTCAATTTGAAGACTACTATCTTATGTTTTATTCCTACTAATCACCCTAGTTGCTACGCTCTTGCAATATTCTATAAATTTCTGTCTTTGGCTGCTCGTAATCAACGCGTTGAGGTTGGCTGGGCACACTTGCATATCCATCTCGTACTCCAGCTCCATCCTTTCCTTGGCGAAGACCGGGCACTCCAGCAGAACATGCGGGACATCCTCATCATTGCTGGAACAAATGCACGATGGGCTCTCCTTGCGCTTGAACCGATGCAAGTACTCGGAGAACCCACCGTGCCCCGTTAAAACCTGGGTCATAACACCTTCAAGTCTCACCTTCCTCAGGGTCTTATAGGCTTCTATGGCTCGAGGGAAGAACAGCTTTGTAATGCTGGCCGTAGCGCCGTCCCTGTATCTTTGGTCCCATTCGTCAAGCGAGCGCATTCGGATGCACCGCTTGACAAATGAGACCGGACACAGGTCGTACGCCGGCCTACGCTTACATTTCAGTGCGGCCTCCCTCGCGAGGCAGTCCGCCCTTTCATTCCCCTCTAGACCAGCGTGCGCTTTGATCCAGAATAGTTTTATTATTCTGTCTTTCTTGTAGATCTTTGCCAAGTTTGCTCTAGTCTCAGCTGCTAGAGGGTGCAGACATTTACTCGCCGCGACAGACTGCAATGCGGACCTTGAATCACTGTAAATTGCAACGGTAGTTTCGCTGCGACCGAGAGCTATCCTCGACGCCTCACATAGCGCCAAGAGCTCTGCCTGGTAGACGGTACAGTACGGCGGCAGACCAAGCTTGACGGCCCTGGTTTCGGCGTCGCCCTTCCATAAGGATAGAGCGGCGCCAACCCGACCCTCAATCTTGCTGCCGTCCGTAAAGATGCGAAGGTGGTAGTCGCTGTTTGCATTTAGCTCGTCCTCGTCCGCCAGGCTTCCGAACTCAAGGTTAGCCAGTTCGGCGGGGTGGGGAGCCTCGATCGCAAGAACCCCCCGCTCGATGACCCTGTCCCCGAGCCCAGGCTGCGGTACTCCCCTCTTGGCCTCGTACAGTGAGGCAGCCTCGCGAACTCGCAAGTCAAGGGGGAGTATCCCAGCCAGTAGTAAAGCTGAGTTCAGGGACACCGTTCGGTAGGCTCTGCAGATTTTCTGCGCAAAACCCCGTTGCACAGCGTTCAAGATCCGCATAATCCCCACTCTGCGAGTGGCGGGTGCCCACGCACTCGCAGAGTAGGTGATTATTGGCTCCACCGCGGCGATGTAAATGGAGCGAACAACCTCGGGATGGAGACCCCAGCTGACTTTAGCTGCCCTCCCGAGCTGCTTATAGACCCCGAGGGCCTTCTTGGTCACATTTTTCACGTGGTCCTTGAAGGTGAGACCCCTGTCTATGGTAAGTCCCAGCAATTTGATTCTGTCCGTCATGGCAATGTCAATCCCGCCCATGGTAAGTCGTGGCGTGTCAAACTTAAGCTTTCTGGTCAGCACCATGGCATTAGTCTTGCCTGGTGCGAACCTCAGCTTATTCTTGACACCCCACTCCAGAACATGCGCGAGAGTGGCATTGGCATTTTGCTCTATCTGGAGTGCTCTGTCTCCATCAAAGACGAGGACCACGTCGTCCGCGAAAGCCTGGCAGTAGACGCCTCTACCGTCCAGGCTCCGCAGCAACGGGTCGAGCGTCAGGTTCCAGAGCAAGGGTCCGGCTATTGACCCTTGGATGCAGCCCCTGCTTGGCTCAGCATTATGAACCTCGCCGCAGTATCTGACGTTAACCGTCCTGTCGGCGAGGTAGCTGTCAAAGACTCGCCTCAGATTCACCGGGCATCCAGCCTCCGCCAGTCTGACTCTGACCATAGGCCACCAGACGCTGTCGAAGGCCCCCTCTATGTCCAATGACACCAATACTATAATTTTCTTGTTATCAAGTTTACTATAGATTCGCGACATTAGGTCATAGAGGGCGCCTTCGGTGCTCTTCTGGGGCACAAAGCCATACTGGCGGTCGCTGATCCCCGGCAAAAGATGGTGTTTGAGGCGAGCCACTAGCATTTTCTCATATACTTTTCCAAGCACGGGCAGCAGTCCAATAGGTCGGAACGACTTAACATTTAACCGCTTTTCTTTATAGCAAACAATATCAGTTTGTTATTCATACCCATAGTTCATGCGTATTGTTATTCAGACGAGATTTCGTATTACCGCGCCCTATGTGGGTAATAGTAAAACCGCATCGCACCGACTTTCGGTCAATTTAATTATTGCATACATAATTACATATTATTATTATTATTATTTAGCCGCACCGCATCGCATAATTCCTATTACTTAGGATAATTCCGCATAATTCCTATTCGTTTGGATAAGTTTCTTACAACATTATAAACAATTTAATTTGTTTATTTAATTTAATAATTAATTTGTTTTCCATTCATATTTATTCATCACTTTAAAGTAGGTAATTTAAATTTACATTTTGTTTGAATACCTGACGTCCGCTTTCGATTTATGTTTTAAAATTGTAAACATATTTTTTTTATATATAAACAGTCTCTAATTTGCCATCTTTTGCAATGGAGTCGAAATTAAAAATATTACAGGCGAAAAATAACGTCAGATTTGAACGTATTACGAAATTGTACAATGCTGGTAAACAGCTGTCTCCGTCATCTACGGAATTAAATACGATTGAAAATTTTATGTCTGAGAGTGAAACCATAGACACACTACGTAATGATTTCATGCAAACATTGGATGAAATTAACGAAATACAAATACAATTAGATCCCAAATTTAAACCAAATTATCAATCACTTTCATCATTTGAGGATCTTTTTTCTCATATCATAAGATACCGCGTAAATTTAAAGGGAAGTAAGACCATACCTACGAATACAAATACACAAACCGCAGCTAAGGCTCCCTACACACTGGCACCGCTCGCTATTCCCAACTTTGATGGAAAAATTGAAAACTGGCCAGTGTTCTATGAATCATTTAAGGCTAACATACATTGTAATCCAGACTTAACCGATTCACATCGAGTTCAGTATTTAGTCGGAAGACTTACTGGAAATGCACTAAAAATTATTGCAGGTGTAATTCCTTCCGGTGAGAACTATCCTTATATTTGGGAAAGTCTAACTAAGAAATATCAAGATAAAAGAGCCCTAGGTTCATATTATATGTCTATGTTACTTAACATTAAAGGCGCTTCAAATGATTCAGTTTCATTAAATAATTTCATCGAAACATTTGATGCTGCTGCCGCTGCACTTAAGCAATTAAAAATTGAAAATATGTACGATTTCATTTTATTCAATTTAGCATACCGCAAGATAGATTCAAGTACCGCTCAGGCCTTTGAAATGACCGCTAGGGATAAAATTATTCCGAGTTATTCAGATTTCGTCGAATTTATTAAAAGTCAAGTAAAGATATTAGATAGAACTACTACTAGTAATAATTCCTTTAACCGCACTACACGTAATAATAACGCCAATAATAATAATTATAACCGCCCCCGCAATACAGTACATTCGTTTGTAACTCGTCATAATAATTACAACAAGCCTTTATGTTCTATGTGTAATACCTCTGAACATTATCAACTATATACTTGCCCCGCATTTAAATCAATGTTACCGAAAAATCGCTTTGAATTTATTAAATCGAAACGAGGGTGTGTAAACTGCCTTAGTTTAACCCACACGGTGTTACATTGTAATTCGAAACATAGATGTAAACAATGTGAAAAGAGACATCATACCTTGTTACATTTAGATATTATTAAAAATAAAAACGCATCGTCCGCGGTGGACCGGACAGCTAGTAACGATGTACCGGATATACCTACGAATCTTACGCACACAGAGAAATGCATCGCTTCGGCATCGACGCCCGGTACCAAGGTGTTATCGCTTTGCGCACGCTCACCTTGCGTGATTGCAACTAAGTTGCACCCCCGTACCACGTTATCGTGTAATAAACGTACTGAAGTTATTCTTTCTACTGCAAGTATATACGCATATAATAATGATAAAAATGTAAAAGAAACTGTTCGCTGTCTTATTGATAATGCTTCACAGAATCATTTAATAACTGTAAATTGTTGCAGTAAACTTAATTTAAATATTATACCGCTTTCGAATTCAGTTTTAAAGGGTGTTGGTTTAACATCTCGACCTGTCATAGGTTATGTCAATTTTATAATTTCCGCAAAAAATAATAAACAAAGTTTTAACTTAACCGCATTAGTTATCGATTGCATTACCGATCGACTTCCTGTCGATTATATCGATACATCTATCATTAGTCATTTAGTAGACATACCGCTTGCCGATCCATACTGGCACATACCGAGTGAAATAGAACTCGTATTAGGAGCAAAATTATTTCCATTTATACTTCTTAGTGGAAAGATTATTGCGCCGCCCGCTCCACCCGCTATTGAAACAGTGTTCGGATATGTGTTCATGGGTGACACCGCTACTACTACCGCTTCGCCAGTTCAAGGCGATCTAACCGCACTTCAACGCTCGCCTACCGCTTCGTTTCTCACTTGTATTGAGAATAATATAGACTCTTCTCTTTCTAAATTTTGGGAGTTAGAAGAAGTTCCCGCAAAGAAATTTCTTAGTCAGTCTGAAGAAGAATGCGAACAAATATACACTTCTACAGTGTCTCGCGACTCTTCAGGTCGTTATTGTACCGCATTGCCGTTCTCTAAGGATCCAAGTAGCTTAGGGAATTCTTACGCTGTCGCTCATCGTCGTTTGTTAGCACTAGAGCGCAAGTTATGCCACAACGATTTACGTTTGAGATATAACGCCGCAATTATGGATTACGTAGATAATAATTATTTATCTCCAGTGTCATCATCGGACGAACTTGAAGGAGGTTATATAATTCCTCATCACCCGGTGATCAGACAAGACAAACAAACCAGTAAAATCAGAGTAGTTTTAGACGCAAGTGCTCAATGCCATAATGGCGTATCTCTCAATGATATTTTACATACCGGTCCTAATTTACAAGCAGATTTATTTTTACTTTTATTGAATTTCCGCCTTTTCCCAATTGCTGTAACCGCCGATATAAAGCAGATGTATCTTCAAATACGTGTAACTGAAGAACATCAAAAATACCAACAAATACTTTTCCGCTTCGACACCGCTGAACCGATTCGTGCTTTCAAGTTCAACAGAGTGACGTTTGGTCTTAAGTCAAGCCCATACGTTGCAATGCGCACCGTGCGCCAACTCTGTAATGATGAACGCACCAATTTTCCAGTAGCAGCTGCAATAGCTGAGAAGGAACTTTATATGGATGATTTGGCTAGTTCAATTATAAATGAATCTGACGCTGTCGAGGCATCCGCTCAGTTAATTAACATGTTTAAATCTGCAGGCTTTGATCTAGTAAAATGGTCAAGCAATTCAAAAAAGGTGCTTGAGAGCATCCCGCAACCGCTAAGACTTACGCAGAAAGTAGAATTTGATAAAACCGCATCTCTTAAAATATTAGGGCTAGAATGGCAGCCGGAAAACGATACTTTCGTTTTTAAAACTAATAATGATGACCGCTCTTGTACAAAACGTTCAATACTTTCTGTAATCGCCCGCTTATGGGACGTGCTAGGTTTCGCTGCACCTGTAATCCTTTATGCCAAACTTCTAATTAAGGAACTCTGGATTCAAAAGGTCGGATGGGACGACGAACCCCCGGCAAATATAACCGCTAAATTTATTAAATTCAGAGAGCAATTGCCGCTTCTTACTACTTTAAAAATACCGCGTCATATTGCCGTAACACAGGGTTGTACGACAAATATAGTTGCTTTTGCCGATGCTAGTATGAAAGCATACGGCTGTGTAGTTTTCTTACATGTGACTGACTCCACAGGCAATGTACATGTTAGGTTAGTCTGTGCGAAGTCTAAGGTCGCACCAGTTAAAGTAGTTTCGCTTGCCCGCTTAGAACTTTGTGCCGCAGTCTTAATGTCAAAATTAACTAAATTGGTTTACGATACTTATTCAGCACGCACATCTATAGAGAATGTCTACGCATTTTCGGATTCAAAAATCGCCCTCTCCTGGATTCATTCGTCTCCACATCGGTGGAATATTTTTGTTAGCAACCGCGTAGCCAAATGTCAGGAGAATCTTGAACCTAAAACCTTCTACCATATCGCCGGAGTGCATAATCCTGCCGACTGTTTGTCTAGAGGCTTATTACCTGAACAATTGCTAACTCACGAGTTATGGTGGAACGGTCCCGTTTGGCTGAACGCGCCAGTACTTGAGTGGCCAATAGAATCTTTTAAACCTGAAAAATTGGAAAATTTGCCTGAATTTAACAATAAGACGTTTATTTCAACCGCTTCTCATACCGTAGAATTGTCACCGCTCTGTTCACTTGCAAGTAAAGTCTCATCGTGGAATAAGTTATTAAGAATAATTGTCTATATTTTACAATTTGTACGAATACTAACCCGCTCTAAAAATATAGAAACCGCTCATATACATACCGCTGAAAACTATCTGCTCCGCGCAGTTCAAGCTGCACATTTCCCGCATGTAATAAAAAATTTAAAAAGGGGTAATATACCCTCTGCACCGCTAAATAAATTAGATTTATACCGCATTATTGGCAATCAACTTCTTACCTATGAAGAGCTTTTAACAGTCTTAACACAAATCGAAACTATTATGAATTCGCGCCCGCTCTGCGTTTTGCAGGAAGAACCACATCCCGAGCCTTTAACGCCAGCACATTTTATTATGGCCTCTCCTTTACAGTACTTGCCACTTACACCGCTTTCTACAACGCCGCTTCTTGCGCGTAAATCTCTTCTCGATCAAATGATTCGTTCGTATTGGAAGAGATGGCATTTAGAGTACTTGAATAATTTGCAAGCCCGGCAAAAATGGTTAAAAGACGTTTCAAATGTTAGGATTGGTACTGTCGTGTTACTACATGAAGATAATGTGCCACCCTTACGATGGCCAATGGGAATTATCGAAAAGACTTATCCAGGCGCGGATGGTGTCGTTCGAGTAGCATTAGTTAAAACGCAAAATGGTCTACTGAAAAGACCAATAGTTAAATTGAGTCCATTGCCGTCTCAATAACAATACCGCATCTTCTCAAATTTTATCTAATTCTTCTAGTGTTAGGTACTTAGTTTAATTTCTTTCTTTATCCGCTTTATTTACCCCGCTCTATAATTAATTCCTCTGTTAGTATCCTCTTTGGTTTTGAGAAAGCTCTCTTTCTCAAGGCGCCGGAGGATGTATACGCCGCTCTCTTCATACTTCCTATCCCTTTCCTCGTCATACGTGCACAACCGTCCAGCGAGAGTGAAGGAGATGGGGAGATGGCTTCGATGCGCTTGCGCAGGACGCATCGCGTCAGAGACATATAGATTGTGTTGCAATTTTGATGTGACAACAACCGCTCCGCTTTTAAAACCGCTAAATCCGCATATATACTTTATAATACGAACTCGTTTAAATAACAATAGATTGTGTACACAAGGTGAAGTGTTTTGTGTGTTCGGATCCAAAATATCCAGCCATCAGCGAGATACGAGAGCAGTCGCCACCAGATCCTGACCAAGCCGCCAAATCACGAGGTACGTGTTGTGCATTTAATCCCTACGCCCCGCTACCGCTTTCCTATTTCATACCGCAAACCTATGGAGATACATCCATCCGCACATGAAGATTATTTTCATCTTATCTTCAACCCGCATCAGCACCCTTAGATGGTCCCTTGATGAACCATTAGTTTTCGGTCATGTCGACCCATTAAGATGGTCCTGTCGAACCGAATTTTGAATCAGCATCCAGGGTGCTGTGGTCCTTCACCCGCATCACCATAAGATGGTTAGGTTAGGTTAGGTTAGGTTAGGTTAGGTTAGGTTAGGTTAGGTTAGGTTAGGTTAGGTTAGGTTAGGTTAGGTTAGGTTAGGTTAGGTTAGGTTAGGTTAGGTTAGGTTAGGTTAGGTTAGGTTAGGTTAGGTTAGGTTAGGTTAGGTTAGGTTAGGTTAGGTTAGGTTAGGTTAGGTTAGGTTAGGTTGGGTTGGTGCCCGATTTTCATCGAAAATTGTAATTTTTGAGGGTCCATATCTTTGTGGTTTTTCGGTGGATTTTCGTGCAAAGCAGCTCTTTAGAAGCCTTTTTCAAGGCTCCTTCAGACTGCCGAAGCGGATTATTGAAGTTGTTGTTATTTTTGTAGTTTTTGTTGTTTTTGTGTTTTTCAGCTAAGTTTGGAAAAGGTCAAAATCGGCGATAACTTTCGTTCCCGTGAACGAATCTTGTCGCCGATTGAGGACGAAAGAGGCTCCTCTGGGGGCACTTTCGGCCTGCCTAATCCTTTCTTAGCTCCTCGTTGTTGTTTAGTTTTTGTAGCTGTTTTTGTTGTCAGTTTTTTTAGGTTATCGTGGTTTTTCTTAAAAATCTTTTTTGTTGTCAGACCGATTTCGTTGCGGACTGGCTTGGAAGCAGCCTCTTCGGAAGCGCTTCCAGCCAGTCCAAACCCCTCGTCGCTGGCTTTCTTCGTTTAGTGTATATAGGTGTTTAAGTTTTCTTATTTTCAAGAAAACTGTAATTTTGTCGATTAATTGTAAATATTTTTGTTATCGGTGGTCGAACTTTGTCGCGGACTGTGCTGGATGTAGCTCCCCCCGGGGCTCTTCAGGGCAGCCTGCAACAATTTTATGGTAGCTTTAGTAGTTAAGTTTTTATTGCAAATTTTATGGTGAATTTTCGTGTTTCTACGATAATTTTGCAATCGTTTTATTGTTTCTATACAACTTGGTTGTCTTGCTGGGGTGGACTCTCCCAGCGTGTCGGAGATCGACTGAGCCATTAATTGGCCATGTCGAACTCCAAGGAGCAACGCCCTAAGGGGAAAACTCGCTCGCAGACGCGCAAGCGCGCTGCTCTACGGGACGAGGAATCTTTGAGGTCCTCCCAGGCCTCACTGTCGTCAAAACCTCATGAACCGAGCAAATCACTTGCTCGGTCCTCAGAAGATATAAATGTTGAGGAGCACGGATCGCAAGAGCTGGAGATCCCTTCCAAAGTGTTGAAGGGAGTAAAAGGGAATCGTGGCAGACCATACAGCCACGATGCTGGCCAGTCTCAATCCCGTCGCGAGCAATGGGATCACGAGAATGACTCGGATTCAGACGATTCCTCTGGGGACACGGTCTACTCGTGGACCAGGCCCCCTGTCCCGACCAGTGAATTAACCCAAAAGGTGAAGGATTGCGCTAGTATGATTCATGATGCGGTTCGGGGATCAACCACAATAAGAGAGGCTACTGCAGATCTCATTAATATTGAGACCCATATGATTGTTCAGACGGTAAAGGAGATTGTGCGCAATACGTCGAAAAAGATTCGCCGACTGGAAGGCGACAATAGCCGTGTCTGTGCGAAGTTGCAGACTCTACGCTCGGAAGTGGAAGAGCTAAGACAAGCGATTGCCGAGGGGCCTCGTTCTAAGCCGGCGGCTGAGCCGCAACCTGAGAGGGAAAAACCCAGAACAGTGGCTGAGGGCCAGTTACTGTCAAGAGGCGAGTTTTTGGAAGCCTTTGGTTCGTTGCAGACGGAGCTCTTGGAGCACCTTGGAGATATGATTAGTGCCCGACTTGAGGGCCTTGAGACTGATGGGAGGCTTCTGCCTGCTCAGAAGCATCGGCCGCACCTAAGTGCGGATAGAGCGCCGGATAGCGTAGCCGATAACGCGGTGACTACGCTTACTCCCCCGGCCAACTTGCCGAGAAAACTGAGGGTTGCCAAGGCAGCTAAGTCTGCCCCCGATCGCATGGCTGAGCCTCTGCCCGGGCCATCTACCCAGTCGGGTGGAGCCGCCGCTACCTGGTCAGAGGTTGTTAGGCGCAAGAAACGCGCCCCTGTCGCTCCGGCCCCGACCGTGGCCAAATCTGCTGTTGGAAAGCTCCCTAGGGAGATCAAGAAGTTGGCCGTAGTGGTGGCCCTGACGCCAGAGGCGGTGGCGGAAGGTGTCACCTACAAGAAGGCAATTGAAAAGACGAAGGCTTCTGTTTCCCTTGAGGCCCTCGGAATCGGTCCAGCACGCTTCCGTGAGAGCTTCACGGGAGCTCGTATCTTAGAGCTCCCAAAGGAGACTACGATAACTCAGGCGGACACCCTAGCGGCGCAAATCGGTGCAGCATTGGGTGCGGAAGCGAAGGTGACGCGCCCCATCAAATCGGCCGACATTCGGGTCATCGGTCTAGATGACTCGGTGACGGCCGATGAGCTGAGGACAGCCCTGGCGTCAAGCGCTGCATGCCCCCCTGAACATTTCAGGGTGGGCAAGGTGCATCCTGGTGCTGGAGGACTGGGTTCGGCCTTTGTGTCGTGCCCAGTTGCAGCCGCTAGGAAGCTGGCGACTGATGGCTGCATCACTGTAGGATGGTGTTCAGCCTCTATCCAAGTCCTGGAACGGAAGCCCATGCGTTGTTACCGCTGCATGGGGCTCGGCCACCCGATGGTCAGATGCCCATCAAGGAAGGACCGCAGCGGACAGTGTTTCCGCTGTGGATTGGAGGGTCACTCTGCCTTCGAGTGCGAGGCGGAGTATAGATGTGGCGTCTGTGCCGATGCTGGGCTTCCGGCCAGCCACCGCATGGGGGGCAGCAACTGCTCCCCCCCAGTAGTAAGAGGCCGCCTCGGTGAGGCGCGACCGGCAGACTCTAGAGCTGTCAGCGTTGCAAGGGAGGAGCCAATGGACACTCATGGTGTCCATTGAGTCCTCCCTCTCGACAGAGCAGATGGTGGGGCAGGAGAAGGCGGGCTCAGCCCGTCTTCAAATGTCCCTGGGGACCTGCGCACACAGCTGGCCAGCTGTGTGTGCCTGCACGGGTCCCCCCTGTCTGGGGATTGCTCGGGTGTCTCCGGGCAATCCTCCGTTGGCGTCAGCCTAGCCACTGGCTAGGCCGCCCGAGGGGGTGGGTCGGAGTAATTGTCTCAACAGACCCCGTCCACCCCCACATGATGGGCAAGGAGGCACCGGGGAGTTTTAGTGGGTATGGGCCAGTTCCGCCTGCAACTTGCATGCGGCGGAGTAGACTGGTCGAGTCCCACATACCCCTACCGCCTAGCCAGCGGTAGGGGATCAATAAGACGATTTCTCCTCGACAAAAAAAAAAAAAAAAAAAAAAAAAAAAAAGGTTAGGTTAGGTTAGGTTAGGTTAGGTTAGGTTAGGTTAGGTTAGGTTAGGTTAGGTTAGGTTAGGTTAGGTTAGGTTAGGTTAGGTTAGGTTTACAATACAATACGTCAGTTGAGCAGGAGGACCGGCTCGCTCACGTTCCGGCTTGTGCAGGTGCTGACGGGGCATGGCTGCTTCGGTCGGTACCTGTGCAACGTCGCGCGGAGGGAGCCGACCCCCTCCTGCCACGAGTGCGGATCTGCCGACGACACGGCGCAACACACGTTGGAGATATGCCCAAGTTGGGATAACGAGAGAGCGGCTCTGACGGCAGTCGTGGGACACGACCTGTCCCTACCGGCTGTCGTCAGAGCGATGATTGAGACCCCTGACTGCTGGAATGCAGTCAGGGCATTTTGCGAAGCGGCCCTGAGTGGTAAAGAGGCCAGGGAGCGGTCCCGAGAAGAGGACCCCCAGGCGGACCCACTCAGGCGCCGTAGAGTTGGAAGACGGCGTCGCGCATACGCTGCAGCGCAGACTTGACAGTGACTACCGGGCGTCAGGTAGGACGACTGGCGCCTGGCCTACATTGATTTGACGGCGTGGCGGCCTAGAGATGCTCCCTAGGTCGCCACCATGAAGATGGTTCCCTCGCGGGATTTCGCGGTGTGCGGGGTCCGCAGACATGGCCCCGCTGTTATTCGGCCCCGCACATCACCGCCGATGGAGGAGCATGGGGGGGTTTTAGTGGGTATTACCGGCACTCTGCCGGTCGAGTCCCACACTCTCCCTCGCCGGCGCGTCCTATGCCGACGGGGGAGGCTAGTCCGTAAAGGTGATTTCCCCTCCTCAAAAAAAAAAAAAAAAAAAAAAAAAAAAAAGGTTAGGTTAGGTTAGGTTAGGTTAGGTTAGGTTAGGTTAGGTTAGGTTAGGTTAGGTTAGGTTAGGTTAGGTTAGGTTAGGTTAGGTTAGGTTAGGTTAGGTTAGGTTAGGTTAGGTTAGGTTAGGTTAGGTTAGGTTAGGTTAGGTTAGGTTAGGTTAGGTTAGGTTAGGTTCTTTGGCGCTAGCCTAGTCAGAAATGACTAGGCTGTCCTGGGGTGGATCGGAGTTGTTGCCTCGGCAGAACCCGGTCCACCCTGCTCAAAGGACAAGGAGGCACCGGGGAGTTTTAGTGGGTAGGGGCCAGTTCCGCCTGCAACCTGCATGCGGCGGAGTAGGCTGGTCGACCCCCACATACCCCTGCCGTCTAGCCAACGGCAGGGGATCAATAAAAGGATTTCTCCTCGTCAAAAAAAAAAAAAAAGGTTAGGTTAGGTTAGGTTAGGTTAGGTTAGGTTAGGTTAGGTTAGGTTAGGTTAGGTTAGGTTAGGTTAGGTTAGGTTAGGTTAGGTTAGGTTAGGTTAGGTTAGGTTAGGTTAGGTTAGGTTAGGTTAGGTTAGGTTAGGTTAGGTTAGGTTAGGTTAGGTTAGGTTAGGTTAGGTTAGGTTAGGTTAGGTTAGGTTAGGTTAGGTTAGGTTAGGTTAGGTTAGGTTAGGTTAGGTTAGGTTAGGTTAGGTTAGGTTAGGTTAGGTTAGGTTAGGTTAGGTTAGGTTAGGTTAGGTTAGGTTAGGTTAGGTTAGGTTAGGTTAGGTTAGGTTAGGTTAGGTTAGGTTAGGTTAGGTTAGGTTAGGTTTTTTTTTTTTTTTTTTTTTTTTTTCTCGCTGATTCAATAACAAACTCTCGCTACTTTCATTGCAGCGCTTGTATCTACTTTATTAATGTCCCTATTATTGGTAAGAAATATACACTTTTGCCTAGGGACCCCAGTTCCTGCGAGAAAAGGAAAACCTGGGGTCCGAGAGTTGCTTTTTTTCCAATTTTTATTAATTATAATTTACACTCGATACATGGGATATATTGATCTAACTCAAACTAAATACAAGGGAATTATTAATCTAACTTAAACTAAAATACAAGGGAATTATTAATCTACCTAAACTAAGATACAAGGGAATTATTAATCTAACTTAACTAAAACACAAGAGAATTATTAATCTAACTTAACTTAAATACAAGGGAATTATTAATCTAACTTAACTAAAATACAAGAGAATTAATAATCTAACTTAACCTAAATACAAGAAAATTATTAATCTGACAAATTACAATTGAGGGAATCATTAAACTTGCGAACCAATCCTAAACTACCATGAGTTGTTAACATTAATATTTCTTACAAACTAAGATTAACAGCCACCAAATTCTAACTTAAAATAACGATACAAAGAAGTTTTAAATACGAAGACAATTAAATACATTGATCATTAACATAGAACAGCCTTTTATTTACTTTCATCCACTTTGATATTCGACTCTATTTTTAGACTTTCGAGCCGTTTCCTCGGGCGACAAGTGTTACGATCTTGTCAGCGAGCCGGAGGAAACGGCTCCGGGTGTCCTTATGGCCAATCAGCTCGGGGATGCTTGTCAAGTCCAGCCGACAGCCCAGCTCTATTTCTAAATCGACCCTATCCACCGCGTGGATAGGGCATTCTAGTAGAACGTGCAGGACAGTTTGTTCAGACGCGCCATCACACGGGCAGGCTGGGCTGTCCGCCAGGCCAAACCTGTGTAGGTAGGACAGGAAACCCCCGTGGCCTGTCAGTAATTGTGCCCTCAAATTCGTGGCGGGCCGCATGGCTCTGATGATTCGGTACGCAGTGCGGACGTCGGGAAAGAATATTCGGGTCACCTCGCCAGTAGCAGCTGCAGCATATTGATTCTGCCATTCGTCGATTGTTGTGTCCCTGATGAGGCGCTTCGCCATGGACAGCGGGAACCTGTCGTAGCGCGGAACGGTTTTGCTACGAGTCGCCGCTTCTTTAGCCAAGGCATCGGCGCGCTCATTGCCTCTGTGTCCCACATGAGCTTTGATCCAGTACAGTTCTCGTACCCTCCCCACTCGCGCAGCAATTGACAGCAATTCCCTAATTTCGAGCACGAGTGGGTTCAGGGAGACTCCCGAACAGATCGCCTCCAGCGATGATCTGGAGTCGGAGAGGATGTGGCATTTCTCTAGGTTCGCGGTCTTTATTAGGGACTCTTTTATGGCGAGCAGTTCAGCCTGGAATACGGAGCAGTAATCAGCCAATTTGAACTTGTGGCCTCTGAGCTCTACGTGACCCCTCCATACCGAGATAGCTGCCCCCACCTTTCCATCCATTTTGCTGCCGTCGGTGTAGACCTGGACAGCATCCGAGTCTATCAATAGACGCAGGTCTTCTTCTGTTGCCACCATGCCATATTCGACCCTCATTATATTGGATGGGTGGCCCAGATCCATCGCTCTGCCCCTGGTCTGTAACTCTCTAGATGGTAACTCGTCCAGAGGGCGTCCCACCTTTGTGAGAAAAAGGCGCTGAACCTCCCGGGCCCTGAAATCTAGCGGGAGGAGTCCTGCCAGCAGAATAGCTGAGTAGCTGGGCACGGTCCTGTGCGTCTTCGCGATCTTGATACCAAACGTACGGGTTAGCCCCGTAAGCAGTTTGATCGCATATTTTCTGGTTGAGATGCCAGCCCACACGTTAGCGCCGTACAGAACAACTGGCTCCACCGCCGCCACATAGATAGCCCGCAGAATCTCAGAATTGAGTCCCCATTGTGCTCTTGCGGCCTTAGCCAAGATCTTACTTATTGTGATCGCCTTGCCTCTCGTGTTTTCTAGATGTGGCCTAAAGTTGAGGTGCTTATCGAATGTGAGACCCAGGATCTTTACAGAGTCGCTGGGGGGAACTAACGTGCCGTTGAATACTACAGAAGGTGTGTCATATTTAAGTTTTTTGGTCACTATCATAAGTTTAGTTTTGTTGGCCGCAAATTTAAGTTTATTTATGTCCCCCCATCGCTTCACTGCATTCAGGCTTTTGTTCAAGCTAGTAGCCACAGAATCCCCAGAAGTGCCAACCGCGATCAGAACAATGTCATCCGCGAATGCCTGTACGTGAATTTCGGGTCCAGACCCCAACTCTTCCAAGATTGGGTCCACCAAGATGTTCCAAAATAGTGGGCCGCAAACAGACCCCTGGATACACCCCTTGTTGGTTGTTCCCTCGTAGGTTACGCCGGCATACTTGATAATGTAGGGTCTTGGGGTTAAGTAATTGGACACCAGCTTGATTACACTAGCGTCAACGCCCTTGACCATCATTTGGTGGATGATGGCCGGCCACCAAGCATTATCGAATGCACCCTCAATATCTAGCGAGACCAATCCCACTATTTTCTTGTTATTGATCGCATTTTTTATTCTGGAGTGGATCTCAAACAGTGCTTCCTGTGTCCCTCGTTGAGGTATAAATCCGAATTGACGCTCACTAATCTTCTTCTCGGCTTGCAGTTGCCATAGGATTCGACGTGACAATATCTTCTCCAGCGCCTTGCCCAATATCGGTAATAGCCCGATGGGTCTATACGATCTGGGGATCGAGTAGTCTTCACGACCCGGCTTGGGGAGAACTTTAATGTGTGCCGTTTTCCAGATTTTCGGGAACCACGAGTGAGTCAAGCAAGCGTTATAAATTGCTATTAATGGCGAGGGGGACACCCGAAAAGCCCTACCACATATGTCCGACGTCAGGCCGTCGATTCCGGGGGCTTTTTTGGGGCTCATTGAAGCAAAAACAGAATCAATTTCGCTTTCTGTTATGCTGATTATTTTTGCTTGCTCTCCCACCTCATGGCCTGCCTCCAGTGTCCCAACCAGATTCCTTATTTCACTGTGAGTCTGGTCGTCGCTCGTGGCTGTGTCCTGCGGGAAGAAGGTTGCAGCCAGCAGCTTGGCCGACTCAGTGGGGGACTGAGTCAATCCCAGCTCATTCTTGAGAAGGAGATCAGGAGGTTTAGGCGCAGCTTTGTTCAGAACTTTGTAGGCACTGGTCCAGACATCCTCCTTCCTTATTTCGCTACAAAACCGTCTCCAGCTCTCTGTACATGCCGACTCAATTAATGCTTTGTATTTCTGTTTTTGGGCCAGGTAGTCTGGGACCAGCGCGAGTCTGCGTGCTTGGTTAGCGTGTTGCAGCCTTCTCCTCATTGTATTTGTTAGCTCCTTTTCCTTCTGAATGTCATCAGACCACCAGTCTGGTTTCCTGGGCTTATGTGTGGCTTTCTTTTTTGGCAGGGTCTTCTGGCCAGCGCTGACCAAAACTGCGACATAGTTCCGTGCTGCTGCTTCTATGTCGTCCGGCGAAGAGAGAGAGGCGCATTCCAGCCCCGACAAGTTAGCATCGGAGAGCAACCTGGTCAACGTTTCGCCAAATCTCTTCCAGTCTGCATTTGTTGTATTGAACCTCCAAGTGGAGTCATTGCTGTAGTCTACCGCTGCTTCCCCCATCGCGAGGTCAAACAGAATCGCTCTATGATCAGACAGGGAAAGGGCGCCCGCATCGACTCTCCAGTTGGTTACACCGGCCAACATGTTCTGTGTGCATGCCGTTACGTCTACTATGCTCTCGTAGAGTTTTCCGCCTCTGTGTATATGGAATGTAGGCGTGTTTCCGGCGTTTAGGATTTCGCATCCCGCCTCAGCCAGGAAGTCGGCGTACGCACGTCCCCTACCGTCCTCGACTCCACAACCCCACCAGGGACTTTTGGCATTGACGTCTCCCGCCAGGATGTAGTTGGGTGTCCCAATGTGTTTTATGGTACGTCTTAGTTTGTTGAGCTGGGGTTCGATATCTTGATCCCCCTCCAAGTAAGCGCTAACTAGCCCATACGTTCTGCCGCGCACCACGAACCTAAGGGCTACAATATTTTCGTCAATCAAACTGTTATCAATTATTAATTGTAAGTGCTGATTGGCCACGAGGACGGCCGACTTGACATGTTGTAGTGTCGGCGAAGCCTGCACCACTCTGAATCCCGCGGCCGCGACGCGTCCCTGTGACCCCACGTATGGCTCCTGTAACATTAAAATATCAATTTGATTATCAGAACAGTACGTGAGACACTCCCTGGTGGCCGCGAAACCCCTACCCAGATTCGCCTGTAGTATTTTTATTTGCAGATTTCTTACGTCTGGTTTGCCCTTAGCAATATCTCACCGATCGGCGAGCTATCCTGTCCCACTTTTGCCACTCCGGACATCCGCTACTGTAAGCGGGGTGGCCAACCTCCCCGAGTTTCAAGGTGGAGCACCAATAGCATTTAGGTGTGTCAAGTCTAGCCCCGCACTCCTTAGTGTCGTGAGTGCCCGAGCAATAGCCACACACCGCCTTAGCGCTGCACTCTCGTGCCCTGTGTCCGAAACCCAAGCACCTGAAGCATTGTAGGATCGGGGATTGGTCCTGGGCCACCACCGATTGGTAGCCCAGACGCACCCGTCTTCCGTTTAGGCGCTGCCAGACTGAAGGGGAAACATCCAGGACAACGTTCTGGAGGACGTCGTTCCTGCCTTTTATTCTTCGTATTACTCTGACCTTGATATTTTCTGCGTTGCTCAGTAGGGAGGCGTTCTGATTGATTAGAGCGGATTCTAGTTGCGCGTCGGTGAGATCCTTCGCCACGCCAACCAGGCGTAGCATCGGATTGCGCTGTTCCAGCGGCCTGGCAACGAAAGTATCACCTTTAATTGAATCAGTGAACACCTTCCTGCCCTCCTCAGAGTCGCAGGAAAATGCCACTTTGCAGCCTTTGAGTTTACGGACACTTCTTATGCCCACTCCGAGGGCGATGACGTCAACGGAGTCTTTGACCCCCTTAACTACATCGTCCCCCGAGTGCCTAGGATCCCGGGACTCGACCACTACTGAGTATGTCGGCTCCGCCGACACCACTTTGGCATAGCTGGTCGGAGTGGTAACTCCGATGCGACCCCGGACCAGCGGAACCCCCGCCGTTTCCCCGAGGGAGGGATCCAGCGAGTCAATCCGCCGGCCCCGGGCCGCAGATCGGCCTCCATCCAGTTCCCTCCTGGCAGCGCTCATTGCCCCCAGCTTGGCCATGCCGGCTTCCATCTCTGAGCGAAGTGTCGCCAACCCAGAAAGAATGTCTCCGTAGGAGGGGCCCGAGTCGGACCCCAGCCTCCGCTCCTGAATAACTTCGAAATTCAGTATCTGTCGGACAGATTCCACCTCGGCTCTGAGCCCCTCCAGTGTCTCCCTGGGGTTCAGGCCCTTGACAATCTCCTCCAGGGCATTCAGCCTGACCTGATTGGCCTTTTCGGCCGCAAGGAGTTCTCGAAGGTGCTGGACCTTCAGTCTGTCCACCCTGGCGTTTAGCGTTTTCCGAGATTCCCCCAGCCGTAGGACTATCTCGTACATGGCGGCCATGTTATTTATAACTGATTCTTTTATTGTCGTTTTGATATTGCCGGAAGCTTCCAGTTGAGTTTTTGCCTCCAGCATGAGTCTGTTTGCTGCAGATGGTAGGGAGTCCAACGACGAATATGAACCCGAGGCAGACATGTCAGACGCGACCGATGGCGTCGCGGAATGGGCCGAAAAGAGAGGTGTGCTTATCAGGACCTGGTCCAGTTGGGCAGAGTCCGACACGCTGAAAGTTCTATCCAGACTCCCGGGGTCCGACGACCCACGGACAGCGGTCACGTCCGCCGAACGGCCGGGAGCGCCTCCGTGCACGGACCCTGCCCCGGACCCCCCCGCAGCCTTCAGTGTAGCCACACGACGGAGGTCGTCCGACGCCCCAGAGGAGACTGATTTGCCCCCTCTCTTAGACTTTGTAGGTGGCGTTCTCTCCATTACTCTCCTACGAATTATATGCTGTTCGATATTATAGGGAAATTAGTTGAATATATTAAGCACTGGAGGCTTAAGAGTGGCTTAATAAAAAATCGGTTTTTGATTTATTTGGGCTTGGAGTCGGTGAGCGCAACGGGGTCAATTGATTTTAAATATTTTGAGGACTTATTTTGGAAGACAGATTTATATACCTAAACTTACGAGTTTGTAGGGGAAAATGGTAAAATATAATAAACTCGGAAGGGTGGCTTGGTAAAAATCGGTTTCTGGTGTTAATGAGCAGGAAACAGAAGCGCGCAGCCCAGTCGATTGGTATTTTATGAATTACTCCTATTCAAAATTTGAATTTGTGTTGTGACTCAGAAAATTATATTATTCGTGGAGGGGCAGTACATTAAAAATTCACTCTCATTACAGATGGTTCTGAAATGGAAGAGCGCAGCGGGATCGATTGGTTTTTGATTGTTTTGGGGACTATTTTAGTCGTTAAAGTATATACCTAAACTTAATATTATAGGGAAAATCAGTATTATATATTAAGCACGGCAGGGTGGCCTTATAAAAATCGGTTTTTGATTTATTTGGGCTTGGGAACGGTGAGCGCAACGGGATCAATTGACTTAATTATTTTGGGGACTTATTTTGGAAGACAAATTTGTATACCCAAACTTACGAGTTTATAGGGAAAAGATGGTAAAATATATTAAACTCGGAAGGGTGGCTTGGTAAAAATCGGTTTCTGGTGTTAATGAGCAGGAAATAGAAGCGCGCAGCCCAGTCGATTGGTATTTTATGAATTACTCCTATTCAAAATTTGAATTTGTGTTGTGACTCAGAAAATTGTATTATTCGTGGAGGGGCAGTACATTAAAAATTCACTCTCATTACAGATGGTTCTGAAATGGAAGAGCGCAGCGGGATCAATTGGTTTTTGATTGTTTTGGGGACTATTTTAGTCGTTAAAGTATATACCTAACTTAATATTATAGGGAAAATCAGTATTATATATTATGCACGGCAGGGTGGCCTTATAAAAATCGGTTTTTGATTTATTTGGGCTTGGGAACGGTGAGCGCAACGGGATCAATTGACTTTAATTATTTTGGGGACTTATTTTGAGACAAATTTGTATACCCAAACTTACGAGTTTATAGGGAAAAGATGGTAAAATATATTAAACTCGGAAGGGTGGCTTGGTTAAAATCGGTTTCTGGTGTTAATGAGCAGGAAATAGAAGCGCGCAGCCTAGTCGATTGGTATTTTATGAATTAGGGACTTTCTTAATTAAAAATTTTCGGGGGACTTAGAATTTATTAGGAAGTTTGATATTTTATACTATTCATGCAATAGGTTAATTTTAAAAATCTGATTTTATTGGAAACAAGCTATTGGTAAGTGAGCGCAACGAGATCAATCGGATTTACTATGGATTATTTGCTACTCCTATTCAAGATTTGAAACTGTGCTGTGACTCAGAAAATTATATTATTCGTGGAGGGGCAGAACTTTAAAAATCCACTCTCATAACAGATGGTCCAGAAATGGAAGAGCGCAGCAGGATCGATTGGTTTTTCGGTTGTTTTGCGGACTAAATTTTATTCGATAAAGTATATACCTAAACTTACGATATTATAGGGGAGAATAGTATTATATATTAAGCACGGCAGGGTGGCCTTGTAAAAATCGGTTTTTGATTTATTTGGGCCTGAAATCGGAGAGCGCACCGGGGTCAATTGATTTTTAATTGTTTTTGGGACTTATTCTGGAAGACAGATTTGTATACCTAAAACTTATGATGTGGTAGGGGAAATTGGTAAAATATATTAAACTCAAAAAGGTGACCCGGTAAAAATCCGTTTATGGTTTTAAGGATTAGGAAATCGAAGCGCGCAGCTTGGTCGATTGGTATTTTATGAATTTAGGGACTTTCTTAATTTAAAAATTTTTCGGGGACTTAGCAATTTTGTTAGTGATTTTAATAATTTATACTATTCATGCGATAGGTTGATTTTAAAAATCAGTTTTCACTGAAACCAGACTATTGATAAGTGAGCGCAGCTGGATCAATTGGACTTCCGTGTTTTCGGTAACCTTTATATTTTTAGAATATTGTCGGGGACTTCGAAATTTTTTAATAATAGTTGACAAAATTATACTAAACTCTACGGGGAAACAACATAAAAATCCCAACTCGCTGTAGTCAAGCCAGGATCATATGAGCGCAGCAGGAGCAATTGGTTTTTGGGAGATTCGGGAACTCCTTCTAGTTTTTGAGTCTTTTCGTCGTACCCCCGGAGCAAATTTTTAACTTCCAAAATAAACCGGAATTACAAGACTTTTTGTTTTTGTGAGTTCATCAATGTCCTCGCGGTGACCCCAGGGACCAGTCAGCCAAGATTCACGAGCTCCCAGCAGCGTCACCCCGGTCTACCCACACCTTATTTATTTTAGGCCGTCCGGCAGAGCCCCACACCAAAATCAATATCTCGAGAACCGCTAGATGAATGTAACCTTTTTTTGATATTATTAGATAGGCAAAGGTCTCCCCCATCCAACGGTGTCGAGGGAATAGGGGGTCACAGAACTCTCCAAGGAACTATAAGGACGCCAAGATGTTCAAGAATTTTCTATGGTTTTGAAATAGCGTTCACTCAGAGTCCCCCGGAGGAATCCGGAATGAGATACACGATTTAGAGGGTACTCACCCAGGCGAATCCGATGGTGTGGTCAGAAATACCGGAAATCCGTCCCCCGAAAAATTCAGAAAATTTTGAATTTCGGAAAAAAGGCCGAATAACGGAAACTATCCACCGGAAAAATCTGGCACTTTGCGGGGACGTGGGTAACGATGTGGCACTCACTTGGCGACCGTAAAATTGTGGGGTCACAGCGACTGAGCGAGCGCCGCACGCGGTCAAAGGCCCAAAATTCACAGATTTCGAGGTTTTTCCTCAATAACTCGCGAACCATCAGGCCGATCTCCACGCGACGCACCTCACTCGATTCGTCTCGTCAAGCCGCGTCTATTGGTACCACTTTTACGAAAAATACGTTAATTTTTTGATTTATGGTGATTTTAAAGCCCGGAGCTCGATTTTTCCACTGCTTACGCGTCAGCGGTCAGAGCGCAACTGGTTAGGTTAGGTTAGGTTAGGTTAGGTTAGGTTAGGTTAGGTTAGGTTAGGTTAGGTTAGGTTAGGTTAGGTTAGGTTAGGTTAGGTTAGGTTAGGTTAGGTTAGGTTAGGTTAGGTTAGGTTAGGTTAGGTTAGGTTAGGTTAGGTTAGGTTAGGTTGGTTGGTGTCCCCCCCCTGGGTACGCCAGGACCTTGTCGTGGTGGGGGGGCTTACCCTTGGCTTCGGCCAAGGGGACCAAGAAGGCGTACACCCGAGCGTTCCGAGCGGGCTCCCTCGCGGGAGCCCGTAGCGGAGCGCTCACCGTAACCCCGCACTCGCGGGGCCGGGGGTCCGGCGCATTGAGCGTCGGACTGCGAGGAAGAAAACCTCTATAAAAAATCACACTCGGAGGGTGGATCCATGGCTTCTTCTTCAAGAAGCCTACGGCTGTCACCAGTGGACCCCTCGGGGGTCGTGGGTTGGCCAGCGGGAGCTGGCGGTCCGGTCTGCCCGGACACGATGGTGGCGCGCGCGTCAGCGCTATTGTCGGGCCCAGAGATGGGCCAGCGGAGCTTCGGCTCGTGGTGGCGGGCCTGATAAGGCCCGCGGGCGCGGCGTGTGGTCTAGGCCACCGTCGGGCAAACCGTAACCCCGCAATCGCGGGGCCGGGGGTCCGGCGCATTGAGCGTCGGGCCGCGTGGAAGAAAACCACTATAAAAAATTACCCCAAAGCCTAAGGTCGGCGTGCCGAGGGGCTGAATGGCTGGGGGGGACCCGGTCCCAAGCGCTCCTGCGGCCTGTTGGGAAAGGGCCGCAGGTACGCTTCCCAAACCATGATGAGAATGTCCGCAAACGAAAATAGTATGTCGAGCGATCCGGCTAACGCCCGGCGCTCGGGGGTAGCTCGGCCCCCGAGTGTGAAATCGGATACGAGCGGCGCATGCGACCCGCCTCGCCAGCGGCGTCAACCGGTGTCCGGGCCGGTTGATGTTAAATTTGCTACCGGCAACTGCGACTGTGGCGGAGAGCGCCACCCCTGCGCCTGGTGTGACGCCAGGCAGCAGGCGCTCCAGGCAGCGGCTCCCGGGCTGCCTGGTGTGAAGAACGCATCCGGAGTGCGCACTCGCGCGAAGAGTGCTTTAACGCAGAAGAGGGCTGACGGTGAGGATAGCAGGGCGCCTACCCCTGTGGTGCTTCTTCACCGCATGGCGACGCCTGTACCGTCGTCAAGAGACGCAAGCCCAGCAAGCGTCGGGGCGGTTGTCTGCCCCAGCTTGTCTGACATGGACACGGCGGTGTCCGTGTCAACGGGCAGCGAATGTGAGGAGTCGGTCCCAGTTTCGGGGGATCGACTGAAGAGGAAAAGGGGCAAGGCCCCACCTGTGCCGTCCCCGGAGGTCTCCCCTGAGAACTCAGGAGAGGAGCGACCCGGCATCGCGACTGGATTACTCCAGAAGCGCGGTCGCGGTCGCCCTCCCACTACGGGTGAGTACGTCGGCCTCGCCGAAGCGAAGGCCGAACTGGC
Organism: Synanthedon formicaeformis; assembly: GCA_945859745.1. Lineage (NCBI taxonomy): Eukaryota > Metazoa > Arthropoda > Insecta > Lepidoptera > Sesiidae > Synanthedon > Synanthedon formicaeformis. The sequence goes on along the minus strand of OX243968.1, from coordinate 13,793 downwards.
TCGAGCGAAGAGGGAGGAGCTCAAGCTCCAGGCTGAGCGGGAAGTGCTCGCCTCGTTGGCCGAGGCTCGAGCTACCCGCTCCCGCCTCTCGGAGATGGAGTCTGGGGACGACACTGTTGAGTCGTCCCCGCTCGTCTTCGAGAGGTTGATGACGAGAGTGGCGGCCATCCGCAAGGTGGCCGACGTTTCGAAAAATTTGAAGGGCACTTGCGTTAAGGCGCTCCGCGACAACGCCGAGGCGATTATCGCGGACGCCAAATGCCTGGCCGCCCTGACCACGACCGAGGAGACTGCTGCGCTGCGTCGCGAGCTCAAAGAAGCTCGGGCGCAGAACAAGCGTCTCCAGGCAGGGCTTGATGAACTGCGGAGGGAGTTTGCGGCATTCAAAGCCGCTCCCGCCGCCGCCTCCGGGACTCCGGTCACACTGGAGCACTTGGAGGCATTTGAGACGGCGATAATGGACAGGCTCCATGCTCGGCTGAGCGCGCAGCTCGCGAACCTGGAGCCGCGCCTAAACCCAGCGCCGAGGGTGAGCCCGCCATTGGCCGCCCGGAGGGAGCCCCCTCCGAAGCCGGCCCCCCGGATAGAACCTCCCTGTCCTCCCACTGCACCGCCTAAACCCTCCACCAGCGGGCAAAAGACGACAGCGAAGGAAGGGAAAAGAAGAAGGAGAAATAAGAAAGGGCGCAAGGCGGCTGCGAAACGTGCGGCCCGCCCGGAACCGCGCCCTCTTCCACCCGCCCCCGCGTCCATGGACCGACCGTGGAGTACGGTGGCCAAAGGGGGGAAACATAAGGAGTCTCCTCCGGTCCCCCCCCCTAGGACGAAACGGGCCCAACAGCCCCCCACACCGAAGAAGGCGCCTAAGCCTCCGAAGACTGCGGCCGTGGTCCTCACCCTGCAGCCCGAGGCTGCGAAAAGGGGAGTGACCTACTCCGAGGTCGTCACGGAGGCGAAGGCGAAAGTGAGCCTTGAGGAGGTGGGCATTCCGTATGTCCGCTCCCGTCGGGCCATCACGGGTGCGGTTATTTTTGAAGTGCATGGCGCCGACCTGACGGAGAAGGCGGACCTGTTGGCCGCCAAACTTCGTGAGCGGATGAGTGAGGAGGTCGTCAGAGTCTCCAGACCGGTCAAGCTGACCGAGTTGCTGGTGTCGGGGCTCGACGACTCCGTCACTCCCGCAGAAGTGGCGGCGGCCATCGCCAAACTCGGAGGATGCGCCGTGGAATCGGTGAAGGTGGGCGCCATTCGTTTCCCGCCCTTCGGCATGGGAACGGCATGGGCGGGCTGTCCGGCAACAGCCGCAAAGAAGGTGTTGGAGGGGAGGCTGCTGGTGGGATGGACGGCGGCGAGGGTGAAAGCCCTGCAACCCCGAGAGCTGCGCTGCTTCCGGTGTCTACAGTCCGGACACGTTAGGGGGCAGTGCACCGCCGCTGTCGATCGTAGCCAGCAGTGCTACCGTTGTGGCAAGGACGGCCACCGTGCAGCCGACTGCCGCTTCGAGGTCTGCTGCGTCATATGTGCAGAGGCCGGGAAACGGCACAACCACCGCTTGGGAAGCGCAAAGTGTTCGGCTCCCAAGCGGACATGGACAAGACGAAGGCCGGTGAACCCTGAGGCTCCGTCCCAGGATACCGCCGACCGCCCACCGGACGGGACGAACGGAATATCTATGGACGTATAATTAATACGTCCATAGATATCCTACAAACGAATATTAACCACTGCGCCAGTGCCCAGGACCTGCTAGTCCAGACACTGGCGCAGTGGGGGATTCAGGTGGCGATCGTCGCGGAACCGTACCTGGTCGTCCCTCGGGACAACTGGGTCGGCGACCGCGACGGTCTCGTCGCCATTATTCTGGCCACGGGGGAGGGAGCCCCCACTGTCGACCGAACGTTCAGTGGTCGAGGGTTTGTCGCCGTTTTCTGCGGCGACATCGTGTACGTAGGTGTCTATTTCTCGCCGAACCGCACGCTCGCGGAGTTTGAGCTCTTCTTGGCGGAAATAGACATCCTGCTGGGGCGGTGTCGCCCGCATCAGGTGCTCCTCGCCGGAGACCTGAATGCCAAGTCGACAGTGTGGGGCTCTGCTCTCACCGATGCGAGGGGCGCGGCTGTGGAGGAGTGGCTCTCCAGCAACAACCTGTTGGTGCTGAACAGGGGCACGACCAACACGTGCGTGCGGCAACAGGGCGGATCAGTCGTGGACGTGTCGTTTGCGTCTCCCGCCCTGGCCCGCCGTGTTCGGGGCTGGGTGGTCGAGGAGGGGGTCGAGACGCTCTCGGATCACCGATACATTCGGTTTTCCTTCTCCCCCCACTCGACAAGCCCGAACAGCCCGAGTCGTGCTCCGTCGGAGATCGGGCCCAGATGGGCGCTCAAAATGCTGGAGAGAGACTCCCTCATAGAGGCGTCCCTCGTCGAATCATGGAACTCAAGACCCGAAGTGATCGATGCGGACACGGAGGCGCGGTGGTTCCGCGAGGCGATGACGCACGTCTGTGACGTCGCCATGCCCCGCGTGGGCAAACCGCAGCCCCGTCGGCAGGTGTACTGGTGGTCGCCGGAGCTTCAGCACCTCCGGACGACGTGTGTCAAAGCACGACGCCGGTACACCCACGCCCGTCGACGCCACCGACCCGCATCGACAATTGCGGAGCTTTTCGCCGCCTTCCAAGGGGCCAAGAAAGCGCTGAGAACGGAGATCGCTGCAGCCAAGGAGCGCGCCTGGCAGGAGCTGGTGAACTCTCTCGAGCAGGACCCATGGGGCAGGCCGTACAAGCTTGTGATGAGCAAGCTTCGCCCCTGGGCCCCTCCGCTGTCGTCCACCATGGACACGGAGACGCTCGAGAGAGTCGTGGTGAATCTGTTCCCTGCCAGGGCGGAGGGCGACGCTCCTCTTCCCGTGCGGCGCCAGATCCCGGCGGAGGATCCCCCCCCCGAGGTGTCGGAGGGCGAGTTGGACAGGGCGGTTCTTCGCCTCAGCGCGAAGAACACGGCGCCCGGTCCCGACGGCATCCCGGGGAAGGCTCTTGTCTTGGCCCTGAAGGAAGGCGGCCTCGGAACGAGGTTCCGTGAGCTGCTCACAACTTGTGCGACGGATGGCCACTTTCCCAACGAGTGGAAGCTCGGTAAGCTTGTCCTCATCCGCAAGCCCGGGCGTCCGGTGGACTCACCATCGGCCTATCGCCCCATAGTCCTGTTGAGTGAGGCTGGCAAGCTCTTCGAGCGGGTTATCGCCGCTCGCCTCACTCAACACTTGGAGGAGACCGGGCCGAACTTGGCCGACGTCCAGTTCGGTTTCCGGAGGGGCAGGTCCACCGTGGACGCGATTGCGCGGGTGAGGACCTTAGCGGAGGAGGAAATTGGGAAAGGCGGGGTCGTCTTGGCGGTGTCCCTCGACATCTCCAACGCGTTTAACACTCTGCCCCACAGAGTGATCATGGAGGCAATGGGGTACCACGGCTTCCCGGAGTACCTCCGACGGCTTGTCGGAGATTATCTCTCGGGTCGCTCGGTTGTGTACCCCACGCGCGTTGGAGATCGTCAGCGGGAAGTGTCGTGCGGTGTCCCACAGGGGTCGGTTCTCGGCCCGCTCCTGTGGAACATCGGCTACGACTGGGTGCTGCGGGGCGCTACCCTGCGCGGGGTCGACGTCACGTGCTACGCGGACGACACTTTGGTGACCGCCCGCGGTCGCACATACCGTGACGCGGCCCTGTTGGCAACCGCTGGAGTCGCACAAGTTGTGAAGCGCGTACGGCGCTTGGGCCTGACGGTGGCCCTCGAGAAGTCCGAAGCTATCTGCTTCCGCGGACCTCGCAAGGCGCCACCGCCAGATGCCCACATAATTATTGGTGGTGTATCCATCGGCGTCGGGTCGACGCTGAAATATCTCGGCGTCGTACTCGATAGCCGATGGACCTTTAAGGAGCATTTCCGGAGCCTGGCTCCGAAACTTATGTCTGTGACATTTTCCTTGAGCAGGCTGATGCCCAACCTGGGCGGCCCCAACGTCGGGTGCCGCCGTCTCTTCGCGGGCGTGGTGCGCTCGATGGCCCTGTACGGGGCGCCCATCTGGGTCGACCGCCTGTCGGCTCAGAACCTGGCCGTGCTGCGGCGTTTGCAGCGGGTCATGGCGTCCAGGGTCATCAGAGCGTATCGCACCACCTCGTGGAGAGCGGCATGCGCGATCGCCGGCACGCTCCCCTGGGAGCTGGATGCCGAAGTCCTCGCAGCGGTCTACCGTAGGACCGCCGATGCGAGGGCTAGCGGCGCGAGTCTACTCCCGGAGGAGACGACTCGATGGAGGAGGGAACTCCAGGAGGAGGCACTCGGGCGCTGGCGCGACGATTTGATGCAGGCGGGGTCGGGTTTCCGCACCACGTCTGCGATCGCGCCAGTGCTGAACGAGTGGGTGAGCAGGAGGACCGGCTCGCTCACGTTCCGGCTTGTGCAGGTGCTGACGGGGCACGGCTGCTTCGGTCGGTACCTGTGCAACGTCGCGCGGAGGGAGCCGACTCCCTCCTGCCACGAGTGCGGAGCCGCCGAAGACACGGCGCAGCATACGCTGGAGGTATGCCCAGGTTGGGACAACGAGAGAGCGGCTCTGACGGCAGTCGTGGGACACGACCTGTCCCTACCGGCTGTCGTCAGAGCGATGATTGAGACCCCTGACTGCTGGAATGCAGTTAGGGCATTTTGCGAAGCGGCCCTGAGTGGTAAAGAGGCCAGGGAGCGGTCCCGAGAAGAGGACCCCCAGGCGGACCCACTCAGGCGCCGTAGAGTTGGAAGACGGCGGCGCGCATACGCTGCGGCGCAGACTTGACAGTGACTACCGGGCGTCAGGTAGGACGACTGGCGCCTGGCCTACATTGATTTGACGGCGTGGCGGCCTAGAGATGCTCCCTAGGTCGCCACCATGAAGATGATTCCCTCGCGGGATTTTGCGGTGTGCGGGGTCCGCAGACATGGCCTCGCTGTTATTCGGCCCCGCACATCACCGCCGATGGAGGAGCATGGGGGGGTTTTAGTGGGTATTACCGGCACTCTGCCGGTCGAGTCCCACACTCTCCCTCGTTGGCGCGTCCTATGCCGACGGGGGAGGCTAGTCCGTAAAAGTGATTTCCCCTCCTCAAAAAAAAAAAAAAAAAAAGGTTGGTTGGTGTCCGATTTTCGTCGAAAATTGTAATTTTTGAGGGTCCATATCTTTGTGGTTTTTCGGAGGATTTTCGTGCAACGTAGCTCATTAGAAGCCTTTTTCAAGGCTCTCTTGATCTGCCGAAGCCGTTTTGCGATTTTGTTGTTATTGTTGAAGTTTTTGTTGTTTTTGTTGTTTTTTACTAAGTTTTGAAAAGGTGAAAATCGGCGATAACTTTCGTTCCTCTGAACGAATTTTGTCGCCGATTAAGGACGAAAGTTGCTCCCTTGGGGGTGCTTTCGGCCTGCCTATTCAATTCTTAGGTATCTTCTGTTGTTTAGTTTTTATCACTGTTTTCGTTGTTAGTTTTTTAAGGTTTTCGTTGTTTTTCCTTAAAATCTTTATTGTTGTTGAGCCGACCTCGTTGAGGGCTGGCTTGGAAGACGCCTCTTCGGAAGCGCTTCCAGCCAGTCCAAACCCGTAGTTGCTGGCTTTCTTCATTTAGATTTTATAGGTGTTCTAATTTTCTCATTTCCAGGGAAATTCGTAATTTTGCTGTTATTTCTCGAATATCCTTGGTGTTTACTAACGGATTTCGGTGCAGCCTGGCTTGAAAGACGCCTCTTCTGAAGCGCTTTCAGCCGGTCTGAGCCGCACTCCGCTATCTTCCTGGGTTCAGGTTTTATCGTGGTTCTTTTCCTAGATTTCTAGGAAAATTGTTGATTTTGTCTTTACGGTTTTTCTGTCCCCCCTCAGGTAGGGGTGGACTCTCCTACCGTTTCGGAGGTCGACAGGGCTGTCAACTGGCCCATGTCGGCTTCCAAGAAGGATCCCCTGCCTTCGGGCAACACGCGCTCGAAGACGCGTAAGCGTAATCTGGAAGGTGCAGAGGCGATCGTTTCCTCTCGAGCCTCCTCTGTTTCTGGGCGTTCTTTGGGGGAGTCGGGGTCCGAGGAGGATCCGGTTCCCCCGAAAGTGGTAAAAGTGGTGAAGGGCTCCAAGGGCCGTAACAAGCCCCATAGCCACAATGTTGGATTAGCCCAGGCCCGCCGGGAGCTAAGGGAGTGGATATCGTCCGACTCAGAATCGGACGCTGATGTCGAGTATCTCTCGGTGGGGTCCGCTTCCCCCACCGACGGCTCACTGGAGAAGCTGACGAAGCGAGCGGAGGAGTGCGCCTCCACGATCCTTGGGGTTGTTCGGAAATCGAGCAACCTCAAGGGTTCGTGCGTGAAGGAAATAAAGGACGCTACTAGCGCGTTGGTCAATGTGATCAAAGAGGTGGCGGCGAAGGCATCTGTTAAGGCCGGGTCCCGAAAGGCGGATGCAGATAAAAAGATCTATGAAGAGGTGTGTCGGCTCCAAGAAGACAATAGGTCTCTTCGGGGCAAACTGGAGGCGGCAACGCCTTCACTGACGAGACAAAAGATTATTTCGGATGGCCTTCGACAGCAGAGGCACGAGATTAGGGAACTGTCTGAGAAGCTCTCTCTGTCCCAATCAGAGGTGACGTCTCTCAGACATTCTCTGGACTCCCGACCGGAGCAATTGGCTGCTACAGAGCCAATCACGGAGGCGCCCCTTACAGCGGCTGCTAGCCAATCCCTGTCACGGGCTGAATTTATTGAAGCACTTGGGTCACTGCAGGCCGAACTGATGTGCCATGTAGGTGGCCTAGTGAGCGCTCATTTAGAGGGCCTGGAGGCGGACGGGAGACTCCTCCCGGCCCAACATAGACGACTCCCCCTAGCGGCGGACCGCAATAGGGAAGAACTGGGTGGAGCTTCACAGCCCTCGCCGACGACGCTCGCCCCTCCGAGCAATCTCCCGAAGAAGGCTAGGGCCGTAAAGGCGAAAAAGGCAGCAAAGTCCACTGCTGCCGACAGGGCCCCGGAGCCACAGGCCGAGTCGACTCAGCCTGGAGGAACTGCTGACAGCTGGACTGAGGTGGTCAGGCGCAAAAAGCGCGCCCCTGTAGCCTCTGCTCCGACAGCGACAAAGGTGTCTCCCCCAAAGCTCCCCAGGGAGCCTAAGAAGCCAGCGGTGATGATGGCCCTCAATAAGGAGGCGATTGAGAATGGGGCCACTTACAACAAAGCCATCGCTAAGATGAAGGCGGCTGTTTCGCTCGACGCACTGGGCATTGGTCCTGCCCAGTTCCGAGCTAGCTTCACGGGTGCGCGCATCCTCCAGCTTCCGGCGACGACAACGCCCGCTCAAGCGGACTTACTGGCAGCAAAGATTAGAGAGGCGGTGGGTGACGAGGTGAAGGTGACTCGCCCCGTCAAAACAGTCGACATTCGGGTTAACGGCTTGGATGACTCGGTGTCGACTGAAGAGATCAAGGCGGCCCTGTCGTCGACCACTGGATGTCCCCCTGACCAATTCAGGGTGGGGAAGGTACACCCCGGTGCCGGGGGTTTGGGCTCGGCCTTTGCCTCGTGCCCAGTTGCAGCTGCCAGGAAACTGGCTATCGTTGGCCGTATCACGGTCGGTTGGAGCTCGGCCTCCGTCAAGCTTCTGGAACAGCGCCCTATGCGTTGTTTCAGATGCATGGGGCTCGGCCATCCTTCGGTCAGGTGCCCGTCCAAAAAGGATCGCAGTAACCTTTGCTTCCGCTGCGGACTGGACGGGCACTCCGCCTTTGAATGTGAGGCTGCACTAAACTGCGCAGTCTGCAGTGATGCTGGCCGTCCGGCTTCCCATCGAATGGGTGGGTTCAGCTGCTCTCCCCCTATCGTCAGGGGCCGGCCTATGGAATACTTGCAGGCAGCCCGCATTGGTCCTGCCCGCGAAACAAGAGAGGAACCAATGGAATGAATTCCTGGAGAAACGGAGATGACGCACGGTCAAGCATGGCTGTAGTCATGTTTGACGGTGCGTCTATTGATGCCTCACTCTGCATTCAGAAGGAGGAACTGAGAGGAGCGAGAGGATGAGACGGTCTCGCTCCCCTCAGTTGTAGACGGCCGGGCAGGAGAAGGCGGGTTTTAGCCCGTCTTCAAATGCCCTAGGGGACCTGCGCACACAGCGGCCAGGCTGTGTGTGCCTGCACAAGGTCCCCACCGTCTGGGGATTGCTTGGATGTCTTCGGGCAATCCCCCCATTGGCGCTAGGCCTTCGGGTCGCCCGTGTGGGGTGGGTCGGAGCAATTGTCTTAACAGACCCCGTCCACCCCTCACATAATGGGTAAGAAGACATCGGGGAGTTTTAGTGGGTAGGGGCCAGTTCCGCCTGCAACCGGCATGCGGCGGAGTTACTGGTCGACCCCCACATACCCCTACCGTCTGGCTGGCGGTAGGGGATCAATAAAAGGATTTCTCCTCGTCAAAAAAAAAAAAAAAAAGGTTAGGTTAGGTTAGGTTAGGTTAGGTTAGGTTAGGTTAGGTTAGGTTAGGTTAGGTTAGGTTAGGTTAGGTTAGGTTAGGTTAGGTTAGGTTAGGTTAGGTTAGGTTAGGTTAGGTTAGGTTAGGTTAGGTTAGGTTAGGTTAGGTTAGGTTAGGTTAGGTTAGGTTAGGTTAGGTTAGGTTAGGTTAGGTTAGGTTAGGTTAGGTTCCCCCCCTAGGTGGGCCATGACCTTGTCGTGGTGGGGGGGCTTACCCTCGACAATCCGATGGGGTCGCGGGGGCCGGTGGTTCTCACCGGCCTTTCCTCGTCCCATGGGATTGTTGTTGGGGACCAAAAAGGCCCACACCTGTGTGCTCCGAGCGGGCTCCGTTCTGCGGAGCTTGTGGCGGAGTGCACGAATGAGAGGAGTGCTCACAGGAGCGCTCTCTCCTTGTTGAAGGTTGCCCTGGCGGCTGGGGCGGGAGTTGGTATCCCTCTCTATGCCTCTCTCGTCAGCTGCCGTCAGGGATTTGGAGTTCAGGGAGCCAGAAAGGCCTGGAGGGGTGGCTTCTGGTCCCCTGCTCGCGTTGATTGGGCGGGACCTCCTTTGTTCTTTGTTGGTGTTGCCCTGGCGGCTGGGGCGGGAGTTGGTATCCCTCTCTATGCCTCTCTCGTCAGCTGCCGTCAGGGATTTGGAGTTCAGGGAGCCAGGAAGGCCTGGAGGGGTGGCTTCTGGTCCCCTGCCCGTTCGAGGGAGGTTTCGCCCGCGTTGCAGGGGGGGGAACCAATGGGCACTATTGGTGTCCATTGAGTCCTCCCATAATTCAAGCAGATGGCTGGGCAGGAGAAGGCGGGCACCAGCCCGTCTTCAAATGCTCACGGGGACCTGCGCACACAGCTGGCTAGCTGTGTGTGCCTGCACGGGTCCCCTCCGTCTGGGGATTGCTCGGGTGTCTCCGGGCAATCCCTCTCGTTGGCGTTAGCCTAGCCAGCAATGGCTAGGCTGCCCGAGGAGGGTGGGTCGGAGCAATTGCCTCGGCAGAACCCGTCCACCCCCCATTCAAGGGCAAGGAGACACCGGGGAGTTTTAGTGGGTATGGGCCAGTTCCGCCTGCAACCTGCATGCGGCGGAGTAGACTGGTCGAGTCCCACATACCCCTACCGCCTAGCCAGCGGTGGGGGATCAATAAGACGATTTCTCCTCGACAAAAAAAAAAAAAAAAAAAAAAAAAAAAAAAAAAAAAAAAAAAAAAAAAAAAAAAGGTTAGGTTAGGTTAGGTTAGGTTAGGTTAGGTTAGGTTAGGTTAGGTTAGGTTAGGTTAGGTTAGGTTAGGTTAGGTTAGGTTAGGTTAGGTTAGGTTAGGTTAGGTTAGGTTAGGTTAGGTTAGGTTAGGTTAGGTTAGGTTAGGTTAGGTTAGGTTAGGTTAGGTTAGGTTAGGTTAGGTTAGGTTAGGTTAGGTTAGGTTAGGTTAGGTTAGGTTAGGTTAGGTTAGGTTAGGTTAGGTTAGGTTAGGTTAGGTTAGGTTAGGTTAGGTTAGGTTAGGTTAGGTTAGGTTAGGTTAGGTTAGGTTAGGTTAGGTTAGGTTAGGTTAGGTTAGGTTAGGTTAGGTTAGGTTAGGTTAGGTTAGGTTAGGTTAGGTTAGGTTAGGTTAGGTTAGGTTAGGTTAGGTTAGGTTAGGTTAGGTTAGGTTAGGTTAGGTTAGGTTAGGTTAGGTTAGGTTAGGTTAGGTTAGGTTAGGTTAGGTTAGGTTAGGTTAGGTTAGGTTAGGTTAGGTTAGGTTAGGTTAGGTTAGGTTAGGTTAGGTTAGGTTAGGTTAGGTTAGGTTAGGTTAGGTTAGGTTAGGTTAGGTTAGGTTAGGTTAGGTTAGGTTAGGTTAGGTTAGGTTAGGTTAGGTTAGGTTAGGTTAGGTTAGGTTAGGTTAGGTTAGGTTAGGTTAGGTTAGGTTAGGTTAGGTTAGGTTAGGTTAGGTTAGGTTAGGTTAGGTTAGGTTAGGTTAGGTTAGGTTAGGTTAGGTTAGGTTAGGTTAGGTTAGGTTAGGTTAGGTTAGGTTAGGTTAGGTTAGGTTAGGTTAGGTTAGGTTAGGTTAGGTTAGGTTAGGTTAGGTTAGGTTAGGTTAGGTTAGGTTAGGTTAGGTTAGGTTAGGTTAGGTTAGGTTAGGTTAGGTTAGGTTAGGTTAGGTTAGGTTAGGTTAGGTTAGGTTAGGTTAGGTTAGGTTAGGTTAGGTTAGGTTAGGTTAGGTTAGGTTAGGTTAGGTTAGGTTAGGTTAGGTTAGGTTAGGTTAGGTTAGGTTAGGTTAGGTTAGGTTAGGTTAGGTTAGGTTAGGTTAGGTTAGGTTAGGTTAGGTTAGGTTAGGTTAGGTTAGGTTAGGTTAGGTTAGGTTAGGTTAGGTTAGGTTAGGTTAGGTTAGGTTAGGTTAGGTTAGGTTAGGTTAGGTTAGGTTAGGTTAGGTTAGGTTAGGTTAGGTTAGGTTAGGTTAGGTTAGGTTAGGTTAGGTTAGGTTAGGTTAGGTTAGGTTAGGTTAGGTTAGGTTAGGTTAGGTTAGGTTAGGTTAGGTTAGGTTAGGTTAGGTTAGGTTAGGTTAGGTTAGGTTAGGTTAGGTTAGGTTAGGTTAGGTTAGGTTAGGTTAGGTTAGGTTAGGTTAGGTTAGGTTAGGTTAGGTTAGGTTAGGTTAGGTTAGGTTAGGTTAGGTTAGGTTAGGTTAGGTTAGGTTAGGTTAGGTTAGGTTAGGTTAGGTTAGGTTAGGTTAGGTTAGGTTAGGTTAGGTTAGGTTAGGTTAGGTTAGGTTAGGTTAGGTTAGGTTAGGTTAGGTTAGGTTAGGTTAGGTTAGGTTAGGTTAGGTTAGGTTAGGTTAGGTTAGGTTAGGTTAGGTTAGGTTAGGTTAGGTTAGGTTAGGTTAGGTTAGGTTAGGTTAGGTTAGGTTAGGTTAGGTTAGGTTAGGTTAGGTTAGGTTAGGTTAGGTTAGGTTAGGTTAGGTTAGGTTAGGTTAGGTTAGGTTAGGTTAGGTTAGGTTAGGTTAGGTTAGGTTAGGTTAGGTTAGGTTAGGTTAGGTTAGGTTAGGTTAGGTTAGGTTAGGTTAGGTTAGGTTAGGTTAGGTTAGGTTAGGTTAGGTTAGGTTAGGTTAGGTTAGGTTAGGTTAGGTTAGGTTAGGTTAGGTTAGGTTAGGTTAGGTTAGGTTAGGTTAGGTTAGGTTAGGTTAGGTTAGGTTAGGTTAGGTTAGGTTAGGTTAGGTTAGGTTAGGTTAGGTTAGGTTAGGTTAGGTTAGGTTAGGTTAGGTTAGGTTAGGTTAGGTTAGGTTAGGTTAGGTTAGGTTAGGTTAGGTTAGGTTAGGTTAGGTTAGGTTAGGTTAGGTTAGGTTAGGTTAGGTTAGGTTAGGTTAGGTTAGGTTAGGTTAGGTTAGGTTAGGTTAGGTTAGGTTAGGTTAGGTTAGGTTAGGTTAGGTTAGGTTAGGTTAGGTTAGGTTAGGTTAGGTTAGGTTAGGTTAGGTTAGGTTAGGTTAGGTTAGGTTAGGTTAGGTTAGGTTAGGTTAGGTTAGGTTAGGTTAGGTTAGGTTAGGTTAGGTTAGGTTAGGTTAGGTTAGGTTAGGTTAGGTTAGGTTAGGTTAGGTTAGGTTAGGTTAGGTTAGGTTAGGTTAGGTTAGGTTAGGTTAGGTTAGGTTAGGTTAGGTTAGGTTAGGTTAGGTTAGGTTAGGTTAGGTTAGGTTAGGTTAGGTTAGGTTAGGTTAGGTTAGGTTAGGTTAGGTTAGGTTAGGTTAGGTTAGGTTAGGTTAGGTTAGGTTAGGTTAGGTTAGGTTAGGTTAGGTTAGGTTAGGTTAGGTTAGGTTAGGTTAGGTTAGGTTAGGTTAGGTTAGGTTAGGTTAGGTTAGGTTAGGTTAGGTTAGGTTAGGTTAGGTTAGGTTAGGTTAGGTTAGGTTAGGTTAGGTTAGGTTAGGTTAGGTTAGGTTAGGTTAGGTTAGGTTAGGTTAGGTTAGGTTAGGTTAGGTTAGGTTAGGTTAGGTTAGGTTAGGTTAGGTTAGGTTAGGTTAGGTTAGGTTAGGTTAGGTTAGGTTAGGTTAGGTTAGGTTAGGTTAGGTTAGGTTAGGTTAGGTTAGGTTAGGTTAGGTTAGGTTAGGTTAGGTTAGGTTAGGTTAGGTTAGGTTAGGTTAGGTTAGGTTAGGTTAGGTTAGGTTAGGTTAGGTTAGGTTAGGTTAGGTTAGGTTAGGTTAGGTTAGGTTAGGTTAGGTTAGGTTAGGTTAGGTTAGGTTAGGTTAGGTTAGGTTAGGTTAGGTTAGGTTAGGTTAGGTTAGGTTAGGTTAGGTTAGGTTAGGTTAGGTTAGGTTAGGTTAGGTTAGGTTAGGTTAGGTTAGGTTAGGTTAGGTTAGGTTAGGTTAGGTTAGGTTAGGTTAGGTTAGGTTAGGTTAGGTTAGGTTAGGTTAGGTTAGGTTAGGTTAGGTTAGGTTAGGTTAGGTTAGGTTAGGTTAGGTTAGGTTAGGTTAGGTTAGGTTAGGTTAGGTTAGGTTAGGTTAGGTTAGGTTAGGTTAGGTTAGGTTAGGTTAGGTTAGGTTAGGTTAGGTTAGGTTAGGTTAGGTTAGGTTAGGTTAGGTTAGGTTAGGTTAGGTTAGGTTAGGTTAGGTTAGGTTAGGTTAGGTTAGGTTAGGTTAGGTTAGGTTAGGTTAGGTTAGGTTAGGTTAGGTTAGGTTAGGTTAGGTTAGGTTAGGTTAGGTTAGGTTAGGTTAGGTTAGGTTAGGTTAGGTTAGGTTAGGTTAGGTTAGGTTAGGTTAGGTTAGGTTAGGTTAGGTTAGGTTAGGTTAGGTTAGGTTAGGTTAGGTTAGGTTAGGTTAGGTTAGGTTAGGTTAGGTTAGGTTAGGTTAGGTTAGGTTAGGTTAGGTTAGGTTAGGTTAGGTTAGGTTAGGTTAGGTTAGGTTAGGTTAGGTTAGGTTAGGTTAGGTTAGGTTAGGTTAGGTTAGGTTAGGTTAGGTTAGGTTAGGTTAGGTTAGGTTAGGTTAGGTTAGGTTAGGTTAGGTTAGGTTAGGTTAGGTTAGGTTAGGTTAGGTTAGGTTAGGTTAGGTTAGGTTAGGTTAGGTTAGGTTAGGTTAGGTTAGGTTAGGTTAGGTTAGGTTAGGTTAGGTTAGGTTAGGTTAGGTTAGGTTAGGTTAGGTTAGGTTAGGTTAGGTTAGGTTAGGTTAGGTTAGGTTAGGTTAGGTTAGGTTAGGTTAGGTTAGGTTAGGTTAGGTTAGGTTAGGTTAGGTTAGGTTAGGTTAGGTTAGGTTAGGTTAGGTTAGGTTAGGTTAGGTTAGGTTAGGTTAGGTTAGGTTAGGTTAGGTTAGGTTAGGTTAGGTTAGGTTAGG